>CM072780.1:52500000-55000000 GCA_036936925.1 Cenchrus fungigraminus
CTACATGGCAGCCACACTCGCCGCTGTGGATCTCAGCCAAGAGCTGAAGACCTTCTGATCGCAAGATGCACTTCATCAACACGCCAGTAGATGCTGCTTTTCTATATAATTTGTCGCCAATGACGACGTAGTTAGCGCTGCATCGGGTGATCTTTTCTCATTCTGCTTTGTCTTCTTGAACCAACTAGTGGACCTGGAAAGCTAGGAAATGCTCATGCCAATCGTCTTCTGTTTTTGTCATCAGCACGTCAAGGGGAGGTGCTGGTGTTGGGTCAGGCCGACCGTGGTCCGAGTTGTCTGGATCCAGTATCTTGATGGGCAGCTTGCGTAGGTCTTGGACGAACACACCAACCAGGACCAGTGCTCACTTAGAGCCTAGTTTAGATAGAATGTCGGCGACGACATTGTTGTTGTGCGGCACGTGCTAGAACTCGATCCCCTTGAAGTGGCCTTCGAGTTTTCAAATCTCGGTGTAGTAAGCGTCCATTGTGTCCTTGACACAATCCCAATCCTTGTTGACCTACTCTATGACGACCTTGGAGTCGCCATAAGCCAGCAGTCGCTTGATGCCATGGGACACTGCAATTCAAAGCCCGTGGATCAGCACTTCATACTCCGCTCCGTTGTTGGAGGCCTTGTAATGGATCTAGAGGACATATTTGAGTTGCTCCCCCTAGGGAGAGATGAATAGCACACCTGCTCCGGCGCCCTCGAGGTTGAGAGTATCGTCGAAGTACATGATCCAGTGTTCAAGCTGCTCCTTGGGAGGGGCCATTTGGATTTCCGTCCACTCCGACACGAATTCAGCTAGGATTTGTGACTTGATTGCTTGCCTGGAGCAAAACTCGATGTCAAACTCTCCTAGTTCGTTCCCCACTTAACAATGTGGCCATTGGCGTCGCGGTTGCAGATGATCTCCCCTAGCGGGAAGGAGGAAGGCACCTTGATTTTGTGAGCTTGAAAGTAGTGCTGGAGCTTCCTTGATGTGATCAGGAGTGCGTAGAGTAGCTTCTGAGGTTGTGTATAATGTGTCTTAGCATGGCCAGGACCTCATTGACATAGTACACAGATCGTTTTTTGAGAATTACACAGTACAACACAGACACTCACAACACGCACGCACACTCACCCCTATGAATACACATACGTAAACCCTACCCCTATGAGCACTTTCGAAGGACTAAGCACCGACAGATCTGGAGATTCTCGAAGTCACCACTGGCGCCTCGTGGTCGACGGGAATGTCGCTTACCACTTAACGCATGTTCACACCCAAAATTGGTAGGTCTGGTCTGACCGGTCAGACCTGTGGGTCCCACCAGTCAGACCGGTGTGGTCAATGTCCACAAAATACAATTTGGACTTCATCATTGGATAGGTCTCATCGAGTAGATCAGGATTCATATGTGGAACGTCCAAATTGGAGTCCGGATGAGGGAGATATGACTTCTGCAAGATCTGCACGCCGGGTGCACCGGTCTGACCGGTGCCCCCCGATTCCAAGCCAAATCAAGGAGTCTTGATAGATTAGGCTTGTAAAAGGATTTCCTTGCAGGGCAAGACCTCCTCACCCTATAAATATAAAGGGCCACGGCCGATTGAGGGATATATCACAATCGAATCTATTAAACTTACCTTTTATCGTATTTACCTTTTCGTTCCTCTTTACCCTACTCTTCCAACCCTACCAGTTGTTCTTCCTTCATCTCCGCGATGTCTGAAGACGTCCTAGCTGGCCTGCCGAGCCAAGGACAACCCTGCGTGCGCCGCCTCGACGGGATCCTGCCCGGGCGACGTTCGTTGATCTTTCGCCGGATCCTCCCGGCGACACCGGTCTGACCGGTGACCCGCACTGGTCTGACTGGTATGGCGTGGAGGTGCTGCAAGGAGCTCCTCCGCGTGCTTGTTGGCTCCAAAAGGTGTCAACAAATTGGCGACTCCGCTGGGGAACGAGAAATCCGGTTATCATGGTCGATCTATCAAGCTCCAGCAATTTGATGGCACTTGAAGGATTAACTAAAGATCTACGCAAGGACATCGTCAAAAGCATACGTCATCACTATTATCAAATAACAGAACAAGGTGTCATCATGATGGAGATTGATTCCATCAATGAGTTGAGGATGTACGACCCACCAAAGCATAGTAAGTCCACATCTAATCTTATAAGTGGTTTGCTTACATTTGTGGATGATTTACTTAATAGAAAAAATAGTGTAGATTTGATTTCCATTAATCAAGAGTCGGATTCTGAAAAGCTGCTTATTGATATGCCTAATCCTTGCAAAACCTTACAAAATTGTGATGTTGTTGGTCAAGAAACAAGTCGGCCGTCTCTAGCCGAAATTGTTGACCTAAAATCCCCTAGCAAGAGCATAGAGGCTACATCTAGTACTTTGACGCTTGGGGGCAACAAAACAAAGGCAACAGTGCTGGTTGCACTGTGACCGGCCTGACTAGTGCCCGAACCGGTCTGACTGGTGCCCAAACCGGTCTAGCCGGGGGGCAACCCGGTCTAACCGCCTCATCTAGGGTTTCGCGAAATAAACCAAAACCAAAGATGGTTAAACCCAAAAAGCCTGAGATTGGTATTTGGAAAATAATTGAATCTAAAGGCCGTAAGCATCAAAGAGAAAAGCCGAAGTCTAATGAAAAACTTCCAGCTAAGTCTCAAAGACAAAACAATGTCAATGGTGCTAATCGGTCTAAAAATTCTAAACGCCTAAAACCTTCTCCTAGAGAGAAGTTCCATAACAAGAATCGACAATGGAGTAACTCTCACAAATCAATGCCGTTTCCTCCATATGGATCATCAATGTCTATGCCATGGGAACCTTACTTTAATATGCATTATTTTTGTCGTCCATGGTATTATAATTCATATATGCCGTCTCCTCCTAGATATTTTTGTCCAGACTATATTACTTATAGAAAGAAGGTAGTTAATGAGCCATCACCTATGCGTAATGACCGTTTTGATCATAAGAATCGGTCAACACAGAAAAATAAGCGAGGTGATCAAACAAGTCTATCATGTCAAAAAGAATGGTAGATTAAAAAAATCCAGATTTGACACTAGACATAGAACAGCCGACTATTGAAAACTCATCAGCTAGTTCTACTGATCAAATTGTCCCCAATAATGAGCATGTCACAAATAATATAGCTGAACAACAATCATGTTCGGCTGGGGGGCAACATGATCTTAAAGTGGCTGGTTCTCAAGGCATCGGTCTAACCGGCGTCCTAACCTGTCTGACCGGTCTCACCAGAAATTCTGGTAGAGCCGAGAGTATCCCGCCAAACATCAAGGTGGTGAAGAAGAAGCCAAGTTTTGCTGAATTGTTGCATAAATATCAGAGGATAGCTGAGCAAAAGCAAAATAATCGGTTAGGAGAACAAAGGTGGAATTCTTCATCACCAAAAGCAAAGAAGCATCGACGGTCATCATATTGGTCTTCATCACTTATTCCATCGATGCATGTGCCATGGACTGCATATTCAGGTATAAACAATTATAGTCCATACTTTTGGTATAATACTTGGTTTTCTTTTTACAACTATCAATATGCTTGTGATACACCAAGGAGTTACAATTGGCCGCCATGGCCAAATCAGAGCTTCAATTGTTAGATTTGCTATTCGGAAAGCCGAAATAGTAGTTTTATACATATTGTAATTACTAGGATTCAATTTCGGTTACAATAGCATCCATATAGAGTTTACATATGGGCAATGCACATTGATCATCATCTTCAGCCAATTTTGATCTTTGTGAATGTTTTCTGGCACGCAAGCTTTACCAGAAAATAGGGGGGCATTTGTTCGCACCCAAAATTGGCAGGTCTGGTCTGACCGGTCAGACCTGTGGGTCCCACCAGTCAGACCGGTGTGGTCAATGTCCACAAAATACAATTTGGAATTCATCATTGGATAGGTCTCGTCGAGTAGATCAAGATTTATATGTGGAACGTCCAAATCGGAGTCCGGATGAGGGAGATATGACTTCTACAAGATCTGCACGCCTGGTGCACCGGTCTAACCGGTGCCCATGACCGGTCTGACCGGTGCCCCCCAATTCCGAGCCAAATCAAGGAGTCCTGCTAGATTAGGCTTGTAAAAGGATTTTCTTGCGGGTCAAGACCTCCCCACCCTATAAATATAAAGGGCCACGACCGATTGAGCGATATATCACAATCGAATCTATTAAACTTACCTTTTATCGTATTTACCTTTTCGTTCCTCTTTACCCTACTCTTCCAACCCTACCATGCTGTTCTTCCTTCACCTCCGCGATGTCTGAAGACGTCCTAGCTGGCCTACTGAGCCTAGGACAACCCTACGTGCGCCGCCCCGACGAGATCCTGCCCGGGCGACGTTCGTTGGTCTTTCGCCAGAGCTTCCCGGCGACACCGGTCTGACCGGTGACCCACACCGGTCTGACCGGTACGGCGTGGAGGCGCTGCAAGGAGCTCTACCGTGTGCTTGTTGGCTCCAAAAGGTGTCAACAATGCATAACACCAGAAAATCCTAGAATTAATCTAGGAAAAGGTGCGAGGACCAGGATTTGAACCCTGGTGGTTAGCGTCCCACTGGACCATCCTACCATTGGACTACAAGCCCATTCGCTAGTACACAGGTCGTTGGACAGGATAGACCTGCTCTTCTTCTTCTCGCTCGGCGACGAGCACTACGTGAAAACCTCAAATACGTCACGCAGCATTTGTAACGGGCCCTTAACGCCCATTACATGCACCCACATCTGTAACGGTTGTTGTTTGGCGCCCGTTACCCATAAGCACGCCAGGACAACCCCGGGGTTGGCCTCCACAATGCCTGTTACATGAATTCTTTGTAACGGACGTTAAATAGAGTCCGTTACAAAAGTTAAACCTATCGGTAACGGGCTTGTAATGTCCGTTACCGATCAATGCCCTATCAGTAACGGGCTGTTTAAGTCCGTTACTGATCACTGCCGTATTGGTAATGGGCTATAAAGTCTATTACCGATAATTTCGTACTGGAGACGCATGCTTGTTAGGATGCATCTCCTTTGCTGGCGACCCAATTGGATACGCTCGTGTCTTAGGACTCGTCTCCTTTGATTGCCACCCAGGGTCACCTTTTTTCTCACATCGGAGACGCACGTAGTTAATGCTCGTCGCTATCTTCTCCTTCCGACACCACTCGCTCTCTCTCTGCAGAAGGCCACTCCCGTTCTGACAACAACACTCGCTCTCTCTCCTCAGAAGGTCACTCGCTCGATCTCTCTGCTCAGATGTCCCCGCCGGCCTGTCCCGTTCACCGCCGCCAGCTGCGCGCGCTTTGAGGATCACACTTAATTTCTCTCCTCAGAAAGCCGGCGCTGCAGCAGGCCAGCCGGTCGCGTGCGCGACAGTGAAAGGGGCCAGCGGATGTCGACCGCGGTGTCATCCAAAGCAGACGCCTCAGTGTCCCCTCCCCCTGGGGCTCGGCGCCGTTCCCCGCGCTGTCGCCGCGGCTGCGACGCCGTCTTCGATCCTTCTCCTCGGCCACGCTCGCCTCGTAGAAAGTCCTCGTCAAGGTAGAAATTAATTGCCCCCTTTTATTGAAATTCTTCAGCTGTCCTAATCCTCTTATGTTATCGGTTTTTTTGTGTGATGAATTATTCTCATTTGATGTATGGAATGCAGATGGCGTCTGTTGCTCGGGCTTGGATGTACAGACAGCCCCAAGAAGATTGGGAGAATTTCTTAAGCGGGGTCAATGGTTTTCTAAATCAAGCAGAGGCGGATATGAGAAACGTGGTGTTCAGGCAATGCTTTACCCCTATATAGATTGTCTCAACCAGAAGAAATTCGCACAACGGGAAATCATTTTTCATCATTTGGTCACACGTGGTTTCACAAAAAATTACACGTGTTGGAATAAACATGGTGAGGAAGGCCTTAATGAACTCAAAGCAGGCTTCCTAAATGAAAGTGAAGTGCGACACCATGCTACCGACCATGATGAAAACCTTGATGACAGTGGAGTTTTTGAGGAAAATGAACCATTATTCCCACCAAATGTGATGAGGCCTGAGGATATCACTGATCAAGAAGTTAGGGGCTTCGATGATGGTGACGTGTTGCAACGTGTGCACAATGTTGATCAAATGTTGCGGGATGTTGAGTTTCAACGAGTGTACACACCTTCTGAATTAGCGAGGCTGAAGCAGTTCATTGAAGATTCAAAGAAACCCCTCTATCCTGATTGCCAGAAGTACTCTCACCTTTCTGGTGATCTAAAACTTCTACAGCTTAAGGCAGATCATGGTTGGAGCAACAAAAGTTTCAAACATCTATTGGATGTCGTTAGAGACATGCTACCTGAAGGAAACCAATTAGCAGAGTCTGTCTATGAGGCGAAGAAGATAATCGGTCCTCTGGGAATAGAGGTTGAAAAAATCCATGCATGCAAGAACAGTTGTGTATTATTCCGTGGAGATTATGCAGACCTTGACAAGTGCCCCAAGTGTGGCTATGATCGGTACAAGAGGAAAAAGGATGGTGGAGATGATAATAATGCTGATGATGAGAACGAGCCCGGTGAGATCAGATGCAAGAAGAAGAAGGCTAACAGAGGGGCTCCTGTGAGGGTGGCATGGTATTTTTGCATCATTCCTCGGCTGAGAAGATGGTTCGCAACACAAAAGGAGGCCCAACTCTTGCGTTGGCATGATGAAGGCCGAAAGGAGCTTAAGCAAGATGGCAAGTTTAGGCACCCCGCAAATGCAGCACAATGGGGTAACATTAATAACCACTTTCCGTGGTTTGACAAAGACGTAAGGAGCATACGGTTTGCTATGAGCACAGATGGCGTGAACCCATTCGGTAACCAGAGCTCAACACATAGCACCTAGCCTGTCGTGCTGTCATTGTACAACCTTCCACCCTGGCTATGCAAGAAACAGAAATATATGATGCTGACAATATTGGTCTCCGTGCCAAAGCAACCTGACGACCGTATTGATGTCTACTTGAGGCCACTAGTTGATGACTTGAAGATACTGTGGAAGCCTGGTGTGAAGAAGGTTTGGGATGAGTACAAGCATGAGGAGTTCACAATGCGCGCCATGTTGTTCACCACCATCAACGACAACCCGGCTCATCGCAACCTCTCTGGCCAGAGTAAAAGGAAAGGTGCAGCTTGCCCACACTGCTTGGAAGATACTTGCGCAGTATGGCTAAGACATTCAAAGAAATACGTATTTATGGGGCACCGTCGTTTCCTCGGCAAGAAACATCCATACCGGGCCATGGATTGTCAGTTTAATGGGGAAAAGGAGAATCGAGAGGTGTCGTTGCATGTGACTGGAGATCTGGTCCACTTGAAAGTCAAGGATGTCAAAACTATCGAGGAGTTACCCAAACTGACTGAAAAAACCCTTGGCAAAAGAAAGAAATGAGATGGTGAAGAAGAAGAAGAAGAAGGAATGTGGAACAAGAAATAAATTCTATGGGAGCTAGAGTATTGGCCGATGTTGGATGTGCGTCATTCGATTGACAACATGCACGTCAAGAAGAATGTGTATGAAGCTACTTGTGGAACATTGCTACAACAGAAGTCCAGAGGAAAAGATCATAAAAATGCAATGGAGGATCTTAAAGAACTAGGCATTAGGCCGGAGGTCTATGCAGAGGAAATAGAGACGGGGACGAACCTTCCCGTTGCTGCAACCACCTTGTCAAAGGCAGAGAGAAAAGAATTCTGTCAATTTTTGCATGATTTGAAAGTACCTTCAGGCTACTCATCAAACTTCAAGAGGCTAGTGTCAGTGAAGGACATGAAAATGAATTTCAACTTGATGAAATCTCATGATTGCCATGTGTTGATGACAGCTCTTCTTTCTGTTGCACTTAGAGGTATCAAGACAGAACTGGTTCGCGACGCGGTCACGAGCTCGTGTTTATTCTTCAATGCAATAGAACAGAAAGTGATTGATGAGGAAAAACTATTGGACTTAGAGAGGAGGCATTTCGAGACCCTATGCCTACTTGAAGCTACCTTCCCACCATCATTCTTTGATCTCATGCTGCATCTAACAGCACACCTCACGAGGGAAATCTAGTTCCTTGACCCATCTTACCTTCATCAGATGTTTCCATATGAGGGGTTCTATGGATTCCTGAAATCATTGGTACATAACCGGTTATTTCCGAAGGGAGCCATTGTTCGTAGCTACGAGACCATCGAAGCACTGGAGTGGGCCATGGGTTATATGGACCCCCAAAACCCCATTGGTATGCCTCGCTCATGGCATGAAGGTAGGCTTTCAGGTGTTGGGACCCTGGGAAAAAGTCAGTCACTTCGGAACCAGATGCCTTCCAAAAGGCTCATTTCATCGTGATACAACAGCTGCACCTAATTACACCGTTTGCCAATGAGCACAAGTGACAACTACGTGAAGACAACCGTGACCGTGGTAGGGCTTGGCTTGCAAAGATGCACATGCAAGGTTTCAGCAGGTGGCTCCGAGATTATGTCGAGACATGCAGCAATGCTGTAATAACCGACGAGATAAGGAATCTAGCAGCGGGGCTATTGTTCACTGTTACAAGATACCAATCAATGGATATCAATGGATACACGTTCTACACCATGGCCCAGGATAAAAAGAGTGTCTATCAAAATAGTGGTGTGCGTGTATGGGTCGTCGTCGACGACAGTCATGATGAAGATGACATGGAGACAGACATATATTATGGTCAAATAGAGGAGATATGGGAGCTTGATTATGTAGGATTGAAGGTAGCCTTGTTTCGGTGTAGATGGGTCACCAATGGGAAGAGAGCTGTGAGCAAGGACAAATATGGTTATGTTAGTGTTGATCTCCGGGTCTTTGGTTACAAAAACGAACCGTTTTTCTTTGCCAACGATGTTGAGCAAGTGTTCTATGTACCTGACTTGCAAAGAAGAACTAGTCTGTGGTTATGCCTGGAAAAAAAGGATTGTTGGGGTTGAAAATGTTATTGTTGAGGACGAATACAACCAGTTTGACGAAATTCCATCCTTTGACACTTCATACAAGCCCCGACTCTTGGGAACTAACAAAACACCGTACTTGCGAAGCGACCATAGTGAAAAAATCGATATACAAAAATCAAGGAAGAAAAAGCAAGCCTGATTTCTGCTGAATCCTTTTTGTAATGCAGGATGTGTCTATTGGTGGAAACGGAATCCATTTTGTATATAAAGGATGTGATGTATTGGTGGAATTTGAATCCTTTTTGTAATATATAGGATGTGGTGGAATTTGAATCCTTTTTGTAATATATTCTGCCTAAGATACTATATATATTCTGTTTATATTCTGCTTTAGTTCAGTAAGTATGTTGCAGGCTGCTTCAGTTCAGTAACGGGCGTTAATATAAAAGAGACGAGGATTAGCCAACCCGCGTCGCCTTTGTTACGGGCAAGAGACGAGGATTAACCAACCCACGTTGCCTTTGTTATGGGCAAGATATGCGAAATCACACACACACAGATTACATCAAAAGAGACGCGGATTAGCCAGCCCCCGTCAGCTTGTTCTTCTTTATGCTTGCAAGTGAGTAGGTAAATCATACAAAAAATTGTACTGCACACAGATAATCACACAAGCATGTCTCTTGAGATGCAAAATCACACACACAGATTACAGTCATCATTGATACATCAGAAGGTTACAAAGTGGCCATCTATGTTCATCATCACTAGGCACTACCAGGAAGAGGAACATAGATCTAAACTAAGCAAAAGAGATATACTTCCGTCGGCTTGTTCTTCATGACGAGATATGCAAAATCACACACACAAATTAGTCATCATTGGTACATCAGATAGGGAGGCCTCGGGATCTTGGCCAGCTCGGCAGCCTCGAACTCGCGTCTGGCTCCAGCTAAATCTCCAGCCGGCCAGAGGTAGAAGACCACTGCGGTGGTGGGTGCTGACTTGGCGATGTTGAGGCTCAAAGTTCGATCTTGCTCTTTCCCTGCCCATCGGTCGATCGTCGGAGGTGAAGAGAAAGGAGGCCGCCGTCGGCTTGTTCTTCATGACGAGATATGCTCCAGATTCTGGCTTCTTCTTCATGCTTACAAGTGAGCACAAGAGAAAGATACAACAGAGGGTGGAAACATATCCCTTCAAAAATCCTCCTCATGGAGGAGGCAAAGCAAAAGGAAGCGCAAGTTTGATGGGAAAGCCGCAGCAGGATGGTTCTGGGCTTCTCTCCCCAGACTTGATCTTTCCGTCGGCTTGTTCTTCTTGATGCCAGGAGGTTCTGGGCGACCTTCCCCCGACAGCTGATATATCACAAGGATTTTTCTAGCAACTGTGCTAGAGGGATGAGCAACCCAATCACCCATATCACAAGAATTCTTCTAGCAATTGAGAGAACGAGGAGGAGGAAGAAGAGAGAAAAGCAAAAGCTTGCGCCCTACAAGATCTATTCTTTGTGCCATAGCTAGATCTAGATCTAGAGAAGAAGGAAGCAAGTGAGGAGGACCGATAGGCGTCGGTCTTTTTTATAGCAAAAACAAGGACGGGATAAGATCGGTTGTAAAAAAAAGAGGAAGGGATAAGATCAAGAGCACAGGAAACGGGAAGGTTCACAAGAAATTGATGCCAGATCCGGTCAATGGGGAAACAGTTGCCCAGTCCATGGCTGAGAGCAGAGGTAGTGATTCCAATGTAGAATTAAATGATACGCAGATTAACCAAACGTCGTCTCCAATGTAGAATTAAAGCATACGCGGATTAACCAAATGTCGTCTGCAATGGAGAATTAAAGGATACGCGGATTAGCCAAATGTCGTCTCCATTGCTTACTTAAACCGTGTTTGGAAACAAATCTCCTGTATCTTCTCCTTCCAAAATAATTTAGATCCTCTGCCCCTTCATCTACCCGCGAAAAAACAGCAACTGCCTACTCCTCATCGTCACCATTCCTGGCCGGAGATGAATAGCATGCCGGGAAGAAGTAGGCAGCACCAGCCGTTGTCGCTGCTGGACCTCCCACAAGACCTCCGCATTGATATTGCGGCGTGCGTCGGTGCGACCTCGGAGTGGCCCTTTGCTGACCTTTGCAGCCTACGCAGTACTTGCTCGACCATGTGCCGCGTGTGCGGCCACGGCGACGTTGGCTGGTGTTTGTCGATGGAGGGGATAAGAGATGAGATTTCTTGGGTGTGGGACCCCACCACCTACAAAGCCTTCCTTGCTATGCTGACCGATCTCGGGAATCCGGAGGGTTGCTTCTTCTCTGGGATCAAAGCCGTGTTCATGGAAAACAGGGGAAGCAATGATCTCCGGCGCACCGTCGAGGGTGGGCACGATGCGGCGGCCTATCTATATGCCATCTTGCTCTACAGGGACAATGGCGGTGCTGCCGCTGACGACACCGCGAAGCGATACATGAGGCAGGTCGCGGGCGGTGGCAGTACAACGTTGAGATGGCTGAGCAACGAGGGGTGTCTTCCTTTGCGCGAGAAGGCTGCGCGTGCGATCCACTCCTCGACTTGGCGCATTTGGGGTGAACCCCTACCGCCTCCGGCACAGGTGCGTGGCAATCAGCCGTGTGCAGGCAACGGCGGCGGCTGCGGCGTGGATAAAGGATGGCTTGAAATTTCTCTGTTTTGCAGCGAAGACTGTAGGCTCCACCGCGAAATGGTGAGGTTCGAACGGAGTATTGGAATAGGAAATCAGTAGTAGATTAGCTTTTGTATGTTGCTTGTATTATCTGTGTAAATTTTTGGAAGAGCAGCAAAGCTGACGCGGGTTATCAGTCCTGTGTCACTACTGACTGTGGGGCCAGTTCTATTGGAATGAAGAATAGTTCGCATTTCTCCTTCTAATCTGCAATCAAATGTTGTAACATGTATTTCTTCGTCGTAATTAGTCCAAATTTGATTTTTTTTTTCTAAATTTTTCTAAAATCACCATATTTTCATTAATTTTATTGTTTAGTGTATATTCTGTTTCTTGAATAATGTTTATATGCCTTATTTTGTTCTTTGTAAGTACAACAACATATAAATAATATTTGTTTTACACAACCATTAGTGATGAAACTTTGCATTTCGTAAGCTTAAGGTGAACACAAGGTTTTGTTAAGTTTTCAAATGCATATGAGTTCGAACATGTTGCAAAGTGTGGAAAACTTCAATGCTCAAGCAACATTCTAGGAAACTATGTGAGAGATGTAGGCATTTGTACACAAGTATATTATTCCTTCATCGAGACCATTTGAAATTTTGAAGACAAGTTTAGGTACCCAAATTATGTTGCCAAGTCAATTTGTAGATTTTTTAGAGCAAATTTGATATTATTATAATTATTATATAATTACCATGGGGTGTAAAAACGAAATATAAGAATTTTGGGCGCACAAGTGTGACTGTTGATATTTTATTCAAATACTAAATGTCAAAATATGAATTGTTCGTATTTTTATGATTTTTAAGGTGCTGTTTTATGGCCTCTAATATTTTAGGGAAGCAAGTTTCATTCCAAAAAAATAGAGACGGGCCCACGCGTCAGCGTCAGCAGCCAATATAAAAAAGATAACCGTTGCTTTCCCGCCCGGACCCAACTACCAACAAAGGCGATGCGGGTTCACTAACCATCATCGCCAATGACACTGGCCCACGCGTCAGCGTCAGCGTCAGCAGGCTAACCCACATCGGCAATGACTATCCATTGTCTCTAAGATCTAATTCATCACAACAGATCTCCAGTTCATCACAACAGATCTCCTGTTCATCACAACAGATCTCCAGTTCATCACAACAGAACAAATATTATAGGAGACGTGGATGGATCTACTCGCGTCTATTAGATCGAGTTGATAACATACAAAATCCAACAACCAAACTAATTAACTAAGCAGTTCATGATCGACAAATAAACTAAGCAGTTCATGTCCAACAACCTGGCGAAGACACACACACACACACATTTAGTTGGTCGCCGCCGTCGGAGTCCTGCCGTCATCGCCGTCGTGGCTGCCGTCGTCGCCGTCGTGGCTGCCGTCGGAGCCGTCGGAGCCGCCGTCGTCGAAGACGAAGTGGCGGGAAGCCCGCTTGACCACGGGGAGGTTCTCGAGCTTCCTAGCCAACCTGTGGATCTTGAAGGCGAGTCCCTTCACGCTCGGGTCCTTGTCCACTTCATGATGCGCCTTGATGTCGAAGGCCGCGCCAACATCTTCAAGCTTTCTGAAGGCGCTCCTGAGCAGGTCGATGGCGAACTTAGTGTCATCGAAGAACCGTTCCTTGTCGGCGTCCTTGGTTGCCGGCTCCTTCCCCTTCTCCAACTTCCGCCGACGGCGGCTTTCGTCGTCGTCGTCCTCCCTTCGTCCACGCTTCGACGGCGGCGGGCTCCTTGACGCCATCTCCTCCTTGGTGATCTCTCGGTGACCGAAGATTTGTTGTGGTGGGTCGTGAGGAGGAAGAAGAAGCGAAAGCGATGATAAGCTTATGGAAGAAGCAGGGGAAAGCAGGGGAAGGCAGGGGAGTTATATTGACAAGACGCGAAACCGTCACACACCTCTGCCCCCACCCACTACTCCACTACTGCCACTCAATTGCGCATCGGGCTCCGTTTCGAGTGCAAAACCGTCCAAAACCACGCGTCGCCTTTCAATTACGCGGGAAGGAGAAGGGGCAGGGGCAATGATGTCGAGCCCACTCATCAGCGGCAGCAGCCAAACTGCGACACCTTTTCAATTTCCATTTATTGTTTTAGATGGCCGAGGTGCCTTCTTCAACTTCAACCCTCATCGCCTTCAACTTTAACCCTCGTCGCCGACTTCAACCCTCGTTGCCTTCAACTTCAACCCCCGTCGCCTTTCAACTTCCAAACCCCGTCACTTTTCTATTTCCTCCCCTTCTCCTTGATGGCCGCGGTGTGCTTGATGCAGCTACTGCCAGATGATCTTGTCACCCAGATCATCATCCACTCCATCAAGGATGAGCCCGCCATCCATTTTCTGAATCTTCGCAATAAAATCTGCGGCACCTTCCGGTGCATCTGCGACTCCGATGAGGTACTACTGCACGTGTCGCTGCGTGATCTTCGTCGGGTGTGCAAGAATCGCTACGTCAGGTCGTGCTTTGAGCGGTGCTTCCGCGAGGCCAATCATTCGGAGGCATTATGCTTCGAGGGGATGGAGAGGTTGATGAGGCGGCGGAACCCCAATAAGGGTTTTGAAGCTCATCCGAGATGCCGCTGCTGAAGACTCCGGTGCCAAGTACTTCTTAGCGATGATGAAGTACCGTTGCAACCCGGCGGACCCCGAAGCCATGGCACTACTCCAGGAAATCAGCGGCGGCCCGTCGCCCCCTGATGGGCGGTGGAAGAACCATAACCTGCGGCGGCTGCGCTACCTCGTCAACCGGGATCTCGAGAACATTACGTGGTGGTACTGGCTTGATGACGGTGACGACGACATTCCGTTGCTGCCTGTCCAAAATCCCCACGTCTGCATTTGGGCAGCGGGATGTAGGCGCTACGGGCCGGAGACCTCAGAGATCATCCACTACAGCAGCGCCGAGTGTCGCATCCGTCATGAGTTCGACCTCTGGACGGGTAACTTCCGCCCCGCCGTGGAGTACGCCGTCCGTAGGATGAACATCGGGATGTAGGCGCAAGCATCAATGAACATTATCTATCTTGAATGTAAATTATTAGATATTATTAAACGCGGATTTGATTTTATCGGGATGTCGGTTTTTAATCGGTTTTTGATAGAAAATATTTGATTTGTCACGTTTGTGAGTCAAATCGAAGGTTGCGGTGGTCTGATTCGCCGCTGACGAGGCCTAGGATGCCCTCTTGGGGGCCGCGGCGGGGGCGGCGGCGGGCGGCGGTGCCCTCTGCTTCCTCCTTTGTTCTATTGGAGAATGAAGAACAATTTATCCGTCCCACGTCACCGACGACATTTCTCTTTTTAATTTGCAATCAAATTTTGTAACATGTATTTCTCTGTCGTAATTAGTCCAAATTTGATTATTTTTTTCTATAGTTTTCTAAAATCACCGTGTTTTCATTATTTTCATTGTTTAGTGTATATTTCGTTTCTTGAACAATGTTTATATGCCTTATCTTGTTCTATGTAAGTACAACATATAAATAATATTTGTTTTCCACACCTCCTGTAATGAAACTTTGCATTTTCGTAATCTTAAGTTGAACACAAGGTTTTGTTAAGTTTCAAATGCATATGAGTTCGAACATGTTACAAAGTGTGGAAAACTTCAATGTTCAAGGAACATTCTAGGAAACTATGTGAGACATGTAGATATTTGTACACAAGTATATTAAAATCATTTTAAATTTTGAAGACAAGTCTAAGTACCCAAATTATGTTGCCAAGTCAATTTGTAGATTTTTTAGAGCACACTAGATGTTATTAGAATTATTACATCATTAACATGGGATGTAAAAATGAATTCTAAGAATCTTGGGCACATAAGTGTGACTGTTGATATTTTATTCAAATACTAAATGTCCAAATACGAATTGTTCGTATTTTTATGATTTTTAGGTGCTGTTTTATGGGCTCTAATATTTTAGGGAAGCACGTTTCATTCGAAAAAATAGTGGCTGGCCCACGCATCAGCGTCAGCAGCCAAAATAAAAAGATAACCGCTGCCCGCTCGCCGGACCCAACTGCCAACAAAGGCGATGCGGGTTCACTAACCATCGCCGCCAATGACACTGGCCCACGCGTCAGCGTCAGCAGGCAAACCGTGCACGTGCTGCTCAAAATTTCCCACCTATATTGACTATAATACCCATGGAATTCCAATTCCACCAGAGAGCCGTCAAGGGCACACCAGTAATTGCCTTAAACACAGTTACACGCGCAATTCCTCAGGGGACATTCGGCTCCTCGCTAGACAGATCCACAATGCCCGCACTCTCCCCACCGCCGTCGCCACTCTCCCCGCTCGCCTTCGCCGCTCTCTCCCCGCTCGCCTTCGCCGCTCTCTCCCCACCACAACCCTGCTCTTCTCTAGCCCCACCGCTCCCTGCGTGACGACGGTGACGAGGACGCGGTTACTAGTGTGCGGACGGCTTCCCGGCCAACCTAAAGATGGTTGACGCAGATCCGTCATCCCCGACCACGACGACGAGCCGGCCACCTCAGGCCCTGAGCCGACGTGGATCCGGCCCCTCCGACCATCACGAGAACAACTACTTCATTCGCGACAGAGGTTAGTCCTGCTTGAACCCCCAACACCCTCTCTCTGCTCGGCCACCAAATCTGCTATATATTAATGTCAATGTGGATTAGGGAGACATGCCTTGATAGTTCATCTTTAATTGATTGATTGTGGATTTGATGGATGGATTTTGTTGCTCCAAGTCTGTTTGAATAAATTGTTGCTAACCGATGAAGTTATATGAACTATTGAAATTCATTTTCATGTTCGTGGTGCTAAAATTTTTGCACTGTAAATTCAAGAAAAGCATTGAGAATTTTAGCATACTTTAATTCTGCTATGCTTTGAATGTACCAGATCGACAGTTATGCTTTGGACCTGTTAGCATACTTTAATTCTGCTATGCTTTGAATGTACCAGATCGACAGTTATGCTTTGGACCTGTTAGCATATTTTAATTCTGATAGCCACATAATGTCAGTGGGAATTCCATCACAGTGGTTTATAATGTAGTCCACCCAATCTGCTATATATTCATGTCAAGGTGGATTAGGGAGACATGCCTTAATAGTTCATTTTTAATTGATTGACTGTGGACTCGATGGATAGATTTTGTTGCTCCAAGTCTGTTTGAATAAATTGTTGCAAACAGATGAAGTTATATGAACTGTTGAAATTCATTTTCATGTTCCTAGTGCTACAATTTTTGGACTGTAAGTTCATGAAAAGCATTGAGGATGTTAGCATACTTTAATTCTGCTATGCTGTGAATGTACCAGATCGACAGTTATGCTTTGGACCTATTAGCATACTTTAATTCTGATGGCCACATAATGTCAGTGGGAATTGCATCACAGTGGTTTATAATATAGTGATAACTAGACTGTCCTATGCTTTGTTGTGAGTGTTAATTGTTTCACTACTGTCATATATATTGTTATTTTTGGTGTCATGATGTGTTGTGAGTGTTGTTTCACTACTGTCATATATAATGTCATGATCATTGCTTTATCCTCTTGTTGCATGTACACATGGAACACACAATCCATCGCTGCTGAAGTTGGACAAGGAAGCAGTTGAAGGAATTTATTCTCTGCTTTGATATATAAGCATATTGTTGTGTCCCTGTCAAAATGGTTAGCACCTATCCCTATATGCTAATTAAGTAAAATATGAACTGTATATGTCTATGCTGATTTTATTTACGACTTGTAATGACTTCTAGTGTAATATCAGCTATTTTGCCTGTCAGAGAAAACGAATTTATCTAATAAGAATTTTGTTTAGATTTTCAGTCTTGCTTATATTACTCTACTGACAACCTGACATATCATCTATGCAGTCTCCCACAACAGCAAACTCCTCTACCTCCAGTGCACCATCACAGCCCATCGGTGGTGAACCTTCTTCAAAGGGTCACTCAGCACAGACTGCTGCGAGTAGTACTCGATCCCGCGGGTCAAGGACACAAACCAAATGGCCAGAAGACAAGTTGACTAGAACTGGACATGATGCCAATTTTTGGCCTACCCCAGATGCTGCGAGGGATAGATTTGTATTGGTTTGTGGCCTCATTGCTTGGGAGATGGTGTCAATCAATAAGGTGGTTGTTGATCTCTCACCAATTGAGAAGGAACATCTGTTCATAGTTTTAGAGGAAAAGCTAGATTACCCAGCCAATCTGGAAGAATCTATTTGCAAGAAGGCAGTTAAGGCAGCTATATCAGAGATTGGAACCTTGCAATGGCGGTTCAAGGCCCATTTAAGAAAAAAATATGTCAGCGAAGAGGAGACTCCCTTTGTGAAGCATGCCTTTTTACAGCGACAAGACTGGGACATGTTTGTGCAGGAACCCAATTCTCCTTCATTTCAGCAATTGAGCTAGGAAATGAAACAAAAGAGAGCATTGCATAATAAGCCACACAAGACGGGCAGAATAGGTTATCGTGGTAAAAGGAAAGAGTGGGAGGAGGATGCAAAGCTAGCTGCAGAAGGAAAACAGAACCCTTGGGACCAATTTCCTAGACATTTGAGACCTTATCTGCGGGCAAGGGTAGGGAAGAAGAGGAAGAATACTAGTGAAGGAAGCGGGGGCAGAACATTCAGTAACCCTACGGTGGTGGGGGTAGCAGATAGGGTGAAAACACTTGCAGCTCAGGGTAGCGATGGTTCTTTCTCTGGGGTTAGGGAGGATGATATCCTCACCGCAGCACTTGAGACTCCAGAGCATCGAGGTCGGGTCCGAGGCGTGTCTAGTTCACTTGGCTGGGGTAAAGGTTTGGTGAAGAGTTTGCTGGAATGTACAGGAAGAAGAGGAGGAACAAGAGGTCTGATGCTCATGATATGATGGACATAACATTTAAATCAGTTGTCCATGCTCTAAGACTATCAGGCATCGAAATACCGAAAAATGTACTTCTTCCTTCTCAATTACCAGCGCCTGTCAGTAGCAACGAGGAAGAAGATGTGCATGGCAGCAAGGAAGAAGATGCGCATGACCGCGAGGAAGAACATGCGCATGACAGCGAGGAAGATGCGTGTGGCAGAGAGCAAGACCATTGGAATGCCAACGAGGACGAAGCGAATCATGTGCACAGTGATAGTCGATCACCTATGTTGGACACAATAGATAAGCTGACAGAGCCAACCACGTGCAGCCTTTTGGATGGCACCAGGATTAATGTGGAGCTCGCACTAGCGAAAGTCTTTCCATTTCAAAAGGCTTGCCATTCAGTACCGGTGTAGGATGGGTATGTTGTGGTGCAACCTACTTATGTGTGGGCCAATGTGGGTCACTACCCTCTGCCTGTACCAATTGATGGGGGTGACATAGCAACCCTAGCTGAGGCTCTCGTTCAAAGGATCCAATGGCCAAAGGACAGGATCCTTATACCACCCATGACGAGACATCCCAACCCTGAAGCCGCAACAGGTAGCAGGGATATAGCATCAGATGGAGGTACTGCAGCTTAGTGTCAGCAAGAGAAGGCTCAACAGCAGCAGCAGCAGCAGATCAGCAAAACTACGCAGCAGGAGCGTCGACAACAGCCGGAGGAGCCCAGGCAAACTCTGCTTAAGCAGCAGCTACAACATGAGGATAAGCAAAAATGAAACAGCATCCTCTCCAGCAGCAGGAGGAGGAGCGCAAGCAATCTCCCCCTAAGGAGCAGATGCAACTTGTACAGCAGCCTCTGCAACAGGAGGAGGAGCCCAGGCAATCTCCACTGCAGAACGGGAACCAGGCCAGGAAACCTCTGTCTAAAGATGAGATTATTAACTGTATTATTAGGACAGAACAAAACGACCAAAATACAAGCCTGGTGAACCTATGTTGTCAGAAGCAAACTTAGAGGCTGCTGGACCAAATTGTGCCAGGTTGCATGCTTACGTCATGGAACACAATAAGGATAAACTTGCCTTTCCAGCAAAGGTGGATCAAGACTACTTTAAAGGTGGTGGTGGTGCTTTAATGTTAAACATTGCATTCAGTAGCGTGTATAACCTTATAACCCTGGCTTCTCTGGATGTTACCTTCTTGAGGTTGTGGACATTGTATGTCCCTTAAAACCTAAAAAGATATTTCTTTAATTTTGACCACAAAGTTCATGCATGCTAACAATTAGATTTTTTGTAGGAAAATGATGGACAAGGCAGCGGAGATGTGGATCAGTGTTGGGTTTTTAGATCTAGGTTTTATTACTTCCACAAATATTTATTAGCATTCTAGCCTTGTTACCAAAGCAATCGCAAATGCAATGAACAACGACTACGTGGTGGGTGCCTACTACACTAGCCACTGGGTAATAGTGATCATCTATATGAAGTTCAAAGAGGTTTGTTATCTAGATTCTGCTAAACAACATCCCCCGCTAAAGTTCTCAGACCTCAAATATGTTGTGGACTGGTCAGTATCTTGTAGGTTTTGTTCACAAAAATTCAATCTCTTAGTGTTTCTAATCGGTATTGCTGACCATGCAGGGCCTTTGGTACAGTATCTTGTAGGTTTTGTTCACAAAAATTCAATCTCTTAGTATTTCTAATCGGTATTTCTGATCATGCAGGACCTTTGGTGATCATGCACAGGACGGAGTGACGAAAGGAAAGAAAAAAAAGCCAAAAGCCATACTCAAGCACAAAACAAATCTCGATGTAAGACAGAGGTTTTTTGTGGTCCCTTCTTACCTATTTGGTACTGCATTACCTTGTCATTTTGGTACCTCGATGCAGTGTGCTCAGCAGCCATGGCGGTCCTCTTTGTGTGGATTCCATGTGGCATTCCATATGTTAAGACTACTCGATGACATACCTGACATCAAGAAGGCTGCTGTTAGTAGATAATAATGCTCAACCTTGTCTCTGCTCATATTCTCCATCTGATTTTAGAAACTGATTTCTACTTGTATTCTCATAAATGATTGTATTTTGCAGGATTTCAAATCTGCTGTAGATGTTTCCACAGAAGATCTAAAGCATGTCCGAGAGATGCTGTGTGAGTACATTCTTAAGGAGACCATCGACCGAAAGGGCAACTTCTATAATGGTGCACCGTGAGTTCATTGTAGCCAGAAACTTGAAACTCATTCAGTCTTCTTTAGTCAGGTGTTGTTGCCTGAGAAACCTGCTTGGCTTGCTTGGTTGGGGTCAGATGCTGCCTGGTTCAGGTAGTTTTCTCATGACTCCTTCCAAACAAGCCCTGATGAGAGTAACTTGAAACTTGATGTGATCCTAGCTTGTCTATAAATGTGATCTTGCTTGTCTATAAATGTGATCTTGCTTGCCTATATCTGTGATGTGAGAATGTGTTTGTGATGTCTCCTTGCTATGGTGGCTGCCATATCCTGACTGGTTCCAGGATGGCAGGATGCAGCCCCTGATGGCTGCCAAATCCTGGTTGCTTCCAGGATGCAGCCGGCAAGCAGGCAGATTACTGTAGGGGTGGCCTACGTATCTGTAACGGGCTTTAATTAAAGCTCGTTACAAACACTGATCAGTGAGTAACGGGCTTCATTCGGAAAGCCCGTTACAAACATGCCAACAATGTAACGGGCAGTGTAAAAGCCCGTTACCAGTACTGACCGGTGGGCCCCAAGACCTGGCCCGTTCATCGAGATAGAGGAGACGCGGGTTGAAAGCACGCGTCTCCTTTAGTCGAGAGACAACAGACACACGTGGAAACAGATGTGTCTCATTTCGTCGAGATAGAGGAGACGCAGGTTCACAGCACACGTCTCCGATGTTGAGTTCACAGTAATGGGCTCTGTTTTCATGCCCGTTACCAAAGTTCCCTGTGGGCCCAGAGAAACAGCCATTTCACGTGACCGGTGACTAGTTGTGGTAACGGTTGTTGTTTGATGCCCGGTACAAATCCTAGTGTGCTGAGACGTGCGTGAAATAGACACGTCTCATTTTGTCTAGATAGAGGAGACGCAGGTACACAGCAGGAGTCTCCGATGTTGAGCTACTGTAACGGGCTCTGTTTTGGTGCCCGTTACCAAAGTTCCCTGTGGGCCTAGAGAAACAGCTATTTCACGTGACCGGTGGCTAGTTGTGGTAACGGTCGTTGTTTGATGCCCATTATGAATATGTGTTATCAGTAACGGACATCTGCCCGTTACCTTTCTTGGCTCATTTGTAACACTTGATCGGTAACGGGCGCTTTGCCCGTTATGAAAGGCAATCTATGCCCGTTACCAAAGTGAGTTTTTCACGTAGTGGAGGACCGTACTGACCACATTATTGGTTGCCGAGATGTAGAGGAGGAGTGTTTCCTTCGGGATTGGAGGCGTCATGATTGGTGGAGATGTCAGGGACTCCTTGAGAGCTTCGAAAGCTTGTTGTGCCTCTTCATCCCACACGAACTTATCTGCTGTCTTCAATAGCTTGAAGAAGGGCAGACCTTTTTTGCTGAGCTTGCTGATGAAACGACCTAGGGCCAGCATCATGCAGGTGAGCTTCATAACGTCTTTCTTGCAAGATGACTTGACCATGTTGCGAATCGCGTTGACCTTGACGGGGTTGTCCTGAATGCCTTGGTGCCCAACCATGAAGCCCTGGAGCAATCCAGAGGGGACACCGAAGACGCACTTGGTAGGATTGAGCTTTCATTGGTAAGTGCGAAGATTGGCAAAGGTTTCAGCAAGGTTAGCTTTGAGCTGGTCTTCATGGGTGGTCTTGATGACCACATCGTCGACGTAGCCTTCAACGTTCTTTCCGATCTGGGACACTAGGCACTTTTGAATTGCCTTTTAGTACGTGGGACCAGCATTTTTCAAGCCAAAGGTCATGACCTTATAGCAGTAGATGCCGTTGGGCGTTATGAACACCATCTTGTCTTGATCGTCGGGATTCAGGGCTATCTAGTGATACCCTGAATAACAATCGAGAAAGCATAGCAGGATGCTGCCAGCCGTGGAGTCCACGACCTCATCGATGTGAGGAAGAGGGAAGGGATCTTTAGGGCACTGCTTGTCGAGGTTGGTGTAATCGATACACATCCTTAATCCTCCAGTCTTCTTAGGTACAAGAACCGTGTTTGCAAGCCAAACCGGGTGTTTACATTCATGGATGAATCCTACAGCTAAGAGCTTACAGACTTCTACTTCTATGGCTTCCTTTCTATCTTTTGCAAAGTGACGGAGCTTTTGCTTGATGGGTCTTGCTGTCTTGATGACTTCTAGGGTCTGCTCAGCTAGCTCCATAGGGATGCCGGGCATGTCAGAAGGACTCCATGCGAATATGTCAGCGTTGTCCAAGAGGAAAGTGGTGAGCGCGAGTTCATATTTAAGGTTGAGGTCGGCCCCAATGGTGACTTCCTTAGCTGCGTCGGGTAGGCCGAGGCAGACCTTCTTCACCACAGGACAGGCGTCCAAGGTAGTAGATGTGCGCTTCTACTCGGGTACTTCCAGGGAAGTAGGCTCGATCTTGGCAGCATGAGCGACCATGATCGTAGCTGCAGCTATACACGCAGAGGTTGCGGCGAGGTCGACGGTCTCGTCCTCACACTTGAAGGATATTATGAGGTCACCACAGACGGAGAGGATCCCATTTGGCGCTGGCATCTTCATGACGAGGTAGGTGTGGTGCGGGATGGCCATAAACCTAGCCAACATAGGTCGACCTAGGATGGCGTGGTAGGATGAGCGGAAGTCCGCCACCTCGAACATCAGGTACTCCGTGCGGTAGTTGTTTTCTTTGCCGAAGGTAACCGATAGGCATACACGACCTATGGGGTATGCTGCCTTGCCGAGTACAACCCCATAGAAGGGTTCGTCACATGCAGTCATCTTGGAGAAGTCGAACTACATCTTCTTCAGCGTTTCGGTGAAGATGATGTTGAGGCTGCTACCCCTGTCGACGAGGGTCCTAGGCAGGAAAGCTCCATCTACTATCGGGTTGACGACGAGCGGGTAGGTCCCGGGGTTTGGTATGTGTACCCAGTGGTCGGCCCTAGAGAAAGTTATGGGGAACTCCGACCACCGCTGAGGTTGAGGTTCTTCTATGTTGATGATGCTGATCTCCCTTGAGTTGGAACGCTGTTGTCAGTTGCTTTTGACGGCACGGCGGCCACCTACGATGAAGTTGATCTGTCAATTGGCGGTTTGGAATGCGCCGTTGGGATTGCCACCTTTAGGTTGTGGAGGAGGAGTAGGCTCCTTGCAGCGGTCGCCGTCGTCACGTCGGTCGTTGCGGTGATCATCACGACGATCATCTCGGCGATCATCGCAGCGGTCGTCGCGATGATCATCGCGGCCTCTGTCATCATCATGACGGTAAGGTCGGCGGTCGTGGTTGTCACGTCGATCAGGTCGACGGTAGCGGTTGTCGTAATGACGGTTGTTGTACCGTTCGTCACTGTTGTCGCTTTTGGTCTTCTTCGGTTTTGGAGGGACACCTATGGCGCGCTTTAGTTGTTCGCACTCATGCATGGTGTGCTTGGCGTCATAGTGGAACTGATATTAGTCGTCCAGCGTGCAGTTGAAGTCCCCTTCAAGTAAGGTGGATCGTCTTGGAGCGTCGGTCGTGTAGACCTCACCATATCGCTTGCGCGACCTAACGTCGGTGTCGGACGCTAGAGCTGTTGAAGCATCATCTGCTTTGTCGCCTTTGAAGTCGTGGACGACTGCATCCTGAGTATCGACGAGCTTGTCAACGTAGGCCATGAGGTCCACGATGCTGTGGGCATCATCTTCATGGATCTTCTCAAAGAGCATGAGGTTGGTGACGCCTTTCTTGTAGTAGGCGATGACGTCTTCGTCTTTGACCCCGACAAGCGTGTTGTGGTTTTAAAAGTAGCGGTTGGTGTACTCCCGTAGGGTTTCACCAGTCTTCATCCGTACTCTAGAGAGATGGTGTGTGTTGCCGGGGTGATTGTAGGTCGCTTGGTAGTTCGTCGTGAACAACCGCACAGGCTTGCCCACGAAGTGATGCACTCCACAGGAAGGTTGTTGAGCCACAAGAGCGACGCTTGGCCCATCACGCTTCTTTCTCCTCCAGAACAATAAAGAACAATCGGCCTTCACCTTTGAGTAGAGAAGAGTTGCCCATGCCAATAACCCATGACAACCGAAGTCCAATAGGATGAGGAGGTGCTGGAAGATCTTGCCCTAAGTAGATCCGCATGTTTTCAGAAGAACTGCACCAGAAATCTTCCGAAGGTAGTGTAGACTAGTCGGATTGGCTACCCAAATGCCACATGAAAACGTGCAATGACCTAGCGCTGCAAAAGATTTCTCCGGTCAAAAGAAAGTAATCACGACAAATGACTCTGCACCAGCTGCTGTTTCAAGGCACAAGATACAAGCTTGGAGAGTAGCCATTTGGCTCCATTTTGGAAGTCGAGGAAGGCGAATGTGCTTCCGAGACAAAGGATTCAGCATGAGCGCGCTGCACCAATCTCTGCAATCTAAGGTGACTAGGCTTCCAGATCCGCCGCAACCAATCAATCTAGTCCTTTTCCCAGCCAATACAAGAAAAGAGACCTCAAAAAGCCGCATATCAGAGACGAATGCGAATGTCACTACTCTAGATTCACCGATAAATTCAGATTTCAGAATCCAAGGGTCAAACGGGTGTGCCTCACTTGAACGAGCGTAGTTCCAACCCTTGCAGACAGCTTTGAACATGATGAAATCTGTTGCATCACTGATCTTATTGGTGACGCTCACAGCAATGTCAGGGATAAGATTTGCCCAGGGACGAGGCATCATTGACAGGATAGCCAAAGAACTTGGTTGTGGGAGAACAATGGAGGAGTTACAGCTCCAACAAAGACAAATGAGTGGAAAAGGTAGTCCAGAAGGTCCGCTATACTGATGTATTGAAAAAGGACCTTCTGGACTACTATTATTTCAACCGGTCCATTAGCATTCCGCTGAACGATCTTTCATCCTTCCTCAGAATGTACTCCCTCCGTCCACAAAAGAATGCAATTCTCACTTCCCGATAAGTTTATATGAAGATATAAGTGTTAACACAATTTACTGTAAATTTTTTCAAAATTGAATTAGTTCGACCAGAACAGATACCACATTATAGAAAACTACTCTAATCTTTTCGGGAGCAATTTTTTCAATAATGGCTAAATGGGTTCCTCTGGCCATAAATATCCCAGTCTGGCAACCAACAAAAGCCCCCTTCTCGCCCAGTGCCCTCTTCCTCTCCCCACTCTTGCAACTAACAAAGAACCCCATTCTCGCACAACGCCCTCTTCCTCTCCCCACTCTTGCAACCAACAAACAACCCCATTCTCGCACATCGCTCTCTTCCTCTCCCCATGGAGCCATTGTCTCTTAGAGGTGCAGCGCAAGCCACATCCTCCTCCTCTTCTGATTAAAGGGGGGATCCCCAGTTGTCTGATGAAGAGGAGGCAAAGCGGAGGCCCATTCGGGTGGTGGTTGACACATCATCTGATGATTCAGACTTTGTGGAACAAAATGAAATCCAAGATCATGTGCCTCTGAAACATCACACCCCTCGCAAGTCAGCACGAGGTGCCAGGGGTCAGGGGCGCGGAAGCATCGCCACTCGCCAGGGAACTGTCGTCTCCAAGCGCTGTCATCCTCTCTCATCCTCATCGGTCGGCGGCAGTTGATCTCTGCTATCCTCACCGAGCAGAAGACATCCTCGACCGGCCGTCATCATCCGCCATGGAGCAGCGCCAAGGCCGTGCTCGACTGGCCGCCATGGAACGGCGTCATCATCCTCTAGCAGCGGCATTGGAGAGACGGCCTCATTCGCGGGCAGAGCCCTAGGAGCTCCGCTAGCATCTTCCACGGGCGGTGGCAATAGAGCGACATCCTCATCCGTGAGCAGCTGAAACAAGGCGCCGGGTGTACCATCGACAAAGAAGCGGCATCTTGATTAGTGGATTAGTGGTAACTACTACTGAGAGACATGGGTACCCATGGGTCCCCACCGACCAGGGTCCCAGAGGTCCCTGCCATGTGGACCCGACCTATCAGAAGCCCCACTGACCTGCAAGTGGGCCCGAAGATCTTATCCGCAACCCCGGTGACCTTGGAAGACTCCAGAAGACCTTATCCAGATCCCGGAGGACCTGCCGAGCTTGTGGCGCAAGTTTCTCCCCAGGTCGCGGCTCAGCGCCGCCAGTAGGTCCGCAGATCGTGGGATTTACCCTGTAATCATGGAAGATGACCTTCCTAACTTGTAACCGACCCCGATGAGGGTCCACCGACCTCGAATGGAAGCCCTAGCTCGTTGACCATATAAGGCGGCCTAGAGCTCCATTCGAGGGGACTCCCCCAATTCACGCATAATTCCACCGCATACTGGACGTAGGGTTTTACTCTCCGGAGGCCTGAACCAGTCTAAACTCCTATGTCCTTAGCCATTCTCGCCGTATTCCGAGTTCCTCTTGCGAACTACCACCTACGCTCTTAGGTCCCGATCTCCTCCATTAACCTACAACCGCTTGGGTAGCCCCCTTGCGGATCTGTCCAGGTCTCACCCCCTGACAGTTGGCGCGCCAGGAAGGGGTGATCGGGAACTCGCTATGTAGCATGGTGGCTTGATCTGGTGTCGTTTTCCCAGTGAGCATGGCGGACGTCCTCGCCAACCCCGTGGAGATCTGCTTCGGTTCCTTCACGGCAACCTCGACTGTATCGGCGGCCGCGACCTCTCCGGCGACCGCTGTGAAGATTCCGGCGGCACTCGTTGCCGTTCCTGTTTCCGATCTGGCGTCGAAGACCCACCCGCCCAAACCCTATGACATTGTTCAGGGAATGGAGCGTGTCATCGACATCATGGAGGAGACCCTCCAGATCTGCGAAGGAGCCCAGTGCTCAACGCAGACCGCGTCGCACCACAAGACCTTCCCCTTTGGTCTGCGACCACCCAGCGACGCTTACATCCGTCAGGCGGTCAAGTCCTCCCAGATCCAATCTGGGCGGCAGGAGTCATCTGGCGACCTCAAGTCCGAGCTTTGCGCCCGCCGTGATCTGCTCGACGTACCGTGCACCTACCACAAGGGCGCGCGTCACACCCTCTGTGGCTGCCGGCTGCGGAAGAAGATCGAACAGGAGCGTACTGCTCCCCGCACCACGCGAGCTCCCACGTCCCCAGACATTGGTGAGTTCCAGAAGGTTCGGATCCACGTCTCCCCCAACGACCAGAGCTCCATCCGGCGGCGGGTTTTGGTGGTTTCGGCGAACGAGCAACCGCGGGTCGGCACGACGGACTCCGAGGAGGCACGTCGGATCCAGGGCAATGCCAACCGTGCTCAGCGACGGGCGGAGGAGCAGCGCCAGGCGGTACCTCCGTGCGCCCGAGACTTGCGCCTCGAGTTCGAGGAGGCAGGGTTGCTGACGTTCAATAGCCCTCAGGCCAACTTGGGTGCTGCTATGGCCAACCCCTCACCCGAGGCTGAAGAAGCCATGGCCTACCTTCGGTTTGCTATAGCCCTGGTAGAACAAAAGAGCGCGGCATCCAAGTCTGCGGCGTCCTCATCGAGTCGGCATTCACGCAGTAGATCTAATCGACCTGCGCACAGCAAACTCCCCACCATCCAGGAGGAAGTCGACCAGCACAACCCCGACCAGCCTCGGGCGAATGGTGCAAGAGACGGCGACCTCCGTGCCAACCTCGACGAGAGCAGGCGTGACCGCGACGCTCGCAGCTACATTGATCAGCGCCATCGCGAGCGTGAGGAGCGGGAGCTGCGACGTCGTTTGGACTATGACCGCGAGTATGGACCTCCAGGCGCCGTCCATCGCATCATGAAGCGTGAAGAGCGTGACCGCCATGACGTCGAGAACAGGCGACGTGCCCAGTACGAGGTGGACTACGGCCACCCTGAGGGCCCTGTTCCGAACCCGAATCGCCAGCCCAGATCCCAGGTCTTGGCCCCTGCACAGAGCGGAGGTGGCGCCCAAGTCGGGGACGGCAGTGACGACATGGCCATCACTGCCTTCCCTGCGTTGGCTCCTCGCCTCAGATCGGTCGCCTACCCCGACAACTTCAAGCCGAACATCCAGAAGTACGACGGCCTCTCGGACCCCAACATTTGGTTGTCGACCTACTACGTCGCCGTCAAGGCGGCCAGCGGCAACTTCGATCACATGGCAGCCTACTTCCCGCTGGTGATGGGCGACGCGCCGTCGCTCTGGCTCAACAACCTCCTAGCGGGCAGCATCAAGTCGTGGGCCGACCTATCTCATGCCTTCACGTCCAATTTCCAGGCGACCTATAATTGCCCTGGGAACACCTTCAATCTCGGGAGGGTCACCATGAAGACCAACGAGTGGCTCCACGACTACACCAACCGGTTCTTCGAGAACCGCAACACCTACGTCGGCATCCGGGACGACCAGGTCGTCGACAGCTACAAGAAGGGCGTCAAAGGGCGCCACCACAGTCGCGGCGCTCATGGAGGTCGTGAACAAGCTCATCAACACCGACGAGGCGCTGGTCAATCAGTTTGACTCCGACGCCAAGCGCGATGCGGGCGTCTCTGGTACCGCTGGCGATTCAAGCTCCAAGCTACGCAAGCGACCTTCAGAGGTTCTTGCGGCGGAGGGACGACGACCTTCGACGTTCAATGTCAACGAGTTCAATGCAGTGCTCGACAGCCCCTGCACGTTCCATGAGGGGGCCACCCACACCGTCCGCGAATGCTCACAATTCAAGAGGGCGTTCCGTACGCTTGACGACCCGAAGCGATCCAGAGGTGACGGAGATCGGTCATCTTCACGTCGCTACAACAACAACAGCCGGGACGACCGACGTGGCTGAGGCGACGACGATCGCCGCGACGACCGGCGACGTGATAACCAGTAGCCAGAGGACCGCCGCGACGAGCGCGACCTGCCTCCTCCGCCGGCGGCGGGCAACCCAAACGGCCCCTTTCAGCAGGCCATGAGGTCGATCAACATGATCGTCGGTGGCCTGAAAGCTAGCTCAAGCAGGAGGCGTTATCGCAAGGATAAGCGCGAGATCCAGCTCATCCACACCAAGCCGTCGCAGCCCCTTCGGTGGACGGAGCAGCCGATCACGTTCTCCAGGGCTGATCACTGGGTCCACATCCCAGATCCTGGGTCCTACCCACTCGTCGTCGAGCCCATAGTCGAGGGCGCCCTGCTCCCTCAGACCCTCATCTACGGAGGAAGCGGGCTCAATGTTATCTTCGTCGAGACCTTGAAGAAGATGGACTTCGACTTCAAGCGGATGACAGCATGCGACGAGCCTTTCTTTGGCATCGTCCCCGGCAAGGCGGCCTACCCTATGGGTCGGGTCTCTCTCCCGGTGACCTTCGGCACGGAAGAGAACTTCCGCACGGAGTATCTCAGCTTCGAGGTCGCGGACTTCATGTCTTCATACCACGCCATCCTAGGTCGCCCCATGCTGGCCAGGTTCATGGCTATCCCGCATTACACCTACTTGGTGTTGAAGATGCCGGCCCCCAACGGGGTCCTCACCGTCTACGGCGACCTCATCGTCTCATTCAAGTGCGACAACGAGGCCCTGGACATCGTGATAGAGGCAGAGTGCCCGATCTTTCGGTGAGTGGAGATAACTTCGATCTGGTGGTTGTTGACCCTCACGATCCGACTACGACGAGCGAGACTCGAAGCGCCAATGCAATCGCTGAACCAACTCCCGATGGTTACCAACCTTACCGGCGCAAGATCAGCCTGATCACGAAGATCAATTCCTGTACGCAATCGAAGAACGAACAAGAATCTGAGGCGAGCAATCTTAATATCACTCGAAGGTGGAGTTCTGAGTCATAGAGGACAGCACGTATTTGTGCGTGTTCTGGTGTAGCTAAAGCTAGATGTAAAACAAAACTCATGTCTGAAAATAAAAGAGGGGTCTATCTAAATAGAGGGGAGAAGGGGGCGCAGCCCCTAGCACCCTCGGGGGAAGGGCGCGCTGCGCCTCGCGAGGGGGAGGACGCGCGGCTCCCTCTCCTGGTGCCCAACCCTAGGAGCCCCTCCTGGGCCGTCCTGTTGGGCCGTCTTCTATGCATCTTGGGCCTTCGTTCTTCAACAGTAAGACGTAGTTTAATTCCCTCGCACGAGCCCGAGTAATTGTCCCAACTGGTGACGCCTGACGTAGTGGAACATCTTGGTGTGGCACCTGAGCTTCTGGAGATGGCGCCTGAGCATCTGGAGACGCAGCTGCTGGTGTAGATGTACTCGTGGTGTCCTCATCATCCTCCACTTCTTGAACTAAAGTCGTCCTCGACGACAACTCCTCATCTTCACCCGCGTATGGCTTCAAATCTGCAACATTAAAACTAGTGGAAACACCAAACTCCGCAGGCAGGTCAAGAACATAAGCATTATCATTAATTTTGGTTAGCACTTTAAAAGGACTAGCAGCACGAGGCATCAATTTAGAACGGCGCAAAGCAGGAAAACGATCCTTTCGTAAATGCAACCAAACCATATCACCAGGTTCAAAAGTAACAAGTTTTCTACCTTTACTACCAGCAACTTGATACTTAGCATTAGCAGCAGCAATGTTTTGTTGAGTTTGTTCATGCAGATTAATCATTTGTTCAACATGTGCAACAACATCTATGTGCGGGGCGTCCTCAGCATCAAGCGAAAATAAATCAATAGGCGCCCGAGGAATGTAACCATACACAATCTGAAAAGGACTCATCTTTGTAGAAGAATGTGTTGCATGATTATAAGCAAACTCAACATGAGGCAAACAATCTTCCCAACGTTCAAATTTGTATCTAGAACAGCCCTAAGCATGGTTGACAAAGTCCTATTAACCACCTCAGTTTGCCCATCAGTCTGAGGGTGACAAGTTGTACTAAACATCAATTTAGTTCCCAATTTATTCCAAAGTGATCTCCAAAAATGACTGAGAAACTTAGCATCACGATCAGAGACAATTGTATTTGGAATACCATGCAAACAAATAATCTCTCTAAAGAACAAATCAGCAACACTGCTAGCATCATCAGTCTTATGACAAGGTATGAAATGAGCCATTTTGGAGAAACGATCAACAACCACAAAAATGCTATCCCTCCCCTTCTTAGTTCTAGGCAATCCCAAAACAAAATCCATCGAAATATCAAGCCAAGGAGAAGTAGGGATAGGCAAAGGCATATACAAACCATGGTTGTTCAAACGTGACTTAGCTTTCTGACAAGTAGTGCAACGTGCAACAATGCGCTCAACATCTTTGCGCATCCGGGGCCAAAAGAAGTGGGCAGCCAACACCTCATGCGTCTTGTAAACGCCAAAGTGCCCCATGAGACCGCCTCCATGCACTTCCTGCAACAACAACAGACGAACTGAACTAGCTGGAACACACAGCTTGTTAGCGCGAAACAGGAACCCGTCCTGCAAGTGAAATTTGCCCCATGGTTTCCCATTAACACAATGAGCGAAAACATCTTTGAAATCAGCGTCGTCCACATATAAATCTTTCACAGTTTGGAAGCCAAAAATTTTAAAATCTAACTGTGACAGCATAGTATAACGACGAGATAAAGCATCAGCGATAACATTATCCTTCCCGTTCTTGTGTTTTATAATGTAAGGAAAGGACTCAATAAATTTGACCCATTTAGCATGACGACGGTTCAGATTTGTTTGGGTACGAATATGTTTCAAAGCCTCATGATCAGAATGAATTATAAACTCGCGATGCCATAGATAGTGCTGCCATGTTTGCAATGTACGCGCTAAAGAATAAAGTTCCTTATAATAAGTTGAGTATTTCAAGCTAGCACCACTTAATTTCTCGCTAAAGTAAGCAACCGGTTTACCTTCTTGTAACAAAACAGCACCTAGCCCAATACCACTAGCATCGCATTCAAGCTCAAACACTTTAGTAAAATCAGGCAACTGCAAGAGAGGAGCGTGGGTTAACTTATCTTTCAATGTGTTGAACGCGACCTCCTTTGCATCACTCCAAGCAAACGGTATATCTTTCTTTGTAAGCTCACGTAGAGGTGCTGCAATGGTGCTAAAATCACGGACAAAACGGCGGTAGAAACCTGCAAGACCAAGGAAACTCCGAATCTGTGTAACCGTCGTCGGTGTAGGCCACTCCTGAATGGCATCAATCTTGCTGCTGTCCACCTCAATACCCTGTGGGGTAACAACATAACCAAGAAACAAGACACGTTGTGTGCAGAAGATGCATTTTTCAATGTTAGCAAATAAATGGGCAGCCCTCAACGTGTCAAAAACATCACTCAAATGTTCTAAATGCTCTGCCATAGACTTGCTGTAAATCAAGATATCATCAAAATAGACAACGACAAACAATCCTATGAAGGGCCTTAGAACTTCATTCATCAAGCGCATAAAAGTGCTGGGAGCATTTGTCAAACCAAACGGCATAACCAACCATTCATATAAGCCAAATTTTGTTTTAAAAGCCGTTTTCCATTCATCTCCCAATTTCATTCTAATCTGGTGGTAACCACTACACAAATCAATCTTAGTAAAAAGAATGGCACCACTAAGCTCATCTAGCATATCATCAAGGCATGGTATAGGGTATCGATAACGAATGGTGATGTTATTAATAGCACGACAGTCTACACACATACGCCATGAACCATCTTTCTTAGGAACAAGTAACACAAGAACTGAGCAAGGGCTAAGAGACTCACGAATGTAACCCTTATCAAGCAACGCCTGCACCTGGTGCTGAATTTCTTTTGTCTCATCCGGGTTTGTACAGTACGGGGCGCGGTTTGGAAGCTGGGCGCTGGGAATGAGGTCGATCTAGTGCTCAATGCCATGAAGCGGTGGGAGACCCGATGGCAAGGCTTTGGGAAAGACATCAGCATACTCCTGCAAAAGGTTAGCAACCGCAGGCGGAATATCCAAAGATGGTGCATCATCAAGGGAAACAAGCACACTAGAGCATACAAGTGCATAGCATGGCAAAGGAGCATCTCGAATATCATCAAAATCAGCACGTGTAGCAAGTAAAACAGGAGCATTCAACTTAATTTTAGATTTATCAGAAGTGGATGGTGATGGTTCCTGTTCGTTAGCAATTTTAACAGCTCTAGCAAGATCATCTTTAACAATTTGTTCAGGTGTCATAGGATGTATAATTATTTTCTGACCCTTAAACATGAGAGAATAATGATTCGAACGACCATGATGCAAGCTATCAGTATCATATTGCCAAGGTCTACCAAGTAACAAAGAGCATGCTTCCATAGGAACAACATCACAATCAACATAATCAGAGTAAGCACCTATAGAAAAAGGAACACGCACCGATCGTGATACTCTAAATTTGCCACCATCATTAAGCCATTGAATGTGATATGGGTTTGAATGCTTACGAGTGGGTAATGACAACTTCTCTACCAGCATAGTACTCGCCGAATTGTTGCAGCTCCCGCTGTCGATGATGATGCGAATCGACCGCTCCTGCACAACACCCTTTGTATGGAACAGAGTGTGTCGCTGATTCTTCTCGGCTGGGGCAACCTGTGTACTAAGAACACGCTGCACAACAAGACTCTCGTACCTATCAGGGTCTCCCGGATTGACATGTATGTCCGTCTTAGCTGCATGGTCAGTGGCAAGCAAAGTATGTTCAAGTTCTTCTGAATCACTAGCTGAAGAGTACTCACCATTATCACGAATGAGTAATGTGCGCTTGTTCGGACAGTCCCGAGCCACGTGGCCACATCCGCTGCAACGAAAACACGTGATATCCCGCGTACGGCCTGTGGTGGGTGCTGCGCCTGCGGGTGGAGTGGCGCCTGTGGCTGGGGCGGCTCCTGCAGGCTTAGCTGTCTTCTCACGCGGTGTAGGTGTGGATGGCGCAGGGAGAGCAGGTGCTGAACTGGACGACAAGTTTCTACCTGCAGAAGTGTTAGAATATGTCCTCGAGCGGCGTCCCTGCACTTCGCGTTCAGCTTTGCAAGCAAACTCAAATAATTGGGTCATGTCAGCATATTCTTTATAATCAAGGATGTCCTGAATTTCGCGGTTCAAACCACCATGAAAGCGTGCCATTGCAGCGTCGGGTTCCTCCAATATACCACAACGAATCATACCTTTTTGCAACTCCTGGTAGTAGTCCTCAACAGACTGAGAACCTTGCTGAAATCGCTGCATTTTGTTAAGCAAATCACGAGCATAATATGATGGCACAAAGCGATGTCACATAGAAGTTTTTAATTGCTCCCAAGTGGTCGGAACAGCAGTAGGATGTTTATTTTTATACTCACGCCACCAAATTAAAGCAAAATCAGTAAATTCACTAATGGCAGCCTTAACTTGAGAGCTAGCAGCAATATCATGACATGAAAATTTCTGTTCAACTTCTGACTCCCAATCAAGATATGCAGCAGGATCATATTTGCCATTAAAGGGTGGAATTTTAAATTTGATTTTAGAGAATGAATCATTACCAGCGGGGCGGCGTGGTACACGGCGGGCACGACCGCGACTGTCTTCGGCATCCTGCTCCAAATCACCACCATAGTCCTTCTGCAACTCTGTGATTGTGGTGTGCATAGCATCGAGTCGGGCCACGAGAGCGTCGAGTGTGGTCTTGGTGGCCGTCTGGGCGAGGTCGAGCTGATCGAAACGGTCGGTCGACGTAGTGATCATTTTGTCCAGCCATTCATGTACCGTCCGAATGTCTGTGGCTAGTCCTTCAACTTTTGCTCGCAAGTCTTGCAATGGATCAGCCGCGCCGCCTTCATCTGCCATGGTTAGCGCAAACACAAAAACAAAACGACGACAAAAACAGGGTGGGATAGCTCACAAGGCGCTCACACTAGTGCTGTTATCAAATTCTTATCTGTTCTTACCACGCACACAGGGGCGACCTGCAACCAACCGGTGGAACTCGCGAAAGATTGGAGGAGCGATTGCCTGGAGAAACAAAATCTACTCGTCGTAGAAATATGTGGAGTTCTGGGTAGGCTGCACTCAAGTCAAGGATTAGCACAGACAAACAATAATGCAAAGTTGAATAAGGGTGCTAAACACGTCACAAAAGTTGCTGATTACAAGTGCAAAAGCGAAAGGACGGATGCAAGGAAGGTGGTAAAGGTGGAGAGAACGCAACAAATTGCTGGTTTTTTTTTGCTTTTATTTTTCCGGGAGACCTCAAAACTGATAATATGAACACAGACGATCTCTAATAGCAAATTACGACACACACTTGTTCCGAAAGTACAGGGGTATTCCGGTAATTAAAAGATACTCTCTCTCTCTCTCTCTAAAGTAAGGCGAGCCTCCGAATATGGTACCAAGAAAGAGAGATACGGATATGACAAACTTGGACAGCGGGAAAGGGAAAAAAGGTGGGAGCACGGCAAAAACAGAAAGGATGGGGGGGGGGTGCGCACGGCGGTGCAAGGGCGTACCGTGGTCGAGTCGGTCTGGCCCGGCGGTGCACTGCCGAACCGATCTGCCTCTTCTCCCTTTTCTTGTTTTTTTTGTTTTCTGCTTCTTTTTTTTGTGTCACGGACTTTTTTTTGTTACGGGACTCTAATTTTTTTCACGGGGAAACAAGGGGGGCGATCGGGGCAGGAGCAAAGCACGAGGGGAGCGGACTTGGAGTCCTGACCGTGGATAGCACCGGCCGTGGCCGGGGGTTTTCGCGAGGGGGAAAAAAGGAAACGAGGTCGGTATGGCGGCGGCAGCAAAGAAAGGTGGCGGCTAGGGTTAGGGATGGAAGGAGAGAACAATAACACCGAAATCAGCAACGATGAAACGAATCAAGCACGCAAATTCAACACGACACTTATTGAATGAAAGTGCGAGGCCAAAAAGGGTTGCTGGGACAAGGTAAAACAATTTTTGTTTGGTTTTTGTGGATTGTAGGAAGGGAAAAACACTCGATAAAACTCACCGATCAACCTGGAAAGCTGATACCACTTGATAGAGGCGGAGTGCTCGATCTTTCGGTGAGTGGAGATAACTTCGATCTGGTGGTTGTTGACCCTCACGATCCGACTACGACAAGCGAGACTCGAAGCACCAATGCAATCGCTGAACCAACTCCCGATGGTTACCAACCTTGCCGGCGCAAGATCAGCCTCATCACGAAGATCAATTCCTGTACGCCATCGAAGAACGAACAAGAATCTGAGGCGAGCAATCTTAATATCACTCGAAGGTGGAGTTCTGAATCACAGAGGACAGCACGTATTTGTGCGTGTTCTGGTGTAGCTAAAGCTAGATGTAAAACAAAACTCAAGTCTGAAAATAAAAGAGGGGTCTATCTAAATAGAGGGGAGAAGGGGGCGCAGCCCCTAGCACCCTCGGGGGAAGGGCGCGCGGCGCCTCGCGAGGGGGAGGGCGCGCGGCTCCTTCTCCTGGCACCCAACCCTAGGAGCCCCTCCTGGGCCGTCCTGTTGGGCCGTCTTCTATGCATCTTGGGCCTTCGTTCTTCAACAGAAAGACGTAGTTTTAATTCCCTTGCACGAGCCCGAGTAATTGGCCCAACTGGTGACGCCTGACGTAGTGGAACATCTTGGTGTGGCGCCTGAGCTTCTGGAGATGGCGCCTAAGCATCTGGAGACGCAGCTGCTGGAGTAGATGTACTCGTGGTGTACTCATCACATCGCCACGACGAACGCCTGCATCGACGCCTCGGCAGTCATGATCGCCGAAGCCGCGAAGGTCGCCCCGAGCGACCTCACCGTCCCAGAGCAGAAGCACACCGACACCGCCCTGGATGCCACGCCAGCGACAAAGAAGGTCTGTCTCGGCCTTGCCGACCCAGAGAAGACGGTGGTCATCGGAAACAACCTCGGGGAGAAATAGGAACTCACGCTCACCAGTTTCCTCCGGGACAACGCCGACATATTCGCATGGACCCCATCGGATATGCCGGGTGTTCCAAGGGAGCTGGCTGAGCACTCCTTGGATGTAAGCAAGACGGCCAAGCGTGTCAAGCAGAAGCTACGCCGCTTTTGCGAAGGATCGCAAGGAGGTCATTAGGGTAGAGATAATAAAGCTCCTAGCTGCCGGATTTATCCGTGAGTGTAAAAATCCGGTTTGGCTCGCCAACCCGGTGCTTGTACCCAAGAAAACCGGTCAATGGAGAATGTTTATCGACTACACCGATCTCAACAGGCACTGCCCTAAAGACCCCTTCCCTCTTCCGCACATCGACCAGGTCGTCGACTCCACATCCAGAAGCGTCCTGCTATGGTTCCTCGACTGTTACTCAGGGTATCACCAGATAGCCCTGAAGGTCTCTGACCAAGATAAAACGGCGTTCATAATGCCGCATGGCATCTACTGCTACACGGCCATGATGTTCGGCCTCAAGAACGCTGGAGCGACCTACCAGAAGGCCATCCAGAAGTGCTTGGAGTCCCAGATCGGCGACAACGTCGAAGCATACGTCGACGACGTAGTTGTCAAGACCACGGTGGAAGACAACCTCATCGCCGACCTCGCCCAGACCTTCGCCAACCTCCGGCGCTACCGCTGGAACCTTAACCCGGAGAAGTGCGTCTTCGGCGTCCCATCCGGCAAGCTCCTAGGCTTCATGGTCCGCCACAGAGGCATCGAGGCGAACCCCACCTAGGTCGACGCCATCCGCAGGATGAAGAGACCTACCGGGAAGAAAGACGTCATGAAGCTCACCGGCATGATGGCCGCTCTAGGCCGCTTCATCAGCAAGCTTGGAGAGAAAGGCTTGCCCTTCTTTAAGCTGCTGAAAAAGTCTGACAAGTTTGAGTGGACAGACGACGCAGATCAAGCGCTCGAAGAGTTGAAAACCTTCCTCACGACGCCTCCGGTCATGGTGCCCCCGGTGCCAAAAGAGACCTTGCTACTCTACATCTCTGCGTCCACCCAGGTGGTCAGCGCGGTCCTGGTGGCGGAGTGACCTGAAGAAGGTCAACCCTACCCCGTCCAGCGACCTGTCTACTACGTCAGCGATGTCCTCTCCGACAGCAAAATCAGGTATTCGCAACCTCAGAAGATGCTTTACGCCCTCCTCGTTACCTCGCGCAAGCTCCGGCACTACTTCCAGTCGCACAAGATCAAGGTCGTGTCCAGTTTCCCCTTGGGAGAAATCCTACGTAGCCGTGACAATACAGGGTGCATCGTCAAGTGGTCGGTCGAGCTTGGCGAGTTCGAGCTTGAGTTCTGTCCACGACAGGCCATCAAGTCCCAGATTCTTGCAGACTTCGTCTCCGAATGGACGGAGACCCAGCAATCCCCACCGACGGAGAAGCCAGAGCACTGGAAGATGTACTTTGATGGTTCCCTGAACCTCGAAGGAGCAGGTGCAGGCGTACTCTTCATCTCCCCTCAGGGTGATCACCTCAAGTACGTCTTGCAAATCCACTACAAGGCGTCCAACAACGGCGCCGAATACGAGGCCTTGATCCACGGATTGTGCATCGCTGTTACCCTGGGAATCAAGCGGCTCATCGCGTACGGCGACTCCAAGGTCGTCATCGACCAGGTTAACAAGGCGTGCAACATCAAGAAGGACTCGATGAATGCCTACTGTACTGAGGTACGGAAGCTCGAGGCTCACTTCGAAGGCCTGAAATTCCACCACGTCTGCCGCGACAACAACGTGGCGGCCGACGTCCTCTCGAAGTTGGGGTCCAAGCGTGCGCTGGTCCCAGCCGGCGTGTTTGTCCAAACTTGCGCAAACTGTCGATCAGACTCCTCAGCGACCCAGATACGTCGTCTGGCGACGTGCCCCCTCTGGGCGGCCGTGACGTCCTCATGGCAGAAGCCGAAGATGATTGGCGCCTCGACTTCATCACCTATATCCTGAAGCAGCGTGTCCCCGAAGACAAGGTCGAACGCGAGAAAATCATCAGGCGCAGCACCAATTACGTCGTCATCGGCACGGAGCTCTATCGGAGGTCCGCCTCCAACGGTGTTCTGATGAGATGCATCCTCAGATCTGAAGGTCTCCAGCTCCTGTAGGAGATTCACGGTGGAGAGTGCGGCAATCACGCAGCCTCTGCCAACCTGGTGGGAAAAGCCTTCAGGTCAGGCTTCTATGGCCTACCGCCCTGGCCGACGCTCAAGACCTGGTCCGGCGATGCAAAGGGTGCCAGTTCTTCGCCAAGCAGCAGCACGTGCCGGCACAAGCTCTGAGGACAATCCCTCCGTCCTGGCCCTTTGCCATCTGGGGCCTAGACTCAGTAGGACCCTTCAGAATGGCCCCGGGAGGCTACAAGCACATCCTGGTGGCGGTGGACAAGTTCACCAAGTGGATCGAAGTCCGAGCTGTCGCCACCGTTACATCGAAGGAGGCAGCAAAGTTCATGGAAGACATCACCCATCGCTTCGGGGTCCCCAACAGGATCGTCACCGACCTAGGTACGGCCTTCACGGGATCTGACTTCTGGGACTTCTGCCAAGACAGCCTCATCGACGTCTACTACTCCTCGGTAGCGCACCCACGCTGCAACGGCCAGGTCGAGCGCGCGAACGGCATGGTGCTCCAAGGCATCAAGGACCGCATCTTCGACGACGCCTACCAATATGCCACTAGGTGGCTAGCAGAGCTTCCGCACGTGATCTAGGGTCTCCGGACCCAGGTCAGTTCAGCCATGGGTTATTCACCATTCTTCCTGGTGTACGGGTCGGAGGCCGTCCTCCCTACCGACCTAGCCTTTGGTGCCCCGCGTATCCAACACTACGAAGAAGGGACAACCGAGGAGACGCGCAAGGTCGACCTCGACAGCATTGAGGAGCACCGTGTGGCTGCGCTGATGTACCACACTCACCACGAGCAGCAGCTACGTCGTTACCACGACCGCAACGTGCGTGAACGATCCTTCAACGTGGGCGACCTCGTCCTGCGACGCATCCAGGACACCAAGGGAATGCACAAGCTCTCCGCACCTTGGTAAGGCCCCTTCATCATAATGGAGGTCATCGGTCTAGCGACCTATTGCCTCCAGTGGGCCGACGGTCAAGGCGTTCCGAACGTCTGGAACATCGAGCATTTGTGTCGCTTCTATCCTTAGAAGATGTGTACCAAAATAAAAGCTATGTACTCTCCCCTTTTGTAATTTCCATTTATTAAAGAAAGAGATCCCTTTCGGCAGCCCCTTTGTCGGCCTGCTTTTTTGGTCTCCCTTTTAATTTCTGTCGTTTTTACCCTTCCCCCTTGAAACGCTCGGGGGCTTGGTCTAGGTTAGGCCCCGAAGCGCTCGGGGGCTTGGCTTTGCCAACCTAAGGGTCTCACGACCTGAAGGGGTTCTCACATGTCTTATGCTTATGCACATCCCTCACATGTTTGGCTTTTACTTTCTTTATGAATGTTCCTAAGTCGCTGGGTTGCGAGGCCTAGGGTCCACAACCCCCATCCGCGTTCCGGCTGTGTCTAAGCCTCCACGCTGAGCCGCACAGTCGGTAAGCCATTCCTCCACTGAGTTGGGTTAGCGGAGGGCGCCCCTCGCAATCTAGTTATTTTCGAGCTTACATAACGATTGTCCTTGCTAATCAAATGATGCGCACATTCTATATAGTTTGCAAAAGCTTTATTATGGCAAAAGTTTGTTTACATTGCTAGGCCTCGGCCTAACTTACATCTGCAACATGATACAGCTCGACCTCTTACTCGCAGCCGAAATCGAACTTGTTGACGACCTCCTCGGCAGCTGCCACGATGTCCTCACGCCTCACCAAGCCGGATAGGTTGACGTCCTCCGCGACCTTCTGCAGGTCGAATGACGGCTCGTGGTACTTCACTGTCGACAACGCCGCAGCCGCCGCAAGCTTGGCGGTGTCCAGCAGCAGGTCCTTGATCCGGCTCTCGGCCTCATGCAGCCGGTCGACCAGCCCTTTTGGCTCCGCCCCTTCCTCATGGGGGACGTAGAGGTCCATCACGTACTGTGCGGCCTCCTTGAGGTCGGCGAGCCCCTTCCCCAAACCTGTATTATCAATTGGGAGAGACCTATTATTTCACCGGTTCAACGGCGGCAAATCAAAACGCACCGACCTTGCAAGTCACCTTCCTGCTCGGGGGCTACTCCACGAGTGCGTCTTGTGATGCCCTCCCCCTCTACGTCGCATCGACCTACCGGCAGCAAGCTCCCACCATGTCTTTGCTCGACCTCCCTTTGGTCGGTACAAGGACCTTCTCCGACGGCATGACGATCTTATCTAACTCCGGTCAGGTCGGCGGTTCTTCAACACAACAGCGCCTTGCCTTTACTTCAAACTCCTGGATCTGCGTTCCAAGAGCTTGATGTTTGGCTTCGTGTGCGCTCAGATGGTTTTCTTTTTTGGATCCCCGTGCACCCTACGCGACCTTGACGGTGCCATGACATCATCAAGCCTCGACATGACTTCGTCTCCGCCACTATGCCTACACGTCGATCGGGGGCTTGAGAGACATGGGTACCCATGGGTCCCCACCGACCAGGGTCCCAGAGGTCCCTGCCATGTGGACCCGACCTATCAGAAGCCCCACCGACCTGCAAGTGGGCCCGAAGATCTTATCCGCAACCCCGGCGACCTTGGAAGACTCCAGAAGACCTTATCCAGATCCCAAAGGACCCACCGGGCTTGTGGCGCAAGTTTCTCCCCAGGTCGCGGCTCGACGCCGCCAGTAGGTCCGCAGATCGCGGGATTTACCCTGTAATCACGGAAGATGACCTTCCTAACTTGTAACCGACCCTGATGAGGGTCCACCGACCTCGAATGGAAGCCCTAGCCTGTTGACCATATAAGGCGACCTAGAGCTCCATTCGAGGGGACTCCCCCGATTCACGCACAATTGCAGCGCATACTGGACGTAGGGTTTTACTCTCAGGAGGCCTGAACCAGTCTAAACTCCTGTGTCCTTAGCCATTCTCGCCGTATTCCGAGTTCCTCTTGTGAACTACCACCTACGCTCTTAGGTCCCGATCTCCTCCATTAACCTACAACCGCTTGGGTAGCCCCCTTGCGGATCTGTCCAGGTCTCACCCCCTGACAACTACTACTACCACCACTACTACTACCACTACCACTACTACCACCACTACCACTACCACTACCACTACTACCACTAACTACTACTACTACCACTACCACCACTACCACTACTACCACTAACTACTGCTACTAACTACTGCTACTACTACTACTGCTACTGCTACTACTACTACTACTGCTACTACTGCTACTACTGCTACTACTACTACTCCTACTGCTACTACTACTCCTACTGCTACTACTACTGCTGCTACTACTACTCCTGCTGCTACTACTACTGCTACTGCTACTGCTACTGCTACTGCTACTGCTGCTGCTGCTACTGCTACTGCTGCTGCTGCTACTGCTACTGCTGCTACTGCTACTACTGCTACTACTGCTACTGCTGCTACTGCTACTGCTACTGCTACTGCTACTGCTACTACTGCTACTGCTGCTACTGCTACTGCTACTGCTACTGCTACTACTACTGCTACTACTACTACTGCTACTGCTGCTACTACTACTACTGCTACTGCTACTGCTACTGCTACTCCTACTACTACTACTGCTACTACTGCTACTGCTACTACTGCTACTGCTACTGCTACTGCTGCTACTACTGCTACTGCTGCTACTACTGCTACTACTGCTACTACTCCTACTACTCCTGCTCCTCCTACTGCTACTCCTCCTACTGCTACTCCTCCTACTGCTACTACTGCTACTGCTACTACTGCCACTGCTGCTACTGCTACTGCTACTGCTACTGCTACTACTACTACTCCTCCTCCTACTACTCCTCCTCCTACTACTACTCCTCCTACTACTCCTCCTCCTACTACTCCTACTACTCCTGCTACTCCTACTCCTCCTGCTGCTCCTGCTCCTGCTGCTCCTGCTCCTGCTGCTCCTGCTACTGCTGCTCCTGCTCCTGCTGCTGCTGCTACTGCTGCTGCTGCTACTGCTGCTGCTGCTACTGCTGCTGCTGCTACTGCTGCTGCTGCTGCTGCTACTGCTCCTCCTACTACTACTCCTCCTACTACTCCTACTCCTCCTACTCCTACTCCTCCTACTACTCCTACTCCTACTACTACTACCACCACCACCACCACCACCACCACCACCACCACCACCAACACTACTACTACTACTACCACCACTACTACTACTAATACTACCACTACTACTACTACCGTCGTATGGACATCCCTGGGCCCACTACTCAGGCGGATACCAGGACCGACTACTACATGGGCCCCTGAGACTACTCGACTTGGGCTGCACGGCACAAGACGGCGTGAAGCACAAGGCATCCAGAGGACTAGTACTCGGTTAGGAAGCTAAACATGTCCGGATCCATGTAGAGTACTCCTAGACGTGTACGAGTACAACTCTATCCCCCTAACCGACTTGTAACCCTGCCTCCCAGACTATATAAGGCGAGGCAGGGACCCCTATCTATCTATCTACATCATCTTGTAAACACACCCAATCAATCCAAAGCTACGCAGCATACAGGACGTAGGGTATTACGCACCTTGCGGTCCGAACCTGTCTAGATCGTGTGCTACGTGTCCCTCCTTCGAGTTCCCTATCTCGGCGAGGCCACAAACATCTACCTCAGGTACTCCCCTTGGTAGGTTTTCGGTCTAAAACACCGACAGCTGGCGCGCCAGGTAGGGGATCTCGCCGAAGATTTCATGGCGAACTCGACGGCTTCAATCGTCATCAAGCCAACCGCCGCCTTCAACCGCGGCGACACCTTCGTCTTCGGCTCTTGGGTCTGCACCGCTGATGGCATCGAATCGTTCCAGCGCTACCTTACCATGACCCCGGACCCGGAGACTGGACTCGTGACGCTTCCCGATGCCATCACGGGCCAACTCATCGAGAAATTCAATGAATTTTTGCTCTACAACCAAGTCGCCAATTTCGAGACTGGATCCACTTCCAACTCGAACTCGACGTCACCCTGGGTCAAACCGCGCGAGCTGGCTCCCGAGACATCGAGCGGACTGGTCCTCTCCCATGAGCTCTTCCCGTACGGCCTCTGCAGCACCAGCAAAGCCTACGCGGAAGCGCTCAAATCGCATCGGGCCAGCAAGGAGGTCGTCTCCGAGTACCCCTCGGACTCCAACGCCGTCCCCGACTATAACTCGGACTCCTCCTACGAGTTCGACTTCGGACTGGATCCGATCGAGCCCGAGTCCGAGTTCAACTCTACCGAGGAACCGCTATCAGGTCCCGCCGCTGGCTTGGTCATCACGTCTACTCTCGCCGACAGATTCGTCTACTGGCCCGACCAGAAGCCCGCAGACCTGACCGATGGCAACTCACGCTGCGTCGCCTACCTCGAGGCACTCCCCTTCCAGGAAGGAACACCGCTGACTCCAAACGCGGAAGAGCACACGTGTTGACGCTTTTCTAGTCAACACACACGAGCGCTAGATCGCGCGAAACGTCGAAACTCTGAACTCGCCGAGCTCCTGCCCGGACCGATCTGACCGGTCTAGGGCACCGGTCTGACCGGTGGCTGCAGAGGCGCGGTGAAAGCCTAAGATCACCGCCTCGGGAGGGACCCCGTCGGAGGTGGCACGCCTAGGGTTGCTCTGAGGTCGGCAAGGCCACTCAGAACATCCCTGATCGTCATCGAGACAAACAAGGAAAGCACAAGGTTGGAAAAGCTAGGGTTTGAGAGGTAAAAGTTGTAGAAAGTAATGGTCCATTGGGTGATTCCACCTCAAACGGCTGTGGCCCTTTATATTTATAGGGTGGGGAGGTCTTGCCCCACAAGGAAACCTTTACAAGTCGACATTCGCTAGGATTCCTCAATTCTACTCGGACTCGGGGTCCACCGGTCAGACCGGTTAGGTCCACCGGTCAGACCGGTGTGGCCGTTGCCAGATCGGCTACAGGACGCCCGACCGGTAAGACCGTTCAGGGACACCGATCTGACCGGTGGCGTCAGCTTGATTGGCTTTGTGCCAATTTTGGGTGCGAACATATGCCCCCCTGTTTTTAGTAAAGCTTGCTGTCTAAAAAATAATTCTAAGGTCGATGTGACACTTCACCGGCCATTTTTTGGTCTAAGGGCGATTTTTGCTTTAAATCGGCCATATCCTATCAAGCGTCTTGCCAAACACTTGGATAAAATTTCTTCAAGTATCTCCCGTTGAGAGCCCTCGGAAGCCGCTGTCCTTGCAAAGTTTCCACCATGTAAGAATTCCCAGAACAAACCTTGATAACCTTGTACGGACCTTCCCAACTTGGAGACCACTTGCCGAACTTGTTACTTTTAGATCCACTAGGTAAAATTGTCTTCCAAACTAAATCACCTACCTGAAAAGATTTGGCTTATACCTTCTTGTTGTATGCTCTAGCAACTTGTCTCTTGTCCTTTTCAATTTCTTCCAAAGCCTCCATACGCTTGTCGGTCACCTCGTCAATATTATCCATCATCAAAGCATAATGTCTCAACATCAAGATTATTTTGCTTTGCAAGTCTATATGCGCCAAGATTTACCTCAACAGGCAAAACAGCCTCTTGACCATACACAAGCTCAAAAGGAGTCACTTTAGTAGCACCATGTCTAGAAATACGATGAGCCCATAAAGCTTCAGATAATACCTCATGCCATCTCCTAGGATTGTCTTCTATCTTCTTCTTGATGAGCTTCACTAATGTCTTGTTGCTAGACTCGGCTTGACCATTGGCTTGAGCATAATATGGAGATGAATTGAGTAATTTAATACCATAAGAATCAACAGACTCACACACCTCTTTAGATATGAACGAAGTCCCTTGATCCGTAGTCAAAGTTTGTGGAATGCCAAATCTATGTATAATATGCCCAGTAATGAACTCAATCACCTCTCTATGCATCATATTCTTCAAAGGAACAACCTCAGTCCACTTGGTGAAGTAATTAGTAGCCACAATCACAAAACAATGTCCCTTCGACGAAGGAGGGTGAATCTTGCCAATAAAATCCAATCCCCATCCTCTAAAAGGCCAAGGCTTGATAATCGGATGCATCAATGCAGCAGGCACCAACTGAACATCTCCATGACTTTGACACTCTTCACAACCTTTGTAGTACCTAAAACAATCGGCTATCATGGTAGGCCAATAAAAGCAAGCTCGCCTGAGGAGCCACTTCATCTTGGGAGCCGATTGATGAGTACCACAAATACCTTCGTGAACCTCTGCCATAGCCAACCTAGCTTGATCAGGACCCAAGCATTTAAGAAGCAAATCATCTGCAGTCCAACGATACAATTCACCATTATCAACAACAAACTTGAGAGCCCATCTTCGGACTTTTCTATCAACTGAACTGCTAGGATTTTGCAAATAATCAACCAGAGGCTTCCCCCAATCCTCCACCTCATCTTTGTCACGAAAAAACAAGGAGGAACTTTTACCAGGGGACTGGTGAAGGACCGATTAGGCGAACCAGAGAGGGGGGGAGTGAATGGGAGCCGATAAAAATTCTTCTCGAAGGAGATGAGGACTCCAACAAGACGAACACGGCTTCCAAATCACGTCTCCGACTCAACTACCCAAGTTGGCCTAGACCATGCAGCCACCGGAGTGCTACTGGTCCTAGGAACCAACAACCATCTTCACGAACTCGAGAACGCAGCGGAACACCAACTCGAGCACCACTGACCTACACCGGTCAGGCCGGTGAGCAGCACCGGTCAGACCGGTCCCTGCTGGTAAAACCTGGGAACTTCCACAGAAGGCCCCAACACCGGTCAGGCCTGTGTAGCTCACCGGTCAGACCGGTTCAAGCCAGGAAACCCCAAATCCACCAAACAGGCCTACCGAGCTCCAAACTGACCCAAACTCGAAACAGCAGCAACACGGGACAACAACGAACTCACCCAGACGTTCACCCGAGGCAACACCCACAGAGCCTCTGCACCGGTCAGACCGGTGAGCAGCACCGGTCAGACCGGTCAGGCTGGGCCGCTCGGGGATGAACAGCACCCGCGGGTCAACTCCCCCAAATCCAACTCCCGATCTCCCGAATCGCTCCACGGATTTGTGCAAGACTTTGGGGATAGTAGGAACACCTCATGGGCACTCCATAGCCAAGATTTGGTCCACTAAAACTTGCTAAATCAAGAGGAATCGAAGAAATCCCACCAAGAACGCCTCTAACCCTAGAGCCACGAAAACCCCAAAATCGAGCCCCTTTACTCACTGATTTGGGAGGGGAATCAAAGGGAAAAGAACCACGAAGGGTTCGTGCATACATCCCCGACCAAATCCCAAAGAGAAAGGTCTCGAAATCGCTCCAAGAAAATCGCCAAGAAAGGGCTCCGAAAATCACCAAAAAGGAGAAACAGGAAAGACACATCCAAGCCTTGAGGAACCACGCCGAATCATCTATACATACCAAAGAGGTTCATACAAGGTCTAGCTTGCCGTCCGATCATCCTTCCCTCTCACAAGATCTCACCATGAAGCTCTCAAGCTAGTCCTAAGAAAATCCTAAGGAAAATAGGAAGAGAAAATAGGAAAGCAAATGAGCTAGGGTTCCAAGAGATGGCTGCCATCCTCTCACCACTTGGGTTATATGGAGGCAACCGAAAGACGAAAATACCCTTACTAGCTAACTAGGGATACATGCCCCTCAAGGGCGAATTCGAAAATCTTTGTCTTCGCTCCATCGGACGGATGCCCAGCGACCGCAAACTTGCTTAGCCTCGACGCAAGCCTTGCGATCTCGACGCGTGTCCTCCACTTCGAAGATTCCGGACTGCGTCGTCGCACACCGGTCAGACCCACCGGTCAGACCGGTATGGAGCTGCTGCACCTCCATCTTCGGTTCTTCGGTCTTGGCTTTGTGGATCAACCAAGGAACCAAATGGTTTTCTGGTGAACCACCGGAAACCCCGCGAACTCGGTGTAGCCTCCGCCAATCACCACTCATGACTCAGCTCCCACGTAGTCCCGGCTTGACCTTGGTTTTGAGGCTCAACGAAGAAACCGTCCATGACTTCATCTTGCTGTTCTTGCCACCATGCGGCCCGCACTTGACCCCGCTGGCCACCGGGTCCCTCGAACCAAGCCTACTTGTCTTCTCCACACCTGGAGGCCTCACCGGCTACGACCTTTCGCGCTTGTTCTTCACCTGCACCTGCACCAGTCAAGCCGCAACCTGCACCTGCAATACTTAGCCAAGAATCAGTCCACACCACGTTGTCAATCACTCATCACACTAGGAAGCGACCATCCACCGGTCCTCGAACCACACCTGGCTCTCAATCTCCCCTTTGATGAGTGCATTGACAACACACACGTTTTGGTAACCAAGAGAAAAGGAAAAGAAAAGAAACGACTAAAAGAAACTCCAACAAGCGATCGAAAGCCAAAGAAAAGGCAAAGAGCAAGATCACTTGAAGAAGACAAGTCTCGGACCCCTTAGGCAAGGGCAACGGTTCGACACATCCGAGACAAAACATGCTCAAGCAAAGAGCACAAACCAACAATCCAAAGCTCGAAAACCACAAAGAGCTCCCCCTGCACACATGCAAGCTCCCCCTGAACCAATGCAACTCCCCCTGGACGAATGCATGCAAACCACCTCGCAAAACAGAGCAGCTGCTTTAGCTTTGCTCTGACCGGTCAGACCGGTCAACCACACCGGTCAGACCGGTGTGCTAGATCGCCCAGCACCTGGACCTCACACCGGTCAGACCGGTGTGCCTCACCGGTCAGGCCGATGACCACCTGGGAACTGCCCGAGCTCAAAACTAGCTCGAAACCACTTGGAAACCTTCTAAATGCATGCAACAAGCCAAAACATGCTCAAACTTCTCCCCCTTGGTGACAATGCATGAATCAAGCCAAAAATGCAAAAATTGCAACCTAGAGCTTCTCTAATAGACAAAATTCAACAAAGGATGCTACACATGTCCAAATGAGCAAGTTAGATACTCTATAGCTTCGTAATGACATCAACTACAAGACCACCAAGTTTCACAACCATTGGGCGAAGCTAAGATAGAATTGAGCAATTTTGCGAAAAATCACCCTCTCATGAGCAAAGTCCTAAACATGAGCAAAACATGTCAAAATGGCAAAGCCACACAAACTTCATGCTAGGACAACCATTCTAAGCATAAGACCATCATAAACACCCACAAGCACCTCATGTCATGTCAAAGCCACCGAGTCATGTGCCTACTTCTATATATGAGACTTCTCATTGGTAGGCATCATGCAACGATTTAGCACCCAAAGCAAATTAAAATTAGCACATATGACATGGGAGCACATTTTCCAAGCAATTTACATTTCATTTGCAGATTTATAGTTGGTACATGAAATGTCTTTGCGACAAAAAGGAACTTATGCCCCTCCACAAGATGAAGCATGGGGGCCAAACATTCATGATGGCAAATGAGCATTTGGCCCCATATGATCAAAATAAGCTATCCAACCACAAATTAAGCATTGCCAAGCCACTAAAACATGTCAAGATCATATAAAGGCATTTACTCACAAGAGAGCATACAAGTGACATTTTTCAAAAACATAGCCATCAACCATGGATATAAATCAAGATCATCAAGAGCTAAGCCAAACTAACCATAGCTTACCATACTAGCTCACAAAGACATACATATCATTCCATGGTGAACAATGTATATAGGAGAAGCCTTCCCTAAACAATGCATATGATACAAAATGCATGCAACCTTAGATACAAAGATGCCTATACATCATGTTACATAGGCCATGCCAAATGCAAGAAATGCACAAAGGAAAGCTATACATATGCTACAAAGGAGCTCCCACACGCCAACTCAAGAAATCAAACAAACACCAAGCTCCCCCCGCAAACGAGTGAAAGTTGCTTGATCTAGGGGTTTGGTGAAAATATCGGCTAGTTGGTCATGTGTGGGTACATGGATCAAAGCTATCTTCCCTTTCTCTACGTTGTCTCTCAAGAAATGATACCTCACTTCTATGTGCTTGGTTTTGGAATGGAGCACTGGGTTCTTTGCAACGCTTATGGCACTGGTGCTATCACATTAAAGTGGGACATGGGTATACTCCTCACCAAAGTCACTCGTGGTGTATCTGATCCAAAGGAGCTGAGAGCAACAACTAGCTGCAGCCACATACTCTGCCTCGGTAGTGGATTGAGAAACACTCGACTGTTTGCGGGAAGACCAAGACACCAAAGAAGAACCCAAGAACTGGCAAGTCCCAGAAGTAGACTTCCTATCCAACCGACACCCGGCAAAATCCGCGTCTGAAAAACCATGAAGTGCCAAAGAAAAAGACGCAAAGTACCAAAGGCCGAAGTCGGGAGTGTGTCGCAAATAACTGAAAATGCGCTTGACCGCTTGCCGATGCGAAGTCCTCGGAGATGCTTGAAAACGAGCGCACAAACATACCGAGAATTGGATGTCCGGCCTCATTGCCGTCAAGTAGAGGAGTGACCTGATCATGCTCCGGTACTCCTTCTGGTCCACGCGTTCACCTTCCTCGTCCGCATCAAGAGCTGTAGTCGTACTCATAGGCGTCGCCACGGCCTTGGAGTCCTCCATCTTGAACTTCCTCACAATGTCCTTGGTGTACTTAGCTTGGTGCACAAATGTTCCTTCCTTTGATTACTTGATTTGTAGCCCGAGGAAGAACTGCAACTCGCCCATCATGCTCATCTCAAATTCCCTGCTCATGTCTTCTGCAAACCTTGCAACAAGAGAGTTAGACGAGCCACCAAAGACAATATCATCCACGTATACCTGCACAATCAGGATATCTCTGCCCTGCCTGAGGAGAAACAAGGTCTGGTCGACCTTCCCCATCTCAAACCCTCTCTCAAACAGGAACCCCCTCAACCTACCATACCAAGCTCTAGGCGCCTGCTTCAACCCATACAGCACCTTCCTCAACTTGTACACCTGGTGGGGGTACTTCTCACTCTCAAACCCCGGTGGTTGCCTCACAAACACCTCTTCCTCCAACACACCGTTCAGGAAAGCACTCTTCACATCCATCTGGTACAACTTGAACCCTTTAGCCACTGAAAAGGCTAGAAGGATCCTGATCGCCTCCAAACGAGCTACAGGAGCGAAAGTCTCCTCGTAGTCGATCCCCTCTTTCTGACTGTACCCCTGAGCAACAAGTCTCGACTTGTTCCTCACCACTTCTCCTTTCTCTCCCTCTTTATTTTTCCACACCCATTTTGTCCCAATCGTCTTACACCCTGGGGGAGGGTCAACCAACACCCAAACTTGGTTCCTCTCAAAATTCTCCAACTCCTCATGCATCGAGTTAACCCAATTATGATCAGATAACGCGTGTCCAATGTCTTTGGGCTCAAAGGTGGCAACAAAAGCAGCATGAGCGAAATGAGAATTGTTCCGAACCCTCGACCGTGTAGTACGTTCATTCATGTCGCCGATGATTCTCGAAGCTGGGTGATCCACTTGCACTCACCGGGGAGGTTCTCGCCTTGATGCTACCTCCCCCTCAACAGCAGCTTCGCCTTGATCTGGGTTTGTCGTTGTAGGTGTGGGAGAGGGTGCATTCTCGATCGTCGTCGAAGTAGTAGGTACATGTTCAGCTGCGGGCACCACACCGCCATCTTCATCATCTCCATGTTCATGCTCTTCCTCCTGAAAGATCTCCTCGCCAAGTTCGTCGTCACCTGCATACTCAAAAACAAGCTGACTACGTGGCTGTGTCTCGTCGAAGGTTACCTCGCAAGTCTCCACGATTTGGTTAGTTTCAAGATTGAGCACACAAAATGCTCTAGAATGAGATGCATAACCAAAGAAAATGCCATCGACAGACCTAGCCTCGAACTTGTCCAACTTCTTCCCTTTCTTCAGAATGAAGCATTTACAACCAAAGACATGGAAGTGACTCACCTTGGGTGTGCGACCGTGCATCAACTCGTAACAGGTTTTCTTCTTGTGAACCCTGAGGTAGATCCTGTTCGACACATAGCACGCGGTATTGACCGCCTCAGCCCAGAACCTTCTCGGAGTCCTATGCTCGTCGAGCATCGTCCGAGCCATCTCGCACAAGGTCCTGTTTTTCCTTTCCACAACGCCATTCTGGGGAGGCGTATACGGACTCGACAACTGGTGTTCAAGACCCAAGTCATGGCAAAAGGTTTCGAAGCGAGAGTTTTTGAATTCCGAGCCATTGTCACTGCGGATCGCTCGTATGGCATCTCCGTGCCTCTCGTTTCTTAACCTCAAGACAAGATCTCGAACAAAACCAAACGTCTCCCCTTTCTCCTCAAGAAAGAACACCCACGCATACCGAGAGTAGTCGTCCACCACAACAAGGACATACCACTTCCCACCCGCAGATCGCACACGAGCTGGGCCAACAAGGTCCATATGGAGCAGCTCGCATGGGCGCTCAGTCATCACATCGGTGAGAGGCGGGTGAGAAGAGGCTACCATCTTGGCATGCCTACACGGCGCACAAACCAACTCTTTCTCAAACCTCAACCGTGGCAATCCTCGGACCAAATTGAGTTTACTCAAGCGAGACAAAAGATCAAAGCTCAAGTGACCCAACTTCCTATGCCACTTCCACAACTCACTCGAAGAACCAGCCAAAAAGCAACACTCCACACCAGAAGACTGAGAAAAATCAGGACCTCTGCCATAGCCAACCTAGCTTGATCAGGACCCAAGCATTTAAGAAGCAAATCATCTGCAGTCCAACGATACAATTCACCATTATCAACAACAAACTTGAGAGCCCATCGTCGGACTTTTCTATCAACTGAACTGCTAGGATTTTGCAAATAATCAACTAGAGGCTTCCCCCAATCCTCCACCTCATCTTTGTCACGAAAAAACAAGGAGGAACTTTTACCAGGGGACCGGTGAAGGACCGATTAGGCGAACCAGAGAGGGGGGGAGTGAATGGGAGCCGATAAAAATTCTTCTCGAAGGAGATGAGGACTCCAACAAGACGAACACGGCTTCCAAATCACGTCTCCGACTCAACTACCCAAGTTGGCCAAGATCATGCAGCCACCGGAGTGCTACTGGTCCTAGGAACCAACAACCATCTTCACGGACTCGAGAACGCCGCGGAACACCAACTCGAGCACCACTGACCTACACCGGTCAGGCCGGTGAGCAGCACCGGTCAGACCGGTCCCTGCTGGTAAAACCTGGGAACTTCCACAGAAGGCCGCTACACCGGTCAGGCCGGTGTAGCTCACCGGTCAGACCGGTTCAAGCCAGGAAACCCCAAATCCACCAAACAGGCCTACCGAGCTCCAAACTGACCAAACTCGAAACAGCAGCAACACAGGACAACAACGAACTCACCCAGACGTTCACCCGAGGCAAAACCCACAGAGCCTCTGCACCGGTCAGACTGGTGAGCAGCACCGGTCAGACTGGTCAGGCTGGGCCGCTCGGGGATGAACAGCACCCGCGGGTCAACTCCCCCAAATCCAACTCCCGATCTCCCGAATCGCTCCACAGATTTGTGCAAGACTTTGGGGATAGTAGGAACACCTCATGGGCACTCCATAGCCAAGATTTGGTCCACCAAAACTTCCTAAATCAAGAGGAATCGAAGAAATCCCACCAAGAACGCCTCTAACCCTAGAGCCATGAAAACCCACAAATCGAGCCCCTTTACTCACTGATTTGGGAGGGGAATCAAAGGGAATTGAACCACGAAGGGTTCATGCATACATCCCCCACCAAATCCCAAAGAGAAAGGCCTCGAAATCGCTCCAAGAAAATCGCCAAGAAAGGGCTCCGAAAATCACCAAAAAGGAGAAACGGGAAAGACACATCCAAGCCTTGAGGAACCACGTCGAATCATCTATACATACCAAAGAGGTTCATACAAGGTCTAGCTTGCCGCCCGATCATCCTTCCCTCTCACAAGATCTCACCATGAAGCTCTCAAGCTAGTCCTAAGAAAATCCTAAGGAAAATAGGAAGAGAAAATAGGAAAGCAAATGAGCTAGGGTTCCAAGAGATGGCTGCCATCCTCTCACCACTTGGGTTATATGGAGGCAACCGAAAGACGAAAATACCCTTACTAGCTAACTAGGGATACATGCCCCTCAAGGACGAATTCGGAAATCTTTGTCTTCGCTCCATCGGACGGATGCCCAGTGACCACAAACTTGCTTAGACTCGACGCAAGCCTTGCGATCCCGACGCGTGTCCTCCGCTTCAAAGATTCCGGACTGCGTCGTCGCACACCGGTCAGACCGGTCTGGAGCTGCTGCACCTCCGTCTTCGGTTCTTCGGTCTTGGCTTTGTGGATCAACCAAGGAACCCAGTGGTTTTCTGGTGAACCACCGGAAACCCCACGAACTCGGTGAAGCCTCCACCAATCACCACTCATGACTCGGCTCCCACGTAGTCCCGGCTCGACCTTGGTTTTGAGGCTCAACCAAGAAACCGTCCATGACTTCATCTTGCCGTTCTTGCCACCATGCGGCCCGCACTTTGACCCCGCTGGCCACCGGGTCCCTCGAACCAAGCCTACTTGTCTTCTCCACACCTGGAGGCCTCACCGGCAACGACCTTTCGCGCTTGTTCTTCACCTGCACCTGCACCAGTCAAGCCGCAACCTGCACCTGCAATACTTAGCCAAGAATCAGTCCACACCACGTTGTCAATCACTCATCACACTAGGAAGCGACCATCCACCGGTCCTCGAACCACACCTGGCTCTCAACCGGTCAGACCGGTCATGGGCATCGGTCAGACCGGTGGCATTAGCCGACCCAGAACCAGGGGACCGGTCAGACTGGTCGGTGACATCGGTCAGATCGGTGTCACCGGTTAGACCGGTCGACTGCGTTGGCCTGACCGGTGCCTCTAGAGCAAAACACTCGGCTGTAAGCAACGGTTTGAGTTCTTGAAAATTTCTTTTTCGAACATTATAACCAGATGCTTGCTGGGCCAGAGCATTAGCTCTAGGATTTTCCTCTCGTGGCACATGATAGATAAAATTCATGCATACAAAATATGATGTCTAAACATTTATCAAGATAAGCATTTAAAAAACCATTTAGACATTAACATACCTTGGAGACTTGCTACACCACTAATAAAGAATCTCCATATGCTTCCACATGTTTTACTCCCATGTCATGCAAAATCTCCAATCCAAATAGAAGAGCCTCATATTCGGTTTGGTTGTTAGTACAATCATGATCCAATCGGTTAAGAGCTTCAAAAACAGCCCCACTTGGCGAAATAATGACAACTCCAACACCACAACCATCTTTGCAAACCGATCCATCAAAATGTAACTTCCATGGAGTAAAAGTAACATAACCGACATTCAAATCAAGTTGCTTATCTACTCTATGTCCAACAATAAAGTCGGTGACAATTTGACCTTTCATTGAACTTAATGGCTCACAATGTAAATCATATTCAACTAAAGCATAAGCCCATTTGCCGACTCTACAAGTTAAAATTGGTTTATGCAACATGTATTTGATTATGTCGGTTTGACATGCTACTATGCAAGTACTTGGTAATAAATAATGCCTCAACTTGGTACAAGTATGATATAGTGATAAACACAACTTTTCAATAAAAGTGTACCTTGTTTCGGCGTCCAGCAATCTTCTACTCTCATATGCAACAATGTACTTCTTGCCTTCGGTTTCTTGAGTCGAAACACCTCCAATGACATCCTTTTCAGCCGCTACATACAACTTGAAAGGAATACCACTCTTGGGCGCTTGAAGAACGGGAGGCGAAGTCAAATAGCTCTTAATCTCATCAAATGCCTCTTGTTGCTTTGCCCCCCAAGTGAAGTCAACATCATTTTTCAACCGAAGTAGAGGAGTAAAAGCATTCACCTTCCCAAACAAGTTACGAATGAATCTCCTCAAGTAATTTACCTTGCCCAAGAACTTTTGCAAATCCTTTTTACAAGTAGGCGCTTTAACACTCCGGATTGCCTCAATCTTCTTAGGATCTATCTCTATGCCTTTCTCATGCACAATGAAGCCCAAAAATTTCCCAGCCGATACACCCAAAGCACATTTGAGTGGGTTCATCTTTAATTTGTACCGACGCATCTTTTCAAATGCAAGTCTTAAATCAGCTAAATGAGAATTATCTCCAGCCGATTTGACAACAATATCGTTGATATAAACTTCTACTATGATGCCAAGCAAATCATGAAAGATTAAATTCATAGCCCTTTGATAAGTAGCACCCGCATTCTTCAATCCAAAAGTCATAACAACCCACTCAAATAAGCCAACAAAACCCGAACAAATGAAAGCCGTTTTGGATATATCCTCTTCGGCCATAAAGATTTGATTGTAAGCAGCATTACCATCAAGAAAGCTAAGACTTCTATGTCCGGATGCAGTATTAACAAGAAAATCCGCTATAGGCATAGGATATTCATCTTTAGGAGTAGCTCTATTAAGATCCCTAAAATCAATGCAAACACGAAGCTTTTTTGTTCCTTTTTTCTCAACAGACACAATATTAGAGATTCAATCAGCATAACGACAAGGCCTAATAAACTTTGCATCAAGCAACCGATTGACTTCCTCTTTCACTCGGTCATAAATATCAGGATTAAAGTTTCTACAAGGTTGTTTATAAGGCCTAAAACTAGGTTTAATAGGTAAATGATGCTCAACTAAATCATGACTTAAACCAGGCATTTCATTGTAATTCCATGCAAAACAATCAACATACTCCTTTAACAACTTTATTAACTCAGATTTAAACAAAGGATCAAGATTCTTGTTTACAAATGTCAGCCTAGGTATAGTGCCATCACCAATATCCACCTCCTCTAAAGGATCAGCTGACGTTAACCCTTGTCCTAACTTGCTCAAATCATCAAAGTCTTCGATAGCCTCACACATATCGTTCTTATGCGCCTGATAGTGCTCTCACCTTTGTTGCAACCACTCCAGATTTGCATCCATCAAATCGACAGAGAGGTTCTAGCCTGATCAACGATCGGCTTCATGACAACAGTAGAAAAGCCATCTTTGGTAGAATCAATAAGCCTTAAATTAGATAAATCTAAACTAGTTAAGCACTTAAGATTCTCATGATTATGCATAGTAGAACTATTGGCCACTGTAACACAAGCCGACGTATCACCATGAACAACCTCTACCTCGTCGCCTACCCATTGGATTAAAAATTGATGCAAGGTAGAAGGCACACACTGATTTGCAAGAATCCAATCACGACCAAGGATGAGACTGAAGTTACCTTGTGTCTCAGCGACGAAGAATGCCGTAGCCAACGTCTTGCTCCCAACGGTGAGCTCCATAGAGATGACACCTTTAGCTCCCATCGGCTCGCCTCCTCCCACACCGCTGACGGTCATGTTGGTCTTGATCAGCTCATCATCTGAACCTCCCAGCTTCTTGAACAAAGAATACGGCATCAAGTTGACGATCGCTCCTCCGTCCTCCAGCATGCGAGAGATAGGCTTCCCATTGATGTGTCCCTTCATGTACAAAGCCTTCAGATGATTTTCAGTAGCTTTAGGCTTCTGGAAAATAGCTTCCTTTGGGCCAAAGTCGAGATGCGCAACGTCCTCCTCCAGAGCACATAGCCATCCATAGACATATGGATCACGTTGATGTCTAAATTCATGCGCTCGGGCGAAGAACTGTAATCAACAAGCTCCTCATCATCTTCTGGTGCAGGATCTGATGCGGACATGTCATCACAAACCATAGGAGCCGAAGAAGACAAACCGGGCGGCGTCTCGGGGTCATTGGTCTGACCGTCGCCTGTCACCGGTCTGACCGGTTTGACCGGTCTGACCGACTGTTGACATTGCTAACGTCATCGACTAGAAACGGATATAAGATCCATCTCTATCGACGACACCAGGAATGCAGAGGTATATCTTAACATGATGCTAAGTGTATATCGGATGTTGCTTTCAGATAAACTAAAAGATGAATTCCGACACGATTCATAGCACAACTCGATATAGGTTGTCAGCCTGACAGGTGTGCCTGAAAACGCATGGATATGATACTCTTACATATGCCTTGGATCTCTAGAAAAGAAGATATATATATAAACAGGGTATCCGCAAGCGCACAGATATGAATATACCATTGTAGCATTTTAACCAGGAGTAAAACCAGGTATCGTATTTATATTCTACCACAGGGAAAGAAGTCTTTCTAATCCATAATAGCTAATACATGCTCATCTCTCAGTTTTATAATGTAGAGTGGCCAAAATATATCAATTGCTATAAACAGGGGTAAGTCACATAAAATATAGAGAATGATAGCACTGTTCAAGTCATAACTTCATGAGCAGCTAGAAAGTATCATTATAGCAAGAGAAACGTAGCAAAGTCTAGCTAGAGAGGATACTCCTAGGTAATTCTAAACTATATGTCAATGCAAACTATGATTAGTGCAAACATTTAGCAATCATGGAAGAAGAACTATTATATCAATGCATGGGGAGACTATCCAGGAGGATCAAGGCCGAAACTTGAAACAACCCAAACAGTATAAGGCTCCACTAGTCCTATACACGGGGGGTGGACTACGAAGGACTCAATAGTGCTGTCACCACCACGATCTACCACACGACCCGGCATATAGGGTGCAATCGCAGATAAATACAATATAAGCACCACGCTTACACTATCTCTACCGTTCACCCATGTTAACAAATGATCTAGGTGAGGGCTATACGACTCCATACATGAATATAAAGGCAAATCAACTATGCTAAACATGTAATCATAATAAACACCAAAGCATATAATGTCGAATATAATCATTAATAAGAACATATGTCTATATAACAAATGTAAAGAACTAGATAAGAGCATACAAGAGCGAAGCTAGATCAGCCTCTAGACGATCAGGAGCCAAGTAGACGCCTTGCCTCCTCCTAGATCTAAACTAGCTAGCTACTCTGCTATACGGTGTTTCTAGGGCGTAGAGTCTCTGATTTGATGACTTGATCTGATGTATGACAGATTCAGATGCCTCTGCCAGGGGGCTGCTTATATAGTCCAGAGGGGTGGACGTGTGCCGTAGGATCAAACCGACCTAAACATGTGGTTTAGATTGATTCTCATAGGCAGTGGAGGAACATTCCAGAAGATGTGGCAGTTCGGGGCCCGGGGGGGACCGACCGGCCCCACCACCAGGCCGATCGGTCTGGGGTGGGCCCCCCTCGGGTCCCACTTCGGCCAGGTGGTCTCTTGATCCTTCTAGATGCTTCTTTTTTTAGGTGCTGAGGCACGTTGAGTTCCGGAGCCTTCTGGAGTCTTCTAGAGTGGTTTCCTTGCATATTTTCTGAATAGTCCCTGTAGATTCATAGATTCACCAAAACTCGTGGAAATTGTTAATATAAACCCTAATAAGGTGATCTAATTATATTTCAGTCATTTTTCCAATGAATGTGAGGGATAAAATGCATAGATAAAATGTGTCAACAAACTCCCCCAAGCTTACCCTTTGGTAGTCCCTAGCAAAGATATGCTTTTAGCAGGATCAGGAGTTGCTACAACGCTTTCACACCTCAAAAGTACTATGGTCTTCAAAAACCTATTCTCCTCAACAAGATTGCTCTCTCTTACCTTCAACCTTTAAGCATAGCCTTTTCAGAAATCTTTAGCAGATAAAAGACAAAACAATCAAGTCAAGCAGTATATCTCAAATTCTTTGATCAGCTATCATCCTGTTTTGCACATTTTTTCAGATAAAACTCAGAGATCCTGTGCATGACCTTCTCAAGCATGGAGTCACACTTAACAAGATATGGATGATAGTGTTGAATGGATGAGGGTGAAAGGTGGTAAGCCTTTTAGCCTAGCTCTTGGACTATACCTCTCTTTCTAAGATTTTTTAAGATCTGGGCTTTTCATTCTTGGAGAGGTGGGCTCTACTCACCCCGGACTTTTGTCCATTTTTCTCTCTCCTTAGAGATGTGGGCTCTACTCGCCCTCGGACACGTGTCCATTATTCATCTCTAAAATTTATTTCTTTTAGGGAGGTCGGCCCTTCTCGCCTAGTATGACACTTGTCCTTTTCTCTCCCTCTCTCTTCTCACTTTTTCCTCTCTTTCTCTTTTTTTCTCTTTTTTTTCGAATGTAGCCCCAGAATCTTTTTTTTAACATTGAGAGAGATATATCCTAGAGTTGCATGAGCTGTATGGCTTGATGGAAAATGCGTACTTCCATATCAGAAGCAGCATAAATGGCGGAATGGAATGATCTTGATGTGTATGACAAGCTCTTAAGGATCATTGACACAGGAACTCATCATATAAGATTTTTCATTTAAATAAATCCAGGAATCTAGCTTCTCTAAGAAAATGATCAATAGCCACTCAACTTTTCATGAATCATCTTTCAAAGCCTAGACTCAGATTAAGCATATACTTGCACAGGTTTTGGGTTTAGAGCAAATTAAGCATTTAAACTTCAGGAGAATCTAGGTTTGAAAACTAAGCACTTTAAAAGGAATTACGACGGAGCAACTATTCATCATCTCCAAGCATATATCATCAAGATCATTATTAAAAAGAAAAACCAACTAGCAGACTCTAGCATTTTATTCAAACTAAGACTTTTAACTAAAACTCAACTAGCTAAAAACATAGGATAGAGATACTTATCGTGATAACTGGGGGTGCTCTCCCCCAAGCTGGATCTTGAAGTGATTCTTGATTCATCCTTGGAACTTGTTTACCTTCAAGTCCTTATTAATTCTCCTTGTAAATATTAGTCTCGCACATACCCGAAGGAACAAATTCTAGGATTATGCTGTGAGCCTTCATGTGCCCACTTCTTTTTGGGTTTTTCTGAAATGTGTGGACCTTCATGTGCCCACGTATTTTTGTGAATTTTTATATGCAAAAGGGATGCAAAAACATGTGAATGCAAAAACAGAAAATATTTTTATGATTTTTTCAATGCAGGTATAGGGAAATAAACATGCTAATCTAAATATGCAGTGCAGAATATAAAGATAAATACCGAGTTACCTCTCGGCGAGAGCTTAGAGTACTTACTCCCATGGCGTAGATATAATGGCCATTGATTGATCAGTTGATGACGCGGGTAGTGATTGGTCTTCCGAAGATGTACTCTTATCTTTCTTCCTCCAAACTTGTTTCTTCGGTGGAGACCTTTCTGGAGTAACAGGTTCAGAATACTGGGCTGGCAGAAGCTGAGCGGACTTCTCCTTAATCTCTTCTTTAATGTTCTTGACATCCGTCAACTTTGTGTTCAGCTTGCGTTGTAATCTCTGAAGGCGTCTCCGCGTCTTGTTCTTCTTGGGCTACTCAGGATTAGTGTAAGTATTGAAATAGCAGCGTACCTTTTCAGTTCTGAACTGGAAGTGGATCTCGCCAGTCTTGATGTAGATGATTGCTCTTGTTGTGTTCAGGAACGGTCTTCCAAGCACGATGGGAGGATCTTGCTCATCTCCCATGTCTATGACTAAAAAGTCAGTCAGGACATAGTGGTCCTTTATCTTGACAGGTACATCTCGTGCAATTCCTTCCGGGAACTGTTGTGATTGATCCGCCATCTGCAACATTATATATGTGGAATACAAAGGCAGGTCACCATATATTAATTCATAGGTTACCTTAGACATTAGGTTAACGCCCGATCCCGTGTCGCAGATAACTCGCTGGAAGTTCCATTGATTGATGGAGCAGTGGATTGATGATACTCCAGGGTCTTCAAGCTTTCACAGTAATGGTGAAGGGAACAGGTTCTTATTCTCTGATTGAATTGTGTTGATCATCCAAACTTCCTTCACATGCGATTGAGGTTGATTATTCTTCTTATTCCTCCTTCTATCTCTTCTCTTCTTCTCGACAACTGGCTTGTGTTGTTGAGGGTAAGGATATCGGGGGTGCGCAGGAGCTTCTAGGATTTTGTTCTTGCAATTGAATCTCTCCTTCCTCCCATTGATGGAGAAGATGATCTTAGCGGCGTCGGCGTAGATGATGGCTTTGGCTGTGGCAAGGAAAGGACGTCCCAAAATGATTGGAGCGTTCTCACTTCCCCCAGTCTCGACAACAACGAAGTCGGCAGCCACGTAGGAGCGTCCTATCCCCAGACATACGTTGTCTAGGATACCCTCGGGGTGGCATAGTGATAGGTCTGCAAGCTGCAAGCACATGGTTGTATACAATAAAGGTGAACCATTAATTTTCTTGTATATTACCTTCGGCATTATGTTGATGCTAGACCCAAAGTCACAAAGTGCATTCTTGAAGGTGTAGGCTCCAATAGTGATGGTGATGACGGGCCTTCCTGGATCTCCTCTTTTGGCGGGCATGCCCCAGTCAGTCCATCTTGGGCCTTCTTCTATCTCATTCGAACACAGATCTGCAGAATAGATATCGACAAGATTTGCAGATTCTAATTCTTCCGGCTGGCCCGGAATCTTACCTGGGTTAGCCGTGGGAACAGATGATGCCAGCTGAGAAATCTGAGATTCTAGCATCTTATTAAAGCTATGTTGGTTCTTGATGGCAGAAGAAAAACTTTCCATTTTATTACTAATAGTTTCGAGCATTTTATCATTGGAAGCTAACTTCTTAGACAGATTATCCATAATTCTACCCTGGTTTTGAACTAAGTCTCTTAATGGTGAAAAATTATTGGAAGAATTATTACCTTGATAATTACCTGAATAGTTACCTGGGTAGTTGGTTCTCTGCTGAGTCCATCCTTGATTCTGCTGGGGACGATATTGGTTGTTGTTGTTGATGTAGTTCACATCCTCCTCCAGCTGAGGGCATTGACTCCCTGAGTGTCCAGTGTTTCCACATTCTTCACAGGTCATGCGGGATTCGAAGAGTTGCATGACTTCCTTCTTCTCAGGGGCTCTGTCTTCAAGCCTCTTCATCAGTAAATCCATTTTGGCAGACAGCATGTCTACCTCCTTGAGCTGGTGCATTCCTCTTTCTTTCTTGCGGGGTTGACGTTCCTCGTTCCAAGCTTGATTGGACAGCATCTTTTCCACAAGGTTAGTAGCTTGAGTAAGTGTAAGGGACAGGAAAGCACCTCCAGCTGCAGCATCCATCGTTTCACGGGTGTTGGTAGAGAGCCCGTGGTAGAAGGTCTGCAAGAGCAACCAGTTTTCCATTCCATGATGTGGGCAATCTGCAATGTAGTCTTGAAAGCGCTCCCATGCTTCAGGAACAGATTCTTCGTGTTGCTGCTGGAAACTCGAAATTTTACCCCGTAAGGCATTGGTTTTGCCTATAGGAAAGAACTTTGCCAGAAAGGCAGTAGAACACAATGTCCAAGTTGTAAATTTGTCTTTGTTGGAGTAGAACCATTGCTTCGCTCGCCCCAATAGTGAGAATGGGAATAAACGAAGTAGGACTGCATCACTTGGAACATCTTTGATCGTGAAGGTGCCACATATCTCCAAGAAATTTTGAAGGTGTTTGTTGGTATCTTCATGAGTTTTTCCACAAAATTGGCTAGCTTGTACCATGTTGATCAGTGCAGGCTTGAGCTCAAAAGCAGCATCTCCTACAGCGACTGTCGGACCAGTACGAATGTTGTCCGGGGTCGGTGCGGAGTATTCACGTAGGGACTTGTTTGCCATTACTTCAAACGTGGGTGTTAAGCTTCGCGCTGTTGAATCTCCTAAGGCAGAAGTCGTGGGCCGAGAATCAGGAGACCTGAGCTTTGACCTTGCCTTCCTTAAGATTTTCTCTGGATCTGAAACAAAGTTTTCTGGAAGATTCTTATTCATACATTACCCTGAAATAAGATAGACAAAAGTGGAAAGAACAAGGGTAAACATGTTTAAGCAATGATTATTTGGATTCTCGATACATTATATGTGAGAGATGCATGCATGCAATTACTGAATTTTTTTTCATCTAGGCTATAGACTTTCTTTCCCCGGCAACAGCGCCAGAAATGCTTGTTGACATTGCTAACGTCATCGACTAGAAACGGATATAAGATCCATCTCTATCGACGACACCAGGAATGCAGAGGCATATCTTAACATGATGCTAAGTGTATATCGGATGTTGCTTTTAGATAAACTAAAAGATGAATTCCGACAAGATTCATAGCACAACTCAATATAGGTTGTCAGCCTGACAGGTGTGCCTGAAAACGCATGGATATGATACTCTTACATATGCCTTGGATATCCAGAAAAGAAGATATATATATAAACAGGGTATCTGCAAGCACACAGATATGAATATACCATTATAGCATTTTAACCAGGAGTAAAACCAGGTATCATATTTATATTCTACCACAGGGAAAGAAGTCTTTCTAATCCGTAATAGCTAATACATGCTCATCTCTCAGTTTTATAATGTAGAGTGGCCAAAATATATCAATTGCTATAAACAGGGGTAAGTCACATAAAATATAGAGAATGATAGCACTGTTCAAGTCATAACTTCATGAGCAGCTAGAAAGTATCATTATAGAAACGTAGCAAAGTCTAGCTAGAGAGGATACTCCTAGGTAATTCTAAACTATATGTCAATGCAAACTATGATTAGTGCAAACATTTAGCAATCATGGAAGAAGAACTATTATATCAATGCATGGGGAGACTATCCAGGAGGATCAAGGCCGAAACTTGAAACAACCCAAACAGTATAAGGCTCCATTAGTCCTATACATGAGGGGTGGACTACGAAGGACTCAATAGTGCTGTCACCACCACGATCTACCACACGACCCGGCATATAGGGTGCAATCGCAGATAAATACAATATAAGCACCACGCTTACACTGTCTTTACCGTTCACCCATGTTAACAAATGATCTAGGTGAGGGCCATACGACTCCATACATGAATATAAAGGCAAATCAACTATGCTAAACATGTAATCATAATAAACACCAAAGCATATAATGTCGAAAATAATCATTAATAAGAACATATGTCTATATAACAAATGTAAAGAACTAGATAAGTACTTACAAGAGCGAAGCTAGATCAGCCTCTAGACGATCAGGAGCCAAGTAGACGCCTTGCCTGCTCCTAGATCTAAACTAGCTAGCTACTCTGCTATGTGGTGTTTCTAGGGCGTAGAGTCTCTGACTTGATGACTTGATCTGATCTATGACAGATTCAGATGCCTCTGCCAGGGGGTAGGGGGCTGCTTATATAGTCTAGAGGGGTGGACGTGCGCCGTAGGATCAAACCGACCTAAACATGTGGTTTAGATTGATTCTCATAGGTGGTGGAGGAACATTCCAGAAGATGAGGCGGTTCGGGGCCCGGGGGGGACCGACCGGCCCCACCACCAGGCCGATCGGTCTGGGGTGGGCCCCCCTCGGGTCCCACTTCGGTCAGGTGGTCTCTTGATCCTTCTAGATGCTTCTTTTTTTAGGTGCTGAGCCACGTTGAGTTCCGGAGCCTTCTGGAGTCTTCTAGAGTGGTTTCCTTGCATATTTTCTGAATAGTCCCTGTAGATTCATAGATTCACCAAAACTCGTGGAAATTGTTAATATAAACCCTAATAAGGTGATCTAATTATATTTCAGTCCTTTTTCCAATGAATGTGAGGGATAAAATGCATAGATAAAATGTGTCAACACCGACCCCTCCACCGGTCCGACCGGTGCTGACTGGGAGCTCGTCTTGACTCTCCACTCTTTTCCTTGAGGTACCATAGACCTATACTGGTTGAAAGCTTCATCCCTCTACTTCTCTAGCTCCTTCTCCCTCTTCTCTTGAAACCTCAGGCGTTGAAGCTTCCTCCTTTGTGTGCGAGTCAAACCGGGAGGACACCACCTTGGCAAGAAGTATATGGAGTTGGAACCACTCCCACTGGCCTCATGGTCATTAGCAGCAGCAAACACCCCTGGAGTTGATGTCATAACCTTATTGCTAGGAACAATCGGTCTTTTGACATCTTCTCCAATAGGAACATTCATTGATCAAATCTGAATAATGTCTTGATTTGTAGTCCTTTCTAGATCAATATCCATCTTCTGCACCTCCTCCTTTTGTTTCGGCCTGTAGACTTGCTTTACTAGAGGTGGCGCAGCTTGCCTGGTCACACCGGTCTGACCGATGGTAGCGACCGGTCTAACCGGTCGGGTCTGGTGACCCTGAACAGAACGGCGAGGAGCTAATCAGTCTTGGATAGGCCTGGAGATTCTGTCAAAAGCTAATCTCTGTCCTCCCCATCCAGGATGAAAGGCTTGTTGATATGGCACCCACATCACTCCATTGTCATCATAAATCGGGCGTGGTGCATGTGAACTTGATGATGCCCATGGTGGAGTAAAGCGTTGCCCTTGCTGCGATGATTCACCCTTGAGTCTTGTAGCAGCCCTTGGAGGTGAAGACGACCCTCCTTGGTGTGTAGGTGACCTCATCTTTTTTTTAACGGCCGATCACTTGTAACGGCCTTTTGCTTGGAATACTTGTCAAATAGCATGTCGAAAGTGACCTTTGGCTTAGGACCACTCCCCTGATTCTTTGCTACATTAAGTTTCCAGTTTCCAATCTGCGGACGGCTTGGCTTGATCATCCTCGAACGGCCTGGGGGCGCACCGGTCCGACCAGTCACCTCCACCGGTCTGACCGGTCTGGCCAGAGACGGCTTAGACGGTCGCTGATCGGTGGGTGTGGACGACCCTTGCCACCCATGTCCAGAGGCACTCACTGTAACCTTGAAGGTCTCTTTGCCATCAGAAGTCTTCTCATACTCAACTTTACGAACAAGCTCTTTTCATCTCAAATCGTGCTTAGCCTCCCCGATTACCACGTTCTTGCCTTTATTTGCTTCAGCTTGATGTGGCCGAACCAGTACCTTAGGCTGCTATAAATCCATGGTGTTGATTGGAAAAGGAGCCTTGTCCACTTGCAACTAGGGGTGGGCATTTTTCTACCGAAAACCGATCACCGAACCGAACCAAACCGAAACCGAACCGAAATGTCAGTTTTTCGGTTTTCAGTTTCGGCTTCGGTTTTATGTTTTACGTGGCTCGGTTATCGGTGTTGGTTTCGGTTTTCACGGTGCACCGAACCGAACCACCGATCAAACCAAAGTTTTATTCAGCAGCGTCCCCCCTTGCCATTCACAAGTAGGCCAACAACCACCAACCGCAAGCTAAAAGGCTTAGCAAGATAGAAAAACAATTTGGCCCAAGTCAGCCCATAAGAAACCACGCTAGTCAACCTTATCCCGCAACCATCGGCCCCTTCTTATCTCCTCGATGGAACCAAGCACCGGCGGGCGGTGGCGCGCGGTGCTTAGGCTTAGCAATGATGCCTCGGCCCTTCCGCGGCAACGAAGCAAGAAGAAAGGGCTGACCTGCCGGCTTCTGGATCTGGCGAATCGGCGAGAGGCACCTCTGGATCTAGCGAATCGGCGAGAGGCACCGTTGCGGAGCGCAGTCGGCGAGCAGCATCCTGGCACAGCAGTTGCGCTAGGTGCTCGTAAGCACGGCAAAGCGAAGGCGCTCGGTAAGCCTCGAAACCCGACGCGGCCGCCGCCCATCGCCGTCTCCTTCTTCCTCCCCTCACCCTCGCACGGCTGCAGTCCTGCCATCGCCTCCTCCGTGCATCCAAACTTGTTCGGTGTTGTTCGGCATAAACCGAAAACCGAACTGAACAAACCGACACCGAACTCGTCGCTTTCTTATTTTTTGACAGACCGATCGGTTGTTGATTCTAGAAAAACCGAAATACTTTTACACCGAAAAACCGAACAGAAATGTCGGTTTAAACCGAGTGCCCAGGCCTACTTGCATCTCATGAAAAGTCAAACGACCTTCGTTTATGGCCGATTGAACCTGTCGACGAAACACATTGCAATCATTAATAGCATGAGAAAATGAATTATGAAATTTGCAACATGCACATCTTTTCAACTGTTCAAGTGGAGGAATAGTATGAGTTAACTTGATATTTCCAGATTTAAGCAATTCATCAAATATACGATCACATTTGGAAACATCAAAAGTAAATTTAATTTCTTCTTGCCGACCTTTACTAGCCGGCTTAAGAGATGAACAAGAATAAGCTTTTTCTTTAGAGGACCAAACAAATTCAGCAGCATAAATTTCTTTATCACTATCGTTTGAACTATCAGAATCATAGTCAATAATATGAACATTAGAACGACATGATTTAAAATTATCCTTCTCTTTATTCATTTGGTTTTCAACAACTAAAGCTCTTACTTGAACTTGTGCAACCGAAAGAAAATCAGTGCCCTCTATCTTATCCCTAATAGATGACCTTAAACCTTTCAGACAAATGTCTGCAAGGTCCATATCAGTTATTGACAAATTAAAGCACCAGTTTTTAGTTTCTTTAAACCTTTTAATGTAAGCAGAGACAGTCTCATCTCTTCCTTGTCTAACCGATGTTAAATCTGTCAATTTTAATTGCATGCTCCCACTATAAAAGTGATCATGAAACTTACGTTCTAACATATCCCAAGATATAATAGAACCGGGAGCAAGCGAAGAAAACCAAGCAAAAGCAGTGCCAGTTAAGGATAAAGAAAACAAGCGCACTTTTAAAGCATTATAGACACTAGCTTCACCTAGTTGTGCAGTGTATTGACTAATATGCTCCCATGTGGTTCGGTCATCATCACCACTAAATTTAATCAAATCAGGCATACGCCAACCACGTGGGAGAGGAAATCTATCAAACTCGGGATCATATGGTTTTTGATACAAATTAGTATTACCAATATCAACACCAAGTTTAGTTTTAACCACATTAGCCAAATCTTCCTTAAATTTATTAAATTCCGCCCAATTAGGATTATTTGGCTATGGTGGGTGAGAATTCTCCAAATTCATCTTATTTAAATAAGGAGCTATCTTAGCTTGAGCTAGTCTGTAACTTTCAAACACATCGTCCGAAATAATGTTTTTGGAGGCCGATGTGTTCATTGTCGTACTATAATGAGGTCCAACATTACTGATTGTATTAGAAAAAGTAGGGACCATCTGATTTGGTACGACAGAAATTGGCAAACGCTGGTCGGCCACCAAATCCATGGCACCGGTCTGACTGGTACCCTACATTGGTTCGACCGGTGCGGCCATGTTTGGCCTATGCGGTTGAAACTGAGGGTACTGACCAGATGTTGGATTTGGAGTCAAACCATATGCATGATTACCATTATTTACAGGCAAAGGTGCTAAGCTAGGATAGGACCCTTGAGGATTAGCTGTAGGAGTACTACTATTAGTTTCATTATTATTAAAACCTAGACTCCTATCTTTTTCAAGATCCTCTAAGCATTCTAAACGAGCAATGTACAAAGCAAGCAATTCATCACTTTCCACTGTAGATTTCATAGGAGAAGTTTCATGCGGGGGTTTCTTACTTACAGTGGGAATTACCTCAACGTTGTTGTCGTTTAGCCTAATCGCCGGCAGCTCGAACTCTTTCAATCTTGCCACCTTGCCGGATCGATCCTTCTTGACGCCAGCTAGGAATTGTACTTGCATGTACTCTTGTAGCGCCTTGAACTTCTGCTGCTCCTCCGGAGAGAGATCTTCTAGCGACGCAGTGACAATGTTGTTCATGTCGAGCTCGCACCGTGCACCCATCTGGCTGAGGCTAGATTGAACGGTTTTAGCAACCTGATCTTTCTTCCCCAGTGGAGTCGCCAAAAGTATGTTGACGCTTTTCTGGTCAACACACACGAGCACTAGATTGCGCGGAACATCGAAACGCTATACTCGCCGAGCTCCTGCCCGGACCGGTCTGATCGGTCAGGGGCACCGGTCTGACCGGTGGCTGCAGAGGCGCGGTGAAAGCCTATGATCGCCGCCTCGGGAGGGACCCCGTCAGAGGTGGCGCGCCTAGGTTTGCTTTGAGGTCGGCAAGGCCACTCAGAACGTCCCTGATCGTCGTCGAGACAAACAAGGAAAGCACAAGGTTGGAAAAGCTAGGGTTTGAGAGGTAAAAGTTGTAGAAAGTAATGATCGATTTGGTGATTCCACCTCAAATGGCCGTGGCCCTTTATATTTATAGGGTGGGGAGGTCTTGCCCCGTAAGGAAACCCTTTACAAGTCGAAATTCGCTAGGATTCCTCAATTCTACTCGGACTCGGGGTCCACCAGTCAGACCAGTCAGGCCCACCGGTCAAACCGGTGTGGCCGTTGCCAGATCGGCTACAGGACGCCCGACCGGTCAGACCGTTCAGGGACACCGGTCTGACCGGTGGCGTCAGCCTGATCGGCTTTGTGCCAATATTGGGTGCAAACAACACGCCAACCGAGGTGGCGACTACCGACTCTGGCCTCTGTACGCCCGACCGTGAAGTATTCATGGCAACCGGGGAAGCTGGAACCTCAGAAAACTGAGTTGATCGGTACCTCGACGACATCTCAGAAGACGAGGAATCAGCCAACGCACCCGCAGATGAGACTACCGATGCCAAGAACGCCCGGCGCGAACACAACAGAAAGCGAGCAGATCGACGCAAGCGGCTCCGAGAAGCTCTTCCCATCCGGAACCTCAATGAGGCTCTGGACCAAGTCGCCAACCGGGTCCACACAACCCCTGAGCAATGCCTCATGTCCATCACCACGATAGCTCGAATAGCTCAGGGGCACCGTGCAAGCGAACTCATCACCAAACTTGTCGAGGATGCCTACTTCATGCGGGTCAACAACAGGGTTGTCAGAGCCGGAAATCACGAAGCCACTAGTCGCAGCCGCACTCCAGCAGACGTCGGACCCAATCACATCTGTGGAGAACACCAGCCGACCCCCAATCGCTCCAGAGCCACCGGGGGAGGACCTTCACATGGCGGCACTAGCGGCGGCGGCGGTGGCGGTGGTGGCAGCAGCGGTAGCTCCTCCCATGGCGCCGGTAGAAGAGGCGGTGGTGGCGGCGATCGCGGAGGCCGAGGCCATGCGAACAGCCACGCCACCGGCAACGCACGTGGCGGCTACGATGCCCGCCACAAGATCGACGAGATACGCCGCACCAAGAAGACTACTGCTGACGTCAACGACAGCGACGGCTTCCCCGCCTACTCCTCATGACTTCGAGCTCTGCTTCTCCCCCAGAAGTTTAAGCCTCTTGGGATCACGAAGTACGACGCGAAGCAAGATCCAATCTAGTGGCTCAGGTGCTATGCCCTGGCCATTGAGAATGCTGGTGGTGACAACGACACCAAGTGTCTTTACTTCCCCTTCTGTCTGGACCAAGCTCCACTCACATGGCTCGAGTCGCTCGACAAGAACTCGATCGACGAGTGGGACCAGCTGAAGGCACAGTTCACCAGCAACTTCGCGGGCGCCATGGGATGCTCGGGTACTCGCATGGACCTGGCGATGGTCAAGCAAGAGCAAGGCGAAACGCTCCGCCAGTACATGCGCTGTTTCTTCGACAAGCGGGCGAACGTAGTCGACGTCACCGACAAAGAAGTCATCGACTGCTTCCAAGATGGTCTCTACCACCGTCGCACCTTTGAAGACTTCGGTCGCCGTCGCCCAAGCTCAATCACCAAGCTCAAGGACATGATCACTTCATGGGCCGACGAGGAGGACAAGGCAAACGCCAAATACGACTCCACTCGCGGCAAGAGCAAAAACGACACGGGCGGCAACAACAATAACAAGGAACAAGGGGGTCGCAACAACAACAACTACTACTACTACTTGGGTCCTAACCGCAAGCGCAAGCCAGACAACACAGTTGCGGCTGTACAGCGCCCTGCGAAGGACAGCTCGAAGAAGACCACCGGTGGCTTCAGAGACTTGCTCAAAGAGAAGTGCCCGTGGCATCTGGATGGTAATCACACAACCGATCAATGCTACCAGCTCCGGTGAGCACTCAAGGACATTCCCGAGCCACGGCCCCCTCACGACAAGAAAGCAAGAAGAAAGTCGACGAAGGCAATGGCGACTTCTAAGAACCCGACAAGACGGTGAATGTCCTCTTTGGCGGACTACCCACCAGGCGATCTCAGAAGCTTACCCTACGGGAAGTCTTGAACATTGAGCCAGCAGTGCCGACACCTCTAAGGTGGTCGGTGGTACCCATCACCTTTTCGCGCGCAGATCAATGGACAAGCTTCTCTGAACCGGGACGTTTTCCACTCGTCCTGAAACCAGTAGTCGTAGGCTCCAGACTCAACAAGGTACTCATCAACGGTGGGAGCGGACTCAATGTCCTATTCACCAAGACCTTGAAGAAGATGAAGCTCGACATCACCGACATCTCACCAAGAGCATGTCACCTTTCTACGTCATCATCTCGGGCAACGCGGCTATACCACTTGGCTCAGTGGTCCTGCAAGTTACCTTCGGGACAAGGGAGAACTACCGCACCGAGTACATCAAGTTCGAGGTTGCGGACTTCGAAACTTCCTACCACGCCATCCTCAGCAGACCAGCTCTTGCCAAGTTCATGGCGATTCCTCACTATGTGTACTTGGTACTCAAGATGCCAAGTCCCGCCGGAGTACTCGCGCTGCAGGGGGACTTGAAGATTTCTTACGACTGCGACACCGAAGCTGTGGAACTCGCAGCAACCAATCAAGTACCCAACGCAATGATGGAAATTTTCGCTGCATCCAAGAAGCTTGAGCCAACTGAACTCGAGATACCTGAGAAGACCAACACCTCCAACATACCTCAGCCAACAGAGGAAGTATAGGTGAAGGCCATCGACCTCAGGACCGGCGACAGCAGCAAGACTACCATGATCGGCGCAGGGCTCGACCCTAAATAGGAAGACGCGCTCATCAGCTTCCTTCGGGCTGACTGAGACATCTTCGCGTGGAAGTCAGTGGACATGTTAGGTGTGCCCAGGACGCTGATCGAGCACTCACTCAACGTCGATCCTAAAGCTACCCCTAAGCGACAACACCTCCGCCGTTTTGCTGACGACCGATGGGACGCCATCAAGAAGGAACTCGCCAAACTACTCGCGGTTGGCTTCATCCGAGAAGTCTTCCATCCTGAATGGCTCGCCAACCCCGTCCTCGTCCGCAAGAAGAACACCAACGAGTGGAGGATGTGCATCGACTACACCGACCTCAACAAGCACTACCCCAAGGACCCCTTCGGGTTGCCGCAGATTGATCAAGTCATCGACTCCACAACGGGCTGCGACCTGCTCTGCTTCCTCGACTGCTACTCCGGGTACCACCAGATCGCAATCAAGGAAGAAGACCAGGAGAAGACCGCGTTCATCACTCCGTTCGGTGCCTACTGCTACACGACGATGTCGTTCGGGTTTAAGAACGCCGGCGCTACTTACCAACGGGCTATCCAGGCCTGCTTCAAGGAGCAGCTCAACAAGAATGTCGAAGCCTATGTGAATGACATGGTCGTCAAGACCAGAAAATCCGACACGCTCATCGCCGATCTTGAAGAGACTTTCGCATCCCTATGGGAGTACCAGTGGAGGCTCAACCCCAACAAGTGCGTCTTCGGCGTACCCTCGGGGAAACTACTCGGCTTCATCATCAGCCATCGCGACATCGAAACCAATCCCAAGAAGATCTCCGCCATCACCAACATGAAAGCTCCAACCTGCATCAAGGATGTCCAGAAGCTGACCGGGTGTATGGCGGCCCTGAACAGATTTATCTCGAAGCTCGGAGAGCGGGGACTACCCTTCTTCAAGCTACTCAAGCACCAAGAGAAGTTCATGTGGACCGCGAAGGCCGATCAAGCTCTGACACAGCTCAAAGACTTCTTGTCCAAGGCACCAGTCCTCACGGCTCCTCGCAAGAAGGAGCAGCTACTGCTCTACCTCGCTGCGACTACTCATGTGGTCAGTACTGCCATCATTGTCTAGCGGCAAGAAGAAGGCCACGCCTACCCAGTACAGCGACCAGTCTACTTCGTCAGCGAGGTCCTGTCCGAGTCCAAGGCCCGGTATCAACTGGTCCAAAAGCTACTCTACGCAGTACTCATCACCTCGCGAAAGCTACGACATTACTTCCAGGAGTACTCGATCACCGTCATCACTTACTACCCGCTCGGCGATATCCTCCGCAATCAAGACGCAACTGGGAGAATCTGCAAGTGGGCAGTCGAGCTTGGCGCCCTCAACATCGACTTCAAGCCACGCACCACTATCAAGTCTCAAGCACTGGTCGACTTCATGGCAGAGTGGCGGGAGAATCAACTACCCACACCAACAGAGCGACCAGAGCATTGGATCATGTACTTCAATGGCTCACTCAAGCTCGAGGGCGCGGGCGCAGGGGTACTTCTGATTTCTCCAAAGGGCGAACAACTCAAGTACGTCCTGCAGATCTTCTGGAAGGTCTCGAACAACGAAGCCCAGTACGAAGCTCTACTGCATGGGCTACAACTCGCAATCTCACTAGGCATTAAGCGACTACTAGTCTACGGCGACTCCGCAGTGGTCATCAACCAAGTCAACGACTCCTGGGACCGCAACAAGGAGAACATGGACGCCTACTGTCTGGAAGTTCGTAAGCTCGAGAACAAGTTCTATGGTCTCGAGTTCCACCACATCGTCCACGACAACAACGTTGCAGCAGACGTCATGTCGAAGCTTGGTTCTACTCGCACTCAAGTACCTACTGGAGTCTTCGTCCACGAGCTTCATACGCCATCCATCCCGGAGCCGGCGCCAACGACCACTGACCCTGGGTCATCACAGCTCAGTCAGGAGGTCATGATGATAGACGTGGACTGGAGACAACCCTTCATCGACTACATCCGCGAGCAGAAGGTTCCTATCGACAAGAACGAGGCCGAACAACTCGTCCGTCGAGCCAAGACCTACGTATTAGTTAGACACAGGCTCTACAGGCGGGGCGCCACTTCTGGAGTACTCATGAAGTGCATACCCCGGGAAGAAGGCAAGGACATCTTGGAGGAGATTCACAAGGGTGTCTGCGGCAACCACGCGTCCTCCCGCACGCTGGTGAGCAAAGCTTTCTGACGAGCTTTCTACTGGCCCACAGCTCTAGGCGATGCCGAAGAACTCGTCCGGAAGTGCCAAGGATGCCAATTCTTTGCCAAGCAGCAACACGTCCCGGCCTACAAACTAGTCACCATACCGCCAACCTGGCCCTTTACCTGCTGGGGGCTCGACATGATTGGCCCTCTGCCAACTGCGCCAGGAGGATTCAACCGAGTTCTGGTGGCCATCGACAAGTTTACCAAGTGGATCGAAGTGAAGCCAGTCCCCTGCCCCAAGGCCGACAGAGTACTCGACTTATTGGATGAACTCGTGTACCGCTACGAGCTTCCCAATCGCATCATCACAGACCTGGGTTCCAATTTCAACAACCATCAGTTCTGGGAGTTGATAGAGGCGAAGTGCCCAATCTTTCGGTGAGTGGAGATAACTTCGATCTGGTGGGAGGCGACCCTCACGATCTGACTACGACGAGCGAGACTCGAAGCGCCAATGCAATCGCTGAACCAACTCCCGATGGTTACCGACCTTACTAGCGCAAGATCAGCCTGATCACGAAGATCAATTCATGTACACAATCGAAAAACAAACAAGAATCTGAGGCGAGCAATCTTAATATCACTCGAAGGTGGAGTTCTGAATCACAGAGGACAACACGTATTTGTGTGTGTTCTGGTGTAGCTAAAGCTAGATGTAAAACAAAACTCGAGTTGTAAAGATACAGGACTCTGACTAATATAGGGGGCGCAGCCCCTAGGGGAGGGGCGGCCAACAAAGGGGGCGCCACTCCTAGCGTCGTGGGTGCGGGGGTGCAACCCTAGGCGCCCTCTTGGGCCAGTCCTAGGCGCCCACGCACAAGGCCTCCTGTTGAGCCAGCCTTCAGTCTTCCAGGCCTTTATTCTTCAGCAATGTTTTGGTGAGTTTGTTCATGCAGGTTAACCATTTGTTCAAGATGTGCAACAGCATCTAAGTGTGGGGCGTCTTCAGTATCAAATGAAAACAAATCAATAGGAGCCCGAGGGATGTAACCATACACAATCTGAAAAGGGCACATCTTTGTAGAGGAATGTGTTGCATGATTATAAGCAAACTCAACATGGGGCAAGCAATCCTCCCAATGTCTCAAATTCTGATCTAAAACGGCCCTAAGCATGGTTGACAAAGTTCTATTAACCACCTCAGTTTGCTCATCAGTCTGAGGGTGACAAGTTGTGCTAAACAGCAATTTAGTTCCCAATTTATTCCATAGAGACCTCCAAAAATGACTGGGAAACTTAACATCACGATGAGAGACTATTGTATTTGGGATACCATGTAAACGAATAATCTCTCTAAAGAACAATTCAGCAATATTGCTAGCATCATCAGTCTTATGACAAGGTATGGAATGAGCCATTTTGGAGAATCGATCAGCAACCACAAAAATGCTATCCCTCCCCTTCTTAGTTCTAGGCAATCCCAAAACAAACTCCATAGAAATATCAAGCCAAGGGGAAGTAGGAACAGGCAAAGGCATATACAAACCATGGTTGTTCAACTGTGACTTAGCTTTCTGACAAGTAGTGCAGCGTGCAACTAGGTGCTCAACATCAGCACGCATCCGGGGCCAAAAGAAATGGGTAGCCAACACCTCATGCGTCTTGTAGACGCCAAAGTGTCCCATGAGACCGCCTCCATGCGCTTCCTGTAACAGCAAAAGATGAACCGAGCTAGCTGGAATACACAGCTTGTTAGCGTGAAACAGGAACCCGTCCTGTATGTGAAATTTGCCCCATGGTTTGCCATTAATACAATGGGCAAAAGCAACTTTAAAATCAGCATCGTCGACATATTGATCTTTCACAGTTTGCAAGCCAGAGATTTTAAAATCTAACTGTGACAGCATGGTATAGCAACGAGACAAAGCATCAGCAATAACATTGTCCTTCCTGTTCTTGTGTTTAATTATGTAAGGAAAAGACTCAATGAATTCTACCCATTTAGCGTGATGACGGTTCAGATTTGTTTGGGTACGAATATGTTTCAAAGCCTCATGATCAGAATGAATTATGAACTCGTGATGCCAAAGATAGTGCTGCCAAGTATGCAAAGTGCGCACTAAAGCGTAAAGCTCCTTATCATAAGTAGAATATTTCAGACTAGCACCGCTTAATTTCTCACTAAAATAAGCAATTGGTTTTCCTTCTTGTAACAAAACAGCACCTAGCCCAATACCGCTAGCATCGCATTCAAGCTCAAACACTTTATTAAAATCAGGCAATTGCAAAAGGGGAGCATGAGTTAACTTATCTTTCAAAGTGCGGAATGCTACCTCCTGCGAATCACTCCAAGAGAATGGCACATCTTTCTTTGTAAGCTCATGTAAAGGCGCTGCAATGGAGCTAAAATCACGAACAAACCTGCGGTAGAAACCTGCAAGTCCAAGAAAGCTCCGAATCTGTGTGACCGTCGTCGGTGTAGGCCACTCTTGAATGGCGGCAATTTTGCTGCTATCAACCTCAATGGCCTGCGGAGTAACAACATAACCAAGAAACGAGACACGTTGTGTGCAAAAGATGCATTTATCCATGTTACCAAATAAGTGGGCAGCACGCAACGCATCAAAAACAACACTCAAATATTTCAAATGGTCTTCCATAGATTTGCTGTAAATAAGGATATCATCAAAATAGACAACCATAAAGAATCCTATGAAAGGCCGCAGAACTTCATTCATCAATCGCATAAAAGTGCTGGGAGCATTAGTCAATCCAAACGGCATAACCAACCATTCATATAAGCCAAATTTCGTTTTAAAAGCCGTTTTCCATTCATCACCTAGTTTCATTCTAATCTGATGGTAACCACTATGCAAATCAATCTTTGTGAAAATAATGGCACCACTAAGCTCATCTAGCATATCATCAAGTCGTGGTATGGGGTATCGATAACGAATGGTGATGTTTTTAATAGCACGACAATCTACACACATACGCCATGATCCATCTTTCTTGGGAACAAGCAACACAGGAACGGAGCAAGGGCTGAGAGACTCACGAATGTAACCCTTGTCAAGCAATGCCTGTACCTGGCGCTGGATCTCCTTGGTCTCATCCGAATTTGTACGGTACGGGGCACGATTTGGAAGCTGTGCGCCTAGAATGAGGTCGATCTGGTGCTCAATGCCACGGAGTGGTAGGAGACCCGGTGGCAAGTCTTTGGGAAAGACATCAGCGTACTCCTGCAAAAGGTTAGCAACCACAGGGGGAACATCCAAAGACGGTGCATCATCAAGTGAAATGAGCAGACTAGAGCATACTAGTACGTAGCAAGGTAATTGAGCATCACATAAATCATCAAAATCAGCATGTGTAGCAAGTAAAACAGGAGCATTCAACTTGATTTCAGAATTAATCGATGGTGATGGTTCAAGTTGTTTAGCAGTTTTAGCAGCTCTAGCAATATCATCTTCGAGAATCTGTTCAGGTGTCATGGGATGTATAATTATTTTCTGACCCTTAAACATGAAAGAATAATGATTCGAATGACCATGATGCAAGCTATCAATATCATATTGCCAAGGTCTACCAAGTAACAAGGAACATGCTTCCATAGGAACAACATCACAATCAACAAAATCAGAATAAGCACCCATGGAGAAATGAACACGCACTGATTGTGTTATTCTAATTTTCCCACCATCATTAAGCCATTGAATGTGATATGGATTCGGATGCTTACGAGTGGGTAAAGATAATTTCTCAACCAGCGTGGTACTCGCCAAATTGTTGCAGCTGCCACTGTCGATGATGATGCGAATCGACCGCTCCTGCACAACGCCCTTTGTGTGGAAAAGGGTGTGTCGCTGATTCTTCTCAGGCGGGGCGACCTGTGCACTGAGAACATGCTGCGCAACAAGACTTTCATACCTATCGGTGTCGCCCGGGTTGACATGTACATCCTCCATGGCTGCATGATCAATGGCAAGAATAGTATGGTGGGATTCTTCAGAATCACTAGCCGAAGAGTACTCACCATTGTCACGGATAAGCAAAGTGCACTTGTTCGGACAGTCCCGAGCCATGTGGCCACGTCCGCTGCAACGAAAACACGTGAGCGTCGAGTGTAGTCTTGGTGGCCGTCTGGGCGAGGTCGAGCTAATCGAAATGGTTGGTCGACGTAGTGATCGTTTTGTCCAGTCGTTCATGTACCGTCCGAATGTCTGTGGCTAGTCCTTCAACTTTTTCTCGCAAGTCTTGCAATGGATCAGCCGCGCCGCCTTCATCTGCCATGGTTAGCACAAACACAAAACAAAACGACGACAAAAACAGGGTGGGACAGCTCACAAGGCGCTCACACTAGTGTTGTTATCAAATTCTTATCTGTTCTTACCACGCACACAGGGGCGACCTGCAACCAACCGGTGGAACTCGCGAAAGATTGGAGGAGCGATTGTCTGGAGAAACAAATTCTGCTCGTCGTAGAAATATGTGGAGTTCTGGGTGGGCTGCACTCAAGTCAAGGATTAGCATACTCAAACAATAATGCAAAGTTGAATTATAGTGCTAAACACGAAACAAACGCTGCTGGCAACAAGTGAAATCGAAAAGACAGCAAGTAAGGTGGAGAGAGTGTAGCAAATTGTTGTTTTTTTGTAGGAGTCCTCAAAACTGATAATATGAACACAGAGGATCTCCAACAGCAAATTACCACACACACACACACTCTCTCTCTAGAGTAAGGCCAAACTCAGAATATGGTACTGGAAAAGAGAGAGAAGAGATGGCTCGGTGTGGGGGTACACGGCACGATCAGGGAGAGATAGCTACCAGGGCATGCATGGTGCAGCCCAGGAGGCTTGCGAGCCAGGGGAAAACTGCGGCGCAGGACTCCTTCAGCGAGATGAATCAGCTCTCGTTCCCCCCTTGGACTGCGCGGCGGTCTCTCTCTTTTTTTTGGATTCCCTTTTTTCTTTCCTTTTTTTTGATTGCTTTCTATTTTTTTCTTTCCTTTTTTTTGACCTACCACACCACGGGACAGGGAGGGGGCGACCGAGAGGCGGCTGCGCAATGGGTGTGCGCGCGAGGAGGAGTGCGGCGGGGTGGTGGATGGATGAGCAGCGGAGAGAAACGGCAACGAACTAGGGTTAGAAGAAAAGAAGGAACAAAAGGTAGAAAACACAAGTAACCAACAACAATTGAACGCGTAAGCACACAAATTCAACAAAGACACTTATTGAAAGAATGTGCAAGGCTAAACGGTTGCTGGGGCAAAGATCTAACCTCAAAGTAAATTTTTGTTTGGTTTTTGTGGACTGTAGGAAGGGAAAAAAACACTAGATAAAACTCACCGATCAACCTGGAAAGCTGATACCACTTGATAGAGGCGAAGTGCCCGATCTTTCGGTGAGTGGAGATAACTTCAATCTGGTGGGAGGCGACCCTCATGATCCGACTACGACGAGCGAGACTCGAAGCGCCAATGCAATCGCTGAACCAACTCCCGATGGTTACCGACCTTGCTGGCGCAAGATCAACCTGATCACGAAGATCAATTCCTGTACGCAATCGAAAAACGAACAAGAATCTGAGGTGAGCAATCTTAATATCACTCGAGGGTGGAGTTCTGAGTCACAGAGGACAACATGTATTTGTGCGTGTTCTGGTGTAGCTAAAGCTAGATGTAAAACAAAACTCGAGTTGTAAAGATACAGGACTCTGACTAATAAAGGGGGCGCAGCCCCTAGGGGAGGGGCGGCCAGCAAAGGGGACGCCGCCCCTAGCGTCGTGGGTGCGGGGGTGCAACCCTAGGCGCCCTCTTGGGCCAGTCCTAGGCGCCCACGCACAAGGCCTCCTGTTGAGCCAGCCTTCAGTCTTCCGGGCCTTCATTCTTCAGCATCATGACGAAGTTGAACTCTCTTGCACGAGCCCGAGTAATTGGCCCAGAAGATGGCGCTGAAGACGGTGCTGCCAGCGCTGGAGTAGGAGAAGGTGTTGCTGGTGTAGATGTACTCGTGGTGTCCTCATCAGGAGTATTGCGAGAACAGCGGGATCGACGTCCGATACGTCTCAGTCGCCCACCCGCGCGCTAACAGCTAGGTGGAGCACGCTAACAGGATGGTACTCGACGCTCTCAAGAAGCGGTTGCACGATGCAGCTAACACCAAAGGAGGCAAGTAGATCAAGGAACTACCCAACGCACTCTGAGGGCTTCGTACTCAACCCACCAAGCCAACAGGGCAGTCACCTTACTTCCTGGTCTACGGCTCCGAAGCTATTCTACCCGCCGACGTGATGTGGGAATCCCCGGCAGTAGAACAATACGACGAGGGCATCTTAGAAGACAGTCGACGGGTTGACATCAACAGCCTCGAAGAAGCCCGCTGTGCTGCCCTCGTCCAGTCAGCAAGGTACCTAGAGGGTATCCGACGCTACCATGATCGCAACGTCAAGGAACGCTCCTTCAATGTCGGTGACCTAGTCCTCCGTCGCATTCAAAACACGGACGGACTACACAAGCCCAGCTCGCCGTGGGAAGGTCCCTTATCAGTCTCTAAGGTGACCGGACCAGGCTCCTATCGTCTCCAGAGACAGTTGAAGGCGACAACAGCAGCAACTCGTGGAACGTCGACCAGCTATGTCGCCTCTACGCGTAGTCGTTAGACTACCCATCTACGAGTCCAGCCTATGCGGCTACTTATGGACTCCTCGCTGTAAGCGGCCTCTCGGTCCTAGCACTAGTCTACGGACTATCTCCATCCAAGATCCAGCGTTAACGGCTACTAACGGATCCTGGGCGGCTCATAGCCTACGGGCTTGCGCGGTGATCTACAGACCATGTACTTCTTTGATCTAGCCACAACGGCTACTAACGGATCTCCAGCTGTAAGCGGTACAAGTACCCTAGCAACTACTTAGCCGTAGGCGGCCTTCGGGTCCAGGCGACTTCCTATTTGTAACGGCCCTGGCCATCCAGGTGTACTTATTCATCAGTAATAAAGTTTGATTCTACTCAACTTGTTTACTATGCCTCCTAACTAGGCAGCTCCTACTAAGTACTACTACTCACCACCTCCCCAAACGGCTCGGTACTCCGCGCGCTTCGATACAAGCGGCGGCAACGAGTACTCGTTACAGCATAGAAGTAGACAAACTTCATTCATATTCAAACAAGTTTCTAACTAATTTGTTTGTCTTACACCAACTACCCTGTACATAAGCTACTTCTATAGGTACATCTACTGAAGGTTCAGCTTGTCCGCGACTTGTTCCGCGATAGGCGCCATCTCCTCTAATAGGGCCTTGTACTGCTCATCTGTGCAGTTCGCCGCAAGACCCCCAGCCACCACATCCACTGGTGCCTTCGGGAAGTACGACTTCATGAAGGTGAGTACCTGGTTCGGTATCGACTTCGCCAAATGCTTGACGTATGTTGCCAGGTGCCTAGGAGCTTCCTTCAGCCTATCCACAAGAGGCGATATCTTGGGACCGCCCGGATGTGGGACCAACAGCTTCGCGATGGGAAGTGTGGCTTCTTCAAGTTCCTTTAGTTGCCCCCGCAGCTTCTCGCAGTCTTCATTGAGCTTCTGCAGAGATTTGTAACAGCGCACAAGGTCAAGATCGGAGGCTTCGCGAAGCTCCATGTGCTTGATGCACTCATGGCACAACTGTGCATAGTCGTACTCGAGTACCTCTCAGCGGTCGGTCTCCCGGTACACAATGTTCTTGAGGTCCGTCTCGGCGGCCTTCAGCTGGTCAACCCTCGCCTCAAGATCTGCAGACAACTCGCCAGCGGTCTCAGACTGCACACAAGCTCTACAACAAGTTCTCAGTGATCACGGCGAAGGGCATACCTTTGTTTTTCTGGCGCAGAGTCTTGTTTTTCTTGATCAGGTCATCCCTTTTGGCCTGCATCTCTTGTACCTCGTTGTGGTACTAGGCGAAGGTGTTGTCAAGCTTGGATTGGAGCAGTGCTGAGTGCTTCTTCGACTTGTCCAATTCTTTCTCCAGAGTCTCAGCCCGGATGACCGTGTCGTCGTACCCCTTCAAGAGTTCGGTCTTCTGGCGGGACCTCTCCACCAAGCCCTGCGCAAGGTCAGAAGCTCAATCAGTACTTAGTACTCAATGATGCAAGACTACTCAGGGTACTCGTAACGTACCTTGACCCATTGCTCTGTGCGACACCACGACTCCATGCTCAGAGACACGACGGCCGAGTCGATCAGATCATCGTCCAGCAACTCGAGACCTTCGCGGCTCGAAGTCCCAGTCTCTGGCATCCGCGCCGAGCGAAGCGGCGCTGCGTCCTCTACAATAACCTCGCAGACGACGACTTCAGTCCCGGCTTCAGGCTGCGGGTCAACTCGTGCCTCCGCCCTTGGCTCGGGGGCTGTCGAAGTCGTCGGCTTGGGGGCAGTCGCAGTCGCTGACTCGGCAACTGGCTCTGTAGCTGTCGCTTCAAAAGTAGCCGTCTCCATGGCTACTGCCTCGGGGATCACCACCCCTTCGGCTTGTGGTCCTGATCAAATCAATTCAGCCACAGCAGAGGGTACGACTACTTTACAAGTATTCGCGGCAACAAGATATGTACCTTCCACCAGGGTGGCCTCTTCAAGCTCCGGCTCTGCTGAGGTTTCGGCTTGTGGTGGTGGCGTGGACTCCCGTGCCTCCGCCGAGTGGTTCCCACCATCGGCAGATGTGCTTGTCCCCGCGTCATCCCACGACAAGTCGGTGGATTTCCTGCATTATGGATTATCCAGTCAACAACACGGAATTGACAGCTAGCAACTACTCGAAGATTCTGTGTACTTACAGTGTTGACCGCACCATGGTGACGGTCAGAGCGCCCAGTATCGTGGCGATGTCCACAATGCCAGGCTCACTGGTGGCTCTTGTCTCGATAAGAGGCTCCTCTACCCTCCCCTCTGGCTGCTCAACGGCCATGGATGTAGCAGGGGGAGGACCCCGTACTCCTTCAGTTGACGGCTATGGATGGCTCTCCACAGTCACAGGTTGTTCTTGTGCCTCTTCCGGCACAACATCTTCGGTAGCCGGAGGCGGGCTGGTACTCCCAACCGTTGCTCCCACCGTCTCCCAGACTTCTTCCTCATCCTGTGCAGCAGGGTCCGAGAGAGGGATGTCCTGTGTCAATTCAAGTCAACCAGTCAGCAATAGACTACTCAGCATGAGTGCTCGACTACTCTAGTCGTGGTACTCACCTTTTGTCTGGTGGCTTCAGATAACTTCAATTTCTTCACGGCGCGTTTGCGCGCCACGTTGCGGGGCTTCCTGGGTGGAGCCGACAAGCTCGCCTCTAGACTGGACGGCTTTTCGACTAACGAAATATGCAACATTCCAGTTCGGCTGAACCTAGAGCGGAGTTGGAACCACTGTTGCAGTGTCTCTTCGTCCTCGTCGTCGGAGGTGTCTTCAATGACGACGGCATCATCGCCTTCGCCGACCTCTCGGTGCCCTTTCGCCTTGGGTTCCGCCTTCCCCTGAGTTTGTTTCTCAAGCTGCGGGGGGAGGGCGAGATGGAGATGTACTTCTTCAGATCATCCTACGAAACCAGGCAAACGGCAGTGTGACTACACAAGCAATTAGTACTCAGGGGCTTCGGCCACGACTACTAACCTGATTCGGTGGCCTTGCCGCGGAATACTCTGGCACGGGGCAAGGCGTGTACGCGGGCATGTCCTTGAAGACCTTCCCCAGCCGTTCGATGATCACGTCATCATCGACTTCTTCACCTGGCATCCGCGACGAGTCTTTGTCGCCAGTGTACTCGTAGTCGAGATGGTCTCGCGCCATCAGCGGTTGTACTCTTCTCTTCATGAAGCGGAAGGCCACATGCTCGGCCCTCACTTCGGCCTCCCTCAGGGCCCTGATCTTCTTTAGCAACGCGAGTAGCTAGAGGCCTTCCTGCATGGTCGGCTCCAAGTTCCACCACGGCGCATGTTTTGGTTGACGACCACTCGGCTTCGGCTGTTCCGGGTGGTGGTTGCTGATGTAGAACCACTTAGACTTCCAATCCTGGTTGGAGTCTATCAACTTGTATGGTAAGTACTGCCCAGCGGCGTCCTGATGCATCTGCACCCCAGCGCCTCGGACTACTCTGGGGCTGTCCGTGCTCGGCTGTGGTTTCAACCGGAAGAACTTCCGGAACAAGATCCAGTGGGGCTTGATCCCCACGAACGCCTCGCAAAAGTGCACAAAGATGGAGACGTGGAAGATACCGTTGGGGTTGAGGTTGAGGTACTCGATGTCGTAGTACCGGAGCATCCCTTTGAAGAAGTCGCTCGCCGGTAGTGCGAGTCTGTGCTCCACGAATCGCGTGAACATCGAGATCTCATCCGTGTTCTTCTCCATCGGGTACGGATCTCCAGTGGCGGCGCGCCACAGATCCATCTCCATCTCGCGAAGAAATCCGTTGTTGACCAGGGTGAGGATGTCCTCGGTCTTCAACTTCGTCTTCTTCCACTCCTTCTCTGGATTCGGCGGAGTGGAGGGCGGCGGCGACGATGATGACTGGCCGGCATCGCCGGCTTCATCGCGGCTCCTCTTCTTCGATGCGCCGGTCTTGGTGCTCTTCACTGGAGATCCCTTCATCCTTCCGGTCACGAGTGTTTTCACTCGCATTCGCTCGGGGGCGGTGGGGGAGGGCGGACTACGACGGCGGCGCGGCTGAAGATCTAATCTATTTCGCAGTGGCGGCGATAGTAGAAGTGCAGGAGGGTAGTGATTTAGATCTAATCTCAGAGAACTGCAACCGCTGGGAGTGAAAAACCCTAAGGGGTTCCCCTATTATTTATAAGCCACCAAGCGGCTCGGTTCTGAACGGGCGGATGGGCTTCAAGCGGCTGACTCAGTGGCGGCAGACTGACTCTTCGTATTCTGGTACTCGATGCTCTCAATCTCGGGGGCTCGACTACAATCTACGGATTCAGTGGCGTAGAATAGATCAAAATTCCACTCTGGACACATTCTACAGTCATGATGACCCTTCAATTCGAGAGAAAGTACTCGACTCAAGGCTCGGGGGCTCCGTGCCACGTGTCCTTCGGTTTTTTTCCGGATTTTTCGGGATAAGATTGGCAGAACTTCAGATTGACCCTCAGCTTGAATCTACAATTCGACCTAAGGCTCGGGGGCTACATTCCATATGGAATGCGATTCTCCGAATCGCTTTTTCCATATGGTTTTCTCATCAAGACATCACGAGTACTATTGAAGACCTTCGAGAGAAGCACTCGGGCACGCTCAAGGACTACTCGAGAAGACTTCAAGACTACTCAAAGATCAGCTGGAGTACCTTCCAGCCTCGGGATAATTCATGTGTTCTTGAGGACTTATGGCTTGTGGAAATCGGGGACACTCAAGGACTACTCGCCAAGGCCATCAAGACTACTCGAAAACATCCTACTCGACTACAAAGTACTCGGGGGCTTGTCGTATGGACATCCCTGGGCCCACTACTCAGGCGGATACCAGGACCGACTACTACATGGGCCCCTGGGACTACTCGACTTGGGCTGCACGGCACAATACGGCGTGAAGCACAAGGCATCTAGAGGACTAGTACTCGGTTAGGAAGCTAAACATGTCCGGATCCATGTAGAGTACTCCTAGCTGTGTACGAGTACAACTCTATCCCCCTAACCGACTTGTAACCCTGCCTCCCGGACTATATAAGGCGAGGCAGGGACCCCTATCTATCTATCTATATCATCTTGTAAACACACCTAATCAATCTAGAGCTACGCAGCATACAAGACGTAGGGTATTACGCACCTTGCGGCCCGAACCTATCTAGATCGTGTTCTACGTGTCTCTCCTTCGAGTTTCTGATCTCGGCGAGGCCACAAACATCTACCTCGGGTACTCCCCTTGGTAGGTTGCCGGTCTAAAACACCAACAACTACCACTACTACTAGTACGACCACTACTACTACTACGACCACTACCACTACTACTACGACCACTACTACTACGACCACTACTACTACCACTACCACCACTACTACCACTACTACTACCACTACTACTACTACTAAGATGTTGATTTTTTCATTATGTAGCAGTGACAGTTTAATACAGTCCGACTGAAAACTACAAATTGGACTTTCGCCTTGTGTTCATCCGGTGTTTAAGAAATCACGAGAACAGACTTTCCGTATACACCAAATTTATACCGAGGGAGTACATACACATTACCATTTTTATTAGAAACAACACAATCCTAATACAATCGACATAAATGCATGCATACGCATTGATTACACAAGAGGATGGATCAATCCACCATAGGTGGAAGTACAACGACATACTTTGAACGACATACTACTAGCAATCTACCATCACAACATACTACTACCATCACGGGCTCATGGCAATCTCGCCGCTGCACGGAATGCAGCAAAACGTGTCTCCTAGATCAGATACTCCTCCAAAGCGTGTTGCTTCGCCCATGTATCCCAAAGCCAGGTAGGCGAAACAGCGATGTTATGCGCGTGTAACAGTAGGTCACGAATGGTCCATTGCCTGTGACCCCTGTGCGAAAAAGGGCACACCCACATACCTTTGTGATAAACATGGGCGGGCCTGCCCTGCTGAAGCCAAAGCAACACAAACCATTTCAGGTTATGCGATTCATCTTGTTCAATGAGCACTGGCCGCGGGGGTGGCATTTCAGTGGGCAACAGTAGAGCCGACGGCCTGGGCCGTGTGCAAAAAGATGGTGCCATGAGGTTCAGCTGATCCTGAACTGCCGTTGCCAGCGGCTGAACTGGAGTTGGCATCACCCCCGGGTGTTGCTAAGGTGCTAATGCCAGCGGAAGTTATGGTGCCATTGGGGCCGGGTGCTGCTGAGGTGTCGATACCAGCGGAAGTGGAGGTGCCATTGGGGCCGGGTGCTGTTGCGGTGCCGATGGCAGCGGCTGAACCGGGTGGTGGTGAGGTGCTATTGCGCCTGACAGCTCCCGCTTCCCTGACTCCTCCAAGTTCCATGCTCCGTCCCTTCCTTGCCCGGCCATTCTCCACATACTGCATACACAAACGAGGAACAAACCCTACATAAGCTAACAATGTGACAGTCTCAATACCATGCATACATAAAGTAAACAAGATTAGCCAACAAAATGATATCACCCTTGTAGCCCACTGAAGTAGAGAAATGCAAGTGGGGAACCGATGAGTGTTGGCCTTGCCTTTCAAGAACGTTGTGCTGCACTCGCCTATTTATCGAGGTCTACAACAGGCACGTGAGCTCGGTGTAGCATTGCTAAAGTTACTATGGAAAACATGAGATGCTCGGAATATAATCAGGCCTATGTGTGATAGTAATCTATCTAGGTCAGAATCTTCAGTGGCGTGCATCGATTACATGTGTGGACGATGGCTACACGGGATGAGCCCGACGTGTCTAGGTATGTGTTTACTTCCGGACTTTCCTCCCTAGAGCACAAGAATGTGTGGACAAATCACGCCGCATTAGCTGCATCTAATGGTCGTCTCAATTGCATCAGCTCATGCCGCATCAACTGCGAGACAACTCTCTACTCTTTATATATGTAATGTTTTAGGCGTCAATTGCATCTGGAGATTAAGATTGGGTGCTGTAATCAGATGGACCGGATTGTCCTTGTATTGCAACACGCAGGGTGCGGGATGACTTGACATGTCCTCCTCGATCAGGTATGCTGCGTGAGTCGTGACTGAAAAGGTCTACGAATGGTCTGGACTCGCACTAGATGATTCCCGCAGGCCTTGGAGACTGAGAAACATGATGAACTTGTTGACGCGACAAGACCAAAATGGAATAAGCTGGAATTGGAAAAGCAATATATGTTTGTTTGTGTGTGTGTAATATTAACATGCATATAAGAACAGGGAATCTCGAATTGGCATTTGGGAATGACACGCTCTCACAAGTGGATCCACGTGTTGATCATGGAGAATTGCAGTTAAGGACTAGCACCGGGAGTTAACCGACGAACTTGTGTGCACACCCCCTCTAAACGGACGTGTCGATCATTGTGAATCGCACTTAAGGACTAGAATCCGAAAGTTCATGACCCGAATGTGGCCGCACCCGCACTGAAGGGATGCGTCCATTCTAGGTGGTAACTGATGTCCACAAACGGACGTTTCAGAACGACACATTGAAGGACCGGATTGGCGACCAGAGAGGGGGGGAGTGAATGGGAGCCGATAAAATTCTTTCTCAAAAGAACTCGGTTTATGTCCCAATCGCTACTCCGAGAGTCACACACAATCAAGCGGAAGCGCACACAAACCTCTCTCGAGACCTTAGGAACAAAGCTCGAAAGGCTAGGAAGCAAAGCAGAAGCAAACACGAAAGAGCTCGAGCAACATAGAGGAAGGCTGAGACCTACCGGGTCATCTGGCCACAAACGTCCAGGTCACCCTGAGGCATCCAGATCCGCACCGGGTCACCCGGCCACAAGTGTCCAGATCAACCTACCCTTTGGGTCACTCGGCCACAAGTGTCCGGATCACTCGGGACAGCCCAGAAAACTGCCCGCGAATTCGCCCCAAACTTTCGATCGATGGATCTCCCAAACCACTTGGAGTCTTGAGACGAAACTTTAGGGATATGATGAACACCCCAATGGGAAGATATGCCCCAAAAATTTCGACCTCTAACTCCCTACAACTTTCAGAATCACGAATCCTTGCCAAGAAAACTATGAACTATGGTTCATCCAAAAATCAACGAATCAAAGGCCAAATTCAGTGTTTGAGGGGTCAAGATCATGCACAAAGAGGCACAAGGCACTCAACCATGATCCCGTTCAATGAAATTCGGAGACAAACACCCTCAAATCGACGAATCGAGTGACGAACGAAAATCCCAAGAAAAGGCTCCGAAAATCACCGAAAAAGAGAAACTAGAGGGGCAACAAGAACACTTGATGAATCACGCCGAACCTTCTATACATACCATGAAAGATTCATACAAGGTCTAGCTTGCCTCCTCAACATCCATCCCTCTCTCAAGATCTCACCATGAAGCTCTCAAGCTAGTCCTATAGAAAATCCTAAGAAAAATAGGAAGGGAAAATAAGAAAGCAAATGAGCTAGGATTCCAAGAGATGACTGCCATCCTCTCTCCTCTAAGTTTATATGGAGACAACCGGAAGACGAAACTACCCCTATTACATAATAATAAGATACACGCCCCCAAAGGGCACTTTGGGAATTCTTGTCGTAGCACCATCGGACGGATGCCCGGCGACCGCACCTCGCTTAGCCTCGATGCAAGCCTTGCGATCCCAACGCGTGTCCTCCGCTTCGAAGTCTCTCGGTGTGCCCGGATCCCGTCTCCGACCGCCGAGCCTCCGGTCTTGGCTTTGTGGCTCAACCAAGGAACCCAATGGTTTTGTGGTGAACCACCGCAAACACCGCGGACTCGGTGCAGCCTACACGCCAAGCCCACTCATGACTTGGCCGCCACGGTCGTCCCGGCTCGACCTTGGTTTTGAGGCTCAACCAAGAAACCGTACACGACTTCGTCTTGCTTTTCTTGCTACCATGCGGCCCGCACTTGATACTGTTCGGCCACCGGGTCCATCGAGCCGAGCCTACTTGTCTCTCCACTCCTCAGAGGCCACACAGGCTAAGACCTTTCGCACCCGCTCTTCACCTGCACCAACGCAAATCAAGCCGCAACCTGCCATTGCAATACTCGACCAAGAGTCAGTCCACACCACATTGTCAATCACTCATCACACCAAGGAGCGACATCCACTGGTCCTCGGACACTCTGGTCCTCAATCTCCCCCTTGATGAGTGCATTGACAACACACGTAGTCACCAATTCATAAGAGAAAGAAAAAGAAAAGAAACGAACAAAAAATCTCAAAGAAGTGATCAAAAAGCCAAAAAGCCAAAATGAGATCACTTGAGAGAACAAATCTCGGTCCCCTAAGGCAAGGGCAACGGCTCAACACAACCGAGACAAAATGCTCCAAACTGCCGACTCCTCAAGGTGAGGCAAAAGGGCTTGACACCATCGACAAAAGAGCAAAGCACAAAGCAAATTCAGGCAACAAAGAGCTCCAAAAGAATGCAAGCTCCCCCTGAACAAATGCGTGCAAACTCAAGTTCTCCCCCTGAACTGAGTATCGCTCTTTTTCTCCCCCTTGATGCAACCCCTGAACTGAGTATCCCTCTTTTTCTCCCCCTTGATGCAAAGACATTCCCTTACAAAATGCATCTCTCTCCTTTGATATGAATTGGGTGCACATTTCTCCCCCCTTGTTGGTAATGCATGAATCAAGTCTACAAATGCAAGCATGCGCTTCTCAAATAGACAAAGAGCACTACAACATGCTAGAAATGAGACATAGAACAAGCATGATAGTCACATATTCCATACAAGCATCACCAACAAGATAGAAAGGAACATATACGCATGTGACATAGCCATGATCAAAATGAGGCATTTTTCAACAAAAACTCCCTCTCATGAGCATAAGACCTCAACATGATAAAAAAGAGCACAAAAAACATATAACTCACAAACTTCATGCAAGGTCACAAGTTCTCATCACAAGATCATCATAAACACCTACAAGCTATCTCATGTCATGTCAAAGCCACCGAGCCATGTGTCTACTTCGAAACATGAGACTACTCAATGGTAAAAATCATGCAACGGTTTAGCACCCAAGATAAGGAATTTAAAGCACAGATGACATGGAAGCAGATTTTTCAAGCATAGACATCTCAAATACCGATTTCATGATTTAAAATTAAGCACAGTACATGAAGTGCCTTTGCGGTAAAAAGAAGCTTAGGCTTCTCCACAAGGTAACATGTAGGCTAAACATTCATGATGACAAATGGGTCTTTGACCCCAAATGAAAAGAGCATGATACCCAAGCACAAATTAAGCAAGTCATAGTCATATGAGCACAAACTAAGCATGCAAGGTATTCAACTCACAAGAGAGGATCACATTTAGCATTTTCACAAAACTAGCCATCTCACATGCATATACATCCCAAAGATACCAAGAGAATAGCCATACATCACAAGAGCTCACAAGGATGATCATAAGCTCACATCCAACATATCACAGTGATCAATGTATATGAGAGAAGCACATTCTCTAAAGCATATGATACAAATGTAGTGTATGATATAAAGATGCTAAAGATGATATGTTACACGGATGAAAATGCACGATGCATATGTACATGAGATCCCAAACCCAAGCTCAGAAAAGACAAAAGAGCACAAAACTCACAAGCTCCCCCTAAACACATGCACTAGGGCCAAAGAGCATACAAAGCTCACCCTAAATACATGCGATAGAACAAAGAGCGAAAGAGACCAAGTGGCTTGACGAGAGCCGCACACCTCAAACTCTCAAAACTACTTACCTTGATCACTCATTCTCGTTTATCGTCCTCGAAAGTGATGTACTCCTTGGACACCACCGGGGTGAGACTGCAGGGCCACCTTCGATCTCCGGTCATGTGCCGGTAGCCTCCGGAGTCGATCCACCAAAAGTCCTCCAAGCCTCCCGCCTACAAAATCAAAACCAAGAGCGAGAACGAGCAACTGACTCAACATAGGGCTTAGCACAAAAAGAGTCAAACCAGTGCCGAGCCATTTGCTCAAAAGTGGGGTTAGCAACATCCATCCTATTGCGCCTATCAAAACCACGATCCATCCTACCAAGCCTATCAAAGCTGGAATCACCATGGGAAAACCACTCCTGTCTCGCTGGAGGAGTACGAGCACCATGAAAGAAAGATCGTGGTTCGTAGCGCCTCTGAGACTCAAAACTGCGACCTCTCCCAAACTCGTATTGATCACGAGGTGGAGACCGTCCAGCAAACTCAACACCACCAAACTAACCACACCTACCACTTGCAGCACGACCAAAGGAACTGAGCCGACCATCATCACAGGCACGAAAACCAAACTGCCCAGCACTCTGCCTAGCACCGGTCTAACTGGTCACCCTCACCGGTCTGACCGGTGGTCCTTGTCCAGCAAACCTGCTTCTTTCCGAAGCACTCCTATTTCTCCAAGCTGGAACCGTACGCACAAAGCCTTTTCCCTTAGGTAGTGGCATACGAGGCTCAGGAACACCATGAGAAGGGTGGTATCTGTCCTTGTTCGCCCACTCCTTAGCCATTCCTGCCTCTCTCTTTCTCTTATAGCAAAACTCCTTCTTATGACCATCCTTCCCACAAAACTCACAATGGAAATGGATTGGTTTTGGCTTAGGCTTGGGGTGAGGCTCCTCACATGGCTTCTCACTAGGCTTCTCACTTGGTTTTTCACTAGGCTTCTCACATTGTTTTTCTCTTGATTTAAGTAGCTGGTTTGGCTTAGGTGCAAACTTGTTGTTGGGTGTAGTTTGTGGTTCTCTCTCACCACTGCTCTCACCAACCTTATCAGACCCCAAAGCCTGACCATCAAAGCACTTATACTTGGCAATCATCATACCAAGCTGAGGCTCCTGACTGGACAGCAAACCCAACAACTTTCTCTGCTCATCATTTTCATCCTGCAAATGATCAACACAATGTGCAAGCTCCAAATTCTTCACAACATGCAATTCACAAGTAGAGCAGGAAGTGGCAATGGGAGCTTTTAATTCAGCATCAAGCGAAAAAATGCGAGAATGAGAGTCACCAAGCTTTTCATGGAAAATAGGGCAAGAAGTGCATGCACCAAGCAAAGTGGGCCTAGACTGCAGCTCAGCCAACTCAACCCTAAGCACATCTAGTTCCTCACACTTGGAGGCATGCTTTTCCTTAGGAGCAGTCAAATCTGTTAGGAAAACAGAGCAGTCACCACAATCAACCTCATCAAAAACAATAGGGCTCGCCTTAAGTGAATCTATCTCAAGCTTGGCATCAAGAATCTGTGTTTCTAGCTCAGCCACTTTATTTCTAGCATCTTCGAGCAAAGCCCTAAGCTCTTTCCTCATCTTCTTGGTCTCTCTAAGCATGTGATCGCGATTATCAAGCAAGTCAACTAACTCCTCATTCTCCTTGCGCAAGGAAGAGAGCTCATCCATACCTCATCCTCGGAATCTGAGTTCGAGGCGTCCTTTTGGCTTCTTTTGCTGCTGGAGCTGCGAGCCATGCCGCAGAAACTGTCCTTGGAGCTTAGGCCCATCACACAAAGGCCATTGAACTTCTTGCTGAGGGTCTTCTTCTTCTTCTTGGTCTTGCCGCGCTCTTCTTCTTCATCACTCAAGCTTGATGACGTGTTCTCAGAGTCGGATTTGACGTCGCTTGACTTCTTGATCTTCTCTCGGGACCGTGCCTTCCTCCCACATCGCTGATCCTTCTTCTTGGACCTCCTCCTCTTGTCCTTGGACTTGTGCTTGTCGTCGTCATTCAACTTCGGACACTCAGCGAAAAAGTGTTCGGTCTTGCCGCACTTGAAGCACATCCTTGAGTTCCTCCTTGAGCTCATCCAGTTCTCGTGCATCCTCTCGAATCTTCTTGACAACAATGCTAGGTCATCCTCACCCAACACGTCAAAATCCTCGTCTGGCAGGGACACAAGAGAAGACAAAGAGTACATCCTGGAGGATGGGTTAGCATTAGTCTTAGAACCAGAAACAGGAGCCAGACTATGGGGGTCAGTCGGGTTCTCAATTTTTGCTCGCACCCCACGGTCCACCTCGGACGACTTGAGCTTTGAAAATAGCTCATCCACCGTGAGAGTCTCATAGTTGCCCGACTCCAAAATAGCTTCGACGTTCTCACTCCACATGGTATGATCCAGAGAATGCAAGACCTTCACAGCCCTATCATGGTCATCGTACGGGAGCACGGTCACATTGGCCCTCATGTTGTTCACAATCATCCTGAACCGCTGGAACATGGCGTCTATGGACTCACTAGGGAGATGAGTGAAGTTCTCATACTCTCTCCGGTAGGTCGCAAACAAGCGCGCCTTCACCTGGTTGTTCCCAGCGTGAGCATTCTTCAACTTCTCCCAAATCTTGCACGCCAAGTCCTCTGCTTGAACCCGATCGAATTCAGGTTTGCAAAGGGCCCGAAAGAGATAATCGACCGCCTTGTTGTTGGCGTCATGCATATCTCGAGAACCTAGGGCAAGGAAGTTGATGGGGTGGACTCCGTCACATCCCAAATGATCTGTCCTTTGCCACGAAGAAAAGCAAACATACGACGCTGCCACATCTGGAAGTCTTTACCATCAAAGTGTGGAGGACCTGAACCCCATTCTTGGTATGCCATCTTTGGATCTTAGACTGGTCAGAATCACGAAGATTCGTAACTGGCTCTAATACCAATTGAAGGACCGGATTGGCGACCAGAGAGGGGGGGAGTGAATGGAGCCGATAAAATTCTTTCTCAAAAGAACTCGACCTAGTTCCCAATCACTACTCCGAGAGTCACACACAATCAAGCAGAAGCATACACTAACCTCTCTCGAGACCTTAGGAACAAAGCTTGAAAGGCTAGGAAGCAAAGCAGAAGCAAGCACGAAAGAGCTCGAGCAACATAAAGGAAGGCTGAGACCTACCGGATCATCCGGCCACAAACGTCCGGGTCACCCTGAGGCATCCAGAGCCACACCAGGTCACCCGGCCACAAGTGTCCATATCAACCTACCCCTTCGGGTCACCCGACCACAAGTGTCCAGATCACCCGGGACAGCCTAGAAAACCGCCCACGAATTCGCCCCAAACTTTCGATCGATGGATCTCCCGAACCACTTGGAGTCATGAGACAAAACTTTGGGGAGATGATGAACACCCCAATGGGAAGATATGCCCCAAAAATTTTGACCTCTAACTCCCTACAACTTCCAGAATCGCGAATCCTTGCCAAGAACACTATGAACTAGGGTTCATCCGAAAATCAACGAATCGAAGGCCAAATCCGGTGTTTGAGGGGTCAAGATCATCCACAAAGAGGCACAAGGTAGTCACCCATGACCCCCCTCAATGAAATCTGGAGAGAAACGCCCTCAAATCGACGAATTGAGTGACGAACGAAAATCCCAAGAAAAGGCTCCGAAAATCATTGAAAAAGAGAAACTAGAGCAGCAATAAGAACACTTGAGGAATCACGCTGAACCTTCTATACATACCATGAAAGATTCATACAAGGTCTAGCTTGCCTCCTCAACAGCAATCCCTCTCTCAAGATCTCACCATGAAGCTCTCAAGCTAGTCCTATAGAAAATCCTAAGGAAAATAGGAAGGGAAAATAAGAAAGCAAATGAGCTAGGGTTCCAAGAGATGACTGCCATCCTCTCTCCTCTTAGTTTATATGGAGACAACCGGAAGACGAAACTACCCATATTACATAATAATAAGATACACGCCCCCAAAGGGCACTTTGGGAATTCTTGTCATAGCACCATCGGACGGATGCTCGGCGACCGCACCTCGCTTAGCCTCGATGCAAGCATTGCGATCCCAACGTGTGTCCTCCGCTTCGAAGTCTCTCGGTGTGCCCGGATCCCGTCTCCGCCCACCGAGCCTCCGGTCTTGGCTTTGTGGCTCAACCAAGGAACCCAACGGTTTTGTGGTGAACCACCGCAAACACCGCGGATTTGGTGCAGCCTACACGCCAAGCCCACTCATGACTTGGCCGCCACGGTCGTCCCGGCTCGACCTTGGTTTTGAGGCTCAACCAAGAAACCGTACACGACTTCGTTTTGCTTTTCTTGCCACCATGCGGCCCGCGCTTGATCCCGTTCGGCCACCGGGTCCATCGAGCCGAGCCTACTTGTCTCTCCACTCCTCGGAGGCCACACAGGCTAAGACCTTTCGCACCCGCTCTTCACCTGCACCAACGTAAATCAAGTCACAACCTGCACCTGTAATACTCGGCCAAGAGTTAGTCCACAACACGTTGTCAATCACTCATCACACCATGGAGCGACCATCCACCGGTCCTCGGATGCTCCGGTCCTCACACATTCACTCCCACTATAATAAGATACAGTTTAGGCATGAGACGATCATTACAGGCCATTTGTGTTCATGGCTTTAGATGCTAAAATGATTCCTTCCATGCCAATCGACTTCTCAGTCTCAAGCCAGGAAGTGAAAGCAGAAGGAACCGCGGGACAGTACAAGGAATCCGGTATGTTCATGGTGGGAGGCTGTCAATGGAGGCTACATTGCTATCCTACGGGTATGAATGAATATCAGTGGATGGATGTTCCAGATGACATTGCCGTCGTCTTCGTTCCTGTGCACAAATCCCAAATGGTACGTGTCTCGTTGCTGTTATGAATACACACACTCACACATGGTGATACGGTCGCATTATATTATTATTGTCAAGCCTGTGACTGCTTCCTTCCACGTAGGTGCGAGTATTGTTGCGTGTGATGGTTGGAGACCCAAACGATGAAGATGATACGTTTCGAGTTCAAGCTACAAAAGAAGATTGTTTCATCAATCGGGATCTACAAGAAAGAGGATTTGAATGTCTAGTGAAGCATGATGACATTGAGCACATGACATCTAATGAAGATTGCATATACATATCATGTGTTGTTACAGTATTGGAGGACGACTGCATTGAAGTTCCTTCTCCATCAGTACAAATAAGCATATGCGAAAGCGTTGCAGCCCAAGCCCCTGTGGACGTTGTCTTCCACGTAGGTGCAGAATGACGGGTGATACGAGCGATACGTTCCGATGTGGTGAAAGTATCTTGTGTGATGGAGGCAATGCTCCACGGCCCAAGAGCGGAGTCTAGCTCTAAAACTGTTACAATTATTGACAAACACCCTGATGGCTTCTCGGTCCTGATCAAATATGCTAGGGAAGGATCACTCCCGAAGGAGGCTGATTTATGGGACACTCCTGCCAATGCCTGGCCTTAATTACTCTCGGTCGCCGACATGTACCAAGTCAAAAGGTTGAAGCTGCACTGTGCGTCAAAGATGTGGGACATGGAAAGTGATGAAACTGTGACTTCATTTCTATGATGGGCAATTCAGGCTCACTGCGCACAATTGCAGGACAAGTGCATGTCTCTCTTAGAGTGAATCTTTCCTCACGGAATACTCACATATGAATATATGATTGGGCGGTCGTATGCACTGATCATCCTGAATTTATGCACAATCTCCGTAGAAGATTACCTGAAGGGTTGTGCCAGGGTCCCCTGTAGTTTTAATGTTTTGTTTAAGTGTTTTTAGTCTTGTAATAAACAGTTGAAACTGTACGTTAATTTGTTGCAGTGAGTACATTAGTAATGCAATAATCGGATCATCCGTCTGACGTGAATACGAAGTAGAGTATAGTCTTGTGTGTGTTTGTCCATTCCATGATTCATGGTGGCACAGACAACCCAGTCAACAATTTGCCTCTCTGTGTAAGGTCACTGACATTTGGGTCTGACACCCAAGCGGTCTTTCGTTTGGGTCACTGATATTTGAGTCCATGATCCAAAGTCTTTCATTTCCCGCTCTAGACCAAAAAGGCGGGACTTGAAATTTTGAATTCCCCGCTCCTCCTTCTGGTCCTCCCCGTTTATATATAAAACAAAGAGGGAAACCAAGCTTTCCAATTCCCTTCTGGTAATTTTCCAAAATCAGGGGTTCTTCTCCTCGACAGTCAAAGAGACCAAGTAGATCTACGGCAGAAGCAACAACGGCGACCTAGCTACCGACGACGACTTCCTCCGCTACAAGCGGCGGCCTTCCTCGGCAATGTCCTTGAAGTTGCAAGATGGTTCAAACTTGTTTCTCCGTCGGCTCCCCCGAGGCTCACCCTGGCGCCCGCAGATCTGCAACAGTTGCGCAGAACATCGTGCTCAAGACGCAAGGTCAGGCTGCTAAATCGAGATGGCATTCGGCACCTTCTTCCCTTCCTATTTGTCAGGTATGCGGTCTCGTCCCTGTATTGATCAATTTAATTAGATTGCTTCCCCATGCTCTTTGGCTTTCTATAATATTCTTTCATGTTTGGGTGATTGTGGATCTACTGTACTCTATCGCAAGAGTTTGTTCGAAGTCATTTTATTTGAGATTTGTAGAAATTTGTAGATGAAATTATTGGACTGCTTCCCCATGCTCTTTGCCTTTGAATATTGTTGTTGCATGCTTGGGTGATTGTGGATCTTCTATTCTTTATTGCAAGAGATTGTTCCAAGTCAACTTACTTGAGGTTTGTAGAAATTAAAGGATGAAATTATTATATTGCTTACCCGTGCTCTTTGGCTTTGCATATTTTTGTTGCATGCTTGGGTGATGATGGATTGGGTGTGATCGTTCATGTACCACATTAAACTTAATAGATGAAATTGGTTCCGATTGCTAATGATCTCAACCCTTATCTCTCGTTCTTGTACTTGTTTCAGCGGGCCAAAGGGTCAACATCTGTAGTCGCTCCTGTTCAGATCTGCTCCAAGGTAACAAACTCAACACCTTCTTTGTTTCCGATTGCGAATGATCTCAACCCTTACCTTTTGTTCTTGTACTTGTTTCAGCGGGCCAAAGGGTTAACATCTGAAGTCGCTCTTGTTTAGACCTGCTCCAAGGTAACAAACTTAACACCTTTGTTTCCTTAGTTTGAATCAATTACGAGGTCCTATTCTAACTTGGGATCCACTATTACTTGATGGAAGCTACCAAGTCAATGATGCATCTTCATGAACAAATTAAAATAGAGGCAGCCGAGTACTCAAGAATGGGTACCAAATCCTTATGCAGTAGTGTTGATGAAGAGTGAGTTGACGCTCCTAATCAGGATGGGGTACAACTTCGACAATGGTTTGTTGCCACTACAAAACATCCTGCGGTCCATGACGGTCGATTTTCGTCATGGATCATCAAAATTTCGTCATAAAACGACATCTATGATGAAATTTCAAAACGTCATGTATTGAGCGTCACAAATTAAACACCGTGACGAACTAACGTTTTCGTCATAGATTAACGTGATCCATGACGTTCTCGAGTCGTCATAGATTGGTGTAAAGCCCATTGAACCCAGCCCGAAGCCCAAAATCTGTGACGAAGGTGATCATCATGGATTAACTCGCCACATCACTTGTAGAGATGAGTTGGCTGCTAACGTGGATGAGGATGTGGCAGATGACATGGAAATTGATGACGTGGCAGTTGATGACGTGGCTGCCACATGGCAGATGACATGGCAGCACAGATGACGTGGCCGCCACATGAAAGATGACATAGCAGCCACGTGGCAGATGACGAGAGGACCACGTGGCAAATGTCGAAGCTGCCACGTAGCAGATGGTAGCCACGTGGTAGATGACATGGCACTAATGACGTCATCACCACATGTAGAATTGAATGATGCGCCTATATTAGGCCAATTATTTCACTATAAATTGAGCCCACCATAATTTGCCAAATTTAAACTCACTTACAATAATACACATTACAACCTATGAAATTACAGGAAATTACAGAGCCATCACATGCATGGGTTCATCAAGCATCACAACAGATTCACAATGACACATTCACATAGCACCAGAAACAACATATAGGGGCACATATCTAGCATCAAAAGCCGCCATGGCAAAAGCTCCAGTTTCACCTTGACCTCAGCATACTACATCTCCTCTTGGTCTCTTATCCTTATATGTTGTGGTTCCTGCAATTGCATTGACAAGTCATCCATTTATTGGTGCATTCAGAACTAATGTTCTAGATAATTATCCTTTTTTTAAAACATGGCAGAACAACATGCTCATTTGAATGGATATGAAGTCTGCAACTGTTTCACACCAATGGATCACTATGTTTCTTTTAGATACACAAAAAGATTAAAATCTAGAACAAAATGAATATGCAATCACATGATATCGGATGATCTAGAGCAAATAGCCATATCTGCTTCTTACTTCTGAAGTATAAAGAAATGTAAATTGAAGTCGCAGATCATAGGGTCAATAGTTAATTTGTTTTGCGACATGACATTATTATTAGTACCGAACCTAGCAAAATGGCATTAATCTGATAAGTTGATATACCTAATGCCATTCTTTATATATGGCAGAAACTAACCTCTACACCACACTTGCTGCAAGGTGCCCAACAGCTACCAATTTGCTTGCCTGAAATTAAATTGAATGTGATCAGATACTTGCAAGGACAAGAAGTTCACACGTGCATTCACTATACACAGAAAGATATGGCATTCGCTATGAGATTATTTCACCATAGATCTCCCAGATGGCACATTTTATCTTAAAGCCACTCCAACAGATGCAAGATAGCCTAAAACAAGTAATCCCAAGTACTGACAGATTTACACACAGAAATAAGAGGCAATCATATGTCTGGATTTCCAACCAACACTATCCCTGTAGCTAGTTAGAGATAAGTAGACCAGGTGCAAGAAAATGGCTGGTTACTAATTAATAAAATGACCATGTGAATATTCAATTAGAAATGACATTTGGTAGACAGACAAATAATCAAATAGGTGCAATTTGTCACATAAATCTGTAACCAAAGCTGTCCAAAGCAGTCCTCATATTGTTCTTATCTCTTAACAATGTGCAAATTACAAGTCATATTGTTTTGTTCCAGGCTAGGCATCTTGAGAAACAGTTAGTGCGCAGACCTACTATGGCAAGGAAACACTAATGACATCACAGAAGCTGTCCATTCAGATAAATAAGCAACTAGCTAGTTGCAGTATCACATTAGAGATAAATAGTTAACTTGCATGCCTAGAGAGCTTACTGCTACTGAACTGAAATTGATGTGGTGGTTTACAGAGGGACATGTAAATATGCATTTTAGGACTTGGCACAAGAACTCCTAGTGAGCAGCTAAGATATATGTAACCCCATAAATGCATTTGTCAGGACAGACTCTGAGGACTTTTTTATTTAAACATAAGAGCATATTCCGTTGTAAACAAAAGAATTTGTAAAATTAAAACATAAGAGCTATTTAAACAATTTGATTTAGATGTGTCATGATGTTAAGGTACCACAATAGGCATTCAAAACACTACATAAGAAACTCAAAGAGGCAACTACAACACATTATAAACTAGCAGATAAGCAAAAGAAGAACTTTTCTTACTGCACTTGTCGCTGTTCATCAGTGATAAGAAAAGAACATACATGAGAGGCAAAGCTACTGCTAGCTAGTGACCTGAACAATTAAACGGCTAGCAGAATATCAGTATACTACAAATAACAAAAACTGTAAATTAAACTCACATTGGAGCCAAAAATAGAACTTGCAGAATACTTAACTCTAAGACAATCTAATTGTTGTGTTTAAACATGTCACAATTTAATTTCATCGAGGAAAAAATCACATCTAGGCAGTGCAAGTACTATAAAAGGCATGTGCAATCATGAATGTGCAGGGGAAAGCGAGCAGGCTGCAGGCGCCTGCTGGAACCAGCATGCAAGACATGTTCAGTTCAGGGTAAAACCTATATAGTATTAAACCAAGTTTAGCTAGCAGCAAACAGTTCAGAGGCAAGCTGTGTTAACTATGGACATGATAATAGGAGTTGTTATCAGCAGCTATACACGATTTATTCATTAGACAGTAGATATCAATTGCATGGCAAATTAACATGCATACATGAATGCAGACTACAAGTGTGCAGGGGATACGGTAAGGGAGAGAGCAAGAACCAGTGGAGAGTCGGAAGGGAGAGATTGAGCAAGCAGCCAGGCTGCATCCACGCCAACCCACGCTGCTAGGACTCCCGCCGGACATGAGGGCCGTCGGAGCTGCACGAGCACCACAGCGACGTGAGGACTGGCACACTAAAAAGAACAGATAAGGAAACATCACGAACAACAGGGTAAATAACATTCGCCAGAGTAAATCATTAGAGGTACTTCTAGAATGCGAAGAACTACAGGGACGATGGAGTTGGGGTGTCGACCACACTCACTGGCATCTCGGTAGCGGCGGCAGGTGAGGTTGCCGGGGACGAGCAAGAGGACTGCAGAATCAGTTGCCGCTGGGCCTGCTCTTCTCTGTAGATCCACCCCTCTCCTCTGCTACCGCAGCCGTAGATCCAGCCGGGCACGCAGGCCACCCCATGCAGGCCCTCCGCGATCTGAACCTTGTGCCTCTCGAACCTGCATCAGATACCATTAGTCAAGCACATCCTCCTACGAGATGAACAGTAGCGGTCGGCGGACAAGGACGGGTGTGGGAAATTACTTGGTTTTGTAGAGGGATTTGGGGTGAAGCTGCTGCTGCTGGGAGGTGGAGGAGGGGGATGGTTGGGATTGGGAGGGGAAGTCGTGGGAGAGGAGCGCCGACCAGAGGGCAGGGTGGAGGGAGAGGCGCCCGAGGAGGGGGGTGAGGCGATGGTGAGGCAGCATAGGTCGCGGAACCCCAGCACGGACGACGTGGCGCCCAGCTCCAGGACGCACGCCCATAGCTCGTCGAGAAGATCCGACGCCGACATGCCCCCCTTGAGCTGGGTCAGTAGCGCACGAACACAAATACTTCGACAGCAAGGCGCCGAGGCGGAGGGAAGAAGGAGGCGTTAGGCGGGAGGCTGCTCTGATGGGGGGAGGGTCTGGCGCGGGAGGCACACGCCTCCTGGCCGGCGGAGAGGGCGGTGGGGAGGGGATGAGGAGAAGAGAGGGCGGCAGCGGAGGGGATGAGGAGGAGAGGCGGCGGTGGGAGGAGAGAGGCGACAGGGGAGGGGGCTGCGGGAGGAGGGAGCTAGGGTTAGGGTTGGGGCGGATTGCAGCGTGTTATATACAATGGAAACTTGATCGGGGCCATCGGTTCACAGATGAATGGTCGAAAATAGTTGGGCCGTTTCGGGCCGAAACGGGCCTTGATTAATTTGTACACTGCTTTACACTTTTCTTTTCTTTTTTATTTCTTTGCAATATGGAAATAATTACAATTTGAATTATATGTATGTCAAGTAAAATTTTAAAAAATTGTCAAAACTAAATTTTAAGTACTTATGATCTACTATAACTCATATTCTGAAAATAGATGAAAGATTCCAATGTTTTTGGTCATAATTCAAACTTCTACTTGATCCTTTATTACAAAATAATGATAATAAAATCTAAAACTTCTTCAAAACTTCTGAAAATTACCATGAAATCATTGAATGAATGTTTAAATTTGACATAAAAAATTTATTAGATTTTGCAAAAAGGAAGTGTACATTGTTCACAAAATGAATGGATCTCCAAGATTGCTTCATACATCTCAACTTGAACTTCAAAGTTTGTACACACTCAAGTACTTTCTTACCAGATGGACACCTCAAATTTGGATAAAACCTCACATTTACTCTTCTATTAACATATGGGGATTCACATTGCCATTTGTTGTGCAAAAAAAAATATTTTTCTATTTTTGAAATCACTAGTGAATACACCCTTGTGAAGTAAGTTTCAAAATCGTTATCTTATATGCTCCAAATATATTTTTCACACATAAAATACAACATATAAGTTGTCATGTAGGAGTTTCAAGAATTTTCAAACAGATTTACTATTTTCTATCATTTAAATGAATTTCTGCATGTTTATCAAAAGTAATCCCAAATTGACCTGTATGTACCCCTAATAAGATTCAAAAAAATAAAAAAAAACTATATTTAGGCACCTATGGTCCATTATAGCCCACATCTAGGAGATTGACGAAAAATTCAACTAACTTACAGGGAAAACTCAAACTACTACTAGTCACCTTGTTATAAATTAATGATAATAATACCTAAAACTTCTCCAAAAATTATGTAAATTGGCATAGATTCATTTTATGGATGTTTAAACTTGACATAAACATTTGAATAGATTTCTCAAAAAAAGGAGTGTACATTGTTCATAAATGAACACAACTCTCACATAGTTTCTTACAATTGAAATCAAACTTTGAGATTTGAACAACTAATAACATAATCAAACTCATATGAACCTCAATTTTGGACACCATCTCATGTTGACCATAACATTATAAAGTATTAAATTATATTAGCAATTATCAGGAAAAGCATGTTTTTTTATTCTATATTAAGTTGGAAGAAAACATGTTATACGAAAAATATCAAGACTTATCAATTAACATATAAACAACCACAATTAAATGAAAGGGTGTGATTTTAGAAAAAATCAGAAAAAAATCATCAAATTTGAAGTTTTCGTGAAGGAGAAATACCAAATACAAATTTAAAATCCGGATTAAAAAGAGAAATATGACATGTTTATTTGTTCTTCAATCCAACCATGTGGCACAATTGAGTTAATATCCTTCTATGCCAAACCATGTCATGAAAACCAAAGTAGCGTAGTGGTACTGAGTGCCAGTCCGTGGTCTATGGTCGTGTGTTCGATTCCTAGAGCCAGCCCCTTTTTTTTGTTGTCGTGTGTTCCAATTAAAAGGAATACATAGCCAACATTCCACAAACTAATCACAACCTACCAAATGGCATAGCAGTAGAAGGTGTTGGTTTGATGCCGGAGGTCTCCGGCTCGAGTCCCCCTGCAGGCACATTTTTTTGCCGAAAAATTTGGCGCCCGAGGCTGGTGGCTGACAGGGCGCACATGTAGGCGCGGGTGGGTGACGTGTCTGACGGGGGCGCAGTGACGGGGCAGACGCGTCTGAGGTGGCTACTGATGGGGATTTGTTGGCCAGAGGCAAAAACATAGGTACAAATAAATTAAACGCATACAATAGATTGAAACTGATGTCTAGTGTGGTGGTAAGGTTGTCTTTAGTTGATTCAGGAGGTATATGGTTCGAACCCATGACTCCACCAATTTTTTTCTTTTTTTGTTATTTCTCTATTTTTTCATACATCATTCTATTTTTTTCCTATGATTTTTCTAATGAAGTTTTTTTATTTGTTGATCATGATGATCTCTAATTCTTTTTTATTTCTATTTTTTCATACATCATTCTATTTTGTCTTGACTACGCATTCATATTTAATTACTATTTTCCAACTCATGTTTTTATGAGAAAAATAAAAAAGTAACACATCTTAGTTACTTCAAGTAAGTGACACATTTATTTTATCAGCTTCAACTCCATGATGTTTTCATTTTTCAATCTATGACGAACACCAAATTTTCGTCACAGAATTCGGGCCTAGTTTGAGCCTGAGTGGGCTATTCGCTGATCTGTGACAATTTTTGATTTCGTCATGACGATTTCGTCATAGATCACAGGATTTCTTGTAGTGTGCTCACCAGAAAGAGTTATCTAGCTTGAAGAAGATCAAAGAATCAGAATCAACTCTGAAAATGCAGTCGGCTGAGATTAAGAGGTTGCAGAAGCTAATCGAAGACAGTGAGGACCTCCTTTGTCTACTGCTTAGCAGTAAAAGATGAAGAGGTTAAGATCATTAGATCAAATCTCCACTGCCTCTTGTGATTATGACATGGATTTAGCTTTGGTAATCAATGTTCCTTGTGATACTATTATCTTGTAATAGTTTGTGATATGTGATGAACAATATGGTCGTGCTTGATAGTAGACAACAGTTTGCTTTATTGTATAAAGAAATATGTGCTGATTACTATTTTGTGAACCAGATCGGAATTATTCTAAAAAAGGATCAGAATTGAAATGAAATCCATTAATACTGATGCATGATTAGTTAATTTTATGTTGTCCTTCAGTGGGCTTAGACCACTTTTAATTGGGCCAAAAGTCAAATTTTTTCAAATTAACGTGACACATAAGGCTGTAACAATGTGCGCACTTGTTGGACTCGACCCAACAAAAACGGGCCCATCCTAATCAAATTTAATCTAAAAAAGCTACAATTGGGCCCAACAATATCTTTTTTGGGCTCTATGAACAACCCCAGCCTACAGGAATAGTTTTGGGCTCAACCCATCTACAAACGGGCCAAATTCATTTTATGACACATACGGTTTGTCACAAATGGCATGCCACATCGGATGCCACATCAGATTATGTCCAGCGTGGCAAAGTTGCGAGAACGAAGTTATGACGCTCTGTATTGACGATTTTGCACGCATCATTAACTTCATGACGCCGCGAAATAAGGTCTCGTCATTAATCGCGGTTTATGACACTCAATTAATGTAGGAAGGTTTTCGTAACAACCGGCATCATTAATCGCAGTTTATGACGAGAAACGACCTATTTTTTGCGTCACTAGTCGGCATATTTCTTGTAGCCAAATGAGCTAGGGTTCCAAGAGTTGGCTGCCATCCCACAACTCAAGTGTTTATATGGGGGCAACCGAAAGATTAAAATACCCCTACTAACATAATAGAGATATACGCCCCTGAATGGCAATTTGGGAAGTCTTCATCTCAGCACCATCGGACGAATGCGCATCCACCGCAAGCCTGCGTAGCACCAACACAACTCTTGTGATCATGCCGCGTGTCCTCCGCTTCAAAGTTTCTCGGCGTTGCGACCCGGGCGGTCAGACTGCCCCACCTGGGTGGTCAGACTGGCCCAGGCGGTCAGACCACCCCACCTGGGCGGTTAGATCGGCCTGGGTGGCCGCCCCTCCTCGTCGAGTCTTCGGCCTCGGTTTTGTGGCTCAACCGAGTAACCCAGTGGTTTTGTGGTGAACCACTGCAAACCCTGCGGACTTGGTGTTGCCTCCCGCCAATCTCCACTCATGACTTGGCCCCCACGGTCATCCCGGCTCGACCTTGGTTTTGAGGCTCAACGAAGAAACCGTCCACGATTTCGTCTTGCTGTTCTTGCCACTATACGGTCCGAACTTGACCACGTCGGCCACCGGGTCCTCGAACCAAGCCTACTTGTCGGCTCCACTCCTGGAGGCCCACCGGCATAGACCTTTCGCGCTTGTTCTTCACCTGCACCGACACCAATCAAGACGCAACCTGCACCTGCAATACTTAGCCAAGAGTCAGTCCACACAATGCTATCAATCATTCATCACACTAGGAAGCAACCATCCATCGGTCCTCGAACCACACAGGCTCTCACTCCTTGTGATCAAATCAGGGCTATGTAATGAATAAATAAGTTGTTCAAAAATTCATATCATGCATGCTCGTAAAATTGTAGCTTGAATGCTTTTATGGTTTGAGAGATATCCAAATTTTGTTAACCCTTGACCTACTGAAAACAGCCAGGACAGAGAGTTGAGATTCAATTTTTTTTACTATGATAGCCTTGAATTCTGTTCTCGAGTTTAATACCAAAGTTGTAGTGCACGAAATTATACTTCTTCTGACCAAATTTGGGCATAATTTGATAATCGAGCTGAGAGATATGAATTTTATACTCCCGCGCAGTTTGGCTGTCCCCTCTGAAAAATTCTGCAATGGATGGATTTGTTTCACGTGTTCTACTTGTTTATATTTTTATCAGCAAGATTAGGAATATGTGACTAATCACAATTCCAACAATTTTTTAGATGGTGGGCCCAACTCGCAATACTCCCCATGGGTTCGGTGGTGCAAGTAGCAGTGATCCTCCGCCGCCGCCTCCCCCACCGAACATGACGCCCATGAAGGCTTTTCTCATGACTCAAGCCGACATGAAGCGCCAGATATTGCTGAACCAACAGCAAATGCACCAGCGCCAAAACAACCGGCAAGAGGACGAACCCCTAGTGGCCAAGTATGAGCATTTTACTGCTTTGAAGCTGCCACTTACCACAAAGCAGAAGAACGTTTGGAGGCTGATGCTTGGGTCCGAGCAATTCAGGCCAAGCTTGATGTTCTCACTTTGCCATGCTCAGAGGAGCGAAAGGCCAGCCTTGCATTGCTGCAACTACAGGGTCCTGCACTGATATGGTGGGATCATTTCAAAATGATGCAGCCCACTGGGCATGCCATTACTTGGGATGAGTTCAAAACGGCATTCAAGAATCATCACATTCCTAAGGGGATGGTTGAAAGGAAGTTCAACGAGTTGCTTACCTTGAGGCAAGGTTCTGACATTGTGTACCAGTACGCACAGAAGTTCAACAATCTTTGTCAGTATGGGGACTATTATGTTGACACGGATAAAAAGAAGATGGATCGTTTCCGTCATGACCTTGATTCGAAACTTTATGAAAGGCTGAACCCTATCAAGACTGACAACTATCATGAGATAGTGGACTTGGCCATATCCCAAGAAGATGCAATGGTGAGGGCGCAAAATTCAAAGAAGAGAAAGGTTGTGTTCAACTCTAAGAACGCGCCTAATCAGAGGTTTCGCCTTGTGCAGAAGACTCCACAGGGTTCCCAGCGGAACCAACAGTCTAGGCGTTGGGTGGTTACGCCGCCCCAAAATCAGCAGCAAGGGAAATCCCGTTTTCCAAACTAGCAGCAACAGACTTCTAGGCCCAATGCACCCCCGTCTGCCCGCAACAACAACGATGGTCGTTGCTACAACTGTGGAAATATTGGGCACTATGCCAACGCATGTCCCCATCCAAAGCAGCAGAATCCATGCCATCTGCAAGATCAAGGCCGGGGAGCAAATCAGAATAACAAGGACAAGGGAAAGAAACAGACCGTGCAAGTCAAGCAGGGTCGTCTCAACTTCACCACTATGGTGGGAATTCTAGAGGGAGCAGCGGTTATGACGGGTACCTTTTCTATCCAAGGCAAACCTATAAAGATATTGTTTGATTCTGGTGATACACACAGTTTTATGAACAAGAAAACACAAATCAAGTTGGGTGTAAATGTGCTTCACACTAAGAGTGTTTATAAGATTGCAACACCAGGAAGAAAAATTTATTCCAACACCATAGACAATGGGGTTCTATTAGAATTGGGTAGCTAGGTTTTCCGGACAAATGTTATAGCTTTGGGTTTCGATGGAATAGATGTTATTTTGGGGATGGACAAGATGACTCAACATAAGGTGACCCTAGATATTTCTGAACAGAGGATAGAAATCAATTCACCTATTGTCGATGTCTCAACTCTTTGCCTACCTTTGAGAGAATCTGTGAACCCTAGTGCTTTTGTTTCCATAACTTCGCATTTAGAAGAAATCCCAGTCGGTTTGTGATTATCCGGATGTTTTTGCTGATGACTTGCCTGGTATGCCACCCAACCGAGACATAGAGTTCGTTATTGAACTACAACCTAGTATGACACCTATTTCAAAAAGAGCCTATTGTATGCCACCCAAGGAATTGGCTGAGTTGAAGACCCAACTTCTGGAATTATTGGACAAGGGTTACATTCGCCCGAGTTCTTCTCCTTGGGGATGTCCTGCCCAATTTGTTAAGAAGAAAGACGATAGTTTGAGACTATGTGTGGACTATCGACCTCTCAATGTGGTGACTATCAAAAATAAATACCCCCTTCCCCGCATTGATGTGTTGTTTGATCAGCTATCAGGAGCAAAGGTCTTTTCCAAGATTGATCTTAGATCAGGATATCATCAGATAAAGATTCGACCTTGTGATATTCCCAAAACTGCCTTTTCCACTCGATATGGGCTATATAAATATCTAGTCATGTCCTTCGGGCTGACCAATGCTCCTACCTACTTCTTGTACCTCATGAATTCAGTCTTTATGACCGAACTGGATAAGTTCGTGGTGGTTTTCATCGATGACATTTTAATCTATTCCAAAAATGAGGAGGAACATGTGGAACATCTTCATATTGTTCTCCAACATTTAAGAGATCATAAGCTCTATGCTACGTTCTCCAAATGTGAATTCTGGTTGGATAGTGTTAAGTTTTTTGGACACACTATTTCTAGTGAAGGTATATCAGTGGATCCAAGTAAAGTACAAGAAGTAATGGACTGGAAACCCCTAAGTCCATTCATCAAATTCGAAGCTTTCTTGGGTTAGCTGGGTATTATCGTCGATTTGTACCAGACTTCTCCAGAATTGCCAAACCCATGACTGAGTTGTTGAAGAAAGGTATCAAATTTGTGTGGGATGAAAAATGTGAGATAACTTTCCACACTCTAAAGCAGCATTTGACATCAGCACCAGTTTTAGCTCAACCCGATAACTCCAAACCATATGAGGTATACTGTAATGCCTCGGGCACAGGTCTGGGTTGTGTTCTAATGCAACAAAATAGGGTCATTGCTTATGCTTCCAGAGCACTTCGACCCCATGAGAAAAATTACCCAACTCACGACCTTGAGTTAGCAGCGGTTGTTCGTGCTCTAAAAATTTGGAGGCATTACCTTATGGGAACCAATTGCAATATCTACACCGACCATAAAAGCCTCAAGTTTTACACAAGCTGATCTGAATATGCCTCAAAGGAGATGGTTAGAGCTCATTAAGGATTATGGCCTTGAGGTGCACTGTCACCCTGGCAAGGCTAATGTGGTTGCAGGCGCTCTTAGCCGCAAAGTTCATTGCAACTGCTTGTCTGTGGAATCTTACAGTGACACACTATGTAAAGAGATAAGCAGACTGTCTTTGGAAATTGTCTCGTAAGAAGAATTAAACGCGATTTGCATTGAATCCACCTTACATGAGAAACTCTTGAAGTCTCAATCTAATGACGAGAGTGTCAAAGGTATTATACAGAAGCTATCCGAGAATGACCCCAAGTACACTTGTTTTCGCCAAGATTCAGATGGTACAATCTGGTTTGGACAACATCTTGTTGTTCCGGAAGATACTGCTATCCGCAGGGAAATTTTGGATGAAGCACATCTCTCCAAATTTTCGATTCATCCAGGAAGTAGTAAGATGTACCATATGGAAGTGGAGATAGCTAAATATGTTTCCGAATGTGACACTTGCTCAAGAATCAAGACAAGTCACTTGAAGACAGCAGGTACTCTTCAACCGTTGCCCATACCATCATGAAAATGGGATGACATAAGCATGGATTTTATTGTGGGATTGCCACTCACATCCAAGAATCATGATTCTATCTGGGTTATAGTGGATAGGTTAACCAAGCCCACACACTTTATTGCCATTAATAACAGCTACTTAGAAAAGGACTATGCGGAAATTTATCTTGATCGCATCGTTTGATTGCACGAAATTCCAAAGACCATGATTTTGGATAGAGGCCCTCACTTTGTCACTCATTTTTGGGAGCAATTACATGAGATGTTGGGAACAAGGCTAATTCATAGTTCTGCATACCATCCTCAAACCGATGGACAAATGGAAAGGGTAAATCAAATTGTGGAAGATATGTTGCGAGCTTGTATCATTTTTTGATAAAAGTTGGGACAAGTGCTTAGCCCTAGCAGAGTTTCTTATAATAATAGCTATCAGGCTAGCTTGAAGATGGCACCGTCTGAAGCTCTATATGGGAAAAGATGTCACACACCATTAAATTGGTCTCAGACGGAGGAAAGAAAATTATTTGGCACAACCTTAGTTAAAGAAGCTAAAGAAAAGGTGCAAGTGATACGTGAAAACTTAAAAGCCGCACAAATGAGGCAAAAGAGCTATCATGATGAAGGAAAGGCACCTAGACAATACCAAGTTGGTGAAAAGGTATTTGAAGGTTTCACCAACCAAAGGTGTGCAAAGATTTGTAGTAAAAGGCAAATTGGCTCCATGCTACATTGGTCCTTATGAGATTACGGAAAGATGTGGACCAGTTGCTTATCGCATCCGCCTTCTGGATCGATTTACTGCTGTCCACAATGTGTTTCATGTGTCTCAATTAAGGAAATGCGTCCATGAACTCGAGACAAATGTTATTAATGAAGCCAATGCTTGGATAGAGCCCGATCTCTCTTTAATTGAGCATCCTATGCGGATACTTGATCAAAAGGAGCGAAAAACTAGAAGGCAATCTGTGAAGATGTACAAGATACAATGGAGTCATCATACTAAGGAAGAAGCTACATGGGAAACTGAACGCTACCTCAACACCAAGTATCCTGGTTTTCTGCAACCTCGAAATGTAAGTACCTTTCCCCTACCTTTGTCTTTCAATTCTGAATCTCGGGACGAGATTCTTTTTAACGGGGTAGGTTGCAACATCCCGGATGTTTGTGACCAGTAATCATAAGTGTTAGTGAAGCTAAGCTTGAGTTGACCTTTTCAAACCTCTTTTTAGTGGTCAAACCCTAGAGACCCATGCCTTTCTCTAGAACTTTAGCCATATCTTTAATTTTCCCTTAACAACTTATTTTTCGGCCAACACAAAAGTTGTTCACTTTTTCCGAGAACACATTTCATCTAACTGTTGGCATTTCAAATTCGGAGTGTAAGTTCCACAAAATCGCAGTCAGCATAGGGTGCATCTGTTTGACCGCGCCGAGAAAATCTAGAACTTCAACTCAATTTTCCAGCTAAACAGTTGAGAATTTCATAGGTTAGCCTTTGTAGAAGTTGGAGCTAGATACGTGGTCTACAACTTTTATATTGGGCGATTTCAAAGTTTTGTTCAACTTTTATTTGTTTGAGCTGGTCAAACACCCCTTCAACGAATAAGCGAACGCGTTGGAACGCTAGGCCGCCGGTCCTGTCTCGGTCAGGTGGGCCCGCGCCTTGCTGAATGGGCTAGGTGGACTCGCCATGGAGCCGCCGCCATGCGCCCGCAGACACACGTCGACTCATGCGCCCCATGCCACCGCTGCAACACAGCTGGCCGCGCCAGCTGGTCCCGCGCGCGAGTTGGTCTCCTCTTGGGTCGCCACATCCCTGTGCCCCCTCCTCAATTGCAGCCGCAATGAGACGAGCACCGCATGGCCCTCCACTTTTCTCCACTAATGCCATGGCCGCGCCGCCACTGAGCTCGCCCTTCCACCCTTGCCCATCGAGCTCCCGTCGCATCCACACCTCCTCAACCATCCACCGAAGGTCCCCGTGCACCGACATTACCTCTCCTAGCCACCGCTCCACCGGCATTAGAGCCGAGGCAAGCGCTCTGCCCCTGAGCCGCGGCCGGCCGTCGCCGGGGACTCCACCGCCCCAACCACTGCCACAGACCGATAGAGGGTAAGTTCCAACCTAGCCCAGGCCGCTCATCCACCCATCTAGAGCCACCAATCACCACCGGCGAGCTCTCTCCACCACCAGGGGCTGAATTTCATAGGTTGCGTTCTTTTCAGGGTCCTTAGTGAAAGTTTCCAGGGGTCTATCTGCAAAATGATTCTTCAGATCTAGGGTTAAAATCCTACGACTTGTATAATTCGTAATAAATAGAATAAAAATCAGACAAATGCAAACTAAATTTTCCTGTGATCCCCTTGATCAGATGCAACCTTTCTAGAAAGGAAGTTTGTAAACTTATGCCTAGAATTTGAATAAATTTAAAATCTTCATTTCAGCTAGATTTGAAACATCTTGAAATACATGATGATCTGTATGTGAATTTTGGATATGTTGTTGCTATAATCATGTTTGGCTTTGTGTAGAATAATGGCACAAAAATTCCTAGCATTGACTTATTTATGAAATTATTTTGATTCCTGCCTAGACTGAGTTTTTGAATCGTTTAAATTTATTTGTTAAGTAAATGTTGTTCATTTTTCTGCAGTAGCTCTCTAATGGTTAGTATCATCTGTCATAAATAGGAGAGGAATTTTTGGCATGTGTAGATTAGTCTTCTGAATTATTGTTGTTAGTTTGAGTTAAATTCAAATTTAAATTTCTGCTGCAGTTATGGATCCAATTTTTTGTGTGTGGGCTAATTGTGTCATTATCATGTTGTATGCAAGGTTGGAGCTTCAACAGATGCTTATATCTTGCTTTATGATTTATTCATGCTCCAAGTAGCTTTAAGGTGTTATTTTTGTCATGCTTAATTCATAGCCTTGGTTTATCTCATTTCTGGCTAAGTAGCTTAGTTAGCATAAGGTGTGCATGTCTGGACCTGGTTGTGGTCAGTTTATTAGTATATATTCTAGATTTGATTTTTGAAGTAAATCAGGCTCAATAAGTGGAATAAAATAAAAACTGAAATCACCTTTGTTTGCAAATCAAAACATCTATTTAAATTTGACCAAAAATACACACTGAACATCACCCTTTACTTTGGCGAAGAGAAATTATGTTAAGGATCTTAAATGTGTACACAATCACCATCAAACAAGAATTAAGTAATACACCTTTCCACCCTTCTTCCTTTGTGAAGAAATTGAAGTTTAAATCTTGTCAAGGTGAATATGGCCAGCAATACACCTAGAGTTTTGTTCCAGTTTTTAGAAATGCAATTTATTTCCTTTTGTTCATTTAAGTTTATGCATATCCATATCGTGTAGAACTACCGGACGGAAATTATGTGTTGGTGCCGGAATCTGAAGGAGAGCTAGCTGAAGGAGAGGTGAATGTTGTGGAAGTGCAGCGAGACCCGAACCAAAGTTTGGAGGAGCTCCAGTCTGACTTTGCTAGAAAAGGCAAGCCCTGGAGCATAACCCAATTTTCTAACTTATGCAACTACTTTTGTTATGATTGTGCATTTACGTTTCAAGAGTTGAAATGAAACCATAGATTCATGATCCTAGGTTCCTATGTTCAAATACAAGCATGATAGGTCGCTAGTTGCCATGATTTAAGGACACGGTAAAAGTCGAGTGATGTGCGTCACTCACGAGTTATAGGTTTCTTATGTTGGAATCATAAGATTTGTTAAACTTATCTGCTCATGTGGTAAGAGCATGGGATCAGCTCCAGTCAATAGATGTCAGTGGTTAAGCTTTTGAACATACTAAATATTTGTCAGGAATGGGACCAGTAAGCCTTGTAGCTTCTTAATTCAGCAAGGGAACTCTATTGTCCACTAATCTCGGGAATGACTCCCCATATTCGCAGTACTATGGTACATGTGTGAGGCTGGGCGGTATGTGAGTACGTTATCGGCAATCCTTGTACCAGAGACTGTGGAACTTGATCCCGAACTGAACATGGCTGGGAACCGCCTGGTTGGTGAGTACCCCACCGCTTTTGATTTTAGTTGTCATTTTTGGGGTATGCATTCTCCCGTGTGTTTAGGTCCACCTTGCAAGGTTATTAATCGATCGATCGTTGGCCTCTCACTGTTATCTAAGGCTGCTTAACCATCCACCCTATTTCCCTTTAATGATGGAATTGAGAAGTAATGTCGATGCTTGGTTTAATTGGTATTGCACAACTTATGTGTGCAGTAGTTGCTTAATTAGTAATGATCAATCAAGTAGAATTTGAGCTAAAATTTGAAAGTAAGGACCTACTCTTTGTTGCTTTTCAGCAAAATAACCCACTAGCCAAAGAGCCTTGCATGTCTAGGAGTTGGTGATATTATATCACCCGACAGATTAGTCTTGCTGAGTATTAGTATACTCAGCCTTGCTATATCTGTTGTTTTTAGGTGATGCTTGTGATGGTTCACCTTGGCCTGGTCAGATCCCACCTGGTTGGGAGCTTGAGCGGGAAGAGGACGATGCTTAGTGACATTATGGATGGCCTCCCATAATGCCACGTCTATCGTTTAGTATTTTATTTTAGTTGTGTTTCAAACTCTGAACCATTTACTTTCATGCATGGAACTCAGTTTGTAATAAAGAACCCTTCGTGGTACTTGTTGTAATAAATGTGTGATGTTGTAATCTCTGGACTCGCCTTCGTGTGAGTTTTGATGTACAAATGTTGTGATCCTGGTTACTCGTGATTTATTGGGCTTGACCCAACAGAAACGACAAGTTACCTCTTTGTTATTGCATAAGGGCCAAATGGAGTGCAATAATATGGAGTTAATTTGGGCGGTTCTATCGCACCAGGGGCATGGGTGTAAGGAATTAAAAGTTTCCAAGGGTCTGCCGGTTAGAAGATTCTTAGTTTCTTTACAAATAGGTCTAGAACCTTAGAAAAATCCTAGAAAAATTAGAAAAATGCAAAGCCACTTTTGTTGGGTTCTGTTAGGGATTCAAAAATCGGATGAGATCCCCGAACAGAAGGAATGAACAATCACAAACAACAAAGATGAGAAGAATCTCTGAAAGGCTTTTCTCTCCTCTAAAGATGCGTCCCCTTTTCACGTGCCGGTCGGCCTCCTTTTATAGGGAGATGAATGGACTTTTTACATTCTGATAATACCCTCGGATTTTCGGAATATTCCCCTAGAACTATGTACAGAAATGTCCAAAGTGATCACGTAATTTCCGTGACCATCTTTGGATATTACAAGACTACCATTAGTTCACACTCCAACTTCTAATCTTCACCGTCACACTATTGACTTAGTCCATTCAGAGCTTTTCCCATTTCTTTCGAGATTGATGAAGATCAATGTTCTCAGCTTCGGAGCTCCGATCCTCGCTTCGCCATAGAGTCTCTCAAGTCATTCTTCTTCTCCAAAGTTGTTACCTTCCTGAAACGATTCAAAACTTGGAAGAACACACATCACTTTGGTGGTTATTTCTTCCAAAGATCGTTAAAAGATTAGAAAGTCTCAAATAATGCTTCTTTGTAAGCTTCGGTTCGTGAAATTCGAAATGAAGTCAGCAAAATGGGCACACTCAGCTCGATTCATCGAATCCCTTCCACACATTTCGCGAACTTCCTGATTTTCGTGTTTCATCCGAAGTTTCGATGATGATGAGATTCAGCCCAATTCCCCAACAGTAGCCCCTCGGAGAAGCGGGTTGACTCCGACGATTCGTTTCCACGAACAATTCTAAAATTAGGGGTTAAAAATGTCACCCTTGGAACGTCGGAGGGGACACATGTTGTCCTTTGGCAGGAGTAACAGCTAGTTTTCTTCTACTCTCTAGGCGCCTTCTCGAACCTACCCCTCTTTTATAAATAGGGGCTGTTGCGATAACTTCTTTTTCACCATTCCGCGTTTTCCTAGACTTTCGGCTTTTCTACTGCTCTGCGCTTTGAGATTCGTGTTGGCGCTTCTTGAATTTTGCCACTTCTTTCCTCCGAATGTGAAAACTACCTCCAACTTTTTATTTTTCACAAATCTTTTTCTTTTGCTTCTATTTATTCTTTACTATAGTCACTTAGACCTTTGAACTTTTGGCTTGAAAAGGTGGCTCGGACTAAGAGTATCACGAGACCCATGACTACCGAAGAGCTAGCTGCGGCCGAAATTCCTTCTTTGTCTGAGCATCTTCCTCCGATAGCCGAAGATCCAACTGTTCCAATTATTCAGGAGTCTGAGAGTCGTGAAGATGGAGAGATTAGATCTGGAAATGATTCTGGTGATGGCGAGGATTTGTCCAAAGTTGAAGCGGATTTGGACAAGCTTGTGGCTCTGAAGTCCTCATATCCTCCCACTCTTGTCTTCGGTAAATCACTGGTTACACCCGAGCTAATTAAGGAGTATGAAGATGCAGTTTCTTCCCTTCTGGCGATGGTCACGCTCCTACTGATGAAGAAATCCATGCTCTGTAGCCCGACGAAATTATTGTTTTCAGGGATTTCTTCACTGCTGGTCTCAGGTTTCCTTGCGATGGTCAGCTTCCTTCGATTCTTGATAGATTCTCAGTGAAGATGCATCAACTAACCCCCAATTCACTCTTAGAGCTTTCCAAGTTTTTCCGGATTATGAAGACCTTCAAATGCTAAATAAGAGTAGACATCTTCGCTCGTTTGTTTGAACTTCATATTCAGAGGAAGATTATCAAGCTTGATGACGACAAACGCTATGAGGCTCATTATGGTTGTTGTTGTACCTTCAACACTTGGCGAAAGAATGCGAATCAGAAGATTGCTCGAATTCAGCTATCCCCTTGTAGTAACAACAAGTGGTCTGACGATTAGCAGCAACATTAGTTTTATGTTAAAGTTGACATGTCGAAGGTGCTTGACCATTCTGGCCCCCTCTACCCGTTTTATTTTCCTATTGGCCTGATGAATGCAGTTAGCACGACTACGTTCAGTCGCAAGGTTTTTGGTTTCAAAGATGCTGAAAATGGCTTCTGTTTCGCCTGTACCTTCCTTGGTGGGCGAGATGTCATCGAAGAATATGTTGGAGCCGGTGTGTGGCCTTTGTCTTACATATGGAAACCTGCCGAGATAATTTATCTTGATGTGGATTGGACTTCTCAGAAAGTACCCTTTCCACGATTCAAACTGCGACTTTCAGATGGTTTGTCTCTAGATGACTTTATTTCAGAAGTCGAATAGAGAGTCACTGATATGGTTGGTGTTGACGGTCGACTTTGACACTACTAGTCATGATTTTACCTTCAATGTTGGCATTAATTTGATATCCAATCTAATGGTACTAACCCCCTTGATATAACAAGTTCGCTCTTGCATGCGGTTTTTGGAGTATGTTGTTTACGCAGGATTTAAGCGCTTAAAGGAGCACTTTCGGGCAAAGTTCATTGAACACTTTATGAGAAGATAATGAAGCCCGACATAAGTCAAGACTCGAAGTGAACATGACTCCAAATGGCCCAATGTCGCCTTGAGATTTGGAGTTTTACCCATGAGATCAATTCATCCCGAGAGATATTCGCGCAGCCCAGAACAGCATGATCTTTGGATGCAGATTCGGGGACTTAAACGGCCTCTAATGGCAAAATGTTGACTACTAAAGTTCTCGACCATGTTGAGAGCTTCTATTCGGACATATGGAAAGCCCAATTCGGACCAAGGAGCTAGGAGATATGGCCCCCGACATACCTGCTGCGCAGACAAGTCCGAAATCAGATAGATTATCATGCGAGGCCGTTTTGGGGATCTTATCTTCGTTTCCAAGGAAACCAATGAATACCAAAGTTGAAGATAATTTCGTGCCACACAATTTAGATACTGAAATTGCATTATTTGGATTCCGAACGTGGGAGATATGATGTCGGTAAGGAAGGGATACGAAACAGAAAATCTGGGCGAGGCTGATTTTATGGAAACCAAGTTTGCTTCTCTCTCAAGGAAGATCTCGTACAAGGCAAGGTAGGGCACGCCCCAAGGATCCCCAAGGGCTTAAATACAACCCCTTGGGCGCCCAACGGGAGTTTTTGTCATCATTCACCGCCACAAGATCGAGAAGAAGGAGATTGGATCGACAAGGGAGCACTCATCGGCCTTCATCTACTTCGGAGGTTTCTACACCATGTCTAGCGCTTCAATGTGTAACATTATGGGGTAAAATCCTTGTTTGTCTATGGGGGTTGAAGGGGGATCTTGAGTTGTAATCACCGAACCTATGTTTTGGATCTTTTTGCTATCATATTCATGTTGATGGTGCATTAATCTTAATGGCCGGCTGGCTTTCTTTGGGGATGCATCGCTCGTAGTCTCATGTATTGTGTTCCTTTTGTTTTTTATGCGATTACCGTCGTGTAGTGACAGTGCGTGGGAGGGAAAACATAATGAACTTGGTTCACACTTTTGATCATGCATGCCTAGAACACATCAACGTCTTGTGCACTTGCTGTTCGATCACGGATTACCCTCGTGTAGTGACTAGTACGCGAGAGGGAAAGGGTTAGATCGGGTTGTCCTTGCTAGGTGGTTACATCTTCAAGTGATCCCAGATCCCTTGGACAAGCATTCTACGTTCTTGAGATCTCCATTCCATCGCTCTCTAATTTGCTTCCTTTAATCTAGATTAGATTAGATTAACTTCCTTACTTATACATATTTGATAAAGAGCTTTAAATCAACAACATTAGTGCTTAGTTGAGCATAGCAATCCACTTGTTCCACGGATTGATTAACCTTGGGGGATACTCTAAGGGAAAAGCTACAACCGACCTGTGCGCTTGCGGATCGTAACTTGACGTGTTATTTAACCGTCAACAAGGTTTTCTGGCGCCGTTGCCGGGGAACAAGCTAGTTTGCTACGTTTAACTTTGTATTAATTTTGTTGATTACTAACACCTAACCTTTTGTCTAGAAATCCTTGTTTTTGTTTTGTTTTTGTTGTCTATAAATGGCTTTTGTCAATCACCCCATGGAGGAAGAAGAAAAAAACCACTATGGTATTATGCTAGCCCGCGATTAGAGGATATTAAAGTGCAAAAATCAGATTTGATACTCGAGGCTACCGAGTATAAGATCAAGCCTCGGATGATCGAGATGGCGGCAGCAAACCCATTTAGAGGGGTGAAGATGGACAATCCATATAGGCACATCGAGCGTTTCATGATACTATGCAACACGGTGCAACAAGAAGGAGTTCCGGTCAATTGGTACAAATGGAATCTTTTTTCATACTCACTTGCGGGTGAAGCAAAACGATGGCACTCACTTGCATCCTTTGAGGTGGAAGGAAATTGGAATCGATTGGTGAAGAAATTTTGTGAAAAATTCTTTCCCATAAGTAGGGTTCAAAATGTGAGAAGGCAAGTGATAAATTTTGCGCAAGGAGAAGAGGAAGGAATAGATCAATCTTGGGAAAGATTCAATGGATTGATCAAACAAGGACCAAGGCTCGGATTCTCCGGTGATGTACTCTTGCAAACCTTTTATTTTTCCCTAACCCCCGAATGCATGCGGTATGTTCAAATGTGTGCAGGCGGAAATATCATGGAGAAAACACTCACGGAGGCCACCCAATTACTACAAAGATTAAGCGAGGGGGTGGCCATGCAAAGAGATTGGGAAGAACATATTTCAGGTATCGTTGAGCAAGAAACTCGTGTGGAGGTACTTGCTAAAATTTCTAGAAAAGATGCCCCGGAAGCGAAGAAAGAAGAAACAAGGTGAGAAAGATTGAAGGAGCAACCCACAATGAAGGAGGACCAATCCAAGGCAACAAAATTTGTAAGCTCGAGGAGGTAAAGGAAGAAGTTTGGCCAATGCAAAGCCGCTAAAGGAGTTCGAACAAATGGATTGGATCCCAATTGACTTCGAAGAAATATTCAACAAGAGGACACCATACCCAAACCAAAAAGAGTCGGCGAGAGCTATAGAATCAACTTTCCGAAGGAGAGGCACTCAGGGTATGAGTTGGACAAAGAATCGGCCGGAGAAATTATTCAAAGACTTGTCAATGCGGATGAAGAGGTAGATCCGGATCACATTGCCGAAGTAAAGAGGATTATGGGAGTGAAGACGGAGGACTCGCCATATGCACACGTAGCCGAAGTGTACGCGATAGGGGCCGATCATGTTGAAGGTACCTCTCTACCGACACCTCACATAAGTTGCATTATTAATGGAGAGAAAATTTGCAAAGCCTTATGTGACATAGGAGCCCATGTTAGTGTCATGTCTTCCAAAATTTATTATGAGCTTTTTAGTAAAACTTAAATCTTGCTCCAACACAAATAAAATTAATCATGGGAGATGGTAGAACGACAAGACCTTTGGGTGTGCTTAGAGATTTAGATGTTGCTATCTCAGGTAAAATTATTCCAACCGATTTTTTCGTAATTGATGCTTGCCATAATGAACATGATGATATAATTCTTGGTAGGCCTTTTCTTAAGTTGGTCAATGCCGTTCTTGATGCCGGAAAGGGTAGAGTTACTATTGATCTAGATGGAACTAAATTCACATACGATTTCCTACCCGCTTCTCGTATTGCTTTCCCTCTACCTCTTGATAACGAAGAGGTAGAGGATCTTTGTTTTGTTGATAGTTTTAAGGACCCTCTCCAAAGAGCAATGGAGAATGATGTTATGTATGATGATCAAGACAAAGAACTAGCGGAAGCAACCAAGGGGTTGAAGGCACAAGATGGAAGCTTGGATGAAGAAAATTATGAAGATATTGGAGACTTGCAACAACAAGAACCCAAAGCACCCGATATTGAGTTGAAGCCACTTCCCAAGGGACTAAAGTATGAATTTTTGGGAGCCGATAAGACGTACTCGGTCATCGTGAGTGATGAATTGAGTCCGAAGAGATGGATAAGTTGCTGAATTTATTGAGAAAACACAAGAAGCTGATCGGGTACTCGATAAGCGACTTGACGGGTATTAGTCCGGCCTTTTGCAACCACCGCATACCACTTGAAGAACAGTGCAAGCCCGTTGTTGAGCATCAAAGAAGATTGAGTCATGCCATGAGCGAGGTGGTGAAGAAGGAGGTGATCAAATTGTTGGATGCCGGAATAATATACCCTGTGCCACATAGTGAATGGGTGAGCCCGGTGCATTGTGTACCAAAGAAAGGAGGAATAACCGTTGTGAAGAATGAGAAGGATGAGTTGATACTGCAATGGATCGTGATCGGATGGAGAATGTGCATCGACTATAGAAAGTTGAACAAGGCAACAAGGAAGGATCACTTTCCGTTACCATTTATCGACGAGATGGTTGAAAGGTTAGCTAAACATTCTTACTTTTGTTTCCTTGATGGGTACTCAGGGTTCATGCAAATTCCCATTCATCCGGATGATCAACAAAAGACAACCTTCACATGTCCGTATGGAACTTTCACATATAGAAGAATGCCATTTGGTTTATGTAATGCACCAGCCACCTTTCAAAGATGCATGACGGCTATTCTCGGATTTTATTGAAGAAATTATGGAGGTATTCATGGACGACTTCTCGGTGCATGGTACGTGTTTTGAAAGTTGCTTGAAAATTTTGGAAAAAGTTCTTGAAAGGTGTGGAGATATTGACATAGTGCTTAATTGGGAGAAGTGTCACTTTATGGTGAAACAAGGGATAGTCTTGGGACATGTAATCTCCGAGAGAGGAATAGAGGTGGATAAGGCTAAGATTGAAATGGTTGAAAAGTTGCCACCTTCGACAAATATCAAATCGTTAAGAAGCTTTCTCGGGCATGCCGGATTTTATAGAAGATTTATAAAGGATTTCTCAAAGATCACCAAGCCATTGACAAGACTTCTCCAAAAATATGTGGAATACTATTTTGATGAAGAATGCTTGCATGCCTTCTGGACATCGAAGCAATCTCTCATAAGCGCACCAATTATGCAACCTCCCGATTGGAATCTACCATTTGAGATAATGTGCGACGCAAGTGATTATGCTGTTGGAGCTGTTCTTGGACAAAGGAAGGAAGGGAAGGTACACGTAATTTATTATGCAAGTAAAACTCTAAATGAAGCTCAAGTGAATTATGCAACTACGGAGAAGGAATTGCTTGCCGTAGTGTTCGCATTTGAAAAATTTAGATATTATATTGTGAACTCGAAGGTGATTGTGTATACTGACCATGCTGCAATCAAGTACATTTTGTCCAAGAAATATGACAAGCCACGTTTGATTAGATGGATCCTATTATTGCAAGGGTTTGATATGGAAATTAGAGACAAGAAAGAGTCGGATAATGTTGTAGCCAACCACCTATCAAGGATGCACCATGGAGATGATGGAATGGAGCTAATTGAAGATAGAATGAGAGATGACCATCTATATCGAATACTTGATAGGGGAGGATGGATGCATGATATCATAAGATGCCTACAGAAGATGCCATTAGATCACTTGGACAAAAATGCTAAAAAGAAGGGTAATTACCAAAAGCAGAAACTTTTATTGGGATGCACCATACCTATATAGATGTGGAGATGATGGAGTGCTAAGAAGATGTGTGCCGCGGGATGAAAGAGAAGAAATTCTAAGAAAATGCCACTCGTCGGAATATGGAGGACACTATCGACATTTTAGAACACAAGCAAAGGTATGGGCAAGCGGATTCTATTGGCCTGAGATGCACGCGGATGCTAAAAGGTTTGTTGCAACTTGCCCAGAATGCCAAAGGAGTGGAAATATATCACAAAGGAATGCAATGCCGTTGAATTATAATATGCAAATTAATCTATTTGATGTTTGGGGCATTGACTTTATGGGATCATTCGTGAACTCGAATGGATATGAACACATCTTGGTCATAGTTGATTATTTATCAAAATGGGTTGAAGCAATTCCATGTCGGAAAGCATCTACGGAAGAAGCCATTCAAATGAACAAGACAGTGATATTCCCTCGATACGGCGTTCCTAGAATTTTAATAAGTGATGGTGGATCACACTTTATTGGCAATGATTTTAAAAGATGCTTGGCAAAGTTGGGAATCGAGCATAGGGTGTCTACGGCCTATCATCCACAAACAAATAGCCAAGCAGAAACATCGAACAAGCAACTCAAAGGCATCCTCATGAAGACGGTGGCTAAAGGAGGAAAAGATTGGTCAAAGAAGCTAGACGGAGCGTTGTGGGCATACCGGACTGCACATAAAACACTGATAGGTATGACCCCTTATCAAATTGTCTATGGAAAAACATGTCATTTGTCAGTAGAACTAGAGCACAAGGCTTATTGGGCAATAAAGGAGATGAATCTTGATATTGATGCGGCACGAATAAAGTGGAGGATTCAAATAAGTGAACTTGAAGAGCTAAGATTGAAGGCATATCACAATGCTAGCATCTATAAAGAAATGATGAAGAGATGGTACGACAAAAGATTGCATAAGAAGGAATTCAAGGAAGGAGACATGGTCCTACTATACAATTCTCGATACAAGGTCACCATCGGGAGCGGTAACAATCATGGACGCCAAAGGAGATCAATATGTTGTGAATGGGCAATGACTCAAGGTATTCTTGGAGCCTGACGTTGCGCCCATTAAATACATTGACGTCTACACCTTGGATGGTGACCCAGACCGTCAAGGCTAAGCAACGAAAACAAGGTAAGTTTGTAAATAACCTTCTACTTTATTTATTTTCAGCATGCGTGTTAGTAGTAATGTTTGCTTCAAATTATCATGAATAAATTCTTACCCCTACTCATGACCTTTGGTGAGGATGGAAAATTATGCCAAGTTGATATATGATGATCGTTGCCGCTTTGCTCGTCTTTGTGCTTGATTTATGCATGATTAAGCTAATGCTCTCATTAATGCAAATCTGAAATTAAATTTAAATGCTAGCTTAATCCTTGTGGAGGATATGATAAAGATGAAGACCCATAGTTTTTCTCATGCTCTCAATTTTGGATGGGTTAAAGATGATTTATTTTCGTTCTTAAAAGTTATGCTAACCTTGTCATTAATACCACTTGCATGTTGCTCAACCTATCCAAAGCCTTATATTTAATTGAGTGCAAAAACTTAGTGTACAAGATTTATTTTTGGGTGCATTGATTCAAGGCTTGATTTCTCTGGTTCGAGACTAAGAAGCTGGTCATTCCGTTTTTGTGTATCTATTTATTGCTAGCCTTTTCTATCTGTGCATTGTAAATTTCCACATCGGAAATTTTGCAAACCTTGCCGGATATCCACCGACAAACCCAAAATATCTTTTTGTGTTTTACCTCCTTGACCACAACCCAATTCTTGAGCATGGATGAATATTTCGAGGAAGATCACAAGAATGAAGGTGCCAAAGATTAAAGTTTAATTTTGGGTGCGTGAAGGATCCCTAAAAGATTTCATGTGTTTCTCTCCAGAAAAATTTAGGATTTTCAGTACCCACCTTGGCACAAAAAAATTCGTCACCTCTTTGCCCGAGGACGTGCAATCGTCTAAGCATGGGGGGAGCTGCCAAGAAGGTAGATACTAATGTAGTCTAGAGTTTAGGGGAGTAAAAAAAAGAAAGAAAGAAAGAAAAAAAGAGAGAGAAAAAAGAAGAAAAAAAGAAAAAAAATGATGAAAACAAAGAAGAAAGAAAGAGAGAGAAAAAGATATATGTGTATATATAATAAAAAAACTCCCTGGCTCTCTAGACACATTAGGAATTTCAAGATGATTCAAGATCAATACCCATACTCATCTTTCCAACCATGTGCAATCCGATAACGATGACTTTGTTTGTGCCTCGAAATCACTCTTTGCCATTTGCACATGTCCACTTATCTCAAAAAGTGTGTGTTCATCTCCCCCCTCCTTGAAAACATTATTTTCCAATGACCTTTTTGACGAGGCTCGGTAAATCCATGAGAAGCTTGTCTTGTTTTGATAATATCCCGAATATAATATCTTGGTAGGACTAATATTTTCCCAAAACCTTCAGATAAAGCCTTACATTTATATAAGTTTTGAGAGGGGAAAGGAGTAGAACAAATAGGCTTGAGACACAAGATGAGATGAGAGTTCATGAGTAAGATGCAAGGAGGTTTAAATTTTTGAACTTGGTTTAGCACTTTCTTCATCTTATACTTCATTTCGAAATTTCTGAGATTCATTCAAAATTTGGGAGCATGATTAATTACTTGTGGGAAGAGCCTAATTGATATCTACCTTCCGTAAGGATGAAGGCTAGTACACTATGGAACTCAACAAATAAATTTAGAGAGCATTATGTTTTCTTCATGTATGATCAATTGCAGGGTATGAACAATGAAAGGCAGCATTGATATCTATTGAAGGCTTACTCGAGGACGAGCAAGGTTTAAGCATTGGGGAGTTGTTGACGGTCGACTTTGACACTCCTAGTCATGAGTTTACCTTCAATGTTGGCATTAATTTGATATCCAATCTAATGGTACTAACCCTCTTGATATAACAAGTTCGCTATTGCATCTGGTTTTTGGAGTATGTTGTTTACGTATGATTTAAGCGCTTAAAGGAGCACTTTCGGGTAAAGTTCATCGAACACTTTATGAGAAGATAATGAAGCCCGACATAAGTCAAGACTCGAAGTGAACATGACTCCAAATAGCCCAAGGTCGCCTTGAGATTCGAAGATTTAGCCATGAGATCAATTCAATCCGAGAGATATTCGCGCAGCCCAGAACAGCATGATCTTTCGATGTAGATTCGGGGACTTAAACGTCCTCTAATGGCAAGATGTTGACTACCAAAGTTGTGGACCATGTTGAGAGCTTCTATTTGGACATATGGAAAGCCCAATTCGGACCAAGAAGATAGGAGATATGGCCCCCGAAATACCTGTTGCGCAGACAAGTCCGAAATCAGACAGATTATCTTGCGAGGCCGTTTTGGGGATCTTATCTTCGTTTCCAAGGAAAACCAAAGAATACCAAAGTTGAAGGTAATTTCGTGCCACATAACTTAGACACCGAATTTGCATTATTTGGAGTCCGGACGTGGGAGATATCACGTCGGCAAGGAAGGGCTATGAAACAGAAAATCTGGGCGAGGCTGATTTTATGGAAACCAAGTTTGCTTCTCTCTCAAGGAAGATATCATGCAAGGCAAGGTAGGGCACGCCCCAAGGCTCCCCAAGGGCATAAATACAACCCCTTGGGCGCCCAAGGGGAGGTTTTGTCATCATTCGCCGCCACAAGATCGAGAAGGAGATTGGATCGACAAGGGAGCACTCATCGGCCTTCATCTACTTCGGAGGTTTCTACACCATGTCTAGCGCTTCAATGTGTAACATTATGTGGTAAAATTCTTGTTTATCCATGGGGGTTGAAGGGGGATCTTGAGTTGTAATCATCGAACCTATGTTTTGGATCTTTTTGCTATCATATTTATTTTGATGGTGCGTTAATCTTAATGGCCGGTTGGCTTGCTTTGGGGATGCATCACTCATAGTCTCACGTATCGTGTTCCTTTTGTCCTTTATGTGATTACCGTCATGTAGTGACAGTGCACGGGAGAGGAAACATAATGAACTTGGTTCACACTTTTGATCATGCATGCCTAGAACACATCAACGTCTTGTGCACTTGGTGTTCGATCACGGATTACCCTCGTGTAGTGACTAGTACGCGAGAGGGAAAGGGTTGGACTCCGTGCACCTTTACCTTTGATAGATTAGATCGGGTTGTTCTTGCTAGGTGGTTACATCTTCAAGGGATCCTAGATCCCTTGGACAAGCATTCTACATTCTTGAGATCTCCATTCCATCGCTCTCTAATTTGCTTTATTTAATCTAGATTAGATTAGATTAACTTCCTTACTTATACATATTTGATAAAGAGCTTTAAATCAACAACATTAGTGCTTAGTTGAGCATAGCAATCCACTTGTTCCACAGATTGATTAACCTTGGGGGATACTCTAAGGGAAAAGCTACAACCAACCCGTGCACTTGCGGATCGTAACTTGACGTGTTATTTAACCGTCAACAGTTGGCGAATTTACTCTTAACGAGTACAAGCCTTCAAGCACATTGTGAAACATAAAAAAAATGAGTGAACCGAATTTTTTCTGAACTCGGTGCAAACTTGACTCTTCGCTCAAGGCCACCTGGTCCGGATAAGAAGATGCAACCTCCCGGGGCCATGGGTTCTGTAGCTTTCGGGGCTCCCTCTAAGTCTTGGAAAAGAAAATCTTCGAAAAAAGAATATGTCTGTAGAGGCTACTAGTTCTACCTCCGTTTCTGGTGTCTATCCTTCGAAGACCAAGTCCTTGGAAACCAGCAAGAAAAAGAGAAAGATATCTGAAAACACCTCCAAAGCTAAACTTGCTGCTGCTTCTAGTTTGGCCGATTTAGGGAAGAAAAAGGCAAAAAAGGCTATCAAGAAAGTTGCCATTCAAACTGCTCCTCATGTTGCTCGAGCTCTATCTAATGACGAAGAAGAAGTTGAGCGTCGCCCTGTAGGAGATTCTCACTACTTCGGTTGTAGTCTGAAATTTGTTTGTCATTCTATCTATACACCAACTTCGGAAAACGCGTGGACCGTTGTCGAAAGTTTGGCAATTCGAAAAATTTCTAGTGGAGATTGTGGAGACAAAGTCGTGAAGGTTACATCTTCTAAAGAGAACGATGCTTCACCGGTTTTTATGGCCGAACTGGCGAAGACTATTACTCATGGTGGTGAAACATACACAAAATTTCCTATTGTTCAATATCGTGAGGAGCTTCCTGAAGATCGCGATCCAGCTCCCGACGCTTTGTCGTACAATGAGAGTTTTGGTACGTCTTTCAGGGGTAAATTATTAAGTGTTGGCGGTCCGGGGGTCAGTAGAGATGGTGACACCCATAGCATTTCTATGCTGTGGAGATCTCTTCGAACTTATTATTAAATGTGCGAGTGAAACATGAGGAGATGCTCTGAGGGAGTGATCACTTCTTGCGAACGAGGCAAACATTATCCTCGAAGATCATGTTGCTTCTGCTCAGCGAAGCACTATAGAAATGGTTCGGGCTGTTGACAAAGAGTCAAAGAATTTCTTCGATTCCAAAGGTAATTTTCCCTTGTTTTTCCCTTTTTCTTTATCATCCTGCGTCTATGATTATTTTTGTGCTTGTTCTTATCCTCAAAATTTTCCCTATTTTTTCCTTTGTTTCCTTTTTAGTTTTTGAGGAAACTCTTTAGAAACTCCCGGCAGATGACCTTTCTAAGATTAGCACACTGCTTGGATTCAAGGCTGTCTTCGTCAGAAAGCTGGTTACGGAGAAGATTTCAGGAGAAAGACAAATGTGCTCTCGATCTTAGTGGCGAGGTTCATATTCTGAGGCATGATCTAGAAGAGTCTCAAACATCAAACCAGAACTTCGAGGCTCAGATCACACAGTTGAAGGAAGACTTGAAGATTTCTAACGGCGAGAACAAGCTTATCGATGCTACACATGTTGGATTAAAGAAGGAGTATGATAAACTTTCTCAGGCTCGTTTTGATGACCTAATAATCATCAAGGATCTTCGGAAGTTGGTTGATGATGGAACCAACTCTATAACTGACATTCAAGGAAAGAATGCTGAATTGCTCACTCAATATGCTGACCTTGCCAAAGCTCTAGGTTTAAGAGAGAATAGGATTTTGGAACTTGAAAAAGCCATTGATGAAAGAATCAAGATCATGAGTGACGACGCTACTGGTATCAGGAGAAGTTTTGAACTTTTGTTCAAAAAGTACAGCGAGGCTCTTGGCTAATTTGGAGCTTGGTTACACCCTTTTCCTGAAGGTGATGACTCTTCGATTATCATGAAATGGATGCTTACTAAGTTCGAAGCTCTTCCTGATGTGATCTCTGCCGCTAGCGACTTTGCTGCTATTTTTAGCACAAAAGCCTTCTGAAATTTCTCGAAACTCACGACTTTGATCTAGAGAAGTTTCGTGCCGAAGATCTGAATTTTTCCTGATGCTGCCAATGCATCTCTTATTCGAGCTAGTGAAGATGTCCAAGTTATCAAGAGGAGATTCGCCAAAGACTTTTGGATTGCTAGTGGCAAGGAATTCGCTAAGAAAATTGCTCGCGAAAAGCTTGACCAAGTACTTCCTCTAGCACTGAGTCTCTTTTTGACTTTCTGATTATTCTTGTTTTGTTTGTTTTCTAAATTTTCCAACTTTGTACCTTTTCAAATGATGAAGGATGAAACAGAGGCCGAGATGGACGAACCTTTAGGTTTGGATTCCGAAGCTAGAGATGGCAACGATGAAGGCGATGATGATGAAGAGGCAGCACTAGAGAAAGCAGCGATGATGATGATAGCAGTAGTGATGACGAGTAACGAAGGAGATAGCAATGCTGATGAACACTCAGATGCTCCGAAGGCTGTGTAGTAGTAGAATAATGATTGTGCAATCTTAGGCTTGGTAGCTTTTGTTAAACTTGCGAACTCTGTACTAAGTAATCTGTGATTTGGGTGTTGAACTTATAAGTAAACTTTAGCCTGTGCAGGTCCTAGAAGGTGGGCCTTTGCAATTTCATCACCAAGACATTGTAGTTAGTGGCGAATCTTGGCGATTGTACAAAGAAGGGCACCCTGGTTGCAAGTTTCACGATTTTTGGCTTCTGTGTTGCCAATATTTTTCCATGAATAGCTTCCGACTAAGTCACTTCTTCGTTGTGCGTGATGGTTATGCTCTTTCTTCCGTAGCTTCCAGCTCTCAGCAACTTGTGAAGACGGAGCCCCCAAGCCCCTTAGGCAACGACTGCAACTTTGCTTATGCTTGTGATATTGCTGAAGCTAGAGGTTCTCAGCAAGGGCGTGTTGTGGAACTACCCTTCTGATTTTGGTTTTTTAAATTTATGTAAAAAAACTTTGCAATTTTGTATGAGATAAAGGCAATAAACTCATTTTTTTGAAAAAATGTCACCCTCCCTACCTTGCCGTCTTGTACAAAATTTCACACAAAACTTGTTTCTTAAATTTCTCTTTGTTGCTGAAAAACTGAAAGTTAACAAACGAGTGGACAAAACTTGTTTCACGAGTTTTGTGGACTTGTGACTACGCGGGGTTCTCACCCTGGTTGATATCGCAACCATTGGTTGCTTCAACCCGAGCCCATTATTGCAGAATTTGCCGATTTTATTCTATTTTCTCGATTATTCTGAAAATTCAAAGGTTACTTTGGAGATCATTCACGACTGTAGCGGTAGTTCTCACGGAATCATCCCTTCACTCTAGGATCTTGGCCACAACTTATTGTTGTCTCAGGCCTGGGATCTTGGCCACAACTTATTGTTATCTTTGGCCTTTTCATCTCATTCAACACATTCAGAATTTCATAAACACATTTTTTGGGGGATGAGGACTGGAGCGTCCGAGGACCGGTGGATGGTCGCTCCTTGGTGTGATGAGTGATTGAGAATGTGGTGTGGACTGACTCTTGGTTGAGTATTGCAGGTGTAGGTTGCGGCTTGATTTGCGTTGGTGCAGGTGAAGAGCGGGTGCGAAAGGTCTTAGCCTTGCGGGGCATTTGAGAAGTGGAGAGACAAGTAGGCTCAGCTCAATGGACCCGGTGGCCGAACGGGATCAAGTGCGGGCCGCACGGTGGCAAGAAAAGCAAGACGAAGTCGTGGACAGGAGCCGGTGCAGGGTAGCGGCTCACGACCGGAGTCTGCACGCGGGGTTTACGGCGGTTCACCACAAAACCGTCGGGTTACTTGGTTGAGCCACAAAACCAAGACCGGAGGCTCGGCGGGCGGAGACGGGATCCAGGTGCGCTGAGAAGCTTCGATGCCGGGGGACACACAGAGGGATCACAGGGCTTGCGTCAGGAGGACGCGGACTGCGGTGAAGGCGTGGCCGCCCGATGAAAAGGATCGCTAGTTGACCATCTTGCCCTTGAGGGGTGTGTATCTTCCTTTATGTTCTAGGGGTAGCTTGGTCATTTGCCCAACCCGGAGAGACTTCATATATATAGCTCTAGGGTTCCAGGGCAACTCATCCATCTTCCTTTTGTGGGGATCATGGATAGATGCTTTGTGTGTCTGTGTGCTTGATCTTGACCCCTCAAACTCAGGATTTGGCCTCCGATTTGAGGATTTCGGTTGGAACCCTAGCTTTTTAGTTGAGCTCGGTTCGTGGTCGATTCCCGGCAATTTAGTTGATTTGAGGCCTCAAGTTTTTTGACATAGCATCCCCTAGGGACGCTTCACATCTCCAACAAATCTTGTCTCAATCCATGCAGTCGTTTGGGAGATCCATGGATGAATAGGTGGAGTTGACCTCGCGTTTTCATTTTCGTCTGGTTCTGTTCGTGCCTGACAGACGGTCTGTTGTGTAGGCACGGATGGTCCGTGGCCCCCTGAGTTCGTCCAGTTTGTCGCTTGTTCATGCGAGTTCTTGGTTCGATCAGGTGAAGTGCGAGGTTTTTGTTGTGAAAGGTTTGACGGACAGTCCGCCGTGAAGGGTCGGATCGTCCGTGGCTGACGGACGGTCCGAAGGGTCGTGTCGGATGGTCCGTATACCGTGGTGTTCTACTAGAGGTTCTGTCTGCAAAATACGGATGGTCCGTCCTTGCTTCACGGACGGTCTGCCGTAGCTCGCGGAAGGTCCGAGATCCTTGCACGGACGGTCTATCGTGGGCTAGCAAATTTGCCCTAGTCTTTTTGGTCCTTGAGTTGTGCTTCCGCTTTGCAACTTGTTTGGACTTGTTCCTAGGGTTGGTAGGTTCGCTGTGACTACGTGACCTTGGCAAGCTCGTGTGGGAATCCTTGGTTGTGACTTTGGGACTTAGCCAGTTTTCTTTGGAGAAATTTTTATCGGTTCCCATTCACTCCCCCCCTCTTTGGTCGCCTAATCGGTCCTTCAATTGGTAACAGAGCCAGTTATGGATCTTCGTGATTCTAACCAGTCTAAGACCCAAAGATGGCAAACCAAGAATGGGGTTCGGGTCCTCCACACTTTGATGGTAAGGATTACCAGATGTGGCAGCATAATATGTCTGTTTTTCTTCGTGGCAAAGAACAGATCATATGGGATGTGACGGAGAACACCTCCTATGTCCACCCCATCAACTTCATTGCCCCAGGTTCTCGAGATATGCATGACGCCAACAACAAGGCGGTCGATTATCTCTTTCGTGCCCTTTGCAAACCTCAATTCGATCGGGTTCAAGCAGAGGACTTGGCGTGCAAGATTTGGGAGAAGTTGAAGAATGCTGATGCTAGGAACAACCAGGTGATGGCGCGCTTGTTTGCGACCTACCTGAGAGAGTACGAGAACTTCACTTATCTCCCCAGTGAGTCCATAGACGCCATGTTCTAGTGGTTCCCAGTGATTGTGAACAACATGAGGGCAAATGTGACCGTGCTCCCGTACGATGATCATGCTAGGGCTGTGAAGCTCCTGCACTCGCTGGATCGTACCGTGTGGAGTGAGAAGGTCGAGGCTATCTTGGAGTCGGGTAACTATGAGACCCTCACGGTGGACGAGCTGTTTTCCAACCTCAAGTCGTCCGAGGTAGACCGTGGGGTGCGAGCAAAGATGGAGAACCCGACTGACCCCCATAGTCTGGCTCTCATGTCTGGGTTGAGGGCTAATGTTTACGTGCCTTTTAGGTAGTTTTCCTTATCTGCTCTTGTGTTTATGCTAGATGAGGAGTTCGATGTGCTGGGCGAGGATGATCTCGCGTTGCTGAGCAGGCGGTTCGAGCGCTTGTACACGAACCGAAAGAACGCTCGGAGGAGCTCGGGCATGTGCTACCGGTGTGGGAAGCACGAGCACTTTATCGGTGAGTGCTCAGAGGCCATGGAGATCAACACCGAGGACAAGCACCGTCCGAGGACCGACCACAAGCACCGCTCGAGGAACGACTACAAGGGCAAGAACAAGTCCGAGCGGAGGACGAGCAAGAGTAGCGGCCACAAGAAGAAGACAGAGCATGCGATGGTCGCCGGAGTGAGCGACATCGACTCAAGTTCCTGCTACTCTTCATTGAGCTCAAGCGGTGAAGAAGAAGAGATGGACCAGCACAAGGGCAAGCAGTCGAGCAAGAACATCAACGGCCTGTGCTTCGCTGCCCAAGGCTTTTGCGGCATGGCACACAGCTCCGAGAGCAAGAAGAGCCAGAAGGATGACTCGGACTCCTAGGATGAGGTAAACAATGATCCTGTCTTCTTGGTAGCGTAGAATGCTAGGTTGAATGACTTGCTTGACAATCGTGATGATGTGCTTAGAAAGACCAACAAGGAGAAGAGGCAGTATAGGTCTTTGCTTGGAGACGCTAAGGAGAAGGTGCTTGTTGTCTGCTCCTATTGTGACCAATGAACCTGACTGCACTGAATGTCCTATTTTCCTTGGTGGTTTGAATGTGCTTAAGGAAAAGCCAAGGTTGAGGAACTAGATGTGCTTAGGGTTGAGCTAGAAGAAATGAAATCTAGGCCCTCTTTGCTTGGTGCTTGTACCTCTTGTCCTGTTTTGCATGCGAAGTTGGATGAATCACATGCTTATGCTACATCATTAAAGGCTAAGTTGAAAGCTCCTATTCCTACTTCATGTTCTACTTGTGAAATACATGTTGTGAAGAATTTGGAGCTTGCACACTATGTTGATCGCTTGCAGGATGAGAATGATGAGTTGAGGAAAATGATGGGTTGGTTGTTGGGTCATGAGCCTTAGCTCAGGATGATGATTGAGGCATACAAGCGCTATGGTGGGCAAGCGCTTGGGTCGGATAAGATTGGGGAGTGTAGTGGTGAGAAGGAGAAGATTGGTGATATCCCAGCTCCACCAAAAACCTTCCACAAGAATGCCTTTCCTCCTAAGCCAAATCTACTTAGGAACAGACTAGACACAACCCCAAATCCTCCTGTGTTTCCCCCACAAACCAACAACTTCCAGAAACCCATCAAGTTCAGAGTGACTTGGGGAACAAGTTCTTTGGGAAGAAGGGAGAGAAACCGAGTGAGCAGAAGCCACCGCCCATAGAGAGCCCAAAGCCAAAGCCAAAACCAATCCCCTTCCATTGTGACCATTGTGGGAGGGATGGGCATCTTGCTGAGTTTTGCTTTAGGAGGAAGCGTGAGGAGAGGTTTGCTAGGGAGATGGCAAACAAAGACAGGTACTGCCCTTCTCGTGGTGTGTCTGAGCCTCATGTTGTCCCTAGGGTGAGGGTACCATGCGTACCATCGACACTCGGGAGAGGCGTGAGTTTCCTACGTGGGGTGTGCCTCCTCAGAGAGATAGTGGTAGGCACGTTGGGTTTGAGCATGGTGAGTTTGCTGGACATTCTTCACTCTGGCCAATACGAGTATGGGGGGAATGATCGCAGCTTTTGATAGAGGCGGAGTGCCCGATCTTTCGGTGAGTGGAGATAAATCCGATTTCAGCGGAAGGAGACCCTCACGATCCGACTACGACAAGCAAGCCCGAAGCGCCAATGCAATCGCTGAACCAACTCCCTGTGGTTACCGACCTTGTTGGAGCAAGATCAGCCTGATCACGAAGATCGTTTCCTGCACACAATCGAAGAACGAACAAGAAAAAGAAGCGAGCAATCTTACTATCACTCGAAGGTGGAGTCTGCAATACACGAAAGCAGTGCTATCCGGCTGTTCGGTTGTAGCTAAAGCTAACTTGTAAAACAAACTCAAGTTTCTAAAGTGGCGTCTACTAAGTATATGAAGAGGGGCGTCCTAGGGTTGGGGGTGTCCTAGGGTGGGGCGCCCACAACTTGGGCCTAAGGCCCAACCAACTGGCGACGTAGCACCTTGCCAGATTCTGGATGTCAACTTCTTTCGACGATTCCCGTTGACTCGGAATGAATTTTGGCATGAGACAGGTGCCATTGAAAGCTCTATGAAATTGTCGTTCCAACCATATAAAGAACGTCCAAAACCGACTTCGTATGCGACCTGGGCGTCCGTTTTAGTGTGCACTGCTCCTGGACTCCGAACTGGGCTCGAACTTGAATTGCTTTGGGCCTCCACCTTGGGGACTCGAATCGGATTAGCTTCGTGCCTCCTCTTCGACTTGGATACCCTTGCTGGACTTCTTCTACTCCATTCCATTTACCAATCATGGTCGTATGCATGGGTGTCATGTCCTCATCAGCTTTAGGTCTCAGAGTTGCTACAGGCCACGGTCTCCACCTCGTGGTATGCGTAGTCCTCCAAGGAGACGTGTGGGTGTTCCACCTAGGAGTGATATGATGGATTTTGCTAATCCCACTTTTGAGCAAATGGCACGGCATTAGTTTGATTCATTTTACACTAACCCAGTGCTGAGTCGTTTGCTCACTCACGCTCTCGTTTTTGATTTTGCAGGTGGGAGGCATGGAGGGCTTTTGGTTGATCAACTCCGGTTGCTCTCGACACATGACTGGATATCGAAGGTGGTTCTCCAGCCTCACTCCGGTGGTGTCCAAGGAGTACATCACTTTTGGGGACAATGGGAAAGGTAGAGTGCTTTCAGTGGGCACGATGAAGGTAAGTGAGAGCGTGACTCTTAGACGTGTTGCTCTTGTCAAGTCTTTGGGGTTCAATCTTCTTTCGGTGTCCCAGCTTCTTGATGAGGGTTTTGAGGTCCGTTTCAAGACGGGTGCTTCTCGTATTTTGGATTCTCGAGGTGATCTTGTGTACATGATCATCCCCGCGGGTCAGATTTTCAGAGCCGATTTTTCTCAATGCGTCGGCTCTTTTTGTTGTTTGGTTGCGGGTGTTTCGGCAGAGCTTTGGAAATGGCATAGGAGGCTAGGTCACTTGAGTTTTGACTTGTTGTCATGCTTGAGTGGGCTTGGTTTGGTCCGAGGATTGCCTATGTTGAAATACCAAAAGGACTTGGTATGTGCTCCGTGTAGGCATGGCAAGATAGTAGTCGCCTCCCATCCGCCTCTGACAGATATTATGACAGAGAGGCAATGCGAGCTGTTCCATATGGACTTGGTTGGTCCAGCTCGTGTGTGCTCAGCGGGTGGGAAATGGTACGTCCTGGTGATAGTGGATGACTATTCTCGCTATGCTTGGGTCTTCTTTTTAGTTGACAAGGGGGATACATTTGGTTTTGTCCGAGATCTAATCTTGAGGTTGAAGAATGAGAGGAATGGAGATGTTGTTCGAGCTATTCGTAGCAACAATGGCACAGAATTTAAAAACTCTCTATTTGAAACCTTTTGTCGTGATTCGGGTCTCGAACATCAGTTTTCCTCTCCCTATGTCGCTTGTCAAAATGGTGTGGTAGAGAGGAAAAGTCGTTCCCTTTGTGAGATGGCTCGGACGATGCTCGATGAGCATATGACTCTAAGAAGATATTGGGCTGAGGCGGTGAATACCGCATACTGTGTTGGGAACCGGATTTTTCTTCGGGCTTTCTTGAACAAGACGTGCTCTGAGCTCATGCATGGGCGAGCACCTAGAGTGAGCCATTTCAAGGCTTTTGGTTGTCGGTGTTTTATCCTCATGAAGGGTAGGCTTGATAAGTTTGAGTCGAGGTCCTCCGATGGCATCTTTTTGGGTTATGGTAATCATTCTCGAGCATATCGCGTGCTCAATCTTGATACTAACCTAGTCATAGAAACTTGCGAGGTTACCTTCGACGAGACACAGCCATGCAGTTCGTCTGTTTTTGAGTGTGCAGGTGACGACCAAGTTGGCAAGAGGATCTTTGAGGATGAGGAGGATGATGCTGGAGAAGATGATGGTAATGACGGTGAAGCTCCAGCCACACATGTACCCTCTACTTCCACTACGATGACTACGGTGCAGGATGGCCCATCCCCTAAACCGACTACGATCTAGCAAGATCAAGTGGAAGCTGCTGTTGAGGGGGAGGTCGTCTCCAGGCGAGAGGCACCGAGGTGCGTTCAAGTTGATCATCCTCCCTCAAGAATCATCAGCGACATCAATGAACGTACGACACGGTTGAGGTCCAGAAATGTTTCTCACTTTGCTCATTCGGCTTTTGTTGCTACCTTTGAGCCAAAAGACATTAGATACGCACTCTCTGATCCTAATTGGGTGAACGCTATGCATGAGGAGTTAGAGAACTTTGAGAGAAACCAAGTTTGGGAGTTGGTAGAGCCACCACCACATTGCAATCCTATCGAGACAAAATGGGTGTGGAAAAAAGGAGGGTGAGAATGGTGAGGTGGTGAGAAACAAGTCGAGGTTGGTCACTCAGGGTTATAGCCAGGAAGAGGGGATAGACTATGAGGAGATATTTGCTCCTGTAGCCCGTTTGGAGGCGATTAGGATCCTTCTAGCCTTTTCTATGGCTAAAGGGTTCAAATTGTACCAAATGGATGTGAAGAGTGTCTTCTTGAATGGGTTTTTTTTTGGAGGAAGAGGTATATGTGAAGCAACCACCGGGCTTTGAGAGTGTTGAGTACTCACACCGAGTGTATAGTCTGAGGAAGGCTTTGTATGGGCTGAAACAAGCTCCCCGGGCATGGTATGGCATGTTGAGGGGGTTCTTGTTTAGCAAGGGGTTTGAGATGGCAAAGTAGATAAGACTCTATTTCTCCTCAGGGAGGGCGATGATATCCTAATTGTTCAGGTGTATGTGGATGATATTGTCTTTGGCGGCTCGTCTCACTCTTTGGTTGCAAGGTTTGCAGAGGACGTGAGAAAAGAATTCGAGATGTCTGTGATGGGAGAATTGCAGTTCTTTCTTGGTCTTTAGATCAAGCAGGCTAAGGAGGGAACATTTGTGCATCAAGCCAAGTACACGAAGGACATCCTCAAGAAGTTCAAGATGGACGACTCGAAGCCCTTGTCGACACCGATGAGTACGACTACAGCGCTAGATACGGACAAGGACGGAGAGCCCGTGGACCAGAAGGAGTACCAGAGCATGATCGACTCCCTCTTGTACTTGACAGCGACAAGGCCAGACATTCAGTTCGCTGTGTGTCTGTGCGTTCATTTTCAGGCGTCGCCGAGGACTTCACATCGGTAGCCCGTCAAGCGGATCTTCAGGTATCTTCGATTTACTCCTGAGCTTGGTCTTTGGTACTCGGCGTCCTCTTCTCTTTCGCTTCTTGGTTTTTCGGATGCCGACTTTGCGGGGTGTCGAGTCGATAGGAAGTCGACTTTAGGGACATGTTAGTTTTTGGGTTCCTCACTTGTTTCTTGGTCTTCTCGCAAATAGTCAAGTGTAGCTCAGTCTACCACAGAAGCCGAGTATGTAGCTGCCGCTAGTTGTTGCTCCCAGCTGCTTTGGATCACATACACGATGAGTGACTTTGGTGAGGAGTGTACCCATGTTCCTCTCATGTGTGATAGCACGAGTTCCATTAGTGTTGCCAAAAATCCCGTACAACACTCCAGAACCAAACATATAGAGGTGAGGTACCACTTTCTGAGAGACAATGTGGAGAAGGGAAACATAGACTTAATCCATGTGCCAACCCAGAAACAGCTCGCTGATATCCTGACAAAGCCTTTGGACCAAGCTACATTTGCTCGTTTACAGGGTGAGCTTGGGGTGGTTTTTCCTTTTTGAGCTTGGGTTGGGGAGTCTGATGTACATATGCATGTTGCATTTTCATTTCTGTACCATATCATGTTTAGCATCATTGTATCATAGACTGCATTTGTATCATATGCTTTAGAGATGTGCTTCTCCTATAAACATTGATCACTGTCATATTCTGGATGTGAGATCTTGCTAGTGAGCTCTTGTGATGTATAGCTATGCTCTTGGTAGGTTTGGGATGTATATGCATGTGATTGGCTTATTTTTGTGAAAAAGCTATATATGATCCTCTCTTGTGAGTTGAATGCCTTTCATGCTCATTTTGTGCTCAGATGACTATATCTTGCTTAATTTGTGCTTGGGTATCATGCTCTTTTCATTTAGGGTCAAAGACCTATTTGTCATCATAAATGTTTAGCCTACATGTTACCTTGTGGAGAAGCCTCAGCTTTTTTTTTTTTTGCAGCAAAGGCACTTCATGTACCATGCTTAATTTTAAAATATGAAATTGGTATATGAGATGCCTATGCTTGAAAAATATGCTTCCATGTCATATGTGCTTTAACTTCCTTATCTTGGGTGCTAAACCGTTGCATGATGTCTACCATTGAGAAGTCTCATGTTTAGAAGTAGACACATGGCTGGTGGCTTTGACATGACATGAGATAGCTTGTAGGTGTTTATGATGATCTTGTGATGAGAACTTGTGACCTTGCATGAAGTTTGTGGGCTATGTGTTGTTTGTGCTCATTTTGGCCATGTTGAGGTCATATGCTCATGAGAGGGAAATTTCTGTTGAAAAATGCTTCATTTTGATCATGACTATGTCACATGCTTATATGTTTCTATCTATCTTGTTGGCAATCCTTGTACTGAATATGTGGCTATCTTGCTTATCTATGTCTCATTTTTAGCATGTTGTAGTGCTCGTTGTCTATTTGAGAAGCACATGCTTGCATTTGTAGACTTGATTCATGCATTACCAACAAGGGGGAGAGAAGTACCCAATTCATTCAAAAAGAGGGAGTTTTGCATCAAGGGGGGAGAAAAATAGGAAAAATGCATTTGTTCAGGGGGAGCTTGCATTCATGCTTTGGGAGCTCTTTTGCCGATGGTGTCGAGCCCTTTTGCCTCACCTTGAGGAGTCGGCAATTTTGGAGCATTTTGTCTCGGTTGTGTTGAGTCGTTGCCCTTGCCTTGGGGGGCCGAGATTTTTCACTTTCAAGTGATCTTGTTTTGGCTTTTGATCAGTTGTTTGAGTTTTTTGTTCGTTTCTTTCATTTTTCTCTTTAGTATGAATTAGTTACTATGTGTGTTGTCAATGCACTCATCAAGGGGGAGATTAAGGACCGGAGCGTCCGAGGACCGGTGGATGGTCGCTCCTTGGTGGGATGAGTGATTGACAACGTGTTGTGGACTGACTCTTGGGCGAGTATTGCAGGTGTAGGTTGCGACTTGATTTGCATTGGTGCAGATGAAGAGTGGGCGCGAAGGGTCTTAGCCTTGTGGGGCCTCCGAGGAGTGGAGAGACAAGTAGGCTCGGCTCGATTGAGTCGGTGGCCGAACGGGATCAAGTGCGGGCCGCATGGTGGCAAGAAAAGCAAGACGAAGTCGTGGACAGGAGACGGTGCAGGGTAGCGGCTCACGACCGGAGTCTGCATGCGGGGTTTATGGTGGTTCACCACAAAACCGTCGGGTTACTTGGTTGAGCCACAAAACCAAGACTGGAGGTTCGGCGGGCGGAGACGGGATCCAGGCGCGCCGAGAAGCTTCGATGCCGGGGCACACATGGAGGGATCGCGGGGCATGCATCAGGAGGACGCGGACTGCGGCGAAGGCGTGGCCGCACGATGAAAAGGATCGCTACTTGACCATCTTGCCCCTGAGGGGTGTGTATCTTCCTTTATGTTCTAGGGTTAGCTTGGTCATTTGCCCAACTCGGAGAGACTTCATATATATAGCTTTAGGGTTCCAGGGCAACACATCCATCCGGACTACTTCTCATTTTCCGTGCTCTTTAGGCTAGATTTTTTTTCATGATTTTGTAGAGAATCTGACCTCTAGTTGTATGGAAGTATTCATGGTTGCGTCGATTTCCTTCTCTTGGCTCAAGTGATTTTTGTGTCTTTTTCGGGCTATTTTTGTGGGATTTTCGTGCGTGGCTTGTTCCTCCGATTTTGAGGCATTTGTGTTCGAATTTCTTTGTGGGGATCATAGATAGATGCCTTGTCCATCTGTGTGCTTGTCTTGACCCCTCAAACTCCGGATTTGGCCTCCGATTCAAGGATTTCGGTTGGAACCCTAGCTTTTTGGTTGAGCTCGGTTCGTGGTCGATTCCCAGCGATTTAGTTGGTTTGAGGCCTCAAGTTTTTGGACATAGCATCCCCTAGGGACGCTTCACATCTCTCCCAAATCTTGTCTCAATCCATGCATCCGTTTGGGAGATCCATGGATGAATAGGTGGAGTTGACCTCGCGTTTTCGTTTTCGCCTAGTTCTGTTCGTGCCTGACAGACGGTCCATCATGTAGGCATGGATGGTCTGTGGCCCCTTGAGTTCGTCCACTTCGTCGCTTGTTCATGCGAGATTTTGGTTCGATCAGGTGAAGCGCTAGGTTTTTGTTGTGAAAGGTTTGACGGACAGTCCGTCGTGAAGGGTCAGACGGTCCGTGGCTAACAGACGGTCCGAAGGGTCGTGTCGGACGGTCCGTATACCATGGTGTGCTACTGGAGGTTCTGTCTGCATAATACAGTCGGTCCGTCTGTGCTTCACGGACGGTTCGAGGATAACCCGTAGTCTAGACACCACATCTACACCACCGATCACTACTATACCACGGCTACGTGTGACATCCCTTAGCAACACTATCGCACTCCGTATAAATACGGAGTGACGAACCCGCGAGTACAGGCTAGGCCTCACTCATCATGGAATCAAATAGGCGACAGGAGATATGAATGATACTTTGATCTAAATTAGATGTGCATGAGCATCCACTATATTCTAATTGACGAGCAGTCATACAAACGGATAAACAAATTATGCGTCTTCTCCACTGGATCGAAAGGAATGGTTCAACTAGAACTCAAGCCTAGGATCAAGAATGGATGAAGAACACAAGAACACATCACCTATGTACGAATGCTACTTTAGTCTAATTGGAATATATTGAAATACTCACTTTAGTCTAATTGAATAACGACATCACCCATGAGGTACAAGAGGATGATGGATGATGAACAGATCATTACCATCTCACCTCTACTCACGCACACACACTCCCTCTCTACCTAGCACCACCTAGGCTAGATCCTCCACACACACACCCATGGTGAGGTGCCCTCTCCTCCTCTCTTGGTTGAGGTGAAGTTTCACCTCAACCAAGAGAGGAGGAGAGGGGAGAAAGAGATAAATGTGAGAAGTTGCCTTCAAGTGTGTTGTCCTCATCTTACCCCCACTCTCTTCTATTTATAGGGGCTGGAAAACTTCGTGAGACGCCGCGAGCACCCTCGGAATGCGACAAGGAGCCAACCAATAGCCACACGTGGAAGGCCAGGATGAGCCGACCTAGAGGCGGTTCGGCTGACCTGTGGGGTGGGCCGACCCCTGGGTGGGCCCTCTTGTGCTGTGCTTTCTCTAGGTGGCTGTCAGGTGGGTCCTCAAGGCAGTTTCGGGTGCCCACGTGGATTTGAGGCAGTTTGGACGCGTAGGTGGGCCATATGATCCTTGTGACGTACATGTGGCGGCTTCTGATTCGTTGGTCTTCTTCCCATGGATTGATGACGTCATGGATCCAGGGGATGCTTGCATGGCAGCCCCTCATTGGCTGAGCCCGAATTGCTTGGATCATGGAGGTGTGTCTTGTTCTCTTTTCTTGTGCTAAATACCTGCATTCATCTTTGCATTGCCACTAGTGGAATTTGTTAGTATAAGCTCCTATTCTACTGTGGATGCATGGTTCTTGTGGTGAAATGTAGGAGTTGATGGCCTTAAAATAGGCACTTAACAGCCGTGAACAGCCAACCTAAAGACGGTGACACATATTTGGCATCCCCGGCCACGACGACGAGCCGGCGACCTCAGGCCATGAGCCGACGTGGATCTGGCCCCTCCGACCATCATGAGAACAACAACTTCATTCGCGGTAGAGATTAGTCCTGCTTGATCCCCCAACGCCCTCTCTCTGCTCGGCCACCCAATCTGCTATATATTCCTGTCAAGGTGGATTAGGGAGACATGCCTTAATAGTTCATTCTTTAATTGATTGACTGTGGATTTGATGGATGGATTTTGTTGCTACAAGTCTATTTGAATAAATTGTTGCTAACAGATGAAGTTATATGAACTATTGAAATTCATTTTCATGTTCCTGGTGCTACAATTTTTGCACTGTAAATTCATGAAAAGCATTAAGGATTAATGCATACTTTAATTCTGCTATGCTTTGAATGTACCAGATCGACAGTTATGCTTTGGTCTTGTTAGCATACTTTAATTCTGATGCCACATAATGTCAGTGGGACATGCATCGTAGTGGTTTATAATGTAGTGATAACTAGACTGTCCTATGCTTTGTCGTGAGTGTTAATTGTTTCACTAGTGTCATATATATTATTATTGTTGGTGTCATGATGTGTTGTGAGTGTTGTTTCACTACTGTCATATATAATGTCAAGATTGTTTTATCCTTTTGTTGCATGTAGACATAGAACACACAATCCATCGCTGCTGAAGTTGGACAAGGAAGCAGTTGAAGGAATTTATTCTCTGCTTTGATATATAAGCATATTGCTGTGTTCCTATCAAAATGGTTAGCACATATCCATGTATGCTAATTAAGTAAAATATGAACTATGTATGTCTATGCTGATTTTATTTACGACTTGTAATGATTTATAGTCTAATATCGGCTATTTTGCATGTCAGAAAAAAAGAATTTATCTAATAAGAATTTTGTTTAGATTTTCAGTCTTGCTTATGTTGCTCTACTGACAACCTGACATATCATCTATGCAGTCTCCCACAACAACAAACTCATCTACCTCCAGTGCACCATCACAGCCCCATCGGCGGTGAACCTTCTTCACAGGGTCACTCAGCACAAACTGCTGTGAGTAGTACAAGATCCCGCGGGTCAAGGACACAAACCAAATGGTCAGAAGACAAGTTGGCTGCAACTAGACTTGATGCCAATTTTTATCCTACCCAGATGCTGCGAGGGATAGATTAGTATTGGTCTGTGACCTCATTTCTCGGGAGAGGGTGTCAATCAACAAGGCTTTTGATGGTCTCTCACCAATTGAGAAGGAACAGTTGTTCACAGTTTTAGAGGAAAAGCTAGATTACCCAGCCAATCTGGAAGAATCTGTTCTCAAGAAGGCAGTTAAACCAGCTATATCAGAGATTGGAACCTTGCAACGGTGGTTCCAGGATCATTTAAGAAAAAATATGTGAGCGAAGAGGAGCCTCCCTTTGCGAAGCACGCCTTTTTGCAGCAACAAGACTGGGACATGTTTGTGCAGGAAACCAATTCTCCTTCATTTCAGCAATTGAGCCAGGAGATGGAACAAAAGAGGGCATTGCATAATAAGCCACACAAGACGGGCATAAAAGGTTATCGTGGTAAAAGGAAAGAGTGCGAGGAGGAGGATGCAAAGCTAGCTGCAGAAGGAAAACAAAACCCTTGGGACCAATTTCCTGGACGTTCGAGACCTTATCTGCGGGCAAGGGTAGGGAAGAAGAGGAAGAACACTAGTGAAGGAAGCGGGGACATAACATTCAGTAACCCTACGGTGGTGGGGGTAGCAGATAGGGTGAAAGCACTTGCTGCTCAGGGTAGCGATGGTTCTTTCTCTGGGGTTAGGGAGAATGATATCCTCACCGCAACACTTGAGACTCAAGAGCATCGAGGTCGGGTTCGAGGCGTGTCTAGTTCACTTGGCTGGGTAAAGGGTTTGGTGAAGAGTTTGCTGGAATGTACAGGAAGAAGAGGAATAACAGGTTTGATCATATGATGGACATAACATTTAAAACAGTTGTCCATGCTCTAAGACTAGCAGGCATCGAAATACGAAAAATGTACTTCTTCCTTCCCAATTACCAACACTTGTCAGTAGCAGTGAGGAAGAAGACGTGCATGGCAGCGAGGAAGAAGATGCGCATGACAGCGAGGAAGATGCCCGTGGTAGAGAGCAAGACCATTGGCATGTCAACGAGGACGAAGTGAATCAAGTGCACAGTAATAGTCAATCACCTATGCTGGACACAATAGATAAGCCGAAAGAGCCAACCGCGTGCAGCCTTTTGGATGCCACTGGGATTAATGTGGAGCTCGCACTAGCGAACGTCTTTCCATTTCAAAAGGCTTGCCATGCAGTACTGGTGCAGGATGGGTATGTTGTGGTGCAACCTACTTATGTGTGGGCTAATGCGGGTCACTACCCTCTGCCTGTACCAATTGATGGGGGTGACATAGCAACCCTAGCTGAGGCTCTCGTTCAAAGGATCAAATGGCCAAATGACAGGATCCTTATACCACCCATGACGAGACATCCTAATCCTGAAGTCGCAACAGGTAGCAGGGGTACAACATTAGATGGAGGTACTGCAGCTCAGTGTCAGCAAGAGAAGGCTCAGCAGCAGCAGCAGATCAGCAAAACTACATAGCAGGAGCGTCGACAACAACCGAAGGAGCCCAGGCAAACTCCACCTAAGCAACAGCTGCACATGAGGATAAGCAACAGACGAAATAGCAGCCTCTACAGCAGCAGGAGGAGGAGCCCAGGCAATCTCCCCCTAAGCAACAGATGCAACAGCAGCCTCTGCAACAAGAGGAGGAGGCCAGGAAATCTCCACTGCAAAAGGAGAACCAGGCCAGGAAACCTCTGTCTAAAGATGAGATTCTTAACTGTATTATTGGGATAGAATAGGAACCAAAATACAAGCCTGTGTACCTATGTTGTCAGAAGCGGACTTAGAGGCTGCTGGACCAAATTGGGCCAGGTTGCATACTTACGTCATGGAACATAGTAAGGATAAACTTGCCTTTCCAGCAAAGGTGGATCAAAACTACATTCAAGGTGATGGTGCTTTAATGTTAAACATTGCATTCAGTGGCGTGTATAACCTTACAACCCTGGCTTCTCTGGATGTTACCTTCTTGAGGTTGTGGACATTGTAAGTCCCTTAAAACCTAAAAAGATATTTCTTTAATTTTGACCACAAAGTTCATGCATGCTAACAATTTGATTTTTTGTAGGAAAATGATGGACAAGGCAGTGGAGATGCAAATCAGTGTTGGGATTTTGGATCCAGATATTTTCACTTCCACAAATATTTCTCAGCATTCTGGCCTTGTAGTAAAAGCAATCGGAAATACAATGAACAACGACTACGTGGTGGGTGCCTACTACACTGGCCACTGGGTAGCGATCCTAGGCTTCCCAGACTGAGGGGCTGGTGGAGGAGATGTTGGTGCCGCGGGAACTGAACGACCCCTCACCCCTGAGGCTCCTGGAGTGCTGACTTGAAGTGGCGGAACCACCGGGGGTGGCGGAGTCACCACCAGTCACGGGCGAACCTCCGGGCGCCTCTGGTAGGGGCTGCTAGCACGACCCCGTGGCTTCCTTAGCTTCCCTGGTGAAGCGGAACGGCCAGAAGTGCGTGAAATCATGGGCGCTAAGGGCTAGATAGCTTCCTCCTTGGCCTTCAACATCCCCTCAATGGCCACCTTCTCTCCACGATTCCCCACAAGGGGAAAAGAAGCGAGCGGCGGCACATCGAGGATGCAAGCGACCTCCATGGGTGCTGCCCCCTTTGGGGGTGTAGCAATGGCAGGGACATCTCCCTCGATGGGGTCGAAGGAGGAGGCCTCCGCGATGAAGGGGACAATGCTCTTGCCGTCCGTAGCGGGTGGCAGCGGTGCGAGAGGAGGGTTGAGCAGGGGGATGGAGTTTCTACGCGGCTCGAGAATTCGCCAGGCGGCGAGGAGAGGGTTTCTGGAGGACGAAGGAGTGCGCACGCGAAAGGGGAGAGGCGGCGGCAACCCTTCTGGGTCGTCCGAGCCCATCTGGGCTTCGTTGGGCCTCGGCTTCGGCCTGCAGGCTCTAGTGGGGCTCAGGGGTTCTGGGCCAGGTGCCCCACCAATTCGAAGGTCAGAAGACTGGAAAAGGAAGAGTGGGTTTATGGGCATATAGTTGCCCTTGTCCCAACTCAACTTTACCCAAATCTCTCTATATTCTATCGGCTCAAAATGGGGGTCTTACCTGAACTCATACCTAGATGAAAAACGTTGTGCCCCCTTCTTGCTTACGTTGTCCGTGTTCCTCATTCGCCTGCATGGTTAGTAGCAAGCGAATATCCGAAAGATAATTTTCCCCGAATGGAATATGGAATTAAGTTCATGGGAAGAATCTTATCTCGGAGTATCTTATGATGTTCTCCTGCTCAACCATGTATGTCCTCCTTGCAAGTTGTCTCGGTGATAATGTGTACAATGGTTTTCTTTCCTGCAAGGTTAGTGCTAGTGTACGATGCAAGCTGTATATTGGTAATTCTCACAAACCACCTTAGGGGGACTATGATGGGTAACCCTAGGGAGATTGTGCAACTTAACAAAGCCACAGGACCCCGGACGAGAGTCCACAGAGATGATAAAGATGAGCATGAGAAGAGTGCTCTGAGAGTGGAAGATCTCATCTCTGAGAAAACATAACTCAAGAGTGCTCGGACCCGAGATTGTAAGAGTGAAGTGCCATGGGTCAGACGAACACTTTGAGTAACGAATCGAGAGTAACGAACCTGTTAGTTCATTCCCTCCCTAGATTGACTAAGATTCAGTCCTCACAACTGTGAGAGTGGCACATAAATCAACCTAAGCTTCCACCGGGAGCATACGAAGTAAGAGTGCATTCATGCTCCCATCGGGCATCGATCAAGTCAAGGAGTGAAGAGTGGAATTTTGGTTCACTTGACTAATCAGCATCGATCACAATTAGTCTCAAGATAATAAAGTGGATTGCTCAATTTCATTGGTATAAAGCCGTGCTTCCTTAGGCCAAGAATGTGGAAGTTTATGGATCAAGGGCCAGTGTCTTGACTAACCCTTGGTGTGGTGGCACCTCAGATTGAGTCTTGGCATGAAGCATGGGGTGTACTACCGTAACCTTTCCCGGAAAGTCATAGTTAGGTTGAAATAATCATTCTTGCCAGGAACGATTTTCCTTCCCAAACCACTCCTTTCCATCTCCCTCTGAGACTAAGTCTCGAGGGGCGATCTTTAAGAGAAGAAACGATAGGGGAACCTAAGGGCAGAATTCACACAAGGTGCTCTTTCCCATAGATTCCTACCAATCAGGAATGATATCTTCGACCAGAGCGAAGTGGAAGTCAGAGTGTAAGCTTGGGCTCTTTCGAAGATAGATCTAGGCAACTCGACATCGTCTCTTTTGGCTACTTCGCTACTCGAGACAGGCGGGGAACTGAAATCTCGGATTACTCCTAGAGTTTCCTTTCCTCATTCTGGCTCCAGGAACATAAAGGCGCCTCCCGAGAGGGCATCATGTCTCATGGCACTGTCTTTTAGTACACCAACCCAGAAATGGTGCAAAAGCACCGGGTCGGGTAAACTAAGGACTGGGCACGTTTCGACCAAAGAGGCAAAATGGTGCCATGCCATTCCTAGTGATTCCTCCTCTCCTTGTTTAAAATTGAGGATTACGGTTCTTATGGCAATGATATGTCGCAGTGGGAAGAATGGGATGCAGAAAGCTACCCTCAAACTTTCCCAGCTGGAATGACCAGAACCGAAACAACGGTACCAGGTTCTCACCTTCCCAGAGAGGGAGAACGGGAACAGGTTCCTCTTAAGAACATCTTGTGTCATCTGGGTTCTACCCTGGGTGGAACACAATTGCTCAAAGTCTCTTACATGGTCGTAGCGGTTCTCATGACTCATCCCCGAGAAGGAATTTTCCTGAACTAGCTTCATGAGAGATGGGTCAATCTGGTAAGGTGATAATGGAATGGGTCCTAAAGAGGACGGTTCTCCAGAATCACTCATGACAGGCGGAAGGTGTGTACGAGGATAACCTTCCATGGATAACGGGGGTAGGGGTAGAACAAAAAGGAAAAACAAAAGATACGAGGATAGTCTGGTTCGTAGATTCATGACAACCGTTCCTCGGCAACAGCTCTAGAAATGCTTATTGGTATTTCTTAACGTCACCACTACGGCGCCGAGATAGCGTGAGCGTAAGAATCACCTGGGTATACCTATGGGTACTAACGAATCCACAAGCGCATGGATATACTATTGTAGCACTTCACCTAAGGAGTATTCCAAAGGGTATCGAATCCTAAGAATAGAAGGGGAGCTCTACGAATGACTATCCAAGGACACAGGATCCCTACTGAGGTGGATCGAGAGGTGAGGAGTCTCCTATGGGTATTGATTCTAGAAGGGCACAAGCTCGAGGTAAGGACACTCGCTTCGGGCACCAATTCCCTCCTGGCTATAACAGGTCGGTTCGGGCCCAAACCTCTACGCCGTATCCAAACGCGGGGGAATACAAAGGGTCCAACGGCTGTCACTACCGCGGCCTACCCCAAGACAAACCGTGGGATACGGGGCAAACGAAGGATAACCCGCAGTCTAGACACCACATCTACACCACCGATCACTACTATACCACAGCTACGTGTGACGTCCCATAGCAGCACTATCACACTCTGTATAAATAAGGAGCGACGAACCCGCGAGTACGGGCTAGGCCTCACTCATCATGGAATCAAATAGGTGATAGGAGATATGAATGATACTTTGATCTAAATCAGATATGTATGAGCATCCACTATATTCTAATTGACGAGCAGTCATACAAACAGATAAACAAATTATGCGTCTTCACCACTGGATCGAAAGGAATGGTTCAACTAGAACTCAAGCCTAGGATCAAGAATGGATGAAGAACACAAGAACATATCATCTATGCACGAATTCTACTTTAGTCTGATTGGAATATATTGAAATACTCACTTTACTCTAAATAAAGAACGACATCACCCATGAGGTACAAGAGGATGATGGATGATGAACGGATCATCACCATCTCACCTCTACTCACTCACACACACTCCCTCCCTACCTATCACCACCTAGGCTAGAACCTCCACACACACACACACCAATGGTGAGGTGAAGTTTCACCTCAACCAAGAGAGGAGGAGAGGGGAGAAAGAGACAAAGGTGAGAAGTTGCCTTCAAGTGTGTTGTCCTCTTCTTACCCCCACTCTCTTCTATTTATAGGGGTTGGACAACTTCGTGAGACGCCGCGAGCACCCTCAGAATACAACAAGGAGCCAACCAATAGCCACACGTGGAAGGCCAGGATGAGCCAAGCCAGAGGCGGTTCGGCCGACCTGTGGGGTCGGCCGACCCCTAGGTGGGCCCTCTTGTGTTGTGCTTTCTCAGGTGGCTATCAGGTGGGTCCTCAAGGCAGTTCCGGGTGCCCACACGTGGATTTGAGGCAGTTTGGACACGTAGGTGGGCCATATGATCCTTGTGACGTACATGTGGTGGCTTCTGATTCGTCGGGTCTTCTTCCCATGGATTGATGACGTCATGGATCCAGGGGATGCTTGCATGGCATCCCCTCATTAGCTGAGCCTGAATTGCTTGGATCATAGAGGTGTGTCTTGTTCTCTTTTCTTGTGCTAAATATCAACATTTATCTTTGCATTGCCACTGGTGGAATTTGTTAGTATAAGCTCCTATTCTACTGTGGATGCATGGTTCTTGTGGTGAAATGTAGGAGTTGATGGCCTTAAAATAGGCACTTAACAGCCGTGAACAGCCAACCTAAAGACGGTGACACGGATCTAGCATCCCCGGCCACGACGACGAGCCGGCGACCTCAGGCCATGAGCCGACGTGGATCTGGCCCCTCCGACCATCACGAGAACAACTACTTCATTCGCAGCAGAGATTAGTCCTGCTTGATCCCCCAACGCCCTCTCTCTGCTTGGCCACCCAATCTGCTATATATTCCTATCAAGGTGGATTAGGGAGACATGCCTTAATAGTTCATTTTTTAATTGATTGACTGTGGATTTGATGGATGGATTTTGTTGCTACAAGTCTATTTGAATAAATTGTTGCTAACAGATGAAGTTATATGAACTGTTGAAATTCATTTTCTTGTTCCTGGTGCTACAATTTTTGCACTGTAAATTCATGAAAAGCATTAAGGATTAATGCATACTTTAATTCTGCTATGCTTTGAATGTACCAGATCGACAGTTATGCTTTGGACCTGTTAGCATACTTTAATTCTGATGCCACATAATGTCAGTGGGACATGCATCGCAGTGGTTTATAATGTAGTGATAACTAGACTGTCCTATGCTTTGTCGTGAGTGTTAATTGTTTCACTAGTGTCATATATATTGTTATTGTTGGTGTCATGATGTGTTGTGAGTGTTGTTTCACTACTGTCATATATAATGTCAAGATTGTTTTATCCTTTTGTTGCATGTAGACATGGAACACACAATCCATCGCTGCTGAAGTTGGACAAGGAAGCAGTTGAAGGAATTTATTCTCTGCTTTGATATATAAGCATATTGCTGTGTTCCTATCAAAATGGTTAGCACTTATCCATGTATGATAATTAAGTAAAATATGAACTGTGTATGTCTATGCTGATTTTATTTACGACTTGTAATGATTTATAGTCTAATATCGGCTATTTTGCCTGTCAGAGAAAAAGAATTTATCTAATAAGAATTTTGTTTAGATTTTCAGTCTTCCTTATGTTGCTCTACTGACAACCTGACATATCATCTATGCAGTCTCCCACAACAACAAACTCCTCTACCTCCAGTGCACTATGATAGCCCCATCGGCGGTGAACCTTCTTCACAGGGTCACTCAGCACGAACTGCTGTGAGTAGTACAAGATCCCGCGGGTCAAGGACACAAACCAAATGGTCAGAAGACAAGTTGGCTGCAACTGGACTTGATGCCAATTTTTATCCTACCCCAGATGCTGCGAGGGATAGATTAGTATTGGTCTGTGGCCTCATTTCTCGGGAGAGGGTGTCAATCAACAAGGTGTTTGATGGTCTCTCACCAATTGAGAAGGAACAATTGTTCACAGTTTTAGAGGAAAAGCTAGATTACCTAGTGAATCTGGAAGAATCTGTTCGCAAGGAGGCAGTTAAGCTAGCTATATCAGAGATTGGAACCTTGCAATGGTGGTTCAAGGATCATTTAAGAAAAAAAATATGTGAGCGAAGAGGAGCCTCCCTTTGCGAAGCATGTCTTTTTGTAGCAACAAGACTGGGACATGTTTGTGCAGGAAACCAATTCTCCTTCATTTCAGCAATTGAGCCAGGAGATGGAACAAAAGAGAGCATTGCATAATAAGCCACACAAGACGGGCAGAAAAGGTTATCGTGGTAAAAGGAAAGAGTGCAAGGAGGACGATGCAAAGCTAGCTGCAGAAGGAAAACAAAACCCTTGGGACCAATTTCCTGGACGTTCGAGACCTTATCTGCGGGCAAGGGTAGGGAAGAAGAGGAAGAACACTAGTGAAGGAAGCTGGGACATAACATTCAGTAACCCTGTGGTGGTGGGGGTAGCAGATAGGGTGAAAGCACTTGCTGCTCAGGGTAGTGATGGTTCTTTCTCTGGGGTAAGGGCGAATGATATCCTCACGGAAACACTTGAGACTCCAGAGCATCAAGGTCGGGTTCGAGGCGTGTCTAGTTCACTTGGCTGGGTAAAGGGTTTGGTGTAGAGTTTGCTGGAATGTACAGGAAGGAGAGGAATAAGAGGTCTGATCATATGATGGACATAACATTTAAAACAGTTGTCCATGCTCTAAGACTACCAGGCATCGAAATACCGAAAAATGTACTTCTTCCTTCCCAATTACCAACGCCTGTCAGTAGCAGTGAGGAAGAAGACGTGCATGGCAGCGAGGAAGAAGATGCGCATGACAGCGAGGAAGATGCCCGTGGTAGAGAGCAAGACCATTGGCATGTCAACGAGGACAAAGCGAATCAAGTGCACAGTGATAGTCGATCACCTATGCTGGACACAATAGATAAGCCAACAGAGCCAACCGCGTGCAGCCTTTTGGATGCCACCGGGATTAATGTGGAGCTTGCACTAGCGAAAGTCTTTCCATTTCAAAAGGCTTGCCATGCAGTACTGGTGCAGGATGGGTATGTTGTGGTGCAACCTACTTATGTGTGGGCTAATGCGGGTCACTACCCTCTGCCTGTACCAATTGATGGGGGTGACATAGCAACACTAGCTGAGGCTCTCGTTCAAAGGATCCAATGACCAAATGACAGGATCCTTATACCACCCATGATGAGACATCCCAATCCTGAAGCCGCAACAGGTAGCAGGGGTACAGCAGCAGATTAGCAAAACTACGCAGCAGGAGCGTCGACAACAACCGAAGGAGCCCAGGCAAACTCCACCTAAGCAACAGCTGCAAATGAGGATAAGCAACAGATGAAATAGCAGCCTGTACAACAGCAGGAGGAGCCCAGGCAATCTCCCCCTAAGCAGCAGATGCAACAGCAGCCTCTGCAAAAAGAGGAGGAGGCCAGGCAATTTCCACTACAAAAGGAGAACCAGGCCAGGAAACCTCTGTCTAAAGATGAGATTCTTAATTGTATTATTGGGATAGAACAGGAACCAAAATACAAGCCAGGTGTACCTATGTTGTCAGAAGCGGACTTAGAGGCTGCTGGACCAAATTGGGCCAGGTTGCATACTTACGTCATGGAACACAGTAAGGATAAACTTGCCTTTCCAGCAAAGGTGGATCAAGACTACATTAAAGGTGATGGTGCTTTAATGTTAAACATTGCATTCAGTGGCGTGTATAACCTTATAACCCTGGCTTCTCTGGATGTTACCTTCTTGAGGTTGTGGACATTGTAAGTCCCTTAAAACCTAAAAAGATATTTCTTTAATTTTGACCACAAAGTTCATGCATGCTAACAATTTGATTTTTTGTAGGAAAATGATGGACAAGGCAGTGGAGATGCAGATCAGTGTTGGGTTTTTGGATCCAGATATTTTCACTTCCACAAATATTTCTCAGCATTCTGGCCTTGTAGTAAAAGCAATCGGAAATACAATGAACAACGACTACGTGGTGGGTGCCTACTACACTGGCCACTGGGTAACACTAATCATCTATATGAAGTTCAAAGAGGTTTGGTATCTAGATTCTTCTAAACAATATCCCGCGCAAAAGTTCACAGACCTCAAAGCTGTTGTGGACTGTAGGTTTTGTTCAGAAAAATTCAATCTCTTAGTGTTTCTAATCAGTATTGCTGATCATGCAGGGCCTTTGGTACATGTGCACAGGACGGAGTGATGAAAGGAAAGAAGAAAAAGCCATAAACCACAACACTCGAGCACAAACCAAATCTCGATTTAAGACTGAGGTTTTTTATGGTCCCTTCTTACCTATTTGGTACTGCATTAACCTGTCTTTTTGGTACCACTATGCAGTGTGCTCAGCAGCCATGGCGGTCCTCTTTACGTGGATTCAATGTGGTATTCAATATGTTAAGACTACTCGATGACATACCTGAGATCAAGAAGGCTGTTGTAAGTAGATAATAATGCTCAGCCTTGTCTCTGCTCATATTCTCCATTTGATTTTAGAAACTGATTTTTACTTCCATTCTCCTAATGATTGTATTTTGCACGATTTCAAAGCTGCCGTAGATGTTTCTACAAAAGATCTAAAGCGGATCTGGGAGATGTTGTGCGAGTACATTCTTAAGGAAACCATCGACCGAAAGGGCAACTTTCTATAATGGTGCACCGTGAGTTCATTGTATCCAGAAACTTGAAACTTGCTGCATTCAGTCTTTTTTAGTCAGGTGTTGTTGCCTAAGAAACCTGCTTGGCTTGCTTGGTTGGGGTCAGATGTTGCCTGGTTCAGGCAGTTTTCTCATGACTCCATCCAAACAAGCCCTGATGAGTAACTTGAAACTTGATGTGATCTTGCTTGTCTATAAATGTGATCTTGCTTGTCTATATCTGTGATGTGAGAATGTGTTTGTGATGTCTCCTTGCTGTGGTGACTACCATATCCTAGCTGGTTCCAGGATGGCAGGATGCAGCCCCTAATGGCTGCCAAATCCTGGCTGGTTCCAGGATGCAACCGGCAAGCAGGCAGGTTACTGTGGGCGTAGCCTACGTATATGTAACAGGCGTTAATTCAAGCTCGTTACAAACACTGATCAGTGAGTAACGGGCTTCATTTGGAATGCCCGTTACAAACATGCCAACAATGTAACGGGCAGCGTAAAAGCCCATTACAAACACTGATCAGTGAGTAACGGGCTTCATTTGGAACGCCCGTTACAAACATGCCAACAATGTAACGGGCAGTGTAAAAGCCATTACAAATACTGACCGGTGGGCCCCAGAACTTGGCCCGTTCGTCAAGATAGAGGAGACGTGGGTTCACAACACACGTCTCCTTTAGTCGAGAGACAGGAGACGCGCGTGAAATAGACGCGTCTCATTTTGTTGAGACAGAGGAGACGCAGGTTCACAGTACGCGTCTCCAATGTTGAGTTCATGTAACGGGCTCTGTTTTGGTGCTCGTTACTAAACTTCCCTGTGGGCCCAGAGAAACAACCATTTTCACGTGACCGGTGACTAGTTGGGGTAACAGTCGTTGTTTGATGCCCGTTACGAATACTAGTTGTGCTGAGACGCACGTGAAATAGATGCATCTCATTTCGTCGAGACAGAGGAGACACATGTTCACAGCACGTGTCTCCGATGTTGAGTTCATGTAACGGGCTCTGTTTTGGTGCCCGTTACCAAAGTTCCCTATGGGCCCAGAGAAATAGCCATTTCACGTGACCGGTGACTAGTTGTGGTAACGGTCGTTGTTTGATGCCCGTTACGAATACGTGTTATCAGTAACGGGCATCAGCCCGTTACCTTTCTTCGCTCATTTGTAACACTTGATCGGTAATGGGCGCTTTGCCCGTTACTAAAGGCCATCTATACCCGTTACCAAAGTGAGTTTTTCACGTAGTGCTTGCTCCTGCACTTCATCCTCGAAGATCTCCTCGCCAAGTTCATCATCTCCTGCACACTCAAAGATCAAAGAACTATGTGGCTGTGTCTCGTCGAAGGTCACCTTGCAAGTCTCCACGATTTGGTTAGTTTCCAAGTTGTGTACACGAAATGCTCTAGAGTGAGTAGCATAACCAAAAAAATACCATCGACAGACCTAGCCTTAAACTTATCCAGATTCTTGCCATTCTTGAGAATGAAACACTTGCAATCGAAAACATGGAAATGACTCACCTTGGGACTGCTACCATGCATAAGCTCATAGCAGGTCTTCTTCTTATAAGCTCGGAGAAAAATCCTGTTCGACACATAGCACGCGGTGAATACCGCCTCAGCTCATTACCTTCTCGGAGTCCTATGCTCATCGAGCATCATCCGAGCCATGTCACACAAGGTCCTATTCTTTCTTTCCACAATGTCGTCCTAAGGAGGGGTGTACGGAGAAGAAAACTGGTGCTCAAGACCCAAGTCATGGAAAAAGGTTTCAAAGTGAGAGTTTTTAAATTCTGTGCCATTGTCACTGCGAATCACTCGAATGACTACTCTGTGCCTCTCATTCTTCAACCTCAAGACCAGATCTCAAACAAAGCCAAACGTCTCACCCTTGTCCTCCAAAAAGAAAACCCAGCCATACCGAGAGTAATCTTCCACCACAACCAGGATGTACCACTTGCCACCCACCGAGCGCACATGAGCTGGGCCAACGAGGTCCATATGAACCAGCCCACGTGGACGCTCTATCATGACATCGATCAGGGGTGAATGAGAAGCGGCTACCATCATGGCGTGCCTGCACGGCGCACACACCAAATTTTTCTCGAACTGCAACCGAGGTAATCCTCGGACCAAGCTAAGTCCACTCAAGCGTGACAAAAGGTCAAAGCTCAAGTGACCCAACCTCATTTGCCACTTCCACAACTCACCAGTAGAACCAGCCACAAAACACCTAGCCACAAGACTGGAAAAAATCCGCACAAAAAATTTGACCCTCAGGAACGACCATACACACAAGGTCCCTCGAGCATAAAGGATTCGAGAAGCACGAGACTTAAACAACACCTTAAAGCCCTTGTCATAAAGCTGAGACACCGAAAGCAAATTAAAACCAAGTGACTTGACTAAGGCAACACGCTTCAGAACCACTTTATCAATTACCCTGACTTCACCTTCCGGAAGCACACGTTCTCGTCCATTGTCACTGAAAGTGATGTACACCTTTGACACCACCGGGGTGAGGCTGGAGAACCACTCCCAATCTCCGGTCATATGCCTCGAGCAACCGGAGTGGATCAGCCAAACGTTCCCTAAGCCTCCCGCCTAAAAATAAAAAATGAGGACGGGAGTGAGAAACGATTAAACATTGGGGTTAGTACCAAAAGAGTAAAACCAGTGCTGAGCCATCTGCTCCAAAATGGGGTTAGCACGATCCATCCTACCACGTCCGACAACTCTCGAATCCATCCTACCACTCCTATTAAAATTGGAACCACCACGAGGAAACCACTCCCGTCTCGCTGGGGGAGTACATGTACTATGAAAGGAAGATCGTGGACCGTAGCTCCTCTGAGACTCAAAGCTGCGACTTCTCCCAAACTCATAGCGATCACGAGGAGGAGAACGTCTAGTAAACTCAACACTACCAGACTCAACATGCTTATCACCTGTACCGTGACCAAAGGAACTGAAACGGCCATCACCATGAGCATGAAATGCAAACTGCTCACTCTACTACCTCCAAACGGGTCTGACCGGTTTCGGAACCGGTCTGACCGGTTTGCCCTGGCCAGCAGGATCTCTTCCACCCAAAGCACTCATATCTTCCCAAGCCGGAACTGTACGCACAATGGCCTTTCCCCTAGGTAGTGGCATACGAGACTGTTGATGGTGAATTTCCGTCAACAACCTAGCCACGAGTTTACCTTCGGTGTTGGCATTTATTTGATATCCAAACTAACGATCCTAACCCTCATGATATATCAAGTTCACACTCGCATGTGGTTTTTGGAATTTATTGTTTACGCAGGAATTAAGCACCTAACTGAGGACTTCCGGGTAAAGTTCATCGAGCACATTGCGAGAAGATCATGAAGCCCGACACAAGTCAAGACACGAGGTGAACATAACTCCAAATGATCCAAGGACTAAAGCTTGAAGCCCTGAAACACCAAGGACCTAAACAGAAGATGCAGGAGTTCGCGCGCCAAGCACCCTTATCCAAACCGAGGGGAAAACGACGTCAAGGACCCACATGCAGTTCAGCAAAAACTCAAGAAGATGTGAGAAGCTTCGAGAAGCAAGACGGAGGCGAGACGGGCTAGAATGGGCCTAGGCCGGTCGGCCCAGGCCAGCCGGCCCAGCCCATTCTATGCCCCGTTCACCACCCCCTTTGACCTAGCTGATCCTCGGGCTATTTATAGTCCCCATGCCAAGAGCCACGCATCATACCATTCGTCATCTGCCGCCGAAGAGCAGAGAAGCTAGTGTGACACCATCTCAGAGAGGAGGGTCGTGCTAGTTATCTAGGGTTTCCCTAGCCGTCATGGGAACCTTTCATGGAAGACCACGTCGGAGGTCTGGAGCAAGGATCAAGATCAAGGTAGGATCCCGGTGGTGATCTTGTTCATGTAATCATTCATGGTGAAGTTCTTTAAGTGAATCCGATTTCTACCGATCAAGTGCCTTCTCTATGATTTTACTCTCTCTTGGTTTTGCTTCTTCCTCAATCTATACTTAAGATAAATTGCTAAGGGTGCTCTTGTAGCCGCAGTGGCTAGAGGTGCATACCGGACCTATGAAGCGTTTCCAACTTGGTCTTCTTGAACTCGCCCTAGGCTAACCCGCACGAATAAGGGCGCGTCGCGATAGGGCGGTAGCATCCGAAAGGCGGGCGTCTTCGGAATCGGAATGGAGGCCATGATTTATAGATGCTTTTTATGAGATTCGCTTTGCTATCTTCATCTATCTTGTTCAGAGCTACAACATAAGCATGATCTAAGCTCTCTAGATCGGTTATCTCTATGCTTTCTCTTGCTACCTCTTGTGTTTAGTAGATTAGATTAGATTAGATGCAATTTGGTTCTTCAAAAGAAAGTGTTTCTTTGCCTTACTATATTGAATCCTTGCGTTGCACATGTTCCACGGATTCGATACCTTGGGTCCTTACTCAAGGGAAAAAGGATTACGACGGGGATCTGGACGCTTGCGGATCCAAATGAACTTTGATACAATATTTAACCGTCAACAAGCCCTTTTTTCTGGTGTCGTTGCCGGGGAACAAGCAATCAAGATCCAATCTAGTATCGCATTTGAAAATATTTTCAGTTTTTCTTTTGATTTTTATTTTGCATCTCGTAACTTTTATCATCCTCAAAAAAAAGTCAATCTAATCTAATTTCTGACTAACCCTAATTTTTCTTTTAGATTTTTTTATATTTTGTTTATTGCTAACCCTAACCGGAGATGGACGGCTACCTCTCCAAGAAACCCAAAAATTTTGTAGATCCACGAAAACTTTACAGGCAAAAGAGACGTGCAACACAAGCTAAGGAATTTGTAGATCCAAAAGCCAACACCAAAGGATTGTCGGAATCTCCAAGGGAATCATCACCTCCAAGTTCAAAGGGAGATTAACCTCAATTGCCACCCATGGGAGAAGAATCACAGCCAAAGCACAAGATCGGGGAGCTATGCACCCCGGACGTTGATGATATACCAATCCGAAACCTTGAAGACGTCAAAAGGTCGTTGAAGATCAAGGTCTCAACTATCTGCATGGTGCAACACTCGCCTTTTACCGGTAAAGAGGATCCGAACCCTCATCTCCAAGCATTCATTCAACTATGTCAAACTTTCAATGTGGATGGGGTGACTCAAAATCAAATGAGGGCAAGGCTTTTTCCACTCTTGCTACTTGGAAGAGCTTTGCATTGGTTCTACACTCTACCAGCGGAGTGAAAACTAAATTGGGAAGCATTGAGGAGGGCCTTCATGAAGAAATATTATTCGCCGACCAAGACTCAGAGTTTGCGCAACAAGATTGATACATTTGTTCAATTTCCCATGGAGACGATTGAAGAAGCTTTGGAGCGTTTCAATGAATACATGCGACCCGAACTCCTTGAATGGCATATCGGTTTACTTATGAGGAGGATGGAGAAGATGGAGGTTGAAAAGCAAGAAGCTAAAAGGGCCGCCAAAGCAAGATCCATATGTGAGGAGTGTGGGGAGTACGGCCATGTCCGAGAAGATTGTACGGAGGAAGCAAAGGTGCTTGACTACATTAGGGAAGAAGAGTTGCCAAACTTCTGCTTTGGGCAAGGTAAAACTCAATCTAATGCAAGCTCGTCCATTCAAAATTCGGTTCCTTTTTCTATACAATTGAAGGACTTCATGGACAAGCAAGCTAAGATCAACAAGGACACCGTCACTAAGTTCAAGGCTATTGACAAAATATTGGAGAATATAGACGGCAAGGTGATGGAGGTCGGAAGCTCTAACCATCAAATGCTAGATATGATGAAGATGCTAGAGATGCAAGTGGGACAACTTGTCGGGCGCCTAATGGAAATCAAGGAACTTGTTGCATCTGTCAAGACCAAAGAACAAAGTCAGCCTGTGAAGACCAAAAAGATGACTAAGCCGAAGAATAAGCCTACGCCCAAGCCAAGGATGGTGCAGAGGTGGGAACCCAAGAGTGCAACACCCACAAAGAGTGTTGATCCGAAGTTAAGAAGAGAAGAAGTCTAGCTATGGACTATAAACGAAGTGAGTTGTGGGAGGCAACCCATTTGTCGAGTCAAGAATAAGCTAACGGGAGGACAACCCGATCAAGATTTCCAAATTCCAAGTAAGTTAGTCATCGAATTTGCTACGCAAGACAGTTTATTAACTCTTAAGTGGTTGAACAAGTTTTTGAAGAACCTTTTATTTGCTCGGTCATTATATTTGAATTTGTCTATCTTAAACCAACGACATGAGCCATCCGATGATTTATTTGCCTCTTTTCGAGAAACTAGAACCAAAAATTCAGATCCTATTTGAGCCTTCCATCCTCTCCATGATGGTAGGTTCAGTTTTGTTTTGCATGTTAAAAAATACACGAGTAGAGCCTCGCTATGTTCCTTAATGTTTTTGAATCTTTTGACGCATGCTAGGACTCACGTGAACATAATGAATTCAATTTTTGGTTTGATTTCACTTAATAACTACCGATTTCTCTAGAGCTAGAGTTTTTCCAAGCCCCTTTGTTTTTATTTATTCAAAATCTCTCTCTCATGTTTGGCCAAATTTAGAACCTAAACCCATACCCCCACGGTCAAGCTGGAGGACCTTGCTATCAATTAATGAAAAAAACGATCCCAGTGCAACCAAAATAAAGGTAGTCAGAAAGTTTTCGACTTACAAATGTTTTTTATGCCTAAAAACTCCTCTAAGAAGGACTCATTACTAGCTTTGAGTTAATTTTTAAATTTTCAAAATTAGAGGAGTGATTAGCGTCAAAACATGATTAAGGGGAGAATTTTGAGTTTATTTAACACCTTGTGCTCGATGATGCATCACGGGAAGGCTTTACCATCAAAACATCTTGGGCACATGTAAAGGACAAGCATGGGGGGAGGGGCAGCAAAGACGTTGTTTTGTATGAAATTAGTGAAGGTACATGAGGCATGGAAGACAAGAAGAGACCCAAAGTAAAGGAGCAAGGCATTGATCTCATCATTGAAAACGAAGGAGTGGCCGAGAGGGTTTGGCCGATGGATTCTGGTGGAGCATGATGACATAAGCCAACAAGGGAGCAAGAAGCATCCTGGAGAAAACTAGAGCCTGTAGGAGCAGGAGGCCCCCTAGGCCAATCGGCCTAGGCCGGCCGGCCTGCCCCTTCCAAACAAGCCCAGGTGCTTCCCTTCGTCTTGTAAGTAGTTCGTCCATTCGCTAGTTCGCGTTCTTGAGTTCATAGCCCAGAAGTTCCAGAAACCACCCAGAAAAAAATTCGACCTTCAATCCTAAGTCTAAAAATTCCTGAAAATTTCGTTATGATTCTTGCCCTTCCATATACTTTCTTTTTGCATTTTTCTACCAGCAAGAAACCCCCGGTAGAGTTGAATTTGTGCAACAAGGAACGATGAGAAAGTTCATGAACATCATCCTCGGAAGGAGGACATGCTCATCATCGTCGGAGGCGCCATCTAATTCTTCGCGGAAGCATTCTATTTCTGAGTCCGCGCGAAGCATGGAGGAGGACATGGCACCATCGAGGAGCGACACACTGCTCCTTGGAGGCATGAGCAGTACACGAAGCTTTTCCATGCGGCACAAACCACAAGGGCACACGGAGAAGCCACCCATTCGACCTCGACACTCAACTCGTTCATCCGCTCCGCCACCATATACTCCGAGGCACTCCATGCTTGTTTTCATCGTAAAGACGGAGGATCAACCATTGGAGGAAGAGTGAAGGAAGGAAGAAGAAATAATTCTTTCAAGTTTGGTTTGATTTTTCCTTCTCATTTCCTTTATTTTTCAGTTTGTGTGCAAATTTGTGTGTGCGTAGCATTTTCGGTTTTTATTTATTTTCAGCATGTGTGTGGTAGTGGTAGTTTTTGTTTTCCATCACCATGAATAAATTTCTCCATCGTTTTATGATCTTTAATATGGATGGGAAATTATGCCAAGTTGATATATGATGACCGTTGCCTATTTGCTTATCTTTGTACTTGTTTTATGCATGATTAAGCTGGTGCTCTCTTTAATGCAAATCTGAAATTAATTTAAATGCTAGCTTAATCCTTTGCAGAGGTCTTGTTAAAGATGAGACCCATAGTTTTTCCCATGCTCTCAATTTTGGATGGGTTAAAGATGATTTGATTTTGTTTTTAAAAGTAACGCTAACCTTGTCATTAATACCTCTTGCATTTTGCTCTACCTATCCAAAGCTTTATATTTAATTGAGTGCAAAACCTTAGTGTACAAGATTTATTTTTGGGTGCATTGATTCAAGGCTTGATTTCTCGGGCCCTAAACTGAGAAGCTGGTCAATCTATTTTTGCGTATCTATCTTAATGCTAGCCTTTTCTATCCATGTATTATAAGTTTCCACATCGAAAATTTTGCAAACCTCGCTGGATATCCACCTACAAACCTAATATATTTTTTGTGTTTACCTCCTTGACCACAACCCAATATTGGTTATGGATGAATATTTCGAGGAAGATCACAAGAATGAAGGTGCCAAGGATTGAAGTATAATTTTGGGAGTCCTCCAAGACGACATGAAGGTTGCGTGAAGGATCCTTAGAAGATTTCAAGTGTTTCTCTCTAGGAAAACATAGAAGTTTTAGTACCTACCTTGGCACAAAAATTTTGCCACCTTTTTGCCCGAGGACGTGCAATCGTCTAAGCATGGGGAAGCTACCAAGGAGGTAGGTACAATGTAATCTAGAGTTCAAGGGGAGTATATATATAAATAAACAGAGAGAGGGAAAAAGGAAAAAAGAAAAAAAAGAAAGCAAAAAATAAATGAATAAAGCTCCCCGCCTCTCTAGATGCATTAGGAATTTCAAGAGGATTCAAGATCAAGACCCATACTGTAACACCCCGTCCACCAAAGCCGCACCGCACAACCCTTCCGTAAGGGCGAGCACGCGTACACATAGCACCCTGCTTACACTTTCGTCCTCGCTTCGTGTAAAAGGGTCAACCCGAGGGTGGTATGGCTGGTGGACAAAGGCTTATAAGTTGGCTCCACCCTTGCTCAACTAGCAATGTGGCACTAAACACGCACAACTGCGCTCATGGGCCACTCATGGGCCATCCAAATTGGGCCGGGTGTGACACATACTCACCTTTCCGACCATGTGCAATCTGATAGCGAGGACTTTGTTTGTGCCTCGGGATCACTCTTTGCCATTTGCACATGTCCACTGATCTCAAAGCGTTTGTATTTTTTCTCTTCCCCCTCCTTGAAAATATTATTTTTTCCAATGGCCTTTTTGACGAGTCTCGGTAAGTCCATGAGAAGCTTGTCTTGTTTTGATAATATATTGATTATGATATCTTGGTACGACTAATCTTTTCCCAAATCTCCAGATAAAGCCTTCCACTTATATATATTTTTAGAGGGGAAAGGAGTAGAACAAATAGGCTTGAGAGACAAGATGAGATGAGAGATCATGAGCAAGATGCAAGGAGGTTTAAATTTTTGAACTTCATTTAGCTCTTTTCTTCATCTTGTACTTTATTTCAAAATTACTGAGATCCATTTAAATTTTGGGAGCATGACTAATTACTTGTGGGAAGTGCTTAATTGATATCCACCCTCCGTAGGGATGAAGGCTAGTACAGTATGGAACTCTAATGAATTAAATTTCGAGAGTATTATATTTTCTCGTGTATGATCAAGTGCAGGGTATGAACAATGAAGGGCAACACTGATATCCATTGAAGGCTTACTCGAGGACGAGCAAGGTTTAAGCATGGCGGAGCTGTTGATGGTGAATTTCTGTCAACCTAGCCATGAGTATACCTTCAGTGTTGTCATTTATTTGATATCCAAACTAACGATCCTATCCCTCATGATATATCAATTTCGCACTCGCATGTGGTATTTGGAGTTTATTGTTTACGCAGGAAATTAAGCACCTAACTGAGGACTTCCGGGTAAAGTTCATCGAGCACTTCGCGAGAAGATCATGAAGCCCGACACAAGTCAAGAGACGAGGTAAACATAACTCCAAATGATCTAAGGACTAAAGCGTGAAGTCGTGAAACACTATGGACCTAAACAAAAGATGCAGGAGTTCGCACGGCAAGCACCCTTATCCAAACTGCGGGGAAAATGACGTCAAGGACCCATATGCAGTTCGACAGCTTCGGGAAGCAAGACGGAGGCGAGACGGGACCCGTTCGCCACCACCTTTGACCTAGCTGATCCTCGGGCTATTTATAGTCCCCGTGCCAAGAGCACGCATCATACCATTCGTCATCCGCCGTCGAGGAGTAGAGAAGCTAGAGGACAACATCTCGGAGAGGAGGGTCCTGCTAGTTGTCTAGGGTTTCCCTAGCCAATGTGGGAATCTTGCATGGAAGACCATGTCGGAGTTCTGGAGCAAGGATCAAGATCAAGGAATGATCCCGGTGGTGATCTCGTTCATGTAATCATTCATGGTGAAGTTCTTTAAGTGAATCTGATTTCTAGCGATCAAGTGCCTTCTCTATGATTTTGCTCTCTCTTGGTTTTGCTTCTTGCTCAATCTATACTTAAGATAGACTCCTAAGGGTGTGCTCTTGTAGCCGCGGTGGCTAGAGGTGCATACCGGACCTACCGAGCATTTTCAACTTGCTCTTCTTGAACTTGCCCTAGGCTAACCCGCACGAATAAGGGCCCGTCGGACAGGGCGGTAGCATCCAAAAGGCGGGCGTCTTCAGAATCGGAACGGAGGCCATGATTTAAAGATGCTTTTTATGAGATTTGATTTGCTATCTTCATCTATCTTGTTCGGAGCTACAACATAAGCATGATCTAGGCTCTCTAGATCGGTTATCTCTATGCTTTCTCTTGCTAACTCTTGTAGATTAGATTAGATTAGATTAGATGCAATTTGGTTTTTCAAAAAAAGTGTTTCTTTGCCTTACTAGATTGATCCTTGCGTTGCACATGTTCCACGGATTCGATACCTTGGGTCGATACTCGAGGGAAAAAGGACTACGACAGGGATCTGTACGCTTGTGGATCCAAACGAACTTTGATACGATATTTAACCGTCAACAGAGACTCAGGCACACCACGAGAAGAGTGGTAACTGTCCTTGTTTGCTCACTCATTAGCTAGTCTCTCCTATCGCTTTCTCTTGAAGAAAATCTCTTCTTTATGACAATCCCTCCCACAATACTCACAATGGAAGCGGACTGATTTTGGCCTAGGCTTGGGTTGTGGTTCCTCACTAGGCTTCTTTCTTGGTTTCTCTCCCTTCATCTCTCCAACCACATCTCCCTTAGCACTCACAAATCTCACCAGTTTTTGGAAGTTGTTTGTCAGAGGAGGAAAGACTGGTGGATCTGGGGTTGTCTCAAGTTTGTTTCTGAGATGGTTTGGCTTAGGTGGAAATGTGTTCTTGGGAGTTGTTTGTGGTGGAATAGGAATGTCCCCAATTTTCTTGTTTCTCTCACCACTGCACTCCCCTACCTTGTCAAACCCAAGCGCTTGACCATCAAAGCGCTTAGACTCAGCTATCATCATGTTAAGTTGTGGCTCATGACCTGACAACCAACCCATCAACTTCCTCAACTCATCATTCTCATCCTGTAGACGATCAACATAATGTGCAAGTTCCAAATTCTTCACGGCATGCAATTTACAAGTAGAACAGGATGTAGCAATGGGAGATTTCAATTTAGCCTCAAGTGAAATAATGCGAGAATGAGACTCAGCAAGCTTTCCATGCAAAACAGGACAAGATGTGCACACCCCTAACAAAGCAGGTCTAGACTTTAGCTCAGCCAACTCAACTCTAAGCACATCTAGTTCCTCACACTTCGAGGCATGCTTCTCCTTAAGAGCAGTCAAATCAGCCAAGAAAATAGAGCAATCAGCACAATCTGCTTCATCAGAATCAACAGGAGCAGCCTTAAGAGAATCTATCTCAAGATTAGCATCTAGGTTCTATGACTCTAGCTCAGCCACTCTATCCCTAGCATCATCAAGTGAGGCCCTAAGCTCCTTCCTCATTTTCTTAGCCTCTCTAAGAGTGTCATAACGGTTATCAAGTAAAGTGACCAACTCCTCATTCTCCTGGCGCAAGAAGGAGAGTTCATCACGTACCTCATCCCCAGAGTCTGAGTCCGAGTCGCCCTTCTAGCTCTTCTTGCTGCTGGAGCTGTGTGTCATGCCGCAAAAGCCGTCTCGCGCAAAGCAGCTCAACCCGATGAGGTTCTTGGACGCCTTCTTGCTCTTGCACCTGTCGTCTTCATCATCACTGCTGCTGGAGCTTGAGGTGGAGTAGCCGGAGCTAGAGTCGACGTCGCTCGCACCCACCATCGCTCGGGCCTTCTTCTTGCTGTAGTCGTCCTTCCTCGATCTCCACTCGTCCTTGTTCTTGTGCTTGTGTTCATGCCTCGAGCGGTGCTTGCTCTCCGTCTTCGGCCGGTGCTTGTAGTTCTTCATAGCCTCCATCTACTCTGGACAATCGGCGACAAAGTGCCCCTACTTGCCACAACGAAAGCATGTCCGTAAGTTCCTCCTTGAGTTCACCCGGTTCTCGTGTATCCTCTCGAATCTTCGTGTCAATAGCGCCTGCTCATCCTCTCCAAGCACGTCGAACTCGTCATCTAGCAAAGGCATCAAGGAAGACAGAGAGTACATCCTGGAGGATGGATTAGCATTAGTCCTAGCACCTGAGCCTCCGACAAGAGCGACACTATGTGAGTCAGTCGGGCTCTCAATCTTGGCCACAACCCCACAGTCCACCTCACCCGACTTGAGCTTTGAGAATAGCTCATCCACCATAAGGGTCTCATATGTGCCCGACTCTAAGATAGCCTCAACCTTTGCTCTCCACACGGTATGATCCAGTGAGTGCAAGAGCTTCACAGCCCTATCATGATCATCGTACGGGAGCTCGGTCACATTAGCTCTCATGTTGTTCACAATCACCGTGAACCGCTGGAACATAGTGTCTATGGACTCACCGGGGAGATGAGTGAAGTTCTCGTACTCTCTCCGATAACTCGCAAAGAGCCTAGCCTTAACCTGATTGTTCCCAGTGTGAGCTACTTTCAACTCCTCCCAAATCTTGCAAGCCAAGTCCTCTACACAAACCCGATCGAATTCGGATTGACAGAGAGCACGAAACAAGTAATCGACCTCTTTGTTGTTGGTGTCGTTCATATCCCTCGATCCTGGAGCAAGGAAGTTCACATGATGAACATAAGTTGTGTTCTTTGTGACATCCCAAAGTATCTGACCCTTACCGCGAAGGAAAGCGGACATCCACCTCTGCCACATCTGGTAATTCTTCCCATCAAAGTGCAGAGGACCCGATCCTCTTTCCTGGTACGCCATCTTTGGATCTTAGACTAGTTAGAGTCAATCAAGACCCGTAACCTACTCTGATACCACTAGAAGGACCGTAAAGGCGAACCAGAGAGGGGGGGTGAATGGGGGTTGATAAAAATTCTACTCAAGAATTCGGCCTATGAACCCAAGATCACGTGAGACCTGCTACGCTTCTCTTGCCAAATCTACGTAGCCACTGAAGTGCTACAGGACCTAGGATCAAGACACAACCACACGACAATCGAAAACACGTAGCGGAAAACAAACTTGAGCACTGCTGCTAGGCCGGTTTCTCAAACCGGTCAGATCGGTTCTCTCGGACTTAGCCTCTCACAAGCCAGGGGAAACCGGTCAGGCTGGTTTGGCAAACCGGTCAGGCCAGTTTGGCAAACCAGTCAGGCCAGTTTTGTCCAGAAATCCCCCAAAAGATCCACAAGGCCAAAACTGAGCGAAACGAACTCAAAACCCAATAAATCATGGACAAGGGAAGCCACTACCAAAGAAAGACTTGCTCGCCCAAAACTCTCCTCAAAAACCCACTGGTGACCAAACCGGTCAGACCGGTTCCAGAAACCGGTCAGGCCAGTTTGCCTGGGCAGTCGGGAAGAACTCTAGCCGCGGGAAAAACTCAAACTTCACCTCAACTGATCTCCCGATTTGCTCCACGGATTCAAGTGAGACTTTGGGGATAGCAGGGGTACCTCATGGGCTACATTTGGCCAAAACCTCAAGCCCCAAAACTCACAGAATCAAGAGGAATCGAGTCAACCACCAAAACCACCTCTCCTAGAAGTCCACCGAAAACCACAAATCAAAGGCCTTTCCACGGATTTGGATGGGCAAGATCACCAAGAAAGGAGGCACCCTCGTCCTCATGTGTCATTGCCACACAAAAACTGTGAGACATGGGTACCCCTGGGTCCCCACCGACCAAGCTCATGGTCGTCCCCAACAAGTTGGTCCGGCCCATCAGAAGACTCGCCGACCTGACACTGGGCCCAACAGACCTGGTCTGTGGCCCTGAAGACCTTCCAGAAGATTCCTCCAGGTGACCTTATCCAACCCATTCGGGTGACTTTGAGTGCACGACAAGACACAAGACGACAACCGTGTTGCTAATCAGTCTGAAGATCATGGGATTATGTTGTAAGTCTACTAGAGATAGGTTTCCCTGTTGTAACCGACCTGGACTCTAGGTCCACCGACCTTGTCCGTCAGCCAATATAAGGCGGGCAAGGGCGTCCTCCCAGTGACAAGTCGCCCCCAAGTCCCATCCATCCAAAGCAATACAATCAAGAACTGGACGTAGGGTTTTGCTCTCTGGAGGCCCGAACCAGTATAAACTTGCCGTGTCCTTCGTGTTCCATGTGCCATTGCATAACCATCGTGTTCTTAGCCCTAGGTCTCTCCCCGCCGAACAAATAAACCACCGGGATTGACCCCCCAGTGGACTGCTTAGACCTAAACCTCTGACAGTTGGCGCGCCAGGTAGGGGTTGATCTAGGGTTCTTCGTGCAACTCGATGGCCGTATCACGTGGCGTCATCTTCCCCGCAAGCATGGTGGACTTCCTCACCAATCCCGACGACCTCTGATTCAGCTCAATGCCGGCGGAATCTACCGCTCTAGCCGCTTGTCTCATCATCGAGAACGCCGCGGCCACCTCCTTCCAGCATGTCGAATCCGATCTGTTGATGGAAACCCACCCGCCCACTCCTCGCGATCTAATCGCGGGGCTCGATCGTGTCTAGAGTGTGCTCTCTGACACCATCAAGGTCTGCGAAAGCGTCAAGCGCTCTAGCAAGACTACTGCACCTCCATGTCGCATGCCTCTTGGCCTGCGGAACTCAGCTCGTGTGGTCTTCGACCACATGAAGGAAAAGATCCAGATCCAATCTGGGTCGACCACCACCTCTTGTGGAAACCGCAAGGATCCCCTCGACGACCTCTGCTCTGTCCACAAGAAAGCTAAACACACACCTCACCAGTGTCGTGTGCTGAAGAAGCTTCGCCGACCTCCAGCTGCGACCCAAGGTCGCTAGACCCATCGCGCTCTATCTCCACACTGCGGTGCGTTCCAAATCTCTCTCACTGTCATCTCGCCCAAGAACTTCTGCGACACGGCCGAAGTACCAGATCGTGAGTCCCTCGTGGTCTCCGTCGACGTACCTCCTCAAGCTGGCGAAACAGAAGAACAACGACAACAACGTGAGGATGACAACGCTGTGCGAGCTCAGCACCGCCAGCAAGAAGCAGATCAAAACGGCGCAGCTGCAGCAGCTGCCGCACCCAACCACAGTGTTGTGCCCAATGCCGCCTGTAAAGCCGCAGGCAACACTGCACATAATGTCACCGGTGGACCACCCCTTGTGGGTCAGGTCATCTCTCAGCAGCAGCATCAAGATGAGCCTCGACGACGTCGCCTACGTGCCAAAGACCTCCTGAGGGACTTTGAGGAAGCCGCCCATGAATTCTACAACTCGCCTCAAGCTAACCTAGGGGCGGCTCTCGCCGAAGAAGGATAGCTAGAAGATACACCCGCAATGTGTTGGCTCATGGCCCACATTCGTGTCGCCACAGCTCAGGTCGAAGAACGAAGCGAAGGCTACAGCAGGTTGGCCTCAAGTCAGCACTCCAGGAGTACATCGTCACGACCACGCATCCACCACAACAACGCCAACGCTCCCCTTCAGCCCATAGCCGAGGAGGGAGGAGGCGAGAATGAAGTCATGTAACAGCCCAACGCTGCTGCCAATGCTGCTGCCAACGCTACTGGCAATGCAAGGCAAAATGTTGCCGGCAATGCAGGACAAAACGCTAGAGCCCGACCTCCACCAGTAAGAGCTACGCATGTCCTCCCGGATAGCCAAAATCAGCACTGGCCTGCTCGGGACGAACAGTAAATTCAGCACCGCACCGACTACGACCGCGTCAATGGCCCCCCGGACCCTCTTGATGCCAACAACCCCATCCAAGAAGCAGAGCTCCGCGCGATGCACGACCGAGAGCTCTGACGTCGTGCCAGTACGACGAAGACAACGGTGCTCCCAATGACCTCTACATCGTCTCGATGGCTCAGGACACTGGTGTCAATTAACAACTTTCCGGCTTTCTCACGACATCTCTGGACGATGAGATATCCGAAAGACTTCAAGTCGGCCATCGAAAAATACAACGGTCGCTCTGACCCTAGTATTTGGTTAAAGATGTACACCATCACCGCTCAGGCCTTGGGTGGCAATGAAAATCACATGGCATGATACTTCCCCATTGTGATGGGCCAAGCGCCGCTCTTATGGCCCAACAACCTTCCTGTGGAGTGCATCACTTCGTGGGCAAGTCTGTCGCGATTGTTCACAATGAACTACCAAGCGACCTACAACCGCCCCGGCAACATGCACCACCTCGCTAGAGTTTGGATGAAGACTGGTGAAAACCTCTGAGAGTACACCAACCGCTACTTCGAAAGCCGTAACACGCTTGCCGGGGTCAAAGACGAAGACGTCATCACCTCAAGAAAGGTGTCACCAACCTCAAGCTCTTCGAGAAGATCCATGAAGCTGACACCCACACTATCGCCGACCTCATAGCCTACGTCGACAAGCTAGTCGACACTCAGGATGCAGTCATCCATGACTTCAAAGGCGACAAAGTAGACGATGCTTCAACAGCTCTGGCGGAAGCGATCCGGCGAGGTCTACACGACCGACGCTCCAAGGCGGTCCACCTTCCTTGAAGGGGACTTCAACTGCATCCTAGACGACTAATGTCAGTTCCACCGTGATGCCAAGCACACCATGCGGGAGTGCGAACAACTGACGTATGCCCTAGGCGTCCCTCTAGAACCCAAGAAGACTAAAAGCGGCAGCAGTGATGAACGGTACAACAACCGTCGTTACGACAACCGCTACCATCGACCTGATCGACGTCACTATCGTGACCACCGACCTTAATGTCGCGACGAAGATAGAGATGGATGCGACAACCGCCACGATGACCGCCGAGACGACCACCGCGACAATCGCTGTGATGATCGCTGCGACGACCGACGTGACGACGGCAACCACCGCAAGGAGCCTACTCCTCCTCATCCACCTGAAGGTGGCAATCCCAAAGGCGCGTTCCAAACCGCCAATCGACAGATCAACTTCATCGTAGGCAGACACCGTGCCGTCAAGAGCAATAGACAACAGCGCTCCAAGTCAAGGGAGATTGGCCTCGTCAACACCGAAACTCCACAGCCTCTGCGGTGGTTAGAGTTCCCCATAACTTCTCCAGGGTCGACCACTGGGTACACATACCAGACCCCGGGACCTACCCGCTGGTCGTCAACCCCATAGTGGATGGAGCTTTCCTGCCTAGGACCCTCATCGACGAGGGCAGCACCCTCAACATCATCTTCACCGAGACGCTGAAGAAGATGCAGTTCGACTTCTCCAAAATGACTGCATATGATAAGCCCTTCTAAGGGGTTGTACCCTGCAAGGCAGCATACCCCACAGGTCGTGTATGCTTGCCAGTTACCTTCGGCAAAGAAGAAAACTACCTCACGGAGTACCTGACGTTCGAGGTGGCGGATTTCCGCTCATCCTACCACGCCATCCTAGGTCGACCTATGTTGGCTAGGTATATGGCTATTCCGCACCACACCTTCCTTGTTATGAAGATGCCAGCGCCGAACGGGATCCTTTGTCTACGACGACCTCATAATATCCTTCAAGTGCGAGGACGAGACCGTTGACCTTGCCACAACCTCTGCGTGTACAGCCATAGCGATGGTCATGGTCGCTCAGGCTCCAAGATCGAACCTACTTCCCTGGAAGTACCTGAGCAGAAGTGCACATCAACTACCCTGGACGCCTGTCCTGTAGTGAAGAAAAACTACCTCGGCCTGCCCGACGCAGCTAAGGAAGTCACCATCGAGGCCGACCTCGACCACAAATAGGAACTCGCGCTCACCAGTTTCCTCCGGGACAATGTCGACATATTTGCATGGAGTCCTTCTGACATGCCTGGCGTCCCCAGGGAGCTGGCTGAGCACGCCCTGGAAGTCAACAAGACAGCAAGACCTATCAAGCAAAAGCTCTGTCACTTTGCAAAAGATAGAAAAGAAGCCATAAAAGTAGAAGTTTGTAACCTCTTAGCTGCAGGATTCATCCGTGAATGTAAACACCCAGTTTGTCTTGCAAACCCGGTCCTTGTACCCAAAAAGACTGGTGGATTAAGGATGTGTATCGACTACACCGACCTCAACAAGCACTGCTCGAAAGATCCCTTCCCTCTTCCTCATATCAATCAGGTCGTGGACTCCACGGCTGGTAGTATCCTTCTATGCTTCCTCGACTGCTATTCAGGGTATCACCAGATAGCCCTGAATCCCGATGATTAGGATAAGACAGCATTCATAACACCCAACGACATCTATTGCTATAAGCTCATGACCTTCGGATTGAAAAACGCTGGTGCCACGTACTAGAAGGCGATTCAAAAGTGCTTGGCAACCCAGATCGGGAAGAATGTTGAGGCCTACGTAGACGATGTGGCCGTCAAGACCACCCATGAGGACCAGCTCATAGCTGACCTCGCTGAAACCTTCGCTAACCTTCGCACCTACCAATGGAAGCTAAATCCAACCAAGTGTGTCTTCGGTGTCCCCTCCGGATTGCTCCTGGGCTTCATGGTCGGGCACCGACGAATTCAAGCCAACCCCATCAAGGTCAACGCGATTCGCAACATGGTCAAGCCATCTTGCAAGAAAGACGTCATGAAGCTCACCGGCATGATGGCGGCCCTAGGTCGTTTCATCAGCAAGCTCAGCAAAAAAGGTCTGCCCTTCTTCAAGCTATTGAAGAAGGTAGATAAGTTCGTATGGGATGAAGAAGCACGGCAAGCTTTCGAGGCTCTCAAGGAGTCCCTGACCTCTCCACCAATCATGACGCCCCCAATCCCGAAGGAAACACTCCTCCTCTACATCTCAGTAACCACTAATGTGGTTAGTACGGTCCTCGTCGCCGAACGAGAAGAAGAAGGGCAAGTATGTCCTGTCGAACAACCTATGTACTACGTTAGTGAGGTCCTGGCAGACGCTAAATCACATTATGCACAACCTTAGAAGCTGCTCTACGGACTCCTGATCACATCAAGGAAGCTCCGGCACTACTTTCAAGCTCACAAGATCAAGGTGCATTCCTCCTTCCTGCTAGGGGAGATCATCTGCAACCGCGACGCCAATGGCCGCATTGTCAAGTGGGCAATCGAACTAGGAGAGTTCGATATTGAGTTTTGCTCTAGGCAGGCAATCAAGTCTCAAATCCTAGCTGACTTTGTGTCAGAATGGATGGAAATCCAGATGCCCCCTCCCAAGGAGTGGCATGAACACTGTATCATGTACTCTCAACCTTGACGGTGCTCTCAACCTCGACGGTGCCAGAGCAGGCGTGCTATTCATCTCTCCCTAAGGTGAGCAACTCAAATATGTCTTTCAGATCCACTACAAGGCCTCCAACAACATAGCGGAGTATGAAGCGCTGATCCAACAACAGAGCGGAGTATGTAGTATCCCTTGGCATGAAGCGACTGCTGGCCTATGGTGACTCCAAGGTCATCCTAGAGCAAGTCAACAAGGAGTGGGATTGTGTCAAGGACACAATGGATGCTTACTGCACTGAGATTCGAAAACTCGAAGGCCATTTCGAGGGGATCGAGTTCCAGCACGTGCCGCGCAACAACAATGTTGCCGCCGATGTCTTATCCAAACTAGGCTCCAAACGAGCTCTAGTCCCGGCTAGTGTGTTCGTCCAAGACCTACACAAGCCGTCCATCAAGATACTAGATCCGGACAACCTGGACTAAGGTCAGCCTGACCCCACAACAACACCTCCCCGCGACGTGCTGATGACAGAAAAAGAAGAAGATTGGCGCGAGCCTTTCCTAGCTTTCCTGGTCCACCAGCGGGTACCAGAAGACATAACAGAACAAGAAAAGATCACCCGGCGTAGTGCTAACTACGTCGTGATTGGCAACGAGCTATACGGAAAAGCAGCCTCTACTGGCGTGCGGATGAAGTGCACCTTGCGATCAGAAGGTCTTCAGTTACTAGCTGAGATCCACGGTGGCGAGTGTGGCTGCCACGCAACATCTGCCAATCTGGTCGGCTGAAGGACCGAATAGGCGACTAGAGGGGGGGGAGTGAATGGGAGCCGATAAAAATTTTTCCCGAAGGATAATTTTGGCCTATGCCCCAAATTCACAACCAAGGATTCCCAAACGAACTTGCCAAGGTCGCGTAGTCACAACGGACCTACCAACCCTAGGAACAAGTCTCAAACAAACCCCAAGCGAAAGCGCAACTCAAGAAGCAAAGGACTTAGGGAATCTGCGAAGCCTCGGGCGGACGGTCCGCAGTGACCGGGCGGACGGTCCGCAGGACCATGGCGGACGGTCCGCAAAAGCTACCCGAACAACCAGTATGCATTGGCGAAAATTGGACGGTCCGTACCCTACCCTCGGACGGTCCGTGGGTAAACCGTACCACGCGGACAGTCCGGGACACACGGGCGGACGGTCCGCAAACTTCTTGCAACAAAAAGCAACAGACTCAACGGATCGAACCACGAACACGCACGAACAAGCAACGAACTGGACGAACACCGGGCCTCGCGGACTGTCCGCGCCTACCAGGCAGACTGTCCGCCAGGTGCGAACAAACGCGGGAACAGCAGCCCGAGCACGAAGACGCGAAGTCAACCCCTCCTATCCATCCGTGGATCTCCCAAACGGCTTAAGCTCTTGAGACAAGATTTGGGGGAGATGCGAAGCGTACCTAGGGGATGCTATACCCCAAAACTTGAGACCTTAAACGAACTAAATCATCGGGAATCGAATCGCAACCGAGCTCTACCAAAAAGCTAGGGTTCCAACCGAAATCCTCAAATCCAAGGCCAAATTCGGAGTTTGAGGGGTCAAGATCAAGCACAAAGATGCACAAGGCATCTATCCATGATCCTCACAAGAAAATCCGAACTCAAACACCATAGAATCAGAGGAACAAGCCGTGCACGAAAATCCAATGAAAATAGCTCAAAAAAGACACGAAAATCACACGAGCTACAAGAAGGAAATCGACGCAACCATGAAAGCTTCCATACACTCGGAGATCAGATTCTCTACAAAACGGTGAAGAAAATCTAAACCTATGGAGCAGGGAAATGAGAAGCAGTCCAGATGGATGGTTTGCCCAGAAACCATAGTGCTATATATGAGTCCCTCTAGGTTGGGCAAATGACCAAGCTACCCCTAGCACTTAAACTAAGATACAATCCCCTCAGGGGCAATATGGTCAAGTAGCATTCCTGCTCATCAGACAGCCACACCTTTGCCGCAGTCCGCGTCCTCCCGACGCAAACCCTGCGATCCCGCCGCGTGTCCTCTGTCATCGAAGCTTCTCGGCGCGCCCGGATCCCGTCTCCGCCCGCCAAGCCTCCGGTCTTGGTTTTGTGGCTCAACCAAGTAACCCGATGGTTTTGTGGTGAACCGGCGCAAACCCTGCGTGCAGACTCCGGTCGTGAGCCGCTACCCTGCACCGGCTTCGGTTGACGACTTCGTCTTCCTTTTCTTGCCACCATGCGGCCAGCACTTGACCCCGTTCGGCCATCGGGTCCATCGAGCCGAGCCTACTTGTCTCTCCACTCATCGGAGGCCCCGCAAGGCTAAGACCTTTCGCGCCCGCTCTTCACCTGCACCAACACGAGTCAAGCCGCAACCTGCACCTGCAATACTCGGCTAAGAGTCAGTCCACACCACGTTGTCAAACACTCATCACACCAGGGAGCGACCATCCACCGGTCCTCGGACGCTCCAGTCCTCAATCTCCCCCTTGATGAGTGCATTGAGAACACACACATAGTAACCAATTCAGAGAAAAGAGAAAAGGAAAAGAAACGAATGAAAAACTCAAACAAGTGATCAAAAGCCAAACAAAAGCCAAAACGAGATCACTTGAGAGAGAAAAATCTCGGTTCCCTAAGACAAGGGCAACGGCTCGACACAACCGAGATAAAATGCTCCAAAATTGCCGACTCCTCAAGGTGAGGCAAAAGGGCTCGACACCATCAGCAAAAGACCACAACTAAAATCAGGCGACAAAGAGCTCCAAATCACATGAATGCAAGCTCCCCCTGAACAAAAGCATTTCTCCCAATTTTCTCCCACTTGATGCAAAACTGCCCCTAGATGCATGAAATGGGTACTTTCCTCTCCACAGCAAGAATTGGGTACTATCTCTCCCCCTTGTTGGTAATGCATGAATCAAGTCTACAAATGCAAGCATGTGCTTCTCAAATAGACAAAGAGCACTACAACATGCTAAAATTGAGACATAGACAAGCAAGATAGCCACAAATTTAGTACAAGCATCGCCAACAAGATAGATAGGGACATATAAGCATGTGACATAGCCGTGATCAAAATGAAGCAATTTTCACAAAACTTTCCCTCTCACGAGCATAGGACCTAAACATGGTCAAAATGAGCACAAACAACATATAACTCACAGACTTCATGCAAGGTCACAAATTCTCATCACAAGATCATCACAAACACCTACAAGCTATCTCATGTCATGTCAAAGGCACCGAGCCATGTGTCCACTTCTAAATGTGAGACTTCTCAACTGTGGACATCATGCAACGGTTTAGCACCCAAGATAAGGAATTTAAAGCATAAATGACATGGAAGTATATTTTTCAAGCGCAAGCATTTCATATACCAATTTCATGATTTACAAATTAAGCATGGTACATGAAGTGCCTTTGCGGTAAAAAGAAGCATAGGCTTCTCCACAAGGTAGCATGTAGGCTAAACACTCATGATGATAAATTGGTCTTTGACCCCAAATGAAAAGAACATGGTTCCCAAGCACAAATTAAGCAAGAAATAGCCATAAGTGCACAATTTGAACATGAAAGGCATTCAACTCACAAGAGAGGATCATATATAGCATTTTTACAAAAGTAAGCCATCCACAGGCATATACATCCCAAAGCTACCAAGAGCATCGCTATACATCACATGAGCACCTCTAGCAAAGTCATAATCACATATCCAGCATATCATGGTGATCAAAGTATATAGGAGATGCACATCTCTAAAGCATATGATACAAATGCAGTCTATGATACAAAGATGCAAGCATGATATGATACAGAAATGAAAATGCAACATGTATGTACATCAAACCCCCAACCGAAGCTCAAAAAGGAAAAACCACTCCAAGCTCCCCTCGCAAACGAGCAAATGTAGCTTGGTCCAAAGGCTTTGTCAGGATATCAGCGAGCTGTTTCTGGGTTGGCACATGGATTAAGTCTATGTTTCCCTTCTCAACATTGTCTCTCAGGAAGTGGTACCTTACCTCTATATGTTTGGTTCCGGAGTGTAGCACGGGTTTTTTTGCAACACTAATGGCACTCGCGCTATCACACATAAGAGGAACATGGGTACACTCCTCACCAAAGTCACTCAGCGTGTATTTGATCCAGAGCAGTTGGGAGAAATAGCTTGCGGCAGCAACGTATTCAGCTTCTGTGGTAAACTGAGCAACACTAGATTATTTGCGAGAAGACCAAGAAACAAGCGAAGAACCCAAAAACTGGCACGTCCCCGAAGTCGACTTCCTATCGACTCGATACCCCGCAAAGTCAGCATCCGAAAACCCAAGAAGAGAAAGAGAAGAGGACGCCGAGTACCAAAGACCGAGCTCAGGATTGTATTGAAGATACCTGAAGATCCGCTTGACGGCCTGCCGATGTGAAGTCCTCGGCGACGGCTGAAAACGAGCACACAGACACACAGAAAACTGAATGTCCGACCTCGTCGCCGTCAAGTACAAGAGGGAGCCGATCATGCTCTGGTACTCCTTCTGGTCCACGGGCTCTCCGTCCTCGTCCGCATCCAGCGCTGTAGTCGTACCCATCGGTGTCGACAGGGGCTTCAAGTCATCCATCTTGAACTCATTAAGGATGTCCTTCGTGTACTTGGCTTGATGCACAAAGGTTCCCTCCTTCGCCTGCTTGATCTGAAGCCCGAGAAAGAACTGCAATTCTCCCATCATAGACATCTCGAATTCTTTGCTCATGTCCTCTACAAACCTCGCAACCAAAGAGTTAGATGAGCCGCCAAAGACAATATCATCCACGTACACCTGAACAATTAGGATATCATTGCCCTGCCTGAGGAGAAAAAGAGTCTTATCAACCTTGCCTATCTCAAACCCCTTACTGAAAAAGAACCCCCTCAAACGGCCATACCAAGCACGGGGAGCTTGTTTCAGCCCATACAATGCCTTCCTCGGCCTATACACCCGGTGAGGAAACTCAGCACTCTCAAACCCCGGTGGTTGCTTCACATAAACCTCTTCTTCTAAAACCCATTCAAGAAGGCACTCTTCACATCCATTTGGTACAATTTCAACCCTTTAGCCACGGAAAAGGCTAGAAGGATCCTAATTGCCTCCAAACGGGCTACAGGAGTAAATGTCTCCTCATAGTCTATCCCCTCCTTCTGACTATAGTCCTGAGCAACCAACCTCGATTTGTTTCTGATGAGGACATGACACCCGTGCATACGACCATGATTGGTGCATGGAATGGGGTAGAAGAAGTCCAACAAGGGTGTTCAACTCGAGTAGGAGGCATGAGGCTAATCCGGTTCGAGTCCCCGAGGTGGAGGCCTAAAGCAATTCAAGTTCGAGCCCAGTTCGGAGTCCAGGAGTAGTGCGCAATAAAACGGACGCCCAGGTCGCATACGGAGTCGGTTTTGGACGTTCTATATATGGTTGGAAGCACAATTTCATAGAGCTTCCAATAGCACCGGTCCCATGCCAAAATTCGTCCTGAGTCAACAGGAATCGTCAAAACAAGTTGATGTCCAGAATCTGCCAAGGTGCTGCGTCGCCAGTTTGATGGGCCTTAGGCCCAAGTTGTGGGCGCCCCATCCTAGGACGCCCCCAACCCTAGGACGCCCCTCCTTTTATACTTAGTAGCCGCCGCCTTAGAAACTCAAGTTTGTTTTACAAGTTAGCGTTAGCTACAACCGAACAGCCGCATAACGCTGCCTTCGTGTATTGCAGACTCCACCTTCGAGTGATATTAAGATTGCTCGCCTCGAATTCTTGTTCGTTCGTCGATTGCGCACAAAAATTGATCTTCGTGATCAGGCCGATCTTGTTCCAACAAGGTCGGTAACCACAGGGAGTTGGTTCAGCGATTGCATTGGCGCTTCGGGCTTGATCGTCGTAGTCGGATCGTGAGGGTCAACAACCGCCAAATCGGATTTATCTCCACTCACCGAAAGATCGGGCACTCCCCCTCTATCAAGTGGTATCAGCTTTCCAGGTTGATCGGTGAGTTTATTGAGTGTTTGTTTTAATTCCTATAGTCCACAAAAACCAAACAAAAATTTGTTTAGGTTAGATCTTTGTCCCAGCAACCTGTTTTTATCCTCACACTTTCATTCAATAATTTGCTTTGTTGAGTTTGTGTGCTTATTCGTTCAATTGTTGCTGGGTACTTGTGTTCTCTCATTATTTCTTATTTTTCTTCTAATCCTAGCTTTCGCCGCCGCCGTTTTCCCCCTTCTCCGCTGCCCTGCCACCACGCCGCAACCCCCCTCGGCAAACCCTCCGCAACCCCCCTCGCAGCTCAGGCTCCTTGGCCGCGTGCCCCTCGCGCCGTGCTGCTACCGTGGGACGTGCGTGCCATCCTTTCCTGCGTTTGTGTCTTAGACAAGTATAAGGGGAAAAAAAGTTCGGGAATCGGTGCCAAAGTCGCACAACGCTGTCGCGCCCGCGCTGTTTCCCGCTCGGGCCGAACCGCTCCCTCGCGCTGACCCCTTGGTCGCCAGTGTGCGTGGCCCCTCTTTCCTGTTTTTGTGCGCAGAAACAAAGAAAGGAATCCCAACAAACAAGACAAAGAAAAAAAAAGAAACCTCTCACGCTATCAACCCACGCCAAAAGCCTCGAGCTTTCCGCCCCCACGCACGCTGCAAAACCCCCCTCGTGTCGCACAGAACCGGCGCGTCCCACCCCTTCACGTTTGCCCCCTCTCTTCGTGAGGTTGGAAAGTAAAAAAAAAAGAAAGGGACAACGAAACAGATCCGGACTCTACCTTGCGCGCAGATTTTTTTCCCTTCCTTGGTTCGCGATGTGGACGCCTGGTCATGCGCGAAACCCCCGCGCGACGCTGTTTGCCCCCGCGGGCATTGTTTTTTCCCTCGGGCCAAACCTCCCCCCTCGCCTGGTAGCCCGTGACACCCTGTGCTGCGATCGGTTCCCCTCTCTGTGTAGAAAAAAAAGGAAAGTCAAAAGAAAAAGGAAAGTCACAAAAGAAAGAAAAAAAGGGAAGTAAAAAAAAAGAGGACACCGTATCCTACGCGGCTACGCACACCGTGGCTGTCACGGGGTTCTACCACGCGCGCCGCACCTCCCCCTGTCCTCGTTTCTTTTCCGGGGACAACACCGAGCCCTCCTTCCACAAGCACGCCGCACCCCTACCCCTCGTTCCTCCGCTTTTGCACTCGTTTCCAGCAACTATTTGTTCGTGTTTAGCACTATAATTCAGCCTTGCATTATTGTTTGATTGTGCTAATCCTTCAATCGAGTGCAGCCTTCCCAGAACCCACAAAGTTCTCCGACGAGCTGGTTTTGATTCTCCAGGCAATCGCTCCTCCAATCTTTCGCTGGTTCCACCAGTTGGTTACAGTTTGCCCCTGTGTGCTTGGTACGAACGGATAAGAATTTGATAACAACACTTGTTTGAGCGCCTTGTGAGCCTTTACACCCTATTATTGTCGTCGATTTTTGTTTTTGTGTTTGCGCTAACCATGGCAGACGGCGACACCACACGGGTTGACAAGGAGCAGGACGATGGAGACTGCCAAGGCCGTTCCCACCGTGTGCCACACCGTTCCGGTATTGAATCAAGACTAAATTTCAAATTCCACCTTATAATGGCAAATATGATCCTGCTGCATATCTTGATTGGGAATTAGATGTTGAACAACACTTTTCATACCATGATATTTCTGCTAGTTCTCATGTTCAAACTGCTATTAGTGAATTTACGGATTTTGCGTTAATGTGGTGGCATGATTATAAAAAAAGACATCCTAGAACAATTCCAACCACGTGGGATCAATTGAAGGCTGCTATGCGACTTAGATTTGTACCTTCTTATTATGTGCACGAATTGCTTAAAAAAATGCAGCATTTTCAGCAAGGTTCCCAATCTGTAGAGGACTATTATCAGGAATTACAAAAAGATATGATTCGTTGTGGGTAATTAGGGAAAAATGACGCTGCTATGGCACGTTTTCATGGTGGTTTGCACCGCGAAATTCGGGATATACTTGATTGTAAGGAATATGCAGATATGACAACTTTATTTGAGTATGCTTGCAAAGCTGAACGTGAAGTGCAGGAACGCCGTTCGAAGACATATTCTAACTCTTTTGTAGGACGAAGCTCGATGTCCAGCTCAACACCCGCTCTCCCAGCACCATCCACGCCCACCACTACAACACTCGAGAGCCTAGCGCCATCCACACCCACCACTATACCGCTCGAGAGGACGGCCGAACCTGCAGGCGCATCCTCATTTGCAAATGCAGAACCATCACTTCACAATGCACCTAATACTCCTACTGAGAACATAGGTAATGCCCGTGGTGCTACACTCACGAAAGGTGAGAATTGTGTTAATGTGCTGAATTTTTCCACAAATCATGCTTTAGTTGAGCAATTAATTGTTGAACCATCTCTTGATTTATCTTTGTCACATGGTGATTTGCTTGATGTTTCTTGTGATAAAGATGAATTGTGTGCTACTACTTTAGTTTTACATGCTAGTGCTGAAAAGAACCATGTTATGCATGTTGCTAGTAAAAATGATGAGATACAATTGTTGTCTTCGTTACATACATTGGGTTACATTGAATTTGATGATTTGTGTAATCTAGATTGTCTGGAAGAGAGATTTTTGCACATACTGATTTGCCATGGTTGTCTAGACATTCATATCATGTTATTGGCAAATATAACAACAAAGGACAATATATGGTACATCATGTCTACATTTGTACAAATCTGAATTCTCCATTTGTTGTGCAAGATTGTGATCGATTAGAGGGTAACCATCATACAAACATATTCACATGTTCCTCTCGTAGTTTTGTTTTGCAAGAAGGGAAGCATTGCTGGTGGCTCTCCATGATTTTTGGTGCTAAATTTTCTTGCAATAAACCAGCTATTCCTGTTGTGTTCTTTGTTGGTACTCATCTTTTGCAGGATAGTAATGACAAACATAATGTGTCTTTCAATAACGAAGTCTCCAGAGATGCTGGCAATTTTATGCGACATGACATGATACACAATTGGAAACATGGTCACATTCCTCCTCACAATTGTTTTGGTTTGCTTTATTTCCACAACCCCGTTCTCCTTTGTGTTGTGCAGGATCATTTTCACGTACAATCGACGTCGAGGACGACTTTTCTTCAAAAGGGGGAGAATGATGAGGACATGACACCCGTGCATACGACCATGATTGGTGCATGGAATGGGGTAGAAGAAGTCCAACAAGGGTGTTCAAGTCAAGGAGGAGGCATGAGGCTAATCTGGTTCGAGTCCCCGAGGTGGAGGTCTAAAGCAATTCAAGTTCGAGCCCAGTTCGGAGTCCAGGAGCAGTGCACAATAAAACGGACGCCCAGGTCGCATACGGAGTCGGTTTTGGACGTTCTATATATGGTTGGAAGCACAATTTCATAGAGCTTCCAATGACACTGGTCTCATGCCAAAATTCGTCCTGAGTCAACTAGAATCGTCGAAACAAGTTGACATCCAGAATCTGCCAAGGTGCTGCGTCGCCAGTTTGATGGGCCTTAGGCCCAAGTTGTGGGCGCCCCATCCTAGGACGCCCCCAACCCTAGGATGCCCCTCCTTTTATACTCAGTAGCCGCCGCCTTAGAAACCCGAGTTTGTTTTACAAGTTAGCTTTAGCTACAACCGAACAGCCGCATAGCGCTGCCTTCGTGTATTGCAGACTCCACCTTCGAGTGATATTAAGATTGCTCGCCTCGAATTCTTGTTCGTTCGTCGATTGCGCACAGGAATTGATCTTCGTGATCTGGCCGATCTTGTTCCAACAAGGTCAGTAACCACAGGGAGTTGGTTCAGTGATTGCATTGGCGCTTCGGGCTTGCTCGTCGTAGTCAGATCGTGAGGGTCAACAACCGCCAAATCGGATTTACCTCCACTCACCGAAAGATCGGGCACTCCCCCTCTATCAGTTTCTCACCACCTCACCATTCTCACCCTCTTTGTTCTTCCACACCCATTTTGTCCTGATAGGTTTGCAATGTGGTAGTGGCTCTATCAACTCCCAAACTTGGTTTCTCTCAAAGTTCTCTAACTCCTCATGCGTTGCGTTCACTCAATTAGGATCAGAGAGGGCGTGTCCAATGTCTTTCGGCTCAAAGGTAGCAACAAAAGCTGAATGAGCAAAGTAGAAGCATTCCTGGACCATGACCATGTCGTACGTTCAATGATGTCGCCGATGATTCTTGAGGGAGGATGATCAACTTGAACGCGCCTCGGTGCCTCTCGCCTGAAGACAACCTCCCCCTTAGCTGTAGCTTCCACTTGATCTTGCTGGATCGTAGTCGGTGTAGGGGATGGGCCATCCTACACCGTAGTCATTGTAGTGGAAGTAGAGGGTACATGCTCAGTTGGAGCTTCACCATCATCACCATCATCCTCTCCAGCATCATCCTCCTCGTCCTCAAAGATCTTGCCAATCTCGTCGTCACCTGCACACTCAAAAGCAGACGAACTGCATGGCTGGGTCTCGTCGAAGGTAACCTCGCAAGTTTCCATGACTAGGTTAGTTTCAAGGTTGAGCACACGAAATGCTCGAGAATGACTCACATGACCCAAAAGATCCCATCAGAAGACCTCGATTCAAACTTATCAGGCCTACCCTTCTTGAGAATAAAGCACAGACAACCAAAAGCCTTGAAATGGCTCACTCTAGGTGCTCGCCCGTGCATGAGCTCATAGCACGTCTTGTTCAAGAAGGCCCGAAGAAAAATTCGGTTCCCAACATGGCACGCGGTATTCACCGCCTCAGCCCAATATCTCCTCGGAGTCCTATGCTCGTCGAGCATCGTCCGAGCCATCTCACAAAGGGAACTATTTTTCCTCTCAACCATACCATTCTGACAAGCCACATAGGGAGAAGAGAATTGATGTTCGAGACCCAAATCACGACAAAAGGTTTCGAAACGAGAGTTTTTAAATTCAGTGCCATTGTCGCTATGAATAGCTCGAATAGCATCTCCATTTCTCTCATTCTTCAACCTCAAGATTAGATCCCGGACAAAACCAAACGTCTCCTCCTTGTCAGCCAAAAAGAAGACCCAAGCATAGCGAGAATAGTCGTCCACTATCACTAGGATATACCATTTCCCACCCGCCGAGCACACACGAGCTGGACCAACCAAGTCCATATGGAACAGCTCGCATGGCCTCTCTGTCATAACGGATGTCAGAGGCGGGTGAGAGGCGGCAACCATCTTGCCATGCCTACATGGAGCACATACCAAGTCCTTTTGGTATTTCAACTTAGGCAATCCTCGGACCAAACCTAGCCCACTCAAGTGTGACAACAAGTCAAAACTCAAGTGACCTTATCTCCTATGCCATTTCCAAAGCTCCGCCGAAACACCAGCAACCAAACAACGAGAAGAGCCGACACACTAAGAAAAATCGGCTCTGAAAATCTGACCCTCGGGGATGATCGTGCACACAAGATCACCTCGAGAATCCAAAACATGAGAAGCGCCCGTTTTGAAACGGACCTCAAAACCCTCATCAAGAAGATGGGACACCGAAAGAAGATTAAACCGCAAAGACTTGACAAGAGCAACACGCCTAAGAGTCACAGACTCGCTCACCTTCACCGTGCCCAGTGAAAGCACTCTACCTTTCCCATTGTCCCCAAAAGTGATGTACTCTTTGGTCATCACCGGGGTGAGGCTGGAGAACCACCTTCGATCTCCAGTCATGTGTCGAGAGAAACCGGAGTCAATCAACCAAAAGCCCTCCAAGCCTCGCACCTGAAAATCAAAAACGAGAGCGAGAGTGAGCAAATGACTCAGTACTGGGGTTAGTACAAAATGAATCAAACCAGTACCGTGCCATTTGCTCAAAAGTGGGGTTAACAAAATCCATCCTATCTCTCCTAGGTGGAACACCCACACGTCCCTTTGGAGGACTACGCGTACCACGAGGTGGAGACCGTGGCTCGTAGGTCCTCTGGGACCTAAAACTGCGATCGTTCCCCCATACTCGTATTGGCCACGAGCGAAGGAACGTCCAACAAACTCACCACGCCCAAACCCAACACGCCTACCACCATCTCTCTGTGGTGGCTCACCTCGAGGCACAAACTCACACCTCCCCGAGGGTAAATTGTACGCAACACACCCTCGCCCCTTGGCACCATCCTAGGCTCAGGCACACCACGAGAAGGGCGGTACCAGTCCTTGTTTGCCATCTCCCTCACAAACCTCTCCTCACGCTTCCTCCTGAAGCAAAACTCCGCTAGGTGCCCATCCCTCCCACAATGCTCACAATGGAAGGGTTTTGGTTTTGGCTTTGGTTTTGGGCTCTCTTTGGGCTCTGGCTTTTCCTCACTCAGTTTCTCTCCCTTCTTCCCAAAGAACTCATTCCCTAAGTCACTCTTGAACTTGATGGGTTTCTGAAAGTTGTCTGTGTGTGGAGGAAACACGGGTGGAGCTGGGGTTGTGTCTAGTCGGTTCCTAAGAGGATTTGGCTTAGGAGCATAGGCATTTTTGTGTTAGGCTTTTGGTGGTTCTGGGATATCTCTGATCTTCCCCTCATTCTCACCACTTCCCTCACCAACCTTATCCGACCCAAGTGCTTGCCCATCATAGCGCTTATATGCCTCAATCATCATCCTGAGCTGAGGCTCATGACCAGACAACCAACCCATCATCTTCCTCAACTCATCCTTCTCGTCCTGCAAACGATCAACATAGTGTGCAAGCTCCAAATTCTTCACAACATTTATTTCACAAGTAGAGCATGATGTGGGAATAGGAGCTTTCAAAGCAGCTTCTAGAGATCTAGCATAAGCAATCAACTCATCTAGTTTCTCATGCAAAACAGGACAAGAAGTGCAAGCACCAAGCAAGGAGGACCTAGATTTCATCTCATCTAGCTCAACCCTAAGCACATCTAGTTCCTCAACCTTGGAGGCATACTTTTCCTTAAGTACAGTCAAATCACCAAGAAAAGTGGAACAATCAGTGCATTCAGGTTCATCGGTCACAATAGGAGCAGACTTAAGAGAATATATTTGAGCCCTAGCATCAACAACTAATGACTCTAGCTCAACCACCTTCTTCTTAGCCTCTCGAAGCAAAGACCTATACTCCCTCTTCTCCTTGTTGGTCTTTCTAAGCACATCATCACAGTTGTCACGCAATTCATTCAACCTAGCATTCTCCACTACCAAGAAAGATGGATCATTGTTTACCTCATCCTCAGAGTCGGAGTCCGAGTCATCCTTGTTGCTCTTCTTGCTTGCGGAGCTGTGTGCCATGCTACAAAAGCCTTGGGCGGCGAAGCACAGGCCATTGATGTTCTTGCTTGACCGCTTGCCCTTGTGCCGGTTCTCATCTTCATCACTTGAGCTCGATGAAGAGTAGCAGGAGCTTGAGTCGATGTCGCTCGCACCGGCAACCATCGCACGCTCCTTCTTCTTGTGACCATCACTCCTCCTTGGCCTCCGCTCGGACTTGTTCTTGCCCTTGTGGTCGTCCCTTGAGCGGTGCTTGTGGTCGGTCCTCGGACGGTGCTAGTGCTCAGGCTTGACCTCCATGGCTTCCAGGCACTCAGCGATAAAGTGCCCGTGCTTCCCGCACCGGTAGCACATGCCCGAGCTCCTCTGAGCATTCTTCCATTTCGTGTACATGCGCTCGAACCGCCTGCTCAGCAATGCGAGATCTTCCTCGCCCAGCACGTCAAACTCCTCATCTGGCATGGACACAAGACAAGACAAGACAAAGAGAACTGTCTCGAAGACATGTTAGCGTTAGTCCTTGGTCCAGAAACGGGAGCCAGACTATGAGGGTTAGTCGGGTTCTCGATCCTTGCTCGCACCCCACGGTCCACCTCGGACGACTTGAGCTTGGAGAACAGCTCGTCCACCATGAAGGTCTCATATTTCTCCGACTCGAGAATGGCCTCAACCTTCTCACTCCACACGGTAAGATCCAGAGAGTGCAGGAGCTTCACAACCTTGTCATGATCATCGTACGGGAGCACAGCCACATTAGCCCTCATGTTGTTCACAATCACAGTGAACCACTGGAACATGTTGTCAATGGACTCACCGGGGAGATGAGTGAAGTTCTCATACTCTCTCCGGTAGGTCGCAAACAACCTAGCCTGAACCTGAGCATTTCCAGCATGAGCATTCTTCAACTGCTCCCAAATCCTACAAGCCAAGTCCTCTGTCTGAACCCGATCGAATTTGGATTGACACAGAGCACGAAACAAGTAGTCGACTGCCTTATTGTTGGCGTCGAACATATCTCTTGATCCTAGAGCTAGGAAGTTAATCGGATGAACATAAGTTGTGTTCACCGTAACGTCCCAAAGGAGCTGACCCTTGCCGCGGAGGAAAGCAGCCATCCGCCTCTGCCACATCTGGTAGTTCTTACCATCAAAGTGTGGAGGACCCGAACCCCATTCCTGGTACGCCATCTTTGGATCTTAGACTGGTTAGAATCACGAAGATCCGTAACCAGCTCTGATACCAATTGAAGGACCGATTAGGCGACCAGAGAGGGGGGGAGTGAATGGGAGCCAATAAAAATTCTTCCCGAAGGATGAACTCGGCCTATGCCCCAAATTCACAACCAAGGATTCCCACACGAGCTTGCCAAGGTTGTGTAGTCACAATGGACCTACCAACCCTAGGAACAAGTCTCAAACAAACCCCAAGGGAAAACGCAACTCTAGAAGCAAAGGACTTAGGCAATCTGCGAAGCCTCGGGCGGACGGTCCGCAAAAGCTGCCCGAACAACCAGTGTGCCCTGGCGAAAATCAGACGGTCCGTACCCTACCCTCGAACGGGCCATGGGTAACCCGTACCGTGCGGACAGTCCGGGACACACGGGCGGATGGTCCGCAAACTACTTGCAACAAAAAGCAACGGACTCAACGGATCGAACCACGAACGCGCAAGAACAAGCGACGAACTGGACGAACACCGGGCCTCGCAGACTGTCCGCACCTACCAGGCGAACTGTCCGTCAGGTGCGAACAGACGCGGGAATAGCAGCCCGAGCACGAAGACGCGAAGTCAACCCCTCCTATCCATCCATGGATCGCCCAAACGGCTTAAGCTCTTGAGACAAGATTTGGGGGAGATGTAAAGCGTCCCTAGGGGATGCTATACCCCTAAACTTGAGACCTCAAATGAACTAAATCGCTAGGAATCGAATCGCAACCGAGCTCTACCAAAAAGCTAGGGTACCAACCGAAATCCTCAAATCCATGGCCAAATTCGTAGTTTGAGGGGTCAAGATCAAGCACAAAGATGCACAAGGCATCTATCCATGATCCTCACAAGAAAATCCGAACTCAAATACCACAAAATCAGAGGAACAAGCTGTGCACGAAAATCCAATGAAAATAGCTCAAAAAAGACACGAAAATAACACGAGCTACAAGAAGGAAATCGACGCAACCATGAAAGCTTCCATACACTCAGAGATCAGATTCTCTACAAAACGGTGAAGAAAATCTAAACCTATGGAGCAGGTAAATGAGAAGCAGTCCGGAAGGATGGTTTGCCCAAAAACCCTAGAGCTATATATATGAGTCCCTCTGGGTTGGGCAAATGACCAAGCTACCCCTAGCACTTAAACTACGATACAATCCCCTCAGGGGCAATATGGTCAAGTAGCACTCCTCTTCATCAGACGGCCACGCCTTTGCCGTAGTTTGCGTTCTCCTGATGCAAGCCCTGCGATCCTGTCGTGTGTCCTCTGGCATCGAAGCTTCTCGACGCGCCCGAATCCCGTCTCCGCCCACCGAGCCTCCGGTCTTGGTTTTGTGGCTCAACCAAGTAACCGACGGTTTTGTGGTGAACCGCCGCAAACCCCACGTGCAGACTCCGGTCGTGAGCCGCTACCCTGCACTGGCTCCGTTCGATGACTTCGTCTTGCTTTTCTTGCCACCATGCGGCCAGCACTTGACCCCGTTCGACCACCGGGTCCATCGAGCTGAGCCTACTTGTCTCTCCACTCCTCGGAGGCCCCGCAAGGCTAAGACCTTTCGCACTCGCTCTTCACCTGCACCAACACGAGTCAAGCTGCAACCTGCACCTGCAATACTCGACCAAGAGTCAGTCCACACCATGTTGTCAATCACTCATCACACCAGCGAGCGACCATCCACCGGTCCTCGGACGCTCCAGTCCTCATCTGCAAGGCCTATCGATCTGGTTTCTACTGGCCCATGACCATGAGTGATGCCAAAGACCTCATTAAGAGGTGCAAAGGATGCCAATTCTTTGCTAAATAGCAGCACCTGCCCGCCCAGGTCCTGCGCACAATTCCACCATCCTGGCCCTTCGCCATGTGGGGTCTAGACTCTATAGGACCATTGAAAACCGCCCCTGGTGGCTATAAACATATCCTTGTCACTGTAGACAAATTCACCAAGTGGATTGAAGTCCTACCTGTCAGGGGGTGAGACCTGGACAGATCCGCAAGGGGGTGACCCAAGCGGTTGTAGGTTAATTGGAGGGGATCGAGAACTAAGAGCGTAGGTGGTAGTTCACGGATGGAACTCGGAACACAAAGAGAATGGTGATGGACACAAGGATTTAGACTAGTTCAGGCCTCGAGAGAGTAAAACCCTACGTCCAGTATGGGGTGGAATTATGCGTGGAAGGGAAGTCCCCTCGAATGGAGCTCTAGGCCGCCTTATATGGTCAACGGGCTAGGGCTTCCATTCGAAGTCGGTGGACCCTCATCGAGGTCAATTACAAGATAGGAAGGTCATCCTCCTTGATTACAGGATGAATCCCGCAATCCGCGGACCTTCAGGCGGCGCCGAGCCGCGACCTGGGAATGAGTCTTGCGCCACAAGCCCGGCAGATCCTCTGGAATCTGGATAATGTCTTCTGGAGTCTTCCAAGGTCTCTGGGGTTGTGGATAAGGTCTCCGGGCCCACTTGCAGGTCGGCAGGGCTTCTGGCAGGTCGGGTCCACTTGACAAGGACCTCTGGGACCCTGGTCTGTGGGGACCCATGGGTACCCATGTCTCTCAAGCCTCCGATCGACGTGTAGGTGTAGCGGCCGAGGCGAGGTCATGCCGAGACATGGCGAAGTTGTGGCATCGTCAAGGTCGTGTAGGGTGCACGGGGATCAAAAAAAGAAATAATACTCCTCCAACGCGCACGACATCAAGTATCGAGCTCCTGAAACGTAGGTCCAGGGGGTCGAGGCGAAGACAAGGCGTCGTCCTCTGAAGTGCCGCCGACCTGACCTAAGTCAGGCAACCACCAAAAAATCATGAGGACCTCGAAGAAGGTCCCTCTGCCGATCGCGGGGAGGTCGAGTGAAGATGTAGTGGAAGCAGGCTTCCAGTAGGTCGGTGCGACGTTGATGAAAGAGGGCATCGCAAGACGCACTCGTGGAGTAGCCCCCGAGCTGTAAGGCGACCTGGATGGTCGGATTGATGCTCAAAGAGTAAACAGAGAACCTACGGCCTTCTGACTGTGCTTTTAGATGCTCTTCCCACCGAGTAAGACAACTCATCCGGAATCTTTGAAAAGTAGTGCCAGGCGCCAATAGCTTTGTCGCGTGGCGCCCCACGGGCGTACTGTACGGTCACGAGACCTGAGCAGAGATGCAGTCACTGCCCACAAGAGACAAAAGCTGAAAAGGTGTCATCAGGCAGTCGACAGACGTGTCAGTGCTCCCCAGAGGCGAACAGAAACCTTGCGCTCCACGTGGTAACAGTGTTGGGGATACGGACGCCACGCCAGCTGAAGCGTAGATAGCATCCAAGGCCAAGCTCCGCCGCTATAAATAGGAGACCCCATAGCTTGCTTCTTTAACCAGGTAAGAGCATCATGGCGAAGCAGCTTAGTAATTTTGCAATAGGCTGGGCTTATGTCCATCCACCAGAGCATAGCGCTAGGTTATTGCCATCTGGAGCTAGAAGAATGCTTGCGATGTTGGGAGAACTCCATCAGCCGCTTCACTCATGCCCAGCGAGGAATGCAGGTGCAACATGGGGCAGTACATGCCTTGACGGACCTTGTGAGCAGAGGCCTAAGGTGGCGTTGGAGACCGCCATGCTGTACCGGTGAAGGCCTGAGGTGACGCTGGTCCAATTTGGGATCTTGTGGGAGCACCCTAGCAAAAGATGGGACACCACAGGAAACCTTCTGGGGCTAGAGTAGAGGTGGCTGTGTGGCAGCCACGACCTCGGCGGCGGTGGAGGGCTCCAAGTAGGTCCTGAAGCTAGAAGAAAGTTGTGACGTGCTTCATCAGTCTAGGTTGTGCTGTAGGCACAATGTAAGGTAGATCAGGACCTTTAATATGTTTTCATCTTGTAATTGGCCTTGGGCCATAGTCTTTTGTAGCTTACGAAGCTTGTATACACATGCTTGCATGGCAAATGATGTATCTTCATTATTATATAGAGGCGCCGGGGCAGCGATCGCGTGGCCAAGGTCCCGGCGGGGCTGTGGAAGCGCGCCGGCCTTCAGAAGGTCGTGGAAATCGACAAAAGAACCCGTGTCGACCTGGGTCAGCACGACCATTCTGCGGTGGCACAACACAGGGTGTCAATCCTGAAATCTGTAGGTCTTTATCGACCTAGAAGGCAGCAGGGCCTTAGCAAGGAGCTGTGATTACGACCGGTAGGTCGCCAACGGGCAGTAGAGCCTTTAAGCGCGGAGCCGTTGGTTGGGTCGGCCGCTATAGGTCGAAGCGACCTAGAAGGCGTATAGTCAGCTGGACCTAGGAGACGTGGTGTGAACCCGCCGTTTGGAGGCCGAGACGACCTAGCAGGCTGCCGGTCTCTGGACGACCTTAATGAGGTTGTAGAATTGGTCCCTAGGTCGTCCGTGAGTCGTGACGACCTTGAGTGTGGTATCAAAAATATTAGGTTTGGGGGGCTTGAATGTGGGGCATAATGGGTCCACGTCGGCCAGAGCGCTGACCAAGGGCTGGCAGACGCAGATTCCCGTACAGAACTAGCCGTTACTGCCATTTTTCTGTTAGGCCGAAAGAGCCGTTGAGCAGCAGATCCGTGGGAGGCGCAGATCCGTTGGGTCGCCGTGACTTCCGCTAGAGAGATGTTGGGCGCGGCAGCCTGTTGCGCTGCTGAGGCCCAACTATATAAGGCTGAGCCATGGGCTGGGGACCTCCACTTTCTCTCATTTTCGCTCCGCGCTAGGGTTGTGCCACCATCCCCTTGCTCAAATAGAACAGCAGCGCCACCGTGCTTAGGTCCGCTGCGCTTCGTGTCCTCGGATGCGAACCAAGACTCTTGTGGTGTTTAGATCCAAATCCATCGGGGTAGAGGAGGAGAAGATGGAGCCCGTGCAGATCCCGGCGCCGCAGACCATCTTGGAGCCGTCCGTGGTGACGAAGGAGCAGATCCAGGCCCTGGTGACCCGCGGGTTGCTGAGGCCCAAGGCGGAGGTCGGCTAGAGGCCGGCGGCGGGTGAGGAGTTCCCCACCGAGGGGACCGGCGAGGCCGTCGTCTTCCTCGCGCACATCGAGCGCGGGTTCCGGGTCCCCGTGGGCGACTTCTTCCGCGGGCTCCTGTACTTCTACAGGATCGAGGTGGTGCATCTTGTCCCCAATACCATCAACATCATTTCTTCCTTCATTCATCTCTGCGAGGCCTACCTCGGGATACTGCCACACTTCCACCTGTGGCGGCACTTCTTCGAGCTGAAGAAGACGGGCAAGTCCGACGTCGTGGGGAGCATCGGCTTCATGCTGTGCCGGTACATGAAGCCGAAGTACATCGACCTGGTGCTCCCTGACAACACCACCGGCTGGAAGTAGGAGTGGTTCTACCTCGACAACCCGGCGCCAGTGCTCCCCGCCAGGTCGGGACGAGCTCCTGTCCCGTTCCCTGAGTAGACCAATCAGCTCACGTCGTGAGAGACTGAGGAGCAGCGTCTGCTGCTAGAAGACCTGGAGAAGTTGAAGGCGGAGGGGCTGACCAGCGGCGCGTTGGCGATCAATTTCAGCCGCCGGCTGATACAGCCTATCCAGGACCGGGTACACCCGGCTTATGAGTACTGTGGGCAATCCGATCCCACCCGGGTCGTCAAGCGCAAGGTCTCCAAGGAGGAGATGGCGGCGCGGGTGAAGAACATCTTCACCGGGCGCATCCGCAACCGGGAGTGCCCCAAGGCGCTCGGTGTGTATCGGCCTCCCGATGCGGTAAGCCTGCGACCTTGTTTCCTTGCCATCTGAGAGGTTGTACATTTTTGACGTATGTCTTTTCTTCTTTCTTTTTGTTTTCAGTTTCGTGAGGGCATCTATTGGTGCCCGGCACCATTGCGCAACGAGGAGGACCGAAGCTTCAAGGTCCGTGCTGCGGAGGACGTGCAGGTCCCCCCGTAGCAGTGCGTCGAGGAGTATATCTCTGAATTGTTGGTGGGCAGTGACGATGAAGGTCCCACCACGAGAAGGGCACGGCCAAAGGTCGCCACGTCGGCACCACGGCACACGTGACCCAGACGGCGGAGGCGAAGAAGAAGGAGAGGAAGAGGGCCGGCCACGCTGTGTCGGCGGATACGGCGACGGTCAGCTCCGACGTTGAAACCATCAATGTCGAGGAGGAGGATGATGCAAAGTCGCCTGACGCGGCGACCGTGGTGCCCGCGGAGACGCCTCGCAAGGTCGCCGCAGCGGAGGAGCGGGTGACGGAGACACCCCACAAGGCCGTCGCGGCGGAGGAGCACTCGAGGTCGGGCGCGGACGTCCTGGGCAACGCAGGGTCATAGAAGAGGGCAAGGAGGGCCCCGCCTAAGCCCATAAAGCTTGGGCTTAGGTCCGCGAGCAAGTAAGTCATGGTCGTGCTTCAGTTTTTCTTGGTGCGTCTGATTCGCCGTTGGTCTTACTGATGGAGGTTCTTTGCTTGGATGCAGGTCGACCCCGGCAACGTCTGACAGCGCCAAGAATGCCTCAGGTCAAGAGGCCTTTGGGCACAAGGGGAGGGAGGCACTAGTGGAGCAGTCACCGGCAGCGTCAACTGCAGAGGTCTCGAGCCAGACCCCTGGGGCTGGGGCGACGGCGACGTCGGAGGTGGCGAAGGGCGGCGCCAGCACTGCTCCGCCCGTTGGGGGCCAGCAGGACAACCTTTGTGTGACTGACCCGCCGCTAACACTGGACCAACAGGCTGCAGAGGCGGGTGGCACCGGCGCTAAGGATGGCAACAATCAGTGCCTGTACGTCAGGACTCCGTGGGAGAACGACGTCATCGCCGACCGCCGCGACTTCGACGACTTGAAGGAAGTGTCGCGGACAATTGCGCGGACGCTCACGGTAAGAGCTTGGACCCTGCTGTTTTGATCCTTGACGCATACCCAGACTATCTTTTGAGGTCTTGACACGAGACGTATCTTCTTGTGTTGTAGTCGCTTGCGGAGCAGGCGCAAGCTCGGGCGGCCTTAGTGTGGGAGGCTGCCAACACCCACGCGGATGCAGCCGCGGCTCGAGAGGCTTCCCTGCAAGCCAAGGTCGAGGCTGCACAGGAGGTCAAGCGCGTGAAGGAGGCGCTGGCTCGACAGGCGGAGAAGGAGGTATCCTCCTTAAAAAAGAAGCTGGAGGCGGCCGAGCAGAAAGCGAAGGATACCGCGGACGACCTCCAGGCCGTGGTGGAGGGTAAGTATGCTTGATCGCTGAGTGTTGATTCCTTGCCTCTTCTGGGTCTTTGCCTGATTTTCGACCTTGAATGAGTTCAGGCACCAGGGAGATAGAGGGTGCCCTCAAGAAGGAGCTCGCGGAGGTCAAGGACCAGGTGACGGTCCTCAAGGAGAGGACTGCGGAGGTCCAACGAGGTGAGTGATCTTATCTCTAGTAGGTCTTTGTCGTTGTTGGACGGAGGGTGTAAGTGATCCACCTCTTGTTTGCGCAGGTCTGGAGGAGCAGCTCACCGACCTCAAGGAGGCCGCCCAGTACCTGATGGACGTCTATGTTCCTCAAGAGGAGGGGGTGGAGCCAAAGGAGCTGCTGGATCGTCTCGACGAGGCTGATGGCCGGATGAAGGCCATGCTGCTGGACACCAGCAAGCTCGTCGCGGCCGCGGCATTGGCCGTGGTGAAGTACCACGAGCCATCCTTCGACCTGCAGAAGGTCGCGGAGGACGTCGACCTATCGGAGCTGGTCGACTGCGAAGACGTCTAGGCTGCCGCGGAGGAGGTCATGAAGAAGTTCGAACTCTGAAATTAAAATTCGAGCTATATCAATCTGTAGATGCAGGCTTAGGCCAAGAGCCTATTGATAAAAAGTATTTTGCCATAATAAAAACTTGAAGGTTAAGTAAAGCACGTGTCCCACTCGAATAGCAAAAACAGTCGTTATGTAAGCTCGAAAATAGCTGGATTGCGAAGTGTGCCCTCCGCTAACTCAACTCAGTAGTGGAACGGCTTACTGACTGTACGGCTCAGCGTGGAGGCTTAGGTACAGCCGGCTCGCGGAGGGGGGTCTTGGACCCTAGGTCTCACAATCAAGTATCTTAGGAACATTCATAAAGAGAGTAAGGGCTAAACAGGTGGGCAACGCATATAAACATAAAGCATAAGGAACCCCTTCAGGTCGCGAGACCCTTAGGTTGGCAAAGCCAAGCCCCCGAGCGCTTCGGGCCTGACTTAGACCAAGCCCCCGAGCATTTCGAGGGGGAAGAGTAAACAAAACGAAAAAGTAAAGGGAGACCCAGGTGCAGGTCGGCAGAAGAACTGGCGAGAGGGAATCACACTTTTATTAACTAGAATTTACAAAAGGGGAGAGTACATAGCTTTTTATTTCGGTACAGATCTTCTAAGGATAGAAGCGACACAGGTGCTCGATGTTCCAGACATCGTGATGCCCTGACCGTTGGCCAACTGGAGGCGGTAGGTCGCTGGCCCGATGACTTCCATCACGATGAAGGGGCCTTCCCAAGGTGCAGAGAGCTTGTGCATTCCTTTGGTGTCTTGGATGCATCGCAAGACTAGGTCGCCCGCATTGAAGGATTGCTCCAGCACGTTGCGGTCGTGGTAGTGACATATTTGCTGCTCATGGAGGGTGTGCCGCATCAGCACGACTACACGGTGTTCCTCAATGCTGTCGAGGTCGACTTTGCGCGTCTCTTCTGCCGCGCCCTCTTCGTAGTGCTGAATGCGGGGAGCACCGAAGGCGAGGTCGGTTGGGAGGACAGCCTCCGACCCATAGACCAGGAAAAACGGCGAGTATTCTGTCACCATGGTCACATCGGATGAAGCGGCTAAATTCATCAAGCAGATAACACATCGCTTCAGTGTGCCTAACAGAATCATCACCGACCTCGGGTCGGCCTTCACAGATCAGCTTTCTGGGACTTTTGCCAGGACAGTATGATTGATGTCTACTACTCATCAGTCGCCCATCCTCGGTGCAACGGCCAGGTCGAGCGTGCCAATGGCATGGTACTACAAGCTCTAAAAGATCGCATCTTTGATGATGCATCAAACTACGCCTCCCGTTGGCTCGCCGAGCTACCCCACGTAATCAGGTGTCTCCGGACCCAGGTTAGCTCAGCTATGGGGTTTTCGCCCTTCTTTTTGGTCTACAGCTCAGAGGCCATCCTTTCCACCAATTTCACCTTTGGAGCACCACACATACAGTTTTATAAGAAGGTGAAGCCGAGAAGACTCATTGCGTCAACCTAGATAGCCTCGTGGAACAAAATGTCAGGGTTTGATACCGCTGGCATGTAAATTTTGGTATGTTCGTGCGTCTGATCCGGATGGTTGGGCTTGGAGACACAGGGATTATACTGGTTCAGGCACGGGGGGTGCCCTACGTCCAGTTCGAAATAATGTTCTATATGCCCATGGGGGCTTGTAGTAGGGGGTACAAGCTTAGGTCGAGAGAGGGAGAGTATCCCAAGTCTCTAGGTGTGGAGGTGAGATGTGAATGCTCGGAGTGAGTGCGATGTTGAGCTCTATGATCGTGTTGTGATCGTCGAACCCCATTGGTCCTGCTGTTTATGGTGCCAGCCTCCCCTTTTATAGTCCTAAGGGGGGCTAGTATACAAGGGTTAAGATGGTAAAACGGCGTACTACCACAGTGTTGTAACAGTGCTGGAACAGTGCCGTGTCGTGGGCCTTCGTCTCCGGTTGGCATTGTACGTTGTGCTACGCCGTAGTAATCCTCGTAGGGCAGCACAACTGGTGGCTCCCGTTCCAAGGTGGCTTCTCCCGTCTCAGGGCTGCACAGGTCTTGTTAGGTCGAGGCATCTCGTGCAAGCTCCGACCTTTCCTCTGATAGCTGCTGGGTCGGGTCTCGCCGTTCGATGCCTTACAAGTGAAGGATTCGCATGTCCTTCGCTACTGTTTATTATCCAGGTGATGGGACGCCGGGGCAGTCCACTTCCCATGCCGGGAAAAATCTCATCATGGCCTGGCCGTCTGACAGCATAGATTCACCTGCCCTGCTGCTCCTGCACGTCCCGGGCGGCGCGGGGCCGCTCACGCCACGTTGCAGCCCTCGCCTGGGGGGGCCCGCCGGTGGGCTGCAAACGAAGGAACCTTAGGTCGTGCGGGGTGGAGCCATCCGTCGAGGTAGCTGGGAGGCTGGGGCATCCTCAGGTCGCGTGGGTCGACCACTTGGGTCGGAGGTGGCCCCATAGATGATGTCAGGCCGCTACCCTTGAGGAGGGAGAGCTGGGCCTTTCTTGCCGGTCCTCGGTGTTGGGCCGCCGCAGATGTGGCCCGTCATTGGCCATCAAGATTTGGGGATTTTAGGAGCTAAGATGATTACCCCTAGTTTATCCCCTCATCACAAAGGGTGGCAGCTGTCATGCGGCAAGCTCGACATGACTAGCAACTTCATCGCTACCATGATTGTAATGTCAAGGAGTGCTCCTTCAACGTTGGCGACCTCGTCTTGTGACACATTCAGAAGACCGACGGTTGTGAGACATGGTGCAAGGACTCGGCGAGCTACAACATATCAAGTCTCCTTGTCGTAGCTCGACCGACAGCGTCGTGCCATGGTGCACCGTACTGCAGTGTGTGGACCACAAGATCAGGCGAGTGCAGCAGCCGCCGTGTGCAAGCATGTGCAGCAGACCTACGTCATGCGCCATGCGCACGACCACTACGGAGGCACGTCAACAGTGCATCCACGACCTTGGTGTCTACCTCGATTGTTCATCTCCAGCTCCATCGACCTCAGCGACACCCAAGCTAAGTGCTATTTACAATTAAAAATTTTACGGCTTCAATTTCTTTGTAGACCTACTCTACATGCTTTTGTCTGCTCTTTCGATCCCTCCCCCTCGACATGCTTGGGGGCTTGGTAATGCCAACACGTAGGTCGCTAGACCTGAGGGTTCAAATTTTTTATCTTTGCCATGTTCCCCTTCCCCTCGACATGCTCGGGAGCTTGGCCATGCCAATCTAAGGGTCGCCAGACCTGAGGGGCCTTATTAATTTTTGTGTGTTCTTCCTTTAAATGTTTGACTCTCGTTATGAGCATTTGATGTTGTGTGGTTGCAAAACCTAGGTCCTAGGCCCCCCACCCCCCGCACCAGCTACACGTAACCCTCCCCGCTGAGTCGTGTGGTCGGTAAGCCATCCTCTCCATGAGCAGTGGTTAGTGGGGTGAAACAATTTGCAGCTTCAGAGCATTCAAGTCTGCATATGCGTGTCTGGCACAATAAGTGGAATGCCCTTTTTAAAATGAAACATAGCACAAGGATGATTAGCTCTAGCTAACATTATTCAACATCTACTTGTTTACCTCAGGCTAAGTTTTTATTATATTTATATTCGACAGATTGATACACCGACTAGGTGTTTATTTTATTTTATAGGACCAGCTCTTTGCTCTGGCATCATCTTCGTCAGGTCGCTAGACCTCTCTCCAGCTCCGGTGTCACCTTTGGCGAACCTTCCTGGTTACTCCGTCCTCATCGGATTGAGGTCAGCGGACCTCCCTGTGGCTCCGTTGTCGTCGGCTTCAGGTCGCTAGACCTCCCTGCAGCTCCGTCGTCGCTTTCGTCAGGTCGCTAGACCTCCCTCCGGCTCCGTCGTCGCCTTCGTCAGGTCGCTAGACCTCCCTCTGGCTCCGTCGTCGCTTTCGTCAGGTCGCTAGACCTCCCTCTTCCTCTGTTGTCGCCTTCGTTAGGTCGCTAGACCTTCTGGCAACTCCGTCGATGCCTTTCTTTCCTCTGTTTTTTTGGATCATCAAATCAGCCATGCTGCACACTTCAATGCTCGGGGACTACTCTACGAGTGCGTCTTGAATGCCCTCTTGTTTTCTTCGTCGCTTCGACCTATTAGAAGGCTACTTCTTTTAGGTCGGTACTCGACGTCGCTACGCTTGGGATACTACAAACAGGTCGGCTCCTAAGCTGACTACTTTTCTTTTGGACCGACGTGCACGCTATTCGACCTGTCGATGGCTTCAAGACTTCATCATGACCCCCTCGAGGTGGCTGCACCTACACATCGCTCGGGGGCTTGTGAGACATGGGTACCCCTGGGTCCCCACCCACCAGGCTCATGGCAGTCCCCGACAGTTGGGTCTGACCCACCAGAAGACCCGCTGACCAGTCAGTAGGCCTGCCCGACCTGACATGTGGGCTCGAAGATGAGAAGACAGCTTGGCGTGCAAGCCAAGGCAGTCCAGATGGATTAAAGCAGCTTGGATAAGCTTTCCATGTTATAACAAACTAGAGATAGGTTTCTCTGTTGTAACTGACTTGGACTCCGGTCCACCGACCTTGTCCACCGGCCATTATAAGGCGGGCAAGGGCGCCCTCCTGGGCATGAGTCTCCCATGATCAAATCAATACAAAACGAAGAACTGGACATAAGGTTTTACTCTCTGGAGGCCTGAACCAGTATAAAATAACCTTGTCCCTTGTGTCTTGCTGAGATTTCCGTGTGCTACGCTAGCACAACCATCGCGTTCTTAGCTCCCGATATCCTCCACCAAACAAATGAACCACCGGGGTTGACCCCCCTGTGGACTATTCAGATCTTAACCCCTGACAGTTGGCACCCACCATGGGGCAGATCGGGAGCTCTTCGTGCAGCGTGATGGCAGCTCGCTCCGACGACCTCTTCCGCGACAACACGATGGATTTCTAGCGCGCGCCCACCCACCTCGCCCTACAACTACACCGTCGACGACGTGATTCTGCAACTCACTGAGTTTCCACACGGCATGTTGGCTTCCGGGCACGACCTTAGATGCAGACACAACAGCGTACGTGTATCTCCTGAAGTCGGCGGAGCTGGATGATGAGATGCATTTGCTGCAAGCATCGACAGGGTAACAGGCGTAAACAGGGAAGTCATCATTGTGTTCCTTTATTTAATCTATTATATTCTACTCTACTATGTTCGAGGCACATGCTAACTAATGCGAGATTTCATATTTGTTTAAAAAACACGATTCCAAGTCTGCAAGGACTCGGCGAGCTACAACAGATCAAGTATCCTTGTTGTAGCTCGACCGACGGTGTCGTGCCATGGTGCGCCGTCCCGCAGTGTGTGGACCACAAGATCAGGTGAGTGCAGCAGCCACCGTGCGCAAGCATGTGCAGCAGACCTACGTCATGCGCCATGCGCACAACCACTACGGAGGCACGTCAACAGTGCATCGACGACCTCGGTGTCTACCTCGATAGTTCGGCTCTAGCTCCATCGACCTCGGCGACACCCAAGCTAAGTGCTATTTACAATTAAAAATTTTACGACTTCAATTCCTTTGTAGACCCGCTCTACATGCTTTTGTCTGCTCTTCCGATCCTTCCCCCTCGACATGCTCGGGGGCTTGGTAATGCCAACACGTAGGTCGTTAGACCTGAGGGTTCAAATTTTTTATCTTTGCTATGTTCCCCTCCCCCTCAACATGCTCGGGGGCTTGTCGATGCCAATCTAAGGGTCGCCAGACCTGAGATACCTAATTAATTTTTGTGTATTCTTCCTTTAAATGTTTGATTCTCGTTATGAGCATTCGATGTTGTGTGGTTACAAAACCTGGGTCCAACCCCCCCCTCCCCGCGCCGGCTACACGAGACCCTCCCTGCTGAGCCGTGTGGCCAGTAAGCCATCATCTCCGTGAGCAGTGGTTAGCGGGGTGAAACACTTTGTAGCTTTAGAGCTTTCAAGTCCGCATATGCGTGTCTGGCACAATACATGGAATGCCCTTTTTAAAACAAAACATAGCACAAGGATGATTAGCTCCGGCTAACATTATTCAACATCTACTTGTTGAGCTCAAGCTAAGTTTTCATGATATTTATATTCGACAGATTGATACACCGTCCTGGTGTTTATTTTATTTTACAGGACTAGCTCTTTGCTCTGGCATCGTCTTCGTCAGGTCGCTAGACCTCACTCCAGCTCCGGTGTCACCTTTGGCGAACCTTCCTGGTGGCTTCGTCGTCGTCGAATTGAGGTCAGTGGACCTCCCTATGCCACCGTTGTCGCCGGCTTCAGGTCGCTAGACCTCCCTCCGGCTCCGTCGTCGCCTTCGTCAGGTCTCTAGACCTCCCTCTGACTCCATCATCACTTTCGTCAGGTCGCTAGACCTTCCTCTAGCTCTGCTGTCGCCTTCGTCAGGTCGCTAGACCTCCCTCTTGCCCTATTGTCGCCTTCGTCAGGTCGCTAGACCTTCCTCTGGCTCTTCGGTCGCCTTCGTCAGGTCGCTAGACCTCCCTGCAGCTCCGTCGTCGTATTTGTCAGGTCACTAGACCTCCCTACGGCTCCGTTGTCACCTCCGTCAGGTCGCTAGACCTCCCTCCGGCTCCATTGTCGCCTTCATCAGGTCGCTAGACCTCCCTACAGCTCTGTTGTCGCCTTCGTCAGGTCGCTAGACCTTCCTCCGGCTTCGTGGTCGCCTTTGTCAAGTCGCTAGACCTCCTTGCAGCTTCGTCGTCGCATTTGTCAGGTCGCTAGACCTCGCTACGGCTCTGTTGTCGCCTTCATCAGGTCGCTAGACCTTCTGGCAACTCCGTCACTGCCTTTCTTTCTTCTATTTTTTGGATCATCAAACCGGCCATGCTGCCCGCTTCAATGCCCTATTGTTTTCTTCGTCACTTCGACCTATTAGAAGGCTACATCTTTTAGGTCGGTGCTCGACCTTGCTATGCTTGGGATACTACAAACAAGTCGGCTCCTAAGCTGACTACTTTTGTTTCGGACCGACGTGCACACTATTCGACCTGTCGATGGCTTCAAGACTTCGTCATAACCCCCTCGAGGTCGCTGCGCCTACGCATCACTCTGGGGATTGTGAGACATGGGTACCCCTGGTTCCCTACCGACCAGGCTCATGGCCGTCACCGACAGTTGGGTCCGGCCCAGCAGAAGACTCGCCGACCTGTCAGTAGGCCTGCCCGACCTGACATGTGGGCCCGAAGACGAGAAGACAGCTTGGCGTGCAAGCCAAGGCAGTCCAAATGGATTAAAGTAGCTTGGATAAGCTTTCCATGTTGTAACCGACTAGAGATAGGTTTCCCTGTTGTAACTGACTTGGACTCTGGTCCACCGACCTTGTCCGCCGGCCAATATAAGGCGGGCAAGGGCGCCCTCCCAGGCATGAGTCTCCCACAATCAAATCAATACAAACCGAAGAACTGGACATAGGGTTTTACTCTCCGGAGGCCTGAACCAGTATAAAATCGCCTTGTCCCTTGTGTCTCACCGAGATTTTCGTGTTCTACGCTAGCATAACCATCACGTTCTTTGCTCCCAATTTCTTCCACCGAACAAATAAACCACCAAGATTGACCCCCCTTGGACTGCTCATATCTTAACCCCTCACAACGGCATGCACAAGTTATTCGCCCCTTGAGAAGGACCTTTCATCATCACTGAAGTTGTCAGTCCATCTACATATCGCCTTCAGTGGGGCGACGGCCAAGGATTTCCTAATCCTTGGAACGTGGAGCATCTACGCCGATTCTACCTGTAGAATAGTTTCTGTACTAGCTATGTATTCCTCGCCTTCGTACTTTAAGTTAAATAAATATTAGTTTTAAGCAGTCATCTGCTGTGTCTTGAGTTCTACTCTCCTTTTTTCCGTGTCGTGTTCCCTCCCCCTCAACATGCTCGGGGGCTTGGCAAAGCCAATACAACAGTCGTAAGACCTGAAGGTGAAATTTCGTTCCTCCCCCTCGACATTCTCGGGGGCTTGGCTATGCCAACCTAAGGGTCGCTCGACCTGAGGACACCACCTCTTATGTTTGCCTACTTCATGCTGTTGCAAGATTGCTTGTTCGTGTGGTTGCAAAACCTGAGTCCTAGACATGCCCCGCGCGCCGGCTACATGTAAGCCTCCATGCTAAGCCGTGTGGTCAGTAAGCCATCCTCTCCATGAGAAGTGGTTAGCGGGGCACAAAATAACACAACACCTCAGGGCTACCAAGCTCGTATAAGCATAAGTACTGCATGACTAAAAAGAAAAGTACTTTTTACATGGCATGGGAACGTTGTGCTCCGGCCAACAAGGAGGTATAACTTCAAAACTATGTCTACTCGTCATCGTCGCCCTCATAATCGATGGCGTCCATGACCTTCTCCGCCGCTGGCTGCACCTCCGCCTCTACTGTGACAACCCCATCCGAGATAATTCCGTGCTATCACCTAATCCACTCCATTTGGTCATTAAGCGATAATAAATAACTATCACGTTGAGTGTTACCGAGTCAAAGCCCGGTAAATCACTTGAAGCACACATAGAGGAATGAAACGTATACATTAAAACTCCCACGAAGGAGAGTCCAGAGTACCTTACAAATTTAAGCAAATCTTCCGCGTAGGGTCCATTATTACAAACCATTATTCTTGACATGAAAGTAATTAGTTCAGAGTTTATTAAAACAGTGGAATTAACTAACCGATACGACAAGCATCATAGGAGGTCGTCCATGATGCCATCACTCGTCATCATCCACCCATTCCAGCTCCCAACCGAGTGGTATTTCTCTAGGCCACACATCATTACATGCATTACCTGAAAGCAACATTTATATAGCAAGGCAGAGTATACTAGTACTCAACAAGGCTTACCTTCTAAAATAAAAGACTTTACCTCTAAATCATGCAAGGCTTTTGGCTAGTGGGTTTGTTTTGCCAAAAAATCTACTAAGTAATAAATCCTTATTTTCAATATTTTAGCTCAAGTTCTAGTAGATTAATTCATTACTAAATGAGGCATCTATAGTAAGCATGAATTGTGCAATACAATTAATCAAACATCAAGTTTATCCATATTCCATCATAGAGGGATCACCATGGCCAGTTAATTAAGCAGTCTCAGATAACGGTGAGAGGCCGACGATCGATCGATTAATAACCTTGCAAGGTGGACCTAAACATATGGGAGAATGCCCTCACAAATAGTTCACTCAACCAGGCGGTTCCCGTCATTCCTCAGATTGGGGTCGGATGCCACCATCCTTAGTACAAGGTTTATCTAGGCTACGCCACACAAGGTCACCCAGCCTCACGCATGTAGCATAGGTGGTGAGCCCGGGACCGCAACCCATGATTAGTGGCGCAAAGTTCCCGCACCATATCATTTAGGTACTAAGCTTATCGTACCCATTTCCAACAAATGTTTCGTACTTTCTAACACTTAATCACTTAACCACCGGACCAGAGCCCTGAATCCCATGCTCTTACAACGTGAGCAATCCAATTTATCACATCTTATGATTCCAACATAAGGACCTATTCTCGCGAGCGAAGTACATCACTCGACTTGTATCGGGTCCTTAGTGCATAGCAACTAGCGACCTAGCATACTAGTAAAAGATCATAGGTACTTATGGATCATGCAACTAGGGTTTCAATTCAACTCCTGAACGTAAATGCACATAGATAATCAAAGATAAATTCAGAAGCTTAAAAAGAAACACGTAGGTTAATGATAAACCGGGGCTTGCCTTCGTCAGCACAAGCAGTCAAACCAACTTCCGGACTTTGGTCCGGGTCTTGATCTACAGACACGTAGTGCACGTCTCCTCCAGCTCCCTCGTCCTCGTCTGCCGGCACAAGCGTGTAGCTACCGTCGGGAACTTCTACATGGAGGATGCATATGCAATAATTAGCGGTGAATTTAATTTAATTAAAAACAGTAACACATTACAACATGGAGTACATGGTTGACGACATTCACCTAGATAAATAATATATTCAGCATACTCTTCCTATGAAGGAATATTATGTAGTGCTTTAATATTTATTCTTCTTTTTATAGTGACTGTGTACACATTTATACAATTAAATTAATTTAATTCACCAAACAGCAAAGGGGGTGGTCTGAAACTTCGAATTCATCTTTCTAATCCATCCCTAGGGTTCCTAAAGATGGTAGTGGTGATTTTCCCATTTAAATCTATTATTAAACTTAATTTGACTTCCATATTTTTATCCATAGAATTAATTCATGACAACAGTAGGTGACATTTCTGAAGCTCTTTATCCCTACACAGAGCCACTAGACAAGAATGCACACTTAGTTGAGCTATAATTTAATTATACCAAAAATGACAATTTCTAGCTACCACCAATGAGATAAATGCATATAAAAATAAATACATCACTAAAACTACATCATCCTTGACCTAAAACTAGGTTAGGCATCCAACAAATATATCAAGAGCCATTTTAAAACTTGAGATAGGGTTTTTTATTTAAATCTAAGCATAAATCAGGAAGAAATATTTCTATCAGTCCTAAAATCATGATTAATTCAGGAATAGTGATTCTAGGCATTTTAAGACTACAAAAATAATTAAGGAAGATATAGCATAAATGCAAGATAAATCATATAAAAAGATTTACTCAATAACTTTGTGCAAATTCTGGTGTAGAGCCTACACATGGAATCTATAACAACATATCCAAAGTTCAGCTCAAGATCACATATAGATTTTGAACTACAACAAAAGTAGGTTAAACTGATTTTGATTTTTCATTCAAAAACTATCAGTCAAAAGTATGGTCATGCTTTACAAAAGATGTAGATCTACTCACATGGAAACCAACAAAATTGGTTTTACAATTTCCTGATTTTTTTGTGATTTTCTACCATTTTTCCAAGTTACTGGACCTATTGGTAAAGAAACTAAAACTCATTTTCTACGGCAGCCCTTGGAAAGAAGTTAAACTTCACATATATGCCCTCGCAGCTTCTACAGGGAACCCTACAAGGTTTTGGCCCTCAAAAATATGCCCTCTGCGGTGGGGGTGAGTTCGCTGCCGACGAGGTAGGGTCGGAGGTGGCAAACAAATAACATGGGCGTGCGATTGGGCTCACCGCGTGTCGATTGGTGGCTCGGTCGGAGATGGCTCCGGCGAGCGGCAGCGGCGAGGCAGTGGCGGCGGAGCCGCTACGGCTCGGGTTCCGGTGAAATGTGGGGCGGAGCTAGGCCATGGGTGCATGTGGAGGCTTGAGTGGGTCCTAGGGACAAGGCTCAGGTGGCTAGGCGGTGCTGGGAGCGAGCGGAGGGGGATGCTGGAGCTCGGCGGTGGCAATGGTAGACGGCGGCGGTGCTGGGCGCGCAAGGAAGAAAGGGGAGGCGCTTTTATTGGTGGCCGAGCGCGAAGAGGCGGTAACAGCCCAAGTCTAGTCGGTGCGCGGAGTCACGCGATGGCTACAGGGGTGCTCGACGTGCGGCGGAGCTCTGGCCAATGGCAGCGCGCGCGTGCGGCGAGCGGCGTGTGGGGACGAGCCGGGTGGCACCGGCCTATGGCCTAGCGCGCGTCACTCCCCTTCGGCACATAGTGCCCGCAGCGCACCTCTCCAGACTGGCGGTCCTTTCACTGCCTCGGCGTGCGTGCATGCACGTACGGCGGCAAGGCCGACTCGGCGCGCTGCGACGGCGTCGTGCGTGGCGCGAGTGCCCAACTCGGTTTCATCTGATTTGGCACTGTTTGATCCAATTTTTCTCCCATTTTTGCAACAGAAGTGATCCAAGAGGTAAATAGCAAAGTTGAAGGTCAAGCTACCCTCTACAACTTTTACAAAGGCTCAAGGCGGTTTTGATCACTGGATTTTGCATGAACTGCTTGTCAATCAGTGAGTTTTCTCGGCGCCTGACAACAGTACCTAGCTGCAGTTGACCAAGTTTTTCACCCATTTTTACTTCGAATTCGAAATGCCATGCAACATGAAAGTTGTGTCCCATGGCAAACTGCACAACTTTTGTCTTGGGAGAATTTGAAGTGTTTAGGTGAAATTTGGAGAACACGGCAAAAGTTCTAGAAGGGCTATGGATGTCAAAGGGTTTGAGTAGGGGTTTGACTAGAGTTTGACCTCTAATGCATTGTTGACTTGATTAAGGTGGTCACTAGCACTAGTTGACACTAATTAAAAACACGGGGTGTTACATCTACGGCCTTGAGGTCTTTCTCTTGATTCGAGCCATCCCCGACCTTCACCATGTCGACCTCTGGAAAGTGGGACTTCACGCGCACCAAAGCCTCCACCGCCGCCGTCAGACTTGTCGCTCTCAGGAGCCCGGTAAGCTTCTCTGGGCGGCTATCAGCCGGTCATCATAGACTTCAGCTCTTCTCCGACCACCTGAGGAACCACCATGTCCATGACATGGTTGGCGGCGTTCTTCAGGTCGTTTACCTCCACCTCGAGTCCTGCAATGGTCACTTGGTCATTCTGTAACGACTGCAAGGCTACCACGAGACTGACCTCAAGGTCTATTCGAGCTTGCTTTTCATAAGCCAGCTTTTGACTCATAATGTACTCACTCCCGATGCGGCCTTGGTCTCTCTCTTGAGAATCTCAGCACCGTCACCAGCCTCCTTGAGGGTCCTCTTGAGGTCCTTGATATTTTCCTCGACACCCTTGAGGTCGCTCTTCAGCTTGTCCTTTTCCCTCTGGAATTCTGCAGTGAAAAAGGTGTCATAAATAACTCCGATTTAATGAAGAAATAAAGTAACAAAGGTCGTGAGCTCCTAGTCTAACCGGCGCTTACGGATGTCAGCAAAGTGTCAGCATCCCGGACTTTAAGTCACTCTGCTACCAGCTCATCTTCGAGCCTCTTCTTCTCAGCAGCCGCCTCATCCTTGGCACGCTAGAGCTCTTGTTCGAGCTGCTATGCCCTCAGGTGCACGGCTGTGGCATTCCTGCATTGATCGGCCCTGCCCTTAGCACGGTCCGCCAAAGACTGCAATAAACCCAAGTTAGACTACTAACTAAAATTCCATCAATGTATCAAAAACAAATCCAAGTGGAGCACTTTACCTTAAACGAGTTGCTGATGGTCAAAATGGCATTCCTACATGCCTTGAAATCTTCATCATCGTCAAAGATGTCCGCCTCCCAGGGAGTGCCGGACCAGTCGATCTCCCGATCCAGTCGATCTCGAGCAGTCGACGTCGAACCCGGTCTTGCTTTGACAGTTATTTCTGGGTCTAGCAACGGCAGCTCAAGTTGAACTTGATCCGCTACCCGGTCCTGAGTCGTCGAAGTAGGCACCGCGTTGATTGGATTCGTGTCTTCAACTGGCGGGGAGGTCGCCGCTGCCAAATTGCCGGTCGAGCTCTGTGCTCCGACCTCTAGCTCAAACGTCGTCGTCTTAGCTGGAGAAGTTTGGGTGCCCGATGTGCTCCGTGAGACAGCGTCCGACCTACATGAATCATTTTGTCAGTACATAACAACCTGGCAAAAAGCTATAATGTGGTGACTAGGTGTAGAAGTCTTACATTGCTGTTGTCTTCCCAAGAACTTTCGGCTTCAGAAGCCGACCTGGTATCTTCTTTGGCACCTTGTCCTGGACCACAGCCTTGGCAGTTTGTACTTCTCTTATGCGTCAGAGGTCTTCCTCCTTCGTCTTCATTTGCTACTTGCGCTTCCGCTTCATAGTAGGACTAGGCGTCCTTGGCACCACACGATCATCTTCTTCTGATGACAATGAGTCCACGGCCTTATCCTTCTCCTCGACGTCCTCTGCTGCTGGGGTGGGACCTTCCCCCGTCTTTCGTTTCTTCTTTTCAGCCTTCAGCTTGGCAGTTTTCGCCGCATCCGCCTTCGATTGCACGACCTTCGCGATGGTCAACCCTGTTTGACGTGCCGGTTTAGTAGCAGGTGTTGCAGCCGGCTTGCTTGTGCCACCTGTTCCGACCTCTTGGTCATGTTCTCCATCGGCCTCGACAGACGAGTCCGACAAGTAGCTCTCCAAGAGCTGGGCGGCCAGACGATGATAATCCTCTGACCTCAGCTTCCGACGTGGCTCTTGGCCTCTAGGTAAAGGCGCCGGGCACCGCCACGCCATCTCACGTTCCTGCAAACCAAACATAGAAGTCTGAGAGGTCTTCCTCGATGACATAACAGAAAAAGACATCACATGAGCTAAGTTTTCGAACTTACGACGTCTGCTAGTCGGACCAGCGAATGTGCCTACGGGCACGTCCTGTTACGGATTGTACCGGTGTAGAGCTGTACTACCCTGGCCACCATCTCCTCCTTGGAGACCTTGCAATTCACTTCACGAGTAGGGTCTGACTACCCCAGTACTCGTAAGCCGGATGGACCCGATCCTTGATCGGTTGAATGAGTCATCGTCTGAAGCCAATTGCTACTGCTCTGCTTGTAAGTCCCTCTGATAGGACTTGGATTCCCGATCTTCCGAAAGGTTCTGATAACTATCGATTTGGGCGGATTCGAGACACACCAATCCGGCTTCAAATCCAAAGAAATGAACCCCGCAATCTTAGCACTATGAACCCTCTGGTTATCAACCAAGCAGCAGCTCGATTGACCTCGCCAAGAAGGCTTACTCTTGCCTGCAAAATCGAAGAACACAAGCAAGTGCACGGAGAAGAAACCAAATCACAGAAATAATTCGATTCAACTCACGAATGGGGTTCCACAACCGAAGAATCGGTGTTCTGTTCTTGACAGAATGAAACTAAGCAAAACCCAAACCCTAGAGAAGAGGGTGGCGGCTGGATAAGAAGTGTTTGGGGCGGGCAAGTCCCCCGGACGAAACCCTAATGGGCCAAAGCGAGATACATAGCCCAAAAGGCCAAAAGACATTGCACAGCACTAAGACAGATTCTAGGCGCCCCCTTGGTTGGATGATTCCCGTCGACTCCGGATGAATTTGGGCCTGAGACCAGTTCCATCCGAAAGGTTATCTTCTTAGCTTTCCATCCATATAAAGAATGTCCAAAACCGAGTTACTATGTGACTTTGGCGGCCGTTTTAGTGCAGACTGTTCTTGGACCTCGAAACAGACCCGAGGCCAACTTGGTTTGGGCCTCCCTCTTGACTTGCTTGTCCTTGCTGGTCCTTCATCACTCCAAGTCCATCTCCAAGCATTCCTTGACCTTCTCCATGGTTCCTAATCACAATGTAATCATTAGGTAGCAATCTATTCTCATAATCATACAAGGAGGTGCTTAGGAACGAGCTCACCTCTAGATTCAATTGTCGCGCTCGAGCTCTAGTGATTGGACCTTGCATGACCAGCGGAGGATCATTGGTTGTATCCAAATGAGTGACGTCCTCATCATCCTCCCCCTCTTGAATCGGAGTCGTCCTCGACTCAAGCGCATCCCCTTCTCCCAAGTACGGCCTCAAATCTGAAATGTTAAAGGTGGGACTAACCCTAAACTCGGGAGGCAACTGAAGCTTATATGCATTGTCATTTATTTTCTCAATTATTTTGAAAGGACCATCAGCCCTAGGCATCAACTTTGACTTTCTTAATTCTGGAAATCTATCCTTTCTTAGGTGCAACCAAACTAAATCTCCTGGTTGAAGCTTAATTTCATGTCTTCCTTTGCTACCCATGATTCTATACTTTTCATTCATCTTCTCAATGTTGTGCTTAGTTGTTTCATGCATTTGCAAAATAAAATCAGCACACTTCTTGGCATCACTATGAATCCTTTCACTAGTAGGTAAAGGCAATATATCAATTGGAGCAAGGGGGTTGAAACCATAGACTACCTGAAAAGGACTTACCTTGGTGGTGGAATGTGTTGCCCGATTGTATGCAAACTCCACATGTGGCAAACATTCTTCCCACACCTTCAAATTTTTCTTCAAAACAACCCTCAACATGGTGCCCAAAGTACGGTTCACTACCTCTGTTTGTCCATCGGTCTGTGGGTGACATGTTGTAGAGAACAACAGCTTGGTCCCCAACTTGTTCCATAGAATGCGCCAAAAGTGACTCAAAAATTTAGCATCGCGATCTGAAACAATAGTAGAAGGCATACCATGCAAACGAACAATCTCTTTGAAGAAGAGGTCAGCAATATGAATAGCATAATCACTCTTATGACATGGTATGAAGTGTGCCATCTTAGAAAAACGATCCACCACAACAAAAATGCTATCCCTCCCACTCTTAGTCCGAGGCAATCCCAAAACAAAGTCCATCGAGATGTCCGTCCAAGGAATAGAAGGGACAGGAAGAGGCATGTATAAACCATGTGGATTCAAGCGAGACTTAGCTTTTTGGCATGTCGTGCAGCGTGCCACGAAACGCTCAACATCTCTTCTCATCTTTGGCCAAAATAAATGTGATGCCAAAACATCCTCCATCTTCTTAGCACCGAAGTGTCCCATCAGCCCTCCTCCATGCGCTTCCTGCAACAACAAGAGACGAACGGAACCAACTGGAATGCATAGCCTGTTAGCTCTAAACAATAACCCATCATTGATCACAAACTTGTTCCATGTACGCCCCTCTCCACAATTCAGCAACACGTCTTTAAAATCAGGATCAAGCGCATATTGTTCTTTAATAAATTCAAGTCCAAAAATGCGACAATCAAGTTGGGACAGCAAGGTATATCACCTAGACAAAGCATCCGCAATCACATTATCCTTCCCTTTCTTGTGTTTGATAACATAAGGAAAAGACTCAATCAGTTCTACCCACTTAGCATGTCGACAGTTCAGATTATTTTGAGAGCGAAGATACTTGAGCGATTCATGATCAGAATGGATAACAAACTCCTTAGGCCACAAATAATGACGCCACATCTCTAAAGAACGTACAAGAGCATACAATTCCTTATCATATGTGGAGTAATTTAAAATAGGACCATGTAGTTTTTCGCTAAAGTATGCAACGGGTTTACCATCTTGCATTAAAACAGCCCCAATGCCAACTCCACTAGCATCACATTCAATCTCAAAAGTCTTAAAAAAGTTCGGAAGTTGTAGCAATGGTGCATGTGTAAGTTTGCCCTTCAAAGCATCAAAGGACTCATCATGTACCTTTCCCCATTGGAACACCACCCCTTTCTTTGTCAACTCATGCAAGGGGGCTGCAATGGTGCTGAAATCTTTGACAAAGCGGCGGTAGAAACCTGCAAGACCAAGAAAACTCCGCACCTGTGTGACGGTTTGGGGAATGGGCCAGCTCCTTATAGCTTCAATCTTTGTCTCATCCACCTCAATTCCCTGTGGAGTTACAACATAGCGAAGGAAATAGACTCGATCCGTGCAAAAGATGCACTTCTCAAGGTTACCAAACAAACGTGCTTCACGTAAAGCATCAAAAACAGCACGCAAGTGATCCATGTGTTCATCCAAAGACTTGCTATAAATCAAGATATCATCAAAGTAAACTACCACAAATCGTCCAATGAAAGCCCTCAAGACCTCATTCATCAAGCGCATGAAAGTGCTAGGTGCGTTAGTCAACCCAAAAGGCATTACTAGCCACTCATACAATCCAAATTTAGTTTTAAAAGCTGTTTTCCATTCATCTCCAAGTTTCATTCTAATCTGGTGGTAGCCACTTCGGAAGTCAATCTTTGTGAAAATTATAGAACCACACAACTCATCAAGCATATCATCAAGCCTAGGAATTGGATGACGGTATCGAATGGTAATGTTATTGATGGCTCTACAATCAACACATATACGCCAAGTACCATCTTTCTTGGGAACTAAAAGCACAGGGACAACACAAGGACTAAGGCTTTCACGTACATACCCACGGTCCAAAAGGTCTTGGACTTGCCGCTGAATTTCCTTAGTCTCCTCGGGGTTGGTTCGGTAGGCTGCTCGGTTGGGCAAAGTTGCCCCCGGGATCAAGTCGATTTGATGCTCTATGCCTCTCACAGGTGGCAGCCCCGGTGGTATCTCAGCTGGGAAAACATCCACGTACTCCTGCAAAATGTTAGTGAAGGTACCGAACTAGCAATATCATCAAGGGAAAACAAAGCGCTTTTGCAAATTAAGACAGCAGATTTCATCTTTGGAAATTTCAGCAAGGTCGCATTTTGTTGCAAGCATAACCCCACCCTTCAATTTAATGCCCTCGGCCTTAGAATTAGGTGCAGGTTTACCCCTTTTAGGTGGGAAAACATATTTTGCTACTTGCTGATTTTCAGATTGTGTGTCATTCAAACTTGCAGCTCGTTCTTTCTCAGCTTGTACAATTTCAGTAGGGGTCAAAGGAAGCAAGGTATATTTCCTTCCTTTATGCACAAAGGTGTATTTGTTACTTCTACCATGGTGTGTTGCATCATTATCGTGTTCCCAAGGTCTACCCAACAAAAGAGAACAAGCTTGCATGGGAACTACATCGCAATCAACCGAATCGGAATAAGAGCCAATTGAGAAGGAAACTCTACAAGTTTGTGTTACCTTGGCCTTTCCCGAATCATTTAGCACTGAATATGGTATGGATGTTGGTGTGGCCGTGTGGTCAAGCCAAGCTTCTTGACCAACTCTGAACTTACCAAATTCTTGCAGCTACCTCCATCAATGATGACTCGCACACGTCGATTGTTGATGACGAAGAAAATCTGAAATAGATTGTGGCGTTGTAGCTGTTCGGGTTGTTGCACTTGTGTGTTGAGCACCTGCTGAACAATGGCACTCCTATAGGTGGCTGTATCATCTCCACCAAGGATCTCTTCTTCACCATCATTTTCTTTCTCTTCTTCATCTTCAATGTCGGAGGTGCTGACGTAGCCATCCTCTGTCGCATTGTATGCCCTCTTGCTTGGGTAGTCCTTCTGCACATGGCCAATCCCATGGCAACGATGGCACTGAATGCCAGAGGTGCGCCCCGTTGATGCAACAGATGAGGAACTCTTTTCAGGTACCTGCAAGGAATTCTTACCTGACTCTGAGGATCGCGTCGGCGAGGGGTTAGGTGTTGTAGCAACCCCAGAAGCAGGTGGTGGCATCTTATAGGATGTTGACTTGTGCAGCCCCATTGATGGTGTTGTACGTGGCGTGTACGCGGTGTTGGGCTTGCCCTTGCCTTGCTTCTCACGTCCCTGCAATTCCTTCTCTGCATGCATAGCAAACTGAAACAACTGGTTGACAGTGTTAAACTCTTTATAATCAACAATGTCCTGAATCTCACGCCTCAGACCCGAATAACAACGACAAATGGAATCCTCGGGCCCCTCCACAACACCACAACGCATCAAACCCTTTTGAAGTTCCCCATGGTAATCCTGGACAGATTTCTCTCCTTGCTCTAAACGCATTAATTTCTTTCGCAAGTCTCTATGAAAAGAAGGGGGAACAAAACGATCACGCATAGCTACCTTAAGTTGCTCCCACGTCCTAGGCAAAGCATCCTGTGCAGCTAGCCCATTCCACCAAATAATAGCAAAATCTTTGAACTCACTACTAGCTTGTCGAACTTTATGCTGCTCGGGAACAAGGTGGGCACTAAATTTTTGCTCTACTGTCATCTCCCAATCAAGGTACCCCTCAGCATCATAGTGACCCGAAAAGGATGGAATGGTGAATTTAATCTTAGCATAAGGATCTTTGGGTGCACGGTTATGATTACCTTGGTGTTGGTGGAGATGATGGCCACCCATACCTGTCCTGTTTTGCTGAAGGCGCCGCCGTAGTCGTGCTTGTCATGTAGCAGCTTCATCAACATTGCCATCTTCATCATACACCAAATCTTCTTGGAAGTGGCCCTCAGTGTTGCCTCCCATGTCTTCATTGGTTGGCAGATGCGCTTCCAACTCTGTAACCTTTTCGGTTAGAGTGGAAATCTGCTTGACCAGTCTCTCCATGCTGTTGCTGATGTTGAGCCCAATCAGTGCCCTTGTGACTGCCTTCCTGATGGCCTCATTCATCCCTTGTCGGGCACCTTCTTTAGCAGCTTGTAGTTGATCTTTGCTAACACATTCATTGAAATCTTTGGGACTTCCACCCTGTTCATCACCTGGCATTGTGAACACCAAAACAGGAACAACAACAGTGAAGGTTATCCCTAACAAATGACTAAGTAGTTGTAGTGATGTCTCTCAATCATGCAAAATGGCAAGTCCTCACTAGCATCTTGCAAATGTTTTTACTGATCACATAGCAAAAGTTGGTGCAAACGGCGGCTGGTTTGTGATACCTGTGAGGAGGTGGCACCATGATTGCGAGGGTCCTCTTTCTGTACCGATCTGAAGAAATATGTGGAGCTTGGGAAGGCACAATTAAATATATGTATGTGGCACAAATGTTAGTAACAGATAGTATGCTGAATTATAGTCCCAAATACTAGTTCTCGCTGCTGGCCTAAAGTGTTCCAAGACCGTGAGTGTGTGTGAGTAGCAAGGTGAACAAAAATATATGGTGGACAGCAAGAGCACAAACCGAAGTACTCAAAACAGCACACACTTCATAGCTCACTTTGCCCTTCTCTATGTGCTCCTACAAATATTGTTCCTTCTTTGCCCTTCTTTTTTTTTCTTTTTTTTTTGGGCTGTTGTTGTTTTCTTTTGGGGAAATTCAACTTTTTCTTTTCATTTTTTTTGACTTAGGAGCACATAAGAAGTAACCACAGAAAATTTGAGCTCAAACAAGTGAAAGGTGTGGCCTATGGAAAACTTCAAAAGATGTGTTAAAACTCGGCAAACACTTTTCAGCAGGGACGAGTCAATCTTGCGGGCTGTTTTGAGGGAAATAAATTCACCCAACCCGCCAAAGGAGGGGACTATCAGATCCAAAATTTTCTGCTGATCGATTTCAATATATGGAACGTCAAAAACAGAGTTCGTATGCGAAGGTTATGCCTATTTTACCAATCGACTCCGAATTAGAGGACAGAATGAGAACAATACGCACAAAATGTGTTGTGGCAGCTAGGGGAAGAAGGAAAATGGTGGGGAAAACACAAGAACTGGTGGGGGAAAACACACACACTAGACTCTAACATGACCTAACCAGCAACAAGACTTCAACAAGGACACAAACTCAACAATACAGACTCTGAAACTAACAAATGAAGAGGCTATGGCGCGGAAGGTTCTAGGAAGGGGAAAAACGAGTATGGCTGTGGACTGTAGGATGAAGATAAACACTCAAACTGAAGGGGAAATGATATGAACCTGACGGTATACCTTTGCTCTGATTACCACATGATAGAATTTGGATTCCCGATCTTCCAAAAGGTTCTGATAACTATCGATTTGGGCGGATTCGAGACACACCGATCCGGCTTCAAATCCAAAGAAATGAACCCCGCAATCTTAGCACTACGAACCCTCTGGTTATCAACCAAGCAGCAGCTCGATTGACCTCGCCAAGAAGGCTTACTCTTGCCTACGAAATCGAAGAACACAAGCAAGTGCACGGAGAAGAAACCAAATCACAGAAATAATTCGATTCAACTCACGAATGGGGTTCCACAACCGAAGAATCGGTGTTCTGTTCTTGACAGAATGAAACTAAGCAAAACCCAAACCCTAGAGGAGAGGGTGGCGGCTAGATAAGAAGTGTTTGGGGCGGCCAAGTTCCCCTGGACGAAACCCTAATGGGCCAAGGCGAGATACATAGCCCAAAAGGCCAAAAGACATTGCATAGCACTAAGACAGATTCTTGGCGCCCCCTTGGTTGGATGATTCCGTCGACTCCGGATGAATTTGGGCCTGAGACCGGTTCCATTCGAAAGGTTATCTTCTTAGCTGTCCATCCATATAAAGAATTTCCAAAACCGATTACTATGTGACTTTGGCGGCCGTTTTAGTGCAGACTGTTCTTGGACCTCGAAACAGACCCGAGGCCAACTTGGTTTGGGCCTCCCTCTTGACTTGCTTGTCCTTGCTGGTCCTTCATGACTCCAAGTCCATCTCCAAGCATTCCTTGACCTTCTCCATGGTTCCTAATCACAATATAATCATTAGGTAGCAATCTATTCTCATAATCATTCAAGGAGGTGCTTAGGAACGAGCTTACCTCTAGATTCAATTATCGCGCTCAAGCTCTAGTGATTGGACCTTGCATGACCAGCAGAGGATCATTGGTTGTATCCAAATGAGTGACGTCCTCATCACCCTCCTTCTTGAGGACGGCAAGGATGTTGAGAAGGCCCTTGAGATCTTCAATCTTGTGCGAGGTCAGTGCTAGATCCCACTCTAGGAACTTCACAGGCTTGTGCCCAGTTCGCTTCGGCAGCGCCGGTGTCTGGTTGGCGATGTAGAACCAATTCGCCTTCCAGCCGCTATTGTTGTCTGGCAGCTCCTTCTCGATAAACTCCGACTTGCGACCTGGTCTCAAGCAGAAGCTAACCGAGCCAATGATGCCTGATGACTTGCCGGGTTTCTTGACATGAAAGAAGTATCGCCACAGGAATAAGTGTGGCGGTATCCCCATGTATGCCTCACATAAATGGATGAATGACGAAACCACAGTGATGGAGTTGGGGACAAGATGTACCAGCTCCAGGTGGTAGTAGTAGAGGAGACCTCTGAAGAAGTCACCGGTGAGCACATTGAACCCGCTCTTGAAGAAGGATGCAAAGATGACCTACTCCTTGTCGTCCTCTGTCGGGAACGCCTCGCCGGTGGGCGCCTTCCACTCCACCTCCGCCTTCGGCCTCAGCAGCCTGCGGTCCACTAATGCTTGAATCTTCTCCTCGGTCATCTCCGAGGGTTCCCAGACCATCTCCGGGGCGAGGATCTGGGGTGTTGCTGCCGCCATCCCTTTTTCTTCGAACCCTAGCTATTTGGATCTAAATGTCACTAGGGTCTTCACGCGCATACGGAGGGGCGCAGAGCACTGCTTCTGGTGGCGGCAGGCGGATTGCTGAGGGTGGTGGCCGGTTCAGGCTTTACTTGCGGCGGCATGGATTTGGGCTCTCGGTGGCTATGGCACAGGGAGTTGCAGCGGCTGGAGGAAGAAGATGACGGGAATGGAGTCAATGCTCCTCGCTATGGCCGTATTTATATGGGTCCTAGAGTGGTCGTCCATTGTGGAATCACCGCCGTAACGGATTTGTGGCAACGGATCTTTGTCGCTTATTTTGCGCAAGTAAATCTCTCCGGATTTTGGTCTAACGGCTTGAAGGACTGGAAAGGCGAACCAGAGAGGGGGGAGTGAATGGGAGCCGATAAAAATTCTTCTCGAAGGAGATGGGAACTCCGACAAGACAAACTAGGCTTCCAAAGCACGTCTCCGACTCAACTACCCAAGATCACGCAGCCACTGGAGTGCTACTGGTCCTAGGAACCAACAACCACCTACACATACTCGAGAACGCAGCGGAACTAGCAACTCGAGCACCACTGGACTACACCGGTCAGGCCGGTGAGCTGCACCGGTCAGACCGGTCCCAGCTGGCAAAATCTGAGAACTTCCACAGAAGGCCCCTACACCGGTCAGGCCGGTGTAGCTCACCGGTCAGACTGGTCCAAGCCAGGAAATCCCAAATCCACCAAACTGACCTACCGAGCTCCAAACTGAACCCAACTCGAAACAGCAGCAACACGAGACAACAGGGAACTCACCAAGACATTCTCCCGAGCAAAACTCAACAGCGAGTCTGCACCGGTCAGACCGGTGAGAGGAACCGGTCAGGCCGGTGTGACCTGAGCTCTCGGGATGAACAGCGCCCGCGGGTCAACACCTCCAAATCCAACTCCCGATCTCCCAAACCGCTCCATGGATTTGCGCAAGACTTTGGGGATAGTAGGAACACCTCATGGGCACTCCATAGCCAAGATTTGGTCCACCAAAACTTGCTAAACCGAGAGGAATCGAAGAAATCCCACCAAGAACGCCTCTAACCCTAGAGCCAAGAAAACCCCAAAATCGAGCCCCTTTGCTCACGGATTTGGGACGGGAATCAAAGGGAAAAGAACCACGAAGGATACAAGCATACATCCCCCACCAAATCCCAAAGAGAAAGGCCTCGAAATCGCTCCAAGAAAATCGCCAAGAAAGGGCTCCGAAAATCACCAAAAAGGAGAAATGGCAAAGACACATCCAAGCCTTGAGGAACCACGCCGAATCATCTATACATACCAAAGAGGTTCATACAAGGTCTAGCTTGCCGCCCGATCATCCTTCCCTCTCACAAGATTTCACCATGAAGCTCTCAAGCTAGTCATATCGAAATCCTAGGGAAAATAGGAAGGGAAAATAGGAAAACAAAATGAGCTAAGGTTCCAAGAGAGGGTTGCCATCCTCTCACCACTTGGGTTATATGGAGGCAAGCCAAAAGACTGAAATACCCTTACTAGCTAACTAGGGATACATGCCCCTCAAGGGCGAATTTGGAAGTCTTTGTTATCGCTCCATCGGACGGATGCCCAGCGACCGCAAACTTGCTTAGCCTCGACGCAAGTCTTGCGATCCCGACGCGTGTTCTCCGCTTCGAAGATTCCGGACTGCATTGTCGCACACTGCTCAGACCGGTGCTCCTCACCGGTCAGACCGGTACCCACCGGTCAGACCCATCGATCAGACCGGTCTGATGCTGCTGCATCTCCGTCTTCGGTCTTCGGTCTTGGCTTTGTGGATCAACCAAGGAACCCAGTGGTTTTCTGGTGAACCACCGGAAACCTCGCGAACTCGGTGTAGCCTCCGCCAATCACCACTCATGACTCGACTCCCACGTAGTCCCGGCTCGACCTTGGTTTTGAGGCTCAACCAAGAAACCGTCCATGACTTCATCTTGCTGTTCTTACCACCATGTGGCCCGCACTTGACCCCGCTGGCCACTGGGTCCCTCGAACTAAGCCTACTTGTCTTCTCCACACCTGGAGGCCTCACCAGCAACGACCTTTCGCACTTGTTCTTCACCTGCACCAACACCAGTCAAGCCGCAACCTGCACCTGCAATACTTAGCCAAGAATCAGTCCACACCACGTTGTCAATCACTCATCACACCAGGGAGCGACCTACCACCGGTCCTTGAACCACACAGGCTCTCAATCTCCCCCTTGATGAGTGCATTGACAACACACACGTTTTGATAACCAAAGAGAAAAGGAAAAGAAAAGAAACGACTAAAAGAAACTCCAACAAGCGATCGAAAGCCAAAGGACAAGGCAAAGAGCAAGATCACTTGAAGAAGACAAGTCTCGGACCCCTTAGGCAAGGGCAACGGCTCGACACATCCGAGACAAAACATGCTCAAGCAAAGAGCACAAACCACCAATCCAAAGCTCGAAAACCAAAAAGAGCTCCCCCTGCACACATGCAAACTCCCCCTGAACCAATGCAACTCCCCCTGGACGAATGCATGCAAAGCCACTTCACGAAACAGAGCAGTTGCCTCAGCTTTGCTCTAACCGGTCAGACTGGTCAACCTCACCGGTCAGATCGGTGGGCAAGATCGCCCAACACCTGGGAACTCACACCGGTCAGACCGGTGAGCAGCACCGGTCAGGCCGATGACACCTGGGAAAAACTGGGAACTGCACGAGCTCAAAACTAGCTCGAAGCCACTTGGAAACCTTCTAAATGTATGCAGCAAGCCAAAACATGTTCAAACTTCTCCCCCTTGTTGACAATGCATGAATCAAGCCAAAAATGCAAAAAATGCAACCTAGAGCTTCTCAAATAGACAAAATTCAACATAGCATGCTACATACCTCCAAATTAGCAAGTTAGATACTCGATAGCTTCGTATGGACAAAAACTACAAGCTCACCAAGTTTCACAACCATTTGGCGAAGCTAAGATAGAAAAGACTATTTTTGCGAAAAATCACCCTCTCATGAGCAAAGTCCTAAACATGATCAAAACATATCAAAATGGTAAAGCCACACAAACTTCATGCTAGGACAACCATTTTAAGCATAAGACCATCATAAACACCCACAAGCACCTCATGTCATGTCAAAGCCACCAAGCCATGTGCTTACTTCTAGATATGAGACTTCTCATTGGTAAGCAATATGCAACGGTTTAGCACCCAAAAGCAAGTAAATTAAGAACATATGACATGGGAGCACATTTTCCAAGCAATTTACATTTCATTTTCAGATTTATAATTGGTACATGAAATGTCTTTGCGACAAAAAGGAACTTATGCCCCTCCACAAGATGAAGCATGGGGGCTAAACATTCATTATGGCAAAAGAGCCTTGGGACCCATATGATCAAAATAAGCTATCCAACCACAAATTAAGCATAGCCAAGCCACAAAAACACGTCAAAATCATATAAAGGCATTTACTCACAAGAGAGCATACATATGACAATTTTTTTAAAACATAGCCATCAACCATGGATATAAATCAAGATCATCAAGAGCTAAGCCACACTAAGCCATATCATACCAAACTAGCTCACAAGATCATATATATCATACCATGGTGAACAATGTATATAAGAGAAGCTTTTCCTACACAATGCATATTATACAAAATGCATGCAAGCTATCATACAAAGATGACTATACATCATAATACAAATGCAATGCAAATACAAGAAATGCACAAAGGAAAGCTATACATATGATACAAAGGAGCTCCCACACACCCAACTTAAGAAATCAAACAAACACCAAGCTCCCCCCGCAAACGAGTGAAAGTTGCTTGATCTAGGGGTTTGGAGAAAATATCGGCTAGCTGGTCATGTGTGGGTACATGGATCAAAGAGATTTTTCCTTTCTCTACGTTGTCTCTCAGGAAATGATACCTCACTTCTATGTGCTTGGTTTTGGAATGGAGCACTGGGTTCTTCGCAATGCTTATGGCACTTGTGTTGTCACATTGAAGTGGGACATGGGTATACTCCTCACCAAAGTCACTCATGGTATATGTGATCCAAAGGAGCTGAGAGCAACAACTAGCTGCGGCCACATACTCTGCCTCGGTAGTGGATTGAGCAACACTCGACTGTTTGCAGGAAGACCAAGACACCAAAGAAGAACCCAAGAACTGGCAAGTCCCAGAAGTGGACTTCCTATACAACCGACATCCGACAAAATCCGCGTCCAAAAATCCATGAAGAGCCAAAGAAGAAGACGCGGAGTACCAAAGGCCGAAGTCAGGAGTATGACGCAAATACCTGAATATGCACTTGACTACTTGCCGATGCGAAGTCCTTGGAGACGCTTGAAAACGAGCGCACAGACATACCGAGAATTGGATGTCCGGCCTCGTCGTCGTCAAGTAGAGGAGTGACCCGATCATGCTCCGGTACTCCTTCTGGTCCACGTGTTCACCTTCCTCGTCCACATCAAGAGCTGTAGTCGTACTCATAGGCGTCGCCATGGCCTTGGAGTCCTCCATCTTGAACTTCCTCACAATGTCCTTGGTGTACTTGGCTTGGTGCACAAGTGTTCCTTCCTTTGATTGCTTGATCTGAAGGCCGAGGAAAAACTGCGACTCACCCATCATGCTCATCTCAAATTCCCTGCTCATGTCTTCTGCAAACCTTGCAACAAGAGAGTTAGACGAGCCACCAAAGACAATATCATCCACGTATACCTGCACAATCAGGATATCTCTGCCCTTCCTGAAGAGAAACACGGTCTGGTCGACCTTCCCCATCTCAAACCCTCTCTCAAACAGGAACCCCCTCAACCTACCGTACCAAGCTCTAGGTGCCTGCTTCAGCCCATACAGCGCCTTCCTCAACTTGTACACCCGGTGGGGGTACTTCTCACTCTCAAACCCCGGTGGTTGCCTCACATACACTACTTCCTCCAAAACACCGTTTAGGAAAGCACTCTTGACATCCATCTGGTACAACTTGAACCCTTTAGCCACGGAAAAGGCTAGAAGGATCCTGATCGCCTCCAAACGAGCTACGGGAGCAAAGGTCTCCTCGTAGTCGATCCCCTCTTTCTGACTGTACCCCTGAGCAACAAGCCTTGACTTGTTTCTCACCACTTCTCCTTTCTCTCCCTCTTTGTTCTTCCACACCCATTTTGTCCCAATCGGCATACACCCTGGAGGAGGGTCAACCAACTCCCAAACTTGGTTTCTCTCAAAGTTCTCCAACTCCTCATGCATCGAATTAACCCAATTGTGATCAGATAGCACGTGTCCAATGTCCTTGGGCTCAAAAGTAGCAACAAAAGCAGCATGAGCAAAGTGAGAATTGTTTCGAACCCTCGACCGTGTAGTGCGTTCATTGATGTCGCCGATGATTCTCGAAGCTCGATGATCCACTTGAACTCGCCGGGGAGGTTCTCGCCTTGATGCTACCTTCTCCTCAACAGCAGCTTCGCCTTGATCTGGGTTTGTTGTCGTAGGTGTGGGAGAAGGGCCATCAACCACCGTAGTCGAAGTAGTAGGTACATGCTCAGCCGCGGGCACCACACCGCCGTCTTCATCATCTCCATGTTCATGCTTGTCCTCCTGGAAAATCTCCTCGCCAAGTTCGTCGTCACCTGCACACTCAAAAACAAGCTGACTATGTGGTTGTGTCTCGTCGAAGGTTACCTCGCAAGTCTCCACGATTTGGTTAGTTTCAAGATCGAGCACACGAAATGCTCTAGAATGAGATGCGTAACCAAAGAAAATGCCATCGACAGACCTAGCCTCGAACTTGTCCAACTTCTTACCTTTCTTCAGGATAAAGCATTTGCACCCAAACACATGGAAGTGACTCACCTTGGGTGTGCGCCCATGCATCAACTCATAGCACGTTTTCTTCTTGTGAACCCTGAGGTAAATCCTGTTCGACACATAGCACGCGGTATTCACCGCCTCAGCCCAGAACCTTCTCGGAGTCCTATGCTCATCGAGCATCATCCGAGCCATCTCGCATAAGGTCCTGTTTTTCCTTTCCACCATGCCGTTCTGGGGAGGCGTATACAGACTCGAAAACTGGTGTTCAAGACCCAAGTCATGGCAAAAGGTTTCGAAGAGAGAGTTTTTAAATTTTGAGCCATTGTCACTGCGGATCGCTCGTATGGCATCTCTGTGCCTCTCATTCCTTAACCTCAAGACAAGATCTTGAACAAAACCAAACGTCTCCCCTTTCTCTTCAAGAAAGAAAACCCAAGCATACCGAGAGTAGTCATCCACCACAACCAGGACGTACCACTTCCCACCCACAGATCGCACACGAGCTGGGCCAACAAGGTCCATATGGAGCAGCTCGCATGGACGCTCCGTCATCACATCAGTGAGGGGCGGATGGGAAGCAGCTACCATCTTAGCATGCCTACACGACGCACAAACCAATTCTTTCTCAAACCTCAACCGTGCCAATCCTCGGACCAAATTGAGTTTACTCAAGGGAGACAAAAGGTCAAAGCTTAAGTGACCCAACTTCCTATGCTACTTCCACAACTCACTCGAAGATCCAGCCAAGAAACAACGCTCCACACCAGAAGACTGAGAAAAATCAGCTCGAAACACTTGACCCTCGGGAACGACCATGCAAACTAGGTCCCCTCGAGAATCCAAAATCCGAGAACCACCAGGTCGAAACAACACCTCAAAGCCCTCATCCAAAAGCTGGGACACCGAAAGCAAATTGAACCCGAGCGATTGAACAAGAGCAACCTGCCTGAGAGTGACCTTGTCACTTACCTTAATCTCACCTTCTGAAAGCACACGCCCTCGCCCATTGTCCCCAAAAGTGATGTATGTCCTGGACACCATCGGGATGAGACTTGAGAACCACCCCTTGTCTCCGGTCATATGCCTCGAGCAACCGGAGTCAATCAACCAAACGTTCCTCAAGTCTCCCACCTGAAATTCAAAAATGAGAACATGAGTGAACAAACGACTCTGCACTGGGGTTAGTACCAAAAGAGTAAAACTAGTGCTGAGCCATTTGCTCCAAAGTGGGGTTAGCGCAAACCAAATCATCACGCCTATCAAAGCTACCACCACGAAAACCACCACGAGAACCACCACTAGGAAACCATCTCTGTCTCGCTGGAGGAGAATGAAAACCATGAAAGGAAGACCGTGGACCGTTCCTCCTCTCCATCTCAAAGCTACGACTCCTCCCACCCTCGTATTGAGCACGAGGTGGAGAACGCCTAGCAAACTGACCACCTGCAAACTCTCCAGACCAACCACCTGAACCAAACCGAGCGTCCGCACGAGTACGGAAACCGAATTGCTGTCTGCCCAGTCCGGCACTGGTCTGCCTAGTCCGGCACTGGTCTGACCGGTGGACTGCACCGATCTGACCGGTGACGCTCGGCCAGCAGCACCACCTGCCACCTTTCGATCTCCCCAAGCCGGAACCGTCCTCACAATTGCCTTGGCGTTGGGCATTTGCATACGAGGCTCAGGTACACCATCTGAAGGGCGGTACCTGTCCTTGTTAGCCCACTCGTTAGCCATTCTCTCCTCACGCTTCCTCTTGAAGCAAAACTCACTCTTGTGACCATCTCTCCCACAATAGTCACAATGAAAGCGTATGGGCTTAGGCTTAGGCTTGGGATGGGGCTGCTCACTTGGTTTGTCCCCACTCGGCTTTTCACCCTCCTTCTTTCCAACCTCACTCTCCTTGGAGCTCACAAACTTCACCGGTTTTTGGAAGTCATTTGTTGGGCGAGGAAATATGGGAGGATCTGGGGTTGTGTCAAGTTTGTTTCTCAGTGGGTTGGGCTTAGGAGCATAGGCATTTTTGTGGAAGGTTTTTGGTGGAGCTGGGATATCACCAATTTTCTCTCCTCCCTCACCACTACACTCTCCAACTTTCTCCGAACCAAGTGCTTGCCCATCATAACGCTTGTATGCCTCAATCATCATCCTAAGCTGTGGTTCATGACCCGACAACCAACCCATCATTTTTCTCAACTCATCATTCTCATCCTGCAAGCGATCCACATAATGTGCAAGTTCCATATTTTTCAAAGCATGCACTTCACAAGTAGAGCAGGAAGTGGGAACAGGTTCTTTCAACTTAGCCTCAAGCGAAACAGTATAAGCATGCATCTCATCAATCTTTCCATGCAATACAGGGCAAGAAGTGCAAGCACCTAGCAAAGCAGGTCTAGACTTAAGCTCAGGCACTTCAACCCTAAGCACATCTAGTTCATCACAAGTGGAAGCATGCTTATCCTTAAGAGCAGTAAGATCAGCTAGGTACACAGAGCAATCACAGCAATCAATCTCATCAGAAACCACAGGTGAAGCCTTAAGCGAATCAATCTCAAGCTTAGCATCTAGGTTCTGGGTTTCTAGCTCAGCCACACGGTTCCTAGCATCTTCTAGTGAGGCCCTAAGCTCTTTCCTCATCTTCTTGGCCTCTCTAAGCATGTCATCATGATTATCAAGCAGCTTGCCAAGACGCTCATTCTCCTCACGCAAGAAGGGAAGCTCGTCACGTACCTCATCCTCGGAGTCGGAGTCCGAGTCGCTCTGGTGACTCTTCTTGCTGCCGGAGCTACGAGCAATGCCATAGAAGCCATCTCTCGCGTAGCAGCTCAGCCCGCTCAAGTTCTTGGATGACTTCTTGTTCTTGCGCCGATCACCTTCGTCTTCACTGCTACTCGAGCTCGAGGAAGAGTAGGTGGAGCTGGAGTCGACGTCGCTCGCTCCGACCATCACTCGGGCCTTCCTGCCACGGCCGTCCTTCTTCCTCGACCGTCGCTCGTCCTTGTTCTTGTTCTTGTGCTTGTGATCGCGCCTCGATCGGTACTTGGCGTCCTTGCTCGACCGGTGCTTGTAGCCGTCCTTGTAGCCGTCCTTGTTCTCCGTCTTCTCCGGATAGTCGACGACGAAGTGTCCCAGCTTGCCGCACTGAAAGCACATCCGTGCTGTCCTCTTCGTGTTCACCCGATTCTCGTGCAGCCTCTCGAACCGCCTGGTCAGCAATGCCAGGTCGTCCTCTCCAAGCACGTCGAACTCCTCGTCTGGCAAAGACATCAAAGAAGATAGAGAGTACATCCTGGAGGATGTGTTAGCGTTAGACTTAGCCACTTTGCCACCGACAAGAGCAAGACTATGGGAATCAGTCGGGCTCTCAAGACGGGCTGTCAAACCACGATCAACCTCAGCAGACTTGAGCTTAGAAAACAGCTCGTTCACCGTCAGAGTGGTGTACTTCTCGGACTCAAGAATGGCCTTGACCTTCCATCCCACACGGTACGATCCAGCGCGTGTAAGAGCTTCACAGCCCTATCATGGTCATCGTATGGGAGGACGTCGACATTAGCCCTCATGTTGTTCACAACCACCATGAACCGCTGGAACAAGGCATCAATAGACTCACCGGTGAGATGAGTGAAGTTCTCGTACTCTCTCTGGTAAGTCGCATACAACCGTGCTTGAACCTCAGCATTCCTAGTAAGAGCATTCTTCAGCTCCAACCAAATCCTACAAGCTAAGTCCTCTGTCTAAACCCAATCGAATTCGGACTGACACAGAGCACGAAACAAGTAGTCGACCGCCTCGTTGTTGGTGTCGAACATGTCTCTCGATCCCGGAGCAAGGAAGTTCATAGGATGAACATAAGCTGTGTTCACTGTGACATCCCAAAGGATCTGACCCTTTCCGCGGAGGAACGCCGCCATCCACCTCTGCCACATCTGGTAGTTTTTGCCATCGAAGTGCGGAGGACCCGAACCCCGTTCCTGGTACGCCATCCTTGGATCTTAGACTGGTTAGAATCTGAAGATCCGTAACCGGCTCTGATACCACTTGAAGGACCGGAAAGGCGAACCAGAGAGGGGGGAGTGATTGGGAGCTGATAAAAATTCTTCTCGAAGGAGATGGGAACTCCGACAAGAGAAACTAGGCTTCCAAAGCACGTCTCCGACTCAACTACCCAAGTTGGCCAAGACCACGCAGCCACTGGAGTGCTACTGGTCCTAGGAACCAACAACCACCTACACAGACTCGAGAACACAGCGGAACTAGTAACTCGAGCACCACTGGACTACACCGGTCAAGCCGGTGAGCTGCACCGGTCAGAACGGTCCCAGCTGGCAAAATATGAGAACTTCCACAAAAGGCCCCTACACCAGTCAGGCCGGTGTAGCTCGCCAGTCAGACCGGTCCAAGCCAGGTGTAACATCCCGTATTTTTACGAGGTGTTTTAGAATGTGAAAAATTTGAATTTCAAAATTTTTGGTAAAATTGTGTGCATGTTTAAAATTTATAAGATTGTCTTCTCCCTTTTCTCCAAATTCCTAGATTTATTTTGCGCAAAAATGTAAAGGTAGGATTTATAAATGTTAGTGTGATTTATTTGGAGTTTAGTGGAGTTTATTTGGATTTTAATTGAGTGGAGTTCAAATCTGAAATTCAAATTCAGATTTGAATTATATACATGTGTGCGTAGAAAAATAGGAAAGCCAACCTCTCTAATCTGGGCCAAACTCGCTGGTTAGTCCAGCGAGCCTCCCTAAGCTTCTCGCCATTCAGCCTAACCTCGTCAGCCCGCCAACACTTCCAGCCCACTAGCCCTGCCCTCACCACACCGTCTCCCTGTCTCTATGACGCCCGGGACCCGCCTGTCAGCACCCCATCTCTTTTTCCCCTACACCTTTTCTTCCTCCCGTGATGCATCATGTGGGGGCGACCGCGCCGAGCTCGGGGGGGACCTCCCATGGCCACTGCCCTCTGATGCCGCCCACGCATCCCAGAGGGCGCATCCCGTCCGCCCGCGCCCCTCCAAACCCTAGGGCGCCGCCCCTTTAAGTACCCCAACCGCAGCCACCTCCTTGACCTAGCCGCTCTGGGGGATTTTCCCCCAAATCCACCACCGCCGCCACCTGCGTTCAAGAGGAGGAGAAGGAGGGAGGAAGAAGAGGAGCCGCAGAGGACCGTCGCCATCACCGCCGGAAACCGGACCTGCTGCTCGTGGATGCCGTTCCGGGGCTGCTGCGCGCGCCGATTGGAAGCTGGAGGCACCCGCGCGTGGTCCTCAACGCCGGCACCGGGGGCCGCCACGCCAAGGAGCTGAAGCCACCAGCGCTGCAGGGACCTCGATGTCGCCGCCCTGGACTCCAGGACCGGGAACACACCGCCGCATCCCTGTTCTGCACCGACCCACGGCGCTGCGAAGCCGTCGCCGCCGTGAACGTCCCCAACGCCTTGAAGCCGCTGCAGACGGAGCGTGTTGAGGACGCCGTCGCCGTCCCAAGGTTGTCGTGGACACCCTGAAGACTGGAGGGAACCGTCCCTATTCGTCTTCCATGCCAACGACCCATGAACCAAAGAACGTCGAAGTCGCCGTAGTCGTCGACCGCGTCGAGGAGCCGGAGCAGTCCAAGCCAGTACCGCGATGCCAAGGCCGGAACCCCGCCACTGCTCTGCTTCCTCTTCGTCGCGCCGTGGTGTTTCCCTTCTCTGCACCGCTCCGTGTCACCACCGCCGCTGCAGCCGTTTCTGCTATAACCAGGTGAGACTTCCTTCCTACCCCACTCGCCTGGATGTTGAGGTTGGCCTTCGTGCCACCTGATTTTCTCCGTGGCCGGAGCACAACTCCGAGCCCGCACGTGCCCAACCCTGCTTTGCACCGCGCCACCGCGCATACCGCCGTCGCCACTGTGTTCCGGCCTTCGAGCCGAGGATCTTTTGCAGGCGCTGTTGCCATCTTCCGCGTGCGTCGCTGCTGTTCGTTCGCTTGGCAACGCTCACCGCCGCATAACCTGTGCAGGCCGGCGCTCCCGCCTGGCGCGTACACGCGCTTGTTGCGCCGCCGCCCTCCGTTCGGCCGCCGGTCATGGGGTGCGCCGCACCTAAGACGGGTCGGCCAATCCCGAACCTTTGCCCCTGCTAACCTCGTATCTCGCCTCCCGAGACCCTCACCACCATCTACCCTCGCCGGCCGCCGCTTATCTCATCACGGGTCAAGTCCGGTCACCGCGGAACGCCTCTCGGGCAATTGCTCGAGCACCTTGTGGGCAACCCAAACTGTGGCCTTGGGGTCTAGCCACACCATCGTCTACACACAGCCACACCGCAGCGGATCCGTCCGGATCCTTTGCACCACCTCCACTCCCTGCTAAGCCACACGTCCATGCCTTTGCACCTACGTTGCTGATCGTCCATCGCGTTGCCATCGTTGCGGCTTGCCGCAATCCGTGTCGACCTTCGTGTCGCGCTCTTCTTTGCAAGAATGCGCCACCGCCGCTTAGCCTCAGTCGCACGCAGTGCCGCGGCCCCAGCAAGCCGGATGGCCGCGCACACGCCAGCCGTGCCACGACCGAGGTTAACCTCATGCCCGCGCATGCGCAGCCAGACTGCGCGCTTTGGCGCAAGGTCAGGGCTTAGCCTTCAGCGTTGAGCATGCCACCCGCGCAGCCGCACGACCCACACGCCACACCAGATCCTACCGGATCCCTCGCACCGTAGCCACCTCAACCGCCACATGGGCTGCCATGCCAGCCCATGAGCCGTCTGCCCGTCTGCAACCTGATTCGTGTAATACGCGAACCGCAACTGGAGTTGCTGATCACGGTGCTCGCACTATAGCTACCTAACCTGTTCTTTTAACCCAGCTTAAACCATCCCGACAAGCCAAGTTTCTGTCGCCACCTTGGCTGATCCTAAGCACCCGCAGCTGATCGTCACCGGTTATGGCCGCACAACGAAACCTTATGACCTCGACAAATCGCTACCTTCCTGTTATCTAGTTGCCGCCTTGCTGTTGCCTCGTGGTGCTTATGTGTGCTGCCTGCCGGCACATCAAAGCCCCAAAGTAACCTCTGGTGTTCGTCAGGTGTTAAACCACACCAAGTCTTCCTTGTTTCTATGTTGCTTGCTGTTCTGCCCAGCCCAGCCTGGTCTGCTCAAGTAGAACACTCGGACCAGCAGATGTTTCTGTGCTCCGCGAGCTGCTATGTCTTTAGTTATATCTGCTAAACCCGTAGTTCTCCCTAGATTGTGATCTTGCCTCAACATGTAAGCATAGCTGCTGCTAGTGCTTACCTGAGCTTTGCACGGTGCTAAGCTAACCTTGGTCTTTAATCCACCGGCCTTTATCCTTATACCTTGCTGCCTAGATCTATCCCTGTGAGATGCTTGGCACATTGCGGGGCTAATATGTGATCCTCTAAGTTGCGTGTCATGTATGCTTTATCGGAATCAATCAAATAAAGAGTTTATTTATTTGAAAATCCATAATAAGTTGATTCTAACTTAGAAAAATATGAAATCAGTTTCATAATCTTTCTAAAAACATGACACACCGTTAGTCTAGTATTTGCTCTCTTTTTGGCTCTTATTGTTCCTCTTTGGACTTTATTTGCATTAGCTATCGTATTTATTTATTTATGCGAATCTAGGAACTACCGGAGCCGAGGAGTTGAGCCCGAAAATCGAGTACGACTACGATGACTATGACGACTACTCGCTCACAGGTGTTCACGCCCATCCGACTTTGAATACCTATTAGGCATTGCTTATTAGAATGCTAGCGCTTTATTTATTCGCATGATCATGATGAACCTTGCATAGCCCATTTTGATATCATGTCCTTGATTGACCTACTACTACTATACTATATATATGCGTGTATATACGCTGAGCTTCGCTATGCATGTGTTGAGATTAGATGTGGTTTTAAACCTCTTGGCGTGAGTTGTGGGTTGGGAGAACTTGGAGAGTTTCGAAGCCCCGGCTGGAGTAAGTAGACAACAACCGACTTTCGGGTCGGGGACAAGAGGTGACATTGGACGCCTCCTACGGATACTAGATGAGGAGATTGAAGCGGCGATACCTGTGATGGGTGTCGTAGCGGACCACGTGGTGGAGACGCATTGGTAGACTTGCTGCTCTGGTCTAGATGTATCGGTGGAACCTATGCTTCATGGGAATATGTTGACGTGCGCACCACTTACCATATGGGAAGGGTTCCAGCCATTCTCTAGTTAGGCGGTACTAGCTCTGCGGGAGAAGCGTGTTAGGATTGGGCTTGCCGTTTCACGAGGGTGTGCGGAGCCTGGCTGCGTTTCAGCCCTTGTTTCCGAGACCCTCGACACCACTTTTTGGCCAGGTTAGAGGTTCACGATCCCGGGGCCGTTCGGTCTTCCGAATGGGTCCAGACCCGGGAATACAGTCTAGTACCGTTCTGCTAGCGAGTCTTTGTGGGTTGTGTCTCAAGACGGCTGTACACCGTCTGCAGCCCGAGTGGGTCCAGGTGTACACACTCTACAGAGTTTTGATCTATACGTATAGCCGCATCCTCGGTTATGGACACTCCTACGTTCTGTTACACTGATTAGTGTTTTGGGATTTCTATCTCCCCCTCTTCTAAAACTATAGGTTGGGTTGTGAGAGCTACTAGTTCTGGCGTTGGCCGTTGAGATGGGAAGGATAGAAGCTTTCCCATCGACTCGAGAGGAGTTTCGGAGGTGAGTGTGAGACGGAGCCCTGGAATGCCAGGGAGAGCCGTGGTGTTGTGATATAGTTGGGATGATGGAGATTTACTCTTGTTTTTGCTGCTACTACTGCATAGGAAAACCGAGCTTGCTCCTTGACTACTTTCTTCACCTTTAGCTTTAGGCCACTTAAAGCTTGCATACAGTTGGTGACATGAACCTATCCCATTCCTTGGGGATAGTTTGTGAGTGTGTAGGATCGGACTTGGAGTGAGTTCCAAGTCTACGGATTCCGTGATGGAAGGGTTGCGATGCTTCGCTCAAGGATGCCTGTGGTGAAGATCGAGGATGAAGACTTGACGCCCTAGTTACCGCTGTGCAGGATTTCTACTTGTCGCTTAGCGCAAGGGGCTTGTACCAAAATCGTATACCGAGATGTTTCGGATGTAATATATTTTATTTTGTACTCTGTTATCGTTGTATGGAAATGATATTATACTATAATGAGTTCTGTACGTGATAGCTACTGATCCAGGGACTATCACAAGGGTACAGGGAGTCGGGTTTCTCTCACCGAAAACCCGGGTCGTTACAGGTGGTATCAGAGTTGTGGGTTGGGAAAACTTGGAGAGTTTTGAACCCCCGGCTAGAGTAAGCATACAACAACCGACTTTCGGGTCAGGGACAGGAGGTGACCTTGGATGCCTCCTACGGATACGAGATGAGTTTGGAATGGCGATACCTGTGCTGGGTGCCGTAGCGGACCACGTGGTGGAGACGCATTGGTAGACTTGCTGCTCTGGTCTAGATGTATCGGTGGAACCTATGCTTCGTGGGAATATGTTGACATGCGCACCACTTACCCTATGGGAAGGGTTCCAGCCATTCTCTAGTTAGGCGGTACCAGCTCTGCGGGAGAAGCGTGTTAGGATTGGGCTTGCCGTTTCACGAGAGTGTGCGGAGCCTGGCTGCGTTTCAGCCCTTGTTTCCGAGACCCTCGACACCACTTTTTGGCCAGGTTAGAGGTTCACGATCCCGGGGCCGTTCGGTCCTCCGAATGGGTCCAGACCCGGGAATACAGTCTGGTACCGTTCTGCTAGCGAGTCTTGGTTGTGGGTTGTGTCTCAAGACGGCCGTACACCGTCTGCAACCCGAGTGCGTTCTGGTGTACACACTCTATAGAGTTTTGATCTATACGTATAGCTGCGTCCTCAGTTATGGACACTCTTACGTTCTGTTACACTGATTAGTGTTTTGGGATTTCTATCTCCCCCTCTTCTAAAACTATAGGTTGGGTTGTGGGAGCTACTCGTTCCGGTGTTGGCCGTTGAGATGGGAAGGATAGAAGCTTTCCCATCGACTCGAGAGGAGTTTCAGAGGTGAGTGTGAGACGGAGCCCTGGAATGCCAGGGAGAGCCGTGGTGTTCTGATATAGTTGGGATGATGGAGATTTACTCTTGTTTTTGCTGCTGCTACTACATAGGAAAACCGAGCTTGCTCCTTGACTAGTTTCTTCACATTTAGCTTTAGGCCACTTAAAGCTTGCATACGGTTGGTGACGTGAACCTATCCCATTCCTTGGGGATAGTTTGTGAGTGTGCAGGATCGGACTTGGAGTGTGTTCCGAGTCTATAGATTCCGTGATGGAAGGGTTGCGATGCTTCGCTCAAGGATGCCTGTGGTGAAGATCGAGGATGAAGACTTGACGCCCTAGTTACCGCTGCGCAGGATTTCTACTTGTCGCTTAGCCCAAGGGGCTTGTACCAAAATCGTATACCGAGATGTTTCAGATGTAATATATTTTATTTTGTACTCTGTTATCGTTGTATGGAAATGATATTATACTGTAATGAGTTCTGTACGTGATAGCTACTGATGCAGGGACTATCACAAGGGTACAGGGAGTCGGGTTTCTCTCACCAAAAACCCGGGTCGTTACAGGTGGTATCAGCGCCGTACTTGACCGTAGCACGCAACCCTAGGTTGGCCGTTAGCCTAGGATTTTTTTAAACACTCTATTTTATATATACCCCTTGAACTATTTTAAATTTGCCTTCCTTTCTTCGAAAAACTCTTCTATCTTACCTGCGTCAATGCAATCTCTTACGTGGACTAATCAGAAACCATGAACCACTAAGATTAGAGTCTACCCCGTTTGTCAAGCCACGAAGTAGCTACCGATTAGTGTGTGAGATCTCAATGGTTAGTGGAGTCAGCCTTGAGATAGCACTGCTATAATGTAATGAATGATTGAGTGCTTGCATCTTATTAAGTTTATTTGAATCTTATGGCTCTTATTATTGAGTGTAGGATTATATACTTAGTAAATATTTTCATGTTTGTATAAGACCCCATTTTGGTTGGTGAGTGACATTTTCTAAAATCTCTTTTCCCTAATCCTGTTTTTAGAATTATGTCCATGAGAAGCTCAGGACGTCTGCTGGCACGCCTCAACGCGGCTGCCGAAGAAGAGGATGAGTCTGAGCCTGTCCAGTAGGTTCATGGCCGTCAACCAGTGGTGTCACCACCACCATCGCCCGACATAGTTGAGGTGCTGGCAAACCAGACTCAACTGTTGCATAGGATGGTTGAAGCCGTCGAATGTCGGATCAACGGTGAAAATTCCAACGTCCGCCAGAGGAAGACCTCATGCAAAAGATCGAGAGGTTTATCCGACTGAAGCCTCCTACCTTCAGTTACTCGAATGATCCGCTTGATGCTGATGATTGGTTGAGGGTGATCGAGAGCAAAGCTCGACCTCACCAACTGCACCGACGAGGAGTGCGTCGCCATCGCCGCACACCAACTCGAGGGATCAGCTAAATCCTGGTGGGATAACTACTCCGACAGCCATCCGAACCCAACCCACATCACTTGGTTGGAGTTCTGCGAGGCTTTTCGTGAGCAGTTTCTGCCCAGGGAGCTAATGATCCAGAAGGCGCAAGAGTTCCGTACCATGACCCAAGGTACCATGACGGTGGTACAGTATGAGCGACACTTCATGAAGATGATGTGCTATGCTGAGGATGACACCAAGACTGACGACTAGAAGCAATTTTGGTTCATGTGAGGTCTTCACTACGGCCTTCGCAAGAGCTTGAAAGCCAGTGAGCACAAGTCACTCCGACATCTGGTGAATAGAGCCATCGCCTTGGAAGAAGAAAGAAGAATACATGAAGAATGCATGAAGGGCAAGAAAAGAATGAGAGGTCAAAAACACTGTGATTTGTCGACCTAGAGCCCGAGCAATGACATCAAGCAAGATTTCTATCAACTTCAGGAAAGGAACACCTTGGAGCAGGAACCTGAGGAGATGGGTACCTTTGAAAGCTTTGTGATCAGATGTCGTAACTGCAGAAGGCTTGGACACAGAACGTTCGAATGCCTTGGAAAGAATCGGAGGAACAAGTCTAAGTCAACGAAGACATCAAGACCTCCAAAAAGGATAGCTCAGCCACATGACAAGACACCTGAGGGAGCAGTTCAAGAAAGATTGAACCACTTGATAGAAGAACATGGAAATGATGCACAGATGGTGTACCACAGCACCGAAGGAACCATGGAAGAACTACCCATGAGTTGTGTGTATCCGAGTGAGCTCCCACACCAGATGCTCACGGCTGAAGAAGGAGCTGTGAACCCTGAGCCGGTTGAAGCAATGACAAAATGGCAACGACCGAAGGACATGACCGAGATCAGGAGTTTCCTTCGAAGGGCTAAAATCTACAGAGGTTATATTGAGAACTTCTTGAAGATTGCAAAGCCAATAATAGATCTGCTCAAGAACAATGTACCATTTGTATGGTCAGACAAGTGCGAAGCCAACTTTCAAGAGCTCAAGTCCCGACTCGCCACTATTCCAGTGTTACCCCAACCTGACACTCACAAGGACTTTGTGGTGATTTGTGAAGCTTCGAGAGAAGGACTTGGGTGTGTGCTGAAGCAAGATGACAAGGTCGTCGCTTATGCTTCTCGCCAGCTGAAGAAACATGAAGAGAGCTACCCCACCCAAGACTTAGAAATGGCAGCCATTGTCTATGTGCTGAAAATTTGGAGACAGTACTTGCCTGGCAACAAGTGTGACATCTACACTGATCAGAAGAATCCAAGGTACTTCTTCACTCAATCGATGCTAAACTTGCTGCAGAAGAGATGGTTAGTGATGAACAAGGACCATCAACTGGAAAATCACATGAAGGGTTATAGCAACAACCTAAGGGAGAACGAGGTTCAACCGGAAGTGTATCGAGAGTTCGAGAAGTTGAAGCTAGGGATAGTCGAAGAAGGTCAGTTGAGTGAGATGAAAGAGCAAGATGACCTCGAGGATCGCATCAGGCAAGCGCAGGAGCCATGCCCTGAGACTAAGGAGTTGACCAAGGAACAGTTTGGCTGAAAGATCGAATATGTGTACCTCAAGATGAAGAGATTAGAAACATAATCCTGACAGAAGCCCACAACTCGAAGACCTCTGTCCACCCAGGATGTACCAAGATGTACCAAGACATTAAGAGTCGATTCTGGTGGAAGGAGATGAAAGCGCAAATTGCGGAGTTTGTTGCACATTGTGACTCATGTCAGAGAATCAAGGCCGAACACCAAAGGCCCGCTGGATTGCTCAAACCGCCAGATCTCCCCGTTTGGAAGTGGGATGATGTCAACATGAGCTTCATTACGGGATTGCCCCGAACTCATGAAAGGAATGATGCTATTTGGGTCATCATGGATAGATCGACTAGTGCAGCTCACTTCATACCTATCAAGGCTACACACCCCATGAGTAAACTAGCTCAGCTTTACATCGAGAAGATTCTGAGGTTGCATGGAGCACCCAGAAGCATAATATCGCACAAAGGACCAAAATTCATCACACAGTTCTGGCAGAGTTTGCAAGAGGCAATGGGAACTTCTTTGGAGTACAATTCAGCTTACCATGAGATTGGTGGTCAAACAGAAAGAGTAAACCAACTATTTGAGGATCTGTTAAGAGCATGTGTTCAGACCTATGGTCCAGACTGGGGGAAGAGCTTGTCGTATGCAGAGTTCTCTTACAACAACAACTACCAATCTAGCCTGCAAATGACTCCATTTGAAGCTCTTTATGGAAGGAAGTGTTGGACCCCGTTGATGTGGTCTGAGGTGGGGGAGAGGATCTTTTTCGGTTCAGCCTCCATTGTTTAAGCTGAGGAAAATGTGGCAAGAGTGAAAGAGCACTTGAAAATAGCTCAAAGCAGACAAAAGGGCTATGCTGATCTAGAAAGAAAAGATGTCTCCTTTGAAGTCGGTGATTACGTCCATTTGAGGGTATTCCCGCTCAGAGGGACGAAGAGGCTCCATGTGGATAACAAATTGTCACCAAGGTACGTCGGACCATACACGATCACAAGGAGAATTGGGAAATTGGCGTATGAGCTAGAATTACCTCAGGAGCTCATCGGAGTGCATTCCGTGTTCCATGTATCTCAACTTCGGAAGTGTGTCAAGTCGGAAAAGAAAGTTTCCCTTGAAGTTCTAGATTTGCAAGACACTCTGGAGTACTTAGAGTTTCCCTTCAGGATTTTGGACACAGCAGAGAAGTCGACAAGAAACAACATGACTCGCCTTTGCAAGGTGCAATGGAGCAATCACACCGAACAAGAAGCAACTTGGGAGAAGGAATCAGTGATGAGGGAGACATACCCTCACCTCTTCGAACCGGAAGTAAGCTCTTAATCTCGGGGACGAGATTCTTGTGAGGGGGGAGTCTGTAACATCCCGTATTTTTAAGAGGTGTTTTATAATGTGAAAAATGTGAATTTCAAAAATTTTGGTGAAATTATGTGCACATGTAAAATTTATAAGATTGTCTTCTCCCTTTTCTCCAAATTCCTAGATTTATTTTGCGCAAAAATGTAAAGGTAGGATTTATAAATGTTAGTGTGATTTATTTGGAGTTTAGTGGAGTTTACTTGGATTTTAATTGAGTGGAGTTCAAATCTGAAATTCAAATTCAGATTTGAATTATATACATGTGTGCGTAGAAAAATAGGAAAGCCAACCTCTCTAATCTGGGCCAAACTCGCCGGTAAGTCCAGCGAGCCTCCCTAAGCTTCTCGCCGTTCAGCCTAACCTCGTCGGCCCGCCAACACTTCCGGCCCGCTAGGCCTGCCCTCACCACACCATCGCCCTGTCTCTATGACGCCCGGGACCCGCCTGTCAGCGCCCCATCTCTTTTTCCCCTACACTATTTCTTCCTCTCGTGACGCATCGCGTGGGGGTGACCGCGCCGAGCTCGGGGGGGGGACCTCCCATGGCCACCGCCCTCTGATGCCGCCCACGCGTCCCGGAGGGCGCATCCCATCCGCCCGCGCCCCTCCAAACCCTAGGGCGCCGCCCCTTTAAGTACCCCAACCGCAGCTACCTCCCTGACCTAGCCGCCTCTAGGGGATTTTCCCCCAAATCCACCACCGCCGCCACCTGCGTTCAAGAGGAGGAGAAGGAGGGAGGAAGGGAGGAAGAAGAGGAGCCGCGGAGGATCGTCGCCGTCACCGCCGGGAACCGGAGCTGCTGCTCGTGGACGCCGTTCCGGGGCTGCTGCACGCGTCGATTGGAAGCTGGAGGCGCCCACGCGTGGTCCTCAACGCTGGCACCGGGGGCCACCACGCCAAGGAGCTGAAGCCGCCGGCGCTGCAGGGACCTCGACGTCGCCGCCCTGGACGCCAGGACCGGGAACACGCCGCCACATCCCTTCTCTGCACCGCTCCGTTTCACCACCGCCACTGCAGCCGTTTCTGCTATAACCAGGTGAGACTTCCTTCCTACCCCACTCGCCTGGATGTTGAGGCTGGCCTTCGTGCCACCTGATTTCCGCTGTGGTCGGAGCACGACTCCGAGCCCGCACGTGCCCAACCCTGCTTTGCACCGCGCCACCGCGCATACCGCCATCGCCACTGTGTTCCAGCCTTCGAGCCGAGGATCTTTTGCATGTGCCGCTACCATCTTCCACGCACGTCGCTGCTGATATTCCATAAAGAAAGGTATCCTAAGTTGGAATTAATTCAAATTAAAAATTATTTGCAAAATCGTAGAGAGAACCTAGTCAAGTTTTATTTTTAAATGTTTATCTATAAATTACACCAATTAAACATTAATTTGGGAAAACTACTTGAATGAGAAGATCTAGGAACATAGCTTTATGATTCGCATTGAACTAACCAAGTTATATCTAGAAACTCTTTCATGTTGGTATTTAAACAAATTAACATTTATTTATAAAACCCGGTGTAAAAACCTAATCAAATTTTAATTAGAAAATTTAATTAATTATTAAGCAAATTAACATTTGGTTTATGAAAAACCGAGGTAAAGATCTAATTAAATTTTATTTACGAAAACATGTGAAATAATCATTAATCAAATTAAAATTTATTGCGAAATGGTGTATAACACTATATAGTTTTTTAATTAAAAGAAGCATGTAAACTAGGTATTAAACAAAATTAATATTACATTAATTTTCAGAAAGCATACATGGTGAAAACTCAAGCCTAATGTGTACTTTATGTCATTATCGATCTAACGCATCTTGAACCGATTAAAATGGATCTAAAACATGGATTCTATTAACAAAACAGTGCTTGTGAAAAAGGTAAAGATTAGGGTTAGATCTATAAAAGGCTCAGGTTGGATCTGGATGTGAAGATCTAGAAAGATCTGGGGGGTTATGAAAGAGCTGCAAGACACATAAACGAATCTATGAATGAGGATTTCTCAGGGTCCTAGATGCAAAACGGCAGGACTCATCTTCTACCTCTGTCCATGGCGGACAGGGAGCTCCTGGCGCTTGAAATCGCTAGTGGTCTGGGCTGCCTAGGGTTCGACCGAGACGTGGAAAAGAAAGAGGAGGTCGAGGTGGTCTTGTGAGCTGGCTCACTGGCGACAAAGACGGAAGGGAGCGGCGGAAATCGCGCCAGCGGCGGAAGGTCACTATGGCCGGCTCGGCCTCCCATGGATGGTGACGTTCTAGTGGTCCTCCAACGGTGGGCGATGGCTCCTTAGATGCGGCTGGTCATGGCGAAGCTCCTGGGGGTGTCGAGGTCCTTCGGTGGCTAGCAGAGCCGGCGAATCAGTGAGCGGCCGGCGGCGGCGAGCGGTAAAGGCGGCGGCGGTGCACTACTTGGTGCGAGGAGGCGGGGCAGGGGTGCGCGGGGCTCGAGGCCTCGCCCTTTATAGGGGCGCAGGGTGTGGCCTGCCGTGGCTCTCACGCCAAGGCAGAGCCTGGCGGTGGCGGTGGCGCTATCCGTGAAGGCCACAGCCTCTGCTGGCCGATAGGCTCCAGTGGGCCGAGTGGGTTGGGGTGGCTAGGCCGGAGCGGGACGGGCGTCGGGCTCGCCCCGATAGGATAGGATTAGATTTATTTTTTTAGAAATATTTTCCAGTGCAAAAATAAATCCAGAAATATCTAGATAAAACAATAAAGCCACGAAAAATATTCTAAAAATCCCAAAAATTCCAGGAAGAATAACTAGATATAGATTGGGACATGAACAATCGAAATAAAGTATTTGGAGCTCATGAAAAGAATTTTAGAGCCTTATAATAAATAGAAATAGCTCAAGAAAAGATGAGAATAAATTCCAGAAAAAAGTTGGAAAATTCTCGGAAGGATTTCTTCAGCACCTAATCGCATTTTAAAACCTTTTGCACTCATGAAACACCAAATGCATCGGCATGAATGCCACACACATAACCAATTTATTTAATTCAGAAAAAAATCAGTAACTTTTCCCTATACTATATTTCCTGTAAAGAAAAATAAATGTTGGAAAAGTTTTAAAAATGTGAGAAAATCATTATTTAATTATTCTCTCTATTCACATCCTGAAATTGGAAATTTCTGGGTGTGACAAAAACCAAGACGGGACGCTCGACAGACGTAGATGGGATCCGAGCGCGTCGACAAGGTTCAATGCCGGGTGACATGCGACGGGATCGCAGGGCTTACGTCGGGAGGACGCGTACTGCGTCAAAGGCGTGGCCGCCCGATGAGAATATTCGCTACTTGACCATATTACCCATGGGGGGTATGTATCTTCATTTAAGTTCTAGGGGTAGCGTGGTCATTTGCCCCACCCGGAGAGACTTCATATATATAGCTCTAGGGTTGGATGGCAACTGATCCATCCGAACTGCTTCCTTAAATCCTTTGCTCTATAGGCTAGATTTTCTTCATGATTTTGTAGAGAATCTGACCTCTGAATGTATGAAAGGATTCATCGTTGTGTCGATTTCCTTCTCTTAGCTCGTGTGATTTTCATGACTTTTTCAGGCTATTTTTGGGGATTTTCATGCATTGCTTGATTCATCATTTTGGAGGCATTTTTGTTGGGATTTCTTTGAGGGGATCATGGGTGGATGTCTTGTACATCTTTGTGTTTGATCTTGACCCCTCAAATGCCGAATTTGTCCTTCGATTCACGGATTTCAGTTGGAACCCTAGGTTGTTGCTTGAGTTGGGTAGGATCTTGATTCCTCTTGTTTCAGTTCGTTTGAGGCCACAAATTTGTAGGGATATCATCTCCTAGAGACGCTTCATCCTCCCCTATTATTTGGTTGCAATCCATTGGTTGCATCGACAGATCGGGTGCATGGAGAAGGAGTCGACCTTGTGGAGGTCGAGCTCGGGCTGTGCTGATTCACACCTGGTAGACCGTCCGCCTAGTCCCCACGGACCGTCCGCGAGGTGCCCAGCTCATCGAGTTCGTCACTTGTTTTTTCGAGCTCGTAGTTTGATCCGCTTAGGTCTTGGGTTTTTGTTGCAAGGAGTTTGTCAGACAGTCCGCGAGCAAGGCACGGACGGTCCACATGCGTCAGATGGTCCGAAGTAAACTGTCAGATGGTCTGTTTTTTGTGGTGCGCTACTGGAGGTTCGGTCTGCAATTTTGGACGGTCCACCCTGTCCTCGCGGACGGTCCGCCCCCTCCCAGCGGACAGTCTGCCCCACCCTTGCGGACAGTCCGCCTCTGGCTCGCAGATTTGGCTAAGTGCTTTAGTTCTTTGATTTGTGCATCCGCTAGTTGAACCAAGGATCGCTTGTTGGGTTGGTAGGTCTGTTGTGACTACGTGACCTTGGCGATTACATTCTCCATCTTGTGTGTTCGGATTTGGAGTTGATTTTGGGGCACAGTTGAGTTTTTCTTTTTGAGGTGATTTTTTATCGGCTCCCATTCACTTCCCCCCATCTCTGGTCTCCTAATCAGTCCTTCACTATCTTAGCATTTGAACCTCCAGTATATGTAGCTATAGAGAACACACTATATGAAACAAGTGTAATTTGTACAAGTAGAATCTAAGTAATTGAAAAGATATGAGTAAATTTTTTGTATCCTCTTCTATGTGATGTCGCCGAGTAAGTAATTTGAACCTCCTCTTGATATGAGTAAGTAATTTGAACAAGTTAGGACAGACATAGAGGCTGTCGAGTCTTGGCTGCATAGGAATAGTATGAGTACAAGTACTCAAAAGTAGATCTGCCATAGCAATATGGTATGTTCTAAAGAACGCGAGAGTAGCCTTTAGAAGACCATAGGTGGCGGAAAGGCGATCACAATAACAAGTTGAAGTGAAAAACAAACTTCATTACTGTGTAAGATATGTTGTAAGATTATGGCTTTATGGTCATAGGCTAATAACAGCTGAGGCACGAAGCCGAGGTATAGCTGATAGGTAGTCGCTAGGACCCGAAGGCCGCTTACAGCTAAGGACACACAAGTGACCTGGTGTACAAAGGAGGGCCATATGCTAGGGCCACACACCATGATGTAGTCGCCAGGACCCATAGGCCGCTTACGGCTAAGGCCAAACAAGTGAACAGGTGCATAAAAGAGGGCCATATGCTGGGGCCGTGCACCATCATGAGTAGTCGAGGGTTACGGGTAGAGCCGACACAGCTGGTCAATGTTCCATGAGCCGGTGTCGTCGCCTTCAAGAGTTTGGAGGTGATAGGAGCTAGGGCCGGTAACCTTGGGGATAGAGAAAGGTCCTTCTCATGTCGAGTTGAGCTTGTGCAGTCCCGTTGTGTTCTGGATGCGACGAAGGACCAAATCGCCAATGTTGAAGGAGCCACTACAAGAAAATCGTTGACTAGTGACGCAACCAAATTTTAGCATCATTGATTTATGATGTTCCTGGCTGATCTCATCATAATATTTCCCTTATGAGAAAATTTAGTGACAAAAAAATTTCGTCATAACGATTGGTACTGTAGCTGAGCATTCCCTGTTCCAAGCTAGTTTTGTGACGCCATAAACTTCGCAACAGCGTCATAAACCAACTTTGGTAAACTTTGGTCCCACATATAAGCATTGTTTTAAAAATAGAGTGTTCCAAGTCGTCATAAAATTCAGTAGGTCACCTGGCCTGTGCCAAGTCACCTGGCCACGAACGCCACGTGGCCGGCTGCCCGCCAAGGTCACTAGACACGCCAGGTCACGAAATGTTGCAAAAACAATTTGCCATCGCAAGGGTTCAAACCAAAGACATGTAGGAACAAGACTACATTGTTTACCACTGCACTATTTCTTCATTGTGTGAATTTTATGGGAAACACATCTAATAGTTTCATGGAAATTCTTTACAGTGACTAGGTCCCACATGTAAGTTTCAGGTGAGTCTATCTATATTTACGTATTGAATGGCTGGCGAGACGCTTCACTTAGACTTAGCAAAGACTTTCGACTTCCGCTACGCAGATCTGCAACGTCTCGTGGAAGCAATGGCGGATCCTAGTGGCGAGGGGAAGATGGTTGCGTCGCCACCTCCTAGCAACAAGAGGATGAGATAGAACAACGAGGTCGGTCCTCTGGTTTGAGCCGCTATATTTTCCCCTATCTTCCAAGGGTTGGAGATATCTAGATTTTGGGATCTGGAGGATTGATGAGCATATATGGTAGATTTAGATTTCATTACCGTACCTTTACATTTGCACTTCGATTGGTGTTAGAAGTTGATAGGCTATAGACAATTCATATTAAATTCAGTTAGTTTTTAATTTGCATCATCTTACGGTAGGTTCTGTATTTTAGTAGCTCCTGGATGTGCTTCAAGGTACTGGTAGCGGTAGATCATTACCTCCTGATGCTGAATGGTATGCTACGACAACCAATGCACTTGCTGAGTTTATGTAGGTAGCAAATAACCAGGTTCTGTGGCATTTGATGGCTGTTTTACTGTACTCATACAATTGGGTTTTTCATAGATATTATGTTTCACTGAGATTAGATAATATTTAAAATCAAGATGAGTTTTCTCCAAGGATGAGTTTATTTCTCCAAGAACATCTTAATGTTATATTAGATGATCTGGATGTCTTGTCTTGGGGGAGGAATCTGTTAGGATCTCCAGGGAAATTTGCAACATAATATCTCATTTAGCTATGAAAGAGGTAGAGCTTCAGTACTCACCTAAGAACAAGGAAACTAAGGGCAGAGTTGGCTCTGAATACAAAAGACATTGGAATAAATGCGTCAAAGAATGGGTAGAGCATTGAGTTTGTTTGGCTAGTCTTTTATTTTAAATGTTCAAGAAGTTTGTTGTCTTTTCTTTTAAATGTTCAATAGGTACCCTTGCCTATTGGTACCCGTTTCAGTCCAACTGACAATGAACTCCTTAATCATTTAAAAGAAAAGACTGACCAAACAAACTCAATGTCCTACCCATTCATTGACGCATTTATTCCAATGTCTTTTGTAAGCAGAATCAGCTTTGCCCTCGGTTTTCTTGTTCTTAGGTGCATAATGAAGCACTTTCTCTATAGTAGCTAATTCAGATATTAAGTATTCAATCTCTCTAGAGATCCTAGAAGAGTCCTCACCCTGTGACGAGACATCTAGATCTTCTGAAAGAACTTTAAGAAATGCAAGAGAGACCTGCAAGACAAAAAATTCACAGTAGGAGATGTAGAAGGTGAATGAATAGGTGTAGGAGGCCAAACATGAGATGGAGAAGTTCTAGCAATCGTTATGATTATGAATGGGTAGTTATGATTATTGTGAAACTTGTATCATGCTTGTATTTTGGTGTTTGCTACCAGATCATCGAAAGATGTTTTGTACTTGTTGGTGGACTGGTGGTGTACATGAACTTTGTGGTGATGAGTTGTTATGAGATGTCATCTTGGTTTAATCTATTCCAAATTGATTCGAGCATACTCACCATTCGAAATTCATACGCATTTCATAACTGCAGAATGAGGCAAAAAAAAGAAGGCAGAGGGAGAACAATGGAGGTATCGTGATAATAGGTAGAGACGGGGGGAGTTATGGCCGAGGAAAGTCCGGTTTGTTGATGTTTCGCAAGGAGGACCTTCCTAGTGATAAATAGGGAGGAAAAGCTTAGATGTTGTTTATTTGGATTGATCTTGAATCGGATGGTCCGATCTTTTGCTGTTTTGTAGGAAGGACCTTCCTGAGTAACAATTGTACAACTTCTTGTTTCCATGTGCCGCCTATTCCACGTGGTCGGCCGCCGCACACCTGGTAACTGGACACGTCAGCCACAACAACAGCACAGAGCGGTTGTGGTAAGTTGGCGGATGAAAAGCACGAGCGACAGCCAAAAAAAAGTTTTCTCGCAGATAGCTCCTGCTTCCCCGACTCCTCCAAGTTCCATGCTCTGTCTCTTCCTTGCCTGACCATTCTCCACGTACTGCATACACAAATGAAGAACAAACCCTACATAAGCTAACAATGTGACCGTCTCAATACCATGCATACATAAAGTAAACAAGATTAGCCAAGAAAATGATCTCACCCTTGTATCCCACTGAAGTAGAGAAATGCAAGACGGGAACCGATGAGTGTTGGCCTTGCCTTTCAAGAATGTTGTGCCGCACTCGCCTATTTATCGAGGACTACGGCAGGCACGTGAGCTCGGTGTAGCATTGCTAAAGTTACTACGGAAAAGTGAGATGCTCAGAATATAGTCAGCCCTGCATGTGATACGAATCTATCTAGGTCAGAATTTTTAGTGGCGTGCATCGATTACATGTGTGGACGATGGGTATCACGGGATGAGCCCAACGTGTCTAGGTATGTGTTCAGTTCCAGACTTTCCTGTCTAGAGCACAAGAAAGTCCTGCGGGGAACTCATGCCGCATCAGCTGCATCTAATGGCCATCTCAACTACATCAGCTCTTGCCGCATCAACTGCGAGACAACTCTCTACCATTTATTTATGTAATGTTTTAGGCGTTAATTGCATCTGAAGAAACAGATTAGGTGCTATAAGGTGGCACAAGGCAATCAGATTGACCGGATGGTCTTTGCGTTGCAACATGCAGCGTGCGGGATGACTTGACAAGTCCTCCTCGATCAGGTACGCTGCATGAGTCATGACTGAAAAGGTTTACGAATGGTCTGGATTCACACTTGATGATTCCCGCAGGCCTTGGAGACTGAGAAACGTGATGAACTTGTTGATGCGACAAGACCAAAACGGAATAAGCTGGAATTGGAAAAGCAATATATGTTTGTGTGTGTGTAATATTAACATGGATATAAGCACAGAAGGGCATCTAGAATGGGCGTTTGGGGACGACACGCTCTCACAAGTCGATCCATGTGTCGATCATTGAGAATTGCAGTTAAGGACTGGCATTAGGTGTTAACTGACGAACTTGTGTGAACACCCCCTCTGAACGGACGTGTCGATCATTGTGAATCGCACTTAAGGACCAGAACCGGGAAGTTGACCCGAACGTGGCCACACCCACACTGAAGGGACGCGTCCATTCTGGGTGGTAACTGATGTCCACGAATGGACATTTCGGTACGACACATTCACTCCCACTACAATAAGAGACAGTTTATGCACGAGACGATCATTGCAGGCCATTTGTGTTCATGGCTTTAGACGCTAAAATGATTCCTTCCATGCACGTTGACTTCTCAATCTCAAGCCAGAAAATGAAAGTAGAAGGAACCGCGGGCCAGTACAAGGAATCTGGTACGTTCATGGTGGAAGGTCGTCAATGGAGGCTACGTTGCTATCCTACAGGTATGAATGATCATCAGTGGATGGATGTTCCGGACGGCATTGCCGTCATCCTCGTTCCTATGCACAAATCCCAAATGGTATGTGTCTCATTGCTGCTATGAATACACACACACACATGGCGATACGGTCGCATTATATTATTGTTGTCAAGCCTGTGACTGCTTCCTTCCACGTAGGTGCGAGTATTGTTGCGTGTGATGGCTAGAGACCCAAACGATGAAGATGATACGTTTCGAGTTCAAGCTACAAAAGAAGTTTGTTTCATGAATCGGGATCTACAAGAAAGAGGCTTTGATTGTTTGGTGGAGCATCATGACATTGAGCGTGTGACATCCAAAGAAGATCGCATACACATATGGTGTGTTGTTACAATACTGGAGGACGACTGCATTGAAGTTCCTCCTCCATCAGTACAAAGAAGCATATGCGAAAGCGTTGCATCCCAAGCCTCTGTGGACGTTGTCTTCCATGGAGGTGCAGAATGTCGGGTGATACGAGCGATACGTGCCGATGTAGCGAAAGTATCTTGTATGATGGAGGCAATGCTCTACATCCCACGAGTGGAGTCTAGCTCTAAAACTGTTACAATTATTGACACACACCCTGATAGCTTCTCGCTCCTGATCAAATATGCTACTGAAGGATCACTCCCGGAGGAGGATTATTTATGGGACACTCCTACCAATGCCTGGCCTTATTTACTCTTGATCGCCGACATGTACCAAGTCGAAAGGTTGAAGCTGCACTGTGCGTCAAAGATGTGGGACATGGCAAGCGAGGAAACTGTGACTTCATTTCTATGATGGGAAATTCAGGCTAACTGCACACAATTGCAGGACAAGTGCATGTCTCCCTTAGAGTGAATCTTTCCTCGCATGTTACTCACATATGATTGGGCGGTCGTATGCACTGATCATCCCGAATTTATGCACGATCTCCATAGAAGATTACCTGAAGGGTTGTACCAGGGTCCCATGTAGTTTAATGCTTTGTTTAAGTGTTTTTAGTCATGTAATAAGCAGTTGACACGATACATTAATTTATTGCAGTGAGTACATTTGTAATGCAATAATCCAATCATCCGCCGAACGTGAATATGAAGTAGAGTATAGTCTTGTGTTTGTTTATCAATTCTGTGATCCAAGGTGGCATGGATAACCCAGTCAACAACTTGCCTCTCTGCGTATGGTCACTGACGTTTGGGTCCAACACCCAAGTGGTCTTTCATTTGGGTCACTGACGTTTGGGTCCATGATCCAAAGTCTTTCGTTTCCCGCTTTGGAGTAGAAAGGCGGGACTTGAAATTTTGAATTGCCTGCTCCTCCTCCTAGTCCCCCCCCCCCCCGTTTATATATAAAACAAAGAGCGAAACCAGGCCACCCAATTCCCTCCTGGTAATTTTCCAAAATCAGGGGATCTTCTCCTCTACCACCGAATAGACCTAGTAGATATGCGGTAAAAGCAGCAACGGCGACCTAGCTACCGACGACGGCTTCCTCTACTACGAGTGATACGGATATTGTCCCGATCTTCACGACGTAGGATCTTGAACAAGAAAACTAGCTGAAATTCAGCCAAGATAAATAGCTGCAAACAGCCGGATAGGTAGTGCAACCTGACGACACGCACAAGAAGCCAACCACCGTCTCTATACGGCAGCCTGAATCAAGGATTCGCCCAATCACACTCTCAAAGAACCAACCTACGCAACCTGAACACGAAGTACCAGAAGCACGAATTGGGTTCTGATGAAGTGGCTGCCGATGTAATCTCATAGGGAAATCACAGGAGCAAAGGGATAGAGAATCACTCTCTAAATTTGTTAGCACACAGCTGAACAAAGGGGTTCTATTTCATTATCAAAAGTCTTGATTATTTCAGAGATACATAGGGTATTTATACAAGGAACAACCCTCCTTGTTGGGTGTGAATGGACCTTTGAGTTTCTGGAGTTATGCTATGTGAAAAGCCACCACAAACTGAAATCCCGAACAGCCTCGTGTGACTGTTGGCTTCCTGCGCAGTCTTCACTAAATCGGTCATAACTTTTTATTGGGAAGTCTAATGGACATGCGGTCCATGAAGTACTCATGAAGCTCCAGAGCTATCGGGATTTAAGAGTTATGATCAAATCATTATGTGAGTCCGAACTTGTCCGAACTGATTGTCCGAACTGATCTGTGTGAACTTGTCCGAACTGAACTTTGCAGGATCATCCATGGTCCGAACTGATCCACTTGTTTCTTCTTCTTTGCTTCCTCTCCGTGTATAGCTGCACCACCCCTCTCACATATATACCTAAGTACAACAAATGGAGAACATTTAGGTAGTATAACATTCTCAGATATGTTAAAGTTAATTTCAGCTAGGAGAGAGTTCACCACTTGTTGTAGTTTCTTGGCATGACTTCGTGTAATTGGTCCTTGGTTTATATATTGGTGTGTTCTGTTGATCCACTTGTGTAATAGTACGGTCAGTGGGGATGTCCGCATCATCCTCCGTCTCTTGAAAAAGGAGTCATCCTCGACTCTGATTATTGTGGGCCTGGTCATGTTGATGATCATTGTTGTAGTCGAATATAGCAATGTGCTTGAGTCTGTAATCATACAAGCCAAGTAGCAGCCTTGCTAAAGGAAAATAGTAAGATTTGGAATTAAGTATAGCTTTCACCTTGTATGAATGTTCAATATTGATAGTATTTGTTGAAGTCTTCAACCGGGCCGCACCATCCTCCCTCCCTTGAAGGAAAGCTGTCCTTAGCTTTTGTTGACCTAAAATCAATCTATAAAAGGTAGAGGGTGGATATATATAGAATTTTCCATGATCATTCAAGTTAGAATCCTCATTACTTCCTTTCTCATCCATATGCATAGGTGCATAATGATAACATGACATATATGAGTTATGCACTTTATTTGGACAAGCTAGAAACATCAAATTCATTTTTCTAAACTCACATTAAAAATGTTTTCTTGGTGTTTGTAATCCTGCAAACAACTTCGTAGATGGAAGAACAACAATTTCTTGCAAGCAACACAATTTATTCAAAATCTCTAATTTCATCATTTCAACATTGAACATTTCAAAATTTGAAGAAAACATAATTATTTTTGTACAGTTCTTTTGAAGGTTTAGATGCATACCTTCCAAATTCATTGCTCTTTGATGTGGATAGAAAAAATTTGGATGAAGAGCTTGTTGTTCTTTGCACATTGTTTCTTTCTTTTGATGAATAATATGAGCATGGGAATAATATTTTTCTCTCAACATCACAAGCATTAAACAATTTATTCACTTTATGACCAGAAAAGTGTGACACACAATGATTGTCGTCCGACATGTTCAATTTAAATTCAGCAAGCTTATCACATGTTATGCACATAGAACTTACAAAGAACTTATCAACAACATGTTCAACAATCAAATTGAAAGTAAGCTTGACGCTATGAACATTATTAAAAGATCTCATGGATGTTATCATAGACTCATTATCAAGCATTTGATCAATCTCAACAAGTTTAACAAATATGGTATAGCTCAAATAATTAATAGGAGATATCTTTGCAAATAATTCAGCATGGGTAATGAACTGAACATAGTGAAGTTTATTAGCATTTAAATTATTACAAGGTTTCAAAATAGAATAAGAGTTATGCAAACTAGAACAAACTTTATCAACTTGCAAAATTTCAGCACATGAATTTACTTTTGAATGAGTTGAATTAACATGAAACCTTTGAGTAAGATCAATTAAATTTGCAGTAGATGTTTTATCATAATTACTCAACAATATACCTTGCAAATTCAGATCTGATTTATTTTCATTACTTTTAAGTTTTGATGTTTGTATATATACAATGGGTTGCACTTCTGAATTTTTACCTTCTTCATCTTCATGCTTCATGTTTATGGCAGCAACAAATTGGTTTTGTACAACAACAATATTCTCACCTCTCTCAACAAGTGGTTGTGTGATGAGAAATCACCTCTTTCTCTGTTTCTTTGCTAACCTGCACACTTTGAGAGACAACACAAGAAGTAGGGATGAGTGGGTTAGAATCATAAACATCCTCACACATCTTGTAATCAAGCTCTGTCTTTTTATGTGGTGTATATCCCTCACACTCATTGTGGATGCTTTCAGTCTCACATTTTGTGGAATAACACAGCTCACTTTTATTTTATCTTGCACTCAATTTGGCTATGTGGCTCTCAATCTCACATGGGTTTTGATGCAAAGCCTTCATAACTATATTTGGAGCAACAACTGCATGGTCACTTTCCTTCGTGAATTCCTCAACTAAACATTGACCAACAAAGCTCAAAGTGGAACAACCAACTTTAACAAGTTCTAGTGGTAATGGAACACCAACAATTTCAGTGGAATTATTAATATAAGTTATGCCTTCAATCTGCACTTCATGAGGCAAATTAGCACACTTAATTTCAGCATCTCTGTCCAATAATTCCTCACATACTACAGTTGATGATGTAGTACATGTTGACATCTCTTTCAAGCATGGAACAACATCATGTTGCAACCATTGATCAGGTGGAACATGTTCAATTTGCTTTTGGACAGATTCATCAATCACACTTGGTGATGCACTAGCAACATATTTCTTCTCCAAATCTTCCCTCAAACCAAACATTTGGTCTCTCTTTTCATTCAGATTATATGCAACTTTAAAAATGGGTGTCGAAACATACTCTGAATCTTGTAGTGACACTGATTCACCACCTTGCTGCATATCACAACTATCAATAACATTGCAGCACTTAATTTCATCACAAATGGCACTTGAAAAAGGCATAGAACTTGTAGGAAGATCAGCTCTTAGAATCTGAACCTGAGAAGATGTTTTATCATGTTCTTGCTGAACAAAATAAGCACCTTCACTTTGAAAATTAAGTGACACTGATTCACCACTTTCTTGCTTTCAATCATTTATCTTGTTTGCAAATGATTGTGGCGTTGTCCATTCTCATCTTGCACGGTATGTGCAGCAACATCTCCAAATGGTTCATGGTCAGATTTCAAATAATCATTGGAGAGAACTTCATTGACTTCAGTCTTCTCAAACTCAGAGTCCAAACTAAAATCCTGGACAACCATAATACTGGGATAAGTTCTTCCACTAGAATTGATAGAAAGATCAATCACCATATCACTTCCCATGTCAACTTGTGGCTCACACTTGTCTTCTTACTACACAACAATGCTCTTATTTTCAACACACTTAACATTAGCATCCATTGATTCACACATGGTGACAAGAGATCGTTTCTTCTTGCATGGAGTTGTTGTTTATTTACTTCCAACAACAGATGGCACTTTGGGCTTCAACTCATCATGTAACCTTATAGCAATGTCTTTGCACAAATTAATGCACTTTGAAATATTATCTTGCTGCAGCTTTTTAATTTTTCTCTCTTCTTGGAGTACATATACCAAAAGATTGTGCATACTTCTTGCATACTTTCCCTCAATTGCAACAACAATATTAGCATTGAGACCTCTCATGAAGTATTCTTTTGCATCCATGTCATCAACAATATTTGCCCGACGCATAGCAAAAGATAACTCATCATGATATGACCAAACAGATTTACTTCCTTACTTGATGCACTTTAAACGACGAAGTAAAATCAGCTCATACTCACGTGGAACAAATTCTTTTCTCGTAGTTTTCTTCAAGTCTTCCCAACACTTGACAAAGCGCTTATGTGGATATTTCTTCCACCATTCATGAGCATAATCTTCAAACTCAAGTATGGCTCGTGACACCTTCTTTGCTTCTGGAAAATCTTGGAGTTCAAGCTCATACTCCATTTGTTCCTTCCAATTAAGAAATTCCTCCGGATTAGTACTTCCATAGAATGGAAGTCTTGTATATATTCGACCTGTCATGGTTAATGTCTACAAAAGAGCAAGCATATATGTGGAATAGGACAATATGTGGAACTCACAACCTCACCTTCTCTTACCAACCAAAACTCTTATGCTTCCCTGCAAGTTACTAAGGCAATCCGTTGGTGGTAAAGAGTAGTGATAATTGAGCGAATACAAGATCAGAAAACCTTACACGATGGCTTTTATGTGAAGCTTGGTAGGGTATAAGCACAAGGAGAAATCTGAATTCTAGTTGTTGTAAAGATAAGTAACAATCCAAACTAGAGATTCAATGCCTAGTGCTGATCACAAGATATAAAAGATGTGATGTAACAACACACGCACAAAAGACAGATTTCAGATTTGATGCAAACAAGGAATATGCTAGTGATGATTGATTTAATGAGAATCACCTAGCAAAATTGCACCAAAATGATTATAGCAACCTGGTTACACAAATTGATATGAAGGTTCAAACACTTGTGCATACCAACAATCTGATCCTACTCCTTTCTTTCCAACACTTTCTTTTTTAACTTTCTCAACACTTTTTTTCAGCGTTCTTTCTTCTCTCTTTTTTTGACACTTTTTTTGCACAATACTAAACAAGATCAGATATAACAGTTGCAAAAATTTAAGATGATAGAACCCAATAAAACCAGCAACTATATTAATAGGACAAAAGTTTTCACAAAGGATAGAAATGGTTTACTTCTTTTTGTGGGCATTTTCAGATATATAGAAAGGCACAAAAAGGACACGCAAAGGATGATATGATCAGCAACTAAACAAGGACTCTAATGGACTGAAACTTAACCAAACTCACTAGATAAACAGATTGTAACAAAAGGCTATGACAGATTTTTCTATGGATTTTTGGTGGATAGGACGAAGACAAAAATATATGTAGCTAAGGGTAAAGAAAATCCTACTGTGGCAACGATGGCTCTTGATACCAGATGATACGGATGTTGTCCCGATCTTCATGACGTAGGATCTTGAACAAGATAACTAGCTGAAATTCAGCCAAGACAAATAGCTACGAACAGCCGGATAGGTAGTGCAACCTGACGACACGCACAAGAAGCCAACCACCGTCTCTATACGGCAGCCTGAATCAAGGATTCGCCCAATCACACTCTCAAAGAACCAACCTACGCAACCTGAACATGAATTACCAGGAGCACAGATTGGGTGCCGATGAAGTGGTCGCCGATGTAATCCCACAGGGAAATCATAGGAGCAAAGGGGTAGAGAATCACTCTCTGAATTTGTTAGCACACAGCTGAACAAGGGGTTCTATTTCATTATCAAAAGTCTTGATTATTTCAGAGATACATAAGGTATTTATACAAGGAACAACCCTCCTTGTTGGGTGGGAATGGACCTTTGAGTTTCTGGAGTTATGCTATGTGAAAACCACCACGAACTGAAATCCCGAACAGCCTCGTGTGACTGTTGGCTTCCTGCGCAGTCTTCACTAAATCGGTCATAACTTTTTATTGGGAAGTATAATGGACATGCGGTTTCTTGCATTGGAAAGTTAACTTCATGACGGTTCCATGAAGTACTCATGAAGCTCCAGAGCTATCGGGATTTAAGAGTTATAATCAAATCATTATGCAGGTCTGAACTTGTCCGAATTGATTGTCCGAACTGATCTGTGTGAACTGGTCCGAACTGAACTTTGCTGGATCATCCTTGGCCGAACTGATCCACTTGTTTCTTCTTCTTTGCTTCCTCTCTGTGTATAGCTGCACCACCCCTCTCACATATATACCTAAGTACAACCAATGTAGAACATTTAGGTAGTATAACATTCTCAGATATGTTAAAGTTAATTTCAGCTAGGAGAGAGTTCACCTCTTGTTGTAGTTTCTTGGCACGACTTCGTGTAATTGGTCCTTGGTTTATATTTATTGGTGTGTTGTGTTCATCCACTTGTGTAACAGTACGGTCAGTGGGGATGTCCGCATCAACGAGCGGCGGCCTTCCTCTGCTATGAGCAGCGGCCTTCCTCGGCAACGTCCTTGAAGCTGCAAGATGGTTTAGACCCGTTGCTCCGTCGGCTCCCCCGAGGCTCACCCTAGCGGCCGCAGATCTGCAACAGTTGCGAACAACATTGTGTTCAAGGCGCAAGGTTAGGCTGTCAAATCGAGACGGCATTCGGCACCTTCTTCCCTTCCTATTACTCAGGTCTGTGGTCTCCTCCCTGTATTAATCGATTCAATTAGATTGCTTCCCCATGCTCTTTGGCTTTCTAAAATATTCTTTCATGTTTGGGTGATTTTGGATCTACTATACCCTATCGCAAGAGTTTGTTCTAAGTCATTTTATTTGTGGTTTGTAGAAATTTGTAGATGAAATTATTGGACTGCTTCCCCATGCCCTTTGCCTTTGAAATATTGTTGTTGCATTTTGTTGACGGTGAATTTTGGTACCTGAAACATATTTGTTACACTTTGGTTTGAACTTGATTATGGAACTAACCTGCCACTAGGCACACTAATGATATCACAAGTTCAATTTTGTATGTGCATTTGGAAGTGTTGTGTTTTTGCAGGAAAACATGGACTAAAGGGATGGAGTCACAACGAGTTCAAAGGAGCAAATGAGGAGTTCCGTTAGTATTCAAGTGCAAGGCGAAATCACTCCCAAAGGTGGCAAGGACCAAGCTGCTTCGACGGAGCATCCCCGAGGACTAAGGCGTAAAGATCGGACTTCATGCGAGAAGACCCCCTATCTTGATCGCATGGATGACGACGCCACAATGATACGATTAAAGGGGTTTATGTCCAAAATGACGAGAGGACCCACATGGAGGAAGGGGCGACCGAACCGGGCCGAAGTGGGCCTGGGCTGGTCGGACCAGGCCGGTCGGCCCACCCCATTCGTGCATCCGTTCGGCCCACCACTTCTTGAGTGTGAAGATGCTTCAACCCTAAGTCACTGTGGGTGCCGCCATTCGGAGGAGACAGAGCCATATACCCGAGAGGTCATCCACAAGGCAGAGAGGTTGGATCGGGTGGGAATTGAAGAGATCATTCGCGAGAAAGATTTATCTAGTCCAAGGAGGTGACCACAAGCGGAGGAGGACGTCGAGGCCCTGCCACGGCGCCCTCGGAGTTGAAGAAAGACACCATCGGAAGCGTCACCATGATCAACGGCGCCATGCTTGGTGCCTTGATGGGGTAAACTTCTCATTTGTCCATGGGGTGGTAAAGGATCTTGTTATGTAATCGCCTACTCTTTTATGGATTCAATCTATCAATCTAGTGTTGATGTTGCTTTGATGCTTAAGGCTAGCTACCGTGCTTTTCAGGAGTATAGATCACATTACTTCCGTAGAACCCTTCAATACACCATGATCATCATAGGTCTAATCATGAATACCTTCGCGTAGTGACAGTACGAGGGGAGAGAAAGGGTGAAACTGTGGTCACACCCCTGATAGATTAGATTGGTTTTGTATCTATTGGCGGTTGCATGATCAAGTATCCGTAGACCCTATGGGCAAGTGTCCTTTATATCTTGTGTAACTCACAACCCTCTCTAGAGTAGTTTGCCTTTAGTTTAATCTCCAGATTTGTTTTTCTTTAGATAACTAGATTAGTGCTAGATCAAACGCTTGTAATCCCCTTGCTCCGGGGATTGACAAGAACGTAGGGAATACCCGTGGTGAAAAAGGTGTAGTGGCCCATACGCTTGCGGATCGAAATTCATTATGCGTTTCAACCATCAACACATGCTTGGGTGATTGTGGATCTTATGTTCCTTATTGCAAGAGATTATTCCAAGTCAACTTATTTGAGGTTTGAAGAAATCAAAAGATGAAATTATTATATTGCTTACCCATGCTCTTTGGCTTTCCATATTTTTGTTGCATGCTTGGGTGATTATGGATTGGGTGTGATTGTTCATGTACTGCATTGAACTTCATAGATGAAATTGCTTCCAATTGCCAATGATCTCAACCCTTATCTCTTGTTCTTGTACTTGTTTCAGAGGGCCAAATGGTCAACATCTACAGTCACTCCTGCTCAGACCTGCTCCAAGGTAACAAACTTAACACCTTCTTTGTTTCCAATTGCGAATGATCTCAACCCTTAACTCTTGTTCTTGTACTTGTTTCAGCGGGCCAAAGGGTCAACATCTGAAGTTGCTCCTGTTTAGACCTGCTCCAAGGTAACAAACTTAACACCTTTGTTTCCTTAGTTCGAATCAATTACAAGGTCCTAATCTGACTTGGGATTTACTATTGCTAGATGGAAGCTACCAAGTCAATGATGCTTCTTCCCGAACAAATTAAAACAGAGGGAGCCGAGTACTCAAGAATGAGTACCAAATCCTTATGTAGTAGTGTTGATGAAGAGTGAGTTGACACTCCAAATCAGGATGGGGTACAACTTCGACAACGGTTTGTTGCTCACCAAGAAGAGTTATGTAGCTTGAAGAAGAAGACCGAAGAATCAGAATCAACTCTGAAAATGTAGTCGGCTGAGCTTAAGAGGTTGCAGAAGCTAACCGAAGATAGTGAAGGCCTCCTTCGTCTACTGCTTAGCAGTAAAAGATGAAGAGGTTAAGATCATTAGATAAATCTCCACTGTCTCTTGTGATTATGACCTGAATTTAGTTTTGTTATCTATGTTCCTTGTGAGACTGTTATCTTGTAATAGTTTGTGATATGTGATGAACAATATGGTTGTGTTTGATAGTAAACAACAATTTGCTTTATTGTATAAAGAAATATGTGCTGATTACTACTTCGGCAACCAGATCAAAATTATTCAAAAAAAGGATCAAAATTGAAATGAAATCCATTAATATTGATGCATGATTAGTTAATTTTATGTTGTCCTTCAGTGGGCTTAGCCCACTTTTAATTGGGCCAAAAGTCAATTTTTTTCAAATTAATTTGTCATATAAAGCCGCAAACATTGTGCGCACTTGTTGGACTCGACCCAACAAAAATGGGCCCACCCTAATCAAATTTGTGCTAAAAAGCAATAAATGAGCCCAACAAAATCTTTTTTGGGCTATATGAACAATGCCAGCCTACAGGTACAATGTTGGGATCAACCCAGCTACAAACGGGCAAATTCGTTTTATGATGCAAACGGTTTGTCACAGTTGGCATGCCACATCGGATGCCACATCAAATTATGTGCAGCGTGGCAAAGCTGCAGGAACGAACTTATGACGATTTATATTGACGATTTTGCACGCATCATTAAACTCATGACGCCGCGAAATAAGGTCTCATCATTAATCGCGGTTTATGACACTCGATTAATGATGGAGGGTTTTCGTAACAACTGGTGTCATTAATCGCGGTTTATGATGAGAAACGCCCATTTTTGCGTCACTAGTCGGCACATTCCTTGTATTGAGCGTTCCTTGACATTGTGATCATGATAGAGGCAAATCCCCTCGAGATATCTGGCTAACTGGACAAGTGCGGCACAACGAGCTTCTTCAAGACTGTCAACATCCGTCTACCTGGTTTGAGCTGCTATGCCTTCCTCATACTGTTCAACCGCTGGAGATTGTCAGATGACATCGGCAGGTAGTATAGCTTCGAAGCTGTAGATCAGGAAGTAAGGTAATTGACCCACTGGCTTGGTAGGCTGAGTACAGAGCCCCCAGAGTGCGTTGGGTAATTCCTTGATCCACTTGCCTTCTTTGGTATTTCTGAGAGCCTGTGTGGTTCAAGGACTGGTAGATGGTCGCTTCCTAGTGTGATGAGTATTGCAGGTGGACTGACTCTTAGCTAAGTATTGCAGGTGCAGGTTGCGGCTTGATTGGTGTCGGTGTAGGTGAAGAACAAGCGCGAAAGGTCTATGTCGGTGGGCCTCTAGGTGTGGAGCAGACAAGTAGGCTTGGTTTGAGGGACCCAGTGGCCGACGGGGTCAAGTGCGGACCGCATGGTGGCAAGAACAGCAAGACGAAGTCATGGACGGTTTCTTGGTTGAGCCTCAAAACCAAGGTCGAGCCGGGATGAACGTGGGGGCCAAGTCATGAGTGGACATTGGCGGGAGGCCACAACAAGTCCGCAGGGTTTCCAATGGTTCACCACAAAACCACTAGGTTTCTCGGTTGAGCCTCAAAACCTAGGCCGAAGACTCGACGGAGGAGGGCCGACCACCCAGGCTGGTCTAACCATCTAGGTGGGGCAGTCTGATCCCTTGGGCCGGTCTGACCGCCCGGGTCATAGTGCTGAGAAACTTCGAAGTGGAGGACATGCGGTATGATCGCAAGAGTTGTGTTAGTGCTATGCAGGCTTGCGGTGGATGCACATCCGTCCGATGGTGCTGAGATGAAGACATCCCAAATTACCCTTCAAAGTGTTTAACTCTATTATGTTAGTAGGGGTATTTTATTCTTTCGGTTGCCCCCATGTAAACTTGTGAGAGGTAGGATGGCAGCCAACTCTTGGAACCCTAGTTCATTTGCTTCCCTAGTTTTCCCTTTCTAGTTTTCCTCTAGGCTAGCATAAGAGCTTCATGGTTAGATCTTGAGAGACGGATGGATGTTCGGGTAGCTTGCTAGACCTTGCATGAACCTTCATGGTATGTATAGAAGATTCGGCGTGGTTCATCTTGTGTCCCTTTGTCTCTCGGCGTTTTTCCCTTTTTAGTGATTTTCAGAGCTTTTTCTTGGGAATTTCGTGGTGAAGTTTTGGAGGTGTTTTCTTACAGGATTACTATTGGGTGTCACATATGAGGACCTTGTGCCTCTTTGCTTGGTGACCTTGCCCCAGCTATCCCCCCGAAACAGCATCGATTTGGTGGTTTTTTGAGTTCCTCGAGTTCATGACCTAGAGTGCCAAGATTCGCGATTCCCTTTGATTGGGAGCGCTTCGGTAGATTTCCTTTGGTGGAGAGGTTCCCCAAGAGGTAACCCAGCTATCCCCGAAGTTTTGCTGCAATCCGTGCGGTGAATCGGGAGATCGGGTGATGGGAAGTTGAGGGTTGACCCGCGACCAGGTTTTCTGGGTGGGGCGGTCTAACCACCGTAGGGGGGCGGTTCCGCCCTAGATCTTCCAAGTTAAAGTTTTGATTTTGCTGGATCTTTCTCTATGAGTTTGTTCGCCATGATCTGAGAAGCATTCTGTTGAAATCTTGGTTGGTTTTGAGCCTGTTTGCAGGGTTTTCCGTGCAGGTGTTTCTCGCTGGGTACAGGAGGTTAGACCGCCCCTGGGAGGAGGTCTAACCGCCTTAGGCTCGTTCGGTGAAGTTCTCATTTTCGCTAAGATTTTCTGGTAGCTAGCTTGGACTTGACCAGAGGATCTTGTGGCTGAAACCGGGGAGAGTTTTGGAGCTCGGGAGAGTGTTTTCGGTGGTTTTCCGGTTGTCAGGTATAGGCGGTCTAACTGCCCCCTCCATGCGGCTTGACTGCCCCTGCTCGGAAGATAGGCTTCGTGTTGTTTCCACTACAGTGTGTGTGTAGAAGCATTGGTTGGAAGTGTTGTTTGCTCCTAGGACCAGTAGCACTCTAGTGGCTGTGTGGTCTTGGCAAACAAAAGGTAGCGTGCGGAGCGTGTGATTTTGGGTACCTGACCAAGTTCGTCTTTTTGGAGAAGACATCTCCTTCGAGAAGAATTTTTATAAGCTCCCATTCACTCCCCCCTCTCTGGTCGCCAGTTTGGTCCTTCAAGTAGTCTCAGAGTCGTTTACGGGTCTTTCAGGACTCCTAACCAGTCTAAGATCCAAAGATGTCGTACCAGGAATAGGGATTGGGTCCTCCGCACTTCGATGGAAAGAACTACCAGATGTGGCAGAGGCAGATGTCCGCTTTCCTTCGAGGCAAAGGTCAGATCCTTTGGGATGTTACGGAGAACACAGCTTATGTTCATCCGATTAACTTCCTTGCTCCAGGATCGAGGGATTTGCACGACGCCAACAACAAGGCGGTCGACTACTTGTTTCGCGCTCTCTATCAATCCGAATTCGATCGGGTTTAGGCAGAGGATTTGGCTTGCAAGATTTTGGGAAAGCTTCAGGTGGCTCACATTGGGAATAGTCAGGTTCAGGCTCGGTTGTTTACGACTTACCGGAGAGAGTATGAGAACTTCACTCATCTCCCCGGTGAGTCCATAGACATGATGTTCCAGCGGTTCATGGTGATTGTGAGCAATATGAGGGCCAATGTGATTGTGCTTCTGTACGATGATCATGACATAATTGTGAAGCTCTTGGACTCGCTGCATCATACTATTTGGGGCGGAAAATTCGAGGCCATCTAGGAGTCGGGCACATATTGAGAGCCTATGTGGTTCGAGGATCAGTGGATGGTCGCTTCCTGGTGTGATGAATGATTGACAACATTGTGTGGACTGACTCTTGGCTAAGTATTGCAGGTGTAGGTTGCGGCTTGATTGGTGTTGGTGCAGGTGATAAACAAGCGCAAAAGGTCTATGCCGGTGGGCCTCCAGGTGTGGAGCAGACAAGTAGGCTTGGTTCGAGGGACCTGGTGGCCAGCGGGATCAAGTGCGGGCCGCTTGGTGGCAAGAATAGCAAGACGAAGTCGTGGACGGCTTCTTGGTTGAGCCTCAAATCCAAGGTCGAGCCGGGACGACCGTGGGGGCCAAGCCTTGTGTGGAGATTGGCGGCAGGCCTCACCAAGTCCGTGGGGTTTCCAGTGGTTCACCACAAAACCACTGGGTTACTTGGCTGAGCCACAAAGCCAAGCCCAAAGCCGAAGCACTACAGCACCAGGCCGGTCTAACCAGTCGGTCGGACCGGTCTGATCAGTCAGTACCAGTCTGACCGGTGAGGAGCACCGATCTGACCGGTGTGCGCCGCAGGCTTCTGGAGACTTCGAAGAGGAGGACACGCATCGGGATCGCAAGGCTTGCGTCAAGGCTAAGCAAGGTGTGGTCGTCGGGCATCCATCCGATGGTGCTACAACGAAGATTTCCCAAAGTGCCCTTCGGGGGCGTGTATCTTAGTATTATGTAATAGGGGTAGTTCCGTCTTTCGGTTGCCTCCATATAAACCAAGTGAAGAGAGGATGGCAGCCATCTCTTGGAAGCCTAGTTCATTTGCTTTGTTATTTTCCCTTCCTATTTTCCTTAGGATTTTCTATAGGACTAGCTTGAGAGCTTCATGGTGAGATCTTTAGAGAGGGATGGATGACCGGGAGGCAAGCTAGACCTTGTATGAATCTTTCTTGGTATGTATAGAAGGTTCGGCGTGATTCCTCAAGACCTTTTGTTGTCTCTCTCATTTTCCCTTTTTGGTGATTTTTGGAGCCTTGGCGATTTTCGTTGGGTGGCTTTGAGGCCTTTCCTTTGCGGTTTTGGTTGGGGATGTATACTTGAGCCCTTCGTGGTTCTTTTCCTTTAATGCCCCTCTCAAATCCGTGGGAAAAGGTGCTCGATTTGGGGTTTTTCCTTAGGTTTCAGGAAGTGGTGTTCCTTGTGGAAATCCTTTGATTTCTCTTGATTTATCGAGTTTTGGGGGACCAAATCGTGGCTATGGGATGCCCATGAGGTGCTCCTAGTATCCCTAAAGTCTCATACAAATCTGTGGAACGAATTGGGAGATCGGGAAGGTTGTTTGGAAGGGTTGACCCGCGGCTCGCTGTTCATCCCGAGCTGCCTAGACTTGACCGGTGTGACTGGTGCTCCTGACCGGTCTGACTAGTGCAAGGGACTTATGGGATTTGCCTTGGGTGAACAACTGAGCTTTGTCCTATGATGCTTCTGGTCAGTTCTTGGCAGGTTTCAAGTTGGTTGATAGGTTTTGTGAGGTTTTCAATTTCCCTAGGGTTTGTGTTTTCAAGGTGGTTTTTGTTCTACGGCCTAGAGGAGTCACTGAGGCTTCCTGGAACGTTTCTGTGCAGCTGCTGTGTCCACCGGTCTGACTGGCGCAGTCCACCGGTCTAACTGATGCCACCGGTCTGACCGATGCGCACCATCGGTCTGACCGGTGTAGCACAGGTAACAGGTTGTGCAGTTTTCTGCTGTGTGTGTGTGGTTGAGTAGGTTGGTAGTGTTGTTTGTTCCTAGGGTCAGTAGCACTATAGTGGCTACGTGATCTTGGAAAACTTGGGTAGTTTGAGTCGGAGAAGTTTTTGGGTTGGCCATGTTCGTCTTGTTAGAGAAGACATCTCCTTCGAGAAGAATTTTTATCGGCTCCCATTCACTCCCCCGCCCCCCTCTCAGGTTTGCCATTTCGGTCCTTCAAGTGGTATCAGAGCAGATTACGGGTCCTTCGGGACTCTAGCCAGTCTAAGATCCAAAGATGGTGTACCAAAAAAGGGGTTCGGGTCCTCTGCACTTCGATGGAAAGAACTACCAGATGTGGCAGAGGCAGATGTCCGCTTTCCTTCGCGGCAAGGGTCAGATCCTTTGGGATGTTACGGAGAACACAACTTATGTTCATCCGATTAACTTTCTTGCTCCAGGTTTGAGGGATATGCACAACGCCAACAAAAGGCGGTCGACTACTTGTTTTGCGCTCCCTATCAATCCGAATTCGATCGGGTTCAGGCAGAGGATTTGGCTTGCAAGATTTGAAAAAAGCTTTAGGTGGCTCACACTAAGAACAGTCAGGTTCAGGCTCGGTTGATTGTGACTTACCAGAGAGAGTACGAGAACTTCACTCATCTCCTCGGTGAGATTGCAGCGGTTCATCGTGATTGTGAACAACATGAGTGCTAATGTGACCGTGCTCCCGTATGATGATCATGATAGGGCTGTGAAGCTCTTGCACTCGCTGGATCGTTCCATTTGGGGCGGAAAGTTCAAGGCCATCTTGGAGTCGGGCACATATGAGACCCTGACGGTAGACGAGCTGCTCTCTAAGCTCAAGTCGGCTGAGGTTGACCGTGGGGTGACAGCCAAGATTGAGGGCCCAGCTGACTCGCATAGTCTCACTCTCGTTGGAGGCTCAGGTGCTAGGTCTAACGCTAACCCATCCTCTAGGATGTACTCTCTGTCTTCATTGATGTCTTTGACAGATGAGGAGTTCCATGTGCTTGGAGAGGACAAGCTGACGCTGCTGACCAGGAGGTTCGATAGGATGCACGAAAATCGGGTGAACTCAAGGAGGAACTCACAGACATGCTTGCGGTGCGGCAAGCAAGGACACTTCGTCGCCGATTGTCCGTAGGAGATGGAGGCCAAGGACAATTACAAGCACCGGCCAAGGATGGAGAACAAGCACAGCTCGAGGCACGGTCACAAGCACAAGCATAAGAATAAGGACGAGCTGAGATCGAGGTGGAAGGACGGCCACGGCAAGAAGGCCCGAGCAATGGTCGGTGCGAGCGACGTCGACTCCAGTTCCGCCTACTCCACCTCGAGCACCAGTAGCAGTGAAGATGAAGGTGATCAACGCAAGAGCAATAAGGGGTCGAAGAACTTTAGCGGGTTGACATGCTTCGTGCGTGACAGCTTCTGTGGTATGGCACACAGCTCCGGCAACAAGAGGAGCCAGAAAGACGACTCAGACTCAGACTCCGGGGATGAGATACGTGAGAACTCTCCTTCTTGCGCCATGAGAATGAGGAGTTGGTTAAGTTGCTTGATAATCATGATGACATGCTTAGAGAGGCTAAGGAAATGAGGAAAGAGCTTAGGGCCTCGATTAAAGATGCTAGGAATAGGGTGGCTGAACTAGAAACACAGAACCTTGATGCTAAGCTTGAAATAGATTCGCTTAAGGCTTCACCTGTTGTTTCGATGAGGTTGATTGTGATGATTGCTCTATTTTCCTAGCTGATTTAACTGCTCTTAAGGAAAAGCATGCCATCAAGTGTGAGGAACTACATGTGCTTAGGGTTGAGTTGGCTGAGCTGCAGTCTAGACCTACTTTGCTAGGTGCTTGCACTTCTTGTCCTGTGCTGCAGTCTCATTCTCACATTGTTTCGCCTAAGGCTGAATTGAAATCTCCTATCGCTACTTCCTGCTCTACTTGTGGACTTTGGAACTTGCACATTATGTTGATCGTCTGTAAGATGAGAATGATGAGTTGACAAAAGTGATGGGTTTGTTGTCGGGTCATGAGCCTCGCTCAGGATGATGATTGAGGCTTACAAGCGCTATGATGGTCAGGCGCTTGGGTCTGACAAGGTTGGGTAGTGCAGTGGTGAGAGTGATGAGAAAATTGGGGATATTCCTATTCCACCACCAACAACTCACAAGAACACATTTCCACCCAAGCCAAACCATCTTAGAAACAAACTCGACACAACTCTAGACCCTCCAGTGTTTCCTCCCCAGACAAACAATTTCAAAAAAATCAGTAAAGTTTGTGAGTGCCAAGGGAGATGTGGTTGGAGAGAAGAAAGGAGAAAAACCAAGAGAGAAGCCTTGTGAGGAACCAACACAAGCTAAGACCAGTCCACTTCCATTGTGAGTATTGTGGGAGGGATGGTCAAAAGGAAGAGTTTTTCTTCAAGAGGAAGCGAGAGGAGAGAATGGCTAAGGAATGGGCAAACAAGGACAGGTACCATCCTTCTCATGGTGTGCCTGAGCCTCAAATGCCACTGCCAAGGGCAAAGGCTATTGTGTGCACGGTTCCAACTTGGGGAGATAGGAGAGCTTCGGGTGGTGTTGAGGCTGTTGGCCGAGGACCACCGATCAGGCCGGTGCAAGGGAGAGGGCTGAGCAGTTTCGTTTTCGTGCCTGTGGTGATGCTCGGTTCAGTTCCTTTGGTCGTGATGCAGGAGGTAGGCGAGTTGAGTATGGTGGTGTTGAGTTTGGTGGACATGCTCCTCCTCATGGTCGATACGAGTTTTGAAGAGGTCACAACTTTGAGTCTCAGAGGACCTACGGTCCACGGTCTTCCTTTCGTGGCTTTCATATTTCTCCAGAGAGACGGGAGTGGTTTCCTCGTGGTGGTTCCAGTTTTGATAGGCGTGATAGGATGGATTCCATTTTTGGTAGGAATGGTAGGATGGATCGTGCTAACCCCACTTTGAAGCAGATGGCTCAGCATTGGTTTTACTCTTTTGGTACTAACCCTAGTGTTGAATCGTTTGCTCACTCACGTGCTTGTTTTTGAATTTCAGGTGGGAGGCTTGGGGAACGTTTGGCTGATCGACTCCAGTTGCTCGAGGCATATGACCAGAGGTCGGGGGTGGTTCTCCAGCCTCACCCCGGTGTTGTCAAAGGTGTACATCACGTTCAAGGACAATGGACGAGGGCATCTACTTTTAGAAGGTGAAGTGAGGGTAAGTAATAATGTGGTGCTGAAGCGTGTTGCCTTAGTCAAGTCGCTCGGTTTTAATCTGCTGTCGGTTTCTCAGCTTCTTGACGAGGGGTTTGAGGTGTTGTTTAAGTTGGTGCTTCTCGGATACTTGATGCTCGAAGTGACCTTGTGTGTATGGTCATTCCCGAGGGTCAACTATTTCGTGCGGATTTTTCTCAGTGGTCTGGAGTTGTGAGGTGTTTTGTGGATGGTTCTTCGGCTGAGTTGTGGAAGTGGCATAGGAGGTTGGGTCACTTGAGCTTTGTGAAGGACCGGAAAGGCGAACCAGAGGAGGGAAGTGAATGTGAGCCGATAAAAATTCTACACAAGAATTCGGCCTATGAACCCAACAACACTCGGAGACCTCCACACACTTCTCTTGCCAAATCCACATAGCCACTGAAGTGCTACTGGATCTAGGAACAAGACTCCACCAAGCAACACTCGAAAACATGCAGCGGAAAACAACTCGAGCACAACTGCTGGAGCAAAAACCGGTCAGGCCGGTTTCACAAACCGGTCGGACTGGTTTTGCAAGGGGAGAAAACAACTAAGTCACCCGAAACCGGTTAGATCTCTTTGCCAAACCGGTCAGATCTTCTCCTATCAAAAGGGAACTTGTTCCTAGAAGATCTCCCAAAAAAACACACCTAGGCCAAGGCGTTGACCAAACCGGTCACCAAACCGATTAGACCAGTTTTGCCAGGACAACACAGGAAGAACTCAAACCGCGGGACTAACTCAAACTTCCAACCAATCGATCTCCCGATTCACCCAACGGATTGTAGCAAAACTTTGGGGATGCCTGGGTCACCTCAAGGACGACCTCTCCCTCAAAGGAATTCCACCAAAACACTCTCAATCATGAGGAATCGCAAATATCGTGACTCAACCTCAAGAACTCAGGCTCCACCAAAAACCACCGAATCGGAGAGCATTCCACGGATTTGGAGGGGCAAGGTCACCAAGAAAAGAGGCACAAGGTTCTCATGTGTGACTCCCACAACAAATCCCGCAATGAAACACCCTCAAAATCCCTCCACGAAAATCCACCGAAATGCCTCTGAAAATCACCGAAAAAGAAAAACGGGGGAGACAACAAGAACACTTGAGGAATCACGCCGAACCTTCTATACATACCATGAAAGATTCATACAAGGTCTAGCTTGCCTCCTCAACATCCATCCCTCTCTCAAGATCTCACCATGAAGCTCTCAAGCTAGTCCTAGAGAAAACCTAATGGAAAATAGGAAAAAACTAGGAAGCAAATGAACTAGGGTTCCAAGAGGTGGTTTCCATCCTCTCTCCACTTGGGTTATATGGAGGCAACCGATAGATGAAACTACCCCTATTACATAATACTAGGATACATGCCCCCGAAGGGCACTTTGGGAAATCTCCGTCATAGCACCATTGAACGGATGCCTGGCGACCGCACCTTGCTTAGCTTCGATGCAAGGCTTGCGATCTCGACGCGTGTCCTCCGCTTCGAAGCGTCTTGATGCCCTGCGGCCCCAAATCGGTCAGACCGGTTTTGGCCTGACAGCCACACCGAATCTTCGGCCTTGGCTTTGTGGCTCAGCGAAGTAACCCAGTGGTTTTGTAGTGAACCACTGGCAACCCCGCGGACTTGGTGTCGCCTCCCGCAAATCTCCACTCATGACTTGGCCCCCACGTCGTCCCGGCTCGATCTTGGTTTTGAGGCTCAACCAAGAAATCATCCACAGCTTCGTCTTGCCATTCTTGCCACCATGCAGCCCACAATGGATCCCGCTGGCCGTCAGGTCCCTCAAACCAAGGCTACTTGTCCACTCCACACCTAGAGGCCCACTGGAATAGACCTTTCGCGCTTGTTCTTCACCTGCACCAACATCATTCAAGCCACAACCTGCACCTGCAATACTTAGCCAAGAGTCAGTCCACACAACGCTGTAAATCACTCATCACACCAAAAAGTGACCTTCCACCGATCCTCAAAGCACACAGGTCCTCAATCTCCCCCTTGATGAGTGCATTGACAACACACACATTTGGTAACCGATGAGAAAAGGAAAAAGAAAAGAAACGAATAAAAAAACTCAAACAAAGGCAAAGAGCAAGATCACTTGAAAGAGGAAAGTCCCCGTCCCCTAAGGCAAGGGCAACAGCTCGACACAACCGAGACAAATCAAGCTCACAACAAAGGAGCAAACCACCAAAGCAACCAAAGCAAGAACTCACACAAGAGCTCCCCCTGCACATATGCACACTCCCCCTGAACTTGTGCATGCACTGCACCAAAACCGGTCAGACCGGTTTCCCAAACCAGTTAGATTGGATCCACCAAACCGGTCAGGCCGGTTTTCAAACCGGTCAGGCCGATTTAACTTGGCAGAAGCTCACCCCAAAAACTAAAAATGCAAAAGAAATGCACAAACTCCTCTTGACAGCTGGAATAGGTTCTAGAGATGCAATGCAACTTTTCTCCACCTTTCTTTCTCCCCCTTGTTGCCAATGCATGAATCAAGGATCAAATTTGAAAAGAAGCAATCTAGATCTTCTCAAATAGACAAAATTCACCACAAGATGCTACACATGATCAAATGAGCAAGTTAGGTACTCACCAGCTTCATGAGAACATAAGCATCATGACCACCAAGTTTCATAGCCATCCGACAAAGCTAAAATCACATTGGGCATTTTTGCGAAAAACATCCCTCTCATGAGCAAAGTCCTAAACAAGATCAAAATATGCCAAAGTGACAATATCATACAAACTTCATGCTAGGACAAGTATTCTAATCAAAAGACCATCATAAACACCCACAAGCATCTCATGTCATGTCAAAGCCACTGAGCCATGTGTCTATTTCTAGATATGAGACTTCTCATTGGTAGACATCATGCAACGGTTTAGCACCCAAAATAGCATAAATTAAGCACAAAAGACATTAGAGCATATTTTTCAAGCATAAAGCACTTCAATTTCAGATTTATACATGGTACATGAAGTGCCTTTGCGGCAAAAAGGAACTTATGCTCCTCCACAAGATAAGCTAGTGGGCTAAACATTCATAATGGCAAAGGATCTTTGACCCCAAATGATCAAATAAGCCATCCACCCATGAATTAAGCATAACAAAGCCACCAAAACATGTCATGAGCACATAAAGGCATTTACTCACAAGAGAGCCTACAACTAGGACTTGTGCTTGTCGCGGTTGTTCACCTTCGGACACTCAGCGGAAAAGTGTCCGGTCTTGCCGCACTTGAAGCATGCCCTCAAGTTCCTCCTTGAGTTCACCGGGTTCTCATGCATCCTCTCGAATCTCCGTGTCAATAGCGCCAGCTCGTCCTCTCCAAGTACGTCAAACTCCTCATCTGGCAAAGACATCAAAGAGGACAAAGAGTACATCTTCGAGGATGAGTTAGCATTAGTCCTAGCACCCGAACCGGAGACCAGAGCGAGACTATGCGGATCAGTCGGGCTCTTAATCCTGGCTGTCACTCCACGGTCCTCCTCAGCCGACTTGAGCTTCGAGAACAGCTCATCCACCGTAAGAGTCTCATAAGAGTCCGACCCCAAAATGGCCTCGACCTTTCCACCCCAAATGGTACGATCCAGCGTGTGCAAGAGCTTCACAGCTCTGTCATGATCATCATACAGGAGCACGTTCACATTGGCCCTCATGTTGTTCACAATCACCGTGAACTGCTAGAACATGGCATCTATGGACTCACCGGGGAGATGAGTGAAATTCTCGTACTCTCTCCGGTAAGTCGCAAATAACTGAGCCTGAACCTGACCGTTCCCAGCATGAGCATTCTTAAGTTGTTCCCAAATCTTGCAAGCCAAATCCTCTGACTGAACCTGATCGAATCCGGATTGACAGAAAGCGCGAAACAAGTAGTCGTCCGCCTTGTTGTTGGCGTTGTGCAAATCCCTCGATCCTAGAGCAAGGAAGTTAATCGGATGAACATAAGTTGTGTTCACCGTAACATCCCAAAGGATCTGACCCTTGCCACGGAGGAAAGCAGACATCCGCCTCTGCCACAACTAGTAGTTCTTTCAATAGAAGTGTGGAGGACCCGATCCCCGTTCCTGGTACACCATCTTTGGTTCTTAGATTGGTTAGAGTCCCAAAAGACCTGTAACCGGCTCTGATACCACTTGAAGGACCGAAAAGGCGAACCAGAGAGGGGGGAGTGAATGGGAGCTGATAAAAATTCTACACAAGAATTTGGCCTATGAACCCAAGATCACTCGGAGACCTCTGCGCACTTCTCTTGCCAAATCCATATAGCCACTGAAGTGCTACTGGACCTAGGAACACTGTTGACACCGTTTTTTGGAAAAAAAACAGGTCAAAAAGGGATAAGAAGGAGCAGCCGATGAAAAAGTAGTACAATCGGTCGATTGAAGAAAGAGAAGGTGGTCAACAGAAGCTCACTGATGGTCAAGGATGTCCAACCAGATCCATACGGGTCAACCTGATCGGCCAATGGTCAATCAAGGAATCGGCCGATGGAGAGGAAAGTGGCAATCAAGAAATACGCCAAAGAAAAGACATGGTGGAGGCGGGTCAATCCACGATTGGCAACGAGTCAGAGTCAGTTTTAGGGGAGTTTGACTCTTACATGAGTCTTTTTCTATTTTCGGTAGTGTTCATTTTCTTTAGATGCAAGCAAACAGTGCCGTAATCGGCTAGGAGTCGGGTTGTCCTTAGGACATAAATAGTGGCCCTGCGTGGTCGGAAAATTTGTACACACCAATATCAAACAAACCGCCTCCGGGCAAACCCTTTACAATTTACAGCATCTATTTTACAACATCTACTTTTCGGCGACTTCGCCATTGTGCCTTTTCTTTTCTTCAACGTCGTCCTTCATGTTCGTCGGGCTGCATCAATCGATCTCCGGCAAGCTTGTGAGTACCGTTTTACCGAATAACCCTAGGCTTTAACCTCCACGCGTATCGCTGAGGTTTCGTCTCGTTCTTTATTCACCCCTTACCGATATTAGCTAGATCTACAAGTTTTCATACCAATTCTTGTGGTTTTAGCTCTTATCATCAATTTATCCCACTCGATTTAGATCTCGTCGGCTTCTAATATTATAGCCGATTTAGACCTGTTCGAGTGCTGACATCACGATCGGCCGATCCAGCCGATTTACGTACTCGCGCTTCAGTTGCTTTCGAGGCTGCCGATCCCGCTTCTCTGTATCGGCTGATTGGCAGATACACGTGTCACTGAAGACCCATCGGTTCTCTAGCCGGTCCTTAATATTTTTTCCATTGTCAATCAACAGGTCAGATTGGCTGGCACGCCTCGCTAGACACCGAGGAGTCACTTGTGCTGTGCGCGGAGGTGACATCCTATTTTCGTGTCAACAAACACGACTCCACCAAGCAACACTCGAAAACACACAACGGAAAATAACTCGAGCGTAACTGCTGGAGCTAAAACCGGTCAGACCAGTTTTGCAAGGGGAAAAAACAACTAAGTCACCCGAAACCGGTCAGACCTCTTTGCCAAACCAGTCAGACCGGTTTTGCCAGACTTAGCCAAAATCCAACACACCAAAATCGGCCAGACCTCTTTCCCAAACCGGTCAGACCTGTTTCACCCAGGGAGTTCCAACTCAAAAACCCAAAACTAGAGCAAACGAACTCGAAACTTCACGAAACTTGGACCAGAGCTGCTTCTATAAAAAACGGAACTTGTTCCCACAAGATCTCCTCAAAAAAACACAGCTTAGACAAGGCGTTGACCAAACTGGTCTCCAAACCGATCACCAAACCGGTCAGACCGGTTTTTTCCAGGACAGCACAGGAAGAACTCAAACCACAGGACTAACATAAACTTCCAACCAATCGATCTCCTGATTCACCGAACGGATTGCAGCAAAACTTTGGGGATGCCTGGGTCACCTCATGGACAACCTCTCCCTCAAAGGAATTCCACCAAAACGCTCTCAATCATGGGGAATCACAAATCTCGTGGATCAATCTCAAGAACTCGGGCTCCACCAAAAACCACCGAATCGAAGAACTTTCCACAGATTTGGAGGGGCAAGATCACCAAGAAAAGAGGTACAAGGTCCTCATGTGTGACTCCAAAACTTGAGGCTACTGGCCGAGGACCACCGGTTAGACTGGTCAGTGTGACCGGTCAGGCCGGTGCAAGGCAGAGGGTTGTGCAGTTTGGTTTTCGTGCCCATGGTGATGCTCGGTTCAGTTCCTTTAGTCGTGATGCAGGAGGTAGGCGAGTTGAGTATGGTGGTGTTGAGTTTGGTGGACATGCTCCTCCTCGTGGTCGATACGAGCTTGGGAGAGGTCACAACTTTGAGTCTCAGAGGAGCTACGGTCCACGATCTTCCTTTCATGGCTTTCGTATTTCTCTAGAGAGACGGGAGTGGTTTCCTCGTGGTGGTTCCAGATTTGATAGGTGTGATAGGATGGATTCCAGTTAAGGTAGGAATGGTAGGATGGATCATACTAACCCCACAATGGAGCAGATGGCTCAGCACTGGATTTACTCTTTTGGTACTAACCCAAGTGTTGAGTCGTTTGCTCACTCACGTGCTCATTTTTGAATTTCAGGCAGGAGGCTTGGGGAACGTTTGGCTGATCGACTCTGGTTGCTCGAGGCATATGACCGGAGTTTGGGGGTGGTTCTCCAGCCTCACCCCGGTGGTGTCAAAGGTGTGCATCATGTTCGGGGACAATGGACAAGGGTGTCTACTTTCAGAAGGTGAAGTGAGGGTAAGTAACAAAGTGGTGCTGAAGCGTGTTGCCTTAGTCAAGTCGCTCGGTTTTAACCTGCTGTCGGTTTCTCAGCTTCTTGACGAGGGTTTTGAGGTGTTGTTTAAGTCTGGTGTTTCTCGGATACTTGATCCTCGAAGTGACCTTGTGTGTATGGTCGTTCCTGAGGGTCAAATATTTCGTGCGGATTTTTCTCAGTGTTCTGGAGTTGCGAGGTGTTTTGTGGATGGTTCTTCGGCTGAGTTGTGGAAGCGACATAGGAGGTTGGGTCACTTGAGCTTTGTGAAGGACCGGAAAGGCGAACCAAAGGGGGGAAGTGAATGGGAGCCGATAAAAATTCTACACAAGAATTCGGCCTATGAACCCAAGATCACTCGGAGACCTCCGCACACTTCTCTTGCCAAATCCACGTAGCCACTGAAGCGCTACTTGACCTAGGAACAAGACTCCACCAAGAAACACTCGAAAACACGCAGCGGAAAACAACTCGAGCACAACTGCTGGAGCTAAAACCGGTCAGTCCGGTTTCACAAACCAGTCAGACAGGTTTTGCAAGGGGAGAAAACAACTAAGTCACCCGAAACCGGGCAGACCTCTTTGCCAAACCGGTCAGAGCTTCTTCTATCAAAAGGGAACTTGTTCCTAGAAGATCTCCCAAAAAAACACACCTTGGCCAAGGCGTTGACCAAACCGGTCACCAAACCGGTCAGACCAGTTTTTCCAGGACAACACAGGAAGAACTCGAACTGCGGGACTAACTCAAACTTCCAACCAATCGATCTCCCGATTCACCCAACGGATTGCAGCAAAACTTTGGGGATGCCTGGGTCACCTCATGGATGACCTCTCCCTCAAAGGAATTCCACCAAAACGCTCTCAATCATGGGGAATCGCAAATCTCGTGGCTCAACCTCAAGAACTCGGGCTCCACCAAAAACCACCGAATCGGAGAGCTTTCCACGGATTTGGAGGGGCAAGGTTACCAAGAAAAGAGGCACAAGGTCCTCATGTGTGACTCCCACAACAAATCCCGCAAAGAAACTGAAGGACCGAACTGGCGACCAGAGAGGGGGGAGTGAATGGGAGCCGATAAAAATTTTTCTCGAAGGAGATAGCTTCTCCAACAAGTCGAACACGGCCTATCCAACACTTCTCTGACTCGAACTACCCAAGTTTGCCAAAGTCACGTAGCCACTGAAAGTGCTACTAACCCTATGAGCAAACCACTCCACCAACCGAAACAAACACTCCAAACACACAGCGGATATGTGCACAACTTGTTGCCTGTGCCACACTGGTCAGACCGATGGCACCAGTCAGATCGGTGGACAGCGCCGGTCAGGCCAATGGCTACAGTAGTTGCATAGAAATGTTCCAGGAATTCTCAATGACTCCTCTAGGCCCTGGAACAAAAATCACCTCCAAAACTCAAACAGAAGGAGAAGAAAAACCTTCACAAAACCTAGCAAAACTCCTTGAGACCTGCCAAGAATTGACAAAGAACTACCACAGCCCACAGCCACACGCACACAGCGATTCACCCGAGCCAAAACCCAACTGGGGTCTGCACCGGTCAGACCGGTCAGAGCCTGGGCGCTCGGGATGAACAGCGGGCCGCGGGTCAACACCCCCAAATCCAAATCCCGATCTCCCGATTCGCTCCACGGATTCGCACAAGACTTTGGGGATACTAGGAGTACCTCATGGGCATCCCATAGCAACGATTTAGTCCACCAAAACTCGTTGAATCAAGAGGAACTGAAGGATTTCCACCAAGAACAACACTTTCCCGAAACCTAAAAAACCCCAAAATCGAGCACCTTTGCTCACGGATTAGGGAGAGGAATCACAAGGAAAAGAACCACGAAGGGTTCATCATACATCCCCTATCAAATCCCAAAGAGAAAGTCCTCAAATCCACCACACGAAAAACGCCAAGGAAAGGCTCCGAAAATCACCAAAAAGGGAAAACGGGACAGACACAATCAAGCCTTGAGGAACCACGCCGAATCATCTATACATACCATGAAGGTTCATACAAGGTCTAGCTTGCCACCCGATCATCCATCCCTCTCTAAGGATCCCACCATGAAGCTCTCAAGGTAGTCCTAAAAGTCCTAAGGAAAAAAGGAAGGGAAAAATAGCAAATGAGCTAGGGTTCCAAGAGATGGCTGCCATCCTCTCACAACTTTGGTTATATGGAGGCAACCGAAAGATGAAACTACCCCTATTACATTAAACTGAGATACACGCCCCCGAAGAGCCTTTTGGGAAACTTCGTCGTAGCACCATCGGACGGATGCCCAGCGACCACAAATTTGCTTAGCCTCGATGCAAGCCTTGCGATCCCGACGCGTGTCCTCCACTTCGAAGACTCCGGAAGGTGTTGTCGCACACCGGTCAGACCGGTGCTCCTCAACGGTCAGACCGGCCTGATGCTGCTGCTCTCCGGCCTTCGGTCTTGGCTTTGCGGATCAACCAAGGAACCCAGCGGTTTTTTGGTGAACCACTGGAAACCCCGCGAACTCGGTGTAGCCTCCGCCAATCACCACTCATGACTCGGCTCCCACAAAGTTCCGGCTCGACCTTGGTTTTGAGGCTCAACCAAGAAACCGTCCATGACTTCGTCTCGCTGTTCTTGCCACCATGCGGCCCGCACTTGACCCCGCTGACCACCGGGTCCCTCGAACCAAGCCTACTTGTCTTCTCCACACCTGGAGGCCTCACCGGCAACGACCTTTCGCGCTTGTTCTCACCTGCACCAACACCAGTCAAGTCGCAACCTGCACCTACAATACTTAGTCAAGAGTCAATCCACACAACATTGTCAATCACTCATCACACCAGGAAGCGACAATCCACCGGTCCTCGAACCACACCGGCTCTCAATCTCCCCCTTGATGAGTGCATTGACAACACAGACATTTGGTAACCAAAGAGAAAAGGAAAAGAAAAGAAACGACCAAATCAAACTCGAACAAGCGATCGAAAGCCGGACAAAGGCAAAGAGCAAGATCACTTGAAAGAGGAAAGTCTCAGTCCCATTAGGCACGGGCAACGGCTCGACACAACCGAGACAAAACAAGCTCAAGAAAAGAGCACAAACCACCAAAGCAAAGCTCGAAAACCACAATGAGCTCCCCCTGCACACATGCAAGCTCCTCCTAAACCAATGCAACTCCTCGTGGATGAATGCCTACAAACCTTTCCACAAAACAGAGCAGTTGTACCAGCCCAGCTCAGACCGGTCAGACCGGTCCCCTGCACCGGTCAGATCGGTGCGCAACATCGCACAGGTCCTGACTCACACCGGTCAGACCGGTTACCTCCACACCCATTGGGCAAAGCTAAGATAGAATTGAGCATTTTTTCGAAAAATTACCCTCTCATGCGCAAAGTCCTAAACATGAGCAAAACATGTCAAAATGGTAAAGCCACACAAACTTCATGCTAGGACAACCATTCTAAGCATAAGATCATCATAAACACCCACAAGCACCTCATGTCATGTCAAAGCCGCCGAGCCATGTGCCTACTTCTATATATGAGACTTCTCATTGGTAAGCAACATGCAACGGTTTAGCACCCAAAAGAAATTTAATTTAGCACATATGACATGGGAGCACATTTTCCAAGCAAATTACATTTCATTTTCAGATTCATATTTGCTACATGAAATGTCTTTGCGACAAAAACGAACTTATGCCCCTCCACAAGATAAAGCATGGGGGCTAAACATTCATGATGACAAATGAGCCTTTGGCCCCATATGCTCAAAATAAGCTATCCAAGCACAAATTAAGCATAGAAATGCCATTAAAACATGTCATATAAAGGCATTTACTCACAAGAGACCATACATGTAACATTTTTCAAAAACATAGCTATCAACCATGGATATAAAACAAGATCATCAAGAGCTAAGCCATATCATACAAAACTAGCTCACAAGATCATATATAGTACATCATGGTGAACTATGTATATAGGAGAAGCTTTCCCTACAAAATGCATATGGTACAAAAAACATGCAACCTAAGATACAAAGATGCCAATACATCATGTTACATATGCAATGCAAAATGCAAGAATGCACAAAAGAAAACTATGCACATGCTACACAAGGAGCTCCCACCACCAACTCAAGAAACCAAACACACACGAAGTTCTCCTCGCAAACGAGCGAAAGTTGCTTGATCTAGGGGCTTGGTGAAAATATCTGCTAGTTGGTTTTGTGTGGGCACATGGATCAAAGCGATTTTCCCTTTCTCAACATTGCCTCTCAGAAAATGGTATCTCACTTCTATATGCTTGGTTTTGGAATGAAGCACTGGGTTCTTAGCAACAGTAATGGCACTCGTGCTATCACAAAGAAGTGGAACCTGGGTATACTCCTCACCAAAGTCACTCATGGTGTATGTGATCCAAAGGAGCTGAGAGCAACAACTAGCGGCGGCAACGTATTCGGCTTCGGTTGTAGATTGAGCAACACTCGATTGTTTGCGGGAAGACCAAGACACCAACGAAGAACCCAAGAACTGGCAAGTCCCAGAAGTGGACTTCCTATCCAACCGACACCCGGCAAAATCCGTGTCTGAAAAACCATGAAGCTCCAAAGAAGAAGATGCGGAGTACCAAAGGCCGAAGTCGGGAGTGTATCACAAATACCTGAAGATGTGCTTGAGTGCTTGCCGATGCAAAGTTCTTGGAGACGCTTGAAAACGAGCGCACAGACATACCGAGAATTGGATGTCTAGCCTCGTCGCCGTCAGGTACAGGAGGCAGCCGATCATGCTCCGGTACTCCTTCTGGTCCACGTGTTCACCGTCCTCGTCCGCATCAAGGGTTTTAGTCATACTCATCGGCATCATCATGGCCTTGGAGTCCTCCATCTTGAACTTCCTCACAATGTCCTTGGTGTACTTGGCTTGGTGTACAAATGTTCCTTCCTTCGATTGCTTGATCTGGAGCCCGAGGAAGAACTGCAACTCACCCATCATGCTCATCTCGAATTCCCTGCTCATGTCTTCTGCAAACCTTGCAACCAAAGAGTTAGACGAGCCACCAAAGACAATATCATCCACGTACACCTGCACAATTAGGATCTCTTTGCCCTGCCTGAGGAGAAACAAGGTCTGATCTACCTTCCCCATCTCAAAGCCTCTCTCAAACAGGAATCCTCTTAACCTACCATACCAAGCTCTAGGCGCCTGCTTCAGCCCATACAGCGCCTTCCTCAACTTGTACACCCTGTGGGGGTACTTCTCACTCTCAAATCCCAGTGGTTGCCTCACGAACACTTCTTCCTCCAAAACACCATTCAGGAAAGCACTCTTCACGTCCATTTGGTACAATTTGAACCCTTTAGCCATGGAAAAGGCTAGAAGGATCCTAATCGCCTCCAAACGGGCTACGAGAGCGAAGGTCTCCTCGTAGTCGATCCCCTCTTTTTGTGTGTAACCCTGAGCAACCAGCCTCGACTTGTTTATCACTACTTCACCTTTCTCTCCCTCATTATTTTTCCACACCCATTTTGTCCCAATCGGCTTACACCCTGGTGGAGGCTCCACTAACTCCCAAACTTGGTTTCTCTCAAAATTCTCCAACTCCTCATGCATAGAATTAACCCAATTCTGATCAGATAGCGTATGTCCAATGTCTTTGGGCTCAAAAGTAGTAACAAAAGCAGCATGGACAAAGTGAGAGTCATTTCGAAACCTCGACCATGTAGTACGTTCGTTGATGTTCCCGATGATAGTTGAAACTGGGTGATCCACTTGTACTTGCCGGGGAGCTTCTCACCTCGAAGCCACCTCCCCGTCAGTTGTAGCTTCCTCTCGATCTCGGCACGTCGTCGTAGGTGTGGGAGAAGGCCCGTCCTCGATCGTAGTCGAAGTAGTATGTACATGCTCAGCCGCGGGCACCACACCACCATCTTCCTCATCTCCTTGCTGCTGCACCTCATCCTCGAAAGTCTCCTCGCCAAGTTCCTCGCCACCTGCACACTCAAAAACAAGCGAACTACGTGGATGTGTCTTGTTGAAGGTAACCTCGCAAGTCTGCACGATTTGGTTAGTTTCAAGATTGAGCATTCGAAAGGCTCTAGAGTGTGACGCGTAACCAAAGAAAATGCCATCGACAGACCTAGCCTCGAACTTGTCCAACTTCTTCCCTTTCTTAAGAATGAAGCATTTGCAGCCAAAGACGTGAAAGTGACTCACCTTGGGGGTTCTACCGTGCATCAACTCGTAGCAAGTTCTCTTCTTATGGACCCGAAGGTAAATCCTATTCGACACATAGCACGCGGTATTGACCGCCTCAGCCCAGAACCTTCTCGGAGTCCTATGCTCATCGAGCATCATTTGAGCCATCTCACACAGGGTTCTGTTTTTCCTTTCCACCACGCCGTTCTAGGGAGGCGTATACGGACTAGAGAAATGGTGTTCAAGACCCAAGTCATGGCAAAAGGTTTCGAAGCGAGAGTTTTTAAATTCTGAGCCATTGTCATTGCGGATCGCTCGTATGGCATCTCCGTGCCTCTCGTTCTTCAACCTCAAGACAAGATCTCGAACAAAACCAAACGTCTCCCCTTACTCCTCCAGAAAGAAAATCCAAGCATACGAGAGTAGTCGTCCACCACAACCAGGACGTACCACTTCCCACCCACAGATCGCACACGAGCTGGGCCAACAAGGTCCATATGGAGCAGCTCGCATGGACACTCCGTCATCACATCAGTGAGGGGTGGATGGGAAGCAGCTACCATCTTAGCATGCCTGCACGGCGCACACACTAAATCTTTTTCGAACCTCAAACGGGGCAATCCTCGGACCAAGTTGAGTCCACTCAAGCGTGACAACAAGTCAAATCTCAAGTGACCCAACCTCCTATGCCACTTCCACAACTCACCCGAAGAACCAGCCATGAAACACCTCAAAACACCCGAACTTTGAGAGAAATCCGATCGAAATATTTGACCCTCGGGGATGACCACACAGACAAGGTCACCTCGAGCATCAAGTATCTGAGAACCACCCAACTTAAACAACACCTCAAAACCTTTCTCAAGAAGTTGGGAAACAAAGAGCAAATTAAACCCCAACGACTTGACCAAGGCACTCACTTCAGCACCACTTTGTCACTTACCCTCACTTCACCTTCTACAAGTACACGCCCTCGCCCATTGTCCCCAAAGGTGATGTAGTCCTAGACACCACCTGGGTGAGGCTGGAGAACCACCCCCGATCTCCGGTCATGTGCCTCGAACAACCGGAGTCGATCAACCAAACGTTCCCCAAGCTTCCCACCTGAAATTCAAAAACGAGCACGTGAATGAGCAAATGACTCAACACCGGTACTAGTACCAAAAGACTAAAACCAGTGCTGAGCCATCTGCTCCAAATTGGGGTTAGCACGATCCATCCTAGCATTTCTACCAAAGTGTGCATCAAACCAACCCCGAGTACCAAACCTCGGACCCATCCTACCATCTCCACCAGAACTGAAACCACCATGGGGAAACCACTCCCGTCTCGCAGGAGGAGCACAAAAGCCACGAAAGGAAGACCGTGGACCGTAGCTCCTCTCCAACTCAAAGCTATGACTCCTCCCACTCTCGTATTGAGCACGAGGTGGAGAACGTCTAGCAAACTCAACACTACCAGACACACCATGCCTACCACCTGTACCACGACCAAAAGAACTGAACCGAGCATCGCTACGACCACGAAAACCAAACTGGCCAGTGCCCAGACCTGCACCGGTCTGACCGGTCCCCCTGACCGGTCTGACCGGTGGTGCACTGCCAGCAGCACCACCTGCCATTCTTCGATCTCCCCAAGCCGGAACCGTCCTCACAATAGCCTTAGCCCTGGGCATTTGCATACGAGGCTCAGGTACACCATTAGAAGGGTGGTACCTGTCCTTGTTAGCCCACTGCTTAGCCATTTTCTCCTCACGCTTCCTCTTGAAGCAAAACTCACCCTTGTGACCATCTCTCCCCCAATAGTCATAATGGTACCGTATGGGCTTTGGTTTAGGCTTGGGTTTGGGCTGCTCACTTGACTTCTCTTTTGGTTTCTCCTCACTAGGCTTCCCACCCTTCTTCTCTCCAACCACACTTTCCTTAGAGCTCACAAACCTCACCGGTTTTTGGAAGTTGTTTGTTGGGTGAGGGAATATGGGTGGATCTAGAGTTGTGTCAAGTTTGTTTCTGAGATGGCTTAGGCTCAAACTTGTTCTTGTGTGTTGTTTGTGGTGGGATATGAATCTCTCCAATTTTCTCATCTCTCTCACCACTGCTCTCTCCAATTTTGTTGGCCCCAAGTGCTTGACCATCATAGCGTTTGAAAGCCGCTATCATGATACCAAGTTGAGGCTCCTGACCCGACAACCAACTCAAACACTTTCTCAACTCATCATTCTCATCCTACAAGCGATCAACATAATGTGCAAGTTCTAGATTCTTCATAGCATGCAATTCACAAGTAGAGCAGGAAGTAGGAATAGGAACTTTCAAATCAGCCTGAAGTGAAACAATACGAGCACGCAACTCATCAATTTTTCCATGCAACACAGGGCAAGACGTGCAAGCACCTAGCAAAGAAGGTCTAGATTGCAGCTCAGCCAACTCAACCCTAAGCACTTCTAGTTCCTCAAACTTGGAGGCATGCTTTTCCCTAAGAGCAGTAAGATCAGCTAGGAACACAGAGCTATCAGCACAATCAACCTCATCAGAAACAACAAATGAGGCCTTAAGCGAATCAATTTCAAGCTTAGCATCCAGGTTTTGTGTTTCTAGCTCAGCCACTCTAGTCCTAGCATCCTCAAGCGAGGCCCTAAGCTACTTTCTCATTTTCTTAGCCTCTCTAAGCATGTCATCACGATTATCAAGCAGCCTCTCTAAGCATGTCATCACGATTATCAAGCAGTTTTCCTAGCTCCTCATTCTCCTGGCACAAGAAGGAAAGCTCATCATGTACCTCAACCTCGGAGTCTTAATTCGAGTCATCCTTCTGACTCTTCTTGCTGCCGGAGCTGTGTGCCATGCCCCAGAAGCCGTCTCGCGTGAAGCAGCTCAGCCCGCTCAGGTTCTTGGATCCTTCTTGCTCTTGCGCCGATCACCTTCGTCTTCACTGTTACTCGAGCTCGAGGTAGAGTAGGAGGAGCTGGAGTCGACATCGCTTGCTCCGACCATCGCTCGGGCCTTCTTGTCGTGGCTGTCCTTCTTCCTCGATCTTCGCTCGTCCTTGTTCTTGTGCTTGTGCTTGTGATCGCGCCTCGACCGGTACTTGCTCTTCGTCCTCGACCGGTGCTTGTAGTTGTCCTTGTTCTCCATCTTCTCAGGGCAGTCGGCGACGAAGCGTCCTGGCTTGCCACACTGAAAGCACGTCCTCGTGTTCCTCCTTGTGTTCACCCGGTTCTCATGCATCCTCTCAAACCTCCTGGTCAACAGCACCAGCTCGTCCTCTCCAAGCACGTCGAACTCCTCATCTAGCAAAGACATCAAGGAAGACAGAGAGTACATCCTGGTGGATGGGTTAGCGTTAGACTTTGCACCTGACCCACTGATGAGGGAGAGACTATGAGAGTCAGTCGGGCCCTCAAGCTTGGCTGTCACAACCCGGTCCACCTCAGCCGACTTGAGCTTCGAGAATAGCTCGTCAACAGACAGAGTCTCATACTTGTCCGACTCTAGAATTGCCTCGACCTTTCTGCCCCAGATCGTACGATCCAACGAGTGCAAGAGCTTCACGGCTCTCTCATGATCATCGTACGGGAGCACGGTCACATTGGCCCTCATGTTGTTCATAATCACGGTGAACCGCTGGAACATCGTATCGATGGACTCACCGGGGAGATGAGTGAAGTTCTCGTACTCTCTTCGGTAAGTCGCAAACAACCAAGCCTGAACCTGACTGTTTCCAACGTGAGCATTCTTCAGCAGCTCCCAAATCCTACAAGCGAAGTCCTCTGTCTGAACCCGATTGAATTCAGACTGACACAGAGCACGAAACAAGTAGTCGACCGCCTTGATGTTGGCGTCGTGCCTGTCCCTCGATCCCGGAGCAAGGAAGTTCACAGGATGAACATAAGATGTGTTCACCATGACATCCCAAAGGATCTAACCCTTACCGCGGAGGAAAACTGCCATCTGCCTCTGCCACATCTGGTAGTTTTTCCCATCGAAGTGCAGAGGACCCGATCCCCGTTCCTGGTACGCCATCTTTGGATCTTAGATTGGTTAGAGTCCCGAAAGACCCGTAACCTACTCTGATACCACTTGAAGGACCGAAATGGCTACCAGAGAGGGGGGGGGTGTGAATGGGAGTCGATAAAAATTCTTCTCGAAGGAGATGGCTTCTCCAACAAGTCGAACACAGCCTATCCAACACTTCACCGACTCGAACTACCCAAGTTTGCCAAAGTCACGTAGCCACTGAAAGTGCTACTAACCCTAGAAGCCAACCACTCGACCAACCGAAACAAACACTCTAAACACGCAGCAGAAATCTGCACAACTTGCTGCCTGTGCCACACCGGTCAGACCGATGGCCTACTCCTGTCAGACCGGTGGACAGCGCCGGTCAGGCCGGTGGCTACACCAGTTGCACATAAACGTTCCAGGAAGCCTCAGTGACTCCTCTAGACCCTGGAACAAAAATCACCTCCAAAACTCAAACAGAAGGAGAAGAAAAACCTTCACAAAACCTAGCAAAACTCCTTGAGACCTGCCAAGAACTGACCAGAACTACCACAGCCCAAAGCCACACGCACACAGCGGTTCACTCGAGCCAAAACCACTACAAGAAAAATGTTGACTAGTGACGCAAAAAGGGCGTTTCTTGTCATAAACCGCGGTTTATGACGCTAGATGTTACGAAAACCCTTCATCATTAATCGAGCGTCATAAACCGTGATTAGTGATGAGACCTTATTTCGCAGCGTCATTAATATAATGACCCATAAAATTTCGTAACACTCGGCGTCATAAATTGATTGCCACGTTGGACAAAAATCTGACATGGCATCCTACATGGCAGCGCATTTGTGACAAAATAATTCGTCATAGATTAAAGCCCAGCCCAACTAAAATTCGTTTGAGCCCAGTTTTTTCGACTTGTTTGAGCCCAATTTTTGTTGGGCCTTTTATGGCCTGAAATATATTTTTAATGTAGCTCTTTTTACACAAATTCGCCAGCCCATTACAGCACAATTTTTTTGAGCCCAATGTGGGCCAAGCCCATTTAAAAATCAATTAAATCGCCAATTTTTTTATTCATATTTAAAAGTATTCACATATACACCTCATCAGTACTGAAGCAACTCCTCTGCATTGAGTCACTAGCAGGTGGGACCCACCTGCCAGTGACCCAAACTGCCCCTACACTACTGCAGAGGAGCCCTGCCGATCATACATATACACAAATCAAAGTAGAGACTAAGTCTAACTATGCGTCTCATCATGGTGCTTTAGCATTCCCTGCAGAACACTTGGTGCATCAACCAAGACTTCCAATTATCAATCATTCCCTGCAAAAACAATAGGGAAAAAGAAAAAAAGGTAAGTCAATAATATCAGTGAAGACTGACAGTCGCTTAAGGCACTCACAGTGCAGACTCTACATAGAGTCTAAGAGCATTTATTACCTCGAAGCTATCATAGACTTGGAGTCTAAATAAGACTTGGAGTCTTGGTTTTCTCCCCCTCCCTTCCATAAATATACTGCCACATAAGCGCCACATCAGCAAAATGCAATAAATATGAAGGTAATAAATAGACTTAGACTCTATGGTAGAGTCTGGGTTGGAAGTGCCCTAATAAGTCACAATCACCTAAGCTTATACAAGCATTGATTAGTTTTTAACTCAAAACACAAGCTGCTGGCTTGTAGTTGAACCTATCAAACACCCCTGTCCTGGTTGCCATTTGATTCGAGCATGCCAAATTTACATAATTAACCATTCACCAGTCAGTCAGATACCAATGCTACTAATTGCAACTATATTTCAACAGCCTAGAAAATGCAATCGAACAAAAAGCTCATGGTTTATATATGCAAAGGATTGGTAATTTTGTGCCACACTTGAGATATCTAGTCATTCAGGCTCTACACTTCCTCAACCGTGAAACATAACAAGGTAACTACTCCAGCTACTTTGAGAAATTAACATGGCAGATAGAGATGGAAGTACGGTAGGATGAAATTATCACAACTGCATAACCATGACAAAGAGCAGAATCAGGCAACAGCATCACAGTCCATTGAATTTCACAAGAATAAAAATCAATTGGCAACAATTGTTCCCCTCTCACTGTATGAGTTCAATGGCATAACTGCTTAAATTAGCACGAATTAAAACAAATGCTAGGGGCATACTGATCAAAAGGGACTAATATGGGTACTTTTGAACAACATATGAAATCGACATCATACATGTTTAAATAGAGAAGCACAAGCAATTAACTAACAAGTATTGCTTATTAACAAAAGAAAAGATAATCAGATTTTTTCCGCAATGGTAGACCCAGTACAAATCCAACACAAGAGTCCAGCTTTACCATCATGCGCTAAAAGATCTGAGTGTACTCATAGGTAATAGAAAAAATCTCTGATGCACAGTTAAGCAGGTACAGCTTATCCCCGCTGTCCTCAAATTACTTCCTACCCGCACCACAAACATCACATCCTGAGAAGAAGTTGCAGAGACACCAAGTGATTAAGTTTGTAAATCAAGGTCTCCTATAATAGATTCACAAATGCAAGGCGGGATTTTCACGACTAGTCTACAGAACTAACATAGTTGCTGCTATAGGAATAACTACACAAGCGTAGCAACGAAACTAACACAAAAAAACCAACACCCATCAGATTTCTAATCATTTTAATAGTAAACAAAGAGGGGAGGACAAAGGTCAGACCTTGTGCTATGTGATGGAGCAGAGTAGTTGGTTTCCTGGTATCATGATTAATCAGACTTGCAGTGGCCTACAAAGGAACTAGCAGATTAGCAAAAGGCTAAGAAATTTCGGTCTACAGGTACAAAATTACATCAGTTGGTCAAGGAGTAGCAGCAACAATCGTTGTCTTACTCCATGACACCAAGAAGCAACAGGAAGCAAGAATCGTTGGCTTAATCCACCGCATCCAGAGGCAGTAGGAAAAAGTAAGAGAAATCGGGTGGCTCACCGACGAGACTACCAACCCTCACCTGCGGCGGCGTGGAGGCAGTCCTAACTCGCGCCTCGGTTCCACCACGAGCTAGGCGCCCCTCCTTGGCCCCTCCTCAACAGGATCCGGTGGAGCTCGCCCGTACCTTGCCATCCCTAGCAGGCCACACGGGGGAGGCAGGTTCGCCCGCACGATGTGCCGCACGGACGCCGTCGAGAGAGGCCGCCCCATCCCGAGCTTCTCGTCCGCAGACAGAGGGAGGTGGCTCGGCCTGTCACATCGCTCGGAGGCCGGCCGAGGGAGGCAGGCCCGTCACGTGTCGAGTCGTTCACAGGCCGCTCGAGGGAGGGGGCCGCCCCACAATGTGCTATCGCCAGAGAGGGAGCAGAAGCAGCTGGATCTCCAGGGAGAGTGGGAGTGGCGGCAGCCGAATCTGAAGGAGGCGAGGTGGGGGAGGGGACGGAGGAGGAGCGGTGGATCTGCACAGGGGTGCGAGAGGAGGAGAAGAGAAGGGGCGGAACTGAGTTAGGGTTTCGGGAGTGGATGGGTTGGATGGGTTATTTGTTCGGAGAACAGAATCATCTCAATCATTGATATGGATAGACAGTCAAAAACGGTTGGACCGTGCAAACTGAGCCCAAAAACAACTCAAAGATAGGTTTTTGGCCCGTTTAAGCAAATTTAACCTGTATTTTCTTTTAATGGTACATATGTAAAATGGTTTGAAATGATAATAATATCTAAAATTTATCCAAAAATTCAAAAGAAAACTATATTTAGGCCCCTATAGTCCATTCTAGCATACATCTCGGAGATTGATGAAAGATTCAGTTGTCTTGTAGGGAAAACTCGAACTTCTACTAGTCACCTTGTTATAAAATAATGATAGTAATACCCAAAACATATCAAACAATTATGTAAATTGACATAAATCATTTTATGGATGTACAAGCTTGAAAAAAAAGGTTTCATAAGATTCTGTGAAAATTGGAGTATACATTGTTCATAAACTAGATAGTTCATCACATTGTTTCTTACAACTCTACTCAAACCTTTGAAGTTTGAACACCTCATAATATTGTTGAAGTCGTATGCAGCTAAAATTTGGTCACAATCTTATCTTGGTCATATTATGATAAAATATGAAGTTACACTACCACTTGTTGTGAAAAAAAAGTTATTTTCTATTTTTTTAAACACTTAAATAACACACCCTTTCAAATAACTCAAAAAATAGTTATCTAAAATACCACCAATCCATTTTTCACATGTAGCAGACAACAAATAAGTTGCAATCTAGGAGTTTCAGAATTTTCGGAACAGATTTGCTATTTTCTGTCATTTAATTGAATTTCTGCGTGTTTACCGAAAGTAATTCCAAATTGACCTATATGTACCTCTAATAAGATTCACAAAAATCCAGAAAAACTATATTTAGGCCCCTATAGTCCATTCTAGCATACATCTAGGAGACTGATGAAAGATTCAGTTGTCTTATAGGGAAAACTCGAACTTCTACTAGTCACCTTGTTATAAAATAATGATAGTAATACCCAAAACATATCAAACAATTATGTAAATTGACATAAATCATTTTATGGATGTACAAGCTTGAAAAAAAAGGTTTCATAAGATTCTGTGAAAATTGGAGTATACATTGTTCATAAACTAGATAGTTCATCACATTGTTTCTTACAACTCTACTCAAACCATTGAAGTTTGAACACCTCATAATATTGTTGAAGTCGTATGCAGCTAAAATTTGGTCACAATCTTATCTTGGTATTATTATGATAAAATATGAAGTTACACTACCACTTGTTGTGAAAAAAGTTATTTTCTATTGTTTTAAACACTTAAATAACACACCCTTTCAAATAACTCAAAAAATAGTTATCTAAAATACCACCAATCCATTTTTCACATGTAGAAGACAACAAATGAGTTGTAATCTAGGAGTTTCAGAATTTTCGGAACAGATTTGCTATTTTCTATCATTTAATTGAATTTCTGCGTGTTTACCGAAAGTAATTCCAAATTGACCTATATGTACCTCTAATAAGATTCACAAAAATTCGGAAAAACTATGTTTAGGCCCCTATAGTCCATTCTAGCATACATCTAGGAGATTGATGAAAGATTCAGTTGACTTGTAGGGAAAAGTCGAACTTCTACTAGTCACCTTGTTATAAAATAATGATAGTAATACCCAAAACATATCAAAAAATTATGTAAATTGACATAAAATCATTTTATGGATGTACAAGCTTGAAAAAAAAGGTTTCATAAGATTCTGTGAAAATTGGAGTATACATTGTTCATAAACTAGATAGTTCATCACATTATTTCTTATAACTCTACTCAAACCTTTGAAGTTTGAACACCTCATAGTATTGTTGAAGTCATATGCAGCTAAAATTTGGTCACAACCTTATCTTGGTATTATTATGATAAAATATGAAGTTACACTACCACTTGTTGTGAAAAAAAGTTTTTTTCTATTTTTTTAAACACTTAAATAACACACCCTTTCAAATAACTCAAAAAATATTTATCTAAAATACCACCAATCCATTTTTCACATGTAGCAGACAACAAATAAGTTGTAATCTAGGAGTTTCAGAATTTTCGGAATAGATTTGCTATTTTCTATCATTTAATTGAATTTCTGCGTGTTTACCGAAAGTAATTCCAAATTGACCTATATGTACCTCTAATAAGATTCACAAAAATTCAAAAAAACTATATTTTGGCCCCTATGGTCCATTCTAGCCCACATCTAGGAGATTAATGAAAGATTCAATTGACTTGTAGGGAAAACTCGAACTTCTACTTGTCACCTTGTTATAAAATAATGATAATAATACACAAAACATATCAAAAAATTATGTAAATTGACATAGAATCATTTTATGGATGTACAAGCTTGAAAACAAGGTTTCATAAGATTTTGTGAAAATTGGAGTATACATTGTTCATAAACTAGATAGTTCATCACATTGTTTCTTATAACTATACTCAAACCTTTGAAGTTTGAACACCTCATAATATTGTTGAAGTTGTATGCAGCTAAAATTTGGTCACAATCTTATCTTGGTCTTATTATGATAAAATATGAAGTTACACTACCACTTGTTGTGAAAAAAGTTTTTTTCTATTTTTTTAAACACTTAAATAACACACCCTTTCAAGTAACTCAAAAAATAGTTATCTAAAATACCACCATTCCATTTTTCACATGTAGCAGACAACAAATAAGTTGTAATCTAGGACTTTCAAAATTTTCAGAATAGATTTGCTATTTTCTTTCATTTAATTGAATTTCTGTGTATTTACCGAAAGTAATTCCAAATTGACCTATATGTAATTTGGAATATAATCATTTTATGAATGTCTAAACTTGACATGAAAGATCGTGATTTTACAAAACATCAGAAAAAAGAAACAACGAATTTGAAGCTACTATGACCGAGAAACACTAGTTTCAAACTTTTAATTGTAGATTAAAAAGAAAAAACAATACGGGAAACAAGCTCAGTGTGTGCCACATGGTCCAGACGAAGCAACTCGGCCATCCCATTTCTACCACGTGTGAAACTCCATCGGTACTTATATAAATCAAAATATCCTGAAACCACCACAACTATCAAAGTACTCTGGTGGTAGTAGAAGTAATCTTGAAGTTTGAGGTTGCAGGTTCGACCCCCACATGTTGCACTATTTTTTGGCTGTTGAATTTTTCCAAGGAGTGCAGCTGGTGACCTGGCATCTGGGTTGTGTAGTTGCCACGCAAGAAATAGACAGGTTGGTTATCTATTTAATATACATGGATCTGGTGTAGTGGTGATACCTCCTTTTTTGGAGGAGCAGGTCACAGGTTCGAATCCCCTATGCCACCCTTATATGCTCTATTTTCCTTCTTTTCTTTCCTTTGTTTTTGTTTTTTTAAAATACACCGGTGGGTTATCTTTACTATATATATATGGGTGTGGTGCAGTGGTGAGGCCGCTTTTATTGGAGGAGCAGGGTCACGGGTTCGAATGTCTATTTTCCTTTTCCCCCCTCCCTTTCTTCTTTTCTTTCATTTTTTTGTTTTAGAAAAGAAATGCACCCTTTTCTAACCCTTCCCTTTCTTCTTTTCTTTCCTTTTTTTGGTTTAGAAAAAAATGCGCCCTTTTCTAACCCACAAGTGCAAGGTTCGAACTTATGCAATGCAGTTATTTTATCAATTTAGCGCGTTGTGTGATGTATGTAAATAAAATATATACAATCAAATCTCCAAATATCAACACTATGTGGTGGTTCAGTGGTATAAGTGCTCTTTTCTAATGCATAAGTGTAGGGTTCAAACCCTATGTGGTGCAGTTTTTTAATCAATTTAGTGGGTTGTGTGATATATGCGAATAAAATATATGTAATTAAATCCCCAAACTTACATATTCGTGGCATGGCCTCCGCTGACCTGGCGAAAATGCTTACATGTGGGACCCTGGAAAATTTTATGACGAATTGGAACACTCTATTTTCGAAAGAATGCTTACATGTGGGACCCTACTGAATTTTATGACGACTTGGAACACTTTATTTTTAAAATAATGCTTACATGTCGGACCAAAGTTGGTTTATGACGCTATTACAGAGCTTATGGCGTCACAAAACAAGCATTGAACAGGGAAAGCCCGGCTACAGTAGCAACCGTTATGACGAAAAAAAATTTTGTCACTAAATTTGCTCGGAAGCGAAATATTATGACGAGATCAGCCATGAACGTCATAAATCAATGACGCTAAAATGTGGTTGCGTCACTAATCAAAGGATTTCTTGTACTGAACCCAACTGGGGTCTGCACCGGTCAGACCGGTGGTAGGCACCGGTCAGACCGGTCAGAGCCTGGGTTCTCGGGATGAACAGCGGGCCGTGGGTCAACACCCCCAAATCCAAATCCCGATCTCCCGATTCGCTCCACGGATTCGCACAAGACTTTGGGGATACTAGGAGTACCTCAAGGGCATCCCATAGCTATGATTTAGTCCACCAAAACTCATTGAATCAAGAGGAATTGAAGGATTTCCACCAAGAACACTACTTTCCCGAAACCTAAGAAAACCCCAAAATCGAGCACCTTTACTCACGGATTTGGGAGGGGAATCACAAGGAAAAGAACCACGAAGGGTTCATGCATACATCCCCTATCAAATCCCAAAGAGAAAGGCCTCAAATCCACCACACGAAAAACGCCAAGAAAAGGCTCCGAAAATCACCAAAAAGGGAAAACGGGAGAGACACAATCAAGCCTTAAGGAACCACGCCGAATCATCTATACATACCATGAAGGTCCATACAAGGTCTAGCTTGCCACCCGATCATCCATCCCTCTCTAAGGATCTCACCATGAACCTCTCAAGCTAGTCCTAAAAGTCCTAAGGAAAAAAGGAAGGCAAAATAGCAAAAGCAAATGAGCTAGGGTTCCAAGAGATGGCTGCCATCCTCTCAGCACTTGGGTTATATGGAGGCAACTGAAAGACAAAACTACCCCTATTACATTAAACTAAGATACACGCCCCCGAAGGGCCTTTTGGGAAACTTCGTCATAGCACCATCGGACGGATGCCCTGCGACAGCAAACTAGCTTAGCCTCAACGCAAGCCTTGCGATCCCGACGCGTGTCCTCCACTTCGAAGACTCCGGAAGGCGTCGTCGCACACCGGTCAGACCGGTCAGACCCACTGGTCAGACCGGCCTGATGCTGCTGCTCTCCGGTCTTCGGTCTTGGCTTTTTGGATCAACCAAGGAACCCAGTGGTTTTTTGGTGAACCACTAGAAACCCCGCGAACTCGGTGTAGCCTCCGCCAATCACCACTCATGACTCGGCTCCCACGAAGTTCCGGCTCGACCTTGGTTTTGAGGCTCAACCAAGAAACCGTCCATGACTTCGTCTTGCTGTTCTTGCCACCATGCGGCCTGCACTTGACCCCACTGGCCAACGGGTCCCTCGAACCAATCCTACTTGTCTTCTCCACACCTGGAGGCCTCACCGGTAATGACCTTTCACGCTTGTTCTTCACCTGCACCAGCACCAGTCAAGCCGCAACCTGCACCTGCAATACTTAGCCAAGAGTCAGTCCACACAACGTTGTCATTCACTCAACACACCAGGAAGCGACCATCCACTGGTCCTCGAACCACACAGGCTCTCAATCTCCCCCTTGATGAGTGCATTGACAACATAGACATTTGGTAACCAAAGAGAAAAGGAAAAGAAAAGAAACGACCAAAAGAAACTCGAACAAGCGATCGAAAGCCGGACAAAGGAAAAGAGCAAGATCACTTGAAAAAGGAAAGTCTCGGTCCCCTTAGGCACGGGCAACAGCTCGACACAACCGAGACAAAACAAGCTCAAGCAAAGAGCACAAACCACCATAGCAAAGCACGAAAACCACAATGAGCTCCCCCTGCACACATGCAAGCTCCCCCTAAACCAATGCAACTCCCCTTGGAGGAATGCATGCAAACCTTTCCACAAAACAGAGCAGCTGTACTAGCCCAGCTCTAACCGGTCAGACCGGTCCCCTGCACCGGTCAGACCGGTGCGCAACATCGCACAGGTCCTGACTCACACCGGTCAGACCGGTGACCTCCACCGGTCAGGCCGATGACCACCTGGGAACTGCAAGAGCCCAAAAATGACTCGAAACCACTCAGAAACCTTCTAAATGCGTTCAGTAGACCTTTTCCTTCACAACCATCTCCCCCTTGTTGCCAATGCATGAATCAAGGCAAAATTCGGAAAATTTCAACCTAGAGCTTCTCAAATAGACAAAATTCAACACAACATGCTACACATATCCAAATGGGCAAGTTAGATACTTTATAGATTCATATGGACATAAACTACACGATCACCAAGTTTCACACCCATTGGGCAAAGCTAAGATAGAATTGAGCATTTTTGCGAAAAATTACCCTCTCATGAGCAAAGTCCTAAACATGAGCAAAACATGTCAAAATGGCAAAGCCACACAAACATCATGCTAGGACAACCATTCTAAGCATAAGATCATCATAAACGCCCACAAGCACCTCATGTCATGTCAAAGCCACCGAGCCATGTGCCTACTTCTATATATGAGACTTCTCATTGGTAAGCAACATGCAACGGTTTAGCACCCAAAAGCAATTTAATTTAGCACATATGACATGGGAGCACATTTTCCAAGCAAATTACATTTCATTTTCAGATTCATATTTGGTACATGAAATGTCTTTGTGACAAAAACGAACTTATGCCCCTCCACAAGATAAAGCATGGGGGCTAAACATTCATGATGACAAATGAGCCTTTGGCCCCATATGCTCAAAATAAGCTATCCAAGCACAAATTAAGCATAGAAATGAGACTAAAACATGTCATATAAAGGCATTTACTCACAAGAGACCATACATGTATCATTTTTCAAAAACATAGCTATCAACCATGGATATAAAACAAGATCATCAAGAGCTAAGCCAAACTAATCCATATCATACAAAACTAGCTCACAAGATCATATATAGTACATCATGGTGAACTATGTATATAGGAGAAGCTTTCCCTACTAAATGCATATGGTACAAAAAACATGCAACCTAAGATACAAAGATGCCTATACATCATGTTACATATGCAATGCAAAATGCAAGAATGCACAAAAGAAAACTATACATATGCTACACAAGGAGCTCCCACCACCAACTCAAGAAACCAAACACACACCAAGTTTGCAAACGAGCGAAAGTTGCTTGATCTAGGGGCTTGGTGAAAATATCTGCTAGTTGGTTTTGTGTGGGCACATGGATCAAAGCGATTTTCCCTTTCTCAACATTGTCTCTCAGAAAATGGTATCTCACTTCTATATGCTTGGTTTTGGAATGAAGCACTGGGTTCTTAGCAACACTAATGGCACTCGTGCTATCACAAAGAAGTGGAACCTGGGTATACTCCTCACCAAAGTCACTCATGGTGTATGTGATCCAAAGGAGCTGAGAGCAACAACTAGCTGCGACAACGTATTCGGCTTTGGTTGTAGATTGAGCAACACTCGATTGTTTGCGGGAAGACCAAGACACCAACGAAGAACCCAAGAACTGGCAAGTCCCAGAAGTGGACTTCCTATCCAACCGACACCCGGCAAAATCCGCATCTGAAAACCATGAAGCTCCAAAGAAGAAGACGCGGAGTACCAAAGGCTGAAGTCGGGAGTGTAGCGCTAATACCTGAAGATGCGCTTGACTGCTTGCCGATGCAAAGTTCTTGGAGACGCTTGAAAACGAGCGCACAGACATACCGAGAATTAGATGTCCGGCCTCGTCACCGTCAGGTACATGAGGGAGCCGATCATGCTCTGGTACTCCTTCTGGTCCACGTGTTCACCGTCCTCGTCCGCATCAAGGGTTGTTGTCATACTCATCGGCGTCGTCATGGCCTTGGAGTCCACCATCTTGAACTTCCTCACAATGTCCCAGTGCTCCATTCCAAAACCAAGTATATAGAAGTGAGATGCCATTTTCTGAGAGACATTGTTGAGAAAGGTAGAATTTCTTTGATCCATGTGCCCACACAAAACCAACTAGCGGATATTTTCACCAATCCCCTAGATCAAGCAAATTTCACTCGTTTGCGGGGAGAACTTGGTGTGTGTATGGTTTCTTGAGTTGGTGGTGGGAGCTTCTTTGTAGCGTATGTATAGCTTTCCTTTGTGCATTCTTGCATTTTGCATTGCATATGTGACATGATGTATTGGCATCTTTGTATCATAGGTTTGCATTGCATTTGTATCATATGCATTGTGGTAGGAAAAGCATCTATCCTATACATTGTTCACCATGACATGCTATGGATGATCTTGTGAGCTAGTTTGGTATGATATGGTTTAGTTTGGCTTGGCTCTTGATGATCTTATTTTATATCCATGTGAGACAGTTATGCTTTTGAATAATGCTAGTTGTATGTCCTCTTGTGAGTAAATTCCTTTATATGATCATGACATGTTTTTGTGGCTTTGTTAGGCTTAATTTGTGCTAGGATAGTTTATTTTGATCATATGGTGCCAAAGGTCTTTTTATCATCATGGATGTTTAGCCCGCTTGCTTATCTTGTGGAGGGGCATAAGTTCCTTTTTGCCACAAAGGCATTTCATGTACCAAATATAAATCTGAAAATAGAATGTTTATTGCTTGGAAAATATGCTCTCATGTCAATTGTGCTTATTTAAATTGCTTTTGGGTGCTAAACCGTTGCATGATGCCTACCATTGAGAAGTCTCATATATAGAAGTAGGCACATGGCTCGATGGCTTTGACATGACATGAGATGCTTGTGGGTGTTGATGATGAGCTTATGATTAGAATCATTGTCCTAGCTTCTGGATGCATTTAGAAGGTTTTCAGGTGGTTTCGAGCAATTTTTGAGCTCTGCTGGTTACGGTTGGTCACCAGTCTGACCAGTCGTGGTCACCGGCCTGACCGGTCAGGGTGTTTGCCCTGTTCAGATGTTGGGCACCGGTCTGAATGGTGCTGGGGACCAGTCAGAGCCGAGCTGGTGCAGCTGCTCTGTTTCATGAGAGGTTGGCATGCATTTGTCCAGGGGGAGTTGCATTGGTTCAGGGGGACCTTGCATGTGTGCAGGGGGAGCTCTTGTTTGTTTTCGAGCTTTGCTTTGGTGGTTTGTGCTCTTTGTGAGAGCTTGCTTTTGTCTCGGTTGTGTCGAGCCGTTGCCCTTAACTAAGGGGATCAAGACTTTCCTCTTTCAAGTGATCTTGTTCTTTGCCTTTGTTCGGCTTTCGATCGCTTGTTTGAGTTTCTTTGTTCGTTTCTTTTGTTTTTCCATTTCTCTTTGGTTACCAAATGTGTGTGTTCTAAATGCACTCATCAAGGGAGATATTGAGAGCTTGTGTGGTTCGAGGACTGGTGGATGGTTGCTTCCTGGTGTGATGAATGATTGAGAACATTGTGTGGACTTACTCTTGGCTAAGTATTGCAGGTGCAGGTTGCGGCTTGATTGGTGTTGGTGTAGGTGAAGAACAAGCGCGAAAGGTCTATGTCGGTGGGCCTACAGGTGTGGAGCAGACAAGTAGGCTTGGTTCGAGGGACCCGATGGCCAGTGGGATCAAGTGCGGGCTGCATGGTGGCAAGAACAGCAAGACGAAGTCGTGGACGGTTTCTTGGTTGAGCCTCAAAACCAAGGTCGAGTCAGCACGACCGCGGGGGCCAAGTCATGAGTGGAGATTGGCAGGAGGCGACACCAAGTCCGAGGGGTTTCCAGTGGTTCACTGAAGGACCGATTAGGCGAACCAGAGAGGGGGGGAGTGAATGGGAGCCGATAAAAATTCTTCTCGAAGGAGATGAGAACTCCAACAAGACGAACACGGCTTCCAAAACACGTCTCCGACTCAACTGCCCAAGTTGGTCAAGACCACGCAGCCACTGAAGTGCTACTGGTCCTAGGAACCAACAACCACCTACACCTAATCGAGAACCCAGCGGAAAAACCAACTCGAGTAGCTACTGGGCTACACCGGTCAGGCCGGTGAGCAGCACCGGTCAGACCGGTCCCTGCTGGCAAAATCTGAGAACTTCCACAGAAGGCCTCTACACCGGTCAGGCCGGTGTAGCTCGCCGGTCAGACTGGTCCAAGCCAGGAAATCCCAAATCCACCAAACTGACCTACCGAGCTCCAAACAGGACCAAACCCGAAACAGCAGCAACACAGGACAACAGGGAACTCACCAAGACGTTCACCCGAGCAAAACTCAACAGAGAGTCTGCACCGGTCTGACCGGTGAGAGGCACCGGTCAGACCGGTGTGACCTGAGCTCTCGGGATGAACAGCGCCCGCGGGTCAACTCCCCCAAATCCAACTCCCGATCTCCCGAATCGCTCCACGGTTTTGCACAAGACTTTGGGGATAGTAGGAACACCTCATGGGCACTCCATAGCCAAGATTTGGTCCACCAAAACTTGTCAAAACAAGAGGAATCGAGGAAATCCCACCAACGCCTCTAACCCTAGAGCCAAGAAAACCCCAAAATCGAGCCCCTTTGCTCACGGATTTGGGTGGGGAATCAAAGGGAAAAGAACCACGAAGGGTTCACACATACATCCTCCACCAAATCCCAAAGAGAAAGGCCTCGAAATTGCTCCAAGAAAATCGCCAAGAAATGGCTCCGAAAATCACCAAAAAGGAGAAATGGGAAAGACACATCCAAGCCTTGAGGAACCACGCCGAATCATCTATACATACCAAAGAGGTTCATACAAGGTCTAGCTTGCCGCCCGATCATCCTTCCCTCTCACAAGATCTCACCGTGAAGCTCTCAAGCTAGTCCTAAGAAAATCTTAAGGAAAATAGGAAGAGAAAATAGGAAAACAAATGAGCTAGGGTTCTCCGAGATGGCTGCCATCCTCTCACCACTTGGGTTATATGGAGGCAACCGAAAGACGAAAATACCCTTACTAGCTAACTAGGGATACATGCCCCTCAAGGGCGAATTCAGAAATCTTTGTCTTCGCTCCATCGGACGGATGCCCAGCGACCGCAAACTTGCTTAGCCTCGACGCAAGCCTTGCGATCCCGATGCGTGTCCTCCGCTTCGAAGATTTCGGACTGCGTCGTCGCACACCGGTCAGACAGGTGCTCCTCAACGGTCAGACCGGTACCCACCGGTCAGACTGGTCAGACCCACCGGTCAGACCGGTCTGGAGCTGCTGCACCTCCATCTTCGGTCTTGGCTTTGTGGATCAACCAAGGAACCCAGTGGTTTTCTGGTGAACCACCGGAAACCCCGCGAACTCGGTGTAGCCTCCGCCAATCACCACTCATGACTCGGTTCCCACGTAGTCCCGGCTTGACCTTGGTTTTGAGGCTCAACCAAGAAACCGTCCATGACTTCATCTTACCGTTCTTGCCACCATGCGGCCCGCACTTCACCCCGCTGGCCACCGGGTCCCTCGAACCAAGACTACTTGTCTTCTCCACACCTGGAGGCCTCACCGGCAACGACCTTTCACGCTTGTTCTTCACCTGCACCAACACCAGTCAAGCCGCAACCTGCACCTGCAATACTTAGCCAAGAATCGGTCCACACCACGTTGTCAATCACTCATCACACTAGGAAGCGACCATCCACCAGTCCTCGAACCACACATGGCTCTCAATCTCCCCCTTGATGAGTGCATTGACAACACACACGTTTTGGTAACCAAGAGAAAAGGAAAAGAAAAGAAACGACTAAAAGAAACTCCAATAAGCGATCGAAAGCCAAAAAAAGGCAAAGAGCAAGATCACTTGAAGAAGACAAGTCTCGGACCCCTTAGGCAAGGGCAACAGCTCGACACATCCGAGACAAAACCATGCTCAAGCAAAGAGCACAAACCATCAAACCAAAGCTCGAAAACCACAAAGAGCTCCCCCTGCACACATGCAAACTCCCCCTGAACCAATGCAACTCCCCCTGGACGAATGCATGCAAACCACCTCGCAAAACAGAGCGGCTGCTTCAGCTTTGCTCTGGACCGGTCAGACCGGTCAACCACACCGGTCAGACCGGTGTGCTAGATCGCCCAGCACCTGAACCTCACACCGGTCAGACCGGTGTACCTCACTGGTCAGGCCGATGACCACCTGGGAAAAACTGGGAACTGCATGAGCTCAAAACTAGCTCGAAAACACTTGGAAACCTTCTAAAAACATGCAGCAAGCCAAAACTTGCTCAAACTTCTCCCCCTTGTTGACAATGCATGAATCAAGCCAAAAATGCAAAAAATGCAACCTAGAGCTTCTCAAATAGACAAAATTCAACAAAGGATGCTACACATGTCCAAATGAGCAAGTTAGACATTCTATAGCTTCGTAATGACATCAACTACATGATCACCAAGTTTCACAACCATTGGGCGAAGCTAAGATAGAATTGAGCAATTTTGCAAAAATTTACCCTCTCATGAGCAAAGTCCTAAACATGAGCAAAACATGTCAAAATGGCAAAGGCACACAAACTTCATGCGAGGACAACCATTCTAAGCATAAGACCATCATAAACACCCACAAGCACCTCATGTCATGTCAAAGCCACCGAGCCATGTGCCTACTTCTAGATATGAGACTTCTCATTGGTAGGCATCATGCAACGGTTTAGCACCCAAAGCAAATTAAAAATAGCACATATGACATGGGAGCACATTTTCCAAGCAATTTACATTTCATTTTCAGATTTGAACTTGGTACATGAAATGTCTTTGCGACAAAAAGGAACTTATGCACCTCCACAAGATCAAGCATGGGGGCTAAACATTCATGATGGCAAATGAGCCTTTGGCCCCATATGATCAAAATAAGCTATCCAACCACAAATTAAGCATAGCCAAGCCACAAAAACATGTCAAGATCATATAAAGGCATTTACTCAGAAGAGAGCATACATATGAGATTTTTGAAAAACATAGCCATCAACCATGGATATAAATCAAGATCATCAAGAGCTAAGCCAAACTAACCATAGCTTACCAAACTAGCTCACAAAGACATATATATCATACCATGGTGAACAATGTATATAGGAGAAGCCTTTCCTAAACAATGCATATGATACAAAATGCATGCAACCTAAGATACAAAGATGCCTATACATCATGTTACATATGCCATGCCAAATGCAAGAAATGCACAAAGGAAAGCTATACATATGCTACAAAGGAGCTCCCACACACCAACTCAAGAAATCAAACACACACCAAGCTCCCCCCGCAAACGAGTGAAAGTTGCTTGATCTAGGGGTTTGGTGAAAATATCGGCTAGCTGGTCATGTGTGGGTACATGGATCAAAGCTATTTTTCCTTTCTCTACGTTGTCTCTCAGAAAATGATACCTCACTTCTATGTGCTTGGTTTTGGAATGGAGCACTGGGTTCTTTGCAACGCTTATGGCACTGGTGCTATCACATTGAAGTGGGACATGGGTATACTCCTCACCAAAGTCACTCATGGTGTATGTGATCCAAAGGAGCTGAGAGCAACAACTAGCTGCGGCCACATACTCTGCCTCGGTAGTGGATTGAGCAACACTCGACTGTTTGAGGGAAGACCAAGACACCAAAGAAGAACCCAAGAACTGGCAAGTCCCAGAAGTGGACTTCCTATCCAACTGACACCCAGCAAAATCCGCGTCCGAAAATCCATTAAGAGCCAAAGAAGAAGACGCGGAGTACCAAAGGCCAAAGTCGGGAGTATGTCGCAAATACCTGAATATGCGCTTGACTGCTTGCCGATGCGAAGTCCTCGGAGACGCTTGAAAACGAGCGCACAGACATACCGAGAATTGGATGTCCGGCCTCGTCGCCGTCGAGTAGAGGAGTGACCCGATCATGTTCCGATACTCCTTCTGGTCCACGTGTTCACCTTCCTCGTCCGCATCAAGAGCTGTAGTCATACTCATAGGTGTTGCCATGGCCTTGGAGTCCTCCATCTTGAACTTCCTCACAATGTCCTTGGTGTACTTAGCTTGGTGCACAAATGTTCCTTCTTTTGATTGCTTGATTTGTAGTCCGAGGAAGAACTACAACTCACCCATCATGCTCATCTCAAATTCCCTGCTCATGTCTTCTACAAACCTTACAACAAGAGAGTTAGACGAGCCACCAAAGACAATATCATCCACGTATACCTGCACAATCAGTATATCTCCGCCCTGCCTGAGGAGAAACAAGGTTTGATCGACCTTTCCCATCTCAAACCCTCTCTCAAACAGGAACCCCATCAGCCTACCATACCAAGCTCTAGGCGCCTGCTTCAACCCATACAGCGCCTTCCTCAACTTGTACACCCGGTGGGGGTACTTCTCACTCTCAAACCCCAGTGGTTGCCTCACAAACACCTCTTCCTCCAACACACCATTCAGGAAAGCACTCTTCACATCCATCTGGTACAACTTGAACCCTTTAGCCACGGAAAAGGCTAGAAGGATCCTGATCACCTCCAAATGAGCTACAGGAGCGAAAGTCTCCTCGTAGTCGATCCCCCCTTTCTGACTGTACCCCTGAGCAACAAGTCTCGACTTGTTCCTCACCACTTCTCCTTTCTCTCCCTCTTTATTTTTCCACACCCATTTTGTCCCAATCGGCTTACACCCTAGAGGAGGGTCAACCAACACCCAAACTTGGTTCCTCTCAAAATTCTCCAACTCCTCATGCATCGAATTAACCCAATTATGATCAGATAGCGCGTGTCCAATGTCTTTGGGCTCAAAGGTGGCAAAAAAAGCAGCATGAGCAAAATGAGAATTGTTCCGAACCCTCGACCGTGTAGTACGTTCATTCATGTCGCCGATGATTCTCAAAGCTGGGTGATCCACTTGAACTCGCCGGGGAGGTTCTCGCCTTGATGCTACCTCCCCCTCAACAGCAGCTTCACCTTGATCTGGGTTTGTCGTTGTAGGTGTGGGAGAGGGCCCGTTCACGATCGTCGTCGAAGTAGTAGGTACATGTTCAGCTGCGGGCACCACAATGCCATCTTCATCATCTCCATGTTCATGGTCCTCCTGAAAGATCTCCTCGCCAAGTTCGTCATCACCTGCACACTCAAAAACAAGCTGACTACGTGGCTGTGTCTCGTCGAAGGTTACCTCGCAAGTCTCCACGATTTGGTTAGTTTCAAGATTGAGCACACGAAATGCTCTAGAATGAGATGCATAACCAAAGAAAATGCCGTCGACAGACCTAGCCTCGAACTTGTCCAACTTCTTCCCTTTCTTCAGAAGGAAGCATTTACAACCAAAGACATGGAAGTGACTCACCTTGGGTGTGTGATCATGCATCAACTCGTAACAGGTTTTCTTCTTATGAACCCTGAGGTAGATCCTGTTCGACACATAGCACGCGGTATTGACCGCCTTAGCCCAGAACCTTCTCGGAGTCCTATGCTCGTCGAGCATCGTCCGAGCCATCTCGCACAAGGTCCTGTTTTTCCTTTCCACAACGCCATTCTGGGGAGGCGTATACAGACTCGAAAACTGGTGTTCAAGACCCAAGTCATGGCAAAAGGTTTCGAAGTGAGAGTTTTTGAATTCCGAGCCATTGTCACTGCGGATCGCTCGTATGGCATCTCCGTGCCTCTCGTTTCTTAACCTCAAGACAAGATCTCGAACAAAACCAAACGTCTCCCCTTTCTCCTCAAGAAAGAACACACACGCATACCGAGAGTAGTCATCCACCACAACAAGGACATACCACTTCCCACCCGCAGATCGCACACGAGCTGGGCAAACAAGGTCCATATGGAGCAGCTCGCATGGATGCTCAGTCATCACATCGGTGAGAGGCGGGTGAGAAGAGGCTACCATCCTGGCATGCCTACACGTCGCACAAACCAACTCTTTCTCAAACCTCAACCGTGGCAATCCTCGGACCAAATTGAGTTTACTCAAGCGAGACAAAAGGTCAAAGCTCAAGTGACCCAACTTTCTATGCCACTTCCACAACTCACTCGAAGAACCAGCCAAAAAGCAACGCTCCACACCAGAAGATTGAGAGAAATCAGCTCGGGACACTTGACCCTCGGGAACGACCATGCAAACAAGGTCCCCTCGAGAATCTAAAATCCGAGAACCACCAGGCCGAAACAACACCTCAAAGCCCTCATCCAACAACTGGGACACAAAAAGCAAATTGAACCCCAGCGATTGAACAAGAGCAACACGCCTGAGAGTGACCTTGTCACTTACCTTGATCTCACCTTCTGATAGCACACGCCCTCGCCCATTGTCCCCAAAGGTGATGTATGTCTTGGACACCACCGGGACGAGACTTGAGAACCACCCCTTGTCTCCGGTCATATGCCTCGAGCAACCGGAGTCAATCAACCAAACGTTCCTCAAGTCTCCCACCTGAAATTCAAAAGCGAGCACGTGAGTGAACAAACGACTCAGCACTGGGGTTAGTACCAAAAGAGTAGAACCAGTGCCGAGCCATTTGCTCCAAAGTGGGGTTAGCACACACCAAATCATCACGCCTATCAAAGCTACCACCACGAACACCACCACGGTAACCACTACGAGGGAACCAACCCTCTCTAGCTGGAGGAGGACGAAAGCCACGAAAGGAAAACCGTGGATCGTACCTCCTCTCCATCTCAAAGCTACGACTCCTCCCACCCCCGTATTGAACACGATGTGGAGAATGCCTAGCAAACTGACCACCTGCAAACTTTCCAGACCAACCACCAGAACCACGACCACCACAACCAAATCGAGCATCCTCACGAGCACGAAAACCAACTCGCTGTCTGCCCAGACCTGCACCGGTCTGACCGGTGTAGCGCACCGGTCTGACCGGTGTAGCGCACTAGTCTGACCGGTGTAGCTCGGCCAGCAGCACCACCTGCTACCTTCCGGTCTCCCCAAGCCGGAACCGTCCTCACAATCACCTTGGCCCTGGGCATCTGCATACGAGGCTCAAGTACACCATTAGAGGGGTGGTACCTGTCCTTGTTAGCCCACTCTCTAGCCATTCTCTCCTCACGCTTCCTCTTGAAGCAAAACTCATCCTTGTGACCATCTCTCCCATAATACCCACAATGGAACTTCATGGCCTGTGGCTTAGGCTTAGGCTTGGGTTGGGGCTGCTCACTCGGTTTCTCACCCTTCTTCTTTCCTTCCTCACCACCCTTTGGGCTCACAAACTTCACCGGTTTTTGAAAATCATTTGTTGGGTGAGGGAATATGGGTGGATCTGGAGTAGTGTCAAGTTTGTTTCTGAGATGGTTAGGCTTGGGCTCAAACTTGTTCTTGTGTCTGTTTGGTGGTGGGATAGGGATCTCTCCAACTCTCTCAACTCCCTCACCACTGTTCTCTCCAAGCTTGTCAGCCCCAAGTGCCTGACCATCATAGCGTTTGAAAGCCGCTATCATGATACCAAGCTGAGGCTCCTGACCCGACAACCAACTCATACATTTCCTCAGATCATCATTCTCATCCTGCAAGCGATCAACATAATGCGCAAGCTCCAAATTCTTAACCGCATGCAATTCACAAGTAGAGCAAGAAGTGGGAATCGGCTCTTTCAACTTAGCCTCAAGCGAAACAGTGTAAGCATGCATCTCATCAATCTTTCCATGCAAAACAGGGCAAGAAGTACAAGCACCTAGCAAAGCGGGTCTAGATTTAAGCTTAGCCACTTCAACTCTAAGCACATCTAGTTCATCACAAGTAGAAGCATGCTTATCCTTAAGAGCAGTAAGATCAGCTAGGTACATAGAGCAATCACATCAATCAATCTCATCAGAAACCACAGGAGAAGCCTTAAGCGAATCAATCTCAAGCTTAGCATCTAAGTTCTGGGTTTCTAGCTCAGCCACACGGTTCCTAGCATCTTATAGTGAGGCTCTAAGCTCTTTCCTCATCTTCTTAGCCTCTCTAAGCATGTGATCGCGATTATCAAGCAAGTCAACCAACTCATCATTCTCCTTGCGCAAAGAAGAGAGCTCATCACATACCTCATCCTCGGAGTCGGAGTCCGAGTCGCTCTGGTGACTCTTCTTGCTGCCGGAGCTACGAGCCATGCCGCAGAAGCCATCTCCCGCGAAGCAGCTCAACCCGCTCAAGTTCCTGGATGCCTTCTTGTATCTTCCCCGATCACCTTCATCTTCGCTGCTACTCGAGCTCGAGGAGGAGTAGGCAGAGCTGGAGTCGACGTCGCTTGCTCCGACCATCGCTCGGGCCTTCCTACCGCGGCTGTCCTTCTGCCTCGACCATCGCTCGTCCTTGTGCTTGTTCTTGTGCTTGTGATCGCGCCTCGATCGGTACTTGCCATCCTTGCTCGACCGATGCCTGTAGCCGTCCTTGTAGCCGTCCTTGTTCTCCGTCTTCTCCGGGCAGTTGGCGACGAAGTGTCCTGGCTTGCCGCACTGAAAGCACGTCCGTGCTGTCCTCCTCGTGTTCACCCGGTTCTCGTGCAGCCTCTCGAACTGCCTGGTCAGCAACGCCAGCTCGTCCTCTCCAAGCACGTCGAACTCCTCGTCTGGCAAAGACATCGAAGAAGACAGAGAGTACATCCAGGAGGATGCGTTAGCGTTAGACTTAGCTCCTTTGCCACCAACGAGAGCGAGACTATGAGAATCAGTCGGGCTCTCAATCTTGGCTGTCATACCACGGTCCAACTCAGCCGACTTGAGCTTCGAGAACAGCTGGTCACCGTCAAGGTGTCATACTTCTCGGACTCAACAATAGCCTCAAACTTCCCGTCCCATACGGTACGATCCAACGAGTGCAAGAGCTTCACAGCTCTATCATGATCATCGCATGGGAGCACGGCCACATTGGCTCTCATGTTGTTCACAACGACCATAAACCGCTGGAAAAGGGCATCGACGGACTCACCGGGGAGATGAGTGAAGTTCTCATACTCTCTCCGGTAAGTCGCGTACATCCGAGCCTGAACTTGAGCATTCCCAGCATGAGCATCCTTCAACTGCTCCCAAATCCTACAAGCTAAGTCCTCTGTCTGAACCCGATCGAATTCGGGCTGACACAGAGCACGAAACAAGTAGTCGACAGCCTTATTGTTTGCTTTGAACATATCCCTCGATCCTGGAGCAAGGAAGTTCATCGGATGAACATAAGTTGTGTTCACCGTAACGTCCCAAAGGATCTGACCCTTTCCGCGGAGGAACGCTGCCATCCGCCTCTGCCACATCTGGTAGTTCTTCCCATCGAAGTGCGCAGGACCCGAACCCCATTCCTGGTACGCCATCTTTGGATCTTAGACTGGTAAGAGTCAATGAAGACCCGAACCGGCTCTGATACCAATTGAAGGACCGATTAGGCGAACCAGAGAAGGGGGGAGTGAATGGGAGCCGATAAAAATTCTTCTCGAAGGAGATGAGAACTCCAACAAGACGAACACAGCTACCAAAACACGTCTCCGACTCAACTGCCCAAGTTGGTCAAGACCACACAGCCACTGAAGTGCTACTAGTCCTAGGAACCAACAACCACCTACACCTACTCGAGAACGCAGCGGAAAAACCAACTCGAGTAGCTACTGGCTACACCGGTCAGGCCGGTGAGCAGCACCGGTCAGACCGGTCCCTACTGGCAAAATCTGAGAACTTCCAGAGAAGGCCTCTACACTGGTCAGGCTGGTCTAGCTCGCCGGTCAGACCTGTCCAAGCCAGGAAATCCCAAATCCACCAAACTGACCTACCGAGCTCCAAACAGGACCAAACCCGAAACAGCAGCAACACAGGACAACAGGGAACTCACCACGATGTTCACCCGAGAAAAACTCAACAGAGAGTCTACACCGGTCAGACCGGTGAGAGGCACCGGTCAGACCGGTGTGACCTGAGCTCTCGGGATGAACAACGCCTGCGGGTCAACTCCCCCAAATCCTACTCCCGATCTCCCGAATCGCTCCACGGTTTTTCACAAGACTTTGGGGATAGTAGGAACACCTCATGGGCACTCCATAGCCAAGATTTGGTCCACCAAAACTTGTCAAAACAAGAGGAATCAAGGAAATCCCACCAAGAACGCCTCTAACCCTAGACCCAAGAAAACCCCAAAATCGAGCCCCTTTGCTCATGGATTTGGGTGGGGAATCAAAGGGAAAAGAACCACGAAGGGTTCACACATACATCCCCCACCAAATCCCAAAGAGAAAGGCCTCAAAATCGCTCCAAGAAAATCGCCAAGAAAGGGCTCCGAAAATCACCAAAAAGGAGAAACGGGAAAGACACATCCAAGCCTTGAGGAACCACGCCGAATCATCTATACATACCAAAGAGGTTCATACAAGGTCTAGCTTGCCGCCTAATCATCCTTCCCTCTCACAAGATCTCACCGTGAAGCTCTCAAGCTAGTCCTAAGAAAATCCTAAGGAAAATAGGAAGAGAAAATAGGAAAACAAATGAGCTAGGGTTCTCCGAGATGGCTGCCATCCTCTCACTACTTGGGTTATATGGAGGCAACCGAAAGAAGAAAATACCCTTACTAGCTAACTAGGGATACGTGCCCCTCTAGGGCGAATTCGGAAATCTTTGTCTTCACTCCATCGGACGGATGACCAGCGACCGAAAACTTGCTTAGCCTCGACGCAAGCCTTGCGATCCCGACACGTGTCCTCTGCTTCGAAGATTCCGGACTGCGTCGTCGCACACCGGTCAGACCGGTGCTCCTCACCGGTCAGACCGGTACCCATCGGTCAGATTGGTCTGTTGTTGCTGCACCTCCGTCTTCGGTTCTTCAGTCTTGGCTTTGTGGATCAACCAAGGAACCCATTGGTTTTCTGGTGAACCACCGGAAACCCCGCGAACTCGGTGTAGCCTCCGCCAATCACCACTCATGACTCGGCTCCCACGTAGTCCCGGCTCGACCTTGGTTTTGAGGCTCAACCAAGAAACCGTCCATGACTTCATCTTGCTGTTCTTGCCACCATGCGGCCCACACTTGACCCCGCTAGCCACCGGGTCCCTCGAACCAAGCCTACTTGTCTTCTCCACAACTGGAGGCCTCACCGGCAATGACCTTTCATGCTTGTTCTTCACCTACACCAACACCAGTCAAGCCGTAACCTGCACCTGCAATACTTAGCCAAGAATCAGTCCACACCACGTTGTCAATCACTCATCACACCAGGAAGCGACCATCCACCGGTCCTCGAACCACACATGGCTCTCATTCACCACAAAACCACTGGGTTACTTGGCTGAGCCACAAAGCCAAGGCCGAAGACCGAAGCGCTACAGCACCAGGCCGGTCTGACCGGTGGGTCTGACCGGTGTGCGTCGCGGGCTTCCGAAGACTTCAAAAAGGAGGACACACGTCGGGATCGCAAGGCTTGCGTCGAGACTAAGCGAGGTGCGGTCGCTGGGCATCCATCCGATGGTGCTACGATGAAGATTTCCCAAAGTGCCCTTTGGGGTGGGTATACTCTCTTAGTATTATGTAATAGGGGTAGTTTCGTCTTTCGGTTGCCTCCATATAAACCAAGTGGAGGATGGCAGCCATCTGTTGGAACCCTAGCTCATTTTCTTTGTTATTTTCCCTTCCTATTTTCCTTAGGATTTTCTATAAGACTAGCTTGAGAGCTTCATGGTGAGATCTTTAGAGAGGGTTGGATGATTGGGAGGCAAGCTAGACCTTGTATGAATCTTTCATGGTATGTGCCGGTGTTACGACTAGTCTCGACACTAACTAGTAAGATGCGCCGTGACCAGCCTCTTGATGGTTGGTGCTAAGCAACACGGGAACACGGGTTTATCCTGATTCCAGCCACGGGGCCGTACGTCCAGTAGATTGCGCGTGTGCGCTGTATTGCGTTGCACCGGGGGTGCCTGTAGAGGGGGGCCACAAGCAAGGCAGGAGAGGAGGGAAAGCCTCCAAGTCCCTGCTAGATGATTGAGGCGAAGTGCCAAATCGGGTGAGTGTGTGTGTAGGTGAATACGAGTGAAAAGTGATGCTCGCGGCTGGGCGGTCGCCTCCTCCTTTTATAGGACAAGGCGAGGCGGCTTACAGATGTGCCGCATGGTAGCTTGCATAGTGACGCGGTACCAGCGTGCAGTACTTGCGATTTGATGGATGTCCTGGCGAATCCCGGCCCTGTGGGTGTCGTGGTGGCTTCCGTACTTGCTTGAGGGCAGCTTCGAGGGTGATCTAGCCGGCATCCACACACTGATTCGAGGGTCTTGCTGACAGGAGTGCTTGGGCTGCATAGAGGCTGGCGTGGCAGCGTCCTGTCGGAACAGGGCTCCACAGCGCCGGGCGTGGCTCCACAGCGTCGGGGATGGTGGCATAGGGCCGGGTATGGCTGCACCGGCTGAGAGAAGACGAAAAGACGTGCTTTGCTCATCCTACGTCATCGCGCCGCCCCGGTCGTACGCTTGGTCGTCGTTCGTACGCTCCTCAAGGGTGTCCCCATGACCTTTCGAGGGGCGCAGCGTGGGGTAAGGACGGGAGCGGGTAGCACAGCACCTGGGAATGACCCCGGCCTCTCCGCACAGTGAGAGTGCAGTACTCACACAGCACCCGGGATGGTGGAACAGAGGCGGCCTGGCCCCACAGTGCTGGGGCCAGATTCCCGGGTGGTGTCAGGGAATCGACGTGGCGGAGATCTGCCTTTTGACCGTGGTGCTTGTGGCGTGACAGGGCAATTAATGCCACTGTCGGGAGGAGCAGGCGAGGTACTGTGGACCGAAGGAGAGCCCCGAGCGAGGCAGGAGTTCGCCCGAGGGGTATCGAGCCCTCGAGCGAGGCGGATAACCACTCGGGGGGTGTTGGGTCCTCGAGCGAGGCGGAAGTTTGCCCGCGTGGCGTTCGACCCTCGAGCGAAGCGGAGGTTGGCTCGAGGGCGGTTGGTGCTGTTTGTTTGATAGTCCGCGGAGGCCGTTGGGCTGCAGTAGGGCGTGGGCTTCGTTCGTGTTTTAGCCATGGCTGGTTTGGGAGGGCGCGTTGGCGATTTTCATTTTAAGAGGGAAATTTTCCCTGTAGTTAGGAGACCCCTTATGGCTGTCCCCGACAGTAGCCCCCGAGCCTTTGCTGAAACGGTGAAAAAGTTTCGCAAAGGCTGGAAGTTTCCGGTGGGACCTTTCTTCCTCTTGAGCATGTGTAACATTCCGTGGGGGCGCACTAGCGCACCCGCGGGTGTAGCCCCCGAATCCTTGAAGGAGTGCGCGCACTCGTGCAAGGTTTTCATGTTGAGCGACGGGTCTGTGAAGCGTTTGTTTCAGCCGGCCTCGGCATTATTTCAGCCGGCCTCGGCGATCCACGCATGCGGAACAGCATTAACCTCGTCTAGAGTGAGTCTTGGAGGGTTTTGCTCGTGGCTTCCTCGTGGAGGAGGAATGACCCTTTACGGAATTGTGCGACATGCCCAGAGAAGGTAGTCGTGCGAGGAGCCCCCGAGCCCGGGCCCGGATGGGGGCGATCGGAGTGAGCTCTTCAGCGTAATTCTGCGACCCTCGCCGCCCTTCCGCAGGGAGGAGGGGTGAGGGGATCCATGCTTCCCATCGAGCGGGCCGCGAGTCATGGAATCCCTCGTTGAGCTGTTATCGGGTGATTCAAGTGGACGCTCGTGCCCCATTCGATGAGGTTCGGCTTGTGGTCCGGAGACACGTCCATGAGAGTGCTCGCACGGGTATGCTAGGTAGGGCTGGGTCCCGTTCGATGGGGACCGAGGGCGTGGAAGTTCTCCCTCGATGGGATCCCTCGACTAGCTGCCCTTGTCTGGCCTTGAATACGAACTATGGGGCGCCCCCGAACTTCGCGTTCGGGGATCGGCTCGGTCGTGCACGCCCTGGTCATCCCTGACTCCGTTGATCTGAAACGCCTGTTCGAACCTTCCGCAGGCCAAGGCTCGAATTTCTGATCAATAGGGGCCTCGCGGGGAGCGCTACGCATCCCCGTCTTTTGTTGCTCCATGGCGCCCGTCGTACCCTCACCAGGCCGGGCTTCGAACCACTGGTCGGCAGCGGCCTCGTTAGGAGGTGCATCTGCGGCGCCCATCGAACCGCGGTTTCAAGGGCTATCTCGAGCAAGCGTGTTCGAGGGCACATCTGATCCCCCGGAGCGCCTGTCCGGGCCCCCCTCGAAGGGTCGGGCCTTGAACCCCTGTTGGGCAGGACTTCAAGGGTCGCCTTCTCCTGGAAGGAGCTCCCGTCGTCCCTTTGTTTCCGGCCGTGGGCCCGGACTGGTCGTCTGCGTACGGTTATGGCCGACACAGCGGTTTATGAGAGTGATGGGCACGCCTTTTCAGGCGGGGCTGAGGCGACGTGTGGCAGTTCGCATTTTTACTACGCCGTCATGATGGTGCCCGCACGTGCGCTTGGTGGTTTCGGAGTAGTGGGGCCCGGGCAACGTTCATCGCATTAACTGCGGCCACCCTCCCCGGCCCCCGGCCGTTCGATCCCCCCGCCCCCCTTTTACTCTATATAAGGTAACGAGTGAAGGGGAGGATTTTTTACCTTACTCATTTGCTCGCACCGCACCCGCCTTCTTCCTCCTCTAGCCCTTTAAGCCCGCGCCCACTCGCATTCTCCATCCCCGTGCTTGCTTCCCACTCCGTGTTCGACATGTCAATAGTTGAGTATCTTTCGGTCGGGCCATGGAGTCGGTCCAACATGGACGCGCATACTCTCCAGGGGCTCGTTGCCGGCGGGCAGCTGACGGCCAACACCGACCCAAGCAGGCCGGCGTGGATCATCCCACCGGCGCGTCACCATGAGCCGCAGCCTCCGGAGGGGTACGTGGTGAGCTTCGCCTGTCTGCACGAGCGGGGGTTCAATGCCCCTGCTAGCAAGTTAATGCAGGGGTTGTGCTACCACTACGGCGTGGAGCTGCACAACTTCGCGCCCAACGCCATCTCGCAGGCGGCGACCTTCGTGGGCGTCTGCGAGGGCTTCCTGGGCGTCCCCGTTCCGTGGGACCTGTGGCTCCACCTCTTCCGGGGCGAGCTTGTTGACGGTCGATTTCCGTCAACCAAGAACACCTGTTACACTTTGGTTTGAGCTTTGAATTATAACAAACCCGCCACTAGGCATACTAATGATGTAACAAGTTCACACTTGCATGTGGTTTTTGGAGTTTATTGTTTACGCAGGGAATCAACGTTAAAGAGGAGACTTTCGGGATAAGTTCATCAAGCACTTTATGAGAAGGTCATGAAGCCCGTCACAAGTCAAGACATGAAGTGAACACGACTCCAAATGACCCAAGGACCGAAGCATCAACACGTAAAACTCCGGGGACTAGGAGGTCTACCAACGAGATCAACTCAGCCCGAGAGATATTCTCGCAACCCAGAACAGCATGATCTTTTGGTGCAGATTCGGAGACTTAAACAGCCTCTAATGGCAAAAGTTTGACTACCAAAGATGTGGGCCTCGACGCTAGCTTCGATTTGGACATATGGAAGGCCCAATTCGGGTCAAGGAGCTAGGAGATATGGCCCCCGAAATTCCAGCTGCGCAGACAAGTTCGAAATCAGACAGATTATCTTCCGAGGCTGTTTCGGGGATCTTATCTTCGTTTACAAGGAAAGCAATAAATACCAAAGTTGAAGATAATTTCGTGTAACACAACCTGGACACCAAATTTGCATTATTTGGAGTCCGGACGTGGGAGATACGGTGCCGGCAGGGAAGGGCTGCAAATCAGGAAAATCTGGACGAGGCTGAGTTTATGGAAACCAAGTTCGCTTCTCTCTCAAGGAAGATCTCGTGCAAGGCAAGGTGGAGCACGCCCCAAGGCTCCCCAAGGGCATAAATACAACCCCCTAAGTGCCTCAAGATGGTTACCCATTGAGATCCATTCATCACAACTCGGCAAAACCTAGAAGCAAGCACCGGAGGGAGACGACGGCTGCTGCGAGTCCTCGAAGTTGTCTAGGAGATGGCCTAGGCCGAGACTAGCCGCCATGGCCGTCTTGCGTGGTTGTGCCATGGTGGAGTTCCGGAGCTAGTTGAGGTCATCAATGGTATGTACTCGGTGGTGATGATCCAAATGCATCTATTATTATGTGAGCAATGATAATCTTGTCATCCGATCTTTTAAACGATTCCATGTCTCCGTTCATGCTTTCTACCTATTGTGAATATGCTTATTCCTTAGTCTACTCATGGTTAGACTACTTAGCATACTTTATGTAATCATGGTCATTAGATCTAGTATGTGGATCCTTCATGATTTGTAGACACATTCACTTGGACGTGCCCCTAGACTCCCGGCATGAATAGGGGCGCGTCGTGACAGGATGAAGGTTTCGAGAGGCGGATGTTTTCGGGAGGAAGACCGGAGGTAGGAGTTTAAGGATGCTATTAGATGTGATGCATGATTTGTTGCTCGTTGTCGGAACTACAACTAGAAGGCGCTAGGCTTAGTTGTCCCCTTGGTGGCGCTTTACCTTGCCTATGTTTGTGAATGTGATCAACCTTGTGCTATCATATACATATCTCTTAGGTTTATCTTTGTATGCAATCAATGCTTAATGTTAGGTTAGTTTGGCTAGACATGGTAGAGAACCTTAGCGGTTTGCTTCCGATCCTTGGATTGACAAACCTTGGGGGACCCTCCTTGGTGAAAAAGGCACCAAGTCACCCGTACGCTTGCGGTGAACTTCAACACGGTTTTGAACCGTCAACAAGCCCCTTTTTCTGGCGCTGTTGCCGGGGATCGACAACTCGAACCCTAGGGTGATCTACCTTTCTATTTGACTAACCCTAATTTTTATCATTGCATATATGCTTGCTTTCTTGTTTGTGTCCTTGAAAGTAGGTGAAAAGCTATACACATAACTTGGACTTCGAGAAGTCCACCATCCGCTCCGACAAGACGAACGCAACATGAAGATTCACTCTTTAGTGGTAGGTGCTAACTTTTGTTAGTGGCCCATCATCTGCTATCGAGCCCACACCCTACACAAGAGCACGTGAACAAGGTAAGTCAATGTGTCAATTAAAATTTTGAGACTAATGTTTTGTGGAGAATCGTTTGTTCAAGCAATAGGTATTGGAAGCAATCACGGTGCCCCCAAGATCACAAGATCAAGCTCGTCAACATTTTGAGTTTCTGTTCGCATCAAGTTTTGCACAGACTCATGGGAAGAACAACAGAATATCTTTAGATATTTAGAAGCCCCACGAGGTTACACTTCCAACGAGTCAAGAATCAAGTTAATCGGAGGTTCCTACAAGCGGATATGGCCGAATCACCGATGGTTGCACGTCCTGAAATTTCTGGACAGCAAGCAAAGCTGAAGTGAAACAGCCATAACTCCCTCATATGGACTCCGATTAAGATGGATGAGTACCCGTTGGAAAGGTAATTTTATAAATTTTTCAATAAAATTATATTTTGGTATATGTTCTGTTATGTATACAGGGGAAAATCCACGAGGAAGAGGCAGCAGCAACGCGATGAGAACAAGAGAGTGGAGATGAGGACGACAACAACAAAGAGAAGTTTGGGCAATGCTTCCACTAGACCACACATGAAGAAATGCAAAGGCTTGGAACAAAACAAAGACCCCTCGAGCATTGGCAAATGAAGACACAAGTTGGCGACATCCGACGCAAGGAGATGTTTAGAGCAAACCACGAAGGATTACACACAAAGGACAACATCTAATGGTGCGGACACTTTGGGCTCTAACACGAAGGCTCATTGAGTTACATGAAGACACTTAAGAGATGTGTGAGCCCACAAATGAAGAGGAGTGATCCTACATATAGTGACCTTGACGACATGTGGCACGAAGGGAGATATTGAAGAAGTCTACGCGAGCCACCTCCGATCATCAAGGATTGTTCGTTTTCAACTCCGAAGGACCACTCACAATGAAAAGCTCAAAGGCTAAGGTGCACATTAAACTCTCAAGGTACTTTTGGATATGATATCTTTCTTTTGATATATCCATGTTCATATCCAATAGTATGTTTTGATTCTATGCCTTGCGCTTTTGATGATCATGATAGGCTAGAGTTTCTTGAGTATGATAAAGAGGCTTTGTTATGCTTAAACTTTGTTAATTTGCATGCCTAATGAACCCATGCCTAATGAGAGCCTTAGTGCTGAGCAAGAAACTTATGGTACCTTTAATCACATTTTGTTCTCCAATTTACATTGTGGTTATGGTTGCACATGTTTTGATTACGTCTACGAATCTTGGACTTGCTTTGCGCTTGGTCAAGCTCGTGACCTTAAGAGAGCATGTGTCGGGAGAAAACCCGAGTTTCACTAACCATGCAGGTCATCAAACCTTAATCAAGAGGAGAGAAGCCATGCCCAAAGGAATTGCAAGCTCGTGCATCGCCATCACCGAACCTCGAAGACGACGTCGCTGTTTTCATCAGTTTTGAGCACCTGATCAGATAGGTAGAAGAAGGAAAAAGCTAAAAATCAGGAGATCCATCAATTGCCGATTCCAACGCCTCCGAGATCAACGAATTTGAAGACCCGTACAAGGAGATATGGCGAAAACATTGGGCGCTGCGTAGTCTGAAATCTTTGGACAGATTGCAGCGTTGGAGTAAAACGGACGTAACTCACTCGTTCGGAGTCCGTTGGGGGTGAATAAACACTTGATGGAAAGACAATTTCATACGCCATGCATTGGAGAAGTTCTTTGCTACATGGTCTGATCTGGACAGAGAGGAGAATTCATGAAAAGAGAGGCAGCGACGAAGAACAAACAAAAAGGAGGGGATGATGATGCAAGAGACGATCGGACAAGCCTCTCATCAAGAAAAATGATCGTGTCAAGCATGGAGAGTGGATCAAAGCTGCATGGACATCTTCAAATCTTATATGAAGGACCATGGCTTGACGACCACGAGGAGGTACGTAAGAAAGTCTAGCTCTATGACTTTAAATGAAGCGCTTTGCGGGAGGCAACCTGTTTTCTTTTGTTTATGTTTATATATAAATATTATGACCGTCTACATTGTGATCTTAAACTGAACCATCAAGTAACATTGTACCATTGCTCTAATAAATACCACAACACCACATTGTTTGATTTAATTGCTATTGAGGGAGCACTTTGTTCTTGATCTTGGAGAACTTGTAGACCCTTTTGTGTGCCTATTAGTGTTTAGAGTCGTTTCTTTTGTGTCTTTTTAGAGAGAAATATGAAGTTGGCACCATCCTTTAGTTCTAAACCTTGTGGTTAGTTAATTTAGGCTAACTTTTGCATTTGTTTTAGACAACCACCATATTATGCCGTTTTGCTCATCCATGTCATATTGCATTTCATGTTGTTTTGATCTAACTTTTTGTCCAATCAACCTAAGCCTTCCCATAGACCCCACCAAAAACCATAGCCAATAGAGGTAGGATTGCTTGTGTTGACCGTTTGCCGTCATCATCTGGATTGAACAAGTCTATCCCTTTCCTCTTTTCTAACTAAAAACTTTGACTAGCCTCCCCATAAAATCCTTAGGAAAACCTCTCACACCTTTAGCCATCCTAAAACCATAGGTTTGTTTTTCATTAAAAGACTTGTAGCACCACCTTAGTTAGAATTTCTATACTTGACTTCCTCTCTTCAAAATCCTTGTTTGAGCCAAAAATATAGGATACACATAACCTACCCTTAAACCTTGTTAGTTTGGTTGATTGATTCTTTTCGATGGGTGACTTCCTTGTTGACAATGCTTACTTCGTATAAAGTGTGAGATCAAGCTTTGTCCTTTGCTTATTGTTGACCACATCGAAAGTGTTTTTTTCAAACCTTGCTAATGTTTGTTTGTGCTGACTTTTTGCATTTGCATTTTGCATCCATCTCTTTGTCATCATCCACTTTATGTTAGCTTGGGACTTTTTGTGAAGCTTTATGATGAATGCTTTTATACCTATGTTAATGCTTCATATGACGATATGGGTATTTTTCTTTATGCAATCTTGTGTAAACATGGTGTTTAGACATGATTGGAGACCACCATCATTCAGTTTTATATACCTTGCTATCATATTGCATTGGATTGTTTATAAACTTTGCAATGCGCCCTACTTATCTTACACCATGAAGAGTTGCCAATCTTGGGATAAGCATGGTGTTTTGACCTTGGTTAATAAATCTTTTTGGCAATGGAAAAGTTTGGCAACCACTTTGTAAGCATGGAGCTTAGAATTTGGTGTAAACATTGTTTTGTTTTTACACCATCCCATCATTTGCACGCACTCTTGCACACACGTACACTCATTAGGTTCTTAATTTTTCTTTCACTAGCTTAACTGTGCCACAAGTAAAGATCTTAGGGGATGTCTTTGGTTTGTTAGCATAGAGTGATTCCCGACCGTTACCTCGGGGGTACTTTGTGCTTTAGAGTTGTTTTGTAGGCATGACGAATCACTCCCATGAGTTAGCGATAAAAGATGGAAATAAGATCGTCAACACCTCCAAATTCCCAGAAGAAACACTGCTGTCTTCATCAAGATTAGGCACCTGGTCAGAGATGTACAAAAGAGGAAAATTTGGATATTCAGGAGCTCCACTAAGTCTTCTTTCCAATGCATCGAGATTCAACATTTTAGGAGACCCGTGCAAGGAGTTACAACCAAATCATTGGGCGTCACACGTTCTGAAATCAGCCCGGGACAGTTTGCATTGATGGAGTAAAAAGAGCGTAACTCTCTTGTTCGGAGTCCGATTGGGGTGTGAATGACCACTTGTTGGAAAGATAATTTCAAGAACTTTACAATGGAGCAATGGTTCAGTACATGTTCTGTTCTGGAAGTTGAAGAAAGATTCGTGGAAGTTGAAGCAGCGATAAAGGACAACATAGAAAGAGGTGAAGACGAGTTGAGAAACGATTGGGACTAAGGCTTGTGACAAAGGGTAGACGTTGAAGGACGATAAAGACAAAAAAAGTGAAGAGTACGATGATATGGCGGTAGGACTTCAATAAATACATGATGATTCATCATCTTCCATGCCTAGCAACATGCTAAGCATGGGGGAGGACTTGGTGGACATAAGAAGACTGCATGGAGAACAAAGATCACGGTTGCCACAGGATGCTAATTTTTCTTCTTCCATGTTAAGCACAATGCTTAAGCATGGGGGAGGCCGCGCTACACTTCAAGCATCAAAGCACGGTAACAATTCTTCAACCCTCTTTTGTTCTTGTCTTTCTCTATGTCTGCATTTATGTATGTGCTTTCCACAACCTTAGATACAACCTTTGTATATCTCTCTATAGAATAACATGGCTACTAGGAGTACAACTTAGGTTTTTTTTGTTTTCAATAATAATCACCGTTACCTTGTGCTCACTAAGATGATATCTTGTATGCTCTTACTTATGAATATATGATGATTAATGCCACTTTGATCATTCTTGTGTTTGGTTTGTATATGATTAAGCTAGTGCTCTCTTTAAATATGATCTGAAAATTAAATTAATGCTAACCTAACCTTTTGTGGAGGTTATGATAACTTGAGACCCATTGTATTTTCCGTTGCTCTTATTTTTGAATGAATCAAAGATCATTTATTTTTATTCTTAAAAGATATGCTAACCTTGTCTTTGATACCACTTGCATTTTGCTCAACCTATCCAAAGGCTTATATTCATTGAGTGAAAAAATCTTAGTATACAAGATTTATTTTTGGGTGTATTGATTCAAGGCTTGATTTCTCTAGCTCAAGACTAAGAAGTTGGTCATTCCGTTTTTGCGTATCTATCTTTATGCTAGCCTTTCTATCCATGCATTGTGAGTTTCCACATCAGGAATTTCGCAAACTTCGCTGGATGTCCACCCACAAACCCAAAATATCTTCTTGTCTATACCTCCTTGACCACAACCCAAAACTTTGAGTATGGATGAATATTTCGAACAAGATTACAAGGAAGGTGCCGTCAAATTGAGCAAGATTTTGGAGACCTCCATAAAAGGATCCCTAGAAGGTGTCAAGTATCTCTCTTCAAGAAAATACAAGAATTTCAGCACTTACCTTGGCACAATCATCACCTCTTTGCTCCGGGACGAGCAACGTCTAAGCATAGGGGGGTTGCCAAGGAAGTACTAGTGTAGTCTAGAGTTCAAGGGGAGTAAAAAAAAGAGAAAAAGTGATGAAAGAAAAAATATATAAAGAAGGAAAAGTATGATGAGAAAAGGAAGAAAAAAAAGAGTGAAGAAAAAAATATATAATAAAGCTCCCCGGTTCTCTAGCTACATTTGGAGGTTTCAAAAGGATTTCAAGATCAAGACCCATACTCATCTTTCCAACCATGTGCAATTCGATAACGAGGACTTCGCTTGTGCCTCGGGATCACCCTTTGCCATTTGCACATATCCACCTATCTAAAAAGTGTGTGTTCTTCTCTTCCCCCTCCACGGAACATTATTTTCCAATGACCTTTTTGACGAGTCTTGGTAAGTCCATGAGAAGCTTGTCTTGTTTTGATAATATCTCAACTATAATATCTTGGTAGGACTAAACTTTCCCTTAGCTCCATATAAAGCCTTCCACCAAATATTTGAGAGAGGAAAGGAGTAGAACAAGTAGGCTTGAGAGACAAGATGAGATGAGAGTTCATGAGCAAGAAGCAAGGAGGTTTATTATTGATCTTGGTAAAGCAATTTTTTTCTTCATCCCGCTCTTTATTTTCAAAATTTCTGAGGTTTGTTTAAAATTTGAGAGCAAGATTAATTACTTGTGGAAAAATCTTAAATGATGTCTACCCTCCATAGAGATGAAATCTAGCTACATTATGGAACTTTAACAAATATAAACTTGGAGAGCATTATGTTTTCTCATATATGATCAAGTGCAAGGTATGAACATTGAAAGGCAATACTGACATCCATTAAAGGCTTACTCGAGGACGAGCAAGGTTTAAGCATGGGGGTATGTTGACAGTCAATTTCCGTCAACCAAGAACACCTGTTACACTTTGGTTTGAGCTTTGAATTATAACTAACCCGCCACTAGGCATACTAATGATGTAACAAGTTCACACTTGCATGTGATTTTTGGAGTTTATTGTTTACGCAGGGAATCAACGTTAAAGAGGAGACTTTCGGGATAAGTTCATCAAGCACTTTATGAGAAGGTCATGAAGCCCGTCACAAGTCAAGACATCAAGTGAACACGACTCCAAATGACCCAAGGACCGAAGCATCAACACGTAAAACTCCGGGGACTAGGAGGTCTACCAACGAGATCAACTCAGCCCGAGAGATATTCTCGCAACCCAGAACAACATGATCTTTCGATGCAGATTCGGAGACTTAAACGGCCTCTAATGGCAAAAGTTTGACTACCAAAGATGTGGGCCTCGACGCTAGCTTCGATTTGGACATATGGAAGGCCCAATTCGGATCAAGGAGCTAGGAGATATGGCCCCCGAAATGCCAGCTGCGCAGACAAGTCCGAAATCAGATAGATTATCTTCCGAGACTGTTTTGGGGATCTTATCTTCGTTTTCAAGGAAAGCAATAAATACCAAAGTTGAAGATAATTTCGTGGCACACAACCTGGACACCAAATTTGCATTATTTGGAGTTTGGACGTGGGAGATACAGTACCGGCAAGGAAGGGCTGCGAATCAGGAAAATCTGGACGAGGCTGAGTTTATGGAAACCAAGTTCGCTTCTCTCTCAAGGAAGATCTCGTGCAAGGCAAGGTGGAGCACGCCCCAAGGCTCCCCAAGGGCATAAATACAACCCCCTAAGCGCCCCAAGATGGTTACCCATTGAGATCCATTCATCACAACTCGGCAAAACCTAGAAGCAAGCACCGGAGGGAGACGATGACCACCGTGAGTCCTCAAAGTTGTCTAGGAGATGGCCTAGGCCGACCCTAGCCGCCATGGCCGCCTTGCGTGGTTGTGCTATGGTGGAGTTCCGGAGCTAGTTGAGGTCATCAATGGTATGTACTCGGTGGTGATGATCCAAACACATCTATTATTATGTGAGCAATGATAATCTTGTCATCCGATCTTTTAAGCGATTCCATGTCTCCGTTCATGCTTTCTACCTATTGTGAATATGCTTATTCCTTAGTCTACTCATGGTTAGACTACTTAGCATACTTTATGTAATCATGGTGATTAGATCTAGTATGTGGATCCTTCATGATTTGTAGACACGTTCACTTGGACGTGCCCCTAGACTCTCCGCATGAATAGGGGCACGTCGTGACAGGACGAAGATTTCGAAAGGCGTATGTTTTCGGGAGGAAGACCAGAGGTAGGAGTTTAAGGATGCTATTAGATGAGATGCATGATTTGTTGCTCGTTTGTCGGAACTACAACTAGAAGGCGCTAGGCTTAGTTGTCCCCTTGGTGGCGCTTTACCTTGCCTATGTTTGTGAATATGATCAACCTTGTGCTATCATATACATATCTCTTAGGTTTATCTTTGTATGCAATCAATGCTTAATGTTAGGTTAGTTTGTCTAGACATGGTAGAGAACCTTAGCGTTTTGCTTCCGATCCTTGGATTGACAAACCATGGGGGACCCTCCTTGGTGAAAAGGCACCAAGTCACCCGTACGCTTGCGGTGAACTTCAACACGGTTTTGAACCGTCAACAGAGCTCTTCATGACGCCCGCCGGGGGGAAGGGCAAGCGCCGGCCTGTTCGCGCTTGCGGGCTCACGTTCACACTACGGGACAAGGGGAGCGGCGTGTACCAGGCCTGCAATATGATGACCAACAACGCGGATTGGGACAAAGGGTGGTTTACCTTCGCAACGACGGCGCCGGCCTTCTGCCCTACACCGGCAAGGTTATGGACAGCCGCCCGTTCAACTGGGTGGTCTGGGTGTCGGACTCCGTGCGGTGGACGAAGCTCGAACCCTACATGAAGGCTCTGAAGACCTTGACGGAGGCGGGGCTGACCGCGGCAGCCGTCCTCACACAGTGCCACCGACGGTGGGTAATCCCCCTCATGGAGAGGGCACTCCCCATCTACGAGATGGCGGAGGGCGCGGACCCCGACGCGCTGGTGTGGTCGCGGCTGCTGGCTGAACCCTTCGCCCCGGCGTACGCGGTGCAGAGGGCGAGCCATGCGGTGCACACCAAGAAGATGGTGTGTGACCCCGACGAGGTGTTGTGGTCGCCTAAGATGCGTCCCGACGACAGGTACATTGAGCTCGTAAGGAATCTTTGCCAGTCTTACTAATTTATGAGTTGATTTCGATCTCGATGACTGACCCTTGACAATGGTGGTGATGGCAGCCGGCGATGGAGACGAGCGCCTATGGCTCGGATCCCCCCACGCCCAACTCCCATGCGGCCAACCGCGAGCGGCAGCAAGAGGAGAGGGCGTGGGCGGACGCCGTAAAGGCGAAGAAGAAGAGGCGCGAGGAGCGCCGTCAGGTGCACAGCCTGGTGTGGGTGCAGCGAGAGAAAGAAGGCCTTTCTCTCCCGCCGACCCCAGAGAACACGAGCAGCGACAGCAACGACGGCATGGGCTGGTCCGACCTGGAGGGAGAAGAGGATGAAGACGAAGTGCCTTTGGCCGCGGGGGGCAAAGGCAAAGAAGTTGTTGTTCAGCCCGCGCCATCGGCGGCGCGGGCTCGCGCCGCACCTGCCTCCGTGGCAGGCGCAGCTTCGGCTGGCGAGGGCGCTGCGACGGGGGGTGCGTCCGGCGCAGGGGGCGCACGGCCCGTGCTAGCCTCGAAGAAACACAAGCGTCAGGTGTGGACCCGACGGTAAGCCTCACATCGAACGCGTTTTGCCCGATTTCATTCAATCGAGTTTCTGATGTTTCCTTTCCCTTTTTCTCAGCCGTACTGGTGCCCCCATCACGCCCGAGCTGGCGCTGACCAAAGCGCTGAGTGCGGGGGCGCGCGACGCGGCCCGCACGATGCGGCCTCGCTCGGCGAGGGCGTCGCGGTTGGCGGTGGTGACGGCGCCGTCCCCTCAGGCGGTGACGTCGCAGGGTGCTGCGCAGGAAGAGGAGCAAGCCCGTGCGGCCGGGTCTGGGACGAGGGGTGGTTCGAGGGGTGAGGCCCCTCGAGCAGGCGGAGCGATGGAGGTTCCGCCCGTGGCGGATGTGGCCCGCGCGTGGGACATGGCCCTGGCGGCGGATGATGGAGTGTGGGAGGATGCCACGCTTAAGTTCATGCCCGGGGCTTCGCAGGAGTGGCCCGGGGGTCCACAGGGGGCCGGTGCGTCCTCATCACACCAGCCCGGCTACGGCGGCTTCCCTGTATATTGGTGCACCAGGCTTGAACGGCCTGAGGTCCCGTGGGAGACGGTGGACCGCGCGTTTGCGGAGTACAACAACTGGCGGGAGTTCCTCCGGGTCGGGTTCGAGGTGCAAGGCCTGCTTCGCCAGGCCTCGTGGCTTCATTGCGACGTGGCGGCGCCTCTCTTCCGGGTACGTGCATTCGTTCTGCGGCTTCTTGCTCTTCTTTCCACTCTTCACTTGTGTCCTGTCTGAGTCTCTCCGCCTCTTTTCTCTTGGCAGCGGCTGCAGGACGATGCTGGTGAGAAGCTCACCTACATCGCCGACCTGCACACCAAGCTGGAGGAGGTATTTAAGGAGAACGAGCACCTAGGCCCGGCGGTGGATTGCCTCGCGACCAGCTGTACGAGGTGAACGCGTACGCCCGCCTGAGGGAGGACACCCTACACCGCACAAAGGAGGAGCGTGACACTCATTGTGCCGCGGCGGAGCAGAAGGCCAAGGAAGCCGAGCAGCTCGGCGCCGCGCTACATGGTAAGGAGGAAGAGCTCCGGTAGGAGAATGCGGCGCTTGATGAGGTGAGGTCCCAGCTCGTGCTGAAGGACACCGCCCTTGCCGAGGCGCAGGCTCATGCCGAGCGTGAGCACATGGCGCTGGAGGACATGCAGGTGCGCCTCGTTCAGGCGGAACAGAAGGCTCAGGAGGCCGAGGGGCTCGCCACCACCCTGAAGGAAAAGGGCGACGCACTGGTGGTGGTCGAGGGCCAACTTCAGGAGGAGCGCACTGCTCGCGAGGGAGCCCAATCTCAGCTCGCGCTAAGAGACGCGGCCCTCACTGAGGCGCAAGCTCAGCTCGAGCGGGCGCGCAAGGCGCTCGAGGAGGTACGGGCCCAGCTCTCCCAAGCTGTAGAGAAGATCCGGGAGGTCGAGTAGGTGGGCGCCGCCCTCGAGGAGACACGGTCTCAACTCTAGCTTGCGCGTGGAGAACTTGAGGGGGTGAGGTCTGCGCTTCAATAGCGGGATGCCTCAATCCTCCAGCTGCAACAAGACGTAGACGCCGCACGGTCCGCGCTCGAGACTGAGAGGATGCGGGCCGAGGGTAAGTCATATTCCTCAGCCGCTTTAGTTTTTTTTTAAGTCCTTTCGAGGCTTGACGTTTGTTTTCATGCCGCAGAGTTGCAGGGGGGTTCGGCGGATCCTTCAGAAGAGGTGCGGGTTCTCCAGGTTGTGTACGATGAAGCCCAGGGCGAGCTCAAGACCCTGGAGACCACTGCTCTTGAGGTGTGCCGCGAGCTCGAGGGGGTCGAGGGTCAGTCTTCGGGTAGCTCAGTGGCGAGCCGCCTACGGTCCCTGGGCGGTCGGGTCACCGAGCGCTTGCAAGGCGCCCTTCGTCTAGGCGTCCAGAAGACCTTGGGGTTGACCTCGACCCACTACATCCTCGACTTCGGCCTGCTGCGGGACGGCTATGTTCTTCCCGAAGGCGTTGTGGGTGAGGAAGCTAAGCTTGAGGCCGTCAGGGTGGTTAACGCATCCGTGGCGGAGCCTGCCGCAGCCCTCGCCGACATGTTCGAGGTGGATCTGTTCCCCGACGCGGTCGAAGGTGCAGCTGCCACCGCTCCAAGCCCCCGTGCCCCCTGAAAACTCGAGCCTCGATGCCCATTAACCTTTTGTTAGATTTCTGGACGAGTGTTGGTCATTATACAAACAATCTATCGCGTTATGCACAAGTTTTATTTGTAAGTTTTATCTCATATGTTATCGTGTTTTCCTTGCGCCTTTCGGGAGAACTTCGACCAAGGTATTCGCGTTCACGAGCTGACTTAGTCGTAGAGTAGCGAGGGGGATGCTTATCCTCTCGGAGGCGTTAGTGGTCCCACGGCTCGTCCGGCCCTAGGCTTAGTTTGCTCGCGCTCAGCCTCTGTTCTCCTAAATGCTCGAGGCATAACATTCTAACATTTTTGAAAGGAAGAAAGTATTTTTGCGAAAAAGAATTGGGATACTCTGGGGGGAACCCCCTGTCGTAGCCCCCGAGGGGGACTTGGTTTGTATCGAGGCCCTGGCTGGGGGTAAAACCGAGTCGCCCTTTTATTTATAATTTCAAGTGCGAAATGTACAAAGGAAGCTTGGAAATCTAAGGGTAGAAGCGACGTAGCTGTTGTATGTTCCAAGCGTTGGTGAGGACTTCGCCCTTCTAATTTGCAAGCTTGTACGTGCCGGGCTTGAGCACTTTGACGACGACGTAGGGTCCTTCCCATGGCGGTGACATCTTATGTCGGCCCCGGTTGTCTTGTCGTAACCTCAGCACTAGGTCGCCCTCGCTGAAGTCCCGACGTCGAACCTTTTGGGCTTGGTATCGCCGGAGCGACTACTGATATCTCGCTGAGTGCAACATCTCCACATCCTGGGCCTTGTCCGCCTGGTCCAGCGAATCTTCGCAAGCCCGCTGGTTCTGATTTTCTTGATAGGCCCTGAGCCTAGGGGACCCGTACTCCAAATCCGTGGGGAGGACGACCTCTGCGCCATAGACAAGGAAGAACGACGTGAACCTTGTGGCTCTGCTCGGGGTAGTCCTAAGGCTCCACATGACTGATGGCAACTCTTGGACCCACTTTCGGCCAAACTTGTTCAGTTTGGTGAAGATCCTGGGCTTGAGGCCTTGTAGAATCATGTCGTTGGCACGCTCCACTTGGCAGTTAGTCTGTGGATGCGCGACAGCTGCCCAATCCATGCGGATGTGGTAGTTGTCGCAGAACTCCAGGAACTTCTTGCCGGTAAATTGGGTACCGTTGTCGGTGATGATGGAGTTTGGCACCCCGACCTGTGGACGATGTCGGTGAAGAATAGCACTGCCTGCTCGGATCTGAGACTGGTGATGGGGCGCGCCTCAATCCACTTCGAGAACTTGTCGATTGCGACCAACAAGTGCGTGAAGCCCCCAGGCGCCTTCCGTAGGGGCCCGACGAGGTCCAGTCCCCACACGTCAAATGGCCACGTAATGGGGATGGTTTGGAGGGCATGAGCTGGGAGATGCGTCTTGCGGGTGTAAAACTGGCACCCTTCGCAGGTGTGCACGACCTCGCTGGCGTCGGCGACCGCCGTAGGCCAGTAAAAGCCTTGGCGGAAGGCATTGCCCACAAGGGTACGCGGCGCCGCATGATGGCCGCATATGCCCGCATGGATGTCTCGGATTAACTCGTGACCCTCGGGGATGGGGATGCACCGTTGCAGGACCCCTGAAGCGCTGCGCTTATACAATTCCCCGCCGATCATGGTGAACGACTTGGCCTTTCTGGTGATGCGCCTCACCTCGGTTCGGTCCGAGGGTAGCTCCCCTCGGTCGATCCAAGCGAGTTATTTGCTCCGCCAATCCTCCGTGGGAGGGGCTCCGTAGATCTCCATGGCCTCAGCTTCGTCCGCCCATATCCCTCGAGGAGGGAGATCACGAATTCCTCATTCGAGGAGTCCTCGTCCATGGGCTCTGCGCCTGTGGGCCTCGAGGGAGCCCCCGAGGGTTCTTTTGGGTCCGGGGCTGCCTTGCTGAAGTTGACGGAAGGTTTGGCGAGGTCGCGGGCGAAGATGTTCGGGGGAACGGTGATCCGCCCCGATGCGATCTTCGCCAGCTCGTCCGCCTCCTTGTTGTACTTGCGCAGGATGTGGTTGAGCTCGATGCCGTAGAACTTATCCTCGAGCGCGCGCACGGCGTTGCAGTATACCTCCATCTTCTCATTGTGGCAGCTTGCATTCTTCATCACTTGGTCGATTACCAGCTGCAAATCCCCCCTGACATCGAGGCACTTGACGCTGATCTCGATGGCGATGTAGAGGCCGCTGAGGAGGGCCTCGTACTCTGTGATATTGTTTGATGCAGGGAAGTGTAGGCATACCACGCACCATATGTGTTCTCCGAGGGGCGAGACGAAGAGCAGGCCCGCGCCTGCGCCCATTTTCATCACCGACCCGTCGAAGTATAGGGTCCAGCACTTAGTCTGGATCTGCAATGGGGGCAGCTAAGTGTCGGTCCATTCAGCGACGAAGTCCGCCAAGATCTATGACTTGATCGCCTTGCGCGACGCATAGGTGAGGGTTTCACCCATGAGCTCCGGGGACCACTTCGCGATTCTACCCGAGGCATCCGGGTTGCAGACTATCTCTCCCAAAGGGAAAGACGAGACCACAGTGACCGGGTCGGCCTCGAAGTAGTGCTGCAGCTTGCGCCGCGCGAGCACCACTCTGTAGAGCAGCTTTTGGATCTGTGGGTATCGTGCTTTGGTCTCGGACAGTACCTCGTTGATGTAGTACACTGGTCTTTGGACTGGTAGGGCGTGGCCCTCCTCCGTTCTCTCCACAACGATGACCGCGCTGACCACCTGGGTGGTTGCCATGACGTAGAGGTACAAAGGCTCGCTGTCTTGGGGCGGTGTGAGGATCAGTGCGCATGCGAGCGTCGCCTTTAGCTTATCGAGGGCTTCCTGGGCCTCGATGGTGCAGGAAAAACGCTCGTACTTCTTCAGGAGCCGGTAGAGAAGCCCTTCTTGCCGAGCTGCGAGATAAAGCGGCTCAAAGCCGCCAGGCAACCCAACACCTTCTGCACCCCCTTTAGGTCCCGGATCGGCCCTATCCGGTCGAAGGCCGAGACCTTCTTGGGGTTAGGTTCGATGCCTTGCTGGGAGACAACGAAACCCAACAGCATGCCGCGCGGCACCCCGAAGACGCACTTCTCGGGGTTCAACTTGACCCCGTTCGCCCACAGGCAATCGAATGCTATACGCAGGACGTTAACCAGGTCGTCCGCCTTCCTGGTCTTGACGACAATGTCATCTATGTATGCCTCCATGGTCTGCCCGATGTGATCTCCGAAAATGTATTGCATACATCGCTGGTATGTAGCTCCAGCATTTCGAAGACCAAATGGCATCATTACGTAGCAAAACATGCCGAATGGTGCGATAAAAGATGTCACGAGCTGGCCGGGCTCTTTCATCTTTATTTGGTGGTAACCGGAATAGGCATCAAGGAAATATAAGAGCTCGCACCCCGCGGTAGAGTCTACGATTTGATCCATTCGTGGCAAAGGAAAGGGAACCTTGGGAAATGCTTTATTTAAACCGGTATAATCCACGCACATCCACCACTTCCCGTTCTTTTTCTTAACTAATATAGGATTGGCTAGCCACTCGGGGTGGAACACTTCCTTGATGAACCTGGCCTCTAAGAGCTTCCGCAGCTCCGCTACAATTGCCCGGCGCCTTTCTTCGTCAAAGCGTTGCAGGCGCTGTTGCACAGCCCTGGAGTGAGGTAGGATGTCAAGGGAGTGCTCGGCGACCTCCCTCGGAATGCCCGGCATATCCGAGGGGCTCCACGTGAAGATATCTGCGTTGGCGCGGAGAAAGTCGATGAGCACCAATTCCTATTTCGGGTCGAGGGTGGAACTGACCCTCAACACCTTGCCCTCGGGGGTAGCAGGGTCGAGGGGCACCTCCTTGGTCTGCTCGGCGGCCTCAAAACTGCCGGCGTGTTTAGCGGGGGGGTCAGGGCCCTTGTTGGCCAGCCTCTCCATGTTTGCCACGAGCATCTCATCGAGCACAAGCGCTTCAGCGTGCTCGATGCACTCGAGGTTGAAGGACCGGAACGGCGAACCAGAGAGGGGGGAGTGAATGGGAGCCGATAAAAATTATACTCAAGAATTCGGCCTATGAACCCAATTTCACTCGGACACCTCCGCAAGCTTCTCTTGCCAAGTCCACGTAGCCACTGGAGTGCTACTGAACCTAGGAGTAAGATCCAACCAACAGCAACACAAAACACGCAGAGGAAAACAACACGAAACAGCTGATGGCAACCAAAACCGGTCAGGCCGGTTTCTGAAACTGGTCAGACCAATTCTCTGGGACTTAGCCTCTCACAGGCAGGGGAAACCGGTCAGGCCGGTTTGGCAAACCGGTCAGGCCGGTTTTGTCCAGGAAATCCCCAAAAGACCTTCGAGACCAAACTTGACCCAAAACACCTCAAGAACCCCTCAACCTTTGAACAAGAAAAGCCATAGCTTGAACGAGACTCTCCTGTTCAAAAACCTTCACGACAGCCCACTGGGGATAAACCGGTCAGACCGGTTTGGGAAACCGGTCAGGCCGGTTTTGCCTGGACAGTCGGGAAGAACTCAGCCCGCGGGAAAAACCTAGCCTTCACCTCGATCGATCTCCCGATTCGTTCCACGGATTCAAGTGAGACTTTGGGGATAGCTGGGGTACCTCGTGGGCTACCTTTGGCTAGAAGCTCGGTCTCCAAAACCTACTCAATCAAGAGGAATCGGAAGTCAACCCTCAAGAACACCTTCCCATGGACTCCACCGAAAACCACCAAATTGAAGCCGTTTCGGAGGGTTTGTTGGAGCAAGATCACCAAGCAAAGAGGCACTAGGTCCTCATACGTGACATCCAACAAGAATCCCTCAAAGAAATGCCCCCAAAACCTTCCCACGGAAAATCCAAGAAAAGGCTCCGAAAATCACCAAAAAGGGAAAACGGAAAGAACACAAACAAGCCTTGAGGAACCACGCCGAATCATCTATACATACCATGAAGGTTCATACAAGGTCTAGCTTCCGCCCGATCATCCTTCCCTCTCACAAGATCTCACCATAAAGCTCTCAAGCTAGTCCTATAAATCCTAAGGAAAATAGGAAGGAAAATAGCAAAGGGAAAATGAGCTAGGGTTCCAACAGATGGCTGCCATCCTCTCACCACTTGGGTTATATGGAGGCAAGCCGAAAGACTAAAATACCCCTAAAGCCTAAACTAGGATACACACCCACCAAGGGCACTTTGGGAAATTGTCTTCGCAACACCATCGGACGAATGCCCGGCGACTGCACTTCGCTTAGCCTCGACGCAAGCCTTGTGATCCCGACGCGTGTCCTCCGCTTCGAAGCTTCCGGCGCCCTGCGACCCCAAACCGGTCAGACAGGTTTCCCAAACCGGTCAGGCCAGTTTTGGCCTAACAGCCACGCCTGGTCTTCGGCCTCGGCTTTGTGGCTTAGCCGAGTAACCCGGTGGTTTTCTGGTGAACCACCGCAAACCCCGCGAACTTGATGTAGCCTTCGCCAATCACCACTCATGACTCGGCTCCCACGAAGTCCCGGCTCGACCTTGGTTTTGAGGCTCAACCAAGAAACCGTCCATCGACTTCATCTTGCTCTTCTTGCCACCATGCGGCCCGCACTTGACCCCACTAGCCACCGGGTCCCTCAAACCAAGCCTACTTGTCTTCTCCACACCTGGAGGCCTCACCGGCAACGACCTTTCGCGCTTGTTCTTCACCTGCACCAACACCAGTCAAGCCGCAACCTGCACCTGTAATACTTAGCCAAGAATCAGTCCACACAACGTTGTCAATCACTCATCACACCAGGAAGCGACCATCCACCGGTCCTCGAACCACACATGGTCCTCAATCTCCCCCTTGATGAGTGCATTGACAACACACACATTTGGTAACCAAAGAGAAAAGGAAAAGAAAAGAAACGACTAAAAGAAACTCAAACAAGTGATCGAAAGCCAAACAAAGGCAAAGAGCAAGATCACTTGAAAGAGGAAAGACTCAGTCCCCTTAGGCAAGGGCAACGGCTCGACACAACCGAGTCAAAAACAAGCTCAAGCAATGAGCACAAACCACCAAAGCGTACAAGAGCTCCTCCTGCACATATGCATACTCCACCTGAACATGTGCCAACACTGGGCACAAACCGGTCAGGCCGGTTCTCCAAACCGGTCAGGCCGGTTCCACCAAACCGGTTAGGCTGATTCCCAAAACCGGTCAGACCGATTTAACTCGGCAGAAACACCCCCCAAAAGCCAAAAATGCAAAAGAAATGCACAAGCTCCCCCTTGACTGTTGGGATAGGTTCTAGGGATGCAATGCAACTTTTCTCAACTAACGTTTCTCCCCCTTGTTGCCAATGCATGAATCAAGACTCAAATTTTGAAAAGATGCAACTAGAGCTTCTCAAATAGACAAAATTCATCACAAGATGCTACACTTGATCAAATGAGCAAGTTAGATACTCTACAGCATCGTATGAACACCAGCTGCATGATCACCAAGTTTCACAACCATTGGGTAAAGCTAAGAGAGAATTGAGCATTTTTGCGAAAAATCACCCTCTCATGAGCAAAGTCCTAAACATGATCAAAACGTGTCAAAATGGCAAAGCCACACAAACTTCATGCTAGGACAACCATTCTAAGCATAAGACCATCATAAGCAATCACAAGCACCTCATGTCATGTCAAAGCCACCGAGCCATGTGCTTACTTCTAAATATGAGACTTCTCATTAGTAAGCAACATGCAACGGTTTAGCACCCAAAAGCAAGTAAATTAAGCACATATGACATGGGAGCACATTTTCCAAGCAATTTTCATTTCATTTTCAGATTTATAATTGGTACATGAAATGTCTTTGCGACAAAAAGGAACTTATGCCCTCCACAAGATGAAGCATGGGGGCTAAACATTCATGATGGCAAATGAGCCTTTGGCCCCATATGATCAAAATAAGCTATCCAACCACAAATTAAGCATAGCCAAGCCACAAACACATGTCAAGATCATATAAAGGCATTTACTCACAAGAGAGCATACATGTGACATTTTTCAAAAGACATAACTATCAACCATGGATATAAATCAAGATCATCAAGAGCTAAACCACACTAAGCCATATCATACCAAACTAGCTCACAAGATCATATATAGCATATCATGTTGAACAATGTATATAGGAGAAGCTTTTCCTACACAATGCATAGTATACAAAATGCATGCAGCCTAAGATACAAAGATGCCTATACATCATGTTACACATGCCATGCAAATGCAAGAATGCATAAACGGAAAGCTATACATATGCTACAAAGGAGCTCCCACACACCCAACTCAAGAGATCAAACAAACACCAAGATCCCCCCGCAAATGAGTGAAAGTTGCCTAATTTAGGGGTTTGGTGAAAATATCGGCTAGCTGGTCATGTGTGGGTACATGGATCAAAGCTATCTTCCCTTTCTCTACGTTGTCTCTCAGGAAATGATACCTCACTTCTATGTGCTTGGTTTTGGAATGGAGCACTGGGTTCTTTGCAACGCTTATGGCACTTGTGCTATCACATTGAAGTGGGACATGGGTATACTCCTCACCAAAGTCACTCATGGTGTTTGTGATCCAAAGGAGCTGAGAGCAACAACTAGCTGCGGCCACATACTCTGCCTCGGTAGTGGATTGAGCAACACTCGACTGTTTGCGGGAAGACCAAGACACCAAAGAAGAACCCAAGAACTGGCAAGTCCCAGAAGTGGACTTCCTATCCAACCGACACCTGGCAAAATCCGCGTCTGAAAATCCATGAAGAGCCAAAGAAGAAGACGCGGAGTACCAAAGGCCGAAGTTGGGAGTGTGTCGCAAATACCTGAATATGCGCTTGACTGCTTGCCGATGCGAAGTCCTCGGAGACGCTTGAAAATGAGCGCACAGACATACCAAGAATTGGATGTCCGGCCTCGTCGCCGTCAAGTAGAGGAGTGACCCGATCATGCTTCGGTACTCCTTCTGGTCCACGTGTTCACCTTCCTCGTCCGTATCAAGAGTTGTCGTCGTACTCATAGGCGTCGCCATGGCCTTGGAGTCCTCCATCTTGAACTTCCTCACAATGTCCTTGGTGTACTTAGCTTGGTGCACAAATGTTCCTTCCTTTGATTGCTTGATCTGTAGCCCGAGGAAGAACTGCAACTCACCCATCATGCTCATCTCGAATTCCCTGCTCATGTCTTCTGCAAACCTTGCAACAAGAGAGTTAGACGAGCCACCAAAGACAATATCATCCACGTATACCTGCACAATCAGGATATCTCTGCCCTGTCTGAGGAGAAACAAGGTCTAATCGACCTTCCCCATCTCAAACCCTCTCTCAAACAGGAACCCCCTCAACCTACCGTACCAAGCTCTAGGCGCCTGCTTCAGCCCATACAGCGCCTTCCTCAACTTGTACACCCGGTGGGGGTACTTCTCACTCTCAAACCCCGGTGGTTGCCTCACATACACTACTTCCTCCAAGACACCGTTTAGGAAAGCACTCTTGACATCCATCTGGTACAACTTGAACCCTTTAGCCACGGAAAAGGCTAGAAGGATCCTGATCGCCTCCAAACGAGCTACGGGAGCAAAGGTCTCCACGTAGTCGATCCCCTCTTTCTGTGAGTACCCCTGAGCAACAAGTCTTGACTTGTTCCTCGCCACTTCTCCTTTCTCTCCCTCTTTGTTTTTCCACACCCATTTTGTCCCAATCGGCTTACACCCTGGGGGAGGGTCAAACAATTCCCAAACTTGGTTCCTCTCAAAATTCTCCAACTCCTCATGCATCGAGTTAACCCAATTGTGATCAGATAGCCCGTGTCCAATGTCCTTGGGCTCAAAGGTGGCAACAAAAGCAGCATGAGCGAAATGAGAATTGTTCCGAACCCTCGACCGTGTAGTACGTTCATTCAAGTCACCGATGATCCTCGAAGCTGGATGATCCACTTGAACTCACCGGGGAGGTTCTCGCCTTGATGCTACCTCCCCCTCAACAGCAGCTTCTTCTTGAACTGGGTTTGTCATTGTAGGTGTGGGAGAAGGGCTGTCCACCACCGTAGTCGAAGTAGTAGGTACATGCTCAGCCGCGGGCACCACGCCGCCTTCTTCATCATCTCCATGTTCATGCTCCTCCTCCTGGAAAATCTCCTCCCCAAGTTCGTCATCACCTGCACACTCAAAGACAAGCTGACTACGTGGCTGTGTCTCGTCGAAGGTTACCTCGCAAGTCTCCACGATTTGGTTAGTTTCAAGATTGAGCACTCGAAAGGCTCTAGAATGAGATGCGTAACCAAAGAAAATGCCATCGACAGATCTAGCCTCGAACTTGTCCAACTTCTTACCTTTCTTCAGGATGAAGCATTTGCACCCAAACACATGGAAGTGACTCACCTTGGGTGTGCGCCCGTGCATCAACTCATAGCACGTTTTCTTCTTGTGAACCCTGAGATAAATCCTGTTCGACACATAGCATGCGGTATTCACCGCCTCAGCCCAGAACCTTCTCGGAGTTCTATGCTCATCAAGCATCGTCCGAGCCATCTCGCACAAGGTTCTGTTTTTCCTTTCCACCACACCGTTCTGGGGAGGCGTATACGGACTCGAAAACTGGTGTTCAAGACCCAAGTCATGGCAAAAGGTTTCGAAGCAAGAGTTTTTAAATTCCGAGCCATTGTCACTGCGAATCGCTCGTATGGCATCTCCGTGCCTCTCGTTTCTTAACCTCAAGACAAGATCTCGAACAAAACCAAACGTCTCCCCTTTCTCCTCAAGAAAGAAAACCCACGCATACCGAGAGTAGTCATCCACCACAACCAGGACGTACCACTTCCCACCCACAGATCGCACATGAGCTGGGCCAACAAGGTCCATATGGAGCAGCTCGCATGGACGCTCCGTCATCACATCAGTGAGCGGTGGATGGGAAGAGGCTACCATCTTAGCATGCCGACACGGCGCACAAACCAACTCTTTCTCAAACCTCAGCCGTGGCAATCCTTGGACCAAATTGAGTTTACTCAAGCGAGACAAAAGGTCAAAGCTTAAGTGACCCAACTTCCTATGCCACTTCCACAACTCACTCGAAGATCCAGCCAAGAAACAACGCTCCACACTAGAAGACAGAGAAAAATCAGCTCGAAACACTTGACCCTCGGGAACGACCATGCAAACTAGGTCCCCTCGAGAATCCAAAATCCGAGAACCACTAGGCCGAAACAACACCTCAAAGCCCTCATCCAAAAGCTGGGACACGGAAAGCAAATTGAACCCGAGCGATTGAACAAGAGCAACACGCCTGAGAGTGACCTTGTCACTTACCTTAATCTCACCTTCTGAAAGCACACGCCCTCGCCCATTGTCCCCAAAGGTGATGTATGTCTTGGACACCACCGGGACGAGACTTGAGAACCACCCCTTGTCTCCGGTCATATGCCTCGAGCAACCGGAGTCAATCAACCAAACGTTCCTCAAGTCTCCCACCTGAAATTCAAAAACGAGAACGTGAGTGAACAAACGACTCTGCACTGGGGTTAGTACCAAAAGAGTAGAACCAGTGCCGAGCCATTTGCTCCAAAGTGGGGTTAGCACAAACCAAATCATCACGCCTATCAAAGCTACCACCACGAAAGCCACCACGAGACCCACCACTAGGAAACCATCCCTGTCTCGCTGGAGGAGAACGAAAACCACGAAAGGAAGGCCGTGGACCATTCCTCCTCTCCATCTCAAAGCTACAACTCCTCCCACCATCGTATTGAGCACGAGGTGGAGAACGTCTAGCAAACTGACCACCACCAGACTCTCCATGCCAAACATCTGGACCACGATCAAAGGACCTGAACCGAGCCTCATCCCGAGCATGAAAACCAAACTGGTCACCCTGCTGTCTCCAAACCGGTCTGACCGGTTTCTCTGTACGAACAGCCCAAACTGGTCTGGCCGGTTTCCAAACCGGTCTGACCGATTTAATTCGTCCAGCAGGGTCCCTTCCACCCAAAGCACTCTTTTTTCCCCAAGCCGGAACTGTGCGAACAATGGCCTTACCCCTAGGCAGTGGCATACGAGACTCAGGCACACCATGAGATGGGTTGTACCTGTCCTTGTTTGCCCACTCCTTAGCCATTTTCTCCTCTCACTTCCTCTTGAAGCAAAACTCTCCTTTGTGACCATCTCTCCCACAATAGTCACAATGAAACCGGATAGGTTTTGGCTTTGGTTTTGGTTGGGGTTGCTCACTCGGTTTCTCGTCGCTTGACTTCTCACCCTTCTCCTCACTAGGCTTCACACTCTCTTTCCCAAAGAACTCATTCCCCAAGTTACTCTTGAACTTAATGGGTTTCTGGAAATCATTTGTGGAGTGAGGGAATATGGGAGGATCTGGGGTTGTCTCAAGTTTGTTTCTCAGTGGGTTGGGCTTAGGAGCATAGGCATTTTTGTGGAAGGTTTTTGGTGGAGCTTGGATATCACCAATCTTCTCTCCTCCCTCACCACTAGACTCTCCAACTTTCTCTGAGCCAAGCGCTTGCCCATCATAGTGCTTGTACGCCTCAATCATCATCCTAAGCTGCAGTTCGTGACCCGACAACCAACCCATCATTTTTCTCAACTCATCATTCTCATCCTGCAAGCGATCCACAAAATGTGCAAGTTCCAGATTTTTCAAAGCATGCACTTCACAAGTAAAACAAGAAGTGGGAACAGGTTCTTTCAGCTTAGCCTCAAGCGAAACAGTATAAGCATGCATCTCATCAATCTTTCCATGCAAAACAGGGCAAGAAGTGCAAGCACCTAGCAAAGCAGGTCTAGACTTAAGCTCAGCCACTTCAACCCTAAGCACATCTAGTTCATCAAAGTAGAAGCATGCTTATCCTTAAGAGCAGTAAGATCAGCTAGGTACACAGAGCAATCACAACAATCAATCTCATCAGAAATCACAGGTGAAGCCTTAAGCGAATCAATCTCAAGCTTAGCATCTAGGTTCTGTGTTTTTAGCTCAGCCACACGGTTCCTAGCATCTTCTAGTGAGGCCCTAAGCTCTTTCCTCATCTTCTTGGCCTCTCTAAGCATGTCATTATGGTTATCAAGCAACTTGCCAAGACGCTCGTTCTCCTCACGCAAGAAGGGAAGCTCGTCACGTACCTCGTCCTCGGAGTCGGAGTCCGAATTGCTCTGGTGACTCTTCTTGCTACCAGAGCTACGAGCCATGCCGCAGAAGCCATCTCGTGCGAAGCAGCTCAGCCCGCTCAAGTTCTTGGATGACTTCTTGTTCTTGCGCCGATCACCTTTGTCTTCACTGCTACTCGAGCTCGAGGAAGAGTAGGCGGAGCTGGAGTCGACGTCGCTCGCTCCGACCATCGCTCAGGCCTTCCTGCTGCGGTCGTCCTTCTTCCTCGACCGCCGCTCGTTCTTGTGCTTGTTCTTGTGCTTGTGATCACGCCTCGATCGGTACTTGCCGTCCTTGCTCGACCAGTGCTTGTAGCCGTCCTTGTTCTCCATATTCTTCGGACAGTCGGCGACGAAGTGTCCCGGCTTGCCACACTGAAAGCACGTCCATGCTGTCCTCCTCGTGTTCACCCGGTTCTCGTGCAGCCTGTCGAACCGCCTAGTCAGCAACGCCAGCTCGTCCTCTCCAAGCACGTCGAACTCCTCGTTGGGCAAAGTCATCAAAGAAGACAAGGAGTACATCCTGGAAGATGTGTTAGCGTTAGACTTAGCACCTTTGCCACCGACGAGAGCAAGACTATGGGAATCAGTCAGGCTCTCAAGATGGGCTGTCAAACCCCGATCAACCTCAGCAGACTTGAGCTTAGAAAATAGCTCGTTCACCGTCAGAGTGGTGTACTTCTTGGACTCAAGAACGGCCTCGACCTTTCCATCCCACACGGTACGATCCAGCGTGTGTAAGAGCTTCACAGCCCTATCATGGTCATCGTACGGGAGGACGTTGACATTGGCCCTCATGTTGTTCACAACCACCGTGAACTGCTGGAACAAGGCATCAATAGACTCACTGGGGAGATGAGTGAAGTTCTCATACTCTCTCTGGTAAGTCGCATACAACCGTGCCTGAACCTCAGCATTCCCAACATGAGCATTCTTCAGCTCCAACCAAATCCTATATGCTAGGTCCTCTGTATGAATCCGATCGAATTCGGATTGACACAGAGCACGAAACAAGTAGTCGACCGCCTTGTTGTTGGCGTCGAACATGTCTCTCGATCCCAGAGCAAGGAAGTTCATCGGATGAACATAAGCTGTGTTCACCGTGACATCCCAAAGGATCTGTCCCTTACCACGGAGGAACGCAGCCATCCGTCTCTGCCACATCTGGTAGTTCTTTCCATCGAAGTGCGGAGGACCCGATCCCCATTCCAGGTACTCCACCTTTGGATCTTAGACTGGTTAGAGTCAACAAAGACCCGTAACCTGCTTTGATACCACTTGAAGGACCGGAACGGCGAACCAGAGAGGGGGGAGTGAATGGGAGCCGATAAAAATTCTACTCAAGAATTCGGCCTATGAACCCAATTTCACTCGGACACCTCCGCAAGCTTCTCTTGCCAAGTCCACGTAGCCACTGGAGTGCTACTGAACCTAGGAGCAAGATCCAACCAACAGCAACACAAAACACGCAGAGGAAAACAACACGAAACAGCTGCTGGCAACCAAAACCGGTCAGGGCGGTTTCTGAAACTGGTCAGACTGATTCTCTGGGACTTAGCCTCTCACAGGCAGGGGAAACCGGTCAGGCCGGTTTGGCAAACCGGTCAGGCCGGTTTGGCAAACCGGTCAGGCCGGTTTTGTCCAGGAAATCCCCAAAAGACCTTCGAGACCAAACTTGACCCAAAACACCTCAAGAACCCCTCAACCTTTGAACAAGAAAAGCCATAGCTTGAATGAGACTCTCCTGTTCAAAAACCTTCACGACAGCCCACTCGGGATAAACCGGTCAGACCGATTTGAGAAACCGGTCAGGCCGGTTTTGCCCGGATAGTCGGGAAGAACTCAACCCGCGGGAAAAACCTAGCCTTCACCTCGATCGATCTCCCGATTCGTTCCACGGATTCAAGTGAGACTTTGGGAATAGCTGGGGTACATCGTGGGCTACCTTTGGCTAGAAGCTCAGTCCCCAAAACCTACTCAATCAAGAGGAATCGGAAGTCAACCCTCAAGAACACCTTCCCATGGACTCCACCGAAAACCACCAAATTGAAGCCATTTCGGAGGGTTTGTTGGAGCAAGATCACCCAGCAAAGAGGCACAAGGTCCTCATACGTGACATCCAACAAGAATCCCTCAAAGAAACGCCCCCAAAACCTTCCCACAGAAAATCCAAGAAAAGGCTCCGAAAATCACCAAAAAGGGAAAACGGAAAGAACACAAATAAGCCTTGAGGAACCACGCCGAATCATCTATACATACCATGAAGGTTCATACAAGGTCTAGCTTTTGCCCAATCATCCTTCCCTCTCACAAGATCTCACCATGAAGCTCTCAAGCTAGTCCTAGAAATCCTAAGGAAAATAGGAAGGAAAATAGCAAAGGGAAAATGAGCTAGGGTTCCAAGAGATGGCTGCCATCCTCTCACCACTTGGGTTATATGGAGGCAAGCCAAAAGACTAAAATACCCCTAAAGCCTAAACTAGAATACACACCCACCAAGGGCACTTTGGGAAATTGTCTTCGCAACAGCATCAGACGAATGCCCGGCGACCGCACTTCGCTTAGCCTCGACGCAAGCCTTGCGATCCCGACGCGTGTCCTCCGATTCGAAGCTTCCGGCGCCCTGCGACCCCAAACCGGTCAGACCGGTTTCCCAAACCGGTCAGGCCGGTTTTGGCCTGACAGCCATGCCTGGTCTTCGGCCTCGGCTTTGTGGCTTAGCCGAGTAACTTGGTGGTTTTCTGGTGAACCACCGCAAACCCGATGAACTTAATGTAGCCTCCGCCAATCACCACTCATGACTCGGCTCCCACGAAGTCCCGGCTCGACCTTGGTTTTGAGGCTCAAGGAAGAAATCGTCCATCGACTTCATCTTGCTGTTCTTGCCACCATGCGGCCCGCACTTGACCCCGCTGGCCACCAGGTCCCTCGAACCAAGCCTACTTGTCTTCTTCACACCTGGAGGCCTCACCGGCAACGATCTTTCGTGCTTGTTCTTCACCTGCACCAACACCAGTCAAGCCGCAACCTGCACCTGCAATACTTAGCCATGAATCAGTCCACACAACGTTGTCAATCACTCATCACACCAGGAAGTGACCATCCACCGGTCCTCGAACCACACATGGTCCTCAGAGGTCGCAGTCGAATGCGTGCTCGATCGATGAGCCCACGGTGATGACGCCTTTTGGCCTCGACATCTTCATCTTGAGGTATGTGTAGTTCGGGATTGCCATGAATTTGGCGTAGCACGGACGCCCAAGGATGGCATGGTACGCGCCCCGAAACCCCACCACCTCGAAGGTGAGGGTCACCTTGCGGAAGTTGTCCGGCGTGCGGAACCAAACGGGCAGATCGATCTGCCCGAGAGGCTGGACGCGCTTGCCTAGCGCGACGCCATGGAACGGCGTTGTGTTGGGCCACAGCTTGTCCAGGCCGGTCCCCATCAGCCGCAGGGTGTGGGCATACAGGATGTTGAGGCTGCTGCCCTCGTCCATCAACACCTTGGAGAACCGCGAGTTGCCGATGACGAGGTCGACGACCAGCGGGTACTGGCCCGGATTGGGGATGTGGTTCGGGTGGTCCTCGCGGGTGAAGGTAATAGTCTCCTCCGACCAGTCAAGGAAGGATGGCGGGGCTTTCTCTGCAGCCAGGACCTCGTGTCGTTCGCGCTTGCGCTGGCTGGTGGACATGTCTACCGTCGGTCCCCCGAAGATGAGGAAGACGTTCTCCACCGTAGGGAAACCGTCAGCACCTTCGTCACCCACGTCCTTCTTTGCCTCGTCCTCCTTCGCGGCGACGCGGCTGTAGTACTTCTTGAGCATGTCGCATTGCTCGAGGGTGTGGTTGATCGGGGTCTTGTGGTATGGGCAGGGCTTCTTCAGCATATCGTCGAACACGCCGGGCCCTCGAGGGGGGCCTTGAGGACCCTTGCACACAGGGTCGACTGCGAGGGCCTCGTCGTCGTCCTCGCTAGAGCTTCTTGCCCTTCTTGCCCTGCTTCTACTTCTTCGCGGAGTCCTTGGACTTGCTACCCTCCGCGGGCGCGTCCTCCGCGCGTTTGCCTTTCTTGCCGTCGAAGATCGCCCTGACTGCCTCTCTCTAGAGGCAAAGCTGGTGGCGATGTCAAACAGCTTGTTGGAGTCTACTGGTGGGCTCATCCCAAGCTCGCGCACCAGGTCCCGGTAGGTCGTGCCTCGAGGAAGGCGTGCACGATCTCGGACTGGGCGACGCTCGGAAGCTCGATGCAGCGCTTGGAGAAGCGCCGGATGAAGTCCCGGAGGGACTCGCCAGGTTTCTGGGTGCACCCTCGCAGGTCCCAGGAGTTCCCGAGGTGCACGTATGTGCCCTGGAAGTTCCCCATGAAGGTGCGGACCAAGTCATCCTCGCTGTGGATCTGGCTGGCGGGTAGGTGCTCGAGCCATGTCCGGGCGGAATCCGCAAGGTGCAGCGGTAGGTTGCGGATGATCACGACGTCGTTGGTGGCGCCGCCCAAGTGGCAAGCTAGGCGGTAGTCGTTGAGCCACACCCGAGGGTCTGTCTCCCCTGAGTACTTGACGATGGTGGTGGGCTAGCGGAAGCGCTGGGGGATGTTCACCGTGCGGATCTCCCGCTGAACACTCGGGTTCCTGGGGGTTCCGGCGTTGGCGACCGATCCTCCCGGCTGTTGTACCGGCCCCCACGTCAGGGTGGTAGCCCTACGCCGCCCGTGCCACCGCGTCCTCCCTTCTCTTGGAGTTCAGGATGTTGCGGGTGTCCCCATCCTGGGCATGGCCGCGAGTGTCAAGGATCCGCTCCCTGACAGGCATCCTGCCTTGGTTCGCCGGTTGCCCCACCGCGCCCCTTGCGGGGTGTGAACCGATGCCTCCTGGTCCTGCGCTCTGCCACCGGCCCGTGTGCTGGACTGGTTGCGCATGCAGGACGCAGAGCTCTCAGCCTGCTGTACGACAGCCTACTCAATGAGGGCCTGCGCCTCGCGGCGTAGGTTACGTGCCTCTGGCGTCGACGGCTTGGGCATGGCCCGGAACAGCGTCGCCGCCGTGATGAGCTTTTTGCTGGCTCGGTGTGGCGTGTGCGGGTCATCCACATTGAAGTCGGCATTGATACGCTCACAGGCCTGCCGTCCCGCCACTCGGGCGCGTTCGTCGCGTGCCGAGGCCTCTCCCGCAATGGTGGCGCGCAGGAGCTGCACTAGCCGGTATTCCTCCACGAGCTTAGCCTCAAGCTCGCGGGCCTGAGCCAGCTGTGTGGCGATATCCGGGTTGCCTGCCGGTGGCGCCGGCGGTGGGTTTGGCTCGGGGTCGTGGGGTGCATCTCCGTCGCCTGCTCCGTCTGCTCCATCGGCGTGCTCGTTGATGGCGACAACGAAGCACTCATGCGTGGGGTCGTAGGTCCCCTCGCTGGAGTCATCAGAGTAGCCGAACCAGTAATCCGCGACGTCGAGGAACCGCTGGAATGTGACAGGGTCTGGTACGCCGGAGAAGTCCCACTCCGCCATCCCATGCGAGGTTGCGGGAGGTAGCTCGCTGGCCGAACCGTGGTACGATTTGTCGTTGGTGGTGGTGATGAGGTTCCGGATCGACAGCAGATGATGACCTGGGAGATCCTCGTAGGCGGCCACGTCCATGCTGACCGACGAAGCGTACGTTGCTGCGGAGTTGCGCATCCCGTGAGAAAAATGCGGCCCTGCGGCCGTGTTTTCCCCCACGGGAGTTGGCGGAGGTGCATCCCTCCGCGCCGCAGCGCACGCTGCTTGGCGCCATTACATGCGCGCCTGGCGCGAACGCTGGCCCGAGCGTCTGCGGCGTCGAGCTGTCGAGGCGGCCGCTGCCCCCGCTGGTGCTGGCGTCGGGGCTTCTGGCGCCGGTGCGGTGGGCACCGGTCCTGGCCCAGTCGAACGCCATGGGTGGAGCTCGTGCCGGTTGGTGAGGCGCATGTGGTAGCTGTTCCCCGTAGCCTGGAAGTTTAGGCTCCCAAACCGGATTTCGAACCCGGCTGGGAAAGGGTCGGAGCTGCTCCAGGCGTACCTCTGACACGTCATCTCGGTGCGGATCACCATCAAGAGTGCTGGGGAGGAGTCGATCACAGCGCCCCCCCCTACCTGGCGCGCCAACTGTCGGTGTTAGGACTAGTCCCGACACTAACTAGTAAGATGCACCGTGATCAGCCTCTTGATGGTTGGTGCTAAGCAACACGGGGACACAGGTTTATCCTGGTTCCGGCCGCGGGGTCATACGTCCAGCAGATTACGCGTGTGCGTTGTATTGTGTTGCACTGGGGGTGATTGTAGAGGGGGGCTACAAGCAAGGCGGGAGAAGAGGGAAAGCCTCCAAGTCCCTGCTAGATGATTGAGGCAAAGTGCCAATATCGGGTGAGTGTGTGTGTAGGTGAATACGGGTGAAAAGCGATGCCCACGGCTGGGCGGCCGCCTCCTCCTTTTATAGGCCAAGGGGAGGCGGCTTACAGACATGCCGCGTGGTAGCTTGCACAGTGACGTGGTACCGGCGTGCAGTACTTGCGATTTGATAGATGTCCTGGCGAATCCCGACCCCTGTGGGCGTCGTGGTGGCTTCCGTACTTGCTTGAGGGTAGCTTCGAGGGTGATCTGGCCGGCGTCCGCACACTGATTCGAGGGTCTTGCTGACGGGAGTTCTTGGGCTACATAGAGGCTGGCGTGGCGGCGTCCTGTCGGAACAGGGCTCCACAGCACCGGGTGTGGCTCCACAGCGCCGGTGATGGTGGCACAGGGCTGGGGATGGCTGCACCGGGTGAGAGATGATGGAAAAGACGTGCTTTGCTCATCCTACGTCACTGCACCACCCCGGTCGTGCGCTTGGTCGTCGTTCGTACGCTCCTCGAGGGTGTCCCCATGACCTTTCGAGGGGCGCGGCGTGGGGGAAGGACGGGAGCGGGTAGCACAGCGCCTGGGAATGACCCCAGCCTCTCCACACAGTGAGCGTGCAGTGCTCACACAGCGCCTGGGATAGTGGAACAGAGGTGGCCTGGACGCACAGTGCCAAGGCCAGATTCCCGAGTAGTGTCAAGGAATCAGCATGGCGGGGATCTGCCTTTTGACCGTGGCGCCTGCGGCGTGACAGGGCAATTAATGCCCCTGTCGGGAGGAGCAGGCGAGGTACTGTGGACCGAAGGAGAGCGTCGAGCGAGGCGGGAGTCCGCCCGAGGGGTGCCGAGCCCTCGAGCGGGGCAGACAACCGCTCGAGGGGTGCTAGGCCCTCGAGCAAGGCAGAAGTTTGCCTGGTGCTGTTTGTTTGATAGGCCTTCCTCTTTGTTGCTCGAGGGTAAGTGACAAAGTGGTTCAGAAGTGTGTTGCCTTAGTCAACTCGCTCAGTTTTAATCTACTTTCAGTTTCTCAGCTTCTTGGCGAGGGCTTTGAGGTGTTGTTTAAGTCTGGTGCTTCTCGAATACTTGATGCTTGAGGGGACCTTGTATGTATGGTCGTTCCCTAAAGGACCGGATTGGCGACCAGAGGGGGGGAGTGAATGGGAGCCGATAAAAATTCTTTCTCAAAAGAACTCGGCCTATGTCCCAATCGCAACTCCGAGGGTCACACACGATCAAGCGGGAGCACACACACAAACCTTTCTCGAGACCTTAGGAACAAAGCTTGAAAGGCTATGAAGCAAAGTGGAAGCAAACACGAAAGAGCTCGAGCAACAAAGAGGAAGGCTGAGACCTACCGGGTTAATCGGCCACAAACGTCCAGGTCACCCTGAGGCATCCAGAGCCGCACCGGGTCACCTGGCCACAAGTGTCCAGGTCAACCTACCCCCTTCGGGTCACCCAGCCACAAGTGTCTGGATCACCTGGGACAGCCCAGAAAACTGCCCGCGAATTCGCCCCAAACTTTCGATCAATGGATCTCCCAAACCACTTGGAGTCTTGAGACGAAATTTTGGGGAGATGATGAACACCCTGAGGCATCCGACCACGAAATTTTGGGGAGATGATGAACACCCTGGGGAGATGATGAACACCCCAAGGGGAGGATATGCCCAAAACTTTCGGCCTCTAACTCCCTACAACTCCCGGAATCGCGAATCCTTGCCAAGAACACTATGAACTAGGGTTCATCCGAAAATCAACGAATCGAAGGCCAAATCCGGTGTTTGAGGGGTCAAGATCATCCACAAAGAGGCACAAGGCACTCACCCATGATCCCCTCAAAGAAATCCGGAGAGAAACGCCCTCAAATCGACGAATCGAGTGACGCACGAAAATCCCAAGAAAAGGCTCCGAAAATCACCGAAAAGAGAAACGGGAGGAGAAACAAAAGACCTTGAGGAACCACACCGAATCTTCTATACATACCAAGAAAGATTCATACAAGATCTAGCTTGCCTCCCAATCATCCATCCCTCTCTAAAGATCTCACCATGAAGTGTCTCAAGCTAGTCCTAGAAAATCCTAAGGAAAATAGGAAGGGAAATAGCAAAAGCAAATGAGCTAGGGTTCCAAGAGATGGCTGCCATCCTCTCTCCTCTAAGTTCATATGGAGGCAACCGAAAGACGAAACTACCCCTATTACATAATACTAGGATACACACCCTCGAAAGGCACTTTGGGAATTCTCGTCATAGCACCATCGGACGGATGCCCGGCGATCACACCTCGCTTAGCCTCGATGCAAGCCTTGCGATCCCAGCACGTGTCCTTGTGCATCTTTGTGCTTGATCTTGACCCCTCAAACGCCGGATTTGGCCTTTGATTCGAGGATTTCGGTTGGAACCCTAGCTTTGTTCTTGAGCTCGGTAGAATCTCGATTCCTCTTGTCTCAGAGGATTCGAGGCTCCAAATTCGTAGGTATAGCATCTCCTAGAGGCGCTTCACCTTCTCCTATGATTTGGTAGCATTCCATTGGTTGATTCGAGAGATCGGGCAAAGGGAAGGAAGAGTTGACCTTCAAAGGGTCGGGCTCGGGCTGCTGTTCCCGTGCCAGGCGGATCGTCTGCGTGGTCTGTGCAGACCATCCGTGAGGAGGGGCTCATCCAGGTGTTGGTCGTGTTCTTCACGAGTTCTTGAGTCCCTTCGTGTCGATCTGTCGAGTGGTTAGGTTTTGGTTGCAAGGAGTTGGCCAGACCGTCCGCCCAGAGAGGCCGGACTGTCTGCGAGGCTCAGACCGTCCGCCCTGTACCCGCGGACCGTCCACCCTGCTCTCACAGACTATCCGCCTGGGCACTGCGGACTGTACACCATGAGCTTTGCAGAGTGTGTAAGTCCCTTGCTCTTTGAGTTGTGCTTCCACGTTGCTTTGAGTCGGGACTTGTTCCTAGGGTTGGTTGGTCCGTTGTGACTACGCGACCTTGTCAAGCTCATGTCGGAATCTGAGGTTGTGGTTTTGGGATTGTGCCGACTTTTCTTTGGAGAAATTTTTGTCGGCTCCCATTCACTCCCCCCCCTCTGGTTGCCTAATCGGTCCTTCAATTGGTGTCAGAGCCGGTTACGGATCTTTGTGATTCTAACCAGTCTAAGATCCAAAGATGGCGTACCAAGAATGGGGTTTGGGTCCTTCAGACTTCGACGGTAAGGATTACCAGATGTGGCAGCGTCGTATGTCTGCTTTTCTTCATGGCAAAGGACGGATCAATTGAGATGTGACGGAGAACACCTCCTATGTCCATCCCATCAACTTCCTTGCCCCAGGTTCTTGAAATATGCATGACGCCAACAACAAGGCGGTCGATTATCACTTTCGTGCCCTTTGCAAACCTGAATTCGATCGGGTTCAAGCAGAGGACTTGGCGTGCAAGACTTGGGAGAAGCTCAAGGTAGCTCATGGTGGGAACAATCAGGTGAAGACTCGCTTGTTTGCGACCTACCAGATGGAGGATGAGAATTTCACTCATCTGTCTAGTGACTCCATTGATTCCATGTTTCAGCGCTTCACCGTGATTGTGAACAATATGTGGGCCAATGTGACCATGCTCCCGTATGATGACCATGACAGGATTGTGAAGCTCTTGCATTCTCTGGATCGTACCATGTGGGGTGCCAAGGTCGAGGCCATTCTGAAGTCCGACCACTATGAGACGCTCACCGCGGATGAGTTGTTCTCGAAGTTGAAGTCTTCTAAGGTGGATCATGGTGTGAAAGGCAAGATCGAGAACCCGACTGACCCTCATAGTCTGGCTCTCGTTTCTGGACCGAGAACAAACTCTAACCTGTCTTCAAGGCAGTTCTCTTTGTCTTATCCTATTTCCATGCCAGATGAGAAGTTTGATGTGCTGGGCGAGAATGACCTCACGTTGCTAAGCAGGCGGTTCGAGTGCTTGTACACAAACCGGAAGAACTCTCGGAGGAGCTCGGGCATGTGCTACCAGTGCGGGAAGCACGGGCACTTTATCGCTGAGTGCCCGGAGGCCATGGAGATCAAGATCGAGCACAAGCACCGTTTGAGGACCGATCACAAGCACCGCTCGAGGAACGACTACAAGGGCAAGACCAAGTCCGAGCGGAGGCCGAGGAAGAGTGGCGGTGACAAGAAGAAGACGGAGCGTGTGATGGTCACCGGAGAGAGCAACGTCGACTCGAGTTCCTACTACACTTCGTCAAGCTCAAGCAGCGAAGAAGAAGAGGTGGACCGGCACAAGAGCAAGCAGTCAAGCAAGAACATCAATGGCTTGTGCTTCGCCACCCAAGGCTTTTGTGGTATGGAACACAGCTCCAAGAGCAAGTAGAGCTAGAAGGATGACTCGGACTCCGACTCCGAGTATGAGGTAAACAATGATCCTGCCTTCTTGGTAGCGAAGAATGCTAGGTTGAATGACTTGCTTGACAACAATGATGATGTGCTTAGAAAGACCAACAAGGAGAAGAGGGAGTATAGGTCTTTGCTAGGAGAGGCTAAGGAGAAGGTGTTAGAGCTAGAGTCTATGCTTGTTGATGCTAGATCTCAAATTGATGCCTTGAAGTCCGCTCCTATTGTGACTGATGAACCTGAGTGCACTAAATGTCCTGTTTTCCTTGGTGATTTGACTGCACTTAAGGAAAAGTATGCCTCCAGGGTTGAGGAACTAGATGTTCTTAGGGTTGGGCTAGAAGATATGAAATCTAGGCCCTCCTTGCTTGGTGCTTGTACCTCTTGTCTTGTTTTGCATGCGAAGTTGGATGAATCACATGCTTATGCTAGATCTCTAGACGCTGCTTTGAAAACTCATGTTGCTACTTCTTATTCTACTTGTGAGTTGCATGCTGTCCAGAATCTAGAACTTGCACATTATGTTGATCGCTTGCAGGATGAGAATGATGAGTTGAGGAAAATGATGGGTTGGTTGTCGGGTCTTGAGCCTCAGCTTAGGATGATGATTGAGGCATACAAGCGCTATGATGGGCAAGCGCTTGGGTCGGATAAGATTGGAGAGGGTAGTGGTGAGAAGGAGGAGAAGATCGGTGATATCCCAGCTCCACAAAAAACCTTCCACAAGAATGCCTTTGCTCCTAAGACAAACCCACTTAGGAACTGACTAGACACAACCCTAGATCCACCAGTGTTTCCTCCCCAAACAAACGATTTCCAGAAACCCATCAAGTTCAAGAGTGACATGGGTCATGAGTTCTTTGGGAAGAAGGGAGAGAAACCAAGTGAGGAGAAGCCACAACCCAGAGAGAACCCAAAGCCAAATCCAAAGCCAAAGCCAAAGCAAATCCCATTCCATTGTGACCATTGTGGGAGGGATGGCCACCTAGCTAAGTTTTGCTTCAGGAGGAAGCGGGAGGAGAGGTTTGCTAGGGAGATGGCAAACAAGGACAGGTACCGCCCTTCTCGTGGTGTGCCTGAGCCTCATGTTGTGCCTAGAGGTGAGGGTACGGTGCGTACCATTTACACTCAGGAGAGGCGTGAATTTCCTACACAGGGTGTGCCTCCTCAGAGAGACAGTGGTAGGTGTGTTGGGTTTGGGCGTGGTGAGTTTGTTGGACATTCCTTCACTCGTGGCCAATATGAGTATGGGGGGAACGATCGCAACTTTAGGTCTCAGAGGAGCTACGGGCCATGGTCTCCATCTCGTGGTACTCGTAGGAGACGTGTGGGTGTTCCACCTAGGAGTGATAGGATGGATTTTTCTAACCCCACTTTTGAGAAAATGGCACGGCACTGGTTTGATTCGTTTTACACTAACCCCAGTGCTGAGTCGTTTGCTCACTCTCTCTCTCTCATTTTTTATTTTGCAAGTGGGAGACATGGAGAACTTTTGGTTGATCGACTCCGGTTGCACTTGACACATGACCAAAGATCGAAGGTGGTTCTCCAGCCTCACCCCGGGGGTGTCCAAGGAGTACATCACTTTTTGGGACAATGGGAAGGTAGAGTGCTTTCAGTGGGCACGGTGAAGGTAAGTGAGAGCGTGACTCTTAGGCGTGTTGCTCTTGTCAAGTCTTTGGGGTTCAATCTTATTTAGGTTTCCCAGCTTCTTGATGAGGGTTTTGAGGTCCGTTTCGCAAAGCTGATGGGTCTGTTGATAGATAGTTGGCTCGCTTCGTAGCAAAGGAAGACGGGAGCTTCTCATGTTTTGGATTCTCGAGGTGATCTTGTGTGCATGATCATCCCCGAGGGTCAGATTTTCAGAGCCGATTTTTCTCTGTGTGTCAGCTCTTCTTGTTGTTTGGTTGTGGGTGTTTTGGCAGAGCTTTGGAAATGGCATAGGAGGCTAGGTGAGAGCCAGGTGTGGTTCGAGGACCGGTGGATGGTCGCTTCCTGGTGTGATGAGTGATTGACAACGTGGTGTGGACTGATTCTTGGCTAAGTATTGCAGGTGCAGGTTGCGGCTTGACTGGTGCAGGTGTAGGTGAAGAACAAGCGTGAAAGGTCGTTGCCGGTGAGGCCTCCAGGTGTGGAGAAGACAAGTAGGCTTGGTTCGAGGGACCCGGTGGCCAGCGGGGTCAAGTGCGGGCCGCATGGTGGCAAGAACGGCAAGATGAAGTCATGGACGGTTTCTTGGTTGAGCCTCAAAACCAAGGTCGAGCCGGGACTACGTGGGAGCCGAGTCATGAGTGGTGATTGGCGGAGGCTACACCGAGTTCGCGGGGTTTCCGGTGGTTCACCAGAAAATCACTGGGTTCCTTGGTTGATCCACAAAGCCAAGACCGAAGAACCGAAGACGGTGGGTACCGGTCTGACCGGTGAGGAGCACCGGTCTGACCGGTGTGCGACGACGCAGTCCGGAATCTTCGAAGCGGAGGACACGCGTCGGGATCGCAAGGCTTGCGTCGAGGCTAAGCAAGTTTGCGGTCGCTGGGCATCCGTCCGATGGTGCGAAGACAAAGACTTCCAATTTCGCCCTCGAGGGGCATGTATCCCTAGTTAGCTAGTAAGGGTATTTTCGTCTTTCGGTTGCCTCCATATAACCCAAGTGGTGAGAGGATGGCAGCCATCTCTTGGAACCCTAGCTCATTTGGTTTTCCTATTTTCCTTCCTATTTTCTTAGGATTTTCGTAGGACTAGCTTGAGAGCTTCATGGTGAGATCTTGTGAGAGGGAAGGATGATCGGGTGGCAAGCTAGACCTTGTATGAACCTCTTTGGTATGTATAGATGATTCGGCGTGGTTCCTCAAGGCTTGGATGTGTCTTTCCCGTTTCTCCTTTTTGGTGATTTTCGGAGCCCTTTCTTGGCGATTTTCTTGGAGCGATTTCGAGGCCTTTTTCTTTGGGATTTGGTGGGGGATGTATGCATGAACCCTTCGTGGTTCTTTACCCTTTGATTCCCCTTCCAAATCCGTGAGCAAAGGGGCTCGATTTTGGGGTTTTCGTGGCTCTAGGGTTAGAGGTGTTCTTGGTGAGATTTCTTCGATTCCTCTTGATTTGACAAGTTTTGGTGGACCAAATCTTGGCTATGGAGTACCCATGAGGTGTTCCTACTATCCCCAAAGTCTTGTGCAAAACCGTGGAGCGGATCGGGAGATCGGGAGTTGGATTTGGAAGAGTTGACTCGCGGGCGCTGTTCATCCCGAGCTGCCCAGGCACGACCGGTCTGACCGGTGCTCTTGACCGGTCTGACCGGTGCTAGCCCTTGGTGGGTTTTTGTCTCGGGGAACAGCCTTGTCCGTGTGGTTTTGTCCCGTGGTCCTGCTGTTCAGTTCTTGGCGTGTTTGGAGTTGTTTTGCTAGGCTTTGTGAGGGGTTCTTCTTCCTCATAGGTTGTGTTTCGTGGTGGTTTTTGTTCCAGGGCCTAGAGGATTCACTGAGGCTTCCTGGAACGTTTGCTGTGCGGCTGCTGTAGCCACCGGCCTGACCGGCTCTGTCCACCGGTCTGACCGGTGTCACCGGTCTGACCGGCGCAGGCCATCAGTCTAACCGGTGTAGCACAGGCAGCAAGCCGTGCAAGTTTCCGCTGTGTGGTTTGGTGAGTTTTGGCTCGGAAGGTTGAGTGTTGGTTCCTAGGACCAGTAGCACTCCAGTGGCTGCGTGGTCTTGACCAACTTGGGTAGTTGGGTCGGAGACGTGAGTTGGAAGCCGTGTTCGTCTTGTTGGAGTTCTCATCTCCTTCGAGAAGAATTTTTATCGGCTCCCATTCACTCCCCCCCTCTCTGGTTCGCCTAATCGGTCCTTCAATTGGTATCAGAGCCGGTTCGGGTCTTTATTGACTCTTACCAGTCTAAGATCCAAAGATGGCGTACCAGGAACGGGGTTCGGGTCCTCCGCACTTCGATGGGAAGAACTACCAGATGTGGCAAAGGCGGATGGCGGCGTTCCTCCGCGGAAAGGGTCAGATCCTTTGGGATGTCACGGTGAACACAGCTTATGTTCATCTGATGAACTTCCTTGCTCCAGGATCGAGGGATATGTTCGAAGCCAACAACAAGGCTGTCGACTACTTGTTTTGTGCTCTGTGTCCGCCTGAATTCGATCGGGTTCAGACAGAGGACTTAGCTTGTAGGATTTGGGAGCAGTTGAAGGATGCTCATGCTGGGAATGCTCAGGTTCAGGCTCGGATGTACGCGACTTACCGGAGAGAGTACGAGAACTTCACTCATCTCCCCGGCGAGTCCGTCGATGCCCTTTTCCAGCGATTTACGGTCGTTGTGAACAACATGAGAGCCAATGTGGACGTCCTCCCATACAATGATCATGATAGAGCCGTGAAGCTCTTGCACTCGTTGGATCGTACCGTATGGGACGGGAAGTTTGAGGCTATTGTTGAGTCCGAGAAGTATGACACCTTGACGGTGAACGAGCTGTTCTCGAAGCTCAAGTCGACTGAGTTGGACCGTGGTATGACAGCCAAGATCGAGAGCCCGACTGATTCTCATAGTCTCGCTCTCGTTAGTGGCAAAGGAGCTAAGTCTAACGCTAACGCATCCTCCAGGATGTACTCTCTGTCTTCTTTGATGTCTTTGCCAGATGAGGAATTCGACGTGCTTGGAGAGGACGAGCTGGCGTTGCTGACCAGGCGGTTCGAGAGGCTGCACGAGAACCGGGTGAACACGAGGAGAACAGCACGGACGTGCTTTCAGTGCGGCAAGCCAGGACACTTCGTCGCCGACTGTCCGGAGAAGACGGAGAACAAGGACGGCTACAAGGACGGCTACAGGCACCGATCGAGCAAGGATGGCAAGTACCGATCGAGGCGCGATCACAAGCACAAGAACAAGCACAAGGACGAGCGACGGTCGAGGAAGAAGGATGGCCGCGGCAGGAAGGCCCGAGCAATGGTCGGAGCGAGCGACGTCGACTCCAGCTCCGCCTACTCTTCCTCAAGCTCGAGTAGCAGTGAAGATGAAGGTGATCGACGCAAGAACAAGAAGTCATCCAGGAACTTGAGCGGGTTGAGCTGCTTCGCGAGAGATGGCCTCTGCGGCATGGCCCGTAGCTCCGGCAGCAAGAAGAGCCACCAGAGTGACTCGGACTCTGACTCCGAGGATGAGGTATGTGATGAGCTCTCTTCTTTGCGCAAGGAGAATGATGAGTTGGTTGACTTGCTTGATAACCGCGATCACATGCTTAGAGAGGCCAAGAAGATGAGGAAAGAGCTTAGGGCCTCACTAGAAGATGCTAGGAACCGTGTGGCTGAGCTAGAAACCCAGAACCTAGATGCTAAGCTTGAGATTGATTCACTTAAGGCTTCTCCTGTGGTTTCTGATGAGATTGATTGCTGTGATTGCTCTGTGTACCTAGCTGATCTTACTGCTCTTAAGGATAAGCATGCTTCTACTTGTGATGAACTAGATATGCTTAGGGTTGAAGTGGCTGAGCTTAAGTCTAGACCTGCTTTGCTAGGTGCTTGCACTTCTTGCCCTGTTTTGCATGGAAAGATTGATGAGATGCATGCTTACACTGTTTTACTTGAGGCTAAGTTGAAAGAGCCTATTCCCACTTCTTGCTCTACTTGTGAATTGCATGCGGTTAAGAATTTGGAGCTTGCACATTATGTTGATCGCTTGCAGGATGAAAATGATGAGCTGAGAAAATGTATGAGCTGGTTGTCGGGTCAGGAGCCTCAGCTCGGTATCATGATAGCGGCTTTCAAACGCTATGATGGTCAGGCACTTGGGGCTGACAAGCTTGGAGAGAACTGTGGTGAGGGAGTTGAGAGAGTTGGAGAGATTCCTATCCCACCACCAAACAGACACAAGAACAAGTTTGAGCCCAAGCCCAACCATCTCAGAAACAAACTTGACACTACTCCAGATCCACCCATATTCCCTCACCCAACAAATGATTTTCAGAAACCGGTGAAGTTTGTGAGCCCAAAGGGAGGTGAGGAAGGAGAGAAGAAGGGTGAGAAGCCGAGTGGGCAGCCCCAACCCAAGCCTAAGCCTAAGCCACAGCCCATAAAGTTCCATTGTGGGTATTGTGGGAGAGATGGTCACAAGGATGAGTTTTGCTTCAAGAGGAAGCGTGAGGAGAGAATGGCTAGAGAGTGGGCTAACAGGGACAGGTACCACCCCTCTAATGGTGTACCTGAGCCTCGTATGCAGATGCCCAGGGCCAAGGCGATTGTGAGGACGGTTCCAGCTTGGGGAGACCGGAAGGCTGCAGGTGTTGCTGCTGGCCGAGCCACACCGGTCAGACCGGTGTACTACACCGGTCAGACCGGTGCAGGTCTGGGCAGACAGCGAGTCGGGTTTCGTGCTCGTGAGGATGCTCGGTTTGTTTCTGGAGGTCGTGGTTCTGGTGGTTGGTCTGGAAAGTTTGCAGGTGGTCAGTTTGCTAGGCGTTCTCCACCTCGTGCTCAATACGAGGGTGAGAAGAGTCGTAGCTTTGAGATGGAGCGGAGGAACGATCCACGGTTTCCCTTTCGTGGTTTTCGTCCTCCTCCAGCTAGAGAGGGTTGGTTCCCTCGTGGTGGTTACCGTGGTGGTGTTCGTGGTGGTAGCTTTGATAGGCGTGATGATTTGGTTTGTGCTAACCCCACTTTGGAGCAAATGGCTCGGCACTGGTTTTACTCTTTTGGTACTAACCCCAGTGCTGAGTCGTTTGTTCACTCACGTGCTCGCTTTTGAATTTCAGGTGGGAGACTTGAAGAACATTTGGTTGATTGACTCTGGTTGCTCGAGGCATATGACCGGAGACAAGGGGTGGTTCTCAAGTCTCGTCCCGGTGGTGACAAAGAAGTACATCACCTTTGGGGACAATGGGCGAGGGCGTGTGCTGTCAGAAGGTGAGATTAAGGTAAGTGACAAGATCACTCTCAGGCGTGTTGCTCTTGTTCAATCGCTTGGATACAATTTGCTTTCTGTGTCCCAGTTGTTGGATGAGGGTTTTGAGGTGTTGTTTCGGCCTGGTGGTTCTCGGATTTTAGATTCCCGGGGGGATCTTGTTTGCATGATCGTTCCCGAGGGTCAGGTGTTCCGAGCTGATTTTTCTCAGTCTTCTGGTGTGGAGCGTTGCTTCTTGGCTGGTTCTTCGAGTGAGTTGTGGAAGTGGCATAGGAAGTTGGGTCACTTGAGCTTTGACCTTTTGTCTCGCTTGAGTAAACTCAATTTGGTCCGAGGATTGCCACGATTGAGGTTTGAGAAAGAGTTGGTTTGTGCGCCGTGTAGGCATGCCAAGATGGTAGCCTCTTCTCACCCGCCTCTCACCGATGTGATGACTGAGCGTCCATGCGAGCTGCTCCATATGGACCTTGTTGGCCCAGCTCGTGTGCGATCTGCGGGTGGGAAGTGGTATGTCCTTGTTGTGGTGGACGACTACTCTCGGTATGCGTGGGTGTTCTTTCTTGAGGAGAAGGGGGAGACGTTTGATTTTGTTCGAGATCTTGTCTTGAGGTTAAGAAACGAGAGGCACGGAGATGCCATACGAGCGATCCGCAGTGACAATGGCTCGGAATTCAAAAACTCTCGCTTCGAAACCTTTTGCCATGACTTGGGTCTTGAACATCAGTTTTCGAGTCCGTATACGCCTCCCCAGAATGGCGTGGTGGAAAGGAAAAACAGGACCTTGTGCGAGATGGCTCGGACGATGCTCGACGAGCATAGGACTCCGAGAAGGTTCTGGGCTGAGGCGGTCAATACCGCGTGTCATGTGTCGAACAGGATCTACCTCAGGGTTCACAAGAAGAAAACCTGTTACGAGTTGATGCACGGTCGCACACCCAAGGTGAGTCACTTCCATGTCTTTGGTTGTAAATGCTTCATTCTGAAGAAAGGGAAGAAGTTGGACAAGTTCGAGGCTAGATCTGTCGATGGCATTTTCTTTGGTTATGCATCTCATTCTAGAGCATTTCGTGTGCTCAATCTTGAAACTAACCAAATCGTGGAGACTTGCGAGGTAACCTTCGACGAGACACAGCCACGTAGTCAGCTTGTTTTTGAGTGTGCAGGTGACGACGAACTTGGCGAGGAGATCTTTCAGGAGGAGGAGCATGAACATGGAGATGATGAAGATGGCGGTGTGATGCCCGCGGCTGAACATGTACCTACTACTTTGACGACGATCGAGAATGGACCCTCTCCCACACCTACATCCGTCCGATGGTGTGAAGACAAAGACTTCCAATTTCACCCTCGAGGGGCATGTATCCCTAGTTAGCTAGTAAGGGTATTTTCGTCTTTCGATTGCCTCCATATAACCCAAGTGGTGAGAGGATGGCAGCCATCTCTTGGAACCCTAGCTCATTTGGTTTTCCTATTTTCCTTCCTATTTTCTTAGGATTTTCGTAGGACTAGCTTGAGAGCTTCATGGTGAGATCTTGTGAGAGGGAAGGATGATCGGGCGGCAAGCTAGACCTTGTATGAACCTCTTTGGTATGTATAGATGATTCGGCGTGGTTCCTCAAGGCTTGGATGTGTCTTTCCCGTTTCTCCTTTTTGGTGATTTTCGGAGCCCTTTCTTGGCGATTTTCTTGGAGCGATTTCGAGGCCTTTTTCTTTGGGATTTGGTGGGGGATGTATGCATGAACCCTTCGTGGTTCTTTACCCTTTGATTCCCCTTCCAAATCCGTGAGCAAAGGGGCTCGATTTTGGGGTTTTCGTGGCTCTAGGGTTAGAGGTGTTCTTGGTGAGATTTCTTCGATTCCTCTTGATTTGACAAGTTTTGGTGGACCAAATCTTGGCTATGGAGTACCCATGAGGTGTTCCTACTATCCCCAAAGTCTTGTGCAAAACCGTGGAGCGGATCGGGAGATCGGGAGTTGGATTTGGAAGAGTTGACTCGCGGGCGCTGTTCATCCCGAGCTGCCCAGGCACGACCGGTCTGACCGGTGCTCTTGACCGGTCTGACCGGTGCTAGCCCTTGGTGGGTTTTTGTCTCGGGGAACAGCCTTGTCCGTGTGGTTTTGTCACGTGGTCCTGCTGTTCAGTTCTTGGCGTGTTTGGAGTTGTTTTGCTAGGCTTTGTGAGGGGTTCTTCTTCCTCACAGGTTGTGTTTCGTGGTGGTTTTTGTTCCAGGGCCTAGAGGATTCACTGAGGCTTCCTGGAACGTTTGCTGTGCGGCTGCTGTAGCCACCGGCCTGACCGGCTCTGTCCACCGGTCTGACCGGTGTAGCACAGGCAGCAAGCCGTGCAAGTTTCCGCTGTGTGGTTTGGTGAGTTTTGGCTCGGAAGGTTGAGTGTTGGTTCCTAGGACCAGTAGCACTCCAGTGGCTGCGTGGTCTTGACCAACTTGGGTAGTTGGGTCGGAGACGTGAGTTGGAAGCCGTGTTCGTCTTGTTGGAGTTCTCATCTCCTTCGAGAAGAATTTTTATCGGCTCCCATTCACTCCCCCCCCCTCTCTGGTTCGCCTAATCGGTCCATCCCTAGGTCACTTGAGTTTTGACTTGTTGTCACACTTGAGTGGGCTTGGTTTGGTCCGAAGATTGCCTAGGTTGAAATACCAAAAGGACTTGGTATGTGCTCCGTGTAGGTATGGCAAGATGGTCGTCGCCTCCCATCCGCCTCTGACAGCTGTTATGACAGAGCGCCCATGCGAGCTGTTCCATATGGACTTGGTTGGTCCAGCCCGTGTGTGATCGGCGGGTGGGAAATGGTACGTCCTGGTGATAGTGGATGACTATTCTCGTTATGCTTGGGTCTTCTTTTTGGCTGACAAGGGGGAGACGTTTGGTTTTGTCTGAGATCTAATCTTGAAGTTGAAAAATGAGAGGAATGGAGATGTTGTTCGAGCTATTCGTAGCGACAATGGCACTAAATTTAAAAACTCTCAATTTGAAACCTTTTGTCGTGATTTGGGTCTCGAACATCAGTTTTCCTCTCCCTATGTCGCTTGTCAGAATGGTGTGGTAGAGAGGAAAAACTGTTCCCTTTGTGAAATGGCTCGGACGATGCTCGATGAGCATAGGACTCCGAGAAGATATTGGGCTGAGGTGGTGAATACCCCATGCCATGTTTGGAACCGGATTTTTCTTCGGGTTTTCTTGAACAAGACGTGCTATGAGCTCATGCATGGGCGAGCACCTAGAGTGAGCCATTTCAGGGCTTTTGGTTGCCGGTGTTGTATCCTCAAGAAGGGTAGGCTTGATAAGTTTGAGTCGAGGTCCTCTGATGGAATCTTTTTGAGTTATGCTAATCATTCTCTAGCATATCGTGTGCTCAACCTTGATACTAACCAAATCATGGAAACTTGCGAGGTTACCTTCGACGAGACACAACCATGTAGTTCGTCTGTTTTTGAGTGTGCAGGTGATGACGAAGTTGGCAAGAAGATCTTTGAGGATGAGGAGGATGATGCTGGAGAAGATGATGGTGATGATGGTGAAGCTCCAGCCACACATGTACCCTCTACTTCCACTACGACGACTACGGTGCAGGATGGTCCATCCCCTACACCGACTAAGATCCAGCAAGATCAAGTGGAAGCTGTTGTTGAGGGGGAGGTCGTCTCCGGCGAGAGGCACCGAGGTGTGTTCAAGTTGATCATCCTCCCTCAAGAATCATCAGCGACATCAATTAACGCACGACACGGTCGAGGTCCAGAAATGTTTCTCACTTTGCTCATTCAGCTTTTGTTGCTACCTTTGAGCCGAAAGACATTGGACACGCACTCTCTGATCCTAATTGGGTGAACGCTATACATGAGGAGTTAGAGAATTTTGAGAGAAACCAAGTTTAGGAGTTGGTAGAGCCACCACCACATTGCAAACCTATTGGGACAAAATGGGTGTGGAAGAACAAAGAGGGAGAGAATGGTGAGGTGGTGAGAAACAAGTCGAGGTTGGTTGCTCAGGGTTATAGCCAGAAAGAGGGGATAGACTATGAGGAGACATTTGCTCATGTAGCCCGTTTGGAGGTGATTAGGATCCTTCTAGCCTTTTCTGTGGCTAAAGGGTTCAAATTGTACCAAATGGATGTGAAGAGTGCCTTCTTGAATGGGTTTTTGGAGGAAGAGGTTTATGTGAAGCAACCACCTGGCTTTGAGAGTGTTGAGTTCCCACACCGAGTGTATAAACTGAGGAAGGCTTTGTATGGGCTGAAACAAGCTCCCCCCAAGGTTGAGGGGGTTCTTGTTCAGCAAGGGGTTTGAGATGGGCAAAGTAGATAAGACTCTATTTCTCCTCAGGCAGGGTGATGATATCCTAATTATTCAGGTGTATGTGGATGATATTGTCTTTGGTGGCTCGTCTCACTCTTTGGTTGCAAGGTTTGTAGAGGACATGAGCAAAGAATTCGAGATGTCTATGATGGGAGAATTGCAGTTCTTTCTCGGGCTTCAGATCAAGCAGGCTAAGAAGGGAACATTTGTACATCAAGCCAAGTACACAAAGGACATCCTCAAGAAGTTCAAGATGGACGTCTCGAAGCCCCTGTCGACACCGATGAGTACGACTACAACGCTGGATGCGGACGAGGACGGAGAGCCTGTTGACCAGAAGGAGTACCGGAGCATGATCGGCTCCCTCTTATACTTGACTGCGACAAGGTCAGACATACAGTTCGCTATGTGCCTGTGCACTCATTTTTAGGCATCGCCGAGGACTTCACACTCCTGTGCTTGGTCTTTGGTACTCAACGTCCTCTTCTCTTTCGCTTCTTGGTTTTTCGGATGCCAACTTTGCGGGGTGTCGTGTCGATAGGAAATCGACTTTGGGTACTTGTCAGTTTTGGGTTCCTCACTTGTTTCTTGGTCGTCTCACAAATAGTCAAGTGTAGCTCAGTCTACCACAGAAGCCGAGTATGTAGCTGCCGCTAGTTGTTGCTCCCAGCTACTTTGGATCTCCTACACGCTGAGTGACTTTGGTGTGGAGTGTACCCATGTTCCTCTCATGTGTGATAGCACTAGTGCCATTAGTGTTGCCAAAAATCCTATGCTACACTCCAGAACCAAACATATAGAGGTGAGGTACCCTTTTTTTGAGAGACAATGTGGAGAAGGGAAACATAGACTTAATCCATGTGCCAATCGAGAAACAGCCCGCTGATATCCTGACAAAGCCTTTGGACCAAGCTACCTTTTCTCGTTTGTGGGGTGAGCTTGGTGTGGTTTTTCCTTTTTGAGCTTGGGTTGGGGTTCTAATGTACATATGCATCCTGCATTTTCATTCTTGTATCATATCATGTACAACATCTTTGTATCATAGACTGCATTTGTATCATATGCTTTAGAGAATGTGCTTCTCCTATATACATTGATCACTGTGATATGCTGGATGTGAGCTTATGATCTTGCTTGTGAGCTCTTGTGATGTATAGCTATGTTGTTGGTAGCTTTGAGATATATGCTTGTGAAATGGCTTGTTTTTGTGAAAATGCTATATATGATCCTCTCTTGTGAGTATAATGCCCTTCATACTCATTTTGTGCTCAAATGACTATATCTTGCTTAATTTGTGCTTGGGTATCATGCTCTTTTCATTTGGGGTCAAAGACCCATTTGTCACCATGAATGTTTAGCCTACATGTTACCTTGTGGAGGAGCTAAGCTTCTTTTTGCCGCAAAGGCACTTCATGTACCATGCTTAATTTTAAATCATGAAATTGGTATCATGAAATGTCTATGCTTGAAAAATATGCTTCCATGTTATGTGCTTTAAATTCCTTATCTTGGGTGCTAAACCATTGCATGATGTCTACCATTGAGAAACATGTTTAGAAGTAGATACATGGCCCGGTGGCTTTGACATTACATGAGATAGCTTGTAGGTGTTTATGATGATCTTGTGATGAGAACTCGTGACCTTGCGTGAAGTTTGTGGGTTATATGTTGTTTGTGCTTATTTTGGCTATGTCGAGATCCTATGCTCATGAGATGGAATTTTTGTTGAAAAATGCTTCATTCTGATTATGGCTATGTCACATGCTTATATATTCCTTTCTATCTTGCTCGCGATGCTTGTACTGAATATGTGGCTATCTTGCTTGTCTATGTCTCATTTCCAGCATGTTGTAGTGCTCTTTGTCTATTTGAGAAGCACATGCTTACATTTGTAGACTTGATTCATGCATTACCAACAAGGGGGAGAGAAGTACCCAATTCATTCAAAAAGGGGGAGTTTTGCATCAAGGGGGACAAAAATGGGGAAAAATGAATTTGTTCAGGGGGAGCTAGCATTCATGCTTTGGGAGCTCTTTTGTCGTCTGAATTTGATTTGTGCTCTTTTGCCGATGGTGTCGAGCCCTTTTGCCTCACCTTGAGGAGTCGGTAATTTTTGGAGTATTTTGTCTCGGTTGTGTCGAGTCATTTCCCTTGCCTTAGGGGACCAAGACTTCTTCTCTCAAGTGATCTCGTTTTGGCTTTTGTTTGGCTTTTGATCACTTGTTTGAGTTTTTGGTTCATTTCTTTTCTTTTTCTCTTTTCTCTGAATTGGGTACTGTGTGTGTTGTCAATGCACTCATCAAGGGGGAGTTTGAGGACCGAAGCGTCTGAGGACCAGTGATGGTCGCTCCCAGATGTGATGAGTGATTGACAACATGGTGTGGACTGCCCCTTGGCCGAGTATTGCAGGTGTAGGTTGCGGCTTGATTTGCATTGGTGCAGGTGAAGAGCGAGCGCCAAAGGTCTTAGCCTTGTGGGGCTTCCGAGGAGTGGAGATACAAGTAGGCTCGGCTCGATGAACTCGGTGGTCGAACGGGATCAAGTGAGGGCCGCATGGTGGCAAGAAAAGTAAGACAAAGTCGTGGACAGGAGCCGGTGCAGGGTAGCGGCTCATGACCCGAGTCTGCACGTGGGGTTTGCGGCGGTTCACCACAAAACCATCAGGTTACTTGGTTGAGCCACAAAACCAAGACTGGAGGCTCGGTGGGCGGAGACGGGATCCGGGCACGCCGAGAAGCTTCGATGTCGGGGGACACGCGGCAGGATCGCGGGGCTTGCGTCAGGAGGACGCAGACTGCGGTGAAGGCGTGGCCGCCCGATGAAAAGGATCACTACTTGACCAACTTGCCCCTAAAGGGTGTGTATCTTCCTTTATGTTCTAGGGGTAGCTTGGTCATTTGCCCAACCCTGAGAGACTTCATATATATATATATATATATATATATATAGGGTTCCAGTGCAACTCATCCATCCGGACTGCTTCTCTTTTTCCCTGCTCTTTAGGCTAGATTTTCTTCATGATTTTGTAGAGAATCTAACCTCTGGTTGTATGGAAGCATTCATGGTTGCGTCGATTTCCTTCTTTTGGCTCGAGTGATTTTCGTGTCTTTTTCGAGTCTTTTTGTGGGATTTTCATGTGCGGCTTGTTCCTTCGATTCTGAGGTGTTTGTGTTCGATTTTGTTCGTGGGGATCATGGATAGATGTCTTGTGCATCTTTGTGCTTGATCTTGACCCCTCAAACGTCAGATTTGGCCTTCAATTCGAGGATTTCGGTTGGAACTCTTGCTTTATTCTTGAGCTCGGTAGAATCTTGATTCCTCTAGTCTTAGTGGATTTGGGGCTCCAAATCTGTAAGTATAGCATCTCCTAGAGGTGCTTCACCTTCTCCTATGATTTGGTAGCATTCCTTTGGTTGATTCGAGAGATCGGGCAAAGGGAAGGAAGAGTTTACCTTCAAAGGGTCGGGCTCGGGCTGCTATTACCGTGCCTGGCAGACCGTCCGTGTGGTCCATGTGGATCGTCCGCGAGGAGGGGCTCAACCAGGTGTTCGTCGTGTTCTTCGCGAGTTCTTGAGTCCCTTCATTTTGATCCGTCGAGTGGTTAGGTTTTGGTTGCAAGGAGTTGGCTGGACCGTCCGCCCGGAGAGGCCGGACTTTTCCGCGAGGCTCAGAGCGTCCGCGGTGCTCGCCCGGACCGTCCGAATTTCCTCGGTGCATACTAGAGGTTCGGGGTTATTTTTCGGACTGTCCGCCCTATACCCGCGGACCGTCCGCCCCGCTCTCGGGGACCGTCCGCCCGGACACTGCGGACCGTCCGCCCCGAGCTTCGCAGAGTGCCTAAGTCCCTTGCTCTTTGAGTTGTTCTTCCGTGTTGCTTTGAGTCGGGACTTGTTCCTGGGGTTGGTAGGTTCGTTGTGACTACGCATCCTTGGCAAGCTCGTATGGGAATCCAAGGTTCTGATTTTGGGATTGTGCTGACTTTTCTTTGGAGAAATTTTTGTCGGCTCCCATTCACTCTCCCCCTCTCTGGTCGCCTAATCGGTCTTTCAGAGGTGACCTTCGATGAGACACAGCCACGTAGTTCGTTGGTCTTTGAATGTGTAGGTGACGATGGACTTGGCGAAGAGATTTTTGAGGATGAAGTGCAGGAACCAAGAGATGATGAAGATGGTGGTGTGGCGCCCGCAGCTGAGCATGTACCTACTACTTCGACTATGATGGAGAACGGACCCTCTCCTACACCCACGATGACGTGCCGAGATCAAGAGGAAGTTGTTGCTGAGGGGGAGGTAGCTTCCAGGCGAGAAACTCCCCGGTGAGTACAAGTGGATCACCCAACTTCGAGGATAATCGGGGACATCAACGAACGTACTACACGATCGAGGTTTCGAAACAACTCTCACTTTGCCCTTGCTGCTTTTGTTGCTTCTTTCGAGCCCAAAGACATTGGACATGTGCTTTCTGATTCCAATTGGGTGAATGCAATGCATGAGGAGTTGGAGAACTTTGAGAGAAACCAAGTTTGGGAGTTAGTGGAGCCTCCACCGGGTTGTAAGCCGATTGGGACAAAATAGGTGTGGAATAACAAAGAGGGAGAAAATGGTGAGGTGGTGAGAAACAAAGCGAGATTGGTTGCTCAGGGGTTTAGCCAGAAAGAGAGGATAGACTCTCCTGTGGCTCATTTAGAGGCGATTAGGATCCTTCTAGCCTTTTCAGTGGCTAAAGGGTTCAAATTGCACCAAATGGATGTGAAGAGTGCATTCCTGAATGATGTGTGGGAGGAAGAAGTGTATGTGAGGCAACCACCGAGGTTTGAGAGTTAGAAGTACCCCCACCGGGTGTACAAGTTGAGGAAGGCGTTGTATGGGTTGAAGCAGGCGCCTAGAGCTTGGTACGGTAGGTTGAGGGGTTCCTGTTTGAGAGAGGCTTTGAGATGGGGAAGGTAGATCAAACCTTATTTCTCCTCAGGCAGGGCATTGACATTCTAATTGTTCAGGTGTACGTGGATGATATTGTGTTTGGTGGCTCGTCTAACTCTTTGGTTGCAAGGTTTGCAAAAGAAATGAGCAAGGAATTCGAGATGAGCATGATGGGTGAGTTGTAGTTCTTCCTCAGCCTCCAGATCGAACAGTCGAAGTAAGGACCTTTTGTGCACCAAGCTAAATACATGAAGTACATTGTGAGGAAGTTCAAGATGGAGGACTCCAAGGCCATGACGACGCTGATGAGTACGATTACAGCACTGGATACGGACGAGGAAGGTGAACACGCGGACCAGAAGGGGTACCGGAGCATGATCGGCTCCCTCCTATACCTGACGGTGATGAGGCCGGACATACAATTCTTTGTGTGTCTATGCGCTCGTTTTCAAGCGTCTCCAAGGACTTCGCATCGGCAAGAAGTCAAGCGCATCTTCAGGTATTTGCGATACACCCCTGACTTCAGCCTTTGGTACTCCGCATCTTCTTCTTTGGAGCTTCATGGTTTTTTAGACGCGGACTTTGCCGGGTGTCGGTTGGATAGGAAGTCCACTTCTGGGACTTGTCAGTTTTTAGGGTCATCTTTGGTGTCTTGGTCTTCCCGCAAATAGTCAAGTGTTGCTCAATCTACTACCGAAGCCGAGTATGTAGCCTCTGCTAGTTGTTGTTCTCAGCTCCTTTAGATCACATACACCATGAGTGACTTTGGTGAGGAGTATACCCATTTTCCACTTCTATGTGATAGCACAAGTGCCATAAGTGTTGCAAAAAACCCAGTGCTCCATTCCAAAACCAAGCATATAGAAGTGAGATGCCATTTTCTGAGAGACAATGTTGAGAAAGGGAGAATAGCCTTGATCCATGTGCCCACACAAAACCAACTAGAGGATATTTTCATCAAGCCTCTAGATCAAGCAACTTTCACTCGCTTGCGGGAGAACTTGGTGTGTGTTTGGTTTCTTGATTTGGTGGTGGAAGCTCCTTTGTAGCATATGTACAGCTTTCCTTTTGTGCATTCTTGCATTTTGTATGGCATATGTATCATGATGTATAGGCATCTTTGTATCTTCGGTTTGCATTGCATTTGTATCATATGCATTGTGATAGGAAAACTTCTCTCATATACTTTGTTCACCATGACATGCTATGGATGATCTTGTGAGCTAGTTTGGTATGATATGGTTTAGTTTGGCATAACTCTTGATGATCTTGTTTTATATCCATGTGAGATAGCTATGCTTTTGAAAAATGCTAGTTGTAGGTCCTCTTGTGAGTAAATACCTTTATATGATCATGATATGTTTTCGTGGCTTTGTTATGCTTAATTTGTGCTTGGATAGCTTATTTTGATCATATGGGGCCAAAGGTCTTTTTGTCATCATGAATGTTTAGCCTACTTGCTTATCTTGTGAAGGGGCATAAGTTCCTTTTTGCTGCAAAGGCATTTCATGTACCAAGTATAAATCTAAAAATGGAATGTTTATTGCTTGGAAAATATGCTCTGATGTCAATTTTGCTTATTTAAATTGCTCTTGGATGCTAAATCGTTGCATGATGCCTACCATTGAGAAGTCTCATATATAGAAGTAGGCGCATGGCTCGATGACTTTGACATGACATGAGATGCTTGTGGGTGTTTATAATGATCTTGTGATTAGAATCGTTGTCCTAGCATGAAGTTTGTGTGATATTGTCACTTTGGCATGTTTTGCTCATGTTTAGGACTTTGCTCATGAGAGGGATTTTTTTCAGAAAATACATATTTTAATCTTAGCTTTGTCCAATGGTTATGGAACTTGGTGATCTTGTAGCTAAAGTTCATACGAAGCTATAGAGTATCTAACTTGCTCATTTGGACATGTGTAGCATCTTGTGGTGAATTTTGTCTCTTTGAGAAGCTATAGGTTGAATATTTCCAAATTTTGCTTTAATTCATGCATTGTCACCAAGGGGGAGAAGTTTGTACATGTTTTGGGCACCTGGGAGCATTTGGAAGGTGTTCAAAGTGATTCGGGTAGGTTTCGGAAAAGTTCGTGTGCAAGGCGGTTTCTTGGGGCGGTCTAACCGCCCCAGGCGGTCAGATCCCAGGAAGGGGCGGTCTGACCGGCCCAGGAAAGCGGTCTGACCGGCCCAGGAAAGCGGTCTGACCACCCTGGGCAGTGAGCATGTGTTTTGCTCCTTCTTTTGCATTCCCAAGTTGCATTGCTGCATTGGTTCAGGGGGAGCTTGCATATGTGCAGGGGAGATCTTGTGTGAGTTTGTGTTTTGCCTGCTTTGGTGGCTTTTGCTCTTGTGTGAGCTTGTTTTTGTCTCGGTTGTGTTGAGTCGTTGCCCTTGCCTAAGGGGACCGAGACTTTCTTCTTCAAGTGATCTTGCTCTTTGCCTTTCTTTTGGCTTTCGATCGCTTGTTGAAGTTCTTTTGTTCGTTTCTTTTCCTTTTCTCTTGTGGTTACCAAATGTGTGTGTTGTCAATGCACCCATCAAGGGGGAGATTGAGAGCCTATGTGGTTGGAGGACTGGTGGATGGTCACTTCCAAGTGTGATGAGTGATTGACAACGTTGTGTGGACTAACTCTTGGCTAAGTATTATAGGTGCAGGTTGCGCCTTGATTGGTGTCGGTGCTGGTGAAAAACAAGTGCGAAAGGTCTATGCCAGTGGGTCTCCAGGTGTGGAGCAGACAAGTAGGCTTGGTTCGAGGGACCCAGTGGCCGACGGGGTCAAGTGCGGACCGCATGGTGGCAAGAACAGCAAGACGAAGTCATGGACGGTTTCTTGGTTGAGCCTCAAAACCAAGGTCAAGTCGGGACGACTGTGGGGGCCAAGACATGAGTGGAGATTGGCGGGAGGCCACACCAAGTCCGCGGGGTTTCCAGTGGTTCATCACAAAACCACTGGGTTTCTCGGTTGAGCCACAAAACCGAGGCCGAAGACTCGACGGAGGAGGGGAGGCCACCCAGGCCAGTCTAACCGCCCAGGTGGGGCGGTCTGACCGCCTGGGTCGCAGCGCCAAGAAACTTCGAAGCGGAGGACACGCGGCATGATCGCAAGAGTTGCGTTGGTGATACGCGGGCTTGCGGTGGATGCGCATCCGTCTAATGGTGCTGACATGAAGACTTCCCAAATTGCCCTTCAGGGGTGTGTATCTCTATTATGTTAGTAGGGGTATTATAGTATTTCGGTTGCCCCCATATAAACTTGTGAGAGGTGGGATGGCAGCCAACTCTTGGAACCCTAGTTCATTTGCTTCCCTAGTTTTCCGTTTCTAGTTTTCCTCTAGGCTGACATGAGAGCTTCATGGTGAGATCTTGAGAGAGGGATGGATGTTCAGGCAGCTTGCTAGACCTTGTATGAACCTTCATGGTATGTGTAGAAGATTCGGCGTGGTTCATCTTGTGTCCCTTTGTCTCCCAACATTTTTCCCTTTTTGGTGATTTTCGGAGCTTTTTCTTGGGAATTTCGAGTTGAAGTTTTGAAGGTGTTTTCTTGCGGGATTCTTGTTGGGTGTCATGTATGAGGACCTTGTGCCTCTTTGCTTGGTGACCTTGCCCCAGCAATCCCCCCGAAACGGCTTCGATTTGGTGGTTTTTCGAGTTCCTCGAGTTCATAACCTAGAGAGCCAAGATTCGCGATTCCCTTTAATTGAGAGCACTTCGGTGGATTTCCTTTTGTGGAGAGGTTCCCCAGGAGGAAACCTAGCTATCCCCGAAGTTTCGTTGCAATCCGTGGGGTGAATCGGGAGATCGGGCGATGGGAAGTTGAGGGTTGACCCGCGGCAAGGTTTTCTAGGTGGGGTGGTCTAACCGCCCTGGGTCTTCCAGGTCGAAGTTTTGATTTTGCCGGATCTTTCTCTGTGAGTTTGTTCGCCTTGATCAGGAAGCGTTCTGGTGAAATCTTGGTTGGTTTTGAGCCTGTTTGCAGGGTTTTCCGTGCAGGTGTTTCTCGCTGGGTACAGGAGGTTAGACCGCCCCTGGGAGGAGGTCTAACCACCCTAGGCTCGTTCGGTGAAGTTCTCGTTTTCGCCAAGATTTTCTGGTAGCTAGCTTGTCCTTGACCAGAGGATCTTATGGCTGAAACCGGGGAGAGTTTTCGAGCTCGAGAGAGTGTTTTCGGTTGTTTTCCGGTTGTCAGGCACAGGCGGTCTAACCGCCCCCTCCATGCGGTCTGACTGCCCCTGCCCGGGCAGATAGGCTTCGTGTTGTTTCCGTTGCGGGGTGTGTGTGTGTGTGTGTGTGTGTGTGTGTGTGTGTGTGTGTGTGTGTGTGTGTGTGTGGAAGCTTTGGTTGGAAGTTTTGTTTTATCCTAGGACCAGTAGCACTCTTGTGGCTGCGTGGTCTTGGCAAACGGAAGGTAGTGTGCGGAGCGTGTGATTTTAAGTACCCGACCAAGTTCGTCTTGTTGGAGAAGACATCTCCTTCAAGAAGAATTTTTATCGGCTCCCATTCACTCCCCCGCCCCTCTCAAGTCACCAGTTTGGTCCTTCGATTTCCAGCATCGTACAGTCGCTTTTTGAGGGCGTCGAGTATCATCCCATTGGCGTATTCCACTTGGCCGTTGTCACGTGGATGTGCGACAAAGACGTACCGGAAATTGATCCCACTGTTCTCGCACTACTCCCAGAACTGGTGCTTGTTGAAGTTTGAACCAAGGTCTGTGATGATGCGGTTGGGGAACCTGTAGTGATTCACGATCTCATCCAAGAAGTCGAGTACTCTGTCGGCCTTGGGGTAGGTAACAGGCTTGACCTCGATCCACTTGGTCAACTTGTCAATAGCCACCAAGATTTTGGTGAATCCCCCTGGCGCAGTTGGTAAAGGGCCAATCATGTCTATCCCCCAGCAAGTGAAAGGCCGGGTTGGTGGTATAGTTATGAGCGTGTAGGCAGGAACATGTTGCTGCTTGGTGAAGAATTGGCATCCTTTGCACTTCTTGACTACTCCCTCCGTCCCAAAACGAATGACGTTTTAGGATTCAAAATTTGTCCCAAAAAGAATGACGTTTTACCTAATTTGGCATGTGTGTATGTGCATGTGGGCATACAACAATCAATTAGCACCAAATATAGCAAATAAATAGGGGCAATCATGGTCATTTTACTTCCTTAATAATCTGTCTTAAAATTTGTAGAATGACATTCTTTTTGGGACGAAGGGAGTAGTTCTTCTGCATCGGCCGGAGCTGTGGGCTAGTAGAACACTCGTCAAAAAGCTTTACCCACAACGGTCCGAGAGGACGCATGGTTGCCGTAGATTCCTTCGTGTATCTCCTACAAGATGTCCTTGCCTTCTTCCTGAGAGATGCACTTCATGAGTAAACCTGAAGAAGCGCCTCACCTGTAGAGCTTGTCTCTGACTAGTACGTAGAGCTTTGCACGGCGTGTTATCTCCTCAGCCTCTGCCTTGTTGGAAGGTATGACTTGCTCCTTGATGTAGTTGATGAAGGGAGTACGCCAATCCACATCAATTATCAGCACCTCTTGAGTAGTATTGGACTAACCAGGATTAGTAGGCAGAGGTGTAGACGGCTGCTCTAGTATGGATGGCTTGTGAAGTTTGTGAATAAAGACCCCTACAGGTACTTGAGCACGAGAAGATCCTAGCTTTGACAAGACGTCAGTGGAAACGTTGTTGTCACAGATGACTTGGTGGAACTCGAGACCATACCATTTGTTCTTGTCAGGCATAGACCCCGGGTACCCATATAAGGAAGGATGAAGACGGACTTCTACTAGAATTCCCCTATAATCCTACTAGGACTCATACCGTGTAATTCTACTAGGACTCGTACCTTGTAACCAACTAGGCACCCGCCCCCTGGACTATATAAAAGAGGGCCGGGTACCTAGGAAGACAACTAACACCTCAACACCCAAGCGCATGGCACAATATACTACACCAAACAGGACATAAGGTACACTACTCTGGCTACCCGAACCTGTATAAATTTGTGTCTTGTGTCCTTGCGCATACCTTCGAGTTCCAGGTTATGGCGATCGTCCACTATCTACTCTCCGATTGGTACCCCCTATGGTGCTTGCCAGATATAAAACTCTGACATTGGCGCATGCCTTGTGGCAAACGTCACGATCATTGGGCGATTTCGAGGGACCTTTTCAAATCAACTAGCTCGATGGCGCGAAAGAAGAAATCGACTATTTTTCTCCACGTATTGAGTTCCGGTGACTCGGGGTGATGCATCAAAACCAAGACGGAATCAATTCAGTATTTTCTATCCGCACTGCAGAAAAAAATCCCCCGTCCCCATCTCAAGACCGAGTCAAATCAGAAACTGACCGCAATCCAGCAACTCATCGAGTCTGAAAGCAATTAGCAGTTACTTGAGGATGCGGCGGATCAAGCTATTGAGTTCGTATCAAAAATGCTGAAGTCCTCCACGTGCATCAGCCTCTGAATTTATAATCACACATGAAGCAAGCAAGAATTCTAAGGTGTTGTGCTACGCGCACATGGGAAGCCTACCCAAGAGCTCAGGATCTTTACTCCATGCCAGGGTTTTTTTAACCGTGGTATGAGCGGTCGGTTCGAGGAAAAAAACCGAGCGGTAAACTGTTGGCTCCGGTTTTGTAGGTTCGGTTTGATACTTTTTACCGCGGTTTTTTTAAACCGGACCGCAACAGTTTTAGTAGTTACCGCGATATAAATTGCAGTTTGCAACGATAAAAAAACCATGCTCCATGCATACAATTGTTGTACACAAGTACGACTACGTCGAAGTCTGGTTGCATCTACACCAACGGACGACTACCTAGATTGCTCATCTTGACTAGTTTCGACTAAAAAATAAGTCGAGAACGACTTCTCGCAACATCAACAACTAGTCGGATCCACCTCTGACTAGTCAACTTCACCAACAACCGTTGCGGCTCCATTGCCGATCGCCACGAATTCGTCGACGCTCGTCCACGAATCAAACTAAGTCACTTATTTCAATAATTATTGTTTATTTGGCTTGTTTTCCACATATAGGAACCAACACCAAAAGACTACTTCGTGTACGCCTCTCGACGGCTACTTGCCAACAAAGCTACACTGTGCCAACTATTTCTTGGGGATGGTGACTGACCGCCACAGCTTGGTGCACCAAATTAGGAGGCTCTTGCCACGACGTTTCGTGTACTGAATGCTGGGGGCGCACAGTGGCTACACCCTGAGGAGTCACTGCGCACAACACGCGTTCTCTTCTCTCCTCCACGCGGAAGAATCTCAATGACTACTTTACACGCAATCACGCTCTCTCTTGTCGCCATGCCGACTACCTTTGTCTACCTCTTAATGCTCGCTTCAGTAGCACATGCCTCTATATGTGCAAAGCCTCAGCTCTCCTGGCATGACTTCACGCCCACAATGGCTTTGGCTAAATAGAGACCTAACGGAGATCGGGTCCTTAACCGCATCAGGCTAACTACTCGGCGATTTACAACTGCAACAAGAGCATGAAACATGACATTTACATTTATATTCATATTTGTATTTGTCATTTGTAGATTCAATTTCTCCAAATATGCTACATAATGTACGCATCTTCCCTTTCAGGTCACGCTCCGGCGACGATTGTCCAGGACGCTCCGCGTACCTCCACCAGCGCGCTAGTTCCCAAACTCTGGAGGCTACGTACCAAATCACTACTCAATGGCGACTCGAGTAGTCTCCGCTAGCTCGGGGGCTCAGCACCAACAACTACTTGACGTGACTCCTACGGCTCAACTGGCGATGAGCTCGGGGGCTGAACGCTACAAGAGTACTCGGATGATGACTCCCACAAACACTAAAGACCCTTGGATTGATTCTTCAATAGTTCATGGCTCAGGGGCTACTAGGCTAAACCGATCGGTAGATTTTTTTCAAGATGGAAATTGACTCAAGATTGACCCTCAGCTAGAGTCCACGACTCAACCTAAGGCTCAGGGGCTACTCCATATGGAGTGTGATTTCGCAATTGCACTTCAATATAATCTCGACTTCAAGACAGATGAGCTGGACCACCTTCCAGCCTCGTGGCAGTTCAAGTACTATGGAAGACATCTCCAAGTAGTACTCGAGGACGCTCAACAACAACTCGAAGAGGCTTCAAGACTACTTGAACTACTACTCTCAACTACAAAGTGCTCAGGAGCTTGTAGGGCATACAACCCGGGTACCCATATAAGGAAGGATGAAGACAGACTCCTACTAGAATTCCACTATAATCCTACTAGGACTCATACCGTGTAATTCTACTAGGACTCCTACCTTGTAACCAAATAGGCACCCGCCCCCTGGACTATATAAAGGAGGGCCGGGTACCAAAGACAACCAACACCTCAACACCCAAGCGCAGGGCACAATATACTACACCAAACAGGACATAGGGTACACTACTCTGGCTGCCCGAACCTGTATAAATCTGTGTCTTGTGTCCTTGCGCATACCTTCGAGTTCCAGGTCATGGCGATCGTCCAATATCTCCTCTCTGATTGGTACCCCCTATGGTGGTTGCCAGATATAAAACTCTGACATTGGCGCCCGCCTTGTGGCGATCATCACGATCATTGGGCGAATTCGAGGGACCTTTTCAAATCAACCAGCTCGATGGCGCGAAAGAAGAAATCGACTATTTTTCTCCATGTATTGAGTTCCGGCGACTCGGGGTGATGCGTCAAAACCAAGACGGAATCAATTCTGTATTTTCTATCCGCGCTGCAAAAAAAATCCCCTGTCCCCATCTCAAGACCGAGTCAAATCAGAAACTGACCGCAATCCAGCAACTCATCGAGTCCGAAAGCAATTAGTAGTTACTTGAAGAAGTGGCGGATCAAGATATTGAGTTTGTATCAAAAATGCTAAAGTCCTCCACGTGCATCAACCTCTGACTTTATAATCACACATGAAGCAAGCAAGATTTCTAAGGTGTTGCGTTGCACGCACACGGGAAGCCTACCCAAGACCTCAGGATCTTTACTCCATGCACACAATTGGTGTACACAAGTATGATTATGTCGATGTCTGGTTGCATCTGCACCAACGGACGACTACCCAGACTGCTCATCTCGACTAGTTTCGACTAAAAATTAGTCGAGAACGACTTCTCGCAACATCAACAATTAGTCGGATCCGCCTCTGACTAGTCAACTTCACCAACAACCATCGCGGCTCCATCGCCGATCCCCACGAATTCATCGACGCTCATCCACGAATCAAACTAAGTCACTTATTTCAATAATTATTGTTTATTTGGCTTGTTTTCCACATACAGGAACCAACACCAAAAGACTACTTCGTGTACACCTCTCGACGGCTACTTGCCAACAGAGCTACATTGTGCCAACTATTTCTTGGGGATGGTGACTGACTGCCAAAGGCTTGGTGCACCAAATTAGGAGGCTCTTGCCATGATGTTTCATGTACTGAGTGCTGGGGGTGCACAGCGGCTACACCCTGAGGAGGCACTGTGCACAACACGCACTCTCTTCTCTCCGTCACGCGGAACAATCTCAATGACTACTTTACAAGAAATTGCGCTTTCTCTTGTCGCCATGCCGACTACCTTTGTCTACCTCTTAATGCTCGCTTCAGTAGCACATGCCTCTATCTGTGCAAAGCCTCAGCTCTCTTGGCATGCCTTCACGCCCACAATGGCTATGGCTAAATAGAGACCTAACAGAGATCGTGTGCTTAACCGCATCAGGCTAACTACTCGGCGATTTACAACCGCAACAAGAGCATGACACATGACATTTACATTTATATTCATATTTGTATTTGTCATTTGTAGATTCTATTTCAACAAATATGCTACAAAATGTACGCATCTTCACTTTCAGGTCACGCTATGGCGATGACTGTCCAGGACGCTCCGCGTACCTCCACCAGTGCAGCTAGTTCCCAAACTCTGGAGACTACATACCAAATCACTACTCAATGGCGACTCGAGTAGTCTCCGCTACCTCAGGGCCTCATCACCAACAACTACTCGACATGGCTCCTACGGCTCACCTGGCGATGAGCTCGGGGGCTGAACGCTACAAGACTACTCGGATGATGACTTCCGCAAACACTGAAGACCCTTTGATTGATTCTTCAATCGTTCAAGGCTCAGGGGCTACTAGGCTACACCCATCAGTTGATTTTTTTCAAGATGGAAATTGAATCAAGATTGACCCTTAACTAGAGTCCATGACACAACCTAAGGCTCGGGGGCTACTCCATATGGAGTGTGATTTCGCAATTGCACTTCAATATAATCTCGACTTCAAGACAGATGAGCTGGACCACCTTCCAGCCTCGTGGCAGTTCAAGTACTATGGAAGACATCTCCAAGTAGTACTCAAGGACGCTCAACAACTACTCGAAGAGGCTTCAAGACTACTCGAACTACTACTCTCAACTACAAAGTGCTCAGGGGTTGTAGGGCATACAACCCGGGTACCCATATAAGGAAGGATGAAGATGGACTCCTACTAGAATTCCCTTGTAATCCTACTAGGAATCATATCGTGTAATCCTACTAGGACTCCTACCTTGTAACCAACTAGGCACCCACCCCCTGGACTATATAAAGGAGGGTCGGATACCTAGGAAGACAACCAACACCTCAACACTCAAATGCAAGACACAATATACTACACCAAACAGGACATAGGGTACGCTACTTTTGCTACCCGAACCTGTATAAATTTGTGTCTTCTGTCCTTGCGCATACCTATGAGTTTCAGGTCATGGCAATCGTCCACTATCTACTCTCCGACGGGTACCCCCTATGGAGGGTGCCGGATATAAAGCTCCAATAGTTCTTGAGCTTGCAGACCTCTTGGAAGTAAGCATCCATGTTCTCTTTGTTGCGGTCCAGGAGTTGTTGACTTGGTTGATGACCACAACAGAGTCGCCATAGACGAGTAGTCTCTTGATGCCGAGAGAAATATCCAGTCAGAGCCTGTGTAGAAGGGCTTCATACTCTGCTTTGTTGTTTGAGACCTTCCAGAAGATCTGAAGGATGTACTTGAGTTGTTCACCCCTGGAGAGATCAGTAGAATTCCCACACCTGCGCCTTCAAGCTTGAGAGAGCTAGTTCGGTTCTCACAAAGATTTTTTATCGGCTCCCATTCACTACCCCCCTCTCTGGTCGCCAGTTTGGTCCTTCAAAAGGGAGACCCCATTCTCCAAGCCTTGAGATGAATCGATTGAGTGCCACCATGCATCCGGTTAGCTTCTGGACATTCTTGATGGTAGCTGGAGAGGCCTTGCTGGTGATGGCGAAGATCTTCTCGGGATTAGCCTCGATGACTAATGATGAACCTGAGTAATTTCTCTAATGGTACGCCGAAGACGCACTTGGTGGGGTTGAGCTTCCACTGGTACTCGCAGAGCGAGGCAAAGGTCTCTTCAAGGTCGGCGATGAGCGTATCAAGATGCCTGGTCTTGAAGACAACATCATCCACATAGGCTTCGACGTTCTTGGATAGCTCGTTGATAGGTAGCGTCGGCATTCTTCAACCCGAAATACATTATGGTATAGCAGTAGGCGCCAAACAGGGTGGTGAACATGGTCTTCTCTTGATCTTCTTCCTTGATTGTGATCTGATGGTACCCAGAGTAGTAGTCGAGGAAGCATAGGAGTGCACAACCCGCCGTGGAGTCGATGACTTGATCAATCCGCGGCAACCCAAAAGGATCCTTAGGGCAATGCTTGTTCAGGTCCATGTAGTCGACACACATCCTCCACTCCTTGGTGTTCTTCTTCTTGACCAGAACAGGATTAGTGAGCCACTAAGGATGAAAGACTTATCTGATGAAGCTAACCATGAGTAGTTTCGTGAGTTCCTTTTCGATGGCGTCCCTGCGGTCTTGAGCGAATCTGCGGAGGTGTTGTCGCTTCGGTGTAGCTTTAGGATTGACGTTGAGTGAGTGCTCAATCAACCTCCTAGGCACACCTACATGTCCGCTAGTTTCCAGGCGAAGATGTCGCGGTTTGCCTGAAGGAAGTTGACGAGTGTGACTTCCTATTTGGGGTCCAGGCCTGTCCCGATCATGGTCACCTTGCTGTTGTCGCCGGTGTCCAGATTGATAGCTTTGAGTTGGACTTCCTCCATTAGCTGCAGCTTGTGAGTGGTGTCAGTCTTCTTCGAGATTTCGAGCTCGCTCAAAGCAAGCTTCTTGGATGTGGCGAAGACTGCCATTATAGCGTTGGGTACTTGATTTGTAGCAGCAAGCTCCATGGCTTCAGTGTCGTAGTCGTAGGAGCGCTTCAAGTCCCCTTGCAGAGCGAGTACGCCCTTGGGTGCTGGCATCTTGAGTACTAGGTAGACATAATGTGGGATAGCCATGAACTTGGATAGAGCAGTTCGACCGAGGATGGCGTGGTACGAAGTCTCGAAGTCAGCAACCTCAAATTTGATGTACTCCGTACGGTAGTTCTCCTTTGTCCAGAAGGTGACAGGCAGCACGACTTGTCCAAGCGGGACTGCTGCGTTGCCAGAGATGATGCCATAGAATGGCGAATTGGTCTTGGTGAGCATGTTAGTAACATTGAGGCCCATCTTCTTCAAAGTCATGGCAAATAGAATGTTGAGACCGCTACCACCGTCGATCAGCACCTTGGTGAGTCTGGAGCCTGCAACCACCGGGTCCAGGACGAGAGGGAATCGCCTTGGCTCAAAGAAACTAGTCCATTGATCGGCCCGAGAGAAGTGACAGGAACCTCGGACCACTAGAGAAAAGTGGAGGTAGCTGGCTCAATGGACATAATCTCCCTAAGGATAAGCTTCTGCGAGCGCTTCGTGGGTAGTCCGCCGAAGATGACATTCACTGTGTTGATATGATCTTGGAAACCATCATTTTTATCAGAATCGTCTTTCTTTCCCTTGCGCCCACGATACTTTGGATTTGCGGATTCTGGAGTGTGCTTCAAGGCGTGATGAAGCTGATAACATTGCTCGGTGGTGTGGTTATTGTCCGGGTGCCATGGGCACTTTGCCTTGAGTAGTTGTTGAAAGTGGGGAGATTCTGCGCTCTTGGGGTCCTTGGAAGACCGCTCCATGGTAGCATAGTGTTGTCAGGCTTGCGATTAGGATTGCTCGAGTAGTTATTACTCGTGCGGTTGACTTACTGCTGATTGTTGTTGTTGCCACCATTGTTCTTGTTACCCGAGTTCTTGCCGTGCTGAGGTTCGTACTTGGCGCGAGCCTTGTCTACCTCATCAGCCCAAGCTTGGACCAAAGTCTTCAGCTTGGTGATGGTACTCTGGCGTGTGCGTGTGAAGTCAATGTAGGTGCGCTTGTCAAAGAGACCTTCTTGGAAGGTGTCGATAATCTCTTTGTCAGTAACTTTACAACGAAAGCACGCTTGTCGAAGAAACAGTGCATGTAGTCGCGGAGGGATTCGCCTTACTTCTGCTTGATTTGGGTGAGATCCATCTGGTTGCCGTGGCGGCCCAAAGAGCTGGCAAAGTTGCTGGTGAAGACCTTCTTCAGTTGTTCCCATTTGTCGATGCAGTCATCCTTGAGGGACTCAAGCCATGTGAGAGGTGTTTGCTCCATGCAAAAAGGGAAGTAGACGCACTTGGTGTCGTCGTTGCCCCCGACGTTGGCGATAGACATCCCGTAACAGCGCAACTACTACGTTGGATCTTGTTTGCCATCGTACTTGGAGATGCCAAGAGGCTTGAACTTTTCAAGTAGTAGAAGAACCCAGAGGTGCTTCGTGAAGGCTAGGAAGGAGTCCAAGTCAGTGTCTTTGTCCGCGTCCTTAGCATGGTGCCTGCTGTTGATAGTGTATTTAGCATCATAGGCGGTCTTGCGGGAGCCGCTGTTGACACTAGCTTCATGACCGTCGTCCCTGACTCAGTTGCTTGCTTTTGGTCGGATGGTGCGGTTAGGAGTAGGTGCTCCACCACTGCCACCGGCTCCACTACTGCCATGATGGCTTGCCTCTCGATTGTTGTCGCTCAACAAGGCGTGGCACTACTCGGCTAGTTCTTCGATCCTCAAACCAGCGGTGTCTCGGGGCATGGAGCGACCCAAGACGTTGATGGAGTTGATGGAGTCTTTCGGAGTCTGGTGAGCCTTGTTTGCAACTGCTTCCAAAGCTTCATTGAGATTCCGGATGGGTAAAGCTTCCTCGAGTTGTCTGCGAAGTGTCGCACGCTCGGCATTTCTCACACGGCGGTCTGTCTTTTGTTGTGGCATTTTGTCGGCTGGAGCATCTGCTGAGAGCTCATCGTCGGTGACATCTTTGGGGAAGGGCCAGTTCTGACGAGAGCCTTCAGCAGCGTCAATGACAAAACTTTCCTGTCGAGGCGAGTAGTTCATAGAGCTCGAGTAGGAGATGATTTGAGTGTCGCCGTCGCCTGCAGATGTTGGAGTGTCTTCTACGTTGTCGGGGCCTGAGCCAATCTCAGTATCACTGGTGCCTTCATCAAGTGGCATGCCCTCCTGGAACGGTAGGTCGTCCAGGCTTGCGACGAGGCGCGAGTTGCAGTTGGAGGCTAGCTCGAACGACTTCTGATCAGGCCAGTAGACGAATCGACCTTTTGGCGTTGATGTGACAACCAGGCCTTGACCAGGGGCAGTGAGGAGCTTTTCTTCAGATGAGTCTTTGCCGTAGTCGAACTCGTACTCAGAAGAGTCCAAGTCAAAGTAGTCGAGCATCAAGTCCGAGTCCAAAGAGTACTTGAGCATTGGTTCCTTGCCAAGGCGTTGGAGCTTGGGGAGTGCTACCTGGTAAGCGATGTCAGCGTTGCGGAGTCAGAAGAGGAGCTGCTGCGGAATGTTGTCTGAGCCGAGCGCGGGCTCAGGAGAGCTCTCACGTGGCTCTGACCACGCGTGAGTCGAAGTCGAATTGGACTCGAAGTCCATCTCGAAAGCTTGTTTTGGATCGAAGAGTGAAATTTCACTGAAACTTTCGGCGAGTTGCTCCATCGAGGCTTGAGGAAGCGTCGGTGAAGTGGCCTCCAGGTCCTGGGCGAGGTGACACTAGAAGGATCTAGCACCGTCAGTGATGCTGGTCCAGGAGTTGAAGACGAAGGTGTCGCCTTCTTGGAAAGCAATGGTAGTTTTGATGATGACTTTGGCCATCGAGTTCGCCAGTGGATCTTCGACGAGATCCCCTACCTGGCGCGCCAGCTGTCGGTGTTTAGACCCGACAACCTACCAAGGGTGTTACCCAAGGTAGATGATTGTGGTGAGGCTCGCCGAGATCAGGAACTCGAAGTTGAGACACGAGGCACACAATTAGACGGGTTCGGGTCACAATGTGTGTAATACCATACATCTTGTATGTTGTGTAGCTTTTGATTGATTGCGTAAGATTCAGGTGATGTTTGGGGGGTCTCTGCCTCGCCTTGTGGGAGGCAGGGTTACAAGTCAGTTTAGGGGATATAGTACTAGTCGAGTACGACTAGTTGAAGCCTATGGCGGTGTGCATGATAAGATTTCCTAATCTAGTACTAGTTTCGAGTTGCCTTACAGTCCACGCTGTCTTGCACCATGGCCCACAAGCCAGAGTAGTCCCAATAACTAGTCATGTATATGGGCATGGTCCACCTCAATGGTGGGCCTAGGGATGTCCATACAACATGCATCTTATAAGTCTGCGTTACGTAAGAAATTGCAACGTTTAGAGCAAGGAGATATGTCTGTTCAGGAATATTATGCCGAGCTACAAAAGGGCATTGTTCATTGTGGGGTAGTAGAGGATCCTGAGGATAAAGTGTGTAGGTTTTATGGGGGCCTAAGACGTGAAATTCAGGAAATTGTTGATTATAAAGAATTAACTTCCACCAACCAGTAGTTCCAGCTTGCTATGCTTGCAGAAAAGGAATTGCAAGGATGAAGAGGGAGCGCCTACATGCCCAAGACCTTCACGCCGAAGTCGTCGGGTGCTTCTCCTTCAGCACCACCACACACTCATCACCCGCTTCAGCGTTCTATTTTGAGGTACGCAATGTGTCTAATGTGCATGATCAGTAGAACAAGAGACCATCTCCTACCAAGAGTTCTTTGAGTAAATCTGCTAACATCGTGTGCCACCGCTGCAAGGGGTACTCGTGCTTTCATCGCTGCACCAGATGGTAATGGATATATTAGTGCTAGTGATGTAGAAGATGATTTGGTCGTTGATGCGGCTAACCTTGTTGCATGTGCATAGGAGAACAAGGTGAGCACCATTGACTCAAACACTGCCTCTGCGGGTTTTCCTAGCCTTCTTGTGCATCTTGCTTTAACTGCACAAGAGGAACATGAGGACGCAACGAAGGCCCAACGCAACAACTTGTTTCACATATTTCTCGTCGTCAAGAAGAGGCATGTTCTCACCATCATTGACACAGGGAGCTCCAACAACTTGGTGAGTTCAGATTTGGTTAGCAAGCTTGGTTTGCCCACTCGTCTACTACGCCATCCGTACCACATTGAATGGTTCAATAATATTGGTAAGGGAAAGGTAATTACAACCACATGCATACACTTTTCAGTTGGCTCTTATTAAGACTCTGCTGATTTTGATGTTGTACCTATGGAAGCATGCTCGCTTTTGTTAGGCCAACCTTGTTAGGCCAACCATAGGAATCTATAGGAACTATATAAGTGAGACCCACTAAAGATTTCTCTAGCTTCTCATGAAACCACATCATGTCTCCTTCCCTGCATGTGCATGTGCATGTGCATCTTGTCCTTCCTCCTTCCCTGCATGTGCATGCATGCCACTTCTTCGCAGTTGCATCATCACTTAAACATGTATGCAAGAGAGGGTCCTAAACAAGTCGACATGAAATTATTGATTAAGCCATCCAAGTCATCACCTGAAATTATTGATTAATCCATACAAGTCATCATCTGTGAATATAAGGTTATTAAGGCTACATATTGATGTCTTCTACCGATTTTTTTTATGACTAAATACATAAAGAATCAATCGTTTAAGAGATGTTCTCTCTCAAATAATGAACATATTTTCATATATAATATCATTTATACAAGCAATTAGACAAAAATATTGGTTCATAGTTTATCAAAAACTCTCTTAAAATCCCACATCAACGCACGGGGAATCACGTAGTATGATAAGGATGTTGCACACCATGGTAAAGAACATTACTTTGCTTCCTTTATCGTCTTGCTCACAATGCTAAAAACAATGTCGCAACTAGTGAATCTTCTGATGTTAATCATGATGAAATTAAGCTATAGGGAGGTACTTTTATTGATACTACATCTGCTACTAATGTTAATCTACTACTGTTGAACTTTGTGATAATTCTGATGAGCCTTGCTATACTATGCTTTGTCATGACGTGTCTTTTACCAATGATCCTATGTCTCGTACTTTGCATATTGTTGTCTCTAACCTTTTGCAGAGAATTGATGATGTTGGGAGGGCGTCGAGAACGACTCCAATCCAATAAAAGGGGGGAGGGGGTGATGAGGACGTCGCCATGTTGTTGGATACATGCACGCATGACCTTTTCCAATGTCGTGCGGAGGTGTAGGCTGAATCTGAACCGAACATGACAGCTGCATTGGAGACAAAGTACAACTTGGGGAAGGCCGTGGTGTGTGTGCCCAACATGGCGATGTCCTCGTCAGGAGGGGCTCAGCACCACAGACAAAAGGAAAGGAGGTGTCGAGGTGTGGTAGAGAGAGGGATGGTACCGAGGATAGGTGGGGAGGGAGAGAGAAAGAAAGAGTATGACACATGGGTCCCAATATGTGATATAGACGATGACTAGTGCGAACTAGAACTGAAGTAGATAATCTCAATAACCCGACAGAAATATTCCTTTTATAGGAGATTAAATAGAGAACAACGAGTGCAGATAGCCTTACCATCCAAATGATGTCCACTTCAAAGCGCAAATAACAAACCTGTGGGTAGTAGTAGGGGGAACATATCCGGTGAAAACCAAAACCTTCGTGAAAAACCCGTGCAAACCATAGCAAAAAAGTCATCTAAATTAAAATCACACATATAAATGATATAATGATACACGACATTGTAAAATACAAATTTTTATATCTCACAAACCAAGTTGAGTTTGAATAAGATAGTTTACAAAGTTGTGTATCATTATATGATCTTCATGTGTGATTTTTTTTGTGAATTTAGATGACTTTTGTTGTGATTTGTACGTTTCACGAAGATTGTGATTTCCACCGGATACAATCCAAGGAGTACGACCCCATTACCAGCGGGCCAAGCAAACAACACATGATGGCTGATGCTGGCATGGCAATTGAAATCTAGCAGAGCACACTCCTTTATCTAAAAAAAGCAGAGTACACTCGACGCGACAATCCCAACAGGTAGCACACGGCACTGACACGGCCAAACGGATCTGCATAATAGTCTCCTCTGCTGCCGGCTATCAGAGCGACGGCAGCAGCCAGAACATGGAGACGGCGGATGTTGCGATGAAGGACCATGTTATGAAGGCAAGGAGCACCGAGAGCTCGTACCGCCCGCACGACAGCTGCGGGTACATCCTGCAGAAGTGGACGTCCCGCTCGAACAGGATGGTCACGCCAGCTGAGGCAGAAGCCGCTGCAAATGACAAGATCGCGGTCACCTGCAACAACAAAACTGCATCTTAGGGTTGGCTCAAAAAAAAAACCTGCATCTTAAGGGTTTGATTGTTTGTATCATTTGGTTCTTGTATGAAATGGTTCAAATTTCAAAATAATAATAATCTTTTTATTTGGTTGAGTAAATTTTACCAACTCATAACACCATCCATTTAATATAGGAGCGAATCATAAAGTACAAAAAAATTTGTTGGACCCCACCATCTAAGACCATCTATACATACATCATGTGGTGGATGCAACCAAACACACCCTTAATACCCCCCAAAGGTTTCTTTTGATAAAATTTTGTAGTGGAAGTGCAATCAGATGCAAGGGTACAGCAGCATATGTCACTCCCGTTTCCTAGAAAAAAAGTTGCTGTACTGAATTGGCTAAAAAGGCAGGAGCTAGAAGACAGGGAGAAAATCTATAACAACTATATAATTACTAGTACCCAATAAGAGGTATAGCTCTATTTCTCTCAACATGCAAGAATTTCACGTCATAACCCACTACACGTCATGTCACCATCCACTATACACCATGTCATCATCCACTAGACTATCTATTTATGCCTTCAACCGATTTTCCGTGACTAATAGCATGTATTTGTGAGTAGCACACCACAAAATTTCCGCAGTTGAAATACATGTAGGATCAATTATTTTAGAATGGTTCACTCTCAACAAAAAGGCAAGCTTTCATATATAATGTTCTTTACAAACGAATGTTACCATGTAATCACTTTGGTGTTTCTACTTTCACATTTCACCTTAAAAATTTGTTTACAAAATTCTCGCAGCTTGATAAAGTTGAGGATGAATCCTTTCGACATCAACCAATTTTTGCATATACTGATATAAAACATTCTAGATCCATGGATTGAGTGCATCTAATAGTTCATTAGTTCATATTCATTGTTTCCTATTCTGCCATCCATGTCCAATCTAAGATATTCAGTCATTCCAGTCCAACAGCCAATATCCGTTTCATTTCCCGCTAGCAATTCATACCATAAGAATTAGTTAATTAGTTTGTCACAGTTTTGTGTGTTTTCTTAACCCTGGTACAAGTCTACAACTGCATTTTACTGATTGTCCCATATCCTTCTCTAACAAAACAAAAAATAATAATTAATGGTAAATACTACTAAAGTTGTCTACATTCTCTGTTAGCTTGCAGAAATAGGCATGCAGCTGTCCTGCCTGTTTGAGGGAAAAACGTGAATGCATTGATTCAACAGGAGAAAAAGATAATCCAGAAATTAGAGAAGTATCATGCAAAAATAATGCAAGAACACATTACTAGTTTATCATCCCTGATGCTAAAAAAAATTTAGGGAAGGTGAATTACTTATGAAAGTCATACTTTTCTCTAGGCTAACCACCCAATTGTAAACTCAAAAGGTGACACGTGCTAGGGCAGTAAATGTTCAGAATAATTTAAATGTAAGTACTTGAGCAGTAAACAGATAAGTAAATCACACTTACCCAGTCCCCGACAACAAACAGGCTTACAAGCACAGGGTTGTGAAGATCTCTCTTAGTCTTCAAAGAGTAGATATCAAGACAAGCAAGGCCGAAACTCCAAAGAAGCTGTAGGCCCATTGAAGCAATCAAGTAGCTGAAAAAAATCAGAATAAGATACAAAGTAGCAATGTAAATGATTGCCCAACTGCCCAAGCCATTCTGAACATCACTCAATTACTTTCAGATGTATGTTTCAGATGTATGTTACAGTCTCAATACATAAAAGCTGAGCAGGAGAGAAAACCATTTACGCATAAATGCAGCAGTCAAGACATGTAACACAATGAAATACAACTCAGACTAGGAGATTCCAACTATCACAGTTTAAAAATAAATGTAAAGAAAGAATAATGTCATTGGAACACATGCACAAGCAAGTCGTGTTCACTATTGTAGCTATATTCTTTAAAGTGTTTTTCATTTATCTCTGCCCAGGAATTGAACTCCAAAGCTATCCTAGCTAATCGGTATTCTAAATCTAATGAAAAACCCTAGGCCCAAGCAAACATCATGCCAGTCACCATAGTAAAGATTAGGAATGCAAATATTAGGTTGGTCTATTTTTTTAATATAAATGGATTCATAGCAACCAACCTAGGAGGAACCGCGTGCCTTTTTATATTAATTAAGAAGAAATAGACACCCATATTCACCGAGACGAGGACTTGAACTTGGGTGATCTGGGAGTACAAAGATGCCCTCCACCAAATGAGCTAGGCTCAGTTTCTACAAAAACCAAGTAACCTACGAGGAACTAGGTGAATTTCTAATTAAGAATTAGGCACCCACATTTGCCTCAATGACTTGAACTTGGTGGTCTGGGCCTACATCCAATACCCTTGACCAAGACCAACTGAGCAGTTGGTTCCTTAATCTAGAGATTTGAACCTGATGCATGGCCTTCTCAATGAGAAAAACTCTTACCAACGGAGTGATCTCTATACCCACAGTTATCACTCATTTCAAAAAGAAACATTGCAATATATAAAATGTTGTTTTCAGAGGATGGCATTACTACTTAACTACTTTATGTTACTGTGAAGATAAGTGCCACAGTTTCACCACCAAAAAGAGAGAGAGAGAGAGAGAGAGGGCGAAAATTCATGAATTGTGTGCCTTGAACCAGCAATGGTTAGAAATAAATTATCATGTGTAAAGAGCTGTCACAACTCTGTGATGCATCTAAACCTATGCTATATATGCCTTTTTTTCATTTGAATAACCAGAAGCCCATACTTCTAACCCAAATGGTGATACAATTTACAGAACATACTAAATATCAATTAGTGAACTAATTGGAAACTGGCGCCTATACCATCTAATTATCTAGGTAGCCCTCCTTGAAAAGCGCAGATAATCAATACAGTTCATTAATGCAAAAATTTGGTAATAATAAAAAGGATAAAGTCAATTTATAGCCATCGAACTATCGTCCCAGTTTGGTTTTGGCCATCCAACTCCAAAATCAGAAATCTTTAACCATCGAACTATCAAAACTGTGCAAATTTGGTCACACGTGGACGTGGAATCCACATGTCATCACCTTTATCTCTCTCCTCTATTTTTTTCATTTCTTCTCTCCTCCACGTTGGATTCCTACCGTCGGCGCCATCCCATCGCCACCGCCCACTCCCCTCCTCCCTCCACTGCCTGGCCACGGGGCCATGCCGCGCTGCCCTTCCATCGTCCCTCCGCACGGGAGAAGCAAGGCCGTCTTCCCCACGCCGGCCATCACGCACGCAGCCAGCGGCACCCCCTGCGGCGGAGCAAGCACACACGCGCTTAGTGCGGCCGGCCTCCACTGCCTCCCCCGCGTAGCGGTGCGGGTGCGCACGCCGTTAGCAAGCTCGGCTGCCCTTCTCCCTCCCTCCCAAGCGGGGCACGACGACGTGGGAGGCGTCTCCCTCCCGGCGATGCAAGCCAAGGCCCGCGGACGGTCGGCTCTCGTCCTTGCGCCCACCACTCTCTCTGGGCGGGCCTCCGCGCCGCTGGAGGAGCTCGACGAGAACGGTGGCCGAAGCCGCGGCTGATCCCCCGCATGGCCCTGACGGCGACCTTGGAGCTCCGACGCCAGCGACCCTATCTCTCGCACGCGTGGTGGCCGGCTGCCACACCTGGCCCAATTTGGTTGGCCCATGAGTGGCCCATGAGCACAGGTGCGCGTGTTTAGTGCCACATCGCTAGTTGAGCAATGGTGGAGCCAACTTATAAGCCTTTGTCCACCGGCCATAACACCCTCGGTTAGCCCTTTTACACGAAGTGAGGACGAAAGTGTAAGCAGAGTGCTATGTGTACGCGTGCCCGCCCCTCGGAAGGGCTAGGCGGTGCGGCTTTGGTGGGCGGGGTTTACATCGGCGGCTCTCAGGGCTGCTCGGGTGGAGATGGAGGGGAGTGCGGCAGCGAGGTGGAGAGGGAATCTAGCGCGAGGACCTCTCCGTTCCCACTCTCCCCTCCAGAGCTCCTTTGCCAGCTCCTTAGCGCATTAATGACGGCGGCCATGGCAGTGGTCAATTGGTCATCGACAATGGCGACACATCCACGACTGCGCCGCACCCTCGATTCGTCCCCGACGAGCTCTGCGGGTCGGCGCAGGTGGTGGTGGGTGCGGGCGTGTGTCCTCGACGAGCTAGGGTGGCGGCGGCCATGGCGGTGTCGGTGGCACCGTCCCTCACTGGCGGTGGCGCGGAGGAGTAGAGGCCTACCTCCCTGGCAGCTTCTTCGTCTTCCTCACTGGCGGTGGCGCGGAGGAGGACGGCGGCCAGCGCAAGGGAGGAGTGGGGGAGGCGGTGGCCGACGTGCAGGGTGCGAGGATAGAGATAGGAGAGAAGAAAGAGAGGAAGAGGAGAGAGTTAGAGAGAGGTGCTGATAGGTAGGCCCATCGCCACGTGGCATCCACGCCATCAAAACCACTCAGCGAAACCACCCGATGGCCAAATATGAACGGTTTTGAGAGTTGAGTGGCCAAAGATTTCTGATTTTGCAGTTCGATGATCAAAATCAAACTTAGACAATAGTTCAATGGCTAAAAATAGACTTTTTCCTAATAAAAAACATAAATAGGCTTGTGATTGTGAAGAGCAACATCATTCAAGAACTATGCATTACAGATTTCGGTTGAAGCATCGATCCAACTGCCTCAGAGTTATGCTCTCCATAAGAACGACTTGTAGGTTGAGAATTCTAGGTAACACTAGACACCGGCCCATTTGACTCACCCATACAAGAAATTTTACCATGAGTGTAGCAAAATAGAGGAATAGAGAGAGAAGGAAGTACCAGAAGGCTAGGTAGTCAATGAAGTCAAAATCAGAAGCCATGACAACAAGACAAGCAATTGCAAAGAAGCCTTGTAAAATCCGCAAAGAAAAACTTTGTAAGGTTCCTGTGGGTGTACCAGTACATCTCTCAACCTAAAAGATCAACGCATCTTGGGGGCACTTTCACAGAACAAGTCTGGATGAGGCTTACATAGTGTGTGTGTGGGGGGGGGGGGCTGAAGGGGGGGGGGCCAGCAAACCCTAGGTGCAGGCAGTAACTTATATTTGTGAGTTATGAATACGGATAAGGAGTTAAAGACTAAGATTAAGATATGGAGGGAAGCAATAGCTAATGGGCCTAGGGTCGTCCCTTAATATTTTGGGGCACGTCCCTTAATATTTTGGGGCACATTCCAAATTCTGAATTAGGCCCGTAACTGTAGAAGTAAAAAAAAATTACACACCACAACCTCAGTTGCCTAAAATATCTGAACTTTTCAGTCAAGCATGTGAATGCTCACTTTCACACCAGCGCTAGTAGTTTAGAGGGAAGGTCGGGGCAGTAGAGTCGGTTGATTGATGAGGTGGGCCCTTGGAGGAGGATGTTGTTTGTAGATCAGGACGGCACCATGGGTATCCTTACATACGCAACGTCAAGGGAGGAGATGAAGGGGATGCCCATGAAGGTATCCATGGTGGAATTGTTGGAAGCGACACGATAATGGGCTCTAACAGAGTTAACTGTAAGATGTGATCCAAGAATGATCCACACCATTGATAGAACACAATGGTACAATGATCGGTGAACAAATCATGGGAATCAATCAGTGCGAAATAATAATGATATGTTTGCAAACTGGTTCATGGGCTATAGAGGCAATTTGGCCATTTTATTTGACAGCCACATCTTAGTTGTTAATTGTTATAGTAAATTTCTCAAAAATATAAGCAAATTGACAAAATTATCATGGAATTAATAAATTTAAGGTCTTGTATTGCAGAAAATACAATTTAGTTCAATGTTACAATGCATACTTTTTAAACAAGTAGCACCATGAAAAGAAAATCCACTTTCAATAGCGCTACTTTGGGGCCAATCCTCTATAGAGAACTAATCCAAGTTGTAGTGGGAAATATACTTAAGCAACCTGAAAACATCACATTGTAGCAACATTTTTATTGACATGTTAAGAGCCTGTTTAGTCTGCAAAAATTTCTCCAACTATCCATCACATCAATCTTCGGACACTAATTAAGAGTATTAAACGTGGATTAATGACAAAACCCATTTCATAACCCTCTTCATTTTTCGAGACAGAATCTAACGACCCTAATTATGGAACATTTTTTTTATTTTATTAACTAAAAAAATACATCTTTTTTTTTGACAAACAGGCACAAGACCGTGCCATGTATCTTCAGTTAGCCGCATTGGACGAAGAACTGTTTATAAGGTACATTGTACATTGTGCTCGTCCAAAACCCAGACGCGCGCACATTGTGAATCCTCAACGAAATTCGAAGAAGCAGCCGCACATTTCATTCCCACAAGGCTTAACAAAGCAATGAAATTCGCACTATTACCTAATCGCAGGGGCTAGCCAACTAATGCAGCACGCAAGAAGCAACTAAGCGGAGCGAAAGGAGAGAGATAGAGGAGGGAACCGGCGTTACCAGAAGGCGGTGTAGTTGGAGAAGCCGTACGCAGTGGCCATGGCAGCCATGGACCCGCCGGCAGACACGCATTGCGACAGGCGCAGCGCCATGCCGCTCCAGGTCCCCGGGCTCCCCAACACATCCTTCATCCCCGCTAGCGGGTCGGCGGGGGCGAGAAGAGAGAATCAGAGAAGAGCACCCCGGCGCCGGAGAAAGGGCGGCCGCCGCCGGTGGGAGCTGGGGAGGCTGAACACCCAAACCCTCACTGCGGATCTGTATTAGGCCCTGTTTGGAGAGTCTCCACAGCTTTTGCTTCTCCCATAGAAGCACCAAAAGCTGGAAGTTCCCCAACCAGGCAGACAGTTTTTCTCACAATCTACAATCGCTCTCTTTGCACTACAATCCACTACAATTGGAAAATAGAAAGTTGGATCATACTATTAAAAATCCTAAAAATTAGATATATATCATTACATGTCATTGACAAGTGGGGTTCACATGAGTCAACGACATGTGGGTCAATGATATACTCGTAACTTTTGGATTTTTCAATGCTTTGGATCCAATTATTCCATTTGAAAAGCACCTCGGGACGAGCTTCAGAGCTTTTGGCCCTCTGCTTCCTTCCTCCTGTTCCTTTTCCTCTGCCCTCCCCTGCCATGGTCGTCGCCGCCCCTCACCTCCCCTCCGCGTCAACCCCCGCTGCCCCTCACCTCCCCTCTGCCACGACCATCGCCGCCCCTCACCTCCCCTCTAGCTCAGAGGGGGGGTTCGTGCCCTGCCGGCTCGGAGGAGGAGGACGAGCTCCTGTCGGTGCGGAAGAGGACGAGCCACCCTGGGCGGCGCAGTAGTTGCTCCGCCGGGCGGTCGCGGGAGCTACTCCACTGGGCGGCCATGGGAGCTCCGCCAGCACGGGCACGAGAGCTGCTCTGCCAGGTTGCCCATCTTCTCCAAGCCTGGCGCCGGTCGTTACCTCCGCGGGGTGCGCGTGCGCCCATCCCCACGTGGAGTGCCGCCGTCACCATTGTCGCTGACCATCACCTCCACGGGGTGAAGCTAATGCCAAGAAGCGTGTTGCCAAACAGACGAGCTTTCCCAGGTGAAGCTTCTAGGAAAAGTAGCTTTTTTTACAAGCGGTGGAGCTTCTGCAAAAGGGAGCTTTTGGAAAAGCTACCTCTAGCCGGAGCTTTTCCATGGCTATGGTTGGCACCTATTTAAAAGCCACATTTAGAATTGCATCTACACATTAACCACAATGGTTGCACATTGCTTACATTTTTGCCACTTTGGCTGAGCTGGCTGTCGGGGTTTGTAACCGTCGGCAAGTAAATTTTGTACATTCGTGCGTCGGATCTGGATGGTGGCACAAGAGACACAAGGGTTTATACTAGTTCAGACACCCCTGGGGTCCCTACGTCCAGTTTGGGAAAGTGCTCTTTATACCCAGGGGGCTCGTAGTAGGGGATACAAGCCTAGGTCGGGAGAGGGACCTGATCCCAAGTCTCCGTGGTGTTGTGAGTGTGAGGTGCTCGACTATTTGCCTAAGTGTTTGTGTGTGTGATCGCTAGTCTGATCGCTCATCTTGTGTGTCGTGCCCTATCGAGGGCCTCTGCTCCTTTTATAGTTCAAGGGGAGCAGGAGTGCAAAGGGTAGAAAGGTAAAAACACATCCTGCTACAGTGCCGCAACAGTGTCGGAATAGTGTTGCGCCTTCGTCTTGGATTGGAGTTGTACGTTGGCTAGCCGCAGTAGCCCACATCCAGTCGATGGCTTACCTTTTCCTGGTGCAATTTGTGATTGACGATGAAGGCTATGAGGTCGTCTCGCTAGTTGTCTTCAGCCTCAGCCATCAGGACATCATGGTCGCTAGGTTGGCCAGAGGGGTCGCCCGGTTGATCGGGGTCTAGCAGTATCTTGATGGACGGCTTGCGCAAGTATTGGACAAACACACCTGCCGGAACCAGGGCGCGCTTGGAGCCTAGCTTGGACAAGATGTCTGCTGCCTAGTTGTGGTCGCGAGGCACATGGTGGAACTCTATACCTTCAAAGTGGCCTTTGAGCTTGTGTACATCAGCGTAGTAGGCACTCATCGTCTCCTTAGTGTCGTAGGTCTTGTTGGCCTACTTGATGACGACTTTGGAGTCACCATACACCACGAGGCGCTTTATGCCTAGGGACACCGCTATGCGTAGCCCATGGATGAGGGCTTCGTACTCGACTCTATTGTTGGAGACTTTGTTGAAGGACCGATTAGGCGACTAAAGAGGGGGAGTGAATGGGAGCCGATAAAAATTTTCTCCGAAGAAAACCGGCTAACTCCCAAAATCACAACCAAAGGTTCTCACACCAACTTTCCAAGGTCACGTAGTCACAACGGACCTACCAACCCTAGGAGCAAGCTTGAACTCAAAGCAAAGCGGAAGCACAACTCAAGAACTTCAACACTTGGGCAAAACTGCACACCCGGGACAGACTGTCCGCCAGAAAGGGACGGACTGTCAACGGCTCACGGTCGGACCGTCCGTGGGTCAAGGACGGACCATCTGTAATTGCCAACAGAACCACCAGAGACGACCGGGCTCCTCGTGGACCGTCCGTCTAGCCAAGACGGACCGTCCGTCACTCAAGTTTGGTATTTCTCGAATTTCCAAAAATCTTTCGTGGAGAACACGAAGAACAACTGATGAACAGTGTTGCACACAGACCGTCCGTATAGAGGGGACTCACTGTCTGTGAAGCTTCGCAAAGCACAGACCGCAGGCGAATCAGAGGTCAACACCACCTACTCCTCCATGGATCTCCCAAACCACTGGATGGATTGAGCCCAAATTTTAGGTAGATGTGAAGCGTCTCTAGGAGATTCTATGCCTAAAATCTTGGAGCCTCAAACCACTCCAATCGACCGGAATCACCAAACTCGCAAGCACAAGCCACCACCTAGGGTTCCACCGAAAACTCACAAATTGAAGGTCAATCCCGACGTTTGAGGGGTCAAGATCATCCACAAAGAGGCACAAGGCACTCACTCATGATCCCCTCAAAGAAATCTGGAGAGAAACACCCTCAACTCGACGAATCAAGCGACGAATGAAAATCCCCAAAAATAGCCCTGAAAATGACACGAAAATCACAAAGAGCTAGGTGTCGTACGGACATCCCAGGGCCCACCAGCCTGGTAGGTACTGGACTCGACTACTACATGGGCCCCCGAGACTACACGACTTGTGGGCCACAATGCAAGACGGCGTGGGCTACAAGGCAACAGAGGACTAGTACTCAGATAGGAAGGCAAGGCATGTCCAAACCCATGTAGAGTACTCCTACCCATGTACGGCTAGAACTCTCCTACCTAAACCGACTTGTAACCCTACCTCTCGGTGAATATAAGTCGAGGCAGGGACCCCCTCTATCTATCCACTTCAACTTGTAATCTACACCCCATCAATCACAAGCTACGCAACATACAGGACGTATGGTATTACGCACATTGCGGCCCGAACCTATCAAAAATGTGTATCATGTGTCTCTCCTTCAAGTTTCCAATCTCAGTGAGGCCACATTAAACCACCTCGGGTACCCTTTTGGTGGGTTTGTCAGTCCAAAACACCGACAGTTGGAGCGCTAGGTAGGGGATCTCGCCGAAGATCTCATGGCGAACTCGACGGCCTCCGTCATCAGCAAGCCAACCACCGCCTTCAATCACGGCGACATCTTCATCTCCGGCTCCTAGGTCTACACCAGCAATGGTGTTGGGTCCTTCCAGTGCTACCTCACCATGACCACAGACCCAGAGACTGGGTTCGTGACGCTTCCCGAAGTTGCCACGGACCAACTCATCGAGAAATTTGATGAAATTTCGCTCTCCAACAACGACGTCGGCTTCGAGTTTGGATCCACCTCCAACTCAACTTCGACGTCAACCTGGGTCGAGCCACACGATCTGGCACCTGAGCAATCGTGTGGTCCGATCCTCCCCCATGAGCAATTCACGTACAGCTTTCGCAGTGCCAACGCAGCCTACGTGGAAGCGCTCACACCCCGTCGACATGGCAAGGAGGTCGCCTGATGAGAACTCGCTAGGGTTTATGCCCAATCTTTCGATGAGAGGTGTGGGATAACTCGATTGATAACGAGGAGGCACTCTCGGCCGACTACAGCCCTCCAAGACTGCGCCTTTGCAACCGATACACCTCCTCCGCTGCCGCGATCGTGTGGGTCGCGTCACCGGCCTCTAGGGCACCCGTCCTGCAAGCAATCGAAGAACTAGCAAGAACAAGTATTGAACAAGTACTAAAATTACTAGATGGGAATGATAGGTTTCAATCTCAAACACAATCTCGAACGATGTGGGGTTCCGAAGTCTCGAAGACGGGCGACTGGACCAGCACGCGCGCTTACAAGCAAGTAGCAAAGGCTAAACTTGATCTAAACAAAACCCGAATGTTCTCGATGGCGGCTAAGGAGTATATGACAGGGGGAGGATGACCACACAGGTGTTGGGGTCGTTCTCCAACCCTAGGACGTGTCCCTAACGGACCCAACTTGATACAAGGCCCATTGGGCCAAAATACGGTGGCGCAGCACCCTGGACAGAAAGACCCCCGGTCAATGATTCGTTGATTGCGGACGCAACAGTACAGATATAAAGACGAGTCCAAATCCATATGAAAGTGGACTTCATCACGGTTCCAGGAAGTACTTGAACACCCCAATCCAACTCTGTATGCGTCCGTGGCGTCCGTTAGAAGTTGGTGTTGTGCTGCAGTCCGAATCCAGCCGACGCGAATCCTTTTCCGATTTGCTCTTCTCAATGATTCCTAAGCAAACCAACAGTGCACGTGTCTCCACAATATAAACATGGTGTACATGAACTTAGGAGGGAACTTACCTGATTATTTAGTTGACGAGCACGAGCACGAGTAATAGGACCAGCAAGAGGAACATGAGATGTATCCTGTTGAGGTAGTGATGATGTTGATGTTGGGGATGTATCGTTGGCGGGAATGTCCTCATCATCCTCCCCATCTTGCATTTGAGTCATCCTCGACTCAAACTCATCTTCTTCTCCCAAATACGGCTTCAAATCTGTAATGTTAAATGTGGAACTAACCTCAAAATCTGCAGGTAGATCTAGTTTGTATGCATTGTCATTAATCCTCTCTACGACTTTAAATGGACCATCAGCCCTAGGCAATAATTTAGATTTACTCAATTCAGGAAACCTCTCCTTCCTCAAATGTAACCATACTAAATCTCCAGGTTCAAATGTTAATTCATTTCTACCTTTATCACCAGCAAGCTTGTACTTAGCATTCATGCGCTCTATGTTCTATTTTGTTGTTTCATGCAGCTTTAACATCAATTCAGCACGTTTAGTAGCATCAAAATTTAGTTTCTCAGAAGCTGGCAAAAGCATTAAATCAATAGGAGCACGAGGCAAGAAACCATAAACAATCTGAAATGGGTACATCTTTGTAGTAGAATGCAACGAACGATTGTAAGCAAATTCAATATGAGGTAAACATTCTTCCCACATCTTAATATTGTTCTTTAACACAGCCCTTAACATAGTAGACAAAGTTCTATTCAAAGCTTCAGTTTGACCATCAGTTTGGGGATGATATGTAGTAGAGAACAAAAGCTTAGTACCCAACTTGGCCCATAAAGTTTTCTAGAAATAACTAAGAAACTTAGCATCACGATCAGAAACAATTGTATTTGGCACTCCATGCAAGCAAACAACTTCTATAAAGAACAAATCAGCAATATTTGAAGCATCATCAGTTTTATGACATGGTATGAAGTGTGTCATCTTAGAAAATCTATCAACAACCACAAACACACTATCACGACCCTTCCTAGACCTTGGCAAACCCAACACAAAATCCATAGAAATATCTTCCCAAGGAGCACTAGGAACAGGTAGAGGTAAATACAAACCATGTGGATTTAAACGTGACTTAGCCTTTTGACATGTAGCACATCGAGCAACAAATCTCTCCACATCTTTCCTCATCTGTGGCCAAAAGAAATGGCCAGCAAGAATGTCTGCCGTCTTTTTGGCTCCAAAATGTCCCATCAAACCACCGCCATGCGCTTCTTGCAACAACAACAAACGAACGGAGCTAGCTGGAATGCATAGCTTGTTAGCTCTAAACACAAACCCATCACTAACGATGAATTTGTTCCATCCTTTTCCATCTTTGCAATGCAGCAATACATCTTTAAAATCAGCATCATTAACATATTGTTCTTTAATTGTTTTTAGGCCAAAGATCTTGTAATCAAGTTGATTCAGCAAAGTATATCTCCTAGACAAAGCATCAGCGATGACATTCTCTTTCCCTTTCTTGTGCTTAATAACATAAGGAAAAGATTCAATAAATTCAACCCACTTAGCATGTCTACGATTCAGTTTTCCTTGACTACGAATATGTTTCAAAGATTCATGATCCGAATGAATAACAAACTCTTTGGGCCACAAATAATGCTGCCATGTTTCCAAACATCGAACAAGAGCGTACAATTCTTTATCATAAGTGGAATAATTCAGAACAGGACCGCTCATTTTTTCACTAAAATACACAACCGGTTTTCCTTCTTACAACAAAACACCACCCAACCCAATCCCACTAGCATCACATTCAAGCTCAAAAGTCTTATTAAAATTAGGGAGTTGGAGGAGAGGTGCATGTGTCAACTTATCTTTCAAAATGTTGAAGGCGTTCTCTTGTTTTCGTCCCCAACTAAAAGGCACTCCCTTCTTTGTAAGCTCATTTAATGGTGCAACAATGGTGCTGAAATCCTTCACAAACTGGCGATAGAACCCAGCAAGTCCTAGGAAACTCCGCACTTGTGTGATATTCTTTGGTACAGGCCACCCCTGTATAGCTTCTACCTTGGCTTGATCAACCTCAATCCCCTGTGGAGTCACAACATAGCCAAGAAACGACACTCGATCGGTGCAAAAGGTTCACTTCTCAAGGTTACCAAACAAACGTGCATCTCGTAAAGCATTGAAAACAACACGTAAATGATCAAGATGTTCAGTCATAGATTTGCTATAGATCAATATATCATCAAAATAAACTACAACAAATTTCCCAATGAAAGCACGCAAAACCTCGTTCATTAATCTCATGAAAGTGCTAGGTGCATTAGTTAACCCAAAAGGCATGACTAACCACTCATATAAACCGAATTTAGTTTTAAAGGCAGTTTTCCATTCATCGCCCAATTTCATACGAATCTGATGATACCCACTACGCAAAGCAACCTTAGAAAACACAGTAGCACCACTCAGTTCATCAAGCATATCATCTAGTCGTGGAATAGGATGTCGATAGCGAATAGTGATATTATTAATAGCTCTACAATCAACACACATACGCCAAGTTCCATCTTTCTTAGGCACCAATATAACTGGAACAGCACAAGGACTAAGAGACTCATGCACATAACCTTTGTCGAGTAGTTCTTGCACTTGTCCTTGAATTTCTTTTGTTTCCTCCGAATTTGACCGGTATGGTGCACGATTGGGCAAAGAAGCACCCGGAATAAGATCAATCTGGTGCTCAATCCCTCGTATAGGTGGCAGCCCGCTGGTATCTCACTTGGAAAAACATCAGAGTACTCCTGCAAAATGTTAGCAACAGCAGGAGGCAAAGAATGTTGCATATCTTGAAGTGAAATCAAAGCATCCTTGCATACCAAAGCATAGGCAACAGAAGTGGAAGCAATTAATTCATTAATATCAGATTTAGTAGCAAGTAAACAATGACCTTTCAATTGTATCCCATTGTTATTAATACCAACAGATTTTAGATGTTTAGTGCTCTCAGTTTTAGCTTTTGCAGCTTTAGCAATATCATCACGCACAATAGCATCAGGATACATAGGTAGCAACAAAATTTTCTTATCATTGTGCATGAGAGAATACTGATTTGATTTACCATGATGCAAACAATCTGTATCAAATTGACAAGGTCTACCTAGTAGAATATGACAAGCTTCCATAGGCACAACATCACACTCAACAAGATCATGGTATGAACCAATAGAAAAACTAATTCGTACCAGCCTCATTACCTTTACCTTACCATTGTTATTCAGCCATCGAATGTAATACGGATGTGGGTGTGGTGTGGTTGAAAGTGCAAGCTTCTCCACCATGTTGCTGCTAGCCAAGTTATTACAACTTCCCCCATCAATGATCAAGCGACAAGAACGTTCTTTAATGACACACTTTGTTTGGAACAATGTATGCCGCTGATTTTTCTCCGCGTTCTCCATTTGTGCACTAAGCACATGCTGCACAATAAGACTCTCATAATGCTCTGCATCCTCTGGACCAATCTGTTCATCAGGTGGCTCTGCTCTACCTGCATTGTCAGCCGCAAGCAAAACAAGTGTATCGTCGTCAAAATCACTAGCGGAAGAATACCCACCATCGTCCTTTACCACCAAAACACGCTTGCTAGGACAGTCATGTTGTACGTGTCCATAGCCCTTGCATCGATGGCACTGAACATCTCTTGTTCTACCTATGGAGGCAACTGACGATGCACTATTGGCTGGTTTCTGGGCGGATTTGGTTGCTGAATTTGTAGTAACACCACGTGGTTTGTCGGAGGAGGATTGTGGTGGTGCTGATCGGTTCGGTGTGGTCATAGACGTAGAGGAACGCTGCTGCCATGATGTAGATCGCCCTGCAAAATTGTTAGACTTGGCACCACATCGTCCCTGCACTTCCCTTTCAGCTTTACAAGGAAGATGGAAACATTTGGTTACAGTATTATAATTTTTATAAGCAAGGATGTCCTGAATTTCTCTATCAATAGCAGATTCCTCACTTTCCTCTATATTACAACGCAACATACCCATTTGTAATTCTTGATAATAATCTTCTACATATTTAGTACCCTGTCTTAATTGTTGCAACTTATGTAACAGATCACGTGCATAGAAAGAAAGAACAAATCTAGCCTGCATGACCCGTTTCAAAGCATCCCAAGTTTGTGGTATATTATTAGGATTTTTCTTGCCATATTCTATCCACCAAATAGAAGCAAAATCAGTGAACTCGCTCGTAGCAGCCCTAACACGTGTAGTTTCAGGAAATTCATGGCATGTAAATTTTTGATCAACAGCAATTTCCCAAGTAATGTAAGCATCATGATCATATTTGCCATCAAAAGGAGGTATTTTAAATTTAATCTTACTGAAAGCATCATCATGACCATGCAAATCGCGTGGACGATTACCGTGCGTACCTCGACGATTACGATGTAGTCGACGTCGATCTAGATTGTTGACTTCAGTGTCTCCTCCATATGCATCCAGTCACCATCAAATCCCTCATCCTTGTCGTCGTCTTTCTTCGTGTCTTGCTTCTTGTCTTCCTTCTTGCCATCTCCAACCTTCTTAGCTTGCAGATCATCAAATTGCTTCAAAAGTGCAACAAGACTCTTATCCATACGAGCCACTAATGCCTCCACCCCTGCAAGTCTGTTGTTGTTGGTGATCTGTGTGGCCTCCAATTGCCCAATCTTATCATTCATCACCACCAAGTCATTATCACCAGCCTCTCGAAGTGTTGTATGATCCCCTTAGTGCGAGGAGACTATGGAAGTTTGTTGACTTCCCCGTCTGATCCTGCCATGGTGAAAACAAAGCAAACAAGTGCAAGAGAGGAAAAAAATTCCTACAGCTAATAGGATGTAGCTACTGCAAGGTGCTCACTCTCAACTTGTTATACAAGCTCTTACCAATTCTTACCTTGCCCAACAGGAGGGGACGGCCACCACAAGTATGCAACCACGGAGTGAGGCATATTGGTGCCACAAGCAACAAAACCTGTCAAGCTGTAATCGAATATGTGGAGCTATAGGTGGGCTGGAACAAGGAATGACTAGCACCACGTTAGATCAAAAAGCAAGCTGAATAATCGTTCAACGGTGGTACTGTGCTGGTCCTAGCCAAGACCGTGCTAGAGACGCGAGCCTGGACACAAACGAAGTCACAGTGTACCACTTAAAAAAAGGAACAACTCACTCCCAACACAAAGATCAGCCCCGTTTCTCTTTTCTTTTTTTTCTTTTCTTTTTTTTTCTTTTTTTGGGGGATCCTCAAAACTGAAAATATGAACAAAGAGACTCCCAAAGAGCCAATTACCACACAAACTTTTCCAGAAAACACAGGGGTATTCCAGAAAACTCTCTCTCTCTCTCTCTCTCTAGAGTAAGCCGAAACTCAAATATGGTATAAACAAGGAGAGGACAACTAGAGATATGATCGACTGCTATCTTTCTTGATAATGACAAAATATAGGAATGAGTGATTCGCGGGAATATATGGTCACACAAAGCAGCCACCAAACCGAATACAACTCAAACTTCAACACAAGGTGGTTTCGGTCTTCACCTTCCCACTCGGGATGCGTGGGTTTTACAGGTTGATTCCTTTGCTCTGAAGAAGATGGAGCACACAACTGTGACAGAAAATGTGACAAGAACTCGAAACTCTAAAGGACTAAAACTAAGACCAGCAACTCGACACAACCCAATGCAACCGAAAACTCAACAAGCCCTAACCAAGTAGTGCTAGTATGGCTCAAAGGTGTTATGGGATTGCGGGAACAAAACTGATCTACTATTTTTTGGCTTTTTATGGACTATAGGAGAGAAAAAAATTGCAAAGGGTGTGGAAAACTCTCACCGAAAACCTTGCTCTGATTACCAACTGATAAGAACCCGCTAGGGTTTATGCCCAATCTTTCCATGAGAGGTGTGGGATAACTCGATTGATAACGAGGAGGCACTCTCGGCCGACTACAGCCCTCCAAAACTGCGCCTTTCCAACCGATACACCTCCTCCGCTGCCGCGATCGTGTGGGTCGCGTCACCGGCCTCTAGGGCACCCGTCCTGCAAGCAATCGAAGAACTAGCAAGAACAAGTATTGAACAAGTACTGAAATTACTAGATGGGAATGATAGGTTTCAATCTCAAACACAATCTCAAACGATGTGGGGTTTCGAAGTCTCGAAGACAGGCGGCTGGACCAGCACGCGCGCTTACAAGCAAGTAGCAAAGGCTAAACTTGATCTAAACAAAACCCGAATGTTCTCGATGGTGGCTAAGGAGTATATGACAGGGGAGGACGACCACACAGGTGCTGGGGTCGTTCTCCAACCCTAGGACGCATCCCTAACGGACCCAACTTGATACAAGGCCACGGTGGCGCAGCACCCTGGACAGAAAGACCTCCGGTCAATGATTCGTTGATTGTGGACGCCACAGGACAGATATAAAGATGAGTTCGGATCCATATGAAAGTTGACTTCATCATGGTTCCAGGAAGTACTTGAACACCCCAATCCGACTCCGTATGCGTCCGTGGCGTCCGTTAGAAGTTGGTGTTGTGCTGCAGTCTGAATCCAACCGACGCGAATCCTTTTCCGATTTGCTCTTCTCCATGATTCCTAAGGAAACCAACTGTGCACGTGTCTCCACAATCTAAACATGGTGTACATGAACTTAGGAGGGAACTTACCTGATTATTTAGTTGACGAGCACAAGCACGAGTAATAGGACCAGCAAGAGGAATATGAGATGTATCTTGTTGAGGTAGTGATGATGTCGATGTTGGGGATGTATCGTTGGTGGGAATGTCCTCATCATCGCCTCTGAGTACTCCTCAGACTCCAGCGTCGTGCTCGACTACAACTCAGACTCCTCCTACAAGTTCAACTTTGAATTGGATCTTATCGATCCCGAGCTCGACTACAACTCGAGTTCCTCTGCGGAGAAGCCACTGTCAGGTCCTGCTGCTGGCTTAGTCATCAAATCTAATCCGACCGGTAGATTCGTCTACTGGCCCGACTAGAAGCCCGCAGACCTGGCCACGGATGACAACTCTCATTGTGTCGCCTGCCTCGAGACTCTTCCCTTCTAGGGGGAGCTCTGCTGTCTCCCATTGCAGAAGAGCACACTCCAATCGAGGTGGCTACCACTAGCTCCGGCTGATACTCACTTGACCGCCAGGTCTTCGTAGCCGAAATGCTCGACGTTGAAGCCTCTCGCAATCGTGAAGATCATTTCCTGGATGACATCTCCAATGACAAGTTGTTAGCTGACACACCCCAGAACGAGACTGAAGAAGCCAAGACCGCCTGACGTACTCGCAACGCAAAGTGAGCAGATCGACATCACCACGTCCTGGAAGCCCTGCCTGTTCGCTAGCTCAAGGCTGCGCTCGACAAGGTCGCCGCGCGGCCCCACGTCATGCCTGAGTAATGCCTCATGTCCATCAACAGGATTGGGCGAGCCACCCCAGGCAACCGTGCGTCTGAACTCATAGCCCAGCTTGAGGAGAAGGCCTACTTCATGCACGCTGATGACCGGTGGAACCGAGTACAAGATCTAGAATCCAGCAACCGTAGCCGCGCTCTAGAACAATCGCTTGAGGCACACGGGCAGCGGTCCCTGCAGGGGTCGCGGCAGAGGCGACGGGGGCGGCGGCGGCAGTAGCAGCTCTTCACACAGCGGAGGCGACGGGGGCGGCGGCGGCAACCCCGGAGGTCGAGGCCACGGGGACAGCCACGTCAGTGGCAACATACACGGTGGCTTCGACGCCCGCTAGAGGATCGAGGAGATACGCCGCGCCAAGGGAGCTGCCAACGTCAATGACAACGACGGGTTCCCCGCCTTCTCAGCTCAACTATGCAGTCTCCTACTACTTGAGAAGTTCAAGCCTCTCGGGATCTCCAAGTATGATGCTAAGCAAGACCCACAACAGTGGCTACGGTGCTATGCCTTAGCCATTGAGAACACTGGTGGCGACAACGACACGAAGTGCCTCTACCTCCCCTTCTGTCTGGATCAAGCTCCACTCACATGGCTCGAGTCGCTTGACAAGAACTCCATCAACAAGTGGGACCAGCTAAAGGCGCAGTTCATCAGCAACTTCACGGGCGCCATGGGGTGCTCGAGTACTCGCATGGACCTGGCGCAAGTCAAGCAAGAGCAAGGCGAGATGCTCCACCAGTACATGCAGTGCTTCTTTGACAAGCACGCGACTATCGTCGACGTCACTAACAAGGAGGTCATTGACATCTTCCAAGATGGCCTCTATCACCATCGCAACTTCGAAGACTTCAGTCGCCGCCACCCGAGTTCCATCTCCAAGCTCAAGGACATGATCACATCTTGGGCCACGAGGAAGACAAGGTTATCACCAAGTACGAGTCCAATCGCGGCAAGGGCAAGAACAAAACAGGTGGCAACAACAACAACAAGGACCAGAGTGGTCGTAACAACAACTACTACTCGGGGCCCAATTGCAAGCGCAAGCCAGACAAGACTGTTGCGGCAGTACAACGCCTAACGAAAGACTACTCCAAGAAGACCTCGGGTGGCTTCAAGGACCTGCTCAAGGAGAAGTGTCCATGGCATCTGGACAAGAACCACACCACCAAGCAGTGCTTCCAGCTACGCCGAGCCCTTAAGAAAGTATCGGAACCTCACAACTCACACGACCGCAAGGGCAAAGCGAAGGTACCCGAAGGCAACGACGACTACCAAGACCCCAACAAGACCCTCAACGTCATCCTCGGTGGTCTACCCACCAAGCGAGCTCAGAAGCTCACAATACGCGAGATCATGTCTGTTGAACCCGCGACTCCAACGCCCATCAGGTGGTCGGAGGTCCCCATCACCTTCTCATGCGCGGATCAATGGACAAGCTCTTCGAGCCAGGACGCTTCCCCCTCATCCTGGACCTAGTAGTCACAGGCTCCAGACTTACCAAGGTCCTCATCGACAGCAGCAGCGGTCTCAACATACTCTTCACCAAGACCATGAAGAAGATGGGTCTCGACGTCACCGACATGCTCACAAGAGCACGTCACCTTTCTATGGCATCATCCCAGAGAACACGGCTTGTCACACCCGATTTTTAAAGAACAAACCGAATGCACCCTTTATGCATGCCCATGATCATATTCATGCATAAAGTGACATCATCAGTGAATATCACAACATATATCAGTACAAGCATATAACTATTACAAAATGATCAGAGGGTCAGAAACAAATGATTACACATCGTACATCTATCACAGCGGAGTAGGCACCATCTTCCACAGGAACGTCGACCGGGGGCACGCCAACCTAGAACTCCATGTCTTCAGAAGTAGCTCCTTCTTCTATCTTCTGTCTATCCGACCAACAGTGGGGAGAGAACAATAGGGGTTGAAAGGGAAAACAGTGAATACACCTGGAGGCGTGTACTCCGCAAGTAGAGGGAAATAAATGCATAACATGCAGGCTTAAAGCAAGGAAGACTTTATTTGGTGGACTGCAAAGCTCGAGTTTTAGTTGGTCAAGTTTTAATTAAGCACCTAGGATTGATTGTATATAAGGCTTCCCAAACCAATCAAGGCACATGTCACCCACCTGTCCTGATCCAAAGGTTAAAACATCACATAACTATAACTAGCTCCCAAACCATAGTTCCACCACTATGGTCCACCCAAACCACCAACTAACCATGTGAGCATCTAGGCCGCTCATGACCATGAGCATGACTGTTATAAGAGTTTTTAACACTCTGCAGAGGTTGTACATCTTTACCCACGAGTCGCGTAAAAATTCCGAAGAACCTTAAACCCAATCATGATGTGCTAGCTAGGCACGTTCACACTTCCTTAGGTGTGATAGCATAGGGACGCTACGAGGGCTTTACATAGGTTCACCAACAGCGCATTAACCCACTCAAGGTTCGGGTACCCCTCGTCGTGCCAGTAGGACTATTGGGGGGGGTGTCAAAGCCACCCTTACCACAACGAATAACCTAACGCAGGCAAGCTGGATTTCCCGATTTACCCTACTTAATTGGCCAAGATTGTTGCCCATCAGTCCTTGTGGTTGTACTATAAGTCCAGGTGGTCACTCCACAGACAGGTCCTTATAAAATTGACTCAGGCAAGTCCAACATCAAGCAATCACAAAACCACCTTTCAAACCACTTGCCTGAGTCGCCTAGGGTGTTCATGTTGCTAACCATAACCCACATTAACATGCATGTTGCATAGTCATTAATCAAATTTAAGATTAAAACTAACACTTGTTGAGCAAGCTAAGCATAAAACTACCCATCATAGGTAACCTCTAAGGGTAAGCAAGGAATGATCATGGAAATCTAGTAAAAAGTCCTTAATAGGATTCCCAGCAAAAATTAGACATCTAATGCAAGAAAGCAATAATAAAGTAGTGATTATGGTGAATAAAAGATAAAGGTAAAAAATTGCAAGATGTCAAGGACACTTGCCCATTTCCCGATGTTCCACTGCTCGGAAGCGTTTCTTCACACGCAGCAATCAACTGAAACAACACAATGCTACCACTAAGAACAAAGCACCAGACAATAAAAACATTTTTGGAAAGTGTACTATTAGCTAACACTAGCTACTACAGACACTAGAGCGTAAGGAATGACTAAACTGAGGTTATGGGAAAAATGCACATCTATCGAAGGGTTTACATGATTAGGAACAAAGGATTATACGATTTATTTATTTTAATTGAAGAAATATATGTAATGGGTATTTCAAAAATACCCTATGTTGGAATTAATTCAAATTCTATTTAAATATGAAAAACATGAGTTAAACTAGTCATATTTTATTTATAAAGGTTAAATACAATTTATGCCATATTAAACATTTATTTTTATAAAAGAGGAACTAGGTGAGAGCAACTAACGAATTTCCATGTGTCAGGGTTGAGCTGAACAAGTTATTGTTAAAACATATTTACATTCAAATTAATCAGGTTAACTTTTGTTAATGAAATGACGAATGTTAAACCTATATTTGATTTTATTCAAAACACGTTGAACTGGATATTAATTAAATTAATTCTATTTAATTTTTAAAAAAATGAAACATGGTGAACGTGGCTAGAAACACGTACTCTACGACGAAACGAAGCTAATGCAACTTGAACGAGCTGAAACGGAGCCAGGATGTGAAAGATATGAGTTTTTGATGATTTCAGGGACCTATACATGATAAACTATAGGTTTCAGGGGCTAACTAAGAAGATTCGCAAGACTCAGAGATATTCTGGTTGCGAGTAGGTGAAAACTCGGGGTTCGGTGTACAAAAAGGCTCGGCCAGGGCTCAACTGTGAAAGGGTGGATCTTTCTGGGGTGTTCCATGCAAGAGGATCATGACTCAGAGAGAGAGGGCGGGATTTCCACTTTCTGCACGGGGCTACATGTAAAACAAAGGCTGATGGAGCTGATGAGGCTGATGTGGTGCCGCGTGGCGCGAGACGATTGGCTGCATCTGCGCACGTGGAGCTGACAGGGCGATGCACCACGCTGTGGACCGTGGTCCATGGGTCCACGGTGGACTGATCAAAGGGGTATAGGCTGGATTTGATCTGGGCTGCTAATCTTGAGATGGATGGCCTGGCTGCGCCACTTGGTCTGTGTCGCCGGCATACAGGGAAAAACAGAGGTGTGGTGGTGGCTCACCGGAGCTTCGCCGGAGTTGAGCCATACGGACGCTACATGTCACGAATTCATGTGAGATTTGTACCAGGAGATAGAGGGGGTAGGTGCGTAGCTCACCAGGGCGTTCTTGACATTGATTCGGTGATGGAGGAGGCGCACGGTGAGGGGAGGTGGATGGCGGCTTGGATGTGCATGGACGGCGGGGCTTCGACCTCGGGTTCGTGCTCCTGGGCGTCGCGGTGCGGTCCTGGTGACCCTCTGCGTTCAAAGAAGGGAGAGTAAGGGGTGAGCGGGGCTCCATGATGATGGAAGACGGCGGCGGTCACGGTTTACCCGGTGGATGCGGTAGGGGGCCATGGCGGTGATCTGGTAGTCTAGGAGCGAGGTCGACGGCGTCGTTGTGATGATGGAGGCCTCGAGGTTCGGTTCTTGGTGACGTGCTGAGGCGGGAAGGGCCAGTAGATGGGATCTTTGTGGGCAGCAGCCGGTTCTCACTGAGATGGCTGCGACTCTGATTTCAGGCGAGCAGGGGTGTGGTGGTGGGTGAGGTTGGTTGGAGAGGCAACAAGGGAGAACGAGGGCATGATCCTTGGGTTTTATAGGCGACCGGGCGTCGCGGGAGGCCGGGGATTGGAAGGAGCGGCCATGGCGGCAGTGAGTGATTGCCGCGGACGATGCGGTTCCTGCCGTCCAGGGCTGGGAGCACACCGGGATAGGGTTGCGAGTGAGGGGGGAAGGTCAGGGAAGCGTGGAGGTGGGTGCACGCAGACGGAGATTGCGGGCGGGGACAAGGGTGCTCGGGGATTTTGAATCCCCGGGCGGCGGTGTTCTGCTCGGTGAAACAGAGGAGAGGGGGATGAAAGGAAGGGAGGGTGGAGGGGATGACTAGTGGGTCCCAGCTGGCAGTGAGAGGGAGAGGAGGGGGTTGCGGACCAAATTGGGCCTACGTATGGTGGGCTTGCGGGAGAGAGAGGCCTGCAGCTGGGCTGTTGGCCCGTGCGTGAGAGAAAGAAAAGGAGGATGGTGGAGGTATGGGCTTGAGAGGTTTAGGCCCAAAAGAGATTATCTATGTAGCTTTAAAAAGGTCCCTAGATAAAGTGCGGGAGCTTGGTTCAAAAAGGATTTAGAGAGAGGGAAAGAGAGATGGCTGAGTCTTTAGAAAGAGAAGAGAGACAGCCCTTGGGTAGAGAGAGAGAGAGATTGAGTCCAAGATAGATTTAGAGAGGGAAAAAAAGAGATGCGAACTTAGCATGATTTTAGAGAGAGAAGAAAGACCTTTAGCGGTAGAGAGAGGTGGAGAGGGAGAGAGAGAGCGCAAGAGATTTGGAGAGAGATTTAGAGATCAGAGATGGAAGGATTAAACTATAGATGAACCTATTCGAGTTTGAAAACTCAAATTCATTTTCTACACATATAAAAGTATGCATGAGAGCATGAATGCAACAAGCAATTATTTATAACCTATATTTATTTAATCTGTATTTAGAAAATATTAGTTGTCTTGAAATCATTGCACAAGTCCTAATTATTTCTAACAAATTATGAATAAAATTTTAAAATCCTACCAAAATTCAAACTAGGGTGTTACACGGCTGTACCACTTGGCTTAGTGGTTTTGCCAGTTACCTTCGGGACACGGGAGAACTACCATACCGAGTACATCATGTTCGAGGTCGCAGACTTCGAGACATCCTACCACGTCATCCTCGGCAGACCAGATCTGGCCAAGTTCATGGCGATCCCCCACTACGTGTACCTGGTACTCAAGATGCCAGGGCCCAAGGGTGTACTCACGCTACAAGGGGACTTGAAGCGATCCTACGACTGCGACACCAAAGCCATAGAGTTCGCATCAACTACTCAAGTACCCAATGCTATGATGGGGATCTTCACTGCATCCAAGAAGCTCACTCCGAGCGAACTCGAGATACTAGTGAAGACTGATACCTCCAACAAGCCTCACCCGTCAGAGGAAGTCCAGCTGAAAACCATCGACCTCAGCACTGGCAACAGTAGCAAGACGACCATGATCGGCGTGGGGCTCGATCCTAAATAGGAAGTCGTGCTTGTCAGCTTCCTTCGGGTTAACCGAGACATCTTCGAGTGGAAACCAGCGGACATGCCAGGTGCGCCCTGGAGGTTGATCGAGCACTCACTCAACGTCGACCCTAACGCTACCCCCAAGCGACAACACCTCCGCCACTTTGCTGATGACCGACGGGGAGCCATCAAGAAAAAACTCACAAAACTACTCACGATTGGCTTCATCAGAGAAGTATTCCATCCTGAGTGTCTTGCCAACCCCATCCTCGTCTGCAAGAAGAACACCAACGAGAGGAGGATGTGCGTTGACTACACCGACCTCAATAAGCACTGCCCCAAGGACCCCTTTGGGTTGCCGCGAATTGACCAAGTCATCGACTCTACACGCGGGCTGCGACCTACTCTGCTTCCTCGACTACTACTCAGGGTAGCACCAGATTGCAATCAAGGAAGAAGACCAGGAAAAGACTGCGTTCATCACCCCGTTCGGCGCATACTGCTACACAATGATGTCGTTCGGGTTGAAGAACGCTGGCGCTACCTATCAACGAGCTATCCAGGCTTGCTTTAAGGAGCAACTCAACAAGAATGTTGAAGCTTACGTAGATGATGTGGTCATCAAGAATAGACATTCAGACATGCTCATCGCCGATCTTGAAGAGACTTTCCCATCGCTGCGGAAGTACCAGTGGAAGCTCCACCCCAACAAGTGCGTTGGCGTACCCTCAGGGAAACTACTCGGCTTCATCATCAGCCACCGCGGCATCGAAGAAAATCCTGAGAAGATCTCCGCCATCACCAATATGAAAGCTCCGACTACTATCAAGAATGTCCAGAAGCTTACTGGTTGCATGGCGGACCTGAACAGATTCATCTCAAGACTTGGAGAACGGGGGCTACCCTTCTTCAAGCTACTCAAGCATAAGAGAAGTTCGCGTGGACCGAGTGTGAGACATGGGTACCCCTGGGTCCCCACCGACCAGGCTCACGGCCATCCCCGACAAGTGGGTACGGCCTACCAGAAGACCCGCTGACCTGACAGTGGGCCCAACCGACCTAGTTGGCGGCCCACATGACCTCCTGAAGACCTTCCAAAAGATTCCCTAGACGACCTTATCCAGAACGACTTCAAGACTTGGCGTGTAAGATAAGACAAGCGGTGGATTCCGACAAGCAGATCGACGTATATGGCAAGTGTTGTAAACAACTAGACTTAGGTCTCCTGGTCGTAACCGACCAGGAGTCTGGGCGCCGACCTTGTCCGCTAGCCAATATAAGGCGGGCAGGGCGAGCCTTTGTACAATCACGCAATCCTCAAGCAATCTACACCGACAACTGGACGTAGGGTTTTACTCTTCGGAGGCCTGAATCAGTATAAACTCGCCGTGTTCTCTGTGTTCCGTGTGCTCATGCGCAACCTTCGAGTTCTTAGCCCTAGATTCCACCCTGCTGAACAAATAAGCCACTGGGGTTAACCCCCTGCGGACTGTTCAGATCTAAACCTCTGACAGTTGGCGCGCCAGGTAGGGGCAGATTGGGAGTTCTTCATGCAGCGTGATGGTAGTTCGCTCCGGCGATCATCTTCGGCAACGAGCTGAAGGATTTCGTGGTGACCCACCCACCCTCATCGTTTTCTTCAAATTAGCAAGATGCAATTCACTCGGTGTCGATACGACCTGGTTGTCTCAGGACTTACAGGGTCAGCTGGTCGAGTCAGGGAGTGCGCCTTTGGGCACTTCTTGTTCTGGATCCGCCCGGTGTACAGCTGTGTTACCCTGGCCACCATCTCCTCTTTGGAGACCTTGCGGTTGACCTCGTGAGTAGGGTCTGACTGCCCCCAATACTCGTACGCCGAATGCACCCGGTCCTTGATCGGCTGGATCAAGCGGCGACAGAATGACATCACTACCGAGCCCCCCGTTAGGCCCTTCTTCTTAAGGTCGGCCATGAGGGCAAGCAGCTCCTTGACGTCTTCAATTTCACAGGAGGTGAGGGACAGGTCCCACTCCGGTATCTTCTCGGGCTTGTGCCCAGTTCGCTTCGGGAGCTCCGGCTTCTGGTCGGCGATGTAGAACCACTCCGACCTCCACCCCGAAGTGTTGTCCGACAGATCCATATCAAGCCATTCTGCCTTAAAACCTGCTCTTAGGCAGAACATTACCGAGCCTACGACACCCGTACGCTTGCCGGTGGTCTTGACATTGAAGAAATATCGCCAGAGCAAAAAATGGGGTGGTATCCCCAGATACGCCTCGCAAAAGTAGACGAACGATGACACTACAGTGATGGAGTTGGGAATGAGGTGTTCTAGCTCTAGTTTGTAGTAGTACAACAGACCCCGGAAGAAGTCGTCGGCGGGCAAATTAAACCCGCGCTCGAAGAAGGAGGCGAAGACGACCTGCTCCTTGTCGTCCTCCATTGGAAACGCCTCGCCAGTAGGCGCCTTCCACTCCATCTCCGCCTTGGACTGGAGCAGCCCACGATTTACCATCGATTGGATCTTCTCCTCGGTCATCACCGAGGGCTCCCAGACCGTCTCTGGGGTGGGGATTTGAGAAGCCGCGGCCGCCATTTCTTGAAGACGAGAGGATCTGGATCTAAAAGTGACTAGGGCTTTTATGCACATGCGGAGCAGCGTGGTGCGTGGATGATGGCGCCGGCACGCGGTCTGCTACAGACGGCGGCGGCGAGCTAGGGATTCGCAGGCGGTGGATAGATGCGTGAGCACGGTGGCAAGGGCAAGAAGGATTCTGGCGAGGGCAGCGAGAGGAGGAAGAAGATGGAAAGGGATGTTCAATGCCTGTCCCCGCAGTTCTATTTATATGGGTCCCGCCACGGACGCCTGTTGCGGATCTATCGCCGCAACAGGTCTGCTACAACGGCTATATGCCGCTAATTTCGCGAGACAATCTCACCGGATTTCACGCAAACGGCTATGTGCCCAACGGATGAATTGACGACTTACACCCCGAGTTTAGGTCGTAAGCACTTCAAAGCCATCAGGTCGTCCTGATAAGCAATTCGATCTCCATGAGATCGTTAAACCTCCAAACAACACCACTTTAGGTCTTTGATGAATAATTTCAAATCGACCATTACATGACAGAAGAGAGCAAACATTACACAGGAACTTTGAAGGTACACAGGTCGCCTGCGACCTCATTGGATCCAGAACCTGTTACAAGATACAAACATATTTGAAGACCTGATCTACCTAGAGCAATCCTTGAGGTGTTCCCTGCTATAACAGAGCACATCGCAAGAATTCTTCTAGCTTCAGATCCTCGATGGCGGCCTTGCGGTGAATGCCTACACGACGCTGCACATAGCAGGACACACTTTGTGCCTGACTATGGAATGCAGATACGAGCTTGCTCTTCGGCGCGTCCTGCAAGCCCTCGACGAGCATCTCATGCTTACCAAGAACCTACAGCGTCACCTCGGGCCTCTACAGCATCACCTCCAAACTCTCCTTGATTCCTCGCTGAGGCACGGTACAAAGAGTGGGTGTGCTACCTACACTTCGCAAGAGTTCTTCTAGCTCCAAGCTTCTACAAACTTTGCATCCTATGATCTGGTGGACGGACACATGCCCATGGCATGGCCACAATATTACTCTGCGACTTCATAGCTCAGCAATACTCGGTGCTTGCCTCCTTGAGCCTTATGGTGCTATTTATAGCCGAAACCAGGCCCTGTGCGGCTGGCGAAGTGGTGACACTGTTACCCACGTGATTGAGAGGTCCTGTAGATATGTGCATGATTAAAAGCGATGTCCTTTTTCACAACCTCGCGACACCTTTGTTGCTGGTGCATCAATGATGCCTAAGGCCGCTGCAGCGTCACATGGCTATAGTACACCTCTCGGTCAGTGGGCAGCTTGTTGTATACCTGAGCATTTTTGGCCCGGCCCGACCCGCTGGCCCAGCTCGAGCCCGGCCCACGCCAGGCCCGCCCACGGACCTTACTGGACGGGCGTGGGCAGAGATCTTGGAGCCCGCGAAAAAAAATCTTGGCCCGAGCCCGGCCCGTAACACTGTTTTAGCTCTTTTACACTATAAAGTGCGCGGGCGGCCCACCCAAGCCCGGGCCCGGCCCGAGCCCGACACGAAAATTGAGGCCCGACACGTCCCATGGGACGGTCATGGGCAGGATTTTCTCGGCCCGAAAAACCCAGATTTTTTTTCGGCCCGGCCCGAACCCGGCCCGGCCCGTGAAATGCTCAGGTCTAGCTTGTAATCTGGGTGGCAAGAGAATCTCCAACCACTGTTGACCCGTGACCCTGCAGCCTACGGAAGAAGACAAGCCTGACTCCGCGTCAGAGGGCCCTGCGCCTCGCTATAACGACGACGACTACGATGACGATTAAACGCACCATTTACGGCTCTGCGTCTTTATTGCACCCACTAGGCTCTGCGTCCTGGTGCACCCGCTATGGCTCTGCACGTAAACGGACCTATTCCAATCAGCCTATATTTTTGTTCCTTGAGCAAAATTGTCGTAGGTTCGATTGAAGACCTTCCGGGGTAGGCGTGCCTCGCTGCTCTGCCAGATCAGTCCAGGCGCCTGGAGATTGGAAGCTTCAAATCTACGATTTCGTCGGGCCCCCGTGGTCGGTGTGCCTATTGCTGAGGTCGTCAATACTGTAGCACCTTGGCTCCGCTGGATGGCTGGCAGCTATGTTGGTCGTCTGGACACCAAAACGATCTCCTTGAGGTCGGCGTGCCTTAATACCCAGGTCTTTCAATACCTTGGTATGTCTACGGCTCTGCCAACCTAGTTGGGCGCCCTGGATGCGTGACCTTCCTGAGGTCGGTGCGCTCTTGTAACCCTGCCAGCCTGATCTGGACACTCAGGATTTTACGTCGGGAATGAAAGCCTCCCTGTGGGGTGCGCACCTAATGGCCCTACTCAATATCTCTGGGTGCTTGGGCGCTTTTGATTTGAGACCTTTCTGAGGTCGGCATGCCTCGGGTGGCTCTGCCAGACTCTTTGCAGCTATGCAAGATATTTGGGTGTCTCTACACTCCATACATTCAAGATCTACATATTTTCCTGGCTTCATCAGCAACGGTTCCGGACATCACAACTTCAGCTACGACATCATTGCCGACCTCTTCATGCGATGAGGATTTAAAGATCTTACTGGGTATCCTCGGATACTGGGCATTGTTGATTTGAGGCCTCCTTGAGGTCGGCCCTGCCAGACTCCTTGCAGCCATGCTGGGAGATTTGGGTGTCTCTACACTTTGTTTGATCAAGACTATGACTCAGTTTTCTTCTCTTTTTTGAGCATCAAACCAGCCATGCTGCCTGCTTCAATGCTTGGGGACTACTCTACGAGAATGTCTTCGACGCCCTCTTGATTTCTTCGTCGTACCGACTTGTTGGGAAACCTGTTTCTCATCAAGTCGTTACTCGACCTGGTTTTTCTTCTCTTTCTTTGGATCATCATACCGGCCATCCTGCCTGCCACGATGCTCGGATACTACTCTATGAGTGCATCCTTGATGCCCTCTGACTTTTTTAATCATCGTTTCGATCTATTGGAAGCCTGCTTCCAATAGGTCGTCACTCGACCTCTCTTCGTTCGGCAAGACTACAAACAGGTCGGCTGCTAAGCTGATCTATTCTTTCTTTTTGGACCGACGTGCACGCTATTCAACCTATCGACGGCTTCAAGACTTTGTCATGACCCTCTCGAGGTCGCTGCGCCTACACATCGCTCAGGGGCTTGTGAGACATGGGTACCCCTGGGTCCCCACCGACCAGGCTCACGGCCGTCCCCGACAAGTGGGTCCGGCCTACCGGAAGACCTGACGACCTGACAGTGGGCCCAACCGACCTAGTTGGCGGCCCACACGACCTCCTGAAGACCTTCCAGAAGATTCCCTAGGCGACCTTATCCAGAACGACTTCAAGACTTGGCATGTAAGATAAGACAAGCGGTGGATTCCGACAAGCAGATCGACGTATATGGCAAGTGTTGTAAACAACTAGACTTAGGTCTCCTGGTCGTAACCGACTAGGAGTCTGGGCGCCGACCTTGTCCGCTAGCCAATATAAGGCGGGTAGGGCGAGCCTTTGTACAATCATGCAATCCTCAAGCAATCTACACCGACAACTGGACGTAGGGTTTTACTCTCCGGAGGCCTGAACTAGTATAAACTTGTCGTGTTCTCTGTGTTCCGTGTGCTCGTGCGCAACCTTCGAGTTCTTAGCCCTAGATTCCACCATGCCGAACAAATAAACCACTGGGGTTAACCCCCTGTGGACTATTCAGATCTAAACCTCTGACACCAAGGAGGCTAATCAAGCTCTAGAACAACTCAAAGACTTCCTGTCCAAGCCACCACTCCTCACGACTCCTCGAAAAAAGGAGCAGCTACTGCTCTACCTCACTGCGACTACTATGTGGTCAGTACTTCCATCGTCGTTGAGCGGCAAGAAGAAGGTCATGCCTATCCAGTCCAGCACCCCGTCTACTTCGTCAGCAAGGTTCTGTCTAAGTCCAAGACCCGGTACCCACTGGTGCAAAAGCTACTCTACACAGTCCTCATCAACTCACCGAAGATACGACACTACTTTCAAAAGTATGCAATCTCTGTGGTGACCGACTACCCGCTCGGCGATATACTCCACAACCGGGATGCCATGGGGAGGATCTCCAAGTGGGCGGTCGAGCTCAACGCCCTCACTAGTCGACTTCATGGCGGAGTGGCGGGAAAACCAACCACCCAAACCTCCTAAGCGACTAGAGCATTGGGTGATGTACTTCGACGGCTCATTCAAGCTCGAGGGCGCAGGCACAGGAGTACTCCTGATATCTCCAAAGGGCGAAAAACTCAAGTACATCCTACAGATCTTCTGAAAGGTCTCCAACAACAAAGTTGAATACGAAGCCCTACTACACGGGCTCTGTCTGGCGATATCTCTCAGCATCAAGCAGCTACTAGTCTTCAGCGACTCTCTTGTGGTGATCAATCAAGTCAACGTCTCCTGGGACCGCAACAGAGAAAACATGGACGCCTACTGCCTAGAAGTCTACAAGCTTGAGGACAAGTTCCTTGGTCTCGAGTTCCATCATGTCATCCGCGACAACAATGTTGCAGCAGACATCCTGTCGAAGCTGGGATCTTCTCGCACCCAAGTACCTGCGAGAGTCTTCGTCCACGAGCTACACAATCCATTTGTACCGAAGCAGGCTCCTGCACCACCGACCACTGACCTTGGGCTTCCTAAGCCTAGTCAGGAGGTCATGATGATCAACGTGAACTGGCGACAACCCTTTATCGACTACATCAGGGAGCAGAAGGTTCCCTCCGACAAGAACGCAACAGAACAAGTCGTTCGACGAGCCAAAAGCTACGTACTAGTCGAGGACATGCTCTACAGGCGAGGTGCAACTTCTGGAGTACTCATGAAGTGTGTTCCTTGGGAAGAAGGCAAGGAGATCTTGGAGGAGATACACAAAGGCGTCTATGGCAATCACGCGTCCTCGCGGACTCTCGTGAGCAAAGCTTTCCGACGAGTGTTCTACTGGCCCATAGCTCTGGCCAATGTAGAGGAACTAGTCAAAAGGTGCCAAGGATGTCAATTCTTTGCCAAGCAGCAACACGTCCCATCCTACAAACTCCTCACGATACCACCAACTTGGTCATTTGCTTGCTGGGGCCCTGATATGAATGGCCCTCTACTAACTGCGCTAGAAGGATTCAATAGAGTTCTAGTGGCTATCGACAAGTTCACTAAGTGGATCGAGGTTACCTGCCCAAAGGCCGACAGAGTACTCGACTTCTTGGATGAAATCATGCATCATTACGGGCTACCCAATCGCATCATCACAGACCTGGGTTCCAACTTCAACAATCACCAGTTCTGGGAGTACTGCGAGAACAATGGGATTGATGTTCGGTACATCTCCATCCCTCACCCGCGCTCTAACGGCCAGGTGGAGCGCACCAAAAGGATGGTACTCGAGGCCCTCAAAAAGCGCCTACACGTTGTCGCTAACACCAAAGGAGGCAAGTGGATCAAGGAACTACCCAATGCACTCTAGGGGCTTTGTACTCAACCTACCAAGCCAATGGGACAGTCGCCTTACTTCTTGGTCTATGGCTCCGAAGCTATCCTACCCACTGATGTGATATGGGAATCTTCAGTGGTTGAACAATACGACGAAGGCGTCGCAGAAGACAACAAAAGGGTTGATATCGACAATCTCGAAGAAGCCTGCCGCACTGCCCTTGTCCAATCAGCAAGGTACCTCGAGGGTATCCGACGCTATCACAATCGCAACATCAAGGAACGCTCCATCAATGTGGGTGATCTGGTCCTCTGTCGTATCCAGAACACGGACGGACTACACAAGCTCAACTCACCATGGGAAGGTCCTTTTTCAGTATCAAAGGTCACCAGCCCAGGCTCCTATCACCTCTAGACTCTTGAAGGTGAGGAAATCAGTAACTCGTGGAACGTCGACTAGTTGTGTCGGTTCTACTCGTAGTCTCTCGACTACTCATCTCTAGGGTCCAGCTTTAACGACTACCTAATGGATCCTTAGCTGTAAGCGGCCTACGAGTACTAGCGACTACTCATCTGTAACGGCCCTGGCCATCCAGGTGAACTCATATAACGGCCCTGGCCATCCAGGTGAACTCATGTAACGGCCCTGGCCATCCAAGTGTAATCTTTCATCGTCAGTAATAAAGTTTGATACTACTCAACTTTTGCGCTGTGTCCACTTAACAAGACAACTATCTCTGAGTACCACTACTCGACATATACTATCACTGCTAAGGACTCCGCGGGCTTCGTTGCAAGATGCGGTAACGAGTACTTGCCCAAACATCCTAAAACAACAACTCGAGATGCATTCAACTGTCTCAAATAACTTAACTTGTTCATCTTACAACTACTACCTGTACATAACTACTCTACAGGTACATCTACTGGAGATTCATCTTATCAGCTACTTGTTCAATGATTGGTGCCATCTCCTCCATCAGTGCGCGGAACTACTCATCTGAACAGTTGACTGCAACCCCACCTGCAACAGCCTCCACAGGTTCCTTCGGGAAGTACGACTTCAAGAACGCGAGCACCTGGTTTGGAATTGACTTAGCCAAGTATGACACATACGTCGCCAAGCGCCCATGAGCATCCTTCAACCTATCTACAAGGGGCCGCAGCTTCTCTCTGAGAACATGTAATACTAGCAGCCTCGCGATTGGCAGCACGACTTCTTTGAGCTCCTTCAGTGATGCTCGCAGCTTCTCGCAGTCTTCATTGAGCTTCTGGAGAGATTGCATGCAACGAACGAGGTCAATCTCACCGGCTTCACGGAGCTCCATCTGATTTATGCACTCATGAGTTCTTATTGATAGCTCATACTCAGCTACCTCTCAAGCATGTGTCTCGCGGTACACAATGTTCTTCAAGTCAAGCTCAGATGCCCTGACCTGCTCAAGAGAATCTTCAAGCTCTGCAAAGACCTCAACAACTATGTCAGATGCAGACAACCAACAAAATCAGTACACGAGGGTTGCGGCAAGAGTCATACCTTTATTCTTCTCCCACAACGTCTTGTTCTTCTTCACAACATCATCCTTCTTCACTACCGTATCTTGGATTTCATTATGGTACTGCGTGAAGGTGGTGTCAAGCTTGCACTAGAGTAGCACGAAGTGCTTCCTCAACTTGTCCAGCTCCTTCTCAAGCTCCTCAGCGCGAAGAATGGTGTTTTCGTACCCTTTTAGAAGCTCAGACTTCTTCTGGGACCTCTTGACTACACCTTGCTACTACCCACTGAAGGACCGATTAGGCGAACCAGAGAGGGGGGGGGAGTGAATGTGAGCCGATAAAAATTCTTCTTGAAGGAGATGAGAACTCCAACAAGACGAACACGACTTCCAACTCACGTCTCCGACTCAACTACCCAAGTTGGTCAAGACCACACAGCCACTGGAGTGCTACTGGTCCTAGGAACCAACACTCAACCTTCCGAGCCAAAACTCACTGAACCACACAGCGGAAACTTGCACGGCTTGCTGCCTGTGCTACACCGGTCAGACCGATGGCCTGCTCCGGTCAGACCGGTGACACCGGTCAGACCGGTGGACAGAGCCGGTCAGGTCGGTGGCTACAGCAGCCGCACAGCAAACGTTCCAGGAAGCCTCAGTGACTCCTCTAGGCCCTGAAACAAAAACCACCACGAAACACAACCTGTGAGGAAGAAGAACCCCTCACAAAGCCTAGCAAAACAACTCCAAACACGCCAAGAACTGATCAGCAGGACCACGGGACAAAACCACACGGACAAGGCTATTCCCCGAGACAAAAACCCACCAAGGGCTAGCACCGGTCAGACCGGTCAAGAGCACCGGTCAGACCGGTCGTGCCTGGGCAGCTCGGGATGAACAGCGCCCGCGAGTCAACTCCTCCAAATCCAACTCCCGATCTCCCGATTCGCTCCACGGTTTTGCACAAGACTTTGGGGATAGTAGGAACACCTCATGGGTACTCCATAGCCAAGATTTGGTCCACCAAAACTTGTCAAATCAAGAGGAATCGAAGAAATCCCACCAAGAACGCCTCTAACCCTAGAGCCACGAAAACCCCAAAATCGAGCCCCTTTGCTCACGGATTTGGAAGGGGAATCAAAGGGAAAAGAACCACGAAGGGTTCATGCATACATCCCCCACCAAATCCCAAAGAGAAAGGCCTCGAAATCGCTCCAAGAAAATCGCCAAGAAAGGGCTCCGAAAATCACCAAAAAGGAGAAACGGGAAAGACACATCCAAGCCTTGAAGAACCACGCCGAATCATCTATACATACCAAAGAGGTTCATACAAGGTCTAGCTTGCCGCCCGATCATCCTTCCCTCTCACAAGATCTCACCATGAAGCTCTCAAGCTAGTCCTACGAAAATCCTAAGAAAATAGGAAGGAAAATAGGAAAACCAAATGAGCTAGGGTTCCAAGAGATGGCTGCCATCCTCTCACCCCTTGGGTTATATGGAGGCAACCGAAAGACGAAAATACCCTTACTAGCTAACTAGGGATACATGCCCCTCGAGGGCGAAATTGGAAGTCTTTGTCTTCGCACCATCGGACGGATGCCCAGCGACCGCAAACTTGCTTAGCCTCGATGCAAGCCTTGCGATCCCGACGCATGTCCTCCGCTTCGAAGATTCCGGACTGCGTCGTCGCACACCGGTCAGACCGGTGCTCCTCACCGGTCAGACCGGTACCCACCGGTCAGACCGGTCAGACCCACCGGTCAGACCGGTCTGGAGCTGCTGCACCTCCGTCTTCGGTTCTTCGGTCTTGGCTTTGTGGATCAACCAAGGAACCCAGTGATTTTCTGGTGAACCACCGGAAACCCCGCGAACTCGGTGTAGCCTCCGCCAATCACCACTCATGACTCGACTCCCACGTAGACCCGGCTCAACCTTGGTTTTGAGGCTCAACCAAGAAACCGTCCATGACTTCATCTTGCCGTTCTTGCCACCATGCGGCCCGCACTTGACCCCGCTGGCCACCGGGTCCCTCGAACCAAGCCTACTTGTCTTCTCCACACCTGGAGGCCTCACCGGCAACGACCTTTCACGCTTGTTCTTCACCTGCACCTGCACCAGTCAAGCCGCAACCTGCATCTGCAATACTTAGCCAAGAATCAGTCCACACCACGTTGTCAATCACTCATCACACCAGGAAGCGACCATCCACCGGTCCTCGAACCACACCTGGCTCTCAATCTCCCCCTTGATGAGTGCATTGACAACACACACGTTTTGGTAACCAAGAGAAAAGGAAAAGAAAAGAAACGACTAAAAGAAACTCCAACAAGCGATCGAAAGCCAAAGAAAAGGCAAAGAGCAAGATCACTTGAAGAAGACAAGTCTCGGACCCCTTAGGCAAGGGCAACGGCTCGACACATCCGAGACAAAACATGCTCAAGCAAAGAGCACAAACCATCAAACCAAACCTCGGAAACCACAAAGAGCTCCCCCTGCACACATGCAAGCTCCCCCTGAACCAATGCAACTCCCCCTGGACAAATGCATGCGAACCACTTCACGAAACAGAGCAGCTGCAACAGCTCAGCTCTGACCGGTCAGACCGGTCGACACCACCGATCGGACCGGTGCGCAACATGTGAACAGGACCAGCACTCTGACCGGTCAGACCGGTGACCTCAACCGGTCAGACCGGTGCACAACAGAGCCCAAAAATGGCTCGAAACCACCTGAAAACCTTCCAAATGCATTCAGTAGGCCAAAACATGCTCAAACTTCTCCCCCTTGTTGACAATGCATGAATCAAGCCAAAAATGCAAAAAATGCAACCTAGAGCTTCTCAAATAGACAAAATTCAACATAGGGTGCTACACATGTCCAAACGAGCAAGTTAGATACTCTATAGCTTCGTAATGACATAAACTTCATGATCACCAAGTTTCACAACCATTGGGCGAAGCTAAGATAGAATTTAGCAATTTAGCGAAAAATCACCCTCTCATGAGCAAAGTACTAAACATGAGCAAAACATGTCAAAATGGCAAAGCCACACAAACTTCATGCTAGGACAACCATTCTAAGCATAAGACCATCATAAACACCCACAAGCACCTCATGTCATGTCAAAGCCATCGAGCCATGTGCCTACTTCTATATATGAGACTTCTCATTGGTAGGCATCATGCAACGATTTAGCACCCAAAGCAAATTAAAATTAGCACATATGACATGGGAGCACATTTTTCAAGCAATTTACATTTCATTTTTCAGATTTATAATTGGTACATGAAATGTCTTTGCGACAAAAAGGAACTTATGCCCCTCCACAAGATGAAGCATGGGGGCTAAACATTCATGATGGCAAATGAGCCTTTGGCCCCATATGATCAAAATAAGCTATCCAACCACAAATTAAGCATAGCCAAGCCACAAAAACATGTCAAGATCATGTAAAGGCATTTACTCACAAGAGAGCATACATATGAAATTTTCAAAAAACATAGCCATCAACCATGGATACAAACCAAGATTATCAAGAGCTAAGCCAAACTAACCATAGCTTACCAAATTAGCTCACAAAGACATATATATCATTCCATGGTGAACAATGTATATAGGAGAAGCCTTTCCTAAATAATGCATATGATACAAAATGCATGCAACCTAAGATACAAAGATGCCTATACATCATGTTACATATGCCATGCCAAATGCAAGAAATGCACAAAGGAAAGCTATACATATGCTACAAAGGAGCTCCCACACACCAACTCAAGAAATCAAACAAACACCAAGCTCCCCCCACAAACGAGTGAAAGTTGCTTGATCTAGGGGTTTGGTGAAAATATCGGCTAGTTGTTCATGTCTGGGTACATGGATCAAAGCTATCTTCCCTTTCTCTACGTTGTATCTCAGAAAATGATACCTCACTTCTATGTGCTTGGTTTTGGAATGGAGCACTGGGTTCTTTGCAACGCTTATAGCACTGGTGCTATCACATTGAAGTGGGACATGGGTATATTCCTCACCAAAGTCACTCATGGTGTATGTGATCCAAAGGAGCTGAGAGCAACAACTAGCTGCGGCCACATACTCTGCCTCGGTGGTGGATTGAGCAACACTCGACTGTTTGCGGGAAGACCAAGATACCAAAGAAGAACCCAAGAACTGGCAAGTCCCAGAAGTGGACTTCCTATCCAACCGACACCCGGCAAAATCCGCGTCTGAAAATCCATGAAGCGCCAAAGAAGAAGACGCAGAGTACCAAAGGCCGAAGTCGGGAGTGTGTCGCAAATACCTGAAAATGCGCTTGACTGCTTGCCGATGCGAAGTCCTCGGAGACGCTTGAAAACGAGCGCACAGACACACCGAGAATTGGATGTCCGGCCTCGTCGCCGTCAAGTAGAGGAGTGACCCGATCATGCTCCGGTACTCCTTCTGGTCCACGTGTTCACCTTCCTCGTCCGCATCAAGAGCTGTAGTCGTACTCATAGGCGTTGCCATAGCCTTGGAGTCCTCCATCTTGAACTTCCTCACAATGTCCTTGGTGTACTTAGCTTGGTGCACAAATGTTCCTTCCTTTGATTGCTTGATTTGTAGCCCGAGGAAGAACTGCAACTCGCCCATCATGCTCATCTCAAATTCCCTGCTCATGTCTTCTGCAAACCTTGCAACAAGAGAGTTAGATGAGCCACCAAAGACAATATCATCCACGTATACCTGCACAATCAGGATATCTCTGCCCTGCCTGAGGAGAAACAAGGTCTGGTCGACATTCCCCATCTCAAACCCTCTCTCAAACAGGAACCCCCTCAACCTACCATACCAAGCTCTAGGCGCCTGCTTCAACCCATACAGCGCCTTCCTCAACTTGTACACCCGGTGAGGTTACTTCTCACTCTCAAACCCCGGTGGTTGCCTCACAAACACCTCTTCCTCCAACACACCGTTCAGAAAAGCACTCTTCACATCTATCTGGTATAACTTGAACCCTTTAGCCACGGAAAAGGCTAGAAGGATCCTGATCGCCTCCAAACGAGCTACAGGAGCGAAAGTCTCCTCGTAGTCGATCCCCTCTTTCTGACTATACCCCTGAGCAACAAGTTTCGACTTGTTCCTCACCACTTCTCCTTTCTCTCCCTCTTTATTTTTCCACACCCATTTTGTCCCAATCGGCTTACACCCTGGGGGAGGGTCAACCAACATCCAAACTTGGTTCCTCTCAAAATTCTCCAACTCCTCATGCATCGAGTTAACCCAATTATGATCAGATAACGCGTGTCCAATGTCTTTGGGCTCAAAAGTGGCAACAAAAGCCGCATGAGCGAAATGAGAATTGTTCCGAACCCTCGACCGTGTAGTACGTTCATTCATGTCGCCGATGATTCTCAAAGCTGGGTGATCCACTTGCACTCGCCAGGGAGGTTCTCGCCTTGATGGTACCTCCCCCTCAACAGCAGCTTCGCATTGATCTGGGTTTGTCGTTGTAGGTGTGGGAGAGGGTCCATTCTCGATCGTCGTCGAAGTAGTAGGTACATGTTCAGCCGCGGGCATCACACCGCCATCTTCATCATCTCCATGTTCATGCTCCTCCTCCTGAAAGATCTCCTCGCCAAGTTCGTCGTCACCTGCACACTCAAAAACAAGCTGACTACGTGGCTGTGTCTCGTCGAAGGTTACCTCGCAAGTCTCCACGATTTGGTTAGTTTCAAGATTGAGCACACGAAATGCTCTAGAATGAGATGCATAACCAAAGAAAATGCCATCGACAGACCTAGCCTCGAACTTGTCCAACTTCTTCCCTTTCTTCAGAATGAAGCATTTACAACCAAAGACATGGAAGTGACTCACCTTGGGTGTGCGACCGTGCATCAACTCGTAACAGGTTTTCTTCTTGTGAGCCCTGAGGTAGATCCTGTTCGACACATGGCACGCGGTATTGACCGCCTCAGCCCAGAACCTTCTCGGAGTCCTATGCTCGTCGAGCATCGTCCGAGCCATCTCGCACAAGGTCCTATTTTTCCTTTCCACCACGCCATTCTGGGGAGGCGTATACGGACTCGAAAACTGATGTTCAAGACCCAAGTCATGGCAAAAAGTTTCGAAGCGAGAGTTTTTGAATTCTGAGCCATTGTCACTGCGGATCGCTCGTATGGCACCTCCGTGCCTCTCGTTTCTTAACCTCAAGACAAGATCTCGAACAAAACCAAACGTCTCCCCCTTCTCCTCAAGAAAGAACACCCACGCATACCGAGAGTAGTCGTCCACCACAACAAGGACATACCACTTCCCACCCGCAGATCGCACACGAGCTGGGCCAACAAGGTCCATATGGAGCAGCTCGCATGGACGCTCAGTCATCACATCGGTGAGAGGCGGGTGAGAAGAGGCTACCATCTTGGCATGCCTACACGGCGCACAAACCAACTCTTTCTCAAACCTCAATCGTGGCAATCCTCGGACCAAATTGAGTTTACTCAAGCGAGACAAAAGGTCAAAGCTCAAGTGACCCAACTTCCTATGCCACTTCCACAACTCACTCGAAGAACCAGCCAAGAAGCAACGCTCCACACCAGAAGACTGAGAAAAATCAGCTCGGAACACTTGACCCTCGGGAACGACCATGCAAACAAGATCCCCCCGAGAATCTAAAATCCGAGAACCACCAGGCCGAAACAACATCTCAAAACCCTCATCCAACAACTGGGACACAGAAAGCAAATTGTATCCAAGCGATTGAACAAGAGCAACACGCCTGAGAGTGATCTTGTTACTTACCTTAATTTCACCTTTTGACAGCACACGCCCTCGCCCATTGTCCCCAAAGGTGATGTACTTCTTTGTCACCACCGGGACGAGACTTGAGAACCACCCCTTGTCTCCAGTCATATGCCTCGAGCAACCGGAGTCAATGAACCAAATGTTCTTCAAGTCTCCCACCTGAAATTCAAAAGCGAGCACGTGAGTGAACAAACGACTCAGCACTGGGGTTAGTACCAAAAGAGTAAAACCAGTGCCGAGCCATTTGCTCCAAAGTGGGGTTAGCACAAACCAAATCATCACGCCTATCAAAGCTACCACCACAGTGACCACCACGAGGGAACCAACCCTCTCTAGCTGGAGGAGGACGAAAACCACGAAAGGGAAACCATGGATCGTTCCTCCTCTCTATCTCAAAGCTATGACTCCTCCCACCCTCGTATTGAGCACGAGGTGGAGAACGCCTAGCAAACTGACCACCTGCAAACTTTCCAGACCAACCACCAGAACCATGACCTCCAGAACCAAATCGAGCATCCTCACGAGCACGAAACCCAACTCGCTGTCTGCCCAGACCTTCACCGGTCTGACCGGTGTAGCTCGGCCAGCAGCAGCACCTGCAGCCTTCCGGTCTCCCCAAGCCGGAACCGTCCTCACAATTGCCTTGGCCCTGGGCATCTGCATACGAGGCTCAGGTACACCATTAGAGGGGTGGTACCTGTCCTTGTTAGCCCACTCTCTAGCCATTCTCTCCTCACGCTTCCTCTTGAAGCAAAACTCATCCTTGTGACCATCTCTCCCACAATACCCACAATGGAACTTTATGGGCTGTGGCTTAGGCTTAGGCTTGGGTTGGGGCTGCCCACTCGGCTTCTCACCCTTCTTCTCTCCTTCCTCACCTCCCTTTGGGCTCACAAACTTCACCGGTTTCTGAAAATCATTTGTTGGGTGAGGGAATATGGATGGATCTGGAGTAGTGTCAAGTTTGTTTCTGAGATGGTTAGGCTTGGGCTCAAACTTGTTCTTGTGTCTGTTTGGTGGTGAGATAGGAATCTCTCCAACTCTCTCAACTCACTCACCACAGTTCTCTCCAAGCTTGTCAGCCCCAAGTGCCTGACCATCATAGCGTTTGAAAGCCGCTATCGTGATACCAAGCTGAGGCTCCTGACCCGACAACCAGCTCATACATTTTCTCAGCTCATCATTCTCATCCTGCAAGCGATCAACATAATGTGCAAGCTCCAAATTCTTAACCGCATTCAATTCACAAGTAGAGCAAGAAGTGGGAATAGGCTCTTTCAACTTAGCCTCAAGCGAAACAGTGTAAGCATGCAACTCATCAATCTTTCCATGCAAAACAGGGCAAGAAGTGCAAGCACCTAGCAAAGCAGGTCTAGACTTAAGCTCAGCCACTTCAACCCTAAGCATATCTAGTTCATCACAAGTAGAAGCATGCTTATCCTTAAGAGCAGTAAGATCAGCTAGGTACACAGAGCAATCACAACAATCAATCTCATCAGAAACCACAGGAGAAGCCTTAAGCGAATCAATCTCAAGCTTAGCATCTAGGTTCTGGGTTTCTAGCTCAGCCACACGATTCCTAGCATCTTCTAGTGAGGCCCTAAGTTCTTTCCTCATCTTCTTGGCCTCTCTAAGCATGTGATCGCGGTTATCAAGCAAGTCAACCAACTCATCATTCTCCTTGCGCAAAGAAGAGAGCTCATCACATACCTCATCCTCGGAGTTAGAGTCCGAGTCACTCTGGTGGCTCTTCTTGCTGCCGGAGCTACGGGCCATGCCGCAGAAGCCATCTCCCGCGAAGCAGCTCAACCCGCTCAAGTTCCTGGATGACTTCTTGTTCTTGCGCCGATCACCTTCATCTTCACTGCTACTCGAGCTCGAGGAAGAGTAGGCGGAGCTGGAGTCGACGTCGCTCGCTCCGACCATTGCTCGGGCCTTCCTGCCGCGGCCATCCTTCTTCCTCGACCGTCGCTCGTCCTTGTGCTTGTTCTTGTGCTTGTGATCGCGCCTCGATCGGTACTTGCCATCCTTGCTCGATCGGTGCCTGTAGCCGTCCTTGTAACCGTCCTTGTTCTCCGTCTTCTCCGGGCAGTCGGTGACGAAGTGTCCTGGCTTGCCGCACTGAAAGCACGTCTGTGCTGTCCTCCTCGTGTTCACCCGGTTCTCGTGCAGCCTCTCGAACCGCCTGGTCAGCAACGCCAGCTCGTCCTCTCCAAGCACGTCGAACTCCTCATCTGGCAAAGACATCAAAGAAGATAGAGAGTACATCCTGGAGGATGCGTTAGCGTTAGACTTAGCTCCTTTGCCACTAACGAGAGCGAGACTATGAGAATCAGTCGGGCTCTCGATCTTGGCTGTCATACCTCTCGGACTCAACAATAGCCTCAAACTTCCCGTCCCATACGGTACGATCCAACGAGTGCAAGAGCTTCACGGCTCTATCATGATCATTGTATGGGAGGACGACCACATTGGCTCTCATGTTGTTCACAACGACGGTAAATCACTGGAAAAGGGCATCGACGGACTCGCCGGGGAGATGAGTGAAGTTCTCGTACTCTCTCCGGTAAGTCGTGTACATCCGAGCCTGAACCTGAGCATTCCCAACATGAGCATCCTTCAACTGCTCCCAAATCCTACAAGCTAAGTCCTCTGTCTGAACCCGATCGAATTCAGGCTGACACAGAGCACGAAACAAGTAGTCGACAGCCTTGTTGTTGGCTTCGAACATATCCCTTGATCCTGGAGCAAGGAAGTTCATCGGATGAACATAAGCTGTGTTCACCGTGACATCCCAAAGGATCTGACCCTTTCCGCGGAGGAACGCCGCCATCCGCCTTTGCCACATCTGGTAGTTCTTCCCATCGAAGTGCGGAGGACCCGAACCCCGTTCCTGGTACGCCATCTTTGGATCTTAGACTGGTAAGAGTCAATAAAGACCCGAACCGGCTCTGATACCAATTGAAGGACCGATTAGGCGAACCAGAGAGGGGGGGAGTGAATGTGAGCCGATAAAAATTCTTCTCGAAGGAGATGAGAACTCCAACAAGATGAACACGGCTTCCAACTCACGTCTCCGACTCAACTACCCAAGTTGGTCAAGACCACACAGCCACTGGAGTGATACTGGTCCTAGGAACCAACACTCAACCTTCCGAGCCAAAACTCACTGAACCACACAGCGGAAACTTGCACGGCTTGCTGCCTGTGCTACACCGGTCAGACCGATGGCCTGCTCCGGTCAGATCGGTGACACCGGTCAGACCGGTGGACAGAGCCGGTCAGGCCGGTGGCTACAGCAGCCGCACAGCAAACGTTCCAGGAAGCCTCAGTGACTCCTCTAGGCCCTGAAACAAAAACCACCACGAAACACAACCTGTGAGGAAGAAGAACCCCTCACAAAGCCTAGCAAAACAACTCCAAACACGCCAAAAACTGATCAGCAGGACCACGGGACAAAACCACACGGACAAGGCTATTCCCCGAGACAAAAACCCACCAAGGGCTAGCACCGGTCAGACCGGTCAAGAGCACCGGTCAGACCGGTCGTGCCTGGGCAGCTCGGGATGAACAGCGCCCGCGAGTCAACTCCTCCAAATCCAACTCCCGATTCGCTCCACGGTTTTGCACAAGACTTTGGGGATAGTAGGAACACCTCATGGGTACTCCATAGCCAAGATTTGGTCCACCAAAACTTGTCAAATCAAGAGGAATCGAAGAAATCCCACCAAGAACGCCTCTAACCCTAGAGCCACGAAAACCCCAAAATCGAGCCCCTTTGCTCACGGATTTGGAAGGGGAATCAAAGGGAAAAGAACCACGAAGGGTTCATGCATACATCCCCCACCAAATCCCAAAGAGAAAGGCCTCGAAATCGCTCCAAGAAAATCGCCAAGAAAGGGCTCCGAAAATCACCAAAAAGGAGAAACGGGAAAGACACATCCAAGCCTTGAGGAACCACGCCGAATCATCTATACATACCAAATAGGTTCATACAAGGTCTAGCTTGCCGCCCGATCATCCTTCCCTCTCACAAGATCTCACCATGAAGCTCTCAAGCTAGTCCTACGAAAATCCTAAGAAAATAGGAAGGAAAATAGGAAAACCAAATGAGCTAGGGTTCCAAGAGATGGCTGCCATCCTCTCACCCCTTGGGTTATATGGAGGCAACCGAAAGACAAAAATACCCTTACTAGCTAACTAGGGATACATGCCCCTCGAGGGCGAAATTGGTAGTCTTTGTCTTCGCACCATCGGACGGATGCCCAGCGACCGCAAACTTGCTTAGCCTCGACGCAAGCCTTGCGATCCCGACGCGTGTCCTCCGCTTCAAAGATTCCGGACTGCGTCATCGCACACCGGTCAGACCGGTGCTCCTCACCGGTCAGACCGGTACCCACCGGTCAGACCGGTCAGACCCACCGGTCAGACTGGTCTGGAGCTGCTGCACCTCCGTCTTTGGTTCTTCGGTCTTGGCTTTGTGGATCAACCAAGGAACCCAGTGATTTTCTGGTGAACCACCGGAAACCCCGCGAACTCGGTGTAGCCTCCGCCAATCACCACTCATGACTCGACTCCCACGTAGTCCCGGCTCGACCTTGGTTTTGAGGCTCAACCAAGAAACCGTCCATGACTTCATCTTGCCGTTCTTGCCACCATGCGGCCCGCACTTGACCCCGCTGGCCACTGGGTCCCTCGAACCAAGCCTACTTGTCTTCTCCACACCTAGAGGCCTCACCGGCAACGACCTTTCACGCTTGTTCTTCACCTGCACCTGCACCAGTCAAGCCGCAACCTGCATCTGCAATACTTAGCCAAGAATCAGTCCACACCACGTTGTCAATCACTCATCACACCAGGAAGCGACCATCCACCGGTCCTCGAACCACACCTGGCTCTCACCCACAACAACATGTTATCAATGGGTACTTGAGCTTACCTTCATCCACTATTCCAAGCAGCGCATGGACTCTAGGTTCGACGCGACACCTGCCGGGGCTATCAACTCATCATCGAGCAATTCGAGACCTTAACCGCTTGAGCTACTTGTTGACTCTATCACCGTAGACCTTATTGGCTCTGGGTCCTCAATATCCTTCTCACAAAGGACCATCTAGCTATCCGAGCTCAGGTTGGGCTCTACTTGCACCTATCCCTTAGATCGGGGGCTGGTGTTGTAGTCACCCCCTCCACCAGCTCGTCAGGAACGGGGTTCAGGAATACCCTCTCCTCTGGCTCTGCTTGAAGTTCCGCCAAAAAGTTGTCAGTCGACTTGGGTACTATAGCAATCATCTACAAGATATAGTACTCGAAGCATCAAGATCATACCTTGTGAGGCGCCGACCTCTACGGTCGCCGCCTCAACTACACCTTCTTCTTGGCGAGGTGGAGTGGGTTCTCGAGGCCCTGCTGAGCGGTCTTCTCCATCAGCAGGGGCACTCGATTCAGCCCCATCCCAGGACAAGTCAGTCGATTTTTTGTAAATAGAGTACTACGTCAAGAGACAACTACAACAACTATTCCGTCCACTCGAGTAGATGGGTACTTACAATGTGGACCGCACCAAGGTGATGGTCGGGGTGTCGAGAAGACTCAAGATGTCCACGCTCAGAGGTCGAACCTCGACTATGGTCTCTTCGGCAGCCACACCAATAGCTGGTGGCTCCTGCTACTGTGCCCCCGACCGCTCAACGGATTCGGGCACAGTCGGTGGTGGATCTTGAGTCTCCACCGCAACCGGCTGCGGAATAACGGCTTCAGCCTCTGCGGCCGCCGGCTGCTCTTGTGCCCGTGGCGGTACGACTATTTCAACCTCAGCCTATCGGCTGGAACCTTCACCCACGGGCGGTGCACTTGTCGCACCCCCAGGTAGCACCCCCACGGTGTCGAACTCCTCTTCCTTATGGGCAGCCTCTTCGACCTGCTCCAAGGGAGGAACATCCTGCAAACATGACAATAACAAGTCGTCAACTGAGACAGCTGGTCATGAGTACTCGATTGCTACAATGGTGAGTACTTACTTCCGGCCTGGTGTCAACTGACACCTTGATCTTCTTCACGACCCGCTTCTGCGCCGTGTTCCGAGCTTTCCTCGGTGGGTGTGGGACTGCATCTTCAAGACTACCTGCCGGCCTCTTCAACGGCAAGGAAGGCATCCCAACACGACTGTACCGGGACTGCAGCTCGAAACTCTGTTGCAGCATCTCATCATCATCATCGTCAGACGACCACTCATCAACTTCAACAACATCTTAAGGAGAAGGAGATGGATCTGTGGCGCGCCACCACTGGAGACGCCTACCCAATGGAGAAGAATCCCGACGAGATCACGATGTTCTCACAGTTCGTGGAGCGCGGACTCGCGCTCCCTACGAGTGACTTCTTCAAGGGGATGCTGCAGTACGTGAATCTCAATCCCAACAGAGTCTTCCACATTTCCGTCTTTATCCATTTCTATGAGGCGTTCGTGGGGATCAAGCCGCACTGGATCCTCTTCTGGAAGTTCTTCCGGTTGAAGCCCCAGCCGAGCGTGGATGACCCGAGGGTAGTCGGAGGTCCCAGGGTGCAGATGTGAGAAGATGCCGCCGGTCAATACTTGCCGTACAAGTAGATCAACTCCAACCAAGATTGGAAATCACAGTGGTTCTACGTCATCAACCACCACCCGTCCCTACAAAAGCCGAGCAGGTACCCGCCAAAGCACCAACCATGGTGGAACACGAAACCCACCATGCAGGAAGGCCTCTAGCTGCCTGCACTGCTGGAGAAGGTAAAGGCCCTGAGGAAGGCCGGACTGAGGGCCGAGCACGTGGCCTTTAGTTTCATGAAGAGGAGGATCCAACCGCTGATGGCACGAGACCATCTCGGCTACGAGTACACTGGAGCAGAGGATTCCTCACGGATGCCTGGTGAGGAGATCGATGATGAGCTGATCATCGAAAGGCTGGGCAAGATCTTCAAGGATATGCCCCATACACTCCTTGCCCCATGGAGGAGTACTCCGTGTTGCGTCCACCGAAGAAGGTTAGTAGTCGTGGCCGTAGCCCTCAAGTACTAGTAGCTTGAGTAGTCGTACTGAAACTTGTTGGTTCTTGTAGGAGGACGTCGAGAAGTTTGTCTTCATACCTCCGCCTGCCCCCAAGCTCAGAAGCAATCCCAGGGCAAGACAGAGGCAAAAGCGAAGGAGCGCCGAGTAGTTGGTGAAGGCGATGACACTATCATCGTCGAAGATTCGTCTGATGATGAAGATGAGGAGACGCTGCAGCAGTGCTTCCAGCTCCGGTCCAGGTTCCACTGAGCTGCGATGCCAGATGTGTCCGTTGAGGAGTCCCCGGCTAATCTTGGAGATGATTTGCCGCTTCCGCCAAGGAAACCGCGCAATGTGGCACGCAAACGCGCCGTGAAGAAGATGAAGGTGTCTGAGGAAACCAGACCAGAGGTAGGCACTACAACTCGTGTAGTTGAATTGTTTTGAAGTAGTCTGCTTCTGATAACTTGTGTTGTTATTGTAGGAAATCCCCTCTTTGGAGATAGCTGTCCGAGTCGAGGAGGGAGATTGGGACACTGTGGGGGCTGCGGCTGGAGGAAACACCAACCCATCACCAGTTGTCGAAGGAACTGTGCCGGGCGGGGCACGAGAACAGTCGGCGATTGTGGAGTCGAACCCGTAGTCGTCGTCGATTGAAGCTCAAGGCCCTCCTCTATTGACGGATAAAACTCGTATCCACCTACGATCCGCAAGCTTACGGACCTACACATTTTTCACCACGGGGATTCCCTAGGTTCTTGTCAATCCGCGGAGCAAGGGGATTACAAGCGTTTGATTTAGCACTACCTAGTTAACTTATCCAAACCCTAAACTACGGTTAAACTAGAGAACTACTACGCTACACTAGAGAGGGCGATGAAACTCACAAGATATATAAAAGACACTTGCCCAAGGGTCTACAATACTTGAACATGCAACCGCTTAGAGATATGAAAACCGATCTAATCTACCGGGGGTTGTGACCACGGTTTCGCCCTTTCCCTCCCCTCGTACTGTCACTACGCGGAGGTATTCGTGGCTAGACCTATGATGATCACGACGTATTGAAGGGTTCTAAGGGAGAAGTGAGATCTATACTCCCTACTAGGCATGGTAGCTAACCTTAACATGAAAGCATCTTTAACACTAGATGATAAATTGAAACCATAAAAGTAGCGATTACATCTCAAGATCGATTACAACCCATGGACAAATGAGAAGATTACCCCATCAAGGCGCTAGACCTGGCACCGTTGATCATGGTGACGCTTCCGACGGTGTCTTCCTTCTCCTCCGGGGGTGTCGTGGTTGGGCCTCGACGTCCTCCTCCACTTGTGGTTGCTTCCTTCGAGTTGAGCGATCCTTCTTGCAAATGATCTCTCTCCTCTTCTTCCTCTCTAGCTTGTGGATGGCCTCTCGGGCGAATGGCTCTCTCTCTCTGTGAATGGCGGCGCCTCCACATCCTTAGGGTTGCATCATCTTCACGCTCAAGAAATGGGGGTACCGAACCACCTCGGGAATGGGCCAGGCCGGCCGGCCTGGGCCGACCGGCCCAGGCCCATCCTGGCCCGGTTCGGTCGCCCCTTCGCTCCCGTGGGTCCTTTTTACATTTTGCACTTTGCCCCCTTCAATTGCATCATTTTGACGATGTCATCCTCGCGTCCAAGATAGAGGGTCTTCTCGCATGAAGTTCGGTCTTTTACGCTCTAATCCTCGGGGATGTTCCTTTGTAACACTTTGGTCCTTACCACCTTTGGGAGTCATTTCATCATGCTCTCAAACACGAACGTGACTCCTCATTTGCTCCTTTGAACTCATTGTGACTCCGTCCTTTATATCCATGTTTTCCTGCAAAAACATAACACTTCCAAATGCACATACGAAGATGAACTTGTTATATCATTAGTGTGCCTAGTGGCGGGTTAGTTTCATAATCAAGCTCAAACCAAAGTGTAATGAACATGTTTGGTGCACCAAAATACACCGTCAACATCCTCCTGTTGCGGCCGTAGCCGTTGAGCGGTCAGAGGCGACGAGCCAAGAACCACCTGTTGATGAAGGGGCTATCGAGGAGGCAGTGCTTCCTAGTATTGTAGATATTGCCAGTCTGCTGGGCGCCTCGACCGTCACTGTGGTACGATCGATGCTGTAAGTACCCGAACACTCGATTAGTTGTTAAAGCATAATGCCAATTGCTGACATAGTACTCTTGTGCAAGAAATCCACTGATTTATCATGGGATGAGGCTGAAACAAGTGCTCCTATCGATGGTGCAGACCGCTCGACAGAGGCACAAGAACCCACACCGCCGCGACAAGCCGGAGGAGGAGCTGAGGCGACGCTTGAAGAAGCCACCATTGTCGAAGGTATGGCTCCTACTGACTTGAGTACTTTGTCATGTAGAGTAGTCACTGCAACCTTATCTCATAGGCTTATTGTTGACAGGGCCTCACGCTGAAGAAGGGGTAATTCCCGAGGCGGTAGTTATGGAGGCAGCTGCTGTCGAACCAGTAGCTGTCGAGCCAGTGGAGGCGGGGACGACGACGATAGCCCCCGAGCCCAGGGCAGAGGCACAAGTTGATTCACTACCAGGCTCGAGTACCGAGGTTGTTGTTCGTGAAGCGGTGATAGAAGAAGCGGCACCGCTGCGGTCGGCGCTGATAAGAGAGTCCTGGACCTCGAGCCGCAGAGGCCTCGAGTTGCTGGATGATGAGCTGATCGACCCGGCTGTCGTGTCGCTGAACATGGAGTCATGGCACCGCACGGAGCAGTGGGTCAAGGTATGTCACGAGTACCCTGAGTAGCCGTGTAATTGTGAGTACTAGTGCTGACTAAGCTCCGATGTTTGTAGAACCTTGTTGAGAGATACCAAAAGAAGACCGAGCTCCTCAAGGTATATGGTGATACAGTCATCCGCACAGAAGCTTTGGAGAAGGAGTTGGACAAGTCGAGGAAACACTCCGCACTACTCCAATCCAAGCTCAACAGCGCCTTCGCCCAGTACCACAATGAAGTCCAGGACATGCAGGCGAAGCGAGATGATCTGATCAATAAGAACAAGTCGTTACGGCAGAAGAACAAAGGTATGCCTCCCGCCATAGTGCTTGAGTACTGATTTTGTAGTTTTCTGTAGCTGACTCAATTGTGGAGTTGTCTGCAGAGCTTGAGGCTTGTTGGCATTTCTTAATGTCATCACTAGGTTATGAGTTCCTAGCAACGATGCCAGAAATGACCAAATGGTAATCCTAATGATTACAAGAGTCCGCAAGCGCACGGAAGTACCATTGTAGCATTTCCCCACAGGAGTATTCCAAAGGGTATCGAATCCAAGGAAGGCTGGGCGGATTAACAAGTTCAACACTATTGCAATGAGTATAAATCATAGACGGAAACAAACCAGACACTCAAGTACAGGGGTAAGATATGATGGATAAGTTGGTAGTGTGAACACACAAACACACTCTCTCTAAAGGTCCTAGGCTTAGGAGGCAACATACGAGTTAGTTCTAGGTTCTAAGGTACTAAAAACACAAAGTTAGTCAGACGAGTTAGATACACACTAGCATTGCATGACTGCTGGCTCAAGCACCCAGGTACAAACAGGGAGCTAACCTCCCGCGTCGCTTACGCATGACTCCGGTTGTTAGACTTTAGACTCCTACAGCGTATCCGAATGTGGGGGATTCCAGAAAGGTCCAATGGCTGTCACCACTGCGGCCTACCCCAAGACAAACCGTGGGATACACTCATAAGCAACGTAGCTACGCAACCCAAGCACCACACTTACGTTGTTAGCAGGACCCTGACCGGCCCGGGCTATTGTGACCCAGGTCAGAGCCGCTAGATAAATCGGCCAATTACATCGAGTACCGTAGCTTGAGCACGAACTTCATACAACACAAACATGGGATCTAACTAGATCAAACTAGGCTAGGTACACAAATGGATTTGTGCTTTCCTATGTCTATTCAATAAGATCAAATGGTCGTGTTCGTGAAGAATACGAGCCTCTAACTTATGAACAAACACTGAAAACATGTACAAGTCACTCGTCAACTAGATCGAAAGGCCTTGTTCATCAAGAACATGAGCCTCTAAATGATGAGCAAGTGAAGAACACATGAACAAATCACCCATGTATACAAGCACAACTTTATATGAAATAGCTGAATAACTAAAGTAGATCAAAGTCATACAATAAAATAAAGATACAAGAGAACTCATACCTAGATCCCAAAGTAGACTTGGAACGAATTAGAACTATTCTAGCCAACCTCCTAGCCCTAGAAACCAAAAGTGAGAGAGGAGGAGTAAGATGTGTTGGTAAGAAATGAACCGACCTGAGCACCAGCGCAAAGAGGAGTGAAACATTCTTGGGATGGCCTCTAGGACCAATGGACAAGCACCACGTGGAGGCCCGGGATCAGCCGACCCAAGGTCGGTTCAGCCGGTCCAAGGGTCGGCCGACCCCAGGTGGGCCCCCTCGAGGTGTGCTTCCTCAGGGTGGCTGTCCTGTGGGCCCTTAGGTCGGTCCCCGGTGTACATGTGCTCTTGAGGCGGTTTAGGCGCTCTGGTGGGCTCATGGATCCATGTGAAGTCTACGTGTCACACTCTGATTCGTCGGGGCTTGCCTCCCTTGGATTGGTGACATGGCGTGCATTGATGGCACCTGAGGTGGTAGCCACTCCTTGGCTGAGGTGACATGGCATGAATCATAGAAGGTGAGTTTGCCACTTCTTTATGCTTATTTTCCTGCAATCACATAATCTCCAAGGACAGGTGGAACTACATTATTATTAACTAAAATGCGTGTAAGAAATGCCTCTTTCTCCTTTATTCATGAGTAAATTGACGGCTAAAGTAAGCACTTAATAGCCGTCAACAACTCCCCCAAGCTAGCCTGTTGCTCGTCCCGAGCAAGACACTTAGTACTTAGGTTGGTTGATCAGGAGTTGCTACGATGTTGTATTCCTAGTTTATAACAAGCATACAACTTGGTACTCTATCAAGGATTGAATGGGTTGGCATTGATCTTACCTTATGCTTGATTGATATGGGGCTTGTAGCTTCACCTGCCTTGGGCGGTAGAAAGATAGAACGGTTGTATAGGAATTACTAATCACAAGTACCTTGATCAGTTGTCAATCCGGAGGCTTTGCAAATTTTACAAAGAAATCAAAGTTCCCCGAATGATACTCTTAGATCACTCATTGTGTATGATTCCTCACCAAGGCATTGATTTGCCTTCTTTCACCACCTACTCCTAATAAGCTGATATGTGGAGCTGTAGGTAGGGAAAACATGTGGCATACCTGTTTCTCATGTATTGTCGAGTCAAAAACCGGATCCTTGGGAGCAAGAAGTCATACAACCTGATCAAGATGTGCATGTGTGTGTATATGGTGGATGGATGATGAACCCCTTTTTGCATATGATTCTCTCTTCTCCTTTTGAGATTTTTGAGACTTGGGCTATGTCTCTTTTTTTTCATGCTCTTGAGCATTCTTCTCTTTTTTTTCGCATAGCCCATAGTCCTTGCTGAATATTTTTGGAGAGAGAGTAATCATGGAACAATGCGCGGAGCTTTATTTGTGGAATGAATGGGGGATGGATGAAATGATGGGTGCCAACTTCCGGTGTAGAAGTTTAGCATATGGTGGCTGTGTACGTGATCTTGATCATGGGAGCATGACAAGTTTCTCGCCAAGGGTCACAACAATTTGATAAGACTCAATGGAGAAAACCAGTAGCATATGTGGAGGCTAACAAAAGCTAGGATCTACATATGGCTTTAGATAGGAAATTCTCATCATTGAGGAACTTATCATTTTATCATTTTTCGAAAGAAAAACTCCGGATATCAAACATCACTTAGCACAAGCTCATAGCAACCCTATTATACCATATCATACCTCACAACAACCTAGGCAAAGGTCATGCTTTTTGCTACCCTCAAGTTTCAAGCTAAGGTTTGATCATGCAAGCCAACAAACTCAAAACTTAAATAGGGTACTAAGCTGTAGCAAGGCATACAAAAGGAATAACCAGAGCAACTATTCATCATTTCAACCATGGAGAACAAAAGCATTCTTACCGCGCATACGAAAACAAACTAATTTAAGAAAGTAAATAAATATTTTTGGTCTTTTTAATTTTGTAGATTTTTATGTGTTTTTAGCATATGAGATTCTGAAAATAAAGATACAAGTTACCTCGGAATGGGGGTCCTCCCCCAAGCTAGCTTCAGGCTCACTACTGTGGAGGGGGAAATCCCATCCATCAGTAGTAGGCCCTCTGCTCCTCCAGCTGTTGCTGCTGTGCCAGCTCGATGGCGTGAAGTCGCTCGCGAGACATCCGCTGCTAGTCCCGGGTGGACTCAACGTGCTGGTGCATGGTCTCCTCCATGTTGCCGACTCAGATGTTGAGCTCGCTCATCTGCTGAGTGAGGGTGGCCCCACGAGATGATGAGTGCAACCCGAACGATGAAGATGTCGCATCTTCGTAAGTAGTACCAGCAGAGATGACCCACTCGCCACTGCCCGCACTAGCCCAAGCCGAGCCACTCGCACCCTACTGGTACATGGGCTGTTCCCAACCAGGAGCATATTCGGGAGTAACCCCAGGCATGTACTCGGTAGAGGTCCATGTACCGGACGGGGGTGTGGTAGGCTGACGCGACGGCTGCGGAGATGGCTGTGGTGGCGACTGTTGCGCTTTAGCTGCTCTCCTCGAAGCACTCGTAGTAACCTTGTCACCAGAGACACTAGAACGACGAGGTTCCTCGAGAGGAACAGTCAGTGGCCCTTGGCCGTACAACCTAAAATCCGGGTTAGGTAACCGAATTTGGTTTGTATGGCCCGGGTAAAAGAAAAACAAAGAATCATCCAGACCCTTCTTAAGAATATGTCCCTGAGTCAAATAAGCTTCGTCAATCTGAGTCCGGGGATTAGCAATGGAGGGCACATTGGGCCCTTGCGTAATCCCAAGATTCGTGACGATGCGAGAAATCAAAGATGTACACTCAATAGAACCCGTCATCTTAAAATTTGTCGACCACTGTCGAATCATAGCTTGCACAGGGGAGATCTTGATCTGTCTAACCGCAGCATATAAGATCATCATCTCGTCAGTGCACACGGGTCATACATCATCCCTTTGAAAGAGAGTGACGGCGAGCCACTTGTGCCACAGTCGGAGAGTGGGATGCAAGATATCGTTGCACCGAGGTGACAACTTTCCGCAAATAGGCCGACCAGAGAGTTCCTCCCAAAAACTTTCACGATTAAAACCGGTGCAAGCTTGCTCAAGAGAAATAGCGCAGCGACGATGAAAACCGAGGGTGCGACTAAGATCTTTCCATGAAACTCGATACGGAACTCCATGAAATCGAAATGAAATACTGGACGCATCCTCTTGAAGAGTGCAGAGAAACTGGATGGTGGTAGGTCTATGTCAGATGGTGAGATCTGGACAGCCCACCGGGGTGTTAATCCCTGTGATTTAGTTGTTCGGCGGGGAGATCGGGAGCTAAGAACACGATGGTTATGCTAGTGTAGCACACGGAAATCACGGCGAGACACAAGGGACAAGGCGATTTTATACTCGTTCGGGCCTCCGGAGAGTAAAACCCTATGTCCAGTTCTTGATTGTATTGATTTGATCGTGGCGAAGGTGGAGGAGGTCGAGATTACAGGTGCCGATGTCCCTGGGGGACGCCCTTGCCCGCCTTATATTGGGTGACGGACAAGGTCGGTGGACCGGATTCCTGGTCGGTTACGACCAGGAGACCTAAGTCTAATTGATTACATCGCTTGCCATATCCGTCGATCTGCTTTGGTCGGAATCCACCAATATCTTGTCTTGTACGCCAAGTCTTGAGGTCGTTCGGGATAAGGTCGTCTGGAGAATCTTCTAGAAGGTCTTCAGGAGGTCGTGTGGGCCGCCAACTAGGTCGGTTGGGCCCACTGACAGGTCGGCGGGTCTTCTGGTAGGTCAGACCCACTTGTCGGGGACGGCCGTGAGCCTGGTCAGTGGGGACCCAGGGGTACCCATGTCTCACAAGCCCCCGAGCGAGGTGTATGCGCAGCGACCTTAGAAAGGTCATGACGAAGTCGTGGAGCTATCGACAGGTCGAATAGCATGCACGTCGGTCAAAAAAGAACAAATCAGCTTAGCAGCCGACCTGTTATAGTCTTGCCGAACGAAGGGAGGTCGAGTGACGACCTATAGGAAGCAGGCTTCCGATAGATCGAAACGACGATGAAAAAATTCAGAGGGCGTCAAGGACGCACTCATAGAGTAGTATCCGAGCATCATGGCGGGCAGGATGGCCGGTATGATGATCCAAAAAGAAATAGAAGAGAAAGAAGGTCGAGTAGCGACGTGATGAGAAACAGGTTTCCCAACAGGTCGGTACGACGAAAAAAACAAGAGGGCGTCGAAGACGCACTCGTAGAGTAGTCCCCGAGCGTTGAAGCAGGCAGCATGGCTGGTTTGATCCTCAAGAAAGAGAAGAAAATTCAGTCATGGTCTTGATCAAACGAAGTGTAGAGACACCCAGGTCTCCTAGCATAGCTGCCAGGAGTCTGGCAGGGCCGACCTCAGGGAGGCCTTGCAGGCGTGCCGACCTCAAAGAGGTCTCAAATCAACTATGCCTAGTATCCGAGGATACCCAGCAAGGTCTTGAAAGGCGAATTGCGTGAAGAAGTCTTCTATAGTGGTCGAAACGAATGACGATGAAGCTGGCGGAAATAATGTTGATCTTGAACGTATGAAGTGTAGAGACACCCAGATATCTTGCATGGCTGCAAAGAGTCTGGCGGAGCCACCCGAGGCATGCCGACCTCTAGAAGGTCTCAAATCGTGAAGCGCCCAAGCATCCGGAGATACTTGGCAGGGTCATTAGGCGCGCACCCCACAGGGAGGCCTTCATTCCCGACGTAAAATCCTGGGGAGGTCTTCCGAGCTGGCGAAGGCGACGACGGAGCCGGATGAAGGTCTGGCGACCTGATGAGGACGACGACGGAGCCGGAGGAAGGTCTGGCGACCTGACGAGGATAACGACGGGGCCGGAGGGAGGTCTAGCGACCTGACGAGGATGACGACGGAGCCGGATGAAGGTCTGGCGACCTGACGAGGACGACGACGGAGCCGGAGGAAGGTCTAGCGACCTCAATCCGATGACGACAAAGCCACTAGGAAGGTTCGCCAAAAGTGACACCGGAGCTGGAGAGAGGTCTAGCGACCTGATGAAGGTGACGCCGGAGCAAAGAGCTGGTCCTATAAAATAAAATATACACCAGGTCGATGTATCAATCTGTCGAATATAAATATGATGAAAACTTAGCCTGAGCTAAACAAGTAGATGTTGAATAATGTTAGCCGGAGCTAATCACCCTTGTGCTATGTTTTGTTTAAAAAGAGGCACTCCCCTTTATCGTGCAAGGCACACATTATGCGGACTCGAAAGCTCTGAAGCTGCAAAGTGTTTCACCCCTCTACAATGCTCAGCTGGGAGACTTAGATGTAGCCGACGCACGGGGTGGGGCCTAGGACCCAGGTTTTGCAACCACACAACATCATCGAATACTCATAACGAGAGTCAAGCAGTTAAAAGAAGAACACATAGGAAAAGTAGGACCCCACAGGTCTGGCGACCCTTAGATTGGCATGGCCAAGCCCCCGAGCATGTCGAGGGGGAGGGGAACATAGGACAAGATAAAAAAAAATTGAACCCTCAGGTCTGGCGACCTACGTGTTGGCATTGCCAAGCCCTCGAGCATGTCGAGGGGGAGGGATAGGAAGAGCAGACAAAAGCATGTAGAGCAGATCTACGAATTGAAGCTGTAAAATATTAAATTTAATTAAAACAGGCACTTAGCTTGTGTGTGGAGTCGAGGAGATCGAGGCGCCGAAGAGGTCGAAGGCGCACCATTGGAGGTCGACGAGGTCGGCAAGCTGTCGAGGCCGCGGATGAGTTGCTGAAGGTCAACGCGTGGTTGCTGACGAAGCCGACAGGTTCACCGCGGTGGAGCTAGCGCTCCAGGACGGTAACAAAAATTTTTCCGTAGGCTAGCTTGTGTATGTACATGCATGTGCACGCACGTGAATAATGATTCAGGTCTTGTAGAGTGATTTTTTTTCTTCGACTCGTGCATGCAGCAGTACGGGACGGACAAGGAGTCGGCCCCTTCGTCATGTACCCAGGCCATCACGCTGATGTAGATAGATTCCTGGGCAGCCGTGACAGGTGATCGCTACACGGCGCGCATGAAGGCGCATGACGCCAATCTCGATTGCTGTTGAGACCCGGAGGTCGGCTCGTATTAGATTGAATCTCGCCGAGTTGTAGATCGATTCCGCCACAATCAAGTCATCGCGGGTGGGTGGGCGGACGAGAAAAAATTTTGGCGCGCCGTCTGTAGAATGAAGATGTTGACCCCACGATTAGATCGGAGGGTGGCAGCGAGCAGGTTGCTACGGAGATATCCTTCGTGTCGTCGTCGAAGATGATCGCCGGAGCGAACTGCCATCGCACTACACGAAGAGCTCGCGATCACCCCTACCTGGCGCGCCAACTGTCAGATAGTGAGATCTAGACAGCCCACGGGGGTGTTAATCCCTGTGGTTTAGTTGTTCGGCGGGGTGGAATCTAAGGCTAAGAACTCGAAGGTCGCGCAAGAGCACGCGGAACACAGAGAACACAGTGAGTTTATACTGGTTCGGGCCTCCGGAGAGTAAAACCCTACGTCCAGTTGTTGGTGTAGATTGCTTGAGGATTACGTATTGGTACAAGGGGTCGCCCTGCCCGCCTTATATTGGTCAGCGGACAAGGTCGGTTCCCAGACTCCAAGTCGGTTACGACCAGGAGACCTAAATCTAGGTGAATACATCTCTTGCCATATCCGTCGATCTGCTTTGGTCGAAATCCACCGATGTCTTGCCTTGTACGCCAAGTTTTGAGGTTGTGTTGAATTAGGTCGTCGGGGGAATCTTTCGGAAGGTCTTCAAGAGGTCGTGTGGGCTACCAACTAGGTCGGTTGGGCCCACTGACAGGTCGGCGGGTCCTCTGGTAGGCCGGACCTACTTGTCAGGGACGGCCGTGAGCCTGGTCGGTGGGGACCCAGGGGTACCCATGTCTCACAGTCTAGAACCAACCTCCTGAACTGGAACAAAATCTTCCAATCCTAGAGCTTGCCAAATGGAATTGAACTCGGAGTCCATACCTGTTTTCTCGAGAAGGTCCGGGTCAAACTCCTTGGTGTTGGCGAAGACTCGGTCCTTGATGAGAGCGTAGGCTTGTCTCTCGTGATCATTCCTCAAGTCGATGAAGGCGGCGTTGACGGCGTACACTTCTTCGACTAGTGGCGTGGGTAGCTCTTCCTCTCCCTCTTCTTCACGGTCGGTTGACATTGGGCTTGGTGCAGCTTCGGAATGACGAGATGAGCTCCTCCCATCACGTGAACGGCGTGAGCGAGTCAACTCATCTTGCACAACAATCGGACAACACGGGCAACTCGGTGATGGGTTAGTGAAACCGAATGAAATCCTTACCGAGGTTGCTCCGCCACTGATCAAAATTTTAGCAACACTTTGAGAGAATACTTGGCACCTCAATCTCGAGCAAGAAATCTAAGAAAGCCAAAGAGCAAGAAAGAGAGGGAGAGAGTGGTGAACATGGGTGAAGATACCACTCAAACCTCCTGGTATTTATAGGCAATGGAGCCGGGCACTGAGACATCGGCCGTGTGCAACGGCTAGGAGCCGTTGAAGGAGGAAGGGCCGAGATAGCCGTTAGGCTGGGTCGGCCGACCTGTGGGGTCGGCTGATAGAGGGGGAGTGCCCGATCTTTCGGTGAGTGTAGATAAATCCGATTTGGTGGTTGTTGACCCTCACGATCCGACTACGATGAGCAAACTCGAAGCGCCAATGCAATCGCTGAACCAACTCCCGATGGTTACCAACCTTGCCGGTGCAAAGTCAGCTGATCACGAAGATCAATTCCTGTGCGCAATCGACGAACGAACAAGGATTCGAGGCGAGCAATCCTAATATCACTCAAAGGTGGAGTCTGCAATACACGAAGGCAGCGCTATGCGGCTGTTTGGTTGTAGCTAAAGCTAACTTGTAAAACAAACTCAAGTCTGAAAATAAAAGAGGGGTCTATCTAAATAGAGGGGATGCAGCCCCTGGCGGCAGAAGAGGGGCGTGAACAGTACCATGCTATAGTACCGCGAGTACTATTCATGCCAGCCTTAGGGCGCCCGCACTTGGACCTCCTGTTGGGCCAGCTTTATTCTTCTGGGCCTTCGTTCTTTAACAGCATGATGTAATTCAATTCCTTTGCACGAGCCTGAGTAATTGGCCCAGTTGGTGGGAGTGGTGCCTGGGCCTGAAGTGGAGGCGAGAATGACGCCCGAGCCTGTGCAGGTGGCGCCTGGGGTGCTGCTAGAGGAGATATACTCGTGTCGTCGGTGATGTCCGCATCATCCTCCCCTTCTTGAACTGAAGTCGTCCTCGACGGTAATTCCTCATCTTCGCCCGCATGAGGTTTCAAATCTGCAACATTCAAACTAGTGGAAACACCAAACTCCGCAGGCAGGTCAAGAACATAAGCATTATCATTAATTTTGGTTAGCACTTTAAAAGGACCAGCAACACGAGGCATCGATTTAGAATGGCGCAAAGCAGGAAAATGATCCTTTCGTAAATGCAACCAAACCATATCACCAGGTTCAAAAGTAACAAGTTTTCTACCTTTACTACTAGCAACTTGATACTTAGTATTAGCAGCAGCAATGTTTTGTTGAGTTTGTTCATGCAAATTAATCATTTGTTCAACATGTGCAACAACATCTATGTGCGGGGCATCCTCAGCATCAAGCGAAAATAAATCAATAGGCGCCCGAGGAATGTAACCATACACAATCTGAAAAGGGCTCATCTTTGTAGAAGAATGTGTTGCATGATTATAAGTAAACTCAACATGAGGCAAACAATCTTCCCAACGTTTCAAATTTTTATCTAAAACAGCCCTAAGCATGGTTGTCAAAGTCCTATTAACCACCTCAGTTTGACTATCAGTCTGAGGGTGACAAGTTGTACTAAACAGCAATTTAGTTCCCAATTTATTCCAAAGTGATCTCCAAAAATGACTAAGAAACTTAGCATCACGATCAGAGACTATTGTATTTGGAATACCATGCAAACGAATAATCTCTCTAAAGAACAAATCAGTAACACCGCTAGCATCATCAGTCTTATGACAAGGTATGAAATGAGCCATTTTGGAGAAACGATCAACAACCACAAAAATGCTATCCCTCCCCTTCTTAGTTCTAGGCAATCCCAAAACAAAATCCATTGAAATATCAAGCTAAGGAGAAGTAGGGACAAGCAAAGGCATATACAAATCATGGTTGTTCAAATGTGACTTAGCTTTCTGACAAGTAGTGCAACGTGCAACAATGCGCTCAACGTCTTTGCGCATCCGGGGCCAAAAGAAGTGGGCAGCCAGCACCTCATGCGTCTTGTAAATGCCAAAGTGCCCCATGAGACCGCCTCCATACGCTTCCTGCAACAACAACAGACGAACCGAACTAGCTGAAACACACAGCTTGTTAGCGCTAAACAGGAACCCGTCCTGCAAGTGAAATTTTCCCCATGGTTTCCCATTAACACAATGAGCGAAAACATCTCTAAAATCAGCGTCATCCACATATAGATCTTTCACAGTTTGCAAGCCAAAAATTTTAAAATCTAACTGTGACAGCATAGTATAGCGACGAGACAAAGCATCAGCAATAACATTATCCATCCCGTTCTTGTGTTTTATAATGTAAGGAAAGGACTCAATAAATTCTACCCATTTAGCATGACGACGGTTCAGATTTGTTTGGGTACGAATATGTTTCAAAGCCTCATGATCAGAATGAATTATAAACTCGCGATGCCAAAGATAGTGCTACCATGTTTGCAAAGTATGCACTAAAGCATAAAGTTCCTTATCATAAGTTGAGTATTTCAAGCTAGCACCACTTAATTTCTTGCTAAAGTAAGCAACCAGTTTACCTTCTTGTAACAAAACATCACCTAGCCAAATACCACTAGCATCGCATTCAATCTCAAACACTTTAGTAAAATCAGGCAACTGCAAGAGAGGAGCATGGGTTAACTTATCTTTCAGGCCCCATTTGTGAATCCAAAATCCCGGAGGGATCCCCTCGATCTCCCTGGGTCGGACCCCCTCGTCGATTTCGGCCCCGGGCCAAATCGTCCTGGCGTTTGGGAGTCCAAAACCACGGGTCCGTCCGTCCCTATCTGCTAGCTTTCCCTGGGTGTCCGCCCCCCACCTCCTGGGTCTGGATGGTGCCACCCCGTCTCCTCGCGACTCAGGGCTCGCGATAGAAGCAACGCGCCGCTCCACCACGTCGCGTCGCCGTCCGTTCCACCACGCTACCTCTCCAACCAAGCGTCGGCGCTCCACCACCGTCCACGCCGTCCCCGGTCAAGGAGTCGCCGCCACCGCCCTTGGTCAAGGAGCTGCCACTGCCTCCGTCCTCGGTGCCTCGTCTGCCTCCTCTGCAATCTAGATCTACAGCACCATCACCTTGGCTGCCTCTTCTGCATTCCGGATCCTCCATGGTGCCTCCACCTTCTTGGATTTGTGAGTATTCCCCTTTCCTCTTCGCAGACTCTTGCCTAGGATTTGTGCTACTCATGGTTGTCATATTGCCTAGGATTTGTACGGTGATTGTATTCAGTGACTTCATCATGTTGAATGGATGCACTGACATTATTGGATCCCTATTGAATGAATCTTTGGGATAACGTAGCTGATGCATCAATCTTTCAGAATAATAATGATCATTCTGAGTCTTCTATGCTACAGCATACTAGTAGGCATCGGTACTACTGTATCTTTTCAATATTTTTTCATCCAAAGCTACACTTGTGAAATCTAGCCAAACTAATATTAGACTATTAGTTCTTGCTTGATAGTGAATTGGTTACAAATCATGAGACACAAGGCTTGAGACATTGTTGAAGCATTGTTTCTTCTAGATAAACAATTTTCATTTTTTGAAGCATTTTTACTCTTTGTAATGCGCGGAGTACATTGTAATGGTTCAGTTCATCCAGCATTGAGTGCTCTCAATATTTTTTTTCTCCTGCACCTGCATGGGAAAGTGTTAGTGCTAACTGATTAGCTTAATGGACATTTACCTATCACCTGTCGATGAATGCATTATAGTAATTGCTAACTATAACTTTAATGAAATGATGTCAATGCATACGTCTTGCTGTCGTTATGAATATAACATCCATTTAACTTTTGAGGAATCTATTTTCATAGACTATTGATATGTCACACTAGTTTAAGTGTCTAACTATATCATAACCTCTTTGTAATTGCTTTCCTAGAACATGGCATGTGTTCCCCAGAGGGAGCTAAACTCATTTTTTGTCAGTAAAGTTATTAGAGATCAGCACATTGCTGATAACCTATTCTTTGTTAGCACTTAGCAGTAGTTTCCCCTGGTGGCACTGATTTTACAAACTTGGTACAGTAAAAGCTAAGGGATAATCTATGTTCTGAGTGTTACTGTTTGTCTGTTTCCCATATATTGCCTGCATGGCTGCAAGCTAGTTCTAGTCTTTCCATAGAAATCTGTTATTGGTCATGTTAGGCTAAGTCCAACAATAAGAGGCAAAATGGAGAGGCAAACCTCCATTTGCCTCGCGTCTACAGTAGCACTTGAGCAATCCATTTTTTGCTACCTCCAACAATCCGAGGTAGAGGCAGGGGCAAACGCAGGGAGGAGCTGCTGCTGCTCTGCCTCGCACCTCCACCGCGCGGGGGTGCCAAACCACTAGGGAGAGGAGCAGCGCCGCGCCCGTGATCCACCGGAGAGGGGGAAGGTCCGGCTCCGCGCGCTCCCGCTGCCGCCGAACCGCGAGGGAGAGGAGGACTCGACAGCACCGATGAGCTGCCGCGACGCCTGCGGAGGAGCTCGGCCGTGGAGAGAAAAGCAGCGTCGCGCGCCGTGATGCCCGCGCAGACGAGTTGCAGCAACGCGGCCCCGTGTCGCCGGAGGAGCTCGGAGCTCGGATTGGCGCCGGCGGAGCTCAAATCTGCAGCGGCGGAGCTCGAATCGACGACTGATGGCGGCGGAGTCGGCGCGGGCTGGTTCGTCGACGACCGCGGGTGCCGGCCCGAGCAAGCCCGCCGATCTGCGCCAAGCCAAGCCGTCCCTCGCCACGAGCGACGACGAGCTCGAGGAGGATCCCACCGCGCTGCTACCGGAGGAGTTCGAGGGGCTCGGCATCCACGTCCGCCGCGCCGGGCTCGTGCTCCCGTCGCGCCCCGGATACAGCCTGCGGAGGCCACCGCGGCCTGTGGAGGCGAACCGGCGGCCGCGGCCCTCCAGAGCGCCGGCGAGATCTACGCTCCTCCGCTGCGCTCGCCCCGCACTGCCGCCGCCGCGCTCTCCCAGCGCCTCTGCGCCCCTCCGCCATGCGTCGCTCGCCCGGTGTGCTCCGCATTTGCCTTTGAGGAGAGGGGGAGTGGATTTTTGCATCCCCTCTCTCCTCCATAGGCAAACTGCCTCCCCCTTTGCCTCCTCTGTTGGAGGAGTGCTCCGCCATGCACAGGAGCTCAACCGAAGGCAAATTTGCTTTTGCCTCTTCTATTGGACTCAGCCTTAGCACTGCAAATATTAGATGGAGAAATATTAGAGCTGCAGTAATATTTCAGAAGTGTGATGTGTGATTCATGTCAGATTAGCATAGTTAGTTATCCATGTCTCTTTGTTGCTTGATCTTTTGCTTTCATTGTTCATGAGATGAAATGTTTACAATCTGGTGTTTCAACTGATATTACAAGCAGGTGGCATAATGAGACAGTAAATTGTAGATGTCGTATTGGAGCACAACAACAACAGGGGATTTTTGAGGGACTCAACTGTCCATGGTTTTGTCATCACATTTCAGATCTGCATTGTTGCTATTTTTTTTGTCACGCCATTTATGGCATAGTAAACTGAAATGAAGTTTTGATTCAGTGCCTAAATTAGAAGTTGGAACTGAAGTGATAGATTGTATTATTTAATTATGTGTTGTCTTGGATGCAAAGTCCAAGTGAATATAATCGTTATTTTTGCTGTGCGATGAGTTCTGAAACTTAAGAAGTGAAGATGGCAACTGTATTTGTCGCTACCCATGTGAATGTATGGGTGATCACAATGATGGACACCTGTATTAATTTTGGATGACATCTGTATTTTCTGTGAGACATGTTTTGAAATGGATTATTTTTAGACCACCACCACTCCCAAACGTGTTCTGTATTCAGACGTGGGGATTCCTCTCCCTTATTCCCAAACAACTGCAAAAGACAGGGGTTAACTACCCAGGAAAATGATGGGAAAGGGATTTCCAAAAAAATCCCCCTCCGGGGCATATCTACCCTGGGTTAGCTACCCATCACCCCCAAAGGAGCCCTCAATGTGTTGAACGCTACCTCCTGTGAATCACTCCAAGCAAAAGGTACATCTTTCTTTGTAAGCTCATGTAGAGGTGCTGCAATGGTGCTAAAATCACGGACAAAACGGCGGTAGAAACCTGCAAGGCCAAGGAAACTCCGAATCTGTGTAACCGTCGTCAGTGTAGGCCACTCCCGAATGGCATCAATCTTGCTACTGCCCACCTCAATACCCTGTGGAGTAACAACATAACCAAGAAACGAGACACGTTGTGTGCAAAAGATGCATTTTTCAATGTTAGCAAATATATGGGCAGCCCTCAATGCGTCAAAAACAGCACTCAAATGTTCTAAGTGCTCTGCCATAGACTTGCTGTAAATCAAGATATCATCAAAATAGACAACGAAAAACAATCCTATGAAGGGCCTCAGAACTTCATTCATCAAGCGCATAAAAGTGCTGGGAGCATTAGTCAAACCAAACGGTATAACCAACCATTCATATAAGCCAAATTTTGTTTTAAAAGCTGTTTTCCATTCACCTCCCAATTTCATTCTAATCTGGTGGTAACCACTATGCAAATCAATCTTAGTAAAAAGAATGGCACCACTAAGCTCATCTAGCATATCATCAAGGCGTGGTATAGGGTATCGATAACGAATGGTGATGTTATTAATAGCACGACAGTCTACACACATACGCCATGAACCATCTTTCTTAGGAATAAGTAACACAGGAACTGAGCAAGGGCTAAGAGACTCACGAATGTAACCCTTATCAAGCAATGCCTGCACCTGGCGCTGAATCTCTTTTGTCTCATATGGGTTCGTACGGTACGGGGAGTGGTTTGTGAAAGTGCATCTAGGCCCCTAAGTGGATTTTGGTGAATTGAATGACAAAAGGATTAAAGGTCTAACTTGTTTTGTCTAAAGATTGTGAGCAGGTTCTTGTTATTTATTCATGAGCTACAATTGTTGTTTATTTAAATGGATACTATTTGGCTAACAATGATTAAAGGCAAGCAAGTATGTGATCCTTATGCAAATTGGTTAATGTCAAGCAATAAGTGGATTTATATTTTGGGGATATTTTGCAAAGATGAATTACATGTCTCCAAGAGATGTGGAAGCTTGACTAAAAATAAAAGGGATCATACAAAGAGAAATTGGTAATTCTCTCTCGTTAAAGTGCAAGGCTTCATGTGGTAATTGAAAGAGGACACGAGGATGAGTGTAAACTTAATGGTCCTTAAAAGGAAGCCTGCATATTCGTTGTCAATCGAGAACAAGCATTTGAAGCGGAATTTTCAAATGGAATTTAACTAAGGATGAAGCAAAGTGGAACTCAAAATGGACTGGGTAAGTGATGAAGAGATCAACCGAAGTGTCTAGGGTGAGGGACTAAGCAATCTTTGGGGTATTGGCCCGGCCGCCATTAGTGTTTTGCTAAGGTGAAGTTCTAGCATCCGTGGGGTCTCCAAGTATCATATCCAAGCCTTAACCGAGGGAAGCAATGCAACACATCAATAAGTTATGATTGGCAATATGGAGTGACTTAAGGATCAAAGTGAGCACTCTTATGCAAAAAGGGAAAATCCTAAGTCACTAGCTCAAGTATGGATTTGCTCAAGACATCGGCTATGTTGGAAGCCCTCAAGTTGAAATTGCGAAAGTATGGCAAGATTGAAGACCTACAACCTCAAGTGATCGACTCTGTTTTACATTTATTCTTGAGTTTAGGAATGCCGTACTATCAAGAGGGGTGCAACATTAGCTCTAAGACAAAAGACCAAAAGTGCTCATTAGTTGACCTAAGTGAGAACTAGCCTTGAGAGAGTTCCTGAGTAGTCTAACAAACCTCTAACCCAACCTTAGCCAATTCAACATGTCTTGTAGTGCTTGTGAGAAGAGAGAAGGGTTTTTGGGGTCTCTCTTCCCAGGGCGGTCTAACCGCCCTAGGGGGCGGTCTAACCGCCCCTGGCAGGCCAACGGCTAGTTTTTCAAACTGGCCGGAGGCAGGCGGTCTAACCGCCCTAGCCAGAGTTGTAACGGCTAGTTTTCCTTGTGAGGGGTATAAGTACCCCACGAGCTCCACTTGTTGGGCTGCTGATTCTAGGGTTGCTGAGGTGCTCCCCCTGCTATTTTTCATAAACCAAAGCCATAGAAACACTCCCCAACCCTCTCTTTGTGAGATTTGCTCTTCAAGCCATATCCTAGTGTTGGGTTGAGCGTTTAAGCCTTTGTGAGCTTGTGTGAGCTGAGCAAGAGCATCCCATAGCTTGAGCACTTGTGGTTCGTGACGGAAATCCTTTGAAGCATTTGTTACTCTTGGAGGTTCGCCTCCTAGACGGCTAGGTGTCGCCGGCTAGCTCCCAAGGTTGTGGTGAGCAGCGGCAAATTTGTGAGGGCTGTGATCTTGCCTCTTCGTGAAAAAGATCGCCTTAGTGGAAAGGAGGAAAGCGGTTGAAAGAGACCCAGCTTGTTGTGGGAGATTTCCCTTACAAGGTCCTCAACGGAGACGTAGTCGTTCCTTAGTGGGCGTTGAACTTCGGGAAACAAATCCTCGTCTCTCCTTTGTGGTTTGCCTCACTCGCTTTGATTTCTAGCATATTTACTTTGCTTCCGCTCGATCTTCTTGGGTGTGCTTGTCTTTGAGTGCAGGGATCATTACCCTGCTTGTGATCATCTACAGGAGCCACCCAAGAACTTAGGTTCTTGCTAGAAGTCAAGAGAAGCTTTGAGTTGTCTTTTGCAGGTTCACTGGGTGGAGGAGGTCTAACCGCCCCAGGACCCGGTCTAACCGCCCCCTCTGTGCTCAGTGCACCAGGGGCGGTCTAACAGCCTGGCAGGGGCGTTCTAACCACCTGTGCCAGTGAAGCTCAAGTTTCGGGGGAAAGTTTTTATTTGGTCGTCCCGCCTATTCACCCCCCCTCTAGGCGGCATCAAGGTCCTTTCAATTGGTATCAGAGCTTGGTGCTCCGGTTCGAGCTTAACCACTCGGAGTTTTTCGATGTTGACTACTTGTGAGGTACCGTTTGAGCCTCTAGCTCTAGATGGCTCAAACTACTCTTAATGGCATTCAAATGTTCTCATTGCACTTAAGGTTTTGGGTCCCACCGCTGAGGGCATTATGGTTGCGAGTATCCTTCCGGAGGATGAGACATGTGTCTCACCAAAGGAATTGGAGAAGAAGCGACTCAATGTCGTTATTACTAACCTTTTGTGTAGCTGTGTATGTAGAGAACTAAAGCATCTCATCCTAAAGAGCAAGGAAATTAGTGAAGATGCTCATCTCATTTGGGAATTGCTATTTGAGATAGTTCACACCAAATGGGATGAAGTCGAGAGTGATGATGAAGATGAGCCAGTGGAGATGTGCCCCATAACCTCTACAACATCCACTGATCATCAAGCATCAACCCTCAAGGAAGAAGGAGGCAAGAGAAGCAAGGGTGGAGCCTCTCTAGGGGAGGCGGTCAAACCGCCCCCCAGGGGTGGTCTAACCGCCCCCAACAGAGAAGCTTCAACCTACTACGGCGAAGGCGCTTGCTTCGTGGCCAAGAAGAAGAACAAGAAGAAGAGGCAGGCCAAGGGAGCAAAGAGCCAAAAGATCGAAGCCTCAAGCTCTCCGATAAGAGAACTTGAACTTCTAAAATCCGAACTCGCCTCCTTAGTTTGTAAGTATGAATCATTGGCTAACAAATATGATCATGATATCAAATCCTTTTAATATAGAGCTAAGGTAGAAGAAGAAGCCAATGATGTGCTAGAAGCTCAACTAGCAAAGCTCACTAGTGAGCATATGGCTTTGCAAGCAACTCACAAGGAACTTGAGTGTTCTCATGAGAAGCTTGTGGACTCATATGCTTCACTAGAAATTGCTCATGAGGTTGTTGTTTCATCGGTAAAATTCTTACAACCTCTCACACCCACATACACATGCTCACTTGTCAATAATGAATTTGCTTGTACTAAACCTTGTTATTCTCAAGCAAGCCAATCTAGCATTGAGCATGTATTTTTAGAATCTTGTGATGACCTCATTGCTCAAGAAAATGATGAACTTAAGCAAGAGGTCGAAAAGCTTAAAAGAGACTTGTATGTGTTGAAGGAAGAGAGCAAAGTGCAACCATCTCAAGATAACCGTGATGACATGGTGAAGAAGCTTGAGAAGGATTCAACTGTCACGAGCTCAAATCCTCAACAACACATCAAGACCAACAATAGCAAGATTCAAGAAAAGAAGAAGGGGCATGCCACTTCACATTGCCCCACCAAGCTCAAGGCTCAAGAAACAATCTCCAAGAAGAGAAGAAGATCCACCAGAAGGAGATTGTGCTATATATGCAAAGAGAATGGTCACTCGGCTGCGGATTGCCCACAAGCCAACAGTGCTGACCAGGGGCGGTCTGACCGCCCCCCCAGGGCGGTTAGACCGGGTCTGGCCAGCACAATGAAGAATCACCGCAGCGAGGAGAAGAAAGCTCACCCTTCAATCAAGATGCCTCCATGCAAGCCAAGACAAGACAAGCAAATGGATCCCAAGCCAAGAAGTGCCAAAAGCCACATTTGCTATACTTGTCGTAAGAAGGGTCACTTGGGCAAGGATTGTCCGAATGGTAACACTCTGCAATCCAACCTTGTCCATTATAATTTTCATAAGCTTAGGAATGACAAGATTGGCACTTGCACTATGAGGATGATTAGTTCACCTCAAACTTGTACAAGGGCTATTTGGGTTCCTAAGCATCTTGTGACTAACCTTGTAGGACCCAACAAGTGTTGGGTACCAAGAAGTGCTTGCTGAGCTTGTAGGTTGATCGAGTTGCATTGAAGTCATGGCAATATAGAAAGAATTGATTATTTGATACCTTGCCATGAGAAGGACTAGAAAGTGACAATCACTCAACCAATGCAATCTCGGTAACTAGTACTTAATGTTGTGCCGTGGTCACTCTTAGTTCTTTGTGAACACTCATGAATCACTAGACCTAGGTTTGTAAAGCATGAGGAAGTGACCTTGACACTTTCACAATTTTATTCTCTCATGCCATTCGATGCTCCTAATGGCTCTCTAGAAGACCATTTATTGTGATAAGCTTTATAGGAATTTATCTAGGTATTATAGAGGCTTATCAAAGTACAAGAGCCGAAAGATCACCAAAAGGACCAAAAAGGGCTGGCGCGGTCTAACCGCTGGCCCCCCCAGAAAACGTCATTTGGCGGGTGTCCCGGCCCCAACGACCGGGTGACCCGAGGCGTCTCTGGAGGCTGCCAGGTGACCCGGCCCCTTGGCCCGAGTGACCCGACATGGAGCTGATTTTCAACTTTTTGGTGATTCCAAGACAATGGTAATAAGATTATTGGCATAGTTCAATTTGATAAATCATTTTATGTCAAAGACCCACCTTTGAAGCAATCTCCCTTGTTCGTAATTGAATTGTGTGCTAAGTTTGAGAAATTCAAATTCTCTAAGCACTAATTGAGGGGGAGCTTACTTCAAAGGTTGTGTCATTTGTGGGATTAACAATTTCTTCTAGTGAACTTGTAGTCTTATGTATTTGTGCATCATTAGCAAGCTCTTGCCTTCACTACTAAATCTTGAAGAATCAAGTAAGAGCTAGCATTTCCTTAAATTTACTTATGCACAAATTCAAATGGTCTAAAGGCAAAGGTATGTCCTCATGAACCTCTTTAAATACCGAAATGCATCTAGGCCATTATACCATGCTGGTGTGACCATCTTAGCATGTAATTGCTTCAAGTGAATTTTTGTGTGCCTCTCTAGATATTTGGTTGATACCTTCACATAAACTCGACTTGGTGTCATGTGAATGTCTCTTGAGTAGGGTATGAGCCAAATATACTAAAGAGGTGATTTACTTGATGAGGATGTATGCACTTTGTGGTATAGGATAGATTTTTCGAAAATCCAACTAGCATGTGTAGGAAGTGTGCTTAATTTGAAAAATATTTGGTTCTTGGTCTTTGTGACCCTATTGATCCATTTGTGACTATAGTTCCCCTTGGTTGTTTGATGGCTAGTCACAAGTGGTGATATTTTACTCAAGTCCATAATTCATCTCTAAATCCATATCTTTATCTCTTTCTCTCTCAATCACTCTTGGAAGAATCAAGAATGTGAATTATTTGGACTATCTCATGTTCTTCTAAGATTTGTGAAATTTGGATCAAATTCATCTATATATCTTTTATCCAAATATTCTATGGAAATCAAGGATCAAATTTTCTAAGGCTAGAAAAGTGATCCCCGGAACTACCGACCCTAGGGCGGAACTACCGATAAGAGGTCACTGTCAAAATTATGGAAATCATCGGTACTTCCGACCCTACCTCGGAACTACTGATAAAGGGTCTCTGGTTGAGTTTTTGTGCAGGGCCGATTTAACCGGGGGGGGGGAGGGGGGGGGTTTAACCGCCCCACCTAGTTTGTGTCCCCTGCACTTAAAGCAATTCCCAGGTTCTACTTCAGACTATCCAAAAGGGCTTAAGTGAAAAAGGGGGACGGAATCCTATCTTCATCTCAGACTCCCTCGGTCAAGGGGGAGGGGCGGTCTAACCGGGGTCCAAGGGCGGTTAGACCGGGTGTCACGAGACTTGCTGTTTTTACCTTCACCCGTGACTACACAGCCCCTTAACCCTATCCTTTCACCCCTATCTCTCTCCAACTACCAGAAACAGTCCTCATTCGACCCCATCCCGTGGTTCTTCTTCCTCCTCAAGCTCCCACACTCTCCCATGGCGCTTTGAAGTTTTCTCCACCAAAAATCAAATCCAATCCGTGGAAAGCACTCCCCTAAGGCAGCTGAACCAGTTCCCCACCCGGTTCTTTGGATTTCATCTTGGTTTCATCTCTCCAAAGGTATTCAAATGTTGTTTTTGCCCGATCTATCAACTCGATGAGTAGTTTTGAATATCCTTTGGTAGAACATCACCTAGCAACCCCTAGAAGACATTCCTAGAGTTTGGTTCAATTTTGTTAAGTACATTGTCTTGAACTTAAGTTTAGGGTTGACTGTTAGGGGCGGTCTAACCGCCCTGCACATGTCCGTCCCAAAAACCTTTGTTTCTGCATGTATTTAATCTCCAGCTATCTAGAATCGTCTCATGAACAGTAATCTCATATCTTGTAATCTGTGTTGCTGTGTTTGGCTGAAAAGAGCCATTGGCTCAAAACTGACAGGGGCGGTCTAACCGCCCTAGCCAGTTTTGTGCCAATAGCTCTAGAATGCCGAGCCTCGACGCTCATTCTAGCCAATCTTGTTCCTGGTGTCTTATACACTTTTGTTTCACATCTTGTGATCCAGGGACAGAAGCAATGCCAAGGGGTGCCGGAACTCAGAAAAGGAAGTAAAGAGGCAGTGATGACGTCGGGACGTCCTCCGGTCCAAGCACTCATAATTTGAGGCCTAGAGGACAGCAGCCACCACCTGTCTACTATGGTGATGACATTGAGATGAGTGACAGAGTTGAAAGTAATGATGATGTGGAGGATCCCTCTCATTTTGAGGTCAGCTGGCGTCAGCCGGGAGATGCAGGTGAAGGTGATGACAGTGATGGTGATAGTGATGAGGAAGAGGATGAGGAAGAGGAACAGAGCCCAACTATCCTTCCTACAGAGGACCTATTGATTATTATCAGGCAGGGATGGCAGACACTGTGGTGAAGTTGAGAAGAGTCAATCCGGCTGGTGAGGCTAGGACTGCTACAGATTACAGATTTTGGATCCTCTTTCAGCAGGATTATTACACCACCGCCATCATTACTGGTAGAAAGGCAAAAATCACCAATGATGCTCAGTATGTTGATTGGGAGTTTATGGAGAGGAAAAATAATCCTATCTTTGATGAGGTGATTCAGGCTTGTGAGGAGAAAAGGCTTAAGGTCCTCATGGGCTTTAAGCAACATTGGAACAAGGAGCTCATCGCCCAGTTTTATGCGACTGTTTATTTTGGCTATGTGTTCAATGAGAATGGGCAAAGTGAGAGGGTGATGTTTTGGATGACCGAGGGTGAAAAACACCAGCTCTCTTTCTCTGGTTTTCTCACTTTGTTTAGGTTACCAAATGATGGGTTCCCCCGGAAGCTCCATGATGAAGGCCCACTTGAGGCTAAGAGGATGGCTTTTATGTACCCCATGAATGCAAGGGACAGTTGGGGACATGTAAAGGGTTTATACACATATTATTTGATCCTCAACCGTCTGTTCAGGAAGACTCTCACATCTAGGGATGGCAACACTTCGGATATCACTGCTTTTCAGAGGAACTTGATGGTTGCCATGAAGCCCGGTGAGCCGGCATTTAATGTTGGTGACTTCTTGTGGTAGGAAATAAAGAATTCTTCAGAGAATTCACAAAGGTTGTGTAGCTATGGTCACTACATTATCAAGGAAGTCACACAAAGGGCTTATCCTAATGACACAAAGCATCGCCCTCTACAACCAAAGCCTAGCAAGACAGTGAGAGTCCCATCACCACAGGATGATCAGCAAGAGGAGCAACAAATATTTGAAGAAAGGGAGGCGCCGCGCAGCTGGGAGGCATACTAGCCTGGGGTGGTTCAACCGCCCCCCAGGGCCCCTGGTAGGGAGAGAGGAAACATAGCTCCCCGCTTCGCAAATTGATCAGCATCTTCCTTGGTATGTGCAGAACACAGAGAGACATAGAAGTTGCCAAGCAAGAGGAGAGGAAAAAGAATAAGAAGATGAGGGATACCATGAAGGCTCTTCATACTCAGGCCGGTATTTAGCCTCCTAGGTCTCCAATCTCACCATCCCCTCTAGAGGTTGAGATACCCTCAGTGGATGATAGGGTGCAAAGCTTCCTCAACTCCGATCTCTATTATCAGTATGGAGGCAACTTTGGATCAAATATTGGTGCTTCTTCTTCCTCGGCCCCTCCTCCTCCACCACCCACTGGTTTTGATACTATATTTGAGGGTGATGCGGTGGCACCGGAGCCTTGGGTTGCTCCTCCATGCTGTGAGGCATGGGCGGCATGTGTCTCCCATGAGTTCTTTGATCAACCTGCCACTTCCTATAGTATGGAAAAATCACTCCTATCTCTATTCTGAAATTCTTCCATATCTAGCTCTTTGTTATCTCACTTCTCTCTTGTATGCCATTTGAAGATCCAAACATCGGAGAGGCAAATTGGGATAGGTGGCAGCAGCAGTGATTTGGCAGCAGCAACAACTTCTCCAAGCCCTTTGTGGATGCTTGATGACAAAGGGGGAGAAGAAGTGGATTAAAGTAATATGTTCATCTCCTAGTTTGGCTGTTCTGCAGGGGGCGGTCTAACCGCCTGGGGTAGGCGATCTAACCGCCCTGCTCCTGTGAGCTGAGAGTCTAGACTTGGTCTGTAATAAATGGATCTCTACTTTATCTCGTGGACTTGAGTATTTGTATGAGTGCTACTAGGTGTGTAGAACTTATTTATGTATCCTAAGTGACATTTGTGATAGTTTGTGATGCATGGATTAATTGGTGAATGTTTTTGAGTAAGCTGAATGGGGGAGGCGGTCTAACCGGCCTGCAACCCCGGTCTGACCGCCCCTGCCCAAACAACACACACACCTCTCTTTGTTGAATGCTTATCATGCCATATGCATCACGGTTTTATTTTTTATTTTGTCACACACATCTCTAGCACTCCACTGATTCTAAGATATAGGGGGAGCTCTCGTGTTTTTCTCTTTAATATGTGCTTTTGGCATTTGAGGCCAATTTTTGAAATTCCATCCAAAGCACATATTGAGGGGGAGCTCTAGCTATATCTAAGAATTAAAAATGCGCTTAATCGATTTATTTGTAAGATTTAATCGAGTTGTCATCAATCACCAAAAAGGGGGAGATTGAAAGTGCATCTAGGCCCCTAAGTGGATTTTGGTGAATTGAATGACAAAAGCATTAAAGGTCTAACTTGTTTTGTCTAAAAATTGTGAGCAGGTTCTTGTTATTCATTCATGAGCTACAATTGTTGTTTATTTAAATGGATACTATTTGGCTCACAATGATTAAAGGCAAGCAAGTGTGTGATCCTTATGCAAATTGGTTAATGTCAAGCAATAAGTGGATTTATATTTTGGGGATATTTTGCAAAGATGAATTACATGTCTCCAAGAGATGTGGAAGCTTGACTAAAAATAAAAGGGATCATACAAAGAGAAATTGGTAATTCTCTCTCGTTAAAGTGCAAGGCTTCATGTGGTAATTGAAAGAGGACACGAGGATGAGTGTAAACTTAATGGTCCTTAAAAGGAAGCCTGCATATTCGTTGTCAATTGAGAACAAGCAATTGAAGCGGAATTTTCAAATGGAATTTAACTAAGGATGAAGCAAAGTGGAACTCAAAATGGACTGGGTAAGTGATGAAGAGATCAACCGAGGTGTCTAGGGTGAGGGACTAAGCAATCTTTGGGGTCTTGGCCCGGCCGCCATTAGTGTTTTGCTAAGGTGAAGTTCTAGCATACGTGGGGTCTCCAAGTATCATATCCAAGCCTTAACCGAGGGAAGCAATGCAACACATCAATAAGTTATGATTGGCAATATGGAGTGACTTAAGGATTAAAGTGAGCACTCTTATGCAAAAAGGGAAAATCCTAAGTCACTAGCTCAAGTATGGATTTGCTCAAGACATCGGTTATGTTGGAAGCCCTCAAGTTGAAATTGCGAAAGTATGGCAAGATTGAAGACCTACAAGCTCAAGTGATCAACTCAGTTTTACATTTATTCTTGAGTTTAGGAATGCCGTACTATCAAGAGGGGTGCAACATTAGCTCTAAGACAAAAGATCAAAAGTGCTCATTAGTTGACCTAAGTGAGAACTAGCCTTGAGAGAGTTCCTGAGTAGTCTAACAAACCTCTAACCCAACCTTAGCCACTTCAACATGTCTTGGAGTGCTTGTGAGAAGAGAGAAGGGTTTTTGGAGTCTCTCTGCCCAGGGTGGTCTAACCGCCCCTGGCAGGCCAACGACTAGTTTTTTAAACTGGCCGGAGGCAGGCGGTCTAACCGCCCTGACCAGGCGGTCTAACCGCCCTAGCCAGAGTTCTAACGGCTAGTTTTCCTTGAGAGGGGTATAAGTACCCCACGAGCTCCACCTGTTGGGGCTGCTGATTCTAGGGTTGCTGAGGTGCTCCCCCTGCTGTTTTTCATAAACCAAAGCCATAGAAACACTCCCCAACCCTCTCTTTGTGAGATTTGCTCTTCAAGCTATATCCTAGTGTTGGGTTGAGAGTTTAAGCCTTTGTGAGCTTGTGTGAGCTGAGCAAGAGCATCCCATAGCTTGAGCACTTGTGGTTCGTGTCGGAAAGCCTTTGAAGCATTTGTTACTCTTGGAGGTTCGCCTCCTAGATGGCTAGGCGTCGCCGGCTAGCTCCCAAGGTTGTGGTGAGTAGCGGCAAGTTTGTGAGGGCTGTGATCTTGCCTCTTCATGAAAAAGATCGCCTTAGTGGAAAGGAGGAAAGCGGTTGAAAGAGACCCGGCTTGTTGTGGGAGATTTCCCTTACAAGCTCCTCAACGGAGACGTAGCCGTTCCTTAGTGGGCGGTGAACTTCGGGAAACAAATCCTCGTCTCTCCTTTGTGGTTTGCCTCACTCGCTTTGATTTCTAGCATATTTACTTTGCTTCTGCTCAATCTACTTGGGTGTGCTTGTCTTTGAGTGCAGGGATCATTACCCTGCTTGTGATCATCTACAGGAGTCACCCAAGAACTTAGGTTCTTGATAGAAGTCAAGAGAAGCTTTGAGTTGTCTTTTGTAGGTTCACTGGGTGGAGGCTGTCTAACCATCCCAGGACCCGGTCTAACCGCCCCCTCTGTGCTCAGTGCACCAGGGGCGGTCTAACCGCCTGTGCCAGTGAAGCTCGAGTTTCGGGGGAAAAGTTTTTATTTGGTCCTCCCGCCTATTTACCCCCCTCTAGGCGCTATCAAGATCCTTTCAATTTGGAAGCTGGGCACCGGGAATGAGGTCGATCTGGTGCTCAATGCCACGAAGCGGTGGAAGACTTGGTGGCAAGTCTTTGGGAAAGGCATCAGCGTACTCCTGCAAAAGGTTAGGAACCGCAGGCGGAATATCCAAAGATGGTGCATCATCAAGGGAAACAAGCACACTAGAGCATACAAGTGCATAGCATGGCAAATGAGCATCTCGAATATCATCAAAATCAGCACGTGTAGCAAGTAAAACAGGAGCATTCAACTTAATTTCAGATTTATCAGAAGTGGATGGTGATGGTTCCTGTTCTTTAGCAGTTTTAACAGCTTTAGCAAGATCATCTTTAACAATTTGTTCAGGTGTCATAGGATGTATAATTATTTTCTGACCCTTAAACATGAGAGAATAATGATTCGAACGACCATGATGCAAGCTATCAGTATCATATTGCCAAGGTCTACCAAGTAACAAAGAGCAAGCTTCCATAGGAACAACATCACAATCAACATAATTAGAGTAAGCACCTATAGAAAAAGGAACACGCACCGATCGTGATACTCTAATTTTGCCACCATCATTAAGCCATTGAATGTGATATGGGTTTGAATGCTTATGAGTGGGTAACGACAACTTCTCTACCAGCATAGTACTCGCCAAATTGTTGCAGCTCCCGTTGTCGATGATGATGCGAATTGACCGCTCCTGCACAACACCCTTCGTATGGAACAGAGTGTGTCGCTGATTCTTCTCGGCTGGGGCGACCTGTGTACTAAGAACACGCTGCACAACAAGACTCTCGTACCTATCAGCGTCTCCCAGATTGACATGTATGTCCGTCTTAGCTGCATGGTCAGTGGCAAGCAAAGTATGTTCAAGTTCTTCTGAATCACTAGCCGAAGAGTACTCACCATTGTCACGAATGAGCAATGTGCGCTTGTTTGGGCAGTCCCGAGCCACGTGGCCACGTCCGCTGCAACGAAAACACGTGATATCCCGCGTACGGCCTGTGGTGGGTGCTGCGCCTGTGGATGGAGTGGCGCCGGTGGCTGGGGCGGCTCCTGCAGGCTTAGCTGTCCTCTCACGCGGTGTTGGTGTGGAAGGCGCAGGGAGAGCAGGTGCTGAACTGGACGACAAGTTTCTACCTGCAAAAGTGTTAGAATATGTCCTTGAGCGGCGTCCCTGCACTTCGCGTTCAGCTTTGCAAGCAAACTCAAATAATTGGGTCATGTCAGCATATTCTTTATAATCAAGGATGTCCTGAATTTCATGGTTCAAACCACCACGAAAGCGTGCCATAGCAGCGTGGGTTCCTCCAATATACCACAACGAATCATACCTTTTTGCAACTCCTGGTAGTAGTCCTCAACAGACTGAGAACCTTGCTGAAATTTTTGCATTTTGTTAAGCAAATCATGAGCATAATATGAAGGCACAAAGCGATGTCGCATAGCAGTTTTTAATTGCTCCCAAGTGGTCGGAACAACAGTAGGATGTTTATTTTTATACTCACACCACCAAATTAAAGCAAAATCAGTAAATTCACTAATGGCAGCCTTAACTTGAGAGCTAGCAACAATCATGACATGAAAATTTCTGTTCAACTTCTAACTCCCAATCAAGATATGCAGCAGGATCATATTTGCCATTAAAGGGTGGAATTTTAAATTTGATTTTAGAGAATGAATCGTTACCAGCGGGGCGGCGTGGTACACGGCGGGCACGACCGCGACTGTCTCCAACGTCCTGCTCCGAATCACCACCATAATCTTTCTATAACTCCGTGATCATAGTGGGCAATGCATCGAGTCGTGCCACAACAGCGTCGAGGGTCGTCTTAGCAACCGTCTGTGCAAGGTCAATCTGATCAAACCGCTCGTTCGACGAAGTGATCGTCGAATCCAGCCGCTCATGTAGCGTCTTCATGTCCGTGGTAAGTCCCTCAATCTACGTCCGCATCTCCTGCAGTTGGTCATCCTTCTTGTCGTCGCCGTCTGCCATGGTTAGCGCAAACACAAAAACAAAATCGACGACAACAATAGGGTGTAAAGCTCACAAAGGCGCTCAAACTAGTGCTGTTATCAAATTCTTTTCCATTCTTACCAAGCACACAGGGCGAGCTGCAACCAACCGGTGGAACCTGCGAGAGATTGGAGGAGCAATTGCATGGCGGGACAAAACCTGCTCGTCGGAGGACTTGGTGGAGTTTTGGGAAGGCTGCACTCAATTGAAGGATTAGCACAGACAAACAATAATGCAAAGTTGAATAAGGGTGCTAAACACATCACAAAAGTTGCCGGAAACGAGTGCAAAAAGCGGATGAAAACAAAGGGGAAAAAACTGGGGGGGCGGTATTGCCTGGAGGAAACGCGAGCAGGGAGGCTCGACCTCGGAAGGAAAATCGCGAGCCGAGGTTGCTGCGAGGAGAAGGCAAGGCGTGCTTGCGTGGCAGCGTGGGCAAACGCGTGCCCAAGAAAAAACACAATGCCAGGGGGGTTCGCACAACAGGAGGACATGAGCGTGTGGTGACCGAACGAGTCGGAGGAAATGCCCACCGAAACGTATCGCCCTCCTTCTCCCTGGTGGAATCTTCCCTTTTATGTTGCTTTCTTTCCTTTTTTTTGGACTTTCTTTTTTTTATTGCTTTCTTTCTTTCTTTTTTTACTTTGCAACCACACAAAGGGAGGGGGTGATCAGGTGTGGGCGACGTGGGCCGCGTGGTTCTGCCCGGGTGCATGCGCGACGCAACGTGGCTTTGCGCGAGGGAGGTTGAGGCGCGAGAGAACGACGTAAAATTTTTGCATTTTGGTCCTTTTTTGGTAAGAATTTTACATATAGACCCCTGGGGGAAACAATTGCAGAAATGGACCCAATGCACGGCGCTAAGCACCTTGGCGCCGTAGGTACATAGCACAGCACCACACGGGCTGGCGCCGAAGCTTGACACGTCAGCTCCGCCGTGGCGCGGGGGAAATCTGGTCAAAGTTCACGGCGCCAAAAGCCATGGCGCCGTGGTGTGAAGGTACGGCGCCAGAGGGCATGGCGCCGTGCCGTGTGACCACGGCGCTAAAGGGCATGGTGCCGTGCTTCGAGTCTTAAATCAGGCCGCAGCCTCCCGGTCTCTGCCTCCTCCCTTTGTTCTCCCCGCCTGAAGGACAGGGGCTCCGTCCGCCCCCGACGGCCAGCGGCCAGATCCGCCGGCGGCATCTTCCCCACGGCCGGCGCGGCCCTCCAGTGCAGTGTGCAAGGTTAGGCCTCTCCCCTCCCCATTTTTTCTTTGATTTGGTTGGCTTCGTAGATAGTATTTGAAGAAACCATAGATGGATATGGGTCTCGATTTATGAAATTAGTGGTTGATATGAGGATTGTGTCGTCGATATATGTAATGTAGTTACATATAGGTGAATCTGAATGATTTTTTGAATTTGTAGATGCCGAATTTATGATGAGTATTACCTAGGTTGTAGGGTAATCATTTATTAATGTATAAATTGTAGAACATGGATGAAATGTGGCGTGAGAACAAGTGGAAAGACCGGCCCAAGGAGGTCTATCCTGGTGTATCCTGCAAGGATTCACCTGTACCACCAGCACTTCATGTCCCTAATTGTGATTGTGGGAAGGCCGCCCATGTAACTCAATCCATGCACCCTGACACGGCGACTCGGGCATACTACTCGTGTCCTGATTATCGTGTAAGTACATTTCGTGGTTTTTTCTTGATTTACAACATTTCTTGGATTGAATGCTTGAATGATGAATTGAAATGTTTATATTGGTGCAGGACTGGGAGATGTGCTATTTTTTTCAGTGGATTGATGGCCCAGAGATGGTTGACCCAACAATCTTGCTTTTTAGGCAAAAGGCTAAAAAACCGTACGACAAGTACAAGCGTTGGGTGCCTCCTCCACCAAACCCACCACCAATGACAGACGAAGAGAAGAAAATAGCAATCGCCACGCGTATGGCTAACCCACCTTTGTGCTATTGTGGTGTGCCTACCAAGATTCATCGGATGATGGAAGGGACCCCTTATACCCCTGAGTTTGAGTGCCGAAATACAAATAAGGTTACTAAAATAGTAGTTTATAGCTTAAATTTGTGGCACGAATTATTATCTAGAAGTGCTAATTTCGATATGTGTTTGGTGCAGGGTGGGTACCCGCTTTTTGACTTCAATGAATATGATTATGGTCCTAAGTCATATTGGCCTGAGAGTAAAGCTAAGAAGGGCAAAGAGGTGGAGGTTGAGTTGGTTGCTCCAGATAGGAACTGTCGATGCGGCATAGCCGGGAACTATGGTCTACTTCCATCAGAGCTGGGCATAGGTTATTATTGCGGGCACATGAATGGAGATGATATGGTGGGTTTTTTAGTAATGCTAAATCCATTTGAAGACATTACGTAGACTTGTGACAAATTTGTTGATGTGGACAGGGAACTAGGAGATGTGACTGGGAGCATTACCTGGACAAGCATGAAGTGGAAAATGAGATTCTCTTGAGAAGGATAAAAGGAAGTCATCCTAATGTGTTGAGGAGTTACTTGAGGTGTCGGAAAGAGGCAACAAGGGAATTGGCAAGGCAAATGGGATATTGGCCTCGGCGAGAGAGAACAAGTGGTAAGCTGAAATGTGAATGGGAACAAATGCAAAACTTGGCAAGAGGAATGGATGAAACGTCAAGACAGGCTCAAACTGACAAGAAAGGTAAGAGAATTATGGAAGGATGAATCTCGGGTGAGAGGAATGTGGATGGATGAAACTCGGACCTTGTTGTGTACTTGTGAACAATTTGTATTTCCCTTGTTGTGGTAATGGACTTTGTATGTGTGTGTTTGTATTTGTATGAACTATTATGTGTGTTTGTATTTGTATGAACTAATGTGATCTTCAGATGTGTGATATGGCCTTGTTAAACTGAGTTGAACTTGTGGTTATGCTATTTGTGAAGTTGTATTTGTGTGTTCTCAACTTGTGAAAGTTAGTTCTGACTTTGCCTAAGGTTCTATGCACGGCGCCAAAAGACTTGGCGCCGAGCTATGTAACCACGGCGCCACGGTCATTGGCGCCGTCCAGGGGTTGCACGGCCGCGGTGTCGACCTAAGGGCGCCAAAAGGTCTGGCGCCATGATAACATAGCTCGGCGCTAGGTCTTTTGGCGCTGTGGCTGCATAGCTCGGCGCTAGCTCTTTTGGCGTCGTGCGTAGGACCTTTGGCAAATTCAGAACTGATTCCTGACCACAACCACAAGTTTATGACCACCAACACAAGTTCATAAACACAATCACAAGATCATAACCACAATTACAAGATATTGACCACCATCAGAAGTTCATGACCACAACCACAAGTTCCTCAAGTTCATGACGATAACCACAAGTTCCACAAGACGATGACCACAACCACAAGTTCATGTCCAACCACAACGACAATCACAATCACAAGTACAAGATCAAGACCACAACCACAACTAGGATCTCCAAGATCACCCTCCCTTTGCCTTGCGCTTGCCTCGAGCCTTCCCAAGTGCATCTGTGCCTGGTGTGCGTCAGTTAGGCGGCTGGCGACGTCTCTGAGTCGGCTGAGTGCCAAGTGGTGCATCGAGTAGCTTTGACGCACGAAGCTCCTCCTGCTCGTCGCTCTGGGCATCGTCCTCGTCGTCACTGAATGTGGCCGAGCGAGACGAAGACCGTGTGGCTGCAGCTCGGTGTGACGACGACGATCTTGCTGCATGCGAGCTTCCAGGCACGAAGACGTCGGCCGGAGCTAGAGTGCGGCAACCAGCTCGTGCGGTGGCTCGACTCAGACGGCGGCGCAACCTCTATATGAATGACAAAATAAGACTTTGTGTTAGAAGCCATAACATGTGGAAAAGCAAGGAAGTTTGTTGGTGCAAGTTTGGGAAGAGCAATACCTGAAGCAAGGTCTGGAAGCGCCCTTCAGTTTCTGGGTGCCCCACCGGGTACTGAAGTGCTGCATCGATCTCACTGACCGAGTCCCTCATAGACGTGCCCTGCAAGGAAGTGTTGTAACATTAGAGGTACAATACAAGAAAGTTTCAAGTTTTTAGTCGAAGAGAACAAACCACTCTATCCAAGATGGGGCCCAGCTCTACTGCCCGTCCCTCTCGACCTCTGACGTCGTAGGTGGTGTTCTCATCGTCTGAGGAAGCTATGTCGGCGTAGTCATCCTGTGTCCACCTCTGACGCAGCCTGTAACGAGTAGCAGTGTGGTACCAGGTCAAGTAGGCTCGGAAGTTCGCGTTGTTGTGCGGGCCCTCAACCGGTAGAACGTTCTCAATAGTACGTGGAGAGGGTGGAGGAACAACATGGTCATCATCAGAATCAACAGCTCTCATCCTCTCATATGTGACATCATCACCACATAAACGAACGTTATGATGGTTCGAAGCCTGACAAACCAACGACGGTTGCTCAACTTCAGGATCGTGAAGTGGTGACAAGGCCCTGTGCAAATCATCTTCATCAGAATCGGAAAAAATATCATCACCCCCTTCATCATCAGCAAAGGCACCACCTCCCACATCATTATCATCTGCAAATCCACCCCCTCCCACATCATCATCATCATCTTCTTCCACTGCCTGAGTAAATGCAACCTCACATGCTTCAGGGGGAACCACCTCAAAAGAAGCACCACATTGTATGGGTGATGGCTCCCGAGGTGGCGGCTCGCTCACAACCTGCCTAACAATCAAGTCTAGCGCTCTCACTTCTATTTCCATCACAATTGACACATAATTGTTCCATTCAGCTGGACCACTAATTGAAACCAACCACTTGATACGTGGCCCATTACACGACCCCACATCAATCACCCCTTGCATAACAATATCCACTCCCTCATCTGACCACTGAAGCCTCTCTTTCAATTTAGTGACAAGGAAACCATTAGACGGCCGAGCACTGAAAAGCATTGAAAACTCCCGCGTTCCCTCAAATTCAACATCTCCATTGTCATTCTTTCTAACATTACCACCATGACGAATTGTCACTAGCTTATCCATCTAGCCAACATAAAAAAAATTTATCATTCCACATGTGCATCACGAATTTCAAATTACACATGCATATTCTTAGCATTTTCAAATAATGTCATGTCACAATCCAACTACATTCAAGAAAATTACTAACCAACGCAAATCTAGGGTTTCATCTAGGGTTTCTTCTAAGGTTTGTTGCACTAATTTCATCTAGGGTATGAATGCAAATAAATACAAAATTACAAAAATACAAAGGAAGGGGAGAGGTGAGGGTCTCACCTTGAGCAGCGGAGGTGAGGGCCGCGCGGGCCGCGGCGAGCTCACCGCCGGCCGGATCTGGTCGGCGGCGAGTCGGTGGAGGCGCGGTGCGCGGGGAAGGGCCGGGGCTGGTGCGCTTCACGGGCGGGGGCAGGGGCGGTGCGCGGGCGGGGCCGGGGCCGGCGCGGTTCGCGGCCGGGCGCAGGGGGACGGTCGGGGGCGGCGGCCGGCCGCCGGATCAGGCGGGAGGCGGGCAGGCGGCGGCGGGCCGGCTGACGGGAGGCGGGCAGGCGGTTGCGCGGCGCTGCAAGGGCTGGAGGCAGAGCAGAGCAAAAGGCGGGCAGAGGAGGAAGAAAGCCCGTGCTGGGCCTAAGTCCCGAAGCACGGCGCCATGCCCTCTGGCGCCGTACCTTCACACCACGGCGCCATGGCTTTTAGCGCCGTGAACTTTGACCAGATTTCCCCCGCGCCACGGCGGAGCTGACGTGTCAAGCTACGGCACCAGCCCGTGTGGCGCCGTGCTATGTACCTACGGCGCCGTGCATTGGGTCCATTTCTGCAAATGTTTCCCCCAGGGGTCTATATGTAAAATTCTTACTAAAAAAGGACCAAAATGCAAAAATTTTACGAGAACGACGTAGGGCGTGGTGGGTTTTTTTTTGTTTTTTAATACATGCCTAAGAAGACACGGCAGGGACGGAAACTGAAAAGAAATAGGGCGCGTGTCCCACGGTGTCACGGTGCGTGTCACGACGCGAGGGGCGCACGGCCAGGAAGTCGAGCCGCGGTGGGGTTGCGCGAGGGAAGTTGCGGCGTGGTGGCAGGGCAGCAGAGAAGGAAAAACAGCGGCTAGGGTTTGGAAGGAGGAAAAAAACCGAGAACAAAAGGAGAACACAAGTAACCAGCAACGATCGAACGAACAAAGCACGCAAACTCAACAAAACAAGTTATTGAATGAACGTGCAAGGCTAAAACGGGTTGCTGGGACAAAGATCTAACCTAAAACAAATTTTTGTTCGGTTTTTGTGGACTATAGGAATTAAAAACACTCGATAAACTCACCGATCAACCTGGAACGCTGATACCACTTGATAAAGGGGGAGTGCCTGATCTTTCGGTGAGTGGAGATAAATCCGATTTCGTGGTTGTTGACCCTCACGATCCGACTACGACGAGCAAACTCGAAGCGCCAATGAAATCGCTGAACCAACTCTCGACGGTTACCAACCTTGCCGGAGCAAAGTCAGCTGATCACGAAGATCAATTCCTGTGCGCAATCGACGAACGAACAAGAATTCGAGGCGAGCAATCTTAATATCACTCAAAGGTGGAGTATGCAATACACGAAGGCAGCGCTATACGACTGTTCAGTTGTAGCTAAAGCTAACTTGTAAAACAAACTCAAGTCTGAAAATAAAAGAGGGGTCTATCTAAATAGAGGGGACGCAGCCCCTGGCGGCAGGAGGGGGCGTGAACAGTACTGCGCTACAGTACCGTGGCTACTATTCATGCCAGCCCTAGGGCGCCCGCACTTGGACCTCCTGTTGGGCCAGCTTAATTCTTCTGGGCCTTCGTTCTTTAACAGCATGATGTAATTCAATTTCTTTGCACGAGCCCGAGTAATTGGCGCAGTTGGCGGGAGTGGCGCCTGGGCCTGAAGTGGAGGCGAGAATGATGCCTGAGCCTGTGCAGGTGGCGCCTGGGGTGCTGCTGGAGGAGATATACTCGTGTCGTCGGTGATGTCCCTATCATTGGCCGAACCCACCTCGGGTCCACTTGCCTCGAAACTTTTACAACGGCTCTCTAACGGTTATATGGTGGCCTGCCTAGGTGTCCCGCTCCAAACTTGCCTGAGAACTTGCTTAAAAGAATTTTTGAGGATGTTACAACTCAAAATTGTATTTTCGGAAATTTTTATTTGAAAAGGGAAATTGGCTAGAAAAATTCTAGCATGCAGATGCAAGAATGGAAAATTCAATTATGCATTTAGAAAAATCAAATAAAATTTTGGAAAGGGAAATATGAGATAACTACCAATTTTACCTTTTGGCGAAAGGACTCATCATTTTAAGTCCGAGAGCGAGACTTTTCTCCGTGATTAATTCCACTGTCACCCCACTCCTGAGAAATAGAGGGGTGTGATTTCCGTACCTCCCGCCACACCTTCCGTGTTTTCTTTGACTTTCTTGGTGCGGTCAGAGGTTGCTTGAGCTGGGGTTGTGGCTCCGTCCATTCCCCAGTTTGCTCATCGTTTCCTTGCACTGAATAGCATTGCTCTTCTATTGGTCGAAATTGGAACATCAAGTTTTTCTTCCCAATGCGGAAACGGATGGTCCCATTTTCCACATTGATCCTCGCCCTTGAGTCACTTAGGAACGGCCTCCCAAGAATGAGTGGCATTTCCGTATCACCCTGCATATCAAGGACCATGAAATCCACGAAAATGCAAGAACCCTAGACAAATACCAGTACACTCTCCACAATCTCCTCCGGATACCGGATCGATGCATCAGCAAGTTGAACTGTCCTCGAGGTTGGAGTAAGAGCAGGATATCCCAATCTTTCGAACATAGCCTTGGACATGAGGTTGACACTCGCGCCAAGATCACAAAGAGCATTCCTAATTCTCTTGTAGTATATTGTGCAAGTGATAGCCGGATAACCAGGGTCTCTCTTGTGCACAATTGCTGAAGATTCCCATGGATCAAGAACCTGCTGTATGGGCCTCCCTGCATAGTCAGCAACTCGTGCCCGCCCAGATGGCTTACCCCATCTAGTGGACACTTCACAAACGTTCTCACAAGAAGACACGGGTTGCCCCGGAATCTTCCCGTCTTCAGCAGAGGGAACCAAAGCAGCTAACTGAGCCAACTGGGTTTCTATCATTTTATTAAAGCTCAGCTGGTTCTTAAGAGCAGAAGAAAGGCTATCAATTTTAACGTTAAGGCTTTCCAAAGCCTTATCATAGGCAGCTGTTTTCTTATTGAAACCATCGTTGATCTTAGGTTGCCTAAAAACCAGATCTCTCAGGGAAGGTTGGTTTGGGTTGAAAGAATTACCTTGATTACCTCCCTGATAATAAGGGCGTGATTGATTCCACGTTTGACCTCCTTGTAGACGATAACCATTGTTGTTGCCGTTCATGTACATTATGTCCTCCTGGGTAGTAGGGTAGTAATTCCCTGAATGCCTAGTGTCACCACAGACTTCGCAAGTCTTGCGAGCATCCATAGCTTGAGTAGTGACGGCCATGGCAGCCTTCTCGTTGGTCAAAGCATCCATTCTTTTCATAAGTAGGTCCATCTTGGCGTGCAGCATATCCGCTTCCTTGACGGTATGTGTACCCCTCTGATGTGGCTGGAGTCGATCATCACTCCACCCTTGGTTGAAGACCATCTTCTCGATAAGTTTAGTTGCTTCAGCGATAGTAAGAGAGAAGAAAGCCCATCCAGTAGTAGCATCAATGTGGCCTCGGGCTGTCGGAGTCAGCCCATTATAGAAACTCTGAAGAATAAGCCAGTTGTCCATCCTATCGGGACAAGCCAGGATGTACTCCTGAAGCCTCTCCCAAGCTTCTGGAATGGTTTCATTTGCTGCTTGCTGAAAGCTTGAAATTCTCCCCCGGAGGGCATTGGTTCTGCCCAACGGAAAGAACTTCGCGAGGAACGCTGTTGAGCACTTTGCCCAGGTGTCAATATCTGCACGGTTCGCATAGAACCACTACTTCGCCTTTCCCAGAAGTGAGAATGGAAACACTCGCAGATGGATGGCATCTTCCTCCACTCCTCGTATAGTGAAGGTACTGCAAAGCTCCAGGAACTATTGCAAGTGGGCGCTCGCGTCTTCATTAGGCTTGCCACAGAACGGACTAGCCTGTACCATCGTAAAGAGGCCAGTCTTGATCTCAAAGTTTCTGTTCCTGGTGTTGATCTCGGGGCCGGTGGGCACCTGATCAGCAGAGGGAGCAGAGTACTCGCGAAGAGTCTTCTGTTGGTTGGCCATAGGAGTTGATGTAGATGGCACAAAGGAAGCTGGGTCAACTTCCGTACGTACACGCTGGGGAGAACCGAAATGAGTTCTAGCTCTCCTCACGAGTGACTCAGGATCTTTAGTGAAATTCGGCAGTAAGTCGAAACCAGTCATACACTACCTGTCTTCATCATCAATAAACAAAGAAGACAATCAAAGTTAGCCTGCATAGAGAACTGTTTCATCCCTGTCATGATTATAAACATTTGCAAAGTGTTGACATGTTATCCTTAGCCTTCCCCGGTAGCGACGCCAGAAATGCTTGTTGGCATTTCTTAACGTCATCACTAGGTTAGGAGTTCCTAGCAACGATGCCAGAAATGACCAAATGGTAATCCTAACAGTTACAAGAGTCTGCAAGCGCACGGAAGAACCATTGTAGCATTTCCCCAAAGAGTATTCCAAAGGGTATTGAATCCAAGGAAGGCTGGGTGGATTAACAAGTTCAACACTATTGCAATCAGTATAAATCATAAACGGAAACAAACCAGACACTCAAGTACAGGGGTAAGATATGATGGATAAGTTGGTAGTGTGAACACACAAACACACTCTCTCTAAAGGTCCTAGGCTTAGGAGGCAACATACGAGTTAGTTCTAGGTTCTAAGGTACTAAACACACAAAGTTAGTCAGACGAGTTAGATACACACTAGCATTGCATGACTGCTGGCTCAAGCACCCAGGTACAAACGGGGAGCTAACCTCCCGCATCACTTACGCACGACTCCGGTTGTTAGACTTTAGACTCCTACAGCGTATCCGAATGTAGGGGATTCCAGAAGGGTCCAACGGCTGTCACCACCGCGGCCTACCCCAAGACAAACCGTGGGATACACTCATAAGCAACGTAGCTACGCAACCCAAGCACCACGCTTACGTTGTTAGCAAGACCCTGACCGGCCCGGGCTATTGTGACCCAGGTCAGAGCCGCCAGATAAACCGGCCAATTACACCGACTACCGTAGCTTGAGCACGAACTTCATACAACACAAACATGGGATCTAACTAGATCAAACTAGGCTAGGTACACAAACGGATTTGTGCTTTCCTATGTCTATTCAATAAGATCAAAGGGTCGTGTTCGTGAAGAACACGAGCCTCTAACTTATGAACAAACACCGAAAACATGTATAAGTCACTCGTCAACTGGATCGAAAGGCCTTGTTCATCAAGAACATGAGCCTCTAAATGATAAACAAGCGAAGAACATATGAACAAATCACCTATGTATACAAGCACAACTTTATATGAAATAGCTGAATAACTGAAGTAGATCAAAGTCATACAATAAAATAAAGATACAAGAGAACTCATACCTAGATCCCAAAGTAGACTTGGAACCTGAAGTAGAACTACTCTAGCCTACCTTCTAGCCTTAGAAACCAAAAGTGAGAGAGGAGTAAGATGTGTTGGTAAGAAATGAACCCCCTCCTCTTCTATTTATAGGCCTGAGCACCAGTGCAAAGAGGAGTGAAACACCCCAGGGATGGCCTCTAGGACCAATGGACAAGCACCACGTGGAGGCCCGGGATCAGCCGACCCAAGGTTGGTTCGACTGATCCAAGGGTCAGCCGACCCTAGGTGGGCCCCCCTCGAGGTGTGCTTCCTCGGGGTGGCTGTCCTGTGGGCCCTTAGGTCGGTCCCCGGTGTACACGTGCTCTTGAGGCGGTTTAGGCACTCTGGTGGGCCCATGAATCCATGTGAAGTCCACGTGTCACGCTCTGATTCTTCGGGGCTTGCCTCCCTTGGATTGGTGAAATGGCGTGCATGCATGGCACCTGAGGTGGCAGCCACTCCTTGGCTGAGGTGACGTGGCATGAATCATAGAAGGTGAGTTTGCCACTTCTTTATGCTTATTTTCCTGCAATCACATAATCTCCAAGGACAAGTAGAACTACATTATTCTTAACTAAAATGCGTGTAAGAAATGCCTCTTGCTCCTTTATTCATGAGTAAATTGATGGCTAAAGTAAGCACTTAAGATCCGTCAACAAGGCTTCTCTCCAGCAGGTCAAAGATTCCGAGCTTGACTTGAAGAACATCGTGTACCGGGAGACCAATGCCCGAGAGGTAGCGGAGCAGGAGTTGGCCATAAGAACTCATGAATGCATTACTGCAACTGAAATCCGAGAAGCAACTGACGTTGACCTGGTTCGCTACATGCAATCCCTGCAAAAGCTCAACGAAGATTGCAAGAAGCTGCGGGCATCCCTGAAGGAACTTGAAGAAGCCGCACTGCCCATCGCAAGACTGCTTATTCCACATGTGGCCGGTACTCAGCCGCGGCCGCTTGTGGATAGATTGAAGGAAGCCCCCGGGCGCTTGGCAACATATGTCAAGCACTTGGCGAAGTCGATCCCCAATCAGGTACTTACCTATCTGAAGTCGTACTTCCCCAAGGCGCACGTGGACACGGTGGCTGGAGGGCTCGTGGTGAACTGCACAGACGACCAGTTTCGTGTTCTGCTATAGGAGATGGCGCCCATTGCAGAACAAGTCGCCGAGAAGCTCAACCTCTAGTAGATGTACCTGTAGGAGCAGTTTATGTACAGGTGTGATAGTGTAAGATGAACAAGTTAGTGAAGAACTCATTTGAATATATCTGAGTTATTTGATTATTGTGGTGTACTGAGTACTCGTTGCCGTGGCTTGCAACGAAGCCCGCGGAGTACTAAGTCGATGAGTAGTAGTACTCAATGGTAGATTCGTCTAGTTAAGAGACGAAGTAAAGAAGTTGAGTAGAATCAAACTTTATTACTGATGAAAGATTACACCTGGATGGCCAGGGCCGTTACAAATAGGTAGTCGCCAGGACCCGTAGACCGCTTATAGATAAGTAGTCTCTAGGGTCCGCAGACCGCTTACAGCTGGAGATCCGTAGGTAGCCGTTGAAGCTAGATCTATGGAGTAGGTAGTCCGTAGACCACTGTCAGAGCCCTTAGGCCGTGTACAGCCTAGGATCCGTGAGTAGCCATTAACGCTGGATCTTGGTTGGGGGAGGTCCATAGACCAGTGCTAGGACCCGGAGGCTGCTTACAGCTGAGAGTCCGTGAGTAGTCGTGTAGGCTGGACCCGGAGATGAGTAGTCGAGTGACTACGCGTAGAACCGACAGAGCTGGTCGACGTTCCACGTGTTGCTGATGTCTTCACCTTCAAGTGTCTGGAGGTAGTAGGAGCCCAGGCTGGTAACCTTGGATACTGAGAAGGGACCTTCCTAGGGCGAGTTGAGCTTGTGTAGTCCTTCTGTGTTCTGGATACGACGGAGGACTAGATCGCCCACATTGAAGGAGTGTTCCTTGACGTTGCGACCATGATAGCGTCAGATACCCTCTAGGTACCTTGCTGACTGAACGAGGGCAGCGCAGCGGGCTTCTTCAAGGCTGTCAAAGTCTACCTGTCTATTGACTTCTGAGACGCCTTCGTCGTATTGTTCAACCGCCGGGGATTCCCACATCACATCGGCGGGTAGTATAGCTTCGTAGCTGTAGACCAGGAAGTAGGGCGACTGCCCAGTTGGCTTGGTAGGTTGAGTACGAAGCCCCCAGAGTGCTTTGGGTAGTTCCTTGATCCACTTGCCTCCTTTGGTGTTAGCATCATCGTGCGGTTGCTTCTTGAGGGCATCAAGTACCATCCCGTTGGCACGCTCCACCTGGCCGTTGGCACACGGGTGAGCGACTGAGACATACCAGACATCGATCCCTCTGTTCTCATAGTACTCCCAGAACCGGTGGTTGTTGAAGTTGGAGCCCAGGTCTGTGATGATGCGATGAGGTAGCCCGTACCGATGCACGAGTTCATCCAAGAAGTCAAGTACTCTGTTGTCTTTTGGGCAGGTGACCGGCTTGACTTCGATCCACTTGGTGAACTTGTCGATAGCCACCAGAACTCTATTGAATCCTCCTAGCGTAGTTGGTAGAGGCCCAATCATGTCGAGCCCCTAGCAGGTGAACGACCAGGTTGGTGGTATCGTGACTAGCTTGTAGGCTGGGACGTGCTGCTGCTTGGCGAAGAATTGGCACCCTTGGCACCTTTTGATGAGTTCTTCTGCATCGCCTAGAGCTGTAGGCCAGTAGAAAGCTCACCGGAAGGCTTTGCTCACGAGAGTTCGTGAAGACGCGTGACTGCCGCAGACGCCTTTATGGATCTTCTCCAAGATGTCCTTGCCTTCTTCCTGAGGTACACACTTCATGAGTACTCCAGAAGTTGCACCTCGCCTGTAGAGCTTGTCTCCAACTAGTATGTAGGTCTTGGCTCATCGGATGAGTTGTTCTGCCTCGTTCTTGTCGGAGGGAACCTTTTGCTCGCGGATGTAGTCGATGAACAGTTGCCTCCAGTCCACGTCGATCATCATGACCTCCTGACTGGGCTGAGATGGTCCAGGATTAGTGGTCATTGGTTCCTACTCTGGGATGGATGGCGTGTGTAGTTCGTGGACGAAAACTCCTGCTGGTACTTGAGTGTGAGAAGATCCAAGCTTCGACAGGACGTTCGCTGCAACATTGTTGTCGCGGACGACGTGATGGAACTCAAGACCATGGAACTTGTTCTCGAGCTTGCGAACTTCTAGACAGTAGGCATTCATATTCTCCTTATTGCGGTCCCAGGAGTCGTTGACCTAGTTGATCACCACAGTGGAGTCGCCGTAGACTAGTTGCTTGATGCCCAATGAGATTGCGAGACGGAGCCAGTGCAGTAGAGCTTCGTACTCGGCTTCATTGTTTGAGACTTTCTAGAAGATCTGCAGGATGTACTTGAGTTGTTCACCCTTTGGTGAGATCAGGAGTACCCTTGCGCCCGCGCCCTTGAGCTTGAGTGAGCCGTCAAAGTACATTACCCAATGCTCTGGTCGCTCTGTTGGTATGGGTAGTTGATTTTCCCGCCACTCTGTCATGAAGTCGACTAGTGCTTGATACTTGATGCTGATGCGCGGCTTGAAGTCGATGTTGAGAGCGCCAAGCTCGACTGCCCACTTGGAGATTCACCCGGTGGAATCCTGGTTGTGGAGTATATCGCCGAGTGGGAAGTCTGTGATCACGGATCGAGTACTCCTGGAAGTAGTGTCGTAGCTTCCGTGAGGTGATGAGTACTGTGTAGAGTAGCTTCTGAACCGGTTGGTACCGGGCCTTGGACTCGAACAGGACCTTGCTGATGAAGTAGACTGGTCACTGGACTGGGTAGGCGTGGCCTTCTTCCTACCACTCGACAACGATGGCAGTACTGACCACATGAGCAGTCGCAGCGGGGTAGAGCAGTAGCTGTTCCTTTTTGTGAGGAGCCGTGAGGACCGGTGGCTTAGACAGGAAGTCTTTGAGCTGCGTCAGAGCTTGATCAGCCTCCGCGGTCCACGCAAACTTCTCTTGGTGCTTGAGTAGCTTGAAGAAGGGTAGTCCCCGCTCTCCAAGTCTTGAGATGAATCTGTTCAGGGCCGCCATGCACCCAGTAAGCTTCTGGACATCCTTGATACAAGTCGGAGCCTTCATGCTGGTGATGGCGGAGATCTTCTCGCGATTACCTTCGATGCCTCGATGGCTGATGATGAAGACGAGTAGTTTCCCTGATGGTACGCCGAAGACGCATTTGTTAGGGTTGAGCTTCCATTGGTACTCCCACAGAGATGCAAAAGTCTCTTCAAGATCGGCGATGAGCGTGTCTGAACTCCTGGTCTTGACGACCACGTCATCCACGTAGGCTTCGACGTTCTTGTTGAGCTACTTCTTGAAGAAGGCCTGGATAGCTCGTTGGTAGGTAGCGCCGGCATTCTTCAACCCGAATGACATCATTATGTAGCAGTAGGCTCCAAACGGGGTGATGAACGCGGTCTTCTCCTGGTCTTCTTCCTTGATTGCAATCTGGTGATACCCCGAGTAGCAATCGAGGAAGCAGAGCAGGTCACAGCCCACCATAGAGTCGATGACTTGATCAATCCACGGCAACCCAAAGGTGTCCTTAGGGCAGGGCTTGTTGAGGTCGGTGTAGTCGACGCACATCCTCCACTCGTTGGTGTTCTTCTTGCGGATGAGGATGGGGTTGGCGAGCTACTCAGGATGGAAGACTTCTCTGATGAAGCCATACGTGAGTAGTTTGGCGAGTTCCTTCTTGATGGCATCCCGTCGGTCGTCGGCAAAGTGACGGAGATGTTGTCGCTTGGGGGTAGCTTTAGGATCGACGTTGAGTGAGTGCTCGATCAGCCTCCTGGGCACACCTGGCATGTCCGCTGGTTTCCACGCGAAGATGTCTCGGTTGGCCCGAAGGTAACTGACGAGCGCGTCTTCCTATTTGGGGTCGAGCCCCACGCTGATCATGGTGGTCTTGCTGCTATCGCCTGTATCGAGGTCAACGGCCTTCAACTCCACTTCCTCTGTTAGTTGCGGCTTGCTTGTGATAGAGGTGGAGTGCCCGATCTTTCGGTGAGTGGAGATAAATCCGATTTCGGTGGGAGACGACCCTCACAATCTGACTATGACGAGCAAGCCCGAAGTGCCAATGCAATCACTGAACCAACTCCCTGTGGTTACCGACCTTGTTGGAGCAAGATCGGCGTGATCACGAAGATCAATTCTTGTTTGCAATCGAAGAACAAACAAGAATTTGAGGCGAGCAATCTTAATATCACTCGAAGGTAGAGTTCTGAATCACAGAGATCAGCACGTATTTGTGCGTGGTCTAGTGTAGCTAAAGCTAGATGCAAAATAAAACTCAAGTTTCTAAGGTGGCGGCTACTGAGTATAAAAGGAGGGGCGTCCTAAGGTTGGGGGCTTCCTAGGGTGGGGCGCCCACAACCTAAGCCTAAGGCCCAACAAATTGGTGACGCAGCACCTTGATAGATTCTGGATGTCAATTTCTTTCGACGATTGCTGTTGACTCAGGATGAATTTGGGCATGAGACCAGTGCTATTGGAAGATTTATGAAATTGTGATTCCAACCATATAAAGAACGTCTGAATCCGACTTCGTATGCGACCTGGGCGTCCGTTTTATTGCGCACTGCTCCTGGACTCCGAACTGGGCTCGAACTTCAATTGCTTTGGGCCTCCACCTTGGGGACTCAAACCGGATTAGTCTCATGACTCCTCTTCGACTTGGACACCCATGTTGGACTTCTTCTACTCCATTCCATGCACCAATCATGGTCGTATGCATGGGTGTCATGTCCTCATCATTCTCCCCCTTTTGAAAAAGTCATCCTCGACATCGATTGTACTTGAAACCGAGCCTGCACAACACAAAGGAGAACGGGGTTGCGGAAATAAAGCAAACCAAAAAAATTGTGAGGAGGAATGTGACCATGTTTCCAATTGTGTATCATGTCATGTCGCATAAAATTGCCAGCATCTCTGAAGACTTCGTTATTGAAAGACATATGATGTTTGTCATTACTATGTTGCAAAAAATTAGTACCAACAAAGGACACAATAGGAATAGCCGGTTTATTGCAAGAAAATTCAGCACCAAAAATCATAGAGAGCCACCAACAATGCTTCCCTTCTTGTGAAACAAAACTACTAGAGGAACATGTGAATTTGTTTGTATGATGATTACCCTCTAATCGATCACAATTGTGCACAACAAAAGGAGAATTCAGATTTGTACAAATGTAAACCCGATGTACTATATATTGTCCTTTGTTGTTGTATTTGCCAATAACACGATATGAATGTTTAGACAACCATGGAAAATCAGCATGTGCAAAAATCTCTCTTCTAAACAATCTAGATTACACAAATCATCGAATTCAATATAACCCAAGGTATGTAAAGAAGACAACAAATGGAGCTCATCACTTTTACTAGCAACATGCATAACAAGTTTATTTTCAGCACTAGCATGTAAAACAGTAGTAGTAGCACACAATTCATCTTTATCACAAGAAACATCAAGCAAATCACCGTGTGACAAAGATAAATCAGGAGATGGTTCCACTATTAATTGCTCAACTAAAGCATGATTTGTGAAAAAATTCAGCACATTAACACAATTCTCACCTTTCATGAGTGTAGCACCATGGAATTACCTATGTTCTCAGTAGGAGTTGTTGACGCGAAAATAGGACGTCACCTCCGCGCGCAGCACACGTGACTCCCCGGTCTGTAGCGAGGCGTGCCAGCCAAAAGGATCGGCTAGAGAACCGATGGCCTTTCAGCGACACGTGTACCAGCCAATCGGCCGATACGAGTAAAGTGAGATTGGCCGGCTCGAGAGCGACCGAAGCGCGGGTGCGTAATTAGATAGATCGGCTGGAATCGGCTGATCGTGATGTCAGCACTCGAGTAGGTTGGAATCGACTGCGGTGTTAGAAGCCGATAGGATCTAGATCGAGTGGATGATAAAGATAATAGCTAAAACCACAAGAATTGGTACGAAAAACTTGCAGATCTAGCTAATATCGGTAAGGGGTGAATAAAGAACTAGACGAAACCTCAGCGATGCGCACGGAGGTTAAAGCCTAGGATTATTCGGTAAAACGGTACTCACAAGCTTGCCGAAGGTCAGTTGATGCAGCCCGACGAACTCGAAGCACGACATTGTAGAAAAAGGAAAATCGCAATGGCGAAGTCGCCAAAAAGTAGATGCTGTAAAGTAGATGCAGTAAAGTAAAGTGTTTGCCCGGAGGCGGTTTGTTTGATATTGTTGTGTACACTTTTTCCGACCACGCAGGGTCGCTATTTATGTCCTGAGGACAACCCCGATTCCTATCCGATCACGGCATTGTTTACTTGCATCTAAAGACAAAAAACTACTAAAAATAGAAAAGGACTCTCGCAGGAGTCGAAACTTCCTAAAATTGACTCTTGACCCGTTGCCAATCGTGGATTGACCCGCCTCCACCGTGCTTTCCATCTGGCGTATCCCTTTGAATACCGCCTTCTTCACACCCATCAGCCGATCTTCTGGTTAGCCATCGGCCGATCGCTCTGACTCGCTGGCCCACTATCAAGGTTGAGCTTTCTTGACCATCGGCGAGTCCCGTTGACCATCCCTTTCTCTCCTTCAATCGGCCGATTGCACTCTGTTTTCATCGGCTACCTCTTCTTATCCCTTTTGACTTGTTTTTCCAGGAAACGGTGTCAACACATGCCCCCCAGTTTCGGAGTAAATAATCTTTTTGCTCCGAAATTTCCTCGAATCTGTTATCTTTCTTGATTCGAAGTCGGCCGTAGAACCTCAATCTTCAGGGGCCATAAATACAGCCGCCTTGGTTCTTTCTTCTCCCCCAAATCTTGTTGTTCCAACAGTTCGAGCTTTCAAGCGACGAACCCTAAACCTCAAAGCTTCTGCTGATCCATGGCGTCTTCAAGCTCCGCTGGAGGTCCTTGCTCTGCTTCTGCGCCTCTGAAGGCGTCTCTTTCTTCAGTTCCCCCGGTATTTTCTTCAATCTTTTGCTTTTATTCATTTTTAAATGCCACAGTTCCGTTCTGCCTGAAGCCTAGATTTACCCACCTCTCCAGGAACTTAGATCCCATCTCACCATCCCTGTTGATGATAAGCCCGGGTTCACCTTCCTTGGACCAATGGGTGATGCTGACCCCACTGAGATGATCAACCTTGAAACTGGTCTAATCCCTTTCAAGCATGCTTCCTTGAATTTGGCCGATTGGGACATCTGTTTCAGGTCTTGGAAAGGTTATGTCAAAGGGTGGAGAGATTGGTACCTCAAGGTTTCTACGAAGAACAAGGGATCTTGGGAACAGTACAAAATTAGTCAATGCATCACTTTATCCCTGTCTGAGATGTCTCGGAATGAATCTCTTCTGATAGCTGCCTCTTATTTTTGGTCTGATGCACTTAATGCTTTTTTGTTCGGCCATGGGCCGATGGCTCCAACCTTGGCTGATGTCCTTTTGTTGACCGGTCTAGATATTTCCTCTTCAGACACTCTCTTTGGCCACTGAAATGACAAACTTTCTCATCAGTTGAAGACCAAGAATATAGGCGGATGGTCTGGTTATATCACTGAGCACAAGAAAGAAGGAACCGTGGGATAGAGGGAACATGTTGCTTTCTTGAATATGTGGCTTGAGAAATTCGTCTTCTGCGGCAAAACTTTTGGCCCTACCGCTAATTATCAGATAGTGGCTGAGCGGTTGGCTGCTGGCAATCGCATCCCTCTTGGAAAATACCTTTTAGGTGCGGTTTATCATCTTCTTCATCAAGTAGCAGTCAGCTTGTCAACCAATTCTCCCATAGGTACTCCTGGAGGCCCCTGGTGGTTCATTAACATGTGGCTAAACCTTCATCTTCGAGATAGATTGGAACAAAATATCTTTAATCAGCGTTTTCCAGGAGATCAACCAGACGGTGTTCAGATTGTGAAGCGTCGATGCATGAACTTTAGAGAGGCTATTTCTGTCTTTCCAGGACACAAGAGGACTCCTTCCTGTATTGCAGAACACTTCAGAAGCTTTTACCTCGGCTTCAATTCAGGATCCATCATTTGGTTTCCATATAGGGATGATGACACCCATTTTGAGACCACATTCAACTTTGATGATATTAATAGGGACGATGAAGATAGAATCGCTTTTGTGGAGATCATTAAACCAGGGATCCTCCCTTATTGTGTCTTTGGAAAAGATCAATCAGCCTCATATGAATTTTATAATCCTTCGGTGTGCGCTCACCAGTTGGGGTTCGGCCAACTGCCAATTGGTCTTTATTTCTCTGATGTGATTAAACCACGAGAGATTATTCCTAGTGGCACTCATTATCAGCGTCTTTTGGATCGGGTTCCTGATTCTTCCACCATCAATCTTGCTTCTTGGAGATTTTCCAGTTTTACTTCTTCCCTCTTCAACATCTGGTGGGCAGAATGGTGCGATCACCTCTTCTGTGTCTCTCCAAGAATCTATTGTGAAGAATTGGACTCTGCGTATCATGCATCAGTTGATGAGGTAACTCTCTTTCGATCAATTTATGTATTCTGTCTGACTGTACCCAGATTGTTATATCCTCTTTTCCCTTGCAGCCTGAAACCACAGAGCCTCCTTCTATCAGTAAAAGTGGTAAGCCGATCCAATATTTGCCACCGAGACGAACACCATATATCAGCTATAAAGCCCCTTCGATTTCTTCAGTCATGCAAGGTCCTAGAACCAATCCTGTCCCGGATAATCTGCCTTTGTCGATGCTCAAGAGGAAAGGTGGACTTAGCAAGACTCTTGCTCGAAAAACAAGGAGGAAAATTGACACTGCAGTTGTTGATATTCCCGATCTGGCTGGGAAGTTGGTGAGTGCTTTCGAGGTACTGGTTTTTTCTCTAACATTTTGCCATTCCCATTTGCACTTCTTACTGATCATTTTGTGTAGTCTTCGGGATTAACCGATCAATCAGTACAGACCGATGTTACTGATTCCGATAGAGGTCCAGTATTGGATCCAATTCAAGAAGTCCTAGCTGATGATATCTTGGTCGAGCCATCTGAACAACCTGTGCCAGACAGAATAGAGATCTTGGGTGATGACATCTTTGCTTCATCGGTCGAACAACCTGATATTCATAGGACCGATGTGTCAGATGCTCTCGCTAATCAGCCTCAGCATTCTTCTGACCAAGTTGATTCTCAAACTGAACAGCCAACTGAGGTATGATCTTCATTAGTTGTTTCTTCACCACTCTCATTCTCTGACTCTTTGTCTTTTGCTATAGGATATTGTTAGGTCATCAACTGAGGTTCATGATAAGTCTTCGGGTGACCTTCAACAAGATGTCGGTGATCGACCACAGTTGCCGATTGTTGAAGCTCATAAATCATCATCGGCTGAAAACCCAACTGCTCAGATTCGAGCAACATCTTCTGTTGTAGAGGTAAATTCCCTGACTTCTTTGAATTTCTTTTCAACCCTTTTGTTTCACCTGCAGTGTTCTTTAACAAACTTGCCTTCTGCTCAGGGTACATTGGCAGTTATTCTCCCAGATGAAGTGAAGGCTAAGCTGATCGAAGTGCTGCCATTGCTGAACGAGGACGTCGGCCAACTTGTGCAAGATGCCGAGCCGATCAGAGCTATCTTCAAGCAAATTCAAGGCCAGTTGCCTAGAGATCTTAAGGCGAAGATGCTCCAGGTTGCTTTTATCGAGAATCGGCAGCTCATACTCCAAGAAGCTCAAGATCGGCTGGAGTAAAGGAGACGTCAAGAGCAACTTACTCAGGACAGGGAGAACCTGGATAGCAGAATGGCCGATCTTGATAATAGAATTGAACTCCTGACATCCTCTCGTTCTGATATTGTCGGTAGCATTGATCGTTTGAAGAGGCGTCGTGCGGAACTGATGAAGGAGCTTGGTCAGATCGATCAAGACTTGACAGCTGAAGAGCAGAAACTGGCCGATCTCCCAGGCACCATATCCACAATGCAAGAATGGAGAGATTCCATCGTGCAGCAAGCCCAAACTCTTCGTGAACAAGAGCAGCCGATTCCTGGTTCGGCCGATGCCGATCGTCGGGAGATAGAAGCGGTTGACCAGCTGCGCCTGGATCTCATCAATGCTATCCATCTTTTAGGCATAGTTTAAACTTTTATTTATAATTTTGTAAACTGTGATTGGCCTTCACTGTCCAACTCCCAACGCTCCGTATTGACTGCTTTGACTGAACGTTTCAATCGGTCTTTATATTGCTATCCTCCTTTTAGTCCTTTTAGAACTGTCATCTTCCTTTTGCAAGGGCTTCTTCTTCTTCCTCTTCTTCTGTAAATCAGGTTGGTTCTTCTTTCTTTTCTTTGTTCTCACGATCTCTTTCCCTGATGTTTCTTCTTTCCTTAGTCCCCAAACCGTGATGCTGTGGAACAGATCGTCTCGAACATCAATGCCTTTGGTGCAAATCGGCCAAACCACCCATCTAGACAAGAACGTGGTCTCCGTCTGGTGATTGCCAACAAAGAGGAGAAATTGGAGGTTCTTGAAGCCAGGAGGACAGCTCTTCTTCAGGAATTGGATCGTGTGGGTGAAGAAATAGTCCAGATTAGGGTAGAGTTAGATAAGGCCAAGAGCCTTCTTTAAATTCTGATGTACTATCAGCCGATGTAATCGCCCTTTTATGAATGAAAATCACCACCTCTGGATATTTATTTCAAGCACCACTTTTCAGCAATGAATTTCCGCCCATATTTGTAGGTACTGCTTTTACGATCTGGTTCAACTTCTCTAATATAAAAATGGTAGCCCACTCCTCATACAACACCATAATCCTCTGACTATGAACCAGACCAATTTTCCATTAGGAATAAGAGGCAAACCTCTTTTAGAGTACCTTCAGGAAAATGCAACTATCTCCACTCCTTGACAAGTTTCTCTTTGAAGATTTCTTGTACCCTAATGATGCATCAAAGCTTGTCGTCGTTGCTGGAAATTTAGAGAGAGGGGAATCCTGATAGTCTCCTCTTCTGGAGTACAGAGTAAGGCCACACATCATTATTCAATACTCTTTCAAAGACAACCCCTTATTTTTTTGGGAAACGTATCACTACTTGCCTGCCCACTGTCCAGTCTGAGATTTTCACGGAGAAACTGTTCTCGCTTTGACTGCATCGGATGGTCTTCGTTTTCCCTTTTTTGATTCCTTCTTGTCGTTATCCTTTCTGCATCTTGAGGCTATAAATAGGCCTGAAGCACGATGAGGAAATTCATTCATCGGCCATGGCGCAACCAACTCAGATAGATTACAAACTCTTGCTGTATGATTGTCCTTTTCTTCCTTCTCTCCTTCATAGCTAGAAGAATTCTTGTGAAGTAGTGTAGCGGCCCCTCTTCTTCTTTGCCTCCTTTGAAAAAACCAGGAGGTACCATAGCTAGAAGAATCCTTGTGAGGATCTGGCTTTGGGGAAAGAACACAAGTAGGGTGTCTTGCTACACATTTATCAGAGGAAGAGCGTGCCGAAGGAACGGCCATCTTGGTCATCAACTCGGGCTCCTTACGGCAGAAGATTGCAGAATCGGGTGAAGATCTTAATCTTCCGTTTCCTCTTCGTGTGTGTCTTTCTCCCATTCATCGATTCAATATCCTCATCACACCAGGAGTTAGGACAATACACCTCTTGTAACTTCTTGAAAAGCATGTAATCTGTAGCTCTGAGTTGTAATATCATTGCTGTAATTCAAAACAGAAGGGATAAATGTGTATACATTTTATTCTGAAGGCGATACATGTATCGGCTATAACCGAATATATTAATCGGTTTTACATTTTTTGCACTAAAGGCGATTCTTTACAGATATCGGCTATTCTATGATTACATTCGCAATTGGCTGTAGCTCGAAAACTCAATCGGCCGATAGGCACGATAAAACAATCGGCTTGTACAACTGTCGATATACTTGGTCGACCAATCCAACAGCTGCTGTAACCCCAAGCCCAAGCTTCTTTTCGTCTTTAATGAATTGGTCCATTAAGCCTCGTCTTTAGATCCAACTGCTTGAACCGGCTTTAGTCCGAAATCGGACACTTTGAGATATTTGGTATCCCATGCTTTTCCAGATATGCAGCTCATTTGATCGTAAGTCCACCCTTGTGCTTCTGTAGCTGCTACTGTCAAGGAGGTTTCTCCTTGCACCACCTCCATGCCGATGGTGAGCTCCACGCAGATTGCTCCTTGAGCTGGAGAGACGTTACCTTCGAAGTCCACCAACATCATGTCGGTTTGGGTCAAATCTTCATCAGATTTCCCAATCTTGCGCAGCATAGTGTATGGCATCAGGTTGACTGCTGCTCCTCCATCCACTAGCATCCTGGTGACTGGTTTGCCATTGACAAATCCTTTGAGAAACAAAGCCTTCAAGTGTTGTCTCTTCTCATCATCTGGCTTCTCAAAGATGGCTTGTCTGGGTTCCAGTGTCAATTGAGCCATGCTAAGTTCCTCATCGGACATATCCGAATCAACTGGAGCCATGAACTCTTTTGGTAGGAAGACAACCATGTTTATATCAGCTTGGGGTTTGTCATCCTTTGCTTCATCGGCCTTAGGCTTTGGGCGCCAAACCTTGGACCGAACTTTCTTCTTGTCCAGCACATGTCTCTCTGCTTCTTCATGTTGTTCTAGCTGACGTAGGCGCTGGACTCTTCTCTTCTGGGACTTGGTCAAGCCATCTGGACACCACTGCAGATTGGGCTTCTTACGTGTTCAGCTTGACCCTTCATCATCCAGTTGTAGCGTGCGTTGATGTTCAGGAGCTCGGCACATGATATCTTCATCAGGGACCAGAGAATCGGCCATCTCTTCCAGCCGATTGTTTGACTCTTCATTGACTCGGCGACCCAGCCGATCATGAACACTGGCCTTGCCCCCAGCCGATTGTGGACGCTGGCTTTGCCCCCCAGCCGATCGTGGACTAAGACCCGTTGATTGTTGAATTCACGGTAATCTCTGGCTGCAGGTCTTCCGTCATTAAAGCAAACCCTTTTGGATGAGTTGCTATTATTATAAGCCCCATTGCACTCTGGACAGTTTTCTGCCGTTGGTAGCTTGATCCCTTCTTCCCAGCAGTACTTGAAGGACGGACATCTCCAATGCCCTTCATTGCGCCGTGCCCACTCTTCTCTTCCCTTAGCTTTCTCTTGTCGGCGCTGGAACTTGTTGATTAGCATCTGGGAAGTGACAGGTCGACGTGGCTTCAAGTTTCCTTCATCGAGTAGTAACCCTTTTCTTTTGGCATCGGCGGCGGTTACTTGTACTTTGGGATCAACGGCTCCTTTATTTTGAGCCGAATCAGATGTCAGCAGCTTCACTCGTGACGTGTCTTTGCTAGACACCTCAACTGTGTTAGTTGGGAAGGGGTGCTGATCAATCTTCATCGGCTTTTCAGCTTTGGTAGGAGTTTCAAATTTAAGCCTTCCTTGCTCAATAGCTGATTGGATCTGTTGTCTGAAGATCTTGCAATCATTGGTGTCATGTGACGTTGCATTGTGCCACTTGCAATACTTCATCCTCTTCAGCTCCTCTGCAGATGGTATGGTATGGAACTAGGACAGTTTAATCTGTCTTTGCTGAAGCAACAGATCAAATATCTTATCGGCCTTAGTGATATCAAAGCCGAATTTCTCTGGCTCTTTCTTGCCAAAGGGACAGGACACTGTCTTCTTGCCTTTGACCCATTCTGCAAGCCCTATCATATTATCTTCATCTTCTGAGTCAGAGTAATCCACATAAGACACCTTCTTCTGAAAGTTTCTTCTAGGCTCATAGGACTTTGCAGTTTCCTGACTCATCCGACTGACCAACTGGCTGAGGCTCTCGAAATCATGTGATGCATATTTCTCCCTCAAGGTTGGCAAGAGACCTTGGAAAGCCAACTCATCTAGTTGTTTGTCTCCCAAGTTCAGACTGTAACACTTGTTTCTGACCTTTCTGAATCTCTGAACGAAACCAGCAACTGTTTCATCGTTCCTTTGTTTGAGCCTGGTCAGATCAGTGATCTTCATCTCATGGATGCCGGAGAAGAAGTAGTTATGAAACTGTTGTTCCAAATCGGACCACTTGATGATAGAGTTAGCTGGTAGTGATGTGAACCATGAGAATGCTGGCCCTGACAGAGATGAAGAGAACAAGCGTATTCTGAGTGCATCAACGTTCCCTGCTTCTCCACATTGGATGATAAATCGAGTGATGTGCTCCATAGTGGATGTTTCATCTTGTCCAGAGAACTTGGTGAAGTCTGGCACCTTAAAACTTGGAGGGAATGGTATCTGATCATAGCCAGATGGATACGGTGTCCTATACATGCAGGATAGCTATTTGGGTTTCATCCCATATTGCTTTTGCAGCACCTCCGAGAAGTGGTCGATCAACTCCTGCTTCATGTGCGTCTTCAACTCAGTAGATGCTTGTTCAATTGCTTGTATCTCAAGTGGAGTTTCTGGAGGCCATTCTTCTAAGATTCTTGGCTGTGGATTTGGTACTATTGACGCCCCTGTCCCAGAAGAACCCTGCACATTTGAAACAGGTGGAGCTTGTCCGATCGGCTGACCAGCCGATGGAGTTGGCTGCTGCAAATTCGATTAGCTTGAGATAGCCAATTGATTTAGAAGTGTTTGCAGTAGTTGTGCAGAATCCACTTGTGGAAATACAGGCTGTCCTGTTACCCCTAGGTTGATCGGCTGCTGAGGTGATGACCTTGTATGAGCCACTATATTGGCTGGGGTTAAGATAACCTGCATTGTTGTTGACTGTTGAAGTGGGGCAGTCTCCACAGGCATCCCTAGCGTTGGCTGCTGTAGTGGAGTAGTTTGCATGGGCATCCCTAGTATCGGCTGCTGAGCCGATCTCTGAGGTGGAGTGGGAGTTGGCTTCTGAGGTGGAATAGGAGGCCTTTTCTCTGTCGGTATGACCATATGAGCATGAGCTGGGCTGATCTTGACCCTCTCAAAAGCTTTGCTCCCATGATTGAAGTAAACGAATTCAACTCCATCCCCATTCATGTGCACAGTCCCTGGAGTACCTCCAAACATGGCTTGGTAAGATTGTGGGTACTTTACTTCTGGAACTTCTTCAGGCTGAGGCTCGAGAAAATTTGAGATATCCTTCTCAAAATGATCGTGAGGCAAGCTCCATCCTGTAAGCCTTCCGTCTTGATCTCTCATCGCAGGATATTTTTGCTGATTCTGCACTGGAAGCACCTGATCCTGGATGTTGGATTGCGCTGGCATTGTGACGGCAGGGTTTTTAGCTTTACCATCACCACTTTGATTCTGAATCGGCTGGACGTCCGATGAGGAACCAGTAGCAGCTTGTGGAGATGGTGTAACTTTCACTGTTGGGTCATCAATCGGCGGTGCAGCCGATTGGTCTTGCTGGAACATTGGAGGAGTTCACCTTGGTTGAAAATATGCAGGTCCCAGATATCCTCCTTCTGCTCCTTGCTTGAGTGCATCAATTATGGCATTCTGAATAGTATTTGAGAATACCTTAGATTGATCAATCATTGTTTGATGCATCGCTTTGGTCATCATGTCTTGAAGCCCTTCAGGATCGGCTGAGAAGGTGACTTGCTTAGGTGTTGGTAAAAGATTCTTCTTGAAGACTCCACCTTTAGTCTGACCATATGATGCCAGACAAAGCTCCTCATAATGCCTCATGTGAGCTTCGAACTCAGCTTTGTCTGTATCTTTCAGCTGATCCCTGGTGATCGGTTGAACGTTTTCTGGATCAACTTCATGAGGACCAGTCTTCGTAGTTTTCATCATTGTTGATTTTTTCGTGTCCCACCGGGCGTGCCAAAAGTGTGTTGACGCGAAAATAGGACGTGACCTCCGCGCGTAGCACACGTGACTCCCCGGTCTGTAGCGAGGCGTGCCAGCCAATCTAACCTGGTGATTGACAATGGAAAATATTAAGGATCGGCTAGAGAACCGATGGCCTTTCAGCGACACGTGTACCAGCCAATCGGCCGATATGAGTAAAGCGAGATCGGCCGGCTCGAGAGCGACCGAAGCGCGGGTGCGTAAGTAGATAGATCGGCTGGAATCGGCCGATCGTGATGTCAGCACTCGAGTAGGTCGGAATTGGCTGCGGTGTTAGAAGCTGATAGGATCTAGATCGAGTGGATGATAAAGATAATATCTAAAACCACAAGAATTGGTACGAAAAACTTGCAGATCTAGCTAATATCGGTAAGGGGTGAATAAAGAACTAGACGAAACCTCAGCGATGCGCCCGGAGGTTAAAGCCTAGGATTATTCGGTAAAACGGTACTCACAAGCTTGTCGGAGGTCAGTTGATGCAGCCCGACGAACTTGAAGCACGATATTGTAGAAAAAGGAAAATCGCAATGGTGAAGTCACCGAAAAGTAGATGATGTAAAGGTAGATGCTGTAAAGTAGATGCAGTAAAGTAAAGGGTTTGCCCGGAGGCGGTTTGTTTGATATTGGTGTGTACACTTTTTCCGACCACGCAGGGTTGCTATTTATGTCCTGAGGACAACCCCAATTCCTAGCCGATCACGGCACTGTTTTCTTGCATCTAAAGAAAAAAAACTACTAAAAATAGAAAAGGACTCTCGCAGGAGTCGAAACTTCCTAAAATTGTCTCTTGACCCGTTGCCAATCGTGGATTGACCCGCCTCCATCGTGCTTTCCATCTGGCGTATCCCTTTGAATACCGCCTTCTTCATGCCCATCGGTCGATCTTCTAGTTAGCCATCGGCCGATCGCTCTGACTCGCTGGCCCACTGTTAGGGTTGAGCTTTCTTGACCATCGGCGAGTCCCGTTGACCATCCCTTTCTCTCCTTCAATCAGCCGATTGCACTCTGTTTTCATCGGCTACCTCTTCTTATCCCTTTTGACTTGTTTTTCCAAAAAACAGCGTCAACAGGAGTACTAGGTGCATTGTGAAGTGATGGTTTCGAATTTGCACATGAGGATGTGCCTGCAGGTTCGGCCGTCCTCTCAAGCGGTGTAGTGGTGGGCGTGGATGGCGCTGGGCTCTCGAGCACTGTAGTGGTGGGAGTGGATGGCGCTGGGAGAGCGGGCGCTGAGCTGGATGTCGAGCTTTGTCCTGCAAAAGAGTTAGAATATTGCTTCGAGTGACATCCCTGCACATCACATTCAACTTGGCATGCATATTCAAATAATGTGGTCATGTCTGCATATGCCTTATGATCTAGTATGTCCTGAATTTCGCGGTTCAAACCACCACGAAAACGTGCCATAGCAGCGTCGTTTTCCTCAATTAAACCACAACGAAGCATGCCTTTTTGTAATTACTGGTAATAGACCTCTACAAATTGTGAACCTTGCTGAAAACACTGCAGTTTAATAAGCAAAGCATAATAAGAAGGCACAAATCTGTGTCGCATAGCAGCTTTTAATTGATCCCAAGTGGTTGGAATTTTAGTGGGATGTCGCTTATTATAATCACGCCACCACATTAAAGCAAAATCAGTAAACTCACTAATGACAGCCTTAACTTGAGATTAGCAGAAATATCATGGTATGAAAATTGTTTTTCAACTTCTAATTCCCAATCAAGATATGCAGCAGGATTATATTTGCCATTATAAGGTGGAATTTTAAAGTTAATCTTAGCAAAAGAATCAATATCGGAATGGCGAGTCACATGGCGGTCATGACTACGGGTGTCCTTCTGCAATCCTCTGATCGTAGTGTGCAATGCATCGAGTTGTGCCACGACAGCGTCGAGTGTGGTCTTAGTAGACGTCTGTGCAAGCTTGATCCGATCGAAACGCTCGTTCGATGAAGTGGTCATCGAATCCAGTCGTGTATGTATCATCTAAATGTTCGCAGCAACTCCATCAACTCGTGTTTGCATGTCCTGTAGTTGGTCATCTCTCTTGTCATCACCTGCCATGGGTTAGCGCAAACACAAAAACAAAATCGATGACAAAATAGGGATGTATTTGCTCACAAAGGCGCTCAAACTAGTGTTGTTATCAAATTCTTATCCATTCTTACCAAGCACACAGGGGCAAACTGCAACCAACTGGTGGAACCTGCGAAAGATTGGAGGAGCGATTGCTTGGAAAATAAAAAACCAGCTCGTCGTAGAACTATGTGGAGTTCTGGGAAGGCTACACTTAATTGAAGGATTAGCACAAACAAACAATAATGCAAAGTTGAATTATAGTGCTAAACACGATCAAACGTTACTAGAAACAAGTGCGAGAGGAAGAAACAAAAAGGGCGTGCGTGAGGGGGTGGGGGTGTACGGTGGGAGGGAAAAACACACGTGAAGAGGAGGATCGTGAGCAGAAAGAGGCACAACATGCATGGGGGAAAAAGAAAAAACTCGTGTCGCCCCACGGGCCAAAAAAAACCGCGAGGCGTCGCGACGGGCAAACGTGCCATGCGTGGGCGTGGAGTGTCCTTCTCCCTTCCTGGTGGGACTTTCTTCTTTTTTTCTTTCTTTTTTTTGACTTTCCATTTTTTTGAGTTTCCTTTTCTTTCGTATATCGCACAAGGCAGGAAGAGGGGGCGGGGGAAACGTCACGCATGACTCGGCGCACTTCGCAAAGCGAGGAGGGGGGGTCCGCCGCGTGGAGAGCCCAACGCGAGGAAGGGTGTGGTTTTGGCGTGGGGGCGGGGGTTCGCGAGGGAGAGTCCTAGAGTTTCCTTTTTCTATTTTTTTCCTTGCCAACACGGACAGGGAGGGCGGCGATCGCGGAAGGGTGTGCTCGACCAGGAGAAACCGCATTGCGAGGGTTGGCGCGAGGAGACTGGAGCGCAGGGGAGGTTCGGCGTGGAGGGTTTTTTTCCTGCCGTGGGGGATAGTGAGCAGCGGAAAAAAAACAAATAGCGGTGAAACAAGGGTTTGAGAGAAGAACAAGAAACAAAAGGATGAAACACAAGTGACCAGCAACAATTGAATGAACAAAGCACACAAACTCAAGGAAGCAAAATATTGAATGAAAGTGCGGGGCTAAAACGGGTTGCTAGGACAAGGATCTAACATAGAACAATTTTTTGTTTAGTTTTTGTAGACTGTAGGAAATAAAAACACTCGATAAACTCACCGATCAAACTGGAAAGCTGATACCACTTGATAGAGGGGGAGTGCACGATCTTTCGGTGAGTGGAGATAAATCCGATTTCGGCGGGAGACGACCCTCACGATCCGACTACGACGAGCAAGCCCGAAGTGCCAATGCAATCGCTGAACCAACTCCCTGTGGTTACCGACCTTGTTGGAGCAAGATCGACCTGATCATGAAGATCAATTCCTATTTGCAATCAAAGAACAAACAAGAATTTGAGGCGAGCAATCTTAATATCACTCGAAGGTGGAGTTCTGAATCACAGAGATCAACACGTATTTGTGCGTGGTCTGGTGTAGCTAAAGCTAGATGTAAAACAAAACTCAAGTTTCTAAGGCGGTGGCTACTGAGTATAAAAGGAGGGGCGTCCTAGGGTTGGGGGCATCCTAGGGTTGGGGGCGTCCTAGGCTTGGGGGCATCCTAGGGTGGGGCGCCCACAACCTGGGCCTAAGGCCCAACAAACTGGCGACGCAGCACCTTGACAGATTCTGGACGTCAACTTGTTTCGACGATTCCCATTGACTCAGGACGAAAGGACGAATTTGGGCATGAGACCGGTGCCATTGGAAGCTCTATGAAATTGTGCTTCCAACCATATAAAGAACGTCCAAATCCGACTTCGTATGCGACCTGGGCATCTGTTTTATTGCGCACTACTCCTGGACTCCGAACTAGGCTCGAACTTCAATTGCTTTGGGCCTCCACCTTGGGGACTCGAACCGGATTAGTCTCGTGCCTCCTCTTCAACTTGGACACCCTTGTTGGACTTTTCTACTCCATTCCATGCACCAATCATGGTCGTATGCATGGGTGTCATGTCCTCATTAGCTTGCAGTGTCGGTCTTCTCCGGTATCTCGAGTTCGCTCGGGGCGAGCTTCTTTGATGTAGCAAAGATCTCCATCATCGAGTTGGGTACTTGAGTAGTTGCTGCGAACTCGACGGCTTCGATGTCGCAGTCGTAGGACCACTTCAAGTCCCCTTGTAGCGCGAGTACTCCCTTGGGACTTGGCATTTTGAGCACCAAGTACACGTAGTGTGGGATCGCCATGAACTTGGCCAGAGCTGGTCTGCCGAGGATGGCGTGGTAGGAAGTCTCGAAGTCCACAACCTTGAAATTGATGTACTCGGTGCGGTAGTTCCCGTGTTCCAAAGGTAACTGGCAGGACCACTGAGCCAAGTGGTATAGCCACGTTGCTTGGGACGATGCTGTAGTGAAGGAACGAACTGGCGATCAGAGAGGGGGGGAGTGAATGGGAGCCGATAAAAATTCTTCTCAAAGGAGATGGCTTCTCCAACAGGTCGAACACGGCCTATCCAACACTTCTCCGACTCGAACTACCCAAGTTTGCCAAAGTCACGTAGCCACTGAAAGTGCTACTGACCCTAGGAGCAAACCACACAACCAACCGAAACAAACACTCCAAACACGCAGCGGAAATCTGCACAACTCACTACCTGTGCCACACCGGTCAGACCGATGGCACCGGTCAGATCGGTGGACAACGCCGGTCAGGTCGGTGGCTATAGCAATTGTAGAGAAACGTTCCAGGAAGCCTCAGTGACTCCTCTAGGCCCTGGAACAAAAACCACCTCCAAACTCAAACTGAAGGAGAAGAAAAACCTTCACAGAACCTAGCAAAACACCTTGGAACCTGCCAAGAACTGACCAGAACAACCACAGCCCAAACCTCGGACACATCCTACCATCTCCACTAGAACTGAAACCACCACGGGGAAACCACTCCCGTCGCGCTGGAGGAGCACGAAAGCCACGAAAGGAAGACCGTGGACCGTAGCTCCTCTTCAACTCAAAGCTACGACTTCTCCCACCCTCATATTGGGCACGAGGTGGAGAACGTTTAGCAAACTCAACACCACTAGACTTCTCATGCCAACCACCTATACCACGATCAAAAGAACTGAACCGAGCATCACCACGACCACGAAAACCAAACTGGCCAGTGCCTAGATCTGCACCGGTCTGATCGGTCCCCCTGACCGGTCTGACCGGTGATGCACGACCAGTAGCACCACCTGCCATTCTTCGTTCTCCCCAAGCTGGAACTGTCCTCACAATGGCCTTGGCCCTGGGCATTTGCATACGAGGCTCAGGTATACCATTAGAAGGGTGGTACCTGTCCTTATTAGCCCACTCCTTAGCCATTATCTCCTCACGCTTCCTCTTGAAGCAAAACTCACCCTTGTGATCATCTCTCCCACAATAGTCACAATGAAACCGTATGGGATTAGGTTTAGGCTTGGGTTGGGGCTGCTCACTTGGTTTCTATTTTGGTTTCTCCTCACTCGGTTTCTCTCCCTTTTCCCCAAAGAACTCGTTTCCTAAGTCACTTTTGAACTTGATGGGTTTTTGGAAATTTGTTTGGGGAGGAAACACTTGTGGGTCTGGGGTTGTGTCAAGTCGGTTTCTCAGTGGGTTAGGCTTAGGAGCATAGGCATTTTTGTGGAAGGTTTTTGGTGGAGCTTCGATATCACCAATCTTCTCTCCTTCCTCACCACTGCACTCTCCAATCTTATCCGACCCAAGCGCTTGCCCATCATAGCACTTGTATGCCTCTATCATCATCCTAAGTTGTGGCTTATGACCCGACAACCAACCCATCATCTTCCTCAACTCATCATTTTCATCCTGCAAGCGATAAACATAATGTGCAAGTTCCAGATTCTTTACAACTTGCAATTCACATGTAGAGCAGGAAGTGGGAATAGGAGCTTTCAATTCAGCTTCAAGTGAAATAATATAAGAACGAGACTCATCAAGCTTTCCATGCAAAACAGGGCAAGAAGTGCAAGCACGTAGCAAAGCTGGTCTAGACTTAAGCTCAGCCAGTTCAACCCTAAGCACATCTAGTTCCTCACACTTGGAGGCATGCTTTTCCTTAAGAGCAGTAAGATCAGCTAGGAACACAGAGCAATCAGCACAACCAACCTCATCAGAAACAACAGGTGAAGCCTTAAGCGAATCAATTTCAAGCTTAGCATCCAGGTTTTGTGTTTCTAACTCAGCTACTCTAGTCCTAGCATCTTCAAGCGAGGCTCTAAGCTCCTTTCTCATTTTCTTAGCCTCCCTAAGCATGTCATCACGATTATTAAGCAATTTTCCTAGCTCCTCATTTTCCTGGCGCAAGAAGGAAAGCTCGTCACGTACCTCATCCTCAGAATCGGAGTCCGAGTCGTCCGTCTGGCTCTTCTTGCTGCTGGAGCTATGTGCCATGCCGCAGAAGATGTCTCATGCGAAGCAGCTTAGCCCGCTCAGGTTCTTGGATCCCTTCTTGCTATTGCGCCTATCACCTTCATCTTCACTGCTACTCGAGCTCGAGGTAGAGTAGGCGGAGCTGGAGTCAACATCGCTAACTCCGACCATCGCTTGGGCCTTCTTGCCGTGGCTGTCTTTCTTCCTCGATCTTCGCTCGTCCTTGTGCTTGTGCTTGTGATCGCGCCTCGACCGGTACTTGCTCTCAGTCCTCGATCGGTGCTTGTAGTTGTCCTTGTTCTCCATCTTCTTAGGGCAGTCGGCAATGAAGTGTCCTGGCTTGCCGCACTGAAAGCATGTCCTTGTGTTCCTCCTTGTGTTCACCCGGTTCTCGTGCATCCTCTCGAACCTCCTGGTCAGCAGCGCCAGCTCATCCTCTCCAAGCACGTCGAACTCCTCATCTGGCAAAGACATCAAGGAAGACAGAGGGTACATCCTGGTGGATGGGTTAGCATTAGACTTTGCACCTGAGCCACCAATGAGGGTGAGACTATGAGAGTCAATCAGGCCCTCAAGCTTGGCTGTCACACCCTGATCCACCTTAGCCGACTTGAGCTTCGAGAACAGCTCGTCTACCGACAGAGTCTCATACTTATCCGACTCTAGAATGGCCTCGACCTTTCCACCCTAGATCGTACGGTCCAACGAGTGCAAGAGCTTCACGGCTCTCTCATGATCATTGTATGGGAGCACGGTCACATTGGCCCTCATGTTGTTCACAATCGTCGGGAACCGCTGGAACATCGTATCGATGGACACACCGGGGAGATGAGTGAAGTTCTCATACTCTCTCCGGTAAGTCGCAAACAACTGAGCCTGAACCTGACTATTTCCAGCGTGAGCGTTCTTCAGCACGAAACAAGTAGTCGATCGCCTTATTGTTGGCGCCGTGCATGTCCCTCGATCCTGGAGCAAGGAAGTTCACAGGATGAACATAAGCTGTGTTCACCGTGACATCCCAAAGGATCTGACCCTTACCGCAGAGGAAAGCTGCCATCCGCCTCTGCCACATCAGGTAGTTCTTCCCATCGAAGTGCGGAGGACCTGATCCCCATTCCTGGTACACCATCTTTGGATCTTAGACTGGTGCATGTACTGACGAAGCGTCTCACCTAGTTCTTGCTTGACTTGCGCCAGGTCCATGCGAGTACCCGAGCGCCCCATGGCACTCACGTTGTTGCTGATGAACTGGGCCTTTAGCTGGTCCCACTTGTCGATCGAGTTCTTGTCAAGTGACTCGAGCCACGTGAGTGGAGCTTGGTCCAGACAGAAGGGGAAGTAGAGGCACTTTGTGTCGTTGTTGCCTCCAGTGTTCTCGATGGCCAGGAGCCACTATACTAGGTCTTGCTTCGTGTCGTACTTGGAGATCCCGAGAGGCTTGAACTTCTTGAGCAGTAGCAGAGCGCGAAGTCGAGATGTGAACGCGGGGAAGCCGTTGCTATCGTTGATGTTGGTAGTCTTCTTAGCGCGGCGTATCTTGTCGATCCTGTGGTGGGCATCGTAGCCGCCATGTTCATTTTCGGTGGTGTGATTGTTCGCGTGGCCTCGGCCTCCGCGATCGCCGCCGCCACCGCATCTTCCGCTGCCGCCGTGGGAGGAGCTGCCACTGCTACCACCGCTGCTGCCGCCGCCTCCGCCACCGCTAGCATCGGCGTGTGAGGGTCCCCCCATAGCTCTGGATCGATTGGAGGACAGCTGGTGTTCGACGCGAACGCGGTTGGGTACGACATCTGCTGGGGTGCGACTGCGGCTGGTGGCTTCTTGGTCGCGAGCTCGAGCTATCCTGTTGTCAACGTGCATGAAGTCTCCGCGAGCTGAGCTATGAGGTCGCCTGCACAGTGTCCCTTAGTGGCTCGCCCTATCCTGTTAATGGACATGAGGCATTGCTCAGGAGTCTCGTGGTTCCGATTGGCGACTTCGTCCAGAGCAGTGTTGAGGTTGTGGATTGGTAGAGCTTCTTGGAGCCGCCGACGTCGTTCTGCTCGCTTATGGTTGCGGGTACACCGGGCGGTTTTGGCTTCAGCAGTCTCATCCAGGGGTGCGTTAGCTGATGGCTTGTCATCAGAGATGTCGTCGAGGTACCGGTCTACCTGGGCTTCTGAAGTGCCACCTGTCTCGGTGACGAACACCTCGCGATAGGGTGTGCAGAGGCCGGGGTCGGTAGTCACCGCCTCGGTTGGTGTGTAGTTCGCTGATGTAGGAGTCAGAGGCGTTCCCTCCTGGAAGGGGTGTGTCTAAAGGTAGGCGACACAGCGTGAGTTGTCGTCAGTAAGGTCTGCGAGCTTCTGGTCGGGCCAGTAAACGAATCTACCAGCTGGAGTAGACGTGATGACTAAGCCAGTGGCAGGACCTGACAATGGCTTCTCAGTGGAGTTGTACTCAGACTCGGGCTCGATCGGATCCAATCCAAAGTCGAACTCGTAGGAGGAGTCCGAGTTGTAGTCGGGGACGATGCTAGAGTCTGAGGAGTACTTGGAGACGATCTCTTTGCCGGTCTGACGCGGGATGAGCGCATCCGCATACGTTGGCGCTGCGGAGGCCGTACGAGAATTGCTCAAGGGGAGGGACTAGTCCACACGATGGCTCGGGAGCCAGCTCGCATGGCTCGATCTAGGTTGTCGTCGAGTTTGAGTTGGAGGCGGATCCAATCTCGAAGCCGGCGGCTTGGTTGTAGAGCGAAAATTTGTCGAATTTCTCGACGATTTGGCTCGTGACAACTTCAGGAAGCGTCACGAGCCCAGTCTTCAGGTCCGGGGTCATGGTGAGGTAGTGCTAGAATGAACCAGTGCCGTCAGCAGTGCAGACTCAGGAGCCGAAGACGAAGGTGTCACCGCGGTTGAAGGCGGTGGTTGGCTTGATGGCGATTGAAGCCGTCGAGTTCGCCATGAGATCTTCGGCAAGATCCCCTATCTGTCGCGCCAGCTGTCGGTGTTTTAGACTGGCAACCTACCAAGGGGGTACCTGAGGTAGACGTTTGTGGCCTCGTCGAGATCGGAAACTCAAAGGAGAGACACGTGGCACACAATTTAGACAGGTTAGGGCTGCGAGGTGCGTAATACCCTACGTCCTGTATGCTGCATAGCTCTTGATTGATGGGGTGTTATTTACAAGATAATGTAGATGTCTAGATAGGCGTCCCTGCTCGCCTTATATAGTCCGGGAGGTAGGGTAACAAGTCGGTTTGAATGAGGAGAACTAGCCGTACATGAGTAGTACTCTACATGGGTATGGACATGTTTAGCTTCCTAACCGAGTACTAGTCCTCTGGTTGCCTTGCGCTCCACGCCGTCTTGCACCGTGTAGCACAAGTCGAGTAGTCCAGGGGGCCCACATAGTAGTCGGTTCTAGTAGCCGCCTGGGTAGTGGGCCCAGGGATGTCCATACGACAGCAGGGTTCGAACCCATGTTGGACCATATTGTTTTTCGATTCTTTCCTTTAATTTTACCAATTTTTTTAATTTTTGTAGTAAATAGAGTAATGTCCAAATTTGGTAAAAAAATTAAAAATTGGTGTGGAGACATATTTTAGGCTCACAAGAATACGATAAAAAATTAAAATGATTTTGATAAAGTCACACTATACATTGTTCACAAATAGACAATTATAAGTAAATTTAAATAACACAATATACCAAATGAGAGGAGGTGGCCTGGTGGTAGAAATGCTTTTACTCCTTCCAAGGGGTGCAGGGTTCGAACCCATGTTGGACCATATTGTTTTTTGATTTTTTCCTTTAATTTTGAGGGTGGCTGCTGCGTGGCTTGCGCAGCCGCTGCGTGGCATGGGAGGGTGCGGCCGTGGCGTAGCCGCTGCATGGCGTGGGAGGTTGCGGTCGGCCGGCCGCGGCCGCAGTTGGCCGGTGGCAAAACCAAGTACAAAAGTGTTGAATGCAAAGGAAAAAACCACAAATTTGTATGTAGTGTAGTGGTAAGGGTAGTTTAGTTGAGGCAAGAGGTGCACGGTTCAAAGCTTGACCTCTTCAATTTTTTTTGTTTTCTCTATTTTTTCATACATCACTCTATTTTTTCCTAAGTTTTTGAATTGTTGATCGTGATGATCTATATTTCTTTTAACACTTTAAATGAAACTTCACATAATTCATTGTTGGCAATAAAACCTAATTCATGCAACAAACTGTTTTCTGGATGCAACAGGCACATGAGCTATCGCAACAAAGGTTAAATTTTAGACAACGCGATTTCATCGTGGCCACAAGCATGCCTATTGGCAACCAACTAAATGTTCGTGGCAACAAACACACATCAACGCAACGAACTGTTTTCTGGATGCGACAAGCACATGAGCTATCGCAACAAAGGTTAAATTTTAGAGAACGTTATTTCATCGTGCCCACAGGCATGCCTATTCGCAACCAACTAAATGTTCGAGGCAACAAACACACATCAAACACAACGAATGATTTTCTAGATGCAACAGGTACATGAGCTGTCGCAACAAAGGTTAAGTTGTAGACAACGTTCTTTCATCGTGGCTACAGGCATGCCTATTCGCAACCAAATAACTATTCGTGGCAAGAAACACACATCTATCGTAACACTAAATCGATACTATCGCAATGCACAATTAGTTGTGGCAATAGGTGCCCATAAAGGCAACCACCTTTTTCACTGTGGCATTAATACCAACCTGTTGCAACAAATGTTTCAACAGATGCAACCCACATTTTTGGTGGCTATAAGATCCAAATATCGCAACCCATTAAAATGTTGGTTGCTATAAAACCAAATATTGCAACCAAATGTTTGGTGTTGCGAAAAAAACATTCTCTAAGGGTCAATTCCTAGTAGTGGGTGAATTTTGGTAGCCCAAACATGTTCGTTACACTTTGGTTTGAGCTTGATTATGGAACTTACCCACCACTAGGCACACTAATGATATGACAAGTTCAACTTTGTATGTGCATTTGGAAATGTTGTGCTTTTGCAGGAAAACATGGACTAAAGGGAGGAGTCACAACAAGTTCAAAGGAGCAAATGAAAAGTCCCGTTCGTGTTCAAGTGCAAGGTGAAACCACTCCTAAAGGTGGCAAGGAGCAAGGTGTTACAATGGAGCATCCCTGTGGACTAAAGCGTAAAGGTCAAACTTCATGCGAGAAGACCCCTATCTTAAGCGCGGGGATGACGTCGCCACAATGATGCAATTAAAGGGGTTAAAGTCCAAAATGACGAGAGGACCCACGTGGAGGAAGGGGCGACCGAACCGGCCGGCCCACCCCCTTCGAGCGTCCGTTCGGCCCCCCATTTCTTGAGTGTGAAGATCATTCAACCCTAAGTCATTTTGGGAGCTACCATTCGAAGAAGAGAGAGCCATTCGCCCTAGAGGTCGTCCACAAGGGAGAGAGGTTGGAGAGGAGAGAGATCATTCGTGAGAAGGATCAATCGAGTCCAAGGAAGCGACCACAAGTGGAGGAGGACGTCGAGGCCCTGCCACGGCACCCCAGGAGGAGAAGGAAGACACCGTCGGAAGCGTCACCATGATGAACGGCGCCATGCCTAGCGGCTTGATGGGGTAAACTTCTCATTTGTTCATGGGGTTGTAAACGATCTTGCTATGTAATCGCTACTCTTTATGGTTTCGATCTATCAATCTAGAGTTGAAGTTGCTTTGATGTTCAAGGTTAGCTACCGTGCTTTTCGGGAGTATAGATCTCACTAGTCCCATAGAACCCTTCAATATGCCGTGATCATCATAGGTCTAGTCATGAATACCTCCGCGTAGTGATAGTACGAGGGGAGGGAAAGGGTGAAACCATGGTCACAACCCCCGGTAGATTAGATTGGTTTTGTATCTCTTGGCGCTCGCATGTTCAAGTATCATAGACCCTATGGGAAAGTGTCTTTATATCTTGTGCACCTCATAACCCTCTCTAGTGTAGAGTAGTTAGCCTTTGGATTAGTCTTTACGTTTGTTTAGTTAACTAGGTTAGCGCTAGATCAAATGCTTGTAATCCCCTTGCTCCACGGATTGACAAGAACCTAGGGAATCCCCGTGGTGAAAAAGGTTTAGGTCCGTACGCTTGTGGATCGTAGGTTGCTACGTGTTTCAACCATCAACAGACAGCGGCAGCCCAAGATCCCCCTCTGGCTGCAGCGCAAGCCGTTGTGCAGCCGGAGGCGCGAGAGCAGGAGCCACCCGTCGTTGAAGTGGCCGCCGAGGAGACCGTTCTCGGGAGACCACCCGTTATCGTGGACATCTCGAGTCTCCTTGGTACCCTGATCGTCACCGTTGTGCGGTCAACACTATAAGTACTCGTTCATCCAAGTAATTGTAGAAGATTTGTACTTGTTGCTGACGTGGTACTGTGCACGGGAAATCCACTAACTTGTCATGGGATGGGGCCGAAACGAGTGCCCCTATCGATGGTGCAGACCTCTCGACAGGGCCGCGAGAGCCCACACCCCTACGCCAAGCTGGAGATGAAGCGGAGGTGACGGCTACAAGAGCTGGCACATCTGAAGGTATGATCATGCTGCGCTAAGTACTTTGTCTTGCAGAGTAGTCACTGTAGCCACCGAGCTCCCTTGACTTGTTGTTGACAGGGCCTGAAGTTGAGGAGAGGGTACTCCCCGATCCTGTTGTTGTCAAGCCAATGGAGGCGGAGACTACGGCTGCAGCCCCTGAGCTTAGGACAGAGGCATGAGTGGATCCCGCCCCGGGCTTGATTACTGACGTTGTCCTCCGGGAGAAGGAGATACAGGAGCCGGTGCCGCTGAGGTCGGTGCCGATGGAGCCATCCGGGAGCTCGAGCCGCGGAGGCCTCGAGCTTATGAATGATGAGCTAATCGACCCGACGGTGGTGGCACTGAATCCTGAGTCATGGCGCCACATGGAGCAGTGGGTCAAGGTAAGCCGCGAGTACTCTATGTTGTATTGTAGTCACGAGTAGTAGCATGGATGCTGGTCTGACTTTGCTCCGTTGACTGCAGGGCCTTGTGGTGAGATCCCAAAAGAAGACCGACCTCTTAAAGGGATATGGTGACACTGTCCTTCGTGCCGAGGAGCTGGCGAAGGAGCTGGACAAGTCGAGAAAACATTCCGCGCTGCTCCAGTCCAAGCTCGACACCGCCTTCGCCCAGTATCACAACGAGATCCAGGACATGCAATCCTGGAGAGATGAGCTCACCAGGAAGAACAAGTCGCTGCGGCAGAAGAATAAAGGTCTGTTTCCTTATGTAGCCCTTGAGTACTGATTTTGTAGATTTCTACGGCTGACTTAGTTGGTGATGTCTGCGCAGAGCTTGAGGCTTCTCTGGAATAGGTCAAGCCTTCCGAGACAGATTTGAAGAACATCGTGTACCGGGAGCATGCCCGAGAGGTAGCCGAAGAAGAGTTGGCCATAAGAACTAATGAGTGCCTTATTACTATTCAAATCCGTCAAGCCACGGATGTTGACCTCGTGCACTGTATGCAATCTCTACAGAAGCTCAACGAGGATTGTGAGAAGTTGCACGCTGATCTGAGGGAGCTTGAAGAGGCGGCACTTCCCATCGTGAGGTTGCTAGTTCCACATGTGGCCGGAGAGCAGCTGCGACCACTTGTGGATAGGTTGTGGACGTAGTGTGGGACCGCCATGAACTTGGCCAGAGCTGGTCTGCCGATGATGGTGTGGTAAGAAGTCTCGAAGTCCGCGACTTCGAACTTGATGTACTCAGTGCGGTAGTTCTCCCGTTGTCCCGAAGGTAACTGACAAAACCATTGAGCCAAGTGGTACAACCGTGTTCTCTGGGACGATGTCGTAGAAGGTTGACGTGCTCTTGGTGAGCATGTCGGTGACATCAAGGCCCATCTTCTTCAAGGTCTTGGCGAAGAGGACGTTGAGGCCGCTGCTGCCGTCGATGAGTACCTTGGTGAGCCTGGAGCCTACGACTATTGGGTCCAGGACGAGAGTAAATTGTCCTAGCTCGGAGAAGCTTGTCCACTGATCCACGTGAGAGAAGGTGATGGGTACCTCCGAGCACATGAGAGTTGTCGGCATCGCGGGTTCGATAGACAAGATCTCGCGCAGAGTTAGCTTCTACGCTCCCTTGGTGAGTAGACCACAGAAGATGACATTAACCATCTTGTCAGGGTCTTGGAAGTCGCCATTGCCTTTGGGTACCTTCCCTTGCCCTTCTTGTCGTGAGGGTGGGGAGGGTCCGGAGTATCCTTGAGTGCCCGCCAAAGCTAGTAGCACTGTTTGGTGGTGTGGTTGTTGTCCGGATGCCATGGACACTTATCCTTGAGTAGGTCCTTGAAGCCACTCGAGGTCTTCTTGTTGCCGTCCTTCATAGGGCGCTGGATTGCCATGACAGTGTTGTCTGGCTTGCGCTTATGATTGGCGAGTAGTTGTTGTTGTTGCCGTGACCACCCTGATCCTTGTTGTTGTTATTATTGTTGCCGCCCATGTTGTTCTTGCCCTTGCTGCGATTAGAGTCGTACTTGGCATTGGCCTTGTCTTCCTCATCAGCCCATGAGGTGATCATGTCCTTGAGCTTACTTAGGGAACTCGGGCGGCGGCGATCGAAGTCTTCGAAGGTGCAACAGTGGAAGAGACCGTCTTGGAAGCAGTCGATGACTTCTTTGTCGGTGATGTCGACAACGGTAGCGCTCTTGTCAAAGAAGTGCCACATGTACTGGTGAATCGTCTCGCCGTGCTCTTGCTTGACTTGTGCCAGGTCCATGCGAGTACCCAAGCGCCCCATGGCGCCTGCAAAGTTGCTGGTGAACTGTGCCTTTAGCTAGTCCCACTTATCAATGGAGTTCTTGTCGAGCGACTTGAGCCATGTGAGCGGAGCTTGGTCCAGGTAGAAGGGGAAGTAGAGGCACTTCGTGTCGTTGTTACCACCAGCGTTCTCGATGGCCAGGGCGTAGCACCATAGCCATTGTACTGGGTCTTTCTTCGCGTCGTACTTGGAGATTCCAAGAGGCTTGAACTTCTTGGGTAGTAAGAGGCCGCGTAGTCGGGCCCCGAATGCAGGGAAGCCGTCATTGTCGCCGACGTTGGTGGTTCCCTTGGCACGGCGTATCTCATCGATTCTATGGCGGGCGTCATAGCCGCCACGTCCCTTGCCGCTGGTGTGGCTGTTCCCGTGGCCTCGACCTCCGGGGTCGCCGCCGCCACCACGTTTGCCGCCGCCGCCGTGGGAGGAGCTACCACTGCTACCGCCGCTGCCGCTGGCACCGTCGTTTGTGGGTCCTCCCCTCGTAGCTCTAGAGCAATTGGGGGTCGGCTGGTTCACATGGCGGACGCGGTTGGGCCCCACGTTGTCTGCTGGGGTGCGGCTACGGTTGCTGGCTTCTTGGTCTTGAACTCGGTTCCGCCGATCGTCAACGCACATGAAGTAGGCCTTCTCCGCGAGGTTAGCTATGAGGTCTGCTGCACGACTGCCTGGAGCAGCTCGCCCTATCCTATTAATGGACATAAGGCGTTGCTCATGCGTCTCGTGAGACCATGCTACGACTTCGTCGAGAGCCTCAGTGAGATTGCGGATTGGCAGAGAGTCTTGGAGCCATCGACGCCGGTCTGCTTGCTTTTGATTGCGAGTACGTCGAGCGTTCTTGGCTTCATTTGTCTTGTCGGTAGGTGCGTCCGCTGACAACTCATCGTCGGAGATGTCGTCGAGGTACCAACCTTATCAGTTGTTGGAGGTGTCGACGGCCTCGGCTACGAACACCTGACAATCAGGTGAGTAGCGGCCGGAGTCAGTATTTGCCACCTCGGTTGGTGTGTGTTCATCTGTAACAGGAGACAGAGGAGATCCCTCCTGGAAGGGTAGTGTCTCAAGGTAGGTGATGCAGCTTGAGTTGTCGTCTAAGGCCAGGTCTGCGGGCTTCTGGTTAGGCCAGTAGACGAATCTACCAGCTGGAGTAGACTTGATGACCAAGCCAGAAGCATGACCTGAGAGCGTCTTCTCAGCGTAGTTGTAGTCGAACTCAGGCTCGATCGGATCCAATCCGAAGTCAAACTCGTAGGAGGAGTCCGAGTTGTAGTCGGGGACGGCGCTGGAGTCCGAGGAGTACTCTGAGACGATCTCCTTGCCAGCCTAATGAGGGATGAGCGCATCCACGTAGACCGTGCTGGCACCACAGAGGCCGTACGGGAATTGCTCGTGGGGGAGGACTGGTCCACACGATGGCTCAAGAGTCAGCTCACGTGGCTCAACCTAGGTAGTCGTCGAGTTCAAGTTGGAGACAGATCCAACCCCAAAGTTGGCGGCCTTGTTGTAGAGCGAAATTTTGTTGAATTTTTCGATGAGCTGGTCCATGGCAACTTCTGGAAGCATTACGAACCCGGTCTCTGGGTCGGGGTCATGGTGAGGTAGCACTGGAACGAACTAGCACCATCAGCGGTGCAGACCCAGGAGCCAAAGATGAAGGTGTCACCACGGTTGAAGGCGGTAGTTGGCTTGAGATCTTCGGCGAGATCCCCTACCTGGCACGCAAGCTGTCGGTATTTTAGACTGGCAACCTACCAAGGGGAGTACCCGAGGTAGATGTTTGTGGCCTTGTCGAGATTGGGAATTCAAAGGAGAGACACGTGGCACACAATTTAGACAGGTTCAGGCCGCAGTATGCGTAATACCCTATGTCCTGTATGCTGTGTAGCTCTTGATTGATGTGGTGTTGTTTACAAGATGTTGCGGATATCTAGATAGGGGTCCTTGCCTCGCCTTATATAGTCCGGGAGGTAGGGTTACAAGTCGGTTTAGGGGAGGCGTACTAGGCGTACACAGGTAGGAGTACACTACATGGGTCCGGACATGCCTAGCCTTCCTATCCGAGTACTAGTCCTCTGTTGCCTTGTACTGCACGCCATCTTGCACCGTGTAGCACAAGTCGAGTAGTCCCAGGGGCCCATGTAGTAGTCAGTTCCAGTACCCACCTGGGTAGTGGGCCCTGGGATGTCTATACGACAAGTCTTTCTTCTGCTCTCAAGAACCAGCTAAGCTTCAATAAAATGATAGAAACCCAGAGGGCTTAGTTAGTTGCTTTGGTTCCCTCTGCTGAAAACGGGAATTCCAGGGCAAACCGTATCTTCCTATGAAAATGTTAATGTAGTGTCCACTAGATGGGGTAAGCCATCTAGGCGGGCACAAGTTGCTGACTAAGTAGGGAAGCACGTACATCAGGTTCTTGATGCGTGGGAATCATCAACAATTGTACACAAGAAAGATCATGAAATACTATAAGAAGATCTAAAATGTTCTCTGTGACCTTGGTGCAAGTGTTAATCTCATGTCCAATACCATGTTTTAACAATTGGGGTATCCTGCTCTTACTCTGACCTTGAAGATAGTTCAACTTGCTGACGCATCGATACGACATCCGGAGGGGATAGTTGAGATCTTATTAGTATTCGTCCAAGGTTCGTATGTCTTCGCAGATTTTGTGGTCCTTGATATGTAGGAAGATGCAGGAACGCCACTCATTCTTGGGAGGCCGTTCCTAAGTGACATCAAGGCGAGGATCAATGTCGGAACTGGAACAATCCGATTCCGCATTGTGAAGAAGAACTTGATGTTCAAATTTCGAGCAACAGAAGAGCAGTGCTACTCAGTGCAGGGTAATGATGAGGAATCAGGGGAGTGGGCGGAGCCACGACCCCAGCCAAAGCAACTTCCGACCACACCAGCTAAATCAATGAAAACCAGGAGGGTGTGGCAGGAGGTACAAAAGTCACCCCCATCTGTTTCTCAGGAATGGGGTGACGAGTGGAATTGATCACCGAGAAGAGTCCTGCTCTCGGACTTAAAATAGTGAGTCCTTTTTACCAAAAGTTAAAATTGGTAGTCATCCCATATTTCTTCAAAATTTTATTTGATTTTTCCAAATGCATATTTTAATTCTCCAACTTTGCATCTGCATGCTAGATTTTTCTAGCCAATTTCCCTCTTCAAATAAAATTTCTGAAAATAATTTCTGAGTTTAGAAAATCCTTGAAAATTATTTGAGCAACATTCTGGGCAAGTTTGGACCGAGGCACGTGGGCACGACATTAAGTAGCCGTTATTGAGCAACTGGCAAAAGCTGGAGGCAAGCAGGCCCGACAGGGGGTCGACCGACCCCACAGGTCGGCCGACCCAGCCCAACGATCGGACTGGCCCCGCTTCCTCCAACGGCTCCTAGCCGTTACTCTCGGGCTTTGCCTCGGTGCCTGGTGCATTTGCCTATAAATAGAAGGGTGAGTGATGGGTTTCTTAACCCATTCACTCATTTCCATCACACTCCCCCTCTCTACAATTTGGCTCTTTGGTTTTCTTGGATTTCTTGCTCAAGATTGAAGTGTTAAGCACTCTCTCCAAGTTGTTGCTGAATATTGATTATTGGTGGAGCAAGCTCGGTAAGAATTTCATTTCGATTTCGCTAATCCATCACCGAGTTGCTCGTGTTGTCTGATTGTTGTGCAAACATGAGTTGGGACGCCGGTGTATTCCGGAGGATGACTCGCTCACACCGTTTCAGTCACCACCACAACCGTCACCACAGCCACAGCCATAGCCTCAGCCTACCACACCTCCGCCTGGCACATGAACCTCTACCGGGTACATGCCTGGGGTTACACCCGGATATGCCCCTGATTGGGATCAGCCCATGTACCAGCAGGGTGAGAGTAGCTCGGCTTGGGTTAGCGTAGGTAGTGGCGAGTGGGCCATGCCCACCGGTACTACCTATGGAGATGCTACATCTTCATCGTCCGGGTTGCATCCGTCATCTCGTGGAGTCACCCTCACTCAGCAGAAGAGCGAGCTCAACATCCGTGTCGGTGACGTGGAGGAGACAGTGCACCAGCACACTGTGTCCACTCGGGATATGTCGGCGCGTGAGACTTCACACCATAGAGTAGGCACAGCAGTAGCAGTTGGAGGAGCAGAGGGCTTTCTACGCTTGGATGGGATTTCCCCCTCCACCGTAGTGAGCCTGAAGCTAGCTTGGGGGAGGACCCCACTCTGAGGTAACTTGTATCTTTAATTATTTTCAGAACCTTGCATGATAAAAACACATAAAAATTTGAAAAATTAAAAAGACTGAAAATATTTATTTGCTTTCTCAACTAGTTTGCTTTCATCTGCGCGGTAAGAATGCTCTTGTTCCCATGGTTGAAATGATGAATAGTTGCTCTGTTGATTCCTCTTGTATTCCTTGCTTACAGCTTAGTACCCTATTTAAGTTTTGAGTTTGTTGGCTTCCATGGTGAAACCTTAGCTTGAGACTTGTGGGTAGCAAAAAGCATGACCTTTGCCTAGGTTGATGTGAGGTATGATAGGTATAATAGAGTTGCTATGAGCTAGTGCTAAGTGATGTTTGATTTTCGGAGTTTTCTGTTGAAAAATATTAAAATGATAAGTTCCTCAATGATGAGAAAATTCATATCCAAGGCCATATGTAGATCCTAGAATTCATTAGCTTCCACATATGCTACCTGATTTCCTCATTGAGTCTTGCTGAATTGTTGTGACCCTCGGTGAGAAACTTATCATGCTCCTATGATCAAGATCACGTACACAGCCACCATATGCTAGACTTCTACACCGGAAGTCAGCAACCATCATTTCATCAATCCCCCATCCGTTCCACAGAATAAAGCTCCACACATTACTTCATGATTTATCCCTTTCCAAAAAATATTCAATAAAGACTATGGGCTATGTAAAAAAAGAGAGAGAAAGAAAAGAATACATGCTCAAAGGCATGCATAAAAAAGAGAGTGAATATAGAGACATCGCCCAAGTCTCAAAAGCTCAAAAAGGAGAGAGGAGAAAATCATGCAAAAAAAGGAGTTCATTCTCCATCCACCACATACACACACATGCACATCTTGATCAGGTTGTATGACTTGTTTCTCCCAAGGATCCGGTTTTCGACTCAACAATATATAAGAAACAGGTATGCCACATGTTTTCCCTACCTACGGCTCCACATATAAGCTCATTAGGAGTAAGTGGTGAAATAAGGCAAATCAATGCTTTGGTGAGGAACCATACACATCGAGCGATCCGAGAGTATCATTTGAGGAACTTTGATTCTCTTTGTGTGAGACATGGGTACCCCTAGGTCTCCACCGACAGGGCTCACAGCCATCCCGGACAAGTGGGTCCGGCCCACTAGAAGACCAACCGACCTGTCAAGTGGACCAACAGACCTGATCTGTGGTCCGCACGACCTCCCGAAGACCTTCTAGAAGATTCCTAGACGACCTTATCCAGAACAACTACAAGACTTGGCATGCAAGACAACACATCGGTGGAACCAACAGACAACCCGATGTATATGGCAACAGTTGTAATCAACTATACTTAGGTCTCCTGGTCGTAACCGACCCGAAGTCTGGGCGCCGACCTTGTCCGCTGGCCAATATAAGGCAGGTAGGGTGACCCCATTGTAAAATACGCAATCCCCAAGCAATCTACACCGACAACTGGACGTAGGGTTTTACTCTCCGGAGGCTCGAACTAGTATAAACTCGCCGTGTCTCCATTGTTCCGTGTTCTCCTACATAACCTTCAAGTTCTTAGCCCTAGATCTCCTCCCGCCGAACAAATAAACCACTAGGGCTAACCCTCCTGTGGATTGTTCAGATCTAAACCTCTGACACTTTGAAAACTTGCAAAACCTCTGGATCGATAGCTAGTCAAGGTACATGCGATTGGTAACTTCTATATAACCATTCTATCTCTCAACCGCCCAAGGTAGGTGAAGCTACATGCCCCATATCAACCAAGCGAAAGGTAAGATCAATGCCTACTTATTCAACTCTTGATAGAATACCTAGTTGTATGCTTGTCATAAATTAGGAATACAACATCGTAGCAACTCCTGATCAACCAACCTAAGTCCTTAGTGTCTTGCTTGGGACAAGCAAGAGGCTAGCTTGGGGGAGTTGTTGACGGCTGCTAAGTGCTTGATTTAGCTGTCAATTTACTCATGAATAAAGGAGCAAAAGGGCATTACTTGCACACATTTAGTTAAGAATAATGTAGTTCCACTTGTCCTTGGAGATTATTTGATTGCAGGCAAAAAAGTAAAAGAAGTGACAAACTCACCTTCTATGGTCCATGCCACATCACCTCAACCAAGGAGGGGCTGTCACCTATGATTCCATGCATGCAAGCCATGTCATCAATCCAAGGGCTGCACACCCCGGTCATCCTCGGCCGACCTATGTTGGCCAGGTACATGGCCATCCCACACCATACCTACCTCGTCATGAAGATGCCAGCGCCGAACAGGATCCTTTCCGTCTACGGCGACCTCATCATATCCTTCAAGTGCGAAGACGAGACAGTCGACCTCGCCGCAACCACTGCATGTACAGCTATAGCCACGGTCATGGTCGCTCAGGCCGCCAAGATCGACCCTACTTCCCTGGAAGTACCAGAACAGAAGCGCACACCAACCACCCTGGACGGCAGTCCCGTGGTAAAGAAGGTCTGCCTCGACCTGCCCAACGCAGCCAAGGAAGTCACCATCGGGGCCGACCTCGACCCCAAATAGGAACTCGCGCTCACCAGTTTCCTCCAGACAACGCTGACATCTTCACATGGAGCCCATCCGACATGCCTGGTGTCCCTAGGGAGCTGGCTGAGCACACCCTCGAAGTAAGCAAGACTCTAAGACCTATCAAGCAAAAGCTCTAGCGCTTTGCGAAAGATAGAAAGGAGGCCATAAAAGTAGAAGTCTGTAATCTCTTAGCTGTAGGATTCATTCGTGAATGTAAACACCCGGTTTGGCATGCAAACCCGGTTCTTGTACCTAAGAAGATTGGAGGATTAAGGATGTGTATCGATTACACTAACCTTAACAAGCACTGCCAGAAGGATCCTTCCCTCCTCACATCGACCAGGTCGTGGACTCCAGGGCTGGTAGCATTCTGTTATGCTTCCTCGACTGCTATTCAGGGTATCACCAGATAGCCCTGAATCCCAATGACCAAGACAAAATGACATTCATGACACCTAACGACATCTACTGCTACAAGGTCATGACCTTTCGCCTGAAAAATGCTGGAGCCACGTACCAGAAGGCAATACAAAAGTGCTTGGCATCCCAGATTGGGAAGAGCATGGAAGCCTACGTCGATGATGTGGTCGTCAAGACCACCCAGAAGATCAACTTATCGCCGACCTCGCCAAAACCTTCGCCAACCTACACACCTACCAATGGAAGTTCAACCCGACCAAGTGTGTCTTTGGTGTCCCCTCTGGATTGCTCCTAGGCTTCATGGTGGGACACTGAGGCATTGAAGCCAACCCCGTCAAGGTCGACGCGATTCGCAACATGGTTAGGCCATCTTGCAAGAAAGACGTCATGAAGCTCACCGATATGATGGCGGCCCAAGGTCGTTTCATCAGCAAGCTTGGCGAGAAAGGTCTGCCTTTCTTCAAGGTATTGAAGAAGGCTGATAAGTTCCTGTGGGACGAAGAAGCACAGCAAGCTTTCGAGGCTCTCAAGGAGTCTCTGACCTCTCCACCGATCATGATGCCTCCAATACCAAAGGAAACACTCTTCCTCTACATATCGTCCACCACTAATGTGGCCAGCACGGTCCTCGTCGCCAAACAAGAAGAAGAAGGGCAGGACTATCCTGTCTAGTGACCTGTGTATTACGTAAGCGAGGTCCTGGCTGACGCCAAAACACGTTATTCACAGCCTCAGAAGCTGCTCTATGCTCTCCTGATCACATCAAGGAAGCTCCGGCACTACTTTCAAGCTCACAAGATCAAGGTGCCCTCCTCCTTCCCGCTAGGGGAGATCATCTGCAACCGCGACGCCAATGGCTGCATTGTCAAGTGGTCGGTGGAGATGGGTGAGTTCGACATTGAGTTCTGCTCCAGGCAGGCAATCAAGTCACAGATCCTAGCTGACTTTGTGTTAGAGTGGACGGAAATCCAGATGCCCCCTCCTAAGGAGCGGACTGAACACTGGATAATGTACCTCGACGGTGCCCTCAACATCAAGGGTGCCGGGGCAGGTGTACTGTTCATCTCTCCCTAGGGACATCAACTCAAATACGTCCCACAGATACACTACAAGGCTTCCAACAACGGAGCGGAGTATGAAGCTCTAATCCATGGGCTCCGAATTGCTTGGCATCAAGCGACTTCTGGCTTATGGTGACTCCAAGGTCATCATTGAGCAGGTCAATAAGGAGTGGGATTATGTTAAAGACACAATGCATGCTTACTGTGCCGAGATTTGAAAACTCAAAGGCCACTTCGAGGGAATCGAGTTTCAGCACGTACCGCGCAACAGCAATGTTGCCGCGGACGTCTTATCTAAACTAGGCTCCAAGCGAGCTCTAGTCTGGGCGGGTGTGTCGACCTTCCACCGGTCCTCAGACGCTCCGGTCCTCACCCGGGCCGGTCAGTGTCTAGTTAACAATGCAAGCATGGTGCTTGGGTTCAGTAGCTACGTTTCATATGAGCGTGCTCCACGGTTTGTCTCGAGGTAGGCCGCGGTAGTGACAGCTATTGGACCCTTTGTAATCCTCCATGTTTGGGTACACCGTAGGAGTCTAAAGTCTAACAACCGTCATCGTGCGGAAGCGACGCAGGAGGTTAGCTCCCATTTGTGCCTAGGTGCTGAGGTGATATTCATTCAATGCTTGTGTGTCTAACTTGTATCAACCAACTTTATGTGTATAGTACATTAGAACCTAGAACTAACTCGTATGTTGCCTCCTATGCCGTAGTGTACCTTTGAGAGAATGAGTTCAAGTGTGTTCACACTACCTTATCATTATCATATCTTACCCTTGTATTTGAGAACCTGATTTAGTTCCGTCTATGATTTATACTCATTGCAATAGTGTTAGTCTTGTTAATCCGACCATGCCTTCCTTGGATTCGATACCCTTTGGAATACTCCTTTGGGGAAATGCTACAATGGTATATCCGTGTGCTTGCAGATTCTTTGTGATCATTAGGATTACCATCAGACATTTCTAGCATCGTTGCTAAGAACTCACGAACTTAGCAATGATGTTAAGAAATGCTAACAAGCATTTCTGGCGCCATTGCCGGGGAAAACATAAGGATAACATGACAACACTTTGCATATGTTTATAAACATGACAGGGTAAAGCAATTCTCAATGCAGGCTAACTTTGATTGTCTTCTTTGTCTCTGGATGATGAAGACACGTAGTGCATGACTGGTTTCGACTTACCGCCAAATTTCACTGAAGATCCTGAGTCACTTGTAAGGAGAGCTCGAATTCATTTCAGTTCTCCTCAGTGTGTACGTTCGGAAGTCGACCCAGCTTCCTTAGTGCCATCCACATCAACTCCTATGGCCGAGAAGACTCTTCGCTAGTACTCTGCTCTCTCTGCTGATCAGGTATCAACAGGCCCCATGATCAACACCGGGAATGGAAACTTTGAGATCAAGCCTGCCTCATTACGATGGTACAGGCTAGCCCATTCTGTGGCAAGCCAATGAAGACGCGAGCGCCCATTTGCAGCAGTTCCTGGAGCTGTGCGGCACCTTCACTATATGAGGAGTAGAGGAAGATGCTATTCGTCTGCGACTATTTCCGTTCTCACTCTTGGGAAAGGCGAAGCAGTGGTTTTATGCGAACCATGAGGAGATTAATAGTTGGGCAAAATGCTCGGCGACATTCCTCGCGAAGTTCTTTCTGTTGGGTAAAACCAATGCCCTGCGGGGAAGGATTCCGAGTTTTCAGCCAGCAGCAAATGAACCTATCCCAGAAACTTGAGAAAGGCTTCAAGAGTGTATCTTATCCTGTCCTCATCATGGGATGGACAACTAGCTTATTCTTCAGAACTTCTATAATGGGCTGACTCCGATAGCCCGAGGACATGTTGATGCTGATGCTGGAGGAGCTTTCTTCTCACTCACCATTATTGATGCAACAAAGCTTATTGAGAAGATGGTCTCCAACCAAGGGTGGAGTGATGATCGACTCCAACCACGTCAAAGGGGTACACATACCGTCAAGGAAGCAGATATGTTGAACACCAAGATGAACCTATTAATGAAAATAATGGATGATCTGACCAATGAGAAGGCTAACATGGCCACCACTACTCAAGCTATCGATTCTCGCATGACTTGCAAAGTCTGTGCTAACACTGGGCATTCAGGGAATTACTGCCCTGCAACTCAGGAGGATGTGATGTACATGAATGGCAACAACAACGGTTATCGTCCACAAGGAGGTCAAACGTGGAATCAATCACACCCTTATTATCAAGGAGGTAATCAAGGTAATTCTTTCAACTCAAACCAAACTTCCTTGAGAGATCTTGTTTTGGGGCAAGATAAGATTAATGATGGCTTCAACAATAAAATAGCTGCCTATGATTTTGGATAGCCTCAACATTAAAATTGATAGTCTTTCTTCTGTTCTCAAGAACCAGCTAAGCTTCAATAAAATGATAGAAACCCAGATGGCTCAATTAGCTGCTTTGGTTCCCTCTGCTGAAGATGGGAAGATTCCGGGGCAACCCGTATCTTCCTGTGAAAATGTTACTGTAGTGTCCACCAGATGGGGTAAGCCATCTAGGCGAGCACAAGCTGCTGACTATGCAGGGAAGCCCGTACAACAGGTTCTTGATCCGTGGGAATCATCAGCAATTCTACACAAGAAAGATCCTGTTTATCCGGCTATGACATGCACGATATACTATAAGAAGATCAAGAATGCTCTCTGTGACCTTGGTGCAAGTGTTAATCTCATATCCAAGGCCATGTTTGAACAATTGGGGTATCCTGCTCTTACTCCGACCTTGAAGACAGTTCAACTTGCTGACAGATCGATCTGACATCCGGAGGGGATAGTTGAGAGCTTATTGGTATTCATCCAAGGTTTGTGTGTCTTCGTAGATTTCGTGGTCCTTGATAGGCAGGAACATGCAGGAATCCCACTCATTCTTGGGAGTCTGTTTCTAAGTGACGTCAAGGTGAGGATCAATGTCGGAACTGGAACGATCTGATTCCGCATTGGGAAGAAGAACTTGATGTTTTGATTTCAAGCAATAGAAGAGCAGTGCTACTCAGTGCAGGGTAATGATGAGCAATCAGGGGAGTGGGCGGAGCCACGACCCCAGCCAAAGCAACTTCCGACCACACCAGCTAAATCAAAGAAAACAAGGAGGGTGTGGTGGGAGGTACAAAAGTCATCCCCATCTGTTTGTCGGGAATGGGCTGACGAGTGGAATCTATCACCGAGAAGAGTCCCGCTCTCGGACTTAAAATAGTGAGTCCTTTTTACCAAAAGGTAAAATTGGCAGTTATCCCATATTTCCCTTTCAAAATTTTATTTGACTTTTCGAATATGCATATTTGAATTCTCAAACTTTGCATCTGCATGCTAGATTTTTCTAGCCAATTTCCCTTTTCAAATAAAATTTCTGAAAATAATTTCTGAGTTTAGAAAATCCTTGAAAATTATTTGAGAAACATTAAGGGCAAGTTTGGACCGAGGCACCTAGGCACGACATCAGGTAGCCGTTAGAGAGTAACTGGCAAAAGCTGGAGGCGAGCGGGCCCAACAGGGGTCGGCCGAACCCACAGGTCGACCGACACAGCCCAACGGTTGGAGGGCCATGCTTCCTCTAACGACTCCTAGCCCTTAATCTCGGGCTTTGCCTCAGTGCCTGGTGCATTTGCCTATAAATAGAAGGGCGAGTGAGGGGTTTCTTCACCAATTCACTCATTTCCATCACACTCCCCCTCTCTACTCTTTGGCTCTTTGGTTTTCTTGGATTTCTTGCTCAAGATTGAAGTGTCTTCGGTCGGTGCTTGTAGTTGTTCCTAGTGATGAGGACACCACATGTACATCTACATGAATAGCAGCTCTGGAACCTCCAGATGCCCAAGCGCCACCTCCAGAATCTCAGGCGTCACTTCCAGATGTTCCACTACGACAGGCGCCACCAGTTGGGCCAGTTACTCGGGCTCGTGCAAGAGAATTAAACTTCATCATCGTGTTAAAGAATGAAGGCCCAGGATGCATAGAAGACGGCCCAACAGGACAGCCCCGGAGGGGCTCCTAGGGTTGGGCACCAGGAGAGGGGGCGGTCCCCTTCTGGCCGTGACCCCCACAAGGAAGCCGGGCGCCCTCCCCCTCGCGAGGCACCGTGCACCCTTCCCCCTGAGGGTGCTAGGGGCTGCGCCCCCTTCTCCCCTCTATTTAGTTAGAGTCCCTTTTGTTTTCCAACTCGAGTTTTGTTTTACATCTAGCTTTAGCTACACTAGACCACACACAAATACGTGCTGATCTCTGTGATTCAGAACTCCACCTTCGAGTGATATTAAGATTGCTCGCCACGAATTCATGTTCGTTCGTCGATTACGCACAGGAATTGATCTTCATGATCAGGTCGGTCTTGCTTCAACAAGGTCGGTAACCACAGGGAGTTGATTCAGTGATTGCATTGGTGCTTCGGGCTTGCTCCTCGTAGTCGGATCATGAGGGTCGTCTCCCACCGAAATCGGATTTATCTCTACTCACCGAACGATTGGGCACTCCGCCTCTATCAAGTGGTATCAGCTTTCCATGTTGATTGGTGAGTTTATCGAGTGTTTTTAAATACTATAGTCCACAAAAACCAAACAAAAATTTGTTTTAGGTCAGATCATTTTCCCAGCTACCTGTTTTAGCCTTGCATGTTCATTCAAAAACTTGCTTTGTTGAGTTTGCGTGCTTTATTCGTTCGATCGTTGCTAGTTACTTGTGTCTTTCTTGTTCTTCTCATCAAACCCTAGTTTTTGCTGCCGTTTTCCCCTCCGCTACCCTGCCACCACGCCAGCACCACCCCCCTTGCACCTGATCTCACACATCGAACGGCCGTGGGAGTCTTCCCCCCCTCGCGCCTCGGTCTCTCGAGATGCCGTGCCCCCTATCGTGATCGGCCTCCCTTGGTTGGCAAGTCAAAAAAAGGGAAAGGTATCAAAAAAAGGAAAGTACCCATAAAAAAGGAAAGAAAGAGAAAAAAGTCCATCGGGAGAAGGAAACCGATCCAGCGTTGGTGCCGGCCCCCCCAGCTCATGATCCTCTGGGACTCCGAGTCCGTTTTCCACTCGCCGAGGTCTACACGCCACGACTCCCCTTTGTGTTAGCCGAGCCCCCCTCCCCCCCACTCCATGCCCTCCTGTCTCACGGCCTTTCCCCCACGCTGTGCAAGTTTTTCATATCTGTACCATATGCTGAGGCTCGCCTTACTCTAGAGAGAGAGAGAGAGTGAGAGAGAGTTGGAAAAAGTGTGTGTCATAACTTGCTGTTTCAGATCCTCTGTGTTCATATTATCAGGTTTTGAGGTCTCCCAAAAAAAGAGAGAAGCTAAAAAACAGCAATTTGTTGCGCCCTCTCCACTTTTGCCACCTTCCTTGCATCTATCCTTTCGGTGTCACTTGTTTTCAGCAACTTTTGTGATGTGTTTAGCACCCTTATTCATCTTTGCATTATTGATTGTTTGTGCTAATCCTTCAATTGAGTGCAGCCTTCTCAGAACTCCACAAAGTTCTCCGACGAGCAGGTTTTGTTCCGCCAGGCAATCGCTCCTCCAATCTTTTGCAGGTTCCACCGGTTGGTTGCAGTTCGCCCTTGTGTGCTTGGTAAGAACAGATAAGAATTTGATAACAACACTAGTTTGAGCGCCTTTGTGAGCTTTACACCCTATTGTTGTTGTCGATTTTGTTTTTGTGTTTGCGCTAACCATGGCAGACGACGACGACATGAAGGATGACCAGCTGCAAGAGATGCGGATGCAGATTGAGGGACTTACCACGAGCATGAAGACGCTACATGAATGACTGGATTTGACGGTCACTTCGTTGAACGAGCGGTTTGATCAGATTGACCTTGCATAGACGACTGCTAAGACCACCCTCGACGCCATTGTGGCACGACTCGATGCATTGCACACTACGATCACAGAGTTACAGAAAGATTTTGGTGGTGTTTCCGAGCAGGACGTTGGAGACAGCTGTGGTCGTGCCTGCTGTGTACCACATCGCCTTGCTAGTAACGATTCATTCTCTAAAATCAAATTTTAAATTCCACCTTAATGGCAAATATGATCCTGCTGCATATCTTGATTGGGAGTTAGAAGTTGAACAGAAATTTTCATGTCATGATATTGCTGCTAGTTCTCAAGTTAAGGCTGCCATTAGTGAATTTACTGCTTTTCCTTTAATTTGGTGGCGTGAGTATACAAATAAACATCCTACTGCTTCTCCGACCACTTGGGAGCAATTAAAAGCTGCTATGTGACATCGATTTGTGCCTTCATATTATGTTCGTGATTTTCATAACAAAATGCAGCGATTTCAACAAGGTTCTCAGTCTGTTGAGGACTACTACCAGGAGTTGCAAAAACGTATGATTCGTTGTGGCATATTGGAGGAACACGACGTTGTAATGGCACGCTTTCGTGGTGGTTTGAACCGCAAAATTCAGGACATCCTTGATTATAAAGAATATGCTGACATGACCCAATTATTTGAGTTTGCTTGCAAAGCTGAACACGAAGTGCAGGGACGCCGGTTGAGGACATATTCTAACTCTTTTACAGGTAGAAGCTTGTTGTCTAGTTCAGCACCTGCTCTCCCTGCGCCATCCACACCCGCCACTACATCGCGAGAGAGGATGGCTAAGCCTGCAGGAGCCGCCCCAGCCACAGGCGCCACCCCACCTACAGGCGCAGCTCCTCCCACCACAGGCAGTACATGAGATATACAGTGTCATCGCTGCAGGGGATTTGGCCACGTGTTTCGGGACTGCCCGAACAAGCGCACATTGCTCATTCGTGACTATGGTGAGTACTCTTCAGCTAGTGATTCAGAAGAAATTGAACATACTTTGCTTGCCACTGACCATGCAGCTAAGATGGACATACATGTCAATCCGGGCGATGCCGATCGGTATGAGAGTCTTGTTGTGCAGCGTGTTCTTAGTACACAGGTCGCCCCCAGCCGAGAAGAATCAGCGGCACACTTTGTTCCATACAAAGGGTGTTGTACAGGAGCGGTCAATTCGCATCATCATCGACAGCGGCAGTTGCAACAACTTGGCGAGTACCATGCTGGTAGAGAAGTTGTCATTATCCACTCGTAAGCATCTGAATCCATATTCCATTCAGTGGCTTAATGATGGTGGGAAGATTAAAATAACTCGGATGGTGCGTGTTCCTTTTTCGATTGGTGCTTACTCTGATTATGTTGATTGTGATGTTGTTCCTATGGATGCATGCTCTTTGTTACATGGTAGACCTTCGCAATATGATACTGATAGCATGCATCATGGTCGCTAGAATCATTATTCTCTCATGTTTAAGGGTCAGAAAATAATTATACATCCTATGACACCTGAACAAATTGTTAAAGATGATCTTGATAGAGCTGCTAAAACTACTAAACAACAGGAACCATCACCATCGCCATTTGATAAATCTGAAATCAAGTTGCATGCTCCTGTCTTACTTGCTACACGTGCTGATTTTGATGATATTCGAGATGCTCATTGGCCATGCTATGCACTTGTATGCTCTAGTGTGCTTGTTTCATTTGATGATGCACCATTTTTGGATATTCCGCCTACGGTTGCTAACCTTTTGCAGGAATACGTTGATGTCTTTCCCAAAGACTTGCCACCGGGTCTTCCACCGCTTCGTGGCATTGAGCACCAGATCGACCTCATTCCCGGCGCCCAGCTTCCAAACCGCGCCCCGTACCGTACAAACCCGGATGAGACGAATGAGATTCAGTGCCAGGTGTAGGCGTTGCTTAATAAGGGTTACATTCGTGAGTCTCTTAGCCCTTGCTCGGTTCCTGTGCTACTTGTCCCTAAGAAAGATGGCTCATGGCGTATGTGTGAAGACTGTTGTGCTATTAATAACATCACCATTTGTTATCGATACCCTATACCACGCCTTGATGATATGCTATATGAGCTTAGTGGTGCCATTCTTTTTACTAAGATTGATTTGCATAGTGGTTACCACCAGATTATAATGAAATTGGGAGATGAATGGAAAATGGCTTTTAAAATGAAATTTGGCTTATATGAATGGTTGGTTATGCTGTTTGGTTTGACTAATTCTCCTAGCACTTTTATGCGCTTGATGAATGAAGTGCTGAGGCCCTTCGTAGGATTGTTTGTTGTTGTGTATTTTGATGATATCCTGATTTACAGCAAGTCTATGGCAGAGCATTTAGAACATTTGAGTGATGTTTTTGACGCGTTGCGGGCTGCCCATTTATTTGCTAACATTGAGAAATGCATCTTTTGCACACAACGTGTCTCGTTTCTTGGTTATGTTGTTACTCCACAGGGTATTGAGGTGGACAGCAGCAAGATTGATGCCATTCGGGAGTGGCCTACACCGACGACGGCTACACAAATTCGGAGTTTCCTTGGCCTTGCAGGTTTCTATCGCCATTTTGTCCGTGATTTTAGCACCATTGCAGCACCTCTACATGAGCTTACAAAGAAAGATGTACCTTTTGCTTGGAGTGATTCGCAGGAGGTAGTGTTCAACACATTGAAAGATAATTTAACCCACGCTTCTCTCTTGCAGTTACCTGATTGTACTAAAGTGTTTGAGCTTGAATGCGATGCTAGTGGAATTGGGCTAGGTGCTGTTTTGTTACAAGAAGGTAAACCGGTTGCTTACTTTAGCGAGAAATTAAGTGGTGCTAGCTTGAAATACTCAACTTATGATAAGGAACTTTATGCTTTAGTGCGTACTTTACAAACATGGCAGCAATATCTTTGGCATCGCGAGTTTATAATTTATTCTAATCATGAGGCTTTGAAACATATTCGTACCCAAACAAATATGAACAGTCGTCATGCTAAATGGGTAGAATTTATTGAGTCCTTTCCTTACATTATAAAACACAAGAATTGGAAGGATAATGTTATTGCTGATGCTTTGTCTCGTCGCTATACAATGTTGTCACAGTTAGATTTTGAAATTTTTGGCTTGCAAACTGTGAAAGATCTATATGTGGACGATGCTGATTTTAAAAATGTTTTCTCTCATTGTGTTAATGGGAAACCATGGGGCAAATTTCACTTGCAGGACGGGTTCCTGTTTCGCGCTAACAAGTTGTGTGTTCCAGCTAGTTCGGTTCGTCTGTTGTTGTTGCGGCAAGAGCATGGAGGCAGTCTCATGGGGCACTTTGGCATTTACAAGACGCATGAGGTGCTGGCCGCCCACTTCTTTTGGCCCCGGATGCGCAAAGATGTTGAGCGCATTGTTGCACGTTGCACTACTTGTCAGAAAGCTAAGTCACGTTTGAACAACCATGGTTTTTATATGCCTTTGCCTGTCCCTACTTCTCCTTGACTTGATATTTCGATGGATTTTGTTTTGGGATTGCTTAGAACTAAGAAGGGGAGGGATAGCATTTTTGTGGTTGTTGATCGTTTCTTCAAAATGGCTCATTTCATACCTTGTCATAAGATTGATGATGCTAGCAGTGTTGCTGATTTGTTCTTTAGAGACATTATTCGTTTGCATGGTAGTCCGAATACAATAGTCTGTGATCGTGATGCTAAGTTTCACAGTCATTTTTGGAGATCACTTTGGAATAAATTGGGAACTAAATTGTTGTTTAGTACAACTTGTCACCCTCAGACTGATGGTCAAACTGAGGTGGTTAATAGGACTTTATCAACCATGCTTAGGACTATTTTAGACAAAAATTTGAAAAGGTGGGAAGATTGTTTGCCTCATGTTGAGTTTGCTTATAATCATGCAACACATTCTTCTACAAAGATGAGCCCTTTTCAGATTGTGTATGGTTACATTCCTCGGGTGCCTATTGATTTATTTTCGCTTGATGTTGAGGACGCCCCGCACATAGATGTTGTTGCACATGTTGAACAAATGATTAATCTGCATGAACAAACTCAACAAAACATTGCTGCTGCTAATGCTAAGTATCAAGTTGCTGGTAGTAAAGGTAGAAAACTTGTTACTTTTGAACCTGGTGATATGGGTTGGTTGCATTTAAGAAAGGATCGTTTTCCTGCTGTGCGCGGTTCTAAATTGATGCCTCATGCTGCTGGTCCTTTTGAAGTGCTAACCAAAATTAATGATAATACTTATGTTCTTGACCTTCCTGCGGAGTTTGGTGTTTCTACTAGTTTTAATGTTGCAGATTTGAAACCATACGCGGGTCAAGATGAGGAGTTGCCGTCGAGGACGACTTCAGTTCAAGAAGGGGAGGATGATGAGGACACCACATGTACATCTACACCAGCAGCAGCTCTGGCACGTCCAGAACTCAAGCATCACTTTCAGATGTTCCACTACGACAGGCGCCACCAGTTGGGTCAGTTACTCGGGCTCGTGCGAGAGAATTAAACTTCATCATGGTGTTAAAGAATGGAGGCCCAGGATGCATAGAAGACGGCCCAATAGGACAGCCAAGGAGGGGCTCCTAGGGTTGGGCGCCAGGAGAGGGGGCGCCTCCCTTCTGGCCGTGACGCCACGTGGGAGCCACGTGCCCTCCCCCTCACGAGGCGCCGCACGCCCTTCCCACGAGGGTGCTAGGGGCTGTGCCCCCTTCTCCCCTCTATTTAGTTAGAGTCCCTTTTGTTTTCCAACTCGAGTTTTGTTTTACATATAGCTTTAGCTACACCAGACCACGCACAAATACGTGCTGATCTCTGTGATTTAGAACTCCACCTTCGAGTGATATTAAGATTGCTCACCTCAAATTCTTGTTCATTCGTCGATTGCGCACAGGAATTGATCTTCGTGATCAGGCCGGTCTTGCTTCAACATGGTCGGTAACCACAGGGAGTTGGTTCAGTGATTGCATTGGCGCTTCGGGCTTGCTCGTCATAGTCGGATCATGAGGGTCGTCTCCCGCCGAAATCGGATTTATCTCCACTCACCGAAAGATTGGGCACTCCGCCTCTATCACCTGGCCTCCATCTCCTACGAATAGTCGGCGACGAAGTGTCCTTTCTTGCCGCACTGAAAGCATGTTCGTGAGTTCCTCCTTGAGTTCACCCGGTTCTCGTGCATCCTCTCGAATCTCCTAGTCAATAGCGCCAGCTCATCCTCTCCAAGAACGTCGAACTCCTCATCTAGCAAAGACATCAAGGAAGACAGAGAGTACATCCTAGAGGATGAGTTAGTGTTAGTCCTAGCACCTGAGCCTCCGACGGGAGCGAGACTATGCGAGTCAGTCGGGCTCTCAATCTTGGCTATCACCCACGGTCCACCTCAGCCGACTTGAGCTTCGAGAATAGCTCGTCTACCATAAGGGTCTCATATGTGCCCGACTCCAAGATGGCCTCGACCTTTCCACCCCAAATGGTACGATCCAGTGAGTGCAAGAGCTTCACAGCTCTGTCATGATCATCATGCGGGAGCACAGTCACATTGGCCCTCATATTGTTCACAATCACTATGAACCGTTGGAACATCGTATCTATGGACTCATCGGGGAGATGAGTGAAGTACTCGTACTCTTTCTGGTAAGTCGCAAACAACCTAGCCTGAACCTGACTGTTACCTGTGTGAACCACCTTAAGCTTCTCCCAAATCTTGCAAGCCAAATCCTCTGCCTGGACCTGATCAAATTCAGATTGACAAAGAGCATGAAACAAGTAATCGACCACCTTGTTGTTGGCGTCATGCATGTCCCTCGATCCTGGAGCAAGGAAGTTAATCAGATGAACATAAGCTATGTTCTCCGTAACATCCCAAAGGATCTGACCCTTGTCGCGAAGGAAAGAGATCTACCTCTGCCACATCTGGTAGTTTTTTCCATCGAAGTGCGGAGGACTCGAACCCCTTTCCTGGTACGTCATCTTTGAATCTTAGACTGGTTAGAGTCCCGAAAGACCTGTAACCGGCTCTGATACCACTTGAAGGACCAGAATGGCGAACCAGAGGGGGGCAGTGAATGGGAGCCGATAAAAATTCTTCTCGAAGGAGATGCCTTCTCCAACAAGATGAACATGGCCAACCCAATAACTTCTCCGACTCGAGACTACCCAAATTTGCCAAGATTACGTAGCCACTGAAGTGCTACTGATCCTAGAAACAAACAACACTACCAACTCACTCAACCACACACAACACGTAGCGGAAAACTGCACGGCTTGCTGCCTTTGCTGCACCGGTCAGACCGATCATGCACACTGGTTAGACCAGTGACGCCGGTCAGGCCGGTCAGCTACGGTGGTCAGACCCGTGGTGCAGCAACCGCACAAAAAACGATCCTGACAGCCTCAAAGACTCCTCTAGGCCTTGGATCAAAAACCACCTCAGAAAACTAACCCAAGGGAAAACTGGAGCGTCCTCAAAACCTAGCAAACCAACTATGATCCCAACAAGAACTGACCCAGACTAACACAAGGCAAAGCTCTACACAACCAAATGATCACCTGAGCCAAAACCCAACAGAAGCTTGCACTGGTTAGACTGGTTGAGAGCATTGGTCAGACCGGTCAAAGCCTGGGCTCTTAGGATGAACAGCGAGCCGTGGGTCAACTCGTCCACACAACCTTCCCGATCTCCCGATTTGCTCCACGGATTTGCACGAGACTTTGGGGATACTAGGAGTACCTCATGGGCATCCCATAGCCACGATTTGGACCCCAAGACTCACCAAATCAAGAGGAATCGAAGGATTACCGCTAAGAACACCTCTTCCTGAAACCTAAGGAAAAACCCCAAATCGAGCACCATTTCCCACGAATTTGAGAGGGGGATCACAAAGAAAACAACCACAAGGGGTTCATGAGTGCATCCCTCACCAAATCCACAAAGGAGAGGCCTCAAATCCACCAAAAGAAAATCGTCAAGAAAAGACTCCAAAAATCACCAAAAAGGGAAAACGGAAGAGGCACAAAGAACACTTGAGGAATCACGCCGAACCTTCTATACATACCATGAAAGATTCATACAAGGTCTAGCTTGCCTCCTCACCATCCATCCCTCTTTAAAGACCTCACCATGAAGCTCTCAAGCTAGTCCTATGGAAAACCTAAAGAAAATAGGAAGAAAACTAGGTAGCCAAAATGAGCTAGGGTTCCAAGAGGAGGTTGTCATCCTCTCTCTACTTGGTTTATATGGTGGCAACCAAAAGACAAAACTACCCCTATTACATCAAAGTAAGATACACGCCCCCGAAGGGCACTTTGGGAACTTCTCGTCATAGCACCATCAGACGGATGCCGGGTGACCGCACCTTGCTTAGCCTTGACGCAAGCCTTGCGATCACGATGCGTGTCCTCCGCTTCGAAGTCTCCAGAAGCCCGTGGCACACATCTGTCAGACCGGTGCTCCTCATCGGTCAGACCGGTACCCACTGGTCAGACCGAACTGGTGTTGCAGTGCTTCGGTCTTCGGCCTTGGCTTTGGGGCTCAGCCAAGTAACCCAGTGGTTTTGTGGTGAACCACTAGAAACCTCGCGGACTTGGTGTGGCCTCACGCCAATCTCCACTCATGACTTGGCCCCCACGGTCGTCCCGGCTCAACCTTGGTTTTGATGCTCAACCAAGAAACCGTCCATGACGTCGTCTTGCTGTTCTTGCCACCATGCGGCCCGCACTTGATCCCGCTGGCCACCATGTCCCTCGAACTAAGCCTACTTGTCTGCTCCACACTTGGAGGCCCACTAGCATAGACCTTTCATGCTTGTTCTTCACCTGCACCAACACCAATCAAGCCGCAACCTACACCTGTAATACTTAAGCCAAGAGTCAGTCCACACAACATTGTCAATCACTCATCACACCAGGAAGTGACCATCCACCGGTCCTCGAACCACATAGGCTCTCAGGAGGGGACCCCGACAGCAACAGCAACAACGACCTCTTCAGTGAACATCCCATGTGTTGTGCGGCGTGTCGCCATGCAATCTCGGATCTTTTTGCATCCGTTGATGAATGCTTTCAAGCCATGGAAGCAATGAGGCAGCGGATGGAGGATTTGGAGTGTGTAGTCGATGATGACTACAAGTTCCTTAACCGAAACGTGTGGAAAGTTTTCGGGATGCTTGGGAACATGAAAAAGAAGTGGTGTTCTTCGTGTGGAAAATTCCACTTGATTAGTTAGGGTTCTTCCGCCTCTATCTTTTTGTAAAATACGACGAGGACATCGTATGATTTAAGCGTGGAGGAGAGATAGCTAGTTCCTTTAAAATTTTAGCTTAGTAGTATGGTTTGGTTTGGCTTAGCTAGGGGCTCATGAGTGCATCCCTCACCAAATCCACAAAGGAGAGGCCTCAAATCTACCAAAAGAAAATCACCAAAAAAAGGCTCCGAAAATCACCAAAAAGGGAAAACGGGAGAGGCACAAAGAACACTTGAGGAATCACGTCGAACCTTCTATACATACCATGAAAGATTCATACAAGGTCTAGCTTGCCTCCTCAACATCCATCCCTCTCTAAAGACCTCACCATGAAGCTCTCAAGCTAGTCCTAAGGAAAACCTAAAGAAAATAGGAAGAAAACTAGGAAGCCAAAATGAGCTAGGGTTCCAAGAGGTGGCTGTCATCCTCTCTCTACTTCGTTTATATGGTGGCAACCGAAAGACAAAACTACCCCTATTACATAAAAGTAAGATACACGCCCCCGAAGGGCACTTTGGGAACTTCTCGTCGTAGCACCATCGGATGGATGCCCGGCGACCGCACCTTGCTTAGCCTTGACGGAAGCCTTGCGATCCCGATGCGTGTCCTCCGCTTCGAAGTCTCCGGAAGCCCGTGGCACACATCTGTCAGACCGGTGCTCCTCATCGGTCAGACCGGTACCCACTGGTCAGACCGGCCTGGTGCTGCAGTGCTTCGGTCTTCGGCCTTGGCTTTGGGGCTCAGCCAAGTAACCCAGTGGTTTTGTGGTGAACCACTGGAAACCCCACGGACTTGGTGTGGCCTCACGCCAATCTCCACTCATGACTATGCCCCCACGATCATCCCGGCTCAACCTTGGTTTTGATGCTCAACCAAGAAACCGTCCACGACGTCGTCTTGCTGTTCTTGCCACCATGCGGCCCGCACTTGGTCCCGCTGGCCACCAGGTCCCTCGAACGAAGGCTACTTGTCTGCTCCACACCTGGAGGCCCACTGGCATAGACCTTTCATGCTTGTTCTTCACCTGCACCAACACCAATCAAGCCGCAACCTACACCTGCAATACTTAAGCCAAGAGTCAGTCCACGCAACATTGTCAATCACTCATCACACCAAGAAGTGACCATCCACCAATCCTCGAACCACACAGGCTCTCAGGAGGGTACCCCGATAGCAACGGCAACAACGACCTCTTCAGTGAACATCCCATGTGTTGTGCGGCGTGTCGCCATGCAATCTCAGATCTTTTCGCGTCCGTTGATGAATGCTTTCAAGCCATGGAAGCAATGAGGCAGCGGATGGAGGATTTGGAGTGTGTAGTCAATGATGACTACAAGTTCCTTAACTGGAACGTGTGGAAAGTTTTCGAGATGCTTGGGAACATGAAAAAGAAGTGGTGTTCTTCGTGTGGAAAATTCCACTAGATTAGTTAGGGTTCTTCCCCCTCTATCTTTTTGTAAAATACGACGAGGACGTCGTATGATTTAAGTGTGGGGGAGAGCTAGCTGGTTCCTTTAAAATTTTGCCGTAGTAGTAGGGTTTGGTTTGGCGTAGCTAGGGGCCATGAGTGCATCCCTCACCAAATCCGCAAAGGAGAGGACTCAAATCCACCAAAAGAAAATCGCCAAGAAAAGGCTCCGAAAATCACCAAAAAGGGAAAATGGGAGAGGCACAAAGAACACTTGAGGAAGCACGTCGAACCCTCTATACATACCATGAAAGATTCATAAAAGGTCTAGCTTGCCTCCTCAACATCCATCCCTCTCTAAAGACCTCACCATGAAGCTCTCAAGCTAGTCCTATGGAAAACCTAAAGAAAATAGAAAGAAAACTAGGAAGCCAAAATGAGCTAGGGTTCCAAGAGGTGGCTGTCATCCTCTCTCTACTTGGTATATATGGTGGCAACAGAAAGACGAACCTACCCCTATTACATCAAAGTTAGATACACGCCCCCGAAGGGCACTTTGGGAACTTCTCATCGTAGCACCATCGGATGGATGCCCGGCGACTGCACCTTGATTAGCCTTGACGCAAGCCTTGCGATCACGATGCGTGTCCTCCGCTTCAAAGTCTTCGGAAGCCCGTGACGCACATCTGTCAGACTGGTGCTCCTCATCGGTCACACCGGTACCCACTGGTCAGACCGGCCTGGTGCTGCAGTGCTTCGGTCTTCGGCCTTGGCTTGGGGCTCAGCCAAGTAACCCAGTGGTTTTGTGGTGAACCACTGGAAACCCCACGGACTTGGTGTGGCCTCTCGCCAATCTCCACTCATGACTTGGCCCCCATGGTCGTCCCGGCTCAACCTTGGTTTTGATGCTCAACCAAGAAACCGTCCACGATGTCGTCTTGCTGTTCTTGCCACCATGCGGCCCGCACTTGATCCCGCTGGCCACCTGGTCCCTCGAACTAAGCCTACTTGTCTGCTCCACACCTGGAGGCCCACTAGCATAGACCTTTCATGCTTGTTCTTCACCTGCACCAACACCAATCAAGCCGCAACCTACACCTGCAATACTTAAGCCAAGAGTCAGTCCACACAACATTGTCAATCACTCATCACACCAGGAAGTGACCATCCAATCGGTCCTCGAACCACACAGGCTCTCAGGAGGGGACCCCGACAGCAACGGCAACAACGACCTCTTCAGTGAACATCCCATGTGTTGTGCGGCGTGTCACCATGCAATCTCGGATCTTTTCGCGTCCGTTGATGAATGCTTTCAAGCCATGGAAGCAATGAGGTAGCGGATGGAGGATTTGGAGTGTGTAGTCGATGATGACTACAAGTTCCTTAACCGGAGCGTGTGGAAAGTTTTCGGGATGCTTGGGAACATGAAAAAGAAGTGGTGTTCTTCGTGTGGAAAATTCCACTAGATTAGTTAGGGTTCTTCCCCCTCTATCTTTTTGTAAAACACGCTTGAATGCGCAGTGGCGCACACACGTGCCGCCTCGCCTCCTCTCCCGAAACCACCTCCCCACCCGAGCTCCACCGAGCTTTGATGGCCGCTGCCACCGGAGCCCCGCCACCGCATTGTCGTGCCCCTTCTCCTGCCCTCTCCACCCTATAAAAGGCGCCCTCGAGCCACTGACCTCCCGCACCTCTCCTCCGCCCTCTCGCCCTCGCTCCACCTGAGCCGTGCAGTGCTGTCGCCACCCAGAGCCCATAGCATCACCGCGCCACTGATCTCTGACATCTGGCCGCCTCTGTCTCTACCCGCCGCGGGTGAGCACCTCCTCGTGATCCCCTCATCTCCCTCTCTCGGTTTTCCAACTCATCTTCATCATCTTCCCACCAGGACGACGCCGATTTGGCCGGCCATGGCTCCTCTGTCCGCCGGCTATGGCATCCAGGAGAAAGTCACAGCATCTATCTGAATAGATAAGGCAGTTTTGCATTTAGGTCCTCAAGAAATCCTGAAACAAAAACTGAATAACTTGTCTCTTGCAACTTTTACCCATAACTCCCTAGAAAGATCCCACCTTTGCACATAAATCCAACCCAAGCTCTTTTCAGATCTAACCCTATCTTTTACTCTTTTTGCGAGCACTATTTATAGTATCTTGCAAAACTTATCAGCTAGCCCTCTTGATCTTTAGCTAACAACATTTAGATCCTTGCAACCTTGTTTAGTCTATAGATCTCGCATTTTACGCTTGTTTCGATCGTTTCAAGTTGAGTTAGGCTCATATAATCTCAAAGTAAGTGATAGGAGCAATGTTGAACATTTTCTCTGTTTTATAATCTTTTAAAATATTTAAATATGATTAAGTACTTATATACACGCTTTTTTAATTAAACTCTAGTTAGAGTTCAACACATATTTTGATAAGAATGTTAATTTGATTAATACTTATTTGAATAATCTTTTCAATTAAATGGCTAATTAGAGTTGTACCTCGGTTTTCATAATCAAATTTAAATTAATTAATATTTATTCAATCTGCTTTCTAAATAAAAATAACATAGGTTCTATCTCGAGTTTTCTTAATTAAATGTTAAATTGACTAAATCAAACATAAATGTGTTCCTAATATAATTTGTTTTGTTCAACTCGAAATATAAACATATACGTTTAGATGCTTCACATGCTCTTTTTCTGAATCTAATTGTTTAATTTGCATAAATCATACTTGAATATTTATAAATAAAATTTGACTAAGTTTACATCGCCTTTTTATATATAAATATAATGTGCTTAATTTAAATATGGTATTTCTCTAAAATAACCTATACACACTACTTTATTCAATTAAAATATACCAAGCACATAACCTTTGTGTGATATGATCCAAATCTCTCGATAGCCCGAGTGTTTCTTGTGTTTGCATTCCTAGAACCAAACCTTATCCTCTTTTAAGCCTTTCTTGTTTGGTGTATTGTTCTTAGTCCCTCTTGTTTATCTGCTTTGCATGTTTGTGTTCGATGGTTGCTTTGAGTAGAAGATCGAGCTGCTGATCAGAAGTCTCGAAGATCAAGAGTTTCAAAGAGCAAGAGCGAAGAGCATAAGAGTAACTTTTTGTTGGAGAAAGGCAAGTGTCCTTAACCATCCTTCTACCTATGCTTTAAACAAGAATACTATAATTAATTAGAACATGGAGAACCACCCAGGAAGACAGTGCAACCATAGTCCATATGGTTCTGGCTTAGCCAATTAATTAGGTTTGCGAATGAACTGATGACCTTATCTGAAAGGAGTAGAGGGGGATCTGGGTTGCAGGGGTATAGCCCGGTCCTCTTGGGGTAGCAGTCTTTGCTAAGGTGCTGACCACTAGGGAGGGTTATGATCCACCCTGATCTGTAACTATGCGGGGTTGTTGGTCTTTTGCATGTCTTTGTATAGGCTTCGTAGTGGACCCCTAGCCACTCACCTCAGAAGTGTTTAAGGGCCTTGCAAACCTGGGCAACATGGGGAACATGAGCTGTGGTGAAAGTGTACAACCTCTGTAGAGTGTAAAACTGATCGATCAGCCATGCTCATGGACAAGAGCGGCCTGGACCCTCACATGGTTAATGAACTTAAAGATTTATTTAAATTGTTTTCTAGTTAGTTTTTGTGGCCTTGTTGAGTACCAACCATTAGTATACTCATCCTTGCTAAACCGTTGTTCAGAAGAAGAAGGTGTATGAAGTCCAGAAGATGGTGCTAGGCGTATGCAACCCTGAGTCAATTGCCTGTGAAGTTTGGAGCCTTTGCTTCTCAAGATTCTACTGTAAATCTCTGATAATCTCTCTTTCTTTATGTGATATTGTTTCTGTTATTCACTAATGATGTCACCATATGTATGGAACTAGATCCTAGCATACATATCGGTAACACTTGGTTCGTTTTGGAAACCAGGTGTGACATTCTTTCATCTTTATTATGTGAGCATGAACAATGAACTTGAAAAGTTTACCGTGGTGCTTAGTGGAAATTTCACCTTTAAAAGTACCCATACTCTATTTTTATCTAGAACCTCGATTAGGTTATGTTAAGTTCAATACAAAAATTGGAGGTTTTATTTCTGAAAATTATGAGAAAACACTTGTAATAAAGGTTAGCAAAATCTCTTTTTCCAAGTTGAGAGACAAAGAAAAATCCTATACAAGGCCAACTCAATACCCGCTCCACCATAAGTGCAGTTAGCATAATGAGTTGGGCTAGTACCTTTCTCTCTTGGAAGTTTTAATTTCGAGCAATGATCATGTTCTTGTCTTATATCTTTTATTGCTAGCCTCGTCATGTATTCGGTAACGAGACTCTCACCTTGAAAGTCCCGTACATCACTAGATTCCATACCCAGCCCATAATATCTATTTTGTTCATCTTATTCCTTGAACACAACCTATGTTCGAAGATTCATCCAGTTCCTAGCAAGGTTCTTAATAAAAATTCAAATTGTGTTTTTGCAAAGGAGACAAGTGAAGAGCTTCGGAAAAGATGTAAAGATGTCAAGGAAAGAAAGAAGGAATATATATATGTTTGTGTGTGTGTGGAAAAGAAAAGGAAAAAGAAAAGAAAAGAAGAAAAGAAAGAGAGGCAGAATTTGTGAAAAGCAATAAATATATAAGGAGGGATGAATCAACTGAAGTGCAAGGAAGGGTGCCACATTGTTAAGGACGAATCTTCTATTTTTCCAACCAAGTGCAATCCGATGACGAGGACATCATCGGTGCCTTGGAGTCTTATTTTCTTTTGCCTTTGCACATGTCCACCATTATATATCTTCTTATCCTTGACACCCTCACATCATGTTTTAATTCTCATGATCATTGGCTCAAAAGGTGAACAATCATTAGAGGAATTTCTTAGCTTGACAATATTTGTGTTGACCTCACAAGCCATACCTATAGCTCCACCTTAAATAATAAATGAGAGACTTGTGGGAGGTAAGAGTTTATGAATTATTTAGGATAGCCACTTCAAATAAGTGACATGTGAGGACTTGGAGAAAGGTTTTTGTCTAATACTTGTTGCAGGAATTTCATTTTTGAAAACTCGTGAAAACCCTCCGATGGAAGTGAAGAAGTAAGCATGGCTGGAGTTGAGGACCTCTAGTGAAACATATGAGTTGTGGGGTAAATCTTGATTTGGTAAATTTCTAAATGCCCATGTTTATGTATCATTATCATTGTTTTCATGTTTGTTATATTAAAGATAAAGGATTGACTAACTTGTAAAGGAAGATTTTGTGGAGCATGTTTCAACTCCATGGACAAGTGTTCTTTTGCGAGGAACATGCTCGAGGACGAGCAAGATTTAAGCATGGGGGAGATGTTGACTGTGAATTTTGGTGCCCAAAACATATTCGTTACACTTTGGTTTGAGCTTGATTATGGAACTAACCCGCCACTAGGCACACTAATGATATGACAAGTTCAACTTTGTATGTGCATTTGGAAGTGTTGTGTTTTTGCAGGAAAACATGAACTAAAGGGACGGAGTCACAACAAGTTCAAAGGAGCAAATGAGGAGTTCCGTTCCTGTTAAAGTGCCAGGAGAAATCACTCCCAAAGGTGGCAAGGACCAAGGTGCTACGACAGATCATCCCCGAGGACTAAGACGTAAAGATCGGACTTCATGTAGTAAGGCCCCCTATCTTGATCGCGGGGATGACGATGCCGAAATGACAAAATTAAAGGGGATTAAGTCCAAAATGACGAGAGGACCCACACGGAGGAAGGGGCGACCGAACCGTGCCGAAGTGGGCCCAGGCCGGTCGACCCAGGCCAGTCGGCCCACCCCATTCGTGCATCGGTTCGGCCCCCTTTTCTTGAGCATGAAGATTGTGGCAAACCACCCAAAATAATTTCGTATTATCACCTAAACCCATCCATTAGGCCCTTAAGCGATAACACAGAGTTACTTTGTCGTTGTTTGCCGGGTCAAGCCCGGTACAACACTTACTTACAATAGGACCGAAGAGTAGTATACATCAAAACTCACATGAAGGCGAGTCCAGAGTACTTAACCAAATTAATCCAAATCGGGCCCACATGGGGTCCATTTATTACAAATCATTGTTCAACATAACATGATAAGGTTCAGAGTTTAAAACAGCAGAAATCTAAACATCGTCATGACATCACAGGACGCCGTCCATGACATCATCATTCTTCGTCACCACCCTTGATCCACTGGAGCTCCCATCCAGGCGGGATCTCTCCAGGCCACACATCATTCATTGCTTCACCTAAAAACAACATAGATAGCAAGGCTGAGTATACTAATACTCAGCAATACTTACCCGTCGGGTGATAACTACATCACCAACCTCTAGACATGAAAGGCTTTTGGCTGGTGGGTTTGTTTTGCCAAAAAGCGACTAAGAGTGGAACCTTACTTTCAACATTTTAGCTCAAGTTCTAGTTTATTAACCATTCTAGGTAAGCACCTGTGCTAAACAAGTAGTTGTACATGCAATTAAGCAAACATCAGTATTATCTATCTGTTCCATCATGAAAGGATCATGGTAGCCAGTTTGTTAAGCAGTCTCGGGTAATGGTGAGAGGCCGACAATGGATCGATTAATAACCTTGCAAGGTGGACCTAAACACACGGAAGGATGCATACCCCGAAAGGACAACTACAAAGGGGGTGGGGTACACACCAACCAGGCGGTTCTCGTCGATCTTCGGTTCAGGAAATAGGAGTTTAAAGTCCTGGGTAAAAGGCTCAGTGGACGCCCATGTAACGACACGCACCACCTCTTGCACATGCACCCCTCCTCCCGGTGGCGAGCCGGGCAAGCGATTTCTCAGGAGTAGTAATCAAATCCCTTCCCTAGCCGCCCAACATCACTCGACTTGTACCGGGTCCTTAAAGCCTGGCAACTATCGACCTAGCATACTAGTATAAGCATAGGTACCTAGGGATCATGCATCTATGGTTTCAAAACAACTCCTGAAACGTAAATGCACAATATGAACATAGATATTTGCACAGTTTAGAAAAGTTAGGTTATTCTCCGGGGCTTGCCTTCACTAGCAAAGTCAGTCAAGAGATCTTCCGAACTTTGGTTCGGGTCTTGGTGGATTTCCACAACGTTCACTTCCCTCTTGGACGATCCTTCACCTTTCTCCGGAACGAGCTCGTAGTTGCCGTCAACGAGTTCTACATAGAATGCATATGCACAACTTTACTCATTTATCAAGCAAGATTATATTTCTGAAATTCAGAGATAAAACATGAGGTTTATAGGTGGCCACATTCACCTAACAACCTATATATATTTAGTATACTCTTCCTATAAAAGAAAGGGGTGTGTTGGTGTGGCTTAAAACCCATTTTAAAGGTGATTGTGTACACATCCATGTGCTGCACAAAAGTGGTTTGGTGCGGCTTAAGCCTAAGGCTTAAGGTGCAACCTGAATTAAAAGGATTTTCCTATCGCTGTTTGTATTAAGCTTGATTAACTTCAAAAATTCATTCTGACAAAACTGTACATAAGAAAACAAAGGAAAATTCACACAAGGACTTGGGGGTGCAACAAGGCTATTCACCAAAAATCACATCAATGGGAGCTACACAGGAAGCATGAAAAATCTAACAAGTTAGAGCTGCCATAAACAAGATCAAATCATCTAGGAGAATATACACATGGTCTGATCCTATCATTTTATGTGCATCATCTCTGGAGCAAAACTAAGCTACACACAAAATTTCAGATTCACATGAGCTATATACTAAGCATGAAAAATACAACAAGATTAAGCTACCAAAACCAAGGTAAATTTATTCTGCAGAATCTACACATGAACTGGTCCTATAAATTGGCACATATACAGATATGCTAAAAACACAACTTCTCACCAAAATGTAGCTCCAAAAGCTATATAGATTAATTTATGCAAAAATAACAAATTTCAGCCAAATTTACCAAACAGAAACTATTCAGAGCAAACCATAAGCATTTTAAGGCTAATTTTCTAGCACAAGCTTAGCATAGCATAAATAGAGAGCACACCAGAAATCAGGTTCAGATTCTGAGCAGAATTCAAACAATACATTTAAATAGCTAAACATGAATAAATCAAGAACATGTAATAAAACAAGTCATAAAATCCTATCCTATTTTTTTGAGATGCATACAATCATAACAGAGCCACATGCCAAAGATAAGCTACAAAAGACATATTGAAAGGGCTATAAAAACCATCAAGACAGATCTAGCATAAATAGAAAATAAATCATAACTAAAGATCTACACCATAAACATGTGTCATTTTTCATGCAGAGCCTATTCATGTTAGGACAAACAACATATCCAAAATTCATCATCAGAACAGTTGAAGATTTTAAACTACAACAAATCTAGCTCAAACTGAGATTCAAAATTAGTTTAAAAACTAAGCACAAAAATACTATACAACCTTTCTAGAAAAGGTAGCACTCAGCACAAGAATTCCAAAATATATTTATTTTCATTTTTATGATTTTTCTACGATTTTCTACGCATTTTACAAGTTTCAGCCTGCGACCCTAGATCTAGAAGATTAGTCTTTACAAACAGGTCCCTGGTTTTTGCGTTTAGGCCCCTGAAAAGACCTCAGTAACTGCAATGTGGTCCTTGGGCGTATCTGCCGGCGGTGGGTGTCAAATTCCGGCAAGCCGGCGGCAGGATTGGCCAGGGAAAGGGCGGGGGAGTGATCCTTGCTCACCTAGGGTTCGGTTTGAGGTGTTGGACGGGTTAGAGGAGCGACCGGTGGTGGTCCTTGGTGCCACGGTTTGTCTTGCGACCGTTTCTGCTCGGTCTCCGGCAAGCTGCTCCATAGGGGAGTCGGGCTGGTGACAGAGAAGTTGTTGTGGCAGCTTGTGGTGGCAGTGGTGGCCTTGGACGGGTAGTAGAGGGTCCAGAAGGGTGAGCTTGCCGCGACGGGCAACAATGGCGGCCAACGAGCTCATCCTCACGCGCCTAGAGCTCGGGTTCTTCCTTTTATGGGCGGTCGGGACTCAAGCGGAGGGGAGACAGTGTAGGGGTAAAGGAAACTCCGCCCATTGGCCGGTGGAGGCGGTGCGGGGCGTAGCGAGCCGCGGCATGACGCGTGGCGCACGGGAAAAGGGCGCGGACGGCGGCAACGCGCGATTGGGCGCTGGCGGCGGCGCGAGAGGTAGGGGAGTGGCATGCACGGCAAGGGTAGCGTGGGCCGTCCCCCTCGACGTCCATGCCTGGTGGCGTAGCCTGGTGCTCTCGACGTGCCTGCGGGCGCGCATAGCTCTGGAAGGTGCGTGGTCAGCGCAGGTTTGACCACGAATTACTCTAAAAACTTGAACTGCGTGACAAAAATTCCATATACCAAAGTTGTAGATGGAAGTGTATGCTACAACTTTTACAAAGGGCGCCATGGTGTTTGAGCATGGTTTGACCGATAACGCCTGTCAAAGTTGGCAGGTCGCAGAGCCCGACAAAACTGTTCAAATCTGCTTCGACCACGATTTTGAGCATTTTCCACTCAAAATTTGAAATGCCACTAATTGTAAGAAATGTGTTCCCGGAGATAACGAACAACTTTTATATTGGCCGATTTTTGAGTTGCTATACAAAAATTTGAGGTATAGCCATGCCAATGGAAGGATGTTTGAGGCTTTTAGGGTTTTGACCACTTAGGAAGGGATTTGAACGGTCAACCATGCTTAGGCTTTACTAATAAACATGAATACTGTTCAAAAACATTAGGCATGTTACAGCCTACCCCCCTTAAAAAGAATCTCGTCCCAAGATTCGAAAAGCAAGATTTGCCGAGATTCCTTAAGGAGGAAATGATGACCAGGAACAAGAGCTGGATGGAACTTCTTCCAAAGCTTACAACTGATACATGTGTTTCCTCCACAACATCAATGACGCTCATGAGGGAGCAGGCGATGAACGTACACATGGAAAGCTAAGATCAACAAGAACTGGAGCACAAGACTGGCGTACATTACAACTAGAGTTCAGCAAACAGAATCAAACATTTCCATAAAACGAGCCATGGGGCGGCGTAGGACTGGATTCTTCTCAGGGCCTTCGCTTGAGCTTCTTCTTGGTGTCACCGAGGAAGATGGAGGAGGAATTTGCTCGTAGAGGAATACCGCAAGCGGTGAAGATGGACGGCGTGCTTGCTCAAATCAGCAGTCAGACAGGAAGTGGTGACTCCATTGGAGGCAAGCTCTGAGTAGTGAGAGTTGATGGGAGGTGCTCCTTTTATCGACGGCTAGAGCACTGCAGTAAATAGGTGGTGTGCGTGCAAAGTTGCAGTAGAGGCCGGCGAAACGAGGTTAGGAGAACTTCTCATGGCGTGGTTGTGGCCAGCATCGGGATGCCTGTGCGACATGACGGCCATGATCAGCAGTAGTGGGGAAAACAAGGATGGAGAGATGGGGCTAGATAGAGCAGATGGAGCACGGATATGGGGGCAGTCAGATGACTGTCAAGATTTGACCATGAAGATGGTAAAACAAGACGGGGTTTTTAGAGCTATGACAAAGATCATGTACTTGTGATAACTAGTGCTCCTTCTTGAAAGTGCATCTTGGCCCCTAATTGTTTTGGTGATAATGATAAACACAATTTGTGGTATTTAATGGATAATTGAGATGTGTGCAGGATAAAAGCAAAAGAAAATTAAGCTTTGACCAAAGGAAGACCCCCCTAACTCCAATTGGGTGTTGAAACTCTATTGAAGGCTTAAATTCATTTTATTTTCGTAATTGAGTATAGGAAACACCGTACTATAAAGGGGGATGCGAATTGACCGTCATGAGATGCTAAAAGTGTTTAGAGAGGTGACCTAAGAAAGTTGGAGAGACACCGAGCCTACACGTACACATTTGCTCTCTTTCCTAAAAATCTCAGAGTCTGTTAGTAGTACCGGCCCTAGGCCAGTAGTACCGATATGGGTTCACTGGCTGAGTTTTTCGAGACCCTCAGTAGTTCCGGCCCTAGGCTGGTACTACCGATAAGACCCCACTGGCTCAATTTCAGGCATCCCTCGGTACTACCGACCCGAGGTCGGTAGTACCGATAAATGTTGTATTCTGCACAGTAACGACTAGTTTTGGGGGTGGGGTATTTATACCCCTCTCCTCCCTCTTCAATAGCTACTGACCAACCACGTGACAAACTCACCCAAGAGGATTCACTCCACTCCTCCTCTCCCTCCTAGAGCTAAGATTTGATTCCTTTGAGCTAGGGCTTGAGTCAGGCATTGATTCAATGTGTGAGATTGAGAAGCTTTGAGTGCCCCTTCCATCTCCTTCATCTCAAGAGCACTTGAAGCATCTCCGGGCATCGATTCACATTTGTTACTCTTAAAGCTTGCTTCTAGACGGTTAGGCGTCGCCCATTGGGTGCCCTCTTTGTGTGGAGCACCTAGGATCATTTGTATTTCCCCTCTCCATTGTGGAGAATTCTTAGTGAGCACCAATCTTCCTTTTTGGGGATTGGGTGAGGCAAGAGGCTCTTCGTGATAGCCCTCCCTTTGTGGGATCCTCAACGGAGACATAACTTCCTTGGTGGAAGTGAACTTCGGATTAAACCCTTTGTCTCTTGCTTATTTGAGTTCTTGGCAATTTGCTAACCCTAGAAGCTTGTTTGTGCCCGGTCTACATATTTGTTGTGTTCCTATCTATATCTTTGGTTGCACAAGGTTCCTAGCATCTAAACTCAACTTTTGATTCAAGTAGAATTGCTAGAATTGCGTTGCATTTCAAATTTCGTCTTAGTCTCCTTTGACAGGTAGGTAGTACTGCCCTAGTGCCGAAAGTATCGACCCCTCGGTAGTTCCGACACTACGTCGGTAGTACCGACCAATGATTTGACCGCTGCAATTGTTTCAGAAATTTGAAGTGATCCTATTCACCCCCCCTCTAGGCATCACAAGGTCCTTTCAATTGGTATCAGAGCCTAACCCCTTGATTTAGGCTTAACCGCTAAGGGATCAAGATGTCGGGGAGTGGATGTGGTCTATCCGCTCAAGAGATCACCACCAAAGAAGCTCATGAAAAGGAGCTCAAGGCCGCTCAAGAATGACTTGCTGCCCAAGGGGTTGATCCAATGGAGAAGGCCCCAAGTCGTGCACCATCCAACATGAAGAGCTCCGACGATTCTTCCTCCGACTCCGACTCGGACTCCGGTTCGACTGATGAAGATGTCAAGGATTGTGATGATGACGCGGCGAAGAAAGCAGCAAAGAAAAGAAGAAAGGCCAAGAAGAAGAAGAAGACTAAGAAGATGGCCAAGAAGCTCCTCAAGAAGATGATCAAGAAGGAGCAAGCCAAGCATTCTCCTTCCAGCTTCTACGAAGTGCCCTACCACTACACACAAATTCCAGGCAACAATCCTAATAATAAATTATATTCCGTACATTTGGGAAAGCCACCCCACTTCGATGGGAAAGACTATCCCAAATGGTCTTATGATATGCAAATGCACCTTTACGGGCTTCACCCTTCTCTTTGGAAAATTGTGTGCCTAGGTGTGACAATCCCCGCTGAAGGTGAAATCCCAACAATCGAGCATGAGCAAGACCTCCACCGCAATGTGCAAGCAACAAGAGTCATCACGGGATCCTTGTGTGCTCAAGAGTTCAACAAGGTTCAGAACATCCAAATTGCCAAGGTGACTTGGGGCACACTCAAGGAAGCACATGAGGGGACCGATCATGTGAGGCAAGGCAAGATTGACTTGATCCTCAGAGAGCTTGAGCTATTTGTCATGAAGGATGGAGAAACCATGAGGCAAATGTATGATAGGCTAATGCTCCTTGTCTCGAACATTAGATCACTTGGAAGCAATGATTGGGATGACTCCAATGTCACAAAGAAGTTGCTAAGAGCTTTCACTCCGAAGAACCCAAACTTGGCAACCATGATAAGAAGGGATCCAAACTACTACAACATGAGCCCCAATCAACTTCTTGGTGAGATCTTGCACCAAGAGCTAGTTGATCAAGATGTGGAGAAGTCACTAAGCTTGAGGTGAACAAGAGCCTAGCCCTCAATGCTAGCTCAAGTGAAGCGGTGGAAGTGAAGCACAAGACTTCCAAGATCAAGAACGAAGAATCAATTGAAGAGGGAAGCACTGATGAAGACAACCCCTTTGCCATAAGGAAGTACAAGAAGTTCTTGAAGTCCAAGGCATCAAGGAAAGGTGGTGATAAAAGAAAGAAGAAGTCACAAAGGAAGTGCTATGAGTGTGGAGAGTATGGACACTTCATTGCCGAGTGTCCCAAGAACAAGAATAAGATTGAGGAATAGAAGGAGTACAAGGAGAAGAGCAAAGAGTACAAGAACAAGTACCAAGGGTATGCTCATGTGGGTCAACAACGGGACTCATGTGATGAAGATGAAGAACCAAAGAAGCAAGGCATGGCAACAATTGCCATGGCACCAGGGACATCTTCACCATGCCTCTTCAACAACTTCTCCGATGATGAGGACAACTCTCACTTTTGCCTCATGGCAAGAGGGAGCAAGGTACAAGAATTAACCGCCTCATTCTCTCTTACCTTTTCTTCATCCACACCTACTGATATAGATGATCTAGATAATGAAGAAGAAATTGAAGCCAACATGATAATACAATTTAGTAAAAAGGGCTATAAAGAAATCAAGAGGCTTTTGGAGAAATTAGAGAAAAAGAAAGTGTCTCTCCATGAGAAAGAGGACTTGCTTATCCTTGAGAAGGAAAGAAACCTTGCTCTAGAGAGACGCCTTGCCAAGGAAATGGCTAAGGTGGAGAAGTTGACCACGGACTTGTCCTTGGCCAATGACACCAAAAAGAGGATGTCAAAGGATTGCACTTTGGCAAATGAATCTCTAGCTTCCCTAAAGGCTACTCATAGTGAGCTTCAAACAAGATTTTCACGCTTGAAGGATAAACACGAAAATCTTGAAGCAAACTATAGTACCCTTTGGGAGAGCACCAAAGCCAAGCCTATGGCAAAATTTGACTCTAATGCCTCCACTAGTAAAGGTTGTTCTAAATTCTCTAATGTTGATATAAATGCTCTCAAGACTAACCTTGCAAGGCTAGAAGAGACAATCAAGAGCAAGGACAAGGAGATAGCCCGATTGAACATGTTGGTCAATCAAGGCAAGTTTGGTGCTAAGTCCACACCTAAGGTAATTGACAAGCAAGGACTTGGGCACTACAAGGACAACAAGGTCAATGGTAGGATGGTGGTGAAAGGTCAAGAGATCCCCTTGTGGAACAAGGAAGGCTACCTCAACACTATTATGGACATTGCCCATGGAGTCACCACATCTAGCACAACAAAAGACAAGCCAAAGGTTGTGAACACCACAAAAGAAAATGGTAGGGTTAATTCTCCATCAAAGGCATCGAGAAATGTGGTGGAACACAAGCCTTCTCCAAACTACACATGTGACTATGTTGTGACATTGAACCATAATGGTAAAATGGTGGTCAAGTATGTTGGAGCCTATACCAAGAAGGCTATGAGGAAGAGTGTGTGGGTTCCCAAAGTTTATGCTTCTAACCTCCAAGGACAAAACTTGTTTTGTAGGCCTACTCCTCCGGTGGAAGCGCTTGGTTAATTGATAGTGGAGCCACTAATCATATGACTGGAGATGAAGGCTTATTTGCATCCCTTGAGCATTATGACATCCCTACGGAAACTATCATTTATGGAGATAATGGTCAAGGAGATGTTGTTGGTCTAGGTATAATTGCTATCTCAACAACAAATTCAATTGAAGATGTTTATTATGTTCAAGGTTTAGGGTACAACTTTTTGTTGGTTTCACAACTTTGTGAGAAAGGCTACAATTGTCTCTTTACCAATGAGGGTGTGACCATCTCTAGAAGGGAGGATTCCTCTATTGTCTTTGAGGGTCATCTAAGGGGAAAGCTTTACTATGTGGATTTCACAAAAGTAAAAGTGGACCCTAAGGCTTGCTTAGTGGCAAAATCTGACTTGGGTTGGCTATGGCATCGCCGACTAGCCCGTGTTGGCATGAGAAACTTGGTCAAACTTCAAAAAGATGAGCACATCATAGGACTAACAAATGTTGTTTCTGAGAAAGATAGGTTGTGTAGTGCATGTCATGCCGGGAAGCAAGTAGGAGCTCATCATCCCGCCAAGAACATCCTATCATCATCAAGACCGTTGAAGCTATTACCCATGGACTTGTTTGGACCAATCGCCTACATAAGCATCGGTGGTAACAAATATGGTCTAGTAATTGTTGACGACTTTTCCCGTTTCACTTGGGTATTCTTTTTGCAAGATAAAAGTGAAGCAAAGGGAGTGGTCAAGAAGTTCATAAGAAGAGTTCAAAATGAGTTCGAGCTCAAGGTCAAGAACATAAGAAGTGACAATGGCTCGGAGTTTAGGAACACTCAAGTTGAAGAATTCCTTGATGAAGAAGGCATCAAGCACAAACTCTCCGCTCCATACACTCCTCAACAAAAATGGCATTATTGAGAGGAAGAATCGTACGTTGATTGAAGAGGCAAGAACAATGCTTGATGAGTACAAGACTCCGGACTCATTTTGGGCAGAAGCCATCAACACCGCATGCCATGCTGCCAACCGCCTCTACTTTAGGTTCTTTGGGTGTAAGTGTTTCATACTTAATAAGAAACCCAAAGCCTCAAAGTTTGCATCCAGGGTTGATGAAGGTTTTCTCTTTGGTTATGGAACTAACGAACATGCCTATCGTGTTTTCAACAAAACCACCGGTTGTGTTGAGACCACGGTAGATGTGAAATTTGATGAATCCAACGGCTCTCAAGGAGAGCAACTTAGTGAAAACCTTGTAGATGATGAAGAGCCTCCAAGTGTATCCATCTTTTGAATGGGCACCGGTGAAGTGATGCCTCGTGAGGTTCAAGTTCAAGCTCCGGTTGACACAAGCAATCAAGAACCATCATCATCAATAAGAGTGGAACCACCTAGCTCCCAAGTTCATCAAGACGAAGGTCAAGTTCATTGTGACAATCATGAACGGGGCCTTGATCAAGGGGGAGAACAAGGTGGCGAAGCTCAAGAAGAATCACCACAAGTTGAAGAAGATGATGATGGACCAATTCAACATCAATCTCAAGCACCACACCCAAGAGTACATCAAATGGTTCAACAGGACCATCCTGTCGGCAACATCCTTGGGAGTATCCAAAGAGGGGTAACCACTTGCTCAAGATTGTCAAATTTTTGTGCATTTTACTCGTTTGTTTACTCTTTGGAACCTCTTAGTGTGGAACAAGCTCTTGAGGACCCGGATTGGATTATTGCTATGGAGGAAGAGTTGAACAACTTCAAGACAAATGAAGTTTGGGAGTTGGTACCAAGACCAAGCAAAATGTGATCAGCACCAAATGGGTTTTTAGGAACAGGCAAGATGAATTTGGTGTCATCACAAAGAACAAGGCAAGGCTCGTAGTCAAAGGCTACACTCAAGTTGAAGGCTTAGACTTTGGAGAGACTTATGCTCCGGTAGCAAGGCTTGAGTCAATTCATATCCTTTTGGCCTATGCTACTCATCATTATTTCAAGCTTCATCAAATAGATGTGAATAGTGCATTCTTGAATGGACCTCTCCAAGAAGAAGTTTATGTTGAGCAACCATCGGGCTTTGAAGATCCAAACTTCCCCAACCATGTGTACAAGCTCCATAAGGCGCTCTATGGGCTTAAGCAAGGTCCTAGAGCATGGTATGAATGCCTTAAGGATTTTCTTCTCAAGAATGGTTTTGAAATAGGCAAAGCCGATTCTACTCTCTTCATTCAATGAAATGGAAAATATATCTTTGTTTGTCAAATTTATATTGATGACATTATCTTTGGGTCTACTAATGACAAGTTTTGTGAAGAGTTTAGTAGGATCATGACCAAGAGGCTCGAGATGTCTATGATGGGTGAATTGAAGTTCTTCCTTAGGTTTCAAATCAAGCAATTAAAGGAAGGGACTTTCTTGTGTCAAACCAAGTATGTGAAGGATATGCTCAAGAGGTTTGACATGGCCAATTCCAAGCCCATCAAGACTCCCATGGCTTTAAATGGACATCTTGATCTCAATGAAGAAGGGAAGTCGGTCGATCAAAAGGTATTTCGCTCCATGATTGGCTCCCTCCTTTACCTTTGTGCATCTAGGCCCGATATAATGCTTAGTGTGTGCATGTGTGCAAGATTTCAAGCTAATCCTAAGGAGTGTCATCCAATGGCCATTAATAGAATCTTTAGATATTTGGTACACACTCCTAACATGGGCTTATGGTATCCCAAGGGCTCCACTTCTGATTTACTTGGCTACTCCGATTCAGACTATGTCGGTTGCAAAGTAGATCGAAAGAGCACTACCGGGACTTACTAATTTCTTGGCAGGTCTTTGGTGTTGTGGAGCTCAAAGAAGCAAAATTCGGTTGCTTTGTCCACGGCCGATGCCAAGTATGTGGCGGCCGGTGCGTGTTGTGCACAACTCTTGTGGATGAAGCAAACGTTGAGTGATTACGGTTGTGAGTTTAGTAAGATTCCAACTCTTGTGTGACAATAAGAGTGCCATCAAGCTAGCAAACAATCCGGTGCAACACTCTAGAACAAAGCACATAGATATTCGACATCATTTTTTAAGGGATCATGAGGCTAAGGGAGATATTGCCCTACACCATGTGAGCACTGAGAGGCAACTTGCCGATATCTTCACTAAGCCTCTAGATGAGCAAAGGTTTTGTGATTTGAGAAGTGAGCTAAATATCTTGGATTCTCGTAACTTGGCTTGACTTGTTGCACACAATTGTTTGATGCCTAGATAGAGAGAAAAATGTTTTTTTCTTAATTTTGTGTGTGTCTTTCAAAATTGGTTCTTCCCATGATCTTGGTGATTATAGCTTTGCTTGATTGATTGTGCCTAATCACCAAACATTATGGTTGTTCTACATATCCATAGTCTATTCTCTCTATCTCTTTTCAGCTTTCATCCCAAATGTTTCAAGAAAACTCTTAAACTCCTCGGTAGTACTAGCACAAGGCCGGAACTACTGATATGACTTCACTGTTGGAATTTCGAAAATCCTCGGTAGAACCGGCCCTGTGTCGGTACTACCGCTAAGACCTCACTGACATAATTATTATGGACCTCGGTAGTACCGGACCCAGGTCGGTACTACCGATAAGGACTAACTGGTTGAATTTTTCTGGACCCCGGTAGTACCGACGTCAGGCCGGTAGTACCGATAACTGTTGTGAGGGTATATATACCCCCCAGGGGTCGGCCGAACTAGGGTTCTTTCTTTTCCAACTGGTGCCGCCCCTCACTCCTCTCTCAATCCCTCAAGGCGATCTTGAGTTTCAACCATGGGATCGTGAAGCCCTTCGTTCCATTGGATTCCCCACTCCTCGGAACATCCGATACCCTCCGGAACTCCCTCGATTCGGGCGGGAAAACTTCAAGGTATTTGATTCAAAATCCCGACGCCCGATCTCTCAATGCCGTTGTTTCTAGGACCAATGCTTTAGGGAATCATCTCCATACTAGTCCTAGAACTCATGCCTATGATCTTAGAAACTTTGGTTGGACGAATCATCATTTCCATGGATTTTTTTCACAGCTTGGTAGTCATCGGTACTACCGGCCCCAGGCCAGAAGTACTGACGACCACCATGAGTTGCTGATTAGATTCATTTAAATGCTTTCAACCTTAGTTCAAAATCAAGCCTAGCCATCTTATTCATCTGTTCCATATCTTCTCAGATGGCTCGTGAAGGGAAACAAGTTGTTCAAGAGTAATACGATGATGACATTCCCATTGCTCAAAGGAAGAGGAAGGTGGGCACTAGCTCTCAACACCCACGTGGTCGTGGCCGCACTGCTCCTCCAGCTACACCTTGTCGCTCCACCGAGCAAGCTCATCATGCTCGTACCAAGCATGCTCATCCTCTGGATGCACATTATGATGACTATGAGGACATCTCGTTGGACTCTCTAGCTCAGTTTGTTTTGAGGTCGTGCATCCCTCCTCGTCCGGCTATTCACAGTGTCATGCGTATGGAAGATTATACTAAGGGCACTTAAAACATTTACAAGGAGAGGTACACTGATCCTGCTATGTATCAGAAGGAGTTTGACTCAGACATCCGCTTTTAGCTTCGTTTCCATGAGGATTGGTATGAGTCGGTCATCTTGTCCAAGGGCAACCTCACCATCGACATGAAGTCTATTCATTGGGAACACTTGAGGTCTCTAAATGTGTCGGCTGTGAATTGGGCCATTGACATTTGCCATGCTAAGGGGATGGCTCACATCATGGCTTTGAACTGTCATTGGAATGAGGAGGTCGTGGCACAATTCTATGCCAATCTCTATATCAAGCATAAGACCAAGACTTTCTATTGGACTCTACAATGAAAGCCTCTCTCGCTCACATATGAGAGGTTTGCTCAGATTTTTTGTTTTAGCTCAGATGATCTTGGTCGTCAGAAGATCCATGGTGGAGAGATCTCACTTGATAGCGAGATGGCCTTTATGTATGACAGTGCTTATGGCAACATTGAGTTTGGCACCACTCATGGGATGAAGCCCATCTATAGGATGTTGAACCAACTCTTCTGGTACACCATGAGACCTAAGATATGTGACAACTACAACATCTCCAACATGGCCAAGGATTTGCTTGTGAGGATGGCTCCCGGTCAAGAGCCCTTTAGTGTGTTTGACTTTATTTGGGAAGAAATCATTGTGTACTCCGTGTCCGCAAACAAGAGTTGCCAATATGCTCCTTGGATCTTTAAGATGATTTGTGAGGTCGCCGGAGTTGACATATGCACGGACAAGACTCACACTCTCTACAAGCCAAACAAGGGCAACATTGAGCGTCTTCTCAAGTTGGGAAAGCATGCCCCTCCTAGGCCCACATCCTCTGCGGGCCCCTCCTCAGCTGGTCCTTCTACTCATGATGCTACATCATCTTCTTAGGGACCATCTCATTCTAAGGGCAACCTTCCCTCCGGCAAGAAAAAGAGCATTCTCAACTTTCTATCTCAAGGTCTCTTTGCTTGCTTCAATGTGGGAAGGCACAACGCTCAAGAGATCCGCGCCCACAGGCACCACATTGATGAACAGCTCCTTAGGTTGAAGACTCGTCAGAAGGCCTTGCTCACCCAGCACAACATCGAGCACTCTCCCGTTCTTGAGCCTTTGGACTTCCCTCCTCCACCGGTCTTCTACAACCCTTGGCAGGCATATGGTGACACCTCCATGATGTATGGAGCGTCTCCGACCGACATTGATGATGAGAACTTTGGTGGTGGTGAGACCAATGAGGAGGACTCCCATCCGGCTGCCCACTCCCCACATGACGATGATGCTTGAAGGGCCTCCTCCTTTTTGGCGCTTGATGCCAAATGGGGAGTGTGCTCACTAGTATTCATGTGGTAGATGTGGTGTATCAGCTTGTTTATCTATCTATCGTAGGCTTGTGGACATGTAAGAACTTATTTGTGTGATGTGTGATGGATGGTGAAGTGGTGAACTAGAACCTTTTTGAATTTGTAAGACCTATTTATTTATGCTAGTGTGATGTCAGAACCTATTTATCTTTGTGTGATGCTATGGTTGTGTGATGGATGTTGTTTCTCACTTTGTTGATTTGAATATCATGTCATATGCATCACGGTTATTAATTCACACTTATGCACTTGTGTATGCAAATTGAGAGGGAAACTTTTGCTAAATGTGTGATGGGCATTTGAGGCCTCTATAAAGATGAAGCACACATTTAGGGGGAGTTTCTCTCAAAATTGTTGGATCCACACATCTTTATTTGAAAACGAATTGTGTTGTCATCAATCACCAAAAAGGGGGAGATTGAAAGTGCATCTTGACCCCTAATTGTTTTGGTGATAATGACAAGCACAATTTGTGGTATTTAATGGATAATTGAGATGTGTGCAAGATAAAAGCAAAAGAAATTTAAGCTTTGACCAAAGGAAGACCCCCAACTCCAATTCGGTGTTGAAACTCGATTGAAGGCTTAAATTCATTTTATTTTCGAAATTGAGTATAGGAAACACCATACTATAAAGGGGGATGCGAATTGACCGTATGAGATGGTAAAAGTGCTTAGAGAGGTGACCAAAGAAAGTTGGAGAGACACCGAGCCAACACGTACACATTTGCTCTCTTTCTTAAAAATCCCACAGACACTCAGTAGTACCGGCCCTAGGCCAGTAGTACCGATATGGGTTCAGTAGCAGAGTTTTTCGAGACCCTTAGTAGTTCTGGCGCCAGGCTGGTACTACTGATAAGCCCCCACTAGCTCAATTTCTGGCACCCCTCGGTAGTACTGACCTGAGGTCGGTTGAAGGACCGATTAGGCGACCAGAGAGGGGGGAGTGAATGGGAGCCGATAAAAATTCTTCTCCGAAGAGTCGAACTCGGCTATGTCCCAAATTCACAACCAAGGATTCCAACACGAGCTTGACAAGGTCGCGTAGTCACAACGGACCTACCAACCCTAGGAACAAGTCCAAATAAGTTGCAAAGCGGAAGCACAACTCAAGAAGCAAAGGACTTAGACAAACTACGAGGCCCTGGGCAGACAGTCCGAGATGACCGGGCGGATAGTCCGCAATGGTCGGGCAGACGGTCCGCAAGACCACGGCGGACGATCCACAAAAACTGCCCGAACCAACAGTATGCACCCTCCATCAATTCGAACGATCCGTGAGCTCACCGCGGACGGTCCGCGAGCTCACCGCTGATAGTTCACGAGCAACCAGTCCGCGCGAACAGTCTGTGAGCAGCTGGCGGACGGTCCGCAAACTCCTCGCAAGATGCTCCTGAAGCAAAACTCAGCAAGATGCCCATCCCTCCCACAATGCTCACAATGGAAGGGTTTTGGTTTTGGCTTTGGCTTTGGCTTTGGGCTCTCTTTGGGTTGTGGCTTCTCCTCACTAGATTTCTCTCCCTGCTTCCCAAAAAACTCGTTCCCAAGTCCCAGGCACGGACAAAGCAGCTTGAGCCCGAGTTGCTCAAAGTCAACACCTCCTCTTCTTTGCCCGATCTCCCGAATCAACCAACGGATTTCTACCAAATCATAGGTGAAGATGAAGCGTCTCTAGGAGATGCTATACCAACAAATTTGTAGCCTCAAACCCACTTAATCGAGAGGAATCAAGATTCTACCGAGCTCACACAAAAAGCTAGGGTTCCACCCGAAATCCTAAAATCCAAGACCAAATCCGGAGTTTGAGGGGTCAAGATCAAGCACAAAGATGCACAAGGCATCTATCCATGATCCCCACAAAGAAATCTGAACCCAAACACCTCAGAATCGGAGGAACAAGTGGCGCACGAAAATCCAACGAAAATAGCCTGAAAAAGGCACGAAAATCACTCGAGCCACAAGAATGAAATCGACGCAACCATGAAAGCTTCCATATACTCAGATGTCAAATTCTCTACAAACCGGTGAAGAAAATCTAAGCCTAAAGAGCAGGGAAATGAGAAGCAGTCCAGATGGATGGTTTGCCCTGAAACCCAAGAGCTATATATATGCAGTCCCTCTGGGTTCGGCAAATGACCAAGCTACCCCTAGAACTTAAACTGAGATACAAACCCCTCATGAGCAATATGGTCAAGTAGCACTCCTCTTCATCGGGTGGCCACGCCTTCGCCGTAGTCCGCATCCTCCCGATGCAAGCCCTACGATCCCGCCGCGTGTCCCCCGACATCGAAGCTTCTCGGCGCACCCGGATCCCGTCTCTGCCCGCTGAGTCTCCGGTCTTAGTTTTGTGGCTCAACCAAGTAACCCGATGGTTTTGTGGTGAACCGCCGCAAACCCCGCGTGCAGACTCCGGTCGTGAGCCGCTACCCTGCACTGGCTCCAGTCGACGACTTCGTCTTGCTTTTCTTGCCACCATGCGGCCCGCACTTGATCCCATTCGGCCACTAGGTCCATCGAGCCGAGCCTACTTGTCTCTCCACTCCTCGGAAGCCCCGCAAGGCTAAGAACTTTCGCGCCCGCTCTTCACCTGCACCAACACGAAACAAGCCGCAACATGCACCTGCAATACTCGGCCAAGAGTTAGTCCACACCATGTTGTCAATCACTAATCACTGCAAGGAGCGACCATCCACCGGTCCTCGGACGCTCTGGTCCTCAATCTCCCCCTTGATGTGTGCATTGACAACACACATAGTAACCAATTCAGAGAAAAGAGAAAAAGAAAAGAAACAAACCAAAAACTCAAACAACTGATCAAAAGCCAAACAAAAGCCAGAACCCAAGATCACTTGAGAGAGAAAAATCTCAGTCCCCTAAGACAAGGGCAATGGCTCGACACAACCGAGATAAAATGCTCCAAAATTGCTGACTCCTCAAGGTGAGGCAAAAGGGCTTGACACCACCAGCAAAAGAGCACAACTAAAATTCAGGTGAAAAAGAGCTCCCAAAGCATGAATGCAAGCTCCCCCCTGAACAAATGCATTTCTCCCAAATTTTCTCCCCCTTGATGCAAAACTCCCCATGGATGCATGAATTGGGTACTTTCCTCTCCCTTGTTGGTAATGCATGAATCAAGTCTACAAATGCAAGCATGTGCTTCTCAAATAGACAAAGAGCACTACAACATGCTAAAATGAGACATAGACAAGTAAGATATCCACAAATTAAGTACAAGCATCGCCAACAAGGTAGATAGAGACATATATGCATGTGACATAGCCATAAGTAAAATGAAGCATTTTTCACAAAATTTCCCTCTCATGAGCATAGGACCTCAACATGATAGAAAAGAGCACAAACGACATATAACCCACAAACTTCATGCAAGGTCACAAGTTCTCATCACAAGATCATCACAAACACCTACAAACTATCTCATGTCATGTCAAAGCCACCGAGCCATGTGTCCACTTCTAGATATGGGACTTCTCAATGGTAGACATCATGCAATAGTTTAGCACCCAAGATAAGGAATTTAAAGCATATTTGACATGGAAGCATATTTTTCAAGCATAGGCATCTCATATACCAATTTCATGATTTAAATTTAAGCATGGTACATGAAGTGCTTTTGCGGCAAAAAGAAGCTTAGGCTTCTCCACAAGGTAGCATGTAGGCTAAACATTCATGATAACAAATGGGTCTTTGACCCCAAATGAAAAGAGCATGATACCCAAGCACAAATTAAGCAAGATATAGCCATAAGAGCACAATTTGAGCATGAAAGGCATTCAACTCACAAGAGAGGATCATATATAGCATTTTCACAAAAGTAAGCCATACACATGCATATACATCCCAAAGCTACCAAGAGCATAGCTATACGTCACAAGAGCTTCACTAGCAAAGTCATAAGCTCACATCTAGCATATCACAGTGATCAATGTATATAGGAGAAGCACATCTCTAAAGCATATGATACAAATGCAGTCTATGATACAAAGATGCAAACATGATATGGTACAAGAATGAAAGTGCAACATGCATATGTACATCAGACTCCCAACCGAAGCTCAAAAAGGAAAAACCACACAAAGCTCCCCTCGCAAACGAGCAAATGTAGCTTGGTCCAAAGGCTTTGTCAGGATATCAGCAAGCTGTTTCTCGGTTGGCACATGGATGATGTCTATGTTTCCCTTCTCAACATTATCTCTCAGGAAGTGGTACCTCACCAAAGTCACTTAGCCTGTATGTGATCCAAAGCAGCTGGGAGCAACAACTAGCGGCAGCGACATACTCGGCTTCTGTGGTAGACTGAGCTACACTTGACTGTCTGCAAGAACACCAAGAAACAAGCGACGAACCCAAAAACTGACAAGTCCCCGAAGTTGACTTCCTATCGACTCGACACCCCACAAAGTCGGCATCCGAAAAACCAATAAGGGAAAGGGAAGAGGATACCAAGTACCAAAGACCAAGCTCAGGAGTGTATCGAAGATACCTGAAAATCCGCTTGACGGCCTGCCGATGTGAAGTCCTCATCGACACCTGAAACGAGCGCACAGACACACAGAAAACTGGATGTCCGGCCTCGTCACCGTCAAGTACAAGAGGGACCTATCATGCTCCGGTACTCCTTCTGGTCCACGGGCTCTCTATCCTCGTCCGCATCCAGCGCTGTAGTCGTACTCATCGGTGTCGACAGGGGCTTCGAGTCGTCCATCTTGAACTTCTTGAGGATGTCCTTCATGTACTTGGCTTGATGCACAAAGGTTCCCTCCTTCGCCTGCTTGATCTGAAGCTCGAGAAAGAACTGCAATTCTCGCATCATAGACATCTCGAATTCTTTGCTCATGTCCTCTATAAACTTTGTAACCAAAGAGTGAGACGAGCTACCAAAGACAATATCATCCACATACACCTGAACAATTAGGATATCATCGCCCTGTCTGAGGAGAAAAAGAGTCTTATCTACTTTACCCATCTCAAACCCCTTGCTGAACAAGAACAACCTCAAACAGCCAGACCATGCCCGGGGAGCTTGTTTCAGCCCATACAATGCCTTCCTCAGCCTATACACTCAGTGGGGAAACTCAACACTCTCAAAGCCTGGTGGTTGCTTCACATATACCTCTTCCTCCAAAAACCCATTCAAAAAGGCACTCTTCGCATCCATTTGGTACAATTTGAACCCTTTAGCCATAGAAAAGGCTAGAAGGATCCTAATCGCCTCCAAACGGGCTACAGGAGCAAATGTCTCCTCATAGTCTATCCCCTCCTTCTGACTAACCCTGAGCAACCAACCTCGATTTGTTTCTCGCCACCTCACCATTCTCATCCTCTTTGTTCTTCCACACACATTTTGTCCTGATAGATTTGCAATGTGGTGGTGGCTCCACCAACTCCCAAACTTGGTTTCTCTCAAAGTTCTCTAACTCCTCATGCATTGCGTTCACCCAATTAGGATCAGAGAGTGCGTGTCCAATGTCTTTCGGCTCAAAGGTAGCAACAAAAGCCGTATGAGCAAAGTGAGAAGCATTTCTGGACCTCGACCGTGTCGTACGTTCATTGATGTCGCAGATGATTCTTGAGGGAGGGTGATCAACTTGGATGCGCCTCGGTGCCTCTCGCCTGGAAACGACCTCCCCCCTCAACAGCAGCTTCCACTTGATCTTGCTAGACCGGAGTCGGTGTAGGGGATGGGCCATCCTGCACCATAGTCGTCATAGTGGACGCAGAGGGTACATGCGCGGCTGGAGCTTCACCATCATCACAATCATCCTCTCCAGCATCATCATCCTCGTCCTCAAAGATCTTGCCAATCTCGTCGTCAGCTACACACTCAAAAACAGACGAACTGCATGGTTGGGTCTTGTCGAAGGTAACCTCTCAAGTTTCCATGACTAGGTCAGTATCAAGCTTGAGCACACGGAATGCTCGAGAATGACTCGCATAACCCAAAAAGATGCCATCGGAGGACCTCGACTCAAACTTATCAAGCCTTCCCTTCTTAGGAATAAAACACCGACAACCAAAAGCCTTGAAATGGCTCACTCTAGATGCTCACCCGTGCATGAGCGCATAGCACGTCTTGTTCAAGAAGGCCTGAAGAAAAATCTGGTTCCCAACATGACACGCGGTATTCACCGCCTCAGCCCAATATCTCCTCGGAGTCCTATGCTCGTCGAGCATCGTCCGAGCCATCTCACAAAGGGAACGATTTTTCCTCTCAACTACACCATTCTGACAAGCCACATAGGGAGAGGAAAATTGATGTTCGAGACCCAAATCACGACAAAAGGTCTCGAAATGAGAGTTTTTAAATTCAGTGCCATTGTCGCTACGAATAGCTCGAACAGCATCCCCATTCCTCTCATTCTTCAACCTCAAGATTAGATCCCGGACAAAACCAAATGTCTCCCCCTTGTCAGCCAAAAAGAAGACCCAAGCATAGCGAGAATAGTCGTCCATGATCACTAGGATGTACCATTTCCCACTCGCCGAGCACACATGAGCTGGACCAACCAAGTCCATATGGAACAGCTCGCATGGCCTCTCTGTCATAACGGATGTCAGAGGTGGGTGAGAGGCGGCGACCATCTTACCATGCCTACACGGAGCACATACCAAGTCCTTTTGGTATTTTAACTTAGGCAATCCTCGGACCAAACCAAGCCCACTCAAGCGTGACAACAAGTTAAAGCTCAAGTGACCTAGCCTCCTATGCCATTTCCAAAGATCCGCCGAAACACCAGCAACCAAACAACGAGAAGAGCCGACACACTGAGAAAAATCGACTCTGAAAATCTGACCCTCGGGGATGATCGTGCACACAAGATCACCTCGAGAATCCAAAATGCAGGAAGCACCCATCTTGAAACGGACCTCAAAACCCTCATCAAGAAGTTGGGACACCGAAAGAAGATTGAACCCCAAAGACTTGACAAGAGCAACACACCTAAGAGTCACAGACTCACTCACTCACCTTCACCGTGCCCACTGAAAGCACTCTACCTTTCCTATTATCCCCAAAAGTGATGTACTCTTTGGTCATCACCGGGGTGAGGCTGGAGAACCACCTTCGATCTTCGGTCATGTGTCGAGAGCAACCGAAGTTGATCAACCAAAAGCGCTCCAAGCCTCCCACCTGAAAATCAAAAACGAGAGCGAGAGTGAGCAAACGACTCAGCACTGGGGTTAGTACAAAATGAATCAAACCAGTGTCGTGCCATTTGCTCAAAAGTGGGGTTAGCAAAATCCATCCTATCACTCCTAGGTGGAACACCCACACGTCTCCTTAGAGGACTACGTGTACCATGAGGTGGAGACCGTGGCCTGTAGCTCCTCTGAGACCTAAAACTGCGATCATTCCCCCCATACTCGTATTGTCCACGAGCGAAGGAACGTCCAGCAAACTTACCACGCCAGAACCCAACACGCCTACCACCATCTCTCTGTGGTGGCACACCTCGAGGCACAAACTCACGCCTCTCTCGAGGGAAAATGGTACGCACCACACCCTCAACCCTAGGCACCATACGAGGCTCAAGCACACCACGAGAAGGGCGGTACATGTCCTTGTTTGCCATCTCCCTAGCAAACCTCTCCTCACGCTTCCTCCTGAAGCAAAACTCAGCAAGATGCCCATCCCTCCCACAATGCTCACAATGGAAGGGTTTTGGTTTTGGCTTTGGCTTTGGGCTCTCTTTGGGTTGTGGCTTCTCCTCACTAGGTTTCTCTCCCTGCTTCCCAAAAAACTTGTTCCCCAAGTCCTAGGCACGGACAGAGCAGCTCGAGCCCGAGTTGCTCAAAGTCAACACCTCCTCTCCTTTGCCCGATCTCCCGAATCAACCAACAGATTTCTACCAAATTATAGGTGAAGATGAAGCGTCTCTCAAAGATGCTATACCTATGAATTTGTAGCCTTAAACCCACTGAATCGAGAGGAATCAAGATGCTACCGAGCTCACACAAAAAGCTAGGGTTCCACCCGAAATCCTCAAATCCAAGGCCAAATCCGGAGTTTGAGGGGTCAAGATCAAGCACAAAGAACCACAAGGCATCTATCAATGATCCCCATAAAGAAATCTGAATCCAAACACCTCAGAATCGGAGGAACAAGCGGCGCACGAAAATCCAACGAAAATAGCCTGAAAAAGACACGAAAAACACTCGAGCCACAAGAAGGAAATCGACGCAACCATGAAAGCTTCCATACACTCGGAGGTCAAATTCTCTACAAACTAGTGAAGAAAATCTAAGCCTAAAGAGCAGGGAAATGAGAAGCAGTCCAGATGGATGGTTTGCCCTGAAACCCTTGAGCTATATATATGGAGTCCCTCTGGGTTGGGCAAATGTCCAAGCTACCCCTAGAACTTAAACTGAGATACAAACCCCTCAGGGCCAATATGGTCAAGTAGCACTCCTCTTCACGGGCGGCCACACCTTCACTGCAGTCCGCGTCCTCCCGACGCAAGCCCTGCGATCCCGCCGTGTGTCCCCCAGCATCGAAGCTTCTTGGCGCGCCAGGATCCCGTCTCTGCCCGTCGAGTCTCCGGTCTTGGTTTTGTGGCTCAAACAAGTAACCCAACGGTTTTGTGGTGAACCGCCGCAAACCCCGTGTGCAGACTCCGATCGTGAGCCGCTACCCTGCACCGGCTCTAGTCGACGACTTCGTCTTGCTTTTCTTGCCACCATGCGGCCCGCACTTGATCCCGTTCGGCCACCGGGTCCATCGAGCCGAGCCTAGTTGTCTCTCCACTCCTCGGAGGCCTCGCAAGGCTAAGACCTTTTCCGCCCGCTCTTCACCTGCACCAACACAAATCAACCCGCAACCTGCACCTGCAATACTTGACCAAGAGTTAGTCCACACCACATTGTCAATCACTCATCACAGCAAGGAGTGACCTTCCACCAGTCCTCGGACGCTCCGGTCCTCATCGGTAGTACCGATAAATGTCGTATTCTGCACAGTAACGGCTAGTTTTGGGGGTGGGGTATTTATACCCCTCTCCTCCCTCTTCAATAGCTGCTTACCAACAACAAGACAAACTCACCCAAGAGCATTCATTCCTCTCCTCCTCTCCCTCCTAGAGCTAAGATTTGATTCCTTTGAGCTAGGGCTTGAGTGAGGCATTGATTCAAGGTGTGAGATTGAGAAGCTTTGAGTGCCCCTTCCATCAAGTATCTCCGGGCATCGATTCACGTTTGTTACTCTTGAAGCTTGCTTCTAGGCGGTTAGGCGTCGCCCGTTGAGTGCCCTCTTTGTGTGGAGCACCCGGGATCGTTTGTATTTCCCCCCTCCTTTGTGGAGAATTCTTAGTGAGCACCAATCTTCCTTTGTGGGGATTGGGTGAGGCAAGAGGCTCTTCGTGATAGCCCTCCCTTTGTGGGATCCTCAATGGAGACGTAGCTTCCTTGTGGAAGTGAACTTCAGATTAAACCCCTTGTCTCTTGCTTGTTTGAGTTCTTTGCAATTTGCTAACCCTAGAAGCTTGTTTGTGCCCGATCTACATATTTGTTGTGTTCCTATCAATATCTTTGGTTGCAGGAGGTTCCTAGCATCTAAACTCAAGTTTTGATTCAAGTAGAATTGCTAGAATCGCGTTGCATTTAAAATTTCATCTTAGTCTCCTCTGACAGGTCGGTAGTACCGCCCTAGTGCCGGAAGTACCGACCCCTCGGTAGTTCTGACACTGCGTTGGTAGTACCGACCAGTGATTTAACCGCTGCAATTGTTTCAAAAGTTTGAAGTGATCCTATTCACCCCCCTCTAGGCATCACAAGGTCCTTTCACTTCTGGAACATCTCCTATGGTAGCGAAGTGGAGTTTACCCAGTTTGACTTGTTCGGCCCGTTTTCTCTTCTTTTTCCTATTGGGAACCCTATCCCTCATTCGGTTGATCCTGTCGCCGAGGATATTACTTGAGAGAGACTGTTGACTAGAGTAGTTTGCGATAGCCCTTGATAATGACCATGGATGACATTGTGCACTATCTGACTTAGCATTGAATTTTGTTCTTCCAACATCTTGATGGTGCTAGCAATGGTATCTATATCAACCTGTGAGGGTACTCGGGGTGAGCAAGACTCGTAGGGTCGAGGTTTCTCTAGTGGAGTTCATTATCCCGAAATTTTATGATGATCAGATGAGCTTCTTTATGAGGGTCAAAAATCCTAATTATAACAGAAAATGAGAAGCAACATAGCAATAGGTCAGAAAATTGGAAAACCATATCATCCCTCCATATTTCAATATGATCCCTTCCCCTAGATGCCTAATAAGAATAAGACTGTCAAATCCTTCTGGTATCTATAGAGAACATCCTTCAGCTTCCAAAAGAATTTTCAAATGAGAAAATAGTGTCTCGAGTTTAACAAACTTGAAAATAAAGTGGATGGAGGGTTCTGTCTTTATGTTCTTCATGTCGTACATGGCATACTTATTGGGTCAAAAGTGGTGACAGTTGTCGTGGTTGATCGTCAGTGATATGGCGACAAGGGTGTATTGCCATCGAGATGCCATTGATGACATGGCAGCGGTGTTGCAGTGACAACTAGGCAGCGTTCAGCAGCTTCGACAAAAGATGGCAAAGCGATGATGCTGTGTAATGCCGACATGGCACTGAACAGGACGGGGTTAAACGACTCGAGAGGGTTAACCGTGACTTGGGAAAAAAGAAGAACTTGGGATATCCACCATCCTAAACTGAGATTGCACTGAAAAAACTCATCAAAGGATTTTGCCAAACCCGTTTACTTATATCCTGTCTCTTGGTTTGGAAGCAATGTGCAAAAGGGTAACGAATCGCCGATCGATAGGAAACTCCCTGTTTCTTGACCTTTTGAGAACCTTAACTGCTCGTGTAAAAGTCCGCTCGTACTCCTTCAAAACTAGCTTGGATGATTTGATTCGATACTAAGAGAAATTTGAGATTGGACGGAAGGAGACCAAGTTGAAAAGTTCCATAGATATTTCTATGAAGAAAAGGAAGGCTAGTAAACAAACATTTTGTTGAGTTTGTTTACTAAGGTTTCTCAATTTATTTTAGGAGAGCAATGAGGTTGTGATGATGGATCAAGGGGTTCCACCATCATAAGTTCAAGGTTCGTTCATAAGAACAGTAAAGGATGACAAGGTCATAGAGATCGGTTGCAAGGAGTTGCTTACAGATAGCAAGTGGGGAAGGTTTGAAAAGATAGGTTGGTACATGAATCTCAGAAGATGTTTTCTCACATGTTACTTAATTTGTAAGTTTTGGTGATGTAATTTATTACATTAATGTTGCAACAATTTTAAACCTGATGTTTGATGCACCAATGAGACATATGATGCTTATGCAGATGAACATATGGTGCACATGTCACGATGCATAGTGGGAGATGCACATGATGTGTGTATGATGCAGTGCATGCATGATGATGTTCATGTTTATGCATGAATGATGCATATGCTCATGAGGTATGGCGCTCATGACGCAATGTTAGCATGATTTGCTTTACTCATGAAGTTAGTCAAGATAGAGAGGACAAACATAGAGTTGAGAAATAAAATCTGCGGTGAGTCGCATTCTCACAAACCAAGATACCTAGCGTGCCCCTAGTGGTAATCACATGGCTGCAACACACATGATGCACTAGGTTCCATCGTGGCACCATTGTTTATGGAACAACAACATCACCAGCCAGAAGGATGATAGAGTAGAAAGGTGGAAACTATTAGTGCATGTGCATGTTAGTTCATCCAAATGCACATGTCATGCAATGCATTTCCATGCTCATGTATTATGTCATTAGGGGTGCAAAACATGCATGTTATCATGATGCTCATTAATCCCTGCTTTATTTATTCAAATTTTTGTGAGCAAGGTTAAGAAGGATAGTTTTCAAGGTTGGAAGATCAATGGTGATCACGACAAGGAGGTCGACATCAAGGAAAAGTTGAGTGCTTCCAAAATGTATAAGCACAAGGAGGTGGGAGCGAAACGTGTTGATGGTGATATCATGTTTACATTGCTCGGAGAACATTACAATGTAAGATTGATCTCTGGAGACAAAGACATTAACAAAGTGCTGATAAGGTTCGTACATAGCACATGTACATCTCCTTACTTTATTACAAGCATAACAACCTCCAACTAGAGCACAATCTAGTCCTAGGTTCACTTCTTATTTATTTGACCTCCTCAGTCGAAAAGGGCTCAAGGTGATACAGGTCCAGACTCTACTCCAGATTCTTCCTAGGCCTCATTGTGATTCTCCTCATCTTCTAGTAGGCGAAGATCAGGTCCCTGAGGTGGAGCTGCTACTGCTTCTAGTTGATTTTCCATGTCTAGCATGTGTAGGTCAGACTGTTGTAGCATATAATCCTTGTCTTGGATATCTTGACGTAGTTCTTGTATTTTTGCCTTATCCTTTCATCTCTCTTTCTTAAGAGCTTCTATCTTGGCTCGGGCTTCCTTCAACTCATGTGTGATACTTTCCATTTCCCTAACTTGATGTCTATAGATTGCATTTTCTCTAACCATCAGTTTGCATGTATCATATATAGCCTTGGAAAAGCGAACCGAGGTGATAAGATCCGAGCTGCAATGGGAGCTGTCCCGAACAGAGAGGAAAGCCTCACATTCAGCCCATTACCCATGGTGTTGCTCATGCAAGGGAAATACCTTGGCTGTAGTGCGAGCTACAGAGGCAGAATGCTTCCTACAAAAAGTTGTTAGCGCTTCAAGAGCGGCCTTTTGCAAGGTATCAACTAACTCCAGACCTCATGCCTTAATTTCCCATGCTTCCCAACTTGGAATAGCCGGGTAGGTGGGAATTTTTACCTTCATTTCGCAGCGAGGAATTTGTCCTATTGTCATGTACCCATGGCCTAGGTACTGTGGGTGGGTATCATATCCAATTTCCTTCAAGGTGTCCCACAAAAGCTTGGGAAAACCACTCTCCTGGAGGCAATCAACATGAGTCCATCCCTCCGCATCAACGACCGGAAATTCGAGGTTGGCCATATGGAGAAACATAGATGTGAGAACCCAGATAAATTTAGGTGTCCACCGACAGATCCCAACAGCGATAGCAAAAGGATCATATAGGAAAATCCATAAAACTAGAGGTTCTCAACTTTCACCAGATTCTTACTGAGGTTTGTAGGCACAAGTTTGGTAGTCAACCCGGAGACAAAAGCCGAGGTTAACATGCCCGAAAAATTCAAGTACCGGAGTTCTGTTCTGGCTGTTTTTTAGCAGGCCAAGAGTCACGAAAAAGTTCATAAGTCTTGGTACAGAAATACTATGGTGCTGAAATTATACGAGCAGACCGAATACAAAGTTTCAAACAACTTTGGTATTCAATGGTCCAGCTAAAACTGATAGGAAGAAGGGTGAAACTAAGCATGATTCAGAGTGATGTACCCAGGAAAACAGCAGGACAGAGGTTCACTAAACTGAGCATAACTTGAGATTTACTTAACCTATGATCATGAAATTTTTAGAGCAGCAACTAGACTATACAGGGAGCATATTTGGTATAGATCATCTAGTCAAAAATTTTCTAGATCAACCTAGAAAAACATGGACAGCAAGCAGCCCTAAAAACTGAACAGCAACACAACTTTTAAAAACAAACTAGCATAAAGGTCCTTACAAAAAACTTTCTAGATCAACCTAGAAAAACATGGACAGCAAGCAGCCCAAAAAACTGGACAGCAACACAACTTTTAAAAACAAACTAGCATAAAGGTCCTTATGAAAGATTACTTAGCTAGAGAGCACACAAGAGATGGTTTGTGATCAGTTTTAAGTTTGATAGATTTTTAGCATGATGCAAAAGCGACCTAAGCGTCCTCACAAGGCAATCATGCCAAAATCGGAGTTAGTGCCGGTGGCAAGGCAACAATACGTCTCTCCTTATAGTAACTAGTCGGAAGCTATTCGTTTCTTTCTTAGCGTACATACAAAACGTGGTAAGTGTACCTACAAGAAAAGAACCTTCCGTGCCAGCACGTCATGGGAGCGTCCCCAAACATTACCATTCACTATAGAAATGGCACCCATGTGTTTAACGCTGCATGGACAACGTCCAACCCGAAACGTGGTTAGTGTACCTACATGAAAAGAACCTTACGTGCCAGCACGTCACGGGAGCGTCCCCAAATATTACCATTCACTATAGAAATGGCACCCATGCATTTAACACTACATGGACAACGTCCAACCTGAGACACGCCCTTTTTTGAATGGAGGGTGTCCCACTTCGCATATTCGTAATGCAGAATCATGCACACGTATGGAAAAACGTGGCGACATCACAATCCATGACACGTTCATCTTGAATAGAACATGCCATCATTCATATGGTTTACATACAGAAAGCGCACATATAAAACACGTGAGCGTCCAACCGAGAAGATAGGATCCGTGGAATGGATTGCCCTATCGACCCTCGCATACTCGTGATACGGCACAACACACGTATGAAACACATGGCCAAGAAAAGTGCTGGTAATTAGCAATAATAAACCATAGTTTACTAGCCACCTGAAAGTACCCAAAAATCCCTCTAGGGCCTCTCGGACTACTTTCATCCTTAACGATCAAACATATTTTGCAAATACAAGCAAAGTTGGCAAGTTTTATTAAAAACAAGTGATTAAGGTTACTAATTAACTCTGGTGTATACTAACTCAAGCTCTAATGCCAGTTGTGAAAAACCGCCCAAAATAATTCTGTGTTATCGCCTAAACCCATCCATTAGGCCCTTAAGCGATAACACATAGTTACTTTGTCGTTATTTGCCGGGTCAAGCTAGGTAAATCACTTACTTACAACAGGACCGAAGAGCAGTATACATCAAAACTCACACGAAGGCGAGTCCAGAGTACTTAACCAAATTAATCCAAACCGGGCCCACATGGGGTCCATTTATTACAAATCATTGTTCAACATAACATGATAAAGTTCAGAGTTTAAAACAGCAGAAATCTAAACATCATCATGACATAACAGGAGGCCATCCATGACATCAGCATTCTTTGTCATCACCCTTGATCCACTGGAGCTCCCATCCAGGTGGGATCTCTCCAGGCCACACAACATTCATTGCTTCACCTAAAAACAACATATATAGCAAGGCTGAGTATACTAATACTCAGCAAGACTTACCCGTTAGGTGATAACTACATCACCAACCTCTAGACATGAAAGGCTTTTGGTTGGTGGGTTTGTTTTGCCAAAAAGCGACTAAGAGTGGATCCTCACTTTCCACATTTTAGCTCAAGTTCTAGTTTATTAACCATTCTAGGTAAGCACCTGTGCTAAACAAGTAGTTGTACATGCAATTAAGCAAACATCAGTATTACCCATTTGTTCCATCATTAAGGGATCATGGTAGCCAGTTTGTTAAGCAGTCTCGGGTAACGATGAGAGGCCGACGATCGATCGATTAATAACCTTGCTAGGTGGGCCTAAACACACGGGAGGATGCATACCCCAAAAGGACAACTACAAAAAGGGTGGGGTACACACCAACCAGGCGGTTCCCGTCGATCTTCGGTTCAGGAAATAGGAGTTTACAGTCCTAGGTACAAGGCTCAGTGGACGCCCATGTAACGGCACACACCACCTCTTGCACATGCACCCCTCCTGGTGGCGAGCTGGGCATGCGATTTCTCAGGAGTAGTAATCAAATCCCTTCCCTAGCCGCCTCAATCAGGTACTAGGCTTACCGGTCCCATTCCCGACATGTGCTTAGTACGTTCAAACGCTTAACGAACAATATGTGAAAACCTCAAATAGGTCACGCAGCATTTGTAATGGGCCCTTAACACCCGTTACATGCACACACGTCTGAAACGGTTGTTGTTTGGCACCCATTACCCATAAGCGCAGTAGGTGTTGACGGCTGTTAAGTGCTTACTTTAGCCGTCAATTTACTCATGAATAAAGGAGCAAGAGGCATTTCTTACACGCATTTTAGTTAAGAATAATGTAGTTCCACTTCTCCTTGGAGATTATGTGATTGCAGGAAAATAAGCATAAAGAAGTGGCAAACTCACCTTCTATGATTCATGCCACATCACCTCAGCCAAGGAGTGGCTGCCACCTCAGGTGCCATGCATGCAAGCCATGTCAAGATTCCAAGGGAGGCAAGCACCGACGAATCAGAGCGTGACACGTGAACTTCACATAGATCCATGGGCCCACTAGAGCGCCTAAACCGCCTCAAGAGCACGTGTACACCGGGGACCGACCTAAGGGCCCACAGGACAGCCACCCCGAGGAAGCACACCTCGAGGGGGGCCCACCTGGGGTCGGCCAACCCTTGGATCGGCCGAACCGACCTTGGGTCGGCTGATCCCGGGCCTCCACGTGGTGCTTGCCTATTGGTCCTAGAGGCCGTTCCCGGGGTGTTTCGCTCCACTTGACGCTGGTGCTCAGGCCTATAAATAGAAGGGGAGGGGTTCATTTCTTACCAACACACCTTACTCCTCCTCTCTCACTTTTGGTTTCTAAGGCTAGGAGGTAGGCTAGAGTAGTTCTACTTCAGGTTCCAAGTCTACTTTGGGATCTAGGTATGAGTTCTCTTGTATCTTTATTTTATTGTATGACTTTGATCTACTTTAGTTATTCAGCTATTTCATATAAAGTTATGCTTGTATACATGGATGATTTGTTCATGTGTTCTTCGCTTGTTCATCATATAGAGGCTCATGTTCTTGATGATCAAGGCCTTTCGATCCAGTTGACGAGTGACTTATACATGTCTTCGGTGTTTGTTCATAAGTTAGAGGCTCGTGTTCTTCACGAACACAACCCTTTGATCTTGTTGAATAGACATAGGAAAGCACAAATCCGTTTGTGTACCTAGCCTAGTTTGATCTAGTTAGATCCCATGTTTGTGTTGTATGAAGTTTGTGCTCAAGCTACGGTACTCGGTGTAATTGGCCGGTTTACCTGGCGGCTCTGACCTGGGTCACAATAGCCCGGGCCGGTCAGGGTCCTGCTAACAACGTAAGCGTGGTGCTTGGGTTGCATCGCTACGTTGCTTATGAGTGTATCCCACGGTTTGTCTTGGGGTAGACCGCGGTGGTGATAGCCGTTGGACCCTTCCGAAATCCCCCACGTTCGGATACGCTGTAGGAGTCTAAAGTCTAACAATCGGAGTTGTGCGTAAGCGACGCGGGAGGTTAGCTCCCCGTTTGTACTTGGGTGCTTGAGCCAGCAGTCATGCAATGCTAGTGTGTATCTAACTCGTCTGACTAACTTTGTGTTTAGTACCTTAGAACCTAGAGCTAACTCGAATGTTGCCTCCTAAGCCTAGGACCTTTAGAAAGAGTGTGTTTGTGTGTTCACACTACCAACTCATCTATCATATCTTACCCCTGTACTTGAGTGTCTGGTTTGTTTCCGTCTATGATTTATACTCATTGCAATAGTGTTGAACTTGTTAATCCGCCCAGCCTTCCTTGGATTCAATACCCTTTTGAATACTCCTTTGGGGAAATGCTACAATGGTACTTCCGTGCGCTTGCGGACTCTTGTAATCATTGGGATTACCATTTGGTTATTTCTGGCATCATTGCTAGGAACTTATAACTTAGCATCGAGGTTAAGAAATACCAACAAGTATTTTTGGCGCCGTTGCCGGGGAAGGCTAAGGATAGCATGTCAACACTTTGCAAATGTTTATAATCATGACAGGGATGAAATACTTCTCAATGCAGGCTAACCTTGATTGTCTTCTTTGTCTATTGATGATGAAGACAGGTGGTGTATGACTGGTTTCGACTTACCGCCGAATTTCACTGAAGATCCTGAGTCACTCGTAAGGAGAGATAGAACTCATTTCGGTTCTCCCCAGCGTGTACGTATGGAAGTCGACCAAGCTTCTTTTGTGCCATCTACATCAACTCCTATGGCCAATCAAGAGAAGACTCTTCACGAGTACTCTGCTCCCTCTGCAGATCAGGTGCCCACCGGCCCCGAGATCAACACCAAGAACAGAAACTTCAAGATCAAGACTGGCCTCATTACGATGGTACAAGATAGCCTGTTCTGTGGCAAGCCTAATGAAGACGCGAGCGCCCACTCGCAACAGTTCCTAGAGCTGTGCAGTACCTTCACTATACGAGGAGTGGAGGAAGATGCCATCCGTCTGCGGCTGTTTCCATTCTTACTCCTGGGAAAGGCGAAGCAGTGGTTCTATGCGAACCATGTAGATATTGACACCTAGGCAAAGTGCTCAGCAGCATTCCTCGCGAAGTTCTTTCCGTTGGGCAGAACTAATGCCATCCGGGGGAGAATTTCAAGCTTTCAGCAAGCAGCAAATGAAACCATTCCAGAAGCTTGGGAGAGGCTTCAGGAGTACGTCCTGGCTTGTCCCCATAATGGGATGGACAATTGGCTCATTCTTCAGAGTTTCTATAATGGGCTGACTCCGACAGCCCGAGGCCACGTTGATGCTGCTGTTGGAGGGGCTTTCTTCTCTCTCACTATCGCTGAAGAAACTAAACTTATCGAGAAGATGGTCTCCAACCAAGGGTGGAGTGATGATCGACTCCAGCCACGTCAGAGGGGTACACATACCGTCAAGGAAGCGGATATGCTTCACGCCAAGATGGACCTAATTATGAAGAGAATGGATGCTCTGACCAGCGGGAAGGCTGCCATGGCCATCACTACTCAAGCTATGGATTCTCGCATGACTTGCAAAGTCTGTGGTGACACTGGGCATTCAGGGAGTTACTGCCCTACTACCCAGGAGGACGTGATGTACATGAACGACAACAACAATGGTTATTGTCCACAAGGAGGTCAAACGTGGAATCAATCATGCCCTTATTATCAGGGAGGTAATCAAGGTAATTCTTTCAACCCCAACCAACCTTCCCTGAGAGATCTGGTTTTTGGGCAAGCTAAGATCAACGATGGTTTTAATAAGAAAACAGCTGCCTATGATAAGGCTTTGGAAAGCCTTAACGTTAAAATTGATAGCCTTTCTTCTGCTCTTAAGAACCAGCTGAGCTTTAATAAAATGATAGAAACCCAGTTGGCTCAGTTAGCTGCTTTGGTTCCCTCTGCTGAAGATGGGAAGATTCTGGGGCAACCTGTGTCTTCCTGTGAGACTCTTTGTGCAGTGTCCACCAAATGGGGTAAGACATCTGGACGGGCACGAGCTGCTGACTATGCAGGGAGACCCATACAGCAGGTTCTTGATCCATGGGAATCTTCAGCAATTAGGCACAGGAGAGACCCTAGTTATCTGGCTATCACTTGCACGATATACTACCAGAGAATTAGGAATGCTCTCTCTGATCTTGGCGTGAGTGTCAACCTCATGTCCAAGGCTTTGTTCGAAAGATTGGGATATCCTGCTCTTACTCCAACCTCGAGGATAGTTCAACTTGCTGATGCATCGATCCGGTATCCGGAGGGGATTGTGGAGAGTCTACTGGTATTTGTCCAGGGTTCTTGCATCTTTGCAGATTTCGTGGTCCTTGATATGCAAGGTGATGCGGAAATGCCACTCATTCTTGGGAGGCCATTCCTAAGTGACACAAGGGCGAGGATCAATGTGGAAAATGGGACCATCCGTTTCCGCATTGGGAAGAAGAACTTGATGTTCCGATTTCGACCAACAGAATAGCAATGTTATTTAGTGCAAGGAAATGATGAGCAAACCTGGGGAATGGACGGAGCCACAACCCCATCTCCAGCAACCTCTGACCGCACTAAGAAAGTCAAAGAAAACACGAAAGGTGTGGCGGAAGGTACAGAGATCACACCCCTCTACTTCTCGGGAGTGGGGTGACGAGTGGAACTAATCACCGAGAAAAGTCCCGCTCTCGTACTTAAAATGATAAGTCCTTTCGCCAAAATGTAAAATTAGTAGTTATCTCATATTTCCCTTTCCAAAATTTTATTTGATTTTTCCCAATGCATGTTTGAATTTTCCATTCTTGCATCTGCATGCTAGAATTTTTCTAGCCAATTTCCCTTTTTCGAATAAAAATTTCTGAAAATACAATTTTGAGTTGGAAAATCCTTAAAAATTCTTTTGAGCAAGTTCTCAGGCAAGTTTGGACCAGGACACCTAGGCAGGCCACCACATTACCGTTAGAGAGCCGTTGTAAAAGTTTGGAGGCGACCGGACCCGAGGTGGGTTCGGCCGACCCAGCCTAACGGCTACCTCGGTCCTCCTTCCTCCAATGGCACCTAGCCATTACACACGGCCCATGTCTCGGTGCCCGGCTCCATTGCCTATAAATACCAGGGGGTTTGAGTGGTGTCTCCACCCATTTCCATCACTCTCTCCCTCTCTTTCTTGCTCTTTGGTTTTCTTGGATTTCTTGCTCAATATTGAGGTGCCAAGTATTCTCTCCAAGTGTTGCTGAAATGTTGATCAGTGGTGGAGCAACCTCGGTAAGGATTTCATTCGGTTTCACTAACCCATCACCAAGTTGCTCGTGTTGTCCGATTGTTGTGCAAGATGAGTTGGGCCTTCGGCGCACTCCGAAAGTTGACTCGCTCACACCGTTCACGTGACGGGGGGAGCTCATCTCGTCATTCCGAAGCTGCACCAAGCCCAATGTCAACCGACCGTGAAGAAGAGGGAGAGGAAGAGCTACCCACGCCACAAGCCGAAGAAGTGTATGCCGTCGACGCTGCCTTCATCGACTTGAGGAATGATCGCGAGAGACAAGCCTACGCTCTCATCAAGGACCGAGTCTTCTCCAACACCAAGGAGTTTGACCCGGACCTTCTCGAGAAAATAGGTATGGACTCCAAGTTTGATTCCATTTGGCAAGCTCTAGGATGGGAAGATTTTGTCCCAGTTCAGGAGGTTGGTTCTAGACCTACCACCATCCAGTTCCTCTGCACTCTTCAAGAGGATGTGTCTGGTATTTCATTTCGATTTCATGGAATTCCGTATCGAGTTTCATGGAAAGATATTAGTCCCACCCTTGGTTTTCATCGTCGCTGCACTATTTCTCTTGAGCAAGCTTGCACCGGTTTTAATTGTGAAAGTTTTTGGGAGGAACTCTCTGGTCGGCCTATTCGCGGCAAGTTGTCACCTCGGTGCGACGATATCTTGCATCCCACTCTCCGACTGTGGCACAAGTGGCTCGCCGTCACTCTCTTTCCAAGGGATGATGTACGACCCGTGCGCACTGACGAGATGATGATCTTATATGCCGTGGTTAGACGGATCAAGATCTCCCCTGTGCAAGCTATGATTCGGCAGTGGCTGACGAATTTTAAGATGACGAGTTCTATTGAGTGTACGTCTTTGATTTCTCGCATCGTCACGAATCTTGGGATTACACAAGGGCCCAATGTGTCCTCCATTGCTAATCCCCGGACTCAGATCGACGAGGCTTATTTGACTCAGGGGCATATTCTTAAGAAGGGTCAGATGATTCTTTGGTTTTCTTTTACCTGGGCCATACAAACCAAATTTTGTTACCTAACCCGGATTTTAGGTTGTACGGCCAAGGGCCACTGACTGTTCCTCTCGAGGAACCTCGTCGTTCTAGTGTCTCTGGTGACAGGGTTACTAGGAGTGCATCGAGGAGAGTAGCTACAGCACAACAGTCGCCACCACAGTCGTCTCCGCAGCCGTCGCCTCAGCCACAGCCTCAGCCTACCACACCCCCATCCGGTATATGGACCTCTACCGAGTACATGCCTGGGGTTACTCCTGGATATGCTCCCGATTGGGATCAGCCCATGTACCAGCAGGGTGTGAGTAGCTCGGCTTGGGCTAGTGCGGGCAATGGCGAGTGGGCCGTCCTTGCCGGTACTACCTACGGAGATGCGACATCTTCGTCGTCCGGGTTGCGCTCGTCATCTCGTGGGGCCACCCTCACTCAACAGATGAGCAAGCTCAACCTCCGAGTTGGCGACATGGAGGAGACCGTGCACCAGCACGTTGAGTCCACCTGGGACTGGCAACATATGTCTGGCGAGCGACTTCACGCCATCGAGTAGGCGCATCAGCAGCAGCTGGAGGAGCAGAGGGCCTACTACCGATGGATGGGATTTCCCCCTCCATAGTAGTGAGCCTGAAGCTAGCTTGGGGGAGGACCCTCATTCTGAGGTGACTTGTATCTTTATTTTCAGAATCTTATATGCTAAAAACACATAAAAATCTGCAAAGTTAAAAAGACCAAAAATATTTATTTGCTTTTCTAAATTAGTTTGTTTTCATATGCGCGGCAAGAATGATTTTGTTCTCCATGGTTGAAATGATGAATAGTTGCTCTGTTTATTCCTTTTGTATGCCTTGCTACAGCTTAGTACCCTATTTAAGTTTTGAGTTTGTTGGCTTGCATGATCGAACCCTAGCTTGAAACTTGTGGGTAGCAAAGAGCATGACCTTTGCCTAGGTTGTTGTGAGGTATGACATGGTATAATAGGGTTGCTATGAGCTAGTGCTAAGTGATGTTTGATATCCGGAGTTTTCTTTTGAAAAATGATAAAATGATAAGTTCCTCAATGATGAGAAATTCCTATCCAAAGCCATATGTAGATCCTAGCTTTTGTTAGCCTCCACATATGCTACTTGTTTTCTTCATTGAGTCTTGTCGAATTGTTGTGACCCTCCGCGAGAAACTTGTCATGCTCCCATGATCAAATCACGTACACAATCACCATATGCTAAACTTCTACACCGGAAGTTAGCACCCATCATTTCATCCATCCCCCATCCTTTTCACAAATAAAGCTCCGCGTATTCTTCCATGATTACTCTCTCTCCAAAATATTCAACAAGGACTATGGGCTATGTGAAAAAAAAGAAAAAAAAGAAAAAAGAAAGAGAAGAAAGAAAAAATAAAGAAACATAGCCCAAGTCTCAAAAATCTCAAAAGGAGAAGAGAGAATCATATGCAAAAAGGAGTTCACCATCCATCCACCATACACACACATGCACATCTTGATCAGGTTGTATGACTTGTTGCTCCCAAGGATCAGGTTTTCGACTCGACAACATATGAGAAATAGGTATGCCACATGTTTTCCCTACCTACAGCTCCACATATCAGCTCATTAGGAGTAGGTGGTGAAAGAAGGCAAATCAATGCCTTGGTGAGGAATCATACACAATGAGCAATCCGAGAGTATCATTCGAGAAACTTTGATCTCTTTGTGAAAATTTGCAAAACCTCTGGATTGACAACTGATCAAGATACTTGTGATTATTAATTTCAATACAACCGTTCTATCTTTCAACCGCCCAAGGTAGGTGAAGCTACAAGCCCCATATCAATCAAGCATAAGGTAAGACTAATGCCAACTCATTCAATCCTTGATAGAGTACCTAGTTGTATGCTTGTCTTAAACTAGGAATACAACATCGTAGCAACTCCTGATCAACCAACCTAAGTCCTAAGTGTCTTGCTTGGGACGAGCAAGAGGCTAGCTTGGGGGAGTTGTTGACGGCTGTTAAGTGCTTACTTTAGCCATCAATTTACTCATGAATAAATGAGCAAGAGGCATTTCTTACATGCATTTTAGTTAAGAATAATGTAGTTCCACTTGTCCTTGGAGACTATGTGATTGCAGGAAAATAAGCATAAAAAAGTGGCAAACTCACCTTCTATGATTCATGCCACGTCACCTCAGCCAAGGAGTGGATGCCACCTTAGGTGCCATGCATGCAAGCCATGTCACCAATCCAAGGGAGACAAGCCCCGACGAATTAGAGTATGACACAAGGACTTCACATGGATCCATGGGCCCACCAGAGCACCTAAACCGCCTCAAGAGCACGTGTACACCAGGGACAGACATAAGGGCCCACAGGACAGCCACCCCGAGGAAGCACACCCCGAGGGGGGCCCACCTGGGGTCGGCCGACCCTTGGATCGGTCGAACCGACCTTGGGTCGGCTGATCCCGGGCCTCCACGTGGTGCTTGACTATTGGTCCTAGAGGCCGTTCCCGGGGTGTTTCGCTCCACTTGACGCCGGTGCTCAGGCCTATAAATAGAAGTGGAGGGGATTCATTTCTTACCAACACACCTTACTCCTCCTCTCTCACTTTTGGTTTCTAAGGCTAGGAGGTAGGCTAGAGTAGTTCTACTTTAGGTTCCAAGTCTACTTTGGGATCTAGGTAAGAGTTCTCTTGTATCTTTATTTTATTGTATGACTTTGATCTACTTCAGTTATTCAGCTATTTCATATAAAGTTGTGCTTGTATACATGGTGATGAGGACATGAACACCGACACGAGTACATCTACACCAGCAGTTGATGAAGACATGAACACTGACACGAGTATATCTACACCAGCAGTTGATGAAGACATGGACACCAACACGAGTACATCTACACCAGCAGCACCATCTTCGGCGCAACCAGCGGACACACTCCAGGCGTCACTTTCAGGGCCAATTACTCGGGCCCATGCACGCGAATTATATTACATATTGTTGTTGAAGAATGAAGGCCCAGAAGAATAATTGATGGCCCACGTGGGAGGTTAGGGAAGGCAGGCGGCCTTCCCCCTTTCTGCCGTGGCCTCCCACGTGGGAGAGGCGCTCCCCCCCCTCCTGGAGTCGCGCGGCCTCCCCCTCCTCCCGTGCATTTGCCGCCAAGGGATACCCTCTTCTGTTTTTCCCATCTATATTAGAGAGAGTCCTAGATAGATTAAAAACTTGAGTTTGTTTACATCTAGCTTTTGCTACTTCCGAACAGCCACTACACGCTTTCTTCGTGTAATTCAGACTCCACCTTCGAGTGACTTAGTGATTGCTCGCCTCAGATTCTTGTTCGTTCTTCGATTGCGTGCAGGGATTGATCTTCGTGATCAGGCTGATCTTGCGCCGACAAGGTTGGTAACCATCGGGAGTTGCGTCAGTGATTGCATTAGCGCTTCGAGTCTCGCTCGTCATAGTCGGATCGTGAGGGTCAACAACCACCAGATCAAAATTATCTTCACTCACCGAAAGATCGGGCACTCCGACTCTATCAAGTGGTATCAGCTTTCCAGGTTGATCGGTGAGTTTTATCGAGTGTTTTTCCCTTCCTACAGTCCACAAAAACCAAACAAAATTGTTTTACCTTGTCCCAGCAATCCTTTTTAGCCTCACATTTTCATTCAATAAGTGTCATTGTTGAATTTGCGTGCTTGATTCGTTTAATCATTGCTGGTTTCTTGTGCTCTTTTTTTCTAAACCCTAGCCGCCGTCTTTTCCGCTGCCCGCCGCACAAACACATCCGCACGACACACACCCCTAGCGTCGTCCTTCCCTGGGTCACGCGCCGTCCCACCTCGCGCCGTTCCCCCCTCCATCACGGACACCAGGACACCGAGTCCAAGTCAACACGTCGTGCCTTCCCTGATCGCCCCCTCCCTGGAGTCCGACTAGTTAAAAAAAGGAAAAGAATCAAAAAATGGAAAGAGAAAGTCAAAAAAAGGAAAGAAACAAAAAAAAGAGGACGTTTCCAGTAGGGAGAAGGAGGTAGTCCGGTTTGGAAGGGAGTCCGTGGCCTTCACGCCGCGCGCCCCCCCCCCCTCCCACGCTGTGCACGTTTTCCCTCCTTGGTTCGTGCACTTTCCACCGAACCTTCCCCCACACTGTGCCATCTTTTCATACTCGTATCTCTCTTTCTTAGCACCATATTCTTAGCACCATCTTTTTTTACCGGAATACCCCTGTACTTTCAGAAAAAGTGTGTGTGGTGTGTTGCTGTTGGAGATCCTCTGTGTTCATATTATCAGTTTTGAGGACTCCTGAAAAAAAAACAAAAGCAAAAAAACAAAAAAGAAAGCAATTTGCTGCGCCCTCCACCTTCCTTGCTGTCCTTTCGTTTTCACTAGTTGCCAGCAGCGTTTGATCGTGCTTAGCAATCTTATTCAACTTTGCATTATTGTTTGATTGTGCTAATCCTTCCATTGAGTGCAACCTTCCCAGAACTCCACATATTTCTACGACGAGCAGATTTTGTTTCTCCAGGCAATCGCTCCTCCAATCTTTCACGATTTCCACCGGTTGGTTGCAGGTCGCCCCTGTGTGCATGGTAAGAACAGATAAGAATTTGATAACGGCATTAGTTTGAGCGCCTTTGTGAGCTGTTCCACCACTGCGTTGGTGTCCGTTTTTGTTTCGTGTTTGCACTAACCATGTCAGGCGACGACAACAAGAAATAGCTGCAGGACATGCGGATTGAAATTGATGGCCTTGTCACAGACATCAAGACGATACACGAACGGATGGACTCCACGATCACTACGGCCAACGAGCAGTTCGACCAGCTCGACCTCACACAGACAGCCACCAAGACGACGCTCGACACCATCGTGTCACGACTCGATGCATTGAACACAGTGGTCACTGATTTGGTGGCCCAAGGATGTGTGGTTGACGATGAGCAGGAGGATGCTGACCGCCGAGGCAAAGCCCGCCATGTACCACGCCGCCCCGGTAATGATTCCTTTTCTAAAATTAAATTTAAAATTCCATCTTTCAATGGTAAATATGATCCTGCTGCATATCTTGATTGGGAGTTAGAAGTTGAACAGAAATTTTCATGCCATGATATTGCTGCACATTCTCAAGTTAAGGCTGCTATTAGTGAATTTACTGAGTTTGCTTTAATTTGGTGGCGTGAGTATAAAACTAAACACCCCACTACTGTTCTGACCACTTGGGATGAATTGAAAGCTGCCATGCGACATCGATTTGTACCCTCATATTATGCTCGTGATTTGCTTAACAAAATGCAACGTTTTCAGCAAGGTTCTCAATCTGTTGAGGACTATTACCAGGAGCTCCAAAAAGGTATGATTCGGTGCAGGTTATTAGAGGAAAACGATGCTGCTATGGCATGTTTTCGTGGTGGTTTAAACCGTGAAATCCAGGATATACTTGACTATAAGGAATATGATGACATGACTACATTATTTGCATATGCTTGCAAAGCTGAACGTGAAGTGCAGGGACGCCGCTCGAAGCCATTTTCTAACTCTTTTGCGGGGAGAAGCTCGACATACAGCCCCGTGTCTGCTACTCCTGCACCATCTGCTGCCACGTCCACATCTCGTGATAAGGCGGCCAAACCTGCAGGCGCCGCTCCATCCACAGGCGCACCTCCCACCACAGGCCGTACGCGGGATATCACGTGTTTTCATTGCAGCGGATGTGGCCACATAGCTCGGGATTGCCCGAACACGCGCACTTTGATCATTCGTGATGATGGTGGATACTCATCCGCCAGTGATTCCAAGGATAATCAACATACTATGCTTGCCACTGACCATGCAGTGAAGACAGATGTACATGTCAACCTGGATGACGCCGATAGGTATGAAACTCTTATTGTGCAGCGTGTCCTCAGTGCACAGGTCGCCCCGCCCGAGCAGAATCAGCGACACACCCTTTTCCACACAAAGGGCGTTGTGCAGGAGCGGTCGATTCGCATCATCATCGACAGTGGCAGCTGCAACAATTTGGCGAGCACCACGCTAGTTGAGAAATTGTCTTTACCCACTCGTAAGCATCCGAATCCGTATCATATTCAATGGCTTAATGATGGTGGCAAACTTAAAATAACTCAATCAGTGCATGTTCATTTTTCCATGGGTGCTTATTCTGATTTTGTTGATTGTGATGTCGTTCCCATGGAAGCATGTTCCTTGTTACTTGGTAGGCCTTGGCAGTATGATACTGATAGCTTGCATCATGGTCGTTCGAATCATTATTCATTCATGTTTAAGGGTCAGAAAATAATTATACATCCCATGACACCTGAACAAATTCTTAAAGATGATATTGCTAGAGCTGCTAAAACTGCTAAACAACCTGCACCATCACCATTGCTCAATTCTGAAATCAAGTTGCATGCCCCAGTTTTACTTGCTACACGTGCTGATCCTGCTGAATACTATGATGCTGAACTGCCTTGCTATGCACTAGTATGCTCTAGTTTGCTCGTTTCACTTGATGCTGCACCCTCGTTGGATGTTCCCCCTGTGGTTGCTAACCTTTTGCAGGAGTATGCTGATGTTTTTCCCAAAGACTTGCCACCGGGTCTCCCACCACTCCGTGGCATTGAGCACCAGATTGACCTCATCCCAGGCGCCCAGCTTCTGAATCGCACCCCGTATCATACAAACCCGGATGAGACAAAGGAGATCCAGCGTCAAGTACAGGCATTGCTTGACAAGGGTTACATTCGTGAGTCTCTCAGCCCTTGCTCAGTTCCTGTGTCACTTGTTCCCAAAAAAGATGGATCCTGGCGTATGTATGTAGATTGTCGTGCTATTAATAACATTACCATTCGTTATCGATATCCCATACCACGACTCGATGATATGCTAGATGATCTTAGTGGTGCCATTATTTTCACAAAGATTGATTTGCGTAGTGGTTACCATCAGATTCGCATGAAACTAGGAGATGAATGGAAAACGGCTTTCAAAATGAAATTTGGCTTATATGAATGGTTGGTTATGCCGTTTGGATTGACTAATGCTCCCAGCACCTTTATACGCTTAATGAATGAAGTTCTCAGGCCTTTCATTGGATTGTTTGTTGTTGTCTATTTTGATGATATTCTCATTTATAGCAAATCCATGGAAGAACATTTAGAACATTTGCGTGCTGTTTTTGATGTGTTGCGTGCAGCTCAGTTGTTTGGTAACATGGACAAATGCATCTTTTGCATGCAACGTGTCTCGTTTCTTGGCTATGTTGTTACCCACAGGGCATTGAGGTGGATAGCAGCAAGATCGACGCCATTCGAGAGTGGCCTACACCGACGACAGTCACACAGATTCGGAGCTTTCTTGGACTTGCAGGTTTCTATCGCAGGTTTGTCCGTGATTTCAGTTCCATTGCTGCACCTCTCCATGAGCTTACAAAAAAGGGTGTGCTGTTTGAGTGGCGTGATTCACAAGAGGAGGCATTCAACATGTTAAAAGATAAGTTAACACATGCTCCTCTATTGCAATTGCCTGATTTTGATAAGATATTTGAGCTTGAATGTGATGCCAGCGGTATTGGGTTAGGTGCTGTTTTGTTACAAGAAGGAAAACCTGTTTCTTATTTTAGTGAAAAATTAAGCGGTGCTAGCTTGAGATATTCTACTTATGATAAGGAACTTTATGCTTTAGTGCGCACTTTGCAAACATGGCAGCACTATCTTTAGCATCGCGAGTTCATTATTCATTCTGATCATGAGGCTTTAAAACATATTCGTACTCAAACAAATCTGAACTGTCGTCATGCTAATTGGGTAGAGTTCATTGAGTCTTTTCCGTACATCATTAAACATAAGAACGGGAAGGAAAATGTCATTGCTGATGCGTTGTCTCATCGATATACTATGTTGTCCCTGTTAGATTTTCACATCTTTGGATTACAGACCATAAAAGATCAATATGTTGACGATACTGATTTTAAAGATGCTTTTGCTCATTGTATGAATGGGAAACCGTGGGGCAAATTTCATATGCAGGATGGGTTCCTGTTTCGCGCTAACAAGCTGTGTATTCCAGCAAGCTCAGTTCGTCTTTTGTTGTTACAGGAAGCGCATGGTGGTGGTCTCATGGGACACTTTGGCATTTTCATGACACATGAGGTGTTGGCTGCCCATTTCTGTTGGCCTCGGATGCGTCCTGATGTTGAGTGCCTTGTCGCACGTTGCACTACTTGTCAGAAAGCTAAGTCACGCCTGCACAACCATGGTTTGTATATGCCTTTGCCTGTTCCTACCTCTCCTTGGCTTGATATTTCGATGGACTTTGTTTTGGGATTGCCTAAAACTAAGAAGGGGAGGGACATCATTTTTGTGGTTGTTGATCGCTTTTCCAAAATGGCTCATTTTATACCTTGTCATAAGACTGATGATGCTAGCAATGTTGCTGAATTGTTCTTTAGATAGATTATTCGTTTGCATGGTATTCCAAATACAGTAGTCTCTGATCGTGATGCTAAGTTTCTCAGTCATTTTTGGAGGTCACTATGGAAAAAATTGGGAACTAAATTGCTGTTTAGCACAACTTGTCACCCTCAGACTGATGGGCAAACTGAGATGGTTAATCGAACTTTGTCAACCATACTTAGGGCTGTTTTAGACAAAAATTTGACCCGTTGGGAGGATTGTTTGCCTCATGTTGAGTTTGCTTATAATCATGCAAAGCATTCTTCTACACAGATGTGTCCCTTTCAGGTTGTGTATGGTTATATTCCTCGGGCACCTGTTGATTTGTTTGCTTTTAAAACTGAGGACGATCTCCACATCAATGCGATTGCCCGTGTTGATCAAATGATTTGCTTGCATGAACAAACTCATCAAAATATTGCTGCTGCTAATACTAGATATCAGGTGGCGGGTAGTAAAGGGCGCAAACTTGTTACTCTTGAACCTGGTGATTTAGTTTGGTTGCATTTGCGGAAGGATCAGTTTCCTACTTTGCGACGTTCTAAATTGATGTCTCGTGCTGCTGGTCCTTTCAAGATACTAACCAAAATTAATGATAATGACTATGTTCTTGACCTACCTCTGGAGTTTGGTGTTTCCCCTACTTTTAATGTCACAGATTTGAAGCTGTATGCGGGAGAATATGAGGAATTGCCGTTGAGGATGACTTCAATTCAAGAAGGGGAGGATGATGAGGACATGAACACCGACACGAGTACATCTACACCAGCAGTTGATGAAGACATGAACACCGACACGAGTACATCTACACCAACAGTTGATGAAGACATGAACACCGACACGAGTACATTTACACCAGCAGCACCATCTCCTGCGCCACCAGCGGACACACTCCAGGCACCGCTTTCAGGGCCAATTACTCAGGCCCGTGCACGAGAATTAAATTACATATTGCTGTTGAAGAATGAAGGCCCAGAAGAATAATCGATGGCCCACGTGGGAGGTTAGGGAAGGCAGGCGGCCTTCCCCCTTTCTGTCATGGCCTCCCACATGGGAGAGGCGCGCCCCCCCTCCTGGAGTCGCGCGGCCTCCCCCTCCTCCCGTGCGTTTGCCGCCAGGGGATACCCCCTTCTATTTTTCCCATCTATATTAGAGAGAGTCCTAGATAGATTAAAAACTCGAGTTTGTTTACATCTAGCTTTTGCTACTTCCGAACAGCCGCTACGCGCTGCCTACGTGTAATTCAGACTCCACCTTCGAGTGACTTAGTGATTGCTCGCCTCAGATTCTTGTTCATTCTTCGATTGCGTGCAAGGATTGATCTTCGTGATCAGGCTGATCTTGCGCTGACAAGGTTGGTAACCATCGGGAGTTGGTTCAGCGATTGCATTGGCGCTTCGAGTCTTGCTCGTCGTAGTCGGATCGTGAGGGTCAACAACCACCAGATCGAAATTATCTTCACTCACCGAAAGATCGGGCACTCCGACTCTATCACATGGGTGATTTGTTCATGTGTTCTTCACTTGTTCATCATTTAGAGGCTCATGTTCTTGATGAACAAGGTCTTTCGATCCAGATGACGAGTGACTTATACATGTCTTCGGTGTCACATCCTGAAATTTCCCAATTTCAGGATGTGAATAGAGAGAATGACTAAATAACAATTTTCCATACTTTTAAAAATTTTCCAACATTTATTTTCTTTACAAGAAATACAGAATAGGAAAAGTCTTTGTTTGATTTCCTAAAATAAATAAGTTGATTCAATGTGAGTTGCATTCATACCGATGCATCTTGGTGTTTCATGGGTGAAAAAGGTTTTTAAATGCATTTAGGTGCTGTCCAAATCCTTTTGGGAATTTTCTGGGATTTTTTCAGAATTAATTCTCATTTTCCCTGAGCTTATTCTATTTATTAGAAGGCTCTAAAATCTTTTTCATGAGCTCCAAATATTTTATTTGGATTTTTTGTGTCCCAATGTGTCTCTGGGATTTTTCCTGGAATTTTGGGAATTTTCTGAGTATTTTTTCGTGCTTTAAAACATTTTCTAGAATTTCCTGGAATTGTTTTCGCACTTAAAATATTTTCGGAAAATAATAAAGAAATCTATTCCTATCCTTTCAGCCCAGCAATCGAAGTCCGGTTATGCTCCCTTAACTTCTTTGCTTCGCCTGCACCGCCTTTCATCAAGCCCACCTTGCCTCAGCACAAGCAGCCCATCTCTCTTTTGTGGCCTAACACTGGAAGTCTCGAAATGCTTCTCAGACTCCTCCTTTCGGTTTGGGCCGAGCCCGAAGGCCCGACCTAGTCCACATCGGCCCGGCCACACGCCCGCGGAAGCCCATCCGGGCCCAATCCCCGGCCAAGGCGAGTCCATGGCGGACACGGCCTGCGCCGCCGCTGGTTCTTGGTGTGCGCGCCAAGGTGCGGCCGCCCCTGAGCCCTATAAAGCTGCGCCGCCCGAGCTCCCGCGTGCCCTAGCTCCCTCCGCCGCCCTTGCGCCATCGCCCGCCGCCCAGTCCTGTGCCGCGCGCGCCGCCCGCCGGAGTGCCAAGCTCGCTGTCGGGTCGCTGCTCGGTCCGCCGGCGTAGAGCCCCACCGGAGGAAGCCAGAACCGCAACGAGCTTCCCTGTGCCGCGCCGAAGTCGTCACCCCCTTCCCCGCCGTTGGAGGACCCCTGGAACGCCGCCATCCATGGGAGGCCGAGCCGGCCGCTGTGACCTTCCGCCCGCCGCCGAATTCCGACCACCACGGTCCGTCCCCAGCACCGGCGAGTTTCTCTCCGTGTCCGTCTCGTCCTCCTCTTTCAATTTCGTGCCTCACCAGAGCTTCCAGGCCACTGGAGCACCACCGCACGTGAAGTCCCGAGCCGGCCGCCACTGTCATCCGCCGCCGGCCAAGATTCCGCTCGTCTCCGTCCGTATCCGCCGCCGGTGAGCACCCCCACGTGGTTCCCCACACCTCCTCTACCTCCCGCGCCGCCCGCATAGGCCCCTGGCTCGCCGGACTGCCGGCAGTTTGAACCGCCAGTGCTGCCGTCTGCCTGAAATCAGAGGAGGAAGAAGACCCCTGCGGTTTTGCAGTTAGGCCCCCGACCTTTCCAGTGATCCCTAGATCTGTTCCATGTGTCTTGGCAAAACTGCAAGAAACCCCCTGGATCTAATAGATTCCCTGGATCCAATCCAATCTGAAGTCTTTGCATGAAAGCCCTCAGGTTTATATACATAATTATGTTTATACCCTCAGTTTCTCGCAGATGTACCCCTGAAAGTTTCTAATCTTTACCAGCAAGTCCCTACACCTTTGAAAATCCATATCTTTCATGTTTTAGCTCCGTTTTAATCCGTTCAAGTTGCGGTAGGTTCATAACAAAATAAAATGCGCGTTAGTGGTGTGTTTTCATCATGCTTGTTTTCTGAAAATTAATTTAATATTAATTTTGTTAATTTCTTTTAAGCATGCCTTTTCTAAATAAAAGATACATAGTGCTATACACCGTTTTTCATAATCAATATTAATTTGATTAATAATTACTTCACATGCTTTTGTAAATAAAATCTAATTAGATCTTTATCTCGGTTTTTCATAAACAAATATTAATTTGTTTAATAGTTAATTAATCTTTTCTAATTAAAAGTTGATTAGGCTTTTACTCCGGCTTTATAAATAAATGTTAATTTGATTAATACTAATGTAATTATGTTTTCAATAATAATATGATCTACTCGAATCATAAAGTCACGTTTAGATTATTCATATAGTTTATCTTTTCCAAGTTAAATGTTTAATTGGAATGATTATTACTTGAAGTTTTATAAATAAAACTTGACTAGGTTATATACCCCATATTTTGCAAATAAAATTTAATTTGCATTAATTCTAACTTAGGGTATTTTATATCCTTTACATACCTTTTGCTAATTAAAATAAACATAGCTCGCATAGTCTGTCATGTCACATATGAAATAGTTCGATAGACGTTCTTTATCAAGCTCTATCTCAGTGCGTCTTGTTCTAGATCTTTCCGGCCCCGGTTTATGCTCAATCTTCCACAACCATCTCTTTTAAGCTAACCAAGCCTTTCTCTTCTAAGCACGTTTTGTGTGCTTTAGTGATCCAGAGAATCGAGCCTATCAATTAGTGCGTTCTTTTAAAGCTTTGATTTGATTGGTGCATTGTTCTTAGTTTGCTTGTTTGTTTGCTTTGTATAATTGTGCCAATGGTTGATGCGAGTAGAATAAATGTGGTTCGACAACTTTGAAGAGCATGAAGATGAAGATATTCTGAGCAACTACTCTGTGGTTAAAGGCAAGTGTGTCCCTGTTCTTTTGACCTAATAACTTTATTAATCACTATTGCATATGCCTGCATTTAATTTGATGGGTCCCAATAAGGTTCATCCTAGTCTTTCTTATCATTCCTTGACAACCTGGATTTACATTTATGTTGGGTAGCTATGCTTAGTTGCTATACTTGGGTTATGGTGGTTTTTATGAACATTAATGTTACACATGCTTTATCTTTATGTTATATCTCTGGTTGCTTAATACAAGACTACATGCTTAATTGGAACATGGAGAACCACCCAGGAAAACAGTACAACCACATTCCAAACGGCTCTGGCTTGGCCCAGTAATTAGAGACTCTAGTTTGGGGTAATCTTACCGAAAGGGCAAGGGGCTCATAGGTTGTGCGATGGCTTGTCCAGCCAAGTGGTACGCCACTTGGGGGAGGGTTCATCCCCTTATGGGGAAACCTTAGCGGTTTACCACTTATTAGGGAATCTTTGTAAAGGCCTCGTAGCGTCCCTATGCAGCCACACCTCAGTAGTGTGGTATGGTGCCTGATCAGCATCGCGTGGTTGGGTCTAAAGTTCTTCGGAGCTTTTACGCAACTTGTGGTGAAAGTGTACAACCTCTGCAGAGTGTAAAACTAATCGATTAGTCGTGCTCACGGTCAAGAGCGGCCTGGACCCTCACATGATAATTGAACTTGAAGATGGACTTAAATTGTGGTTATGGCTATGCTTGCCATATTCTTATGGTGTATCACATACCTCTATGCTTAATGTGGGTTGGTATAAACTTATACTTTATTAGTAATCAGGTGCTAATAAAATTTGACCAACTAAAATACTAAATGCTTAGAGCCCAGTCCACTATAAAGCCTTTGCATTCATACTTTCCCCACACTTGCTTAGTACGATGAGTGGTCACCCTTGCTATAAACAATGTTGCTCAGAAAGAGGAAGCTGCTATAGAGTTTGCTGAAGATGTTGCTAGTTCTAGGTGTACACAACCCCCACTCGACTGCTTGTGGAGTTTGGTGCCTTCGTTTCCAGGATTAAGCGTAAATCTCTGATAATCTTCCTTTTTCTTACGTGATACTATTTCTGTATTCACTTATATGTCACTATATGCATGAAACTTGATCCTGGCATGCATATAGTTATGCACTTGGTTTTCTTTGGAAAAACAGGTGTGACATTCGGTGTTTGTTCATAAGTTAGAGGCTTGTGTTCTTCACAAACACGACCCTTTGATCTTGTTGAATAGACATAGGAAAGCACAAATCCGTTTGTGTACCTAGCCTAGTTTGATCTAGTTAGATCCCATGTTTGTGTTGTATGAAGTTCGTGCTCAAGCTACGGAACTCGGTGTAATTGGCCGGTTTACCTAGCGGCTCTGACCTGGATCACAATAGCCCAGGCCGGTCAGGGTCCTGCTAACAACGTAAGCGTTGTGCTTGGGTTGCGTAGCTATGTTGCTTATGAGTGTATCCCACGGTTTGACTTGGGGTAGGCCGCGATGGTGACAGCCGTTGGACCCTTCCGGAATCCCTCACGTTCAGATACGCTGTAGGAGTCTAAAGTCTAACAACTGGAGTCGTGCGTAAGTGACGCGGTTAGCTCCCCGTTTGTACCTAGGTGCTTGAGCCAGCAGTCATGCAATGCTAGTGTGTATCTAACTCATCTGACTAACTTTGTGTTTAGTACCTTAGAACCTAGAACTAACTCGTATGTTGCCTCCTAAGCCTAGGACCTTTAGAGAGATTGTGTTTGTGTGTTCACACTACCAACTCATCTATCATACCTTACCCCTGTACTTGAGTGTCTGGTTTGTTTCCGTCTATGATTTATACTCATTGCAATAGTGTTGAACTTGTTAATCCGCCCAGCCTTCCTTGGATTCGATACCCTTTGGAATACTCCTTTGGGGAAATGCTACAATGGTACTTCCGTGCGCTTGCGGAGTCTTGTAATCGTTAGGATTACCATTTGGTTATTTCTGGCATCGTTGCTAGGAACTCATAACTTAGCATCGAGGTTAAGAAATACCAACAAGTATTTTTGGCGCCGTTGCCGGGGAAGGCTAAGGATAGCATGTCAACACTTTGCAAATGTTTATAATCATGACAGGGATGAAATACTTCTCAATGCAGGCTAACCTTGATTGTCTTCTTTGTCTATTGATGATGAAGACAGGTGGTGTATGACTGGTTTCGACTTACCGCCGAATTTCACTGAAGATCCTGAGTCACTCGTAAGGAGAGATAGAACTCATTTCGGTTCTCCCCAGCGTGTACGTATGGAAGTCGACCAAGCTTCTTTTGTGCCATCTACATCAACTCCTATGGCCAATCAAGAGAAGACTCTTCACGAGTACTCTGCTCCAAAGAAAACCAAGTGCATAACTATATGTATGCCAGGATCAAATTTCATACATATAGTAGACATCAGTACAAAATCACGTAAGAAAAAGGGAGATTATCAGAGTATTACGCTAAATCCTGGAGACGATGGCTCCAAACATTACAGGCAGTCGACTGGGGGTTGCGTACGCGTAGAACTCAGCAACATCTTCAGCAAACTCCATAGTAGCTTCCTCTTTCTGAGCAACATTATTTATAGCAAGGGTGAGCACATGTCGTACTCAGCAAGTGTGGGGAAAGTATGAATGCAAAGGCTTAAACAAGGAATGGCTGATAGGTTGACTGCATTAAGCAATTTTAGTTGGTCAAATTTTATTTGCACCTGATTACTAAGTCATAAATATGTACCAACCCACATTAAGCATAAAGGTAAGATATGCCATAAGCATATGGCTAACAGAACCAGAAACCACGATTTAAGTCCATCTTCATGTTCAATTATCATGTGAGGGTCCATGCCGCTCTTGACTGTGAGCACGGCTAATCGATTAGTTTTACACACTGCAGAGGTTGTACACTTTCACCACAAGTCGCGTAAAAGTCCCGAAGAACTTTGAACCCAACCATGCGATGCTAGCCAAGCATCATACCACACTACCGAGGTGTGATTGCATAGAGACTGTACGAGGCCTTTACAAAGATTCCCTAATGTGTAGCAACCCACTAGGTTTCAGGACGAAGCAGGGCATAAAGCTCCCTAGCAAGTACCGTGTCTTAGCAAAGCCCAACTCCCCGCCAGAGCAGGTCTATACCCCATCAACGCCTCCCCATTGGCCCCTTTTAGGTAAGATCACTACAACACCCAGGTTTCTAATTATTCGGCCAAGAAAGAGCCATATGTCGTGTGGTTGTACTGTTTTCCTGGGTGGTTCTCCATGTTCCAATTAATCATTGCGATCTTGTATTAACTAGAGATATATCATAAGAGTAAATCAAGTTCATAATTAAGTTCATTAAACCACCATAACCCAGAGTATAGCAGCTAAGCAAGACTACCCAACAGAAAGGTAAACCCAGGTTGACAAGGAATGATAATCAAAACTAGGCAAACCTTAATAGGACCCATCAATATTAATGCAAAGCAATGCAATGAGTGATTAAAAAATTATTGGGACAAAAGAACAAGGACACACTTGCCTTTCACCAAAGATTTGTTGCTCAGAATATCTTCACCTTCATGCTCTTCAAAGCTTCTCGGACGACGTTCAATCTACTTGCAACAATCATCGGGCACAAGCATACAAAGAAAACAACCAAGCAAACTAAGAACAATGCACCAATCAAAAGAAAAGATTAAAAAATGCACTAAAGGATAGGCTCAATTCTATGGATCACTAGCACATAAACTGTGCTTAAAGGGAAAGGTCTAATTAGATCCACATGGTTTGAGCTTCAGATAGACTTGGTCAAAAAGAGATACTGAGATAGAGCTGATAAAGAACGGCGAACGATCGAGTTGCATATATGTACATAAAGGACTATAAGCTTAGGTTCGTTTTAATTAGCAAAACAAATATAAAGGATATTTCAGAAATAAAATACCCTATGTTTATATTAATGCAAATTAAACTTTATTTGCAAAGCCGATGTAAAGAACTAGTCAAATTTTATTTATAAATGTTCATGTGCCAATTATACCAATTAAACACTTTACTTAGAAAAAGTAAACAACTAAATGAATGAAAACATATGCTGCGTTGAGCTAAGCACACTTTATTTAGAAAACACATGCATGTTGTCATTAGTCTAGTTAGTGTTTATTATAAAAGACGGTGTAAAAGCCTAATCAACTTTTAATTGAAAAAGTTAATTAATTATTAAACAAGTTAACATTTGGTTTATGAAAACCGAGTTAAAGATCTAATTAGATTTTATTTACAAAAGAATGTGATAAATATTAATGAAATTAAAATTTATTGCAAAACGGTGTAGAACACTATATAGTTTTTAATTAAAGAAAGCATGTAAACTAGGTATTAAACAAAATTAATATTACATTAATTTTCAGAAAACATACATGATGAAAACTTACTACTAACGTGTGCTTTACATTATTATGAACCTAACGCAACTTGAACGGATTAAAACGGAGCTAAAACATGGAAACTAAGAGCAAAACAAGATGATAAGGGCCTAGATGTGATTACTATAGATATAAGGGGCTACTAGATAAGATTGGCAAGACACATCCAACAGTGCTCGCGAATAGATCAAAGATCAGGGTTGAATCTATAAAAGGGCTCGAGTTGGATCTAATTGCAGGGACCTAATAGATCTAGGGGGTTATTTGTAGATCTGCATAGACACAAGAAAAGAAAATACGGATTACAAGGAACTGCAGGGACCTAAACACAAAAGGGAAGGGGCTTTCTTCCTCCTCAGGTCAGAAGCAGACGGCGGCTCTGGACAGCCGAATCGCCGGCGCTCCGGTGACCTACTGGCTCGGGTGAGGCGTGGAAAAGGAAGAGAAGGTCAAGGTGGTTGAGTGGAGCGGCTCACCGATGGTGGAGATGAAGGGAGGCGGCCGGAATCGGAGCTGCAGCGGCGGCGGCTCTGTCTTCGCCCACGGGTGGCGCTCCGGTAAATGGTTCACGATGGGAACTGGCAGAACGGGTTCGGCTCGGCGAGGGGATGCTTGTGGTGGTGTCACCCTCCTCCAGCGGATGAAGACCGCGGCGAAAATCGACGACGACCACCGGCGGGTGTCCGGCGAATGGCGTGTGACGGCGCGGCGTAGGATTGGGCGGCGGAGGCAGCTAGGGCACGCGGGCAAGGTGGCGGCGTCTTAAATAGGGCCGAGGGCACGACTTGGCTTGGCACGCACGCCAAGGATGGCGGCGGCGGCGTCCTGGCCGTGCCCGCCATGGCTGCTACAACGGGCCCAAATGGGCTCCAGTGGGCTGGCTGGGCCGGGACGGGTTGCGGGTCGGGCCTTCGGGCTCGGCCCAAAAGGATAGGTTTTGATTTATTTTTTTTCTGAATTTATTTTTAATACGAAAACAATTCCAAAAAAATCTAGAAATTGTTTTAAAGACACGAAAAATACTCAGAAAACTCCAAAAATTCCAGGAAAATTCCCAGAGATAGATTGGAGCACGAACAATCCAAGTAAAGTATTTGGAGCTCATGAAAAGAATTTTAGAGCCTTCTAATAAATAGAAATAGCTCGAGAAAAGTGAGAATAAATTCCGGAAAAGTCCAAAAATTCCCAGAAGGATTAGGTCAGCACCTAATCGTATTTTAAACCTTTTGCACTCATGAAACACCAAATGCGTCGGCATGAATGCAACACACACATTGAACCATTTATTTAATTCAGAAAAACAAACAAAGACATTTTCCTATAAAGAAAATAAATGTTGGAAAAATTTTAATATTGTGAGAACATTATTGTTTAATTATTCTCTCTATTCACATCTAGAAATTCGGAAATTTCAGGGTGTGAGAGCGCCCGGAACCCGTCTCCGTCTGCCGAGGCTCCGGTCTTGGTTTTGTGGCTCAACCAAGTAACCCGACGGTTTTGTGGTGAACCGCCAAAAACCCCGCGTGCAGACTCTGGTCGTGAGCCGCTACCCTGCACCGGCTCTAGTCGATGACTTCGTCTTGCTTTTCTTGCTACCATGCGGCCCGCACTTGATCTCGTTCGGCCACCGGGTCCATCGAGCCGAGCCTAGTTGTGTCTCCACTCCTCGGAGGCCTTGCAAGGCTAAGACCTTTTGCTCCCACTCTTCACCTGCACCAAGACAAATCAAGCCACAACCTGCACCTGCAATACTCGGCCAAGAGTCAGTCCACACCACGTTGTCAATTACTCATCACACCAGGGAGTGACCATCCACCGGTTCTCGGACGCTCCGGTCCTCAATCTCCCCCTTGATTAGTGCATTGACAACACACATAGTAACCAATTCAGAGAAAAAGAGAAAAAGAAAAGAAACGAACTAAAAAACTCAAATAAGTGATCAAAAGCTTGACAAAAGCCAAAATAGGATCACTTGAGAGAGAAAAATCTCGGTCCCCTAAGACAAGGGTAACGGCGTGACACAACCGAAATAAAATGCTCCAAACTTGCCGACTCCTCAAGGTGAGGCAAAAGGGATCGAAACCATCGGCAAAAGAGCACAACTAAAATCAGGCGACAAAGAGCTCCCAAAACACATGAATGCAAGCTCCACCTGAACGAATGCATTTCTCCCAATTTTTCTCCTCCTTGATGCAAAACTCCCCCTGGATGCATGAATTGGGTACTTTCCTCCCCCTTGTTGGTAATGCATGAATCAAGTCTACAAATACAGGCATGTGCTTCTCAAATAGACAAAGAGCATTACAACATGCTAAAAATGAGACATAGACAAGCAAGATTGCCACAAATTCTGTACAAACATCGCCAACAAAATAGATAGGAACATATAAGCAAAATAAAGCATTTTTCACAAAATTTCCCTCTCATGAGCATAGGACCTCAACATGGTCAAAATGAGCACAAACAACATATAGCCCACAAACTTTATGCAAGGTCACAAGTTCTCATCACAAGGTCATCACAAACACCTACAAGCTATCTCATGTCATGTCAAAGCCACCGAGCCATGTGTCCACTTCTAAAAATGAGACTTCTCAATGGTGAACATCATGCAACGGTTTACCACCCAATATAAGGAATTTAAAGCAAACTTGATATGGAAGCATATTATCCAAGCACAAGCATTTCATATACCAATTTTTAAATTTAAGAATGGTACATGAAGTGCCTTTGCGGCAAAAAGAACCTTAGGCTTCTCCACAAGGTAACATGTAGGCTAAACATTCATGATGACAAATGGGTATTTGACCCCAAATGAAAAGAGCATGATTCCCAAGCACAAATTAAGCAAGATATAGTCATATGAGCACAATTTGAGCATGAAAGGCATTCAACTCACAAGAGAGGAACATATATAGTATTTTCGCAAAAGTAAGCCATCCACATACATATACATCCCAAAGCTACCAAGAGCATAGCTATACATCACAGGAGCTTGACTAGCAAAGTCATAAGCTCACATCCAGCATATCATAGTTATCAGTGTATATAGGAGAAGCACATCTCTAAAGCATAAGATACAAATGCAGTCTATGATACAAACATGCAAACATGATATGATACAAGAATGAAAAAGCAACATGCATATGTACATCAGACTCCCAACCGAAGCTCAAAAAGGAAAAACCACACCAAGCTCCCCTCGCAAACAAGCAAATGTAGCTTGGTCCAAAGGCTTTGTCAGGATATCCGCGAGCTGTTTCTCGGTTGGCACATGGATGAGGTCTATGTTTCCCTTCTCAACATTGTCTCTCAGGAAGTGGTACCTCACCTCTATATGTTTGGTTCTAGAGTGTAGCACGGGATTTTTGGCAACACTAGTGGTACTCGTGCTATCACACATGAGAGGAACATGGGTACACTCCTCAGCAAAGTCACACAGCGTGTATGTGATCCAAAGCAGCTGGGAGCAACAACTAGCGGCAGCTACATACTCGGCTTCTATGGTAGACTGAGCTACACTTGACTGTTTGCGAGAAGACCAAGAAACAAGTGAGGAACCCAAAAACTGACATGTCCCCGAGGTTGACTTCCTATCGACTTGACACCACGCAAAATCGGCATCCGAAAAACCATGAAGCGAAAGGGAAGAGGACGCCGATTACCAAAGACCAAGCTCAGGAGTGTAACGAAGATACCTGAAAATCCGCTTGACGGCCTGCCGATGTGAGTCCTCGGCGATGCCTAAAAACGAGCGCACAGACACACGGAAAACTGAATGTCTGGCCTCGTCGCCGTCAAGTACAAAGAGGGAGCCCATCATGCTCCGGTACTCCTTCTGGTCCACGGGCTCTCCGTCCTCATCCGCATCCAGCGTTGTAGTCGTACTCATTGGTGTCGACAAGGGCTTCGAGTCATCCGTCTTGAACTTCTTGAGGATGTCCTTCGTGTACTTGGCTTGATGCACAAAGGTTCCCTCCATCGCCTGCTTGATCTGAAGCCCGAGAAAGAACTGCAATTCTCACATCATAGACATCTCGAATTCTTTGCTCAAGTCCTCTGCAAACCTTGCAACCAAAGAGTGAGACGAGCCTCCAAAGACAATATCAGCCACATACACCTGAACAATTAGGATATCATCGCCCTATCTGAGGAGAAAAAGAGTCTTATCTACTTTGCCCATCTCAAACCCCTTGCTGAACAAGAACCCCCTCAAATAGCCATACCATGCCCAGGGAGCTTGTTTCAGCCCATACAACGCCTTCCTCAGCCTATACACTCGGTGGGGAAACTCAACACTCTCAAAACCCGGTGGTTGCTTCACATATACCTCTTCCTCCAAAAACCCATTTAAAAAGGCACTCTTCACATCCATTTGGTACAATTTGAACCGTTTAGCCATAGAAATGGCTAGAAGGATCCTAATCGCCTCCAAACGGGCTACAGGAGCAAATGTCTCCTCATAGTCTATCCCCTCCTTCTGACTACAGCCCTGAGCAAACAACCTCGATTTGTTTCTCACCACCTCACCATTCTCACTCTCTTTGTTCTTCCACACCCATTTTGTCCCAATAGGTTTGCAATGTGGTGGTGGCTCTACCAACTCCCAAACTTGGTTTCTCTCAAAGTTTTCTAACTCCTCATGCATAGTGTTCACCCAATTAGGATCAGAGAGTGTGTGTCCAATGAGGTTGTTCGGCTGGCATATCTCGGCTTATCTCGGCTTGTTTTGGCTTATTTCCTCTCACTAAATACTATTCATTCTACCAGCTGAGCACTATTCATTCTACCAGCCGAACACCCTCATTGTCTTTCGGCTTAAAGGTAGCAACAAAAGCCAAATGAGCAAAGTGAGAAACATTCCTAGACCTTGACCGTGTCGTACATTCCTTGATGTCACCGATGATTTTTGAGGGAGGTTGATCAACTTGAATGCGCCTCGGTGCCTCTCGCCTATAGACGACCTCCCCCTCAACAGCAGCTTCCACTTGATCTTGCTGGATCGTTGTCGGTGTAGGGGATGGGCCATCCTGCACTGTAGTCGTCGTAGTGGAAGTAGAGAGTACATGCGTGGCTGGAGCTTCACCATCATCACCATCATCATCTCAAGCATCATCCTCCTCATCCTCAAAGATCTTCTTCCCAATTTCGTTGTCACCTGCACACTCAAAGACAAACGAACTGCATGGTTGGGTCTCGTCGAAGGTAACCTCGCAAGTTTCCATGACTAGGTTAGTATCAAGGTTGAGCACCCGAAATGCTCGAGAATGACTAGCATAACCCAAAAAGATGCCATCGGAGGACCTCGACTCAAACTTATCAAGTCTACCCTTCTTGAGAATAAAGCACCGAAAATCAAAAGCCCTGAAATGGCTCACTCTAGGTGCTCGCCCGTGCATGAGCTCATAGCACGTCTTGTTCAAGAAGGCCCGAAGAAAAATCCGGTTCCCAACATGATACGCGGTATTCACCGCCTCAGCCGGGGCACTCTAACTAGAGCGCGCTGCAAACCTACACAACGACCGATTTCCCGACAGGTGATTCGTTCTTTTTTTTCCTCTGCCCGTGCCCGTCCAACGGCATTTCCTCTTTGGCCATCCATCTTGGCCCCACACGTAAGCACACATTGCCGTCATTCATTTGTGCACCAACTTGCATCGTGCGTATTTTGTTTGTTTTTTCTTCCTAGCATTGTAGCACACACCTGTTATAAAAAAATCAAGAAGTTAATTAACCACACAATGCATACTTGTCCCCCCCAAATGAGAAGATATGCATATAACTTATATTTAAAATTTATATATATATTTTTCTTAAAAAATTATATATATAATTTATGCGAATTACTTATTCAAAAGGCAAAACTTATGCATATAAATGCATATAATTTTTCCTTAATGAAAAAGATATGTATAACTTATAGACATAAATTTGATGCATAACTTTTTGCCCTATGAACAATTTATGTGCATAATTTTTTTCCCATGACAAGCTATGCACATAACTTTTTTGTAATGATAATTTATGCTTGTAATTTTTTTCTTAATGAAGAGTTATGCACATAACTTTGACCTTAACGATGAGTTATACGGATAACTTTTTCTCTAGTAATGAGTTATGCATATAACTTTGACTCTGACGATGAGTTATGCACATAACTTTTCCTTAACGACGAGTTATGCATGTAACTTTTTTTCCTGGTGATGAGTTATGCTGATAACTTTTTCTAAAAAGCAATATGTTCGCATAACTTAATTTTTCTAGCAACAAGTTAAGAGCACGTACAGAAAAATGAAAAAGGAAAGGAATCTCGATATACACGTATAATATTTAATTGAGGACAAGGCTAATTTACAGCCGGCTGTAAATTAGGCAAACGTATAGCCGGCTGCTTTTTTTAAGCAAGTTGGCCAAAACGATCACTCCACCTTTCCTTTCTTTAGTATACCCCTGACGCGCAGTGGCAAGCCCAACGGATTCACGGTGATTAAAACAACACAGGGTGCTAAGAAAAAATTTGTAACTCTTCGATCGAGCATCAAACCCAAAATCTGAATGCACCATTGTTTTAGTCTCAACAAAAGCTTCGAAACAAGACCACACTTCAATATATTTTGATCCTATTTTTCTCATGCAATACTAAGCAACTTTCCTAAAAGGTAAACGCATATTACAATAAACTCAGAAGCAATTTAGAACAAAATTATAAGCAAGTCAGCATCACCTAGAAGAACACCGGCACACCCAAAAGGGCCAAAAGCCTGCACGCTGCATGCGGTGTTTCATGAGCCACTCAATTTTTCTAACATATCACCGTGACACAAAAATTGAGCCACATGAGGAAGCAATAATGCTAGAAATATTTGTGGAAAAAGGCATGAGCACGAGATTCTAGATTTCATCGCAATCTAATTTTAGGATTTACTATAGCATATGACACAAATAAAAATGCATATTCATGGGGATTGCACTGGTAACCCTCAAAGACCGCAAAATGCACATTGTTGTACTTTATACTTGCATAACAGATAATCTCCTTTCATGAACTGCAATGAAAATGAAATCGATCAAATCAAATTAGCATGTAGCACATAATAAGAAAAACAAGCACAATTTCAAGTAACTTGGTTGAGGTGAAGCACAAGCCTGCATATCCTAATAATCAACTTAATAAAAGGTTGTTAGGAATTGCCTAGCAATTGCATTATTTTGCTTGTTACTGACAAAACATTGCATGATGCGACCCATATAATTGTCAACGAAACTTAGTTTGCACAAATCTGCAACAAAGAAAATTTGTTTGCTCCTACCCATTTTATTACCTAGCACCTGAGCGTAATTATCTACTGAATTTGAGGAATGAAATGCGCGAAATCTAGGTGCATGTGGGAAAGTATACATATAACATGTTCAAGGGATGTTCGCGGGCACAAGTCTATATGCAAAAATACAATCGTTGCATGACACCAATATAGTGATACATACCGCATTGGATGATGACACACTACTGTATAACGTCTCTGTCTTGTAAGCATCATCAAAACTGCAATTGAGTAAGAAACGAAAAGGAAAGACATGAGTTCATAGAGCTGAGTATCAAAAAGCTTCAAAAACCATCATGTTGATCTCAGCAAAAGCTTCAAAACAATATCTCAATTCAGTATATTTTTATCCTTATTTTTCTCATACAATACCAAGCAATTTTGTTAAAATCTAAACGCATGTTACAGTAAACTTGGAAGCAAATTAGAACAAATGTGTAAGCAAATTAACATTATTCATCAAAGCAATGTACACCAGACCTTGGTACATTCATCAGATTCATATGAGCATACTAAAACTGGACTACCAACAGTGCGATAGAAAATACCATGCCCTATTTGTGCATTTGATCCATGGATATAGAATTGTCTGAATTCTAGCAAACTAATGCCTGAATTCTAGCAAACTATTGCCTGAATTCTAACAAGGTGTTGCCTAATTTGTCTGCACATTTGATATGTTTGCAAAAATTTACCCAACTGGGTTTCAAAAATGGATTGATCAGCCAAGGGGCGCCATGAACACATATGCGGCGACTTAACAGTCAGTCAGATAGCACCTCACCTTCTAACATGGGATGTTCCCTCTCCCCGCTCCTCCTCTGCCACTGAATCGTCAAGCCCCTTCACGTTTGAGCGTGCGGGATTCACCTTCGAGCGCGCGCAGTATCCTCCTTCCCTCTCCCTCTTCTGCAAAAGAATTGTGAAGCCTCGAGCATGCGGTCCGCTCCCTCTTCTATGATAGAAACATGAAGCCCCCACTCCCCTGAGTATCGAAAAATCCAACAAATTAACTCGAATCCTCAAAATGAAGACGAAAATCAGTATGCATCTAGCCTACCCCAAAACAAAATGGAACAAAAAATAGAACTGAAAAAACCAAAAAACTTAGGTTTAAAAACTAGGTGCGAAAATAAAGTACTGCTTGTTTTTTATAACATGGAGACAATTTGCTAAATCATTGGAATATTAAGTTGCTAGATTACTGTACTATAATGCCTTTATCTACTATATTTTTGCATGTTAAACTAAATTAAGTTGGTCAGAACTTGCAGTAGCTCATATTAATTTCTTTTACTTGGCATCATAGTACATCTGCAACACACACCACACAGGATCTCTACTCTGATGTAGTGCAATGGAAGGCAGAGGTTCGGTATGGTATTGGGAAATGAATATGGCAGAAGCCAAGAAGTCAAAACCAGATTGCAAAGTACACTCACCTTGTCTGAGATTATGTAGTGGTGATCATCAATACATTGGCAATCCCCGTTCTAGTGACTGAATGATATATCCGCGCTTATGTTGCCATGTTAGGAACAGAGAAGAACACTTGATGATTTTTTGTGTTCTAGATTGACATGGAAGAACATTTTCATGTCAGGACTGAACATGGAAATGATGAAAACTACCAAAGCATAATAAAGATAAGAAGTCCCAAGTGCGGAAAATTCTACCTAACTGGAGCAAGTAAAAATGTCTATCTAGACAAGGCAATGTTTTGCTTGATTAAAAAAAGATCTGCCTAGTTAGTATAGTACTTTTGCCTAGCTGAAACAATAAACTTGCCTAACTTAAACATGTGAAATGCCAAACTAGAGAAAATAGTAATTTGCTTAATTCAACAAAATCATATTTGCTTAATTAAGAATAGTACTTTGCCTATCTAAAACAATAACTTTGCCCAAGTTAAAATTATAAAATGCCAAATTATAGAAAAAAATCAAGAGCCTCAACTGTACTTCATATATTTCAAAAATTAGCCCGTCTTAATGGATAAGTAGTACATGTATACAGTGATGCATTTATAAAACAATCAACACAAAAGAAAGAAACCCCACCCCCTCCCTCTCTAACAGAAATTAAGGTAACATGCAAAAAAGGTATTCTAAATTACATGGGCCGAACAAGGCAAAAACTTGAACTCTACTTAGTACAGTATACTATGTCAATAACCCTGGTTGGATGAAGTCCACCCTGACCTTTTGTAAATAATTGGCAATCCTGAAGACACATGAACATGATATCACCTCCCCTGAACCCATGGGATACTATCATCAGCACCATGCACCGTAAAATCTTAATTGTTGAGGGAATTAATCTAACTTCAGCATTTAGCATGACCAGAAAAACAACATTAACATTAACAATTACCAAATTATTTATTGGTTACTAATTAAGTATATCCTTCCCACATTCCCAGTTCCCACTGCCTTGGGTGAATGCAATTATTAATTTGAAGAAAATAAGATAATGCTTAATGTGATCAATCAGATATCAAGACACCTCTTTGCTAAGATAAATGTTAAATAACAAAAGCATATGGGGGAGGAAAGGACCTTCTAGTTGAGTAGTCACATGGTGATGATTTCCAAAGATGCTCTCTCGGAATGAGTCTCTGATATGCAAACACAGGGAAATTAATACTCAAAATAGAATTATGGCACGCCAAAAATGCTTCATAATGATCCATGACTAAATTTGGAACACTAGAACAAAGCTGAACTAGTTACTTCTGCACCCAACTTTCACTAAATTTTAGACTGCTGATAGACTGAAAACACCACCTAGTACACCCACTATTTGATTTAATTATTCAACCTCTACACAAATCGTTGCTACCAACGTCAGTAATCAAGCAACATAAGGGGGAACCAAGTGCCTACTGATTGATTTAATTCCTCAACCTAACCACCATCACAGTCACCACCAAAACTAGGAATCTAGAAACCGCAGGTGGAATCAAATGAAGGTGAGATTAAAGAGGGGAACCTCTCTGGAGGACAAATCATTTTGCGTATCTGAATTATGAACAGGAACTGATCTAGTCGTATTCACAAATAAAACTCATCCATTCCTTTATAAGAGAAAAAGGGAAATTAATAAAGCTCTAGTTATCTGAACAAGAATCCCTCAACCAACAAATAGACCTCTAGTTCTTATCTAATGAACCAGTATCCCTAAGCTGACAAACTGTGGATTTACACTTCCCATCCACTCTTCGCTGCCAACTTGAATTAGTAATCCACAGAGAAAAAATACCAAGAAAACATCAGTTGTTGGATCCATTTCAGGCAACCAAACAAATGAACAGGAGCTAAAGTACAGTGAGATAACAATGGGAAAGCACAAGGAACCAGACGATTTTACCTTGAGCCTGGAGAATTTTGCAAGAGATTGTCCTGGCGCTCAACACCTGGACATGTCCACAAAGGCAATCTGCGGCGGTGTTCAGGTCGGAGCCGCATAGGTACGGGGCTTCAAGACGCATTGTCGGGCGTGTGCTCGTCACCTGCAACTCGGTGGTTGGCAATGGGCATCGGTAGCTAAACAGATACAACAAAAAATCCCATGTGTGAGCAGCCGACTGGAAGAAATCCCATGAATCAGTGGGAGATTTGTAGATCTAGGCAACAATATCGGTGGGGGTTACCAGGAACTTGGAGGTGGAGACCCATCTGCACATCACCATGCCCGTCTTCCTCCTAATCACTTCATTCAAGCTCGAGCAGACAGGACCATGCCTGTTGACCAGAACATGCCATCAACTCCCACGAGGACGCATCCTTCCTTTACGGCATCGATGAGATGCAGCTGCGAAGCGCCGAGATGAGGGTTGCCCATGTGAGGGGGGAGCAAAATCACTAGACAGGGGGAGGATAGAAACCCTAGAGAGAGAAATGGGAATGAGAAATGGGGACGGCGACGAAGGGAAATCACAGTGTGCTCACCTTCGTGTGCTGGCGCCCTTGGATGTGTGATTGCTCACCGCGCAGGGTTCGCTGACGACGGAGGAGGAGAAATCGCCAGCAAAATCGCCGGGAGGTGAACAGAGAGAGGAACCCTAGAGGGAGAGAGAGGGGCGATGCGAATGGAGAACGATGGGAACCGAACGGGCGCGACATGTTGATTAGTGAGTGCTTAGTTGGGCCCACAGGCGCGTGGAGCAAGTGGGAAGCTCGGTCGATCTGTCTGCGGTCTGCCGCACGTGGACACCGGCTATAGCGAGAGGCTTCATGACAGCCACCTGCCAACAAGTCATTGCGTATAGAAAAACTTGAAAAAAAAGACCCAGCATGCACGTAGGGTGTAGCCATGGGCAGGACGCAGAAAGAGAGAAAGTTGGAAAGGAAACCTGGGTGAGAGAAGCGCGCAATTAATATTTGGTGGGTCCACTCACGTGAACGGAACGGAAAGCAGGCCGAGCGCTCCTAGCGCTCGGGCGCAGAATTAACATTGCGGCCTCAACCCAATATCTCCTCAGCCTCAGAATTAACAACTCGAAAAATTGATGTTCGAGACCCAAATCACGACAAAAAGTTTCGAATCGAGAGTTTTTAAATTCAGTGCCATTGTCGCTACGAATAGCTCGAACAACATCTCCATTCCTATCATTCTTCAACCTCAAGATTAGATCCTTGAAAAAACCAAATGTGTCCCCCTTGTCAGCCAAAAAGAAGACCCAAGCATAGCGAGAATAGTCGTCCACTATTACAAGGACGTACCATTTCCCATCCGCCGAGCACACACGAGCTGGACCAACCAAGTCCATATGGAACAGCTCGCACGGCCTCTCTATCATGACGGATGTCAGAGGCGGGTGAGAGGCGGTGACCATCTTACCATGCCTACATGGAGCACATACCAAGTTCTTTTGGTACTTCAACTTAGGCAATCCTCAGACCAAACCTAACCCACTCAAGCGTGACAACAAGTCAAAACTCAAGTGACCTAGCCTCCTATGCTATTTCCAAAGCTCCGCCGAAACACCAGCAACCAAACAACGAGAAGAGCCGACACACTGAGAAAAATCAGCTCTGAAAATCTGACCCTCAGGGATGATCGTGCACATAAGATCACCTCAAGAATCCAAAACACGAAAAGCGTCTATTTTGAAACGGGTCTCAAAACCCTTATCAAGAAGTTGGGACATCGAAAGAAGATTGAACCCCAAAGTCTTGACAAGAACAACACGTCTAAGAGTCACAGACTCGCTCACCTTCACCGTGCCCACTGAAAGCACTCTACCTTTCCCATTATCCCCAAAAGTGATGTACTCTTTGGTCATCACCGGGGTGAGGCTGGAGAACCACCTTCGATCTCCGGTCATGTGTCGAGAGCAACCAAAGTCGATCAACCAAAAGCCCTCCAAGCCTCCCACCTGAAAATCAAAAACAAGAGCATGAGTGAGAGCCATGTGTGGTTCGAGGACCAGTGGATGTTCGCTTCATGGTGTGATGAGTGATTGACAACATGGTGTGGACTGATTCTTAGCTAAGTATTGCAGGTGTAGGTTGCGGCATGACTGGTGTTGGTGCAGGTGAAGAACAAGCGCGAAAGGTCATTGCTGGTGAGGCCTCCAGGTGCGGAGAAGACAAGTAGGCTTGGTTCGAGGGACCCGGTGGCCAGCGGAGTCAAGTGCGGGCCGCATGGTGGCAAGAACAGCGAGATGAAGTCATGGACGGTTTCTTGGTTGAGCCTCAAAACCAAGGTTGAGCCAGGACTACGTGGGAGCCGAGTCATGAGTGGTGATTGGCGGAGGCTACACCGAGTTCGCGGGGTTTCCAGTGGTTCACCAGAAAACCATTGGGTTCCTTGGTCGATCCACAAAGCCAAGGCCGAAGACCGAAGACGGAGGTGCAGCAGCATCGGACCGGTCTGACCGGTCTGACCGGTGTGCGACAATGCAGTCCGAAGACTTTGAAGCAGAGGACACGTGTCGGGATCACAAGGCTTGCGTCGAGGCTAAGCAAGTTTGCGATCGCCGAGCATCCGTTCGATGGTGCGAAGACAAAGATTCCCAAAGTGCCCCTCGGGGGTGTGTATCCTAGTATAAGGCCTTAGGGGTAATTTAGTCTTTCGGCTAGCCTCCATATAACCCAAGTGGTGAGAGGATGGCAGCCATCCCTTGGAACCCTAGCTCATTTTGTTTTGCTATTTTCCTCTTCCTTTTTCCTTTGGAATTTCTAGGACTAGCTTGAGAGCTTCATGGTGAGATCTTGTGAGAGGGAAGGATGATCGGGCGGAAGCTAGACCTTGTATGAACCTTCATGGTATGTATAGATGATTCAGTATGGTTCCTCAAGGCTTGATTGTGTTCTTCCCGTTTTTCCTTTTTGGTGAGTTTCGGAGCCTTTTCTTGGCGATTTTCTTGTGGCGATTTTGAGACCTTTCTCTTCGGGATTTGGTGGGGGTGTATGCATGAACCCTTTGTGGTTCTTTTCCCTTTGATTCCCCTCCCAAATTCATGAGTAAAGGGGCTCAATTTTGGGGTTTTCTTGGCTCTAGGGTTAGAGGCATTCTTGGTGGAAATCCTTCAATTCCTCTCGTTCTAGCAAGTTTTGGTGGACCAAATCTTGGCTATGGAGTGCCCATGAGGTGTTCCTACTATCCCCAAAGTCTTGTGCGAATCAGTGGAGCGAATCGGGAGATCGGGAGTTGGATTTGGAGGAGTTGACCCACGGGCGCTGTTCATCCCGAGAGCTCAGGTCACACCGGTCTGATTGGTGCCTCTCACCAGTCTGACCGAAGCAGACCCTTTGTTGAGTTTTGCTCGGGTGAACGTCTCGGTGTGTTCCCTGTTGTCTTGTGTTGCTGCTGTTTCGAGTTTGGTCAGTTTTGGAGCTCAGTAGGTCTGTTTGGTGGATTTGGGATTTCCTGGCTTGGACCGGTCTGACCGGCGAGCTACACCGGCCTGACCAGTGTAGGAGCCTCCTGTGGAAGTTCTCAGATTTTGCCAGGTTGCTCCAGCAGGGGCCGGTCTGACCGGTGCTGCTCACCGGTCTGACCGGTGCAGTCCATTGGTGCTCGAGTTGCTTTCTCCGCTGTGTTCTCGAGTAGATCTTGGTGGTTGTTGGTTCCTAGGACTAGTAGCACTCTAGTGGCTGCGTGGTCTTGGCCAACTTGGGTAGTTGAGTCAGAGACGTGTTTTGGAAGTCGTGTTCATCTTGTTGGAGTTCCCATCTCCTTCGAGAAGAATTTTTATCGGCTCCCATTCACTCCCCCTCTCTGGTCGCCAGTTCGGTCCTTCGAGTGGTATCAGAGCCGGTTATGGATCTTCGGATTCTAACCAGTCTAAGATCAAAGGATGGCGTACCAGGAATGGGGTTCGGGTCCTCCGCACTTTGATGCCAAAAACTACCAGATGTGGCAGAGGCGGATGGCGGCTTTCCTCCATGGTAAGGGTCAGATCCTTTGGGATGTTATGGTGAACACAGCTTATGTTCATCCGATTAACTTCCTTGCTCCGGGATCAAGGGACATGTTCAACGCCAACAACAAGGCGGTCGACTACTTGTTTCGTGCTCTGTGTCAGTCCGAATTCGATCGGGTTCAGACAGAGGACTTAGCTTGTAGGATTTGGGAGCAATTGAAGGATGCTCATGCTGGGAATGCTCAGGTTCAGGCTCGGATGTACGCGACTTACCGGAGAGAGTACGAGAACATCACTCATCTCCCCGGTGAGTCCGTCGATGCCCTTTTCCAGCGGTTTACAGTTGTGGTGAACAACATGAGAGCCAAGGTGGCTGTGCTCCCATACGATGATCATGATAGAGCCGTGAAGCTCTTGCACTCGTTGGATCGCACCATATGGGACGGAAAGGTCGAGGCTATTCTTGAGTCTGAGAAGTATGATACCCTGACCGTGAACGAGCTGTTTTTGAAGCTCAAGTCAGATGAGTTGGACCATGGTATGATAGCCAAGCTCGAGAGCCCGACTGACTCTCATAGTGTTGCTCTTGTCGGTGGCAAAGGAGCTAAGTCTAACGCTAACGCATCCTCCAAGATGTACTCTCTGTCTTCTTTGATGTCTTTGCCAAACAAGGAGTTCGACGTGCTTGGAGAGGACGAGCTAGCATTGCTGACCAGGCGGTTCAAGAGGTTGCACGAGAACCGGGTGAACACATGGAAGAATCCACGGACATGCTTTCAGTGCGGCAAGCCAGGACACTTCATCGCCGACTGTCTGGAGAAGATGGAGAACAAGGACGGCTACAAGAACCGGTCGAGGACAGACGACAAGTACCGATCAAGGCGCGATCACAAGCACAAGAACAAGCACAAGGATGAGCAACGATCGAGGAAGAAGGACGGTCGCGGCAGGAAGGCCCGAGCGATGGTCGGGGCGAGCGATGTCGACTCCAGCTCCGCCTACTCTTCCTCGAGCTCGAGCAGCAGTGAAGATGAAGGTGATCGGTGCAAGAACAAGAAGTCATCCAAAAACTTGAGCGGGCTGAGCTGCTACGCGAGAGATGGCTTCTGTGGCATGGCTCGTAGCTCCGGTAGCAAGAAGAGTCACCAGAGCGACTCGGACTCCGACTCCGAGGATGAGGTACGTGATGAGCTTCCCATCTTGCGTAAGGAGAACGAGCGTCTTGGCAAGTTGCTTGATAATTGTGATGACATGCTTAGAGAGGCAAAGAAGATGAGGAAAGAGCTTAGGGCCTCACTAGAAGATGCTAGGAACCGAGTAGCTGAGCTAGAAACCCAGAACCTTGATGCTAAACTTGAGATAGATTCGCTTAAGGCTTCACCTGTGGTTTCTGATGAGATTGATTGTTGTGATTGCTCTGTGTACCTAGCTGATCTTACTGCTCTTAAGGATAAGCATGCTTCTACTTGTGATGAACTAGATGTGCTTAGGGTTGAAGTGGCGGAGCTTAAGTCTAGACCTGCTTTGCTAGGTGCTTGCACTTCTTGCCCTGTTTTGCATGGAAAGATTGATGAGATGCATGCTGACACTGTTTCTCTTGAGGCCAAGTTGAAAGAACCTGTTTCCACTTCTTGCTCTACTTGTGAATTGCATGCTTTGAAAAATCTGGAACTTGTACATTATGAGGATCGCTTGCAGAATGAGAATGATGAGTTGAGGAAAATGATGGGTTGGTTGTCAGGTCATGAACCACAGCTTAGGATGATGATAGAGGCATACAAGCGCTATGATGGGTAAGCGCTTGGTTCGGAGAAGGTTGGAGAGTGTAGTGGTGAGGGAGGAGAGAAGATTGGTGATATCCTAGCTCCACCAAAAACCTTCCACAAAAATGCCTATGCTCCTAAGCCCAACCCACTGAGAAACAAACTTGATACAACCCTAGATCCTCCCATATTTCCTCGCCCAACAAATGATTTTCAAAAACCGGTGAAGTTTGTGAGCTCCAAGGAGAGTGAGGTTAGAGAGAAGAAGGGTGAGAAGTCAAGTGAGGAAAAACCAAGTGAGCAGCCCCAACCCAAGCCTAAACCTAAGCTCATACGGTTTCATTGTGACTATTGTGGGAGAGATGGTCACAAGGGTGAGTTTTGCTTCAAGAGGAAGCGTGAGAAGAGAATGGCTAAGGAGTGGGCTAACAAGGACAGGTACCGCCCTTCAAATGGTGTACCTGAGCCGCGTATGCAAATGCCCAGGGCCAAGGCGATTGTGAAGACGGTTCCGGCTTGGGGAGATCGAAAGGTGGCAGGTGGTGCTGCTGGCCGAGCACCACCAGTCAGATCGGTGTGCTCCACCGGTCAGACCTGTGCTAGTCTGGGCAGACAGCAGTTCGGTTTTCGTGCTCGTACGGATGCTCGGTTCGGTTCTGGTGGTCGTGGTTCTGGTGGTTGGCATGGAGAGTTTGCAGGTGGTTAGTTTCTAGACGTTCTCCACCTCGTGCTCAATACAAGGGTGGGAGGAGTCGTAGCTTTGAGATGGAGAGGAGGAACGGTCCACGGTCTTCTTTTCGTGGTTTTCGTTCTCCTCCAGCGAGACAAGGGTGGTTCCCTCGTGGTGGTTCCCGTGGTGGTTTTCGTGGTGGTAGCTTTGATAGGCGTGATGATATGGTTTGTGCTAACCCCACTTTAGAGCAAATGGCTCGGCACTGGTTTTACTCTTTTGGTACTAACCCCAGTACTGGGTCATTTGTTCACTCACGTGCTCGCTTTTGAATTTCAGGTGGGAGACTTGAGGAACGTTTGGTTGATTGACTCCGGTTGCTCGAGGCATATGACCGGAGACAAGGGGTGGTTCTCAAGTCTCGTACAGGTGGTGTCCAAGACATACATCACTTTTGGGGACAATGGGCGAGGGTGTGTGCTTTCAGAAGGTGAGATTAAGGTAAGTGAGAAGGTCACTCTCAGGCGGGTTGCTCTTGTTCAATCGCTCGGGTTCAATTTGCTTTCCGTTTCCCAGCTTTTGGATGAGGGTTTTGAGGTGTTGTTTCGGCCTGGTGGTTCTCGGATTTTGGATTCTCGAGGGGACCTAGTTTGCATGGTCGTTCCCGAGGGTCAAGTGTTCCGAGCGTATTTCTCTCAGTCTTCTGGTGTGGCTCGTTGCTTTTTGGCTAGCTCTTCGAGTGAGTTGTGGAAGTGGCATAGGAAGTTGGGTCACTTAAGCTTTGACTTTTTGTCTCGCTTGAGTAAACTCAATTTGGTCTGAGGATTGCCACGGCTGAGATTTGAGAAAGAGTTGGTTTGTACGCCGTGTCGGCATGCTAAGATGGTAGCTGCTTCCCATCCACCCCTCACCAATGTGATGACGGAGCGTCCATGCGAGCTGCTCCATATGGACCTTGTTGGCCCAGTTCGTGTGCGATCTGTGGGTGGGAAGTAGTACGTCCTGGTTGTGGTGGACGACTACTCTCGGTATGCGTGGGTTTTCTTTCTTGTGGAGAAAGGGGAGACGTTTGGTTTTGTTCGAGATCTTGTCTTGAGGTTGAGAAACGAGAGGCATAGAGATGCCATACGAGCGATCCGCAATGACAATGGCTCAGAATTTAAAAACTCTCACTTCGAAACCTTTTGCCATGTCTTGGGTCTTGAACACCAGTTTTCGAGTCCGTATACGCCTCCCCAGAACAGCGTGGTCGAAAGGAAAAACAAAACCTTGTGCGAGATGGCTCGGACGAGGCTCGATGAGCATAGAAGGTTCTGGGCTGAGGCGGTGAATACCGCGTGCTATGTGTCGAACAGGATTTACCTCAGGGTGCACAAGAAGAAAACATGCTATGAGTTGATGCACGGTCGCACACCCAAGGTAAGTCACTTTCATGTGTTTGGGTGCAAATGCTTTATCCTGAAGAAAGGTAAGAAGTTGGACAAGTTCGAGGATAGGTCTGTCGATGGCATTTTCTTTGGTTACGCGTCTCATTCTAGAGCCTTTCGAGTGCTCAATCTTGAAACTAACCAAATCGTGGAGACCTGCGAGGTTACCTTCGACGAGACACAGCCACGTAGTCTGCTTGTTTTTGAGTGTGCAGGTGATGATGAACTTGGTGAGGAGATTTTCCAGGAGGAGGAGCATGAACATGGAGATGATGAAGATGGCGGTGTGGTGCCCGCGGCTGAGCATGTACCTACTACTTCGACTACGATCGAGAACGGGCCCTCTCCCACACCTGCGACGACAAACCCAGATCAAGGCGAAGCTACTGTTGAGGGGGAGGTAGCATCAAGGCGAGAACCTCCCCGGTGAGTTCAAGTCGATCATCCAGCTTTGAGGATCATCGGCGACATCAATGAACATACTACACGGTCAAGGGTTCGGAATAATTCTCACTTTGCCCATGCTGCTTTTGTTGCTACTTTTGAGCTCAAAGACATTGGACATGCGCTATCTGATCATAATTGGGTTAATTCGATACATGAGGAGTTGGAGAATTTTGAGAGGAACCAAGTTTGGGAGTTGGTGGATCCTCCACCGAGGTGTAAGCCAATTGGGACAAAATGGGTGTGGAAAAATAAAGAGGGAGAGAAAGGAGAAGTGGTGAGAAACAAGTCAAGGTTGGTGGCGCAAGGGTATAGTCAGAAAGAGGGGATCGACTACGAGGAGACTTTTGCTCCCGTAGCCTATTTGGAGGCGATTAGGATCCTTCTAGCCTTTTCCGTGGCTAAAGGGTTCAAATTGTACCAAATGGATGTAAAGAGTGCTTTCCTAAACGGTGTTTTGGAGGAAGTAGTGTATGTGAGACAACCACCGGGGTTTGAGAGTGAGAAGTACCCCCACTGGGTGTACAAGTTGAGGAAGGCGCTGTATGGGTTGAAGCAGGCACCTAGAGCTTGGTACGGTAGGTTGAGGGGGTTCCTGTTTGAGAGAGGTTTTGAGATGGGGAAGGTCGATCAGACCTTGTTTCTCCTCAGGCAGGGCAAGGATATCCTGATTGTGCAGGTATACGTGGATGATATTGTCTTTAGTGACTCGTCTAACTCTTTGGTTGCAAGGTTTGCAGAAGACATGAGCAGGGAATTTGAGATGAGCATGATGGGTGAGTTGCAATTCTTCCTCGGCCTCCAGATCAAGCAATCCAAGGAAGGAACATTCGTGCACCAAGCAAAGTACACCAAGGACATTGTGAGGAAGTTCAAGATGGAGGACTCCAAGGCCATGGCGACGCCTACGAGTACGGCTACAGCTCTTGATGCGGACGAGGATGGTGAGCACGTGGATCAGAAGGAGTACCGAAGCATGATCGGGTCACTCCTCTACTTGACGGCGACGAGGCCGGACATCCAATTCTCGGTATGTCTGTGCGCTCATTTTCAAGCGTCTCCAAGGACTTCGCATCAGCAAGCAGCCAAGTGTATATTCAGGTATTTGCGACATACTCCCGACTTCGGCCTTTGGTACTCCACGTCTTCTTTGGCTCTTCATGGTTTTTCAGACATGGATTTTGCCGGGTGTCGGTTGGATAGGAAGTCCACTTCGGGGACTTGCCAGTTCTTGGGTTCTTCTTTGGTGTCTTGGTTTTCCCGCAAACAATCGAGTGTTGCTCAATCCACTACCGAGGCAGAGTATGTGGCCGCAGCTAGTTGTTGCTCTCAGCTCCTTTGGATCACATACACCATGAGTAACTTTGGTGAGGAGTATACCTATGTCCCACTTCAATGTGATAGCACAAGTGCCATAAGTGTTCCAAAGAACCCAGTGCTCCATTCCAAAACCAAGCACATAGAAGTGAGGTATCATTTCCTGAGAGACAACGTATAGAAAGGAAAAATCACTTTGATCCATGTACCCACACATGACCAGCTAGCCGATATTTTCACCAAGCCCCTAGATCAAGCAACTTTCACTCGTTTGCGGGGGGAGCTTGGAGTGTGCTTAATTTCTTGAGTTGGTGTGTGGGAGCTCCTTTGTAGCATATGTATAGCTTTCCATTTATGCTTTCTTGCATTTGCATTGCATTTGTATCATGATGTATAGTCATCTTTGTATGATAGGTTGCATGCATTTTGTATCATATGCATTTTGTAGGAAAAGCTTCTCTTATATACATAGTTCACCATGTTGTGCTACATATGATCTTATGAGCTAGTTTGGTATAATATGGCTTAGTGTGGCTTAGCTCTTGATGATCTTGATTTATATCCATGGTTGATAGCTATGTTTTTGAAAAATGTCATATGTATGCTCTCTTGTGAGTAAATGCCTTTATATGATCATGACATGTTTTAGTGGCTTTGCTATGCTTAATTTGTGGTTGGATAGCTTAGTTTGATCATATGGGGCCAAAGGCTCATTTGCCATCATGAATGTTTAGCCCCCATGCTTTATCTTGTGGAGGGGCATAAGTTCCTTTTTGTCACAAAGACATTTCATGTACCAATTATGAATCTGAAAATGAAATGTAAATTGCTTGGAAAAAGTGCTCCCATGTCATATGTGCTTAATTTACTTGCTTTTGGGTGCTAAACCGTTGCATGTTGCTTACCAATGAGAAGTCTCATATTTAGAAGTAAGCACATGGCTCGGTGGCTTTGACATGACATGAGGTGCTTGTGGGTGTTTATGATGGTCTTATGCTTAAAATGGTTGTCCTAGCATGAAGTTTGTGTGGCTTTGCCATTTTGATATGTTTTGCTCATGTTTAGGACTTTCCTCATGAGAGAAAATTTTTCGCAAAAATAGTCATTTCTATCTTAGCTTCGTCCAATGGTTGTGAAACTTGGTGATCTTCTGGTTTTTGTCCATTCGAAGCTATAGAGTATCTAACTTGCTCATTTGGAGGTGTGTAGCATACTATGTTGAATTTTGTCTATTTGAGAAGCTCTAGGTTGCATTTTTTGCATTTTTGGCTTGATTCGTGCATTGGCAACAAGAGGGAGAAGTTTGAGCATGTTTTGGCTTGCTGCATGCATTTAGAAGGTTTCCAAGTGGTTTCGAGCTAAATTTGAGCTCGTGCAGTTCCCAGTTTTTCCCAGGTGGTCATCGGCCTGACCGGTGCTGCTCACCGGTCTGACCGGTGTGAGTATCAGGTGCTGGACGATCTTGTCCACCGGTCTGACCGGTGAGGAGGACCGGTCTGACTGGTCAGAGCAAAGCTGAAGCAGCTGCTCTGTTTCGCGAAGTGGTTTGTATGCATTCTTCCAGGGGGAGTTGCATTGGTTCAGGGGGAGCTTACATGTGTGCAGGGGGAGCTCTTTGTGGTTTTCGAGCTTTGGATTGGTGGCTTTTGCTCTTTGCTTGAGCATGGTTTTGTCTTGGATGTGTCGAGCTATTGCCCTTGCCTAAGGGGTCCGAGACTTGTCTTCTTCAAGTGATCTTGCTCTTTGCCTTTCTTTTGGCTCTCGATCACTTGTTGGAGTTTCTTTTAGTTGTTTCTTTTCTTTTTCTTTTCTCTTTGGTTACCAAAATATGTGTGTTGTCAATGCACTCATCAAGGGGGAGATTGAGAGCCATGTGTGGTTCGAGGACCGGTGGATGGTCGCTTCCTGGTGTGATGAGTGATTGACAACATGGTGTGGACTGATTCTTGGCTAAGTATTGCAGGTGCAGGTTGCGGCATGACTGGTGTTGGTGCAGGTGAAGAACAAGCGCGAAAGGTCGTTGCTGGTGAGGCCTCCAGGTGTGGAGAAGACAAGTAGGCTTGGTTCGAGGGACCCGGTGGCCAGCGGAGTCAAGTGCGGTCTGCATGGTGGCAAGAATAGCGAGATGAAGTCATGGACGGTTTCTTGGTTGAGCCTCAAAACCAAGGTCGAGTCGGGACTACATGAAAGCCGAGCCATGAGTGGTGATTGGCGGAGGCTACACCGAGTTCGCGGGGTTTCTAGTGGTTCACCAAAAAACCACTGGGCTCCTTGGTTGATCCGCAAAGCCAAGACCGAAGACCGAAGACGGAGGTGCAGCAGCATCAGACCGGTCTGACCGGTGGGTCTAACCGGTCTGACCGATGGGTACCGGTCTGACCGGTGAGGAGCACCGGTCTGACCGGTGTGCGACGCAGTCCGGAGACTTCGAGGCAGAGGACACACATCGGGATCACAAGGCTTGCGTCGAGGCTAAGCAAGTTTGCGGTCGCCGGGCATCCGTCCGATGGTGCGAAGACAAAGATTCCCAAAGTGCCCCTCGGCGGTGTGTATCCTAGTATAAGGCCTTAGGGGTAATTTAGTCTTTCGGCTAGCCTCCATATAACCCAAGTGGTGAGAGGATGGTAGCCATCTCTTGGAACCCTAGCTCATTTTGTTTTGCTATTTTCCTCTTCCTTTTTCTTTTGGAATTTCTAGGACTAGCATGAGAGCTTCATGGTGAGATCTTGTGAGAGGGAAGGATGATCGGGCGGAAGCTAGACCTTGTATGAACCTTCATGGTATGTATAGATGATTTGGCGTGGTTCCTCAAGGCTTGATTGTGTTCTTCCCATTTTTCCTTTTTGGTGATTTTCGGAGCCTTTTCATGGCGATTTTCTTGTGGCGATTTTGAGACCTTTCTCTTTGGGATTTGGTGGGGGTGTATGCATGAACCCTTCGTGGTTCTTTTCCCTTTGATTCCCCTCCCAAATTCGTGAGTAAAGGGGCTCAATTTTGGGGTTTTCTTGGCTCTAGGGTTAGAGGCGTTCTTGGTGGAAAACTTTCGATTCCTCTCGTTCTAGCAAGTTCTGGTGGACCAAATCTTGGCTATGGAGTGCCCATGAGGTGTTCCTACTATCCCCAAAGTCTTGTGTGAATCCGTGGAGCGAATCGGGAGATCGGGAGTTGGATTTGGGGGAGTTGACCCGTGGGCGCTGTTCATCCCGAGAGCTCAGGTCACACCGGTCTGACCGGTGCCTCTCACCGGTCTGACCGGAGTAGACTCTTTGTTGAGTTTTGCTCGAGTGAACGTCTCGGTGTGTCCCTGTTGTCTCGTGTTGCTGCTGTTTCGAGTTTGGTCAGTTTTGGAGCTCAGTAGGTCTGTTTGGTGGATTTAGGATTTCCTGGCTTGGACCGGTTTGACCGGCCAGCTACACCGGCCTAACCGATGTAGGAGCCTTCTGTGGAAGTTTTCAGATTTTGCCAGGTTGCTCCAGCAGGGACCAGTCTGACCGGTGCTGCTCACCGGTCTGACCGGTGCCGTCCAGTGGTGCTCCAGTTGCTTTCTCCGCTGTGTTCTCGATTAGATCTAGGTGGTTGTTGGTTCCTAGGACCAGTAGCACTCCAGTGGCTGCGTGGTCTTGGCCAACTTGGGTAGTTGAGTCGGAGACGTGTTTTGGAAGCCGTGTTCGTCTTGTTGGAGTTCCCATCTCCTTCGAGAAGAATTTTTATCAGCTCCCATTCACTCCCCCCTCTCTGGTCGCCAGTTCGGTCCTTCAATGAGTGAGGAAATGACTCAGCACTGGGGTTAGTACAAAATGAATCAAACCAGTGCCATGCCATTTGCTCAAAAGTGGGGTTAGTAAAATCCATCCTATTGCTCCTAGGTGGAACACCCACACGTCTCCTTGGAGGACTATGCGTACCACGAGGTGGAGACCGTGGCCCGTTGCTCCTCTGAGACCTAAAACTGCGATCGTTCCCCTCATACTCGTATTGGCCACGAGTGAAGGAACGTCCATCAAACTCACCATGCCCGAACCCAACACGCCTACCACCATCTCTCTGTGGAGGCACACCTCGAGGCACAAACTCACACCTCTCTCGAGGGTAAATGGTATGCACCACACCCTCACCCCTAGGCACCATCCTAGGCTCAGGCACACCACGAGAAGGGAGGTACCTGTCCTTGTTTGCCATCTCCCTAGCAAACCTCTCCTCACGCTTCCTCTTGAAGCAAAACTCAGCTAGGTGGCCATCCCTCCCACAATGGTCACAATGGAATGGGATTGGCTTTGCCTTTGGCTGAGGCTTCGGGTTCTCGCTTAGTTGAGGCTTCTCCTCACTTGGTTTCTCTCCCTTCTTCCCAAATAACTCGTTCCCTAAGTCATTCTTGAACTTGATGGGTTTCTGAAAGTTGTTGGTTTCTGGAGGAAACACGGGAGGATCTGGGGTTGTGTCTAGTCGGTTCCTAAGTGGGTTTGGCTTATGAGCATAGGCATTTTTGTGGAAGGTCTTTGGTGGAGCTGTGATATCACCAATCTTCTCCTCATTTTCACCACTGCACTCCCCAATCTTATCCAACCCAAGCGCTTGCCCATCATAGCGCTTGTACGCCTCAATCATCATCCTGTGCTGAGGCTCATGACCTGACAACCAACTCATCATCTTCCTCAACTCATCATTCTCATCCTGCAAGCGATAAACATAGTGTGCAAGCTCCAAATTCTTCATAGCATTTATTTCACAAGTAGAGCATGAAGTAGGAATAGGAGCTTTCAGCTTAGCCTCTAGTGATCTAGCATAAGCAAGCGATACATCTAGCTTCTCATGCAAAACAGGACAAGAAGTGCAAGCACCAAGCATGGAGGTCCTAGATTTCATCTCATCTAGCTTAACCCTAAGCACATCTAGTTCCTCAACCTTGGAGGCATACTTTTCCTTAAGCACAGTCAAATCACCAGAAAAGTGGAACAATCAGGGCATTCAGGTTCATTGGTCACAATAGGAGCAGACTTCAGGGAATCTATTTGAGCCCTAGCATCAACAAGCAAAGACTCTAGCTCAACCATCTTCTCCTTAGCCTCTCCAAGCAAAGATCTATACTCCCTCTTCTCCTTGTTGGTCTTTCTAAGCACATCATCACAGTTGTCAAGAAATTCATTAAACCTAGCATTCTCCGCTACCTAGAAGGCAGGATCATTGTTTACCTCATCCTCGGAGTCGTAGTCCGAGTCATTCTTGTTGCTCTTCTTGCTCCCGGAACTGTGTGTCATGCCGCAAAAGCCTTGGGCAGCGAAGCACAGGCCATTGATGTTCTTGCTCGACCGCTTGCCCTTGTGTCGGTTCTCTTCTTCATCACTTGAGTTCGATGAAGAGTAGCAGGAACTTGAGTCGATGTCGCTCGCTCCGACAACCATCGCACGCTCCTTCTTCTTGTGACCGCCACTCTTCCTCGGCCTCCGCTCGGACTTGTTCTTGCCCTTGTAGTCATCCCTCGAGCGGTGCTTGTGGTCGGTCCTCGAACGGTGCTTGTGCTCGGGCTTGATCTCCATGGCCTCCGGGCACTCAGCGATAAAGTGCCCGTGCTTCCCGCACCGGTGGCACATGCCCGAGCTTCTCCGAGCGTTCTTCCGGTTCGTGTACATGCACTCGAACCACCTGCTCAGCAATGCGAGATCTTCCTCACCCAGCACATCGAACTCCTCATCTAGCATGGACACAAGACAAGACAGAGAGAACTATCTCAAAGACAGGTTAGTGTTAGTCCTTGGTCCAGAAACGAGAGCCAAACTATGAGGGTCAGTCGGGTTCTCGATCCTTGCTCGCACCCATGGTCCACCTTGGACGATTGAGCTTGGAAAATAGCTCGTCCACCGTGAGGGTCTCATACTTCTCTGACTCCAAAATAACCTCGACCTTCTCACTCCACACGATACGATCCATAGAGTGAAGGAGCTTCACAGTCCTGTCATGATCATCGTACGGGAGTGCGGCCATATTAGCTCTCATGTTGTTCACAATCACAGTGAACCGCTGGAACATGGTATCTATGGACTCACCGGGGAGATGAGTGAAGTTCTCGTACTCTCTCTGGTAGGTCGCAAACAAACGGGCCTGAACCTAAGCGTTCCCAGCATGAGCATTCTTCAGCTGCTCCCAAATCCTACAAGCCAAGTCCTCTGTCTGAACCCGATCGAATTCGGATTGACACAGAGCACGAAACAAGTAGTCAACTGCCTTATTGTAGGCGTCGTACATGTCCCTCGATCCTGGAGCAAGGAAGTTAATCGAATGAACATAAGCTGTGTTCACCGTAACATCCCAAAGGATCTGACCCTTGCCACGGAGGAAAGCAGCCATCCACCTATGCCACATCTGGTAGTTCTTACCATCAAAGTGTGGAGGACCCGAACCCTGTTCTTGGTATGCCGTCTTTGGATCTTAGACTGGTTAGAATCACGAAAATCCATAAACGGCTCTGATACCAATTGAAGGGCCGATTAGGCGACCAGAGAGGGGGGAGTGAATGGGAGCCGATAAAAATTCTTCTCCGAAGAGTCGAACTCGACTATGCCCCAAAACACAAGCGAGGGTTCCCACATGAATTTGCCAAGGTCATGTAGTCACAACGGACCTACCAACCCTAGGAACAAGTCCCAACACAACTCAAAGCGGAAGCACAACACAAGGGGCAAAGGACTTAGGCAAATCTACCAGCTTAGAACGGACCGTCCGTGCAAGGACCTCGGACCGTCCGTGATCTACGGCGGACTGTCCGTGAAGCGAGGACGGACCATCCGTATTATGCAGACAGATCCTCCAGTAGCACACCGTGGTATACGGACCGTCTGACACGACCCTTCGGACCGTCTGTCCACCACGGACTGCCCGACCCCTCACGGCGGACTATCCGTCAAACTTTCCCCAATAAAAACCTAGCGCTTCCTTATCGAACCACGAACTCACATGAACAAGCGATGAACTGGACGAACTCAGGAGGCCACGGACCGTCTGTGCCTACACGACAGACCATCCGTCAGGCACGAATAGAACCATGTGAAAATGAAAACGCAAGGTCAACTCCACCTATCCATCCATGGATCTCCCAAACGGCTGCATGGATTGAGACAAGATTTGGGGGAGATGTGAAGTGTCGCTCAGGGGCAAGATGGTCAAGTAGCGCTCCTCTTCATCGGGCGGCCACACCTTCGCCTCAATCCGCGTCCTCCCAACGCAAGCCTTGCGATCCCGCCACGGTCCCCTGGCATCGAAGCTTCTCGGTGCGCCCGGATCCTATCTTCGTTCGTCGAGCCTCCGGTCTTGGTTTTGTGGCTCAACCAAGTAACCCGACGGTTTTGTGGTAAACCAACGGAAACCCCATGTGCAGACTCCGGTCGTGAGCCGCTACCCTGCATCGGCTCTAGTCGACGACTACGTCTTGCTTTTCTTGCCACCATGCGGCCTGCACTTTATCTCGTTCATCCACCGGGTCCATCGAGCCGAGCCTACTTATCTCTCCACTCCTCGGAGGCCCCGCAAGGCTAAGACCTTTCGCGCTCGCTCTTCACCTGCACCAACACAAATCAAGCCGCAACCTGCACCTGCAATACTCGGCCAAGAGTCAGTCCACACCACGTTGTCAATTACTCATCCCACCAGGGAGCGACCATCCACTGGTCCTCGGACGCTCCGTTCCTCAGAAGTCTAATAGCACTCTTCACTGCCGTGAAGCTGGAGCGCGGGTTTGTGAATCCGCGTCTCCTTTATGTCTGTCTTCATTGACAGGTCAACTCGATCTCTCATTGCTTCCATTTCGACATACAGGCACAATCAACACATATATCTTTTGAGACAAAACAGACATCATAAGAGAGATAAATTGTCCACATAGATAAAGATAACTTGTCCACAGGAATAAAGATAATTATTACAAACAGTTAACTTGTCCATCTATCTAGGTCTTAACTTGTCCATCACATTTTTTACTATGGTCATGCTATCTGACCATACACATCAACAAAAGCATGCCCCTTGAACATCCACAAAAGTAAGGCTATCTGACCCTACACATCAACAAGCTTGAACTTCCTCATGCCCCATCAAGATTGGCTCCTTTTGCAGCCTCTTCATAAGCAACCAAGGTTTCTTGAAGCCCTTCAAGCGCATCTTCAATGGGCTCGAGATTTTGTTCAGTCGTATAGTTGTACCTCATTATGTGCTTAGTCTTTTTGATGAGGATGTTCACTTCTTTCGTGATTTTTCCAAACTCAGGTTTCACATAATCCCAAATTTTAAGGTTTAGAAGTAACTCAAGCTCTGCTCGTGACTCATAGAGTTATGCCTAAAATAGGGTTAAACATGGTATAAGAATAACATAGTTAATTCAGAACTAATTTGCCTCAGAACTTGGAGCAGTATAGGCACAGTAATCATCATAGGAAAAGTATGTAAGAACTTGAAAATTATCATAGGCTTCATAGCAGGGTGACAAGTAAAATTAGAACTTAGTTCAGAACTGATTTGCCTCAAAATTAGTATAAGATCATGAAAAGCATGGAAGACATCATCATAGGCACTAACTTTATCAAGCTTAAGCTCAAGCTCCATCTATAGAACAAGTAAACGGCAGTGAGATTCAGAGAAACTTGCCTCGCCGTCGTCGTGGTCGTTGCCAGAGTCGGAGATGAGGTCCTCTACACCTTCGCCGCTCCCTCGACCCTCTTCGTTGCTGCCAGACACTTGTGCTCGCAGACGTGAGGCAGGCGCCTCGCCCACTTCGCTGCCCCCTCGCCGACACGCTCCTCCTTGCCGCTACTTGGCCCCCCGTCAGAACCCGAGAGGATCCAGTCGAGGACCCTCATCTTCGGCATTGGGTTCGCTCCACCGCTGCTTGGCCCCTCTCCGGCGCTCATCGTCGTCTCCCTCGTTGTCGCCATCTCGCCGGCACGCGTGTGGATCCAGTTGCGGCACCGGTGCGCTGGGTCGTCCGCTGCTTGGCCCCTCGCCGGCACTCATCGTCGTCTCCACGCCTCCGCTCACCTCTGCTAACCCTAGTGAGAAATGAGGAAACCGTCGTGTGTTGCGCTTTTTCGAAGGAAAGTGCTGCGCTTATCCATTCGGAAAGAAGAAGGGGAGACGGAATGGGGCCGGGGTGGATGAATATTCATTTTGCGAAATGGATAGTCACTACCGACGCGGGTTAGCAAACCCGCGCCGACTTTGTTGGATGGTGCGCGGGCGGGCAACGGTTACCTTCTTTACACTAGACTGCTGACGCTCACGCGTGGGCCCGAAATTTTTTTTTTGAAATGACACTTGCTTCCCTCAAAAATTAGGGCCCATAAAACAGCACCTAAAAATTAATAAAAATACGAACAATTCATAGTTGGGCATTTGGTCATTGAATAAAATATGAACAGTCACACGTCTCCTTGTGACCACACGTCTCCTTTGTGGCCAAGAGTCTCCTGAGCGTACACGGGTTCCGAGGCGTGTGACCGACCGCGTGACGGTTCCCCATCTTGTCACTATAAATCCCCGGCCGGCCAAGAACTTCGACAAGCGCGCCACCAAGAAAACCCCAGCACCACCGTCTCCGGTCACCAAGAAGTGAATTCAAGAGCTTCTTCTTCCTTAAGCGCGCGCACGGCATCGTCAAGCGAGCCGTCCAGGAAGCGGGGGAGGGTGGAGGAGGATGACGATGAAAGCCGCTGCTGTCGGCTCATCAAGGAGGGGACGATACCGACACCCGAGGTGCCCGAAGAGGTGCCGCCACCCCCACCCGAGGAGCCCGAGGAGGTGCCGCCGCCCCCGCCCGAGGAGCCGCCGGCACCACCGCCCGTGGAGGACGCCCCTCCTCCTCAACTACATGCTGTGGACACGATTAGGTCAGTCAACATGTTCCTTGAAGCTTTCAAGAGGCTTCGACGGGTGGTCGTTCATCTTGGCCTCCCACCACCCAATGATCTGCTGTAGAGGACTGTGAAGGATTTTGCCTTCAAGATCCATGTCTTGGTTGGGGACCTTGAGAGAGTCATTTGTCGGCCCCGACGACGACGCCGACGACGATGGCGGCTTCGATGGCGACGATGATGGCGGCCTTGATAGCTCTGGCTCCGAGTCCGATTTTGACGGTGGGGCTCCTCCGGCGGCGACTACCTCTACTTAATTAATTTGTTCCTCCTCTGTTTGTCGTTCTCTACTTGTTTTTCATGAACATGTTCCTCTGTTAATGTGTTCCTCCTATGTGTTTGTTGAACTTGTGATGAACTAGTAGATCTAAGAGACGCGGGTAGATCAATCCATGTCTCCTATAACGCATTGCAATGTCTATGGCAGCAGTTTACAATGAATTGCAATGTGTATGCCATAAGTTTGTTACTCTGTTTGTGTCTATATATGGTAATAGTTTACAATGAATTGTAATGTGTATGCCAGAGTTATGCTAGAAGTTTGTAACTCTGTTTGTGTTATTCCGCATCTCCATTGCCTCGTGCTGCAATGAAATGTCAGCACAGATGAATTGATGAATTTTGTGATATGTGACACATTAAGATTTGTGACCTAATTGTCATTCCATCCATTCTTCATTCATACATTTAAGTTTGTCATCTGTGACAAATTTTTCATTCTTCATCCACACAGATGAAGCGAAAGCACCACTTTTAACATCAGAATTGCTTTTTTGCAGCATACATCCCCAGTAAACATCCAAATACTACACAAACAACAGCCACAATAATCAAGTTCATCTTCCAGATCACATTGTCCATCTTCTCCTCCAGTGCTTTCTTCATCTGCTTGTCCTCTAGTGCTTGCCTCTACTAGCCAGTCCCAATTTGACAATCCACTGAATCACTACTTCATCAACCGCGTCTACCTAACTTGACGGTCAAAAAACAATGATGCCAGCATTCTTCAGCATCTGGTGATACTCCTTGTGGAAACGATAATATCCACAATTCTTGGTGTACTGCAAATCAAAAGCACATAAGAACCCTAACTCAGATTTGGTAAACACAGCACAGACTACTCACCGAGTTCCTTGCACACTTGAAATAAAGACGATCGTGGTTTTCACCTTCCTTCTACGTCTGCCCCTCCACCACCCGAGCCATACCACAGTCCGGGCAAGGGACCAGTGGAAAGCCGCTTAGCTCACCGACTGGTTCCAAGCCAATGGAGTGAATGCGGCAGCTCCGGCCACCTTGAACCCTGCTCCTGGCACGTGCACCTATAGACGAATCTGTGTAGTGCGACATGTGCGCGATGGCGGGGAAGGATGGGCGGGCGGCGGTGGTGGATCCCAGATCGGGGAAGAAGAAGGGGGCCGGGGCAGATGGATATTCATTCGGCCAGGGGCATTTCAGACAATGGAGAACTTGTTGGCGACGCGGGTCAATGTACCAGTGTCGCCGGGGCGGATGGATATTCATTCGGCCAGGGGCATTTCGGACAAAGGAGCACTTGTTTGCGACGCGCGTTAGTGTACCTGCATCGCCTTTGTCGGTCGGGCAGGCAACGATATCTTTTTTATATAGGCTTCTGACACTGATGCGTTGGACCGACACTATTTTTTCTGAATTGAAACTTACTTCCCTCAAACATTAGAGCCCATAAACAACTCCAAAAAATTCATAAAAAATACGAATAATTTGTAGTTGGTAATTTAGTATTTCAATAAAATATCAACAACCACACTTGTTTAACCAAATTTATTAAAATTAGATTTTTTATCTCATGTTTATGATATAATAATTATAATAATGTCTTAGTGTGTTCTAAAAATTCTACAAATTGACTTGGCAACATAATTTGTGTCCCTAAACTTGTCAACAAAAATTCAAATGGTTTCGATAAAGGAAGATTATATTTGTGTACAAATGTATACATCTCTCACATAGTTTCCTAGAATGTTACTTCAACATTGAAGTTTTCCACACTTAACAACTTGTTCGAACTCATATGCATTTGATTTTAACATAACCTTGTGTTCACCATAAGATTACGAAATACAAAGTTTCATTAGTAATGGTTGTGTAAAACAAATATTATTTCTATGTTGTACTTATAAGGAACAAGATAAGGCGTATAAACAACATCCAAGAAATGGAATTACATACGAAAAATGTCATAAATGAATAGATGTTGATTTTAGAAAAATTCAGAAACAAATATCATCAAATTTGGATTACGGATGATAGATAAATACGTGATACAAACTTTGATTGCAGATTAAAAGGGGGAAACCAAACTGTTCTTCATTCGAATAGATCTAGCCCCGCCCCTTCATTTGCGACGTGTGGTTGTTAATCTGCGTATCATTTGTGCCTCCAAAACATTTTAATAAACGCATATGATTTTTGGGAGATTAATGACAGGAGGGGCTTAATTCATTTCCTTGGTCTTTGAGTCAAGTAAAAGTAGACCTTGGATAAATGAACGGAGGGAGTAGCAAAGTACTTGACTACATTACTCATTTTAAGGCCCACACAAGCCCAGTCGCGCTAGGGTTAGTAGGGAAAGATGCCTCCCTCATGCAGTCTCCTCCCACTCTCCCCTCGCGCCGCCGCCGCTGCTTCCTCCGCCTCACCTTCGTCCCCCTCACCTCTCTGCCACGCCGCGACGCACGCTACACCCCTTCGCTGAGACGCGCGCCACACCACGCTCGGCGCGACGCGCGCCACACCTCTGACAGCGAGATCTAGAGGAGGGACCCAGCGGTGGCGCGACAACGACGACTAGAGGAGGGACCCAGCGGTGGCGACGACGACGACGACTAGGAGGAGGGATCCAGCCATGAGGTCGACGCGAGGACGAGGACGTGGCGGTGAGCAGGCAGCGACGAGGAGTAGAGATCCCTCCGCTCCGACTGTGACAAGGTGATCCTTTGTATAAGTACATGTGGACATACTTAGTAGTTGATTGTATACATACTTAGCATTTCCCTTTAGATTGACTCTTATATTTGGTTTTGCTCTTGTTCCCTATGTACATGTGCACTTCTCTCCAAGTTGAATAAGTACCTCATCAGCAACAAAGGCAGCCAGCATCTTCCTCTTTAAAATGGTAAGGTCGCATTGCCTGAACTAATTTTTTGGTTACTGAATTTTGCATTTATGTTAATGGTTTACCATAGAACCAATGTTATTATAGTGGGCTAAAGTAGTTACTGTAATTGTTTTCTTATGTGTTTTCTCATGCTTAGCTGCTACGCATGGTTAACTAAAAATGTGCTCTACTTGTCTCCTGTTGTAGCATGTCTTCTAGGAGAGCTAGCAGTATGGTTTGCTTTTTGTGCTATTCTTGGACACTGAGCTGACCTTTCTCATAATCCCTTGACTATTAATTCATCTGATGAGGACTATAGACCTGGCCCACAAGATGAAGAAGAGGGTTTTGGCACTGCTAGTGAAGAACAAGACCAGGTGGGTGGGGCTCTACACCAAGGCAGAGCGCTAAGGACATCCACAAAGTGACCAAGTGACACAATGATAGTCACTGAGGTCAACATAGGGGGATGCCAGTACCATTGACACAAAAGCGCAGGTTCAGGGTGCTTTCGAGGCTCATTGCTAGATACCTTTGCATTTGCCAAAAATCAAAGAACTAAGCAATGATGAAAAGTGTGATTTGTTTGATAAGCATGTGCAGAAATACTTGAAATTCCAAGAAGGCATGACACCGCAGGCATTCAAGCTTTTCTTGAAGATGGTAGCCAAGGCATGGAGACAATTCAGATTTCAGCTTAGGCGAGATTTTATCAGAAAAGGACTTGAGCCATTTAAAAGGCACCCGTTTATCGACCCGGAATAGTGGAAGGAGTTCACAAAATAGGAGGAAACCGAGGAAGCCTCATCTGTTAGAGTCAGGTTCAAAGAACTTCGAAGCCGGAACACAAGCGAGCACAACATGGGTCCAGCTGGTGATACTGTGAAACTACCACAATGGGAGGAAGAGGACAGACAATTAGCTACAGCTGGGATCCCCAACCCATATGACGCCTACCCTGACAATCGTTCCAAGAATTGGCTGCGAGCAAGGAGTAAGCTAGTGATTAAAGACCGTGTTGCCATGATTGTGTTCAACAACAAAGCAATTGAAAATTTGGCTACAGACATCAAGGAGAAGAATACATGTGCAGAATCTTCAGGAATGGCAGGGCAGAGGGAGTATGATGTGCTAAGTTAGTGCTTGGGCCGCCCCGAACAACCAGGTCACGTGCATGGTGTCTCCAGCTACCAGGGCTAGAAGTATGCATGGCCTCAGCACGCTTCCATGTACAGGAAGAGGAAGAGGACCGACGCATCAGTTGATAAGGAAAAGATAAAGGAAGACATCAAGCAAGAACTCAAGGCTTAGATGCAGAATGATTTGCTTGCCATGCAGTTTATTTCTTCTCGATCACCACTATTTTTCTTTGTACATTTATTGCAGTGCCACCAACAATCTTCTCATTCCAGACTCTGCGGCTTCTATTGTGCCTATCACATGCTTAAAGTAAAAGATAAATTGAGGGAACAGGTACTTTCTTGGGATCTGCATTTGTAACACCTGCAACTGAGCACAATTCTTGCTTATTAGCACTGCACATGTTTGGTAACCACCTATATATGTGTGCTGACTAGTGACATTGTTGTATCCAGAAATTTGAGCAACCGGAACATGGTCTCCACGAAAGCACGCTGGTCTATGTTCGTGATAGAACTGCCACATTCCTCATGGAACAGGTGATCGCAGTCGGATGAAAAATTCATGCTGATGATACTGTGTGGGCTAATATTACATATGGTTCTTAGGAAATTTTTGCATTCCTCCTTGTCCCATGAATTTTGTGATATTGTTGTCAAGCTAGTGGACTATGACTGTGATATTGTTGTCAAGCCAGTGATGCTTCTTGACTTGTGAGATGATGATACTGAATTTTGTCATATGATGCATGTGAATTATGTGGATTTCTGTGAATTTGAATGTTGGATCTAATTTCTGTGAATTTTGTCATATCCTGACTAGTTCCAGGATGGTAGGATGCAGCCCCTGATGGCTGCCAAATCCTGGCTGGTTCCAGGATGCAGCCGGCAAGCAGGCAGGTTACTGTTGGGGTGGCCTACGTATCTGTAACGGGCGTTAATTAAAGCTCATTACAAAAACTGATCAATGAGTAATGGGCTTCATTTAGAACACTTGTTACAAATATGTCACCAATGTAACGGGTAGTATAAAAGCCCGTTACCAATACTGACCGGTGGGCCCCAGAACTTAGCCCTTTTGTCAAGATAGAGGAGATGTGGGTTCACAGCAAGCGTCTCCTTTAGTTGCGACAGAGGAGACGCGCATACACACCACACGTCTCTTTTAGTCGAGAGACAGGAGATGCGCGTGAAATAGACGCGTCTCATTTCATCGAGGTAGAGGAGACGTAGGTTCACAGCATGTGTCTCCAATGTTGAGCTCATGTAACGGGTTCTACTTTCATGCCCGTTACCAAAGTCCCATGTGGGCCCAGAGAAACAGCCATTTCACGTGACCGGTGACTAGTTGTGGTAATGGTCGTTGTTTTATGCCCATTACAAATATGTGTTATCAGTAACGGGCATCAGCCTGTTACCTTTCTTCGCTCATTTGTAACACTTGATCGGTAACGGGCGCTTTGCCTATTACTAAAGGCCATCTATGCCCGTGACCAAAGTGAGTTTTTCACGTAGTGGAACGAAAGCCACTGGACTAGAGCCCAGATCCAATGCTCTTACCACGCGAGCAACCAGTTTATCCAAGTCTTATGATTCCAACATAAGAACCTATATCTCGCAAGTGACGAACATCACTCAACTTGTACCGGGTCCTTATAGCATGGCAACTATCAACCTAGCATACCAGTATAAGCATAGGTACCTAGGGATCATGCATATATGGTTTCAAAACAACTCCTGAAATGTAAATGCACAAACATCAACATAGATAGTTGCACAGTTTAGAAAAGTTAGGTTATGCTCTGGGGCTTGCCTTCACTAGCAAAGTTAGTCAAGAGATCTTCTGAACTTTGGTTTGGGTCCTTGTGGATTTCCACAATGTTCACTTCCCTCTCGGACGATCCTTCACCTTGCTCCAGAACGAGCTCGTAGTTGCCGTCAACGAGTTCTACACGGAATGCATATGCACAACTTTACTCATTTATTTCAAGCAAGATTATATTTCTGAAATTTAGAGATAAAACATGAGGTTTCTAGGTGGCCACATTCACTTGACAAGCTATATATATCCAGCATACTCTTCCTATAAAAGAAAGAGGTGTGTTGGTGTGGCTTAAAACCCATTTTAAAGGTGATTGTGTACACATCCATGTGCTGCACAAAAGTGGTTTGGTGAGGCTTAAGCCTAAGGCTTAAGGTGCAAACTGAATTAAAAGGATTTTCCTATTGCTGTTTGTATTAAGCTTGATTAACTTCAAAAATTCATTCTAACAAAACTGTAGATAAGAAAACAGAGAGAAAATTCACACAAGGACTTGGGGGGTGCAACAAGGCTACTGACCAAAAATCACATCAATCGGAGCTACACACCAAGCATGAAAAATCTAACAAGTTCTAGCTGCCATAAACAAGATTAATTCATCTAGGAGAATATACACATGATCTGATCCTGACAATTTATGCACAGCATCTCTGGAGCAAAACTAAGCTACACACAAAATTTCAGATTCACAGGAGCTATATACTAAGCATGAAAAATACAACAAGGTTAAGCTACCAAAACCAAGATAAATTTATTCTGAAGAATCTACACATGCACTAGTCCTATAAATTGGCACACATACAGATATGCTAAAAACACAACTTCTCACCAAAATGTAGCTCCAAAAGCTATATAGATTAATTTATACAAAAATAACAAATTTCAGCCCAATTTACCAAATAGAAATTATTCAGAGAAAATGACAAGCATTTCAAGGCTAATTTTTCTCAGACAAGCTTAACATAGCATAAACAGAGAGCACGCCAAAAATCAGGTTCAGATTCTGAGCAGAATTCAAACAATACATTTAAATAGCTAAACATGCATAAATCAAGAACATGTAATAAAACAAGTCATAAAATCCTATCCTATTTTTTTAGATGCATACAAGCATAACAAAGACACATGCCAAAGATAAGCTACAAAAGACATACTGAAAGGGCTATAAAAATCATCAAGATAGATCTAGCATAAATAGGAAATAAATCAGAACTAAAGATCTACACCATAAACATGTTCCAGTTTTCATGCAGAGCCTATTCATGTCATGACAAACAACATATCCAAAATTCATCATCAAAACAGCTGTAGATTTTAAACTACAACAAATCTAGCTCAAAATGAGATTCAAAATTAGTTTAAAAACTAATCACAAAAAGACTATACAACCTTCCTAAAAAAGGTAGCACTCAGCATAAGAATTCCAAACCATAATTATTTTCATTTTTATGATTTTTCTACTATTTTCTAGGCATTTTACAAGTTTCAGCCTAGGGACCCTAGATCTGGAAGATCAGTCTTTACAAACAGGTCCCTGGTTTTTGCGTTTAGGCCCCTAGAAAGACCTCGGTAACTGCAATGTGGTCCTTGGGCGCACCGGCCAGCGGTGGGAGTCAAATTCCGGTGAGCCGACAGTAGGATTGGCCGGGGAAAGGGCGGGGGAGTGATCCTTGCTCACCTAGGGTTCGGTTTGAGGTGTTAGACGGGTCGGAGGAGCGACCTGCAGTGGTCCTTGGCGGCACGGTTCGTCCTGTGACCATTTCTGCTCGGTCTCCGGTGAGCTGCTTCGCAGGGGAGTCAGGTGTTGGTATTTCTTAACGTCGATGCTAAGTTATGAGTTCCTAGCAACGATGCCAGAAATGTCCGAATGGTAATCCTAACGATTACAAGAGTTCGCAAGCGCATGGAAGTGCCATTGTAGCATTTCCCCAAAGGAGTATTCCAAAGGGTATCAAATCCAAGGAAGGCTGGGTGGATTAACAAGTTCAACACTATTGCAATGAGTATAAATCATAGACGGAAACAAACCAGGCACTCAAGTGCAGGGGTGAGGTATGATAGATAAGTTGGTAGTGTGAACACACAAACACTCTCTCTCTAAAGGTCCTAGGCTTAGGAGGCAACATACGAGTTAGTTCTAGGTTCTATGGTACTATACACATGAAGTCAGTAAGACGAGTTAGATACACACTAGCATTGCATGAATGTTGGCTCAAGCACCCAGGTACAAACGGGGAGCTAACCTCCCGCGTCACTTACGCACAACTCTGGTTGTTAGACTTTAGACTCCTACAGCGTATCCGAACGTGGGGGATTCCAGAAGGGTCCAACGGCTGTCACTACAGCAGCCTACCCCAAGACAAACCGTGGGATACACTCATAAGTAACATAGCTACGCTACCCAAGCACCACGCTTACGTTGTTAGCAGGACTCTGACCGGCCCGGGCTATTGTGACCCAGGTCAGAGCTACCTGATAAACCAGCCAATTACACCGACTATCGTAGCTTGAGCACGAACTTTATACAACACGAACATAGAATCTAACTGGATCAAACTAGGCTAGGTACACAAACGGATTTGTGCTTTCCAATGTCTATTCAACAAGATCAAAGGGTCGTGTTCGTGAAGAACACGAGCCTCTAACTTATGAACAAACACCGAAAACATGAGCAAGTCACTTGTCAACTGGATCGAAAGGCCTTGTTCATCAAGAACATGAGCCTCTAAATGATGAACAAGCGAAGAACACATGAACAAATCACCCATGTATACAAGCACAACTTTATATGAAATAGTTATATAACTAAAGTAGAGCAAAGTCATACAAAGAAATAAAGATACAAGAGAATTCATACCTAGATCCCAAAGTAGACTTGGAACCTGAAGTAGAACTACTCTAGCCTACCTCCTAGCCTTAGAAACCAAAAGTGAGGGAGGAGTAGTAAGGTGTGTTGGTAAGAAATGAACCCCCTCCCCTTCTATTTATAGGCCTGAGCACCGATGTGGAATGGCTGCAAACACCCCCAGGATGGAGTGAGGGACCAACCAGGAGCCACCACGTGGAAGCCCCTGAGTGGCGGCCACAAGGTCGGTTCGGCCGACCTGTGGGGTCGGCCGACCCCCTGTGGGCCCCATTTGGGATGTGCTTTCTCCAGGTGGCTGTCCTGTGGGTCCTTAGGTTGGTCCCCGGTGTACACGTGTTCTTGAGGCGGTTTAGACACTCTGGTGGGCCCATGGATCCATGTGAAGTCCATGTGTTACTCTCTGATTCGTCGGGGCTTGCCTCCCTTGGATTGGTGACATGTCTTGCATGCATAGGATCTGAGGTGGCAGCCCCTCCTTGGCTGAGGTGATGTGGTATGGACCTTAGAAGGTGAGTTTATCACTTCTTTTGTGCTTATTTTCTTGCAATCACATAATCTCCAAGGACAAGTAGAACTACATTATTCTTAACTAAAATGTGTGTAAGATATGCCTCTTGCTCCTTTATTCATGAGTAAATTGACGGCTAAACTAAGCACTTAACAGCCGTCAACAACTCCCCCAAGCTAGCCTCTTTCTCGTCCCAAGCAAGACACTAAGGACTTAGGTTGGTTGATCAAGAGTTGTTATGATGTTGTATTCCTAATTTATGTCAAGCATACAACTAGGTACTCTATCAAGGATTGAATGAGTTGGCATTAATCTTACCTTATGCTCGATTGGTATGGGGCTTGTAGCTTCACCTGCCTTGGGCGGTTGAAAGATAGAACGGTTGTATAGAAGTTACTAAGCACATGTACCTTGATCAGTTATCAATCTGGAGGTTTTGCAAATTTTGACAAAGAAATCAAAGTTCATCAAATGATACTCTCAGATCACTCATTGTGTATGATTCCTCACCAAGGCATTGATTTGCCTTCTTTCACCACCTACTCCTAAGAAGCTGATATGTGGAGCTGTAGGTAGGGAAAACATGTGGCATACCTATTTCTAATGTATTGTCAAGTCGAAAACCGGATCCTTGGGAGAAACAAGTCATACAACCTGATCAAGATGTGCATGTGTGTGTATATGGTGGATGGATGATGAACTCCTTTTTGCATATGATTCTCTCTTCTCCTTTTGAGATTTTAGACTTGGGCTATGTCTCTTTATACTCTCTTTTTTTTTCTCTTTTTGCATGCTCTTGAGCATGTGTTTGTTTGTTTTCTTATACATAGCCTATAGTCACTGCTGAATATTTTTGGAGAGAGGGAGTAATCATGGAACAATGCGCGGAGCATTATTTGTGGAATGGATGGGGGATGGATGAAATGATGGGTGCTAACTTCCGGTAGAAGTTTAGCCTATGGTGGTTGTGTACGTGATCTTAATCATGACATCATGACAAGTTTCTCGCCGAGGGTCACAACAATTCGACAAGACTCAATGAAGAAAACAAGTAGCATATGTGGAGGCTAACAAAACCTAGGATCTACATATGGCTTTGGATAGGAATTTTTCATCATTGAGGAACTTATCATTTTATCATTTTTCCAAAGAAAACTCCGGATATCAAACATCACTTAGTACTAGCTCATAGCAACCCTATTATACCATATCATACCTCACAACTGAGAGACATGGGTACCCATGGGTCCCCACCGACCAGGATCCCAGAGGTCCCTGTCAAAGTGGACCCGACCTGCCAGAAGCCCCACCAACCTGCAAGTGGGCCCGGAGACCTTATCCACAACCCCGGCGACCTTGGAAGACTCCAGAAGACCTTATCCAGATCCCGGAGGATCCGCCAAGCTTGGGGCGCACGGCGAGTTACTAGGTTGCAGCTCGGCGCCGCCTGTAGGTCCGCAGATCGCGGGATTCTCCCTGTAATCAAGGCAGATTGCCTTCCTGATCTGTAACCGACCCCGATGAGGGTCCACGTACCTCGAATGGAAGCCCTAGCCCGTTGACCATATAAGGCGGCCTAGAGCTCCATTCGAGGGGATTTCCCTTCGGCGCATAATTCCACCCCATACTGGACGTAGGGTTTCACTCTCCGGAGGCCCGAACTAGTCTAAACCCCCGTGTTCATCACCATTCTTGCCGTGTTTCGAGTTCCACACGCGAACTACCACCTACGCTCCTAGTTCTCGATCCCCTCCAATTAACCTACAACCGCTTGGGTCGCCCCCTTGCGGATCTGTCCAGGTCTCACCCCCTAACAGTTGGCGCGCCAGGTAGAGGAGATCGGGAACTCGCTGTGCAGCATGGTGGCCCAATCTGGTGTCGTCTTCCCGGCATGCATGGTTGACATTCTCGCCAACCCCGTGGAGATCTGCTTTGGCTCCTTCACGGTGACCTCGACCGTTCCGGTGGCCGCGACCTCTCCGGTGCCCGCTACGCAGATCGCAACGGCACCCGTTGCCACCCCCGTTTCCGATCTAGCATTGGAGACCCACCCGCCCAAACCCTATGACATTGTTCAGGGAATGGAGCACATCATCAGCATGATGGAGGACACCCTCCAGATCTGCGAAAGAGCCCACCGCTCAATGCAGATGGCACCACGCCATGGGACCTTCCCCTTCGGTCTACGACCATCAGGCGACGTCTACGCTCGCTAGGTGATCAAGCCTCCCCAAATCCAATCTGGGGCGCCGCGGCCAGCTGGCGACCTGAAGCCCGAGCCACGCGCACACCGCGACCCGCTCGACCTACCGTGCACCTACCATAAGGGCGTGCGGCATACCCTCCGCGGCTGTCGACTGCGGAAGAAGATCGACCAGGAGCGACCCACCCGTACCACGCAAACTGCCGCATCACAGGATGGCAGCGAGTTCCAGAAGGTCCGGGTCCACGTCTCCCCCAACGACTCAGGTCCTGTCTTCCGCCGGGTCTTGGTGGTTTCCGAGAACGAACCACCACGTCGCGGTGCGACAGATTCTGAGGGGGCGCGGCGGATCCAGGGCAATGCCAACTGTGCCCAGCGAAGTGCGGAAGAGCAACACTGTGCGGTACCTCCCTGCGCTCGAGACCTACGTCTCGAGTTCGAGGAAGCAGGGCTACTGACGTTCAACAGTCCTCAGGCCAACCTGGGCGCTGCCATGGCGCGCCTTCAGCAAGCCAAACCCACACCCGAGGCCGAAGCAGCCATGGCTTACCTTCGGGTCGCCACGGCCCTGGTAGAGGAGAAAAGCGCAGCAGCCAAGTCCGTCGCATCTTTGTCGAGCCGACATTCGCACAGTCGATCTAATCGACCTGCGCATAGCAACCTCCCCTCCATCCAGGAGGAGGTCGATCAAAATAACCCCGATCAGCCTCGGGCGAACGGCGCCAAGGACGGCGACCTCCGCGCATACCTCGACAAGAACAGGCGTCCCCGTGACATCCGCGGCTACATCGACCAGCGCCACCACGAGCGCGAAGAGCGGGAGCTGAGGCATCGTGCGGAGTATGACCGCGAGTACGGTCCCCCCGACGCCGTCCACCGCAACATGGAACGAGAGGAGTGTGATCGCCACGACGTCGAGAACAGGCGTCGCGCCCAGTACGACGCAGATTACGGCCATCCGAAGGGTGGTACCCAGAATCCAGGTCGCCAACCCCGGTCCCAGGTCGTCGCCCCTGCGCAGAGCAGAGGCGGTGCTCAAGTCGGAGATGGCACTGACGACATAGCCATCACCGCCTTCCCCGCGTTGGCTCCTTGTCTTAGGTCGGTGGCCTACCCCGACAACTTCAAGCCTAACATCCAGAAGTACGACAGCCGCTCTGACCCCAACATCTGGCTGTCGACCTACTACGTCGCCGTCAAGGCGGCCGGCGGCAACTTCTACCATATGGCGGCGTACTTTCTGCTCATGATGGGTGACGCGCCGTCGCTCTAGCTCAACAACCTCCCGGCTGGCAGCATCACCTCTTGGGCCGACCTGTCCCAGGCCTTCACATCCAACTTCTAGGTGACCTACAATCGCCCTGGGAACGCCTTCAACCTCGGGAGGGTCACCACGAACCCAATAAGCGGCTCCGCGACTACACAGCCGAGGCGGACCCTCTTCAAGCACCGCAACACTTGCGTCAGCATCAGAGACGACCAAGTCGTCGACAGCTACAAGAAGGGTGTCAGGGATCGCAAGATCTTTGAGAAGATCCACGAGTCAGGGGCCACCACCGTCGCGACCCTCATGGAGGTCATCAACAAGCTCATCGACACCGATGAGGCGTTGGTCAATCAGTTTGACTACGACACCAAGCGTGACACGGGCACTTCCGGCACCGCTGGAGACTCGAGCTCCAAGCTGCACAAGCGACCTTCAGAAGTGCTTGCGGCGGAGGCACGTCAACCCTCGACGTTCAATGTTGACGAATTCAACGCAGCGCTCGACAGCCCCTGCGGGTTCCACGAGGGGGCAACCCACACCGTCCGCGAGTGCTCGCAGTTCAAGAGGGCCTTCCGTACCCCTGAAGACCCCAAACAACCTAGAGGCGACGACGATCGTTCGTCATCACGTCGCTACAACAACAACCACCGTGACGACCGACGCGGCCGTGGCGATGACGGCCGCCGCGACGAGCGACGTCGCGACGAGCAGCAGCCAGAGGATCGCCGTGACGAGCATGACCTACCTCCTCCACCGAAGATGGGCAACCCCAACGGCCCCTTCCAGCAGGCCAAGTGATCGATTAACATGATCGTCGGAGGCCTCAAGTCTCATGTGAGCAGGAGGCTCTATCACAAGGACAAGCGTGAGATTCACCTCATCCACACCCAGTCGGTGCAGCCTCTGCGTTGGTCTGAGCAATCGATCACGTTCTCTAGAGCTGATCACTGGGTCCATATCCCAGACCCTAGGTCCTACCCACTCGTCATCGAACCTACGGTGGATGGAGCCCTGCTTCCCCAGATCCTCATCGATGGGGGAAGCGGGCTCAACATCATCTTCGTCGAGACCTTGAAGAAGATGGACTTCGACTTCAAGAAGCTGACGACATGCGACGAGCCCTTCTTTGGCATCGTCCCTGGAAAGGCGGCCTACCCCGTGGGTCGGGTCTCCCTCCCTGTCACCTTTGGCACGGAGGACAACTTCCGCACGGAGTACCTCAACTTCGAGGTCGCCGACTTCAAGTCCTCCTACCATGCCATCCTAGGTCGCCCCATGCTGGCCAGGTTCATGGCCATCCCGCACTACACCTACGTGGTGTTGAAGATGCCGGCTCCAAACGGGGTCCTCTCCGTCTACAGTGACCTCATAGTCTCCTTCAAGTGCGACAACGAGGCCCTCGACATCACCGCGACGAACGCCTGCGTCGATGCCTCGGCCGTCCTGGTCGCCGAGGCCGCGAAGGTCGCCCCGAGCGACCTGACCATCCTAGAGCAGTAGCGCACCGACACTACCCTGGACGCCACGCCGTCAACGAAGAGGGTCCGCCTCGGCCTGCCCGACCCAAAGAAGACGGTGGACATCGGTGACAACCTCGGGGAGAAATAGGAACTCGCGCTCACCAGTTTCCTCTGGGACAACGCAGACATATTCGCATGGACCCCATCGGATATGCCGGGTGTTCCCAGGGAGCTGGCTGAGCACTCCTTGGATGTAAGCAAGATGGCCAAGCCTGTCAAGCAGAAGCTGCGCCACTTTGCGAAGGATCGCAAGGAGGTCATTAGGGTAGAGATAATAAAGCTCCTAGCTGTCGGATTCATCTGTGAATGTGAAAACCCGGTTTGGCTCGCCAACTCGGTGCTTGTACCCAAGAAAACTGGTCAATGGAGAATGTGTATCGATTACACCGATCTCAACAGGCACTGCCCTAAAGACCCCTTCCCTCTTCTGCGCATCGACCAGGTCGTAGACTCTACAGCCGGAAGCGTCCTACTATGCTTCCTTGACTGCTACTCAGGGTATCACCAGATAGCCCTGAAGGTCTCTGACCAAGACAAAACAGTGTTCATAACGCCGCACGACATCTACTGCTACACGGCCATGACGTTCGACCTCAAGAATGCTGGAGCGACCTACCAGACGGCCATCCAGAAGTGCTTGGAGTCTCATATGGGCGACAACGTTGAAGCCTACGTCGACGACGTAGTGGTCAAAACCGCGATGGAGGACAACCTCATCGCCGACCTTGCCCAGACCTTCGCCAACCTTTGACGCTACCGCTAGAAGCTCAACCCGGAGAAGTGCGTCTTCGGTGTGCCATCCGGCAAGCTCTTAGGCTTCATGGTCAGCCACCGGGGCATCGAGGCGAACCCCACCAAGGTCGACGCCATTCGCAAGATGAAGAGACCTACCAGAAAGAAAGACGTCATGAAGCTCACACGCATGATGGCCGCCCTAGGTCGCTTCATCAGTAAGCTGGGAGAAAAAGGCTGCCCTTCTTCAAGCTGCTAAAAAAATCGGACAAGTTCGTCTGGACAGAGGAGGCCGACCAAGCCCTGGAGGAGTTGAAGACCTTCCTCACGATGGCCCCGGTGATGGTGCCCCCGGCCCCAAAAGAGACCCTGCTACTCTACATCTCTGCATCCACTCAGGTGGTCGGCGCTGTTCTAGTGGCTAAATGGCCTGAGGAAGGCCAGCCCTATCCTGTCCAGCGACCGGTCTACTATATCAGCGAAGTCCTATCTGACAGGAAGATCCGGTACTCGCAGTCACAGAAGATGTTGTACGCCCTTCTCGTCACTTCGCGCAAGCTCCGGCACTACTTCCAGGCGCACAAGATCAAGGTCGTCTCGGCCTTCCCCCTAGGAGAAATCCTGCGTAGCCGTGACACTACGGGGCGCATGGTCAAGTGGTCCATCGAACTAGGCGAGTTCGACCTCGAGTTCTGTCCATGACAAGCCATCAAGTCACAGATCATCGCAGATTTCGTTTCAGAGTGGACAGAGACCCAGCAACCTCCACCAGTGAAAAAAACGGAGCACTGGAAGATGTACTTCGATGGTTCCCTGAACCTTGAAGGAGGGGAGCAAGCGTACTCTTCATCTCCCCCCAAGGCGATCACCTGAAGTACGTCCTGCAGATCCACTACAAGGCGTCCAACAATGGCGCTGAGTACGAAGCCCTGATCCACGGGCTGCACATTGCTATCTCTCTGGGGATTAAACGACTCATAGCCTACGGCGACTCCAAGGTCGTCATCGACCAAGTCAACAAGACGTGCGACATCAAGAAGGACACGATGGACGCCTACTGCGCCGAGGTCCGCAAGCTCGAAGCTCACTTCGAGGGCCTGGAGTTTCATCACGTCTGCTGTGACAACAACGTAGCGGCAGACGTCCTCTCCAAGCTGGGCTCCAAGTGCGCGCTGGTCCCAACCGGTGTGTTCATTCAAGACCTGCGCAAGCCTTCCATCAAGCTCCTAAGCGACCCTGACCTAGCGCCCGGCGACGTGCCCCCTCAAGGCAGCCGCGACGTCCTCATGATCGAGGCCGAAGATGACTAGTGCCTCGACATCATCGCCTACATCTTGGAGCATCGGGTCCCTGAAGACAAGGCCGAGCGTAAGAAGGTCACGAGGCGCAGTGCCAACTACGTCGTCATCGGTACAGAACTTTATCGCAGGTCCGCTTCCAACGGCGTGTTGATGAAGTGCATCCCAAGGTCCGAGGGCCTCAGGCTCTTGCAAGAGATCCACGTTGGTGAATGCGGCAACCACGCGGCCTCCGCCAACCTGGTGGGGAAGGCATTTAGGTCGGGATTCTACTAGCCTACTGCCATGGCTAACGCCCAGGACCTAGTCTGACGATGCAAAGGGTGCCAGTTCTTCGCCAAGCAGCAGCACGTCCCAGCTCAGGCCCTGAGGACAATCCCTCCATCCTGGCCCTTTGCCATATGGGGCCTGGACTCGGTAGGGCCCTTCAGAACCACCCCTGGTGGCTACAAGCATATTCTCGTGGCGGTGGACAAATTCACCAAATGGATCGAGGTTCGAGCCGTCGCTAGCGTCACGTCGAAGGAGGCGGTGAAGTTCATCGAGGATATCACTCCCCACTTTGGGGTCCTCAACAGGATCGTCACCGACCTAGGCTCGGCCTTCATAGGAGCTGACTTTTGGGATTTCTGCCAAGATAACCTCATCGACGTCTATTACTCCTCGGTGGCGCACCCGTGCTGCAACGGCCAGGTCGAGCGTGCTAATGGCATGGTCCTTCAGGGCATCAAGGACCGAATCTTTGATGACGCTTCTCCATACGCCACCAGGTGGCTAGCGGAGCTCCCGCACGTGATCCGGGGTCTCCGGACCCAGGTCAGCTCAGCTACAGGATATTCACCATTCTTTCTGGTCTACAGGTCGGAGGCTATCCTCCTGACCGACCTTGCCTTCGGCGCCCCCCGCATCCAGCATTATGAAGAGGGCGCGGCAGAAGAGACGCGCAAGGTCGACCTCGACAGCATTCAGGAGCACCGTGTGGCCACGCTGATGCGGCACACCCACCACGAGCAGCAGATACGTCGCTACCACGACCGCAACGTGCGGGAATGATCCTTCAATGTCGGCGACCTAGTCCTGCAACGCATCCAAGACACCAAGGGAATGCACAAGCTCTCCGCACCTTAGGAAGGTCCTTTCATCGTGAAGGAGGTCATTGGACCGGCGACCTATCGCCTCCAGTGGGCTGATGGCCAGGGCGTCCCGAACATCTGGAACATTGAACACCTACGTCGCTTCTACCCTTAGAAGATCTGTACCGAAATGAAAGCTATGTACTCTCCCTTCTTGTAATTTCCAATTAATAAATATGAGATTCTCCTCGGCAGCCCTTCTGTCGACCTATACCTGGGTCTCCCTTTTACTTTCTGTTCTGTTTACCCTTCCCCCCCGAAGCGCTCAGGGTCTTGGGTTAAGTTAGGTCCGACGCGCTCGGGGGCTTGTCTTCGCCAACCTAAGGGTCTCGCGACCTGAAGGGCTTTCTTGTGTTTTACGTTTTTTAGCGTTGCCCCCATGCGTAGCTCTTACTCTACTTGTGCATGTTCCTAAGTCACGTGGTAGTGAGACCTAGGGTCTAAGACCCCCCTCCGCACGCCGGCTACACCTAAGCCTCCACGCTGAGCTGTGCAATCGGTAAGCCGTTCCTCCACTGAGTTGGGTTAGCGGAGGGTGCAGTTCGCAATCTCGTCACTCTTGAGCTTACATAACGAGCATTTTCGCTATTCAAGTGGGATGCACACTTTAATTAAACTTGCATGTCTTTATTATGGCAAAAGTGCTTTTCACATTAATAGGCCCTAGGCCTAAACCTGCATCTACACACTGATACAACTTAAACTTTGACTTTCAGAGGTCGAACTTCTTGATGACCTCCTCCGCGGCAGCTTGGATGTCCTCGCGGTTCACTAGCTCGGATAGATTGACGTCCTCCGCGACCTTCTGCAGGTCAAACGACAGCTCGTGGAACTTCACCATCGCCAATGCCGCGGCCGCGGCGAGCTTGCTGGTGTCCAGCAGCAAGGTCTTCATCCGACCTTCAGACTCATCCAGGCGATCAAGCAGCTCCTTCGGCTTCGCCCCCTCCTCTCGAGGAACGTAGATGTCCATCAGATACTAGGCGGCCTCCCTAAGGTCGGTGAGCTACTTCTCCAGACCTACATAAACAAGAGAAGGTCCGTTCACATCCTCGGCGCAACAACGACAAAGACCCTAGGGAGACGAGGTCGCTCACCATCCTGGACCTCTGTAGTCCTCTCCTTGAGGACCTTCACTTGGTCCTTGGTCTCCGCGAGCTCCTTCTTCAGGGCATCCTCCGTCTCCTTGGCGCCTGGATGCATCAAAGGTCGAAATCAAGAAAAGACCTAAAGAGACACGAAGTCAACACCTAGTGACCGAACCAACGTACCGTCAACCACGGCCTGGAGGTCGTCCGCGGCATCCTTCGCCTTCTACTGGGCAGCCTCCAGCTTCTTCTTTAAGGAGTTCACCTCCTTCTCTGCCTGACGGGCCAGGGCCTCCTTCACGCGCTTGACCTCCTGCGCGGCTTCGACCTTGGCTTGCAGCAGAGCCTCTTGAGCTGTGGCCGCCTCCGCGTGGGCATTGGCAGCCTCCCTCACCAAGGTCGCCCGGGCTTGCGCCCACTCCGCAAGTGATTGAAAAACAAAATGATGAACCTCACATCAAGGCCTCGAAAAATAGCAAGAGCAGACGTCAAAGAAATCACGATAGCAGTGCCAAGCTCTTACCGAGAGCGTCCGCGCAATTGTGCGCGACACTTCTTTGAAGTCGTCGACGTCGCGGCGGTCGGTGATGACGTCGTCCTCCCACGGTGTCCCGACATACAAGCACCTGTCGTTGTCCCCCTCGAGGCTGGTGCCGCCCACCTCCGTGGTCTGTTGGCCCAGCTTTGGCGGCGGGGCGGACATACACAGGTCATCCTGGTGACCTCCAACGGGCGGAGCAGCGCTGGCGCCGCCCTTCTCCGCCTCCGATGCCGTCGTCACCCCGGCTCCAAGGGCCTGGCTTGAGACGTCTGCAGTTGAGGCCACCGGCGACTGCTCCACCGACGCCTCCTTCCCCTTGTGCCCGAACACCTCCTGACCCAAGGCATTCTTAGCGCTCCCCGACGTCGCCGGGGTCGCCCTGTGTACAAACAACAACCCTCATCAGTAGAACAGCAGAGAATTCGATGCAAAAAGCAAAGCCAAGCACGGGTTCCGTGACTTACTTGCTTGCGGACCTTAGTCCAGGCTTGATGGGCTTAGGTGGGGCCTTCCTCGCCCTCTTCTGTGACCCTGCGTCACCTGGTACGTCCGCGCCCGACCTTGAGCGCTCCTCCGCCGCAACGGCCTTGCAGGGCATCTCCGTCGCCCGCTCCGCAGTCGCGCTAGGCGACCTCGCGTCATCCTCCTCCTCCTCCTCGACGTTGATGGTCTCAACGTCGGAGCTGGCTGTCGCTGTGTCCGCTGACACAGTGGGGCCTGCCCTCTTCCTCTTCTTCTTCTTCGCCTCCGCCGTCTGGGTGACGACGATGGTTGCAGCGGCCCGGGACGCGGACATCTTGCCCGCAGTCTGCCGCGTGCGCCGCAGTGGTGGCGCGGCGACCCTCGGTGGCGCCCTCCTCACGGTGGGATCTTCATCATCACTCCCCACCGACGAGTCGGAGATGTACTCTTCAATGCATTGCTGCGGAGGGGTTTGCACGTCCCCCGAAGCACGGACCTTAAAACCCCGGTCCTCTTCATTGCGCAACGGCGCCGGGCACCAGTATATGCCTTCACGAAACTGAAAAGGAGAAGACCTACGTCAAAACTGTTCAAGCACTTAGATGGCAAAGAATCAAGGTCGGGGACTTACAGCGTCAGAAGGCCGGTACACACTGAGCGCCTTGGGGCACGTGCCGGTTGCGGATGCGCCCGGCGAAGATGTTCTTCACCCACGCCACCATCTCCTCCTTGGAGACCTTGCGCCGGATGACCCGGGTAGGGTCAGATTGCCCCTAGTACTCGTAGGCCGGGTGTACCCGGTCTTGGATAGGCTGCAGCAACTGACGGCTGAAGTTGATTGCCACATCGCCGCCGGTCAGCCCCTCCGTCTTCAGCCTCTCAAGGTCCTCCAACTGCGGCTGCAGCTCTTCAGTCTCCCGCGACGTCAGCTGGTTGGTCCACTCAAGGAACAGCATGGGTGCGCGCCCGGACCTAGTGGGAAGCGCCGGCGCTAGGTTGTCGAGGTAGAACCACCCCTGCTACCAGCCCGTGGTGTTGTTGGGTAGCACCAGGTTAATGTACTCCGGCTTCATGTACCGGCGCAGCAGGAACCCGACGCTCCCCACGACATCAGACTTGCCCGTCTTCTTCAGCTCGGAGAAATGCCGCCACAGATGGAAATGCGGCGGGATCCCGAGGTAGGCCTTGCAGAGGTGGATGAAGGAGGAGATGATGGTGATCGTGTTGGGGACGAGGTGTACCAGGTCGATCCTGTAGAAAAACAGGAGCCCGTGGAAGAAGTCGCTGGCTGGGACCCCGAACCTGCGCTCGATGTGCGCCAGGAAGACGACGGTCTCCCCGGTCCCCTCGGTGGGGAACGCCTCGCCCGCCGCCGGCCTCCAGGCCACCTCCGCCTTGAGCCTTAGCAACCCGCGGGTCGCCAAGGCCTAGATCTGCTCCTCCGTCACCACGGACGGCTCCCAGATGGTCTCCAGCGCCGGTGCAAGCGCGGGCTCCATCTCCTCTTCTTCTACTCCGATGGATTTGGCCCTACAAACCACAAGCGACTTTGTTCGCATACGAGGGCGCGCAGAGCAGCGGACCTAAGAACGGCGGCACTACTAATCTTGCTGGAGCAATCGAGCGGTGGCGCAACCCTAAGTGCGAGGCGGAAATGAAAGCAAGTGGAGGTCCCCAGCCCGTGGTTCGGCCTTTATAGTAGGGCCCCAGCGGCGCTACGGGCCGCTGCGCCCAACATCTCTCCAGCGGATATCACGGCGACCCAACGGATCTGCGCCCCCGCAGATCTATCCCTCAATGGCTCTTTCGGCCGAACGGAAAAAGGCAGTAACGGCTTGTTCCGTGCGGGAATCTGCATCCGTCAGCCTTTGGTCAACACCCCGGTGATCGTGGACTCGTTATGCCCCACATTCAAGCCCCCAAACATGATATTTCTGATGCTAACATCAAGGTCGTCACGACCCGCAGACGACCTATGGACCCGCTTCACTAACTCCCGGAGGTCGACAAGGACCTAGCAGCTTCCTAGGTTGCCTCGGCCTACAACGGCGGGTTCACACCATGTCTCCCAGGCCCAACTGCCTACTCGTCTTCTAGGTTGCCTCGACCTACAGCGGCACGCGCTATCAATGGCCCCTTGGTCTCTACTGCCCGTTGCGACCTCTTGGTCTCACATACAGCTCCTTGCTGAGGCCCTGCTACCTTCCAGGTCGATAAAGACCTACAGCTTTCAGGTTGACACCCTGCGTTGTGTCACTGCACAACATCCGTGTTGACTCAGGTCAACACGGGTTCTTTTGTCGATTTCTATGACCTTCTGAAGGTCGGCGCGCTTTCACAGCCCCGCCGGGACCTTGGCCACGCCATTGCCGCCTGGGCGCCCCTACATAATGATCAAGACACGTCATTTGCCATGCAGGCATGTGTATAAGAGCTTCGTAAGCTACAAGGGACTATGGCCCATGGCCAATTACAAGATTCAAACATATTAAAGGTCCTGATCTACCTTACATAATTCCTACGATGCAACCTAGACTGATGAAGTGCGTCGCAAGCTTTCTTCTAGCTTCAGGACCTACTTGGAGACCTCAACTACCGCCGTTGTCGTGGCTGCCACACAACCACCTCTATTCTAGCCCCAGAAGGTTTCCTGTGGTGCCCTCACTTTTGTTCAGGTTCTCCCACAAGATCCCAAATCAGGCCAGCGTCACCTCGGGCCTTCCCCGGTACAGCATGGCGATCTCCAGCATCACCTCAGGCCTCCCCTCAAAAGGTTCGTCAAGGCATGTACTGCCCCATGCTGCACCTGGATTCCTCGTTGGGCGCGGGTGAAGTGGCTTATGGAGTTCTCTCAACTTCGCAAGCATTCTTCTAGCTCCAAATGCTGATAACCTAGCGCTATGCTCTAGTGGACGGATACAAGCCCAAGGCACTAAAAAATTACTAAGCTGCTTCACCATAGTTCCTCTATCTGGTTCAAGTGGTGATCTCTGCGGTCGCCTATTTATAGCCACGGAGCTTGGCCTCGGATCCTGTCTGCACCTCAGCTGATGTGGCGTCCTTATCCAGTCACTGTTACCACGTGAAGCACGAGGTCCCTGTTCACCCATGGGAAGCATTGGCGTGTCTGTCACCTACCTGGTAACATCATGACAGCTCTTGTCTTTTGTGGATAGTGACTGCAGCTCTGCTTGGAGGTAGGTCCCGTGACCGTACAGTACACCCATGGCGCATTACGCGAAAAAGCTGTTGGCGCCTGGCTCTCTACTCGAAGATTCTAGTCGTTTTGTCCTACTCCGTGGGCAGAGCATCTCAAGGAAAGCAGAAGGCCGTAGGTTCTCTATCCCTTTGTTTCTCAAGCACCAAACCGACCATCCTGGTCGTCTTACTGCTCAGGGGCTACTCCATGAGTGCGTCTCACGATGCCCTCTCCTTCTACATCGCATCGACCTATTGGAAGTCCGCTTCCACTACCTCTCCGCTCGGCCTACCTACGGTTGGCAGGGAGACCTTCCTCAAGATCACGGTGATTCCTTCCTGATTGCCTGACTCAGGTCAGGTCGGCCGTCTTCAAGGATGGCATCTTGTCTTCGCTTCGACCCTCCGGATCAACGTTCCAGGAGCTCGATACTCGACTTCGTGCGCGCTGGTGGAGTTTTCTTTCTTTTTGGATCCCCGTGCACCCTACACGACCTCGACGACGCCATGGCTTTGCTTTGTTTCGACATGACTTCGTCTCGGCCGCTACGCCTACACGTCGATCGGGGGCTTGAGAGACATGGGTACCCATGGGTCCCCACCGACCAGGGTCCCAAAGGTCCCTGTCAAAGTGGTCCCGACCTGCCAGAAGCCCCGCCAACCTGCAAGTGGGCCCGGAGACCTTATCCACAACCCCGGCGACCTTGGAAGACTCCAGAAGACCTTATCCAGATCCCGGAGGATACGCCAGGCTTGGGGCGCATGGCGAGTTACTAGGTCGCGGCTCGGCGCCGCCTGTAGGTCTGCAGATCGCGCGATTCTCCCTGTAATCAAAGCAGATTGCCTTCCTGATCTGTAACCGACCCCGATGAGGGTCCACGGACCTCGAATGGAAGCCCTAGCCCGTTGACCATATAAGGCGGCCTAGAGCTCCATTCGAGGGGATTTCCCTTCGACACATAATTCCACCCCATACTGGACGTAGGGTTTCACTCTCCGGAGGCCCAAACCAGTCTAAACCCTCGTGTTCATCGCCATTCTTGCCGTGTTCCGAGTTCCACACGCGAACTACCACCTACGCTCTTAGTTCCCGATCCCCTCCTATTAACCTACAACCGCTTGGGTCGCCCTCTTGTGGATCTGTCTAGGTCTCACCCCCTGACAACAACAACCTAGGCAAAGGTCATGCTTTCTGCTACCCACAAGTTTCAATCTAAGGTTTGATCATGCAAGCGAACAAACTCAAAACTAAAATAGGGTACTAAGCTATAAGCAAGGCATACAAGAGGAATAAACAGAGCAACTATTCATCATTTCAACCATGGAGAACAAAAACATTCTTACCACGCATATGAAAGCAAACTAATTTAGGAAAGTAAATAAATATTTTTGGTCTTTTTAATTTTGCAGATTTTTATGTGTTTTTGCATATGAGGTTCTGAAAATAAAGATACAAGTTACCTCAGAGTGGGGGTCCTCCCCCAAGCTAGTTTCAAGCTCACTACTGTGGGGGGGAAATCCCATCCACCGGTAGTAAGCCCTCTGCTCCTCCAACTGCTGCTGTTGTGCCTGCTCGATGGCGTGAAGTCTCTCGCCAGACATACGCTGTCGGTCCCGAGTGGACTCAACGTGCTAGTGCACGGTCTCCTCCATGTCGCCGACTTGGATGTTGAGCTCGCTCATCTGCTGAGTGAGGGTAGCCCCACGAGATGACGAGCACAACCCGGACGACGAAGATGTCGCATCTCCATAGGCAGTACCGGTAAGCATGGCCCACTCGCCACTGCCTGCACTAGCCCAAGCCGAGCTACTCGCACCCTGCTGGCACATGGGTTGATCCCAACCGGGAGCATATTCGGGAGTAACCCTAGACACGTACTCAGTAGAGGTCCATGTACCGGGCGGAGGTGTGGTAGGCTGATGCTGTGGCTGAGGCGACGGCTGCGGAGACGGCTATGGTGGCGGCTGTGGTGCTCTGGCTGCTCTCCTCGATGCACTCCTAGTAACCCTATCACCAGAGACACTAGAACGATGAGTTTCCTCGAAAGGAATGGTCAGTGGCCCTTGGCCGTACAACCTAAAATCGAGGTTAGGTAACCGAATTTGGTTTGTATGGCCAGGGTAGAAGAAAACCAAAGAATAATCCGGACCCTTCTTAAGAATATGCCCCTGAGTCAAATATGCCTCATCGATCTGAGTCCGGGGATTAGCAATGAAGGGCACATTAGGCCCTTGCGTAACCCCAAGATTCGTGACGATGAGAGAAATCAAGGACGTACACTCAATAGAACCTGTCATCTTAAAATTCGTCAACCACTACCGAATCATAGCTTGAACAGGGGAGATCTTGATCCGTCGGACCGCGGCATATAAGATCATCATCTCGTCAGTGCGCATGGTTCGTACATCATCCCTTGGAAAAAGAGTGGTGGCGAGCCATTTGTGCCACAGTCGGAGAGTGGGATACAAGATATCATTGCACCGAGGTGTCAACTTGCCGCGAACAGGCTGACTAGAGAGCTCTTCCCAAAAATTTTCACAATTAAAACCGCTGCAAGCTTGCTCAAGAGAAATAGCGCAGCGATGATGAAAACCGAGGGTGCAACTAAGATCTTTCCATGAAACTTGATACGGAACTCCATGAAATCAAAACGAAATACCAGATGCATCCTCTTGAAGAGTGCAAAGGAACTGGATGGTGATAGGCCTAGAACCGATCTCCTGAACCGGGACAAAACCTTCCCAACCTAGAGCTTGCCAAATGGAATCAGACTCGGAGTACATACCTTTTTTCCCGAGAAGGTCCGGGTTGAACTCCTTCGTGCTGGAGAAGACTCGATCCTTGAGGATGGTGTAGGCTTGTCTCTCTCGTTCGTCCCTCAAGTCGATGAAGGGGGCGTCAACGGCATACACTTCTTCGGCTTGTGGTGTAGGGTGCTCCTCCTCTTCTTCTTCATGCTCTGTCAACATTGGGCTCGGTGTGGCTTTGGAACGGCAAGATGAGCTTCCTCCATCTCGCGAGCGGCGGGAGCGAGTCACCTTCCGGAACACACCGGCGGCCCAACTCATGGTGCATAACGAACAACACAAGCAACTCGGTGATTGATTAGTGAAACCGAAATAAAATCCTTACCGAGCTTGCTCCTCCAATATCAATATTTCAGCAACACTTGGAGAGAACACTTGGCACCTCAATCTCGAGCAAGAAATCCAAGAAAACCAAAGAGCAAGAACAAGAGGGGAAGAGAGTGATGGAAATGGGTGAATGGGTGAAGAAACCCCTCAAACCCCCTGGTATTTATAGGCAATGGACCCAGGCACCGAGACATGGGCCATGTGCAACGGCTCAGAGCCGTTGGAGGAAGGAGGGCTGAAGTGGCCATTGGCCTGCGTCGGCCGACCCCACCTCGGGCCCACTCGCCTCCAGACTTTTACAACGGCTCTCTAATGGTTACTTGATGGCATGCCTATGTGTCCCGGTCCAAACTCGCCCAAAAACTTGCTCAAATGAATTTTTAAGGATTTTCTAACTCAAAATTTTATTTTCTGAATTTTTATTTAAAAAGGGAAATTGGCTAGAAAAAATTCTAGCATGCAGATGCAAGAATGGAAAATTCAAATATGCATTGGGAAAATAAAATAAAATTTTGAAAAGGGAAATATGAGATAACTACCAATTTTACCTTTTGGCGAAAGGACTCATCATTTTAAGTCTGGGAGCAAGACTTCCTCGTCGATCAATTCCATTCATCGCTCCGCTCCCGAGAAATAGATGGGGATGACTTCTTTACTTCCCGCCACACTTTCCGTGTTTTCTTTGGCTTAGCCGGCGTAGTGGGAAGTTGCTGGGGTTGTGGCTCCGTCCACTCCCCTGATTGCTCATTTGTACCCTGCAATGTGTAACACTGCTCCTCTGTTGCTCGAAAGCGGAACATCATACTCTTCTTCCCAATGCGGAAACAGATGGCTCCGGATTCGACATTGATCCTCGCATTGACATCACTAAGGAAAGGTCTCCCAAGAATGAGAGGCATTCCCCCATCATCTTGCATATCAAGGACCACAAAGTCCGCGAAGATGCATGAACCTTGGACAAAAACCAATATGTTCTCTACTATCCCCTCCGGATATTAGATCGATGAATCATCAAGCTAGACAGTCTTTGCAGTTGGAGTCAGAGCTGGATACCCCAATTGTTCGAACATGACCTTGGACATGAGGTTAACACTTGCACCAAGGTCACAAAGAGCATTCTTGATCTTTCTAAAATAAATCTTGCGGGTGATAGCCGAATAACCAGGGTCCTGCTTGTGTGTAATGGTTGAAGATTCCCATGGATCAAGAACCTGCTGTATGGGCTTCCCTGCATAGTCAGTAGCTCGTGCCCACCCAGATGGCTTACCCCATCCGTTGGACACTGCATAAACATCTTCACAAGAAGACACGGGTTGCCCCGGAATCTTCCCGTCCTCAGCAGAGGGAACCAAAGCAGCTAATTGAGCCAACTGGGTTTCTATCATTTTGTTAAAGCTGAGCTGGTTCTTAAGAGCAGATGAAAGGCTATCAATTTTAACATTAAGGCTTTCCAAAGCCTTATCATAGGCACACTAGTAGAAATGTTCACATCCATGACAAAACACTTTCGTCACGGAACAAGCTAAATTCGTCATAGAAAACCTTCTGTGACGAATTTATGACGATTTTGAGATCGTCATAGAAAGGCGTCACATTTGTCGCACCGTGACGAATCGGCCATTTTCGTCACAGAACTGCTCCTTTTTAGTGACGGACACGTTTTTCGTCATGTAACTGCTCGTCTTCTATGACTAGTGAACATCATCACTAATTTCGTCATGGAAGTGACCGCCATGTGGCGCCGTGCATGCTGGCAGCTGACGTGGCTCGATGCCACGATGGCTGCCTACGTGGACGATGATGTAGTTGCCTACAGCAAATGACGTGCTGCCTACGTGGACGAGGACGTGGCTGCTTAGATGGACGATGACGTGGCTGCCAACATGGACGATTACGTGGCAGTATTGGGCCGTTATTTCTGAACCCCAGCCCATCTAACAAATATTAATTATTTTAAAATACATTATTTCAGACACTGTTAATTATAAGTCAATCTTATGCCATAAGCATTTCTTTTTCGAGACAATTTCAAGCAAAATTCACATGTACATAATATACCATTTTGGGCCAACTAATTACATGGCACATGTGGCCCAATCAACAGCCTGTATTTTTTCCCAAAATGGTTAAATTTACAAATACACAGAAAATAAGGAAGCACAAATTGCATTTGTACAAGATGGATAGCAGCAGTAGTAGGAACCAAAATGAATTCTTGAAAATATCATACTTCTGGCCATCATGCATCCTTATTCCACCCCCTGACAAACAAGTAAATAAATAAGATGATTGATGCATACATTTAATATCAATAGGAGATATGGAACCATCATTAAACTTAACGAGAGATTTTGATACACAGATTCTGAAAAGGAATCAAGAAGCAAATCAGGCAAAAAGCTAGAATTGGCAATGGCCGTGACTGCTATTTCCTGTCTGCAAGCTCTCGGGTGTAGAGAATAATTGCACACAGAATGAAATTAAGTAATGAATGGGTAGTCCTAATTGTCAGCTGTTAGTAAGAGTTGGAAATAAACCAAAGTTTCAAAAATTAGTTACTTGATATAGTAGCATGTAACATATTAAACATAGTACTATGACTGTAAACTGTAAATGTTGAATTCTGTGTGCTTGTAATGTAACTCTAAAACTACTGTATGTGGGCACAAGTGGCAACTAGAAAATCTGGCAATAAAGCACACAAATTCTAATATCCACATTCAAACTAATCTGCCACTCAAAACATCAGCATGACCCACCAAATTACCAGTGCCTTGCGAACTCTTTTCTTTCCATAGCTTCATTGTGACCCTGCAACAAAATAACATTTAAAAGACAGTGTCTTAGCATTGGCTAGGCTCTTTACCATGGTTATTAGGCTATCACTGTCACAACACCACCCGTTTTGCCAAGTTGTGGTAACAAGAATAAAACAGTGATCCATTTTTGTCGTGCTATTTTGTTATAGAAGTCAGACAATGCAATTGTGTCATCATTATAGAGAAGATGCTACTACAGCAAATCAGAAAAAATGTTTGGCCTCCAGCTTTCTCGAAACAACTTCTAATATAGGTGAAATGAGCAACTGAACTAATCACACAACACACTATCAAACTGAGGAAGAGAAAGAAATCTCCTATACAGATGTAATGCAGCATGGCATTCATACCAAATGGCCTAGTCCCTTCACCATTGAGCAAGCCACAGACTTCCTTGGCTCATGTTGCGGCATCTGTGAATCAGGATGGACAAGCACAACAACTAGTTAATTAACAAAATGGGCTCGGAAATCATAATAAGGAGTTTACGGCATCTACAGGCAAAATGATGTAGAGCAAGCAAAATAACAGGTTTGCTGATTTCCTGATTATTATACCCAAAATAGAGAGTTCAAGGATATATTAAATCTGCATGTACATCTTTTATTATTACACTTCACAGTCACTAAACCACCTACAGAGAGTTCAAGCAAAGAAATTGTAGCATTAACAGGAAGCATATTAAATGCACTTGTAGTTACGTCTAACATTGCATTTTAACAAAGAGCACTTCCAACATTCAATAATATAAACTTTCACTTATTGCCCACCCAATGCTACAATAAGTTGTGCATCCAGATGCTAGAATTGAAAGCATACATCAGAAAACAGCCTGGTTTTGCAAGCATGAATGACTAAAGGTCCCAAGGATAAAACATAGTTACACATTTCCTTTAATTATTCAACAGTTAGAGCATATGTGAGCATATGGGAGTGTGGAAATGCATTAACTAATCAAGAAGTGACCTTAAAACAAGTACTCACAACAAATGCTAGCACTAGTGTTTGATACTGAAACATAACTACTAATGGGATAGATCCAGCAACTCAGCACCAAGTAAGGCATAATAAAAGTCATGTGTATCAGTGCATTACAAACTTGAAATGAGGAACACCAGGACTGCTCAGATAGCTATCACTCCAAGTAAGGCATGTACTTCTAATACTAGCAAGCAAGATGAGTTTTATATCCACAATTTCACAACTATGCAAGACTAAGTAGTATCATTTTTTTCCAATTAGACATTTTGAGAAACACGTAGTGATCCTACCAACTACTGCAATATTCTAAAGCAAGAGCAAGCAACTGTTTCGCCTTCAAGGACATTCTGCCGAACAGATTACCTGCATGGGCTTGGCAGCCTGGAGATCTCTGGAGCTGGAGATGAGTTGTTGATGGAGATGAGTTCATGCAAGCGAATGGCACGATGACTGTGGTGAGCTCCTCCTTGTCAAGCAGTTTCCCGAACACGATCTCAACAATCTTGGACAGAATGAGATGCAGTTGCATAAACACATCAGAAGAGCAAATCTGATATGCACACGAAATGAATCAGGGAGGGGAACGACTCAGAACAGAAGCACATCGGGCCCTGAATGGGAATCAGGGGCAGAGAAACGCATCAGAACAGCGAATCAGAGATGCACACGGTGCGTAGTGACTCAAAACAGCAGCAAATGGCCTCTGGATGCAACCCCCACGGGCAGGGAAGGGAATCAGAAGAGCGAACCGCGGAGATGCAAACTGTTGTGGGCAACAATTCAGAAGAATCGCAGCCGAATCAGGGTGGGAATTAGTGGGGCGGGGTCGTCATCTCACCTTGACGTTGCGTGCAGCCCCCCTGCCAGCGTCGAGGACGCCGGATCTGCTTCCCTTCCACAGCAAAGCCATCCTTGGTGGTCGTGTTGCGTGCTGCAAGCCTCCTTCGCTCTGCACAAAGAGATGGAGAGGGGTTAGAGGCCGACGAGGTCTGGTTTCAGATCTACCGAAGTGCAGAGGAGGAGGTGGAGGCCGGACCTGGAGCGGGTTGCGGCGGCGCAAGGCTTGGCCTCACTACCCAGCTCGCCGTGCATGGCTGGAGCCCAGATCTGGGTCTACGCCAGTCGGGGAGGGGTGGGAGGCGAGGTTTGGGGGAGGTCGGGAGCGGGCGCGCCGCCGCCTGGGGTCGATGCGGAGGAAGGAAGGAGGAACAACGGCTAGGGTTACGAGGGACACTGGCTGAGGAAAGTTTTATATACTGTGAACGCGATCCTAACCATCAGATCGTGATGGACGGTCACAGACAATTGGACCGTGCAGGTCGAGTCGAAAAGATGGCCCAAATCCAGGTTTTTCATTCTGTTTTAACGAAATTTAACATTTATTCAATAACTACAAATGAAGAAAGAAAACTAAATAGAAAATATATAAATATTTGTCTACTATATCCTTAATAATTTTTACATATAGTATAACACATAAATATTGTTGCATATGATTTTCAAAAAGTTTAGACTAATTTACTATTTTCTATACATTAAATGAATTTCTAGATGGTTATCAAAATTAATTTCAAATTGAACCACATGTGCATATAATAGGATACAAAAAATTTCACAAACATTATATTTAGTCTTATATGTTCCATTATAAACCATTTCTTAGAGATGGATGAAAAATAAAATTGTCTTCTAAGGATAATACAAACTTGTATCTCTGAATTACCATATGATAATTACAATAATATTTGAATTTAGTCAAAAATTCTACAAATTGGCATAACATCATGTTTTTGTTTCACAATCTTACCATAAAAACTTTAAGTGGTTTCAAGATAATGACGACATACACTGCTCACAAATGGATGTATCTCTGATAGGGATGAAAGGAGGAACGGGAAGATCCCATACCAACCGACGCCGAATTCTGATTATATGGATCGTACACCGCATTTACGGGAGAAATCGAAACTGGGGAAAAAATTGGGAAATCCGACGAAATCGGGATCCCGTATTTGATCGGGAAATTTGCGGTGGTGGAGCCCAAGTAGCCACTTGGGAATGGATGGGACCCACAATTACACGTGGTTCCATGTGGGACCAGATCCATGTTATTTGTTTCAAGTTGTTTTGTGACGATAACGTTGTTGTTTTGTGACGTCCATTTGTGTTCGTCATTGGTGCCGCACGGGCAGAACTGAAATGATTCTTCTATGACGAACAGGTTCGCTGTTTGGTGACGATTCACTGCGTTTCGTCATTATTTTTAGTGGTTTGGCACTGTCACTCATTATCTGTGACGAAGTTAAAAAATTCGTCATGGTAGAGACCAGTTCCATGACGAATAAATGTAACGTCACTGTCAAATCGTCATAGATATTAATATTTCTACTAGTGGCAGCTGTTTTCTTATTAAAATCATCGTTGATCTTAGCTTGCCCGAAAACCGGATCTCTTAGGGAAGGTTGGTTTGGGTTGAAAGGATTACTTTGATTACCTCCCTGATAATAAGGGCGTGATTGATTCCACGTTTGACCTCCTCGTGGATGATAACCATTGTTGAGTGCCGTTCATGTACATCATGTCCTCCTGGGTAGTAGGGCAATAATTCCCTGAATGCCCAATGTCACCACAGACTTCGCAAGTCATGCGAGAATCCATAGCTTGAGTAGTGACGGCCATGGCAGCCTTCTCATTGGTCAGATCATCCATTCTTTTCATGAGCAGGTCCATCGTAGTGTGCAACATATCCTCTTCCTTGATGGTATGTGTACCCCTCTGACGTGGCTAGAGTCGATCATCACTCCACCCTTGGCTGGAGACCATCTTCTCAATAAGTTTAGTTGCTTCAGCAATAGTAAGAGAAAAGAAAGCCCCCCCAGCAGCAGCATCAATATGGCCTTGGGCTGTCGGAGTCAGCCCAATATAGAAACTCTGAAGAATAAGCCAGTTATCCATCCCATGATGGGGACAAGCCAGGATATACTCCTGAAGCCTCTCCCAAGCTTCTAGGATAGTTTCATTTGCTGCTTGCTGGAAGCTTGAAATTCTCCCCCGGAGGGCATTGGTTCTGCCCAACGGAAAGAACTTCGCGAGGAACGCTGCCGAGCACTTAGATGTCAATATCTGCACAGTTCACATAGAACCACTGCTTTGCCTTTCCTAGGAGTGAGAATGGAAACAGTCACAGACAGATGGCATCTTCCTCCACTCATCGTATAGTGAAGGTACTACACAGCTCTCAGAACTGTTGCAAGTGGGCGCTCGCGTCTTCATTAGGCTTGCCACAGAATGGGCTAGCTTGTACCATCGTAATGAGGCCAGTTTTGATCTCGAAGTTTCCGTTCCCAGTGTTGATCTCTGGGCCGGTGGGCACCTGATTAGTAGAGGGTGCAGAGTACTCGCGAAGAGTCTTCTCGAGGTTGGCCATAGGAGTTGATGTAGATGGCACAAAGGAAGCTAGGTCGACTTTCGTACGTACACGCTGGGTAGAACCGAAATGGGTTCTAGCTCTCCTTACAAGTGACTCAGGATCTTTAGTGAAATTCGGCGGTAAGCCGAAACCAGTCATACACTACCTGTCTTCATCATCAATAGACAAAGAAGACAATAAAAGCTAGCCTGCATTGAGAACTATTTCATTCCTATCATGATTATAAACATATGTAAAGTGTTGACATGTTATCCTTAGCATTCCCTGGCAACAGCGCCAAAAATGCTTGTTGGTATTTTTTAACGTCGATGCTAAGTTATGAGTTCCTAGCAACGATGCCAGAAATGACCGAATGGTAATCCTAACGATTTCAAGATTCCGCAAGCACATGAAAGTACCATTGTAGAATTTCCCCAAAGGAGTACTCCAAAGGGTACAAATCCAAGGAAGGCTGGGTGGATTAACAAGTTCAACACTATTGCAATGAGTATAAATCATAGACGGAAACAAACCAGACACTCAAGTGCAGGGGTGAGGTATGATAGATAAGTTGGTAGTGTGAACACACAAACACACTCTCTCTAAAGGTCCTAGGCTTAGGAGGCAACATACCAATTAGTTCCAGGTTCTAAGGTATTATACACATGGAGTCAGTAAGACGAGTTAGGTACACACTAGCATTGCATGAATGTTGGCTCAAGCACCCAAGTACAAACGGGGAGCTAACCTCCCGCGTCGCTTACGCACGACTCCGGTTGTTAGACTTTAGACTCCTATAGCGTATCTGAATGTGGGGGATTCCAGAAGGGTCCAACGGCTGTCACTACCGCAGCCTACCCCAAGACAAACCGTGGGATACACTCATAAGTAACGTAGCTACGCAACCCAAGCACCACACTTACGTTGTTAGCAGGACTTTGACCAGCCCGGGCTATTGTGACCCAGGTCAGAGCCACCAGATAAACCAGCCAATTACACTGAGTATCGTAGCTTGAGCACGAACTTCATACAACACAAACATGGAATCTAACTGGATCAAACTAGGCTAGGTACACAAACGGATTTGTGCTTTCCTATGTCTATTCAGCAAGATCAAAGGGTCGTCTTCGTGAAGAAAACGAGCCTCTAACTTATGAACAAACACCGAAAACATGAGTAAGTCACTTATCAACTGGATCGAAAGGCCTTGTTCATCAAGAACATAAGCCTCTAAATTATGAACAAGCGAAGAACACATGAACAAATCACCCATGTATCCCCTTCTATTTATAGGCTTGAGCACCAGCGTGGAATGGCTGCAAACACCCTCAGGATGGAGTGAGGGACCAACCAGTAGCCACCACGTTGAAGCCCTTGAGTGGCAGCCACAAGGTTGGTTCGGCCGACATGTGGGGTCGGCCGACCCCTTGTGGGCCCCACTCGGGGTGTGCTTTCTCCAGGTGGCTGTCCTGTGGGTCCTTAGGTCGGTCCCCGGTGTACACATGTTCTTGAGGCGGTTTAGACGCTCTGGTGGGCCCATGGATCCATGTGAAGTCCATGTGTCACACTCTGATTCGTCGGGGCTTGCCTCCCTTGGATTGGTGACATGTCTTGCATGCATAGGATCTGAGGTGGCAGCCCCTCCTTGGCTAAGGTAATGTTGCATGGACCATAGAAGGTGAGTTTGTCACTTCTTTTATGCTTATTTTCCTGCAATCACATAATCTCCAAGGACAAGTGGAACTACATTCTTCTTAACTAAAATGTGTGTAAGAAATGCCTCTTGCTCCTTTATTCATGAGTAAATTGACGGCTAAAGTAAGCACTTAACAGCCGTCAACATCGGGCTAGTTGTCGGGGAAGTTGTTGTGGCGGCTTGTGGTGGCAGTGGTGGCCTTGGACAGGTAGGAGAGGGTCTGGAAGGGTGAGCTTGCCGCGGCGGGCAACAATGGCGGCCAACGAGCCCATCCTCGCGCACCTTGAGCTCAGGTTCCTCCTTTTATGGGCGGCCGGGACTCAGGCGGAGGGGAGACAGGGTAGGGGCAAAGCAAACTCCTCCCATTAATAGGCGGAGGTGGTGCGGGGCGCAGCGAGCTGTGGCACGACATGTGGCGCATGGGGAAAGGGCACGGGCGGCGGCAACGCGGGCGCGGGCGGCGGCGCGAGAGGCAGGGAAGTGGCGTGCACGGCAAGGGCAGTATGGGCCCTCTCCCTTGGCGTCCGTGCCAGATGGCGCGGCCTGGCGCTCTCGACATGCCTGCAGGCACCGACGACACTCTGGAGCGTGCAGAGCACTGGAAGGTGTGTGGTCAACGCAGGTTTGACCACGAATTTCTCCAAAAACTTGAACTACACGACAAAAACTCCAAATACCAAAGTTGTAGATGGAAGTGTAGGCTACAACTTTTACAAAGGGCGACATGGTGTTTGAGCAACTGTTTGACCGGGAACGCCTGTTGAAGTTGCCAGGTCGCAGAGCCCGGCAAAACTGTTCAAATCTGCTTCGACCACAATTTTGAGCATTTGCCACTAAAAATTTGAAATGCCACTAATTGTAAGAAATGTGTTCCCAGAGATAACGAACAAGTTTCATATTGGCCAATTTTTGAGTTGATATACAAAAATTTGAGGTATAGCCATGCCAATGCAAGGATGCTCGAGGCTTTTAGGGTTTTGACCACTAGGAAGGGTTTGACCGGTCAACCATGTTTAGGCTTTACTAAAAAACATGATTATTGTTCAAAAATATCAGGGATGTTACAAAGATGGTTCGACCCTAGGTCATTGTGGATGCTGCCATTCGGAGGAGACAGAGAGAGATACCCGAGAGGTCGTCCACAAGGCAGAGAGGTTGGACCGGAGAGAGGCATTCACGAGAAAGATTCATTGAGTCCAAGGAGGCAACCACAAGTTGAGGAGTAAAGGACCGAAACGGCGGACCAGAGAGGGGGGAGTGAATGGGAGCCGATAAAAAATCTTCTCGAAGGAGATAGAGACTCCAACAAGATGAACACGGCTTCCAACACACGTCTCCGGCTCAACTACCCAAGTTGTCTAAGACCACGTAGCCACTGGAGTGCTACTGATCCTAGGAACCAACAACTCAACCAACCGAACCAAACACCCAAACGCACAGTGGAAAACTGAGCAGCCTGCTGTCTGTGCCACACCGGTCAGACCGATGGCTCCTGCCGGTCAGACCGATGGCACTGGTCAGACCGGTGGACTCAGCCGGTGCACAACAAAGTTCCAGGAAGCCTCAGTGACTTCTCTAGGCCCTGAAACAAAAAGCACCTCCAAAACTCAAACTGCAGAGAAGGAAAACCCTACACAAAGCCTAGCAAAACTCCTCAAAACCTGCCAAGAACTGGCCAACAACAACACAGCCCAAAGACACACGGATCAGGTAGATCACCCGAGGAAAATCCCACAAAAGGCTCACACCGGTCAGACCGGTCAAGAGCACCGGATAGACCGGTCAAGAGCACCGGTCAGACCGGTCACGCCTGGGCAGCTCGGGATGAACAGCGCCCGCGGGTCAACTCCCCCAAATCCAACTCCCGATCTCCCGATTCGCTCCACGGATTCTCACAAGACTTTGGGGATAGTAGGAACACCTCATGGGCACTCCATAGCCAAATTATGGTCCACCAAAACTCGTTGAATCAAGAAGAATCGAAGGATTTCCGCCAAGAACACCACTAACCCTAGGACAATGAAAACCCCAAAATTGAGCCCCTTTACTCACGGATTTGGGAGGGGAATCAAAGGGAAAAGAACCACGAATGGTTCATGCATACATCCCCCACCAAATCCCAAAGAGAAAGGTGTCAAAACCGCCTCAAGAAAATCGCCAAGAAAAGGCTCCGAAAATCACCAAAAAGGGAAAACGGGAAGAACTCAAACAAGCCTTGAGGAACCATGCCGAATCATCTATACATACCATGAAGGTTCATACAAGGTCTAGCTTCCGCCCGATCATCTTTCCCTCTCACAAGATCTCACCATGAAGCTCTCAAACTAGTCCTAGAAATTCCAAAGGAAAAATGGAAGGGGAAAATAGGAAAACAAATGAGCTAGGGTTCCCAGAGATATGGCTGCCATCCTCTCACCACTTGGGTTATATGAAGGCAAGCCGAAAGACTAAAGTACCCTTACTAGCTAACTAGGGATACATGCCCCTCAAGGGCGAATTTGGAAGTCTTTGTCATCGCTCCATCGGACGGATGCCCAGCGACCGCAAACTTGCTTAGCCTCGACGCAAGCCTTGCAATCACGATGCGTGTCCTCCGGTTCGAAGTCTCCGGACTGTGTCGTCGCACACCGGTCAGACCGGTGCCCCTCATCGGTCAGACCGGTACCCACCGGTCAGACCGGTCTGATGCTGTTGCACCTCCGTCTTCGGTCTTCGGTCTTGGCTTTGTGGATCAACCAAGGAACCCAGTGGTTTTCTGGTGAACCACCAGAAACCCCGCGAACTCGGTGTAGCCTCCGCCAATCGCCACTCATGACTCGGCTCCCACGTAGTCCCGGCTCGACCTTGGTTTTGAGGCTCAACCAAGAAACCGTCTATGACTTCATCTTGCCTTTCTTGCCACCATGCGGCCCGCACTTGACTCTGCTGGCCACCGGGTCTCTCGAACCAAGCCTACTTGTCTTCTCCACACCTGGAGGCCTCACCAGCAACGACCTTTCGCGCTTGTTCTTCACCTGCACCAACACCAGTCAAGCCGCAACCTGCACCTGCAATACTTAGCCAAGAATCAGTCCACACCACGTTGTCAATCACTCGTCACACCAGGAAGCGACCTACCACCGGTCTTCGAACCACACAGGCTCTCAATCTCCCCCTTGATGAGTGCATTGACAACACACACGTTTTGGTAACCAAGAGAAAAGGGAAAGAAAAGAAAACGACTAAAAGAAACTCCAACAAGCGATCGAAAGCCAATGGAAAGGCAAAGAGCAAGATCACTTGAAGAAGACAAGTCTCGGACCCCTTAGGCAAGGGCAACGGCTTGACACATCCGAGAGAAAACATGCTCAAGTAAAGAGCACAAACCACCAATCCAAAGCTCGAAAACCACAAAGAGCTCCCCCTGCACACATGCAACTTCCCCTGGACGAATGCATGCAAACCACTTGACAAAACAGAGCAGTTGCATCAGCTCAGCTCTGACCGGTCAGACCGGCCAACACCACCAGTCAGACCGGTGCCCAACATATGAACAGGACCAGCACTCTGACCGATCAGACCGGTGACCTCAACCGGTCAGACCGGTGCACAACAGAGCCCAGAAATGGCTCGAAACCACCTGAAAACCCTCTAAATGAATTCAGTAGGCCAAAACATGCTCAAACTTCTCCCCCATGTTGACAATGCATGAATCAAGCCAAAATTAGGAAAATTTCAACCTAGAGCTTCTCAAATAGACAAAATTCAACATAGCATGCTACACACCTCCAAATGAGCAAGTTAGATACTCGATAGTTTCGTATGGACAAAAACCACAAGATCACCAAGTTTCACAACCACTGGACGAAGCTAAGATAGAATTGAGCATTTTTACGAAAAATTCCTTCTCATGAGCAAAGTCCTAAGCATGATCAAAACATATCAAAATGGCAAAGCCACACAAACTTCGTGCTAGGACAACCATTCTAAGCATAAGACCATCATAAACACCCACAAGCACCTTATGTCATGTCAAAGCATACCGAGCCATGTGCTTACTTCTATGTATGAGACTTCTCATTGGTAAGCATCACGCAACGGTTTAGCACCCAAAATCAAGTAAATTAAGCACATATGACATGGGAGCACATTTTCCAAGTAATTTACATTTCATTTTCAGATTTAAAATTGGTACATGAAATGTCTTTGCGACAAAAAGGAACTTATGCCCCTCCACAAGATAAAGCATGGGGGCTAAACATTCATGATGACAAATGAGCCTTTGGCCCCATATGATCAAAATAAGCTATCCAACCACAAATTAAGCATAGCCAAGCCACAAAAACATGTCAAGAACATATAAAGGCATTTACTCACAAGAGAGCATATATATGAAAATTTTTGAAAAACATAGCCATCAACCATGGATATAAACCAAGATCATCAAGAGCTAAGCCACACTAAGCCATATCATACCAAACTAGCTCACAAGATCATATATAGCATACCATGTTGAACAATGTATATAAGAGAAGCTTTTCCTACACAATGCATATGATACAAAATGCATGCAAGCTATCATACAAAGATGACTATACATCATGATACAAATGCAATGCAAATGCAAGAAATGCACAAAGGAAAAGCTATACATATGCTACAAAGGAGCTCCCACACACCCAACTCAAGAAATCAAATAAACACCAAGCTCCCTCCGCAAACGAGTGAAAGTTGCTTGATCTAGGGGTTTGGTGAAAATATCGGCTAGCTGGTCATGTGTGGGTACATGGATCAAAGAGATTTTTCCTTTCTCTACGTTGTCTTTCAGAAAATGATACCTCACTTCTATGTGCTTGGTTTTAGAATGGAGCACTAGGTTATTTGCAACGCTTATGGCACTTGTGCTATCACATTGAAGTGGGACATGGGTATACTCCTCACCAAAGTCGCTCATGGTGTATGTGATCCAAAGGAGCTGAGAGCAACAACTAGCTGCGGCCACATACTCTGCCTCGGTAGTGGATTGAGTAACACTCGACTGTTTGCGGGAAGACCAAGACACCAAAGAATAACCCAAAAACTGACAAGTCCCAGAAGTGGACTTCCTATCCAACCGACACCCGGCAAAATCCGCATCCGAAAATCCATGAAGAGCCAAAGAAGAAGACGCGGAGTACCAAAGGCCGAAGTAGGGAGTATGTCACAAATACCTGAATATGCGCTTGACTGCTTGCCTATGCAAAGTCCTCAGAGACGCTTGAAAACGAGTGCACAGACATACCGAGAATTGGATGTCCGGCCTCGTCACCGTCAAGTACAGGAGTGACCCGATCATGCTCCGGTACTCCTTCTGGTCCACGTGTTCACTGTGACAACCCGCCCAGGAAAATACCGTACTATCACCTAAACCAATCCACTTTGGTCATTAAGCAATAATAAAGTATCATCCTGTCGTTAGTTGCCGGGTTAACGCCCGGTAAATCACTTACAAAGCAACAAGGATCGACATATATGCATTAAAACTCACGCGAAGGCGAGTCCAGAGAACAACATATGATTAACATCCAAATTTACCCCGTAGGGCTTAATTATTACAGACCGGAGTTTTTGACATGATAACGAAGTTTAGAGTTTTGAAAACAGCGGAATTAAACTAACGGCACGAGGAAACATCACGGGAGGCCTGCCATGATGCCTTCATTCATCGTCTTCAACCCACTCCAGCTCCCAGCCAGGCGGGATCTCTCCAGGCCACACATCAGCAAAGGCATTACCTGAAGCAACAGATTAAAGCAAGGCTGAGTATACTAATACTCAGCAAGACTTACCCGTCGGTGATAACTACTTCACCAACTCTAGACATGAAAGGCTTTTTGGCCACTGGGGTTTCTTTTGCTGAAAAGCAACAAAGAGTATGTCCTTACTTTCAATATTTTTGCACAAGTTCTAGTTGATTATTCCTATCTAAATTAGCGAGCTAGTGCAAGCATAAGTTGTGCAAACAATTAATCAAGCATAAATATTCATCAACTTCCATCATTAGGGATCTCATGGCCAGTGGAGTAAGTAGTCTCAGATAATGGTGAGAGGCCGACAATCGATTGATTTAAACCTTGCAAGGTAGACCTAAACACACGGTAGGGTGCCCCCACGAGGACAACCACCAGGTGGTTCCCAAAAATCTTCGGATTGGGATCAGATGTTACAGTCTTAAGTACAAGGCTTACTAGGCTACGCCACCAAGGTCACCTAGCTTCACACATGTACTCAGGTGGCGAGCCCGGGGCCGCAACCCTAAGATTAGTAGCGCAAAGTTCCCGTACCGCCTCATTTAGGTACTAGGCTTACCGTACCCATTTCCGACAAGTGTTTAGTACGTTCAAACACTTAACCCACGAAAGCCATTGGACCGGAGCCCACATCCCATGCTCTTACCACATGAGCAATCCATTTAAGGAGATCTTATGATTCCAACATAAGAACCTAATCTCGCGAGTGACAAACATCACTCGAATTGTAACGGTCCTATAGCATAGTAGCTACCGACCTATCATACTAGTAAAGACATAGGTACCTATGGATCATGCATCTAGGGTTTCATTTCAATTCCTGAACGTAAATGCGCAATCATATCAAACATAATTGCATAATTTTTAAAAGACAGGGTTAATGATCCGGGGCTTGCCTTCGCTGGCAAGGTTGGCCTTGGGCCCTTCTGGACTTTGGTCCAGGTCTCGCTCTACAGCGACGTCGCGCACGTCTCCGACGACTCCTCTGTCTCCTCCTTCCGGCACACGTGTACAGCTATCGTCGGGAAGATCTACACGAGGATGCAAATGCAAGATTCAATTGACGATTTTTAATTTAATCAATTACAAACAATAAATGACAACCATGGGGTGCATGGTTGACCACATTCACCTAGATAAGCACACATTCAGCATACTCTTCCAAAAAGGAACAATATGCGGTTCTTTATTAATTAATATTTTTACTAGTGACTGTGTACATAATTATGTAAATAAATCACTTTAATTTCACAAACAGCAAGGGGTGGTGTTGGTGATTTTCCCATTTAAGTTAATATTAAGCTTTAATGGCTCCTATTGCTTTTACTCATAAAATAAATTCATAAAATTCAGTGAGAGGGTTTATTAAGCACTAAACATCTCTACCAAGCCACTGAACCCACATGCACACTTAGAGGAGCTACGAACTTAATTAAACCGAAAATAACAAAAGCTAGTTACCTAAACAAGAGAAATGCATACAAAAATAAATACACATCAAAATGATTGAAACTTTCTCACACATGATCTCTGGTCCAAAGCTAAGCTAGGAATGCAAAGAATACCCCTAGAACTATTACATATCTTGAGCTATGCAATTACAAAGAAAAACAAACATTTTTCAAGAATAAATACTTCTGACAATTATAAAAATGTTATGAATTCACCAGAGGTGCATTTTGGCATAAAAAGACAACATGCAGAAGTTGGGCACAAAAATCTAATTATTTTTAGCTACAAAAATCATTTGAATAGATTCTGAATAAATAGAAAACAATTTATATAAAAAGATTTACAACATAACTTTGTGCAATTTTTGGTACAAGAGCTATAACTGGCATAGCACACAACATATCCAAAAATTAGCTACAGAAGACTTGTAGATTTGGAGATACAATAGATCTAGGTTTTTCAGTTTCCTATTTTTCATGCAAAAACTATTAGGAAAAACTATGGACATGCTTTACAGAAGTTTTAGTGTCTTTCACAAGGAATCCAACAAAATTGGGTTTGCATTTTTATGAATTTTCTACAATTTTCTATGCATTTTACAAGATTCAGCTGAAAGGCTTTAATATTGAAGATTCCATCTTACAAACAGGCCCTTGGAAATTTCTGGCTATTCACAACCATACCATCGACTCACACAAAACACCCTGGGAAGATCTGGAGGTTTGCAATTGGGTCCCTGGGGGTGAGGGTGGCGCGGCTGGCCGGAATTCCGGCGAACCGGCGGCGCTCTCGGTCGGGGAAGGTGCGGAGGAGGGCTAGGAGATCACCTTGGTTCGATTTGGGCCAGATTTTAAAGTCGGGGCGGCTCCGGCGAGCTAGCTTGGCGGCGACGACCGGCGCCGGCCGCTGGACCTCCCGCTCCGGCGAGCTCTCGGCCGGGGCAAGGAAAGGGGCGGCACGGTCAGCTCCAGTAGTGCAGGGGGAAAGGGCTAGGAGTGCCACTTGGCTGTGGGAGAGAGCAGGAGGGCGAGCTCGCCGTGGAGGCGCCAATGGCGGGGCGGCGACGCTCAGGGAGCGGCGGCTGTGAGTGCACACGCGAGAAGGGCGCAGGCGGCTTTTATGGGCGGCTCTCGCTTGCATCGTGGCGAAGGGAACGACGGAAAAATTCCGGCCGTGGTACGGCGGCTGGCCTCGGTAGGTGCGCACAGCAGGGGGAGGGCGCGGACCGCTGGACAACGGCGTGCCATGCGGGCGGCGAGTTCGGGCGCGGCACGTGGCAGGGACGGACTTCAAGGCGCCTCGGAGTGATCCCGGCCTCGGGGTGCGGAGCCTAGGGAAGGCGCGCGGCCTCGGGATGCGGCCGGGTGGGCTCGGACACCGAGGACGGCGCGGCCACGCGCTGGGCGCGCGCGCGTCGTGTGCCGGCACTCCAGAGCGCCAGGGCGCCGGTTTGACCGCGTTTTTCTTCAAAAATTTGAACTGGACGAAATTTTCTCCAAAAACGAAAGTTGTAGTGTGAAGTACCCTCTACAACTTTTACAAAGGTCGTCCTATGTTTTTCTCAACGGATTTTGCATAAACTGCTCGCCAAGTTCCTGTTTTTGATGGTGCCGGTGAACAGTGCCGACTGGTGTTGACCGAGCTTTTTCACCTATTTCCACTTCAAATTGCAAATGCCATCCAACATGAAAGTTGTGCCTCTCAAAAAACTGGACAACTTTTATATTGGGAGATTTTGAAGTGTTTAGGTGAAATTTGGAGAACGCGGCAAAAGTTCCGGAGGACGTTCAAAGACATTAGGGTTTAAGTAGTGTTTGACCGGGCCTTTGACCAAGGTTTGACCACAAGTGCGTGTTGACTTGATCAAGAGGGTCATTAGGGATTGTTGGCGAGATTTTTGAGGTTTTCGAAGTGATGCCCCAGGTTGACCATGGTTTGACTGGCGTCAACACGTTTGACTCGGTCATTAGCACTAATGATGCGAATTAAAAACCTGGGGCGTCACAGCCTACCCCCCTTAAGAAGAATCTCGTCCCGAGATTCGAAAGTACAAGGCAAAGTAGGGAGGTGTTCTCGGATAGAGATGTTACCCATAAAATTAAGCTGGTCTGGCTTCCCTTGAAAGATCAGCTTCTTGCCGTGATCACCTTTAGCTGCTCCGAGGTTCTGATTCTGCTGCTGGGGGTTCGGGCAATTAAGTATGAAATGCCCGGGTTGTCTACAATTGTAGCAAAGGCGGGGTGGGAGTTCTTTGGGCTTGCAAGCTTGTTGATGTGCCTGTTGATTCCTTGGGGGCTGAGGACCACCATGGGCAAGCTGATCCATCAACTGTTGAAGTGAGTCTCTAGACTTTAGGAAGTCCTTACTAAGCCCAATTCGTTTTCCTCGACGGGACAAAATGTTCCAGTTCCTCGGGTCACTCCAAGCATTCGAAGGGCAAGATTGAAGGATATGATTGCCCTCTCCACATTTAAAACAACGTTGATGAAAAGGGTAAAGGCTCTTCCTCATTCGTTCTTCTAATATCTCGGCTTGAGAGCGGGTTTCACCTTCGAGGAGCTGGGCAGTCTTGCCGCTGTCGTAACTTCATTTGCCCTCACGTGGGCGAATTTCCTTATAGGTAATTCCCCACTCACTTACATCTATCTCCGGTAATACTCGCTTGTTGCTCTGACTTTTTCTCTCTTCCTTTCTAAGGTCCATTGGTAGTTTCGAGGGTGGTAATATAGAGTCGGAGGTATTGAGCTGACCCTGATTCACATGATCCACCAACAAATTGAATAAGCGGGCCTGCTCCACCATGGATGCCAATAATGACTGAGATAGACTGTCTGCCAAACTAGTTTGAGATAGTCCTCTATAATGACATTGGATGATATCGTACACTATCTGACTTAGCACTGAATTTTGCCCCTCCAACATCTGAATTGCACCGACAATGGTATTCATATCAGTCTGGGTCGGTACTTCGGGTGAGCAAGGCTCGAAGGGTCGAGGCTTCTGTTGCATCGGTTGCATCTGTTGTAGTTGTTGGGCCAACTGCTGCTGTGCCTGCAGGATTTGGTACAACACTTCAGTTTGCGTTGCCATGAATGCCTCTGTCAGTACCGCGGGTGGTGGCGGTGGTAGGTCACCACTACCCGAGGCACCAAAGCCATTAGGGTACTGCGTGTCGGTCTGACCATCTGAAAATTGAGTTTTCATTAAGCACACATTCGTAAGCTTGCTCATAAAATTAACAAGTAGAACGTGTACGACGAAAACTCATTTATGGTAAGTGCTGCGAAACCGGACAGCACAGCGGTCATAAGCACAAATTTCATACATCTTTGCTCATGCACCGAAAAATTCCTATTTTTGGTCAGTAGGTGTAGGTTTTCACAACTCTAAAGTGGATATTTAACTCTGAGGCGAACTCTAGGGTTATCCGTGATGGTGGGAATCACGAGGAAAAACTCACGGCACCCGCCCTCCAGGCTCGAGGGCGCATTGAGGGGAATTTAACAAAAGCTTCCACCGATCCTAGGTTTGCTCCTTTCTCGATTCCGAGGATTTGGAGGGTATGATCACGGATCATGGACGGATAAGCGATGCGAGACCGTCATGCCTTGACTTTTAGAGAACCTTGATTGCTCAAGAAAACTCTACTTCCACTTCTTCAACTTCGCTGGTTGATTTGATTTGAGGCTGAGAATATTGAGAGTGGACAGAAGGAGACCCAGTTGAAAAGTGATTTCCAAAACAGATTTCCATAAAGAAAAGGAAGGCTAGTAAAAGATTTCCGTAATTTCTTTGTACGGAAGACAAATTAGTGTGGGAATTTCAGAACAATCTTGCTCACACGTTATTTCACTTGTGACTTTGGGTGTTATTGACTCATTACATTACGGTGCAATGATTTTAAAAGTCGGTGTGATGCACATGCTTATGAAGACACGATGCACATGCTCATGCGGTATGGTGCTCATGATGCACGTTAGCATGGCTCGGTTACCCACAAAATGAGTTAGTGATTGAGAGGGCAATCATAGGTTGAGAAGGGATATATGTGTGGCGAGTCGCATTCTCACAACCAAGATACCTAGCGCGCTCCTAGTGGTGATCATGTGGCTGCAGCGCACATGATGCCCTAGGTTCCGTCGCGGCACCTTTGGGTATGGGAAAACAACATCACCAATCATAAGAAGAATAGAGTAGGAGTATTGAAATCTTCCATGCGTATGCACATTAGTTCACCCAAGGTTCCCAAATGCACATGCTATGCAAATGCATACTCAAAAGTGATTTTTTTTAAATGTGGTGAGCAAGACCAGGAAGAATAAGTTCATGATTGAAAGGTCGAAGTAATCGAGACAAGGATATCAATTCAAGAATAGCTCAGTGCTGCAACATGTATAAATTCAAGGGGGTTTGGAAGAGATACATGTCGATGGAGATAACCGGTTAACAGGCGGAGATGATACCTGAAGATTGACTCTAAGATCAAGACATCACCCAATTGCCATGGCAGAATAGAAAAAGTTCTTCTCTCATGCTGGGCAAACTGGGGTAGTCATGTGTACAAAGGTACAACCGTATGCTGGACTCGAAGCGAGCATACATACGTAATGACATAAAGTTCTGGCAGTTGTGAACAAAAATTCATAACTTAAAAACCAGAGCCCCAAAAATTTCCAAATTTTTGTAGCAACTCGGCAAGATTATGAGGCACATATTTGGTAAACAAAGGTTGATCTAAAAAGGTTAGGAAGGTGCTTCAACTAAGCAAGGTTTCGGATTTGGCTCCTGGAAAAACAGCAAGATAGGTGTTCACTAATCTGAGCACAACTTGAGATATACAAAGGCTACGACTGTGAACTTTTGCGAGCAGAAACTAGATTAGATATGTAGCAACTTTGGTAGAGATCGCCTAGGCAAAAGATCCTAGAACAAGGGACAACAATCTAAGCAAACAACCCTAACAGATTTATGGACAGCAACACATCTACATTTGAGAGGCTAGGCAAGAAAAAGCACACTAGCAAAATTTCACCTTAGAGAGTACATAAACAACAGGGTTCAGTTTTAAGTTTCCACAATTTTGAGCATGATGCAAGACGTCCTATTCGTCCTCACAAGGCAATCAAGCCGAAAAATGAAGTTAGTGCCGGTGGCAAGGCATTTACACGTTTCTCCCTATAATAACTAGTCGAGAACTAGTCGATGCTCACTTAGCGACTTACGAAACGGGGTTAGCGTACCTGCAGAAGATCACACAACACAACGAACCTTTCATGCCAGCACTCATGAAAGCGTCCACATACATTACCGTTCACTATAGAAACAGTACCCATGCGTTTATCGTTGCATGGACAGCGTCCAACCTCAGATACACTCCTTTTGAATGAAGCGGATCCTTGCCTCGCATATTCACAATGCGGAACGTCCACGTATGGCAAAACGTGGTGAGACACAGACGCGACGGTGGGTTCCCTTTGGATTAGGTCCCTTCCATCCCTCGCATGACTTCCATGCGGTACCACCACGTATAGCAAAACGTGATGAACTAGTATGGTTGTACAGAAAGTAAGTTCTGACAGTAAGTAAATGTGCTGGGAGTTAGCAAAATAAACCATAGATTAATAAGCCACCTGAAAGAATCCAAAATTCCCTCTAGGGCCTCTCGGTCTAGTTTATCCTTAACGGAACAACGTGTTTTGCAAATCCAAACAATCTTGGCAAATTTTATTCAAAAACCAGTGATTAAGGTTATTAATTAATCTCTGGTGCATATAATTGCTCTGATGCCAGCTGTGACAACCCGCCCAGGAAAATACCGTACTATCGCCTAAACCAATCCACTTTGGTCATTAAGCAATAATAAAGTATCATCCTGTCGTTAGTTGCCGGGTTAACGCCCGGTAAATCACTTACAAAGCAACAAGGATCGACATATATGCATTAAAACTCACGCGAAGGCGAGTCTAGAGAACAACATATGATTAACATCCAAATTTACCCCGTAGGGCTTAATTATTACGAACCAGAGTTTTTGACATGATAACGAAGTTTAGAGTTTTGAAAACCGCGGAATTAAACTAACGGCACGAGGAAACATCACGGGAGGCCTGCCATGATGCCTTCATTCATCGTCTTCAACCCACTCCAGCTCCCAGCCAGGCGGGATCTCTCCAGGCCACACATCAGCAAAGGCATTACCTGAAGCAACAGATTAAAGCAAGGCTGAGTATACTAATACTCAGCAAGACTTACCCGTCGGTGATAACTACTTCACCAACTCTAGACATGAAAGGCTTTTTGGCCACTGGGGTTTCTTTTGCTGAAAAGCAACAAAGAGTATGTCCTTACTTTCAATATTTTAGCACAAGTTCTAGTTGATTATTCCTTTCTAAATTAGCGAGCTAGTGCAAGCATAAGTTGTGCAAACAATTAATCAAGCATAAAAATTCATCAACTTCCATCATTAGGGATCTCATGGCCAGTGGAGTAAGTAGTCTCAGATAACGGTGAGAGGCCGACAATCGATTGATTTAAACCTTGCAAGGTAGACCTAAACACATGGTAGGGTGCCCCCACGAGGACAACCACCAGGCGGTTCCCAAAAATCTTCGGATTGGGATCAGATGTTACAGTCTTAAGTACAAGGCTTACTAGGCTACGCCACCAAGGTCACCTAGCTTCACACATGTACTCAGGTGGCGAGCCCGGGGCCGCAACCCTAAGATTAGTAGCGCAAAGTTCCCGCACCGCCTCATTTAGGTACTAGGCTTACCGTACCCATTTCCGACAAGTGTTTAGTATGTTCAAACACTTAACCCACGAAAGCCATTGGACCGGAGCCCACATCCCATGCTCTTACCACATGAGCAATCCATTTAAGGAGATCTTATGATTCCAACATAAGAACCTAATCTCGCGAGTGACAAACATCACTGGACTTGTAACGGTCCTATAGCATAGCAGCTACCGACCTATCGTACTAGTAAAGACATAGGTACCTAGGGATCATGCATCTAGGATTTCATTTCAATTCCTGAACGTAAATGCGCAATCATATCAAACATATTTGCATAATTTTAAAAAGACAGGGTTAATGATCCGGGGCTTGCCTTCGCTGTCAAGGTTGGCCTTGGGCCCTTCTGGACTTTGGTCCAGGTCTCGCTCTACAGCGACGTCGCGCACGTCTCCGACGACTCCTCCGTCTCCTCCTTCCGGCACACGTGTACAGCTATCGTCAGGAAGATCTACACGAGGATGCAAATGCAAGATTCAATTGACGATTTTTAATTTAATCAATTACAAACAATAAATGACAACCATGGGGTGCATGGTTGACCACATTCACCTAGATAAGCACACATTCAGCATACTCTTCCAAAAAGGAACAATATGTGGTTCTTTATTAATTAATATTTTTACTAGTGACTATGTACATAATTATGTAAATAAATCACTTTAATTTCACAAATAGCAAGGGGTGGTGTTGGTGATTTTCCCATTTATGTTAATATTAAGCTTTAATGGCTCCTATTGCTTTTACTCATAAAATAAATTCATAAAATTCAGTGAGAGGGTTTATTAAGCACTAAACATCTCTACCAGGCCACTGAACCCACATGCACACTTAGAGGAGCTACGAACTTAATTAAATCAAAAATAACAAAAGCTAGTTACCTAAACAAGAGAAATGCATACAAAAATAAATACACATCAAAATGATTCAAACTTTCTCACACATGATCTCTGGTCCAAAACTAAGCTAGGAATGAAAAGCATACACCTAGAACTATTACATATCTTGAGCTATGCAATTACAAAGAAAAACAAGCATTTTTCAAGAATAAATACTTCTAACAATTATCAAATTGTTATTAATTTACCACAGGTGCATTTTGGCATAGCAAGACAACATGCAGAAGTTGGGCACAAAAATCTAATTATTTTTAGGTAAAAAAATCATTTGGACAGATTCTTAATAAATAGAAAACAATTTATATAAACATATTTACAACATAACTTTGTGCAATTTTTGGTACAAGAGCTGTGTCTTGAATTGCACACAACATATCCAAAAATTAGCTACAGAGGACTTGTAGATTTGGAGATACAACAGATCTAGGTTTTTCAGTTTCCTATTTTTCATGCAAAAACTATTACGAAAAACTATGGACATGCTTTACAGAAGTTTTAGTGTCTTTCACAAGGAATCCAAAAAAATTGGGTATGCATTTTTCTGAATTTTCTACAATTTTCTATGCATTTTACAAGATTCAGCTGAAAGGCTTTACTATTGAAGATTCCATCTTACAAACAGGCCCTTGGAAATTTCTGGCTATTCACAACCATACCCTCGACTCACACAAAACACCCTGGGAAGATCTGGAGGTTTGCAATTGGGTCCCTGGGGGTGAGGGTGGCGCGGCTGGCCGGAATTCCGGCGAACCGGCGGCGCTCTCGGCCGGGGAAGGTGCGGAGGAGGGCTAGGAGATCACCTTGGTTCGATTTGCGCCGGATTTTAAAGTCGGGGCGGCTCCGGCGAGCTAGCTTGGCGGCGACGATCGGCGCCGGCCGCTGGACCTCCCGCTCCGGCGAGCTCTCGGCCGGGGCAAGGAAAGGGGCGGCACGGTCAGCTCCAGTAGTGCAGGGGGAAAGGGCTAGGAGCGCCACTTGGCTGCGGGAGAGAGCAGGAGGGCGAGCTCGCCGTGGAGGCGCCAATGGCGGGGCGGCGAGGCTCAGGGAGCGGCGGCCGTGAGTGCACGCGCGAGAAGGGCGCAGGCGGCTTTTATGGGCGGCTCTCGCTTGCTTCGTGGCGAAGGGAACGACGGAAAAATTCCGGCCGTGGTACGGCGGCCGGCCTCGGTAGGTGCGCACGGCAGGGGGAGGGCGCGGACCGCTGGACAACGGCGTGCCAGGCGGGCGGCGAGTTCGGGCGCGGCACGTGGCAGGGACGGACTTCAAGGCGCCTCGGAGTGATCCCGGCCTCGGGGTGCGGAGCCTCGGGAAGGCGCGCGGCCTCGGGATGCGGCCGGGTGGGCCCGGACGGTGCGGCCACGCGCTGGGCACGCGCGCGCGTCCTGTGCCGGCACTCCAGAGCGCCAGGGCGCCGGTTTGACCGCGTTTTTCTTCAAAAATTTGTACTGGACGAAATTTTCTCCAAAAACAAAAGTTGTAGTGTGAAGTACCCTCTACAACTTTTACAAAGGTCGTCCTATGTTTTTCTCAACGGATTTTGCATAAACTGCTCGCCAAGTTCCTGTTTTTCATGGCGCCGGTGAACAGTGCCGACTGGCGTTGACCGAGCTTTTTCACCTATTTCCACTTCAAATTGCAAATGCCATCCAACATGAAAGTTGTGCCTCTCGAAAAACTGGACAACTTTTATATTGGGAGATTTTGAAGTGTTTAGGTGAAATTTGGAGAACCCGGCAAAAGTTCCGAAGGACGTTCAAAGACATTAGGGTTTAAGTAGTGTTTGACCGGGCCTTTGATCAAGGTTTGACCACAAGTGCGTGTTGACTTGATCAAGAGGGTCATTAGGGATTGTTGGCGAGATTTTTGAGGTTTTCGAAGTGATGCCCCAGGTTGACCATGGTTTGACTGGCGTCAACACGTTTGACTCGGTCATTAGCACTAATGATGCTAATTAAAAACCTGGGGCGTCACATTCACCTTCCTCGTCCGCAACAAGAGCTGTAGTCGTACTCATAGGCGTCGCCATGGCATTGGAGTCCTCCATCTTGAACTTCCTCACAATGTCCTTGGTGTACTTAGCTTGGTGCACAAATGTTCCTTCCTTTGATTGCTTCATTTGTAGCCCGAGGAAGAACTGCAACTCACCCATCATGCTCATCTCAAATTCCCTGCTCATGTCTTCTGCAAACCTTGCAACAAGAGTGTTAGACGAGCCACCGAAGATAGTATCATCCACGTATACCAGCACAATCAGGATGTCTCTGCCCTGCCTGAGGAGAAACAAGGTCTGATCGACCTTCCCCATCTCAAACCCTCTCTCAAACAGGAACCCCCTCAACCTACCGTACCAAGCTCTAGGCGCCTGCTTCAGGCCATACAACGCCTTCCTCAACTTGTACACCCGGTGGGGGTACTTCTCACTCTCAAACCCCGGTGGTTGCCTCACATACACAACTTCCTCCAAAACACCATTTAGGAAAGCACTCTTGACATCCATCTGGTACAACTTGAACCCTTTAGCCACGGAAAAGGCTAGAAGGATCCTGATCGCCTCCAAACGAGCTACGGGAGCAAAGGTCTCCTCGTAGTCGATCCCCTCTTTCTGTGAGTACCCCTGAGCAACAAGTCTTGACTTGTTCCTCACCACTTCTCCTTTCTCTCCCTCTTTGTTCTTCCACACCCATTTTGTCCCAATCAGCTTACACCCTGGGGGAGGGTCAACCAATTCCCAAACTTGGTTCCTCTCAAAATTCTCCAACTGCTAATGCATCGAGTTAACCCAATTATGATCAGATAGCGCGTGTCCAATGTCTTTGGGCTCAAAGGTGGCAACAAATGCAGCATGAGCGAAATGAGAATTGTTCCGAACCCTCGACCGTGTAGTACGTTCATTCATGTCGCTGATGATTCTCGAAGCTAGGTGATCCACTTGCACTCGCCGGGGTGGTTCTCGCCTTGATGCTACCTCCCCCTCAACAGCAGCTTCGTCTTGATCTGGGTTTGTCGTTGTAGGTGTGGGAGAAGGGCCGTCCACCACCGTAGTCGAAGTAGTAGGTACATGCTCAGCCGCGGGCACCACACCGCCATCTTCATCATCTCCATGTTCATGCTCCTCCTCCTGGAAAATCTCCTCGCCAAGTTCGTCGTCACCTGCACACTCAAAGACAAGCTGACTACGTGGCTGTCTCATCGAAGGTTACCTCGCAAGTCTCCACGATTTGGTTAGATTCAAGATTGAGCACTCGAAAGGCTCTAGAATGAGAAGCGTAACCAAAGAAAATACCATCGACGGATCTAGCCTCGAACTTGTGCAACTTCTTACCTTTCTTCAAGATGAAGCATTTGCACCCAAACACATGGAAGTGACTCACCTTGGGTGTGCGCCCGTGCATCAACTCATAGCACGTTTTCTTCTTATGCACCCTGAGATAAATCCTGTTTGACACATAGCACGCGGTATTCACCGCCTCAGCCCAGAACCTTCTCGGAGTCCTATGCTCATCAAGCATCGTCCGAGCCATCTCGCACAAGGTTCTGTTTTTCCTTTCCACCACGCTGTTCTGGGGAGGCGTATACGGACTCGAAAACTGGTGTTCAAGACTTAAGTCATGGCAAAAGGTTTCGAAGCGAGAGTTTTTAAATTCCGAGCCATTGTCACTGCGAATCGCTCGTATGGCATCTCCGTGCCTCTCATTTCTCAACCTCAAGACAAGATCTCGAAAAAAACCAAACGTCTCCCCTTTCTCCTCAAGGAAGAAAACCCACGCATACCGAGAGTAGTCGTCCACCACAACCAGGATGTACCACTTCCCACCCACAGATCACACACGAGCTGGGCCAACAAGGTCCATATGGAGCAGCTCGCAAGGATGCTCCGTCATCACATCAGTGAGGGGTGGATGGGAAGCAGCTATCATCTTAGCATGCCGACATGGCGCACAAACCAACTCTTTTTCAAACCTCAGCCGTGGCAATCCTCGGACCAAATTGAGTTTACTCAAGCGAGACAAAAGGTCAAAGCTTAAGTGACCCAACTTCCTATGCCACTTCCACAACTCACTCAAAGATCCAGCCAAGAAACAACGCTCCACACTCGAAGACTGAGAAAAATCAGCTCAAAACACTTGACCCTCGGGAACGACCATGCAAACAAGATCGCCTCGAGAATCCAAAATCCGAGAACCACCAGGTCGAAACAACACCTCAAAGCCCTCATCCAAAAGTTGGGACACTGAAAGCAGATTGAACTCGAGCGATTGAACAAGAGCGACACGCCTGAGAGTGACCTTGTCACTTACCTTAATCTCACCTTCTGACAACACACGCCCTCGCCCATTGTCCCCAAAGTTGATGTATGTCCTGTACACCATCGGGACGAGACTTGAGAACCACCCCTTGTCTCCGGTCATATGCCTCGAGCAACCGGAGTCAATCAACCGAACGTTCCTCAAGTCTCCCACCTGAAATTCAAAAACGAGAACGTGAGTTAACAAAGGACTCTGCACTGGGGTTAGTACCAAAAGATTAAAACCAGTGCCGAGCCATTTGCTCCAAAGTGGGGTTAGCACAAACCAAATCATCACGCCTATCAAAGCTAGCACCCCGAACACCACCACGGTAACCACTACGAGGGAACCAACCCTCTCTAGCTGGAGGAGGACGAAAGCCACGAAAGGAAGACCGTGGACCGTTCCTCCTCTCCATCTCAAAGCTACGACTCCTCCCACCCTCGTATTGAGCACGAGGTGGAGAACGTCTAGCAAACTGACCACATGCAAACTCACCAGACCAACCACCAGAACCACGACCTCCAGAACCGAACCGAGCATCCACACGAGCACGGAAACCAGACCCTTGTCTGCCCAGATCTACACCGGTCTGACCGGTGTAGCCCGGCCAGCAGCACCACCTGCTACCTTCCGATCTCCCCAAGCCGGAACCATCCTCACAATCGCCTTGGCCCTGGGCATCTGCATACGAGGCTCAAGTACACCATTGGAAGGGTGGTACTTGTCCTTGTTAGCCCACTTCTTTGCCATTCTCTCCTCACGCTTCCTCTTGAAGCAAAACTCGCCCTTGTGACCATCTCTCCCACAATAGTCACAATGAAACCTTATGGGCTTAGGTTTAGGCTTGGGATAGGGATGCTCACTTGGTTTCTCTCCACTCGGCTTCTCAACCGGTTTCTCCTCACTAGGCTTCACACTCTCTTTCCCAAAGAACTCATTCCCCCAAGTTACTCTTGAACTTGATGGGTTTCTGGAAAACATTTGTGGAGTGGGGAAATATGGGAGGATCTGGGGTTGTGTCGAGTTTGATTCTCAGTGGGTTGGGCTTAGGAGCATAGGCATTTTCGTGGAAGGTTTTTGGTGGAGCTTGGATATCACCAATCTTCTCTCCTCCCTCACCACTAGACTCTCCAACTTTCTCCGAGCCAAGCGCTTGCCCATCATAGCGCTTGTATGCCTCAATCATCATCCTAAGCTGCGGTTCATGACCCGACAACCAACCCATCATTTTTCTCAACTCATCATTCTCATCCTGCAAGCGATCCACATAATGTGCAAGTTCCAGATTTTTCAAAGCATGCACTTCACAAGTAGAGCAAGAAGTGGGAACGGGTTCTTTCAGCTTAGCCTCAAGCGAAACAAAATAAGCATGCATCTCATCAATCTTTCCATGCAAAACAGGGCAAGAAGTGCAAGCACCTAGCAAAGCAGGTCTAGACTTAAGCTCAGCCACTTCAACCCTAAGCACATCTAGTTCATCACAAGTAGAAGCATGCTTATCCTTAAGAGCAGTAAGATCAGCTAGGTACACAGAGCAGTCACAACAATCAATCTCATCAGAAACCACAGGAGAAGCCTTAAGCGAATCAATTTCAAGCTTTGCATCTAGGTTCTGGGTTTCTAGCTCAGCCACACGGTTCCTAGCATCTTCTAGTGAGGCCCTAAGCTCTTTCCTCATCTTCTTGGCCTCTCTAAGCATGTCATCACGATTATCAAGCAACTTGCCAAGACGCTCTTTCTCCTCACGCAAGAAGGGAAGCTCGTCACGTACCTCATCCTCGGAGTCTGAGTCCGAGTCGCTCTAGTGACTCTTCTTGCTACCGGAGCTACGAGCCATGCCGCAGAAGCCATCTCTCGCGTAGCAGCTCAGCCCGCTCAAGTTCTTGGATTACTTCTTGTTCTTGCGCCGATCACCTTCATCTTCACTGCTACTCAAGCTCGAGGAAGAGTAGGCAGAGCTGGAGTCGACGTCGCTCGCTCCGACCATCGCTCGGGCCTTCCTGCCGCGGCTGTCCTTCTTCCTCGACCGTCGCTCGTCTTTGTGCTTATTCTTGTGCTTGTGATCGCACCTCGGTCGGTACTTGGCATCCTTGCTCGACCGGTGCTTGTAGCCGTCCTTGTAGCCGTCCTTGTTCTCCGTCTTCTCTGGGCAGTCGGCGACGAAGTGTCCTGGCTTGCCGCACTGAAAGCACGTCCATGCTGTCCTCCTCGTGTTCACCCGGTTCTCGTGCAGCCTCTCGAACCGCCTGGTCAGCAACGCCAGCTCGTCCTCTCCAAGCACGTCGAACTCCTCGTCTGGCAAAGACGTCAAAGAAGATAGAGAGTACATCCTGGAGGATGCGTTAGCGTTAGACTTAGCCACTTTGCCATCGACGAGAGCAAGACTATGGGAATCAGTCGGGCTCTCAAGACGGGCTGTCAAACCACGATCAACTTCAGCAGACTTGAGCTTAGAAAACAGCTCGTTCACCGTCAGAGTGGTGTACTTCTCAGACTCAAGAATGGCCTCGACCTTTCCATCCCACACAGTACGATCCAGCACATGTAAGAGCTTCACAGCCCTATCATGGTCATCGTACGGGAGGACGTCAACATTGGCCCTCATGTTGTTCACAACCACCGTGAACTGCTGGAACAAGGCATCAATAGACTCACCGGGGAGATGAGTGAAGTTCTCGTACTCTCTCCGGTAAGTCGCATACAACCGTGCCTGAACCTCAAAATTCACAGCATGAGCATTCTTCAGCTCCAACCAAATTCTTCAAGCTAAGTCCTCTGTCTGAACCCGATCGAACTCGGACTGACACAAAGCATGAAACAAGTAGTCGACCGCCTTATTGTTGGCGTCGAACATGTCTCTCGATCTCGGAGTAAGGAAGTTCATCGGATGAACATAAGTTGTGTTCACCGTGACATCCCAAAGGATCTGACCCTTACCGCGGAGGAACACTGCCATCCGCCTCTGCCACATCTGGTAGTTTTTGCCATCGAAGTGCGGAGGACCCGAACCCCCTTCCTGGTATGCCATCCTTGGATCTTAGACTGGTTAGAATCCGAAGATCCGTAACCGGCTCTGATACCACTTGAAGGACCGAAACGGCGAACCAGAGAGGGGGGAGTGAATCGGAGCCGATAAAAATTCTTCTCGAAGGAGATATAGACTCCAACAAGATGAACACGGCTTCCAACACACGTCTCCGACTCAACTACCCAAGTTGGCCAAGACCACGTAGCCACTGGAGTGCTACTGATCCTAGAAACTAACAACTCCACCAACCGAACCAAACACCCCAAACACACAGCGGAAAACTAAGCAGCCTGCTGTCTGTGCCACACCGGTCAGACCGATGGCTCCTGCCGGTCAGACCGATGGCACCGGTCAGACCGATGGACTCTGCCGGTTAGGCCGGTGACACTCAGCCGGTGCACAGCAAAGTTCCTGGAAGCCTCAGTGACTTCTCTAGGCCCTAGAACAAAAAGCACCTCCAAAACTCAAACTGCAGAGAAGCAAAACCCTACACAAAGCCTAGCAAAACTCCTCGAAACCTGCCAAGAACTGGCCAGCAACAACAAAGCCCATAGACACATGGATCAGGCAGATCACCCGAGGCAAATCCCACAAAAGGCTCGCACCGGTCAGACCGGTCAAGAGCATCGGTTAGACCGGTCACGCTTGGGCAGCTTGGGATGAACAGCGCCCGTGGATCAACTCCCCCAAATCCAACTCCCGATCTCCCGATTCGCTCCACGGATTCGCACAAGACTTTGGGGATAGTAGGAACACCTCATGGGCACTCCATAGCCAAATTATGGTCCACCAAAACTCGTTGAATCAAGAGGAATCGAAGGATTTCCGCCAAGAACACCACTAACCTAGGACAACGAAAACCCCAAAATTGAGCCCCTTTACTCACGGATTTGGGAGGGGAATCAAAGGGAAAAGAACCACGAGGGGTTCATGCATACATCCCCCACCAAATCCCAAAGAGAAAGGTCTCAAAACCGCCTCAAGAAAATTACCAAGAAAAGGCTCCGAAAATTACCAAAAAGGGAAAACGGGAATAACTCAAACAAGCCTTTAGGAACCATGCCGAATCATCTATACATACCATGAAGGTTCATACAAGGTCTAGCTTCCACCCGATCATCTTTCCCTCTCACAAGATCTCACCATGAAGCTCTCAAGCTAGTCCTAGAAATTCCAAAGAAAAAATGGAAGGGGAAAATAGGAAAACAAATGAGCTAGGGTTCCCAGAGATATGGCTGCCATCCTCTCACCACTTGGGTTATATGGAGGCAAGCCGAAAGACTAAAATATCCTTACAAGCTAACTAGGGATACATGCCCCTCAAGGGCGAATTCGGAAGTCTTTGTCATCGCTCCATCGGATGGATGCCCAGCTACCGTAAACTTGCTTAGCCTCGACGCAAGCCTTGCGATCCCGACGCGTGTCCTCCGCTTCGAAGTCTCCGGACTACGTCGTCGCACACCGGTCAGACTGGTGCTCCTCATCGGTCAGACCGGTACCCACTGGTCAGACCGGTCAGACCCACTGGTCAGACCGGTCCGATGCTGCTGCACCTCCGTCTTCGGTCTTCGGTCTTGGCTTTGTGGATCAACCAAGGAACCCAGTGGTTTTCTGGTGAACCATCGGAAACCCCGCGACCTCAGTGTAGCCTCCACCAATCGCCACTCATGACTCGGCTCCCATGTAGTCCCGGCTCGACCTTGGTTTTGAGGCTCAACCAAGAAACCGTCCATGACTTCATCTTGCCTTTCTTGCCACCATGCGGCCCACACTTGACTCTGCTGGCCACCGGGTCCCTCGAACCAAGCCTACTTATCTTCTCCACACCTGGAGGCCTCACCAGCAACGAACTTTCGCGCTTGTTCGTCACCTGCAGCAACACTAGTCAAGCCGCAACCTGCACCTGCAATACTTAGCCAAGAATCAGTCCACACCACGTTGTCAATCACTCATCACACCAGGAAGTGACCTACCACCCGTCTTCGAACCACACAGGCTCTCAAGGAGGACATCGAGGCCTTGCCACAACGCCCCCGGAGGAGAAGGACGACATCGTCGGAAGTGTTACCATGATCAATGGCGCCATGCTTAGCGCCTTGATGGGGTAAACAGCTCATTTGTCCATGGGGTTGTAAAGGATCTTATTATGTAATCGCCAACTCTTTTATGGTTCCAATCTATCAATCTAGTGTTGATGATGCTTTGATGCTTAAGGCTGTGCTTTTCAGGTGTATAGATCTCACTATCCCCGTAGACCCCTTCAATACACCGTGATCATCATAGGTCTAGTCATGAATACCTTTGCGTAATGATAGTACGAGGGAGGAAAATGGTGAAACCATGGTCACACCCCCTGATAGATTAGATTCTCTTGGCGGTTGCATGATCAAGTATCCGTAGACCCCATGGGCAAGTGTCTTTTATATCTTGTGCACCTGACACCCCTCTCTAGTGTAGATTTGTCTTTAGTTTAATCTATAGTTTAAGGTTTGCTTAGTTAACTAGATTAGTGCTAGATCAAACGCTCCCCTTACTCCGCAGATGGACAAAAACCTAGGGAATTCCTGTGGTGAAAAAGGGTGTAAGTGGTCCGTATGCTTGCAGATCGAAATTCGTTACGCGTTTCAACCATCAATAGTGTGTGTGGGGGGGTGCTCATGCACGCCTGTGCCTGTGCTACTGTACGAGTGTGGGTCTATGGGAATGTATCATGTATGTGCACATTTAAGTTGAATAATTTGGGCAAGGTGACCATCATTTATGTTGTGTATCTTTTTGTCAAAATGGTGAATTTGGTCAAATGGTAAATTAGTAAAATCAGTCATCATTTACGTGTGTATCTTGCAATGCGGTGTGGTGGGATAAGAATAAAAATATCACATGACAACACATTGCATGTTAGACAATGACAATGCATCTTGACCAGGGAAAACCACTAAAGAAAAAAAGTAATCATGGAAAAGAAAAACACTAATGTTCTTCATGGATAATAGGGGGAAACAGGGATTTTCCTACCACTACAAGATTCATACAGCAGGAAAACAGGGGATCGATCTTTGCATCCAAAAGAAAACAGACCATTGATCTTTCCATCCACAAGACCACCTATATGAACAAGAAAAAGAAAAACCAATTCTAAGTAATCTACGTCGAACCATCCGAGGAGTTTCCCAATTATTTTGGTGTTGCAGGAGCTTCAATGGCTGGGGAAGCCACGGGACCGGGATTTGCGGGGCCGGCATTTGAGGGAGCAGCGCCAATGTCCATTTTCTTCTTGGTCATCATCGAGTCTGAGAGCCTTTATGGTTCGAGGACTAGTGGATGGTTGCTTCCTGGTGTGATGAGTGATTGATAATGTTGTGTGGACTGACTCTTGTCCAAGTATTGTAGGTGCAGGTTGCGGCTTGATTGGCGTCGGTGCAAGTGAAGAACAAGCGCGAAAGGTCCATGTCAGTGGGCCTCCAAGTGTGGAGCGGACAAGTAGGCTTGGTTCGAGGGACCCGGTGGCCGACGGGGTCAAGTGCGGACCATATGGTGGCAAGAACAGCAAGACGAAGTCGTGGACGGTTTCTTGGTTGAGCCTCAAAACCAAGGTCAAGCTGGGACGACATGGGAGCCGAGTCATGAGTGGAGATTGGTGGGAGGCTACACCAAATCTGCGGGGTTTGCAGTGGTTCACCACAAAACCACTAGGTTACTCGGTTGAGCCACAAAACTGAGGTCGAAGACTTGACGAGGAGGTGTGGCCACCCAGGCCGGTTCAACCGCCCAAGAGGGGCGGTCAGACCGCCTGGGCCGGTCAGATCACCCAGGGGGGCGGTCTGACTGCCCGGGTTGCAGCCGCCGAGAAGCTTCGAAGCGGAGGACACGCGACATGATCACAAGAGTTACGTTGGAGTTACGTAGGCTTCTGATGGATGCGCATCCGTACGATGGTGCTGAACTGAAGACTTCCAAAATTGCCCTTGAAGGGCTTGTTTCCCTAGTATGCTAGTAAGGGTAGTTTAATCTTTTAGTTGCCCCCATATAAACACTTGAGTTGTGGGATGGCAGCCAACTCTTGGAACCCTAGCTCATTTGTTTTTGCTATTTTCCTTTCCTATTTTCCTTAGGATTTTCTAGGACTAGCCTGAGAGCTTCATGGTGAGATCTTGAGAGAGGGATAGATGATTGGGAGGCAAGCTAGACGTTGTATGAACCTTTCTTGGTATGTATAGAAGATTCGGCGTGGTTCCTCAAGGCTTTTGTTGTCTCTCCCGTTTTCCCTTTTTTGGTGATTTTCGGAGCCTTTTCTTGGGAATTTCATGGCGGATTTTCGTGGCATTTCTTTGCGAGATTTGTTGTGGGAGTCACACATGAGGACCTTGTGCCTCTTTTCTTGGTGACATTGCCCCTCCAAACCCATGGAAAGCTCTCTGATTCGGTGGTTTTTGGTGGAGCCTGAGTTCTTGAGGTTGAGCCACGAGATTTGCGATTCCCCATGATTGAGAGCGTTTCGGTGGAATTCCTTTGAGGGAGAGGTCGTCCATGAGGTGACCCAGGCATCCCCAAAGTTTTACTGCAATCCGTTTGGTGAATCGGGAGGTCGGGTGATGCAAAGTTGAGGGTTGACCCGCGGTTCTTGTTTTTTCCGTTTTGTCTGGAGAGGGCGGTCTAACTGCCCTGGGCTCGTCCAGAGAAAGTTTTGATTTTGGCCGAGATCTTCTGGTAGCATGTTGGCCTTGACCAGGGGATTCTATGGTTGAAATCTTGGAGCGTTTCAAGTCCGTTTGCTTTGGTTTTCACTCGGATCTTTGTGCCCAGGGGAGGGAGGTCTAACCGCCCCTGGCATGCGGTCTAACCGCCCCCAAGTCTTTCCGGAGAAAGTTTGGATTTTCACTAAGATCCTCTGTGAGTTTGTTCGCCTTGATCAAAGGAGCGTTCTGGTGAAATCTTGGTTAGTTTTGAGCCTGTTTGCAAGTTTTTCCTTGGAGGTGATTCTTGCTGGGTACAGGAGGTTAAACCGCCCCTGGTAGGAGGTTTAACCGCCCTAGGCCTTTTCGGTGAAGTTCTTGTTTTCGCCAAGATTTTCTGGTATCTAGCTCGGCCTTGACCAGAGGATCTTGTGGCTGAAACCGTGGAGAGTTTTGGAGCTTGGAAGAGGCTTTTCGGTGGATTTCTTTGTGGCAATGAGCAGGCGGTCTAACCGCCCCCATACACGGTCTGACCGCCCCTCCCAGGCAGAGAGCTTCCGAGTTGTTTCCACTGCCGTGTGTGAGTAGAAGTTGTGTCTGCAGGTAGTGTTTGTTCCTAGGACCAGTAGCACTTCAGTGGCTACGTGGTTTTGGCAAATGGAAGGTTGTGTGCGGAGCGTGTGATTTTGGGTACCCGACCGAGTTCATCTTGTTGGAGAAGTTATCTACATCGAGAAGACCTTTTATCGGCTCCCATTCACTCCCCCCACTCTGGTCGCCAATTTGGTCCTTCAGAGTCCACCACCTCCTCCTCCTCTGCACCATTCTTCTTCTTTGCCGACGAAATGTCCTTGAACGAATCAAGCTTACTGACCTTTTCATCCTTCAAAAGCTACCTCACAAATGCCTCCGTCTGACGATTCCTCTTCTTGGCCTCCACCCGCTTCCTCTTCTTGGCTGTCAGTCACTTCTTCTCAATGGCCACCCACATCTCCACCTCTTCTTCTTCCTCTTCCTCTTCCTCCTCTTCCACGTAGTCGTACTCGTCCTCGTTGTCCTCACTCTACTGCCTCTCCATGTCTTCTGCATCAGATTCACTCAAGGAGGGCTCGGATGGCTCGCATGTGCTTGGTTGGGGGGGTCAGATGGTGTCCCAACGAAGGAGGGGATGCAAGTGAAGGAGGAGGTGGGGCGTCGAATCAGAGAAGAAGGCATGGTGATTATGGTTTTCTGGAGGAAGAGAGTTTGAGGCAAGGCAGTGGAGGGAGTTGGGAGGGTCTAGTATATTAATAGATCTCAATTTCAGGGAAAGGCGGGGTGTCTCTTCAGAGTCGTATCATGCTAATGCAAGGAGGCACCTCGATCTCTAATAATGTAATGGTCTTTTGTAAATGAAAAAACTATGTAAATTTGTAATCTTAGTGAATTTGGAGCAAACTATATTTACAAGCACTTCAACATGCAGAGTTAAATTGTTTCACTGCCATTGAACCGGATGTTTGGGTTTGGGATGCATTAATAGATTGGACAAAACATTTTGCATTGATATAGGGAATACAACATGGGCACGATAGGAGACTAGATGTTTGGGTTTGGGATGCATTGGTAGATCGGATGTTTGGCAATAAGAGGTGAGCAACGATCACATTTCTATTTCTTATTAATCGTCCAATATTGATCTTCAACCTCTCCAGATACGTGCATTATTTCCAACTACTCTGTACATAGTCATGGCTTAGCTAGAGCGTGTTGAAGTGAGGAGTGTGATACACTGCCATTGGATACTAAGTAAGACAACAAATTGGTTTGAAGTAAAACCATGGCTACTCTGCCTAGTGTACACTACACGGGAACAAGACATGGTCAAGACAACCAAGCAGACCTAGAATTTCATCCATGGTTTTTTTCCTTGTTCATGTGGCACACTAGGAAATGACCAAATCAGATCATGCAATTCCATAAGTACGACCGGATGTTTGGGTCTAGGAAAAATGTACAGAAAGGGCAAACATTTTCGATCCTGTAAATGATGCTTGTTTTGATTTTGGGCAAGGGTGATCTAGGATTTCATAGTTTCTGGGAGAGAGCTAACAATAAGGGGATTGATCAACAAACAAATGATAACCAAAATCACAAACATGTAGGTAGAATAGGGGCGGATGTTCTTGTCTACGGAATACGAACAGGCCGGACAAACATGAGACCATGTTTCATGGAAATGTAAAGTTACTAATTAACATCACAATGTTCACATACATAAGACAATGTTCCCACGAAATCTAAAGATACTAATTAACATCATAGATAACATAATGGCATTGATCTTTCATTGGCGTGGCTCGCTCACTCCATCTACATCCATCCCTCGTTCCTGGGCACGACGTGTGTCAGAGGTTTAGATCTAGACAGCCCACAGGGGTGTCAATCCCAATGGTTTATTTGTTCGGCGGGGAGGGATCTAGGGCTAAGAACTCGAACGTTATGCAAGAGCACACGAAACACGAAAGACATGGCGAGTTTATACTGGTTCAGGCCTCCGGAGAGTAAAACCCTACGTCCAGTTCTTGATTGTATTGCTTTGGATGCATTGCGACTTGGGATGACTTGGTCTTGGGGGATCGCCCTTGCCCGCCTTATATCGGCTGACGGACAAGGTCGGTGGACCCTGAGTCCAGGTCGGTTACAACATGGAAACCAATCTAATGAAAGTTACAACATAATCTCGTGATCTTCCGACTGTCTGAAGGACCGGAACGGCGAACCAGAGAGGGGGGAGTGAATGGGAGCCGATAAAAATTCTACTCAAAATTCGGCCTATGAACCCAATTTCACTCGGACACCTCCGCAAGCTTCTCTTGCCAAGTCCACGTAGCCATTGGAGTGCTACTGAACCAAGGAGCAAGATCCAACCAACAGCAACACACAACACGCAGCGAAAAACAACACGAAGCTACTGCTGGCAACCAAAACCGGTCAGGCCGGTTTCTGAAACCGGTCAGACCGCTTCTCTGGGACTTAGCCTCTCGCAGGCAGGGGAAACCGGTCAGGCCGGTTTGGCAAACCGGTCAGGCCGGTTTTGTCCAGGAAATCCCCAAAAGACCTTCGAGGCCAAAACTGCCCCAAAACACCTCAAGAACCTCTCCACCTTTGAACAAGAAAAGCCATAGCACGAACAAGACTCTCCTGCTCAAAACCTTCACGACAGCCCACTGGGGCTAAACCGGTCAGACCCAACCGGTCAGGCCGGTTTTGCCTGGACAGTTGGGAAGAACTCAGCCCGCGGGAAAAACCTACCCTTCACCTCGATCGATCTCCCGATTCGTTCCACGGATCAAACTGAGACTTTGGGGATATCTGGGGTACCTCGTGGGCTACCTTTGGCTAGAAGCTCGGTCCCCAAAACCTACTCAATCAAGAGGAATCGGAAGTCAACCCTCAAGAACACCTTCCCATGGAATCCACCGAAAACCACCAAATTGAAGCCGTTTCGGAGGGTTTGTTGGAGCAAGATCACCAAGCAAAGAGGCACAAGGTCCTCATACGTGACATCCAACAAGAATCCCTCAAAGAAACACCCCAAAAACTTCCCCACGGAAATTCCAAGCAAAGGCTCCGAAAATCACCAAAAAGGGAAAACGGGAAGAACACAATCAAGCCTTGAGGAACCACGCCGAATCATCTATACATACCATGAAGGTTCATACAAGGTCTAGCTTCCGCCCGATCATCCTTCCCTCTCACAAGATCTCACCATGAAGCTCTCAAGCTAGTCCTAGAAATCCTAAGGAAAATAGGAAGTAAAATAGCAAAGGGAAAATGAGCTAGGGTTCCAAGAGATGGCTGCCATCCTCTCACCACTTGGGTTATATGGAGGCAAGCCGAAAGACTAAAATACCCCTAAGGCCTAAACTAGGATACACACCCACCAAGGGCACTTTGGGAAATTGTCTTCGTAGCACCATCGGACGGATGCCCGGCGACCGCACTTCGCTTAGCCTCGACGCAAGCCTTGCGATCCCGACGCGTGTCCTCCGCTTCGAAGCTTCCGGCACCCTGCGACCCCAAACCGGTCAGACCGGTTTCCCAAATCGGTCAGGCCGGTTTTGGCCTGACAGCCACGCCCGGTCTTCGGCCTCGGCTTTGTGGCTCAACCGAGTAACCAGGTGGTTTTCTGGTGAACCACCGCAAACCCCGCAAACTTGATGTAGCCTCCGCCAATCACCACTCATGACTCGGCTCCCACGAAGTCCCGGCTCGACCTTGGTTTTAAGGCTCAACCAAGAAACCGTCCACCGACTTCATCTTGCTGTTCTTGCCACCATGCGGCCCGCACTTGACCCCGCTGGCCACCGGATCCCTCGAACCAAGCCTACTTGTCTTCTCCACACCTGGAGGCCTCACCGGCGACGACCTTTCGCGCTTGTTCTTCACCTGCACCAACACCAGTCAAGCCGCAACCTGCACCTGCACTACTTAGCCAAGAATCAGTCCACACAATGTTGTCAATCACTCATCACACCAGGAAGCAACCATCCACCGGTCCTCGAACCACACATGGTCCTCAATCCCCCCCTTGATGAGTGGATTGACAACACACACATTTGGTAACCAAAGAGAAAAGGAAAAGAAAAGAAACCACTAAAAGAAACTCAAACAAGCGATCGAAAGCCAAACAAAGGCAAAGAGCAAGATCACTTGAAAGAGGAAAGACTCGGTCCCCTTAGGCAAGGGCAACGGCTCGACACAACCGAGTCAAAAACAAGCTCAAGCAAAGAGCACAAACCACCAAAGCATACAAGAGCTCCCCCTGCACATATGCATACTCCCCCTGAACATGTGCCAATACTGGGCACAAACCGGTCAGACCGGTTTCCCAAACCGGTCAGGCCGGTTCCACCAAACCGGTCAGGCCGGTTCCCAAAACCGGTCAGGCCGATTTACCCAGCAGAAACACCCCCCAAAAGCCAAAAATGCAAAAGAAATGCACAAGCTCCCCCTTGACTGTTGGGATAGGTTCTAGGGATGCAATGCAACTTTTCTCAACCAACGTTTCTCCCCCTTGTTGCCAATGCATGAAGCAAGGCTCAAATTTTGAAAAGATGCAACTAGAGCTTCTCAAATAGACAAAATTCATCACAAGATGCTACACATGATCAAATGAGCAAGTTAGATACTCTATAGCATCGTATGAACATCAACTACATGATCACCAAGTTTCACAGCCATTGGGTAAAGCTAAGATAGAATTGATCATTTTTGCGAAAAATCACCCTCTCATGAGCAAAGTCCTAAACATGAGCAAAACATGTCAAAATGGCAAAGCCACACAAACTTTATGCTAGGACAACCATTCTAAGCATAAGACCATCATAAACACCCACAAGCACCTCATGTCATGTCAAAGCATACCGAGCCATGTGCCTACTTCTATGTATGAGACTTCTCATTGGTAGGCATCATACAACGGTTTAGCACCCAAAAGCAAGTAAATTAAGCACATATGACATGGGAGCACATTTTCCAAGCAATTTACATTTCATTTTCAGATTTATAATTGGTACATGAAATGTCTTTGCGACAAAAAGGAACTTATGCCCCTCCACAAGATGAAGCATGGGGGCTAAACATTCATGATGGCAAATGAGCCTTTGGCCCCATATGATCAAAAGAAGCTATCCAACCACAAATTAAGCATAGCCAAGCCACAAAAACATGTCAAGGTCATATAAAGGCATTTACTCACAAGAGAGCATACATGTGACATTTTTTTTAAAAAAACATAGCTATAAACCATGGATATAAATCAAGATCATCAAGAGCTAAGCCACACTAAGCCATATCATACCAAACTAGCTCACAAGATCATATATAGCATATCATGGTGAACAATGTATATACGAGAAGCTTTTCCTACCAAATGCATATGATACAAAATGCATGCAACCTAAGATACAAAGATGCCTATACATCATGTTACATATACCATGCAAATGCAAGAATGCATAAAAGGAAAGCTATACATATGCTACAAAGATGCTCCCACACACCAACTCAAGAAATCAAACAAACACCAAGCTCCCCCCGCAAACGAGTGAAAGTTGCCTGATCTAGGGGTTTGGTGAAAATATCGGCTAGCTGGTCATGTGTGGGTACATGGATCAAAGCGATTTTCCCTTTCTCTATGTTATCTCTCAGGAAATGATACCTCACTTCTATGTGCTTGGTTTTGGAATGGAGCACTGGGTTCTTTGCAACGCTTATGGCACGTGTGCTATCACATTGAAGCGGGACATGGGTATACTCCTCACCAAAGTCGCTCATGGTGTATGTGATCCAAAGGAGCTGAGAGCAACAACTAGCTGCGGCCACATACTCTGCCTCGGTAGTGGATTGAGGAACACTCGACTGTTTGCGAGAAGACCAAGACACCAAAGAAGAACCCAAAAACTGGCAAGTCCCAGAAGTGGACTTCCTATCCAAACGACACCCGGCAAAATCCGCATCCGAAAATCCATGAAGAGCCAAAGAAGAAGACGCGGAGTACCAAAGGCCGAAGTCGGGAGTGTGTCGCAAATACCTGAATATGTGCTTGACTGCTTGCCGATGAGAAGTCCTTGGAGACACTTGAAAACGAGCGCACAGACATACCGAGAATTGGATGTTCGGCCTCGTCGCCGTCAAGTAGAGGAGTGACCCGATCATGCTTCGGTACTCCTTCTGGTCCACGTGTTCACCTTCCTCGTCCGCATCAAGAGCTGTAGTCATACTCATAGGTGTCGCCATGGCCTTGGAGTCTTCCATCTTGAACTTCCTCACAATGTCCTTGGTATACTTAGCTTGGTGCACAAATGTTCCTTCCTTTGATTGCTTGATCTGTAGCCCGAGGAAGAACTGCAACTCACCCATCATGCTCATCTCAAATTCCCTGCTCATGTCTTCTGCAAACCTTGCAACAAGAGAGTTAGACGAGCCACCAAAGACAATATCATCCACGTATACCTGCACAATCAGGATATCTCTGCCCTGCCTGAGGAGAAACAAGGTCTGATCGACCTTCCCCATCTCAAACCCTCTCTCAAACAGGAACCCCCTCAACCTACCGTACCAAGCTCTAGGCGCCTGCTTCAACCCATACAGTGCCTTCCTCAACTTGTACACCCGGTGGGGGTACTTCTCACTCTCAAACCCAGGTGGTTGCCTCACATACACTACTTCCTCCAAGACACCGTTTAGGAAAGCACTCTTGACATCCATCTGGTACAACTTGCACCCTTTAGCCACAGAAAAGGCTAGAAGGATCCTGATTGCCTCCAATCGAGCTACGGGAGCAAAGGTCTCCTCGTAGTCGATCCCCTCTTTCTGTGAGTACCCCTGAGCAACAAGCCTCGACTTGTTCCTCGCCACTTCTCCTTTCTCTCCCTCTTTGTTTTTCCACACCCATTTTGTCCCAATTGGCTTACACCCTGGGGGAGGGTCAACCAACTCCCAAACTTGGTTTCTCTCAAAATTCTCCAACTCCTCATGCATCGAATTAACCCAATTATGATCAGATAGCGCGTGTCCAATGTCTTTGGGCTCAAAGGTGGCAACAAAAGCAGCATGAGCGAAATGAGAATTGTTCCGAACCCTCAACTGTGTAGTACGTTCATTCATGTCGCCGATGATCCTCGAAGCTGGATGATCCACTTAAACTCGCTGGGGAGGTTCTCGTCTTGATGCTACCTCCCCCTCAACAGCAGCTTCTTCTTGAAATGGGTTTGTCGTTGTAGGTGTGGGAGAGGGGCCGTCCACCACTGTAGTCGAAGTAGTAGGTACATGCTCAGCCGCGGGCACCACACCGCCATCTTCATCATCCCCATGTTCATGCTCGTCCTCCTGGAAAATCTCCTCGCCAAGTTCGTCGTCACCTGCACACTCAAAGACAAGCTGACTACGTGGCTATGTCTAGTCGAAGGTTACCTCGCAAGTCTCCACGATTTGGTTAGTTTCAAGATTGAGCACTCGAAAGGCTATAGAATGAGATGCGTAACCAAAGAAAATACCATCGACAGATCTAGCCTCGAACTTGTCCAACTTCTTACCTTTCTTCAGGATGAAGCATTTGCACCCAAACACATGGAAGTGACTCACCTTGGGTGTGCGCCCGTGCATCAACTCATAGCACGTTTTCTTCTTGTGAACCCTGAGGTAAATCCTATTCGACACATAGCACGCGGTATTCACCACCTCAGCCCAGAACCTTCTCAGAGTCCTATGCTCATCAAGCATCGTCCGAGCCATCTCGCACAAGGTTCTGTTTTTCCTTTCCACCACGCCGTTCTGGGGAGGCGTATACGGACTCAAAAACTGGTGTTCAAGACCCAAGTCATGGCAAAAGGTTTCGAAACGAGAGTTTTTAAATTCAGAGCCATTGGCACTGCGGATCGCTTGTATGGCATCTCCGTGCCTCTCGTTCCTCAACCTCAAGACAAGATCTCGAACAAAACCAAATGTCTCCCCTTTCTCCTCAAGAAAGAAAACCCACACGTACCGACAATAGTCGTCCACCACAACCAGGACGTACCACTTCCCACCCACAGATCGCACACGAGCTGGGCCAACAAGGTCCATATGGAGCAGCTCGCATGGATGCTCCGTCATCACATCGGTGAGGGGTGGATGGGAAGAGGCTACCATCTTAGCATGACGACACAGCGCACAAACCAACTCTTTTTCAAACCTCAGCCGTGGCAATCCTCGGACCAAATTGAGTTTACTCAAGCGAGACAAAAGGTCAAAGCTTAAGTGACCCAACTTCCTATGCCACTTCCACAACTCACTCGAAGAACCAGCGAAGAAACAACGCTCCACACCAGAAGACTGAGAAAAATCAGCTCGAAACACTTGACCCTCGGGAACGACCATGCACACAAGGTCGCCTCGAGAATCTAAAATCCGAGAACCACCAGGCCGAAACAACACCTCAAAGCCCTCATCCAAAAGCTGGGACACCGAAAGCAAATTGAACCCGAGCGATTGAACAAGAGCAACATGCCTGAGAGTGACCTTGTCACTTACCTTAATCTCACCTTCTGAAAGCACACGCCCTCGCCCATTGTCCCCAAAGGTGATGTATGTCTTGGACACCACCGGGACGAGACTTGAGAACCACCCCTTGTCACCGGTCATATGCCTCGGGCAACCGGAGTCAATCAACCAAACGTTCCTCAAGTCTCCCACCTGAAATTCAAAAACAAGAGCATGAGTGAACAAACAACTCTGCACTAGGGTTAGTACCAAAAGAGTAAAACCAGTGCCGAGCCATTTGCTCCAAAGTGGGGTTAGCACAAACCAAATCATCACGCCTAGCAAAGCTACCACCACGAAAACCACCACGAGAACCACCACTAGGGAACCACTCCTGTCTCGCTGGAGGAGAACGAAAACCACGAAAGGAAGACCGTGGACCGTTCCTCCTCTCCATCGCAAAGCTACGACTCCTCCCACCATCGTATTGAGCACGAGGTGGAGAACGTCTAGCAATTTGACCACCACCAGACTCTCCATGCCAAACATCTGGACCACGATCAAAGGACCTGAACCGAGCCTCATCCCTAGCACAAAAACCAAACTGGTCACCCTGCTGTCTCCAAACCGGTCTGACCGATTCTGGAACCGGTCTGATCGGTTTCGCTGTGCAAGCAGCCCAAACTGGTCTGACCGGTTCCCAAACCGGTCTGGCCGATTTAATCCCTCCAGCAAGGTCCCTTCCACCCAAAGCACTCTTTTCTCCCCACGCCGGAACTGTGCGAACAATGGCCTTACCCCTAGGCAGTGGCATACGAGACTTAGGCACACCATGAGGTGGGTTGTACCTGTCCTTGTTTGCCCACTCCTTAGCCATTCTCTCCTCTCGCTTCCTCTTGAAGCAAAACTCTCCTTTGTGACCATCTCTCCCACAATAGTCACAATGAAACCGGATAGGTTTTGGCTTTGGTTTTGGTAGGGGTTGCTCACTCGGTTTCTCTCCACTCGGTTTCTCAACCTTCTCCTCACTATACTTCACACTCTCTTTCCCAAAGAACTCATTCCCCAAGTTACTCTTGAACTTGATAGGTTTCTGGAAATCATTTGTGGAGTGAGGGAATATGGGAGGATCTGGGGTTGTGTCAAGTTTGTTTCTCAGTGGATTGAGCCTAGGTGCGTAGGCATTTTTGTGGTAGGTTTCAGGTGGAGCTTGGATATCACCAATCTTCTCTCCTCCCTCACCACTACACTCTCCAACCTTCTCCGAACCAAGCGCTTGCCCATCATAGCGCTTGTATGCCTCTATCATCATCCTAAGCTGCGGTTCATGACCCGACAACCAACCCATCATTTTTCTCAACTCATCATTCTCATCCTGCAAGCGATCCACATAATGTGCAAGTTCCAGATTTTTCAAAGCATGCACTTCACAAGTAGAGCAAGAAGTGGGAACAGGTTCTTTCAACTTAGCCTCAAGCGAAACAGTATAAGCATGCATCTCATCAATCTTTCCATGTAAAACAGGGCAAGAAGTGTAAGCACCTAGCAAAGCAGGTCTAGACTTAAGCTCAGCCACTTCAACCCTAAGCACATCTAGTTCATCACAAGTAGAAGCATGCTTATCCTTAAGAGCAGTAAGATCAGCTAGGTACACAGAGCAATCACAACAATCAATCTCATCAGAAACCACAGGTGAAGCCTTAAGCAAATCAATCTCAAGCTTAGCATCTAGGTTCTGGTTTTCTAACTCAGCCACACGGTTCCTAGCATCTTCTAGTGAGGCCCTAAGCTCTTTCCTCATCTTCTTTGCCTCTCTAAGTATGTCATCACAATTATCAAGCAACTTGCCAAGATGCTCGTTCTCCTCACGCAAGAAGGGAAGCTCGTCACGTACCTCGTCATCAGAGTTGGAGTCCGAGTCGCTCTGGTGACTCTTCTTGCTGCCGGAGCTACGAGCCATGCCGCAGAAGCCATCTCGTGCGAAGCAGCTCAGCTCGCTCAAGTTCTTGGATGACTTCTTGTTCTTGCGCCGATCACCTTCGTCTTCACTGCTACTCGGGCTCGAGGAAGAGTAGGCGGAGCTGGAGTCGACGTCGCTCGCTCCGACCATCGCTCGGGCCTTCCTGCCACGGCTGTCCTTCTTCCTCGACCGTCGCTCGTCCTTGTGCTTGTTCTTGTGCTTCTGATCGCGCCTCACGATCGGTACTTGCCGTCCTTGCTCGACCGGTGCTTGTAGCCATCCTTGTAGCCGTCCTTGCTCTCCATCTTCTCTGGACAGTCGGCGACGAAGTGTCCCAGCTTGCCGCACTGAAAGCACGTCCGTGCTGTCCTCCTCGTGTTCACTCGGTTCTCGTGTAGCCTCTCGAAACGCCTGGTCAGTAACGCCAGCTCGTCCTCTCCAAGCACGTCGAACTCCTTGTCTGGCAAAGTCATCAAAGAAGACAAAGAGTACATCCTGGAAGATGTGTTAGCGTTAGACTTAGCACCTTTGCCACCGACGAGAGCAAGACTATGGGATTTAGTCGGGCTCTCAAGACGGGCTGTCAAACCCCGATCAACCTCAGCAGACTTCAGCTTAGAAAACAGGTCGTTCACCATCAGAGTGGTGTACTTCTCGGACTCAAGAATGGCCTCGACCTTTCCATCCCACACGGTACGATCCAGCGCGTGTAAGAGCTTCACAGCCCTATCATGGTCATCGTACGGGAGGGCGTCAACATTGGCCCTCATGTTGTTCACAACCACCGTGAACCGTTGGAACAAGGCATCAATAGACTCACCGGGGAGATGAGTGAAGTTCTCGTACTCTCTCCGGTAAGTCGCATACAACCGTGCCTGAACCTCAGCATTCCCAGCATTAGCATTCTTCAGCTCCAACGAAATCCTTCATGCTAGGTCCTCTGTATGCACCCGATCGAATTCGGATTGACACAGAGCACGAAACAAGTAGTCGACCGCCTTGTTGTTGGCGTCGAACATGTCTCTCGATCCAGGAGCTAGGAAGTTCATCGGATGAACATAAGTTGTGTTCACCGTGACATCCCAAAGGATCTGTCCCTTACCACGGAGGAACGCAGCCATCCGTCTCTGTCACATCTGGTAGTTATTTCCATCGAAGTGCAGAGGACCCGATCCCCATTCTTGGTACGCCATCTTTGGATCTTAGACTGGTTAGAGTCAATCAAGACCCGCAACCGGCTCTCATACCACTTGAAGGACCGGAATGGCGAACAAGAGAGGGGGGAGTGAATGGGAGCCGATAAAAATTCTACTCAAGAATTTGGCCTATGAACCCAATTTCACTCGGACACCTCCGCAAGCTTCTCTTGCCAAGTCCACATAGCCACTGGAGTGCTACTAAACCTAGGAGCAAGATCCAACCAACAGCAACACACAACACGCAGCGGAAAACAACACGAAGCTACTGCTGGCAACCAAAACCGGTCTGGCTGGTTACTAAAACCGGTCAGACCGCTTCTCTGGGACTTAGCCTCTCGCAGGCAGGGGAAACCGATCAGGCCGGTTTTGTCCAGGAAATCCCCAAAAGACCTTCGAGGCTAAAACTGCCCCAAAACACCTCAAGAACCTCTCCACCTTTGAACAAGAAAAGCCATAGCACGAACAAGACTCTCCTGCTCAAAACCTTCATGACAGCCCACTGGGGCTAAACCGGTCAGACCGGTTTGGGAAACCGGTCAGGCCGGTTTTGCCTGGACAGTCGGGAAGAACTCAGCCCGCGGGAAAAACCTACCCTTCACCTCGATCGATCTCCCGATTCGTTCCACGGATCAAAGTGAGACTTTGGGGATGCTGGGGTACCTCGTGGGCTAACTTTGGCTAGAAGCTCGGTCCCCAAAACCTACTCAATCAAGAGGAATCTGAAGTCAACCCTCAAGAACACCTTCCCATGGAATCCACCGAAAACCACCAAATTGAAGCCGTTTCGGAGGGTTTGTTGGAGCAAGATCACCAAGCAAAGAGGCACAAGGTCCTCATACGTGACATCCAATAAGAATCCCTCAAAGAAACACCCCCAAAATTTCCCCACGCAAATTCCAAGCAAAGGCTCCGAAAATCACCAAGAAGGGAAAACGGGAAGAACACTATCAAGCCTTGAGGAACCACGCCGAATCATCTATACATACCATGAAGGTTCATACAAGGTCTAGCTTCCGCCCGATCATCCTTCCCTCTCACAAGATCTCACCATGAAGCTCTCAAGCTAGTCGTAGAAATCCTAAGGAAAATAGGAAGAAAATAGCAAAGGGAAAATGAGCTAGGGTTCCAAGAGATGGCTGCCATCCTCTCACCACTTGGGTTATATGGAGGCAAGCCGAAAGACTAAAATACCCCTAAGGCCTAAACTAGGATACACACCCACCAAGGGCACTTTGGGAAATTGTCTTCGTAGCACCATCGGACGGATGCCCGGCGACCGCACTTCGCTTAGCCTCGACGCAAGCCTTGCGATCCCGACGCGTGTCCTCCGCTTCGAAGCTTCCGGCGCCCTGCGACCCCAAACCGGTTTTGGCCTGACAGCCATGCCTGGTCTTCGGCCTCGGCTTTGTGGCTCAGCCGAGTAAGCTGGTGGTTTTCTGGTGAACCACCGCAAACCCCGCGAACTTGATGTAGCCTCCGCCAATCACCACTAATGACTCGGCTCCCACGAAGTCCCGGCTCGACCTTGGTTTTGAGGCTCAACCAAGAAACCGTCCACCGACTTCATCTTGCTGTTCTTGCCACCATGCGGCCCGCACTTGACCCCGCTGGCCACCGGGTCCCTCGAACCAAGCCTACTTGTCTTCTCCACACCTGGAGGCCTCACCGGCGACGACCTTTCGCGCTTGTTCTTCACCTACACCAACACCAGTCAAGCCGCAACCTGCACCTGCACTACTTAGCCAAGAATCAGTCCACACAACGTTGTCAATCACTCATCACACCAAGAAGCGACCATCCACCGGTCCTCGAACCACACATGGTCCTCAATGTCTGGCGGCGCAGCCGATGTCTTCTGCCTTGTCTTGCACGCCAAGTTACTCGAATGGATCAGATAAGGTCTCCTGGGGAATCTTCTAGAAGGTCTATCAGGTCTGTTGGGCCCACTGTCAGGTCGGCGGGTCTTCTGGTGGGCCAGACCCACTTGTCGGGGACGGCCATAAACCTGGTCGGTGGGGACCCAGGGGTACCCATGTCTCACAAGCCCCCGAGTGATGTGTAGGTGCAGCGACCTCGAGAGGGTCATGACGATGTCTTGAAGCTATCGACAGGTTGAATAGCATGCACATCTGTTGATGGTGAATTTCCGTCCACCTAGCCATGAGTTTACCTTTAATGTTGGCATTGATTTATTATTCTAACCACTGGAACTAACCCCCTATATATAACAAGTTCACTCTTGCATGTCGATTTTGGAGTTTATTATTTACGCAGGTGTTGACGCTCCTTAGCCTCACCAATAAGGTTGCACTACGGTGACGGCACCAGGAATGCTTGTTGGCACTCGCAAGCGTCGCAACCGAGTTCGCACCTCTAGTAACGGGGCTAGGGAATGTCTGGGTAAAACACACGATCACAAAAAGGTCTGCAAGCGCACGGATTACCATTGTAGCACTTCACCCGGTGGTATTCGGGTTATCGTATTGATATTTTCCCAAGGGAGGCATACAGCAAAGATGATCGAATAAACGGTGGATAAAGACAAGACTTGGTAAAGAGCTGTAGCGGGGGTAACGAATAAAATATTCGGGGATAACTTGACACACGCAAGGAGATCTTGATAAAAGGTTAGAGAGGATCTAGGGAGCTGGGAGGACAACGAGACGAGAAAGGATCCTAACACAATCTATCTATTCTTGTCAACTCTCGGCAAAGGACTAAGGCAAAGGATAACCAAGGCAAGCTAAACTTGTCAAGCTCTTCTAGTGCTGCAGGGGCATGCAAAGCCACGCTCTCAGACTGGGATGAGAAGGGAGAACGACGACACGCTGAATCCTACCGGCCCGACCTAACGTGGTGGACTACAAATCCCGTCCGGAGCTGTCACCTCCTTAGGGTACCACAACTATTCCGTTTTACGGGACACCAATCTAAGACTAAGGTAAGCTCTGAGCACCGCGCTCACAACGAACCAAAGAACCTTTCCCCGGATATCACGAAGGAAGGTCTCTCTCTCCGGTGAACCACCGGAGATCAAGCGAAGAACGACCACAACACTATAGGGTTCAAGAGAGCTATGCTAACCAAGACTAAACTAACTTTACTTTAAACCAAGAATAAAGCTTCCAGAGCAAAGTAAAAGCTGAATGTAATTGACTCGAAAGGTAAGATAGAAAGATAACTTGAATTGTACTTGAGTCTAAACAAAGAAAGGATACAAGAGTAGTACCGGAACTCTGAAGAAGACTCCTCTGGAACCCCGAGACTAGCTCGACACGACTCTAACTCCCAAGCTACACTAATCCTACTCTAAGTGAACAAAAGAGGGAAATGGAAATGCTCCTGCGTCGTGTGTCCAATCCAGCAAGTGTGAGGTGCCTTTTATAGGCAAGGGAGGTCGGTTGAGCGCGTGGGCCCAAGATCACAGGTGCAGCCGGATGAGGAGGTGCGACCGGCCATATGATCCACCGCCTCTCGACTTGGACGCTCCTGATCCTTGCTCCTGAGGCGGTTGAGGGTCGGTTCCTTGGGTCGGTTTCGGCCGGTACGACGGTTGGGAGGTACGGCCGGCACTCTAGGTGCGGCCGGCCCACCCTCGTGCCGTGTGATGCACCGCCTTCACTCAGGGACGCCTAGGATTGCCTTGGAATGACGGTTGTGGCGGTTGAACGGCCGGACAAGTGGACCCATTGATCCTAGCCTTCTTCTTTGGATCAAACCGACGTTTCTTCGTTGAATCTTGTTCGTCCAAGTATTGCTCGAGGGAGAGGAGGTACTCGGGACCTGGCACGAGCCACGGGGCAGGGCCGGCCGCACCTGCCAGGCCGGCCGCACCTGCAGGGCCGGCCGTGCCTGGTGGTTCGGCCGTGCCTAGCCCGTGTAGCACGTTGGTTCCAAATTATCCCAAAAATGTGTACCTGCCTATGAAATTCACAACACAACTCGCGGAACTTTATTAGTACTAAAAATGTGCATGAAACTTGCCATATACTCCTCTCGAACCTGAGGTTTTGACGGTCGAATCTTTGTTGTAAGGACCGTCAACAAACTCCCCCAAGCTAAACGTTTGCTCATCCTCGAGCAAAGTCTAGACTCGACCTCGGTGGATCAGGAGTTGCATGATGTTTTCGCTCGGCAAGTACCTGTGCACAAACTCCATGCTCTTCGTGCTAATTGAAAAGATTGGTATGAGAGAAACTTAGCCTTACTTTACCGTGGGGCTTGTAGCTTTCCAACTTGCCTTTGGAGGTTGAAGAGTAGAATGGTTTTTGACTTTGCATCTCTCACTCTTCTTCTTTTCTGGATCCTATCTCGGAGTTTTTTGAAAATTTTGCAAAGAAAGACAAGGTTCCTCGGATGGTTCCCTCGATCGCTCAAGTGGTAATTGTAACCTCACCAAAGGCTTTAAGCGAGCCTCAACTTCCTACTCTATGGCTTGTATGTGGAGCTTTGGGTAGGATAAGTATGAGACTCACTTGTGCCACATGATGTTGAGCCAAAGATCGGATCCAAGAAGAAACTAGTCATGCAACTTGATCGAGATGTGCAAGTGTGTGGAATATTTTTGTTTGTTTTTCTAAGTACTCCTTGCTTTGAGATTCTCCTCTTGCTTTTATTTTGGAGGGGGTCATGCTTTCTTCTTTTTTTTCTATGCTCTTTGATTGTAGCACACATTTTTTTTCTTGCTTCTTGAGCATATACTTTTTTTTTCAATGACCCCTCTCTCCTTTTGCAAGATTACAAGAAGAGAAATCTCTTTGGACTTTGGAGTATTTATTTCTTTGTGGATGGATGGCATGTTTTGCATAACTCCCGGTGTAGGAGTTAGCATGTATATGTGGGTGTACGTGATCTCGATCATGGAAGCATGAAAAGATTCTACCAAGGGTCACAACAATTTGGCAAAACTCAATGGGTCACAAGCAAGCATATGTAGAAGGTTTGAACATTGATATCGACATATAGCTTTGGTAGGTGATATGACCATCGAGGAACTTGCCTTGTTTTTATTTTCAAAAGAAATCATCTGAGATTTTCACCATACTATGAGATAGAGCAGATCAACATTGTCTCACCATATCATACTAGTCAACACCCTAGGTTTGGTCATAAACATTTGCTTCCCACAAAGTTTTATTTCAGGCTCTTGTCTCAAAATATACCAACAAGTTCAAAAAGGCACAGAGCACAAAGATATGCACTAGGTTCTTGCAAAGTTTTAACATAGCAACCATTCATCATTTCCAAAGTGAGGGTATATAAACAAGATTTCAAGCACATGGTTGAAGCAAATATTTTTGTTGTTTTTCTTTTATTCAAAAGAGATAAACAAGATGTTGAAAATTGGTTTGGATGGACATACCTTCCTTGATTGAAAATGGGGTCTCCCCCAAGCTAACTTTTGGTTACCTGGTTGGCGTGTCTTCATTTTGGTGATGAGTTGAGCACCTGGAAGCTTGTAGTGGTTGACTTCATGGATTTGTGAAAAATCATAGGTACAGCCGTATCACTTGGTACGGCCGGTCCTACTATATTTTCCCCAGGCACTCGTGTCCCCTCTTGTAAACATCCTGCACAAAAATTTTGTCGAGGGGAGGTACGGCCGTACCTCTAGGTTCGGCCGTATCACCACAAATCTCCAAAACTGTTTTTCTATGTCTTGTTTACTTACTAATGCATTGGTGAAAACAAATTTGAAGACAAAATATGCTTGATGCACGAAATAAAAGGTTGAAAGGGAAATATAAGATAAATACCGGTTTACCTCTCGGTGAGGGCTCGTGGTTTAGAGTCTGTGAGCGAGGCTCCTCCGTTTGCTTAATTGATCTTGGATTCGTCCGGTCCCGGAGTGGAAGACTCGGACGATGCTCTCTTCACACGCCACACCTTCTTAGTTTTCTTCGGTGGCGCTGAAGTTGGTGAGGCTTTAGCGGGGGTGTTCTAGATTTCCGTCTGCTTTTCCCCCTTAGCCTTGTTGATTGCTTTCGGCTTCTTTGGTTGGTGGTGCCCATTGAATGCTTTGTCTTTGGGCTTGGTTGGGGCTACCTCATTTTCCTTGTGTTGGGGCCGTGGCTTCCTCCACCCCCTAACTTCCTCATCTTGCACTAGGTAACATTGCTCTTCTTTTGCTTGGAATTTGAATGTCATGATCCTTCGCCCTATGCGGAATTGGATCTTTCCGGCTTCGACATCAATCCTTGCATTGACATCTCTTAGGAATGATCGCCCAAGAATAAGCGGCATTTCTTCTTGTGTGTCGAGGACCACGAAATCCGCAAAGACATATGAGCCTCTGACATTCACCAAGAGATTTTCCACTATGCCCTCTGGATATTTGATCGATGAGTCGGCAAGTTGGACTGTCATCGTTGTCGGAGAGATAGCTGGGTATCCTAACTCCTCAAACATGGCTTTGGGCATGAGGTTGACACTCGCTCCAAGGTCACAAAGAGCATTCTTGATCTTTTGGTAGTAGATCATGCATGTGATGCCCGGATATCCATTGTATTTCTTGTGCAAGACTGCTGATTCATCCCATGGGTCTTGGATTTGATGTATAAGGTTCCCTACATGGTTAGGTGCATACATCCTCCTAGATGGCTTACCCCATCTGGTGGATATAACGCTAACATTCTCTCGGGTAGGCTCAGGTTGTCCCGGGATTCCACCCGACTCAGAAGAAGGTAAAGAAGCAGCAAGCTGAGCAAGTTGAGTTTCTATCATTTTATTAAAGCTTAGCTGATTCTTCATAGCAGTGGTGAAAGATTCTATGGTGGAATTAAGATTTTCAAGAACTTTCTCATTGGTGCCTAGCTTCTTGTTTAAATTTTCATTAATTCTAGCTTGGCCAAAGACAAGATCTTTAATGGAAGGCTGATTATTGAAATTGTTAGAATAGTTACCTCCATTTTGATTGTTGAACAGGAAGTTGGGCCTCAAGTTCCACCCTTGATTGTTGTAGTTGTTGTTGCGGAACCCGTTGTTGTTGCCATTGTTGATGAAGCTGGCTTCTTCCCTCGTCTCAAGACAATCATTTCCCGGATGTCCCACATTGTCGCAAACCTCGCACGTCATGTGCGCGTCCATAATCTTGGCGGTTTCCACATTGCTTGATGCCTCCAATCTCTTCATGAGGAGGTCCATCTTAGCGGCGAGCTTGTCGACTCCATCGACGTGGTGTACACCGCGGGTACAGGGTTGGAGACGATCTCCATCCCAACCTTGATTTGCCACCATCTACTCGATCAATTCCTTAGCGGCTGGTACTTGTAGCGAGAAGAAGGCTCCTCCAGCGGCTGCATCTAGGTGCTCACGGGAAGTACGCTTGAGCCCGTGATAGAAGGTTTCAATTAAGAACCACCCGTGCATGCCATGGTGCGGGCACGCGGTGATGTACTCCTGGAAGCGTTCCCATGCTTTCGGGATACTCTCATCATTCTGCTGCTGGAAGCCCGAAATTCTTGCGCGGAGGGCATTGGTTTTGCCCACCGGAAAGAATTTTGCGAGAAATGCCTTTGAGCACTTATCCCATGTGTTGATGGCATCTCGCTCCGTATAAAACCATTGCTTCGCCTTCCCGAGCAATGAGAACGGGAATAGGCGAAGACGGATTGCATCATCCGTCACTCCACGGATAGTGAAAGTCCTACACACCTCCAGAAAATGCTGGAGATGCGCATTGGCATCTTCATTAGGCTTGCCGGAGAACAGATTTGCTTGCACCATGTTGATCAACGCCGGCTTGAGTTCAAAGTTTCCATCTCCCACCGTTGTGGTTGGTCCGGTAGGGACATTGGTGTTGGAGGGAGCGGAAAACTCGCGGATCGTTTTCTCGACCATTGGTGCTGACGAGGTGATGTCTGCGGGATCGACAGTGTTCGTCTCTTGATTCGAGAGAAACTTCTGAGGAATGAGGACACGAGGTCGCACTCTCCTCACAAGTGACTCCGGATTGTCGTTAAAGTTGGACGGTAGGTCGAAACCAGTCATGCACTACTCTGCGTACACGAGAGTAGAGCAAGGGTAAACCCGCTTAAATAGCGGTTCACCGAACCTTGATAATTCTACCACAATGTTTAAACGATATCTTATGCCTATTGCCTCCCCGGCAATGGCGCAGAAATGCTTGTTGACGCTCCTTAGCCTCACCACTAAGGTTGCACTACGGTGACGGCGCCAGGACTGCTTGTTGGCACTCGCAAGCATCGCTACCGAGTTCGCACCTCTAGTAACGGGGCTAGGGAACGTCTGGGTAAAACACACGATCACAGAAAGGTCCGCAAGCGCACGGATTACCATTGTAGCACTTCACCCGGTGGTATTCGAGTTATCGTATTTATATTTTCCCAAGGGAGGCACTACGGCAAAGATGATCGAATAAACGGTGGAGAAAGACAAGACTTGGTAAAGAGCTATAGCGGGGGTAACGAATAAAGATATTCAGGGATAACTTGACACACGCAAGGAGATCTTGATAAAAGGTTAGAGAGGATCTAGCGAGCTGGGAGGACAACGAGACGAGAAAGGATCCTAACACAATCTATCTATTCTTGTCAACTCTCAGCAAAGGACTAAGGCAAAGGATAACCAAGGCAAGCTAAACTCATCAAGCTCTTCTAGTGCTGCAGGGGCACGCAAAGCCGCGCTCTCAGACTGGGATGAGAAGGGAGAATGACGACGCGCTGAATCCTACCGGCCCGAAATAACGTGGTGGACTAGAAAGCCCGTCCGGAGCTGTCACCTCCTTAGGGTACCACAACTATTCCGTTGAACGGGACACCAATCTAAGACTAAGGTAAGCTTTGAGCACCGCGCTCACAACGAACCAAAGAACCTTCCCCCGGATATCACGAAGGAAGGTCTCTCTCTCCGGTGAAGCACCGGAGATCAAGAGAAGAACGACCACAACACTATAGGGTTCAAGAGAGCTATGCTAACCAAGACTAAACTAACTTTAGTCTAAACCAAGAATAAAGCTTCTAGAGTAAAGTAAAAGCTGAATGTAATTGACTCAAAAGGTAAGATAGAAAGATAACTTGAATTGTACTTGAGTCTAAACAAAGAAAGGATACAAGAGTAGTACCGGAACTCTGAAGAAGACTCCTCCGGAACCCCGAGACTAGCTCGACTCAACTCTAACTCCCAAGCTACACTAATCCTACTCTAAGTGAACAAAAGAGGGAAATGGAGATGCTCCTACGTCGTGTGTCCAATCCAGCGAGTGTGAGGTGCCTTTTATAGGCAAGGGAGGTCGGTTGAGCACGTGGGCCCAAGATCACAGGTGCGGCCGGATGAGGAGGTGCGGCCGGCCCTATGATCCACCGCCTCTCAACTTAGATGCTCCTGATCCTTGCTCCTGAGGCGGTTGAGGGTTCGTTCCTTGGGTCAGTTTCGCCCGGTACGATAGTTGGGAGGTGCGGCCGACCCTCTAGGTGCGGCCGGCCCACCCCCGTGCAGTGTGATGCACCGCCTTTGCTCAGGGATGCCTAGGATTGCCTTGGAATGATGGTTGTAGCGGTTGAACGGCCGGACAAGTGGACCCATTGATCCTAGCCTTCTCCTTTGGATCAAACCGACGTTTCTTCGTTGAATCTTGTTCGTCCAAGTATTGCTCGAGGGAGAGGAGGTACTCGGGACCTGGCACGAGCCACGGGTAGGGCCGGCCGCACCTGCCAGGCCGGCCGCACCTGCAATGCCGGCCGTGCCTGGTGGTTCGGCCGTGCCTAGCCCGTGTAGCACGTTGGTTCCAAATTATCTCAAAAATGTGTACCTGCCTATGAAATTCACAACACAACTCGTGGAACTTTATTAGTACTAAAAATGTGCATGAAACTTGCCATATACTCCTCTCGAACCCGAGGTTTTGACGGTCGAATCTTTGTTGTAAGGACCGTCAACAGCAGGAAATCTACGCTAAAGAGGAGACTTTCGGGATAAGTTCATCAAGCACTTTGGAAGAAGATCATGAAGCCCGACAAGAGTCAAGACACGCGATGAACATGACTCCAAATAGGGATGAAAAACGGTAACCATTTTCATTGTTATCAATTTTTTACCATATTATGTCACTTATTTTTTTTAACTAATTTTTTCATCGTATTATTCTGTTTTGATCTATTCATTTAATAAAACAAATAAATTTGTTAAATTTGTGATATATTTGTAGAATTTGCGAATTTTGTGATACCGTTTACCGACCGTTTCCGACCGTTTCCGACCGTTTCCGACCGTTTTCATCCCTAACTCCAAATGACCCGAGGACTGAAGCATCAACATGCAAATCTTCAGGGACTAAACCAGAAAATAGCGAAGCTTGGATGGCAAGCATTCAAGCCTTAACCGCGAAGGAAACGACGTCAAAGGCCCACATGCAAGTGCACAAAAATGAGGAATCACGCGAGAACCAACCGGGAGGAAGCCGGGGCCGAACTGGGCCTAAACGGGCCCAGGCCGATCGACCCAGGCCGGTCGGCCCAGGCCGGCCGGCCCAGCCCATTTCGGGCTTGGTTCGGCACCCCCCTTTGTCCTAGCCGCCCTTCGAACTATTTATAGTCCCCCTGCCAAGAGCCACGAATCAATTCATTCGTCATCCACCGCCGAGGAGCAAAGAAGAGAAGGACACCATTCCGGAGACGAGAGGGTCGAGATGGTTGACTAGGGTTCACCTAGCCGGCGTGGGAACCTTGCATGGAAGACCACGTCAGAGTTCTAGGAGCTAGGATCAAGATCGAGGTAGGATCCCGGTGGTGATCTTGTCCATGTATTGCTTTTATGTTGAATTAGTAGATTGAATCCGATTCTTCGCATCAAGTGCTTTCGTTTTGATTTTGTCTTCGTTTGGGTGTTTTCCTCCCCGATCTATCCCGCGGGTAGATTGCATTGGATGTTCTTGTAGCCATGGTGGCTAGAGATGCATACCAGATCTACCAAACGTTTTCAACTTGTTCTTCTTGAACCCGCCGAGTAGTACCAACCCGTAAGATTATCCCCCATAGTGACAGTATGGTAAAGGAGAAAAACGAAAGTCCTCGGAGTCGGAACGGGAGCCATGCTTTCAATGAGATTCGTTTTGCTACATTCTTCTTTACTTTGGAACTTCAACAAAAGACCCGATCCAATCTCTAGATTGGTTCTCCCCTCTCTTTCTCTTGCTACCTCCGGTGTGCCGTAGATTAGATGAGTTTTGATGATGATCTAGTAGATTAGATGCAAAAACAACCTCTTGAGATCAAAGCTTTTCCGCTTATTAGATTGGATCTTGCGTTACACATTGTTCCATGGATTCGATACCTTGGGTTCACACTTAAGGGAAGAAGGGTCCCTTGGCTACGACGGTGGACTTGTACGCTTGCGAGTCCAAACAAAACTTGTTACATATATTAACCGTCAACAAGCCCCTTTTTCTGGCGCCATTACCGGGGAACAAGTAATCAAGATTCAATCTAGTATTGCGTTTGTGAATATTTTCAGTTTTTCTCTTGATTTTTCTTTCTTTTGCATCTCTTGATTTCGACCATCCTCGAAGAAAAAAATCAATCTAATCTAGGGTTTTGCTAAACCCTAGTTTTCTTTATTTTGTTTATATTTGCTAACCCTAATCGGAGATGGATGGCTACATCTCCAACAAAAAAAACATATATTTTGTGGATGGTCTAGAAAAACTTTGCAGGCAAAGGTGACGTGCGACACAAGATCTAAAAGCGGAGGCCGAGGATCGTCGGAATCTCCAAGAGAAACACCACCTCCAAGATCGAAGGAAGATCAACCTCATCCGCCACTCATCCTAGGGAGATCGTTCCTCAAGACCGCCGGAGCAATTGACGTCGGCAAGGGGGAGACCACGTTTGACAGTGATGGCGTGAGGAGAGCATTCAAGTCAACCATGATGCGAGGTATGTAAGATGGTCAATATTAAATACATTCTACCTCATCATCGCATCGGAAGGGAGGAGTCAAGGGAGAATGAAGCGAAGAAGACACAAAAGTTGTTGCATCCGTCAAGACCAAGAATCAATGCCTGCCTGTGAAGACCAAAAAGATGACTAAGCCGAAGAATAAACCTACACCAAAGCCATGGATGGTGTAGAAGTGGGGTCCCCAAGATTGCAACGCCCGCAAAGAGTGTTGATCCGGAGCGAAGAGAAGTAGTCTAGCTATAGACTATAAACGAAGCGCTTGGCGGGAGGCAACCCGTTCATCAAGTCAAGAATAAGCTACCGAGAGGACAACCCGAAGAATTTTTCATGTTTTCAAGGTAAGTTGGTCTTAGAGTTTGCTACGCATTACATACCATAAATTCCTATGTGATTGAATAATTTTTGGAGACATTATAATTGCTCGGTCATTTTACTTGAATTTTATATTGATCATAAACCAATGACTTGAGCCATCCGAAATTTTGTTTGCTTCTTTTTGAGAAACCAAAACCAAAAATTCAGAACCTACCCCAACCTTTCATCCTCTCCATGATGTTTAGGTTGGCTTATTTCACATGTTAAAAACACACAGGTAGAGCCTTGCTATTTTCATTAATGTTTTTAACGTTTGATGCATGGTAGGACTCGCGTGAACCTAAGCAACTTTATTTTTGGTTTCATTCAACTTGACATCCACCAGTTTTTCTACACTTATATTTTTTCTAAGCCCCATTGACTTTACCTTTTTTCAAAATCTCTCTCTCATGTTTGGCCAACATTAAAACCTGAACCTATGCCCCCGCGGTCAAGCTGGAGGAGCTTGCTATCAATTAATGAAAGCAATCGATCCCGGAGTAACCAAAATAGATTTTACAGTTGTTTTTGATGCCTAAGATCTCCTCTAATGATATAATTGGACTCATCTCTAGCGCTGAGTTATTTTTTAAAATTTTCAAAATTAGAGGAGGGATTAGCATCTAAACTTGATTAAGGGGAGGTTTTTGAGCTTGATTAACATATAGTGCCTTATGATGCATCTCGGGAAGCCTCCATCTTTTGGCATCTCGGGCACATGTGAAGGACAAACATGGGGGAAGCAAGGGCTTTGTTTTGCAGGAAATTAGTGGAAGCACAAGAGGCAAGGAAAAAAAAGGGGGAGTGACACAAAGTAAAACAATGGAGGTGGAAGATTAATCCCGCAAGCGAAGGAGTGGTTGTGGACGGTTCGGGCAATGGAATCTCGTGATCACGCGGACACAAGGCAAGAAGGGAGCAAGAAGCATCTCGGAGAAAGATCAAAGAGAAAGGAGCAGGAGGCCCCCTAGGCCGATCGGCCTAGGCCGGCCGGCCTGGCATCCTCTCATGGGCCCTGGTGCTCCCCTTCGCCTGGTAAGTAATTTATGCATTTGTTAATTTGTGTTCTTGAGTTCATAGCCCATAAGTTTCAAAAACATCCTAGAAAAATTTCAGTTCCATGGAGTTGTAGGATCTTGTCATGTAATCACCGAATCTTTTGTTTCATTCATGTTGATAATGCTTTGATGCCTAAGGTTAGCCACTATGCTTTTCGGGAGTATAGGTCTCACTACTCCCATAGATCCCATCAACATATCTTTTGTAGGTTTAGCTAAAGTGGCCTCACGTTCACACCTTAATAAATTGGTTTAGCTTCACCATGATAGGCGGTTGCATGATCAAATATCCATAAACCCTATGGGCTAATATCCATCCAAACTTGTGCACTCACTCACCACCCTCCAACAATAATAATAAAGAAAATTCACCATAATTTCCATCACTCCATATACTTCTCTTGTGTGTTTTCCCACCGGCAAGCAGACCCCGGTGCACTCGTTGTGAGTTAGTGCAGCAACAATGTGGAAGATAGCCACCAATGTCTTCACCAAGAAGACACTTTCATCATCATCAAAGGTGCCATTATCAAGCTCTTCGAGGAGGCACTCGATTTTCGAGTCTCCCCGAAGCAAGGAGGAAGACGTGGCACCACCGAGGAGCAACACGCTGCCCCTTGGTGGCATGAGGAGTACACAAAGCTCGTCCGTGCGGCACACCGAACCGTGAGGACACACGAAGGAGCCACTCGTTCCACCACGATGCTCAACTCGTTCATCCTCTCCACCACCATACACTCCGAGGCGTCCCAATGGATTCATCATAAAGACGGAGGAGGAGGAGGAGGATAGGCTTGTTTGTCTTGAGAAGAGGCTCGAGCCAAATGTTGATTTCGATGACGCCCTCCAAGTGTTGGATTCTACTCGGATATCAAATCTTGAGCAACCTTGGATGGGTGCGATTCTTTATGGAGTTGGTATGAATACTCACAAGGAGCTTGATTCGGAAGTTCTTATGACATTAGCACCGGTCATTGTCGTGCCTCTCATTCCGCCTTGAAGATGAAGAGCAACTAGTTCCTTATGGATATATTGGAGAACTACTCGGTTACAAGAAGGAAGCCCGGAGCAAGTTGATGTCCAAGAAAAAAAAATGTTAGAAGGATTTTTGGGGAATGATTTCGAGAGAAGATTACAAAGAACCCAAAATTTCTCCTTGTCGGGATTTCTTTGGGATCGAGTACATGAAGCAAGGAAAGTGGAGATGAGCGGAGAAGGTACAAGTTGACGAAGGTTAATATTCCTCTTCCCAACGAGAGGCTGAGATCATTTGAAGACAAAATTGGTTAGAGGAAGGATTTCTTGTACCGGCAAAAAAAAAGATTAAAAAGGAAATTGTGTAAGAGGGATCATCCTCCGTAGCCCAACACGAAGGAGGGGCTGCGCATGAAGCTAATAAACAACCATGCAAGGATTCCAATGCCACCACCATATGAAGGAAGTATGTCAAATGCAAGCATGGGGGAGTGGGGCAGCCACGCCACCACATCCTCCACCATATATGTTCCTCACGAAGCTTTCATGGCGCTCCATCCAACATGCAAGAAGAAGGGACCGCAAACATCGCCTATCAAATTGGTTGCCTTCACCTTTGGAGCAATTTAGAGGAGGACCGGCACAATCATAATACAATCAAGGATACAACGCGCTGGACCATCAATATCAACCACCGGAAAATAAAGGAAGAATGAGGAAGAAAAGAAAATAATAATGCTTTCAAATTCGGTTTGATTTTCTCCTTTTCCTTTTCTTTATTTTCAGCTTTTGTGCAAGTTTATATATGTGTAGCATTTTCTGTTTTTATTTATTTTCAGCATGTGTGATAATAGTAGAGTTAGTTTAAGATCACCATGAATAAAGTTTCCCACCTTGATCAACCTTTCGTAAAAATATTAAGTTGATGTCATGATAATTATGATGAAGAGTTGCCACTTTGCACAACTTTTGTACTTGTTTTATGCATGATTAAGCTAATGCTCTCTTTAATATGAATCCGAAATTAATTAAATGCTAGCTTAATCTTTTGTGGAGGTTATGATAAAAATAAGACCCATAGTGTTATTTTCATGCTCTCAATTTTGGATGAGTTAAAGATGATTTGTTCTTAAAAATATATATGCTAACCTTGTCATTAATGCTACTTGCATTTTTGCTTTACCTATCCAAAGCAATATATATATATTGAGTGCATAAACCTTAGTATACAAGAATTATTTTTGGGTGAATTGATTCAAGGCTTGATTTCTCTGGCCCGAGACTAAGAAGCTGGTCATTCCGTTTTTGCGTATCTATCTTATTGCTAGCCTTTTTATCCGTGCATTGTGTATCCCCACATCGAAGATTTCACAAACCTCGCCGGATATCCACCCTTAAAACCAAAAATATCATATTTTGTGTTTACCTCCTTGACCACAACCTATCATTGAGTATGGATCATCAATTCAAGGAAGATCGCAAGATGGTGCCAAGGAAAATATTTCTAGTACCTACCTTATCTCTATCACCTCTTTGCCCGAGGACGAGCAAACGTCTAAGCATGGAGGAGGAGGTAGGTACAATGCAATTTAGAGTTCAAGGGGAGCAAATAAAAAAAAGAGAGAGTGAAAGTGTATAAAAAAAGAAAGAGATAAAGAAAAAAAAGAAAAAATATGTATGAGAAAAAAATATGAGTTTATAAAAATAAAATAAAGTGAACTCCCTGGTTCTCTAAAGTGCATTAGGAATTTCAAAAGTTTCAAGATTTAAGATCCAAACTCATCTTTCCAACCATGTGCAATCCGATAACAAGGACTTCCTTTGTGCCTCAGGATCACTCTTTGCCATTTGCACATGTCCACCTATCTCAAAGTGTGTGTATCTTTCTCTCCCCCTCCTTGATATAACATTATTTTCCAATGACATTTTTGATGAGTCTCGGTAAGACCATGAGAAGATTGTCTTGTTTTGACAACATCTCATTTATAATATCTTGGTAGAACTAAACTTTTCCCATATAGCTCCACATAAAGCCTTCCACTATATATATTGAGAGGGGAAAGGAGTAGAATGAATAGGCTTTGAGAGACAAGATGAGATGAGAGTACATGAGCAAGATGCAAGGAAGTTTATTTTTGAACTTGGTTTAGCTCTTTTTCTTCATCTCGGTCTTAATTTCAAAATTTCTAAGATTCATTTGAAATTTGGGAGCATGAGGTAATTACTTGTGGGAAGTGCTTAAATTAATATTTACACTCCATAAGGATGAAGGCTAGTACATTATGGAACTTTAATGTTTAAATCCTTGAGAGCATTATGTTTTCTCGTGTATGATCAAGTGCAGGGTATAAGCAATGAAAGGCAATACTGATATTCATTAAAGGCTTACTCGAGGACAAGCAAGGTTTAAGCATGGGGGAGATGTTGACGGTGAATTTCCGTTAACCCAGCCTTGAGTTTACCTTTAATGTTGGCATTGATTTATTATTCTAACCACTGGAACTAACCCCCCATATATAACCAGTTCACTCTTGCATGTCGATTTTGGAGTTTATTGTTTACGCAGGAGATCTACGCTAAAGAGGAGACTTTCGGGATAAGTTCATCAAGCACTTTGGAAGAAGATCATGAAGCCCGACAAGAGTCAAGACACGTGATGAACATGACTCCAAATGACCCGAGGACCGAAGTGTCAATATGCAAATCTTCATGGACTCAACCAGAAAACAGCGAAGCTTGGATGGCAAGCATTCAAGCCTTAACCGCGAAGGAAACAACGTCAAAGGCCCACATGCAAGTGCACACAAATGAGGAATCACGCGAGAAGCAACCGGGAGGAAGCCGGGGCCGAACTGGGCCGAAACGGGCCCAGGCTGGTCGGCCCAGGCCGGCCGGCCCAGCCAATTCCGGGCCCGGTTCGGCGCCCCCTTTGACCTAGCCGCCCTTCGGACTATTTATAGCCCCCCTGCCAAGAGCCACGAATCAATTCATTCGTCATCCGCTGCCGAGGAGCACAGAAGAGAAGGACACCATTCCGGAGAGGAGAGGGTCGAGATGGTTGACTAGGGTTCCCCTAGCCGGCGTGGGAACCTTGCATGGAAGACCACGTCGGAGTTCCAGGAGCTAGGATCAAGATCGAGGTAGGATCTCAGTGGTGATCTTGTCCATGTATTGCTTTTATGTTGAATTAGTAGATTGAATCCGATTCTTAGCATCAAGTGCTTTCGTTGTGATTTTGTCTTTGTTTGGGTGTTTTCCTCCCCGATCTATCCCGTGGGTAGATTGCATAGGATGTTCTTGTAGCCATGGTGGCTAGAGGTGCATACCCGATCTACCAAACATTTTCAACTTGTTCTTCTTGAACCCGCCGAGTCGTACCAACCCGTAAGATTATCCCCCGTAGTGACAGTACGGTAAAGGAGAAAAAAGGGAGTCCTCGGAGTCAGAACGGGAGCCATGCTTTCAATGAGATTCGTTTTGCTACATTCTTCTTTACTTTGGAACTTCAACAAAAGACCCGATCCAATCTCTAGATTGGTTCTCCCCTCTCTTTCTCTTGCTACCTCCGGTGTGCAGTAGACTAGATGAGTTTTGATGATGATCTAGTAGATTAGATGCAAAAACAACCTCTTGAGATCAAAGCTTTTCCGCTTATTAGATTGGATCTTGCGTTACACATTGTTCCACGGATTCGATACCTTGGGTTCACACTTAAGGGAAGAAGGGTCCCTTGGTTACGACGGTGGACTTGTACGCTTGCGAGTCCAAACAAAACTTGATACATATATTAACCGTCAACAACGTCGGTCCAAAAGAGAAAAAAGTAAGAAATCAGCTTAGCAGCCGACCTGTTTGTAGTTGTATCGAATGAAGAGAGGTAGAGTGACGACCTATAGGAAGTAGACTTCCAATAGATTGAAATGATGATTAACAAATTCAGAGGGCATCAAGGATGCACTCATAGAGTAGTATCCGAGCATCGTGGCGGGCAGGATGGCCGGTATGATGATCCAAAAAAGAAAGAAGAAAAAAGTAGGTCGAGTAACGACTTGATGAGAAACATGTTTCCCAACAGGTCGGTACGACGAAGAAAACAAGAGGGCGTCGAAGATACTCTCGTAGAGTAGTCCTCGAGCATTGAAGCAAGTGTTGGGTATTTTAGCATCACACGAATAGATCCGCAAGCGCACGGATACCGTCATAGCTTTCACCTCAAAGTATTCCAAGGGTATCGAATCCAAGGGAACGTGTGTGTACTAACTTCGTACAGTCAGTCCAAGGACACACCCAGATAAGAGGCAAGGATAGAGAGGATTCCTAAAGATAGCACTATAGATGAGATTAAAGGTCGATCTCTAGATAGAACTTGGCTTAGGATACTGATAGCCCTGTCTTAACAGGCGACTCCAGTACGCGGATCTATGTGGAAGGAGCTCTTACTATGTCTAGCTGTCGAGGATCAACGAGGGCCAGAAGGGCTATCACCACCTCCTGGACTACCTCTACCAAACCTTGGGAAAAGCCGAACGAATGATAACTAGTAGCGTGTCACAACGTCCATGCTGTGGTTACTGTCATAGCCAACGGACTATGGAACTCTGTACTAATATAACAACGACCACGGAACAGAATTGATCTCACTCACTATTGGTACTACTAGCTTATTCTAAAGGCATACGAGAGAGCACTCAGTCTCGTACTATGCTTTCAACATATACGAACGACTTGCATCAGATGAACGCATAAACCCAGGATCTACACACTAGCAGAGGAAAAAGGCTACTCATGCGACCTAGCATAGACTACAAGAAAGGAATCACGAACACACTTTATTCTAATCAGAGCATGCAAGCATATCCACTTTATTCTAATTGACGAAGATGCATACAAACGGATATGAGCACTTATGAACCTATGCTACAAGATCGAAAGGTTGTGTTCGTGTAAGAACACGAGCCTCTAAATCAAGAACAAGCGAAGAACACAAGAATATATCACCTATGCATGAATGCTACTTTAGTCTAAATAGAAAATGCAAAAGTACTCACTTTACTCTAATTGAAGAACGAAGCATCCATAGAGATACAACTATCTCTCTCACTCTCCTACTCTAATCTACCAAGGAGAGGCCTCTCCTTTAAAGGGAAGCTCTCATCCTTGGGTGAGATGGTGTGTCTCATAATGAGCCCCCTCCCCATCTATTTATAGGCCTAAGGGAGGTAGAAGGAGCCCCCAAGGCTGCCATGGGAGCCACCTATAGGGTGGTGACACGTGGCGCTGAGGAGTGGGGGCCAAGTTGCTGTATCTTGCGTGAGAAGGAGCTTGAGCAGACTTCCTTCCTACGTAAGCTACTGAATCTTGCGGTGTAAGCTTTTGGGAAGTTACTCATTGCAGCCACACTTGTGCGTGCGCCCCATGTTGCTGATGTGGTGTGGACCTGCGCCAGGTGTGGGCCTCGCTCGTGGGTCCTGCGTGACGAGGTGTGGGCCCCAGGTGACATCATCTATATTTTGTTTATTTATTTCATATATTTCTCATATGGACTCTGATGTAGACAAATAATATATCCGTTTCGATCGTCTCGACGAGCCCGTTGCAATGGTGCAGTCTAAATTGGCATTTGAGGTTGTTTATGAAGACGTCCTATATAAGCCATTAGATTAGTTGCTCTTAATTGTACCATTTAGCACGTATCTCGGTGTGCCCTGCAACAAAACCTAGAAACACCAACACTTGTGGAACTTGTCAGTATAAAGCCCTATTCTAGTGTTGATGATCACTTTTCATTTATTTAATGTAGGAGTTGACGGCATAAAGTGGCACTTAACAGCCGTCAACAACACCCCCACACTTGACCTTTGCTCGTCCACGAGTAAAGGAGAAAGGATCAAGGTGACACGTGATATCCAAAGGTATGAAGCAGGCATAAGAGATATTCCAAACCATACCTTGTACTTGTGAACTTTGTGGAGTGTCTATCATGCCATCTTAGGTAGTTGAGGAATGGAAAGGTTAGTGAATCAAATCACTTCTACTCATCATGTCAAGTAACTTGGGATTTTGCACTAATTGTCAAAAAAAAACTTTCCTTAGCTCCTCATTTGATTCTCTCATGTCACTCAATGTGTATATGTCCTCACCAAGGCATTAGACTTGCCTTTCTTTCATCCTACTTCTAATGATGGCAGTATGTGGAGCTCAGGGTAGGAATAAGATAAAGCATACTTGCATCACATATATTGCGAAGTCAAAAACCGGATCCAAGGAGAAAATCAAATCATACAATCAGATCAAGATGTGCACGTGTACGGATATGGTGGGTATGGTAAGGTGGATACTAGGCCCGGAATGGGTTCTAGATATTACCATACAATTTATCGAGACTCCTTTTTGCATGATTCCATCTCTCTCCTTTTTCTTCTTTCTTTTGGACATGGGCTATCTCTTTTTTTCTTCATGCTTTGAGCATGGTTTTTTTTCTTTCACCTATGCCTTTCAGCATGGTTTTTTTTGCATAGCCCATATCCCTTTTCAAGGATACTTTTGGAGAGAGAGGTCACAAATGGAGCTTTATATTGTGGAATGGATAGATGATACAATGCTAACTTCCAGTGTAGAAGCATAGCAAGGGGATAACGGAGTGCACATGAATCTTGATCATGAAAGCATGAAAAGAATTCTCACAAGGGTCACAACAATTTGACAAAGCTCAATGCAATGACAAGCAGCATATGAGTATAAGGTTTTCAAGATAACTCATCATATGGCTTTGGTAGGACTTTGGCATATCAAATTGGAGCTTCGCAAAGGGCTTTCAATTTTTCAAATAAAATTCCCAAGCACTCAAACATTTAGAGAGAAGATCATATCATCAAACCATATCACAAACACTAACTACTTAGATGAGCATGAGTTCCATAATGATATTTGTTCACAAGCATCAAGATAATAAATATGGAATAAAACATATGCAAGCCAACCATAGGAAACATGTAGAGCAGGTAGAGCACGATTCCAGGAGTTTGATTTTAGCAGATAAGAATTGAAATTCATTCAAACTCATGAATCAAAGAGAGTGAGATAAAGGGTGCACATACCATCGCTCCTGAAGAATATGAGAAACAAGGAAGACCAGTGGTGGTTCAGCAGACCCATGGGGCAGAAAGATCACTCGAGTTTACCTTGTCCCTTGTCATGAAAGCGCAGTCGATGTTGTGCAACGCCTGTGTGCGAGATCTCAACTGTGTAAGTCGACAATAAGCTTGGGAGATCTCCCCCACACTTGTTCATGTACCTGGTGTTGTCTTCAAACAAAATGGGAAAAAACAAAAGAGAGACTCTACTGGTTCAAGAACCAGGGAGTCTTTATTCAAATTCAAATATAAATTCACCATGAGACCTAGCTCAAACAAGGCTGGAATGCCTTGGCTTACCTTCCCATTTAAATCAAGCTCGATGACTTACCTCACTTGGATTCGAAAATTCCTGCAAGGGTTAGTCCGCCTATACAACTAATATCCATGCGAGCATTAACTGTAAGGTTCATCAATCAAACTCGACACCATGTCTTATTTGATTGAAGAAGACAGTTTTAACCTAAGCACCATGCTTAATTTAAAATAACCTATGAAAGCACGTAGCTAAACATGCACTCAAACCATAGAATTACAAACATAGATAAAGGAAGCATGAAAGCATGATCAAGCTATACTCAAAGGGACGTAAACATGAGCAAAAGATGGTGAACATCGAGCAACCTCCCGGAAGGGCTTTGCTTAAAGTCAAAAGCAGGACGTACCTAACTGGGTAAGAGGCAAGAGCTAACATCATCTTCAAACCAAGATAAGATTTGGATGAGAGGAACTTTACTCGGAATGCTCACATATCTCCCCCACACTTGAAGTTTGCATTGTTGGGCAACAAAACTCAAGTGTGTGGAGATCAAGCTCCCCTTTGTAAGTATTCCCTCACCAAAAACTTACCAAAGTGTTGTAGTTGATGTAGCTCACATGTTCTTAGGAATCACCTGTCCACCTTTCTTCTCAATCTTCACCTGAAAGGTTAGCAAGCAAAATACCCGAAGGACAACCTTATCCTAAAAACATGCTCTTGCTTTTTATTTGAAAAGGGAAATAAAATCTAACCTAATTCAGGCTATCTCCTGGTGGTGCTTTGTTTACGGTCATAAGCTCAACCATGGGAACTTCTTCTTGCAGCTATCATTGGTGATGTCATTCCTGTCTCACCACCAACTGTTGATGTGTCATTGAAGCTTTAGCTGCAAATTAGTGCCACAGTGCATACACGAAATCTGCAATGCTTATGATAAACATATGCATCTACAACCAACCTTCTGAATGTTGAGCAAAAGAGGACCAAAAGGCGGTTGTAGTCCTCGTGTGTGCCTAGTGCACCGAGCATAGCTGACTCTGGGGAAGCATGATGCGAGCATGGTTTAGGTGGTATATCAAGAGTGAAGCTACCTGAGAGACATGGGTACCCATGGGTCCCAACTGACCAGGGTCCCAGAGGTCCCTGCCATGTGGACCCGACCTATCAGAAGTCCCACCGACCTGCAAGTGGGCCCGAAGACCTTATCCACAACCCCGGCGACCTTGGAAGACTCCAGAAGACCTTATCCAGATCCCGGAGGACCCGCTGGGCTTGTGGCGCAATTTTCTCCCCAGGTCGCGGCTCGACGCCGCCAGTAGGTCCGCAGATCGCGGGATTTACCCTGTAATCACGGAAGATGACCTTCCTAACTTGTAACCGACCTCGAATGGAAGCCCTATCCCGTTGACCATATAAGGAGACCTAGAGCTCCATTCGAGGGGACTTCCCCATTCACACATAATTCCACTGCATACTGGACGTAGGGTATTACTCTCCGGAGGCCGGAACCAGTCTAAACCCCTGTGTCCTTAGCCATTCTCGCCGTGTTCCGAGTTCCTCCTGCGAACTACCACCTACGCTCTTAGTTCCCGATCCCCTCCATTAACCTACAACCGCTTGGGTCGCCCCTTTGCGGATCTGTCCAGGTCTCACCCCCTAACAGTTGGCGCGCTAGGTAGGGGAGATCGGGAACTCGCTGTGCAGCATGGTGGCCCGATCTGGTGTCGTTTTCCCGGCTGAAGGACCGATTAGGCGAACCAGAGAGGGGGGGAGTGAATGGGAGCCGATAAAATTCTTCTCGAAGGAGATGAGAACTCCAACAAGACGAACACGGCTTCCAACTCACGTCTCCGACCCAACTACCCAAGTTGGTCAAGACCACGCAGCCACTGGAGTGCTACTGGTCCTAGGAACCAACACTCAACCTTCCTAGCCAAAACTCACCAAAACACACAGCGGAAACTTGCACGGCTTGCTGCCAGTGCTACACCGGTCAGACCGATGGCCTGCGCCGGTCAGACCGGTGACACCGGTCAGACCGGTGGACAGAGCCGGTCAGGCCGGTGGCTACAGCAGCCGCACAGCAAACGTTCCAGGAAGCCTCAGTGAATCCTCTAGGCCCTGGAACAAAAACCACCACGAAACACAACCTGTGAGGAAGAAGAACCCCTCACAAATCCTAGCAAAACAACTCCAAACACGCCAAGAACTGAACAGCAGGACCACGGGACAAAACCACATGGACAAGGCTGTTCCCCGAGACAAAAACCCACCAAGGGCTAGCACCGGTCAGACCGGTCAAGAGCACCGGTCAGACCGGTCGTGCCTGGGCAGCTCGGGATGAACAGCGCCTGCGAGTCAACTCCTCCAAATCCAACTCCCGATCTCCCGATCCGCTCCACGGTTTTGCACAAGACTTTGGGGATAGTAGGAACACCTCATGGGTACTCCATAGCCAAGATTTGGTCCACCAAAACTTGTCAAATCAAGAGGAATCGAAGAAATCCCACCAAGAACGCCTCTAACCCTAGAGCCACGAAAACCCCAAAATCGAGCCCCTTTGCTCATGGATTTGGAAGGGGAATCAAAGGGTAAAGAACCACGAAGGGTTCATGCATACATCCCCCACCAAATCCCAAAGAGAAAGGCCTCGAAATCGCTCCAAGAAAATCGCCAAGAAAGGGCTCCGAAAATCACCAAAAAGGAGAAACGGGAAAGACACATCCAAGTCTTGAGGAACCACGCCGAATCATCTACACATACCAAAGAGGTTCATACAAGGTCTAGCTTGCCGCCCGATCATCCTTCCCTCTCACAAGATCTCACCATGAAGCTCTCAAGCTAGTCCTACGAAAATCCTAAGAAAATAGGAAGGAAAATAGGAAAACCAAATGAGCTAGGGTTCCAAGAGATGGCTGCCATCCTCTCACCACTTGGGTTATATGGAGGCAACCGAAAGACTAAAATACCCTTACTAGCTAACTAGGGATACATGCCCCTCGAGGGCGAAATTGGAAGTCTTTGTCTTCGCACCATCGGACGGATCCCCAGCGACCGCAAACTTGCTTAGCCTCGACGCAAGCCTTGCGATCCCGACGCGTGTCCTCCGCTTCGAAGATTCCGGACTGCGTCGTCGCACACCGGTCAGACCGGTGCTCCTCACCGGTCAGACCGGTACCCACCGGTCAGACCGGTCAGACCCACCGGTCAGACCCACCGGTCAGACCGGTCTGGAGCTGCTGCACCTCCGTCTTCGGTTCTTCGGTCTTGGCTTTGTGGATCAACAAAGGAACCCAGTGGTTTTCTGGTGAACCACCGGAAACCCCGCGAACTCGGTGTAGCCTTCGCCAATCACCACTCATGACTCGGCTCCCACATAGTCCCGGATCGACCTTGGTTTTGAGGCTCAACCAAGAAACCGTCCATGACTTCATCTTGCCGTTCTTGCCACCATGCGGCCCGCACTTGACCCCGCTGGCCACCGGGTCCCTCGAACCAAGCCTACTTGTCTTCTCCACACCTGGAGGCCTCACCGGCAACGACCTTTCACGCTTGTTCTTCACCTGCACCTGCACCAGTCAAGCCGCAACCTGCACCTGCAATACTTAGCCAAGAATCAGTCCACACCACGTTGTCAATCACTCATCACACCAGGAAGCGACCATCCACCGGTCCTCGAACCACACCTAGCTCTCAATCTCCCCCTTGATGAGTGCATTGACAACACACACGTTTTGGTAACCAAGAGAAAAGGAAAAGAAAAGAAACGACTAAAAGAAACTCCAACAAGCGATCGAAAGCCAAAGAAAAGGCAAAGAGCAAGATCACTTGAAAAAGACAAATCTCGGACCCCTTAGGCAAGGGCAACGGCTCGACACATCCGAGACAAAACATGCTCAAGCAAAGAGCACAAACCATCAAACCAAAGCTCGAAAACCACAAAGAGCTCCCCCTGCACACATGCAAGCTCCCCCTGAACCGATGCAACTCCCCCTAGACAAATGCATGCGAACCACTTCACGAAACAGAGCAGCTGCAACAGCTCAGCTCTGACCGGTCAGACCGGTGGGCAACATGTGAACAGGACCAGCACTCTGACCGGTCAGACCGGTGACCTCAACCGGTCAGACCGGTGCACAACAGAGCCCAAAAATAGCTCGAAACCACCTGAAAACCTTCCAAATGCATTCAGTAGGCCAAAACATGCTCAAACTTCTCCCCCTTGTTGACAATGCATGAATCAAGCCAAAAATGCAAAAAATGCAACCTAGAGCTTCTCAAATAGACAAAATTCAACATAGGATGCTACACATGTCCAAACGAGCAAGTTAGATACTCTATAGCTTCGTAAAGACATAAACTTCATGATCACCAAGTTTCACAACCATTGGGCGAAGCTAAGATAGAATTTAGCAATTTTGCGAAAAATCACCCTCTCATGAGCAAAGTCCTAAATATGAGCAAAACATGTCAAAATGGCAAAGCCACACAAACTTCATGCTAGGACAACCATTCTAAGCATAAGACCATCATAAACACCCACAAGCACCTCATGTCATGTCAAAGCCACCGAGCCATGTGCCTACTTCTATATATGAGACTTCTCATTGGTAGGCATCATGCAACGATTTAGCACCCAAAGCAAATTAAAATTAGCACATATGACATGGGAGCACATTTTTCAAACAATTTACATTTCATTTTCAGATTTATAATTGGTACATGAAATGTCTTTGCGACAAAAAGGAACTTATGCCCCTCCACAAGATGAAGCATGGGGGCTAAACATTCATGATGGCAAATGAGCCTTTGGCCCCATATGATCAAAATAAGCTATCCAACCACAAATTAAGCATAGCCAAGCCACTAAAACATGTCAAGATCATGTAAAGGCATTTACTCACAAGAGAGCATATATATGAAATTTTTCAAAAACATAGCCATCAACCATGGATACAAACCAAGATTATCAAGAGCTAAGCCAAACTAACCATAGCTTACCAAATTAGCTCACAAAGACATATATGTCATTCCATGGTGAACAATGTGTATAGGAGAAGCCTTTCCTAAACAATGCATATGATACAAAATGCATGCAACCTAAGATACAAAGATGCCTATACATCATGCTACATATGCTATGCCAAATGCAAGAAATGCACAAAGGAAAGCTATACATATGCTACAAGGGAGCTCCCACACGCCAACTCAAGAAATCAAACAAACACCAAGCTCCCCCCGCAAACGAGTGAAAGTTGCTTGATCTAGGGGTTTGGTGAAAATATCGGCTAGTTGTTCATGTGTGGGTACATGGATCAAAGCTATCTTCCCTTTCTCTACGTTGTCTCTCAGAAAATGATACCTCACTTCTATGTGCTTGGTTTTGGAATGGAGCACTGGGTTCTTTGCAACGCTTATGGCACTGGTGCTATCACATTGAAGTGGGACATAGGTATACTCCTCACCAAAGTCACTCATGGTGTATGTGATCCAAAGGAGCTGAGAGCAACAACTAGCTGCGGCCACATACTCTGCCTCGGTAGTGGATTGAGCAACACTCGACTGTTTGCGGGAAGACCAAGATACCAAAGAAGAACCCAAGAACTGGCAAGTCCCAGAAGTGGACTTCCTATCCAACCGACACAAGGCAAAGTCCGCGTCTGAAAATCCATGAAGCGCCAAAGAAGAAGACGCAGAGTACCAAAGGCCGAAGTCGGGAGTGTGTCGCAAATACCTGAAAATGCGCTTGACTGCTTGCCGATGCGAAGTCCTCGGAGAAGCTTGAAAACGAGCGCACAGACACACCGAGAATTGAATGTCCGGCCTCGTCGCCGTCAAGTAGAGGAGTGACCCGATCATGCTCCGGTACTCCTTCTGGTCCACGTGTTCACCTTCCTCGTCCGCATCAAGAACTGTAGTCGTACTCATAGGCGTCGCCATGGCCTTGGAGTCCTCCATCTTGAACTTCCTCACAATGTCCTTGGTGTACTTAGCTTGGTGCACAAATGTTCCTTCCTTTGATTGCTTGATTTGTAGCCCGAGGAAGAACTGCAACTCGCCCATCATGCTCATCTCAAATTCCCTGCTCATGTCTTCTGCAAACCTTGCAACAAGAGAGTTAGACGAGCCACCAAAGACAATATCATCCACGTATACCTGCACAATCAGGATATCTCTGTCCTGCCTGAGGAGAAACAAGGTCTGGTCGACCTTCCCCATCTCAAACCCTCTCTCAAATAGGAACCCCCTCAACCTACCATACCAAGCTCTAGGCGCCTGCTTCAACCCATACAGCGCCTTCCTCAACTTGTATACCCGGTGAGGGTACTTCTCACTCTCAAACCCCGGTGGTTGCCTCACAAACACCTCTTCCTCCAATACACCATTCAGAAAAGCACTCTTCACATCCATCTGGTACAACTTGAACCCTTTAGCCACGGAAAAGGCTAGAAGGATCCTGATCGCCTCCAAACGAGCTACAGGAGCGAAAGTCTCCTCGTAGTCGATCCCCTCTTTCTGACTGTACCCCTGAGCAACAAGTCTCGACTTGTTCCTCACCACTTCTCCTTTCTCTCCCTCTTTATTTTTCCACACCCATTTTGTCCCAATCGGCTTACACCCTGGGGGAGGGTCAACCAACACCCAAACTTGGTTCCTCTCAAAATTCTCCAACTCCTCATGCATCGAGTTAACCCAATTATGATCAGATAACGCATGTCCAATGTCTTTGGGCTCAAAAGTGGCAACAAAAGCAGCATGAGCGAAATGAGAATTGTTCCGAACCCTCGACCGTGTAGTACGTTCATTCATGTCGCCGATGATTCTCGAAGCTGGGTGATCCACTTGCACTCGTCGGGGAGGTTCTCGCCTTGATGTTACCTCCCCCTCAATAGCAGCTTCGCCTTGATCTGGGTTTGTCGTTGTAGGTGTGGGAGAGGGTCCATTCTCGATCGTCGTCGAAGTAGTAGGTACATGTTCAGCCGCGGGCATCACACCGCCATCTTCATCATCTCCATGTTCATGCTCCTCCTCCTGAAAGATCTCCTCGCCAAGTTCGTCGTCACCTGCACACTCAAAAACAAGCTGATTACGTGGCTGTGTCTCGTCGAAGGTTACCTCGCAAGTCTCCACGATTTGGTTAGTTTCAAGATTGAGCACACGAAATGCTCTAGAATGAGATGCATAACCAAAGAAAATGCCATCGACAGACCTAGCCTCGAACTTGTCCAACTTCTTCCCTTTCTTCAGAATGAAGCATTTACAACCAAAGACATGGAAGTGACTCACCTTGGGTGTGCGACCGTGCATCAACTCGTAACAGGTTTTCTTCTTGTGAACCCTGAGGTAGATCCTGTTCGACACATGGCACGCGGTATTGACCGCCTCAGCCCAGAACCTTCTCGGAGTCCTATGCTCGTCGAGCATCGTCCGAGCCATCTCGCACAACGTCCTGTTTTTCCTTTCCACCACGCCATTCTGGGGAGGCGTATACGGACTCGAAAACTGATGTTCAAGACCCAAGTCATGGCAAAAGGTTTCGAAGCGAGAGTTTTTGAATTCCGAGCCATTGTCACTGCGGATCGCTCGTATGGCATCTCCGTGCCTCTCGTTTCTTAACCTCAAGACAAGATCTCGAACAGAACCAAACGTCTCCCCCTTCTTCTCAAGAAAGAACACCCACGCATACCGAGAGTAGTCGTCCACCACAACGAGGACATACCACTTCCCACCCGCAGATCGCACACGAGCTGGGCCAACAAGGTCCATATGGAGCAGCTCGCATGGACGCTCAGTCATCACATCGGTGAGAGGCGGATGAGAAGAGGCTACCATCTTGGCATGCCTACACGGCACACAAACCAACTCTTTCTCAAGCCTCAATCGTGGCAATCCTCGGACCAAATTGAGTTTACTCAAGCGAGACAAAAGATCAAAGCTCAAGTGACCCAACTTCCTATGCCACTTCCACAACTCACTCGAAGAACCAGCCAAGAAGCAACGCTCCACACCAGAAGACTGAGAAAAATCAGCTCGGAACACCTGACCCTCGGGAACGACCATGCAAACAAGATCCCCCCGAGAATCTAAAATCCGAGAACCACCAGGCCGGAACAACACCTCAAAACCCTCATCCAACAACTGAGACACAGAAAGCAAATTGTATCCAAGCGATTGAACAAGAGCAACACGCCTGAGAGTGATCTTGTCACTTACCTTAATCTCACCTTCTGACAGCACACGCCCTCGCCCATTGTCCCCAAAGGTGATGTACTTCTTTGTCACCACCGGGTCGAGACTTGAGAACCACCCCTTGTCTCCGGTCATATGCCTCGAGCAACCGGAGTCAATCAACCAAATGTTCTTCAAGTCTCCCACCTGAAATTCAAAAGCGAGCACGTGAGTGAACAAACGACTCAGCACTGGGGTTAGTACCAAAAGAGTAAAACCAGTGCCGAGCCATTTGCTCCAAAGTGGGGTTAGCACAAACCAAATCATCACGCCTATCAAAGCTACCACCACGGTAACCACCACGAGGGAACCAACCCTCTCTAGCTGGAGGAGGACGAAAACCACGAAAGGGAAACCGTGGATCGTTCCTCCGCTCCATCTCAAAGCTACGACTCTTCTCACCCTCGTATTGAGCACGAGGTGGAGAACGCCTAGCAAACTGACCACCTGCAAAGTTTCCAGACCAACCACCAGAACCACGACCTCCAGAACCAAACCGAGCATCCTCACGAGCACGAAACCCGACTCGCTGTCTGCCCAGACCTGCACCGGTCTGACCGGTGTAGTACACCGGTCTGACCGGTGTGGCTCGGCCAGCAGCAACACCTGCAGCCTTCCGGTCTCCCCAAGCCGGAACCGTCCTCACAATCGCCTTGGCCCTGGGCATCTGCATACGAGGCTCAGGTACACCATTAGAGGGGTGGTACCTGTCCCTGTTAGCCCACTCTCTAGCCATTCTCTCCTCACGCTTCCTCTTGAAGCAAAACTCATCCTTGTGACCATCTCTCCCACAATACCCACAATGGAACTTTATGGGCTGTGGCTTAGGCTTAGGCTTGGGTTGGGGCTGCCCACTCGGCTTCTCACCCTTCTTCTCTCCTTCCTCACCTCCCTTTGGGCTCACAAACTTCACCGGTTTCTGAAAATCATTTGTTGGGTGAGGGAATATGGGTGGATCTGGAGTAGTGTCAAGTTTGTTTCTGAGATGGTTGGGCTTGGGCTCAAACTTGTTCTTGTGTCTGTTTGGTGGTGGGATAGGAATCTCTCCAACTCTCTCAACTCCCTCACCATAGTTCTCTCCAAGCTTGTCAGCCCCAAGTGCCTGACCATCATAGCGTTTGAAAGCCGCTATCATGATACCGAGCTGAGGCTCCTGACCCGACAACCAGCTCATACATTTTCTCAGCTCATCATTTTCATCCTGCAGGCGATCAACATATTGTGCAAGCTCCAAGTTCTTAACCGCATGCAATTCACAAGTAGAGCAAGAAGTGGGAATAGGCTCTTTCAACTTAGCCTCAAGCGAAACAGTGTAAGCATGCATCTCATCAATCTTTCCATGCAAAACAGGGCAAGAAGTGCAAGCACCTAGCAAAGCAGGTCTAGACTTAAGCTCAGCCACTTCAACCCTAAGCATATCTAGTTCATCACAAGTAGAAGCATGCTTATCCTTAAGAGCAGTAAGATCAGCTAGGTACACAGAGCAATCACAGCAATCAATATCATCAGAAACCACAGGAGAAGCCTTAAGCGAATCAATCTCAAGCTTAGCATCTAGGTTCTGGGTTTCTAGCTCAGCCACACGGTTCCTAGCATCTTCTAGAGAGGCCCTAAGCTCTTTCCTCATCTTCTTGGCCTCTCTAAGCATGTGATCGCGGTTATCAAGCAAGTCAACCAACTCATCATTCTCCTTGCGCAAAGAAGAGAGCTCATCACATACCTCATCCTCGGAGTCAGAGTCCGAGTCACTCTGGTGGCTCTTCTTGCTGCCGGAGCTACGGGCCATGCCGCAGAAGCCATCTCTCGCGAAGCAGCTCAACCCGCTCAAGTTCCTGGATGACTTCTTGTTCTTGCGCCGATCACCTTCATCTTCACTGCTACTCGAGCTTGAGGAAGAGTAGGCGGAGCTGGAGTCGACGTCGCTCGCTCCGACCATTGCTCGGGCCTTCCTGCCGCGGCCATCCTTCTTCCTCGACCGTCGCTCGTCCTTGTGCTTGTTCTTGTGCTTGTGATCGCGCCTCGATCGGTACTTGCCATCCTTGCTCGATCGGTGCCTGTAGCCGTCTTTGTAGCCGTCCTTGTTCTCCGTCTTCTCCGGGCAGTCGGCAACGAAGTGTCCTGGCTTGCCGCACTGAAAGCACGTCCGTGCTGTCCTCCTCGTGTTCACCCGGTTCTCGTGCAGCCTCTCGAACCGCCTGGTCAGCAACGCCAACTCGTCCTCTCCAAGCACGTCGAACTCCTCATCTGGCAAAGACATCAAAGAAGACAGAGAGTACATCCTGGAGGATGCGTTAGCGTTTGACTTAGCTCCTTTGCCACTAACGAGAGCGAGACTATGAGAATCAGTCGGGCTCTCGATCTTGGCTGTCATACCACGGTCCAACTCAGCCGACTTGAGCTTCGAGAACAGCTCGTTCACCGTCAAGGTGTCATACTTCTCGGACTCAACAATAGCCTCAAACTTCCCGTCCCATACGGTACGATCCAACGAGTGCAAGAGCTTCACGGCTCTATCATGATCATTGTATGGGAGGACGTCCACATTGGCTCTCATGTTGTTCACAACGACCGTAAATCGCTGGAAAAGGGCATCGACGGACTCACCGGGGAGATGAGTGAAGTTCTCGTACTCTCTCCGATAAGTCACGTACATCCGAGCCTGAACCTGAGCATTCCCAGCATGAGCATCCTTCAACTGCTCCCAAATCCTACAAGCTAAGTCCTCTGTCTGAACCCGATCGAATTCAGGCTGACACAGAGCACGAAACAAGTAGTCGACAGCCTTGTTGTTGGCTTCGAACATATCCCTCGATCCTGGAGCAAGGAAGTTCATCGGATGAACATAAGCTGTGTTCACCGTGACATCCCAAAGGATCTGACCCTTTCCGCGGAGGAACGCCGCCATCCGCCTTTGCCACATCTGGTAGTTCTTCCCATCGAAGTGCGGAGGACCCGAACCCCGTTCCTGGTACGCCATCTTTGGATCTTAGACTGGTAAGAGTCAATAAAGACCCGAACCGGCTCTGATACCAATTGAAGGACCGATTAGGCGAACCAGAGAGGGGGGGAGTGAATGGGAGCCGATAAAATTCTTCTCGAAGGAGATGAGAACTCCAACAAGACGAACACAGCTTCCAACTCACGTCTCCGACCCAACTACCCAAGTTGGTCAAGACCACGCAGCCACTGGAGTGCTACTAGTCCTAGGAACCAACACTCAACCTTCCTAGCCAAAACTCACCAAAACACACAGCGGAAACTTGCACGGCTTGCTGCCAGTGCTACACCGGTCAGACCGATGGCCTGCGCCGGTCAGACCGGTGACACCGGTCAGACCGGTGGACAGAGCCGGTCAGGCCGGTGGCTACAGCAGCCGCACAGCAAACGTTCCAGGAAGCCTCAGTGAATCCTCTAGGCCCTGGAACAAAAACCACCACGAAACACAACCTGTGAGGAAGAAGAACCCCTCACAAATCCTAGCAAAACAACTCCAAACACGCCAAGAACTGAACAGCAGGACCACAGGACAAAATCACAGGGACAAGGCTGTTCCCCGAGACAAAAACCCACCAAGGGCTAGCACCGGTCAGACCGGTCAAGATCACCGGTCAGACCGGTCGTGCCTGGGCAGCTCGGGATGAACAGCGCCCGCGAGTCAACTCCTCCAAATCCAACTCCCGATCTCCCGATCCGCTCCACGGTTTTGCACAAGACTTTGGGGATAGTAGGAACACCTCATGGGTACTCCATAGCCAAGATTTGGTCCACCAAAACTTGTCAAATCAAGAGGAATCGAAGAAATCCCACCAAGAACGCCTCTAACCCTAGAGCCACGAAAACCCCAAAATCGAGCCCCTTTGCTCATGGATTTGGAAGGGGAATCAAAGGGTAAAGAACCACGAAGGGTTCATGCATACATCCCCCACCAAATCCCAAAGAGAAAGGCCTCGAAATCACTCCAAGAAAATCGCCAAGAAAGGGCTCCGAAAATCACCAAAAAGGAGAAACGGGAAAGACACATCCAAGTCTTGAGGAACCACGCCGAATCATCTACACATACCAAAGAGGTTCATACAAGGTCTAGCTTGCCGCCCGATCATCCTTCCCTCTCACAAGATCTCACCATGAAGCTCTCAAGCTAGTCCTACGAAAATCCTAAGAAAATAGGAAGGAAAATAGGAAAACCAAATGAGCTAGGGTTCCAAGAGATGGCTGCCATCCTCTCACCACTTGGGTTATATGGAGGCAACCGAAAGACTAAAATACCCTTACTAGCTAACTAGGGATACATGCCCCTCGAGGGTGAAATTGGAAGTCTTTGTCTTCGCACCATCGGACGGATGCCCAGCGACCGCAAACTTGCTTAGCCTCGACGCAAGCCTTGCGATCCCGACGCATGTCCTCTGCTTCGAAGATTCCGGACTGCGTCATCGCACACCGGTCAGACCGGTGCTCCTCACCGGTCAGACCGGTACCCACCGGTCAGACCGGTCAGACCCACCGGTCAGACCGGTCTGGAGCTGCTGCACCTCCGTCTTCGGTTCTTCGGTCTTGGCTTTGTGGATCAACCAAGGAACCCAGTGGTTTTCTGGTGAACCACCGGAAACCCCGCGAACTCGGTGTAGCCTCCGCCAATCACCACTCATGACTCGGCTCCCACGTAGTCCCGGCTCGACCTTGGTTTTGAGGCTCCACCAAGAAACCGTCCATGACTTCATCTTGCCGTTCTTGCCACCATGCGGCCCGCACTTGACCCCGCTGGCCACCGGGTCCCTCGAACCAAGCCTACTTGTCTTCTCCACACCTGGAGGCCTCACCGGCAACGACCTTTCACGCTTGTTCTTCACCTGCACCTGCACCAGTCAAGCCGCAACCTGCACCTGCAATACTTAGCCAAGAATCAGTCCACACCACGTTGTCAATCACTCATCACACCAGGAAGCGACCATCCACCGGTCCTCGAACCACACCTGGCTCTCACCGGCGAGCATGGCGGACGTCCTCGCCAACCCCGTGGAGATCTGTTTCGGTTCCTTTACGGCGACCTCAACGGTATCGGCGGCTGCGACCTCTCCGGCGACTGCTGTGAAGATTCCGACAGCACCTGTCGCCGTCCCAGTTTTCGATCTGGCGTCGAAGACTCACCCAACCAAACCCTATGACATTGTTCAGGGAATGGAGCGTGTCATCGACGTGATGGAGGAGACCCTCCAGATCTGCGAAAGAGCCCAGCGCTCAACGCAGACCACGTCGCACTGCAAGACCTTCCCCTTCGGTCTGCGACCACCCAGCGACGCTTACATCTGTCAGGCGGCCAAGTCCTCCCAGATCCAATCTGGGCGGCAGGAGTCATCTGGCGACCTCTAGTCCGAGCTCCGTGCCCGCCGCGATCCGCTCGATGTACCGTGCACCTACCACAAGGGCGCGCGCCACACCCTCCGCGATTGCCGGCTGCGAAAGAAGATCGACCAAGAACGTACTGCTCCCCGCACCACGCGAGCTCCCATGTCTCCAGACGTTGGTAAGTTCCAGAAGGTCCGGATCCACGTCTCCCCCAACAACTAGAGCTCCATCCGGCGGCGGGTCCTGGTGGTTTCGGCGAATGAACCACCGCGGGTCGGTGCGACGGACTCCGAGGAGGCACGTCGGATCCAGGGCAACGCCAACCGTGCTCAGCAACGGGCGGAAGAGCAGCGCCAGGCGGTACCTCCCTACGCCCGAGACCTGCGCCTCGAGTTCGAGGAGGCAGGGCTGCCGACGTTCAATAGCCCTCAGGCCAACCTGGGCGCCGCTATGGCACGTCTCCAGCAAGCCAACCCCTTACCCGAGGCTGAAGCAGCCATGGCCTACCTTCGGGTCGCTACATCCCTGGTGGAGGAAAAGAGCGCGGCATCCAAGTCTGCGGCGTCCTCATCGAGTCGGCATTCGTGCAGTCGATCTAATCGACCTGCGCACAGTAAACTCCCCACCATCCAGGAGGAAGTCGACCAGCACAACCCCGACCAGCCTCGGGCGAATGGTGCAAGAGACGGCGACCTGCGAGCCAACCTCGACAAGAACAGGCGTGGCCGCGACGCTCGTGGCTACATCGATCAGCGCCATCGCGAGCGTGAGGAGCAGGAGCTGCGACGACATTTGGACTACGACCGCGAGTACAGACCTCCAGGCGCCGTCCATCGCATCATAGAGCGAGAGGAGCGCGACTGCCACGACGTCGAGAATAGGCGACGTGCCCAGTATGAGGCAGACTATGGCCACCCTGAGGGCCTTGTTCCTAACCTGGATCGCCAGCCCCGATCCCAGGTCATGGCCCCTGCTCAGAGCAGAGGCGGCGCCCAAGACGGGGACGGTGGCGACGACATGGCTATCACCGCCTTCCCTACGTTGGCTCCTCGCCTCAGATCGGTCGCCTACCCCGACAACTTCAAGCCGAACATCCAGAAGTACGACGGCTGCTCCGACCCCAACATCTAGTTGTCGACCTACTACGTCGCCGTCAAGGCGGCTGGCGGCAACTTCGATCACATGGCAGCCTACTTCCCGCTGGTGATGGGCGACGCGCCGTCGCTCTGGCTCAACAACCTCCCGGTGGGCAGCATCAAGTCGTGCGCCGACCTATCTCAGGCCTTCACGTCCAATTTCCAGGCGACCTATAATCGCCCTGGGAACACCTTCAATCTCGGGAGGGTCACCATGAAGACCAACGAGCGGATCCGCGACTACACCAACTGGTTCTTCGAGAACCGCAACACCTGCGTCGGCGTCCGGGACGACCAGGTCGTCGACAGCTACAAAAAGGGCGTCAAAGATCGCAAGATCTTTGAGAAGATCCACGAGTCAGGCGCCACCACAGTCACGGCGCTCATGGAGGTCGTGAACAAGCTCATCGACACCAACGAGGCGCTGGTCAATCAGTTTGACTCCGACGCCAAGTGTGATACGGGCGTCTCTGGCACCGCTGGCGATTCAAGCTCCAAGCTACGCAAGCGACCATCAGAGGTGCTTGCGGCGGAGGGACGTCGACCTTCGACGTTCAACGTTGACGAGTTCAATGTGGTGCTCGAAAGCTCCTGCACGTTCCACGAGAGGGCCACCCACACCGTTCGCGAATGCTCACAATTCAAGAGGGCATTCCGCATGCCCGATGACCTGAAGCGATCCAGAGGTGACGGTGATCGGTCTTCTTCACGTCGCTATAACAACAACCGCCGGGACGACTGACATGGCCGAGGCGACGACGACCGCCGCGACGACCGGCGACGTGACAACCAGCAGCCGGAGGACCGCCGCGATGAGTGCGACCTGCCTCCTCCGCCGGCGGTGGGAAACCCCAACGGCCCCTTTCAGTAGGCCAAGAGGTCGATCAACATGATCATTGGTGGCCTGAAAGCTAGCTCAAGTAGGAGGCGCTATCGCACGGATAAGTGCGAGATCCAGCTCCAAGCCGTCGCAGCCCCTTCGGTGGTCGGAGCAGCCGATCACGTTCTCCAGGGCTGATCACTGGGTCCACATCCCAGATCCTGGGTCCTACCCACTCGTCGTCGAGCCCATAGTGGAGGGTGCCCTGCTCCCTCAGACCCTCATCGATGGAGGAAGTGGGCTCAATGTTATCTTCGTCGAGACCTTGAAGAAGATGGACTTCAACTTCAAGCGGATGACAGCGTGCGACGAGCCTTTCTTCGGCATCGTCCCCGGCAAGGCGGCCTACCCTATGGGTCGAGTCTCTCTCCCGGTGACCTTCGGCACGGAAGAGAACTTCCGCACGGAGTATCTCAGCTTCGAGGTCGCAGACTTCAAGTCTTCATACCACGCCATCCTAGGTCGCCCCATGCTGGCCAGGTTCATAGCTACCCCGCATTACACCTACTTGGTGTTGAAGATGCCGGCCCCCAACGGGGTCCTCACCGTCTACGATGACCTCATCATCTCGTTCAAGTGCGACAACGAGGCCCTCGACATCGCCACGACAAACTCCTGCATCGATGCCTCGGTAGTCATGATTGCCGAAGCCGCGAAGGTCGCTCCGAGCGACCTCACCGTCCCAGAGCAGAAGCGCACCGACACCGCCCTGGATGCCACGCCAGGAACAAAGAAGGTCTGTCTCGGCCTTGCCAACCTAGAGAAGACGGTGGTCATCGGCGACAACCTCGGGGAGAAATAGGAACTCGCGCTCACCAGTTTCCTCCGGGACAACGCCGACATATTCGCATGGACCCCATCGGATATGCCGGGTGTTCCAAGAGAGCTGGCTGAGCACTCCTTGGATGTAAGCAAGACGGCCAAGCCTGTCAAGCAGAAGCTACGTCGCTTCGTGAAGGATCGCAAGGAGGTCATTAGGGTAGAGATAATAAAGCTCCTAGCTGCCGGATTTATCCGTGAGTGTAAAAATCCGGTTTGGCTTGCCAACCTGGTGCTTGTACCCAAGAAAACCGGTCAATGGAGAATATGTATCGACTACACCGATCTCAACAGGCACTACCCTAAAGACCCCTTCCCTCTTCCGCGCATCGACCAGGTCATCGACTCCACAGCCGGAAGCGTCGTGCTATGCTTCCTCGACTGTTACTCAGGGTATCACCAGATAGCCCTGAAGGTCTCTGACCAAGATAAAACGGCGTTCATAACGCCGCACGGCATCTTCTGCTACACGGCCATGACGTTTGGCCTCAAGAACGCTGGAGCGACCTACCAGAAGGCCATCCAGAAGTGCTTGGAGTCCCAGATCGGCGACAACGTCGAAGCATACGTCGACGACGTAGTCGTCAAAACCACGGTGGAAGACAATCTCATCACCGACCTCGCCCAGACCTTCGCCAACCTCCGACGCTACCGCTGGGAGCTCAACCCGGAGAAGTGTGTCTTTGGTGTCCCATCTGGCAAGCTCCTGGGCTTCATGGTCAGCCACCGGGGCATCGAGGCGAACCCCACCAAGGTTGATGCCATCCGCAGGATGAAGAGACCCACCGAAAAGAAAGACGTCATGAAGCTCACCGGCATGATGGCTGCTTTAGGTCGCTTCATCAGCAAGCATGGGGAGAAAGGCCTACCCTTCTTCAAGCTGCTGAAAAAGTCTGACAAGTTTGAGTGGATAGACGAGGCAGATCAGGCGCTCGAAGAGTTGAAGACCTTCCTCACGACGCCTCCGGTCATGGTGCCCCCGGCGCCCAAAGAGACCTTGCTGCTCTACATCTCCGCGTCCACCCAAGTGGTCAGCGCGGTCCTGGTGGCAGAACGACCTGAAGAAGGTCAACCCTACCCCATCCAGCGACCTGTCTACTACGTCAGCGAGGTCCTCTCCAACAGCAAAATCAGGTATTCGCAACCTTAGAAGATGTTGTACGCCCTTCTTGTCACCTCGCGCAAGCTCCGGCACTACTTCCAGTCACACAAGATCAAGGTCATGTAAAGCTCCCCCTTGGGCGAAATCCTACGCAGCCGTGACACTCCAGGGCACATCGTCAAGTGGTCGGTCGAGCTTGGCGAGTTTGAGCTTGAGTTCTGTCCACGACAGGCCATCAAGTCCCAGATCCTTGCAGACTTCGTGTCCGAATGGATGGAGACCCAGCAACCCCCACTGACGGAGAAGCTGGAGCATTGGAAGATGTACTTTGATGGTTCCCTGAACCTCGAAGGAGCGGGTGCGGGCGTACTCTTCATCTCCCCCCAGGGCGATCACCTGAAGTATGTCTTGCAGATCCACTACAAGGCGTCCAACAACGGCACCGAATTTGAGGCCTTGATCCACGGACTGCGCATCGCTGTCTCCCTGGGAATCAAGCGGCTCATTGCCTACGGCGACTCCAAGGTCGTCATCGACCAGGTCAACAAGGCGTGCGACATCAAGAAGGACTCGATGAATGCCTACTGCGCTGAGGTACGGAAGCTCGAGGCTCACTTCGAAGGCCTGGAATTCCACCACGTCTGCCGCGACAACAACGTGGCGGCCGACGTCCTCTCCAAGTTGGGGTCCAAGCGTGCGCTGGTCCCAGTTAGCGTGTTCTTCCAAGACCTGCGCAAACCGTCGATCAGACTCCTCAGCGACCCAGATACGTCGTCTGGCGACGTGCCCACTCCGGGCGGCTGTGATGTCCTCATGGCAGAAGCCGAAGATGATTGGTGCCTCGACTTCATCGCCTATATCCTGGAGCAGCGCGTCCCCGAAGACAAGGTCGAACGAGAGAAGATCGTTAGGCGCAGTGCCAACTACGTCGTCATCGGCACAGAGCTCTATCGGAGGTCCGCCTCCAACGGTGTTCTGATGAGATGCATCCTCAGATCTGAAGGTCTCCAGCTCCTGCAGGAGATTCACGGTGGAGAGTGCGGCAATCACGCAGCCTCCGCCAACCTGGTGGGAAAAGCCTTCAGGTCGGGCTTCTACTGGCCTACCGCCCTGGCCGACGCTCAAGACCTAGTCCGGCGATGCAAAGGGTGCCAGTTCTTCGCCAAGCAGCAGCACGTGCCGGCACAAGCTCTGAGGACAATCCCTCCATCCTCGCCCTTCGCTATATGGGGCCTGGACTCAGTGGGACCTTTCAGAACGACCCCTAGCGGCTACAGGCACATCCTGGTGGTGGTGGACAAGTTCACCAAGTGGATCGAAGTCCGAGCTGTCGCCACTGTTACATCGAAGGAGGCGGCAAAGTTCATGGAAGACATCACCCACCGCTTCGGGGTCCCCAACAGGATCGTCATCGACCTAGGTACGGCCTTCACAGGATCTGACTTCTGGGACTTCTGCCAAGACAGCCCCATCGACGTCTACTACTCCTCGGTGGCGCCCCCACGCTGCAACGGCCAGGTCGAGCGCGCGAACGGCATGGTGCTCCATGGCATCAAGGACCACATCTTCGACGACGCCTCCCAATACGCCACCAGGTGGCTGACAGAGCTACCACACGTGATCTGGGGTCTCCGGACCCAGGTCAGTTCAGCCACGGGTTATTCACCGTTCTTCCTGGTGTACGGGTCGGAGGCCGTCCTCCCTACCGACCTAGCCTTTGGCGCCCCGCGTATCCAACACTACGAAGAAGGGACAGCCGAGGAGACGTGCAAGGTCGACCTCGACAGCATTGAGGAACACCGTGTGGCTGCGCTGATGCAGCACACTCGCCACGAGCAGCAGCTACGTCCTTACCTCGACCGCAACGTGCGTGAACGATCCTTCAACGTGGGCGATCTCGTCCTGCGATGCATCCAGGACACCAAGGGAATGCACAAGCTCTCCGCACCTTGGGAAGGCCCCTTCATCGTCATGGAGGTCGTCGGTCCAGCTACCCATCGCCTCCAGTGGGCCGACGGTCAAGGCGTTCCGAACGTCTGGAACATCGAGCACTTGCATCACTTCTATCCTTAGAAGATGTGTACCAAAATAAAAAGCTATGTACTCTCCCCTTTTATAATTTCCATTTAATAAAGAAAGAGATCCCTTTCGGCAGCCCCTCTGTCGACCTGCATTTTTGAGGTCTCCTTTTTACTTTCTGTTGTTTTTACCCTTCCCCCTCGAAACGCTCGGGGGCTTGGTCTAGGTTAGGCCCCGAAACGCTCGGGGGCTTGGCTTTGCCAACCTAAGGGTCTCACGACCTGAAGGGGTTTTCACATGTCTTATGCTTATGCATCCCTCACACGTTTGGCTTTTACTTTCTTTATGAACGTTCCTAAGTCACTGGGTTGCGAGACCTAGGGTCCACGACCCCCTCCGCGCGCCGGCTGTGCCTAAGCCTCCACGCTGAGCCGCACAGTCGGTAAGTCGTTCCTCCACTGAGTTGGGTTAGCAGAGGGCGCCCCTCGCGGCCTAGTTATTTTTGAGCTTACATAACGATTGTCCTTGCTAATCAAATGATGCGCACATTTTATATAGTTTGCAAAAGCTTTATTATGGCAAAAGTTTGTTTACATTTGCTAGGCCTCGGCCTAACTTACATCTGCAAAATGATACAGCCCGACTTCTCACTCACAGCCGAAGTCGAACTTGTTGATGACCTCCTCTGCGGCCGCCACGATGTCCTCGCGCCTCACAAAGCCAGACAGGTCGACGTCCTCCGAGACCTTCTGCAGGTCGAACGACGGCTCGTGGTACTTCACCGTTGACAACGCCGCAGCCACCGCAAGCTTGGCGGTGTCCAGCAGCAGGTCCTTGATCCGGCTCTCGGCTTCATCCAGCCGGTCGACCAGCCCTTTTGGCGGCGCCCCTTCCTCTTGGGGGACGTAGAGGTCCATCACGTACTGCGCAGCCTCCTTGAGGTCGGCGAGCTCCTTCCCCAGACCTGCGTTATCAATTGGGAGAGACCTATTATTTCGCTGGAACAATGGCGGCAAGTCAAAATACACCGCTGTGGCGAAAGAACTACTCACCTTGCTGGATCTCCGTGGTCCTCTCCTTAAGGAGCTTCACTTGATCCTTGGTTTTCGCAAGCTCCTTCAGGGCGTCCTCCGCCTCCTTGGCGCCTGCATTCATTCAAGTCGAGAAGTCAGAAAAAGACCCAAGGGACACATAGATTCAACCTTTGGCGACCTAGCAAACTTACCCTCTACCACGGCTTGGAGGTCGTCAGCCGCATCCTTCGCCTTCCGTTCGGCGACCTCCAGCTTCTTCTTCAAGGAGGCCACCTCCTTCTCCGCTTGGCGAGCCATGGCCTCCTTCACACGCTGGATCTCCTGCGCGGCCTCGACCTTGGCCTGCAAAGTAGCCTCTCGAGCTGCGGCAGCTTTTGCGTGGGCGTTAGCTACCTCTCTCACTAGGCCTGCCTGAGCCTGATCTCGTTCGGCAAGCGACTACAACAGAAGGAAACAAGTTTCGTTTTGAGACCTCACAAGACGTCCGGGATCAGCGACAAGGATTGAAGTGTCAAGACACGAGTCATTACCGCGAGTGTCCGCCTGATCGTGCGCGATGCCTCCTTAAAGTCGTCGATATCACGGCGGTCGGTGATGATGTCGTTCTCCCATGGGGTCCCGACGTACAGGCACTGACGATCGTCGTCCTCGATGTTAGCGCCGCCCGCCTCCATGTTCTGCGGGGCCAGCGTCGGCTGCGGGTTGGCCATGCAGAGGTCGTCCTGCTCCCCCCCAGCGGGCGGAGCAGCGCTGGCCCCGTCCTTCTCCACCGCAGACGCCACCGCTGCCTCGGCCCCAGCGGCCGAGCTCGTGACATCAGCCGTCGAGACCGCTGGCGACTGCTCCACCGGCGCCTCCTTCCCCTTGCTCCCGAACGCCTCTTGGCCTGAGGCATTCTTGGCACCCTCCGACGTGGTCGGGTGTGCTCTGCGTACAAGCAGCGACCTCAAATGATCAGAAGCAGTAGAGAAATTGGTGTACAAAACAAGAATCGGTATAGGTCTCGTGACTTAATTGATCGCCGACCTTAACCCGGGCTTGCAGGGCTTAGGAGGGGCCTTCCTCGCCCTCTTCTACGACCCGGCATCGCCCAATGTATCAGCGCCCGACCTGGGGCGCTCCTCCGTCGTGGCAGCCCTATGGGGCGTCTCCGTCGCCCCCTCTTCCGTTGATGCCGCTCTGCGGGGCGTCCCCGCGGATGGGACCTTTGCCGCGCTCGGCGACTTGGCGTTGTCCTCCTCATCCTCGACGTTGATGGTCTCAACACCAGAGCTGACCGTCGCCGTGTCCGCCGACACAGCAGGCCTGGTCCTCTTCCTCTTCTTCTTCTTGGCCTCCGCCGTCTGCGTGGCGGCGATCGTAGCCGCAGCCCGAGAGGCAGACATCTTACCCACCGTCTGTCGTGTGCGCCGCGGCGCCGACGCGGCGACCTTGGGCGGCGTCCTCCTCGTGGCGGGAGCGTCGTCATTGCTCCCCACTGAAGAATCGGAGATATACTCCTCTATACACTGCTGCGGGGTTGCCTGCGCGTCCGCCGCAGCACAGACCTTGTAACTACGCTCCTCTTCATTGCACAGTGGTGCAGGGCACCAGTAGATGCCTTCACGATGCTGAAAACAAGAAAAGAGATAAGAAAGATAAAAAGACTTGCGTCACAATGGCTCGAGCTCTAAGCTAGATGGAAACTGAGGTCGAAAACTCACCGCATCGGAAGGTCGATATACTCCGAGTGCCTTGGGGCACTCTCGATTGCGGATGCGCCCGCCAAAGATGTTCTTCACCCGCGCCGCCATCTCCCCTTTGGAGACCTTGCGCTTGGCAACTCGGGTGGGGTCGGACTGGCCCCAGTACTCAAAGGCCCGGTGGACCCGGTCCTGAATGGGCTGAATCAACCGACGGCTGAAGCTTATAGCCACTGCACCACCGGTCAGCCCCTCCGCCTTCAACCTCTCCAGATCGTCCAGCAGAGGGCGCAGCTCTTCAGTCTCGCACGACGTGAGCTGATTGGTCCACTCCGGGAATGGGACGGGAGCTCGCCCCGTCCTGTCCGGAAGCGCTGGTGCAGGGTTGTCGAGGTAGAACTACCCCTGCTTCCAGTCGCTGGTGTTGTCGGGGAGCACGAGGTCGATGTACTCCAGCTTCATGTACCGACGCAGCATGAAGCCGACGCTACCCACAACCTCGGCCTTCCCGGTCTTCTTGAGCTCGAAGAAGTGGCACCACAAGTGGAAATGTGGCGCTATACCGAGGTAGGCCTCACAGAGGTGGATGAACAAGGAGATGATGGTGATGGTGTTGGGGACGAGGTGCACCGGCTCGATCCTGTAGAAGAATAGGAGGCCGCGGAAGAAGTCACCTACTGGGACCCCGAATCCACGCTCGATGTGCCCGATGAAGACGACGGTCTCGCCGGTCCCCTCCATCGGGAACTCCTCGCCCGCCGCTGGCCTCCAACCGACCTCTGCCTTGGGCCTCAGTAACCCGCGGGTCGCCAGGGCCTGGATCTGCTCCTCCGTCACCACGGATAGCTCGCAGACGGTCTGCGGCGGCGCAACCGGTGCCCGCTCCATCTTCTCTTCCTCGAAGCCGACAGACTTGGATCTAAACACTACAAGGGTCTTGGTTCGCATGCGAGGTCACAGTGTGCGGCGGACCTAAGCATGACGGCACTGCTGTTCTCTCTGAGTAATGGAGCAGCGGCGGAACCCTAGTGCGGAGCGGAAATGAAAGCAAGTAAAGGTCCCCAGCCCATGGACCGGCCTTATATAGTTGGGCCCCAGCGGCGCAACGGGCGGCCACGCCCAACGTCTCTTTGGCGAAAATCACGGCGACCCAACGGCTCGGCGCCTCCCTCGGATCTACTGCCCAACGGCTCTTTCGGCCTAACGGAAAAATGGCAGTAACGGCTAGTTCTGTACAGGAATCTACGTCCGCCGGCCTCCGATCAGCACTCCGGCCGACGTGGACTCATTATGCCCCACATTCAAGCCCCCAAATACAAATATCTCCAGTGTGACATTCAAGGTCGCCAAGACCCATGGATGACCTATGGGCCAGCTCTATCGCCCATTCAAGGTCGCCAAGGCACCGGCAGCCTCCTAGGTCGCCTCGGCCTCCCCACGGTGGGTTTACACCACGTTCCCTAGGCCCAGTTGCCTACATGCCTTCTAGGTCGCCTCGACCTACAGCGGCGAAATTCTATCAATGGCCCCGTGCTTAAAGGCTCTACCACCCGTTGACGACCTCTTGGTCCTACTCACAGCTCTCAGCTGAGGCCTCCATTGCCTTCTAGGTCGACGACGACCTACAGAAGTCCAGGACTGACACCCTGCGTTGTGCCACTCAATAGCGGCCGTGTCGACCCAGGTCGACATGGGGTTTCTTGGCAATTACTATGACCTTCTGAAGGTCGGCGTGCTAACACAGCCCCGCCGGGACCTTGGCCACGCCATTGCTGCCCGGGCGCCTCTTCACAATGGTCAAGACACATCAGTTGCCATGCAAGCATGTGTATAAAAGCTTCGTAAGCTGCAACAGACTTTGGCCCAAGGCTAATTACAAGATACAAACATATTAAAGGTCCTGATCTACCTTACATGGTGCCTACGGCGCAACCTAGACTGATGAAGCGCGTCGCAAGCTTTCTTCTAGCTTCAGGACCTACTTGGAGACCTCCACCGCCGCTGAGGTCGCGGCTGCCTGAAAGGACCTTGATGTCACCTAGAGGGGGGGTGAATAGGCGTGACGACCAAATTAAACTCTTCTTCCCCAAACACTTGAGCTGATAGTGTTCCACCGGTCAGACTGGTGGTGATGACCGGTCAAACCGGTCAAGCACTGGACTTCACAGGAGGCACCGGTCCGACCGGTGTAGCACAGAGCACCTGCAAAAACAACTTCAAGCACCTCTTAACTTCTAGCATGAACCAAACTTGGTGAGTGGCCTTTGTAGATGATCACAAGCAAGGTAATGAGCCCTGCACACACAAGTAGCACACCCAAGTAGATCGAAGCGGAAGCAAAATAAATATGCTAGAAAAACTACTTAGAGAGTCAAACCACACGAAGAAGCAAAGGATTTGTTTCCCGAAGTTCACCACCCACTAAGGAATGGCTACGTCTCCGTTGAGGAGCTTGTAAGGGACAATTCCCACAACAAGCCGGGTCTCTTTCAACCACTTTCCTCCTTTCCACTAAGGGGATCTTTTCCACGAAGAGGCAAGATCGCAGCCCTTACAAACTTCCCACTGCTCACCACAACGTTGGGAGCTAGCCGGCGACGCCTAGCCGTCTAGGAGGCAAACCTCCAAGAGTAACAAATACTTCAAAGCTTGTAGACGCGAAACCAAAGTGCTCAAGCTATGGAAATGCTCTTGTTAGCTCACAAGGTCGCTCTTGAGCTCACTCTCTCAACCCAACACAAGAGTATGGCTTGAATCCACAAATCTCACAAAGAGAGGGTTGGGGAGAGCCACTAAGGCTTGGAGCTTGTTAGAAATGGCTTGGGACCTCAGCAATGTCACTAGAAACAGCAACCTTCAACTGAAGAAGGCTTGGGGTATTTATACCCCTCAAGGGAGAAAACTAGCCGTTGGTCCACGGGCGGCACCGGTCAGACCGGTGAAACTAGCCGTTGGGGCTGGCGACACCGGTCAGACCGGTGCCCCTGACCGGTCAGACCGGTCAGGCCCGAGATACCCCCAAAACCCTTTCTATGATTCTAACACTTCACCAAAGAGATGAAGTGACTTAGGTTAGGTTAGGAGGGTTTGTTAGCACACTTTAAGGCTAGATCTCACTTAGGTCAACTAATGAGCACTTTGACTTGGTCAACTCGCTAAGTTGCATCCCTCTTGATAGTACGGCATACCTATACTCAAGAATAAGAATAAAAACACTTTGTTGATCTCTTGAGCTTGAACATCTTCAATCTTGACATACTTGATCAATATTCACTTGAGGGCTTTCAACATAGCCTTTGACTTGAGCACGTCCATACTTGAGCTAATGACTTAGGATCTTTCCATCTAGCATAGGAATGCATACTTGGATCCATAAGTCACTCCATATTGCCAATCTTAACATGTTGATGACTTGCATTGCTTTCCTCAGTTAAGGTTTGGATATGATACTTGGAGACCCCACGGATGCTAGAACTTCACCTTAGCAAAATACGAAATGGCGGCTTAGCTAGGGCCCCAAAGATTGCTTAGTCCCTCACCCTAGACATCTCGGTTGATCTCTTCATCACTTACCCAATCCACTTTTGAGTTCCACTTTGCTTCATACACAATTAACCTTCATTTGAAAACCCGCTTCAAATGCTTGATCTTAATTGACAACGAATGTGCAAGTTTCCAAAGTAGAACTATAATGTGTACACTCATCCTTATGTCCTCTTTCAATAAACACATGAAGCCTTGCACTTGACTTAGAGAATTACCATCTTCTCTTTTATGATCCTTGTAAATTTAATCAAGCTACGTCTTCATATGGGAGACCATGAATTGACCTTCTCAAATTATCACAATATTTATCTTCATTTATTGCTTGATATTTGTCACTTATGCATTAGGATCATCCATATATTTGTCTTTTCCAATGTGAGCCATATAATATTCATCCATAAATAAATACTCCAATAAATACCCATGAATATATAAATAAAACCTGCTCACAATCTTAGACAAATACATTAGTCCTTTAATCGCTTTGTCATTCAATTCACCAAAATCCACTTAGGGGCCTAGATGCACTTTCACTGCCACACAGCCACCTCTACTCTAGCCCCAGAAGGTTTCCTGTGGAGTCCCATCTTTTGCTAGGGTGCTCTCACAAGATCCCAAATTGGACCAGCTTCACCTCGGGCCCCCCCAGCGCAGCATGACGGTTTCCAACACCACATTAGGCCTCCGCTCACAAGGCCTGTCAAGGCATGTACTGCCCCATGCTGCACCTGGATTCCTCGCTGGGGGCGGGCGCAGAGGTTGGTGGAGTTCTCCCAACTTCGCAAGCAATCTTGTAGCTCCAAGGGATGACTCTCTAGCAATATGCTCTGGTGGACGCACACAAGACCAAGGCACTGCATAATTACCAAGCTGCTTCGCCATGGTACTCAAACTTGGTTCAAGAAGCACATAATGAGAAAGCGCGTGTGAGCTCCCCCTATATCTTAGAATCAGTGGAGTGCAACATGTGTGAGTGATAAAATAAAAACCGTGATGCGTATGACAAGATATGCACAAAGCAAAGAACAAGAGTACTGACTAGGCAGCACCGGTCAGACCGGTGCCCCCGACCAGTCAGACCGGTCAGGTCCAGCCAACACGCCTGACTAGGCGGCACCGGTCAGACAGGTGCCCCTGACCGGTCAGACCGGTCAGGTCCAGCCAGAGCACAAAGCAAAAGGTGTACGTGCTATTTGGTCCAAAGTGATCAGGCCGGGGTTGCAAGCCGGCTTAGATCACTTTGCTCCATTTAGCCAACACAAACAATACATCATTCAATACAAGCATCACAATCTAGCAATAAAGTCGCTTAATTATTACAATAAAGGTTCAAACACACAGTAGCACTCACACAAATGTTCTCAAGTCCACTAAGATAAGGTTCTAGCTTATTACACAGCTGCTCTCAACAGCCAGCCAGCACCGGTCAGACCGGTGCCCTGCACCGGTCAAACCGGTGCAACACAGACAGCAACACTGAGTTTAAGTCTTTAATCCAAATCTTCTCCCCCTTTGTCATCAAGCATCCAAGAAGGGCCTGGAGAAGAAGTAGTCGTCGATCACTGTCCCTGAGATCCGTCTCCTGGTTGAGAGCTCCCTCCTATTTGAGAAGTGTCAAAAATCCAATGCATAGGAGAGTTTAGGTAAATGGAATCAGAGATAGTGATTTCAGAGGGATGAGCTATAGGAGCACTGTCTTTACCATAGTAATATGGATTATATCCAAAGATCTCGGCGGAGAAGCGAGCGCCCCAATCTTGTCCTTGCTCGGAAGGTGGAGGAGGTGGAGGAGCTTGTTCTTGTTCCATGGAGTGAGAAGAACCAGGTACATCCGGGTGAGGGGGTACAAACGGTGGAGGTGGAGGAGGAGCCGATGATGAAGACCCTTGTTCTTGCTCGGACTCAAAAAACCTAGGCCCATATTGATTAAGCATGTCGGAGTTGACCCATCCTCTCATCCTATCCTCGAAGGAAGGTATCTCAACCTGTGGAGACTCAGGAGAGGGAGGAGAGCGAGGCGGTTCAAACCCTTGAGCGTTGTGCATCAACTTCATTGTGTCCCTCATTTGCTTGTTTGCCCTCCTAGACCTTTGTTGCTCCACCTGGATGTCATGCTGACTCCTACACATGCCAAATATGAAATTGAGGAACTTCCTCAATGGAGAAGTGGATCTGCGGAGCTTGTGCTGCTCCCAGCCTCCCCACCGGTCAGACCGGTGCTCAGCACCGGTCAGACCGGTGACAGCCTGAGGGCCTGTCTGTGGCTGATCTAACTGAGTAGTGCCCTCTTCTGTGATTCCTTCCTCATGGCCAGGTGCTTGCTCTGCTCTAGGAGATGGAACCCTTGGATTCTTGCTAGGATTGAGCTTCAATGGCTTGTGTGTCACATTTTTGGGAAACTCCGTCTTTGCAACCTTTTCAATCATATACATGATATAGGGACTGTAGCTGCAAATCTTTTTGGGGTCCTCGGATAGATGCTTGATTTCTTGCCAAATGAAATCCCCAACACTAAATTCTGGAGCTCCCGGCCTTAAAGCAACCATCAAGTTTTTCTGAAATTTTGTGATCTCAGAGGGATTCCCATCTCTCGGTGTAATAGACACCCTAAGGAGTCTATTAAGTGCAGCATAGTAGGTATAGAGATTCTTCACCTTCCCATAATAAGAATGGTCACCTCTCGGGTACATAAGGTGCAAGGCGCTCTTGTCGAGCTCCCCTTCATCATGGAGCTGCCGTAAGTCCTTGTCTCCCGCCATGATCCCAAAGCACCTCAAGAACCTGGGGAAGGTGATGGAATACCTCTGGGCATTGGTCATCCAAATCATAGCCCTCTCAGTACCAATGTGTCCAAAGTGCACGGTGGCATAAAATTGGGCTATTATCTCCTTGTTCCAATCTTGTCGGAAACCCATAAGCTCCTTGACTCTTTGCCTCTCACAGTTGCTTATGACTTCATTAAAAATGGGGTCATTCTTCCTAGCCATATGCCCCCAATCCACATATTGTGCCTTATGAGTGATTTTGGGCTTTTTGATGATTATCGTAGCATAATAATCCTGCTGAAACTTAGCCCAAAACCTTGGATCGGATGCGGTCCTTGCCTCCTCATAAGGGTTCTTATCCCTCAACTTCTTTAGGGCTTTAGTCATGCCCGAACCATGGTACTTTACTGGCCTGTCAGGATAGATATAGGTGGGTGGCATGATCTTCAATCTACCCTGGTCATCATCATCCTCATCCATGGCATCCACATCCTCTTCTTCTTCCTCATCCTCCTCATCCTCATCCATTGCCTCGTCAGAGTCATCATCATCAGACCCAGCCTCCTGGTGCCTCTTCAGCTCAAATTGTCCCTGAAAGGTCTCATCCTCAACATTGTCATCACTGCTAGTACCGGTGTCACCTCTAAGGTCAGGTGCCTCTGCACTATCTCGAGCTGAACGACGTCTCAACCTTTTGCCGCTGACATTTATGGTGCTGCCCCCTTCCCCAAAGTCACCGGGGGCAGTCCCTCTGCGAGCATGCACCTCTTCTCTTCTTAGCACCCTCCTTTTCCCTGACCATGGCTGCTGTCCTGAGTCACAAAAAGGATGACAAGAGTGTATAAGACTCTAGGAACCGGATTGAATCGATATAGAAGAATATTCTTGAAAGTACAGAACAATTGGGTCTGCTCTGGGCCACACCGGTCAGACCGGTGATGGGCACCGGTCAGACCGGTGCCACCCAGAACTGAGCCAATTGCCCCAACATCCAATCTGAGTAGCTATGACTCTAAGATTTGGTCTAGATAGACATGAGACAACCTAATACAGATATGTGTTGAAAAGCATGAAGAAAACAAAATTTGGGACTGGACACGCGCCACCGGTCAGACCGGTGACGGCCACCGGTCAGACCGGTGAAGGCCGTCCGACCCCAAATCTTGGGTTCTCACAATGTGTCCAACGAAACTTTATGGATCTATAGGTATGTCTTCTAGGGGTTCTCAGGAGATGATATACCAAAGGAAATTCAAATCTTTGCACGGAGTAAAGAGATCGGGCAAAACGAAGATTTGAATACCTTTGGAGAGAAGAACTTGAATGGAATCCAAAGAACTCGAAGGGGTAACTGAAGAGGGGCCTTGGGAGATCCTTTTGCTTCCAATCTTGTGGTCTTTCCTTGGTTGAATCTTCAAATCTCCATGGGAGAAAGGAGAGGTGGGAGGAGGGAAGGAGAAGACCTTCACAGTTTTGGATGGGGTGAATGCTGGTGAATAATGGAGGAAAGAGAAGGAAGGGGGTAAAAGATAGATTCTTTTTACTGTGGGCCCACGGGTTGAAGTCGGGCGCCACCGGTCAGACCGGTGACTGCACTTGGTCAGACCAGTGAGTCCTTAGCGGTTTTTCCGACCCGTGCTCATTAGTACCGAAGATTTTGATAATTTCAACAGAGAATCCATATCGGTAGAACCGACGTAGCCTCGGAAGTTCCGGTCCTTCTCTTCCATTTTGAGATTTTGCTCCTTAAATCTTCACCAGATATTTTATAAATCAATTTTCTTCCATTTAAACCTCAGAAAAAGGAATTTGTGACCTAGGGTCTCCACCGGTCAGACCGGTGGACCGCACCGGTCAGACCGGTGCACCCCTGAGACACACTTTGAAAAGATTTTGGCTCCTTTCTCCTTCTCAAAGATTGGATAAAGGATATAGAGGTGTATTGATCCATATATTGCTAAAGTCTTGAAAGAATGGAGGATAATCCAATTTAATTGATAATTCTTGATTCTTCCAAGAGAGAGAGAGAGAGATGGATTTAATGGACTTGAGAAAATCTCCTTAATTGTGACTAGCCATCAATCAAACAAGGGTAACTATAGTCACAACTAAGTTGATTGGGTCAGAAAGACCAAGAATCAAATATTTTTAAGATGAGCACACTTCCTACACATACTAGTTGATTTTTCGAAAAGTCTATCCTATGTCACAAAGTGCATGCATCCACTTCAAATGAATGGCTTTTCAAGAATATTTGACTCATACCTTCAACCTCGAGACACAAAGATGAGGAAAAGCAAAGGTATCAACCAAATATCTAGAGAGGCACACAAAAATTCACTTGAAGCAATTACATGCTAAGGATGGCACACTAGCATGGTATTATGGCCTAGATGCATTACGGTATTCAATGAGGTTCATGGAAACATACCTTTGCCTTAAGACCATTTCATTTGTGCATATATTTGAATTTTGAATGGTGCTAGCTCTTACTTATCTTTAGGGAGTTATACTTATCAAGAGCTTGCTTAGTGATGCACAAAAGAGTAAGACTACAAGATCACTAGAAGAAATTGTTAGTCCCACAAGTGACTCAAGTGTTGCAATGAGCTCCCCCATAAATAGTGCTAGAGATATTTTGAATTTCTCGAACGAAGCACTTTATTCAATTAAGAACTTGGTGAGGCTCATTCCAAACTTGGTCACAACACATAAATGATTTATTAATTGAAATGTGTCAAGTCTCTCATTACCTTTGACGCCAAATCACCATTTTTTCTTGAAAGTTGGGTCATTCCCGGGTCACCCGGCCATAGGGGTCGGGTCACCCTGTAGCACACAGAGGCGTACCGGGTTACCCGGGCACAGGTGCCGGGTCACCCGTCCAACAGCCTCACTAGGCCGGCACCGGTCAGACCGGTGACCCCCAGTGGTCTCTCCTTTGGTGATTTTCAATTTCTTGTCCCTTGATTGAGTGAACACATCACTAACTTGAAACCGAGATGTCATTGATTTCAAGATTTACGTAATTTTGCCCTTCACATGGTCAATTGATCAATCGTGATTTTCAAGCCTTCTAACCATGTGTTCAATGCATCTCTTCCAACCTGCAAGCTCAGCAAGCATTTCTTGGTACCCAATACTTGTTGGGTCCTATTGGGTTAGCCACAAGGTGCTTAGGAACCCAAATGGCTCTCATGCTACATTGAGGTGAACTAATCTCCCTCATAGCACAAGTTCTATTCTTATCGTTCCTAAGCTTATGGAAATCATAATGGACTAGATTTGATTTAGGAATGTTACCATTTGGACAATCTTTGCCCATGTGACCCTTTTGACGGCATTCATAGCAAATACGGCTTTTGTTCTTGTTGGTCACACCATTCCTTGTAATTTCTCATCCATGCTTGCTACTGAGCCTTGTTCTTGTTGAAGAGGTCTTCTTTGCCTTGTTTGCTTGAGGTGGGGCTACCCTGGCCGACACCGGTCTGACCGGTGGCATGCACCGGTCTGATCGGTCACGGTCAGTGCCACTACCCATCTTCACGCTTGGGCACGAGTCGGCAAAGTGACCCTTCTCTCTGCACCGGTAGCACACTCTCCACTTGTTTGAGCTTCTAGGCTTCTTGGAGAGCGATTCTTGTGTCTTGTGCTTGGTTGGGCGATATTGGGACTTGACTTGCCCAACCTTGCTCTTTTCTTGAATCTTGTGCTTGTGGGTCCTTGTATGTAGTTGAGGGGTTGAGCTAGTGACGGTTGATCCCTTCTCAAGCTTCTTCACCATGTCTTCACGGTTATCTTGAGAAGGTTGCACTTTGCTCTTCTCCTTCAACACATACAAGTCTTTTTGAAACTTTTCAACCTCTTGCTTGAGTTTATCATTTTCTTTAGCAATGAGGTCATCACAAGATTCTACAAGTACATGCTCAATGCTAGATTGGCTTGCTCGAGACAAACAATCATTAGCGCAAGATAAATCGATTTGAACTTGTGAGCATGTGCATGTGTGAGATAGGGGTTGCATAAATTTTACCGATGTAAGCACAACCTCATTGGCTATCTCTAGTGTTGCATAAGAATCGACAAGCTTCTCATAGGAACACTCTAGTCCCTTGTGATCGGCTTGTAGAGCCATATGCTCACTAGTGAGCTTTCCTAGCTTTTCTTCAAGCCTTTCATTTTCTTGATCCACTGCAGCTACACACGCAAAGGATTTGATAACCTTATCATATTGTCTAGCGAGTGAATCATACATACAAACCAAGGAGGCATTCTCGGATTTGAGAGCCTCAAGTCCTTGGCCAAGGAGCTTGAAGCTTCATTCTTCTCAATCTTTCCTCCCTTGGTCCTTTTCTTCTTTTCCTTCTTGGCCATCAAGCAAATAGTTGTGCCTCTGCCGGCACCGGTCTGACCGGTGAGTGCCACCGGTCTGACCGGTCCCTGCAGAGGGATAGGGTCTTCGCTTCTTTGGCCTTCTCCTTGCTTGGGAAGTGACACTTGAGGCTCAGTGATGTTGAATGACGACATAGAGCTCTCCTCAAGTGCCTTCATCATGGTTTGCTCTTGATCAATCCATTTGGGCCTTTCATATTCTTCACGAAGAATCTCCCAAATGGCGTGTGCATCAATCTCAAGTTTCTCATAGATTAAGTCCTGCACATCATCACTCAAAGCACTACAAATATAGTTAAATACTCGAGAGTTGCATTGCCAACACTCTAAGTCCTCTAGGGATGATTTTGACAAGTCGATTTTGGTTTCCCTAAGGTGAGGAGGTAGAATGCTAGCAACAACAATCTTCTCGGCAAGTGGACCCATGGTCCTAATGTGATTGAGTACATGAATTGACCAAGATGCATAGTTTGAGCCATCTAGAGCTAGAGGCTCAAACGGTACCTCACGAGTTGTCGACATCGAAGAACTCCAAGCGGTTAAGCTCGAATCGGAGCACCACGCTCTGATACCAATTGAAAGGACCTTGATGTCGCCTAGAGGGGGGGTGAATAGGCGTGACGACCAAATTAAACTCTTCTTCCCCGAACACTTGAGCTGACAATGTTCCACTGGTCAGACTGGTGGTGATGACCGGTCAGACCGGTCAAGCACTGGACTTCACAGGAGGCACCGGTCAGACCGGTGCACCTCACCGGTCAGACCGGTGTAGCACAGAGCACCTGTAAAAACAACTTCAAGCACCTCTTGACTTCTAGCACGAACCAAACTTGGTGAGTGGCCTTTGTAGATGATCACAAGCAAGGTAATGAGCCCTACACACACAAGTAACACACCCAAGTAGATCGAAGCGGAAGCAAAACAAATATGCTAGAAAAACAACTTAGAGAGTCAAACCACACGAAGAAGTAAAGGATTTATTTCCCGAAGTTCACCACCCACTAAGGAATGGCTACGTCTCCGTTGAGGAGCTTGTAAGGGACAATTCCCACAACAAGCCGGGTATCTTTCAACCACTTTCCTCCTTTCCACTAAGGGGATCTTTTCCACGAAGAGGCAAGATCACAGCCCTTACAAACTTCCCACTGCTCACCACAACGTTGGGAGCTAGCCGGCGACGCCTAGCCATCTAGGAGGCAAACCTCCAAGAGTAACAAACGCTTCAAAGCTTGTAGACGCGAAACCAAAGTGCTCAAGCTATGGAAATGCTCTTGTTAGCTCACAAGGTCGCTCTTGAGCTCACTCTCTCAACCCAACACAAGAGTGTGGCTTGAATCCACAAATCTCACAAAGAGAGGGTTGGGGACAGCCACTAAGGCTTGGAGCTTGTTAGAAATGGCTTGGGACCTCAGTAATTTCACTAGAAACAACAACCTTCAACTGAAGAAGGCTTGGGGTATTTATACCCCTCAAGGGAGAAAACTAGCCGTTGGTCCACGGGCGGCACCGGTCAGACCGGTGCCCCTGACCGGTCAGACCGGTCAGGCCCGAGATACCCCCAAAACCCTTTCTATGATTCTAACACTTCACCAAAGAGATGAAGTGACTTAGGTTAGGTTAGGAGGGTTTGTTAGCACACTCTAAGGCTAGATCTCACTTAGGTCAACTAATGAGCACTTTGACTTGGTCAACTCGCTAAGTTGCATCCCTCTTGATAGTACGGCATACCTATACTCAAGAATAAGAATAAAAACACTTTGTTGATCTCTTGAGCTTGAACATCTTCAATCTTGCCATACTTGATCAATATTCACTTGAGGGCTTTCAACATAGCCTTTGACTTGAGCACGTCCATACTTGAGCTAATGACTTAGGATCTTTCCATCTAGCATAGGAATGCATACTTGGATCCATAAGTCACTCCATATTGCCAATCTTAACATGTTGATGACTTGCATTGCTTTCCTCAGTTAAGGTTTGGATATGATACTTGGAGACCCCACGGATGCTAGAACTTCACCTTAGCAAAACATGAAATGGCGGCTTAGCTAGGGCCCCAAAGATTGCTTAGTCCCTCACCCTAGACATCTCGGTTGATCTCTTCATCACTTACCCAATCCACTTTTGAGTTCCACTTTGCTTCATACACAATTAACCTTCATTTGAAAACCCGCTTCAAATGGTTGATCTTGATTGACAACGAATGTGCAAGCTTCCAAAGTAGAACTATAATGTGTACACTCATCCTTATGTCCTCTTTCAATAAACACATGAAGCCTTGCACTTGACTTAGAGAATTACCATCTTCTCTTTTATGATCCTTGTAAATTTAATCAAGCTACGTCTTCATATGGGAGACCATGAATTGACCTTCTCAAATTATCACAATATTTATCTTCATTTATTGCTTGATATTTGTCACTTATGCATTAGGATCATCCATATATTTGTCTTTTCCAATGTGAGCCATATAATATTCATCCATAAATAAATACTCCAATAAATACCCATGAATATATAAATAAAACCTGCTCACAATCTTAGACAAATACATTAGTCCTTTAATCGCTTTGTCATTCAATTCACCAAAATCCACTTAGGGGCCTAGATGCACTTTCACTGCCACACAGCCACCTCTACTCTAGCCCCAGAAGGTTTCCTGTGGAGTCCCATCTTTTGCTAGGGTGCTCTCACAAGATCCCAAATTGGACCAGCTTCACCTCGGGCCCCCCAGCGCAGCATGACGGTTTCCAACACCACATTAGGCCTCCGCTCACAAGGCCTGTCAAGGCATGTACTGCCCCATGCTGCACCTGGATTCCTCGCTGGGGGCGGGCGCAGAGGTTGGTGGAGTTCTCCCAACTTCGCAAGCATTCTTGTAGCTCCAAGGGATGACTCTCTAGCAATATGCTCTGGTGGACGCACACAAGACCAAGGCACTGCATAATTACCAAGCTGCTTCGCCATGGTACTCAAACTTGGTTCAAGAAGCACACAATGAGGCCCCCTATTTATAGCAGTGGAGCTTGGCTTCGGTTATCGTCCGCACCTCAGCTGACGCGGCGTCCTTATCCACAACACTATTACCACGTGGAGCGCGAGGTCTTTGTCCGCTTCTGGGTCCGCTGACACGTCTGCCACGTGCCTGATGACAACTCTGCAGCTTTTGTCTCATAGTGGCATCAGCTGCATCCCTGCCTAGGGCAGGTCCTGTGCTCGTATAGTACGCCCATGGGACGCTGCGCGACAAAGACTCCTGACACCTGACACTGCTTCGCAAAAATTCTGGATGGCTTGCCTTATTCAGTGGGCAGCGCATCTTAAAAGTGCAAGCAGAAGGCCGTAGGTTCTCGGTTTATTCTTCGAGCACCAACCCGACCTTGCAGGTCGCCTTACTGCTCGGGGGCTACTCCACGAGTGCGTCTTGCGACGCCCTCCCCCTCTACGTCGCATCGACCTACCGGCAGCAACCTCCCGCTATGTCTTTGCTCGACCTTCCTTTGGTCAGTGCAAGGACCTTCTCCGACGGCATGACGATCTCATCTGACTCCGGTCAGGTCGGTGGTTCTTCAACACGACAGCGCCTTGCCTTCACTTCAGACTCCTGGATCTGCGTTCCAAGAGCTTGATGTTTGGCTTAGTGTGCGCTCAGATGGTTTTCTTTTTTGGATCCCCGTGCACCCTACGCAACCTTGACAGTGCCATGACTTCATCAAGCCTCGACATGACTTCGTCTCGGCCGCTACGCCTACACGTCGATCGGGGCTTGAGAGACATGGGTACCCATGGGTCCCCACCAACCAGGTTCCCAGAGGTCCCTGCCATGTGGACCTGACCTATCAGAAGTCCCACTGACCTGCAAGTGGGCCCGAAGACCTTATCCACAACCCCGGTGACCTTGGAAGACTCCAGAAGACCTTATCCAGATCCTGGAGGACCTGCCGGGCTTGTGGCGCAAGTTTCTCCCCAGGTCGCGGCTCAGCGCCGCCAGTAGGTCCGCAGATCGCGGGATTTACCCTGTAATCACGGAAGATGACCTTCCTAACTTGTAACCGACCTCGAATGGAAGCCCTAGCCCGTTGACCATATAAGGCGGCCTAGAGCTCCATTTTAGGGGACTTCCCCATTCACGCATAATTCCACCGCATACTGGATGTAGGGTTTTACTCTCCGGAGGCCTGAACCAGTCTATACCCCTGTGTCCTTAGCCATTCTCGCTGTGTTCCGAGTTCCTCCTGCAAACTACCACCTACGCTCTTAGTTCCCGATCCCCTCCATTAACCTACAACCGCTTGGGTCGCCCCTTTGCGAATCTGTCCAGGTCTCACCCCCTGACACTACCATGCTCGTCTGTGGAATCCTTCCCTTTGGACTACAGAGTCAGTGCCTCATAGATCTTCATGGCCCATGAATTCTCCATCTCAGGAGATTCATCGTGTAAGATCGATGTTGATTCTTGATGAAGGTCGAGAGCAACATGATATGGGCCAGCTGGAAGAGGCTCAAACTCGATCGAGGGTGATGATGATCGTTCACCTTCACAAGGGTGAAGAGGATCTTCCGAGTCGTACTCTTGAGGAGTAGAGAATTCTACAACCTCAATGACAACAGGCTCGGACGATACAAACGAAGATACATGCATCATCCCCTCGAGCGGGTTTTGCTTAGGAAGAAGCTTTGCCATAGAACTTTCTGAGAACAAGGGAGTGGTGGCAGAAGTATCTTCCCTAACCTTTTCATCTAGGCTCCCTCGAGATTCATCGAGAAGTTTTTCTACAGGGGAGCCTAGGAGGAGATCAAGATCGAGGACATCAAAGATGTGGAAGTCTAAATTAAGCTTGATCTTGTCTACTAGGAGTGGCACGGCACATGCAACCCCCCGACACTCAAGAATATGTCCGGAGGGACAACTCTTGAGGAGCTTGTCAGATGGTCTGAGCGTAACGTTGCCCAACAAAGTGTACGCTAGGTGCCATGGCATGACATTAACCTCCATAGTGGGGTTAAGATGGGCTTCTACGATAATTCCCCTTATGGAACAAGAAATGATCATAGAGGGTGAACAAATCCAAAGTGCTTCAGAAAAGTTTCCCACTCTAGTCAACGACTTCTTCTCCATGCCCTCCATGATAGATGTTTCATTTGGAGGATCGGGAGGCAAAGGAGGTACCGTAGGCCTAGGGGAAGGTTCTGTCAAAAGATTTCTAGATTGAGAGATATGGACAGAAAAACTTCCTCCCCAAATTGGGCATTAGAGAGATTCGAGGTGTTTTTGTGGTTCCTAGAAGGGTCATCCTTGAATCGGAAAGCGAACTCCAAAGGTTGAATTTCTTCTTCCTCCAGTGCTCGTGGTTCAGGAGAGAGCTCAATGGAAGAATCTTGGGATGTGGAAATCATAGGTTCTAGTTCGGCTGTTGAGAGACTCTCATGGCTTGACATACACTCTTTGTGGAGGGGTTCAGACTCAGCTATGAAGGAGGTATTTTCAGAAATTCGCTCTAAGATTCCTATAGCTTCATCTGGAGTCCTTTCACAAAAAGATCCTCCAGCGGTGATGTCGTGATTTTGGGTGGAGTCCTGATCGAGACCTATGTAAAAGTGTTGAAGCAACACAGCATTGGGTATCGATAGGACAGGGCCTAATTTCACCAAGAGTGAAAATCTAGCCCAGGCCGCACCTAAGGATTCCTTCTCATTCTGCTGGAAAGATACGATAGCCTTTCGTAGGGCAAACATTGGGTCATGGAGAAGAACTTAAGACAAAATTTGTCTAGAAGGTCATCCCAGTTCCCGTTCATGCTACCTACGGTTTTCATGTGCCATTGTTTAGCCCCCTCTACAAGAGAAGAAGGAAACAACTTCCACTTAAGGGTATCATGTGACATGCCCGCGATGGCGATGCATGAACACACTTGCTCAAACTCCCGCAGATGGTGGTATGGGTTATCACTGCTTAACCCAGAGAAGGAAAGTTTCTGAACCATAGTGATATAGCCAGAAGGGATTTCATAGCGAGATGTGAGAATTGGGTGCTCAGAGGATGATGGCTCAAAGAATTCCCCTTTCGGAGCGGAGAAGCTTAGAATGGTGGGTTCATCCATGATAAAGGTAAAGTAAAAGAATGAAAAGAAAAAATGAGAAAGATAAATACGAGGACCACTGGGTACAAAGATAGATACAACAACTGTTCCCCAGCAACGGCACCAGAAAGCTTGTTGGGTATTTTAGCGTCACACGAATAAATCCGCAAGCACACGGATACCGCCGTAGCTTTCACCTCAGTGTATTCCAAGGGAATGTGTGTGTACTAACTTCGTACAGTGAGTCCAAGGACACACCCAGATAAGAGGCAAGGATAGAGAGGATTTTTGACATCGTTTTTTGGAAAAACATGTCAAAAGGGATAAAAGGAGCAGCCGATGAGGAAGCAATGCAATCGGTCGATTGAAGAGAAAATAGGGTGGTCAAACAGAACTTGCCGATGGTCAAGAGGGTCTAACCCTGTCCATCGATGGACTGGCGGGTTAAAACGATTGGTCGATGGTCAACCGGAAATCAGCCGATGGAAAGGAGAAGGCGGAAGTCAAGAAGATACACCAAAGGCAAGACACAATGGAGGCGGGTCTGTCTATGATTGACAATGGGTCAAGAGTCAGTTTTCGGAGAATTTGACTCTTGCATGAGTCTTTTTCCTATTTTTTGTAGTGTTTGTTTTCTTTAGATGCAAGTAAGCAGTGCCGTAATCGGCTAGGAGTCAGGTTGTCCTCAGGACATAAATAGCGACCCTGCGTGGTCGGAAAAAATTGTACACACCAATATCAAACAAACCGCCTCCGGGCAAACCCTTTACAATTTACAGCATCTACTTTACAGCATCTACTTTCGGCGACTTCGCCATTGCATTTTTCTTTTTTCTCCAACGTCGTCCTTCAAGTTCCTCGGGCTGCATCGATCGATCTCCGGCAAGCTTGTCAGTACTGTTTTACCGAATAATCCTAGGCTTTAACCTCCGAGCGCATCGCTGAGGTTTCGTCTAGTTCTTTATTCACCCTTTATCGATATTAGCTAGATCTACAAGTTTTCATACCAATTCTTGCAGTTTTTAGCTTTTATCATCAATTTATCCCACTCGATCTAGATCCTGCCGGCTTCTAACACTACAGCTGATTCAGACCTGTTCGAGTGCTGACGTCACGATCAGCCGATCCAGCTGATCTCTTTATCCACGTTCTCGCACCGCGGTCACTCTCGAGCCGGCCGATCCTGTTTCTCTGTATCGGCCGATTGGCTGGTACACGTGTCACTAAATGCCCATCGGTTCTCTAGCCGATCCCTAATATTTTCCATTGTCAATCAACAGGTCAGATTGGCTGGCACACCTCGCTACAAACCGGGGAGTCACATGTGTCGCGCGCGGAGGTGACGTCTTATTTTCGCGTCAACACACTTGTGGCACGCCTGGTGGGACCCGAAAAATTCAACAATGACAAAAAATTCGAAGAATACTGATGTTGACCCAACCAACGTTCAACCAGTCTCTAAAGATCAGCTGAAGGATGTAGATAAAGCCGAGTTCGAAGCTCACATGAAGTGATATAAAGAACTATGCTTGGCTTCATATGGTCAAACTAAGAGTGGGGTCTACAAGAAGAATCCTCTTTCAACACCCCAGCATATCACCTTCTCAGCTGATCCTCAAGGGCTTCAAGATATGATGAACAAGGCTATGCATCAGACCATGATCGATCAGTCAAAAGTCCTCGCCAATACCATCCAAAACTGTCTGACTGAGACGCTCAAGAAAGGAACTAAAGAGGGATACGTGGGACCTGCGTACTTTCAACCAAGGTGAACTCCTCCAGTGTTCCCAAAGGGTCAATCGGCTTCCCCGTCGATTGATGATCCAACGGCAGGGATTGCACCATCTCCACAGATTAATGCAACTTCCCCTGATTCTTCATCGGATGCTTAGCCGAATCAGAATCAGAACGTTGGAGAAATGCCTAAGGATCCTTCTACTATGGTGTCGATAGTTCAAACCTATTCAGCACAATCCAAAGTCCAGGATCAGACATTTTCAGTGCAGAATCATCACCAGCAATATCCTGCGATGAGAGATCAGAATGGAAGACTTGCAGGATGGGGTTTGCCTCATGATCACTTTGAGACTGACATCTCAAATTTCTTCGAACCTCATCCTGAAGAAATCACAGAAGTAAAGTACCCAGAGTCTTATCAAGCTATGTTTGGAGGTACTCCAGGAACTGTGCATATGACTAAGGAAGGAGTGGAATTTGTTTACTTTAATCATGGGAGCCAGGCTTTTGAAAGAGTCAAAATAGGACCAGATCATGCACATATGGTTATACCAATGGAAAGGAAAGCTCCTGTTCCACCTCAGGGACTGGCTCCTCAGCCGACCTTGGGGATGCCCGTACAGACTACTCCACTACAGCAGTCAACATCAGTGCAGCCTGTCTTAACCCCAGCTAACACAATTGCTCATACAAGATCGTCACCTCAGCAGCCGGTCAACCAGGGGATGACAAGACAGCCAGCAGCACAACAACAGCAGGTGGACCCTATGCAAACAATTGAGGACTGGAGCGTCCGAGGACCGGTAGATGGTCGCTCCCTAGTGTGATGAGTGATTGACAACGTGGTGTGGACTGACTCTGGGCCGAGTATTACAGGTGCAGGTTGCGGCTTGACTCGTGTTGGTGCAGGTGAAGAGCGGGCGCGAAAGGTCTTAGCCTTGTGGGGCCTCCGAGGAGTGGAGAGACAAGTAGGCTCGGCAGAGTCTGCACGCGGGCTTTGCGACGGTTCACCACAAAATCGTCGGGTTACTTGGTTGAGCCACAAAACCAAGACCGGAGGCTTGGCAGGCGGAGACGGGATCCAGGCGTGCCGACAAGCTTCGATGCTAGAGGACACGCGGCGGGATCACAGGGCTTGCATCGGGAGGACGCGGACTGCAGCAAAGACGTGGCCGTCTGATGAAGAGGAGTGCTACTTGACCATATTGCCCCTGAGGGGGTTGTATCTTAGTTTTAAGTGCTAGGAGTAGTTTGGTCATTTGCCCAACCCAGAGGGACTCATATATATTGCTCTACGATTTCTGGGCAAACCATCCTTCTGGACTGCTTCTCATTTCCCTGCTCCATAGGTTTAGATTTTGCTTCACTGTTTTGTAGAGAATATGATCTCTGAGTGTATGGAAGCTTTCATGGTTGCGTCGATTTCCTTCTTGTAGCTCGTGTGATTTTCGTGTCTTTTTCGGGCTATTTTCATTGGATTTTTGTGCGCGGCTGGTTCCTCCGATTCTGAGGTGTTTGGGTTCGGATTTTCTTATGGGGATCATGGATAGATGCCTTGTGCATCTTTGTGCTTGATCTTGACCCCTCAAAATCCGAATTTGGCCTTGGATTTGAGTATTTCGGTTGGAACCCTAGCTTTTTGGTAGAGCTCAGTTGTGATTCGAGTCCTAGCGATTTGGTTGATTTGAGGCTTCAAGTTTTGGGGCATAGCATCCCCTAGGGACGCTTCACATCTCCCCCAAATCTTGTCTCAAGAGCTTAAGTCGTTTGGGAGATCCATGGACGGATAGGAGGAGTTGCTTTCGCGTTCTCGAGTTTGGGCTGCTCTGTCCACGCGCGGCGGACAGTCCGACAGGTGCTCGCGGACGGTCCGCGAGGAGCCGGCTGATCGGGTGTCTGTCGTGTTCTTTGCGTGTTCTTGCAAGCTCGTGTTTTGATCCGTCGAGTCAGGGGTTTTCAGTTGCAAGGTGTTTGGCGGACGGTCGGCGAGGAGGGTGCGGACAGTCCTTGGGCTGCGGATGGTCCGCGGCTATGCGGTGGACAGTCCATTTTTTGGGGTGTTCTACTGGAGGTTCGGCTGCTCTTTTCGGATGGTCCGCGTCGTACCTGTGGACAGTCTGCCTGAGCCCCGCGGACGGTCCGCCAAGTCCATGCGGACAGTCCGCCCCAGGCACTGCAGATTGGCTAAGTCCTTTGCTTCTTGAGTTGCGCTTCCGTGTTGCTTTGAGTTGGGGCTTGTTCCTAGGGTTGGTAGGTCCGTTGTGACTACGCGACCTTGGCAAGCTTGTGTGGGAATCCTAGGTTGTGATTTGGGCCATAGGTCGAGACCATCCTTCGGGAAGAATTTTTATCGGCTCCCATTCACTCCCCCCCCCCTCTCTGGTCACCTATTCGGTCCTTCAATTGGTATCAGAGCCGGTTACGGATCTTCGTGATTCTAACCAGTCTAAGATCCAAAGATGGCATACCAGGAACGGGGTTCGGGTCCTTCGCACTTTGATGGTAAGAACTACTAGATGTGGCAGAGGCGGATGGCTGCTTTCCTCCACGGCAAGGGTCAGATCCTTTGGGATGTTACGGTGAACACAGCTTATGTTCATCCAATTAACTTCCTAGCTCCTGGATCGAGGGATATGCACGACACCAACAACAAGGCGGTCGACTACTTGTTTCGTGCTCTGTGTCAATCCGAATTCGATCGGGTTCAGACAGAGGACTTGGCTTCTAGGATTTGGGAGCAGTTGAAGAACGCTCATGCTGGGAACGCTCAGGTTCAGGCTTGGTTGTTCGCGACCCACCGGAGAGAGTACGAGAACTTTACTCATCTCCCCGGTGAGTCTATTAATACCATGTTCCAGCGGTTCACTGTGATTGTGAACAACATGAGGGCTAATGTGGCCGCGCTCCCGAACGATGATCATGACAGGGCTGTGAAGCTCCTGCACTCTCTAGATCATACTGTGTGGAGTGAGAAGGTTGAGGCCATTCTTGAGTCGGAGAAGTATGAGACCCTCACGGTGGACGAGCTATTCTCCAAGCTCAAGTCATCCGAGGTGGACCGTGGGGTGCGAGCAAGGATCGAGAACCCGACTGACCCTCATAGTCTGGCTCTCGTTTCTGAACCAAGGACTAACGCTAACATGTCTTCGAGACAGTTCTCTTTGTCTTGTCTTGTCTTGTGTTAATGCCAGATGAGGAGTTCGATGTGCTGGGCGAGGAAGATCTTGTGTTGCTGAGCAGGCAGTTCTAGCGCATGTACACGAATCGGAAGAACGCTCGGAGGAGCTCGGGCATGTGCTAATGGTGCGGGAAGCACGGGCACTTTATCGCTGAGTGCCTGGAAGCCATGGAGGTCAAGCCCAAGCACAAGCACCGTCCGAGGACCGACCACAAGCACCGCTCGAGGGACGATCACCAGGGCAAGAACAAGTCCGAGCGGAGGACGAGGAGGAGTGGTGGTCACAAGAAGAAGGAGCGCGCGATGGTTGCTGAAGCAAGCGACATCGACTCAAGCTCCTGCTACTCTTCATCGAGTTCAAGTGATGAAGATGAGCACCGGCACAAGGGCAAGCGGTCAAGCAAGAACATCAACGGCATGTGCTTCGCCGCCCAAGGCTTTTGCATCATGGCACACAGCTCCGCAAGCAAGAAGAGCAACAAGGATGACTCAGACTCCGACTCCGAGGATGAGGTAAATAATGATCCATCCTTCTTGGTAGTGGAGAATGCTAGGTTGAATGAATTGCTTGACAACCGTGCTGATGTGCTTAGAAAGACTAACAAGGAGAAGAGGGAGTATAGGCCTTTGCTTGGAGAGGCTAAGGAGAAGGTGGTTGAGCTAGAGTCTTTGCTTGTTGATGCTAGGGCTCAAATAGATTCTCTTAAGTCTGCTCCTATTGTGACCAATGAGCCTGAATGCACTAATTGTTCCACTTTTCTTGGTGATTTGACTGTGCTTAAGGAAAAGTATGCCTCCAAGGTTGAGGAACTAGATGTGCTTAGGGTAGAGCTAGATGAGATGAAATCTAGGCCCTCCTTGCTTGGTTCTTGCACTTCTTGTCCTGTTTTGCATGAGAAGCTAGATGTTTCGCTTGCTTATGCTAGATCACTAGAGGCTAAGCTGAAAGCTCCTATTCCTACATCATGCTCTACTTGTGAAATAAATGTTGTGAAGAATTTGGAGCTTGCACACTATATTGATCGCTTGCAGGATGAGAAAGATGAGTTGAGGTAGATGATGGGTTGGTTGTCGGGTCATGAGCCTCAGCTGAGGATGATGATTGAGGCATAGAAGCGCTATGATGGGCAAGCACTTGGGTCGGATAAGGTTGGTGAGGGAAGTGGTGAGAAGGAGGAGAAGATTGGTGATATCATAGCTCCACCAAAAACCTTCCACAAAAATGCCTATGCTCCTAAACCTAACCCACTTAGGAACCAACTAGACACAACCCCAGATCCTCCCGTGTTTCCTCCACACACCGACAACTTCCAGAAACCCATCAAGTTCAAGAGTGACTTGGGGAATGAGTTCTTTGGGAAGAAGGGAGAGAAACTGAGTGAGGAGAAGTCAGAGCCCAAAGAGAGCCCAAAACCAAAGCCAAAACCAAAACCCTTCTATTGTGAGCATTGTGGGAGGGATGAGCACCTAGCTGAGTTTTGCTTCAGGAGGAAGCGTGAGGAGAGGTTTGCGAGGGAGATGGCAAACAAGGACAGGTACCGCCCTTCTCGTGGTGTGCCTGAGCCTAGGATGGTGCCAAGGGGCGAGGGTGTGGTGCGTACCATTTACCCTCGGGAGAGGCGTGAGTTTGTGCCTCGAGGTGAGCCACCACAGAGAGATGGTGGTAGGCGTGTTGGGTTTGGGCGTGGTGAGTTTGCTGGACGTTCCTTTGCTCGTGGCCAATACGAGTATGGGGGGAATGATCGCAGTTTTAGGTCTTAGAGGAGCTACAGGCCACAGTCTCCACCTCATGGTACGCGCAGTCTTCCAAGGGGACGTGTGGGTGTTCCACCTAGGAGAGATAGGATGGATTTTGCTAACCCCACTTTTGAGCAAATGGCACGACACTGGTTTGATTCATTTTGTACTAACCCCAGTGCTGAGTCGTTTGCTCACTCTCGCTCTCGTTTTTTATTTTCAGGCGGGAGGCTTGGAGGACTTTTGGTTGATCGACTCCGATTGCTCTCGACACATGACCGGAGATCGAAGGTGGTTCTCCAGCCTCACCCCAGTGATGACCAAAGAGTACATCACTTTTGGGGACAATGGGAAAGGTAGAGTGCTTTCAGTGGGCACGGTGAAGGTGAATGAGTCTGCGACTCTTAGGCGTGTTGCTCTTGTCAAGTCTTTGGGGTTCAATCTTCTTTCGGTTTCCCAACTTCTTGATGAGGGTTTTGAGGTCTGTTTCAAAACGGGCGCTTCTCGTGTCATGGATTCTCGAGGTGATCTTGTGTGCACGATCATCCCTGAGGGTCAGATTTTCAGAGCCGATTTTTCTCAGTGTGTCGGCTCTTCTCGTTGTTTGGTTGCTGGTGTTTCGGCGGAGCTTTGGAAATGGCATAGGAGACTAGGTCACTTGAGTTTTGACTTGTTGTCACGCTTGATTGGGCTAGGATTGGTCCGAGGATTGCCTAAGTTGAAATACCAAAAGGACTTGGTATGTGCTCTGTGTAGGCATGGTAAGATGGTCGCCACCTCTCACCCACCTCTGACATCCGTTATGACAAAGAGGCCATGCGAGTTGTTCCATATGGACTTGGTTGGTCCAGCTTGTGTATGCTCGACGGGTGGGAAACGGTATGTCCTGGTGATAGTGGACGACTATTCTCGCTATGATTGGGTCTTCTTTTTGGCTGAGAAGGGGGAGACGTTTGGTTTTGTCCGGGATCTAATCTTGAGGTTGAAGAATGAGAGGAACGGAGATGCTATTCGAGCTATTCGTAGCGTCAATGGCACTGAATTTAAAAACTCTCGTTTCGAAATCTTTTGTCGTGATTTGGGTCTCGAACATCAATTCTCTTCTCCCTATGTTGCTTGTCAGAATGGTGTGGTTGAGAGGAAAAATTGTTCCCTTTGTGAGATGGCTCGGATGATGCTCGATGAGCATAGGACTCCAAGGAGATATTGGGCTGAGGCGGTGAATATCGCGTGCCATTTTGGGAACCGGATTTTTCTTCGGGCCTTCTTGAACAAGACGTGCTATGAGCTCATGCACGGGCGAGCACCTAGAGTGAGCCGTTTCAGGGCTTTTGGTTGTCGGTGCTTTATTCTCAAGAGGGGTAGGCTTGATAAGTTTGAGTCAAGGTCTTCCGATGGGATCTTTTTGGGTTATGCGAGTCATTCTCGAGCATTCCGTGTGCTCAACCTTGATACTAACCTAGTCAAGAAAACTTGTGAGGTTACCTTCGACGAGACCCAGCCATGCAGTTCGTCTGTTTTTGAGTGTGCAGGTGACGACGAGATTGGCAAGAAGATCTTTGAGGACGAGGAGGATGATGCTGGAGAGGATGATGGTGATGATGGTGAAGCTCCAGCCGAGCATGTACCCCCTACTTCCACTACGACGACTACGGTGCAGGATGGCCCATCCCCTACACCGACTACGATCTAGCAAGATCAAGTGGAAGCTGCAGCTGAGGGGGAGGTTGTCTCCAGGCAAGAGGCACCGAGGAGCGTTCAAGTTGATCATCCTCCCTCAAGAATCATCGGCGACATCAATGAATGTACGACACGGTCAAGCTCCAGGAATGCTTCTCACTTTGCTCATTCGGCTTTTGTTGCTACCTTTGAGCCAAAAGACATTGGACACGCCCTCTCTGATCCTAATTGGGTGAACGCAATGCATGAGGAGTTAGAGAACTTTGAGAGAAACCAAGTTTGGGAGTTGGTAGAGCAAGCACCACATTGCAAACCTATCGGGACAAAATGGGTGTGGAACAACAAAGAGGGTGAGAATGGTGAGGTGGTGAGAAACAAATCGAGGTTGGTTGCTCAGGGCTATAGTCAGAAGGAGGGGATAGACTATGAGGAGACATTTGCTCCTGTAGCCCGTTTGGAGGCAATTAGGATCCTTCTAGCCTTTTCCGTGGCTAAATGGTTCAAATTGTACCAAATGGATGTGAAGAGTGCCTTCTTGAATGGGTTTTTGGAAGAAGAGGTTTATGTGAAGCAACCATCAGGCTTTGAGAGTGCTAAGTTTCCTCACCGGGTGTATAGGCTGAGGAAGCCGTTGTATGGGCTGAAACAAGCTCCCCATGCTTGGTATGGCCGTTTGAGGGGGTTCTTGTTCAGCAAGGGGTTTGAGATGGGCAAGGTTGATAAGACTCTTTTTCTCCTCAGGCAGGGTGATGATATCCTAATTGTTCAGGTGTACGTGGATGATATTGTCTTTGGCGGCTCGTCTCACTCTTTGGTTGCAAGGTTTACAGAGGACATGAGCAAAGAATTCGAGATGTCTATGATGGGAGAATTGCAGTTCTTTCTCGGGCTTAAGATCAAGCAGCCGAAGGAGGGAGCCTTTGTGCATCAAGCCAAGTACACGAAGGACATCCTCAAGAATTTCAAGATGGACGACTCGAAGCCCCTGTCGACACCGATGAGTACGACTACAGCGCTGGATGCGGACGAGGACGGAGAGCACGTGGACCAGAAGGAGTACCAGAGCATGATCGGCTCCCTCTTGTACTTGACGGCGACGAGGCTAGACATTCAGTTTTCTGTGTGTTTGTGCACTCGTTTTGAGGCGTCGCCGAGGACGTCACATCGGCAGGCCGTCAAGCGGATCTTCAGGTATCTTCGATACACTCCTGAGCTCGGTCTTTGGTACTCGGCGTCCTCTTCTCTTTCGCTTCTTGGGTTTTCTGATGCCGAGTTTGCGGGGTGTCGAGTCGATAGGAAGTCGACTTCGGGGACGTGCCAGTTTTTGGGTTCTTCACTTGTTTCTTGGTCTTCTCGCAAACAATCTAGTGTAGCTCAGTCTACCACAGAAGCCGAGTTTGTTGCTGCTGCTAGTTGTTGCTCCCAGCTGCTCTGGATCACATACACGCTGAGTGACTTTGGTGAGGAGTGTACCCATGTTCCTCTCATGTGTGATAGCACGAATGCCACTAGTGTTGCCAAAAACCCCGTGCTACACTCCAGAACCAAACATATAGAGGTGAGGTACCACTTCCTGAGAGACAATGTTGAGAAGGGAAACATAGACCTCATCCATGTACCAACCGAAAAACGGCTCGCCGATATCCTAACCAAGCCTTTGGACCAAGCTACATTTGCTCGTTTGCGAGGGGAGCTTGGGGTAGTTTTTCCTTTTTGAGCTTCAGTTGGGGGTTTGATGTACATATACATGTTGCATTTTCATTTATGTATCATATCATGTTTGCATCTTTAGAGATGTGCATCTCCTATATACTTTGATCACCATGATATGCTGGATATGAGATTATGACTTTGTTAAGTGATGCTCATGTGATGTATAGCGATGCTCTTTGTAGCTTTGGGATGTATATGCTTGTGGATGGCTTAATTTTGTGAAAATGATATATATGTTCCTCTCTTGTGAGTTGAATGCCTCTCATGTTCAAATTGTGTGCTTGTGGCTATATCTTGCTTAATTTGTGCTTGGAACCATGTTCTTTTCATTTGGGGTCAAAGACTCATCTATCATCATGAATGTTTAGCCTACATGCTACCTTGTGGAGAAGCCTAAGCTTCTTTTTGCCGCAAAGGCACTTCATGTACCATGCTTAATTTGTAAATCTTGAAATTGGTATATGAAATGCTTGTGCTTGAAAAATGTGCTTCCATGTCTTTTATGCTTTAAATTCCTTATCTTGGGTGCTAAACCGTTGCATAATGTTCACCAATGAGAAGTCTCATATTTAGAAGTGGACACATGGCTCGGTGGCTTTGACATGACATGAGATAGCTTGTAGGTGTTTGTGATGATCTTGTGATGAGAATTCGTGACCTTGCATGAAGTTTGTGGGTTATATGTTGTTTGTGCTCATTTTGACCATGCTTAGGTCCTATGCTCGTGAGAGGGAAATTTTGTGAAAAATGCTTCATTTTGTTCATAGCTATGTCACAAGTTTATATGTCCCTATCTATCTTGTTGGCGATGCTTGTACTAAATTTGTGGCTATCTTGCTTGTCTAAATCTCATTTTAGCATGTTGTAGTGCTCTTTGTCTATTTGAGAAGCACATGCTTGCATTTGTAGACTTGATTCATGCATTACCAACAAGGGGGAGAGATATTACCCAATTCTTGCTTTGGGAGGAAAGTACCCATTTCATGCATCCAGGGGGAGTTTTGCATCAAGTGGGAGAAAAATTGGGAGAAATGCATTTGTTCAGGGGGAGCTTGCATTCATGTGCTTTGGAGCTCTTTTTCGCCTGATTTTAGTTGTGCTCTTTTGCCGATGGTGTCGAGCCCTTTTGCCTAACCTTGAGGAGTCAGCAATTTTAGAGCATTTTATCTCGGTTGTGTCGAGCCGTTGCCCTTGTCTTAGGGGACCGAGGTTTTCCTCTTTCAAGTGATCTCATTTTGGCTTTTGTTTGGCTTTTGATCACTTGTTTCAGTTTTTCATTCGTTTCTTTTCTTTTTCTCTGAATTGGTTACTATGTGTGTTGTCAATGCACTCATTAAGGGGAAATTAAGGACTAGAGCATCCGAGGACCGGTGGATGGTCGCTCACTGGTGTGATGAGTGATTGACAATGTGGTGTGGACTGACTCTTGGCTGAGTATTGTAGGTGCAGGTTGTGGCTTGACTCGTGTTGGTGCAGGTGAAGAGCAGGCGCGAAAGGTCTTAGCCTTGCGGGGCCTCTGAGGAGTGGAGAGACAAGTAGGCTTGGCTCGATAGACCCGGTTGCCGAACGGGGTCACGTGCGGGCCGCATGGTGGCAAGAAAAGCAAGATGAAGTCGTGGGCAGGAGCCGGTGTAGGGTAGCGGCTCACGACCAAAGTCTGCACGTGGGGTTTGCGGCGGTTCACGACAAAATCGTCGGGTTACTTGGTTGAGCCACAAAACCAAGACCGGAGGCTCGGCGGGCGGAGACCGATCCGGGCGCGCCGAGAAGCTTCGATGTCAGAGGACACGCGGCGGGATCGCAGGGCTTGCGTCGGGAGGACGCGGACTGTGGCAAAGGCGTGGCCGTCTGATGAAGAGGAGTGCTACTTGACCATATTGCCCCTGAGGGGATTGTATCTTAGTTTTAAGCGCTAGGGGTAGCTTGGTCATTTGCCCAACCCAGAGGGACTCATATATATAGCTCTAGGGTTTCTGGGCAAATCATCCTTCAAGATTGCTTCTCATTTCCCTGCTCCATAGGTTTAGATTTTCTTCACCGTTTTGTAGAGAATCTGATCTCCGAGTGTATGGAAGCTTTCATGGTTGCGTCGATTTCCTTCTTGTAGCTCGTGTGATTTTCGTGTCTTTTTTGGGCTATTTTCATTGGATTTTTGTGCGCCGCTTGTTACTCCGATGCTGAGGTGTTTGGGTTCGGATTTTCTTGTAGGGATCATGGATAGATGCCTTGTGCATCTTTGTGTTGATCTTGACCCCTCAAACTCCGAATTTGGCCTTGGATTTGAGGATTTCGGTTGGAACCCTAGCTTTTTTGTAGAGCTCAGTTGCGATTCGATTCCCGGCGATTTGGTTGATTTGAGGCTTCAAGTTTTGGAACATAGCATCCCCTAGGGACGCTTCACATCTCCCCCAAATCTTGTCTCAAGAGCTTAAGTCATTTGGGAGATCCATGGACGGATAGGAGGAGTTGCTTTCACGTTCTCGAGTTCGGGCTACTCTGTCCGCGCGTGGCGGACAGTCTACCAGGTGCTCACGGACGGTCCGCGAGGAGCCGGCTGACTGGGTGTTCGTCGTGTTCTTCGCGTGTTCTTGCGAGCTCGTGCTTTGATCCGTCGAGTCAAGGGTTTTCAGTTGCAAGGTGTTTGGCGGACGGTCCGCGAGGAGGGTGCGGACAGTCCTTGGGCCGCGGACGGTCCGCGGGTAGGCGGTGGACAGTCTGTTTTTCAGGGTGTGCTACTGGAGGTTCGGGTGCTCTTTTCGGACGGTCCGCACCGTACCTGCGGACAGTCCGCCTGAGCCCCGCGGACGGTCCGCCCAGTCCATGCGGATAGTCCGCCCAGGCACTGCAGATTGGCTAAGTCCTTTAATTCTTGAGTTGCGCTTCCGTGTTGCTTTGAGTTGGGGCTTGTTCCTAGGGTTGGTAGGTCCGTTGTGACTACGCGACCTTGGCAAGCTTGTGTGGGAATCCTAGGTTGTGAATTCGGGGCATAGGCCGAGTTCATCCTTCGGGAAGAATTTTTATCGGCTCCCATTCACTCCCCCCCCCCTCTCTGGTCGCCTAATCGGTCCTTCAACAATGCAGATGCTCCTAAGCCAATTGGCCAGCTCAGGCGAGTTGTATCTGCATCAGCCAGTTCCATCGGCTGGGCAGCTGATCGGACAGATTCCACCTGTAACAGGTCAGTCAAATACATAAAGTTCTTCTGGAGCAAAGGCATCAGCAACACCAAATCCACAGTAAAGAACTTTGGAAGAATAACCAACAGAGACTCCATCAGCTGAAATGCAAGCGATAGAACAGATATCTGCTGAGTTGAAGTCTCATATGAAGGAAGAATTGATTGACCATCTTTCAGAGATGCTGCAGAAGCAATTTGGGATAAAACCTAAGCAGCAGATTTTCATGTACAGAACACCGTATGCATCTGGTTACGATCAGATACCTTTCCCTCCAAGATTCAGAGTACCAGACTCACCAAGTTCTCTGGGCAAGATGATACATCCACAATGGAGCATATCACTCGGTTCATCATACAGTGTGGAGAAGCAGGGAATGTTGATGCACTCAGGATACGGTTGTTCTCTTCATCTCTCTCAGGGCCAGCATTTTCATGATTCACCTCACTACCGGCCAACTCTATCATCAAGTGGTCCGATCTGGAACAGCAGTTCCATAATTATTTCTTCTCTGTCATTCATGAGATGAAGATTACTCATCTTACCAGACTCAAACAAAGGAATGATGAAATGGTTGCTGGATTCATTCAGAGGTTCAGGGAGGTCAGAAACAAATGTTATAGTCTGAATCTGGGAGACAAGCAACTGGCTCAATTGGCATTCCAAGGGCTCTTGCCAACCTTGAGGGAGAAATATGCATCACATGACTTCGAGAGTCTCAGTCAGTTAGTCTGTCGAATGAGTCAGGAAACTGCAAAATCCTACGAGCCTAGGAGGAACTTCCAAAAGAAGGTGTCTTATGTGGATTGCTCTGACTCTGATGATGAGGAAAATATGATAGGGCTTGCAGAGTGGGTCAAAGGCAAGAAGACAGTATCCTGCCCCTTTGGTAAGAAGGAATCAGAAAAATTCGGCTTTGATATCACTAAGGCCGATAAAATATTTGATTTGTTGCTTTAGCAAGGGCAGATCAAACTCTCCCAGTTCTATACCATACCATCTGCAGAAGAGCTCAAAAGGATGAAGTATTGCAAGTGGCACATTGCAACTTCGCACGACACCAATGATTGCAAGATCTTCAGACAACAGATTCAATCAGCTATTGAGCAAGGGAAACTCAAGTTTGAAACCACTACCAAAGCTGAAAAGCCGATGAAGATTGATTAGCACCCCTTCCCAACCAATACAGTTGAGGAGTCTAGCAAAGACGCGTCACGTGTTAAGTTGCCGACGTCGGAATCAGCTCAAAATAAATGAGTTGTTGATCCCAAGGTACAAGCAACCGCTGCCGATGTTAAAGGAAAAGGGTTGCTGCTTGAAGAAGAAGACCTGAAGCCACGCCGGCTTGTCACGTCCCAAATGCTGATCAACAAGTTCAGCGACAACAAGAGAAAGCAAGAGGGAGAGAAGAGTGGGCACGGCGTAATGAGGGACATTGGAGATGTCCGTTCTTCAAGTACTGTTGGGAAGAAGGAATCAAACTGCCGATGGCAGAAAATTGTCCAGAATGTAACAGGGCTTATAACAATAGCAGCTCATCCAAGAGGGTTTGCTTTATTGACAAAAGGCCTACAACTGGGGATCACCATGAATTCAGCAACCAACGGATCTCAGTTCATCAACGGCTGGGGGGCAAAGCCAGTGTCCACGATCGGCTGGGGGGCAAGGACAGTATTCATAATCAGCTGGGAGGCCAAGTCAATGAGAAGTCAAATAATCGGCTGGAGGAGATGGCCTATTCCTTGGTTCCTGATGAGGATATCATGTGCCGAGATCCTGAACGTCGACGCACCATGCAACTGGATGATGAAGGGACAATTCAGTCACACAAGAAGCCCAATCCACAATGGTGTCCAGATGGCTTGACCAAGTCTCAGAAAAGGAGAGTCCAGCGTCTACGATAGCTAGAACAGCAAGAAGAAGAAGAAAGACGTATGCTGGGTAAGAAGAAGGTTCGGTCTCAAGTATGGTGCCCTAAGCCTAAGGCTGATGATGGAAAAAACTGGAAACCAAAAGCTGACATAAACATGGCCTTCTGCCAAAAGAGTTCATGGCCCTAATTGATTCGGATGCATCCGATGAAGAGCTTGGCTCAATTAACACTGGAACCTACACAAGCTATCTTTGAGAAACCAGAAGACGAGAAAAGACAACATTTGAAGGCATTGTTTGTCAAGGGTTTTGTCAATGGGAAGTCAGTCACCAGGATGCTAGTAGATGGAGGAGCAGCAGTCAATCTGATGCCATACACCATGCTGCGCAAGATTGGGAAATCTGATGAAGATTTAACCCAAACCGATATGATGTTGGTGGACTTCAAGGCAACGTCTCTCCGGCTCAAGGTGCAATCTGCGTGGAGCTCACTATCTGATGAGTCTGGCCCAGGCAAGGATTGGATTATGGAAAGCAAGATGCACCGATTGCGCAGTTTAGCATCACACACCAGGTTAGACGACCCTCATGATCCGACTACGATGGGCAAACCCGAAGCGCCAATGCAATCGCTAAACTGCAACTTTGGTGGGCCCTCTCGGGGAAAGGCACAATCACCCCAAAAGACTAGTCTGATAGGGGAAGCGTGGCTCTCCCTTTTAAGGTGGCTTCCTCCTCCCAAGCTAAGCAAGGTGGGATAATGAGGCTCACACAGTCACCGCCCGACTACAACTGGGCCACGGCCCATATTGCGTCTTTGCCACCGGGTAATAGTGGAGGATGTCCTCATCATTCTCCCCTTCTTAACAAGGGCCCAGCTTTGATACCAAATGATGAGTCTGGCCCAGGCAAGGATTGGATTCTGGAAAGCATGATGCACCGATTGCGCAGTTTAGCATCACACACCAGGTTAGACGACCCGCACGATCCGAACTATGACGGGAAAACCCAAAGCGCCAATGCAATCACTGAACCGCAACTCTGGTGGGCCCTCTCGGGGAAAGGCCCAATCACCCCAAACGACTAGTCTGATAGGGTAAGGGTGGCTCTCCCTTTTAAGGTGGCTTCCTCCTCCCAAGCTAAGCAAGGTGGGATAATGAGGCTCACACGGTCGCCGCCCGACTACAACTTGGCCATGGCCCATATTGTGTCATTGCCAACGGGTAATAGTGGAGGATGTCCTCATCACCATCGGTAGTAAGACCCTTCCAACCGCCTTCTTTGTCATTAAAGGGAGGGGATCTTATAATCTACTGTTGGGTCGGGATTGGATACATGCCAATTGTTGCATACCATCCACAATGCACCAATGCATCATCCAATGGATCGGAGATTCAGTGGAGATGGTCCAAGGAGAAACCTCTTTAACGGTGGCAGCTACGGAAGCACAAGGATGGACTTATGATCGAGTGAGCTGCATATCAGGAAGAGCATGGGATACCAAGTATCTCAAGGTGTCCGATTTTGGGCTACAGCCGGTTCAAGTAGTCGGCTCTGATGACAAGATTTAATGGATCAATTCATTGAAGGCGAAGGAAAGCTTGGGCATGAAGCCACAATAGCCGATGGATTGGTTGCCCAAGTATAGAAGTGATTGTATAAGCCGATTGATATGTCGAGCCTGTCGGCCGATTGAACTTTCGAGTTGTAGCCGATTGAAAATGTAATCGCCTCCAGTAGCATAGCCGATGTCTGTAAAGAATCGCCTTTAGTACAAAATGTAAAAAACTGATGTACAATCAAAATATTCGGTTCTTCCAGAACATGGCCGATACACATATCGCCCATAGAATAAAATGAATGTATTTTCATTTCCTCTGTTTCGAATTACAACAATGATATTACAACTCAGATCTCAATATTACATGCATTTTCAAGAAGTTACAAGAGATGCACTGTCCTATCTCTAGTATGATGAGGATATTGAATCGATGAATAAGAGAAGGACGCCGCGAAGAGGATAAGAAAGACTAAGATCTTAACCGGATTCCGTGAATCTTCCGCCGAAAGGAGTCCGAGTTGATGACCAAGATGGCCGTTCCTTTGGCTTGCTCCTCCGCTGATAAATGTGTAGCAAGACACCTACGTCGCTTCTTCCCCTAAAGCCAGCAAATCCAAATTTTTCATAAGGATTCTTCTAGCTATACTGCATCCTGGTTTTTCAAGAGGGGACAAAGAGGAAGAGGGGTTACTACACTACTTCACAAGAATTCATCTAGCTATGAAAGGGAGAGAAGAAAAGGAGGCAGTCATACAACAAGAGTCTATGATCTATCAGATTTGGTTGCGCCATGGTTGATGAATGTGAGTTTTCTCTATCAAGCTTCAAGCCTATTTATAACCCTAGATGGCAGAAGAGATAACTACAAGAGGGAATTGAAAAAGGTAAAATAAAGGGCATCCGATGCAGTCAAAGTAGGAACAGTTTCCCCATGAAAGCCTCAGACTGAACGATGGACAATCATGCAGTGATACGTTTCCCGAAAATCAGGAACCAGCTTTGAAGGTGGATTGAATAACAATGAATGGCCCCACTCTGTACCCCAGAAGAGGAGGTTTTCAGGATCCTTCTCTCTCAACATTCTTAGCAACCACGACATGTTTTAATGCATCATCTAGATGCAAGAATACTTCAAGAAGAAACTTATCAAGGAATGGGGATAATTGCATCTTCCTGGAAGCACTCTAAAAGAGGCATACCTCTTATTCCTAATGGAGGCCGATCTAGTTCATAATCAGAAGGTTATGGTGCCCCATGAGAAGCGAGTTGCATTTTTATAGCAAAGAGTCGAACCAGATCACAAAAGGCACCTACAGGCATATGTAGGAAGCTATCACTAGGAAATAGTACATTCAGATCCATCAATGCCAATAAAAGGATAATGATTTTATTGATAAATAGGCCGATTGCATCGGCTGATAGTACATCAAGGCTTAAAGAAGACTCTTTGCCTTATCTAACTCTGCTCTAACTCAGACTATTTCTTCATCTACGTGATCTAGTTGCTGAAGAAGAGCAGCCCTCCTGGCTTCAAGAACTTCCAGCTTCTTCTCGTCGTTTGCGATCACAAGGCGAAGACTCCCGTTCTTGCCTGGACGTTTGGGTTGGTTGATTTGTCCCAAAGGCATTGATGTTCGACACAATCCTTTCCACGGTTTCGCGATTTGGAGACTGGAGAAGAGATAGGGAAACGTCAAAAAGGAGATCAGAGAAGCAGAAAAGTAAAGAAAAAAACCAACCTGATTCACAAAGGAGGAAGAGGAAGAGGAAGAGGAAGCCATCGCAAAAAGAAGTACAGTTCAAAGGGCAAAAGAGATCTTGCATCTTATAAAGACCGATTAAAACGTTCGGTCAAAACAATAAATGCAAAGCGTTGGGAGTTGGCCAGTAAAGGTCAGTTATAGCCTAAAACTTACAATATTCAGAGAAAGATTAAACTATGCCTAGATGGTATATGGCATTAATGAGATTCAGGCGCAGCTGGTCGGCCGCTTCTATCTCCTGACGATCAGCATTGGCCGAACCAGGAATCGGCTGCTCTTGTTCACGGAGAACTTGGGCTCGGCGTGTAATAGAATCCCTCTGCTCTCGCATGGTAGCATTGGTGCTCAGAAGATCCATGAGCTTCTGCTCTTCAGCTGCTAAGTCTTGCTCAACCTGACCTAGCTCTTTCATCAGTTCAGCACGACGTCTCTTTAGACAATCGATGTTGTTGACGATATCAGAATGGGAAGAAGCTAGAAATTCAATCCTGCCATCAAGATCGGCCATACTGCTATCTAGAGTCTCCCTGTCTTGAGTAAGTTACTCCTGGCGCTTCCTTTCATCCAGCCGATCTTGGGCTTCTTGGACTACAAGCTACCGATTTTCAATAAAAGCAACTTGAAGCATCTTCGACTTGAGATCTCTGGGCAACTGGCTTTGAATCTGCTTGAAGATACTCCCGATCGGTTCAGCATCTTGTATAAGTTGGCGAATGTCTAGGTTCTGTAATGGAAGCACCTCAACGAGCTTAGCTTTCACATCATCTGGAAGAAGAGTGGCCAATGTACTCTAAACAACGAGAAGCAAACTTGGCGGAACCTGCAAGGAAAAGTGGAAATCAGTATGATAACTAAAAGGAAGGATAGTTCAAGGAGCTTACCTCTGCAGCAAAAGAGGTTGCTTGTGCTTGAATGATCGGATTTTCAGTCGATTCTGGTCCAGGAACTTCAATAATCAGTAATTGTGGTTGATCATCAGTTGTTTGTTGAGGATCATTCAGAGATCCATCTTGGGTTTCAACCAATGTGTCATCAGCATCCTGAATAGAAAACAAGAACATAAAGATAGACAAAAAGGCCAGGAATAAGCAAAGGGTTTTTATTACCTCAGTTGGAGATGTCTCAATCTGAGAAGCAGTTGGATTCTGGGTCTCATTCTCTACACCATGGTCTAATTCAGGTTGCTCGGATGACCCAGCCAGAGTGTCACCAACTGGAACTTCTTGAATTGGCTCCAATATTGCACCTTGACCAGAACCAGCAGCACTAGTTTGTGTTGATTGACTTGTCAAACCCGAAGACTAGACAAAAAACAAGTCGATCAGTTAGAGTGCAAAAGGAAGAAGAAAGGCTAAAGAAAGTCAGTACCTCGAAAGCACCCGCCAGTACTCCAGCCATATCAGGGATATTAACAACCACAGTGTCAATCTTTTTCTTTGTTCTGCGGCTGAGAACTTTGCTAGTCACGCTTTTTCTCCTAAGGGTCGACAAAAGTGGGTTGTTTGGAGCAGGATTGGTCTTGGGGGCCTGCATGACTGAAGAGATTGGGGGAGCTTTGTAGCCGATGTATGGTGTAGGCATCGGTGGCCAATAATTAATCGGCTTGCCACTCTTGCTTCTAGCAGGTGGTTCAGAAGTATCAGGCTGAAGAAAAGGGGAGCAGTCAGAACATATTAAGGATACACGAAACAATCAAGCGAGAGAATACCTCGTCAATCGATGCCTTATACATGGGATCTAGCTTCTCGCAGTAAAGTCTTGGGGACACACAGAAAAGATGATCACACCATTCTTCCCACTAGACATTGAAAAGAGGAGAAGCAAAACCAGAAAATTTTCAGGAGTCAAGATCAATAGTGGAAGAATCATGGATCAGATCCAGGAGACGTTGATAATGAGTACCGCTAGGAATGACCTCCCGCGGTTTGATCAAGTTAGAAAAGTAAAGACCAATCGGCAACTGGCCAAACCCCAGCTGACGAGCACTCACTGAAGGATTATAAAATTCATAGGTGGTCGATTGATCTTTCCCAAAAACACAGGATGGAAGAAATCCTGGTTTCATCATTTCCACGAAGATAATTCTGTTCTCATCATCTTTGTGGATGTCATCAAAGCTGAATACGGTCTCAAAGGTAGTATAATGATCTTCATATGCAAACCAGATGATGGACTCTGGAGTAAAGCCGAGATAAAAACTCCTGAAATGCTCTGCTATGCGGGATGGAGTCCTCTTATGTCCTTGGAAGGCAGAGACTGCTTCCCCAAAATTCATGCATCAATGCTTTACAACCGGGACGCCGTCTAGCTGATCTCCTGGAAAGGACATATCAAAGATATTTTGCTCCAGCTTATCTCGAAGATGAAGGTTCAGCCACATGTTAATAAACCACCAGGGACCTTCTGGGGTGCCTATTGGGGAGTTGGTTGACAAACTAACTGCTACTTGATGGAGGAGATTATATACCGCACCCAGGAGATATTTGCCAAGAGGGATATAAGAACCAGCGGCCAATTGTTCAGCTACAATCTGATAATTGGAAGTAGGGTCAAAAGATTTGCCACAAAAGACAAATTTCTCAAGCCACATGTTCAGAAAAGCAACATGTTCTCTGTATTCACGGTGCCTTCCTTCATATGCTCCGTAATATAGCCAGACCAGCCACCCACGTTCTTGGTCTTCAGATGGTGAGAAGGTTTATCATTCCGGCGACCGAAGAGGACATCCGAGGAAGAGACGTCCAAACCGGTCAGCAGAAGAACATCGGCCAGAGTTGGAGTCATCAGCCCATGACCAAATAGAAAAGCATTGAGTGCGTCAGACCAGAAATAAGATGCAGCTATCAAAAGAGATTCATTCCGAGGCATTTCAGACAAGGACAGGGTGATGCATTGACTAATTTTGTATTGCTCCCAGAAATCTCTGTTCTTCGCAGACACTCTACGATACCAATTTCTCCATCCCTTGTTATAACCTGTCCAAGACCTGAAACAGCCATCCCAATCGACCAAATCTAAGGAATCATTCTTAAAAGGGATTCGGCCGGTTTCAAAGTTAATCATCTTAGTGGGGTCAACATCACCCATTGGACCAAGAAAAACAAGCCTGGGCTTGTCATCGACAGGGATAGTGAGATTGGATCTAAGTTCCTGGAAAATAGATAAAAGGAATCTGGACTTCAGACAAAGCAGGGCAGCGACATTGAGGAACGAACAAAAGCATGGGGGCAAAGAAATACCGAAGGAACTGAAGAGAGACACGCCTTCAGATGTGCAGGAGGAGGATGAGAACCTCCAACAGAGCTTGAAGAAGCCATGAATCAGCAAGAACTCTAGAGCTTAGGGTTCGTCACCAGGATGCTTGAGCTGTTGGAGCAACGGGATTCAAGGGGAAAAGGAGTTGAAGCAGTTGTATTTATGGACCCTTTGAGATTGATTCCCCAGCCGTCTTCGAATCAAGAAAGATATCGAATTCGAGTAAATTTCGGAGCAAAAGATTATTTACTCCGAAACTGGGGGGGCATGTGTTGACACCGTTTTTTGGAAAAACAGGTCAAAAGAGATAAAAAGGAGCAGCCGATTAGGAAGCAATGCAATCGGCTGATTGAAGAGAAAACAGGGTGGTCAAACAGAACTTGCCGATGGTCAAGAGGGTCTAACCTTGTCTATCGATGGACTGGCGGGTTAAAACGATCGGCCGATGGTCAACCGGGAATCAGCCGATGGAAAGGAGAAGGCGGAAGTCAAGAAGATACGCCAAAGGCAAGACACGACGGAGGCGGGTCAGTCTATGATTGACAACGGGTCAAGAGTCAGTTTTAGGAGAATATGACTCTTGCATGAGTCTTTTTTCTATTTTTTGTAGTGTTTGTTTTATTTAGACGCAAGTAAGCAGTACCGTAATTGGCTAGGAGTCGGGTTATCCTCAGGACATAAATAGTGACCCTGCGTGGTCGGAAAAAATTGTACACACCAATATCAAACAAACCGCCTCTGGGCAAACCCTTTACAATTTACAGCATCTACTTTATAGCATCTACTTTCGACGACTTCGCCATTGCGTTTTTCTTTTTTCTCCAACGTCGTCCTTCAAGTTCGTTGGGCTGCATCGATCGATCTCTGGCAAGCTTGTGAGTACCGTTTTACCGAATAATCCTAGGCTTTAACCTCTGGGCGCATCGCTGAGGTTTCGTCTAGTTCTTTATTCACCCTTTATCGATATTAGCTAGATCTACAAGTTTTCGTACGAATTCTTGTAGTTTTTAGCTTTTATCATCAATTTATCCCACTCGATCTAGATCCTATCGGCTTCTAACACTACAGTGGATTCGGACCTATTCGAGTGCTGATGTCACGATCGGTCGTGTATCCACGTTCTCGCGCCTCGGTCGCTCTCGAGCCGGCCGATCCCGTTTCTCTGTATCGGCTGATTGGCTGGTACACGTGTCACTAAAGGCCCATCGGTTCTCTAGCCGATCCGTAATATTTTCCATTGTCAATCAATAGGTCAGATTGGCTGGCACACCTCACTACAGACCGGGGAGTCACGTGTGTCGCGCGCGGAGGTGACGTCCTATTTTTGCGTCAATAAGGATTCCTAAAGATAGCACTATAGATGAGATTAAAAGTCAATCTCTAGATAGAACTTGGCTTAGGGTACTGATAGCCCTGACTTAACAGGCGCCTCTGGTACGCGGATCTATGTGGAAGCAGCTCTGACTATATCCAGCTGTGGAGGATCAACGAGGGCTAGAAGGGCTATCACCACCTCCTGGACTGCCTCTACCTAACCTTGGGATAAGCCGAACAAATGATAACCGGTAGTGTGTCACAACGTCCACACTGTGGTTATTACCGTAGCCAACGTACTATGGCACTCTGTACTAATAGAACTATGACCACGGAAGGGAACTGATCTCACTCACTATAGGTACTAATAGCTTATACTAAAGGCATACGAGAGAGCACTCGGTCTCGTACTATGCTTCTAATGTATACGAACGACTTGCAGCAGACGAACGCATAAACCCAGGATCTACGTATTAGCAGAGGAAAAAGGCTACTCATGCGACCTAGCATAGACTACAAGAAAGGAATCACGAACACACTTTATTCTAATCAGAGCATGCAAGCATATCCACTTTATTCTAAATGACGAACATGCATACAAATGGATATGAGCACTTTTGAACCTATGCTACAAGATCGAAAGGTTGTGTTCGCGAAGAACACGAGCCTCAAAATCAAGAACAAGCGTAGAACACAAGAACATATCAGCTATGCATGAATGCTACTTTAGTCTAAATAGAAAATGCAAAAATACTCACTTTACTCTATTTGAAGAATGAAGCATCCATAGAGATACAACTCTCTCTCTCTCTCCTACTCTAATGTACCAACGAGAGGCCTCTCCTTTGAAGGGAAGCTCTCATCCTTGTGTGAGATGGTGTGTCTCATAATGAGCCCCATCCCCATCTATTTATAGGCCTAAGGGAGGTAGGAGGAGCCCCCAAGGCTGCCATGGGCGCCACCTATAGGGTGATGACACGTGGCGCTGAGGAGTGGGGGCCAAGTTGCTGTATCTTGCGTGAGGAGCTTGAGGCGGCTTCCTTCCTACGTAAGCTACTGAATCTTGCGGTGTAAGCTTCTGGGAAGCTACTCATTGCAGCCACACTTGTGCATGCGCCCCATGCTGCTGATGTGGTGTGGACCTGCGCCAGGTGTGGGCCTCGCTCGTGGGTCCTGCGTGACGAGGTGTGGGCCCCCGGTGACGTCATCTATCCTTTGTTTATTTATTTCATATCTTTCTCATACGGACTCCGATGTAGACAAATAATATATCCGTTTCGATCCTCTCGATGAGCCCGTCGCAATGATGATGTCTAAATTGGCATTTGAGGTTATTTATGATGACATCCTATATAAGCCATTAGATCAGTTGCTCACAACTGTACCATTTAGCACGTATTTCAGTGTGTCCTGCAACAAAAGCTATGAACACCAACACTTGTGGAACTTGTCAGTACAAAGCCCTATTCTAGTGTTAATGATCACTTTTCATTTATTTAATGCAGAAGTTGACGGCATAAAAGTGGCACTTAAGAGCCGTCAACAGTAGGCAGCATGGCTGGTTTGATGCTTAAAAAAGAGAAGAAAACTAGATCATGGTCGTGGATCGAACATAGTGTAGAGACACCTAGATCTCCTAGCATAGCTGCAAGGAGTCTGGCAGGGTCGACCTCTAGGAGGCCTTGTAGGCGTGCCGACCTCAAAAAGGCCTCGAATCAGAAGTGCCCAGTATCCGGGGATGTCTGGCAGGGTCGTCAAACGCACATCCTTTGTAGAGCTTTTCATTCTTATCGTAGTCGAATTTGTGATGTCCATAACAGTTGGTGATGAAGCCATATAAATATGTTGGTCTTGAACGAATGGAGTGTAGAGACACCCAGATGTCATGCATAGCTGCAAATAGTCTGGCAGAGCCACCCAAGGCATGCCGACCTCAGGAAGGTCTCAAGTCGGTAGCGCCCAAGCATCGGGGAATACTTGGCGGGTCCATTAGGCGCGCACCCCCACAGAGAGGCTGGGCTATAAGAGCACACCGACCTCAGGAAGGTCACGCATCCAAGGCGCCCAACTAGGTTGGCAGACCCGTAACCATACCGAGGTATTAAAAGACCTAGGTATTAAGGCACGGCGACCTCAAGGAGGTTGTTTTGGTGCCCAGACGACCAGCATAGCTGCCACTCATCCGGCAGAGCCATGGTACAAAGGTATTGGTGACCTAAGTAGCGGGCACACCGACCTCGGGGGCCCGACGAAATTGTAGTCTTAATGGATCTGGACTCCAGGTGCCCAGACGGATCTGGCAGAGCAGCGAGGCACGCCTACCCCAGAAGGCCTTCAATCGAACCTATGACCATTCTGCTCAGGAAACAGAAATATAGGCTGATTGGAATAAGTCCGTTTACATGCAGAGCCATAGCGGGTGCACCAAGATGCAGAGCCTAGTGGGTGCATTCAATCGTCGTCGTCGTCCATAGATGTAGCAAGGCGCAGGGCCATCTGACGCAGAGTCAGCCTTATCGCCTCGTAGACTACAGGATCACGGGTCAACAGTGGTCGAAGATTCCCTTGCCACCTAGAAAAAGACAATTGTACCTCCTGACCACAGGCGCACTGTAGCCATGTGACACTGCAGCGGCCTCAGGCATCATTGATGCAGTAGCGACAAGTTTGTCGCGAGGTAGGTAGGAAAAAAATCTCGCTTTTATTTCTCCGCATGCGCACAGTGCTCCATGGTCACGAGGTAATAGTGCGTAGGGCTCCTCTGGCCATAGCCAAGTCCTGGCTCTCGCTATAAATAGCGGCATAAGGTTAGGGGCAAGCACCGAGCATTATTGAGCTATGAAGCCGCAGAGTGGAATTCCGGTCATGCCATGGTCATGCAACCGTCCACCAGAGCATAGAATGCAAAAATTAGAAGCTTAGAGCTAGAAGAATACTAGTAAAGCATGGGAGTCGCCACCAATCTCTATGCCTTCCCCCAGCGAGGAATCCAAGAGAGTTTGGAGGTGATGCTGTAGAGGCTCGAGGTGACGCTGCAGGTTCTTGGTGAGTAGTAGATGCTCGTCGAGGGCTTGCGGCACCCTCCACCGGGGAAGACTGTGTCAGCATTCCATAGTCAGGCACAAAGCATGACCTGTTAGGCGCAGCGTCATGTGGAAGTTCACCGCGAGGCCGCCATTGGGGATCTGAAGCTAGAAGAATTCTTGCGATGTGCTCTGCTGTAGCAGAGAACATGGAAAAGATTGCTTTAGGTAGATCAGGTCTTCAAATATGTTTGTATCTTGTAACTTGTGCTAGATCCAGGTAGGTCGCAGGCGACCTGTGTACCTGGGGGGCACACATGTAAAGTTCACTCTCTTCTGTCATGTAACGGTTGACTTGAAGAATATGATCCTCAAAGACCTAATGTTTCGTCATGCAGGGGCTTACCGACCTCAAGGAGGTCAGTTGTATTATCAGGTCGGCCTGATATTGTAGTTGTATTTATGACCTAAACGCTGGGCATTAGGTCGCTGATATATCCGTTAGGCTTAGAGCCGTTGGAGCAAAATCCGGCAAGATCGTCTCGCGCGAAATAAGCGGCACAGAGCCGTTGCCACGGAGCCGTTGCGGCGGTAGATCCGCAACGGGCATCCGCCACAGGGCCCATTGTTGACGGCTGTTAAGTGCTTACTTTAGCCATCAATATACTCATAAATAAAGGAGCAAAAGGCATTTCTTACACGCATTTAGTTAAGAATAATGTAGTTCCACTTGTCCTTGGAGCTTTTGTGATTGCAGGTAAAATAAGCATAAAAGAAGTGACAACTCACCTTCTATGGTCCATGCCACGTCACCTCAGCCAAGGAGGGGCTGCCACCTAGGATCCCATGCATGCAAGCCATGTCACCAATCCAAGGGAAGCAACCCCGACGAATCAAAGGGCGACACGTGGATGTCACATGGATTGAAGGGCCCACGGGCAGGCAAACCGCCTCAAACTCGGGTGGACACCGGGAACCGACCATAGGATCCACAGGACAGACACCACGCGAAAGCACAGGCCGAGGTGGGCCCACAAGGGGTCAGCCGACCCCACAGGTCGGCCGAACCGACCTTGTGTCGGCTCATCCTGGCCTTCCATGTGGTGTCTCCTGGTTGGCTCCTAGTCCACTCCCAGGGTGCTCACGCCATTCTCCCGAAGTTGTCCAAGGCCTATAAATAGAAGGGATGGGACTCATTTCTTACCCAACTCACTTTCCAACTCCTCTCTCACTTTTGGTTTCCAAGGCTAGGAGGTAGGCTAGGGTAGCTCTACTTCAGGTTCCAAGTATACTTTGGGGTCTAGGTATGAGTTCTCTTGTATCTTTATTTTATTGTATGACTTTGATCTACTTCAGTTATTCAGCTATTTCATATAAAGTAGTGTTACCATATATGGGTGATTCGTTCATGTGTTCTTCGTTCATTCATCATTTAGAGGCTCCTGTTCTTGATGAACAAGGCATTTCGATCCACTTGACGGATGATGTACTCATGTCTTCGTTGTCTGTTCATAAGTTAGAGGCTCGTGTTCTTCACGAACACGACCCTTTGATCCTGTTGAATAGACATAGTAGAATACGAATCTGTTTGTATGACTAGCCTAGTTTGATCCAGTTAGATCATGTGTTTGTGTTGTATGAAGTTCGAGTTCAACCTACGGTACTCGGTGTAAGTGGCCAGTTATTTGGTGGCACTAAACTGGGTCACAATAGCCCGGGCCGGTCAGTGTCTAGTTAACAACGCAAGCATGGTGCTTGGGTTGAGTAGTTGTGTTGCATATGAGCGTGCCCCACGGATTGATAGAGGTAGGCCGCGGTAGTGACAGCCGTTGGACCCTATGTACTCCTCAACGTTCGGGTACGCTGTAGGAGTCTAAAATCTAACAACTCACGTCGTGCGGTAGCGACGCGGGCGGTTAGCTCCCCGTTTGTGCCTGGGTGCTGAGCTAATATTCGTACAATGCTTATGTGACTGACTGGTGTCTACTGACTTTATATGTTTAGTACCTTAGAACCTAGAGCTAACTCGTATGTTGCCTCCTAAGCCGTAGTGTACCATACAGAGAACGAGTTCAAGTGTGTTCACACTACCCTATCCTTATCATATCTTACCCCTGTGTTTGGGACCTGACTTATTCTCGTCATGATTTATACTCATTGCAATAGTGTTGCACATGTTAATCCGACCATTCCTTCCTTGGATTTGATACCCTGTGGAATACTCCTTTGGGGAAATGCTATAATGGTATATCCGTGCGCTTGCGGATTCTTTGTAAACGTTAGGATTACCATCGGAACATTTCTGGCATCGATGCTAGGAACTCACAAACTTAGCAAAGATGTTAAGGAATGTCGATAAACATTTCTGGTGCCATTGCTGGGGATACAAACCTAGTGATGACGTTAAGAAATGTCAACACCCATATAAATACGGCCGAGGGAATGGGTGTTGACTCCCCCCCTCGTTGTCTTCTTCCTTTCACCACCGCCGGTACTCCCCGCGCCATAGCTGTCGCGCTCGCACATCCACGCTACCGCAACTAGAGCTTGAGCTCACCGTTGTTGGCAGCAATCCGCCCACCATCACCACGAGCAGTGCTCGGCACCGCTCCGCATGCACGTGAAAACCCTAGTGACATTTAGATCCAAACCCGTAGATTCTGAAGAAATGGCGGTCGCAACTTCCCAGATCCCCACTCCAGAGACAGTCTGGGATCCCTCGGAGATGACCGAAGAGAAGATTCAGGCGTTGGTGGACCGCGGGCTGTTGAGGCCCAAGCCAGAGGTGGAGTGGAAGGCACCGGCCAGCGAAGAGTTCCCGACAGAGGAGGACAAGGAGCAGGTCGTCTTCGCATCTTACTTCGAGCATGGGTTCAGTGTACCCGCTGGCGACTTCTTTAAAGGGCTCCTCTACTACTACAAGCTAGAGCTAATACACCTCGTCCCCAATTCCATCACTGTAGTCTCTTTCTTCATTCACCTCTGTGAGGCATCTATGGGGATACCGCCATACTTCTTGTTGTGGCGGTACTTCTTCGCCGGCAAGAAGACCGGCAAGTCCACCGGTGTCGTGGGCTCAATCATGTTCTGCTTACGATCAAGTCGTAAGACAGAATTCATCGACATGGAGCTACCGAACAGCAACAACAGGTGGAGGTCCGAGTGGTTCTACATCGCCGACCAGAAGCCTGTGCTCTCGAAGCGAACTGGGCACAGGCCCGAGAAGATCACAGAGTGGGATATGCCCCTCTCCTCTCGCGATACGGAAGACCTCAAGGGCTGCTGACCATCCTCACCGACCTCAAGAAGGCAGGTCTTACAGGAAGCACGGTGGCGATGTCATTTAGTCCATGTCTGATTCAGCCGATCAAGGATCGGGTGCATCCGATCCACGAGTACTGGGGTCAGTCAGACCCTACTCGTGAGGCAAACCGCAAGGTCTCCAGGGACGAGATGGTGGCTAGGGTCACTCAACTTTACACCGAGCGGATCCGCAACAAGAGGTGCCCAAAGGCACACTCGCTGAACTGTCCAGCTGATCTAGTAAGTCCTGAGACTTTTAACTCTTCGATGTCTTTACTTTCTCTCAGACTTGGTGTTTGTCTTTTGCAGGAATCTGAAATGCAATAATGGTGCCCTACACCTCTACCTAGTGGCGAGGAGCCACGTCGAAAATTGAGGTCGGAGGACTACCAACCTCCAGCAGCTGGGCTGCTGGAGAATGACTTGTCTGACTCGTCGGTGGGGGCTGACGAAGATAGCGACCAGGAGGTCGGGGGCGACATGACGAGCCGGCATGTAGCAGTGGGTACTGCAAAGTCAGCACGTCGAACAAGGGCGACGGCTGCGAAGGTCTCAAAGTCGAAGGCCAACGCGGCGAAGGTCGAGGCAGCGAAGACCGCAAAGCTCGAGGCCGAGAAGAAGAAGAGGAATAGGAAGGCAGACCCCACCCCGACGGCGGAGGACGTCGAGGAGAAGGATGAAGTCGTGGACTCGCTGTCGGGCGAGGACAATCTTGTGGCACCACGGTCACCAAGTCCCGTGACCAAGAGGCAGTGGGAGGTAGAAATGAAGACAACAGAGGAATACCTCCACCGCATAAGAGAGGCCCAACTGGCGAAGGCCGGTATTCAGGCCAAGATGCCTACGAAGGTGCCAAGTCGGCCTTTGAAGCCGAAGGCTCGTGTGTGAGAGCTTGTGTGGTTCGAGGACCGGTGGATGGTTGCTTCCTAGTGTGATGAGTGATTGACAACGTTGTGTGGACTGGCTCTTGGCTAAGTATTGCAGGTGCAGGTTGCGGCTTGACTGGTGTTGGTGCAGGTGAAGAACAAGCGCGAAAGGTCGTTGCCGGTGAGGCCTCCAGGTGTGGAGAAGACAAGTAGGCTTGGTTCGAGGGACCTGGTGGCCAGCGGGGTCAAGTGCGGGCCGCATGGTGGCAAGAACAGCAAGATGAAGTCGTGGACAGTTCCTTGGTTGAGCCTCAAAACCAAGGTCGAGCTGAAACTTAGTGGGAGCCAAGTCATGAGTGGTGATTGGCGGAGGCTACACCAAGTTCGCAGGGTTTGTAGTGGTTCACCAGAAAACCACTGGGTTGCTTGGCCGAGCCACAAAGCCAAGGCCGAAGACTCGGTGTGGTTGTCAGGCCAAAACCGGTCTGACCGGTTGGTGAAACCGGTCTGACCGGTTTGGGGTCACAGGGCACCGAAGTGTTTCGAATTGGAGGACACGCGTCGGGATCGTAAGGCTTGTGTTGAGGCTAAGCGAAGTGCGGTCGCTGGGCATCCGTCCGATGGTGCTACGACGAAAGTTTCCCAAAGTGCCCTTCAGGGGCGTGTATCCTAGTTTATGTAATAGGGGTAGTTTCGTCTTTCGGTTGCCTCCATATAAACTAAGTAGAGAGAGGATGGCAGCCATCTCTTGGAACCCTAGCTCATTTGGTTTTGCTATTTTCCTTCCTATTTTCGTTCGGATTTTCATAGGACTAACTTGAGAGCTTCATTGTGAGATCTTTAGAGAGGGATGGATGATCGGGAGGCAAGCTAGACCTTGTATGAATCTTTCTTGGTATGTGTAGAAGATTCGGCGTGATTCCTCAAGGCTTTTGTTCTCTTTCCTGTTTTTCCTTTTTGGTGATTTTCGGAGCCTTTTCTTGGCGATTTTCGTGGAGGGATTTTGAGGGCATTTCTTTGTGTGATTTGTTGTGGGAGTCACACATGAGGACCTTGTGCCTCTTTTCTTGGTGATCTTGCCCCTCCAAACCCGTGGAAAGCTCTCCGATTCGGTGGTTTTTGGTCGAGCCTGAGTTCTTGAGGTTGAGCCACGAGATTTGCGATTCCCCCTGATTGAGAGCGTTTTGGTGGAATTCCTCTGAGGGAGAGGTCGTCCATGAGGTGACCCAGGCATCCCCAAAGTTTCGCTGCAATCCGTTGGGTGAATCGGGAGATTGATTGGTTGAAAGGTTGAGTTTGGCCCGTGGTTTGAGTTCTTCCCGTGCTATCCTGGAAAAACCGGTCTGACCAGTTTGGTCAACGCCTTGGCCAAGGTGTGTTTTTGGGGAGATCTTCTGGGAACAAGTTTCCTTATGGTAGAAGAAGCTCTGGTCCAAGTTTCGTCAAGTTTCGAGTTCGTTTGCTCTAGTTTTGGGTCTTTGAGTTGGAACTCCCTGGGCGAACCAGGTCTGACCAGTTTGGGAAAGAGGTCTGACCGGTTTTGGTGTGTTGGATTTTGGCTAAGTCAGGAAAAACCGGTCTGACCGGTTTGGCAAAGTGGTCTAACCGGTTTCGGGTGACTTAGTCATTTTCTCCCCTTCCAAAACCGGTCTGACTGGTTTGAGAAATCGGCCTGACCAGTTTTATTCTAGCAGTAGGTGCTTCAGTTGTTTTCTGCTGTGTGTTTTCGAGAGTTCTTTGGTGGTTCTTGCTCCTTGGTCTAGTAGCACTTCAGTGGCTACGTGGATTTGGCAAGAAAAGTGCACGGAGGTGTCCTAGTGATCTCATAGGCCGAGTTCTTCAATAGAATTTTTATCGGCTCCCATTCACTCCTCCCCTCTCTGGTCACGAATCCGGTCCTTCAAGTGGTATCAGAGCCGGTTACAGGTCTTTGTTGACTCTAACTAGTCTAAGATCCAAAGATGGCGTACCAGGATAGGGGATCGGGTCCTCCACACTTCAATGGGAGTAACTACCAGATGTGGCAGAGGTGGATGTCCGCTTTTCTTTGCGGCAAGGGACAGATCCTTTGGGATGTCACGGTGAACACAGCTTACGTTCATCCTGTGAACTTCCTTGCTCCAGGATCGAGGGATATGCACGACACCAACAACAAGGCTGTTGACTACTTGTTTCGCGCTCTCTATAAATCCGAATTCGACCGGGTTCAGGTAGAGGATTTGGCTTGTAGGATTTGGGAGGAGCTGAAGAATGCTCACGCTGGGAACAATCAGGTTCAGGCTCGGTTGTTTGCGACTTACCAGAGAGAGTACGAGAATTTCACTCATCTCCCCGGTGAGTCAATAGAAACGATGTTCCAGCTGTTCACGGTGATTGTGAACAACATGAGGACCAATGTGACCATGCTCCCGTATGATGATCATGAGAGAGCCGTGAAGCTCTTGCACTCGTTGGATCGTACGATCTCGGGCAGAAAGGTCGATGCCATTCTAGAGTCGGACAAGTATGAGACTTTGTCGGTAAACGAGCTGTTCTCTAAGCTCAAGTCGGCTGAGGTGGACCGTGGTGTGACAGCCCAGATTGAGAGCCCAACTAACTCTCATAGTCTTGCTCTCGTCGGAGGCTCTGGTGCTCAGACTAACGCTAACCCATCCTCCAAGATGTACTCTCTGTCTTCTTTGATGTCTTTGCCAGATGAGGAGTTCGACGTGCTTGGAGAGGACAAGCTAGCGCTGTTGAGACAGAGATTCGAGAGGATGCACGAGAACCAAGTGAACTCAAGGAGGAACTCGAGGGTGTGCTTCAAGTGCGGCAAGACCGGACACTTTTTCGCTGAGTGTCCAAAGATGAACGACTACGACAAGCACAAGTCCAAGGACAAGGGAAGAAGGTCCTAGAAGAAGGAGCGTGAACATGGGAGGAAGGCACAGACACGAGAGAAGATCAAGAGGTCGAGCGACGTCAACTCCGACTCCGAGGACACGTCATCAACCTCGAGTGAAGGAGAAGAAGAGGACGGCAAGAGGAAGGACAAGAAGAAGAAGAAGAAGAAGAAGAAGAAGAAGGACTTCGGCAAGTACTTCAACAGCCTTTGCTGTACCACAAGCAAGACTCCGAGAAGCTACAACAAGAAGGATGGACTTTGCGACACGGAACACAGCTCCGGCAGCAAGAGAAGCTAGAAGGACGCCTCGGATTCAAATTCCGAGGATAAGGTATGTGATGAACTCTCTTCCTTGCGCAAGGAGAATGAGGAGTTGGTTGACTTGCTTGATAACCGTGATCACATGCTTAGAGAGGCTAAGAAGCTTAGGAAGGAGCTTAGAGCTTTGCTTGAAGATGCTAGGAATAGAGTGGCTGAGCTAGAAACACAGAACCTTGATGCCAAGCTTGAGATAGATTTGCTTAAGGCTAGTTTTGTTGTTTCTGATGAGGTTGATTGTGGTGATTTCTCTGTTTTCCTAGCTGATTTAACAGCTCTTAAGGAGAAACATGCCTCCAAGTGTGAGGAACTAGATGTTCTTAGAGTTGAGTTGGCTGAGCTGCAATCTAGACCCACTTTGCTTGGTGCATGTACTTCTTACCCTGGTTTGCATGAAAAAATTGCTGAGCTTCGCTCCCGGATTGTGTCGCTGGAGGCTGATTTGAAAGTGCCTATACCTACTTCCTGCTCTACTTGTGAGTTGCATGATGTGAAGAATTTGGAACTTGCAAAATGTGTTGATCGCTTGCGAGATGAGAATGATAAGTTCCGTGAGGTGCTGAGTTGGTTGTCTAGTCAAGAACCTCAGCTTGGTATGATGATTGCCGGTTTTAAGCGCTTTGATGGTTGGCCTTTGGGATCTGATAAGTTTGGTGAGAGTAGTGGTGAGAGAGAAGACAAATTTGAGAATATTCCAGTTCCACCACAACCTACACCCAAAGACAAGTTTGCACCCAAGCCAAACCAGTTGCTTAAACCGAGAGAGAAACCAAGTGAGAAGCCAAGTGAAAAGCCTAGTGAGAAACCAAGTGGGAAGCCTAGTGAGAAGCCTTGTGAAGAGCCTCATCCCAAGCCTACGCCAAAACCAATCCGTTTCCATTGTGAGTTTTGTGGGAAGGATGGTCATAAGAAAGAGTTTTGCTATAAGAGAAAGAGAGAGGCGAGAATGGCTAAGGAGTGGGTGAACAAGGATAGGTACCACCCTTCTCATGGTGTGCCTGAGCCTCGTATGCCACTACCCAGGAGTAAGGCTATTGTGAGAAGTATTCCAACTTGGGGAACTAAGAGTGGTTCAGGAGGAAGGGACCTTGCTGGCCAGGATAAACCGGTCAGACCAGTTTGGAATCCGGTCAGACCGGTTTGGGGTGCCCGTTTAGAGAGACCGGTCAGACCGGTTCAAGAACCGGTCAGACCAGTTTGGAGGCAGTAGGGTGACCAGTTTGTGTTTCATGCTCATGGAGATGGTCATTTCAGTTCCTTTGGTCGTGATGCTGGTGGTAGGCGTGGTGTGTCTGGTGGTGTGTTTGCTGGACGATCTCCACCTCGTGATCAATACAGGTTTGGGAGAGGTCGCAGCTTTGAGTCTCGGAGGGGCTATGGACCACGCTTTCCCTTACGTGGTGCTCGTACTCGTCCAGCGAGACAGGAGTGGCTTTCTCGTGGTGGTTCCAGGTTGGATAGGCTTGATAGGATGGATCGCAGTTTTGATAGGCGCGGTAGGATGGATGTTGCTAACCCTACTTTTGAGGAGATGGCTCGGCACTGGTTTGACACTTTTGGTACTAACCCTAGTGTTGAGTCGTTTGCTCGCTCTCGCTCTTGGTTTTGAGTTGCAGGTGGGAGGCTCGGAGAACATGTGGTTGATGTCGGGGGTGGTTCTCTGGCCTCATATCCCGGTGGTGTCAAGGAGGTACATCACTTTTGGGGATGGTGAACAAGGACGTGGGACTTCTGAAGGAATGATCAAGGTAAGTAAATTGGTGACCTTAAAGTGTGTGGCATTGGTCAAGCCACTCGGTTCGTTTTGCTCTTTGCCATATCTCGTGTGTGTAGGGTGAGCTTTGTATGCTCTTTGACCCTAACGCATGAGTCTAGGGGGAGCCTTTGTGCTTAGTGTGCTCTTTGCTCTATCATCTGTGCTTAGGGTGAGCTTTGTATGCTCTTTGGCCCTAGTGCATGTGTTTAGGGGGAGCTTGTGAGTCTTTTGCTTCTTTTCTCTTTGGCCGGTGGTGTCGAGCCCTTTTGCCTCCCCTTGAGGAGCCGGCCGTTTGTGAGCTTTATGTGTGGTTGATTTCCTGAGTTGGTGGTGAAGCTCCTTTGTAGCATATGTATAGCTTTCCTTTTGTGCATTCTTGCATTTTGCATTGCATATGTATCATGATGTATAGGCATCATTGTATCTTAGGTTGTGCATTGCATTTGTATCATATGCATTTTGGTAAGAAAGCTTCTCTCATATACATTGTTCACTATGACATGCTATGGATGACCTTGTGAGCTAGCTTGGTATGATATGGTTAAGTTTGGCTAAGCTCTTGACTGTCTCGGTTTATATCCATAAGAGAATGCTATGAGTTTTGAAAATGCTCGTTGTAGGCTCTCTTGTGAGTAAATGCCTTTATATGCTCATGACATGTCTTGGTGGCTTTGTTATGCTTAATTCATGGTTGGATGGTTTATTTTGATCATTTGGGGTCAAAGATCTATTTGCCATCATGAATGTTTAGCCCCCTAGCTTATCTTGTGGAGGAGCATAAGTTCCTTTTTGCTGCAAAGGCACTTCATGTACCATGTATAAATCTGAAATTGAAGTGTTTTATGCTTTAAAACTATGTTCCCATGTCTTTTGTGCTTAATTTTTGCTATCTTGGGTGCTAAACCGTTGCATGATGTCTACCAATGAGAAGTCTCATATCTAGAACTAGGCACATGGCTCGGTGGCTTTGACATGACATGAGGTGCTCGTGGGTGTTTATGATGGCTCTTGATTAGAATACCTATCCTAGCATGAAGTTTGTGTGATATTATCACTTTGGCATGTTTTGATCATGTCTAGGACATTGCTCATGAGAGGGTTGTTTTTCGCAAAAATGCTCAATATGATCTTAGCTTTGTCGGATGGCTATGAAAATTGGTAGTCATAATGCTTATGTTCTTATGAAGCTATTGAGTATCTAGCTTGCTTATTTGGTCATGTGTAGCATCTTGTAATGAATTTTGTATACTTGAGAAGCTCTAGATTGCATCTTTTCAAAATTTGAGCCTTGATTCATGCATTGGCAACAAGGGGTAGAAAGGTGGAGAAAAGTTGCATTGCATCCCTAGAAGCTATTCTATTTGTCAAGGGGGAGTTTGTACATTGCCTTTGCATTTTTGGTCTTTGGGGTGACCTTCTGGTTGAGAAAACTGGTGTGACCGGTTTTGGAGCAAGCTGTTGAAGAAAACCGGTTGGACCGATTTTGGATGCTGATCATGCACAAGTCCAGGGGGAGTGTGCTTTGGCTCAGGGCGAGTTGCATATGTGCAGGGGGAGCTCTTGTGTGAGTTTTGCCTTAGTTGCTTTGGTGGTTTGCTCCTTTGTGGTGAGCTTGTTTTTGTCTCAGTTGTGTCGAGCCGTTGCCCTTGCCTAAGGGGACCGAGACTGTCCTCTTTCAAGTGATCTTGCTCTTTGCCTTTGTTTGGCTTTCGATCGCTTGTTTGAGTTTCTTTGTTCGTTTCTTTTCTTTTTCCTTTTCTCTTTGGTTACCAAATGTGTGTGTTGTCAATGCACTCATCAAGGGGGAGATTGAGAGCCTGTGTGGTTCGAGGACCGGTGGATGGTCGCTTCCTGGTGTGATGAGTGATTGACAACGTTGTGTGGACTGGCTCTTGGCTAAGTATTGCAGGTGCAGGTTGCGGCTTGACTGGTGTTGGTGCAGGTGAAGAACAAGCGCGAAAGGTCATTGCCGATGAGGCCTCCATGTGTGGAGAAGACAAGTAGGCTTGGTTCGAGGGACCCGGTGGCCAGCGGGGTCAAGTGCGGGCCGCATGGTGGCAAGAACAGCAAGTTGAAGTCGTTGATGGTTTCTTGGTTCAGCCTCAAAACCGAAGTCGAGTCGGAACTTAGTGGGAGCCAAGTCATTAGTGGTGATTGGCGGAGGCTACACCAAGTTTGCGGGGTTTGCAGTGGTTCACCAGAAAACCACTGGGTTGCTTGGCTGAGCCACAAAGCCAAGGCTGAAGACTCGGTGTGGCTATCAGGACAAAACCGGTCTGACCGGTTGGTGAAACCGGTCTCGATGTGGCTATCAGGACAAAACCGGTCCGACCAGTTGGTGAAACTGGTCTGACCGGTTTGGGGTCGCAGGGCACCAAAGTGTTTCGAAGCGGAGGACACGCATCGGGATCGCAAGGCTCGCGTTGAGACTAAGCGAAGTGCGGTCGCCGGGCATCCGTCCGATGGTGCTACGACGAAAGTTTCCCAAAGTGCCCTTCGGGGGCGTGTATCCTAGTTTATGTAATAGGGGTAGTTTCGTCTTTCGGTTGCCTCCATATAAACTAAGCAGAGAGAGGATGGCAGACATCTCTTGGAACCCTAGCTCATTTGCTTTTGCTATTTTCCTTCCTATTTTCCTTAGGATTTTTATAGGACTAGCTTGAGAGCTTCATGGTGAGATGTTTAGAGAGGGATGGATGATCGGGAGGCAAGCTAGACCTTGTATGAATCTTTCTTGGTATGTGTAGAAGATTTGGCGTGATTCCTCAAGGCTTTTGTTGTCTTTCCCGTTTTTCCTTTTTGGTGATTTTCGGAGCCTTTTCTTAGCGATTTTCGTGGAGGGATTTTGAGGGTGTTTCTTTGCGGGATTTGTTGTGGGAGTCACACATGAGGACCTTGTGCCTCTTTTCTTGGTGACCTTGCCCCTCCAAACCCGTGGAAAGCTCTCCGATTCGGTGGTTTTTGGTGGAGCCCGAGTTCTTGAGGTTGAGCCACGAGATTTGCGATTCCCTATGATTGAGAGCGTTTTAGTGGAATTCCTTTGAGGGAGAGGTCGTCCATGAGGTGACCTAGGCATCCCCAAAGTTTCGCTGCAATCAGTTTTGTGAATCGGGAGATTGATTGGTTGAAAGGTTGAGTTTGGCCCGCGGTTTGAGTTCTTCCCGTGCTGTCCTGGAAAAACCGGTCTGACCGGTTTGGTGATCGGTTTGGTCAACGCCTTGGCCAAGGTGTGTTTTTGGGGAGATCTTCTAGGAACAAGTTTCCTTTTGGTAGAAGAAGCTCTAGTCCAAGTTTCGTCAAGTTTCGAGTTTGTTTGCTCTAGTTTTGGGTCTTTGAGTTGGAGCTCCCTGGGCGAAACACGTCTGACCGGTTTGGGAAAGTGGTCTTACCGGTTTTGGTGTGTTGGATTTTGGCTAAGTCTGGCAAAACCGGTCTGACCGGTTTGGCAAAGTGGTCTGACCGGTTTCAGGTGACTAAGTCATTTTCTCCCCTTGCAAAACCGGTCTAACCGGTTTGAGAAACCGGCCTGACCGGTTTTACTCTGGCAGTAGGAGCTTGAGTTGTTTTCCGCTACGTGTTTTCAAGAGTTCTTTGGTGGTTCTTGCTCCTAGGTCCAGTAGCACTTCAGTGGCTACGTGGATTTGACAAGAAAAGTGCACGGAGGTGTCCGAGTGATCTTGGGTTCATAGGCCGAGTTCTTGAATAGAATTTTTATCAGCTCCCATTCACTCCCCCCTCTCTGGTCGCCAATCCGGTCCTTCAGTGTGAAGGCAACAACGAGGTAAGACCCCAATGCTGCTTCAACACGTAATATTTATGCTAAGTCGATGCACACTGACGAACTAACTCATGCAGGCCGGACACCGGACCTCAGAGCACCTCGGGTGCCCAAGAATCCCCTGCGAGGACGACGACGTCTGAGCAGGAGTTCAGAACCCAGAGTTCCGTTGAAGTTTTGGCGACATCGACTCCCTGCCGGTTATCGGTGCGAAGCTCATCAACACGGTACTAGCCATGTCGGCTCAGGGCCTGGTGGCGGACCAAGCTCAAATTGAGCCACCACTGCGAGACCCAGAAACAACCGTCGGGGCAGTACCGAGTTCGACGTCACGGCTCAAGGACTAAAGCAGCGAGAGATCGACTGGAATGGTACACCCTGGGAGGAAGACATCTTTTACGATGACGAATACATGAAGGAGGTCCGTTGAGCCATCTTGACGCTCAATAGTGCCTTTGAGGTAAATTGCTGCCCCTGAGTTTACTTGTTGATTTATCATGTGAATGTAGTTAGTAGCCTAACTTATGTCTTTGAAACAGTCACTGGTGAACCATGCCCAGGGCAGGGCCAACCAATGTAGGAACGCCACAGCCATGCACCTACGGGCATAGCAGCTCGAGCAAGAGCTCAAACAGGTCAAGGAAGAGGCCGCTACTGAGAAGAAGAAGCTCCAAGACGAGCTGGAGACGGAGCGGCTTAAGGTCCGGGACGTCGACACATTGCTGCAAACTACAAGCACCGGTAGGACCAGGGGCTCATGACCTTTACTTTTGATTCACTATTATTGAACTTTGTGAAGATGATGACATCTTGTTTGTTGCAGAATTCCATAGGGAAAAGGACCAGCTTAAGGAGGACCTCAAGGGTGCCAAGGAGAGGATCAGGAGCATTGAGAAAGATCTGAAGGAAGCTGACGCGGGTGGTGAGGAGCTCAAGAGAGAAATGCAAGCCACCATCGAAAGTGGGTACGCCGTGAGTCAGAAGCTGGCTTACGAAAAACAAGCACGAAAGGACCTTGAGGTCAGTCTCATGGTAGCCTTGCTTGTAAAATGACCAGGTGGCCATTGCATGACTTGAAGTGGAGGTGAACGACCTGAAGAACGCCGCCGACCATGTCATGGACATGGTGGTTCCTCAGGTGGTCAGGGAAGAGCCTAAACTGGTGATTGACCGGCTCATGGCCGCGCATCAGAAGCTGATGGATCTCCTGAAAGCTACAAGCTTGATAGCGGCGGTGGAGTCTCTGGTGCGTGTGAAGTCGCACTTCCCCGAGGTCGACATGGTCAAGGTCGGGGAAGGCGCAGATACAAAAAGGACCTCTAGGCCATAGAGACGAAGGTGCAACCTGCGGCGGAGAAAATCATGGACACCATCGATTACGAGGGCGACGATGATGAGTAGACGTAGCCATAGAGTTGTATCCCCTTGTTGGCCGGAGCACAACGTTCCCGTGCCATGTAAAAACAATGGTGACCTTCTTTTGGCTCAAAGTCATGTTTTACTTATGTTTTTACGAGCTTGGGAGCCCTGAGGCATTGTGCTGTAATATGCCCCGCTAACCACTTCTCACGGAGAGGACGACTTACCTACCACCACGGCTTAGAAGGGAGGCTTAGGGCGTGTTTGGCTACCTGCATACGCCGCAACCAGGCTCTACAGATGCAGCTGCTGAGTGTTCGGTTCCCTGGTTGGAGGTTGGGGCCTGTCCCATGCAATGCAAGATTCCCTCGTGAGCCAGGCTGAACTCGTACGCCTGAAATGCTCGTTTATGTGTGGCCAGGCTCGCACGAGCGCAAATAACATGCTGATGATGCATGTAAGTGAGAAAAAAGATGCATGCGTGCAACGAACCGAACGAACTCGCCGAACAGCCAGGCTCTATTTCTACGGCAACCGAACACCACCCATGTGCATGCGCTCAGCCTGGTTTTCTGCAGCCTGGCTATCTCGATACAGCCTGGCTCATCTCAGAAGTGAACCAAATGCCCCCTAATGTGTAGCCGGCGCGCGGGAGAGTCTGGGACTCAGGTTTTGCAACCACACGACCAAGCAAGCTCGTAGCAACATGAAGTAAACAATCATAAGAGACGACGTCCTCAGGTCGAGCGACCCTTAGGTTGGCATGGCCAAGCCCCCGAGCATATCGAGGGGGAGGAACAAAATTTCACGACAGGTCTTGCGACCCTTGTATTGGCTTTCGCCAAGCCCCCGAGCATGTCGAGGGTGAGGGAACATGACACGGAACAAGGAAGATAGAGCTCAAGGCACAACAGATGACTGCTTGAAGCTTAATATTTATTTAACTAAAAGTACAAGGTCGAAGAATACATAACTGGTATAAAAAACTATTCTACGGATATAATAGATGCAGGTGCTCCACGTTCCAAGGGTTAGGAACTCCTTGGTCGTCGCCCCACTGGAGGCGATATGTAGATGGGCTGATGACTTCGGTGATGATGAAGGGTCCCTCCCAAGGAGCGGACAACTTGTGCATGTTGTCGGTCTTCTGGATACGTCGCAGAACGAGGTCGCCAACGTTCAAGGAGCACTTCTTGACGTTATGATCATGGTAATGACGAAGTTGCTGGTCGTGGCGAGCTTGTCTCATGACGGCTGCCACTCTTTGTTCCTCGAGGCTGTCTAGGTCGACGCGACGAGTCTTCTCGGCTTCACCTTCATCGTAGAACTGTATGCGTGGAGCTCCAAAGGTGACGTCGGTGGGAAGGATAGCCTCTGAACCATAGACTAAAAATAAGGGCGAGAAGCCCGTAGCTGAGCTAACTTGGGTCTGGAGACCCCAGATCACGTGGGGTAACTCGGCTAGCCAACAAGAAGCGTAATTCTATTGGGTATTTTAGCGTCACACGAATAAATCTGCAAGCGCACGGATACCGTTGTAGCTTTCACCTCAGAGTATTCCAAGGGTATCGAATCCAAGGGAATGTGTGTGTACTAACTTCGTATAGTCGGTCCAAGGACACACCCAGATAAGAGGCAAGGATAGAAAGGATTCCTAAAGATAGCACTATAGATGAGATTAAAGGTCGATCTCTAGATAGAACTTGGATTAGGGTACCGATAGCCCTAACTTAACAGGCGACTCCGGTATGCGGATCTATGTGGAAGGAGCTCTGACTATATCCAGCTGTGGAGGATCAACGAGGGCCAAAAGGGCTGTCACCACCTCCTGGACTGCCTCTACCTAACCTTGGGATAAGCCAAACGGATGATAACCGGTAGCATGTCACAACGTCCACGCTGTGGTTACTGCTGTAGCCAACGGACTACGGCACCCTGTACTAATAGACCTACGACCACGGAAGAGAACTAATCTCACTCACTATAGGTACTACTAGCTTATACTAAAGGCCTACGAGAGAGCACTTGGTCCCATACTATGCTTCCAACATATACGAATGACTTGCAGCAGACGAACACATAAACCCAGGATCTACGCACTAGTAGAGGAAAAAGGCTACTCTTTCAACCTAGCATAAACTATTAGAAAGGAATCACGAACACACTTTATTCTAATTAGAGCATCCAAGCATATCCACTTTATTTTAAATGACAAACATGCTTACAAACGGATATGAGCACTTATGAACCTATGCTACAAGATTGAAAGGTTGTGTTCGCGAAGAACACAAGCCTCTAAATCAAGAACAAGCGAAGAACAAAAGAACATATCACCTATGCATGAATGCTACTTTAGTCTAAATAGAAAATACAGAAATACTTACTTTACTCTAATTGAAGAATAAGCATCCATAGAGATACAACTCTCTCTCTCACTCTCCTACTCTCTAATCTACCAAGGAGAGGCCTCTCCTTTGAAGGGAAGCTCTCATCCTTGGGTGAGATGGTGTGTCTCTAAATGACCCCCCTCTCCTCCTATTTATAGGCCTATGGAAGATTTGGGTTTGGAGGTGTTTCTCCCTCTCTTCCCCTTATTTCCTCCTTCTCCCGGCGACACCTGGCGAGCAAACACAGCCCCCACAGTACTGTAGTGTGCTCTGGAAGATGCTTGAGGTGGTGGAGTTGAAAACCGGGCAAGAACTGGACCCTAGGTGCCCGAAGCGAAGCCAAACCGGTGACAAGGTCGCTGAAATGGCACTAAAAAGAGAAAACCGGGTGAACTAGGGGAGCAGACCGGGTCGGATCGTGAACCGACCCTACGCTAGCCTGCCCCGCGCCGCCACGCGTCTCGGCCGGGGGCTCGCACGCCCATGCGCGCGCATCTTGCGTCTCGGCGGGAGCCAGCCACGGCACGCCACGTGGCGGGCGCGGGCTGCTTCCCACGCGGGCGTGCGCGTAGCCGCGTTGCGGGGCTGCAGCCAACCGCCGGCGGCCACGTGGCGCCGCCTGGTGCTTCCCGCGCGGCTGGTGTACGGCAGGCGGGCGGCTGACGTCATGCTGATGTCGGTATTGGACATTATTTTGTTTATTTAATATCTTTTGCATCCGAGCTCCAAAACAGGCAAATGATATATCCATTTCGATCGTCTCGACGAGCCCGTCGCAATGGTACAATCCAATTTGGAATTTGATAGTGTTTATGATGACGTCCTATATAAGCCATTAGATCTATTGCTCTCAACTGTACCATTTAGCACGTATCTCGGTGGGCCCTTCAACAAAAGCTAGAAACACCAACACTTGTGGAGATTATCAGTATAAAGACCTATCCTAGTGTTGATGCCCACTTCCCATTTATTTTATGCAGGAATTAATGGTGTAAAAGTGGTACTTAACAGCTGTCAACAACACCCTCACACTTGACCTTTGCTCGTCCCGAGTGAAGAGAGTCAGATCAAGGTGGCACATGATATCCAAAGGTATGAAGCGAGCATAAGAGATATTCCAAACCATACCTTGCATTTGTGAACTCTGTGGAGTGTCTATCATGCCATCTTGGGTAGTTGAGGAACGGAACGGTCATGAATCAAATCACTTATGCTCATCATGTTAAGTAACTTGGGGTTTTTGTCATAAGTTTTCAAAACAAACCATTTCTTAGCTCCTCATTTGATTCTCTCAGATCGCTCAATGTGTATATGTCCTCACCAAGGCATTAGACTTGTCTTTCTTTCATCCTACTTCTAATGATGGTTGTATGTGGAGCTCGGGGTAGGATAAAAGATAAAGAATACTTGCATCACATCGATTGCAAAGTCAAAAACCGGATCCAAGGAGAAAATCAAGTCATACAATCCAATCAAGATGTGCAAATGTATGAGATTTGATGGATATGGTAAGGTGGATACTAGGCCCGGAATGGGTGCTAGATATTACCATATATATGATGAATGTTGTGGTGATGGTAAGGTGGACACTAGGGTCGGAACGGGTACTAGTTATTACCATCAAATTTATTAGAACTCCTTTTTGCGTGATCACATCTCTCTCTCCTTTTCTTCTTTCTTTTGGACATGGGCTATCTTTCTTTTTTTTTCTTTTTCTTTTTTTTCATGCTTTGAGCATGGTTGTTTTTTTTGAATAGCCCATGTCTCTTTTTCAAGGACACTTTTGGAGAGAGAGGGGTCACACCACATACAGAGCTTTATTTTTATGGGATGAATGGACGGTACAATGCTAACTTCCAGTGTAGAAGCATTGCAAGGGGATATGGTGGTGTGCACATGAACCTTGACCATGAAAGCAGGAAAGGAATTCTCACAAGGGTTACAACAATTTGACAAAGCTCAATGAAATAACAAGCAGCATATGGATGAAGGGTTTTCATGATAACTAATCATATGGCTTTGGTAGGACTTTGGCATATCAAAGAGGAGCTTTGCAAAGGGTTTTCAAAATAAAATTCCCAAGCACTCAAACATTTAGAGAGAAGATCATATCATCAAACCATATATCAAACATCAACTACTTAGATGAGCATGAGTTCCCTAATGATATTTGTTCAAAAGCATCAAGATGATAAGTATGGAATAAAACATATGCAAGCCGACCATAGGAAACATGTAGAGCAAGTAAAGCACGATTCCAAGAGTTTGATTTAGCAGATAAGAATTGAAACTCATTCAAACTCATGAATCAAAAAGAGTGAGATAAAGGGTGCACATACCATTGCTCCTAAAGAATATGAGAAACAAGGAAAACCAGTGATGGTTCAGCCGACCCATGGGGCAGACAGATCACTCTAGTTTACCTTGTCCCTTGTCATGAAAGCGCGGTCGATGTTGTGCAACGCCTGTGTGGGAGATCTCAAGTGTGTACGTCGATGATAAGCTTGGGAGATCTCCCCCACACTTTTCATGTACCTGGTGCTGTCTTCAAACAAAATGGGAAAACACAAAAGAGGGACTCTACTGGTTCAAGAACCAGGGAGCCTTTATTCAAATTCAAATATAATTTTTCTGCTGGGGAGCCTAGGAGGAGATCAAGATCGAGGACATCAAAGATGTGGAAGTCTAGATCAACCTTGATCTTGTCTACTAGGAGCGGCACAACACATGCAACCCCCTGACACTCAAGAATATGTCCGGAGGGACAACTCTTGAGGAGCTTATCGGAAGGTCTTAGCGTAAAATTGCCCAACAAAGTGTACGCTAGGTGCCATGGCATGACATTAACCTCCATAGTGGGGTCAAGATGGGATTCTACGATAATTCCCCTTATGGAACAAGAAATGATCGTAGAGGGTGAACAAATCCAAAGTGCTTTGGAAAAGTTCCCACTCCAGTCGACCACTTCTTCTCCATGGCCTCCATGATAGATGTTTCCTTTGGAGGATCGGGAGGCAAAGGAGGTACCGTAGGCCTAGGGGAAGGTTCTGTCAAAAGATTTATAGCTAGCTAGATTTGGACAGAAGAGGGCTCCTTCCCTAGTTGGACATCTAAACAATTCAAGGTGTTTCTGAGATTTACAAAAGGGTCATCCTCGAATCGATAGAGGAACTTTGGAGGCTGAATTTCTTTTTCCTCCACTGTTCTTGGTTCGGGAGAGTGCTCAACAGACGAATCTTGGGATGTGGAAATCATAGGTTCTGGTTCGGCTGTCGAGAGACTCTCATGGCTTGACATACACTCTTTGTGGAGGGGTTCAGACTCAGCTATGAAGGAGGTATTTTCAGGAACTTGCTCTAAGATTCCTATAGCTTCATTTGGAGTCCTTTCACAAAAAGATCCTCCAGCGGTGATGTCGAGATATTGGGTGGAGTCCTGATCGAGACCTATGTAAAAATGTTCAAGCAACACAGCATTGGGTATCGATAGGACAGGGCCTGATTTCACCAAGAGTGAAAATCTAGCCCAGGCCGCACCTAAGAATTCCTTCTCGTTCTGCTGGAAAGATTCGATAGCCTTTCGTAGGGCAAACATCTGGGTTGTGGAGAAGAACCTAAGACAAAATTTGTCTACAAGTTTATCCCAGCTCCCGTTCATGCTACCTATGGTTCTCATGTACCATTGCTTAGCCCTCTCTACAAGAGAAAAGGGAAACAACTTCCACTTAAGGGTATCGTGTGACATGCCCGCAATGGTGATGCATGAACATATTTGCTCAAACTCCGGCAGATGGTGGTATGGGTTATCACTACTTAACCCAGAGAAGGAAAGTTCCTGAACCTTAGTGATAAGGTCAGAAGGGATTTCATAGCCAGATGTGAGAATTGGGTGCTCAGAGGATGATGGCTCAAAGAATTTCCCTTCTGGAGCGGAGTAACTTAGAATGGTGGTTTGATCCATGATAAAGGGGGTGAAGGTAGAAATAAATAAAAGATAAAAGATACGAGGACCACTGGGTACGAAGATAGATACAGCAACCGTTCCCCGGCAAAGGCGCCAGAAAGCTTGTTGGGTATTTTAGCGACACACGAAATAAATCCGTAAGTGCACGGATACCATTGTAGCTTTCACCTCAGAGTATTCCAAGGGTATCGAATCCAAGGGAACGTGTGTCTACTAACTTCGTATAGTCGGTCCAAGGACACAGCCAGATAAGAGGCAAGGATAGAGAGGATTCCTAATGATAGTGCTATAGATGAGATCAAAGGTCGATCTCTAGATAGAACTTGGCTTAGGGTACCGATAGCCCTGACTTAACAGGCGACTCCGGTACGCGGATCTACGTGGAACGAGCTCTGACTATATCCATCTGCGGAGGATCAACGAGGGCCAGAAGGGCTGTCACCACCTCCTGAACTGCCTCTACCTAACCTTGGGATAAGCCGAACAGATGATAACCGGTAGTGTGTCACAACGTCCACGCTGTGGTTATTGCCATAGCCAACGGACTACGGCACCCTATACTGATAGAACTACAACCATGGAAGAGAACTGATCTCACTCACTATAGGTACTAGTAGCTTATGCTAAAGGTATACGAGAGAGCACTCAGTCCCGTACTATCCTTCCAACGTACATGAACGACTTGCAGCAGACGAACGTATAAACCCAGGATCTACGCACTAGCAAAGGAAAAAGGCTACTCATGCAACCTAGCATAAACTATTAGAAAGGAATCATGAACACACTTTATTCTAATCAGAGCATGCAAGCATATCCACTTTATTCTAATAGGCTAATCATACAAACGGGATACAAACTTGTGCACCTAATCAACTAGATCGAGGAGGCGTGTTCGTGAAGAACACACGTCTCAAAATGATGAACAGGCGAAGAACACAAGAACATATCACTTGCACTTTAGTCTAAATAGAAAATGCAGAAATACTCTGTTTACTCTAATTGAAGAACGAGCATCCATAGAGGTACATACCTCTCACTCTCTCCCTAGCTTTGATCTAATCAACTACTCCACACTTACACTCTAGAAGGAGGAGAGGAGAGCCTCTCCTCTCAAGAGAGAAAATAAGAGAGGAGGAGAGGAGTTGTGTGTCCTATTCTCTACCCCCTCCACTTCTATTTATAGGCCAAGGAGAGTAGGAGGAGTCCCCTTGGCTGCCATGGGCACCACCTATAGGGTGGTGACACGTGGCGCTGAGGAGTGGGGGCCAAGTTGTTATATCTTGCGTGAGAAGGAGCTTGAGGCGGCTTCCTTCCTGCGTAAGCTAGTGAATCTTGCGGTGTAAGCTTCTGAGAAGCTACCCATTGCAGCCACACTTGTCCATGCTCCCCATGCTGCTGATGTGGTGTGGACCTGCGCCAGGTGTAGGCCCCGCTGGTGGGTCCCGCGTGACGAGGTGTGGGACCCAGGTGATGTCATCTATCATTTGTTTGTTTATTTCATATCTCATGCATACGAACTCCGATGTAGGCAAATAATATATCCATTTCGATCGTCTCGACTAGCCCATTGCAATAGTGCTGACCAATTTGGCAATTGAGGTTGTTTATGATGATAGCATATATCTATGCCATTGGTTTACTTGCTCTCAGTTGTATCATTCCATGTGCATTTACATGTGTCCTGCAACAAAAGATAGAAACACCAACACTTATGGAAATTGTCAGTATAAAGCCCTATCCTAGTGTTGATGCATACTTTTTATTTATTTTATGTAGGAGTTGACGACATAAAAGTGGTACTTAACAGTCGTCAACAACACCCCCACACTTGACCTTTGCTCATCCTCGAGTGAAGGAGAACAAACCAAGGTGAGACATGATATCCAAAGGTATGAAGCAAGCATAAGAGATATTCCAAACCATACCTTGCACTTGTGAACTTTGTGGAGTGTCTATCATGCCATCTTGGGTAGTCGAGGAATGGAACGGTCATGAATCAAATTACCTCTGCTCAACATGCCAAGTAACTTGGGGTTTTGCAATAAGTTTTCAAAACAAACCTTGCTTAGCTCCTCATTTGATTCTCTCAGATCGCTCAGTGTGTATATGTCCTCACCAAGGCATTAGACTTGCCTTTCTTTCATCCTACTTCTAATGATGGCTGTATGTGGAGCTTAGAGTAGGATAAAGATAAAGCATACTTGCATCACAAATATTATAAAGTCAAAAACCGGATCCAAGGATAAAATCAAATCATACAATCAGATCGAGATGTGCACATGTATGAGACGTGATGGATATGGTAAGGTGGATAGTAGGCCCGGAATGTGTGCTAGATATTACCATATATATGATGAATGTTGTGGTGATGGCAAGGTGGACACAAGGCCCGGAATGGGTACTAGTTATTACCATCAAATTTATTGGAACTCCTTTTTGCATGATTCCATCTCTCTCCTTTTTCTTCTTTCTTTGGGACATGGGCTATCATTCTCTTTTTTTTATGCCTTAGGCATTTTTTTCACTCATGCTTTGAGCTTGGTGTTTTTTTCTTTTTTCTTTTTGTTCATAGCCCATGTCTCTTGTTTCAAGAATACTTTTGGAGAGAGAGAGGTCACACCACACATGGAGCTTTATTTTTATGGAATGGATGGATGATACAATGTTAACTTCCAGTGTAGAAGCATAGCAAGGGGAAAAGGGAGTGCACATGAATCTTGATCGTGACAGCATGAAAAGAATTCTCACAAGGGGCACAACAATCTGACAAAGCTCAATGCAATGACAAGCAGCATATGAGTATAAGGTTTTCAGGATAACTCATCATATGGCTTTGGTAGGACTTTGGAATATCAAAGAGGAGCTTTGCAAAGGGTTTTCAAGTTTTCATAATGAAATTCCCAAGCACTCAAACATTGAGAGAGAAGATCATATCATCAAACCATATCTCAAACATCAACTACTTAGATGAGCATGAGTTCCCTAATGATATTTGTTCACAAGCATCAAGATGATAAGTAAGGAATAAAACATATGCAAGCCAGCCATAGGAAACATGTAAAGCAGGTAGAGCAAGATTCCAGGAGTTTGATTTAGCAGATAAGAATTGAAACTCATTCAAACTCACGAATCAAAGAGAGTGAGATAAAGAGTGCACATACCATCGCTCCTGAAGAAATAGGGATCAAGGAGGACCAGCAGTGGTTCAACTGACCCATGGGGCAGCCGGATCACTCTAGTTTACCTTGTCCCTTGTCATGGAAGTGCAGTCGATGTTGTGCAACGCCTGTGTGGGAGATCTCCAGTGTGTATGTCAATGATAAGCTTGGGAGATCTCCCCCACACTTGTTCTTGTATCTGGTGCTATCTTCAAACAAAATGGGAAAAAACAAAAGAGGGACTCTACTAGTTCAAGAACCAGGGAGCCTTTATTCAAATTCAAATATAAATTCACCATGAGACTTAGCTCAAACAAGGCTAGTAGGCCTTGGCTTACCTTCCCTTTTTGAATCAAGCTCGATGACTTACCCCGTTTGGATTCAAAATTCCTACAAGGGTTAGTCCGCATATACAACCGATATCCATGAAAGCATTAACTATAAGGTTCATCAATCAAACTCGACACAATGTCTTGTTTGATTGAAGAAGACAATTTTAACCTAAGCATCGTGCTTAATTTAAAACAGCCTATGAATGCACGTAGCTAAACATGCACTCAAACCATAGCATTACCAACATAGATAGAGGAAACATGAAAGCATGATCAAGCTATTTCCAAAGGGACATAAACATGAGCATAAGATGGTGAACATCGGGCAACCTCCCGAAAGGGCTTTGTTTAAAGTCAAAAGCAGGACGTACCTAACTGGGCAAGAGGCTTAAGCTAACATCATCTCCAAACCAGGATAAGATTTGGATGAGAGGAACCTTACTCAGGATGCTCACATACCTCCCCCACACTTGAAGTTTTCATTGCTAGGCAACAAAAACTCAAGTGTGTGGAGATCAAGCTTCCTTTTGTAAATGTTCTCTCAACAAAAACTTATAAAGGTGTAGTAGTGATGTAGCTCGCATGTTCTTAGGCATCACCTGTCCATCATTCTTTTCAATCTCCACCTGAAAGGTTAGTGACCAAAAATACCCGAAGAACAACCTTATCCTAAAAACATGCTCTTGCTTTTTATTTGAAAAAGGAAATAAAATCTAACCTAATCCAGGCTATCTCCTGGTAGTGCTTTGTTTACGGTCATAAGCTCGACCCTAGGAACTTCCTTCCTGCAGCTTTCATTGGTGATGTCATTCCCGTCTCACCACCAATTGTTGATGTATCAGTGGAGCTTCAGCTGCAAGGTTAGTGCCACAGTGCATACACGAAATCTGCAATGCTTATGATAAACATATGCATCTACAACCATCCTTCTAAACTTTTTATAAGAGAGGACCATAAGGCGATTGTAGTCCTTGTGCGTGCTCAGTGCACTAAGCATAGCTGACTCTGGAGAAGCATGAAGCAAGCATGGTTCATGTGGTGTATCAAGAATGAAGCTACCATGCTCATCAATAGAATCCCTTCCTTTGGACTCCAGAGTCGGTGCCTCATAGGTTTCCATGGCCCATGATTTCTCCATCTCAAGAGGTACATCGTGGATGCTCGATGTTGATTCTCGATCAAAGTCGAGAGCAACATGATATGGGCCAATGGGAAGAGGCTCAAACTCGATTGAGGGTGATGAGGATCGTTCTCCTTCACAAAGGTGAAGAGGATCTTCCGAGCCGTACTCTTGAGGAGTAGAAAATTCTACAACCTCAATGACAACGGGCTCGGAGGATGCGAACGGAGATACATGCCTCATCTCCTCGAGCGGGTTTTGCTTGGGAAGAGGCTTCTCCATAGAATTCTCTGAAAACAAGGGAATGATGGCAGAAGAGGCTTCCCTAAGATTTTCATCCAGGCTCCCTCGGGATGCATCGAGAAGTTTTTCTGTTGGGGAGCCTAGGAGGAGATCAAGATCGAGGACATCAAAGATGTGGAAGTCTAGATCAACCTTGATCTTGTCTACTAGGAGTGGCACAACACATGCAACCCCCCAACACTCAAGAATATGTCCGGAGGGACAACTCTTGAGGAGCTTATCGGAAGGTCTTAGCGAAAAATTGCCCAACAAAGTGTACGCTAGGTGCCATGGCATGACATTAACCTGCATAGTGGGGTCAAGATGGGCTTCTACGATAATTCCCCTTATGGAACAAGAAATGATCGTAGAGGCTGAACAAATCCAAAGTGCTTTGGAAAAGTTTCCCACTCTAGTCGACCACTTCTTCTCCAAGGCCTCCATGATAGATGTTTCGTTTGGAGGATCGGGAGGCAAAGGAGGTACCGTAGGCCTAGCGGAAGGTTCTGTCAAAACATTTCTAGCTGGCTAGATTTGGACAGAAGAGGGCTCCGTCCCTAGTTGGACATCTAAGCAATTCAAGGTGTTTCTGAGATTTTCAAAAGGGTCATCCTCGAATCGATAGAGGAACTTTGGAGGCTGAATTTCTTCTTCCTCCACTGTTCTTGGTTCGGGAGAGTGCTCAACAGACGAATCTTGGGATGTGGAAATCATAGGTTCTGGTTCGGCTGTCGAGAGACTCTCATGGCTTGGCATACACTCTTTGTGGAGGGGTTCAGACTCAGCTATGAAGGAGGTATTTTCAGGAACTCGCTCTAAGATTCCTATAGCTTCATCTGGAGTCCTTTCACAAAAAGATCCTCCAGCGGTGATATCGAGATATTGGGTGGAGTCCTGATCGAAACCTATGTAAATATGATGAAGCAACACAGCATTGGGTATCGATAGGACAGGGCCTGATTTCACCAAGAGTGAAAATCTAGCCCAGGCCGCACCTAAGGATTCCTTCTCATTCAGCTGGAAAGATTCCATAGCCTTTCGTAGGGAAAACATCTGGGTTGTGGAGAAGAACCTAAGACAAAATTTGTCTACAAGTTTATCCCATCTCCCGTTCATGCTACCAATGGTTCTCGTGTACCATTGCTTAGCTCTCTCTACAAGAGAAAAGGGAAACAACTTCCACTTAAGGGTATCGTGTGACATGCCCGCAATGGCGATGCATGAACATATTTGCTCAAACTCCCGCAGATGGTGGTATGGGTTATCACTACTTAACCCAGAGAACTTGGCTTAGGGTACTGATAGCCCTGACTTAACAGGCGACTCCGGTACGTGGATCTATGTGGAACGAGCTCTGACTATATCCAGCTGTGGAGGATCAACGAGGGCCCGAAGGGCTGTCACCACCTCCTGAACTGCCTCTGCCTAACCTTGGGATAAGCCGAACGGATGATAACCGGTAGCGTGTCACAATGTCCACGCTGTGGTTATTGCCATAGCCAATGGACTACAGCACCCTGTACTGATAGAACTACAACCACGGAAGAGAACTGATCTCACTCACTATAGGTACTAGTAGCTTATGCTAAAGGTATACGAGAGAGCACCCGGTCCCGTACTATGCTTCCAACGTACACAAACGACTTGCAGCAGACGAACGTATAAACCCAGGATCTACGCACTAGCATAGGAAAAAGTGAGAGCCATGTGTGGTTCGAGGACCGGTGGATGGTCGCTTCCTGGTGTGATGAGTGATTGACAACATGGTGTGGACTGATTCTTGGCTAAGTATTGCAGGTGCCGGTTGCGGCTTGACTGGTGTTGGTGCAGGTGAAGAACAAGCGTGAAAGGTCATTGCTGGTGAGGCCTCCAGGTGTGGAGAAGACAAGTAGGCTTGGTTCGAGGGACCCGGTGGCCAGCGGGGTCAAGTGCGGGCCGCATGGTGGCAAGAATGGCAAGATGAAGTCATGGACGGTTTCTTGGTTGAGCCTCAAAACCAAGGTCGAGCCGGAACTACGTGGGAGCCGAGTCATGAGTGGTGATTGGCGGAGGCTACACCGAGTTCGCGGGGTTTCCGGTGGTTCACCAGAAAACCACTGGGTTCCTTGGTTGGTCGACAAAGCCAAGACCGAAGAACCGAAGACGGAGGTGCAGCAGCTCCAGACCGGTCTGACCGGTGGGTACCGGTCTGACCGGTGAGGAGCACCGGTCTGACTGGTGTGCGATGACGTAGTCCGGAATCTTTGAAGCGGAGGACACGCGTCGGAATCGCAAGGCTTGCGTCGAGGCTAAGCAAGTTTGCAGTCGCAGGGCATCCGTCCGATTGTGCGAAGACAAAGATTTCCAATTTCACCCTTGAGGGGCATGTATCCCTAGTTAGCTTGTAAGGGTATTTTAGTCTTTCGGTTGCCTCCATATAACCCAAGGGGTGAGAGGATGGCAGCCATCTCTTGGAACCCTAGCTCATTTGGTTTTCCTATTTTCTCTTCCTATTTTCCTTACGATTTTCGTAGGACTAGCTTGAAAGCTTCATGGTGAGATCTTATGAGAGGGAAGGATGATCAGGCGGCAAGCTAGACCTTGTATGAACCTCTTTGGTATGTATAGATGATTCGGCGTGGTTCCTCAAGGCTTGGATGTGTCTTTCCCGTTTCTCCTTTTTGGTGATTTTCGGAGGTTTTTCTTGGCGAATTTCTTGTGGCGGTTTTGAGACCTTTCTCTTTGGGATTTGGTGGGGGATGTATGCATGAACCCCTCGTGGTTCTTTTCCCTTTGATCCCCCTCCCAAATCCGTGAGTAAAGGGGCTCAATTTTGGGGTTTTCGTGGTTCTAGGGTTCGCGGTGTTCTTGGTGGAAATCCTTCGATTCCTCTTGATTCAACAAGTTTTGCTGGACCAAATCTTGGCTATGGAGTGCCCATGAGGTGTTCCTACTATCCCCAAAGTCTTGTACGAATCCGTGGAGCGAATCGGGAGATCGGGAGTTGGATTTGGGGGAGTTGACTCGCGGGCGCTGTTCATCCCGAGCTGCCAGGCACGACCGGTCTGACCGGTGCAAGCCCTTGGTGGGATTTGTCTCGGGGAACAGCCTTGTCCGTGTGGTTTTGTCCCGTGGTCCTGCTGGTCAGTTCTTGGCGTGTTTGGAGTTGTTTTGCTAGGTTTTGTGAAGGGTTCTTCTTCCTTCCAGGTTGTGTTTCGGAGGTGGTTTTTGTTCCAGGGCCTAGAGGAGTCACTGAGGCTTCCTGCAATGTTTGCTGTGCGGCTGCTGTAGCCACCGGCCTGACCGGCGCTGTCCACCGGTCTGACCGGTGTCACCGGTCTGAGCGGCGCAGGCCATCGGTCTGACCGGTGTAGCACAGGCAGCAAGCCATGCAAGTTTTCGCTGTGTGTGTTGGTGAGTTTTGGTTCGGAAGGTTGTGTGTTGGTTTCTATGACCAGTAGCACTCCAGTGACTGCGTGGTCTTGACCAACTTGGGTAGTTGAATCGGAGAAGTGTTTCGGAAGCCGTGTTCGTCTTGTTGGAGTTCCCATCTCCTTCGAGAAGAATTTTTATCAGCTCCCATTCACTCCCCCCCCCCCTCTCTGGTTCGCCTAATCGGTCCTTCAATTGGTATCAGAGCCGGTTCGGGTTTTCATTGACTCTTACCAGTCTAAGATCCAAAGATGGCATACCAGGAACGGGGTTCGGGTCCTCCGCACTTCGATGGGAAGAACTACCAGATGTGGTAGAGGCGGATGGCAGCGTTCCTCCGCGGAAAGGGTCAGATCCTTTGGGACGTTACGGTGAACACAGCTTATGTTCATCCGATGAACTTCCTTGCTCCAGGATCGAGGGATATGTTCGAAGCCAACAACAAGGCGGTCGACTACTTGTTTCGTGCTCTGTGTCAGCTTGAATTCGATCGGGTTCAGACAGAGGACTTAGCCTGTAGGATCTGGGAGCAGTTGAAGGATGCACATGCTGGGAATGCTCAGGTTCAGGTTCGGATGTACGTGACTTACCGGAGAGAGTACGAGAACTTCACTCATCTCCCCGGCGAGTCCGTCGATGCCTTTTTCCAGCGGTTTACAGTCGTTGTGAACAACATGGGAGCCAATGTGGCTGTGCTCCCATACGATGATCATGATAGAGCCGTGAAGCTCTTACACTCGTTGGATCGTACCGTATGGGACCGGAAGTTTGAGGCTATCGTTGAGTCCGAGAAGTATGACACCTTGACCGTGAACGAGCTGTTCTCGAAGCTCAAGTCGGCTGAGTTGGACCGTGGTATGACAGCCAAGATCGAGAGCTCGACTGGTTCTCATAGCCTCGCTCTCGTTGGTGGCAAAGGAGCTAAGTCTAACGCTAACTCATCCTCCAGGATGTACTCTCTGTCTTCTTTGATGTCTTTGCCAGACGAGGAGTTCGACGTGCTTGGAGAGGACGAGCTGGCGTTGCTGACCAGGCGGTTTGAGAGACTGCACGAGAACCGGGTGAACACGAGGAGGACAGCACGGACGTGCTTTCAGTGTGGCAAGCCAGGACACTTCATCGCCGACTGCCCGGAGAAGACGGAGAACAAGGACGGCTACAAGGACGGCTACAGGCACCGGTCGAGCAAGGACGGCAAGTACCGATCAAGGCGCGATCACAAGTACAAGAACAAGCACAAGGACAAGCGATGATCGAGGAAGAAGGACGGCCGCGGCAGGAAGGCCTGAGCGATGGTCGGAGCGAGCGACGTCGACTCCAGCTCCGCCTACTCTTCCTCGAGCTCGAGTAGCAGCGAAGATGAAGGTGATCGGCGCAAGAACAAGAAGGCATCCAAGAACTTGAGCGGGTTGAGCTGCTTCGCGGGAGATGGCTTATGCGGCATGGCTCGTAGCTCCGGCAGCAAGAAGAGTCACCAGAGCGACTCGGACTCTAACTCCGAGGACGAGGTATGTGATGAGCTCTCCTCTTTGCGCAAGGAGAATGATGAGTTGGTTGACTTGCTTGATAATCGCGATCACATGCTTAGAGAGGCCAAGAAGATGGGGAAAGAGCTTAGGGCCTCACTAGATGATGCTAGGAACCGTGTGGCTGAGCTAGAAACCAAGAACCTAGATGCTAAGCTTGAGATTGATTCGCTTAAGGCTTCTCCTGTGGTTTCTGATGAGATTGATTGCTGTGATTGCTCTGTGTACCTAGCTGATCTTATTGCTCTTAAGGATAAGCATGCTTCTACTTGTGATGAACTAGATGTGCTTAGAGTTGAAGTGGCTGAGCTTAAGTCTAGACCTACTTTGCTAGGTGCTTGTACTTCTTGCCCTGTTTTGCACGGAAAGATTGATGAGATGCATGCTTACACTGTTTCGCTTGAGGCTAAGTTGAAAGGGCATATTCCCACTTCTTGCTCTACTTGTGAATTACATGCGGTTAAGAATTTGGAGCTTGCGCATTATGTTGATCGCTTGCAGGATGAGAATGATGAGCTGAGGAAATGTATGAGCTGGTTGTCGGGTTAGGAGCCTCAGCTTGGTATCATGATAGCGGCTTTCAAACGCTATGATGGTCAGGCACTTGGGGCTGACAAGCTTGGAGAGAACAGTGGTGAGGGAGTTGAGAGAGTTGGAGAGATCCCTATCCCACCACCAAACAGACACAAGAACAAGTTTGAGCCCAAGCCTAACCATCTCAGAAACAAGCTTGACACTACTCCAGATCCACCCATATTCCCTCACCCAACAAATGATTTCCAAAAACCGGTGAAGTTTGTGAGCCCAAAGGGAGGTGAGGAAGGAGAGAAGAAGGGTGAGAAACCGAGTGAGCAGCCCCAACCCAAGCCTAAGCCTAAGCCACAGCCCATGAAGTTCCATTGTGGGTATTGTGGGAGAGATGGTCACAAGGATGAGTTTTGCTTCAAGAGGAAGCGTGAGGAGAGAATGGCTAGAGAGTGGGCTAACAAGGAAAGGTACCACCCCTCTAATGGTGTACCTGAGCCTCATATGCAGATGCCCAGAGCCAAGGCGATTGTGAGGACGGTTCCGGCTTGGGGAGACCGGAAGGTAGCAGGTGGTGCTGCTGGCCGAGCTACACCGGTCAGACCGGTGCACTACACCGGTCAGACCGGTACAGGTCTGGGCAGACAGCGAGTTGGTTTTCGTGCTCGTGAGGATGCTCGATTTGGTTCTGGTGGTCGTGGTTTTGGTGGTTGGTCTGGAAAGTTTGCAGGTGGTCAATTTGCTAGGCGTTCTCCACCTCGTGCTCAATACGAGGGTGGGAGGAGTCGTAGCTTTGAGATGGAGAGGAGGAACGGTCCACGGTTTTCCTTTCGTGGCTTTCGTCCTCCTCCAGCTAGAGAGGGTTGGTTCCCTCGTAGTGGTTACCGTGGTGGTATTCGTGGTGGTAGCTTTGATAAGCGTGATGATATGGTTTGTGCTAACCCCACTTTGGAGCAAATGGCTCGGCACTGGTTTTACTCTTTTGGTACTAACCCCAGTGCTGAGTCGTTTGTTCACTCACGTGCTCGCTTTTGAATTTCAGGTGGGAGACTTGAGGAACGTTTGGTTGATTGACTCCGGTTGCTCGAGGCATATGACCGGAGACAAGGGGTGGTTCTCAAGTCTCGTCCCGGTGGTGTCCAAGACATACATCACTTTTGGGGACAATGGGCGAGGGCGTGTGCTATCAGAAGGTGAGATCAAGGTAAGTGACAAGGTCAATCTCAAGCGTGTTGCTCTTGTTCAATCACTGGGGTTCAATTTGCTTTCCGTGTCCCAATTGTTGGATGAGGGCTTTGAGGTGTTGTTTCGGCCTGGTGGTTCTCGGATTTTAGATTCTCGAGGGGACCATGTTTGCATGGTCCTTCCCGAGGGTCAAGTGTTTCGAGCTGATTTCTCTCAGTCTTCTAGTGTGGAGCGTTGCTTTTTGGCTGGTTCTTCGAGTGAGTTGTGGAAGTGGCATAGGAAGTTGGGTCACTTGAGCTTTGACCTTTTGTCTCGCTTGAGTAAACTCAATTTGGTCCGAGGATTGCCACGGTTGATGTTTGAGAAAGAGTTGGTTTGTGCGCCGTGTAGGCATGCCAAGATGGTAGCCTCTTCTCACCCTCCTCTCACCGATGTGATGACGGAGCGTCCATGCGAGCTGCTCCATATGGACCTTGTTGGCCCAGCTCGTGTGCGATCTGCGGGTGGGAAGTGGTATGTCCTTGTTGTGGTGGACGACTACTCTCGGTATGCGTGGGTGTTTTTTTTTGAGGAGAAAGGGGAGACGTTTGGTTTTGTTCGAGATCTTGTCTTGAGGTTAAGAAACGAGAGGCACGGAGATGCCATACGAGCGATCCGCAGTGACAATGGCTCGGAATTCAAAAACTCTCGCTTCGAAACCTTTTGCCATGACTTGGGTCTTGAACACCAGTTTTCGAGTCCGTATACGCCTCCCCAGAATGGCGTGGTGGAAAGGAAAAACAGGACCTTGTGCGAGATGGTTCGGACGATGCTCGACGAGCATAGGACTCCGAGAAGGTTCTGGGCTGAGGCGGTCAATACCGCGTGCTATGTGTCGAACAGGATCTACCTCAGTGTTCACAAGAAGAAAACCTGTTATGAGTTGATGCACGGTCGCACACCCAAGGTGAGTCACTTCCATGTCTTTGGTTGTAAATGCTTCATTCTGAAGAAAGGGAAGAAGTTGGACAAGTTTGAGGCTAGGTCTGTCGATGGCATTTTCTTTGGTTATGCATCTCATTCTAGAGCATTTCGTGTCCTCAATCTTGAAACTAACCAAATCGTGGAGACTTGCGAGGTAACCTTCGACGAGACACAGCCACGTAGTCAGCTTGTTTTTGAGTGTGCAGGTGACGACGAACTTGGCGAGGAGATCTTTCAGCAGGAGGAGCATGAACATGGAGATAATGAAGATGGCGGTGTGGTGCCCGTGGCTGAACATGTACCTACTACTTCGACGACGATCGAGAACGGGCCCTCTCCCACACCTACAATGACAAACCCAGATCAAGGCGAAGCTGCTGTTGAGGGGGAGGTAGCATCGAGGCGAGAACCTCCCCGGCGAGTGCAAGTGGATCACCCAGCTTCGAGAATCATCGGCGACATGAATGAGCATACTACACGGTCGAGGGTTCGGAACAATTCTTATTTCGCTCATGCTGCTTTTGTTGCCACCTTTGAGCCCAAAGACATTGGACACGTGCTATCTGATCATAATTGGGTTAATTCGATGCATGAGGAGTTGGAGAATTTTGAGAGGAACCAAGTATGGGTGTTGGTTGACCCTCCCCCAGGGTGTAAGCCGATTGGGACGAAATGGGTGTGGAAAAATAAAGAGGGAGAGAAAGGAGAAGTGGTGAGGAACAAGTCAAGACTTGTTGCTCAGGGGTACAGTCAGAAAGAGGAGATCGACTACAAGGAGACTTTTGCTCCTGTAGCTCGCTTGGAGGCGATCAGGATCCTTCTAGCCTTTTCTGTGGCTAAAGGGTTCAAGTTGTACCAGATGGATGTGAAGAGTGCTTTCCTGAACGGTGTGTTGGAGGAAGAGGTTTATGTGAGGCAACCACCGGGGTTTGAGAGTGAGAAGTACCCCCACCGGGTGTACAAGTTGAGGAAGGCGCTGTATGGGTTGAAGCAGGCGCCTAGAGCTTGGTATGGTAGGTTGAGGGGGTTCCTGTTTGAGAGAGGGTTTGAGATGGGGAAGGTCGATCAGACCTTGTTTCTCCTCAGGCAGGGCAGAGATATCCTGATTGTGCAGGTATACATGGATGATATTGTCTTTGGTGGCTCGTCTAACTCTCTTGTTGTAAGGTTTGCAGAAGACATGAGCAGGGAATTTGAGATGAGCATGATGTGCGAGTTGCAGTTCTTCCTCAGGCTACAAATCAAGCAATCAAAGGAAGGAACATTTGTGCAGCAAGCTAAGTACACCAAGGACATTGTGAGGAAGTTCAAGATGGAGGACTCCAAGGCCATGGCGACGCCTATGAGTACGACTACAGCTCTTGATGCGGACGAGGAAGGTGAACACGTGGACCAGAAGGAGTACCGGAGCATGATCGGGTCACTCCTCTACTTGACGGCGACGAGGCCGGACATCCAGTTCTCGGTATGTTTGTGCGCTCGTTTTCAAGCGTCTCCGAGGACTTCGCATCGGCAAGCAGTCAAGCGCATATTCAGGTATTTGCGACATACTCCCGACTTTGGCCTTTGGTACTCCGCGTCTTCTTCTTTGGCGCTTCATGGTTTTTCAGATGCGGATTTTGCCGGATGTCGGTTGGATAGGAAGTCCACTTCTGGGACTTGCCAGTTCTTGGGTTCTTCTTTGGTGTCTTGGTCTTCTCGCAAACAGTCGAGTGTTGCTCAATCCACTACCGAGGCAGAGTATGTGGCCGCAGCTAGTTGTTGCTCTCAGCTCCTTTGGATCACATACACCATGAGTGACTTTGGTGAGGAGTATACCCATGTCCCACTTCAATGTGATAGCACCAGTGTCATAAGCGTTGCAAAGAACCCAATGCTCCATTCCAAAACCAAGCACATAGAAGTGAGGTATCATTTTCTGAGAGACAACGTAGAGAAAGGAAAAATCGCCTTGATCCATGTACCCACACATGACCAGCTAGCCAATATTTTCACCAAACCCCTAGATCAAGCAACTTTCACTCGTTTGCGGGGGGAGCTTGGTGTGTGTTTGATTTCTTGAGTTGGTGTGTGGGAGCTCCTTTGTAGCATATGTATAGCTTTCCTTTGTGCATTTCTTACATTTAGCATGGCATATGTAACATGACGTATAGGCATCTTTGTATCTTAGGTTGCATGCATTTTGTATCATATGCATTGTTTAGGAAAAGCTTCTCCTATATACATTGTTCACCATGGAATGATATATATGTCTTTGTGAGCTAGTTTGGTAAGCTATGGTTAGTTTGGCTTAGCTCTTGATAATCTTGGTTTATATCCATGGTTGATGGCTATGTTTTTGAAAAATCTCATATGTATGCTCTCTTGTGAGTAAATGCCTTTATATGATCTTGACATGTTTTTTGTGGCTTGGCTATGCTTAATTTGTGGTTGGATAGCTTATTTTGATCATATGGGGCCAAAGGCTCATTTGCCATCATGAATGTTTAGCCCCCATGCTTGATCTTGTGGAGGAGCATAAGTTCCTTTTTGTCGCAAAGACATTTCATGTACCAATTTCAAATCTGAAAATGAAATGTAAATTGCTTGGAAAATGTGCTCCCATGTCATATGTGCTAATTTTAATTTGCTTTGGGTGCTAAACCGTTGCATGATGCCTACCAATGAGAAGTCTCATATCTAGAAGTAGGCACATGGCTCGGTGGCTTTGACATGACATGAGGTGCTTGTGGGTGTTTATGATGGACTTATGCTTAGAATGGTTGTCCTAGCATGAAGTTTGTGTGGCTTTGCCATTTTGACATGTTTTGCTCATGTTTAGGACTTTGCTCATGAGAGGGTAAATTTTCGCAAAATTGCTCAATTCTATCATAGCTTCGTCCAATGGTTGTGAAACTTGGTGATCGTGAACTTGATGTCATTACGAAGCTATATAGTATCTAACTTGCTCATTTGGACATGTGTAGCATCCTATGTTGAATTTTGTCTATTTGAGAAGCTCTAGGTTGCATTTTTTGCATTTTTGGCTTGATTCATGCATTGTCAACAAGGGGGAGAAGTTTGAGCATGTTTTGGCCTACTGAATGCATCTAGAAGGTTTTCAGGTGGTTTCGAGCCATTTCTGGGCTCTGTTTGTCACCGGTCTGACCGGTTGTGGTCACCGGTCTGACCGGTCAGAGTGCTGGTTCTGTTCATTTGTTGAGCACCGGTCTGACCGGTGGTGTTGGCCGGTCTGACCGGTCAGAGCTGAGCTGATGCAGCTGCTCTGTTTAGTCAAGTGGTTTGCATGCATTGGTTCAGGGGGAGCTTGCATGTGTGCAGGGGGAGCTCTTTGTGGTTTTCGAGCTTTGGTTTGTTGGTTTATGCTCTTTGCTTGAGCATGTTTTGTCTCGGATGTGTCGAGCTGTTGCCCTTGCCTAAGGGGTCCGAGACTTGTCTTCTTCAAGTGATCTTGTTCTTTGCCTTTCTTTGGCTTTCGATCGCTTGTTGGAGTTTCTTTTAGTCATTTCTTTTCTTTTTCTTTTCTCTTGGTTACCAAAACGTGTGTGTTGTCAATGCACTCATCAAGGGGGAGATTGAGAGCCATGTGTGGTTCGAGGACCGGTGGATGGTCGCTTCCTGGTGTGATGAGTGATTGACAACGTGGTGTGGACTAATTCTTGGCTAAGTATTGCAGGTGCAGGTTGCGGCTTGACTGGTGTTGGTGCAGGTGAAGAACAAGCGCGAAAGGTCGTTGCTGGTGAGGCCTCCAGGTGTGGAGAAGACAAGTAGGCTTGGTTCGAGGGACCCGGTGGACAGCAGGGTCAAGTGCGGGCCGCAAGGTGGCAAGAACGGCAAGATGAAGTCGTGGACGGTTTCTTGGTTGAGCCTCAAAACCAATGTCGAGCCGGGACTACGTGGGAGCCGAGTCATGAGTGGTGATTGGCGGAGGCTACACCGAGTTCGCGGGGTTTCCGGTGGTTCACCAGAAAACCACTGGGTTCCTTGGTTGATCCACAAAGCCAAGACCGAAGAACCGAAGACGGAGGTGCAGCAGCTCCAGACCGGTCTGACCGGTGGGTCTGACCGGTCTGACCGGTGGGTACCGGTCTGACCGGTGAGGAGCACCGGTCTGACCGGTGTGCGACGACACAGTCCGGAATCTTCGAAGCGGAGGACACGCGTCGGGATCGCAAGGCTTGCGTTGAGGCTAAGCAAGTTTGCGGTCGCTGGGCATCCGTCCGATGGTGCGAAGACAAAGATTTCCAATTTCGCCCTTGAGGGGCATGTATCCCTAGTTAGCTTGTAAGGGTATTTTAGTCTTTCGGTTGCCTCCATATGACCCAAGGGGTGAGAGGATGGCAGCCATCTCTTGGAACCCTAGCTCATTTGGTTTTCCTCTTTTCTCTTCCTATTTTCCTTAGGATTTTTGTAGGACTAGCTTGAGAGCTTCATGGTGAGATCTTGTGAGAGGGAAGGGTGATCGGGCGGCAAGCTAGACCTTGTATGAACCTCTTTGGTATGTATAGATGATTCGGCGTGGTTCCTCAAGGCTTGGATGTGTCTTTCCCGTTTCTCCTTTTTGGTGATTTTCGGAGGTTTTTCTTGGCGAATTTCTTGTGGCGGTTTTGAGACCTTTCTCTTTGGGATTTGGTGGGGGATGTATGCATGAACCCCTCGAGGTTCTTTTCCCTTTGATCCCCCTCCTAAATCCGTGAGTAAAGGGGCTCAATTTTGGGGTTTTCGTGGTTCTAGGGTTCGCGGTGTTCTTGGCGGAAATCCTTCGATTCCTCTTGATTCAACGAGTTTTGGTGGACCAAATCTTGGCTATGGAGTGCCCATGAGGTGTTCCTACTATCCCCAAAGTCTTGTACGAATCCGTGGAGCGAATCGGGAGATCGGGAGTTGGATTTGGGGGAGTTGACTCGCGGGCGCTGTTCATTCCGAGCTGCCCAGGCACGACCGGTCTGACCGGTGCTCTTGACCGGTCTGACCGGTGCAAGCCCTTGGTGGGATTTGTCTCGGGGAACAGCCTTGTCCGTGTGGTTTTGTCGCATGGTCCTGCTGGTCAGTTCTTGGCATGTTTGGAGTTGTTTTGCTAGGTTTTGTGAAGGGTTCTTCTTCCTTCCAGGTTGTGTTTCGGAGGTGGTTTTTGTTCCAGGGCCTAGAGGAGTCACTGAGGCTTCCTGGAACGTTTGTTGTGGGCTGCTGTAGCCACCGGCCTGACCGGCGCTGTGCACCGGTCTGACCGGTGCCACCGGTCTGACCGGCGCAGGCCACCGGTCTGACCGGTGTAGCACTGGCAGCAAGCCGTGCAAGTTTCCGCTGTGTGTGTTGGTGAGTTTTGGCTCGGAAGGTTGTGTGTTGGTTTCTAGGACCAGTAGCACTCCAGTGGCTGCGTGGTCTTGACCAACTTGGGTAGTTGAGTCGGAGAAGTGTTTCAGAAGCCGTGTTCGTCTTGTTGGAGTTCCCATCTCCTTCGAGAAGAATTTTTATTGGCTCCCATTCACTCCCCCCCTCTCTGGTTCGCCTAATCGGTCCTTCAAAATGGCTACTCATGCAACCTAGCATAAACTATTAAAAAGGAATCATGAACATACTTTATTCTAATCAGAGCAAGCAAGCATATCCACTTTATTTTAATAGGCTAATCATACAAACGGGATACAAACTTGTGCACCTAATCAACTAGATCGAGGAGGCGTGTTCGTGAAGAACACGCGTCTCAAAATGATGAACAGGCGAAGAACACAAGAACATATCACTTGCACTTTAGTCTAAATAGAAAATGCAGAAATACTCAGTTTACTCTAATTGAAGAACGAGCATCCATAGAGGTACATACCTCTCACTCTCTCCCTAGCTTTGATCTAATCAACTACTCCACACTTACACTCTAGAAGGAGGAGAGGAGAGCCTCTCCTCTCTAGAGAGAAAATGAGAGAGGAGGAGAGGAGTTTTGTGTCCTATTCTCTACCCCCTCCACTTCTTAGGCTAAGGAGAGTAGGAGGAGCCCCCTTGGCTGCCATGGGTGCCACCTATAGGGTGGTGACACGTGGCGCTGAGGAGTGGGGGCCAAGTTGTTGTATCTTGCATGAGAAGGAGCTTGAGGCGGCTTCCTTCCTACGTAAGCTAGTGAATCTTGCGATGTAAACTTCTGGGAAGCTACCCATTGCAGCCACACTTTTCCATGCTCCCCATGCTGCTGATGTGGCGTGGACCCGCACTAGGTGTGGGCCCCGCTGGTGGGTCCCGCGTGACGAGGTGTGGGCCCCAGGTGACGTCATCTATCATTTGTTTGTTTATTTCATATCTCATGCATACGAACTCCGATGTAGGCAAATAATATATCCATTTTGATCGTCTCGACTAGCCCGTTGCAATAGTGCAGACCAATTTGGCAATTGAGGTTGTTTATGATGATGCCATATATCTATGCCATTGGTTTACTTGCTCTTAGTTGTATCATTCCATGTGCATTTACATGTGTCCTGCAACAAAAGATAGAAACACCAACACTTGTGGAAATTGTCAATATAAAGCCCTATCCTAGTGTTGATGCTCACTTTTTATTTATTTTATGCAGGAGTTGACGGCATAAAAGTGGTACTTAACAGCCGTCAATAGTCATACTCTTGAGGAGTAGAAAATTCTACAGCCTCAATGACAACAGGCTCGGAGGATGCGAACGGAAATACCTGCCTCATCTCCTCGAGAGGATTTTGCTTGGGAAGAGGCTTCTCCATAGAATTCTCTAAAAACAAGGGAATGATGGCAGAAGAGGCTTCCCTAAGCTTTTCATCCAGGCTCCCTCGAGATGCATCGAGAAGTTTTTCTGCTGGTGCACCCAGGAGGAGATCAAGATCAAGGACATCAAAAATGTGGAAGTCTAGATTAACCTTGACCTTGTCTATTAGGAGTGGCACGGCACATGCAACCCCCCGACACTCAAGAATGTGTCCGGAGGGACAACTTTTGACGAGCTTATCGGATGGTCTTAGCGTAACATTGCCCAGAAGAGTGTACGTTAGGTGCCATGGCATGACATTAACCTCCATAGTGGGGTTAAGATGGGCTTCTACGATAATTCCCATTATGGAACAAGAAATGATCGTAGAGGGTGAACAAATCCAAAGTGCTTCGGAAAAGTTTCCCATTCCAGTCAACCACTTCTTCTCCATGGCCTCCATGATAGATGTTTCGTTTGGAGGATCGGGAGGCCAAGGAGGTACCGTAGGCCTAGGGGAAGGTTCTGTCAATGGATCTCCATATGGCTGGATTTGGATAGAAGAGGGCTCCTTCCCTAGTTGGATATCTAAGCAATTCAAGGTGTTTCTGAGATTTTCAAGAGGGTCATCCTCGAATCGATAGAGGAACTCTAGAGGCTGAATTTCTTCTTCCTCCACTGTTCTTGGTTCGGGAGAGGGCTCAACAAATGAATTTTGGGATGTGGAAGTCAAAGGCTCAGGTTCAGCTGTTGAGAGACTCTCATGGATCGACTCTAATTCTTGGCAGGGTTCGTTATGACAGGTAGGAAGGGAAAAGTTTTCTAAGAGGCTATCTAGGATTTCCCTTCCTTCCTCTGAAGTTTTGTTTGCGAACACACCTTCAGCAATGGTGTCGAGATGTAGGGCATCGCTCATGTCTAAACTCGAGTAAAAGGCACACAAGTATGAGCGATCGGGTATAGACATGTTTGGGTTAGATTTCAAAAGGTGTGAGAACCTAGCCCAAGCTGCACCTATAGTCTCCTCCTCTAACGGCATAAAGTTGCGGATGTCACTCAAAAGGAATGCTATGTGCCTCGCAAGATTGAAAGACAAATAGAAATCAACTCGGACTTTTTCCCAATCGTTCACACGCCGTATGGCGCGAGTGTACCATTGCTCCACCCTCTTTGTGAGAGAGAGAGAGGAACTTTAGCCTCAAGGAATCCTGTATCATTCCTGGGGGAGCCAGGGATGAACACAACCTCTCAAACTTTATCAAATGGTCATAGGGATCTTCATTATTAGCTCTAGAGAAGGGTCGATTCCGAACCATGGCTATAAAGTTAGGGTGGAGCTCATTGATGAGTGTGGAAGTTGATGGATCAGTGAACTCATTGGACGGGGTGGAGAGGTCGTGAAAGGATGGCCTCTCCATGGGTAAGGCGGGTAAAGGTAGAAACAAAGGAAAACAAAAGATACGAGGACCACTGGGTACGAAGATAGATACAACCGTTCCACGGCAACGACGCTAGAAAGCTTGTTGGGTATTTTTGCATCACCCGAATAATAGAGGGGGAGTGCCCAATCTTTCGGTTAGTGGAGATTGAGGACAGGAGCGTCCAAGGACCGGTGGATTGTCGCTCCCTGGTGTGATGAGTGATTGACAACGTGGTGTGGACTGACTCTTGGCTGAGTATTGCAGGTGCAGGTTGCGGCTTGACTCGTGTTGGTGCAGGTGAAGAGCGGGCGCAAAAGGTCTATGCCTTGCGGGGCCTCCGAGGAGTGGAGAGACAAGTAGGCTCGGCTCGAGGGACCCGGTGGCCAGCGGGGTCAAGTGCGGACCGCATGGTGGCAAGAAAAGCAAGACGAAGTCGTGACTGGAGCCGGTGCAGGGTAGCGGCTCACGACCGGAGTCTGCACGCGGGGTTTGCGGCGGTTCACCACAAAACCGTCGGGTTACTTGGTTGAGCCACAAAACCAAGACCGAAGGCTCGGCGGGCGGAGACGGGATCCGGGCACGCCGAGAAGCTTCGATGCCGGCGGACACGTGGCGGGATCGCAGGGCTTGCGTCGGGAGGACGCGGACTGCAGCGAAGGCGTGGCCGTGCGATGAAGAGGAGTGCTACATGACCTATTTGGCCCTGAGGGGATTGTATCTTAAGTTTAAGTGCTAGGGGTAGCTTGGTCATTTGCCCAACCCAGAGGGACTCATATATATAGCTCTAGGGTTTTCTGGGCAAACTATCCATCCAGACTGCTTCTCATTTCCTTGCTCCGTAGGCGTAGATTTTCTTCCCCGCTTTGTAGAGAATCTGACCTCCGAGTGTCTGGAAGCATTCATCGTTGCGTCGATTTCCTTCTTGTGGCTCTTGTGATTTTCGTGTCATTTTTGAGCTATTTTTGTTGGATTTTCGTGCGTGCCTTGTTCCTTCGATTCTGAGGTGTTTGGGTTCGGATTTGTTGGTGGGGATCATGGATAGTTGCCTCGTGCATCTTTGTGCTTGATCATGACCCCTCAAACTCCGAATTCGGCCTCCGATTGAAGGATTTCGGTTGGAACCCTAGCTCTTTGTGTGAGCTCGGTAGAATCTCGATTCCTCTCGATTCAGTGGGTTTGAGGCTACAATTTCGTAGGTATAGCATCTCCTAGAGGCGCTTCATCTTCACCTATGATTTGGTAGCAATCCCTTGGTTGAATCGGGAGATCGGGCAAAGGGAAGGAGTGTTTGACCTTTGGGAGGTCGGGCTGCTGTTCCCACGCCTGGCGGACCGTCCGCGCGGGGTCGGCGGACCGTCCGCGAGGAGCTCGGCAGCCAGCTGTTCTTCGTGTTCTTCGCGAGTTCTTGTTTCGCGCCGTTTCGATCTGTCGTGTCAGTGGTTTTTGGTTGGAGGGAGTTGGTTGGACAGTCCGCCTGGGGTGGCCGGACAGTCCGCGAGGCTCGGACTGTCTGCGGTGCTCGCCCGGACCGTCCGTTTTTCAAGGTGCGCTACTGGAGGTTCTGTGTCCATTTTCGGACTGTCCGCCCCTGACCCGCGGACCGTCCGCCCATCCCACGCGGACCGTCCGCCCGGGCACCGCGGACCGTCCGCCTGGGACTTCGCAGATTGCCTAAGTCCTTTGCTCCTTGAGTTTCGCTTTCGCTTTGGGATTGTTTGGTGTTTGCTCCTAGGGTTGGTAGGTCTGTTCTGACTACGTGACCTTGGCAAACTCGTGTGGGAACCTTTGGTTATGAATTTGGGGCACAGGCCGAGTTCATCCTTCGGGAAGAATTTTTATCGGCTCCCATTCACTCCCCCCCTCTCTGGTCGCCTAATCGATCCTTCAATTGGTATCAGAGCCGGTTACGGATCTTCGTGATTCTAACCAGTCTAAGATCCAAAGATGGCGTACCAGGAATGGGGTTCGGGTCCTCCACACTTTGATGGTAAGAATTACCAGATGTGGCAAAGGCGGATGGCTGCTTTCCTCCACGGCAAGGGTTAGATCTTGTGGGATGTCACGGTGAACACAGCTTATGTTCATCCGATGAACTTCCTAACTCCAGGATCGAGGGATATGTTCGACGCCAACAATAAGGCGGTCGACTACTTGTTCCGTGCTCTGTGTCAATCCGAATTCAATCGGGTTCAGACAGAGGACTTGGCTTGTAGGATTTGGGAGCAGTTGAAGAATGCTCATGCTGGAAATGCTCAGGTTCAGGCTCGATTGTTTGCGACCTACCGGAGAGAGTACGAGAATTTCACTCATCTCCCCGGTGAGTCCATTGACAGCATGTTCCAGCGGTTCACGGTGATTGTGAACAACATGAGGGCTAATGTGGCCGTGCTCCCGTACGATGATCATGACAGGGCTGTCAAGCTCCTGCATTCTCTGGATCGTACAGTGTGGAGTGGAAAGGTCGAGGCCATTCTTGAGTCAGAGAAGTATGACACCCTCACAGTGGACGAGCTGTTTTCCAAGCTCAAGTCATCCGAAGTGGACCGTGGGGTGCGTGCAAAGATCGAGAACCCGACTGACCCTCATAGTCTGGCTCTCGTTTCTGGATCAAGGACTAACGCTAACATGTCATCGAGACAGATCTCTTTGTCTTGTCTTATGTCCATGCCAGATGAGGAGTTTGACGTGCTCGGTGAGGAGGATCTCGTGTTGCTGAGCAGGCGGTTCGAGCGCATGTACACGAACCGGAAGAATGCTCGGAGGACCTCGGGCATGTGCTACCGGTGCGGGAAGCACGGGCACTTTATCGCTGAGTGCCCGGAAGCCATGGAGGTGAAGCCCGAGCACAAGCACTGTCCAAGGACCGACCACAAGCACCGCTCGAGGGACGACCACAAGGGCAAGAAAAAGTCCGAGCGGAGGCTGAGGAGAAGTGGTGGTCACAAGAAGAAGGAGCGAGCGATGGTTGCCGGAGTGAGCGACATCGACTCGAGCTCCTGCTACTCTTCATCAAGCTCAAGTGATGAAGATGAGAACCGGCACAAGGGCAAGCGGTCGAGCAAGAACATCAACGGCTTGTGCTTCGCCGCCCAAGGCTTTTGCGGCATGGCACATAGCTCCGCAAGCAAGAAGAGCAACAAGGATGACTCGGGCTCCGACTCCGAGGATGAGGTAAACAATGATCCATCCTTCTTGGTAGCGGAGAATGCTAGGTTGAATGACTTGCTTGACAACCGTGATGATGTGCTTAGAAAGACCAACAAGGTGAAGAGGGAGTATAGGTCTTTGCTTGGAGAGGCTAAGGAGAAGGTGGTTGAACTAGAGTCTTTGCTTGTTGATGCTAGGGCTCAAATAGACTCCCTTAAGTCTACTCCTGTTGTGACCAATGAACCTGAATGCACTGATTGTTCCACTTTTCTTGGTGAATTGACTGTGCTTAAGGAGAAGTATGCCTCCAAGGTTGAGGAACTAGATGTGCTTAGGGTTGAGCTAGATGAGATGAAATCTAGGCCCTCCTTGCTTAGTGCTTGCACTTCTTGTCCTGTTTTGCATGAGAAGCTAGATGTTTTGCTTGTTTATGCTAGATCTCTAGAGGCTCAGCTGAAAGCTCCTATTCCTACATCATGCTCTACTTGTGAAATAAATGCTGTGAAGAATATAGAGCTTGCACACTATGTTGATCGTTTGCAGGATGAGAATTATGAGTTGAGAAAGATGATGGGTTGGTTGTCTGGTCATGAGCCTCAGTTAAGGATGATGATCGAGACATACAAGTGCTATGATGGGGAAGCGCTTGGGGCAAACAAGGTGGATGAGGGGAAGATTGGAGATATCCCAGAGCCACCAAAAACCCACCACAAAAATGCCTATGCTCCTAAGCCAAACCCACTTAGGAACCGACTAGACACAACCCCAGCTCCACCCGTGTTTCCTCCACACACAGACAACTTCCAGAAACCCATCAAGTTCAAGAGTGACTTGGGGAATGAGTTCTTTGGGAAGGAGGGAGAGAAACCGAGTTAGGAGAAGCCAGAGCCCCAAGAGAGCCCAAAACCAAAGCCAAAACCAAAACCCTTCCATTGTGAGCATTGTGGGAGGGATGGGCACCTTGCTGAGTTTTGCTTCAGGAGGAAGCGTGAGGAGAGGTTGGCTAGGGAGATGGCCAACAAGGACAGGTACCGCCCTTCTCGTGGTGTGCCTGAGCCAAGGTTGGTGCCAAGGGGTGAGGGTATGGTGCGTACCATTTACCCTCGAGAGAGGCGTGTGTTTGTGCCTCGAGGTGAGCCACCACATAGAGAAGGTGGTAGGCATGTTGGGTTTGGGCGTGGTGAGTTTGCTGGACGTTCCTTCGCTCATGGCCAATACGAGTATGGGGGGAACGATCACAGTTTTAGGTCCCAGAGGAGCTACGGGCCACGGTCTCCACCTCGTGGTGCGCGTAGTCCTCCAAGGGGACGTGTGGGTGTTCCACCTAGAGGAGATATGATGGATTTTGCTAACCCCACTTTTGAGCAAATAGCACGGCACTGGTTTGATTCATTTTGTACTAACCCCAGTGCTGAGTCGTTTGCTCACTCTCGCTCTCGTTTTTGATTTGCAGGTGGGAGGCATGGAGAGCTTTTGGTTGATCGACTCCGGTTGCTCTCGACACATGACCGGAGATCGTAGGTGGTTCTCCAGCCTCACCCCGGTGATGACCAAAGAGTACATCACTTTTGGGGACAATGGGAAAGGTAGAGTGCTTTCAATGGGCACGGTGAAGGTGAGCGATTCTATGACTCTCAAGCGTGTTTCTCTTGTCAAGTCTTTGGGGTACAATCTTCTTTCGGTTTCTCAGCTTCTTGATGAGAGTTTTGAGGTCCGTTTCAAAACAGGCGCTTCATGTGTCTTGGATTCTCGAGGTGATCTTGTGTGCACGATCATCCCCGAGGGTCTGATTTTTAGAGCCGATTTTTCTCAGTGTGTTGGCTCTTCTCGTTGCTTGGTTGCTGGCGTTTCGGCGGAGCTCTGGAAATGGCATAGGAGACTAGGTCACTTGAGTTTTGACTTGTTGTCACGCTTGAGTGGGCTAGGATTAGTCCGAGGATTGCCTAAGTTGAAATACCAAAAGGACTTGGTATGTGCTCCGTGTAGGCATGGCAAGATGGTCGCCGCCTCTCACCCGCCTCTGACTTCCGTTATGACAGAGAGGCCACGCGAGCTGTTCCATATGGACTTGGTTGGTCCAGCTCGTGTGTGCTCGGCGGGTGGGAAATGGTATGTCCTGGTGATAGTGGACGACTATTCTCGCTATGCTTGGGTCTTCTTTTTGGCTGACAAGGGGGAGACGTTTGGTTTTGTGAGGGATCTAATCTTGAGGTTGAAGAATGAGAGGAATGGAGATGCCATTCGAGCTATCCGTAGCGACAATGGCTCTGAATTTAAAAACTCTCGTTTTGAAACCTTTTGTCATGATTTGGGTCTCAAACATCAATTCTCTTCTCCCTATGTGGCTTGTCAGAATGGTGTGGTTGAGTGGAAAAATCGTTCCCTTTGTGAGATGGCTCGGACGATGCTCGACGAGCATAGGACTCTGAGGAGATATTGGGCTGAGGCGGTGAATACCGCGTGCCATGTTGGGAATCGGATTTTTCTTAGGGCCTTCTTGAACAAGACGTGATATGAGCTGATGCACGGGCGAGCACCTAGAGTGAGCCATTTCAGGGCTTTTTGTTGTCGGTGCTTTATTCTCAAGAAGGGTAGGCTTGATAAGTTTGAGTCGAGGTCTTCCGATGGGATTTTCTTGGGTTATGCTAGTCATTCTCGAGCATTCCGTGTGCTCAATCTTGATACTAACCTAGTCATGGAAACTTGCAAGGTTACCTTCGACGAGACCCAGCCATGCAGTTCGTCTGTCTTTGAGTGTGCAGGTGACGACGAGATTGGCAAGAAGATCTTTGAGGACGAGGAGGATGATGCTGGAGAGGATGATGGTGATGATGAAGCTCCAGCCGAGCATGTACCCTCTACTTCCACTACGACGACTACGGTGCAGGATGGAAATTCAAAAAGAAATTGACACAATCCACGTCATAATCCATATTGGATTCCCAATTTTTTTAAAGAAAAAGGGAGCAATCGAAGAATTAGAGAAAGATCTCCAAAAGGAAGTTAATTCTGTAAACCAGAGACTTAATATTGCTATTGAAAAGGTTAAAGAACCTTATAGACAACCTAATATTCTTGCAGAATATATAGCTTTCCAATTAAAAAATAGAGTTTCATTCCGAAAAGCAATGAAAAAAGCCATTGAATTTCCCCTACACCGACTACGATCCAGCAAGATCAAGTGGAAGCTGCAGCTGAGGGGGAGGTTGTCTCCAGGCGAGAGGCACCGAGACGCGTTCAAGTTGATCATCCACCCTTAAGAATCATCGGCGATATCAATGAACGTACGACACGGTCAAGGTCCAGGAATGTTTCTCACTTTGCTCATTCGGCTTTTGTTGCTACCTTTGAGCCGAAAGACATTGGACACGCTCTCTCTGATCCTAATTGGGTGAATGCAATGCATGAGGAGATAGAGAATTTTGAGAGAAACCAAGTTTGGGAGTTGGTAGAGCCACCACCACATTGCAAACCTATTGGGACAAAATGGGTGTGGAAGAACAAAGAGGGTGAGAATGGTGAGGTGGTGAGAAACAAGTCAAGGTTGGTTGCTCAGGGGTATAGTCAGAAGGAAGGGATAGACTATGAGGAGACATTTTCTCCTGTAGCCCGTTTGGAGGCAATAAGGATCCTTCTAGCCTTTTCCGTGGCTAAAGAGTTCAAGTTGTACCAAATGGATGTGAAGAGTGCCTTCTTGAATGGGTTTTTAGAAGAAGAGGTTTATGTGAAGCAACCACCGGGCTTTGAGAGTGCTGAGTTTCCTCACCGGGTGTATAGGTTGAGGAAGGCATTGTATGGACTGAAACAAGCTCCCCGTGCTTGGTATGGCCGTTTGAGGGGGTTCTTGTTTAGCAAGGGGTTTGAGATGGGCAAGGTTGATAAGACTCTTTTTCTCCTCAGGCAGAGCGATGATATCCTAATTGTTCAGGTGTACGTGGATGATATTGTCTTTGGCGGCTCGTCTCACTCTTTGGTTGCGAGGTTTGCAGAGGACATGAGCAAAGAATTCGAGATGTCCATGATGGGAGAATTGCAGTTCTTTCTCGGGCTTCAGATCAAGCATGCGAAGGAGGGAACCTTTTTGCATCAAGCCAAGTACACGAAGGACATCCTCAAGAAGTTCAAGATGGATGACTCGAAGCCCCTGTCGACACCGATGAGTACGACTACAGTGTTGGATGCGGACAAGGACGGAGAGCCTGTGGACCAGAAGGAGTACCGGAGCCTGATCGGCTCCCTCTTGTACTTGACGGTGACGAGGCCGGACATTCAGTTTTCTGTGTGTCTGTGGGCTCATTTTCAGGCGTCGCCGAGGAGTTCACATCGGCAGACCGTCAAGCGGATCTTCAGGTATCTTCAATACACTCCTGAGCTCGGTCTTTGGTACTCGGCGTCCTCTTCTCTTTCGCTTCTTGGGTTTTCGGATGCCGATTTTGCGGGGTGTCGAGTCGATAGGAAGTCGACTTCGGGGACTTACAGTTTTTGGGATCTTCACTTGTTTCTTGGTCTTCTCGCAAACAGTCTAGTGTAGCTCAGTCTACCACAGAAGCCGAATATGTCGCTGCCGCTAGTTGTTGCTCACAGCTGCTTTGGATCACATACACGTTGAGTGACTTTGGTGAGGAGTGTTCCCATGTACCTCTCATGTGTGATAGCACGAGTGCCATTAGCGTTGCCAAAAACCCCGTGCTTCACTCCAGAACCAAACATATAGAGGTGAGGTACCACTTCCTGAAAGACAATGTTGAGAAGGGAAACATAGACCTCATCCATGTGCCAACCGAAAAGCAGCTTGCCGATATCCCAACCAAGCCCTTAGACCAAGCTACATTTGCCCGTTTGCGAGGGGAGCTTGGAGTTCTTTTTCCTTTTTGAGCTTTGGTTGGGGTTTGATGTACATACTCATGTTGCATCTTCATTTTTGTATCATTTCATGCTTGCATCTTTGTATCATAGACTGCATATGTATCATATGAGATGTGCTTCTCCTATATACTTGGATCACTATGATATGCTAGATAGGAGATAATGACTATGCTTTTGATGCTCATATGATGGATAGCGATGCTCTTGATAGATTTGGGATGTACGTGCTCGTGGATGGCTTATTTTTTGTGAAACTGCTATATATGATCCTCTCTTATGAGTTGAATGCCTTTCATGCTAAATTTGTGCACATATGGCTATAGCTTGCTTAATTTGTGTTTGGGACCATGTTCTTTTCATATGGGGTCAAAGACCCATTTATCATCATGGATGTTTAGCCTACATGCTACCTTGTGGAGAAGCCTAAGCTTCTTTTTGCCGCAAAGGCACTTCATGTATCATTCTTAGTTTGTAAATCTTGAAATTGGTATATGAAATGCTTATGCTTAAAAAATATGCTTCCATGTCATGTATGCTTTAAATTCCTTATTTTGGGTGCTAAACCGCTGCATGATGTTCACCGTTGAGAAGTCTCACATTTAGAAGTGGACACATGGCTCGGTGGCTTTGACATGACATGAGATAGCTTGTAGATGTTTGTGATGATCTTGTGATGAGAATTTGCGATCTTGCATGAAGTTTGTGAGTTATGTGTTGTTTGTGCTCATTTTGATCATGTTTAGGTCCTATACTCATGAGAGGGAAGTTTTTGTGAAAATTGCTTTATTTTGATCATGGCTATGTCACATGCTTGTATGTCCCTATCTATCTCGTTGGCTATGCGTGTGCTAAATTTGTGGCAATCTAGCTTGGCTATGTCTCTTTTTAGCATGTTGTAGTGCTCTATGTCTATTTGAGAAGCACATGCTTGCATTTGTAGACTTGATTCATGCATTACCAACAAGGGGGAGAGATAGTACCCAATTCTTGTTTTGGGGGAGAAATGCATTTGTTCAGGGGGAGCTTGCATTCATATGCATTTGGGGGCTCTTTTTCGCCTGAATTTTAGTTGTGCTCTTTTGCCGATGGTGTCGAGCCCTTTTGCCTCACCTTGAGGAGTCGGCAATTTTGGAGCATTTTATCTCGGTTGTGTCGAGTCGTTGCCCTTGTCTTAGGGGACCGAGATTTTTCTCTCTCAAGTGATCTCGCTTTGGCTTTTCTTTGGCTTTTGATCACTTGTTTGAGTTTTTCAGTCGTTTCTTTTCTTTTTCTCTTTTCTCTGAATTGGTTACTATGTGTGTGTTGTCAATGCACTCATCAAGGGGGACATTGAGAACAGGAGCGTCCGAGGACCGGTGGATTGTCGCTCCCTGGTGTGATGAGTGATTGACAACGTGGTGTGGACTGACTCTTGGCTGAGTATTGCAGGTGCAGGTTGCGGCTTGACTCATGTTGGTGCAGGTGAAGAGCGGGTGCGAAAGGTCTATGCCTTGAGGGGCCTCCAAGGAGTGGAGAGACAAGTAGGCTCGGCTCGAGGGACCCGGTGGCCAGCGGGGTCAAGTGCGGACCGCATGGTGGCAAGAAAAGCAGGACGAAGTCGTGACTGGAGCCGGTGCAGGGTAGCGGCTCACGACCGGAGTCTGCACGCGGGGTTTGCAGCGCTTCACCACAAAACCGTCGGGTTACTTGGTTGAGCCACAAAACCAAGACCGGAGGCTCGGCGGGCGGAGACGGGATCCGGGCACGCCGAGAAGCTTTAATGCCGGCGGACACGTGGCGGGATCGCAGGGCTTGCGTCGGGAGGACGCGGACTGCGGCGAACGCGTGGCCGTGCGATGAAGAGGAGTGCTACATGACCTATTTGCCCCTGAGGGGATTGTATCTTAAGTTTAAGTGCTAGGGGTAGCTTGGTCATTTGCCCAACCCATAGGGACTCATATATATAGCTCTAGGGTTTTCTGGGCAAACTATCCATCCGGACTGCTTCTCATTTCCTTGCTCCATAGGCGTAGATTTTCTTCACCGCTTTGTAGAGAATCTGACCTCTGAGTGTATGGAAGCATTCATGGTTGCGTCGATTTCCTTCTTGTGGCTCTTGTGATTTTCGTGTCATTTTCGAGCTATTTTCGTTGGATTTTCGTGCGTGCCTTGTTCCTTCGATTCTGAGGTGTTTGGGTTCGGATTTGTTGGTGGGGATCATGGATAGTTGCCTCGTGCATCTTTGTGCTTGATCATGACCCCTCAAACTCCGAATTCGGCCTCTGATTGAAGGATTTCGGTTGGAACCCTAGCTCTTTGTGTGAGCTCGGTAAAATCTCGATTCCTCTCGATTCAGTGGGTTTGAGGCTACAATTTCGTAGGTATAGCATCTCCTAGAGGCGCTTCATCTTCACCTATGATTTGGTAGAAATCCCTTGGTTGAATCGGGAGATCGGGCAAAGGGAAGGAGTGTTTGACCTTTGGGAGGTCGGGCTCGGGCTGCTGTTCCCGCGCCTGGCGGACCTTCCGCGAGGAGCTCGGCAGCCGGCTGTTCTTCGTGTTCTTCGCGAGTTCTTGTTTCGCTCCGTTTCGATCTGTCGTGTCAGTGGTTTTGTGTTGGAGGGAGTTGGTTGGACAGTCCGCCGGGGGTGGTTGGACAGTCCGCGGGGCTCGGACCGTCCGCGGTGCTCGCCCGGACCGTCCGTTTTTCAAGGTGCGCTACTGGAGGTACTGTGTCCATTTTCGGACTGTCCGCCCCTGACCCGCGGACCGTCCGCCCATCCCACGAGGACCGTCCGCCCGGTCACCGCGGACCGTCCGCCTGGGACTTCGCAGATTGACTAAGTCCTTTGCTTCTTGAGTTTCTCTTTTGCTTTGGGATTGTTTGGGGTTTGCTCCTAGGGTTGGTAGGTTCGTTGTGACTACGTGACCTTGGCAAACTCGTGTGGGAACCTTTGGTTGTGAATTTGGGGCATAGGCCGAGTTCATCCTTCAGGAAGAATTTTTATCGGCTCCCATTCACTCCCTCCCTCTCTGGTCGCCTAATCGGCCCTTCAGAGATAAATCCGATTTCGGCGGGAGATGACCCTCACGATCCGACTACAACGAGCAAGCCCGAAGCGCCAATGCAATCGCTGAACCAACTCCCTGTGGTTACCGGCCTTGTTGGAGCAAGATCGGCCTGATCACGAAGATCAATTCTTGTGCGCAATCGACGAACGAACAAGAATTCGAGGCGAGCAATCTTAATATCACTCGAAGGTGGAGTCTGCAATACACGAAGGCAGTGCTATGTGGCTGTTCGGTTGTAGTTAAAGCTAACTTGTAAAACAAACTCAAGTTTCTAAGGCGGCGGCTACTGAGTAAAAAAGGAGGGGCGTCCTAGGGTTGGGGGCATCCTAGGATGGGGCGCCCACAACTTGGGCCTAAGGCCCATCAAATTGGCGATGCAGCACCTTAGCAGATTCTGAACGTCAACTTGTTTCGACGATTCCCGTTGACTCTGGGCGAATTTTGGCATGAGACCGGTGCCATTGGAAGCTCTATGAAATTGTGCTTCAAACCATATAGAGAACGTCCAAAACTGACTCCGTATGCGACCTGGGAGTCCGTTTTATTGTGCACTACTCCTAGACTCCGAACTGGGCTCGAACTTGAATTGCTTTGGGCCTCCACCTTGGGGACTTGAACCGGATTAGCCTCGTGCCTCCTCTTCGACTTGGACACCCTTGTTGGACTTCTTCTACTCCATTCCATGCACCAATCATGGTCGTATGCATGAGTGTCATGTCCTCATCATTCTCCCCCTTTTGAAGAAAAGTCGTCCTCGACGTCGATTGTACTTGAAACTGAGCCTGCACAACACAAAGGAGAACGGGGTTGCGGAAATAAAGCAAACCAAAACAATTGGGAGGAGAAATGTGACCATGTTTCCAATTATGTATCATATCATGTCGCATAAAATTGTCAGCATCTCTGGAGACTTTGTTATTACGATCCTGCAAAAGATTAGTACCAACAAAAGACACAACTGGAATAGCTGGTTGATTACACGAAAATTTAGCACCAAAAACCATAGGGAGTGACCAGCAATTCTTCCCTTCTTGCGAAAAATAACTACTAGAGGAACATGTGAATATGTTTGTATGAAGGTTACCCTCTAATCGATCACAATCTTGCGCAAGAACAAGAGAATTCAGATTTGAACAAATGTAACCCCGATGTACCATATATTGTCCCTTGTTGTTATATTTGCCAATAACATGATATGAATGTCTAGACAACCATGGCAAATCAGCATATGCAAAAAGTCTCTCTTCTAAACAATCTAGATTACACAAATCATCAAATTCAATGTAACCCAAGGTATGTAATGAAGACAACAAATGTAGCTCATCATTTTTACTAGCAACATGCATAATATGTCTATTTTAAGCACTAGTATGTAAAACGGAAGTAGTAGCACACAAATCATCTTTATCACAAGAAACATCAAGCAAATCACCATGTGACAAGGATAAATCAAAAGATTATTCCACTATTAATTGCTCAACTAAAGCATGACTTGTGGAAAAATTCAGCACATTATCACAATTCTCACCTTCCGTGAGTGTAGCACCATGGGCATTACCTATGTTCTCAGTTGGAGTATTAGGTGTATTGTGAAGTGATGGTTCCGAATTTGCACATGAGGATGCGCCTGCAGGTTCGGCCGTCCTCTCGAGCGGTGTAGTGGTGGGCGTGGATGGCGCTGGGCTCTCGAGCACTGTAGTGGTGGGAGTGGATGGCGTTGGGAGAGCGGGCGCTGAGCTGGATGTCGAGCTTTGTCCCGCAAAAGAGTTAGAATATTGCGTCGAGCGACGTCCCTGCACTTCACGTTCAGCTTAGCAAGCATATTCAAAAAATGTGGTCATATCTGCATATTCCTTTTGACATAGTATGTCCTGAATTTCGCGGTGCAAACCACTACGAAAACATGCCATAGCAGCGTCGTTTTTCCCTAATAACCCACAACTAATTATGTCTTTGTGTAACTCCTGGTAATAGTCCTTTACAGATTGGGAGTCTTGCTGAAAACACTGCATTTTTTTAAGTAATTCGTGCGCGTAATGAGAAGGTACAAATCTGTGTCGCATAAGCTTTTAATTGATCCCAAGTGGTCAGAATTATAGTTGGATGTCTTTGTTTATTATCACGCCACCACATTAAAGCAAGATCCGTAAATTCACTAATAGCAGTTTGAACTTGAGAATTAGCAGAAATATCATGGTATGAAAATTGTTGTTCAACTTCTAATTCCCAATTAAGATATGCAGCAGGATTATATTTGCCATTATAAGGTGGAATTTTAAATTTAAGCTTAGCAAAAGAATCATTACCGAAATGGCGTGGCACATGGCGGTCACGACTACAGCTGTCCTTCTGCAACTCTGTGATCGTAGTGTGCAATGCATCGAGTCGTGCCACGACGGGGTCGAATGTGGTCTTAGCAGCCGTCTGTGCGAGCTTGATCCGATCGAAAAGCTCATTCGATGAAGTGGTCATCGAATCGAGCCGTGTATGTATCGTCTCAATGTTCACAGCAACTCCATCAACTCGTGTCCGCAAGTCCTGCAGCTGGTCATCTCTCGTCGTCACCTTCCATGGTTAGCAAAAACACAAAAACAAAATCGACGACAAAACAGGGGTGTTTTTGCTCACAAAGGCGCTCAAACTAGTGCTGTTATCAAATTATTATCCGTTCTTACCAAGCACACAGGGCGAACTGTAACCAACTGGTGGAACCTGCGAAAGATGGGAGGAGCGATTGCTTGGAGAATCAAAACCAGCTCGTCGTAGAAATATGTGGAGTTCTGGGTAGGTTGCGCTCAAAGCAAGGATTAGCACAATCAAACAATAGATGCAAAGCTGAATAATAGTGCTAAACACGATCAAACGCTGTTGGAAACAAGTGGAAAGGCGGAAAAGAGCAAAGAAGTAAACCGTGGGAGGGGGAAAAGCTGAAGGGGAAGTGCGGTGCTGGTTAAGAGGACCGGCGTGTCCAGGGAGAAAACCGCGAGGAAAAAAGGCACGGCGTTTTCCAGGAAGGGTTTCTCGACGTTGGCGTGTGGAAGAAAAAAAATCACGACGTGAAGTGGCCTTCTCACGGTGCAGTTGGACTTGTCTTTCTCTCTGTTTTTTTCCTTTCTGGGCGGTGTCGTCCAGGAGAGACCGCGAGGGGCAAAGGCCACGGCGTGGGTGGACGTTCGCTGGAAGTCGCGATCGAGGGGGACAAGGCGGCGCGTGAGGCGCACCGAGCTGGACCGGTTCTGACCCCTTTTTTTGTCACTTTCCTTTTTTTTATTGCCTTTCCTTTTTTTCTTTTTTTTACTTTCCTTTTTTATTTGATAACCTGCCAAAACAAAGGGGTGGAAACCGCAGGTGTGGTTCTCTGTCGCGACCAGGAGTCCTCGCGGGGTTTAGTGCGAGGGAAAAAAAGGGTTCGGCGTGGGAGGTTTTTGCCGTGGGGAGGGGGTGGTGGTTCGGTGCGGGGGTTGGATAGCGAGCAGCAGAGAGAAACGGCGGTGATGAAACTAGGGTTAGATGAGAAGAAAAAAAGAAGACACAAGTAACCAGCAACAATTGAACGAAAAAAGCACACAAACTCAACAAAGCAGTCTATTGAATGAAAGTGCGAGGCTAAAGGGGGTTGTTGGGATAAAGATCTAACATAAAACAAATTTTTGTTTGGTTTTTGTGGACTATAGGAATTAAAACACTTGATAAACTCACCGATCAACCTGGAAAGCTGATACACTTGATAGAGGGGGAGTGCCCGATCTTTCGGTGAGTGGAGATAAATCCGATTTTGGCGGGAGATGACCCTCACGATCCGACTACGACGAGCAAGCCCGAAGTGCCAATGCAATCGCTGAACCAACTCCCTGTGGTTGCCGACCTTGTTGGAGCAAGATCGGCCTGATCACGAAGATCAATTCCTGTGCGTAATCGACGAACAAACAAGAATTCGAGGCGAGCAATCTTAATATCACTCGAAGGTGGAGTCTGCAATACACGAAGGCAGCGCTATGCGGCTGTTCGGTTGTAGCTAAAGCTAACTTGTAAAACAAACTCAAGTTTCTAAGGCGGTGTCTACTGAGTAAAAAAGGAGGGGCGTCCTAGGGTTGGGGCGTCCTAGGATGGGGCGCCCACAACTTGGGCCTAAGGCCCATCAAACTGGCGATGCAGCCCCTTGGCAGATTCTGGACGTCAACTTGTTTCGATGATTCCTGTTGACTCTGGACTAATTTTGGCATGAGACTGGTGCCATTGGAAGCTCTATAAAATTGTGCTTCCAACCATATATAGAACGTCCCAAACTGACTCTGTATGCAACCTGGGCGTGCGTTTTATTGCGCACTACTCCTGGACTCCGAACTGGGCTCGAACTTGAATTGCTTTGGGCCTCCACCTTGGGGACTCAAACCGGATCAGCCTCGTGCCTCCTCTTCGACTTGGACACCCTTGTTGGACTTCTTCTACTCCATTCCATGCACCAATCATGGTCATATGCATGAGTGTCATGTCCTCATCAACGAATAAATCCGTAAGCGCACGGATACCGTTGTAGCTTTCACCTCTGAGTATTCCAAGGGTATCGAATCCAAGGGAACGTGTGTGTACTAACTTCATATAGTCGGTTCAAGGACACACCCAGATAAGAGGCAAGGATAGAGAGGATTCCTAAAGATAGCACTATAGATGAGATTAAAGGTCGATCTCTAGATAGAACTTGGCTTAGGGTACCGATAGCACTGACTTAACAGGCGACTCCGGTACGCGGATCTATGTGGGAGGAGCTCTGACTATATCCAGCTACGCAGGATCAACGTGGGCCAGAAGGGCTGTCACCACCTCCTGGACTGCCTCTACCTAACCTTGGGATAAGCCGAACGGATGATAACTGGTAGCGTGTCACAACGTCCACGCTGTGGTTACTGTCGTAGCCAACAGACTACGACACCCTGTACTAATATAACTACGACCACGAAAGAGAATTGATCTCACTCAATATAGGTACTACTAGCTTATACTAAAGGCCTACGAGAGAGCACTTGGTCCCGTACTATGCTTCTAACGTATACGAACGACTTGCAGCAGACGAACGCATAAACCTAGGATCTACGCACTAGCAGAGGAAAAAGGCTACTCATGCAACCTACCTTAAACTATTAGAAAGAAATCACGAACACACTTTATTCTAATCAGAGCATGCAAGCATATCCACTTTATTCTAAATGACAAACATGCATACAAACGGATATGAGCACTTATGAACCTATGCTACAAGATCGAAAGGTTGTGTTTTCAAAGAATACAAGCCTCTAAATCAAGAACAAGCGAAGAACACAAGAACATATCACCTATGCATGAATGATACTTTAGTCTAAATAGAAAATGTAGAAATACTTACTTTACCCTAATTCATGAACAAGCATCCATAGAGATACAACTCTCTCTCTCACTCTCCTACTCTCTAATCTACCATGGAGAGGCCTCTCCTTTGAAGGGAAGCTCTCATCCTTGGGTGAGATGGTGTGTCTCTAAATGACCCTCATGTCCTCCTATTTATAGGCCTATGGAAGGTTTGGGTTTGGAGGTGTTTCTCCCTCTCTTCCCCTTGTTTCCTCCTTCTCCCGGTGACACCTGGTGAGCAAACGCAGCCCCCACGGTACTGTAGCGTGCTCTGGAAGATGCTTGAGGCGGTGGAGTTGAAAACCGGGCAAGAACCGGACCCTTGGTGCCCGAACCGGAGCCGAACCGGTGACTGGGTCGGTGAAATGGCACTAAAAAGAGAAAATCGGGCGAACCAGGGGAGTAGATCGGGGCGGACCGTGAACAGACCCCACACCAGCCTACCCCGCGCTGCCACACGTCTCGACCGGGGGGCTCACACACCCGCGTGCGCGCGCCTCCCGCGTCCCGGCGGGAGCCAGCCACGGCGTGCCACATGGCGGGCGCGGGCGGCTTCCCGCGCTAGCGCGCGCGTCGCCACGTCGCGGGGCTGCAGCCAACCTCCAGCGGCCACATGGCGCCGCCTAGTGCTTCCCGCGTGGCTGGCATACGACAGGCGGGCGACTGACGTCATTCTGATGTCAGCATTGGACATTATTTTCTCTATTTAATATTTTTTGCATCCAAGCTACAAAACAGGCAAATGATATATCCATTTCGATCGTCTCGACGAGCCCGGTGCAATTTTGTAATCCAATTTGGCATTTGAGGTTGTTTATGATGACGTCCTATATAAGCCATTAGATCCGTTGCTCTCAACTGTACCATTTAGCACGTATTTCGGTGGGCCCTGCAACAAAAGCTAGAAACACTAACACTTGTGGAGATTGTCAGTATAAACACCTATCCTAGTGTTGATGCCCACTTTCCATTTATTTTATGTAGGAGTTGACAGTGTAAAAGTGGTACTTAACAGCCGTCAACAAATTCGATGCATCATAGAAGATGCGATCTTTCAGAGCTTGTAGCACCATGCCGTTGGCGCGCTCGACCTGGCTGTTGCACCGAGGGTGGGCGACCGACAAATAATAAACATCAATCATGCTGTCTTGGCAAAAATCCCAGAAGGCTGACTGTCGTGGTTCTCTACCGCCGACGAGTAAATTTATCTCGATCGCGTGTCAGACCCAGATGGTTAGCACAAGAGACACGACGATGTATACTGTTTCGGGCCTCCGGAGAGTAATACCCTACGTCCAGTCTCAGGTGGTGGTGTTCTTATGCCAAGGGAGTTTGCAGTAGGGGTTACAAACTGGTCAGGAGAGGGTGTCGGAGCCCAAGTCCCTGAGGTCGTAGCTCGCGCTACGTGTGTGTGATGAGTAGGTGTCGAACCCTTAAAACGGTTGCCCTCCTCCCCCTTTTATAGACGCAAGGGTGAGAGGCAAAAAAGGGAATACAATAGATGTGCTACAGTGCTATGGTGTTGGGATGTCTTTTCCCATGTCGGCATGCATTAGTGGAGCATTGAAGGATGCTGAGCAGTAGCGGGGTCGGCGATGATCGCTACGCATCCTGGCTGGCACAGTGATTTCCGAGTACTCGCTGCCATCGCCTTCTCCGGGCTCTTCCATGGGTGATTTGGCATTGTTGAGTGTTGATTAGACCCGCCACATTATGGCTGGGGTGTAGGTAGGCGCCGCCCGTAGAGGGTCGTTGAGTACCTACTCTGACGGGGTGGCGTGCCGCAAAGGTTGGACGAGACGGCGCGTTATAGGCCGCGCGGGCGCACAGTTCCGTTTTACGTCTCCTGTCAGAGCCGGCCGCCCACGCGTCCTGCCAGCTGGTATGTTTTGCATGGCATGGAGAACTGGGGCCTTGCATGGCGTCGTGGGAGAGTTCGAGCGTCGGGGCGGCGCCACGTTCGTGTGGGACCACTGGTCTCGTGCAACGACCTTCACGTGTGGGCTCAGCCTTAGTCAGAGGCAGAAACTACTCGTGCGAATGGGTAATCAGAGGCGGAGACTACTCGTGCGAGCGAGTAGTTGGAGGCGAGGCGGAAACTACTCGTGCGAATGAGTAGTCGGAGGCGAGGCGGAAACTACTCGTGCGAACGAGTGGTCGGAGGCGAGGCGGAAACTTCTCGTGCGAACCACCAGTAGGTTGGAGATGGGGTGTCTTGTCAGTGGTGGTCCTATCGAAGACCTGTTCCCTTCCTTGTCCTGGATCTTAGCCTTGATGTTGTCAATGGTGTCCGAGGACCCAACCTCAAGGGCGATAATAGTGCCGCTTAGGTGGCCCTAATTCAGGCCCTCGTCAGTAGCCCCCGAATCTGGGGTGGGAGTCAAGGACTCGCTCACAGGTTCAGAAGCAAAGAAACGTCGTGGCGATTTTTCTTTTCATCCCCTCGGCGGGTGCACGCGAGCGCACCCACCGGGTGTAGCCCCCGAGCCCACTAGCGAGTCGTAGACTCACTTGTGGGGTTTAACTTTTGAATGTTGCTGTGATTTCGAAATTTTTGGTCAAGGCGGTCGTGGTAGCTCCGGCGATCGTATCTGACGTGGCGGACGTGGCTGACAAGACGGGTTGAGGGGACAGTGCCTGGCCGGTTCAAATTCGTGGGCCCACCAGGCGTCGAACCTTTGCACGGACGTGCGCCAGTTACCGTGGGGGCGCCCCTTGAGTGGGCGACTTTTCGGTGTGGTGGGGCCAACATTTAGGGCCGGCGCCCACGCCCGCTCCTTATTAACCGTGCGCCGTTGAGTTTCAAACCCTTCGCTTCCCCAATCTCCACCATAGCCAGCGCCACTTGCTCCTCTGCTCTTTACATCTACTGTGCCATCGCCGCTTCCTCCATTCGCGCCACGTCCCAAAGCTCGACAGCACCATGTCGAACTGGACAGCTCCAACGTCACCCGCTCGACGCTCCTCCGCCTCATCGCTGCCGGATGGCTGCCGGCGCCCACCGACGCTGAGGAGTGGAGGGTGCCGGAGGGCGAGTCCGTCCCGCGGCCACCACCAGGCTACATCGTCTCGTTCGTGGTGTTCCACAAGTGCGGCTTCTTCGTCCCTGCCGGGCGGTTCATCTGCGCAGTGCTTCTGGAGTACGGGCTGCAGCTCCAGCACCTCAACCCGAACAGCTTCCAGCAGATGGCGGCGTTCGAGGCGCTGTGCGAGGAGTACTTGGGCGTGGGAGCCCACTGGCACCTCTTCCGCTACTTCTTCAAGTTCGTCTGCTTGAAGGACAGAAAGATCCCGGTGACGATCGGGTGTGCCAACCTCCGGATGAAGTAGGGGAGGAGGGAGGAGTACATCCCCTCCTTGTTGACGAGCTCCAACAACGGCTGGCACAAGGGTTGGTTCTACCTTAAGAACAACCCTGAGCACGCGTTGCCGGAGTACACCGGCGTCTCAATCACTGAGGCGCCAAGGAATTGGAGCCACGGGCCCAAGAGGCGGAGCAGACGAAGCTGCTCAAGGACTACTGGGAGGTCCTGACCCGGCTCCGCAGTGCCAGGGTTGACTTGGCGGCCGTCATCGGCCAGTACCACACGCTGGGGATTGTCCCGCTCCGGTGGCGGGCCCTGCGCATCTTCGAGATGACGCCCAGCAGGGTGCCCTTCGTAGGGACTGTGACGGCACACGACCCGCCCTCGTTGGATGAGGTCCAGTGCTGTGTGGGGCTGGCCATCGGGAAGGTGATGTACTCGTGGCCACCGTCCCAGCTACTGCCCATGCTCCCCAACGAAGGGACCAAGAAACTTGTAAGTCTTCTTCCCCTTCCTTCGACTAGCCCTGAATTTCTCGTCGGTTGTGTTGATTCAGAGTTTTGGCTGTTGTGATGATTTCTCTCTTTCGTACCCATCTGAAGTCGCAGGCCCCATACCTGCGAACCCTCTTCTTCGCCAGGATGCGATACGGAATCGCTCCAAGGCCGCCGCGGAGAGGAGGAGGGCCGACCGCAAGGCCAAGCATAAGAAGGAGGAGATCGCGAAGCGCGAGCGGAACAACTAGCATGCCAAGCGCCGGTGGCTGAAGGAGATCGTTGTCTTCTCGGATGAGGACCCTTCGCCGTCGCCACCGTGGACTGGCGATGAGGAGAGCGCATGCGTCTACTGGAGCGCCCTGTCGACGCCGCCCGCGTCACCCGCCCCGCAGCACAAGACCACAGAGGTCAGCTCGAGATGGCGGCCAGAGCCGATCATCCGCGAGCGGAGAGCGAGCTCCAGCTCGCACCCGGAACCCCGCCCCACCCTGGAGGATCAGAGGGTGACCCGCTCCTGGGCGGCCTCCAGTGGCCACCAACCCTCCGGGGGCAGGAGGGACTCTCCGCGGCGGGCCGCGACTCATCCTCCCGCCGCTCCTCCGACAACACGTCGCATCGGGAGTCGCATTCCCTGAGGAGGCAGCCGCCATCCGAGGCGAGAACGACGCCGCAGGAATCTTCTTCGAGCGCACTACAAGGGGGGAACACGAGCACACCCCAGCGGCGCCTCCAGTCTTTGATCATCTGGGGCGGCGGAGCCCCAACTGTGCAGGTCCCCCTTGATGTGGCGGGGGATCGAAAACCGGCCCCCGACTCAGCCGGGGACAAGAGGCCAGCCCCCGAGTCAGCCGCGGCCGCTAGGCCCATCAAGCGGGCCCGCATCACGTTCTCCAAGTACGCGTCGTTCCGTCGTGTCTCGTTGTCTCACCAGTCGTTGATTTTGTCCACCTCACCGTCTATTTCCTGTGACAGCCACACCGACACCGGCACGCTTAGCATCACGCCGCAGAAGCTTGTGAGCCGAGCTGCGCGCGTGCCCCCACGGAGCCTTGCCCGGCGACCCCTCCGCCCGCATTGGCGACAGCGCAGGCCGGGAGCGAGGTCGGTGAGGTAATCGAGATCTGCGAGGTGGCCGCGCCCCCACCAGCGCCGGTGGTCGAAGGAGCGGTTGGGGGGCAAGCAGCCCCCGGGGCAGCCGATCCCCTGGTGGCGCACGCCGGCGATCATGGTGTCAGTGCGTCTGTGGTCCCCGAGGCGGTCGCACTTCCAGCAACGCAAGCCGGCGGAGGCGACATCGGGACGTTGGCGGCCCCCGAGGCGTCCGACCGGCCCCAGGACGCTGCTAACTCCGAGGACCCCAGCCTCTCGGGTGTGACATCACCGCCTTTCAGGATGAGCTGGAGCGGTGCTTGTCGGGACCCGAGGAGCCGGCAGTCGAGGTGTCCGCGCCGCCCGCCCCCGTGGTCACGACCGCGGTCGAGGTGGCCGGGGCTGACCCCGAGGAGCCCGCGCTCGGAGCCGCAGAAGCGGAGCCAGCCGCCGTCGTGCCTCCGGCGCCTGCCATGAACGCGGCGGCGCCTGCCGCTTGCGTGGCGGTGGGCCCGTCGCCTAGGCCCGCCGTTCCCGATGCGGATGTGGTGCTGATCGCGGACTCGCCCCGCCGAGCCTGCAAGAGCCTGCCGCTCCCGTGGAGGTAGCGGGCGGCTGCCCCCTAGAGACGGTCCGAGAGGTCGGAGGGAGCTTAGCAGCTCGCCCCTTTTCTGCCGCGGGGTTGCTGATGGCACCGCCGGAGGAGGGAGAGCGCATCCTTGAGCTTGTGCGTTCCTCCTGGGTCGAAACCCGTGAGGCTGAGGCGCGCGACGATGAGAGCGAGGAGGCCGCGGCCCGTCAACGCCTTGAGCAGGGCCTGCGGTGGGCGGAGCGGGCGTTCGACGAGCTGATCCTCCCGCCACAACGGTGAGTTTTCTGACCCCATCTTAGGCCTTGCTTCTTTGTTTTGTTGATGCCATTGCAAATAACATTTTGCTCGGAGCAGGGGTGCTCGTGAACAGCAGCGCTAGGAAGGCACACACCATCGAGGAGCTCCGGGCCGAGAGGTTCCAGCTGGAGGCGCAGCTAGCGGCCGCCCGGCTAGTTGTTGCGGGAGCCACGGCGAGCGAAGCATCGAAGAGGGCTGCGCTCGAGACCGCAGTAAAGTCCGCAGAGGACCACGCGGCGGCTGCGCAGTCGGCTGTAGACGCCGCCGCGACAGAGAGAGCAGCCCTTGAGACAAAGCTTACCCAAGCAGAGGCAACAGCCGCGGAACTGTGTTCTGCTACCGCAACCGCCATCGAGGCCGCCCAGACTGCCACCACCACGGCGACAGCTGCCGAGGCCACCGCTCGGGCTGCCGCCCAGGAGAACACGGTGCTCGAGGGGAGGGTGGCCGAGCTGGAAAACGACCTGGTCCTCACCGGGGTGTACCTCAAGACTGCTAATAAGCTGGCGACCGACCTGGCCGCCAAGCTCCAGGACGCCACCGATGAGGGGGCCCGACTGCACGACACCGTTGCCAAGCGGGACCAGGACATCCAATGTAAGTAGCCGAGTACCTACAACTTCCGCAATGCTTCTTCCTTTGTGTTGCGTGGCGGTGATATTGACTTGTCTTCTCGTGGTGGCAGGACTTCCGCAATGTAAGCTCGCGGAGAAAGAGGGTGAGGTCACTGCAGCTGAGATCAGGATCCATGAGATGGGCAGGGTGGCCAAGAACCTGTCTATTCAGCTCTCGAGTACGACCCTTCGCCCCTGTCCTTCTCTTTTCTCACTTGCGCACGTTGTAACTAACTTCCGGCTCGCTTTTCTTCTTCAGAGATCAAGGCCGAGCTCGAACAAGCCAGGAAAGCGCAGCAAGATACAGACGCGGCTCGCTAGAGGGAGCTCATGGCCCGCTGCAGGTTCGGTTAGTCCATCGACAAGGTGTTGACGAACCTTGGCGTCCCGCCCGTTCATGTGCCCGGCTAGCTCCTCGGGGATCAACTTGCTATTATTCCGGAGACGATCAAAGAAAGGGAGTTCGCCACAGCTCGGAAGGTGGTGCACCGGGTGCTCTCCATGTTCAACTCGCATTACAAGGGGTTGGACCGCAAGGTGCTGAGTGGCGGCTAGGCGCCCGGCTACTCGGGGAGGAGGACGACAAGATCGAAGCCGACTGCACCGCCTTTGCGCACGCCATGGCCGAGACGGTGATGAAGGACCTGGACCTGCTGCCAAAAGACACACAAGAAGATGGAAGTAGCTCCAGGCCTTCCAGTTAAATTGATGTTTTGAATTGTAAGCAACTCGAACAAACTTGAGCGAGGATTCACCTTGAACCGTTTTTGTTTGTTTAAACTTGTCGTTGCTCAAATGTTCTCTGAGCACTCGGGGACGACTGCGGAACGGAGTAGTGGTACTTAGGACCCAGGTCATTCGCACTTTGCTCCGGAGCCGCTGGGTCGTAGGAGTCGGAAAGCTCGACCGACCTGAACCATAAGGCGACGCCATGTGTTCGCAGCCCCCGGGTACTTAGAGAGGTTCGATCGTGACTTTTTCTTTTTTCGTCAAAGCAGTTTTGGGCCTTAGCCTGAGCGGTTTCCCGAGTCCCTTTTGAAAGGGGTCGGACCGCGACTTGTGGGCCTAAACCACGCTCGCAAGCCTTCGCATCGTAGCCGCAGGGGTGTGGGTACTAGGAGCTTTGAACGAGCGGCGACACCGAGATGCGCACAAATCGACAACTTTTCCTTTCGCAAGTTTGGTTGTACCGCGAAAAACCAGTCGTACGTGCGATTAGTTACGACACATTTGTCAGAGAAATTTGTTTTGAAAATGGGAAAACAAAAGGAGGGCATCGTGCCCCGGGTTGTAGCCCCCGAGCGGTGAGTGTCCCTGCGTGGGTGCTGGGACGCTTGCCGCTCAGCCTTAGAAACGTTGACGCATGTAAAGAGTAAGCCAACGCGAAAAGTTACGAACTTATGAACGTATGAACAAAAGCATGTGGCATTATTCATTGATCATAAGATAGAACGAGGAACATTACTCAAGGGTAAAAGCGACGTAGGTGTTCTATGTTCCACGCATTTGAGATGACTCTGCCATCCTCGTACCGGAGCTTTAATGTTCCTGGGCGGAGCACCTGATCAACGATGAATGGCCCCTCCCACGAGGGTGCGAGCTTGTACCGATCCTTGTTGCTCTGAACTTGTCGGAGCACCAGGTCACCGACCTGGAACTCGCGGCTTCGTACATTGCGCTCGTGATAGTGCCGCAAGGCTTGCTGGTACCGAGCCGAATGTAGGAGCGCCACATGGCGTGCCTCATCGAGCTGATCGATAGCATCCTCGAGTGCGACCTGGTTCCCCTCCTCGGTGTACGCTTAGACCCTCGGGCTTCTGTAGTCGATGTCCGTCGGGAGGATGGCTTCCGACCCGTGCACCATGAAGAATGGCGTGAAGTCGGTGGCCCGGCTTGGCGTGGTGCGCAGGCTCCAGAGGACGGATGGCAGTTCGGCGACCCATCTTGCCCAAAACTTCTTGAGACGTTTGAAGATTCACGGCTTCAAACCTTGTAGAACCATGCCGTTGGCCCTCTCAACTTTCCCATTAGTTCTCGGACAGGCGCCCGCGGCCTAGTCCACACGGATGTTGTTGTTGTCGCAGAATCAGAGGAATTTCTTTCTCGTGAACTGTGTGTCGTTGTCGGTGATGATGGAGTTTGAGGTCCCAAAGCGATAGATGATGTCGGTGAAGAATGCCACAGCCTCCTCAGAACGGACCTTTATTATGGGCCGAGCTTCAATCCACTTGGAGAATTTGTCGACGGCTACGAGGAGGTGTGTGAAGCCCCCGGGCGCTTGCTGGAGCGGCCCGACCATGCCAGCCCCCCACACAGCAAAAGGCCACATGATGGGGATGGTCTGGAGCGCCTGCACTGGAAGGTGGGTTTGTCGAGCGTAGAATTGACACCCTTCGCAGCATCGTACGATGCCCTTGAAATCAGCTACGGCGGTTGGCCAGTAAAAGCCTTGTCGAACGCTTTTCTGACAAGGGTTCTCGGACCGGCGAGATGTCCGCACGTCCCGGCGTGAATTTCTTGGAGCAGCTCCCTGCCTTGGTCCCTCAAGACGCAGCGCATTAGTATGCCCGCCGTGCCTCGTTTGTACAGCTCGCCATTGATGAGGACAAAAGCCTTGGTGCGCCGCGAAATGCGTCGGGCTTCAGTCTGGTCGGGGGGTAGCTTCCCTTCGACTAGCCACTCGAGAATCGGGAATCGCCAGTCTGGATCTTCCAAGTTCGGCTTCGGCTGTTGATTAATCCCCATGACTTCTAGGACCTCAGGTTCTTGTGGTTGTTCTTCGTCGATCCGCACAGATGGTGTCTGTTGGTCGCTGGCAAACACACCATTCGGTACAGGATTGTGGTTCGACGCTGTTTTCGCGAGGATGTCTACCGCTTTATTGTAGTCACGCAACACGTGGTGGAGTTCGAGCTCGTGGAATTTGCCTTCTAGTTCACGCACGGCCTGACAATATGCCACCATCTATGGATTGAGACAGTTCTTCTCCTTCATGACTTGGTCGACAACAAGTTCTGAATCTCCTCTAATCTCGAGACGGCGAATCCCGAGCTCGATTGCGATTCGGAGCCCATTGATGAGCGCTTCGTACTCAGCGACATTATTGGAGGCAAGGAAATGCAGTCGAACCATGTACTCCATGCACACGCCCAGAGGCAAGATGAAGACAAGGCCTGCCCCCGGCCCCTCCTTCATGACGGAGCCGTCGAAATACATCGTCCATGTCTCGTGCTCGATCAGTGCTGGCGGGGTTTGGATTTCCGTCCATTCGGCGACGAAGTCCGCCAACACCTGAGACTTGATGGCGCCGCGCGACGCATACATCATGTTTTGTCCCATCAACTTGAGGGCCCACTTAGCTATTCTTCCCTCGGCCTCAGGGTTTTGGATCACCTCCCCGAGCGGGTACTTGGACACCACCATGATGGGATGCACATCGAAGTAGTGTCAAAGCTTACGCTTGGTGATAAGGACAGCATATACTAACTTTTGAATTTGCGAGTACCAGGTTTTCGTGTTGGAGAGTACCTCGCTTATGAAGTACACCGGTCGCTGCACCTTGAGCGACCTTCCAGGCTCTTCTCGCTCGACTACCAGCGCAACGCTCACAACCTGGGTCATCGCGGTGATGTACAGGAGCATGGGTTCTTCCGGCGCCGGTGCTGTGAGCACTGGTGGGCTCTTCAGGAGATTTTTGAGCGAGTCGAGCGCTTGTTGTGCTTCGGGCGTCCATGTGAAGTGGTCAAACTTCTTCATCAGGCGATACAGGGGCAAGCTTCATTCACCAAGTCGAGCGATGAAGCGACTAAGAGCCGCGAGGCAGCCCGTGACGCGTTGCACACCCTTTAGATTCTGGATCGGACCCATGTCTGTGATGGCCGAGATCTTAACCCTTGTACACCAGCCCTCCTTGGACTATAAAAGGGGAGGCTGGCACCGTAAACAGTAGGAGAAAAAAGGAGAACAAGGCAACAAAGCCAAGCAACACACACTCCCAACAGGGGCTCAGTGATCGCCACACGATCAAGGAGCCCACCACTACACTCATTGAGCACTCGCAGCTTACCACTACATACAGAGACTTGGGACATTCTCCCTCTCTCGACCTAAGCTTGTACCCCCTACTACAAGCCCCCGTGGGCATATAGAACATTCCTTCGAACCGGACGTAGGGCATCCCCCGGTGCCTGAACCAGTATAATCCCGGTGTCTCTAAGCCCAACCATCCAGATCAGATGCACAAAGATACCAAAATTTACTTGCCGGTGGTATCAAACCCCGACAGTTGGCGTGCCAGGTAGGGGCCCTTCGTGTGTCACGATGCCAACAAGGGTCCGGATGGCCCACTCCGACGAGCAGCGGGTGCGCACCACCATGCTGCGCTTTGGCTCTCTGGACTTCGTCTTCGATGGTCCAGTCGAGTCGCCCGCTGGGGCCGTGTTCTCGCGGTCCCAGCCCGACACACCCGCGCCTCCCCAGGGCCAGCCGCCTGAGGAGCCGCGGGCAGCGAAGTCTACCGCTGACCGGGTTTGGGACCTGGTCAGCCGCAACATGGCGGCCGCTCTAGGGCCTAACCCGTCCCAGGAGCTCTTCCGCTTCGCGGCGTTTGCCACCTCTGCGCTTGTGTTCGGTTTGCAGGAGGAGGAGACGGTGTCTTGGGACGAGTTCAAGCTCTGCTATGACTCCGTGTACCTCGAGAGACAGATGTGGCTGCCCCACGGCGGGGCAACCGCTCCCACCACGACAGGTGGTACACGCCCGGTCCCCTCGGAAGCATCCCAGGCGAGCTGCGATGAGGCCGAGAGCGCGCCTCTCCGGAAGGAGGCACTGACGCCCCACGACCCGAGGCGCGAGTACTTCGTCCTCTAGCAGTAGGCCGACGCGGTCCACTCCACCCACTCTGATGAGAGCTCCGCGGAAGGTGAGCCCACTTCGCCTGACGCCTCCGCTAGCGAGGAACCCCCGCAGGCCGAGGATGAGCATGAACGGTAGCGTGCTCGCCTCGACGAGCTCGACGAGGCTCAGAAGCCTCTCAAGGAAGAGCAGGCAAGGCTCCACCATGCGCTCGGCGCAGAAGCCGCAGCCACGCCTACGCGCGAACGCGCACAGGAAGTACGACGCTGCATCATCGGTGACGTTCACGGGACTCCTGTTGCCAAACGGGCATCCCAGAACCTCGGCGCAGCGGTCGTACTCCTCCGGACCGGCCCTGAGCCGACGACCCCGGAAGAAAAGAAGCTCCGTCAGCACCTCCAGACACTCCTAGACACGGCCACCGAGCAGCAGGCGGAAAGTTCGGCGTCCCGGCGGCGAGAGGCGCAGGCTCCAGCCCCGGAGCACTCAGTCCACCGTTGGTCCACACGCCCCTCGGGGCAACCGGGCCGCGCGGAGAGTGTGCACTCGCCCGCCAGCCGCAAGGTTGACCCCAACCGCAAAGCCGGGGGCGCGTCCTGGGCGCATGGAAGGACGATGACCAGAGGCGGGTCCGACGGTGAACACCGGCCGTGAAGGGAGTACAGCCGGAGGCGCGAAGGCCGCTACGACAGCGGCGAAGACCGAAGCCGGAGTCCGACGCCTGACCCCCAAGGTCCGCGGGCTTTCGGCGTCAATGTTCTCGCCGCAGCCCCACCAGCTCGATATCGTGCTCCGACCACCATCGCAAAGTACGATGGAGAGACCAACCTGAGCGTTTGGCTCGAGGACTACCGTCTCTCCTGTCACAACGGCAGGGCGACCAGTGATCTGTTCATCATTATGAGCATCCTGCTGTACCTTGCCGACTCGGCACGTACCTGGCTCGAGCACCTCCCCTGGGGGAGGATCAACAGCTGGGCTCAGCTCCGAGACGCCTTCATAGGGCACTTCCAGGGCACCTACGCCCGGCCCGGCAATGCCTGCGAGCTTCGCCATTACCGGCAAAAGAAGGGCGAGAGTCTCCGCGACTACATACGCCGCTTCTCCAAATGCTGCACTGAGCTCCCCAATACGACCAACAACCAAGTCATCACAGCCTTCCAGGATGGTACCACGTGCGAGACCCTTGTCCACCGGATAGGGCGAGTCAAGCCGAAGACCATCCGGAAGCTTCTCGACTTGGCCACTGACCATGCCGACGGGGAGGAGGCCGTCACTTTCAGCAAAAGGAAGCCCGAGGAGGAACAGGGCGAGGCTCCGGTCACCCATCCAGAGAAGAAGAAGAAGGAAGAGCGTAAGCTCTGCAGCAACAACCTGGTGGCGGCGGCCAACAAGCGGCCGCCCAAGCCAAAGGCTGGTCCCCAGAGGGATTACTTCGAGAAGATGCTCGAGCACCTTGCCCCTATCATGAGGGTCCGGTCAAGCATGCCTTGAATGACTGCAACCTCATGAAGAGCTACCCCAGTGGGAAGAATAAGCCGCAGGACGCGGCTAAAGCTGGTGTCGCCAAGAACGTCAAGCACGACGAATTCCCCAAGGAAGATGGCGCCGTCATGATGATCTTCGGTGGGACGCCCGCTCGCCCTCCGAGGCGCAAGCATAAGCGCATCCTGCAGGAGATCTACCACACCGAGCCGGCCGTGCCCTCATACCTCCGGTGGTCCGAGACGGCCGTCACGTATGACCGAGCGGACCACCCCGACCACATTCCACAACCGGGGGCTTACCCCCTTGTGAGGGCACCCTTCTTCGGCACCAAGCGGGTGCACAAGGTGCTCATGGACGGGGGCAGCAGCCTCAACATCGTCTACATGTCCACCCTCGACAGCAAGGGGATCCAGGGATCTTAGCTCCGCCCGTCGTCGAGCCCGCTTCACGGAGTCGTACCAGAGATGGAGGCAGTCCCACTCGGACAAATCGACCAACCGGTCACCTTCGGCAATGAGGGAAATGTCCGCAAGGAAACGCTCACCTTCGAGGTGGTCGGCTTCCCAGGAACGTATCATGTGATCCTCGGAAGGCCGGCGTACGCGAAGTTCATGACAGTCCCCAACTACACCTACCTCAAGTTGAAGATGCCCGGGCCCAAGGGGGTGATCACTGTCGACACCAAGTTCCAACACGCCTACGAATGCGACACTGAGTGCTTCCAGTTCGCAGAGGCACTCATCCGCTCCGAGAAGATGTCCACAGGAACTTTGGCCACGAAACCCGACGATGACGTCACGATGGTCGAATCGGCCTAGATTAGCTACATTGTCTCTACCCTTGTAATAGTACCATGTACTGTTTTATGCTTATGATGAATAAAAGTGCCAGCGCTTTTTCCGTTTTTTCTCATCATAACTGCAACTTTTGCCAAAACGTTCCCTCGATGCGAGCAATCCTAAGCAACAAACCATTTTATGGTCCTCGACCTAAAAATCCTTCGTTGCTCGGGGGCTCCATCCAGGGGTGCAATGCCCCTCTTAAAACAAAAAGTTTTTTTTTGAAAAAGCTTTTCCGAGAGACACTCCACAAACTCAAAGGGCAGAAGGGAAGGAACCCACAACCGTCTGTCTACGCTCGGCCGAGTAGTGACGTCCCTGCCGCTATACATACGAGGTTCCACGAGCTACGTCCGGGATGGTTAGGTCGATCTCCTCCCACCTCTAGAGTTCAGTGGAAAATGTTACCTCGACTTCTCTTTTCTTGAAAAATAGCTCGACGCCCGACCTACCCGAACTCTCTAAAGGTAGCTCGGGGGCTTTGGGCCTAAGGGGGACCCCAACGTGACAACGCCCGGTCAACACTCTCGAGTCCCTACACTCCGGCAGCTACGGGACAGAGCAAGACCAGCAACATCCTAAGGATAACCCTATCGGCCTAGAGACCCCAAGCCTCCCGACGAGGGGAAAGGAAAAGGAATCAAGCGTCAAACTTACAAGAAAAAGCTCCCTTATTTAAGGAAAAAACTTGCAGGTTATTTATAACAGCAAGCCGCCAGTGCTACTAAACTGTTTGCGCCTGATCAGTGCTCGTCATCGAGCCATCCCAAGTTCTCCATAGCGGCGTCAGCCACCCTCCCGGCGAACTCGACAGACCCGGCCAGGATCTAGGGGTAACGGTGGTCTTCGTACCCGGGAGCCCACCCCCCTCCGAGCACCTCGCGATCCATGTCGGGGTAGTGCGAGAGGAACATGGCCACGGCCTGGTGAACCAACTGTCGAGCCATAGCCACGCCCCGTTTGCACGCAACGCCACTGACCATCCCGAGGCGTTCGATCAGGGACGGCCCTTCACCAACACCGATGCCCTCCAGAAGCTCCACGACGGCTTGGGTAAGGGCCCGGTGAATCTCTTCCTATTGCAGGAGAGTTGCCCGGGCCGCGGCCGCAGCCGGGGACGATAGCTTGAGCGCCACAGCCCTCTCTACAAAGAAGAAAAGGGTGAGAAACACACCGACAAGAGGCACCAGTGGGATGAGGCGCAACCGTAACTCACCTGTCAAGCCATCGGTGAGCAACGACACAAGCGCCACCAGCTCCTCCTTCTTGGTAATGGTCTCATTCATCCAAGCGGCGTCAACCGCCCGCTGGTCTCGCAACGAGTGAAGCTCCGCACAAGCCGCTGCAACAACAGTAACCACAGGTAAGCTTATTAGCCAAGAGGTATAAGCACGCAAACCGAAAAGCCTGCATCAGAAGGCCAGCCTACCGGTCAGCTCCCTGTCGCGGTCGGTGGCAACCGCCAGCAGCTGCCTCCGCTCGGCGGCGGCGACACCAAGATGGTCCTGCAAGGAGGCGTTCTGCTCCTAAGCAACCTCCAGGTCGCGGGTGGAGCTCGCCGCGGCATCAGTCAGCTCAGCCATCCGCGCCTCCAGCACAGCCTGCTTTCGAGCCACCTCCTACGCGATGGCGTCGAAGGCAGCCCGTGCGTCCTCCGCCTGCCGCAGGGCCTCGGCCAGCCTCATCGCGGTCGTCACCCTCTCCTCCTTGACGGTCGCCAGTCGCTCTGCCGACGACGAGCGAAGGGCCACCGCTCCGCCTCCTTCCGCTCCACCTCCGCCTGGAGAGCGCCAATCGCCCCCCAGCGCTCGGCTTGCTGACAGATGAACTGGGACCTGGCGTCACTGCGCGCCACGAACCCCTGTCCAAGAAGCAACTCAACAAAGAGCGATAATGAGAAAAGTCAAGCGAGATCAAGCGAGAGGAAGGACATGAGGCAAAGGACATACCATGGCAGCAGCGACCACCTCCGTGGCCGAGGCCGCCTGGCGATGAATCGCGTGTCTAAGCCGCTCGGTCGAGGCGTGCTCCTCTTCATCATCAATGATGAGCAGCACCCGGCCCAGGTCAGCACGGGCGGCAATATGCAGCCTGGGGCAGCTGGCCCTGCCACCGGGAACAGGCACCAATGCCCCCCGGACCTCATCCGGCACACCAGCACCAGAGCCATGGCGAGAGGACGACGCAACAATGGGAGAGGAGCCGGAGAGCGGCACGAACGCCACGTCATCCGCGTCCTCTCCCCTAGTCGCCAAGTTGCCCTCCCCCTAACGGGGCGCTCCAGCGTCGAGCCCCTCACTCTGGGTCTCGGAGGTCGGCAGGACCCCGCGACAGGCGTGGCCATAACCGGGTCCTCCGGCGTGGATGTCGTTGGGACCGCCTCAGCAACGATCACGCCCCCAGAAGAGCAGAGACGTGGGGCGCCAGACGTACCGGCTCCCGGGCCACACCCGTCAGCGGCGGCGCCCAGGGCAACCCCCGGGGGCTCGAGCCCCCCGATGGTAGCCACGTCCGACACCACCACGCGACTGCCAGCCGCGGCGCTCGAGATCTGCTGTCGCAGCTCCACCTCAAACGCCGCTAGCACCTCCGCCAATGGTGGGGCGCCGGACGTCGTAACGCCAAGCTGGCGGAAGCCGTCACTGGAGCTGTCGCTCTTCCACGATGCCTCCCCGGCTTCCTGGCCGGTAGAGCTTTTCTCCTCCGGCGGCACCACGGGAGGAGCTTCGGGAGCCATCTGTGGTGCCGCCGCAGCCGACGCCGGCACGATGACCTTCCGCACAACATGACGGAGAGACTTCTCCGACGCCGGCACGAGTGTCCACCTGCTGGGAAGCGTCCTAAAAAGACAGAGAGCTCAACACCAGAGTCATTAATCAATCATACACCAGGGGAGAGACCAAGGCTCACCTCGCCACAAGGACCCGAGCCTTCTTGGGCTCCGATGATGACGGCCAGAACGAGGACCACTTGCCACATGACGTGGCGGGGCGGTCGCTCCGAGGAGAAATCGCCTCCTCGTCCCGTCGCCACTCAGACGCAGCCCCTGCGGCCGCAGATGGAAGAGACGGTGAGGAACGCGCCTCCTCAGCCAGCGATGTCGGCGCAGGAGGCCGGTGCGTTAGGCGCTCCCGCGAGGATGACCGCGACGCGGGGGAGGCCGAGCCGCGACTCGTCTCCTCCCGAGACAGGTCGCCACGACAGGCCGCCGCCCCGTGGTCAGCCAAGCTAGGCCGTTCCGACGGCGAATCGCGGGCGTGGTCCCCGTGGCGGTCGCATCGAGAGGAAGGGTGTGGCGCCCTGTCACGGGCACCGTCCCCTCCCCGGTGCACCTCAGAAGGCCCCTGAGCGGTGGTGGCAACCACCGTCGGTCGCGGCGGGACCCCCGAGGTCGACGACAAGCAGCCCTCGGTCGGCTCCCCTGCCCAGAGCGTCGTGGCCACAGCAACTTCCTCATATTCGTCATCCTCATCGGAGGAACTAGGGGGCGGCTCCCGATCCTCGTCGAAGGAAACGTCCTCATCTCCGGCCCGCCTCCGCTTCGCCCGGGCGTCGTTCCGGCTGCGCTTAGCAACCTCTGCCGCTTTCCCGCCTCATGGTGGTCCTTCCGCCTCTTGAGTCTGGCAGCGGCGATGCGGTTTTGCACCCTCTCCTCCGGTAGCGGGGCGCGAGCCAGCGTCATGGGCCAGTTCCCAGCCTGCGGAAGCCACACGTCAGCCGCAAGGGGGGAAAAGGATGGAGCAAGACGAGACAGAGGGCTCAGAGTCGAAGTCTCCAGGACCACCATGCCCGCGTTCGGGAGCATAGGAAGCAAGTCAGCCTGCGTCCACTCGGGGCCGCCAGGGACGGCCTGCCGGACCCGTCTCCGGACCTCACCCATCGAGGGTAAGGGGTAGGTGATCACGGTCCCCCTAAACGGGGCTCGGTCAGCAGTCATCTTGAACAGGCAAAGGGGTCGCCGCTGCAATGGCACGATCCCCCTCGCGAGGTAGCTGCCAATCACGACCGCAAGATCAACGTCGTGCCCCTGCAGCGCCTTGAGCGCCTCAAGGCACCCAGAGAGCAGCTTCTGGTGGTCTTTCTTGGGAGGCCTGTCTGACCAGGCCTCCGGGGTCACATCATAATAGCCACCGGTATATGACGGCAGCGAGCACTTGGTAATCTCTCATTCATGCGCATTAAGGAAATTGTAAAGAAGAAAGTCATACGCTCTACGCCTTGTCGAATAAGAGTGTTTCCGGATCATATCTATTCTTCTCTTCTCGGGTACTCTTTCTTAATGAGAAAATCATAACTTGATCCGATATTTATGTTGCACAGTGGTGTCCCAGGCAAGGGCTGTAGGTCCAGCATAAGAATCTAAACTCAAAAAGTATGATTACGTGGTCCATAAATAATGGTGACAGAAATCCCTCCTACTGCGCCTCAACTTGGACTGGAGCTTTCGGGTCTCTAGGTATTGAATTAAAGAACGGGTTTAGCTTTGCTTTGGTCGAGCAACCGTTTCTTCAGGTAGAACCACTCCGAATACCACCCGCTGTTCGAACTGGTGAGGGGGCCGGCCATGTACTCAGACGACCTGTTCCACTTCAGCCAGTGGGCGGCGCACCCGATCGTCGCCGGCCTCCCCTTGTCCTTCAAGAAGACGAACCCGAAGAAATAGCGGAAGAGGTGCCAATGCGCCTCCACCCCAAGATACCCCTCACACAGTGCCTCGAACGCCGCTAATTGTTGGATGCTGTTGGGGTTGAGGTGCTGGAGCTCAAGGTCGTAGGTCCGCAGGACGGTGCGGATGAACCGTCCAGCCGGCACCGAAAACCCATGCTCATGGAAGGCGACGAAAGAGACCACATACCCTGGCGCGGGTTGTGGAAAATCTTCAAGCCTCGGCTTGATCCACTCCCGCCCATCAGTCAATCGCGGAAGCAGCCCTGCGTCGGCAAGCCCAGTCAGCTTCGCAAGGGAGACGGTGGAGCGCTGCCAGTTCGACATCACCGCGCGGAGGAGGAAAGAAACCACAGCGAAAGGTTTGGATCTGCTAACCTGGCGGCGCACTAAGTCGGGAGGCGTGTGCGCGAAGAGGGAGAAGCGAAAGAGAAGAATGCGATCGCAATCAACCCCCACCTCCTCGACTTAAATGGGGAAAAGCGAGCCGGTTGGGGGCAATTCACTGCTCGGGCCCACTCGGGAGAAGCAGCAGAAGCACTCCGTCCCAGCTCTCTCTCTCTCTCTCGTGCGCGAATCCTGCCGGGCCTGACGTCTCGGAAAAAGCGATCTCCGCCCCGGACGGTGTTCGGCATGCCGGCTGCCAGGGTCGGCTGACAAGACGTCCCAAGAGATCATGTCAGAAAAGAAGATTCTCCCGACCTAACGGAAGGTGCCCGACCTACCGTCACGGTAAAGTGGTAAAAAGAGGACCCCAGCTCCAAGTCGAGGCGCGGCCGCACGGCGCGACCTAGGTACGCGCTCAGACTGGTCAACAAGATAGGCGGGTCCGTACGACAAGACATCACCAAGGGGATTGGAGTAGCTCATTGCAGCCATCCGTCGTCACCCGCACGAGCAAACAAATTAAAAAGACAAAGGTACGATTCAAAAGGCCTCCGGCCAAGTTTCATTACATAAAAAAAGAAAAAAAGAGATAAAAGGGGAAGGCGCTAATCACGAAGGATTAGCGCCCGCCTCAAGGCACGCACCTCACTCCGCTGGAGGGTCGGCCTGACCGGGGGAGTCCGCCCCCTCGGAGGCACCCTCCGACTCACTGGAGTCATCCAGGAGGGCCGCCCCCCTCGCCGCAGCGGGCCCCCGGTTCTCAAGGATGGCGTCGATGTCACCGACGGAAGGATGGCGTTGGCATTGGTGTTGAAGTACAAGGCCGATAGCTGACGCCTCTGCGGCCTCGTTCCCCGTGGGAACCCCACGAGGACCCGGCCGACCCACCGGTCCGGGCTCTGAAGATTCACGACGGCAAGATCGTACATCGCCCCCTGGTGCACCCCCGCAGCAACCACAGCACGAACGAGGTCAGGGAGTGCGTGGAGCCGGTCGTGCAGCATCGTCGGCTCCAACCGAACCACCGTCACGGCGACGCTGACGGCATCGTGGAGGTGGCTGTGAGCAAGGCGTAGCTCGGCGAGGTCTCGCCGTGCCTGCTCCGCCTCCGCAGTGCGCAGGAGCGCTATCTCCTCCTGACCTGCACAGCACCAGGAGGAGAAATCATCGACCGCAGCAGCAATATTATGAAAGGAGATGAAGGCGAGACCGAGCAACTAACCGGCAACCTGGGCGAGCGCGTCCGCCTTGGCGTCCAGCGCCGACTTCAGCTCCCTTTCGGCCCCCTCAAAGGCGGCCCTGAAGGCAGTGGCAGCTTGCTGCGCGATGTCCAGCTCGCTCTCAAGCAGCATGATGCGTCGCCGTGCATCGTTCAGCTAGGCTTGGAGGCGGGTGGTAGGGTTGGCCCAGAGATGGGCATCAACCATGACGGCAGCCGGAGGCGCGGCGGGCACGGACGGACCCGCGCCCGAACCTAGAGCCGGTGGGCCCGGAGGGGCCATGACACCAGCCACGCCATGGGCCTCAAGCCAACACACCACTGGCGCATCATCGCCCACGGCCTCCTCCTGCACCGTCTGACGGAGCGGGGGCGGTGCCCTCGCCGACGAGTCGAGGGAACCCTCCGCTGGACACTACTCGCCAGAGTTGGGCTTCGAAGGACGAGGTCTCTGGTGGGGATGAGGAGCAAGGAGGCAAAGAGGCAGCGCGAGCGGGAGGAAGATGAAGATGAGAGATGCGTCCGCTCCGAGCCTTCCCCGGGGTTTTATAGCCGTGCAGCGCCCCGTACGCAGCGGTTACCCGGAGGCAAGGAGGCGCTCTCTCTCTCTCTCTCTTGCTCTTCGTCTTCCCTCTCTCTCCCTCAATCTGCTCTCCGACTTCCCATTACTCGGCCAGTCTCAGGGCACAATGCCACCGACCTTGGGGAACACCAAGGGTTTCCCCCGACCTAAAGGATGAAGGCAAACTGTCTAGCGGAATTCGAAACAGGTGCCAAAATTAAAAGGACAAGGGGACAGCTGCATTAATACAAAACCCTGAGTTCTAAGGTACAAGAGAGTGGCCCAACGGACCGTGAACAAGTATCGTAATACAAAACACCGCCGGCATGGTGGTGTTGCGTTTCCCGGTAGGTTAGAGTTTGAGGAGCACCTCGCTGAGCTCCCACCTACAACTGACACGGCCAGGGACTCCCTGTGGGGATCAGGGAGGTGGCCGACGCCTCCACCATGGCTACCAAGGCCCAGGAAGAAGTCCAAGTTCCTGGAGTCGCCCCCGAACAAGCTGCTGGCGAAGCATCGCTCCTCCGGGAGCAGCCTCATCAGAGAAGCTTGTTCAGGGATAACTTGGTGCCTTGCTGCTCCGGCAACACTCAGGGAAGCGACCCTGGGTGTCCCACGACATGCAGCAGGAAGCGGCGGCAGTGACGCGGACACGGAGCGGCGGCTCTTGTCGGTGCCCCCTCCCCTAGCACTCGACCCCCATGTCGCCGCGGGGGCTCGAGTCGTAGGGCATGAGAGCGCTGCCAAGAGCACGCCTCCCCATTCGCTGAACTCCCACCAACATTAGAAGGCTCAAAGGGTGGCACTACACTCAGGGGGTGAACCCCCCACGACGAGAGAAGTAGCTATTTTCTTTCCCCCTCCATATGACAACCATGGAGTCTCATCGAGACGAAGTGGTAGCTCCTTTTATAGGACGGCACCAGCCCAACCACGTGAGGACCACGACTGGCACGGTTTAGCTTACGAAACAAGCTAAAACGGCCACCCACCCCGCCAGGCGGCGTATTCAAGACCCGCTGAGCGTAGCCGTCACCTCGGCAGAAGCCGGTCACAGTTCCCCGTGACGCCGGGTCAAATCCCCCGTCTGTCCACGTCTGCCTCAAAAGGCGAGCCGATACTCGCAACGACTAAAATAAACACACTGCAGCAGAGCCCCTGGCTCTACTACGGGCTCGGGGGCTACACCCAGTGGGTGCGCTCGCGTGCTCCCACCGAAGTGAAGAACAGAAGAAGAAGCTCAACGTCACTGATCCTAAGGGAGAAATCCACTCTTTCCCCTTTAGGCTCGGGAGATACTGAAGAGGGGAGAAACTAGGGGTAATTATCTTAGCCCCTAAATCCCCAAAATCATGAAGACTAATGATGGGCCGCATCCGAGGAGGCCCAACATCGGCAACCAGCATGCCAGGCCCAGCTTTCTTTTCTCAAAGGCGCCGGCCTGACATCGTCTGCGGGGCCACCTTCGACTTAGGCGGTCGTCCCGGCTACCACGACAGGCGGCTCTGCCTCGCACGACCTAAGGTTCCTTCCGTTGCAACCCCCCGACGGGGGGCCCCTTGAGCGAGAGCTGCAATGTGGCGCAAGCAACCCCGTGCCGCCCGGGACGTGCAGGAGCAGCAGGGCGGGCGGATCTCCCCTATCAGACGGTCAGGCCACAATGAGATTTTCCCCGGCGTGGGAAGCGGACTGCCCCGGCGTCCCATCACCTGGATAATCAACAGTGGCAAAGGACACACGAATCCTTCGCCTGTAAGACATCGAACGGCGAGACCCGACCTAGCAGGCATCAGAGGGAAGGTCAGGGCTTGCATGAGAAGCCTCGACCCAACAAGACTAGCACAGCCCTAAGTCGGGAGAAGCCATCTTGGAACGGGAGCCGTAGCTACGCCGCCCTACAATGGCTACTACGGTTAGCTCAGCGTACGGCGCCAACGGGAGATGAAGGCCCACGGCGTGACACTATTCCAGCACTATTCCGGCACTATTACTACATTGTAGCAGGACGCTGTTTTACCATCTTAACCCTTGTACAAGAACCCTCCTTGGACTATAAAAGGGGAGGCTGGCACCGTAAATAGTAGGAGAAAAAAGGAGAACAAGGCAACAAAGCCAAGCAACACACACTCCCAACAGGGGCTCAGTGATCGCCACATAATCAAGGAGCCCACCACTACACTCATTGAGCACTCGCAGCTCACCACCACATCCAGAGACTTGGGACATTCTCCCTCTCTCGACCTAAGCTTGTACCCCCTACTACAAGCCCCCGTGGGCATATAGAACATTCCTTCGAACTGGACGTAGGGCATCCCCCCGGTGCCTGAACCAGTATAATCCCGGTGTCTCTAAGCCCAACCATCCGGATCAGATGCACGAACATATCAAAATTTACTTGCCGGTGGTATCAAACCCCAACAGCTGTAAACCTGGTCGGTGGGGACCCAGGGGTACCCATGTCTCACAACGTGGTGGTGGCTCCACTTCTTCATGTTGTCCTCCCTCAGGGCCTCAGACCTAGCCATCCCAAGGACATGGTCCTTGACCTCATTCGGGTTCCTCCACCGGTGCATACGGGGGCAGACAGGGCTCCCTTAAGTGTTGCTAGTGCCGGAAGACGCGTAGAGCAACGGTCTTCAAATGGTCTGTGTCAGTCTAGGTGTCGGAGTTGGAGTCGGAGTCGGAGTCCAACTCTGCCAGTGGTGGAAGAGGCTGGGAATCCGTCGGCGACCTACAAGCGTCTCCGGGCAAACCGGCAGTGAGCAACAGCAGGTCGACGTTGGCGGCGGCGGAGCGAGGCGGCTCCGTGTCGTGGAATTGACGCCCTAGCCACTCTAAGTAGGCGCGGATGAAGTGGAGGCCACGCGGTGACAGGCAGGACCAGGATTCTGCTCCTGAGGCGGTGGCTGAAAGGCTTGTAACACCGTCGAACCGGCGAGCAAGGACGGGTACAGTCATGCACCTGAGCTCTCCGTGTTTGGGGGAGATTAATTGCTTCATTGCGTCAGCCGGGCAGTAGGACTGAAACACGAGTATTTGGGAAGAGAACTATGGATAGAATGGTTCGGAACTGGGGTGGGTGCCCATTGTGGTATGAATACAATGGCTAGCTTCCATGAGAAGTTGTGCAAGCTTATCTGACAAGCTAAGCAACGGGCCTCTAGATCGAGTGGCTGTCATTCATCTTCTAGCTTTGAGTGGCTGACGTGTGGGTCTCATCTGGGTATGCCCACACGTCACTAACCTCTTGATGATGGCTACCGCCTTCCATGGGACATTGTGGCAAGCTTCTCTAGGAAATTAGGTAACAGGCACCTTGGCCTATCGAGGAAGGTTATGGATGGATGTTACTGATAAGAAAAATAGACTAGACCGGACTAAATTGTTTGTTGATTTGTGGGCAAAACAGGATGGCAATGGTCGGATCTTACTAATTTGCAAAAGTGAGCGGACCGGACTAAATGGTTCATTGATTTATTAGGAAAATACGATCGCATTATTCGAACGAACACCCATCCAAAGTAGGAAACAAAGTCCATCAATATTACAATAAAACGATAGCAGCATAATCAAATATGGAGGGATCAAACGTAATCTAAAACTACTAATTAGCATTACAACAAAAGGACAATTGCTATTCTTGGCGAGGAGGGTTCATCTAGTCTATTTCGTTAAGGATCAGGGAAGGAGTCTCACCGTCGAGTAGGACGGGTCCAAATGTGCACCTAAGCTCTCTGGGACAGTCGACGCAGCGGGCGCACTCAACACTAGTGGCTGAGTGGCTGGCAACACCGTCAGTCTGTCGAGCGGGAAGAGGTAAGGCCATGTACTTGAGCTCTCCGGGACAATCGATGCAGCGGGCGCACTTGACACCAGTGGTCGAGCCGCTAGCAATGCTGCCGGCCTGTCGAGGAGGAACAGGTAAGGTCGTGCACATGAGCTCTCCGGAACAGTCAACACGGTGGGCGCACTTGACTTTAGTTGCTGAGCGCTCAGGAACGATGCCGGCTCGTGGTTCAGGAACAGGTACGGTCGTGCCTCTGAGCTCTCTTGGACAGTCGACGCAGCGGGCGCACTTAACATCAGTTGCTAAGTGCCCGAGAACATTGTCGTCTCGTGGAGCAGGAACGGGTACGGTCGCGGCCCTAAGCTCTCCTGAATAGTCGATGCGACAGGCGCACTTGACATCAGCAGCCTCTGGCAGCTGACCCGGCTTCTCGGGCGCTAAACCCGCTGCACGCCGGTCATGGTATTCTCGCGCTAGCGACGACGTGGCTTGCCCCACCACTCCCCGTAATACCATCGATGATCCCCACATCTGTTGCAAAGTGTGTGCCGCCCCATCGGGCCGGACCTCCATTTATGCACATTTGTCGTGCCGAAGTCTCCGCACCTCGACCCCGCCGACACTTTCGCCGGCGTGGATGGAAGGAGGTTGAGTGTCAACGATGGCCATTGTAGCTCATTGGCTCCGACACGAGGGCCCGCTGAATGATTCCCGCCGTTCATTGGGGAGATATATTCTGAAATGCACATACAAATTTGTTAGACCATAGAGGTGGAAATGTCGAATCCACAGAGAAATCGATCGATAGATAGACTTATATTAGGAGAGAGAACTTTACTTGCCCCGAGAGGAGCTGTGGAAGATGTGTTCCACCGAGTGTAGGAGATGGGGTATTCTAGCACTGAGGGGAGGAGATGGGGTTTTCTTGAGCTCAGAGGAGGAGATGGGGTTTTCTTGCACCGAGACAAGAGGGGATTTCCGGTGCTTGAGAGTGGTCAGAGAAGAAGACTGCCATGGAATTTTATAACAAAACCACCTCTCATATATTTACGACTATCTAGGAGAGCAGATGTTTGGGTTTACGTAACATGATAGGTCCGGACAAATATTTAGAGGCCTTAGCAGGTGATTTGCAACCAGGGTGGAAGTTTTTGTGTATGATTCATGAATAGACCGAACAAATATTTTCTGTCCTTTGCTGGTAAAAGTTGAGCAAGGATTTCAAAACATCTGAGAGTGAACCAAAAAATGATCGCATTCATTGATATTAGTTGTCTAATATTGACTAGTGATTTGTGCAAGATATCTCCAAGCAGTAGCGCACTTGTGTAATATAAATTGGTTTGAAGTAAAACCGTGTCTAATTAGGTGTGGGTAGAGGGAGACAGAAAAGTCATTTTTTGGTGGGGCCCAACATGAACTATGTCTAATTATCACATCTTGGAGGGGATAGTAATTTGGGTGGTTAGAGGCAACTAGCCCCAATCCAACCTTGTTGTTTGGACCCTTTAGGGCTCCCATGGATCCAAACAGGGCCAGCATGTAGCAATGATTTGATTTGCCAAGTCTTGGTTATTACGCAAACATCGTTAGGACAACCAAGCTAACCCAGAGTTTCATCCATGGTTCATTTTTCCAAGTTGATGAGGCACGTATGGTAACAACAAAATGAAATCATGCAATGAGATAGGTAGTACAACCCGAGCAGGACGGATATTTGGGTTTAAGAAACATGAAAAGGCAGGACAAATATTTTTGGTCCTTTGCTGGCAATGAGATAGGCAATACAACATGGGCACAATAAGGGGACGGATTTTTCTGTTTAGCAAACATGAACAAACCGGACAAACCTTTTCGGTCCTTTGCTAGCAAAATATGCGTGTTTTTTTTGTGAACATGGCAAAATATGCTTGTTTTTATTAGGGTTTTGAACAACAAACAAACGAACATGTAGGAACAATAAGTGGACGGATACTCTTGTCCACAAAACACGAAGAGGCCGGACAAACATGAGACCATGTTTCAACAAAATCTAAAGTTACTAATTAAACATCACAATGTCCACATACATAAGACAATGTTCTAACGAAATCTAACGATACTAATTAACATCACAGATAACATAACATCACAATGTTCACAGATAACATAACATCACAATGTTTGGGTTTACGAAATATTTTTCATCCTTTGATGGCAAAAGATGCTTGTTAAATTTGGACAAGGTGAGCTATGATATCATAGCTTCCAGGTGAGAGCCAAATATGTGCACAAATCGAACGTGAAGTCGTGGCTTAGTATAGCAAATTGAAGCGATGGGAAACAAATTGGCTTTCAGTAAAACTGGGTCTACTCTATCTAGTGTACACTACCCCATCTAGCAAAGATTTGTTTTTTCCAAGACTTGGTTAGTAAGAAAGAATCGTGAAGACAACCAAGCTGACCCAGAGTTTCATCCACGGTTTCATTTTTCCTTGTTGATGAGGCATGCTTGGTAACAACAAAATGAAATCATGCAATGAGATAGGCAATACAACCCGGGCAGGACCGGATGTTTGGGTTTAGGATACATGAACATGCTAGAGAATTATTTTTTATCCTTTCATGGCAATGACATAGGCAATATAACATGTGCACAATAATGGACGGATGTTTGTGTTTAGGAAACATGAACAGACTGGAAAAAATTTTTCATTCCTTTCCTGGCAAAAGTTGCTTATTTTGAATTAGGCAAACTTGATTACGGATTTCGTAGTTTCTAAGAGAGTGAAAATTGGATCACATTATTTGTTTTCAAATCATCCAATATTGATTTTCCACCTCTCCAAATTGCGATGAACTATTCCAACTATCGGTCGTGGTAAATAAATGGGGGAAGACTAGAAGTTGGTTTCCATCATGTCAATGCGTGTGCGAGTAAAGATTGCTACACGGGAACCAAGGAGATACAAACAGAGCAGATATCAGGGTATTGATCTAGAAATAAAAGATATCCAAAATCACTCTCGTGTGTCAAGGTTTAATTTGTTTGGATGCAGATATCCAATTATTTTGCTAAAGAACATATCACATTCAGCGTGAATTCTACATTCCTCGTTACAAAAATGTGACCATTCTTCCCAGCTCATCTTGAAGCAGAGGCCGTCTGCGCACTGAGTAAAATACAAGAACCTATCAATCTATAAAACGGTGCAAATTGAAAACTAACTGAATCTGACACCTATGAATTGTCAATAGGCTATCAACTTCTAACACCAATCGAAGTGCAAATCTGAGGGTATGAAGAAATCTGAATCAATTGTATTTGTATATGCTCATCAATCCGTTAGATCCCCAAATATAGAAATCTCCATTCCTAGGTTGTTAGGAGAAAATGTAGTGGCTCAAACCAGAGGGCTGACCTTGTCATGCTGACTCAGGTAGTGGTAGCCGGGAGGTGCCGGATAACTCACCCTCTCATCACTGCTAGGATTCTCCATTTCTACCACGAGCTGCCATTGCAGATCTGCGTAGCGAAAGTCGAAAGTCTTTGTGAAGTCTGAACATCTGAGTGAAGCGTCTCCCCAACCATTCGATACGCAATTATATTAAACACTCACCTGAAACTTACTTGTGGGACCTGGTCGCGGTAAAGAATTCTCCAGAAATTATAAGCATATGAAAAAATTTTCCCATAAAATTGACACAACCTTGGTAAATAGCGCAGTCTTGTTCCTATAGGTCTCCAGTTCGAACCCTTGCAATGGTAAATTGTTTTTGCAACATTTCGTGACCTGGTGAAAATACTTACATGTGGGACCCTAATTTTATGACGACTTGGAACAATAGTAGGAAATAGGCACTTTTGCGATCATTGCTCAGGAAGGTCCTTCCAGCAAAACATCAACAGACCGGACCAGCAAAACATCAGAAAAATTAATTTAGAATGGTGAGTATGCTCGAACCAATATGAAATACATTAAACCAAATCGGAATAATAAGATGTTCACACCACCAGCAAGTAGCAAACACCAAAATACAAGCAACTCATCACCACAAAGTTCACACCACCTATGAACCGTCTAGCTAGCAATAACACCAGACATGTTTTATCGATTGTCTGCAGCTAAGTCAGAGTCTGATTGCTCTTCTTTCAACAAGGCATTCTCCGCTAATAATTGCTTACACTGGTTTGTCCATTTGTGAATCTCTTTCAGCTAGTCATTCTCCTGCCATAAAAATTGATTAACCTGGTCCCTGCATTTGGTCAGATCTTCCATCAGGGCAATGTTGTCCTGCTGTAACAATGCCATTTCATTCAACTGAGCATTCTCCTGCTGCAGCAATTGATTACATTGTTACCTGCTATTCTTAATCTCTTTCACCTGGTCATTCTCTTACTGCATCAATTGATTATGCTGGTCCTTGTATTTGGTCAGCTCTTCCATCTGGGCAATGTTGTCCTGCCGTAACGATACCATTTCATTCAACCGGGCAATCCCCTGTTGCATCAATTGATTACACTGGTCCCTACATTTGGTCAGCTCTTCCATCTAGGCAATGTTGTTCTGTAACGATTGCTCATGCAGGTGCTTGTAATTTAGAGCCTTTTGCAGTGACTTGAGCTCGCTGACTTGTTCTTCTTGCAGGTCTCTCTTCACCTAAAATTTGTAGTGCAAATATCCACCTAAAATTTAATTGCAGGTCATGAGCCAAACAGAAGACGTATACCAACCCACGATTAGATACTACTACACACCGACCAACCATGTTACTTATTGGCCAAATCTAGCCAAGTGTGGCAACAACCATATATTATATGTCGTTACCTTGTTACAACCAGAGGCATTGTGCTCACCACTCCAAATTTTCCAGAAAGGGACTATTAACGACTATTATGTACCTACTTTAGTCGTCAATATTCTTATGAATAAAGGAGTAAAAGCATTTCTTACACGCATTTTAGTTAAGAATAATGTAGTTCCACTTGTCCTTGGAGACTATTTGGTTGCAGAAAAATAAGCATAAAAGGAGTGAGAAAACCCATCTTCTATAATCCATGCCTTGCCACCTTAGCCAATGAGGGGCTGCCACACAGGATCCCATGTGTCCATGACACGTCATCCATTCAAGGGAGGCAACCCTGATGAATTAGAGGCCGACACATGGACGTCACATGGATTGAAGGGCCCACGGGGACCCAAACCGACTCAAAAACTTATGTACACCTAGGAGCTACCGAAGGGCCCACATACCAGTCACCAGGCCAAACGAGAGGGTGAAGTACGTCTTGGCATACACGAAGTAGTCTTTGACGTGTTGTCCTGCAATATTGAGGAAAACAAGCTAAAGAAAAAATAATTTATTGAAATAATATGACTTAGCTATTTCCACCGGAGCGGACCGTAGACGCGACCAGAGTCGGCTTGTGCCGCCGGAGCGGGCTTGGATGCGACTGGAGTCGGCTTTTGCTACCAGAGCTAGCTTAGATGCGACCGAAGTTGTCTTGTGCCACCGGAGTGGACTTTAGGTGCAATCGAAGTTAGCTTGTGCCACGGGAGTAGAATTACGAGAGTAGGCTTAGGCATGTCGTCCTACATATGAAAAACAAGCCAAAGAAAAAATGATTATAAAAATAGGCATCTTAGCTTGATTCGTGGACGAGTGTCGACGAAGTTGTGGCGGTCAGTGACGGAGCCACGACGGTTGTTGGTGAAGTCGACTAGTCGGAGTTGATTCTGACTAGTTGTTGGGGGTGTAGTAGTCGCTCTCGACTAGTTTTCTAGTCCAAACTACTCGAGGTGAGTAGCCGAAGTAGTCGACGGTGAGTTGGCGTTGCCGACCGTCGATGTAGTTGTACTCGAATAGTTAAAGTAGTCGACGGTGAGTTGGCGTTGCTGAGCGTTGATGTAGCCTTAGCGGTCGGCAAAAGAGCCGCAATGGTTGTAAGTTGATGCAGCCGTACTCACGTACATCTCTTGTGTGCATCAAGCGGAAGTCTTGACGTGCTTTGGTGCAGTGGTGGAGCTACCAGTATGGTAGGAGTCCGTCTTCTTCCTTCAAGGCAGGTACCCGGGTGTATGCCCTACTCCAAGCCCACAAGGGGTCGGCCGAACCATGGGTTCGGCTGAACCGCCTTAGTGGTTGTTCATCCTGTCCTTTCACATGGTGCTTGCTCATTGGTACTAAAAGGCATTCTGAGGGTGCGCGTGGTGATTTGCGGCTCAAAGCAGGGGTGTCCTTGGCCTATAAATAGAAGGGGAGGGGGCTCATTTATAACACACACAACTTTGATTCACTTCTCTGTGTGTGTGTGTTTCCAAGGCTAGGGAGTAGGCTAGAGTAGTTCTATTTAGGTTCCAAGTCTTCTTTGGGATATAGGTATTAGTGCTCTTATATCTTTATTTTTTGTATGACTTTGATCTAGTTTAGTTATTCAACTATTTCATATAAAGTAGTGCATTCATACATGGGTGATATGCTCTTGTGTTCTTTATCTGTTCATAATTTAGAGGCTCGTGTTCTTCGTGAACACGACCCTTTGATCTTATGGTATAGGCGTAGAAGTTCTCGTATCCTTTTGTATGTCTAGCCTCAATTTGATCTAGTTAGATCACACATTTTTGTTGCATGACGTTTGTATTTATGCTACGATACTCGGTCTAGTGGCCAGTCATCTGGTGGCTTCGACCAAGGTCACAATAGCACAGGCCTATTAGAATCTAGTTGACAATGCAAGCATGGTGCTTGGGTTGGGCAGCTTCGTTGGATATGAGTGTGCCCCACATTTATATAGAGGTAGGCCGCGGTAGTAATAGCTATTGAACCTTTTTTGTATTCCTCCGTGTTCGGGTATTTCTGTAGGAGTTCATAAAGTAGCAACCGTTGTCGTGTGGAAGCGGCGAGGGGGCTATCTCCCCGTTTGTACCTGGGTGCTGAACCAATAGTGTATGCAATAATTGTGTGTCTCTCTTGTATCTCTGACCTTTGTATGATTAGTACATTATAATCTAGAACTAACTCGTATGTTGCTCCCTATGTTGTAGTGTTACTTGATATGAATCATTATGTGTCACACTACCCTCATCATTATCTATCCTTACCCCTATGTTTGAGTTTGTTGTTTCTTCCCCTACTCATGATCCATACTCATTGCAAATAGTATAAGTATATAAGTATTGTTATCCTACCCGCCTTTCTAGGATTCAATATCATTTGGAATACTACTTTTGGGAAATGCTACAATGGTATATCCGTGCGCTTGCAGATTCTTTTGTGATCGTTAGGATTATCATTAGTCATTTCTAGCGTCATTGCTAAGAACTTGTAAACTTAGCAGCAACGTTAAGAAATGCGACCGGGGACCACAATAGTTCGTATGATATAATTAACGAAAATGCTAAGCTCAAGATGTCCGACGTTTGGTAATTAAAACGGACACGAGTCCTCCACCCAACCAACCAAATTTACTTCCACTACACCTTGTTGTCAGCCGTTGATGCTTTTCTTCTTCTTCTTCACACACATACCAACGCATCCCACTGCAGCTGCCCACGATGCACCGCGGCAGGCGCCGTCAGACGTGGCGCCAACATGAGTGTTGGGATGGTGCAGTCTTCATGAGGGAGCCCCTGGTGACTTGATGTGCGACATGGAGGTGTGGCTGGGTAGGTCGAGGCACGCGAAGGCAGTACGGGGGCAGCGGTGAGCTTAGCGGTAGCGAGAGGTTGGCGGTGCTCTGACGAGCTCAGAGGGGAGCCCCAGCAGTGCGAGCTTTTCGCGGGCGTGTGTGAGCTCGGGGCGCCGCGACGGCGGCAAGCAGCTGTGAGCTTGCCTATTTGTAGATTTGAATATAGTTCTTCCCGACAACCATGTTGCAGTAGAATTTTTTGGATGTTGCAAATGTTCTATGTGTTATGTGCGTGGGTGTTGCACATGAATGCATCTTGTGATGGTTTTTCTGAGATGTATTGATGTTGCAATATTTGGCTTTTGATGTTTCATTTGATCTATGCCAATGTTACGGAAATTGATCTAAAATGTCAGATTTTTGTTGATGTTGCAAAGACATATATTTTGATGTTTCATATGGTGTTTTTAGATGTTTCATTAGGTAACTATAAAGTCGCCATAGGTTGACTAAAAAGGGGATTTCAAATGAATGTGTCATAAAACATCCTCGATTTGTTGCAGTGGAAGTTTTGTTTCTTAAATCTTCAAAGTTGGATGCCACTAAATCGTTGTTATTTCTTATGTTGCAAAAGATACATCTTAATGTTGCAGTTTCCCTTTCTCTATGTTGCAACTGACCGTCTAATGGAAATTTCCCATTGGATGTCTGGACCCTAGTAGCGCTATATAATTAAAGTTGGTCCAAATTACATAGTGATCATATAACTCTGATCATATTTGCTACATTACCAATATTATCTCATATATTTATTTTGATAGCCTAACTTATACATCTATTTTTGTAATTACTATCGTCCAAATCAAACATCCATAATCGCATCTCTTCGCAACTCTTGGACAATCAGAACCGGTCAACTCATCAAATGATGGTACGACAACGTTGCACCTATATTTTTTTATAGTTTTGTCCGGAATCGAAGTCACGAGAGGAGGTCTGTACCGAAAAACCAATAGATTTTGAGTTTCCAAAAGGACAAAAAATACAAAGGAAAAACACAGTGCAATAAATAAAAAAATATATAAAAGCACCTCGCAGCATCGCCTTTCTCCCCACGCCCATCCTCCTCTCAGTTTCTCTTCGCCCTCCCCTTCTCTCTCTTCTTTCTCTCTCAAAAACGACACAAGCACAAAACCCTCCCCGTGGCCTCATCACAAGGGTCGAGGGCGATCGATCCGACGACCGCTCCTCTCTCTGTAGGCAGCCCCGCCGATCGGAGATCTCTCGCCATGGCGGCGGCGGCGGAGATCTCGGCGATGCTAAACCACCTCGCCGCCTCCGCGGAGCGGGAGCCGCCGGCGCGCCGCCTCCGCTCGCCCACGGCACGCCCCGGGCTAGAGGCCCTTGCGGGGGCCCTAGCGGCCGGTCCGCCGACAGACCCAGCCGCCGCCCGCGCTGTCCTTTCTGCCGCCCGGGCCGTGGTGTCCGCAGTCCTACCCACCTTAGGTGAGCTCCTCCGATCCCGCCTCTCCGTCTTGGATGGTCCACATGGGCCATGAGTGTCCGCGTTGTTTTACTATGGCGGGTTGTGTTCTTGAATTTTTTACAGGCTAGGGCAGCTAGATGTGTTGTCTGATCCTAAGATGGCTGCTTCTTAGAAAGTAAGAAAGGTAGGCAGTAGTTCCTCTACAGGAATGGTCACAACTACAGCAAAGAATCAGGCCTTTTGATTGGTGTCTGATAGCTTAGTTGCCATTTTAGCTTCTATAGTTATTTACATATTTCATGTTTTATCACCTTGTTCAAGTTGCGACTTTAGGTGTTTTGTTTCGCTTCCATATTTTGTGTACCGGATTCTTAGATCTATATATACAATTGTTTGGGAGTTTCCCTTATAGCTCAGGCTTTTGTTTACTTAATTATTGCGTCAATATTCAGTCTGGGCCAGCAAGGTTTATCCATCCTGAACATCATCCTTGTTTCATGTATTAGGCTGTGCTCCACTTCTGCATTCCGTTTCAGTCCGTTATATTTGTGATGCGAGGTTTACATGTTTTCTAGTTCCTTTTGTCCTATAAATGGTTATCTTGTTGCCACGAGGTCGTGAATATTTGTGCTTTCTCTGTGCATTTTTGAGTTGGTTTAGCTAGTTTAGGCACCAGAGAATTTTGTATACACTTCTGCACTTCAAATTCATGCACTCATGACTCATGTATGGATTGGGTTTACTGCTTCACTAGATACTTCATTCCCTGTGCCTAATGATGTATCCTTGTTTTCTTTTATCTGGTGTTGGACTGATTGCTACTTTGTTACCAGTATCGGTTCTCAGTGGTATCATGTCTGAATTGCATGATAGGATTATTGGTAGTTCATGGGATTGGCAACAAATTTTCTTCACTGATCTTAATAAATTGGTAGAAGATGCTATGGTGATTTGTAGTTTCCATTTCCTGCCAAATATGGATCTAGGTGTCTATATTTTGGAACAATGTGGAAACAAGAGTATGTAAGAATCATATATGAATGAATGTTCCCTGCACATGCACATTACCTATTTACTAGTTTTGGCTAACAGCTGTAATTTCTGGTTGCTGTTTGGTTTCAGAATGATACTCTTAATTCTATATTTCTCTTTCAATATGTTTGTAATTTATAGGAATGAGCATAGCAGTAAGTTTCCATGTTGGATGGGTAAAGTTCCTTCTTACTTGTAAATATTGTTCTTAGGGAGTAAGGTGATTCCAACAACCAATGCATCTGTTATATGTCATTTGTAAGGCGTCACCTAGCCGATGAGGCTCTCTCTGGCGGCAAGGTGTTCCTGCCGCCTAGCAAAAACAGGGAAGAAGAGAGGGAACAAGGGGGTGGTGGGGGGGGGGGGTGTAGCTGGCTGGCTCGGGGAAGAAAGGAAGAGCAAGGAGGTGAACTGGGAGGCGGCACAGCTCTCTTTCCTCGGCCATCCTCGCCAATTCAGGCGCCATGGCTGCTACAGCTCCGCCCACCGATTCCAGAGCAGTTGCTGATGCAGATCTGCCCCTGCTCATCTGCGGTGGTTGAGATCTGAAAGGCAGTGGCAGTGGGGCTCCGTTTTAGTAGGTGGAAGAGGTTGATTCATGGACATGCTTGTCGCGACTTCTGCTGTGATGTTCGGGGATGGGAGAGGTGGCACAGACAGAAGATTGAGAGGAGGATACGGGAGGTGGGAGGGGAAAGGTTGTTTATGGGATGTTGTCTTGAGTTGGGCTCTAGTAGACTAGAGTTGGGCTTTAGTAGACTAGTGGGCTTATCTATTGTTGTGGTTATGGCATATTAATAGACTTATTTTCCCTTTTTCTTTTCTAATTTAACTATGAGTTTGGTGTCCGGCTGTCTGCCTTGCCCGGCTCGCCTTAAGCGCCGAGGTGATAAGAGGGTGGTGGGTTGCCACGGCTCGCCTTAATGCTTTAAGAACCATGGACAAGAGTAATGAATTAGTTTATCAGGTTTCTTTTGTCCCAGTGTGATCTCGATCACTTAGAAACCCTAGTCCTTCAAACGTTCTCATTCATTCACTTATCTAATTAGGAGAAAACTTTTGATATTTGAATTGAACCTGGCATTTGTCTTGTTTTCTCTGCCGCTCCTGAGAACACATGCTGATTTACTGCATTCCTTTACCTTATTTTGAGCGTGTGGATAGGTTCTTTAATTCAGTGCTCTTCAACATAAAGTATCTTGCTTCTTCTGGAGATGTTTTTTTGGTCTGTGTTGCACTTAGTATTTACTGTGACTTTTGGACAGGTTTCTTATGGAGATCTTGGTGCACTCTCTCCGTCCCAAATTACTATTTGTTTTGGCTTTTCTAGGTGCATAGCTTTTGACATGCACCTAGATATTTATACTTATCTCTAGATACATAGCAAAAGTTATGTCTCTAGAGAAGCCACAATGAATAGTATCTTGGGATGGTGGGAGTAGAAAGTAATTTCTATTGCATTCCATGTCACTCCACTGGTACTAAGCATGCCCAATTGGCCATAGTGACCTCCTTGATGACACTGAAAGCATTGAAGCTTCAACTCCTTCCTGATGCATGTGTTGAATAAATAAAATGGATGCCTTTAATGTAAAGTCGATGAGGGACATCAAATATAACCAAATGGTTCATGAACATTCAAGTGTGTCAAAATCCAAACTGAATTTTGCTATCAAGAATTAGAAGACAAGTCCCACCCTTTTACTATGAAAAGATACACTCCACTCTAGACACTTCAAGAATTAGTTGCAAATTTGGTTTTCACTACTACTACACTAGTGTCATCAAGAAGTAAGCTTAGTTGTCTATTAGCTATATATGAGTTGTTACCTAGTTGTCATATGTGAGTTGTTATCTAGTTGTCATATTAGTTGTGTAAGGCTTCTGATCTTACAAATAGATGCAAGTCTCAAGTTTGTAAGGTGGTTTTGATGTACCCACTCCCACTAAAGTTATGAATTAGAACATGTTGTCATATTAGTTGTGTAAGGCTTATGATCCTACAAATAGATGCAAGTCTCAAGTTTGTAAGGTGGTTTTGATGTACCCACTCCCACTATAGTTATGAATTAGAACATGTTGTTCTACCCTTAAGATCTTGGACTAGATCTTGTACCCTAAGGGCTTTGGATTAAGCTGTTGCTATCCGTGGATTCGGATTCGACCTTTTGGTCTATCTGTCTATATCTCGCTCAGCACGTTGAAGTGGTTGCTTCAACACTTTGTGCTGTTTCTACCTATTAGCACATTGGAGAGGTTCCTTCAGTAATTTTTACTCAGTTTGGTCAGTAGTTACTGCTGGGTGTAGAATTAGAATAGCACGTGTATACATATATATATATATACATATTTATACATACATACATATATATACATACATACATACATATATACATACATACATACATATATATACATACATACATACATATATATACATACATATATATACATATACATATTACATATATATACATATATATACATACATATATATACATACATACATATATATATATATATATATCTTTTCCCCTTGCCTATGATGATCCTACTCATTTACACTTCAATAGATAATAACTGATGATTTTCTAATATTATGCCCCCTCCTTTAACCATTAGAAGGTCTAGTGTACCTCTAAATAAAAGGGTTATGTCGAGGAACTTAGGATTTGATCTGTTTCTCCTTTTCTTATCAGTGGAACAAGTGGAGTCAATAGCTGTGGAGATTGTGGAGAGATCTTTGGAATTCTGTCTCTTGCATCTAGAAAAATCGTCATATCCGTGTGATGACTTTAGCCTACTGGTAAGTTCCCCTCACTTGGTTTTAATTTGTGGGGTGTGGTCATTTGGAGTTTCTGACTTATCAAAGTTTACTAGATGTTTTTTAAGATAATCTTATATGTTGTCACCATTGTGTTTCCATCTTGGTCGGGCCAGCATTCTGTAAAGATACACGTCACGTAGCATTCTTTATTTGTTAATTTGGTTTTGCATATTTGCAGAATGAAGTTGCCTGTTTTGTGGAATTTATTCTGCTTAAAGGTACTCACAATAAGGCGTACTCATTGGAACCCTGCGTTATAAATGACATCATTGAGCACTGGACATCTGTCCAAGTTGAAGCTGAGCGCTTGAGCCCACAAGATAAATATTTCTGCTATCTAAAAGGTAAACTCCTGGGGCCTTTGCTATGCGCTATGTTACACGGATACGCCGGGGGGCGCGTATCGTGTATCCGATACGTGTCGGATATGGATACACGCTGTATACGTTTTCAGATGTATCCAAAAAAAGGATACGTACTGTCTCGGGCGAGACCCTCCCGTCAAAACAAGTTTTCCCTGGACAGCTACCTCTCGCCATGTTTTGCTCCTTCTGCTCGAGCACTAAAGCCCCCTCTTTTTCTTTCTTTTGCTGTTTTGGTAGCACGAGATGGCACAAAATGTGGGATGTTGGAGGAGATGGCTTTGAATCTCTATCTGGTATTGGCATTTTAGAAGTTGCTGATCTGTCGCTTGATGAGCCCCTGTTGGAGAGTGTCTTTTGAAGATGGGGGCGAGAGCGTGAGTGATGATATGGAGAACCCTGTGATTGTAGAAGACTAGGAGTCTTGCTGTCCTCTTACCTTTCTTTCCTATCTTATCGTCAATTAGTAGCTTGATGCCTTTCTTTCCAGTTTCTAGTATGATGTGTGTCAGTGTGTGGCTGTCTTTGAACTCAATTAAGTTAGTTATTACCTAACTGTGGCCACTTGCTTTAGGCCAGCGCGACTTTGTTGCTGAGTATGTGATATTTTATATATAATTATCAATTATCCAGCCGTATCCCTGTATCAATGTTTTTTGGAAAAGTGTGTATCCGCGTATTGATACATATCATATCCGATACCCGTACCCGTATCCGTGTGACAGCCTATCGAAAAGAATCAATGTTTTATGTCCATTTGACGATTTATCTCTATTACCAGGATTCAACTGCTCGAAAAGTGGAGATGATCTTAGACGGTTTCGTTTAGCCTTATTACCAGAATACTTGCGGCAAGATTACATTATTTCAGAGAATATCCAATCATGCAGTGTGGTATCTCCAAATAGCATGGTGCCATTAGCGCAGCATTGTGCAGCTGTTCATTTATGTTGTATACCACGCCTTCTTACACTAGTGGAGAAGCTATGCCAGTCTCCTGCTTTGGAAATGGTTGAAGATGTAAACATTAACTTGAGGTTGTCTTTTACCCAAAGAATTTTGAAGTTAGTCTGTGGTCTCTCTATGGAGTTTCCTCCTGATGCTTCTGATGCCATGATGTTATCATCAGTAGTACGATGTGCTGATAGTCTTCCAGCCTTGTTCAGACTTAAGTTCAAGTTCTCAAATCATGACAGAGTCTTCTCTGTAGATGGTGTTGGCACTATCTTGCTGCAGATACTTGAAGAATTTCTACAGCTAATGCAAATTATTGTTTGCAACAGTGATATCTGTTGTACAGTTCAAGTATGCGTACTTTCATCCATGCTGGAAATCTTCAGTCCTAATATGTGGAGATATGAAAGATCTGGTACTTGCTTGGTGCCTCCTTTAGCTTACTCTCCTCGTGTTGTTCAATTTGTGCTGAAACTTCTTAAAGACACCAAACAATGGACAAGGTGTGTTGACAGGGACAAACCTGACAAAGATGCCTCCTATTGTTTATCCAATCATGAATTAAATGATCTGTCTTGTCATGTCCGTTCAGAGAAGGTACAATTGCTGAAGAAATATACATGTGAGGAGTATATACAATTTATCTTCCCTCCAGGAGAACAATGGTTGAATGGTTTAGTTCATCTGACTTCTTTCCTCCACGATGAAGGAGTGAAATCAGTGACAAGTGAGAAGCCACAGCTGAGTTGCACCAAACAACCTATTGTTTCAGAATTGGAATCTATGGCTAGTCACGAGGAAGAAGCACTTTTTGGGAATCTTTTTGCTGAAGTACGCCCTGCAGGAATAACTGAAAGTGTTGAGCTGCCAACATCTCTAGGGAGTGGTCCATCAAACAGCCAGCAGGGGCCTATTCAGTTAGCTGCTGACCTGATATGCTTTATGAAAACATCCATATTCTCTCCAGAATGGTCCAGGGCTATATACATGGATGCTTGCAGAAAATTCAACACCTGTCACCTAGATCAATTTCTTTCAATACTGAAGTGCCAATCTTGTTTCCTTGACGAAAGCAGCACTGGAAATACGATGTTTTCCAAAAATAAATTACTGCACATCAATGCAACTTGTTTTGAACTCCTACAAATGTTTCTTGTTTGTGATGAATGTCCTGCTTCTTTAAGGGAAGACCTTGTGGAGAAAGTGTTTAATGTTGACAATGGGAAGTACACCTATAACCATTACACACTTGCTTTAGTTGTGCATGCTATGACTTATGCAGCAAACTCAGGATTTAGTCTGGGAAGAAAGATTTTTGTTCAGTATGTTACTTATCTTTTGGAGAAGGCAAATGATACATCATCCAGCTCATTAAATGTTAGTGATTTCTGTGCAAGTCTCCCTTGTGCTTTTCATCTTGAAATTCTTTTGGCAGCCTTCCATTTAACGACAGAGTCAGAAAAGGCTGATTTGGTCAAAATTGTACTCTCTTCCTTAGAGAAAATGAAAAAGCCTCCATCTGGAGTAACTGTGACTGGACTGACAAGATGGGCATTGCTTCTATCAAGACTTTTACTTGTCCTGCGACATATGTTGCTGTACCCATTAACACATCCATCATGGCTGTTTATGAGGATGAGATCCAAATTGAGGGATATCCAGTTGAATCATGGCCAGTCACATTCCATGAACGATTGCTTGCCATCCCTTGCCACGGTTATTGTGGAGGAAATGCTTGATGATTCTGTCAAAAAGAGTGCTATGGCCAGTGATTTGCTCCCTCACTTAATTGATGTGACTCCAACTCACACCGACTCGTATTTTGATAAGGCTGCTGTTGAAACTTTGGGCTTGAGTTTGGCTGATTTGGGTGCAACTATGTCACAAATCCTTAATTCTTGGAGTGGTAGGAGTGCTGAAGTTGCTGATGATCTCATTGTAGAAAGATATATATTTTTTATTTGCTGGAATACTCTATCTGTTACAGGCTGTCACGGCAATGGTTCTCTTCTGAATGATGATTACTTGAAGCCTGAACTTGGCGATGTCAATGTCTTCCTAACATTTGCTCTCAGTATCAGCAATTGTGCTTCATCTCATGCAGGTATCGATCTGCCTGCATTAATATTTGAACTCCTAGAGTTGTTGCACTCTGATATTCTTGGTTCGAGTAACCTGGAGAGTTGGGATTTCCCAAGAAAAGGAGCTTGGCTTTCTTTTATTCTTTCACTCATTAATGCGGATCTTCAGAGGCAGCAGGTAGGTGCAGAAACTGAGGCGGATTTACATAGATTACATGAGGTTCAGGGTGAGGAGCTATTTACTCATGGAAATAGTTTGTCTGTATACATAACCAAGGACAGTGGACGCTGTTTGGATACCTTGTCTTCTCTTTTGGAGGTCTACCTTCATACTTTTAAGAAAGCATACCTGTCATTTCTTGAGCCTTCCTTGGATAATTGTTACCCTTCCTTGCTGCTCAAGCATTCTGTCTTTGACAAATCCAAGCACCACCTTCTTTTTGAGAAATCTGGGTCATATTTGGAAATGCTGGAACCCATATACCAGCTTTCATCAAGAATAAATGCAGTCACCACAAAGCTAGGTGAAGGTCAGGAAAAATATTTTCCCCTTAAGTGCTTGTTGCATGGATTTCCATCAGCTTACCCTTCTAGCAACAGTGCCCTCCTTTCTTGCATTCTGGTGATAAATGAGATCATGCAGACCTTTAATGGTTATGCAAAGGTTGCGCAACAAGGAGACAGAGACAGAGTTGACGAGGGTATTATTTCAAAACTGCTTAGTATGGTGATGGCTGTTAGATCAGATCAAACATTCAAACCTATTCATGGAGAGTGTGATAATATATTTACGAGTCTAATTAACAACAGGGATGATCTTGCTAGGTACAATGATCTGTTTGTTCTGAAGCAACTGGAAGGATTCCTGGTTGACATAAACATGAATGAGAGCATGGATATCAGGATGAAAGAGATTTTAGTTTCTACAATCGTTGATCTAGTGGAAGACCTTAGATCTAAAAGAGACGTGTTTAAATTCTTCCTTGGTGATGCAGAAGGAGCTCCTGATGAAGCAAGCCGTTTTTTTGCATCTGAGCATGCTGATATGTCAGTGTTTATTAATGTTTTGGATTGCAAATCTGAGCAGGTTAATATGAAGATTCTGCATTTGTTGACTGATATATTGCACAATGGTTGCTGTCGTGATCTTAAGCAGAAGTTGCAAAACAAATTTATTGGAATGGATGTGCCCTACTTTTCGTCATGGTTAGAATTTGTAATATTGGAACCTTCTGTAAAAGTTGAAAGCGCAAATCACAGTGCTGGTCCTGCAACCAGAGAACTAGCAGTGGATTTTTTTACGAATCTCATCTGTCCACCTGAAGCATTGACCAAAGAACTTCAACATCACCTATTCAACTCTATGCTACTGTTACTTGATAGAGCAATTTTGTCACATGACCTCCAGACTGCTAAAGCATATTTCCATTTTCTTGTTCAATTACCAAGTGAGGAATCACACTTTGAGAACTTGTTTGAAAAGACTCTGATACTGATGGAGACAATGGTTGAGGACAGGGGTAAGCTGCACACATTGAAGTTTCTGTTTTCTTTTGTGGAGGCAGTGTTTGGTGATACTGGACTAAATAGAAGTGCCCTTAAGAGACTTCCATCAAAAACTTCTGGCAGCAGTTTTGGATCAGGATCTCTCATCCCAAAGCAGTTGAAAAATTCAGAAAACCTTGTTATCCGCACGAATCAAGTAAGTAATCCTGTTGTAGATTGTGATGCTAGCTCTGGTGAGGAAGATGAAGATGATGCTACTTCTGATGGGGAATTAGGGAGCATTGATAGAGATGAGGAAGATGATGGAGACAGTGATAGAGCTCTAGCGTCAAAAGTGTGCACATTTACATCGAGTGGCAGTAATTTCATGGAACAGCATTGGTACTTCTGCTATACTTGTGACCTGACAGTTTCGAAAGGCTGCTGTTCTGTTTGTGCCAAGGTGTGTCATCGAGGGCATCGTGTTGTTTACTCTAGATCAAGCCGTTTCTTCTGTGACTGTGGAGCTGGAGGTGTGAGAGGAAGCAGCTGTCAGTGTTTGCAACCTCGGAAATTTACTGGAAGCTCAGCTGTACCACCAGCAGCTAGCAGCTTCAACCCAATACTAGCTTATCATGAGGATGCGGAGCAGGTTGGAGATAGCAGCTCTGATTTTGAAGATGATATCTCTACTGATTCTGATAGTTCCATGAAGCTATCTGTGCCTAATGAATTCAGCAGTAGGCTTCCTTCATTTCTTAAAAATCTGGATATTGAGGTTAGGGTGCTTGAAATCTGCAAAAACTTGCTGCCTGCTATACTTGACCGAAGGGAGTTGAATACTTCAAAAGACAGAAAGGTTTTGTTGGGAGGTGATGTGCTGGTGTCACATTCATCTGACATCTTCCAACTAAAGAAAGCTTTTAAAAGCGGATCATTTGATCTGAAGATAAAAGCTGATTATCCAAATTCTAGGGAGCTTAAATCACATCTTGCTAATGGTTCTCTTGCTAAATTATTGCTCAGTATCAGTACTAGAGGTAAGCTTGCTGTAGGAGAAGGTGATAAAGTTGCTATATTTGATGTGGGACAAATTATTGGACAGCCTACTGCATCACCTATTACAGCAGACAAAACTAATGTGAAGCCCCTCTCCAGAAACATTGTTCGCTTTGAAATTGTCCATTTAGTTTTCAATCCGTTGGTGGACCATTACCTTGCTGTTTCTGGATATGAGGACTGCCAAGTGCTAACATTAAATAGTCGTGGAGAAGTAACTGACCGCCTTGCCATAGAACTTGCTCTGCAAGGAGCATACATTCGACGTGTGGAGTGGGTTCCAGGTTCTCAAGTGCAACTCATAGTAGTAACAAATTTGTTTGTGAAGATATATGATCTCTCACAAGATAACATCAGCCCCATGCATTATTTTACTGTAGCTGATGATATAATAGTTGATGCGACCCTTGTCCCCTCCTCGATGGGGAAATTGGTGCTGCTTGTTCTTTCTGAAGGGGGCATTTTGTATAGGCTGAATGTTACATTGGAGGGTGATGTTGGTGCAAAAATATTGGCTGAAACAGTTTTGGTCAAAGATACCGTATCCATGCATAAAGGTTTGTCATTGTACTTCTCATCAACATACAGGCTTCTATTTGTATCTCATCAAGATGGTACAACCTTTATGGGCTGCTTGAATGCTGATTCTTCGTCGATATCAGAATTGTCATATATATGTGAGGAAAATCATGATGGCATATCCAAGCCAGCCGGGCTCTACCGTTGGAGAGAGCTAGTAGCTGGCAGTGGAATCCTTACCTGCCTATCGAAATCTAAATCAAATGCTCCTTTCGCGGTGTCGTTGGGTCCTCATGAATTGGTTGCACAAAATATGAGGCATGGTACTGGTGCAAATTCCTCAGTGGTTGGTGTTGCTGCATATAAGCCTTTGTCTAAAGATAAAACACATTGTCTTATTTTGTATGATGATGGCAGCCTTCATATTTACTCTCATACACCTAATGGAGGTGAAAGTTCGACAATTCTTGCAGCAGAACAAACAAAGAAGTTGGGAAGCAGCATCCTCAGCAGTAGAGCTTACACTGGCACAAAACCAGAATTTCCACTTGATTTCTTCGAGAAGACAACTTCCATTACAAGTGATGTTAAATATAATAGTGAAACAACCAAGAGTGGCGATTCTGAAAGCATTAAGCAAAGATTGACATCAGATGATGGGTATTTAGAGAGTCTGACATCTGCTGGCTTCAAGGTAGGATGTTATGTTTTGTTCATACTGTGATTTTTTCCGTCATTCATGTAGTGTCCCTAAACCAATTGACTTATATGCACTCCATTTTTTCGGTTGTAGGTGACTATTTCAAATCCTAACCCAGATATAGTCATGGTTGGTTGTCGGATCCATGTGGGCAATACATCTGCGAACAACATTCCTTCTGAGATCACAATTTTTCATAGAGTCGTTAAGCTGGATGAAGGCATGAGATCATGGTATGATATTCCATTCACTACTGCTGAATCACTTTTGGCAGATGAAGAATTCACAATTTCTATTGGGCGGACGTCCGATGGTTCATCTATACCTAGGATAGATTCTATTGAAGTTTATGGTCGAGCTAAAGATGAATTTGGTTGGAAAGAGAAAATGGATGCTGCACTTGATATGGAAGCACTGGGTGGTAGTTCTGCTGGTGAAAGATCAGGAAAGAGACCCCAAATCGTGCAGGCTGCTTCTATCCAAGAGCAAGTTTTGGCAGATGCCCTCAGGATTCTCTCACGCATATACCTGCTATGCCCACCAAGTTGCTTTACTGACATGGCTGATGCAGGCATGGAACTTAATAATCTAAAATGCAGAGCTTTATTGGAAACCATCTTTCAAAGTGACAGGGAACCACTGCTACATTCTGCTGCATGCCGTGTCCTTCAGGCTGTGTTCCCAAAGAAGGACATGTACTATCATGTAATATGAGTTTTCATTGCCTGCTGATGTTAACACTTTTGTGTCACTGTTTTCCTTCTGCTCCACTATTTTTTGGTTGACCCTATGGCTTGTGTGACAGGTTAAGGACATCATGCGCCTTCTAGGGGTAATAAAATCACTCCCAGCAATTACTTCAAGAATTGGAGTTGGAGGTGCTGCATCTAGTTGGGTGATAAAAGAATTTATAGCCCAGATCCATACAGTTTCCAAAGTTGCATTACACAGGAATTCAAACTTCGCCTCTTTTCTCGAAACTCATGGTATTAATTATACTTTTTACTTGTTGAACCAAATGTATTGTTTGACTCTTACATGTTGATTTTTAGAAGGATTGGATATTCAATTGTTGACTGTGCTGTTGATTTCTCTCACCTTTTGAATGTTGCCTCAAGGAATGGATATTGTACCGTTTGTCCTAAGTCGAACTTCTCTAAGTTTGACCAAATTTATAGAAAAAGGCAATAATATTTATGATCTAAAATAAGCATAATTTGGTCCATTATGAAATACACGTTCATAATTTACTTATTTGATGTGTTAGATGTTAATACTCTTTTCAGTAAGCTTGGTCAAACTTAGGCTAGTTTGACTTGGGACGTACTAAATACCTTGTATTTCATGATGGAGGGAGTAATACTTTCCTTGCATAGGTTGCATTATGTGGGCCCTACATTCACATAAAACAACATGCTAGAATGTAGTGATATTCCCCAATCTGTCAATTATTACAGTTGCTAATTTAAAATATTCTCTAACCTGCAAATATTTATTATAATAACAGTATATTTTGCAGGTATAGAACTAGTCAATGGGCTTGTGCAAGTTTTCTGGGGTATATTGGATTTAGACAAACCAGATACACAGACAATAAATAGTCTTGTTGTACCCTATGTGGAATTTATTTATAGCTATGCTGAATACCTGGCTCCACTTTCCAATGAAAATTCTGGAGTTTCAGTGGGCCCTCCAGTTGCTCTACTGAAGAAGCTACTCTTTGCACCATATGAAGCAGTACAGACTTCTAGCAGGTGATAGCTATGCTCAATTACTCAATTACTTTTTCTAGTTTTCCTTTGTTTTCTACCATTTTCTCAATTACGTTTTCTACTCTGTGCCACTATTGACATTTGCTAGTTTTCCTTTGTTTTCTACCATTTTTTCAATTACTTTTTCTTTCTGGTTTTCAGTTTAGCTATTTCATCTCGGTTTCTCCAAGTTCCTTTCCCGAAGCAGACAATGATAGCTAATGATGATGCTCCTGAAAACCATGCAAAACCGAGTGCATCTGCTATGGGTTCCAGCAGTGGAAATGCTCAGGTTATGATAGAAGAAGATCCTGCAGCATCATCAGTGCAATACTGTTGTGATGGCTGTTCCACTGTTCCAATACTTAGGCAAAGGTGGCACTGTAACATATGTCCAGATTTTGACCTATGTGAAACTTGCTATGAGATACTTGATGCAGATCGCCTACCGGCACCACATTCAAAAGATCATCCCATGTCAGCAATACCAATTGAACTTGATACATTTGGAGGAGAAGGCAATGAAATCCATTTCCCTATTGATGAGCTAACAGATTCTGGTATTCTTCATCCTCCTGCTGATAGAAGTGTTCAGACCTCCCCATCATCGATTCATGTTTTCGATGCAAGTGAGTCTGCAGACTTCCCTGAGACTATTGCAGACCAAACAACTGTTTCAATTTCTGCATCAAAACGTGCCATTAATTCCCTGCTACTTAGCCATCTGCTTGAAGAGCTTAGAGGTTGGATGGGCACCACAGCTGGTACTCGTGCCATACCTTTAATGCAGTTATTCTACAGGCTTTCATCTGCAGTTGGTGGTCCTTTCATGGATAGTTCAAAGCCAGAAAATTTGGATTTGGAAAAGTTTGTGAAGTGGCTCATGGATGAAATCAACATAAACAAACCATTCCCTGCAAAAACGCGATGCACTTTTGGAGAAGTTTCGATCCTTGTTTTCATGTTTTTCACACTTATGTTCCGTAACTGGCATCAGCCTGGGAGTGATAATTCTCATTCAAAGTCAAGTGGTAGCTCTGATTTGACAGATAAAGGTCCTGTTCAGGTTCTGGCGTCAACCACAGTTGCTCTTCCATCATCCTGTGGTGACCAGGATAAAAATGAGTTTGCTTCTCAGTTAGTTCGTGCCTGTTCTGCCCTCAGGCAGCAGTCTTTTTTAAATTATCTTATGGATATTCTGCAGCAACTTGTTCATACTTTCAAATCATCATCCGTAAATGGAGAAGCTGGATCTTCTGGTTCCGGCTGTGGATCCCTATTGACAGTAAGGAGAGAGCTACCAGCTGGAAACTTCTCTCCATTTTTTTCAGATTCATATGCTAAATCTCATCCAACTGATCTGTTCACGGATTACTACAAATTGTTATTGGAAAATACTTTCCGGCTTGTATATAGCATGGTTCGACCAGAAAAGGAGAAGTCTGCTGAGAAGGATAGAAGCTACAAGGTTCCCAACACAAAGGAGCTAAAGTTGGATGGATATCATGACGTGCTTTGCAGTTATATTAGCAATCCTCATACTTCATTTGTTCGGAGGTATGCAAGGAGGCTCTTCCTTCATTTATGCGGCAGCAAGACTCATTATTATAGTGTACGGGATTCATGGCAGTATTCCCATGAAGTCAAGAAACTTCATAAAATCATAAACAAGTCTGGAGGTTTCCGAAATCCCGTGCCTTATGAGAGAAGTGTTAAGCTCATAAAATGTTTGTCTATTCTTTGTGATGTGGCTGCAGCAAGGCCGAAAAATTGGCAAAAGTTCTGCTTGAAGCACATGGATCTTCTTCCGTTTCTCGTGGACAATTTTTACCATTTCAGTGAAGAGTGTATTATTCAGACTCTCAAGCTTCTAAATTTGGCTTTCTATTCAGGTAAAGATGCCAATCATAATGCACAAAAACCTGAGAGTGCTGATCTAGGAGGTTCTTCAAGAACTAGCTCACAGTCTTCAGACTCAAAAAAGAAGCGGAAGGTCGATGATGGTTCTGAAGGTTCCTCAGAAAAATCATGCATGGACATGGAACAAGTTGTAGAAATGTTCAATGATAAGGAAGGTGACATGTTGAAGCGGTTTATCGATATATTCTTGCTGGAGTGGAATTCAGCAGGTGTCCGCCATGAAGCTAAATGTGTTTTATTTGGGGTGTGGTACCATGCAAAAAACCCACTTAGGGAGTCTATGCTAACAATTCTGCTGCGGAAGGTGGCACATCTTCCCATGTATGGACAAAATATTGTTGAGTACACTGATCTTATGACCAGTTTACTCGGGAAAGTGAATGACTCCAGTGTAAAGCAGAATGACTCTGAACTTGTAAATAAGTGTTTGACACCTGAGGTAATGAGCTGCATTTTTGACACGCTCCACTCTCAGAATGAGCTATTGGCAAATCATCCAAATTCCCGTATTTATAACACGCTGAGTTGCTTAGTGGAGTTTGATGGCTATTACCTAGAGAGTGAGCCTTGTGTTACCTGCAGCTGCCCAGATGTTCCGTATTCAAGGATGAAGCTTGAAACCCTCAAGTCCGAGACCAAATTTACTGACAACAGAATAATTATAAAATGCACTGGAAGCTTTACTATACAGTCAGTTACAATGAATGTTTATGATGCTCGCAAGTCTAAATCGGTGAAAGTACTCAATTTGTATTACAATAACAGGCCTGTGACTGACTTGTCAGAACTGAAGAATAATTGGACTCTCTGGAAGCGTGCTAAGAGCTGCCATCTTACATTTAATCAGACCGAATTGAAGGTTGAATTCTCCATCCCAATTACAGCGTGCAATTTTATGATTGAGCTTGATTCATTTTATGAAAATCTTCAAGCTTCTTCTCTTGAGTCATTGCAATGCCCACGGTGTAGCAGGTCTGTCACCGATAAGCATGGCATATGTAGTAACTGCCATGAAAATGCATACCAGTGCCGCCAATGTAGAAACATTAACTATGAAAATCTTGACTCTTTCCTCTGCAATGAGTGTGGATACAGCAAATATGGTCGTTTTGAATTCCACTTCATGGCAAAACCCAGTTTTTCATTTGACAACATGGAAAATGATGACGACATGAGAAAAGGATTGGCAGCAATTGAGTCAGAGTCAGAAAATGCTCATAGGCGGTACCAGCAACTGATGGGATTTAAAAAGCCTCTTATTAAACTTGTGTCGAGCATAGGTGAACAGGAGATAGACTCGCAGCAGAAGGATGCTGTCCAGCAGATGATGGTGTCCTTGCCTGGGCCAACATGCAAGGTAAACCGCAAGATTGCACTTCTTGGTGTTCTGTATGGTGAAAAATGCAAAGCAGCTTTTGATTCTGTGAGCAAAAGTGTTCAGACATTACAAGGGCTGCGTCGTGTTTTGATGACATATCTTCACCAGAAAAGTTCTAGTGATACCAATGCATTACCAGCTCTTTCAATACCAAGGTCTCCAAGTAGTTGCTATGGGTGTAGTACCACATTTGTTACACAATGCTTGGAGTTACTACAAGTGCTGTCCAAACATGCAAACTGCAGGAAGCAACTTGTAAGTTCTGGTATTTTATCGGAGTTATTTGAGAACAACATTCATCAGGGCCCCAGGACAGCACGCACTCTTGCTAGGGCTGTGCTATCTTCTTTCTCTGAAAGTGATGCATGTGCAGTTCAGGAATTGAACAGCTTGATTCAGAAGAAGGTGATGTATTGTCTTGAGCACCATCGTTCCATGGACATTGCACAATCTACACAAGAAGAGTTACTGCTGTTATCAGAGACCTGTGCCCTTGTAGATGAGTTTTGGGAGGCAAGACTACGTGTCGCCTTTCAACTGTTGTTCTCGTCTATTAAGGTTGGAGCAAAACATCCTGCTATTTCAGAACATATTATTCTTCCTTGTTTGAGAATAATTTCTCAAGCTTGCACGCCTCCAAAATCTGACGGGGATAAGGACTCACGCTTGGGAATATCTAGCTTGTCACTGCAATCTAAGAATGATGATACAACTAATAACACAACCACTAATAACCCCAGTGCTAAGATTCAACCAGATATATCTGGAAAAGTTCATGATGGAAGTCAAAGAGGCCAGGCCATTCCACTTCTGAGCTACTCTGAATGGGAGAGTGGTGCATCATATTTGGATTTTGTCCGGAGGCAGTACAAAGTGTCACTGGCAGTGAAAGGATCTATTCAGAAGACACGTCATGATTCTAACAAGTCCGACTATCTTGTTCTCAAATATGGACTCCGATGGAAGCGTCGTGCGTGTTGGAAATCAAGTACGAGTGGCTTCTCAAAATTTTCCCTGGGTTCCTGGGTATCAGACTTGATTTTAAGTTCGTGTTCCCAGTCAATAAGATCTGAGATATGCACTCTCATAAGCTTGCTATGCCCCTCAAACTCGCCCAGACAGTTTCAGTTATTGAACTTGCTCATGTCTTTACTTCCTAAAACACTCGCAGCTGGTGAAAGTGCAGCAGAGTACTTTGAGTTACTTGGGATCATGATTGATTCAGAGGCTTCACGTCTTTTCCTAACTGTTCGTGGTTGTTTGACATCATTATGTTCTTTGATAACAAAAGAAGTGTCGAATGTTGAATCACAGGAGAGAAGCCTAAGCATTGATATATCACAAGGGTTCATTCTTCATAAGCTTATTGAGCTCCTGAACAAGTTTCTTGAGATTCGCAATATCAGAGCAAGGTAAAGCTGTCTGTGCTTCTGAGTAAGCTTCTCTGTTTTCACATAAGCTACCAATGCATCTGCTTGCTTTTCGGTGTCCTTACCTTTTCCCCCCTCATACTACAGGTTCATGAGTGATAGGTTACTATCCGAGGTCTTGGAAGCTTTTCTGGTGATCCGTGGGCTTGTTGTGCAAAAGACAAAGTTTATTAATGACTGTAACCATCTTTTGAAAGACCTTCTTGATAGCTTGCTCCTTGAGAGTACTGAAAACAAACGTCAATTTATTCGTGCTTGCATCTCTGGATTGCAGAAGCATGTGAAGGAAAAAAAGAGACGGACATCTTTGGTAGAGCACATATTTTTTCTTTGTTTGGATACTGTGTTTACTTATATTTCAGTTGCAACTCTTGTGAACATAAAATATAACTTTTTCTTGCCCTGTTCACTTATCTGGAATTTTATTTTGCAGTTTATATTGGAGCAACTCTGCAATCTGATTTGTCCAGTGAAACCAGAGCCTGTTTATCTTCTGATACTGAACAAGGCACATACACAAGAAGAGTTCATCAGGGGTTCTATGACAAAAAATCCATACTCCAGTGTGGATGTTGGCCCTCTAATGAGAGATGTGAAAAATAAAATATGTAACCAGCTTGATCTCATTGGACTTTTGGAGGATGATTATGGTATGGAATTATTAGTTGGTGGAAACATAATCTCACTTGATCTGAGCATTTCCCAAGTCTATGAGCAAGTATGGAGGAAGCACCATGGTCAAACTCAACATTCTTTGTCGAGTGCAAACTCACTAACTGCTGCATCATCCATTAGAGATTGCCCGCCGATGACAGTCACCTACAGACTGCAGGTTAGGGTCAAGGTTTCATTTTTGTCCTTTAATTTTTGATTTTATATTAGCAGCTATTTAGTTGTAAGGGATCTTAATAAATTTTTTAAAAACTGCTCATTAGCTGCTAACATACTATGTTCACTAACATTCGGAAGCGCTGTGGCACTTTATTTGCTAATATACTTATGTGCTAAGACCTTGATTTCTTCTGGGCACTGCATATGGATGCTAAGTTCCAGATGCAACTTTTCTTCTTAAAATGCAATTATTGTACAATAATGAACTAATGAGGAGGGTGTTCTTGTTGCTGTTAATTTAATTGTGCATGATATGATTCTTTGCTTCTCTTGGTTAGGACTTTTAGATATTTCTTGATGGATTCATAGATAGTAGTCTGATTTTTGTTAACGCTGTTTCAATGTTATGTTCAAAAGACATTATTATTTTCTGATCAGGGTTTAGATGGTGAAGCTACTGAGCCTATGATTAAAGAACTGGAAGAGGAAAGAGAGGAATCACAGGATCCTGAAATTGAGTTTGCTATAGCAGGTGCTGTTAGGGAATGTGGAGGCCTTGAGATTATTTTGAGCATGATTCAGGTAAGCCCTTCTAAATTTCAATTGAGTTGGTTACTGTCATCCATCGATCTCCCTCCAGTGTAGATTAATCAATCAAGCAGCTATCAACATTGACTTGAAAAAATATGCGGATTTCGTGTTCTAATCTTGTTAATGTGACCTATTTTGTATTGATGTTCTTATGTTGTTGGTCAGAGCCTGCGTGATGATGAGTTCAGATCTAATCAAGAAGAGTTGGCTTCTGTTCTTAACCTTCTGAAGTATTGTTGCAAAATCCATGAAAATAGATGTGCCTTGTTACGTCTGGGTGCTTTGGGTTTGCTGCTTGAGACAGCTAGACGTGCATTTTCTGCAGATGCAATGGAACCAGCTGAAGGTATTCTACTAATTGTAGAAAGTCTTACTATGGAAGCTAATGAGAGTGACATAAGCATCACCCAAAGTGTTTTTACAACTACTAATGCGGAGACTGGTGCCGGTGATGAGGCAAGGAAAATTGTTCTCATGTTTTTGGAGAGATTGTGTCATCCTTCAGGTGCCAAAAAATCCAACAAGCAACAAAGGAATGAGGAGATGGTGGCAAGGATCCTGCCTTACTTGACCTATGGGGAATCTGCAGCTATGGAAGCTCTTATTCAACATTTTGAGCCCTACCTTAGGGATTGGACTCAATTTGATCAGTTGCAGAAGCAACATGAGGAGAATCCAAAAGATGATAGTGTAAGCCGAAACGCGTCGACACAGCGATCTGCTGTCGACAACTTTGTTCGTGTCTCAGAGTCACTTAAGACTAGTTCGTGTGGTGAGAGGCTAAAAGAGATTATTCTGGAGAAGGGCATTACGAAAGCTGCTGTTGAGCATGTGAAGCAAAGCTTTGCTTGTCTAGGACAGATTGGCTTTAGAACAAGTGCAGAATGGACATCTGGCTTGAAGCTACCATCTATTCCACCCATTCTTTCAATGTTGAAGGGATTGGCCAAGGGCCATCTGCCTACACAGAAGTGCATTGATGAAGAAGGCATATTACAACTGCTTCATGCTTTGGAAGGGGTGCCTGGTGAAAATGAAATTGGTGCAAGAGCAGAAAATCTTTTGGATACACTGGCCAACAAAGAAAATAATGGAGACGGTTTCCTAGGAGAGAAAATTCAAGAGCTGCGACATGCTACAAAGGATGAGATGCGTCGCCGTGCTCTTAAGAAAAGAGAGATGCTACTTCAGGTAACTCCTGTGGTTTCATCAGCAGTTATGTTTGTGACCTGTTTCCTGAGGTTCATTTCTGCAAATATTTCCAAAAGTAATTGTTGGATCCTGAATTCTACATGTATGCATATTAATGGGCACTGCATTTCTTTCCCCCTCTTCTTCTATTCTAGGGAATGGGAATGCGACAAGAATTTTCTTCCGATGGAGGTAGACGCATTGTTGTGTCTCAGCCCACAATTGAAGGTTTGGATGATGTGGAAGAAGAGGAGGATGGTTTAGCATGTATGGTTTGTAGAGAAGGGTATACCTTAAGGCCAACAGACATGTTGGGAGTCTATGCATTCAGTAAACGAGTGAACTTAGGTGCAACAAGTGCTGGTAGTGGCCGTGGGGACTGTGTTTACACCACTGTTAGCCACTTCAACATCATACACTACCAATGCCATCAGGAAGCTAAACGAGCTGATGCTGCACTGAAGACTCCTAAAAGAGAATGGGATGGTGCTACCTTGCGAAACAATGAGACATTGTGCAATTGTATCTTTCCATTGAGGGGGCCATCTGTTCCTCTTGGGCAGTACACTAGGTGTGTTGATCAATACTGGGACCAATTGAATTCTCTTGGACGAGCAGATGGGAGTCGTCTCCGATTATTGACATATGACATTGTGCTGGTATGTGATCCTGACTTGGGTTACATATTCTTGTGCTAAAATAGTGCAAAAATTCCCAATCATACTTTTCACTGTAATTCAATTGGTATGAATTGCATTTTTTTTGTCATGGCTACATTTTGTTTTATTTTACTTCTTGCCCAGGTTTGAATCCTCTTTCCTGAAAGTTGAAATATACCATGAAATGGCAGTCATGTTTTCTGTTTGGCCCTGAGAAATCCATGATTGCATTGCCAATTTGCCATGTATGGGTAGAAAACTTGTTTCTGAGGATTATTTCCACATTGACTATTCTTTGACATGCATATTGATTATTCTTGTTCTTCTTATCAGACATGCAGATATGCTAAAAGTATGTTCTTTGACATCAATGATATTGCTGTTCCATTCTATTTTGACAGTGATTTCAATCATTTACCTGTTACACTTGACTTATATCTCATAAAATGGTGTTTTTTCCCCACTAGATGCTGGCAAGGTTTGCAACAGGCGCTTCTTTCAGTACAGATTGCAAAGGTGGGGGCAGGGAAAGCAACTCGAGATTTCTTCCATTCATGGTCCAGATGGCTTCGCATCTTGCAGATGGAAGTGCCAACCAGCAGCGGCATGCTATGGCCAAGGCTGTCACCACGTACCTGTCCAGCTCTCCATCAACACCGGAATCTCCTAGTCGGCTTTCAGCATCCATCTCTGGGCCCCGTGGTAGTTCATGTTCCTCTGAGGAGACTGTTCAATTCATGATGGTTTATTCCCTACTGTCAGAGTCCTATGAGAGCTGGCTACAGCACCGACCAGCATTCCTGCAGAGAGGCATCTACCATGCATACATGCAACATAAGCATGGGCGATCGACCCTCAAGATGCCTTCTGACTCGTCCTTGGCAGTTCAGTCAGATGAAGGTTCATCCTCTGATATGAGTGAGAACAAGAAGCTATTTACCATCGTCCAGCCAATGCTGGTGTACACTGGCTTAATTGATCAGCTGCAACAGTTCTTGAAGAAGGGCACATCATCCGGCATGGACAAATCAGGTGAGAAAGAAGAGTCTGGTGGTAGGCTCGAGAAATGGGAGATCCGAATGAATGAGAAGCTTAGCAATATGAAGGAGATGGTGGGGCTATCCAAGGACCTGCTCTCTTGGCTGGAAGACATGACCTCGTCTGATAATCTGCAGGAGGCCTTTGATGTCATGGGAGCGTTGACGGATGTATTCTCGAGTGGTCATGTGACATGTGAAGATTTTGTCCGGGCGGCCATACATGCCGGCAGGAGCTGAGTATTAAGAATGGAACGGTTCAACGGTGTGTTGTGTGTTGATATGTGTCATGTGCCTAGTTTTATATGTAAGCAACTATAAACATTATGGCCTTCGGAGATCAACTGGTTGAGAACTGTACTTCTATATCTTGGTCTCGGCCATTCTCGTCATGCAGCCACGATGTATACTTATATATTGGTCTCGGCCATTCTCGTCATGCAGCCACGATGTTTCCGGAGGCAGCAATTTGGCATCATTTGCCGTATTTTTAATCGGACACTGGCTCGCGTTACGGTTGACTGTTTCCCCCTGCTAATGTTTGCCACTTGAATGATGACATGAGAAATTTAAATGATTTTTCTTTTGCCCATCAAATGGTCACCTAGAAACAAATTGAAATGGTTTGTTTTGCAAGACAATTCTATTTATATAGTTTTCACATTTCCAAACTGAACGACGTAAAAGTTATTTATGATTTATATTCTCAATGTTTGACTCAACATTTTCAAAATGACTTAATTTACCAAACCGGAGGGAGAAGGTATTTACAAGGTACAAGGCCACATGCCCAAAAAGAAGATCCTAGATATATTAAGATTTAATAGGGAATATTAGAAAACTAAAGTTCTAATTTTTGCTTGGGTTGGTTTTGCTCTATGAATAATAAGAGCAAACTCTTTCTTAAACTGATGCTTCCACCTTGCAAAGGATAGATCCCCTCCAAAGAGTTTTGGTTGTCAGTTGTCAAAAAAAAAAAAGAGTTTTGGTTGCTCTATGAATAATAAGAGCAAACTCTTTCTTAAACTGATGCTTCCACCTTGCAAAGGATAGATCCCCTCCAAAGAGTTTTGGTTGTCAGTTGTCAAAAAAAAAAAAGAGTTTTGGTTGTCATCTTAGGGCCCTTCCAGAGATTTTTTCCATTCATGGTCCTTCAAAGATGGCAACCGTTCCTTCTCCCTCGTGACCTTGCCTGCTCGCTGCTCCAGGCCAAAGTGGCGACCAAGCTCGAGGCAGGACCGGAGATGGGGACTGGCTAAGGAGCGTCGGGGCGAGGTCGGGCGGATGAGAGACGACACATTGGAGCGGGCAGAGCCGAGACAGAAGAAAGGGTGACGTTGCACCCCGTGGCGGCGGGGAGCCAGAGATAGTAAAGTTGGAAAGTTATGCTGTTTTTTACACTTGTGAAACAACACAACTTTCCAACTTTAAGTCTCCTTTAAATTATAAATTTTTTGCTTTTTTTTTGACCAATAGCTTATCCGAAATTCTCTATGAACATCAAAATTCACTTGCAGTCCAAAAATGTCAAGGTCTTAGTGCAAAATTTATCAAAAAATAGGTCTAAAGTTGACTAGTTGGCTCATTTTTGGGACTTAGCATATTTGATGCGTTGATCCAATTACACTTAGAATATTTCGAAAATAGGTTTCTCATTTTACCCACCATGGTTTGGAGTGCAAATCGTCAAAATGGAACCTATACACTCTATAGATCATACACTTTGAATTTAACAAATTTAGGAGTTCATTTGCTAATTAAAATGATGAATGAAACATGACTAAATGATAGCTGGAACTCCCGGTCCGACTCATGCGTCTAACGAGTCACTCCGCGGTCTCTGGCATGACTCGTTCATGAGTCACGCCAGGCTGTCAGGTGCGACTCGATCTGCCATGTCAGTCGCGAATTTTTTCAATGCCACCGTGTACACTAGTCGCGCCACGGAGCTTGACGCGACCAAAGGGTTAGTTCTTAGAAATATAGTTTGGGGTGGGTTATTTTTAAAATTTTAGCTTAAAAAGGTTAAAAAATAAAAAAATTCGAAACGATGAGGGTTTTCTTTAAAGTAGCCCAACGCGTGGCTGCGCGACACGCCAGCCTGAAGCACGAAGAGCGCAGCAAAGGAAAGTAGCTTTTAAGAACTCCGATGGAGATACATGTGTGCTATATGCTTGTTTAGTTGTGAAAACATCTGAGTTCCAAATGTAGAACCAAGAGGCGCTTGGAGTGAAGTCAACTGCAGCAGCTTAATTGTTGAAATCAACTGATCAGATGCCACAACTGCGAGCGGCGTTTGAAAGGTTTGGTGAGCACTTTGGTTGAGAAATTTAGCCACTGATATGTTACTACTTGAGGCAAAGGAGAACAACTATGGAAAAACAAACCTGAGCACTCCTGAATCCCACAAGTCATTCCAAAGAGTTACTATAGCTCCCACATTGACTTTGCATCGAGACTTTAGTCTAAAGGAATCAGTGAGAGATACATCCCTCCACCAAAAATAACCGACTAGAGATGAGGAACTGTTGATCTGCTATAGTAAACACTCCAAGTGAGTTGCACCCAATGTTGTAAAACTTATGCCTAAACCACCTTGATCCTTGGGCAAGCAAGCCTTCCAAGCTACTAAGCAACCACCTTTTCAGTTTATATCTCCACGGTCCCACAGAAAGTGTTTTATGTATTTATCAATTTGATCATCACTGGGTTCTTGAACTCTCAAAATACATTTTTTATTTTTACTTCAAACTTGTCTCGAAGTGTCAGCGGGTTCATAACCTCTTACGTGCAGCATCGCAGGTCGCGGCCGGCAGTCTGGAGGCACCACGGGGCCGCCTCGGCATCCATGCTTGGGGTCTGCCTTTGCCTGGCCTCCACCTTCATGCTCCGGCTCTACCTCCACCTCTGCCAGGCCTCCACCTCCACGCTCAGGCTCCACCTCACCAAGCCACCTCTGCCGGTCCTCCACCTTCGCCAGGCCTCCACATCCACCTTCGCCGGCGCAGCTCCACCTCTGCCTTCATCAGCTCCACCTTCTCCAATGCGACTGTCGTCTCCTGCTCCTTCCCCACCTTGATGTGATAACCCCGCCTAAGATAATACCGTATTATCACCTAAACCAATCCATTTGTGTGACGCCCCAGGTTTTCAATTAATATTAATTAACGCTAATGACTTTGTCAATCAAGACAAACACCTTGACTAAGGTCAAACCATTGGTCAACCTGCTTGGTCATCATCTCAAAACCCTGGCCAACATGAACCTTAGTCCCTAAATCACACAAGTGACACTTGAACAAACCCTAGACCCTTTGGTCAAACCCCTAGGACCTTGATCAACCCCCTTTAACCCTACTTGTAACACCCCATGTTTTTGCTTAGTGTCAACTAGTGCTAATGATCATCTTAATCAAGTCCTTAAGTATCCCTGGTCAACCCTTGGTCAAAACCTAGCCCAAAACCCTAGTCAATCCCTTGACCTCCATAGCTCTTCTAGAACTTTTGCCGTGTTCTCCAAAATTCACCTAAACACTTCATTTTCTCCCAATATAAAAGTTGTGCAGTTTGACAAGAGACACAACTTTCATGTTGAGCGGCATTGCCAATTCAAAGTGCAAAAGGGTGAAAAACCTTAGTCAACGCTCATAGCTACTATTCCCGGGCGCCGAGAAAATCCATGTTTTGCTCAGCAGTTCATGTAAAATCCAGTGAGTAAAACATACATCGGCCTTTGTAAAAGTTGTAGAGGGTCACTAGATCTACAACTTTGCTATTCATCACTTGTAGCACTTTGGTTACAAAAATTTGAGAAAAGGTGAGTCAAACAGAGCTACCTTGAAATGATTTTGAGCTGGGAACGCGCGCGACGTCGTGGCGCGCCGCGTCGGCCTCACCGCCATATGGGCATGCGCACACGTCGAGGCACCGGAAAACCCACTGGTCCGAAGCCGTGCGCCGTGGGCACTGTGCTCCTAAGGGAGGTGACGCGCGCCAGACCCCTAGGCCGGTGCCACGCGGCTTCCGCGCACATGCCGGAGCTCGCACGCGCGCCTCGCGATTGGCCGGTGCCTCACCGCACGTCGCCCACCGCCCTTCGCCCATGCCGTGACCCCCTGTAGCTGACGAAGGTCTTCGAACCGCCTCTCCGCACTTGGCCGCGCCTATTTAAACCCTTTCCCTTTCCCCCCTGCGCGAGCCACACACCGCTGCCGTCTGCCATTGCCGCCGCCGCGGTGAACCTTTCCCTCCGCTTGCTCCCTGAGCCGTCCAATCACCTGAGCCTCATCCCTAGGTCTCACTCGTGCCCCCCACACGCACGCATGGCCTAGCTCCGCCCCCGCATTGCGTCGTATTTCTAGCCGCCGCGGCTCCACTGCCGCGACCTCGCCGCCGCCGCTCGTCGGAGCTCCCTCCAGCCAAACCACCGGTACCGATTGACTAAGGGTGAGCTAAATCGCCGAACTCCCTTGCTTGTTTGCCTGCACCGGCCCCACCTCGCCGGCGGCGAACTCGCCCCGCCGCCGAAGGGCACATCTGTAAAAGCTAAAATCCCTTAGGGACCCCTGTGCTGAAGTCGAGGGCATATCTGTGAGGATTCCAAAAGTTCTAGGGTCTGGAATGAAAGTAGATTCTTGATTCTTTTGCCCATAGGTCCAGGGACTTAGAAAATTCATATAAAATCACAGAAAAATCATAAAAATGTAAAATCAATTTTTTTGGCTTCCTTGTGAGTAGACCTACATCTTTTGTAAAGCATGAACATACTTTTGAGTGGTAGTTTTTGCATGAAAAATTGAAATCAGTTTAGCCTACTTTTGTTGTAGTTCAAAATATAGTTGTGATCTCAAGCTGATCTTTGGATATGATGTTGTAGATGGCATGTGTAGGCTTTACACCAAAATTTGCACAAAGTTGTTGAGTAAATCTTTTAGTATGATTTATCTTGTATTTATGCTATTTCTGTCTTAATGATGTTTGTAGCAAAAATTATATAGATTTTTGAGCTCCACTTCTGAGTATAGTCTTGAAATGCCTACATGCACCTTTCCTGAATTAATCATGATTTTTGGACTGTTACAAATATTTGTTCCTGATTTATGCTTGTTTTTGATCATAAATGCTTAGTTCAAGATCTAAAGTGGCTCTTGATATGTTTGTTGGTTTCCTAGCCTTGTTTTAGGTCAGAGATGTTGTAGGAGGAAGTTTAGATCCAGAAGTGGCTTATTTATTTTTGTATGCATTTATCTCATTTGTGGTAGCTAGAAATGTTATTTGTGGTATATTTATTTTATAGCTCAAGCAAGTGTGCATGGCTTAAATTAGAGTTAGGGAGATCAGTGAACACCACCCATGGCTTTTTATAAATTATTTTGAAGAATAAAAATTGGAGAAGCCATTTTGCACTTAATAATAAGTTTAATTGGAAAACCATCCCTACTATCTTTATGAACCCTATGAATGTGTTGTGAAAATGAATTAGGAGTTGAAAACCACCCCTTGCTGTTTTGTGCAAGTATTAAATATGTACACAATCACTATAAAGAGAAGAATAAATAATAAAGCCCTTCATAATATTCTTGAAAAGGAAGAGTATGATGAATATATTTTGTCAAGGTGAATATGGTCAACCATGTGCTTCTTGTTGTCATGTGTTGCTATTTTCAATAAAATAAAATAAAATTCACCACTAATTATTGCATATGCATCCTCCGTGTAGAAGTTCCTGACGGTAGCTACACGCTTGTACCCGCTGACGAGGACGAGGGAGCAGGAGGAGACGTGCACTACATGTCCGTAGATCAAGACCCAGACCAAAGTCCGGAAGTTTGTTTGACTGCTTGTGCTGCGAAGGCAAGCCCTGGTTTAAACATTAACCTATGTGTTTCTTTTAAACTTCTGAATTTATTATTGCTTATCTATGTGCATTTTCGTTCAGGAGTTGAATTAAAACCCTAGTTGCATGATCCCTAAGTACCTATGACCTTTTACTAGCATGCTAGGTCGTTAGTTGCTATGCTCTAAGGATCCGGTACAAGTCGAGTGATGTTCGTCACTCGCAAGCATAGGATCTCATTTATGGAATCACCATATTTATTAATGGATTGCTTATGTGGTAAGAGCATGGGATTTGGGCTCCGGTCTAGTGGCTTCGTGGGTTAAGTGTTTGAACGTACTAAGCACTTGTCGGAAATGGGCACGGTAAGCCTAGTACCTAAATGAGGCGGTGCGGGAACTTTACGCTACTAATCTTAGGGGTGCGGCCTCGGGCTCGCCACCTGAGTGCATGGGTGAGGCTGGGTGACCTTGGTGGCGTAGCCCAGTAAACCTTGTACTTAAGACTGTAACATCTGATCCCAATCCGAGGAATGACGGGAACTGCCTGGTTGTTAAACTCTTAGTGGGGGCACCTCCCGTGTGTTTAGGTCCACCTTGCAAGGGTTTAATCAATCGATTGTCGGCCTCTCGCCGTTATTTGAGACTACTTAATCTACTGGCCATGATATCCCTTATGATGGAACTTTGTGAATATTGTTATTTGATTAATTGTATTGTACAACTTATGATTGCAATAGATTGCTTATCTAGTAATGAATTAATCTACTAGAATTTGAGCTAAAATGTGAAAGTAAGGATTCACTACTTAGTAGCTTTTTGGCAAAACAAACCCACTAGTCAAAAGACTTGCATGATTAGAGGTAAAGTCTTCTATTTTAGACGGGAACGCCTTGCTGAGTATTAGTATACTCACCCTTGCTATTTAAATGTTGTTTCCAGGTAATGCATGTGATGTGTGGCCTGGAGAGATTCCACCCGACTGGGAGCTGGAATGGGTGGATGATGACGAGTGATTACATCATGGACGGCCTCCTATGATGCTTATCGTACCGTTAGTTAATTCCAAGGACCATGGTTTGTAATATTGGACCCTACGGGGAAGATTTACTTAATTTGTAAGGCACTCTGGACTCTCCTTCGTGGGAGTTTTAATGTATACGTTTCGATCCTCTGTGTGTTTCAAGTGATTTACCGGGCTTTGACCCGGCAACACTCAACATGATAATTCTTTATTATTACTTAATGACCAAATGGAGTGGTTTAGGCGATAGTATGAAATTATCTCGGATGGGGTTGTCACACTACCCTACTTAGAACTTTTGCCACGTTCTCCAAATTTCACCTAAATACTTCAATGTCAGCCAATATAAAAGTTGTGCATCTTTTCATAGGACACAATTTTCATAATTGGCGGCATTTCAAATTTTGACTGTAAAGGGATAAAAATCTTGGTCAACGGCAGCAACAGCATTTTGCCGGCGCTGAGAAAATCCTCAAGTTGGCATGCAATTTATGCAAAATCTATTGATCAAAACACCTAGGAGCCTTTGTAAAAGTTGTAGAGGGTCATGAGATCTCCAACTTTGGTTATTACATCTTGGAGCACTTTAGTTGAAAAATTTCAGGATAAACTTAGTCAACTGGAGCTACTCCGAAATGGAAATGCACCCTGGCGTCGGGAACTCGCGCCCGCGCAAGACGCTGTCGCGCGCCACGTCGGCCCGCCGCCGTACGCCGTCGGCCATCGTACACGCATGCTGAGGTGCGCCTACGACCGTCGGTCCAAGGCGAGCACCGCAGCCACTATTGGCTGAGGTGGTTACGCACATGCAGGCCGTTGGCCGGTACCACGAGGCACGCACGCACGCGACCGACGCCGCACGCCATCCCCGCCATTGGCCGGCGCCCCGCCGCACGTCACCACCGACCCTGCCCCCATGCCGCGACCTCTCCTGTCGACCTGACTCGCAATTGACGCCACTCTGCGCCGAGCCGCCTATAAAACCCTTCTTCTTCTCCCTGCGCGAGTACAGCACCACCGTCGTCCGCCTTTGCCGCCGCTACCGGTGAAGTGTCTCCTCCACTTGCCCCCGCAGCCGTCTAGCACTTCGAGCCTCCTCTCTAGCACCCACTCGACCTTCCACGAGCGCACATGGCCTAGCTCTGTCTCCCTTCTCGTCGGAGTTCGAGCAGAGGCGGGTTCACCACCGCTGCCTCGCCGCCGCCGCTCACTGGAGCTACCTCCGGCCAAGCCACCACCTCTAATCGATCCGTGGTGAGCCAAATCACAACTTCGTGCCATTTGTTTGCCACCCCCGGTCCTACCTCGCCGGCGGTGAGGTCACCTCCACCGTCGAGGGCACAGTTGTTAAGGCCAAGTTTTTAGGGTCCCCTGTAAAAATCTGAGGGCATATATGTGAAGAACAAAATCTTTCCAGGGGCTTCCATATAAATAGATTCTTAGTTTCTTTATGCTTAGGAACTGTACCTTGGAAAAATCCTAGAAAATCATAGAAAAATCGAAAAAATCAAAACCAGTTTTGTTGGTTTCCTTATAAACATGCCTACATCTTTTGTAAAGCATAACCATACTTTGACTGATAGTTTTTGAATGAAAATGCAAACTCATTTTGACATACTTTTTCTATAGTTCAAAATCTATATATGATATGGAGCTGAACTTTGGATATGCTATAAGAAATACCATGTGTAGGCTCTGGACCAAAACTTGCATCAAGTTGCTGAGTAGATCTTTTATTATGATTTATCTTGTATTTATGCTAGATCTGCCTAAAGGATTTTTTAGCTAAATATAAATATATTTTTGTGCCCAACTTCTGAGTATAATCTTAATCTGCCTAGATTAACCTTTTCCGAATTTACCATGATTTTAGGACTGTTAGAAATGTTTATTTCTGCTTTATGCTTAGATTTAAATATAATTTCCTAGTTCAAGATCTAGATTAGCCCTTGATATATTTGTTGGGTGCATAGCCTAGTTTTAAGTCAGAGATGATGTGGGAGAAAGTTTGGATACATAAATTGTTTGTTTATTTTTATATGAATTTATCCTATTGTGGTAGCAAGAAATTGTCATTTTTGGTGTAATTATTTTATAGCTGAATTAAGTGTGAATGGTTCTCAATGGTTTTGATTAGAGTTAGAGAGCTTAGTAAATACCACCCACTGTATTTTATGAATTAATTTTATGGATAAAAATATGGGAAGCCAATTTAAGCTTAATAATAGATTTAAATTGGAAAACCACCCCTACCACCCTTAGGTAACCCTATGGATGTGTTGTGGACCATGATTAGGAGCTTAGGACCACCCTTGCTATTTTTGGTTAGTTAAATGAAATTATTTATATAAATGTGTGCACAATCACCATCCAAAGAAATGTTGATAAATGGTGGTTTATCTTTCTTTATGGAAGAGTGTGCTGAATATATTATTATCTAGGTGAATGTGGTCAACCATGTACTCCATGTTGATATGTGTTGTTGTATTTAATTAAATTATATTCACCAACTAATTCTTGCATATGCATCCTTCGTGTAGAAGTTCCCGACGGTAGCTACACGCTCATGCCGGCAGACGAGGACGAGGGAGCGGGAGGAGCCGTGCACTACGTGAACGTAGAGCAAAATCTGTGATGAATCTGACTAGGCACCCTTTATGAAAGTTGTTTCTTATCAAATTTAGCATCCACTATGAATTTTTCACGATTTTAGGAATTTTCAATCTAGAGTTATGACCGGATTAGCAAGTCTCTGTCCTGCTGTTTTTCTGGGTAACCTTCCTCCGAAAATAGAATTTTTCGAGCATGTTCCCATCTAATCTAGATCTACCTTTGAATACCAAAAATATGAATAATTATATCACCGAGTTTCTGTAGAAATTTGGGAATTTTGGGGGCTCTGGTTTTTATGTTATGAATTTTTGTTCATACCTGCCTGAATTTTACGCCCTTATTCATGTTATACTCGTTTTGAGGTTTAACATGTAGTCCCCATTTTTGTACAGATGGAGCAGCCACCGCACTATGAGATCGACGCGGACGGTACGGTTCGTACCGATGGCCTCCACTAGGAGGGTTTTCCCTGCAGTTTCTGGGAGACTCTCAGTGAGGTTGGCTACACTACACCGCCGTTGTACGAGGTGGTCTCCTTTTGGGACCAGGGGGTCCCCTACGCACGCACGACTGTGACCATGCCACCACACCCAGAGCACCCGGAGTGGGGGGACTTGAGCATGGTGTTCTTTACTCACCGTGGCGTGGAGTCGATCGAGTCCGCGGCCATGCGGATCCTCCACACCTTTTGCGAGCAGCACCCGGACGAGGTGTTGCTCACCGCGCTGGGGTTGTTCCCAGCCATGGACCCGCACGACCCGGCTTGGCGTGAGCGTATGTCGCTCACTCACGTGTTGCTCATTGCTGACCCTCTGGAGGTCACGGTGCGTGAGCTTCTGAGGTTGTTGGAGGCGATTTACAACATGCAGGTTTTCCGTCTCTCTACTCAGGGCATGCTCTCTCTTGTGCTGATGGACTCCGCAGCTATGAGGGATGTCCTCTCATTAGACCTTCAGTTCGAGCGGCAGACTACCGCTCACCTTCAGCAGGAGATTGTCACACTTCAGGACGAGCGTGTCCAGTGGCACCAGGAGCGTGGCGAGTACATAGAGCAGCTGTACGCCAGGGACCACGAGATCGATATGCTGCGGATGGAGTTGGCTCATACGGAGGCTCAGCGTTTTGCCTTGGTGCAGAACGTGGCTGAGATGCAGAACCAGGTCATGGATATGGAGGTAGAGGTGGAGGTTTGGCAGGCGATGGCACACCAGGGGCAGCAGCCGTCGATCGTCCCACCGGTTGCACTTGCCGCTCCAGACGAGCTGCAGGGAGTCTCGGGGTTGAGCGAGGACAGTGTCGACGGGCCGCCACCCGCGTCTCCTCAGTCTAGTGCTAGTTCCGCTGCGGGCAACTAGCTTGCCCTAGTTGTTGTTGTAAAAAAAATCATGTACTCTTAGTTTAGCCTTTTCAGCTAGATTTTGTGGGAGGGATTAGGCTGCTTGGAGAGTATGTGTAATGTATTTTATTTTGCTTGTAAATAGTGTGCTAGGTGATCCACAAACTTCGCATCATATAATGCTTGGATGAACACCTTTGTGATGTTGGTTTCAATGAATGAATTAGGGTTGTTGTGATCAAAATTTCACCTTGCGCTGATTACCAAAGTTGTGGGGAATGTTGTGGAGATCATGCTCACCAAAATTCGTCATGTTCGCATAAGCGTACCGAGAATTATGACAAAATTTGTGCACCTCGGCCTACAGTAAAAACAGCTAGGAAGAACCTCGGTTACGGAATTTTTCGGGCATGATAATGTTGTAATTTGACTCCAAGTTGAATACCAATGTTGGAGCTTATGAAAGTTTGCACTTGCTGACCAAAAATGAGAATTTTTCCCTGAAGGGGCAGAGAGTTATGAATTTTTCATTAACTCAGCTGCACTGTCCAGTTTCCGAAGAAGTGATGTTTATGAGTTTTCGTCTTGCATATTCTTCTTGTGGTGAATGTAAGCAAGCTTGCGAATATGTGGCTAATGAAAACTCCATGAATTTCAGATGGTGGGACCGACACGCACCTCCCCCAGCGGTTTTGGTGCAAGTGGGAGTGATGCTCCGCCACCTCCTCCCAACATGACCATCCAGGAGCAATTCATCACCACCCAAACTGAGGTGATGTGACAGCTCTTGCAGACGTAGCAGCAGATCGCCCAGCAGCTGCAGCAGATCCCCATGGGGAAAATCTTGATGGCCAGCCTCGGGTCACCAAATATGAGCATTTCTATGCCATGAAGCCCCCGACGTTCGAGGAGGCCAAGGAGCCTCTAGCTGCGGATGTGTGGATCAAGGCCATTGAGGCAAAGTTCTCGGTGTTTGTCTTGCCATGCTCCGAAGAGCGTAAGGCCAGTTTCGCTGCCTTACAGCTCTGAGGTGCAGCGCTGCTGTGGTGGGAGCATTATAAGTCCATGATTCCAGAGGGACATCAGGTCACATGGGCTGAATTCAAGAAGGCCTTTAAGGAACATCATATTCCTAAGGGTCTCATGGACAGAAAGATGAAAGAGCTGCTTGCACTGAAGCAAGGTACTGACACAGTGTATGAGTATGCCAAGAAATTCAATGCCTTGTGTTAGTACGGTGGGCATCATGTTGATAGTGATGCCAAGAAAATAGAGTGTTTTCGTGATGGGCTAGACGGGGACCTCTATGAGAGGCTTAATCTATATGGGCCTAACAACTATCAGGACCTTGTGAACAAGGCCATATCTCAGGAAGATGCCATGAAAAAGGCCCAGAAAGATAGGAAGAGGCAGGCTGGATTCACCACTGCTGGTGGATCAGGCAAAAAGTTTCACTTTGTCAAGAAGAGTACACAGGGCATTCCCAGTCATCTTCAGCTGGACACTGGAGGATGACCCCATCTCAGAACAAGTCTTCTGGGAACTTTCAGTAACGTAAGGCACAACAACAGCCCTACATGCCTAGTGCACCCCAACCAACAATAATGCTTCGAAGGACCGTCGCTGCTACAATTGTGGGCAGCCGGGACACTATATTAATGAGTGCCCCAAACCTAAGCAGCTCAAGCAAGGTGAAGGGTCAGGGGCCCGGCAGGGTAATCATGGCAAGAACCCCGTGGTGCAAGAAAAGCAAGGCCAACTGAACTTCAACTCATTGATGAACATGCCAGAAGGAGCACCAGTGCTGACGGGTACCTTTTCTATCTGAGGCTATTCAGTTAAAGTATTGTTTGATTCTGGTGCGACACATAGTTTTATAAATGAGAAAATTCTGAGCAAGTTGGGTTTGAAGAGTTGTCATATGAACCGACCTTTCTTGATAACAACACCTGGTGGAAGAGTTAGCACTGGGGACCTAGTTTTGAGAGTGCCACTCGAGCTAGGTAGCAAAGTCATTCCAACAAATCTTATGGCTTTGAGTCTAGAGGGTATTGATGTGATCCTAGGCATGGATTGGTTAGCACAACATAAAGTCATTTTGGACATTGCTACAAGAATGATAGAAATCAATTCACCTATTGTGGGCACCTCTACTCTCTACTTACCCTCCAATGGCAATGGAAATTCTTTTGCTTTCACAGCCATCACTTCTTTACTTGATGACATTCCAATAGTTTGTGAATATCCGGATGTGTTCCCCGATGACTTGCCTGGCATGCCACCAGATCGAGACATCGAATTCATGATAGAACTTCAACCTGGCACCGCACCTATCTCCAAAAGACCTTACCATATGCCACCCAAAGAGCTAGACGAACTGAAAAATTAGGTGCAAGAATTGCTTGATAAAGGGTACATCCGCCCAAGTTCGTCTCCTTGGGGATGTCCCGCTCTCTTTGTAAAGAAGAAATATGGTAGTTTGCAGATGTGTGTTGACTATCGTCCACTCAATGCGGTGACAATAAAGAACAAATATCCTTTGACCCGCATTGATGTTCTCTTTGATCAATTGGCTGGTGCCAAACTCTTTTCCAAGATCGATCTTCAATCGGGCTATCACCAAATAAAGATTTGACCAAGTGACATTCCGAAAATAGCCTTCTCCATCAGATAAGGTCTCTATGAATTTCTGGTGATGTCCTTTGGTCTCACAAATGCACCCACCTATTTCATGTACCTTATGAACTCTGTCTTCATGAATGAGCTAGACAAGTTCGTAGTGGTCTTCATTGATGATATCCTTATTTATTCAAAAAATGAAGAATAGCATGCGGAACATCTTCGGATTGTTTTGCAGCGTTTGAGAGATCACAAGCTTTATGCTAAGTTCTCCAAATGTGAATTCTGGTTGGATAGTGTGAAATTCTTGGGTCACACTATTTCCAAGGATGGTATATCTGTGGATCCTAGCAAAGTGCAGGAGGTCATGGATTGGAAGCCACCCAAGTCGGTGCATCAAATCCGTAGTTTTCTGGGTCTAGCTGGTTATTATCGTCGATTTATTTCAGATTTCTCCAGAATAGCTAAACCCATGACTGAATTGTTGAAGAAAGGTGCCAAGTTTGTGTGGAGTGAAGCTTGTGATAAGGCCTTCCACACCTTGAGAGAACACTTAACCTCAGCCTCTGTGCTAACCCAGCCAAATATGACAAAACCGTTTGAGGTGTTTTGTGACACTTCAGGCACTGGCCTTGGTTGCGTGCTTATGCAAGAAAACCGGGTTATTGCCTATGCCTCACGAGAACTTCGACCTCATGAGAAAAACTATCCTACCCATGATCTTGAACTAGCAGCGGTTATTCATGCCTTAAAAATTTGGCGGCATTATTTGATGGGAAATCGCTGCAATATCTTCACCGATCACAAGAGCCTTAAATATATATTCACCCAATCAGATCTGAATATGAGGCAAAGAAGGTGGTTGGAGTTGATAAAAGATTATGATTTGGAAGTCCATTATCATCCCGGCAAAGCCAACGTGGTTGCAGATGCGCTTAGCCGCAAGCATTGCAACTACATGATGGTAGAGCCGTATAATGAGACTCTATGTGAGGAAATGAGGAAGCTTAACCTAGAAATGGTCGAACATGGAAATCTCTATGCCATCTCCATCGAATCCCCTCTCCATGAGAGAATTGCCATAGCTCAACTCATCGATGAAGATGTCCAGAAAATCAAACTGAAATTATCTGAGGGAGATCCCAAATTCAATTGTTTCCGGAAGGATGACAAAGGAGTTGTATGGTTTGGTCAGAGGTTAGTCATTCCCCAGGATCTGAAAATAAAGAAAGAAATTTTAGATGAGGCTCATCTCTCTAAATTCACCATCCATCCCGGTAGTACCAAGATGTACCGAGACCTTAGAGAAAATTTCTGGTGGTCAAACATGAAAGGTGAAATAGCCGAGTATGTGTCCGGATGTGATACATGTCAAAGAATCAAGGCTAGTCACCTAAAGACCGCAGGTCAAATGCAACGCTTGTCCATCCCCGCATGGAAGTGGGACAACATAAGCATGGATTTCATCGTAGGTTTGCCCCTCACTTCCAGAAAGCATGATTCCATTTGGGTAATAGTGGACCGGCTTACCAAGACTGCTCATTTCATCCCAGTCCACACTACCTACTCAGCCGAGCGTTATGCAGAAATCTATGTTGACCTCATAGTACGCTTGCACGGTGTTCCAAAAACTATCCTATCCGATAGAGGCACTCAATTTGTTGCTTGCTTTTGGGCACAAGTTCATGAATCCTTGGGCACCAAATTAATCCATAGCTCCAGCTATCATCCCCGGACCGATGGTCAGACGGAAAGAGTAAATCAAATAGTGGAAGATATGTTGAGAGCTTGCGTTATTCACTTTGACAAGACTTGGGACAAATGCTTAGCATTGCCAGAGTTTGCTTATAACAATAGCTACCAAGCTAGCTTGAAAATGGCTCCTTTCGAAGCCTTGTATGGATGAAGGTGTCGCACCCCCTTGAATTGGTCACAAGCGAGTGAGCGAACCTTATTCGGTCCTAAGCTAGTACAAGAAGCCGAAGAGAAGGTGGAAGTGATTAGAGAAAATTTGAGAGCCGCTCAAATGAGGCAAAAGAGCTACCATGACAAGGCAAAAGCCCCCAGAGAATTTGAAGTTGGTGATTATGTGTACCTAAAGGTGTCCCCAACCAAAGGTGTACAACGATTCGGAGTAAAAGGGAAATTGGCTCCACGCTATATTGGCCCTTATGAAGTCACCGAGAAGTTCGGTACGGTTGCCTATCGTATTCGACTCCCGGACCGACTCTCCGCAGTGCGCGACATGTTTCATGTCTCACAATTGTAGAAGTGCGAGCAAATACCGGAAGCACAAATAATCGAGGAGACCAATGCAGAGATAGAAGCAGACCTATCGCTAGTGGAATATCCAATGAGAGTGTTGGATCAAAAAGAAAGACAAACTAGGAGACAAAAGGTGAAGATGTACAAGATACAATGGAGTCACCACACTGAAGAAGAAGCTACGTGGGAGACCGAGCACTTTCTAAACACCAAGTATCCGGAGTTACTTCCAAGCCAAAATCGTACATAACCTTTCCCCGCCTATCTTTTAAATTCGAATCTCGGGACGAGATTCCTTTTAAGGGGGTAGGCTGTAACACCCCGTGTTTTTGCTTAGTGTCAACTAGTGCTAATGATCATCTTAATCAAGTCCTTAAGTATCCCTGCTCAACCCTTGGGCAAACCCTAGTCAATCCCTTGACCTCCATAGCTCTTCTGGAACTTTTGCCGCGTTCTCCAAAATTCACCTAAACACTTCATTTTCTCCCAATATAAAAGTTGTGCAGTTTGTCAAGAGACACAACTTTCATGTTGAGTGGCATTGCCAATTCGAAGAGCAAAAGGGTGAAAAACCTTAGTCAACGCTCATAGCTACTATTCCCAGGCGCCGAGAAAATCCATGTTTTGCTCAGCAGTTCATGCAAAATCTAGTGAGTAAAACATACATCGGCCTTTGTAAAAGTTGTAGAGGGTCACTAGATCTACAACTTTGCTATTCATCACTTGTAGCACTTTGGTTACAAAAATTTGAGAAAAGGTGAGTCAAACAGAGCTACCTTGAAATGATTTTGAGCTGGGAACGCGCGCGACGTCGTGGCGCGCCGCGTCGGCCACGCCGCCGTATGGGCATGCGCGCACGCTGAGGCGCCGGAAAACCCACCGGTCCGATGCTGTGCGCCGTGGGCACTGTGCTCCTGAGGGAGGTGACGCGCGCCAGACCCCTAGGCCGGTGCCACGCTGCTTCCGCGCACACGCCGGAGCTCGCACGTGCGCCCCGCCATTGGCTGGCGCCTCACCGCACGTCGCCCACTGCCCTTCGCCCATGCCGTGACCCCCTGTAGCCGACGAAGGTCTTCGAACCACCTCTCCGCACTTGGCCGTGCCTATTTAAACCCTTTCCCTTTCCCCCCTGCGCGAGCCACACACCGCCGTCGTCCGCCATTGCCGCCGCCGTGGTGAACCTTTCCCTCCGCTTGCTCCCTGAGCCGTCCAATCACCTGAGCCTCATCCCTAGGTCTCACTCGTGCCCCCACACGCACGCATGGCCTAGCTCCACCCCGCATTATGTTGGATTTCTAGCTGCCGCGGCTCCACCGCCGCGACCTCGCCGCCGTCACTCGTCGGAGCTCCCTCCGGCCAAACCACCAGCCCCACCTCTTGCTAAGCTAAATCGCCGAACCCTCTTGCTTGTTTGCCTGCACCGGCCCCACCTCACCGGCGGTGAACTCACCCCGCCGCCGGAGGGCACATCTGTAAAAGCTAAAATCCCTTAGGGACCCCTGTGCTGAAGTCGAGGGCATATCTGTGAGGATTACAAAAGTTCTAGGGTCTGGAATGAAAGTAGATTCTTGATTCTTTTGCCCATAGGTCCAGGGACTTGGAAAATTCATATAAAATCACAGAGAAATAATAAAAATGTAAAACCAATTTTGTTGGCTTCCTTGTGAGTAGACCTACATCTTTTGTAAAGTATGACCATACTTTTGAGTGGTAGTTTTTGCATGAAAAATTGAAATCAGTTTGGCCTACTTTTGTTGTAGTTCAAAATATATTTGTGATCTCAAGCTGACCTTTGGATATGTTGTTGTAGATGGCATGTGTAAGCTTTACACCAAAATTTGCACCAAGTTGCTGAGTAAATCTTTTAGTATGATTTATCTTGTATTTATGCTATTTCTGTCTTAATGATTTTTGTAGCAAAAATTAAATAGACTTTTGAGCTCCAGTTCTGAGTATAGTCTTGAAACGCCTAGATGCACCTTTCCTGACTTAATCATGATTTTTGGACTGTTACAAATATTTCTTCCTGATTTATGCTTGTTTTTAATCATAAATGCTTAGTTCAAGATCTAAAGTGGCTCTTGATATGTTTGTTGGTTTCCTAGCCTTGTTTTAGGTCAGAGATGGTGTAGGAGGAAGTTTAGATCCAGAAGTGGCTTATTTATTTTTGTATGCATTTATCTCATTTGTGGTAGCTAGAAATGTTATTTGTGGTATATTTATTTTATAGCTCAAGCACGTGTGCATGTGTTGTCAGTGGCTTAAATTAGAGTTAGGGAGATCAGTGAACACCACCCATGGCTTTTTATAAATTATTTTAATGAATAAAAATTGGAGAAGCCATTTTGCACTTAATAATAAGTTTAATTGGAAAACCATCCCTACTATCTTTATGAACCCTATGGATGTGTTGTGAAAATGAATTAGGAGTTGAAAACCACCCCTTGCTGTTTTGTGCAAGTAAATAAATTTATTTATTTAAATATGTACACAATCACTATAAAGAGAAGAATAAATAATAAAGCCCTTCATAATATTCTTTAAAAGGAAGAGTATGATGAATATATTTTGTCAAGGTGAATATGGTCAACCATGTGCTTCTTGTTGTCATGTGTTGCTGTTTTTAATTAAATAAAATTAAATTCACCACTAATTATTGCATATGCATCCTCCGTGTAGAAGTTCCCGACGGTAGCTACACGCTTGTATCGGCTGACGAGGACGAGGGAGCAGGAGGAGACGTGCACTACGTGTCCGTATATCAAGACCCGGACCAAAGTCCAAAAGTTTGTTTGACTGCTTGTGCTGCGAAGGCAAGCCCCAGTTTAAACATTAACCTATGTGTTTCTTTTAAACTTCTGAATTTATGATTGCTTATCTATGTGCATTTACGTTCAGGAGTTGAATTGAAACCCTAGTTGCATGATCCCTAAGTACCTATGATCTTTTACTAGCATGCTAGGTCACTAGTTGCTATGCTCTAAGGATCCGGTACAAGTCGAGTGATGTTCATCACTCGCGAGCATAGGATCTCATTTATGGAATCACCATATTTATTAATGGATTGCTCATGTCGTAAGAGCATGGGATTTGGGCTCCGGTCCAGTGGCTTCGTAGGTTAAGTGTTTGAACGTACTAAGTACTTGTCGGAAATGGGCACGGTAAGACTAGTACCTAAATGAGGCGGTGCGGGAACTTTGCGCTACTAATCTTAGGGTTGCGGCCCCGGGCTCGCCACCTGAGTGCATGCGTGAGGCTGGGTGACCTTGGTGGCGTAGCCCAATAAACCTTGTACTTAAGACTGTAACTTATGATCCCAATCCGAGGAATGACGGGAACCGCCTGGTTGGTGAACTCTTAGTAAGGGCACCTCCCGTTTGTTTAGGTCCACCTTGCAAGGGTTTTATCAATCGGTTGTTGGCCTCTCACCGTTATCTGAGACTACTTAATCTACTGGCCATGATATCCCTTATGATGGAACTTTGTGAATATTGTTATTTGATTAATTGTATTGTACAACTTATGATTGCAATAGATTGCTTATCTAGTAATGAATTAATCTACTAGAATTTGAGCTAAAATGTGAAAGTAAGGATTCACTACTTAGTAGCTTTTTGGCAAAGCAAACCCACTAGACAAAAGCCTTGCATGATTAAAGGTATAGTCTTCTATTTTAGACGGGTAAGCCTTGCTGAGTATTAGTATACTCAGCCTTGTTATTTAAATGTTGTTTCCAGGTAATGCATGTGATGTGGCCTGGAGAGATTCCACCCGGTTGGGAGCTGGAATGGGTGGATGATGACGAGTGATTGCATCGTGGACGGCCTCCTATGATGCTTATCGTACCGTTAGTTAATTCCAATGACCATGGTTTGTAATATTGGACCCTACGGGGAAGATTTACTTAATTTTTAAGGCACTCTGGACTCTCCTTCGTGGGAGTTTTAATGTATACGTTTCGATCCTCTGTGTGTTTTTCAAGTGATTTACCGGGCTTTGACCCGGCAACACTCAACGTGGTAATTCTTTATTATCGCTTAATGACCAAATGGAGTGGTTTAGGCGATAGTACGGAATTATCTCGGATGGGGTTGTCACACTACCCTGCCTAGAACTTTTGCCACGTTCTCCAAATTTCACCTAAATACTTCAAAGTCGGCCAATATAAAAGTTGTGCATCTTTTCATGGGACACAATTTTCATAATTGGCGGCATTTCAAATTTTGAGTGTAAAGGGATAAAAAAACTTGGTCAACGACAGCAACAGCATTTTGCCGGCGCCGAGAAAATCCTCAAGTTGGAATGCAATTTATGCAAAATCTGTTGATCAAAACACCTAGGAGCCTTTGTAAAAGTTGTAGAGGATCATGAGATCTCCAACTTTGGTTATTACATCTTGGAGCACTTTAGTTGAAAAATTTCAGGATAAACTCAGTCAACTGGAGCTACTTCGAAATGGAAATGCACCCTGGCTTCGGGAACTCGCGCTCGCGCATGACGCTGTCGCGCGCCACGTCGGCCCGCCGCTGTCAGCCGTCGTACACGCATGCTGAGGTGCGCCTGCGACCGTCGGTCCAATGCGAGCGCCTCAGCCACTATTGGCTGAGGCGGTTATGCACGCGCAGGCCGTTGGCCGGTACCACGCGGCACGCACGCACGTGACCGACGCCGCACGCCACCCCTGCCATTGGCCGGCGCCCCGCCGCATGTCACCACCGACCCTGCCCCCATGCCGCGACCTCTCTTGTCGACCTGACTCTCAACTGTCGCCACTCTGCGCCGAGCCGCCTATTAAATCCTTCTCCTTCTCCCTGCGCAATTACAACACCGCCGTTGTCCGCCATTGCCACCGCTACCGGTGAACTGTCTCCTCCGCTTGCCCCCGCAGCCGTCTAGCACTTCGAGCCTCCTCTCTAGCACCCACTCGACCTTCCACGAGTGCACATGGCCTAGCTCCGTCTCCCTTCTCGCCGGAGTTCGAGCAGAGGCGGGTTCACCGCCGCTGCCTTGCCGCCGCCGCTCACTGGAGCTACCTCCGGCCAAGCCACCACCTCTAATCGATCCGTGGTGAGCCAAATCACAACTTCGTGCCATTTGTTTGCCACCCCTGGTCCTACCTCACCGGCGGTGAGGTCACCTCCACCGTCGAGGGCACAGTTGTTAAGGCCAAGTTTTTTAGGGTCCCCTATAAAAATCTGAGGGCATATATGTGAAGAACAAAATCTTTTCTGGGGCTTCCATATAAATAGATTCTTAGTTTCTTTATGCTTAGGAACTGTACCTTGGAAAAATCCTAGAAAATCGTAGAAAAATCGGAAAAATCAAAACCAGTTTTGTTGGTTTCCTTATAAACAGGCCTACATCTTTTGTAAAGCATGACCATACTTTTGACTGATAGTTTTTGAATGAAAATGCAATCTCATTTTGACATACTTTTGCTGTAGTTCAAAATCTTTATATGATATGGAGCTGAACTTTGGATATGCTGTAAGAAATGCCATGTGTAGGCTCTGGACCAAAACTTGCATCAAGTTGCTGAGTAAATCTTTTATTATGATTTATCTTGTATTTATGCTAGATCTGCCTAAAGGATTTTTTTAGATAAATATAAATATATTTTTGTGCCCAACTTCTGAGTATAGTCTTAATCTGCCTAGATAAACCTTTTCCGAATTTACCATGATTTTAGGACTGTTAGAAATGTTTATTTCTGCTTTATGCTTCGATTTAAATATAATTTCCTAGTTCAAGATCTAGATTAGCCCTTGGTATATTTGTTGGGTGCATAGCCTAGTTTTAAGTCAGAGATGATGTGGGAGAAAGTTTGGATACATAAATTGTTTATTTATTTTTATATGAATTTATCCTTTTGTGGTAGCAAGAAATTGTCATTTTTGGTGTAATTATTTTATAGCTGAATTAAGTGTGAATGGTTCTCAATGGTTTTGATTAGAGTTAGAGAGCTTAGTAAACACCACCCACTGTATTTTATGAATTAATTTTATGGATAAAAATATGGGAAGCCAATTTAAGCTTAATAATAGATTTAAATTGGATAACCACCCCTACCACCCTTAGGTAACCCTATGGATGTGTTGTGAACCATGATTAGGATCTTAGGACCACCCTTGCTATTTTTGGTGAGTTAAATTAAATTATTTATATAAATGTGTGCACAATCACCATCCAAAGAAATGTTGATAAATGGTGGTTTATCTTTCTTTATGGAAGAGTGTGCTGAATATATTATTATCTAGGTGAATGTGGTCAACCATGTACTCCATGTTGACATGTGTTGTTGTATTTAATTAAATTAAATTCACCAACAAATTCTTGCATATGCATAAGTTCCCGACGGTAGCTACACGCTCGTGCCGGCAGACGAGGATGAGGGAGCAGGAGGAGCCGTGCACTACGTGACCGTAGAGCCAGACCCGGACCAAAGTCCGGAAGTTTGTTTGACTGCTTGTGCTGACGAAGGAAAGCCCCCGTTTATCATCAACCTATGTGTTTCTCTTTAAACTTCTGAATTTGTCATTGATTATCTAAGTGCATTTACATTCAGGAGTTGAATTGAAACCCTAGTTGCATGATCTCTAAGTACCTATGATCCTTTACTAGTATGCTAGGTCGCTAGTTGCTATGCACTAAGGACCCGGTACAAGTCGAGTGATGTACTTCGCTCGCGAGAATAGGTTCTTGTGTTGGAATCATAAGATGATAAATTGGATTGCTCACATGGTAAGAGCATGGGATTCTGGGCTCCGGTCCTGTGGTTAAATGATTAAGCATTTGAACATACTAAACATTTGTCGAAAATGGGTACGATAAGCCTAGTACCTAAATGATGCGGTGCGGGAACTTTGCACCACTAGTCTTGGGTTGCGGCCCCAGTCTTGCAAACTGTGGTGCATGTGTGAGTCTGGACGCTAGTGTGAGGCGGACCAGATAACCTTGTACCTAGGACTGTGGCATACGATTGCAATCCGAGGAATGACGGGAACCGCCTGGTTGGTGTACTCATTGTGAGTACATTCTCCTGTATGTTTAGGTTCACCTTGCAAGGTTATTAATCGATCGATCATCGGCCTCTCACCGTTATCCGAGACTGCTTAATCAACTGGCCATTGTGATCCCTCTATGATGAAATATGGATAAACTTGATGTTTGATTAATTGTATTGCACAACTCATGCTTGCTATAGATGGCTATCTAGTAATGATTTAATCTACTAGAAATTGAGCTAAAATGTTGAAAGTAAGTATTAACTACTTAGTAGCTTTTTGGCAAAACAAACCCACTAGCCAAAAGCCTTGCATGAATTAGAGGTTAAGTCTTTTATTTTAGACGGGTAAGCCTTGCTGAGTATTAGTATACTCAGTCTTGCTATTTATGTTGTTTTCTGGTGATAATGTTTGGCCTGAAGAAATCCCACCCGGTTGGGAGCTGGAATGGGTTGAGGATGACGAGTGATGGCATGAGTGGCCTCCCATGACACCACTTTATCGTTTAGTTATTTTCCGCTGTTTTATAAACTCTGAACTATTTATTTCCATGTCAAGAACAATGGTTTGTAATAATTGACCCTACGGGGAAGATTGGTTTTAATTTGTAAGGTACTATGGACTCTCCTTTGTGGGAGTTTTAATGTATATGTTTCGATCCTCTATGTGTTATTCAAGTGATTTACAGGGCTTTGACCCGGCAACACTCAACGTGATGGTTCTTTATTATCACTTAATGACCAAAGGGAGTGGTTTAGGTGATAGTACGGAATTATCTCGGGTGGGGTTGTCACAGTTGGTACCAGAGCATCCATATACACCAAAGTAATTAGATTAATACTAATCACATGATTTAGAATAAAACTTGCCAAGATTGATTGGATTTTGAAAATACGTTAGATCATTAAGGAATGATTTAGACCGAGAGGCCCTTGAGGGAATTTTGGGTTCTTTAAGGTGGCTAAATAATCTATGGTTTATTTTGCAAACTCCCAGCTCTTTACTTTATGTCAGACTTACTTTCTTGCACAACCAAACTAGATTAAGCCACATGTTTCATATGTGTGTTGTGCCGCATCACGAGTATGCGAGGGTTGATAGGGCAATCCATTCAACGGATCCTATCTTCACGGTTGGATGCTCACGTGTTTTATAAGTGTGCTTTCCGTATGCAAGTCATGCGAAGAATGGCATGTTCTATTCAAGATGAACATGTCATGGGTTGTGATGTCGCTACGTTTTGCCATATGTGTGTGTTATGCATTATGAATATGCGAGGCAAGGATACACTCCATTCAAACGGAGGGTGTCCGAGGTTGGACGCTGTCCATGCAGCGGCTTGACGCATGGATACCGTTTCTATAGTGAACAGTAATGTATGTGGACACTTCTGTGAGTGCTGGCACAGAAGGTTCTTTTCTGCAGGTACACTAACCACATTAGTGTGATCACTATGAACGGCGTGTATCTCCAACTAGTTATTATAGGGAGAGTCGATTAAAAGCTTGCCACCGACACTAACTATGTCTTTTAAGATCCATGTTTCGTGAGGTCGTTTAATGCGTGTACATCATGATAAAATCTTGTTGAACCTAAAACTTGTTGTTTTCATGTTTGTGTTATGCTTTTAGAGATATTTCTTGTTCTTAGAAAGGGTATCCTATCACTTTGATCATAAGTAGTTTTTTGCTAAAACTATATGCTGTCGGTTGATGATTTTTAGAGCCAAATTTAGGATGATTCTAACTAGGGCAGCTTTTACAAAAGTTGTTCCTTATCAAGTCAAGCATCTACTGTGAATTTTTCACGATTTTAGGATGTCTCAATCTCGAGTGATGATCAATTTAGTGAAGCTCTGTCTTGCTGTTTTTCCTAGGTAACCTTCCTCTGAAAGTAGATTTTTTTCGAGCATGTTCCTATCTGATCTAGATCTACCTTTGAATACCAAAAAGGTGCCTCATAACCTTCCTGAGTTACTACAAAAAGTTGGAAATTTTTGGGGTCATAGTTTCTGAGTTATGAATTTTTGTTCACGACTGCCCGAACTTTACGCCATTTTGTATGTACGCTCGTTTCGAGTTCTGGCATACCTTTGTACCTTGTACAGATGGCCACCCCAAATTTTACCCACATGAGGATCAAACTTATTCCTTTGTACCAACCCATCTTTTCAAATCATCCTCATTGCTATCCGTAAACAACTCCGTGCAACCGCTTCCTATGACCTTGCCATCCTTTATTGTTTTTATGGACAACTAACCTTGGACTTCTGATGGTGGAATCCTTGATCCATCCTCTCACCTTTATTGCTTTTAAAAAAAATAAATTCAAGAATCTTGGTAAACAAATTTAGCAAATATTTGTTTACTAGCCTTCCTTTTCTTCATAGAAATCTCTATGGAACTTTTCAACTTGGTCTTCTTCCATCCAATCTTAAAGTTCTCTTAGCATCAAATCAAATCAACCGGCTAAGTTGAAGAAGTAGGAGCAGAGTTTTTCACGAGCAGTGAAGGTTCTCTAAAAGTCAAGATATTAGAGTTTTTCATCGCTCATCAATCCATGATCCGTTGATCATACCCTCAAAATCCTAGGAATCAAGAAACAAGCAAACTAAGGACATGTAAAATCTCTTGCTAAATTCTCCTCGTTATGACCTCGAGGCTAGATGGCGGATACCCTGAGCTCTTCTCATTATTCCCACCATCATGGTCGGTTCTTCGGGCCGTTGGACCCCATCGTTTTCAGTGCCAGGACCGTACGACGCCGTGGCGTCGCTCTGCCATGTCTTTTTCGCAGCCACGATCACATCATCGAGACCTCTCGAGGCCGACCATTATCGAGCCACGTGCTGCCACCATCGGATCACTCCGCCGGCCCCTACCTCGGATGGTTTTGGATGACCGTTGTGGTCCCGCTGCGACATCAAAAGGGAAGGCCCTCCGTCAATACCGTCATCACCAAGTCTCGCCTACCATTTAAGCTCAACATCTCCATCGCTCTTCTTTTCCCCTCCAGTTGTTTCTTTGGCAAACCCGCCACCAACCCATCTCTGTCGTCCGCTCTGTTGCTCGCCGAGCAAGATCTTCCCCGTCTTTGTCGACAACATCAAGAAGAAGCCTGGAAGAAGACGAAAAGAAGAACCCAAGCCTGCATCGCTGTCATAGGTTTAGATCTGAGCAGTCCATAGGGGGGTGAACCCCGGTGGTTTATTTGTTCGGCGGGAGGAGATCTAGGCCTAAGAACTCAAAGGTTATGCAGGAGCACACAGAACAATGGGGACACGACGAGTTTATACTGGTTCAGGCCTCCGGAGAGTAAAACCCTACGTCCAGTTCTTGATTGTATTTCCTTGGATGGATTGCGACTTGTCCTTGGGGGAATGCCCTTACCCGCCTTATATTGGCTGACAGACAAGGTCGGTGGACCTAGAGTCTAGGTCAGTTACAACATGGAAACCAATCTAAGGTAAGTTACAACATAATCCCGTGATCTTCGGACTAATTGGCGGCACGGCTGCCGTCTTCTACCTTGTCTTGCACGCCAAGTTACCCGAACGGATCGGATAAGGTCATCTGGAGAATCTTCTAGAAGGTCTTCGGGAGGTCGTGTGGCCCACAGATCAGGTCTTTTGGGCCCACTGTCAGGTCGGTGGGTCTTCTGGTGGGTGTTGGTATTTGTTAAGCCCACAAAAGTATTATAAGGAACAATCCGCAAGCGCACGGATACCGGTGAGCACTTAACCCGGGAAGAGGGTTTTAAATATCGTATCCACAGGGAGAAGGGTGAGAGAGTATGTTGAGGTGTATAGTTAATCCAATTGAGCAAGTATCTAAGGACTTGAGAAGATAAGAGGTAAAGGAGGTGCTACGGCTGTCTAGTTCTTACTCTTGCAAGCTATGTTCTTACACCTTAATTGGGACATCGACAAGGAGAAACACTTAGTAAAGGGAATCTCCTGGCAACAGGGGTAGTACTACGAGTCCTATAGACGAAAGGTGGATTACAAAGGACTCAATGGTGCTGTCACCACCACGATCTACCACACGATCCGGAATATCAGGAGGCATCCAAAAGTAACCCAGATCTAAGCACCATGCTTACACCTAAACTACTCCTCTACTCTACAGATTCCCATAAAGTAAAGTACTCAAAATAGAGTTGCAGACCATAAGAATAATAAGAACAATGTGCTTACTCAAATAAGAAGTCGATCATGTCGTAGAATCTCAGAAGCAAACTCCGGAAGGAACTTGATCCCGCAGGTACAAGCTGAAGAGGAGACACCGACAGGTCCGGCGCTTCCTCCAACTTTTCCCCATCACCGCACTCCAATCTCTCGAACAAGACTAGCTAGATCTCTAGGATCGTGGATCTAATCTCTCAACTTGATGCTCTGCTCTCAACTCTAATCTAGGGCTTGTAGTTCTACATCTTGTCTAATTCTACTTCTAGTTCTAGAACTAGAGGGGATGCCTGTCGATGGAGTTGATCAATGCTTGAACCAGGGGGTCTGGGTCTGCTTATATAGTCCGGAGGAGGTGTCACGTCACCGTAGGATCAAACCGACCTCAATATACGGTTTAGATTGAATCTCATAGGCGGTGGAGGAAGGTTCCAAATGCAGGGACAATTTGGCCACCGTGGCAGGCCGATCGGCCCCACCACTGGGCCGATCGGCCTGTGGTGGGCCCCACTCCGGTTCTGCCTTGGCGTGGTGTCTTCTCGTCCCTTCTAGATGCTTCTTTCTTGTATGCTACGTTACATTGGGTTCGGGAGTGTTCCGGAGCCTTCTAGACTTGTTCCTTTTCCTGTTTTTCTGATTAGTCCCTGCAAGACATAGAATTCTCCAAAACTCTAGGAAAACTGTTAGTGACACCCTATTCTACATTGGTATTATCAATTATGCCCTTTTCCATGTTTAGTTGACTAATAAATATATAAGATAAAATGTGTCAACAGTGGGCCGGACCCACTTGTCGAGGACAGCCATGAGCCTGGTCGGTGGGGACCCAGGGGTACCCATGTCTCACGAGCCCCCGAGCGATGTGTAGGCACAACGACCTCGAGGGGGTCATGACGAAGTCTTGAAGCCATCAACATGTCGAATAGCGTGCACGTCGGTCCAAAAAGAAAAAATAAATCAGCTTAGCAGCCGACCTGTTTGTAGTCTTGCCGAACGAAGAGAGATCGAGTGACGACCTATAGGAAGCAGACTTCCAATAGATCGAAATGACGATGAAAAAATTCAGAGGGCGTCAAGATCGCACTCATAGAGTAGTATCCGAGTATCGTGGCGGGCAGGATGGCTGGTATGATGATCTAAAAAAGAAAGAGAAGAAAAAGTAGGTTGAGTAACGACTTGATGAGAAACAGGTTTCCAAACAGGTCGGTACGATGAAGAAAACACGAGAGCGTCGAAGACGCTCTCGTAGAGTAGTCCCCGAGCATTGAAGCAGTCAGCATGGCTAGTTTGATGCTCAAAAAAGAGAAGAAAACTAGGTCATGGTCTTGATCTAACGGAATGTAGAGACACCCAGACCTCCCAGCATGGCTGCAAGGAGTCTGATAGGGCCGACCTCGAGGAGATCTTTTAGGCGTGCCGACCTCAAGGAGGCCCCAAGTCAATAGCTCCCAATATCCAAGGTTGGCTGGCAGGGGTTATTAAACGTGCATGCTTCAGATGAATAATTAGTTGTAGAGACACCCAAATATCCTGAATAGCTGCAAAGAGTCTGGTAGAGCCACCCGAGGCATGCCGACCTCAGGAAGGTCTCACGCTAACAGCGCCCAAGCATCCTGAAACACTTGGCAGGGCCAATTAGGCATGCACCGCCCAGGGAGGCCTTCATTCCTGTTGCAATCGAAGACGTGGTGTCCAGAGTAGGCTGGCAGAGCTTTAAAAAGCACACCAACCTCAAGAAGGTCACGCATCCAAGGTGCCCAACTAGGTTGGTAGAGCCATAACCATACCAAGGTATTGAGGCACGCCGACCTCAGGGAGGTCATTTTGGTGCCCAGACAACCAGCATAGCTGCCAGCCATCTAGCAGAGCCAGGGTACTAAGGTATTGATGACCTCGGAGCATTAGCAATAGGCACAACGACTTCGGGGGCTCGACGAAATTGTAGACTTTGATGAATCTAAACTCTAGGCGCCCTGACGGATCTGGCAGAGCAGCGAGGCACGCCTACCCCAGAAGGTCTTCAATAGAACCTACAACCATTCTGCTTAGGAAACAAAAATATAGGCTGATTGGAATAAGTCCGTTTACGTGCAGAGCCATAGCGGGAGCACCAGGACGCAGAGCCTAGCGGGTGCAATTAATCATTGTCATCGTCCATAGATGTAGCGAGGCGCAGTGCCATCGGACGCAGAGTCAGTCTTATCTCTCCGTAGACTGCGGGGTCACGGGTCAACAGTGGTCGAAGATTCCCTTGCCACCCAAAAAACGCCAACTGCTCCTCTGACCACAGGTGCACTATATCCATGTGACGCTGCAGCGGCCTCAGGCATCATTGATGCAATAGTGACAAGTTTGTCGCGATGTAGGTGGGAAAGAATCACGCTATAATTGCTCACATGCACACAGTACCTCGTGACCACGTGGTAACAGTGTCAAGGCTCATCCGACCTTAGCCAAGACTTGGCTCACACTATAAATAGTGGTGGAAGCTTGAGGGCAAGGCACCGAGCATTGCTAAGCTATGAAGCCGCAGAGTAGAAATTTGGCCGTGCCATGGGCATGTGGCAGTCCACTAGAGCATAAGATGCAAAAATTAGAAGCTTGGAGTTAGAAGAATACTTGCGAAGTGTAGGTGTCTCCTCCAATCTTTGCGCCTTCCCTAGCGTTATGTCTAGGAGAGTTTGGAGGTGCTGTTGTAGAGGTTCGAGGTGACGCTGCAAGTTCTTGGTGAGTAATAGATACTCGTTGAGGGCTCGTAGCACCCTTCCCCGGGGAAGACTATGTCTGCATTCCATAGTCAGGCACAAAGCACGACCTGCTAGGCGTAGTGTTGTGTAGAAGTTCACCACGAGGATGCCATTGGGGTCCTAAAGCTAGAAGAATTCTTGCGATGTGCTCTGTTGTAGCAGAGAACATGGTAAAGATTGCTCTAGGTAGATCAGGTCTTCAAATATGTTTGTATCTTGTAACTGGTGCTAGGTCTAGATAGGTCGCTGGCGACCTGTGTACCTGGGAGGCACACATGTAATGTTCGCTCTCTTCTGTCATATAATAGTTGACTTGAAGGATTTGTTCCTCAAGGACCTAAAATTCTGGCATGTGGGGGGTTACCGACCTCAAGGAGGTTGGATGTACTATCAGGACGACCTGATAGCATAGACGTGACTACGACCTAAGCACGGAGCATTAGGTCACCAATGTATCCGTTGGGCTCAAAGCCGTTGGAGCAAAATCCGGTGAGATCGTCTCACGCGAAATAACACTCCGTTACGGCGGTAAATCCACAATGGGGGACGCCATGGGTCCCATATAAATACGACTGAGGGGATGACGCCGATCCTCCTATTTGACCATCGGCCGATCAGTTTGACTCGCTGGTCCATCATCAGATTTTGAGCTTCCTTGACCATCGGCGAGTCCTGTTGACCATCCTCCTCCTTCTTCCATCGGCCGATTGCGCTCTGTTTTTCATCAGCTGTTTCTCCTTGTCCTTTTGACCTGTTTTTTCCAAAAAATGGTGTCAACACATGCCCCCCAGTTTCGGAGTAAATAATCTTTTTCTCCGAAATTTCCTCGAATCTGTTATCTTCCTTGATTTGAAGTCGGCCGAAGAATCCAAACAAATCTTAGGGGCCATAAATACATCTGCCTCAGCTCTCTTTTCCCCAAATCTCGTTGCTTCAATAGTTCAAGCTTTCGGACGATGAACCCTAAGCTCTAGAGTTCTTGCTGATTCATGGCTTCTTCAAGTTCTGCCGGAGGTCCTCATTCAGCTCCTGCGCCCCTAAAGGCATCTCTTTCTTCAGTTCCCCTGGTATTTCCCCTGCTCTTCTATTTTTATTTGTCCCTGAATGCTGCCATACTTCTTTACCTAGATTCATTTGATTTCTTCAGGAACTTAGATCCAATCTTACCATTCCCGTTGATGATAAGCCTAGGCTCACTTTTCTTGGACCAATGGGTGATGTTGATCCTACTGAGATGATCAACTTTGAAACTAGCCGAATCCCTTTTAAACATGCTTCCTTGAATTTGGCCGATTGGGATGGTTGCTTTAGATCTTGGACGGGGTACGCTAAAGGATGGAGAAATTGGTACCGTAGGGTATCTGCTAAGAACAGGGGTTCATGGGAGAAATATAAGATCAATCAATGCATCACCCTGTCTTTGTCTGATATGTCTCGGAATGAATCTCTCCTAATAGCTGCCTCTTATTTTTGGTCTAATGCTCTTAATGCCTTCTTATTTGGTCATGGGCTGATGACCCCAACTTTGGCTGGTCTCCTTCTGTTGACTGGTTTGGATATTTCTTCCTCGGACGCCCTCTTCAGTTGTCGTGACCTTAAACTTTCCCACCGTTTAAAAACCAAAAATGTGGGTGGCTGGTCGGGATATATCTCTGAGCATATGAAGGAAGGCACCGTGACTGACAGAGAACATGTGGCTTTTCTGAACATGTGGCTTGAAAAATTCGTCTTTTGTGGCAAATCCTTCGGCCCCACCTCCAATTATCAGATTGTAGCCGAACGGTTAGCCATTGGGTCTTCCATTCCTCTCGGAAAATACCTCTTGGGAGCGGTGTACAACCTCCTTCATCAAGTGGCAGTCAGCCTATCAACCAACTCCCCAATAGGTACTCCAGGAGGTCCTTGGTGGTTTATCAACATGTGGCTGAATCTTCACCTCCGAGATAGATTGGAACAAAATATCTTCGATATGCGTTTTCCAGGAGACCAACCTTATGGTACCCCGATTATTAAACACCGATGCATGAATTTTGGAGAAGCGGTTTCTGTATTCCCAGGACATAAGAAGACCTCATCTCGTATAGCAGAACATTTCAGGAGCTTTTACCTTGGCTTTAATCCAGGATCCATTATCTGGTTTGCATATACAGATGATGACAACAATTTTGAGGCCTTGTTCAGCTTTGACGATATTCACAGAGATGATGAAAATAGGATTGCTTTTGTGGAGATGATCAAACCAGGGCTCCTTCCTTCTTGTGTCTTTGGAAAAGATCAATCGGCTACTTACGAATTTTATAATCCTTCAGTGAGTGCTCGCCAGCTGGGGTTTGGTCAGTTGCCGATTGGTCTCTACTTTTCTGATTTGATTAAACCACGAGATATTATTCCTAGTGGTACTCATTATTGGTGTCTCCTGGACCGTGTTCCTGATTCTGCCACCATCGATCTTGATTCCTGGAAGTTTTCCAGCTTTTCTTCTCCTCTCTTCAACATCTGGTGGGTGGAATGGTGTGATCATCTTTTCTGTGTTTCTCCAAGAATTTATTGTGAGAAGTTAGACTCCGCGTATCATGCATCGGCTGATGAGGTAATCTTCTTTTGATCAATTTATGTATTTGCTTGACTGTACCCAGATTGCTTCATCCTTTTCCTCTTCAGCCTGAAACTACAGAGCCTCCTGCTGTCAGTAGAAGTGGCAAGCCGATTCAATATTGGCCACCAAGACGGGTACCATATATCGGCCACAAGGCCCCTTCGATCTCCTCAGTCATGCAGGATCCTGCCCTAGACAAACTACTTCTGTCATCCCTCAAGAGGAAAAGCGGGACTACCAAGATTATTTCTCGTAGAACAAAGAAGAAAATTGACACAAAGGTTGTCGATGCCTCTGATATGGCCAGAGTATTAGAAAGTGCCTTCAAGGTACTGACTTTTACCCTTTTCCTTTTGTTTTTTTGATTGATCATCTTCTTTTTCTGCCCAGCTTCAAGTCAATCAACACAAACTGGTAATGCTGATTCTGATCAAGGTCCAGTTCTGGAGCCAATTCAAGAAGCTTCAACTGATGATACTTTGGTTGAGCCGTCTGAGCAACCTGAACCAGATAAAGTCATGGAGAATCCGGTTGATAATACCCTGACTTCATTGATCGAACAACCTGAACCTCAAAGGATCAATGTCTCAGATGCTCCTGTTAGTCAACTTCGACGTTCTCCTGAACAAGCCGATTTTCAAACTGAACAACCAACTGAGGTACAATCTTCTTTAGTTGTTTCCTCATTACTCCCATCCTTTAATATCCTTGTCTTTGTTTAGGATATGGTTGAGACGCCCAATCGAGATCCAAGATTTGGACGATTCCCAGCAGGACACTGGTGGTCAACCATTATCGCCAGTTATTGAGGCTCTCGAATCAGAATCGGCTGAAAATCCAATTGTTGATGTGCAGACCACTTTTGTTGCAGAGGTAAATTTTTTGATCTTCTCAAATTTTTTCCAATTCTTTTTGCTTATCCTTACTTCCTCTGTAGGTCCCACCAACTTTGCCTTTTGTTGATCAAAGTGTATCAACAGTTGTTTTCCCTGACGATGTAAAGGCTAAACTAATCGAGGTGCTCCCATTACTCAATCAGGACAACGGCCAACTCGTGCAAGATGCTGAGCCGATCAGGGTTATTTTCAAGGAGATTCAAGGCCAGCTGCCAAAAGATCTCAAGGCGAAGATGCTCCAAGTTGCTTTTATTGAGAATCAGCAGCTCATAGTCCAGGAAGCCCAAGATCGGCTAGATGAAAGAAGACGCCAAGAGCAACTTACCCAGGACAGGGAGAAGTTGGACAGCAGTAGGGTCGATCTTGACAACAGGATTGAATTCCTGGCTTCTTCTCATTATGATATTGTCAATAGCATTGATCGTCTGAAGAAGCATCGTGTTGATCTGATGAAAGAACTCGGTCAGGTTGAGCAAGACTTGGAAGCTGAAGAGCAGAAGCTTGCAGATCTTCCAAGCACTATAAGTACTATGCGAGAACGGAAGGACTCCATTGCTCAGCAAGCCCAAGCTCTTCGCGAACAAGAACAACCGATTCCTGGTTCGGCCGATGCCGATCGCCAGGAGATAGAGGCGGTCGATCAACTGCGTCTGGACCTCATCAATGCCATCCATCTTTTAGGCATAGTTTAAACTTTATTTGTAATTTTCTAAACTGTGATTGGTCTTTACTGGCCAACTTCCAACGCTTTGTGTTAATTGTTTTGACCGAACGTTCTACTCGGCCATTATAAGATGCCCAGATCCCTTTAGTCCTTTGAACTGTTATCTTTCCTTTGCGATGGCTTGCTCTTCTTCGTCCTCCTCTGTGAATCAGGTTGGTTTTCTTTCACTTTTCTTCATTCTCATGATCTCTTTCCCTGATGTTTCTTCTTTTCTCAGTCCCCAAATCGTGATACTGTGGAAAGGATCGTGTCAAACATCAATGCCTTTGGTGCGAATCGGCCAACTCCACCGTCTAGACAAGAACGTGGCCTCCGTCTGGTGATTGCAAACGACGAGAAGAAGCCGTCTGGTGATTGCAAATGACGAGAAGAAGCTGGAAGTCCTTGAAGCCAGGAGGACTGCTCTCCTTCAGGAACTGGATCGTGTGGGTGAAGAGATAGCCCAAGTTAGAGCAGAGCTAGACAAGGCAAAAAGCCTCCTTTGAATTCAAAACAAAGGAAGTGAAAATGCATTCATTTTGTTCTGAAGGTGATACATGTATCGGCTACAACTGAATATCTTAATCTTGTACATCGGTTTTACATTTTTTGCACTAAAGGCGATTCTTTACAAATATCAGCTATTCTACTAGAAACGATTACACTTGCAATCGGCTACAGCTCAAAAACTCAATTGGCCGATAGGCTCGATATGAAAATCGGCTTATACAACTGCTGATATACTTGGGCGACCAATCCATCGGCGGCTGTGATTCCGTGCCCAAGCTTTGTCTTATTTTCAATGAACTGATCCATTAAATCTTGTCATCAGAGCTGACTGCTTGAACCGGCTTTAGTCCGAAGTCGGACACTTTGAGATACTTGGTATCCCATGCTTTTCCGGATATGCAGCTTACTCGATCATAGGTCCATCCTTGTGCTTCCGTAGCTGCTACCGTTAAGGATGTTTCTCCTTGGACCACCTCTACTGAATCTCCGATCCATTGGATGATGCATTGATGCATTGTAGATGGTATCCAACAATTGGCATGTATCCAATCCCGACCCAGTAGTAGATTATAAGATCCCCTCCCTTTAATAACAAAGAAAGCGGTTGGAAGGGTCTTATTGCCGATGGTGAGCTCCACGCATATTGCACCTTGAGCCGGAGAGACATTTCCTTCGAAGTCCACCAACATCATGTCAGTCTGGGTCAAGTCTTCATCAGACTTCCCAATCTTGCGCAGCGTGGTGTATGGCATCAAATTGACTGCTGCTCCTCCATCTACTAGCATCCTGGTGACTGGCTTTTCGTTGACAAAGCCTTTGAGAAAAAATGCCTTCAAATGCAATCTCTTCTCGTCTTCTGGCTTCTCAAAGATGGCTTGTGTAGGTTCTAGTGTTAACTGAGCCATGCCACATTATTCATCGGACACATCCGAATCAATAGGAGCCATGAACTCTTTTGTTAGGAAGACAACCATGTTTATATCAGCCTGTGGTTTGTCATTCTTTCCATCATCGGCCTTAGGCTTAGGGTGCCATACTTTAGACCGAACCTTCTTCTTGTCCAGCACGCATCTTTCTGCTTCTTCTTGCTGGCGTAGGTGCTGGACTCTCCTTTTCTGGGATTTGGTCAAGCCATCTGGACATCATTGTGGATTGGGCTTCTTACATGTTTGGCTTGATCCTTCATCATCTAGCTGCAGCGTGCGTCAATGTTCAAGAGCTCGGTAGATGATATCCTCGTCAGGGACCAGAGAATCGGTCATCTCTTCTAGCTGATTGTTTGACGTTTCATTGACTCGGCCTCCCAGCCGATCATAAACGCTAGCCTTGCCCCCCAGCCGATCGTGGAAGCTGGCCTTGCCCCCCAGCCGATCGTGGACTAAGATATGTTGATTACTGATTTCATGGTGATCCCCAGCTGAAGGTCTTCTATTGTCGAAGCAAACTCTTTTAGTTGAGCTGCTGTTGTTGTAAGCCCCATTGCATTCTGGACAATTCTCTGCTGTTGGTAGCTTGATCCCTTCTTCCCAGCAATACCTGAAGAACGGACATCTCTAATGTCCTTCGTTGCGCCGTGCCCACTCTTCTCTTCCCTTTGCTTTCTCTTGTTGGCGCTGAAACTTTTTGATCAGCATCTGGGACGTGATAGGTCGGCGCGACTTCAAGTCTTCTTCCTCAAGTAGCAACTCTTTTCCTTTGACATCGGCAGCGGTTGCTTGTACCTTGGGATTGACGGCTCCATTATTTTGAGCCGAATTAGACGTCAGCAGCTTAACACGTGATGTGTCTTTGCTAGACACCTCAACTGTGTTAGTTGGGAAGGGGTGCTGATCAATCTTCATCAGCTTTTCAGCTTTGGTAGGGGTTTCAAACTTCAGCCTCCCTTGCTCAATAGCTGATTGAATTTGTTGTCTGAAGATCTTGCAATCATTGGTGTCATGCGACGTTGCATTGTGCCATTTGCAATACTTCATCCTCTTCAGCTCCTCTGCAGATGGTATGGTATGGAACTGGGAGAGTTTAATCTGCCCTTGCTGAAGCAACAGATCAAATATCTTATCGGCCTTAGTGATATCAAAGCTGAATTTTTCTGGTTCTTTCTTGCCAAAGGGACAAGACACTGTCTTCTTGCCTTTGACCCACTCTGCAAGTCCTATCATATTGTCTTCATCTTCTGAATTAGAGTTATCCACATAAGACACCTTCTTCTGAAAGTTTCTTCTAGGCTCATAGGACTTTGCAGTTTCCTGACTCATCCGACTGACCAGCTGGCTGAGACTCTTGAAGTCATGTGATGCATATTTCTCCCTTAAGGTCGGCAAGAGACCTTGGAACGCCATTTCAGCCAGTTGTTTGTCTCCCAGATTCAGGCTATAGCACTTGTTTTTGACCTCCCTGGATCTCTGAATGAATCCAGCAACTGTTTCATCGTTCGTTTGCTTGAGTCTGGTCAGATCAGTAATCTTCATCTCATGGATGCCAGAGAAGAAATAATTGTGGAACTATTGTTCCAAATCGGACCATTTGATAATGAAATTAGCTGGCAATGAGGTAAACCATGAGAATGCAGGTCCTGATAGAGATGAAGAGAACAGCCGTATCCTTAGTGCATCAACGTTCCCTGCTTCTCCACATTGTATGATGAATCGAGTGATATGCTCCATTGTGGATGTATCATCTTTCCCAGAGAACTTGGTGAAGTCTGGCACTTTGAATCTTGGAGGGAAAGGTATCTGATCGTAGCCAGATGGATACGGTGTCCTGTACATGCAGGATAGCTGCTTAGGTTTCATCCCATATTGCTTCTGCAGCATCTCTGAAAAATGATCAATCAACTCCTGCTTCACATGAGACTTTAACTCGGCTGATACTTGCTCAATTGCTTGTATCTCAGCTGATGGAGTTTCTGGAGGTTGATCTTCTAGGGTCCTTGGTTGTGGATTTGGTGTCATTGATGCCCCTGCTCCAGTAGAACCTTGCGCATTTGGTTGACTTGTAACAGGTGGAGTTTGTCCGATCGGCTGACTAGCCGATGGGGCTGGTTGATGCAAATTCAACTGGCTCGAGATAGCCAATTGATTTAGAAGCGTTTGTAGAACTTGTGCAGGATCCACCTGTGGAATTACTAGGTGTCCTGTCACTCCATGGTTGATCAGCTGCTGAGGTGATGATCTTGTATGAACCACCGTATTAGCCGGGGTTAAGACAAGCTGCATTGGCGTTGACTGTTGTAGTGGGGCAGTCTGTACGGGCATCCCTAGCGTCGGCTGCTGAGCCGATTTCTGAGGTTGAACAGGCGCTTTTATTTCTGTCGGTATAACCATATGAGCATGAGCTAGACTGATCTTGACTCTTTCAAAAGCCTTGCTCCCGTGATTGAAGTAGACAAATTCTACTCCCTCCTTGTTCATGTGCACAGTCCCTAGAGTACCCCCGAACATGGCTTGATAAGACTGCAGGTACTTCACTTCTGGAATTTGCTCAGGCTGGGGTTCGAAGAAATTTGAGATGTTAGTCTCAAAATGATCACGAGGCAAATCCCATCCTGCAAGCTTTCCATCCTGATTTCTCATGGTAGGATACTTTTGATGCTAATTCTACACTTAGAATGTCTGATCTTGGACGTTGGACTATGTTGAGTGAGTCTGGACCACAGGCATTGTAACAATAGGATCTTTGGACTTATCTCCAATACTTTGATTCTAAATCGGCTGAGAATCCGATGAAGAACCAGGAGCAGTTACATTGACCTGTGGAGATGGTGAAATCCCTACTGTTGGGTCATCAATCGGAAGGGAAGCCGATTGGTTATGTTGGAACACTAGAGGAGTTCGATTTGGTTGGAAATATGCAGGTCCCAGATATCCTCCTTCTGCTCCTTTCTTGAGTGCTTCAGTCAGACAATTCTGAATGGTATTGGCGAAAACCTTAGATTGATCAATCATCGTTTGATGCACCGCCTTAGTCATCATATCTTGAAGCCCTTCGGGATCGGCTGAGAAGGTGACTTGCTTAGGTGTTGGCAAAGGATTTTTCTTGAAGACCCCACCCTTGGTTTGACCATATGATGCCAGACATAGCTCTTCATAATGCTTCATGTGAGCTTCAAACTCGATCTTGTCTGCATCTTTCAGCTGATCCCTGGTGATTGCTTGGACGTTGTCCGGATCAATCTCAAAAGTACCACCCTTCGTGTTCTTCATCATTGTTGACTTTTTTGGGTCCCACCGGGCGTGCCAAAAGTGTGTTGACGTGAAAATAGGACGTCACCTCTGTGCGCAGCACACGTGACTCCCCGATCTGTAGCGAGGCGTGCCAGCCAATCTCACCTGTTGATTGACAATGGAAAATATTAGGGATCAGCTAGAGAAACGATGGCCTTTTAGCAGCACGTGTACCAGCCAATCGGCCGATAGGAGTAAAGCGGGATCGGCCGGCTCGGGAGCGACCGAAACGCGGGTGCGTGAGTAGATAGATCAGCTGGGATCGACCGATCGTGACGTCAGCACTCGAATAGGTCGGAATCGGCTGTAGAGTTAGAAGCTGATAGGATCTAGATCGAGTGGGGTAATTGGTGATAATAGCTAAAAACTACAAGAATTGGTACAAAAACATGCAGATCTAGCTAATATCGGTAAGGGGTGAATAAAGAACTAGACGAAACCTCAGCGATGCACCCGGAGGTTAAAGCCTAGGGTTATTCGGTAAAACGGTACTCACAAGCTTGCCGGAGATCGATCGATGCAGCCCGACGAACTTGAAGGACGGCATTGTAGAAAAGAGGAAAAACGTAATGGCGAAGTCGCCGAAAAGTAGATGCTGTAAAAGTAGATGCTGTAAAGTAGATGATGTAAAGTAAAGGGTTTGCCCGGAGGCGGTTTGTTTGATATTGGTGTGTACCCTTTTTTCCGACTGCGTAGGGTCGCTATTTATGTCCTGAGGACAACCCGACTCCTAGCCGATTACGGCACTATTTACTTGTATCTAAAGAAAGATAAATACTACTAAAAACAGAAAAGGACTCTTGCAGGAGTCAAAACTCTCTAAAACTGACTCTTTGACCCTTTGCCAATCGTGGACTGACCCGCCTCCACCGTGCTTTCCTTTTGGCGTATCTTCTCGATTGCCGCCTTCTTCTTTCCATCGGCCGATCCTCCTATTTGACCATCGGCCGATTAGTTTGACTCGCTAGTCCATCGTCAGATTTTGAGCTTCCTTGACCATCGGCGAGTCCTGTGGACCATCCTCCTCCTTCTTCCATCGGCCGATTGCGCTTTGTTTTTCATCGGCTGTTTCTCCCTGTCCTTTTGACTTGTTTTTTCCAAAAAATGGTGTCAACAAACCGGAGGTAGCAAGAGATAGAGAGGGATAGGTAAAACCAATCTAGAGAGATTGGATCAAGCTCTTGTTGAAGTTCCAAGCAAAGAAGAATAACCAAATCGAATCTCATAAAAAGTTTCTTTAAATCACGGCTTCCCGTCCAACTCCGAAGACGCCCACCTTTTGGAGCCACCGTTCTATCACAACGCACTCCTATTTGTGCGGGTTAGCCTAGGGCGAGTCCAATGGACAAGTTGAAATCTCTTGGGAGGTCAGGCATGCACCTCTAGCCACCACGGCTACAAGAACACCCTCTATGATCTATCTCGAGAATAGATCTTAAAGTAAGAAAAGCTAATCGAAATCAAAGTCGTAGAAGAAGCAAATGGACGCTAGAAATCGGATTGCAACTTGATAATTCAACATCATAAATGATACATGGACAAGATCACCACTGGGATCCTACCTTGATCTTGCTCCTAGCTCCTGGAACTCTGATGTGGTCTACCTTGCAAGGTTCCCACGTCGGCTTGGCAAACCCTAGACAACTAGCTCGACCCTCTCCTCTCCGAGATGCTGTCCCTTTCTTCTCTACTCCTCGGTGGCGAATGACGAATGAGTTGATGCGTGGCTCTTGGTAGAGTCCGAGGATATTCTAGGTCAAAGGGGGGCACGAATGGGCCCCGAAATGGGCTGGGCCGGCCGGCCTGGGCCCATTTCGGCCTACTTCGTGGCCTCCTTCATGGACGATGCTTCCCGTGTCTTCTAGAAGTTTCTCCCTTCTGCATGTGGGCCCTTGACGTCAGTTTCTCCGCGGTTTGGATAGAGCTCCTTGTCCCGCAAGATTCAGCATTTTCTGTTCAGGTCCTCAGAGTTTTCCGTCTTCATGGGTTGGTCCTTGGGCTTCTTGGAGTCATGTTCACTTCATCACTTGACTTGTACCGGGTTTCAAGGTCTTCTCACAAGGTGCTTGATGAACTTTATCCGGAAGTCTTGCTTTGAACGCTAAATTCCTGCATAATCATTAAACTTCAAAACCGACATGCATGAACGAACTTGTTCTATCAAGGGGGTTAGTACCAATGGATGAGATATAAAATTGATGCCAACACCGAAGGTAAACTCATGGCTAGGTTGATGGAAATTCACCGTCAATATCTCCCCCATGCTTAAACCTTGCTCGTCCTCGAGTAAGCTTTCGATGGATATCAGCGTTGCCCTTCATTGCTCAAACCTTGCACTTGATCATACACGAGAAAACATAATGCTCTCAAAAGTTTAGTTCGTTAGACTTCCATAGTGTACTAACCTTCATCCCTACGGAGGGTGGATATTAATTAAGCTCTTCCCACAAGTATTAAACATGCTCCCAAAATTCAAATGAATCTTAGAAATTTTGAAATAAAGAACAAGATGAAAAAGAGCTAAACCAAGTTCAAAAAATTTAAACCACCTTGCATCTTGCTCAAGAACTTTCATCTTATCTTGTCTCTCAAGCCTATTTCTTCTACTCCTTTCCCTCTCAAAACATATATATATGTGGTAGGCTTTATATGGAGCTCTTTGGGAAAGTTTAGTCCTACCAAGATATTATAAATGAGATGTTCTCAAAACAAGACAAGCGTTTCATGGTCTTACCGAGACTCGTCAAAAAGGTCATTGGAAATAATATTATATCAAGGAGGGGGAGAGAAAAATACACACACTTTGAGATAGGTGGACATGTGCAAATGGCAAAGAGTGATCCCGAGGCACAAAGAAAGTCCTCGGTATCGGATTGCACATGGTTGGAAAGATGAGTTTGGATCTTGATCTTGAAACTTCTGAAATTCCTAATGCATTTAGAGAACCGGGGGTTCACTTTATTATATTTATTTTTTATACATACTCATATATTTTTTCTCATACATATTTTTTCTTTATCTCTTTTTTCTCTTTCTTCTTTTTTTATAAACTTTTTTTAATTTACTCCCCTTGAACTCTAAAATTACATTGTACCTACCTCCTCCCCCATGCTTAGACGTTTGCTCGTCCTCAGGCAAAGAGGTGATAGAGATAAGGTAGGTACTAGAAATATTTTTCCTTTGGACAGATACTTTGAAATCTTCAATCTTAGCACCGTCTTGCGATCTTCCTCGAATTGACGATCCATACTCATATGATAGGTTGTGGTCAAGGAGGTAAACACAAAAGATGATATTTTTTGTTTTAAGGGTGGATATCCGGCGAGGTTTGTGAAATCTCCGATGTGGGGATACACAATGCACGGATAGAAAGGCTAGCAAAAAGATAGATACACAAAAACAGAATGACCAGCTTCTTAGTCTCGGGCCAGAGAAATCAAGCCCTGAAATAACTCACCCAAAAATAAACCTTGTATACTAAGTTTTTGCACTCAAATATATATATATATGGCTCTGGATAGGTAGCGCAACATGCGAGAGGTATTTATGACAAGGTTAGCATTACTTTTAAGAACAAAAATAAATCATCTTTAACCCATCTAATACTTGAGAGCATATAAAAGACTATGGGTCTTATTTTTATCATAACCTCTGCAAAAGATTAAGCTAGCATTTAGATTAATTTCAGATTTGCATTTTAAGAGAGCATTAGCTTAATCATGCATAAAACAAGCACAAAGATAAGCAAAGCGGCAACTATCATCATATATCAACAAGGCACAAACTTTTTATCTTTGCCAAAGCTAAAAACAAGGCGGTGATTTTATTCATGATGAAAATAAAAACTAACACACATGCTGAAAATAAAATAAAAACTGAAAACACTACGCATACATAGGCGCATACAAGCTAAAAATTAAAGAAAAGGGAAAAGGAAAAATTAAACAAAAGCTCCTCCTGTCTCTAATCTTCCGTCGGTGGTTGATATTGATAATCTTGATTGTTATACCCTTGCTCATAATAGGATTGCACCGCTCCTCCTATGAATTGCTCCGGCGGTGCTAGGTGAAGGCGTCCAAGTTCGAAGGTGATGTTTGCATTTCCTTCACCCATTTGGTTTGCATTGGATAGGATGGCTGCAATATTTTGCATATTTCTTGCAATGTATCCTCCAATGATGGCCACACTTTGTTGTGGTTGAGGAAGGTGTGCATATTGCTCCGCAAAGGCCACGTTGGGTACCGCAAAATTTGGTGGGGGCATGGCTGCACCACTCCCCCATGCTTGCATTGGTACACCACCGTAGTATCTCGGCGGCACCGGAATTCCTCCATATGGTGGCACATAATTTTGGGGCGCACCTTCTTCTTGGGCTGCGGAAGAACCTTCTTCTATAATCCTTCCTCTCTTGTTTTCTTCGCCGGCACAAGAAGTCCTTCCTCTAACCAATCTTCTTTCCCCTCAAGAAAAAGTCTTAGTCTTGCATCCGGTAGGGGTAAATTCACTTTGGCCAATTTGAAGCCTCCTCTCTCATCTCCACTTATATATTTGCCTTGCTTCAAATAATCAAATCCTAGGGAAGTCCCGACTCGGAGATGCTCCGGGTTTCTTGGAATTCCCGGTCTTAATGAGATAGCCAACATGGAGAGGTAGCACCCTGAACCAATATCTCCCGATCCCGATGTTGCTTCACCACACCACTAGTTGATCATAAGGTGAGTGGGGTCGATTGGCTGCCCGACAATCAAAGCCGAGTAAAGCCAATTCAACTCCATGTTGGTTATCTTGGTCTCTTTCATTCTCCCCAAAATCCTCTTGCACATCAATGAGTGAAACACCTGGATGATGGGGTTCCGGATACTATTTCTTTGCCGGTTGGCTTCTCCCGCGATCATTCTCCAAAAACTTTCCAATGTGCCTCCATGCACATCTACTTGCTCCGGGGCTCCCTTCTGAAAACCAAGCAACTCCCTAATGTACTCATAGGGAACCACTTGTTCGACTCCCTCCAAACGGAATGAGAGACTCAGCACTCCTTCATCAAGTATTGGTGCCATGGTCATGAGAATTTCCAAGGTGAATTCCTTGTGGGTATTTGCCGACACTCCGTTGGAGAATTGCACCCAACCTAAGTGTCCCAACATGTAACAAATATCCGTATGAAAACCCAATACTTGGAGAGCTGGGTCATCGAGGTCGACGTTCACCACAATCCTCTTCTCAAGGTGAGTGAGCTTCTCCTCCTCCTCTTCCGTCTTGATAATAAACCCATACTTGGAATATCGCGGAGCGTATGGAGGTGGAGCGGATGATCGTGTAGAGTGGCGAGGTCGGACGGGCGGCTCCTCCGTGCGTCCTTGTGGTTCGGTGAATCGCATAGACGAGCTTCGTGTGGCCCTCATGCCATCGAGGAGTAGAGTGTCGTTCCTCCTCGGCGGTGCCGTGTCCTCCTCCATACTCCGAGGAGACTCGGAGACTGAGTGCCTCCTCGAAGAGCTTGTTGATGATGGCTTGGACGACGATGATCCCTTCTTCTTGGTGAAAAGACTTGTAGTTTTCTTCCACATGGTTGCTGCACTCTTCCTCACAATTATATACCCGGGGTTTTCAACTGGTAACAAGGCACACAAAAATTATTTGGAGTATGGACTTTGAGTGGATTTAGGATGGATTTTGTTGGATGAAACAAAACTCAAAGTGGGAAGCTATGCCTCTGGAGGTTCTGGACTAAGAGCTCATGAACACGGACAAGGAACTGGATGAATGACTTACCTGAGGAAGACGGGCACCAGGGGGTATAAAAGGAGGCAAGGCCGGCCGGCCTGGGCCGACCGGCCTGGGTGTCCTACTGCTCCACTTGGCTCCAATTTTCTCCAGTGCACTCCATGCTTCTTTGTTGCTTTGTGACCGCGTGCTCCACGGGGTTGCACCGCCCAAATGCTCTCGTCCACTCCTTTGCTTGCATGATTGATCATTCCACTTGATTGGTTTGCTTTGAGTCACCTCCATGCTCCCTTGCCTCACATGCTTCCATGAGATTCCTGCAAAACAAAGCTTTGGCTGCCCCCATGCTTGTCCTTTGCATGTGGTTTGATTATAAATGTTGGAGGGGCATCCCGTGATGCATCATGGTGCATGTGTAGTTAAGTTAATTCAAATGCCTCCTCCTAAGCATGTTTTGATGCTAAGCACTCCTCTAATTTCGAAAAATAAAAATAAACTCAGAGCTTGCAATGAGTTCAAATATATTTAGAGGAGTTTTTAAGCATAAAAAACAAATGTAAGTCAAAAATATTTTCCGACTACTTTTATTTTGGTCGCACTGGTATTATTTGCTTCCATTAGTTGAGAGCAACCTCTTCCCGGCTTGATCACGGGGGCATAGGTTTAGGTTCTAATTTTGGTTAAGAGTGAGAGAGATTTTGAATGAAATAAAATTAAATGAGGCTTAGAGAAATTCTAACTCTAGAGAAACCAAGGATATGAATTTTTAACAAACCAAAAATTAAGTTTCTAGGTTCACGCGAGTCCTACCATGCGCTGAAATTTAAATAACATCTAGGTACATGGCGTGGCTCTACTCGTGTGTTTTTAGCATGTAAATCAAGTCAACCATAACATCATGAAGAGGATGAAAGGTTGAGATAGGTTCTGATTTTTTTTTTTTGGTTTCTTAAAAAGAAGCAAATAACTCATAGGATGGCTCATGTAAAGGGTTTATGATCCAAATAAAATATCCAAACAAATTTATAACTCTAAACATTATCCAACCACTTTAAGTCTATGAATGTCTTGCGTAGCAAAATTTTGAAACTAACTTACTTGAAAGACTCAAAAAATCTTGATCGGGTTGTACTCCCGGTAGCTTATTCTTGACTCGACGAAACGGGTTGCCTCCCGCCTAGCGCTTCGTTTATAGTCCATGGCTAGACTTCTTCACTTGATTACTTCGGATCAACGCTCTTTGCACCATCTTTGGCGCTGGCTTATTCTCTGGCTTAGTCATCTTTTTGGTCTTCACAGGCGGCTTTTGTTCCTTGATCTTGACGGATGCGACAACTTCCTTGATTTCCTTCGCTTCCTTCTTCTCCGGCTCTTCCTTCTTCCTTGGCTCTTCCTTGCTAACGCGACGATGAGGTGGAATATATTTAACTTTGATCATATTGCATACCTCGAAGTGTGGTCGAAACTTGAAGGAACTCCTCTCGCCGTTGATGTCGAACTTGATCTCCCCCTTGCTAACGTCGATGGTAGCTCCGACGGTCTTGAGGAAAGGCCTCCCAAGGATGAGTGACGACTTCTCCCATTCTCCCATCTCCAGCACCACAAAGTCAACAGGGATGAAGTGGTGTCGGACCTTTACGGGCACATCCACGGCGATGCCCAAGGGGTAGCGAATGGAGTTGTCACCCAACTCCAAACACATGGCCGTAGGCTCTAGCTCCGGTAGGCGTAGCTTCTCGAACACGTCTCTTGGCATGATGCTCACACTTGCTCGCATAATGCCTTCTCGAACTTGAATGAACCAACGGAACACGGAATCGTCAGGCATCCGGGGTCTCCCTGCTTCTCTAGTTCGTTTGCAATAGCGGCGCTACATTGCTCGGACATCTTGACGTGATCCACCCCGAGTGTTGTTATCTCATACTTGTTTGCAAGTATATCTTTGAAGTATCGAGAATATGTAGGAACTTGAAGGGCGTCCAATAGCGGCATGTTGATGCTCAACCTACGCACAACCTCCACAAACTTCTCAAAATGATTATCAAGTTTACCTCGGAAGTAGTGTGGCTTGAGTTGCGGTATCTTCGTGTCTTCACCCGGCATCTCAAACTCGGGCTCTTCGGTGATGATTTCGGTAACCTTCTCCTTAGCAAATTCCTCCACCTCGGTAGATGGTTTAGGCTTTCTAGCTCCCGTGGAATGTTTCGGATCTTTGGTCTCCTTTCCCGAACGAGTTTGAATGGCCTTCGCCGTCTCGGGACCTTGAGGTTGCCCCGGAAGCTTCCCTTCATTAGTGGATAGGCGCCCGGCAAGTTGTCCCACTTGTGTCTCGAGCATCTTCATTATGTTGAGCACTTGGTTGTTGGAGCTTCTGACCTCCGTCACCTTGCTATCGATGTTCTCCAAGACATTGTCTGTGGCCTTGAACTTAGTGATGGTGTCCTTGTTGATCTTAGCTTGCTCGTCCATGAAGTCCTTCAATTGCATACGAAGAGGAACCGAATTCGGAATGGATGAGCTTGCATTAAATTGAGGTCTACCTTGCCCGTAGCGAAAGTTCGGCAAATCTCCGTTCCTCATGTAGTCAAGCATCTTGGCTTCCTTCGGGCAATCTTTCTGGACATGGCCATATTCTTTGCACTCTTCGCATGTGGATCTTGCTTCGGCGGCCTTTAAATCTTGAGCTTCCTTCTTCTCTATCTCCATCTTCTCCAACCTCTGCATAAGCGAGTCGATCTTGCCTTCGAGTAGATCTTCCTTCTCCACTTGCAAGACTCCTTTGACGTTCCCCGTGGGTTGAACCGGAAGTAAGCGTCCGGATGACACCCATGTGTCATTGTCCGTGACCTTCTTGAATAAAGTGAAAGCTTGGGTCTGTGTAAGTTCGATGATGGATCCTCCTGCCGATGCATCGATGATCGTCCTTGAGACCATGGTGAGTCCTTGGTAGAACTTTTGAACGAGATCTTCCTTCAGGAATTTATGATGTGGAACCACCCGAGTGTACTCATTGAAATACTCAAATGCTTTCGATATGGTCTCCGTAGGATATTGGGCAAAGGTAGCAATCTTATTGCACAAGCTTTGAGTCTTACCTGGTGAGTAGTATTCCTTCATGAAAGCTCTCATCAAGGCATCCCAATTTTGCACCGTCTCCGCCGGTTGAGAGTAGAACCATTGCAAAGCCTTTCCGAGTAGTGAGAATGGAAAGAGCCTTGCCCTCATTTGGTTTTGAGTCACCCCGTCCATGTTGAATGTATGACAAAGTTGAATGAACGCTTGGATGTGAAGGTTTGGATCCTCTTTACTAGTGAAGGGTGAATGTTGCACCATGCGGATTGTTGAGGTCTTGATCTCGAACGGCCTTCCGATCTCCGTGAGGTTCAAGATTGGTAGGTCGATGATGTCCGGGGTCCATAGCTCCCCGATCTTACGCTCCGGCTACGGTTGTTCTCCCATCAGTTTCGGTTGAAGTTGATTTCCCCTAGGGCTTGGAGGTGGTGATTCCTTTGGAGACTCCGATGATCCTTCGGCCTCCGCTTTTGGATCTGCAAATTCCAGCTTTTTAGCTTGTGCTTCACGTCTCCTTAGCCTGTAAAGTTTTTCTGGATCATCCACAAAATTTTCGGGTATGTTGGAGAGGTAGCCGTCCTTCTCCTGTTAGGGTTAGCAATAACCAAAATATATACAAAAACAAAAATAAAAACAAATCTAAGAAAACTAGGGTTAGTCAAACTAGATTAGATTGATTTTGAGGATGATCAAAAGTTAGAAGATGCAAAAAGAAAAACCAAAAGAAAACTGAAAATATTCACAAAAAGCAATAAAAGATCGAATCTTGATCACTTGTTCCCCGGCAATGGCACCAGAAAAAGGGGCTTGTTGACGGTGTATATGCGTATCAAACTTCGTTTGGACTTGCAAGCGGACAAGTCCTCCATCATAGTCATGGGACCCTTCTTCCCTCAAGTGTGAACCCAAGGTATCGAATCCGTGGAACAAATGTGTGATGTAAGAACCAATCTATTAAAGCCGAGAACTTTGATCTTCAAAGGGAACTCTTATGCATCTAATCTAAAGAACATCATAAAAACGAATCTAATCTATGAAAACTAGAGGTAGCAAGAGACAGAGAGGGATAGGTAAAACCAATCTAGAGAGATTGGATCAAGCTCTTGTTGAAGTTCCAAGCAAAGAAGAATAACCAAATCGAATCTCATAAAAAGCTTCTTTAAATCGCGGCTTCCCGTCCAACTCCGAAGACGCCCACCTTTTGGAGCCACCGTTCTATCACAACACACTCTTATCCGTGTAGGTTAGCCTAGGGCGAGACCAATGGACAAGTTGAAATCTCTTGGGAGGTCAGGCATGCACCTCTAGCCACCACGGCTACAAGAACACCCTCTATGATCTATCTTGAGAACAGATCTTAAAGTAAGAAAAGCCAATCGAAATCAAAGTCGTAGAAGAAGCACTTGGTCACTAGAAATCGGATTGCAACTTGATAATTTAACATCATAAATGATACATGGACAAGATCACCACCGGGATCCTACCTTGATCTTGCTCCTAGCTCCTGGAACTCCGACGTGGTCTTCCTTGCAAGGTTCCCACGTCGGCTAGGGAAACCCTAGACAACTAGCTCGATCCTTCCTCTCCGAGATGGTGTCCCTCTCTTCTCTACTCCTCGGCGGTGAATGACGAATGAGTTGATGCGTGGCTCTTGGCAGGAGGACTATAAATAGTTCGAGGATCGTCTAGGTCAAAGGGGGGCAAGAATGGGCCCCGAAATGGGCTGGGCCGGCCGGCCTGGGCCTATTTCAGCCCACTTCGTGTTCTCCTTCGCGGATGATGCTTCCCGTGTCTTTTAGAAGTTTCTCCCTTCTGCATGTGGGCCCTTGACGTCAGTTTCTCTACGGTTTGGATAGAGCTCCTTGTCCCGCAAGATTCAACATTTTCTATTCAGGTCCTCGAAGTTTTCCGTCTTCACGGGTTGGTCCTTGGGCTTCTTGGAGTCATGTTCACTTCATCACTTGACTTGTACCGGGCTTCAAGGTCTTCTCATGAGGTGCTTGATGAACTTTACCTGGAAGTCTTGCTTTCAACGCTAAATTCCTGCATAATCATTAAACTCCAAAACCGACATGCACGAACGAACTTGTTATATCAAGGGGGTTAGTACCAATGGATGAGATATAAAATTGATGCCAACACCGAAGGTAAACTCATGGCTAGGTTGACGGAAATTCACCGTCAACAAAGTACTAGCATTGGGTCGGGCTGACCTTGGTCCGGATTGTCCGGATCCAATATCTTGATAGACGGCTTGCGTAAGTCTTGGACGAACACACCCGCCGGGACTAGAGCTCGCTTGGAGCCTAGTTTGGATAGGACGTCCGCAACAACATTGTTGTTGCGCGACACATGCTAGAACTCAATCCCCTAGAAGTGGCCTTCGAGTTTTTGAATCTCAGCGCAGTAAGCATCCATTGTGTCTTTGACACAATCCCACTCCTTATGGACCTGCTCGATGATGACCTTGGAGTCACCATAGGCCAGCAGTCACTTGATGCCAAGGGAAACTGCAATTCGGAGCCCATGGATTAGGGCTTCGTACTCCGCTCCATTGTTGGAAGCCTTGTAGTGTATCTACAGGCCATATTTAAGTTGCTCTCCCTGGTGAGAGATGAACTACACGCCTACCCCGATGCCCTCGAGGTCGAGGGCATCGTCGAAGTACATTATCTAGTGTTCAGGCCGCTCCTTGGGAGGGGGCATCTGGATTTTTGTCCACTCTGACACGAAGTCAGCTAGGATCTGTGACTTGATCGCCTGCCGGGAGTAGAACTCGATGTCGAACTCGCATAGCTCGACCGACCACTTAACGATGCGGCCGTTAGCATCACGGTTGTAGATGATCTTAGCTAGCGGGAAGGAGGAAGGCACCTTGATCTTGTGAGCTTGAAAGTAATGTTGGAGCTTCCTTGATGTGATCAGGAGCACATAGAGCAGCTTCTGAGGCTGTGAATAACGTGTTTTAGCGTCAGCCAGGACCTCGATTACGTAATACACAGGTCGTTGGACAGGATAGACCTGCCCTTCTTCTTCACATTCGGCGACAAGGACCGTGATGACCACATTAGTGGTGGCAGATATGTAGAGGAGGAGTGTTTCCTTTGGTACTAGAGGCGTCATGATCGGTGGAGAGGTCAAGGACTCCTTGAGAGCCTCGAAAGCTTTCTGCGCTTCTTCGTCCCACACGAATTTATCTGCCTTCTTCAATAGCTTGAAGAAAGGTAGACCTTTTTCGCCGAGCATTCTTATGAAATGACCTAGGGCCGCCATCATACTGGTGAGCTTCATGACGTCTTTCTTGCAAGATGGACTGACCATGTTGTGAATTGTGTCGACCTTGACGGTTTGGCTTCAATGCCTCGGTGTCCCACCATGAAGCCCAGGAGCAATCCAGAGGGGACACCGAAGACACACTTGGTCGGGTTGAGCTTCCATTGGTAGGTGTGTAGGTTGGCGAAGGCTTCGACGAGGTCAGTGATGAGCTGATCTTCCTCGGTGGTCTTCACGACCACATTGTCGACGTAGGCTTCCACGTTCTTCCCGATCTGGGACGCCAAGCACTTCTGTATCGCCTTCTGGTATGTGGCACCAACGTTTTTCAGGCCAAAGGTCATGACCTTATAGCAGTAGATGCTGTTGGGCGCTATGAACGTTGTTTTGTCTTGGTCATCAGGATTCAGGGCTATCTGGTGATACCTTGAATAGCAGTCGAGGAAGCATAATAGGATGCTACTAGCCGTGGAATCCATGACCTGGTCGATGCGGGGAAGAGGGAAGAGATCCTTCGGGCAGTGCTTGTTAAGGTTGGTGTAGTCGATACACATCCTTAATCCTCCAGTTTTCTTAGGTACAAGGACCGGGTTTGCGAGCCAAACCGGGTGTTTACATTCATGGATGAATCCTACAGCTAAGAGCTTACAGACTTCTACTTCTATGGCCTCCTTTCTATCTTTCGCAAAGCACCGGAGCTTTTGCTTGATAGGTCTTGCTGTCTTGGTAGCTTCAAGGGCGTGCTTAGCCAGCTCCCTAGAGACACCGGGTATGTCGGATGGATCCATCCATGCGAAGATGTCAGCATTGTCCTAGAGGAAACTAGTGAGCACGAGTTCCTATTTGGGGTCGAGGTCGGCCCTGATGGTGACTTGCTTGGTTGCGTCGGGCAGGCCGAGGCAGACCTTCTTCACTGCGGGACTGGTGTCCTGGGCGGTTGGTGTGCGTTTCTGCTCCGATACTTCCAGGGAAGTAGGATTGATCTTGGTGGCCTGAGCGACCATGACCGTGGCTGCAGCTGTGCATGCAGAGGTTGCGGCGAGGTCGACTGTGTCATCTTCACATTTGAAGGATATGATGAGGTTGCTGTAGACGGAAAGGATCCCATTCGGCGCTGGCATCTTTATGACGAGGTAGGTATGGTGCGGGATGGCCATGAACCTGGCCAACATGGATCGGGCAAGGATGGCATGGTAGGAGGAACGGAAGTCTGCCACCTCGAACGTCAGGTACTCCATGCAGAAGCTGTCTTCTTTTCCAAAGGTAACCGGCAGGCACACACGACCTATGGGGTATGCTGCCTTGCCGGGTACAACCGCATAGAAGGGTTCGTTGCACGCAGTCATCTTGGAGAAGTCGAAGTCCATGTTTTTCAGCGTTTCGGTGAAGATGATTGTTGGAACTTCTTAAGTCATTACTAGATTTGCAACGCTGCCAGAAAGCCTGTTGGTATACTACACGATCACAGATAGATCCGCAAGCGCACGGATACCATTGTAGCTTTCACCCGGGAGTATTCCAAGGTATCGATTTCCACGGGGAACGAGAAGTGTTGTGAACCTGAACTAATTCGTCCAGGGTATATGGTGACAAAGGATAGAAAGGCAAGGGTAGATTTCGGGTAGAGAGGGGATAGCTGATGAAGTTTGGGACTCGTGAAAGTCACGGATAGAGTCAAGGCAAAACTTGTCGCTCGTCGGGGCCAGAGGGAAAAGAGCCAAGTAAAGGGATGAGAAGGGGGCTCTGATGTCGTAACTCCTACCTGCCGGAACTAACGTGGTGGACTACAAAGCCCGTCCGGAGCTGTCACCTCCCTAGGGTACCACAACTATTCCGTTGAACCGGGAAGCATTCCAAGGTACTGGAAAGCCTAAACACCATGTCTACACTAACCAAGCACTACTTTACTCAAATTCAAAGCAAAGCAATCACAACGAGTAGAAACTACTAAATGCAATTGAAGAACCTAAGAGCGAACGATGAAATGACTTGAGACTTAGTTACTCACGAATCCGAACTTACAAAATATCCCAGGTGTGGACGACCGTAGTTGTACCGCACCCGCCGAGGAAGGGGAAGAAGACCGACACTCCGGCTTCTACTCCTGCACTAGGGGATGAAGACCGACACTCTGGCTTCTACTACAACACTCAACTCTCTCTCCCTACTCTCTGAATACTAACTTATGTAGGGCTCTGCCACTTGCTTCTAATCACTTGTGTCCTTCTATGAGGTGCCAGGCTCTATATATAGGCCCTCTGGGTCGGTGGCTGCAGGAGAGGGTACTTGTAGGCAAGAGGGAGCTACAGTGACGAGCAAGGAGGTGCGGCAGTATCTCCAGGTGCGGCCGGCCTTATGATTTGCCGCCTTCGATTGTGTACGGCCCTGATCAACGCTCCTGGGTCGGTTCCCAAGTTGGTGGAGCGAAATCCTGGGGTTTGATAGGTGCGGTCGTACCTAGAGGTGCGGCCGGTCCTACTCAATTGCCGTGTGATGCACTGATGGTGTTGTGGGACGTCTAGGATCACTCCTTGATGGCGGTTGTGGCGGTTATGTGTGGGTCCATCGATCCAAGTGCTTCCAACCATAGCCTTTTGATCAAACCGACCATTCACCAGTGTATCTCATCCATCTAAGGTGTGTTTGTGAGATTGTTGTTGCCGTGGACCCGAGAGGAGGATTTTGGGTGGTGCGGCCGGACCTAGTAGGTGCGGCCGGACCTCGTTGGTGCGGCCGGACCTAGGAGGTGCGGCCGGACCAACTTTTGTGGTGTCTGGCCCATGGACTTGGTCCCCTTGGATATTATGCTAAGTGTAGAGGTATTTGGCAAAGTTTGGTGTTGATCGGAGGAGGTTGATAGGTCCGGCCGAACCTACGGCCGCACCTACCCCCGACATGTCTCGTGTCACAATCTTCCGTGAGGCATAATTTCTGCATCCGGACTCCGAATTGGGTGAACCAAAACTCGATTTCAATCATCTCAACAAGAACTTCGCAATGGTGCTATCAAACTAAGCAGTTGACGTTGTTTATCAAGATGCTTTATTTGTGCTATGATGTCTCATTATGACCTGCATCCAAATATTCACCAAAGCTCGTGGAATCCGTTAGTTTATAACCCCATAGCTATGATGCAAGCTTTGATGGAGTGAAATTTGTTCAAAGTTGAGGGTCGAAAATAGGGACTTAATGACCGTCAACACACCCCCACACTTGGCCCTTTGCTCGTCCTCGAGTAAAGGTTAAGGACCAAGGTGAAAACAAAAATTCCTATGGTATGAAGCGAGCATAAGAGATATTCCGAATCATACCTTGCACTTGTAAACTTTGAAGTGTCTATCATGCCATCTTGGGTAGTTGAGGAATGGAACGATCTTGAATCAAATCACTTCTACTCCTCATGTCAAGTAGCTTGGGATTTTTTTTCAATAAGTTTTCAAAATAAACCTTGCTTGGCACCTCATTTGATTCTCTCAAATCGCTCAATGTGTATAGTCCTCACCAAGGCATTAGATTGCCTTTCTTCAACCCACTTCTAATGATGGCTATATATGGATCTCAAGGTAGCGTATAAAGATGTGGCATACTTGGATCACATGTATTGCAAAGTCAAAAACCGGATCCAAGGAGAAAATCAAATCATACAATCAGATCAAGATGTGCATGTGTAGGGATATGATGGATATGGTAAGGTGGATACTACGCCCAGAATGGGTGCTAGATATTACCATATGTATAATGAACATTGTGATGATGGTATTGTGTACACTAGGCCCGGAATGGGTGCTAGTTATTACCATCTGATTTGTTGTAACTCCATTTTGCATGATCCTCTCTCTCTATTTTGACTCTTTTGTGGACATGGCTATCTTTTCTTTTTTTCTTTTTTTTCTTGGACCTTCATGTGTCCAACTTTTTTTTTCTTGGACCTTCATGTGTCCATTTTTTTTCTATAGCCATGTCTCTTTTGTAATATTAACTTGGAGAGAGAGAGAGAGAGAGATCAACACATAGTGTGGACCTTTATTTTGTGGAATAGATAGATGGTACAATGCTAGCTCTCAACTGAGCATAGCAAGGAGGATGTTGGCGTGTACGTGTATCTTGATCATGAAAGTATTAAAAGAATTCTCACAAGGGTCACAACAATTTGACAAAGCTCAATGCAATGACAAGTAGCATATGTGTATGAGGTTTTCAAGATGTCTCATCATATGGCTCTGGTAGGACTTAGCATATCAAAGAGGAGCTTCGCAAAGGGTTTTCAAAATTTTCAAATAAATTTCCGAAGCACTCAAACATTTGGAGCAAAGATCATTTCATCAGACCATATCTCAAACATCAGCTACTTAGATGGGCATCAAGATAATAAGTATGGAATAAAACTTATGCAAGCCAACCATATGAAACATGTCGAGCATTGGGTGCATGAGGATTCAATTGAGTTTGATTTATATGATCGGATTTAAAGCTCATTTAAACTCATGATTTCCAAAAGTAGAGAGGTAGGGGTGCACATACCATCGCTCTTGGAGAAAGTGGGGAATGAGGTAGACAAATGGTGATTCGGCCAAACCATAGGGGCGACCGACTTGCTCTAGTGCACTTACCTCATCCCTCGTCGATTAGCGTAGTCGGTGTTGTGCGGCACCATGGAGGGAGATCTCAATTTTGTGTTTCGACGAGGCTGAGAAATCTCCCCCACACTTGCTCTTGTACCTGGTGTTATTATTCAAAGATAAAGATGGAAACAAAAAGGGAGCCTCTGCTAGCTGAAGAGCTAGGAAGCCTTTATTCAAATTCAAATATTTTTGTATTTTTTAAGAGAGAAAGATGCAAGAACCAACACCATCTTCAAACCAAAATAAGATTTAGTATGAGAGAAACTTATTCGGGATGCTCACATATCTTCCCCACACTTGGAGTTTGCATTGCTAGGCAACACAACTCAAGTATGCGGAGTTCAAGCTTCCTTCGTAATACTTTCTCTCCCTGAATTACCTTGGTGTTGTAGTTGGTGTAGCTCTCATGTTTTTAGGCATTGCTTATCCATCGGTCCTTTCAATCTCCACCTGAAACGTTAGCGACCAAAAATACCCGAAGGACGATTAATCCTAAGGAGATGCTCTTGCTTTTATTTGAAAAGGAAATCTAAATGATTATTCGGGCTATCTCCCGATAGTGCTTTGTTTTGGGTCATAAGCTCGACCACTAGAGATCTTCATCTTGTAGCCAATCGAGATGATGAAACCATCATAGCTCTAGCTACAAGGTTAGTACCAAAAAATGACCACGAAATTTGCAATGTTTATGGTAAACAAAAGCATCTACAACCTTCCTTTCAAAGTTAGCATGCACAAGGAAAATAAGGAGGTTGTAGGTTTCGTAAAGGTCATTGGTAATGGGGCTTGATAACTCTGGAAACTTTTGATGTGAGCATGGGATTTGTGATCCCTCTAGTGTAAAACCTTCATGCTCGAGTCTGTTTTGAGAATCCAATGTTGACGCCTCAAGAATGTCCATAGAACACACATGTTCTTTCTTAACCTCAGGTTTATGACATTGGAGATGTGTATCTCGAACCTCAAAATGTTATGGCTGCTTTTCATGGTCGAGCACACTACTCAGTACCCCTTTAATGGGTCTTCCGATGAGAATGAAGGGTGGATCTCCTTTCAGGATGTCAAAGATATGATAATCTAGGAAGATCCCATACTCTCCAATCTTTGTTTGGACGACTCTAAGAATTCCCTCCGTCTCTATGGTTTGACCCAAAATCCATTGGAGACGCTTCTGAGAGAAAGAGAGGGGTTCATCGGGAAAGGCCTCTAATACTAAGGATTTAGGAATGATATTGATATCGACCCTAGGGTCATAGAACACATCTTGGTAAGAGAGGTTTCCTACTTGGCATGAGAGTGACTTTAGCTCGGGATATAGCTGGATTACTTGATCCATGCCTTCTGCTTCTCTCAACCATTCCCGGCTACTGATTGCGGAGATGTATTCCAACTTTTCTCTCCATCTTTTTACCTCTTCTGGGTTGGGTAAGTTGACTTCTTCTCTCTCGTGTGTTGAGTCTCTTTCCGTTCTCGGGAAGGATTTCTCCTTCCAATGTTCATCAAATAACTCATCACAGTATTCATAGACGAAGTCACACGAGGGGTGATCGAACTCTCGATAAGGTTGGAATGGTTCCCCTGTGAACCAAGTTTTGGTAAGAGGAGGATGGGTGTCTGTGGATATGAATTTTTCTAGGATAGGCTCCTCCTCCATGAATTCGGTTTCAGAGAGTGAATCGGAGTATGTTGATTCCTCGTCGAAGTCATACGAGTAATCAGCTGGGTACACATGGGGATAGAGGAGTGGTTCTTCATGCAAAAAGGTGCTAGTGGGTTTCTCCTCTATGGGTTTTTGTTCCGAGAAAGCATCGGGCTTGGGTTCTTCTTCTTCGTCTGGGAATTGTCAAAAATTCCTGTGTAGGGAGTGTTTTCTAGGATTTTTCCTAGAACCACCTTCCCTTCACTAGGAGTCAAATGAGAGTACGAGCCTCTCGATGAAGTATCCAAAAATTTGGCTGACTCGACATCGAGACCCATTCTAAAATGTTGTAGAAGAATAGGTTCTGAGATCCTAATGTCAGGTCCAGAGGCCAAAGAATTGGTGAATCGTGCCCAAGCAGTCCCTAGTGACTCCTTGTCTAGTTGTTTGAAAGAGAGGATTTCTTGCCGTAGGGTCACTACTCGAGACATAGGGAAGAAGGTCAGACAAAACTTTTCTCTAAGCTTTTCCCAACTTCCCTCCATGCTTCCGACTGAGGAATAGTACCATTTCTTCGCTCCTCCCATTAAAGAAAATGGGAAGAGCTTCCATTTGAGGGTTTCCTGGGTCATTCCCTCAATTACGATTATCGAGCAAATTTGCTCAAATCCTCGCAAATGAATGTATGGGCTCTCCTCTTTCGTTCCAGCGAACGAATTCTCTCGGACCAAGGCTATAAGAGCAGGGCGAAGCTCATAGCCCGATGTTTTGATGGGATGTGATGATGATGGGGGCTCCAACAAATCACCCTTTGGAGCGGAAAAATAAAAAAGGGTTGGATTTGAATCCATGGGATAAATGGGGTGATACATGGACGAACTAGGTTCGGGATCAGAATAGCTACCGTTCCCCGGCAACGGCGCCAGAAAGCTTGTTGGCACTTCATACGTCGTTACTAGATTTGCAACGGCGCCAGAAAGCCTGTTGGTATACTACACGATCACAGATAGATCCGCAAGCGCACGGATACCATTGTAGCTTTCACCCGGGAGTATTCCAAGGTATCGATTTCCACGGGGAACGAGAAGTGTTGTGAACCTGAACTAATTCGTTCGGGGGATATGGTGACGAAGGATGGAAAGGCAAGGGTAGATTTCGGGTAGAGAGGGGGATAGATGATGAAATTTGGGACTCGTGAAAGTCACGGATAGAATCAAGGCAAAACTTGTCGCTCGTAAGGGCCAGAGGGAAAAGAGCCACGGAAAGGGATGAGAAGGGGGCTCTGATGTCGTAACTCCTACCTGCCGGAACTAACGTGGTGGACTACAAAGCCCGTCCGGAGCTGTCACCTCCCTAGGGTACCACAACTATTCTGTTGAACCAGGAAGCATTCCAAGGTACTGGAAAGCCTAGACACCATGTCTACACTAACGAAGCACTACTTTACTCGAATTCAAAGCAAAGCAATCACAACGAGTAGAAACTACTAAATGCAATCGAAGAACCTAAGAGCGAACAATGAAATGACTTAAGACTTAGTTACTCACGAATCCGAACTTACAAAATATCCCAGGTGTGGACGACCATAGTTGTACCACACCCGCCGAGGAAGGGGAAGAAGACCGACACTCCGGCTTCTACTCCAACACTAGGGGAAGAAGACAGAACTCCGGCTTCTACTCCAACACTCAACTCTCTCTCCCTACTCTCTGAATACTAACTTATGTAGGGCTCCGCCACTTGCTTCTAATCACTTGTGTCCTTCTATGAGGTGCCAGGCTATATATATAGGCCCTCTGGGTCGGTGGCTGCAGGAGGGGGTACTTGTAGGCAAGAGGGAGCGGCAGTGACGAGCAAGGAGGTGCGGCCGTATCTCCAGGTGCGGCCGGCCCTATGATTTGCCACCTTTGATCATGCACGGCCCTGATCAACGCTCCTGGGTCGGTTCCCAAGTTGGTGGAGCGAAATCCTAGGGTTTGATAGGTGCGGCCGTACCTAGAGGTGCGGTCAGTCCTACTCAATTGCCGTGTGATGCACCGACGGTGTTGTGGGACGTCCAGGATCACTCCTTGATGGCGGTTGTGGCGGTTAAGTGTGGGTCCATCGATCCAAGTGCTTCCAATCATAGCCTTTTGATCAAACCGACCATTCACCGGTGTATCTCATCCATCCAAGGTGTGTTTGTGGGATTGTTGGTGCCGTGGACCCGAGAGGAGGATTTTGGGTGGTGCGGCCAGACCTAGTAGGTGCGGCCGGACCTCGTTGGTGCGGCCGGACCTAGGAGGTGTGGCCGGACCAACTTTTGTGGTGTATGGCCCATGGACTTGGTCCCCTTGGATATTATGCTAAGTGTAGAGGCATTTGGCAAAATTTGGTGTTGATCAGAGGAGGTTGATAGGTCCGGCCGAACCTAGTAGGTTCGGCTGCACCTACCCCCGACATGTCTCGTGTCACAATCTTCCGTGTGGCATAATTTCTGCATCCGGACTCCGAATTGATTGAACCAAAACTCCATTTCGATCATCTCGACAAGAACTTCGCAATGGTGCTATCAAACTAAGCATTTGACGTTGTTTGTCAAGATGCTTTATTTGTGCTATGATGTCTCATTATGGCCTGCATCCAAATATTCACCAAAGCTCGTGGAATCCGTTAGTTTATAACCCCACAGCTATGATGCAAGCTTTGATGGAGTGAAATTTGTTCAAAGTTGAGGGTCAAAAATAGGGACTTAACGACCGTCAACAATGATGTTTAGGCTGCTACCACCGTCGACGAGGGTCCTAGGCAGGAAGGCTCCATCCACTATGGGGTTGACGACCAGCGGGTATGTCCCGAGGTCGGGTATGTGGACCCAGTGGTCTTTCCTGGAGAACGTGATAGGGAACTCCGACCACCGCAGGGGCTGTGGAGTTTCTGTGTTGACGAGGCTGATCTCCCTTGCGTTGGATCGTTGCTGTCTGTTGCTCTTGATTGCACGGCGACCACCGATGATGAAGTTGATCTGCCGGTTGGCGTTCTAGAATGCTCCATTGGGATTGCCACTTGTAGGTGGTGCGGGAGGAGTAGGCTCCTTCCGACAGTTGCCATCATCACGTCTATCATCGCGCGATCATCGCGGCGATTGTCGCGGCGGTCATCTCTGTGGTCATTTCGTCGATCATCGCGGTGATCATCTTTGTTGTCATTTCTGTCATCATCGTGACAGTAAGGTCGACGGTCATGGTAGTCACGTCGATTAGGTTGACGATAGCAGTTGTTGTAATGATGATTGTCGTTCTGTTTGTCACTGTTGCCACTCTTGGTCTTCTTGGGTTCTGGAGGGACACCCATGGCGCGCTTCAATTATTCACACTCCCGCATGGTGTGCTTTGCATCACAGTGGAATTGACATTGGTCGTCCAACGTGCAGTTGAAGTCACCTTCACGGAAGGTCGAGGGTCAGTCGCGTAGACCTCACCAGATCGCTTGCGCGACCTGCCGCTAGCATCGGATGCCAGAGCGATGTCTGCTTTGTCACCTTTGAAGTCGTGGACGACTGCGTCTTGGTTATCGACGAGCCTGTCAACATAGGCCATGAGGTCAGCGATGTTGTCAACGCCGACTTCGTGGATCTTCTCGAAAAGCATGAGGTTGGTAACTCCCTTCTTGTAGTAGGTGGTGACGTCCTCGTCTTTGACATTGGCAAGCGTGTTGCAGTTCTCGAAGAAGCGGTTGGTGTACTCCCGGAGAGTTTCATCTTTCCTCATCCACACTTTGGCAAGGTGGTGAATGTTGCCCGGGCAGTTGTAGGTCGCTTGATAGTTCGTCATAAACAGCCGTGATAGGCTTGCCCATGAAGTGATGCATTCCGCAGGAAGGTTGTCGAGCCACAAGAGTGGTGCTTTGCCCATCACAAGGGGGAAGTATCCTGCCTTGTGGTCTTCGTTGCCTCCTGAAGCCTGGGCGGTGATGCTATACATCTTCAGCCAAATACTAGGGTCGGAGCAACCGTCGTATTTTTTGATGGCTGGCTTGAAATCTTTCGGGTATCTCATCATCCTGAGACGTCGTGAGAAAGCCGGAAAGTTGTTGATTGCTCCTGAACCAGATCCTGAATTGTGGGCTGTCGGAACATCGTAGAGATCGTCAGGGGTGCCATTATCTTGGTCGTACTGGGCACGACGTCGAAGTTCGATGTCATGCATCTCACGGAGCTCTGCAGCTTGAATGGGATTGTTGGCATCAAGAGGGTCTAGGCCCCATTGTCGCAGTCATAGTTGGCGCGGTGCTAGATTTCCACTTCGTCCCGAATGGGTTGGCACTTGTTTTGGCTGCCCCGGAGGACACGTGTAGCTCATACTAGTGGAGGTCGGGCTCCAGCGTTTTGTCCGGCATTACTGGCAACATTTTGCCGCTGGTTGCCAACAGCTTTGGCAGCATTGTTGGCGTTGTTGGTGATGGCATTAGCAGTGGCCTTCGGTGGCACGACTTCATTCCCTCCACCTCCCTCCTCAGCTATGGGCTGAAGGGGAGCATTGCCATCATTAGGGTGGCTGCGAGGTCGGGCCAACCTACTCCTGGAGTGTTGGCTTGAGGCCGACCAGCTATAGCCTTGGCTTCATTCTTTGACCTGGGCGGCGGTGACGCGAGTGTGGGCCAAAAGCTGACGCATCGCGGGTGTGTCTTCGAGTTGCAGTGCCTCGGCGAGGGCTACCCCTAGATTGGTTTGAGGCGAGTTGTAAACTTTGCGGCTAGCTTCTTCGAAGTCCCTGAGGAGGTCTCTGGCACACATGCGACATCGTCGAGGCTCGTCTTGCTGCTGCTGATGATGGGGGCGACTGGAGCCGTGGGGGGTGGTCCCCCGATGGCGTTCTGTATGACATTGCCTGCGGGTTGACCACCGGCATTGGGTACGGCATTGTGCTGGGCTGCAGGAGCTGCTGCAGCTGCGCCATCTGCTTCTTGCTGGTGGCGCTGGGCTGGCGCAGTGTTAGCGTTGTCCCGTTGCTGTCGTTGTTCTTTTGTTTCGCCGGCTTGAGGAGGTACGTCGTCGGAGACCACAAGAACCTCGCGATCTGGCACTTTAGGCGTGTCGTAGAGGTTGTTGGGGGAGATAATGGAGTGGGTGATCTGGAACGTGCCGCAGTCCAGGGACGGCGTGCGATTGATCTGGCGACCTTGGGTCGTGGTCGTAGGTCGGCGAAGCTTCTTCAGCACACGGCACTGGCGAGCCGTGTGTTTGGCTTTCTTATTGATATGGCAGAGGTCGTCGAGAGGACCTTTGCGGTTTCCACAAGAGGAGGTAGTCGACCCAGATTGGATCTGGATCTTCTTCTTCATGTGGTCGAAGACCGCACAAGCTACATTCCGCAAGCCAAGAGGCATGCAGGGTGGTGGCGAAGTAGTCTTGCGAGAGCGCTTGTTGCTTTCGCAGACCTTGATTGTGTCGGAGAGCATGCTCTCGACAAGATCGAGTCCCGCGATCAGGTCACGAGGAGTGGGTGGGTGGGTTTCCGCCAACAGATCGGATTCAACCTGCTGGAAGGAGGTGGTCGCCGTGTTCTCGATGACAAGGCAGGCGACTGGAGTGGTGGATTCTGTCGGCATTGAGCCGAAGCAGATTTCGACGGGATTGGCGAGGAAGTCCGCCATGCTTGCAGAGAAGATGTCATCGTTTGGTGAAGCCATCGAGTTGCACGAAGAACCCTAGATCAACCCCTACCTGGCACGCCAACTGTCAGAGGTTTAGATCTGAGCAGTCCACAGGGGGGCAACCCCGGTGGTTTATTTGTTTGGCGAGAGGAGATATGGGGCTAAGAACTTTTTACTGGCAAGAACGCTTGAGGAATCACGTCAAACCTTCTATACATACCATGAAAGATTCATACAAGGTCTAGCTTGCCTCCTCAACATCCATCCCTCTCTCAAGATCTCACCATGAAGCTCTCAAGCTAGTCCTATAGAAAACCTAAAGGAAAATAGCAAAAACTAGAGAAGCAAAATGAACTAAGGTTTCAAGAGGTGGCTGCCATCCTCTCTCCTCTTGGTTTATATGGAGGCAACCGAAAGACGAAACTACCCCTATTCATGAAAGGAAGATACATACCCCTCAGGGGAAATATGATCAACACTTGGTATTTCTCATCGGGCGGCCACGCCTTCACCGCAGTCCGCGTCCTCCTGACGCAATCCCCGCGATCCCGCCGCATGTCCCCCGACATCGAAGCTTCTCGACGCGCCCGGATCCCATCTCCGCCCTCCGAGCCTCCGGTCTTGGTTTTGCGGCTCAACCAAGTAACCTGAAGGTTTTGTGGTGAACCGCTGCAAACCTCGCGTGCAGACTCCGGTTGTGAGCCGCTACCCTACACCAGCTCAAGTCCATGACTTTGTCTTGCTTTTCTTGCCACCGTGCGGCCCGCACTTGATCCCGTTCGGCCACCGGGTCCATCAAGCCGAGCCTACTTCTCTCTCCACTCCTCGGAGGCCCCGCAAGGCTAAGACCTTTCACGCCCGCTCTTCACCTGCACCAACGCAAATCAAGCCACAACCTGCACCTGCAATACTCAGCTAAGAGTCAGTCCACACCACATTGTCAATCACTCATCACACCAGGGAGCGACCATCCACCGGTCCTCAGACGCTTCGGTCCTCAACGGTGTTGATGGTGAATTTTGGTGCTCCAAACATATTCGTTACACTTTGGTTTGAGCTTGATCATGCAACTAACCTACCACTAGGCACACTAATGATATAACAAGTTCAACTTTGTATGTGCATTTTGAAGTGTTGTGTTTTGTAGGAAAACATGGACAAAAGGGATGGAGTCACAACAAGTTCAAAGGAGCAAACGAGGAGTTCCGTTCGTGCTCGAGTGCAAGGCGAAATCACTTCCAAAGGTGGCAAGGACCAAAGTGCTACGACCGATCATCCCTGAGGACTAAGATGTAAAGTTCAGACTTCATGCGAGAGGACCCCCTATCTTGATCGTGAGGATGACGACCTCAAAATGACACAAATGAAGGGGGTTAAGTCCAAACTACCAAGATGAGATGCGGGGAGAAAGACGGGCCTGAAATGGGTCGAAAACAGCCTGGGCCGACCAGCCTGGTCGGATCGGCCCAGGGCATTTTCGCCTCGGTTCGCGGTCCCCTTTGACCTAGCTGCTCCTCAATCTATTAGTAGCTCCCTCCTCCGACGGCCGCCGCATCCAATCATTCTACCGACGCCATTCACCAGAAAGCTGCTGCCACAAGATGAGGGAGAGAGTTGGATGAGCTCGTCGCAAGGATCAGCGTCGGCGGAGGGAAGGAAGCAAGTGGATGACTCCAAGCTGCTGGCCTAGGGGTGTTCCTAAGATTCATCGCCGCCATCTTCATTGACGACGTTCTCCGGAGTCTCCATCATCCCTATGTGCTTCAATCCATGTAAGATGATGGGGTAATGCCTCCGTTCATCCCTAGGGTTAGATGGATACATGATATGTAATCTATACATGAATCTTATGCCTATCGATGCTTTATGGTCTATGTCTCTGCGAATGCTTTGTTTACATATGTTTGCGCAACATGTGGTCTTAGTAGGGTTTGTGGTAATCGTGGTGATTAGCTTAACCCTATGGATGCTTAGGTATAGATGCGGTCATACGTGAAAGTGATTGATTACCTTGCGTAGTGACAGTGCGATTTAGGGAAAAGTCTTAGCGGCCGCATAACTACCATGAAGCTAGTGAAGGCATCGCCCCTTTCATGTGGTAGATGCATGTTCATGAGATCCTAGACCCTAGGGAGAGAACACTTATCTATCTTAATCTCTCTCTTGTATCCACCCTTTGCCATCTAGTTTAACCTTAGATTTAATCTTAGATTAGCATATGTTAGATTGCTTTTACTTTAGATTAATACCTCTTTCAAAGGCTTTCCAATGAACTAGATTAGTACTTGGTTAAGCGCTAGCAATCCCCTTGCTCTGCGGATTGACAAGAACCTTGGGGGTCACCTCGTGGTGAAAAAGGTGTAGGTCCATATGCTTGCGGATTGAAGGTTGTTACATATTTCAACAATCAACAAGCCCCTTTTTCTAGCGCTGTTGCCGGGGAGCAAGCCAGTTTGCTACATTTAATCTAGTATTAATTTTGTTGATTACTAACATCTAACCCTTATTTTCTAGAAAAATTCCTTTTTTGTTTTTCTTTCTACTTTTTTGGTGCCTAGATGGATTTGTTCACCTCACCATTGGAAGACGAAGAGATGTCGCTAAGGGAGCTAGCAATGCCGTCAATGGAGGACATTGAGATACAAAAATCAGATTTGACGCTTGCTACAACCCACTACGAAGTGAAGCCTAGAATCATCAAGTGAGTGGTGACAAACCCCTTTAGAGGATTGGAGGATGACAACCCATATAGACACATTAAGGAATTCACGATGATATGCAACACGGTGCAACAAGAAGGAGTTCCGGCAGCTTGGTTCAAGTGGAATCTTTTTCCGTTCTCTCTCAAAGATGAAACACGAAGATGGTACACACTTGCGTCCGTTGGAGCAAAAGGAAATTAGGATGAGCTAGTGAAGAAGTTTCTTTTGAAGTTCTTTCCCGTAAGCAAGGTTCAAAACTTAAGGAGGCAAGTGCTCAATTTCAAGCAAGGATAAGATGAAGGAATTGATGAAGCTTGGGACCGTTTTAATGCACTACTCAAGCAAGGCCCGAACTTGGGATTTTCCGGTGACTTGATGTTGCATACCTTTTATTTTTCACTAACTCCTAACTCCGCTAGTTTTGTAAGTGTGTTTGCAGGCGGTGATTTAATGGATAAAACAATTAGTGAAACCGCACAAATCTTACAAAGGATGAGCAATGGAAAAAGAACGCAACAATATTGGCAAAGACGTTGTCGGGAGGAGCAAAACAACAAAAGCAAGCTCGAGGTGCTTACTGAAATTTCTGAAAAAGACGAACCATACAAGAAATTGAAGAATCACTTCCTAAGGTAAGAGAAGTCATTTTGCATGATAAAAATGTTGAAATTAACATGAATGTAGGTCGAAGTATGGGGAATGCTAGACCATTGGCGGAGTGCAATCAATCCAATTGGATCCAAGTTGATTTCACCCCCCTAATCAACTACTGAATTAAGGAGGAACACCGACACATCGCTAAAAGAGTTGAAGACATATTTGATCAAGAGATGAGTGGAGAGTCGATCCAAAGGATACTTGAAGAAGAAAGAGAAGAAGATGATGAAGGATGGATCGACCGATTTGACAACTCAAAGATTTATGATGAAGAAAGAGAAGAGTACAACCGTGACGAGCCTAGTGACTCAAAGGATAAATGGAAGAAGATAGAACTCAAGCTAGAAGATGAATGGGAAGGAGTTGACGTAGAGCAAGTACTTCAAGAAGGCCCCTCTCCACAAGGTTATATCTTGTGTGCTATTGAAGCCTACACACTAGCAAATCAGGACATAGAAGTGCTCAATGATGAAGAAAAGAGTGAATCAATGATGAGCAATCCCGACGACATGTGGTACATGGAAGATAAAGAAAGCTACATTCGAGACTTTGAATATAAAGATTGGGATGACAATGAAGACTTCAAAGAAGAGACAAATGCAAATGTAGTTGATGGATTACATGTTCCACATGATGAGATGGAGGGGATGCAAAAAGGTAACAAAGAGACACATTCACTCGTTGAGATTTATTCGCCTTCAACACCGCTAGATGAACCAAATATCACTCTTGTTGAAAAAACTCCGAGGCAAAGGTACATGCTGAAATCTCAAGATATTATTTGTATTGATGATGATAAATTCAAATGCTGGTGTCCGACCAATAGTATGGGTAATACTTTTAATTCTATGCCTTGCTCCAATGATTATGATGTTTATAGGCTAGATTCTCTTGAGAATGAAAAAGAGGCAACATTTATGTTTGAACTAATTAATTATATGCCTAAAGAACCTTTGCCTAAGGATGAGCTAAGTGCTTTGCATGAAATATATGCTTCTTTTAATTACACCTTGACTTGTTGCTACAAATTGCATGTGGTGTTGATTATGGACGCGCATGTTTATAATAAGTTTTGTAAATCTCGATTATGTTTTGCGCTTGGTCAAGCTAATGACCTTAAAAAAGGCACATATTGGGAAAAGACCTGATTTTCACTAACCATGTAGACAAGGCTTGAATAATGAAGAGAGAAGTCATGCATAAAGAGTTGCAAGATAAATCATCAACCTCCCCAAATCCCGCGATGGGTGCTGCTATCTTCATCAATTTGAGAGCTTGTTCAGAGGTGTACAAATGAATAAAATGAGATATTAAGAAGCTCCATCAAGTTTTCATTCCAACGCATCAAGAACCAACGAATTTGAAGACCCGTGCAAGGAGTTATGGAGAAAACATTGAGCGTTCGCGTTCTGAAATTTCAGGACAGATTTCATCGCCGAAGTAAAACGGATGTAACTCTCTTGTTCGGAGTCCGATTTAGGCAAATAAAGACTTGTTGGAAAAGACATTTTGGGCACTGTGCAATGGAGTAGAGATTGGGTATATGTTCTGTTCTGGATATTAATGAAAAATTCGTGGAGTGAAGGCAGCACCGAAGGGTAATAAAGAAGGAGAAAGCGATGATGTCAGATACCTTGGGCAAGTCTTCTATAAGTGATCAAGCACAACATGGGAAGTGAATTAAATCTGCATTGGCACCTTTTCTTCTTGCATGAAGGGTCATGGCTTTGCGACAATAAGAAGGTATATGCGAAAGTCGAGCTCTATGACTTTAAATGAAATGCTTTTCGGGAGGCAACCCGTTTCTTTATGTTTTTATTCCTTTCTTAGAGAGAATAAAGAATGGCACGATCCTATGATGATCAACTTGTAGCTAATTCATCTAAGTTTAATTTTCTCTTTAGAACCACCATCATGTTCATGATCATATTTATTTATTTGCATGCATTACATTTTATCGTTTCTTCGCATATACATGTTTTGCATATAGTTGGCTTGGTTGATTTATATACTAAGGATGTATGCTTCATTTTCTATGTTAATGCTTCATATGATGATATGAGTATTTTCTATTTGCGATCTTGTGTGAACATGGTGTTTAAACATGATTGCAGACCATCATTATTAAGTTCGATAAACCTTGCTAGCTTTTCATATGTTTTTATGTTGCATTGGTCAGTTTATAAGCTTTGCAATGCGCTTAGTTTTTCTTGTGCTATAAGAGTTATTGATCTAGGATAGACATGGTGTTTTAACCCTTGATAAATCAACCTTTATGGCTATGGAGAAATTCGGCAACCTAGTTGTAAACATGGTGTTTAGAACTAGGTGAAAACATTGTCTTTGTTTATATGCTTTCCTTTCATGTGTGTACACACTTTGCACCCATGTACACCCATTAGGTTTTAATTCCTCATTAAACTAATTATGCCACAAGTTAAGAGTCCTAGGAAACATTGTTGGATTGTTGGCAATTCTATCTACTCCCAACCATCACCTTGAGGGTAGAATGTGCGCTTAAAACGTGTTGCAGGCAAAATAAAGACTCTCACTACAAGGAAATTGAAGGATGGCTAAGATAAAAATACTTTGTCTTTTTCTTCCATGCCTAGCAAAATGACGTTCTAGAAGATAGAATGATCAAGATCATTAACATCTCCAAATCAATGCACAAGAAGCTATTGATCTCATCAAGTTTCTGCATGGTCTCGAAGGAAAAACACTGAGTACTTTTGGATATTTAGAAGCCCCATGAAGTTACAATTCCAACAAATCAAGAATCAAGACAATCGGAGGTTCCTACAAGCTGTTATGCCCGAATCATCGAGTGCAACACGTCCTGATTTCAGTTTTGGACAGCACGCAGCACTGAAGTAAAACGGACATAGCTCCCTTGTTTGAACTCCGTTTTCGATGAATGACCACACGTTGGAAAGGTAATTTCATAAGATTTTTAATAGATCTATATTTCGATATATGTTCTGTTCTGGATAGAGGGGAAATCCATGAAGAAGAGATAGCAAGGAGATGATGAGAATAAGAAAGAGGAGATGGTGATGACAACATTGAAGAGAAGGCGACCATTGACTCCATTAAGCATACATGATCAAATTCAGAAGTTTAGGATCATTGGAAAATCAATACAAAAGCAAATCCAAATACATGGAGATGTCGGGAGAAGATCACGAAAAAACTACAAAAGATGGTAACACCTCCATGGACCTTATTTTTGTCAGAACACAATTGCTGGTATGTATGCCTTCAACCTCAACTAGGTGCAACTTTTGTTTTTCTCTTCCAACAATAACATGGCTACTAGGAGGACAACCTAGATTTCTTTTTATTTTCAATAAATGGGCATGACCATGTGTTCACCTCGATGTTTCATATTGCCTATGCTTATGGAAAAATAATGAAAATTGCTGCTTTGTTTTACCTACATGAAGTTATGCATGTCTTGGATAATTACTCTCTATAACATGATCTGAAATTAATTTAAATACCGACTCTTTTATTTGTGAAGGTGAAATGACTATACTCTAGACCCACATATATATCTTTGCTCTTTGATTTAAGTTTATGGATAGTCGGATAACTTGTTGTTTTTATTGAAAACTTAACTTTTTATGCTATCTACATATTTGTGATGCTCTTGCAGAGTTCTACCTACCAAAGCCGTATACATATATTTTCTATGATAAGAAAACCCGTATATTGCAAACATATGTTTTGATGAGTTGGATTAGGATTGATTTCTATGGTTCAAGACTAAGAAGCTGGTCATTCCTTTGTGTAACTTTTCATGCTAGCCTCTTTGTCCATGCATTGTGGGTTTTCACATCGAAAATTTCACAAACCTCGTTGGGCATCCACCCTAAACCAAAATCATCTTTTTGTGATCACCTCCTTGTCCACAACCCAATTTGAGTATGGAGTAAAATTCTCGATGGAGATTCAGATATTCCGCAAGATTATGGAATTTATGCTTACTTTAGCAGTCATTTCCCCCATCTTTTATGCTCGAGGACGAGCATCGTTCAATCATGGGGGAGGAGTCATCACATCATCTCTGACAAATGCTGAGTAAGTATTATGGCGCTTATGTTGCAAAAGCTTTGAGGAGCAAAAGAAAAAAAACGATGAGAAGAAAAGAAAAATAAGAAAAAAAGGAAGAAGAAAGAAAAAGAAAGAGAAAAAAATGAGAAGGTAATAAAATAAAATAAAAAGTTGAAGATGCTCCTTGGTTCTTTTTGCTTCATAAGTTCTCAAGTGTCTTGAAGACAAATCTATACTCAAATCTTCCAACCATGTGCAATCCGATAACGAGGACTTCCCTTTTGCCTCGGGATCATCCATTTGCCACTTGCACATGTCCACCTATCTAAATGTGTGTGTTTCATCCTTCTCTCTTTCCAACATTTATTTTCCATGGCCTTTTTGACGAGTCTCGGTAATTCCAGTAGATCTCTCTCTTAATTTGACAATATTTCGGATGTATGTTTTGCTAGGATTGTTTTGACCTACCAAGCTCCACATAAGCCTTCCACTATCAAATATGAGTAGAATAGGTTGAAAATAATCTAGTATAGGCTTGAGTGACTTGATGAGATGAGTGTTTCCATGAGCTTTTGCAAGAGATTTTCACTTATGTTGGATATGCGTCTTTTTGAAAATTCTTCCATGGAACAAGGTAACGGTTTGAAGTTCACTTAAGTTTGAGAGCATCATGTTTATTAAATGTGGCTTGTTTTTTTTGTTAGTCTATCTTCCATAATGAAAAAGAAGTCAGTCACAACTTGAACTTTAAAAATAAATTCTTAAGAGAGTAATTTGCCTTGTCATGAACGACTAAGTGCAGGGAGAATATTGGAAGGCAACGTTGATTTCCCTTTTAAGCAAGGATTACTTACTCGAGGACGAGCAAGGTTTTAGCATGGGGGAGATGTTGACGGTGAATTTTGGTGCTCCAAAAATATTCGTTACACTTTGATTTGAGCTTGATTATGACACTAACCCGCCACTAGGCACACTAATGATATAACAAGTTCAACTTTGTATGTGCATTTGGAAGTGTTGTGTTTTTGCAGGAAAACATGGACAAAAGGGACGGAGTCAAAACAAGTTCAAAGGAGCAAATGAGGAATTCTGTTCGTGTTCGAGTGCAAGCCGAAATTATTTCCAAAGGTGGCAAGGACCAAGGTGCTACGACAGATCATCCCCGAGGACTAAGACGTAAAGTTCGGACTTCATGCGAGAAGATCCCCTATCTTGATCGCGGGGATGACGACCTCAAAATGACACAAATGAAGGGGGTTAAGTCCAAAATGCCAAGATGAGCCGTGGGGAGAAAGACGGGCCCAAACCGGGCTGAAAACAGCCCGGGTCGACAGGCTTGGTCGGATCGGCCCAAGGCATTTTCGCCTCGGTTCACGGTCCCCTTTGACCTAGCCGCTCCTCAGTCTATTAGTAGCTCCCTCCTCCGACGGCCGCCGCATCAAATCATTCTACCGACGCCATTCACCAGAAAGCCGCCGCCGCAAGTTGAGGAGAGAGTTGGATGAGCTCGTCGCAAGGATCAATGCCGGTGGAGGGAAGGAAGCAAGTGGAGGACTCCAAGCCGCTGGCCTAGGGGTGTTCCCAAGCTTCATCACCGCCATCTTCATCGACGACTTTCTCCGGAGTCTCCATCACCCCTATGTGCTTCAATCCATGTAAGATGATGGGGGTAATGCCTCCGTTCGTCCCTAGGGGTTGATGGATACATGATATGTAATCTATACATGAATCTTATGCCTATCGATGCTTTATGGTCTCTGTCTTTGCGAATGCTTTGTTTACATATGTTTGCGCAACATGTGGTCTTAGTAGGGTTTGTGGTAATCGTGGTGATTAGCTCAACCCTATGGATTCTTAGGTATAAATGTGGTTATATGTGAAAGTGATTGATTACCTTGCGTAGTGACAGTACGATTTAGGGAAAAGGCTTAGCGGCCGCATAACTGCCATGAAGCTAGTGAAGGCATCACCCCTTTCATGTGGTAGATGCATGTTCATGAGATCCTAGACCCTAGGGAGAGAACACTTATCTATCTTAATCTCTCTCTTGTATCCACCCTTTGCCATCTAGTTTAACCTTAGATTTAATCTTAGATTAGAATAGGTTAGATTGCTTTTACTTTAGATTAATACCTCTTTCAAAGGCTTTCCAATCCACTAGATTAGTACTTGGTTAAGCGCTAGCAATCCCCTTGCTCCGCGGATTGACAAGAACCTTGGGGGTCCCCCTATGGTGAAAAAGGTGTAGGTCCGTACGCTTGTAGATCAAAGGTTGTTACGTGTTTCAACCATCAACAGACGGCTTCTGCGGCATGGCACACAGCTTGGGCAGCAAGAAGAGCCAGAAGGACGGCTCAGACTTTGACTCCGGGGATGAGGTACGTGATGAACTCTCCTTCTTGCAGCAAGAGAATAAGGAGATTGGGAAGTTGCTTAATAATCGTGATGACATGCTTAGGGAGGCTAAGAGAATGAGGAAAGAGCTTAGAGCCTCACTTGAAGATGTTAGGAATAGGGTGGCTGAGCTAGAAACACAAAACCTTGATGCTAAGCTTGAGATAGATTCGCTTAAGGCTTCACCTGTTGTTTCTGATGAGGTTGATTTTGGAGATTGCTCTGTTTTCCTAGCTGATCTTACTGCTCTTAAGGAAAAGCATGCCTCCAAGTGTGAGGAACTAGATGTGCTTAGGGTTGAGCTGGCTGAGCTGCAGCCTAGGCCTACTTTGCTAGGTGCTTGCACATCATGTCCTGTCTTACATGGAAAGCTTACTGAGTCCCGTTCTCGCATTGTTTCACTTGAGGCTGAATTGAAATCTCCTATTGCTACTTCCTGCACTATGTTGACGGTCCTTACAACAAAGATTCGACCGTCAAAACCTCGGGTTCGAGAGGAGTATATGGCAAGTTTCATGCACATTTTAAGTACTAATAAAGTTCCACGAGTTGTGTTGTGATTTTCACAGGTAGGTACACATTTTGGGAGAAATTGGGACCAACACACCACACGTGCTAGGCACGGCCGAACCACCAGGCACGGCCGGCCCTGCAGGTGCGGCCGGCCTGGCAGGTGCGGCCGGCCTTGCCCCGTGGCATGTCCCTGGTCCTAAGCACCGCCTCTCCCTCGAGCACAACTTGGACGGACGAGATTCACTATGGAAATGTCGGTTTGATCAAATGGTGGAGGCTAGGATCACTTGGATCAATGGGTCCACTTGTCCGGCCGCTCAACCGCCGCAACTGTCATCCAGAGGCGATCCTAGGCATCCCTGAGCATAGTCGGTGCATCACACGGCACAGGGGTGGGCCGGCCGCACCTATCCACTCGCGTGTCAGGCGAAACCGACCCAAGGAGCCGACCTACAACCGCCTCAGGAGCAGTGATCAGGGGCGTCCAAGGCGAGAGGCGGCATATCCCAGGGCTGGCCGCACCAGGTGAGCCGGCCGCACCTGGCATGTGGCCCCCCTGCGCTCCACCGACCTTCCTTGCCTATAAAAGCCACCTCCCACTCGCTGGATCAGACACACAACGCAGGAGCATCTCCATTTCCCTCTTTTGTTCACTTAGAGTAGGATTAGTGTAGCTTGGGAGTTAGAGTTGAGTCGAGCTAGTCTCGGGGTTCCGGAGGAGTCTTCTTCAGAGTTCCGGTACTACTCTTGTAACCTTTCTTTGTTTAGACTCAAGTACAATTCAAGTTATCTTTCTATCTTACCTTTCGAGTCAATTACATTCAGCTTTTACTTTGCTCTAGAAGCTTTATTCTTGGTTTAGACTAAAGTTAGTTTAGTCTTGGTTAGCATAGCTCTCTTGAACCTTATAGTGTTGTGGTCGTTCTTCGCTTGATCTCCGGTGTTTCACGGGAGAGAGAGACCTTCCTTCGTGATATCTGGGGAAAGGTTCTTTGGTTCGTTCTGAGCACAGTGCTCAGAGCTTACCTTAGTCTTAGATTCGTGTCCCGTTCAACAGAATAGTTGTGGTACCCTAAGGAGGTGACAGCTCCGGACAAGCTTTGTAGTCCACCACGTTAGTTCGGGCTGGTAGGATTCAGCGCGTCGTCGTTCTCCCTTCTCATCCCAGTCTGAGAGCGAGGCTTTGCATGCCCCTGCAACACTAGAAGAGCTTGTCGAGTTTAGCTTGCCTTGGTTATCCTTTGCCTTAGTTCTTTGCCTAGAGTTGACAAGAATAGATAGATTGTGTTAGGATCCTTTCTCGTCTCGTTGTCCTCCCAGCTCGCTAGGTCCTCTCTAACCCTTTATCAAGATCTCCTTGTGTGTGTCAAAGTTATCCCCGAATATCTTTATTCGTTACCCCCGCTATAGCTCTTTACCAAGTCTTGTTTTACTCCACCGTTTATTCGATTATCTTTGCCGTAGTGCCTCCCTTGGGAAAATATAAATACGATAACCAGAATACCACCGAGTGAAGTGCTACAACAGTAATCCGTGCGCTTGCGGACCTTTCTGTGATCATGTGTTTTACCAAAGATGTTCCCTAGCCCCGTTACTATGAGTGTAAACCCGGTAACGACGCTTGCGAGTGCCTCAAGCATTCCTGGCGCCATCACCGTAAGTGCAAGCTTAGTAGTGAGGCTAAGGAGCGTCAACACTCTACTTGTGAATTGCATGCTGTGAAGAATTTGGAACTTGCACACTATGTAGATCGCTTGCAAGATGAGAATGATGAGTTGAGAAAAATAATGGGTTGGTTCTCGGGTCATGAGCCTCAGCTTAGGAAGATGATTGAGGCATACAAGAGCTATGATGGGCAAGCGCTTGGGTCGGATAAGATTGGAGAGTGTATTGGTGAGGGAGGAGAGAAGATTGGTGATATCCAAGCTCCACCAAAAACTTTCCACAAAAATGCTACTAAGCCAAACCAATTCAGAAACCGACTAGACACAACCCCAGATCAACCAGTGTTTCCTCCCCCAAACAAATGATTTCCAAAAACCTATCAAGTTCAAAAGTGTCATGTGTAATGAGTTCTTTCTGAAAAAGGGAGAGAAACCAAGTGAGGAGAAACCAAAAGAGAAGCCTAGTGAGGAACCACAACCAAAGCCTAAGCCAAAACCGATTCGGTTCCATTGTGAGTATTGTGGGAGAGATGGTCACAAGGATGAGTTTTGCTTCAAGAGGAAGCGAGAGGAGAGAATGGCTAAGATGTGGGCTAACAAGGACAGGTACCATCCATCTCATGGTGTACCTGAGCCTCGTATGCCACTGCCCAGAGAAAAGGCCATTGTGCGTAAGGTTCTGACTTGGGGAGATAGGAAAGCTACAGGTGGTGTTGCTGGCTGAGCACCACCGGCCAGACCGGTCAAGGTGACCGGTCAGACCGGTGCAAGACAGAGTGCTAGTCAGTTTGGTTTTCATGCTTGTGATGATGCTCGGTTCAGTTCTTTTGGCCGTGGTACTGGTGGTTGGCGTGGTGAGTCTGGTGGTGTTGAGTTTGCTGTACGTTCTCCTCCTCGTGGTCGATACGAGCTTGGGAGAGGTCGCAACTTTGAGTCTCAGAGGAGCTACGGTCCACAATCTTCCTTTCGTGGCTTTCGTGCTCCTCCAGTGAGATGGGAGTGGTTTCCCCATGGTGGTTCCAGTTTTGGTAGAGATGGTAGGATGGATTCGAGGTTTGATGCTCGTGGTAGGATGGATTCCCATTTTGGTAGGAATGGTAGGATGGATCGTGCTAACCCCACTTTGGAGCAGATTGCTCAGCACTGGTTTTACTCTTTTGGTACTAACCCTAGTATTGAGTCGTTTGCTCATTCATGTGCCATTTTTGAATTTCAGGTGGGAGGCTTGGGGAATGTTTAGCTGATCGACTCCGGTTGCTCGAGGCATATGACCGGAGATCGTGGGTGGTTCTCCAGCCTCACCCCGGTAGTGTCAAAAACATACATCACCGTTGGGGACAATGGGCGAGGGCGTGTACTTGCAGAAGGTGAAGTGAGGGTAAGTGACAAAGTGTTGTTGAAGCGTGTTGCCTTGGTCAAGTTGCTCGGATTTAACTTGCTTTCGGTTTCTCAGCTTCTTGATGAAGGTATTGAGGTGTTGTTTAATTCTGGTGCTTCTCAGATACTTGATCCTCGAGGTGACCTTGTCTGTGTGGTCGTTCCTGAGGGTCAGATATCCCGAGTGGTTTTTTTCAGTGTTCGGGTGTTGCTAGGTGTTTCGTGGCTGGTTCCTCGGGTGAGTTGTGGAAGTGGCATAGGAGGTTGGGTCACTTAAGCTTTGACCTTTTGTCTCGCTTGAGTGGACTTAACTTGGTCTGAGGATTGCCCTGATTGAGGTTCGAGAAGGATTTGGTGTGTGCGCCGTGTAGGCATTCTAAGATGGTAGTCGCTTCCCATCCACCCCTCACCGATGTGGTGACGGAGCGTCCATGCGAGCTGCTCCATATGGACCTTATTGGCCCAGCTGGTGTGCGATCTGTGGGTGGGAAGTGGTGTGTCATGGTTGTGTCTTGTCTTGAGGTTAAAGAACGAGAGGCACGAAGATGCCATACGAGCTATTCGTAGTGACAATGGCTCGGAATTTAAAAACTCTCGCTTCGAAACCTTTTGCCATGACCTGGGTCTTGAACACCAGTTTTCGAGTCTGTATACGCGTCCTCAGAACGCCGTGGTGGAAAGGAAGAACAGAACCTTGTGTGAGATGGATCGGACGATGGTCGATAAGCATAGGACTCCGAGGAGGTTCTGGGCTGAGGTGGTCAATACCGCGTGTGAGGACCGGTGGTTGGTCGCTCCCTGGTGTGATGAGTGATTGACAACATGGTGTGAACTGACTCTTGGTCGAGTATTGCAGGTGTAGGTTGCGGCTTGATTTGCGTTGGTGTAGGTGAAGAGCAGGTGCGAAAGGTCTTAGCCTTGCGGGGCCTCCGAGGAGTGGAGAGACAAGTTGGCTCGGCTCGATGGACCCGATGGCCGAACGGGATCAAGTGCGGGCCCCATGGAGGCAAGAAAAACAAGAAGAAGTCGTGAACAGGAGCTGGTGCAGGGTAGTGGCTCACGACCAGAGTCTGCACGTGGGGTTTGTGGTGGTTCACCACAAAATCGTCGGGTTACTTGGTTGTGCCACAAAACCAAGACTGGAGGCTCGACGGGGGGAGACAGGATCCAAGCGCACCGAGAAGCTTCGATGTCGAGGGACATGCGGCGGGATCGCAGGGCTCGCGTCGGGAGGACGCGGACTGCAGCAAAGGCGTGGCCGCCTGATGAAGAGGAGTGCTTCTTGACTATCTTGCCCCCGAGGGGTGTGTATCTTCCTTTTTGTTCTAGGGGTAGCTTGGTCATTTGCCCAACCCGGAGAGACTTCATATATATAGCTCTAGGGTTCCAGGGCAACTCATTTATCCGAACTACTTCTCATTTTGCCTGCTCTTTAGGCTAGATTTTCTTCATGATTTTGTAGAGAATCTAACCTCTGATTGTATGGAAGCATTCATGGTTGCGTCGATTTCCTTCTCTTGGCTCGAGAGATTTTCGTGTCTTTTTTGGGCTATTTTGTGGGTTTTTCGTGTGTGGCTTGTTCCTTTGATTCTGAGGCATTTGTGTTCAGTTTTGTTTGTGGAGATCATGGATAGATGCCTTGTGCTTCTTTGTGCTTGATCTTGACTCCTCAAACACCGGATTTGGCCTCCGATTCAAGGATTTCGGGTGGTTCCCTAGCTTTGTTCTTGAGCTCAGTGTGTTATCAATTCACGGCGATTTATTGTGTTTGAGGCTCCAAGTTTTTGGGTATAGCTCCCCCTAGGGACGCTTCTTCTTTCCCCAAAATCTTGTCTCAAACCGTGCAGCTGTTTGGGAGAACCATGGATGCCTAGGGAGAGTTGACTCTTGCTTTCGCAGTTCTATTCATGCTGTTCGTGCACGACGGACGGTCCGTCCTAGGGGCACGGACGGTCCGTGGGCTAGGGTTCGTCGCGAGTTCGTCGTGTTCTTGTGAGCAAGCGCGTTCGATCGGTCGGAGTGTTTGAGTTTTGTTGCAGCGTGTTTGTTGGACGGTCCGTGTCCAAGTGACGGACGGTCCGCTGGGCTCAGACAGTCCGACGTGCCGTGTTAGACGGTCCGTATAGGACGGGTGCACTACTGGAAGTTTTGGTGGTTAATACGGACGGTCCGTCCTTGACCCACGGACGGTCCGCCGTAGGTGACGGACGGTCCGCGCGACCCAGACGGACAGTCCGTCCCAGGCTGGCAGATTTGCCTAAGTCCTTTAGTTCTTGAGTTGTGATTCCACTTTGCAACTTGTTTGAACTTCTTCCTAGGGTTGGTAGGTCTGTTGTGACTACGTGACCTTGGCAAGGTTGTGTGGGAATCCTTGGTTGTGATTTTCGGACTTAGCCAGTTTTCTCTTGGAGAATTTTTATCGCTCCCATTCACTCGCCCTCTCTCTGGTCACCTAATCGGTCCTTCAATTGGTATTAGAGCCAGTTACAGATCTTTGTGATTCTAACCAGTCTAAGATCCAAAGATGGCGTACGAAGAACGGGGTTCGAGTCCTCCACACTTTGATGGTAAGGATTACCAGATGTGGCAGCGTCGTATGTCTGCTTTTCTTCACGGCAAAGGACAGATCATATGAGATGTGAAGGAGAACACCTCCTTTGTCCACCCCATCAACTTCCTTTCCCCAGGTTCTCGAGATATGCATGACGCCAACAACAAGGCGGCCGACTATCTCTTTCGTGCCCTTTGCAAGCCTGAATTCGATCGGGTTCGAGCAGAGGATTTGGAGTGCAAGATTTGGGAGAAGTTGAAGAATGCTCATGCTGGGAACAACCAGGTGAAGGCGCGCTTGTTTGTGACTTACCGGAGAGAGTACGAGAACTTCACTCATCTCCCCGGTGAGTCCATAGACACCATGTTCCAGCGGTTCACTGTGATTGTGAACAACATGAGAGCCAATGTGATCGTGCTCCCGTACGATGATCATGACAGGGCTGTGAAGCTCTTGCACTCGCTGGATCGTACCGTGTGGAGTGAGAAGGTTGAGGCTATCTTGGAGTCGGGGAACTATGAAACCCTCTCGGTGGACGAGCTGTTTTCCAAGCTCAAGTCGTCCGAGGTGGACCGTGGGGTGCGAGCAAGGATCGAGAACCCGACTGACCCTCATAGTCTGGCACTCATTTCTGGACCAAGGACTAACACTAACATGTCTTCTAGACAATTCTCTTTGTCTTGTCTTGTGTCCATGCCAGATGAGGAGTTCGATGTGTTGGGCGAGGATGATCTCACGTTGTTGAGTAGGCGGTTCGAGCGCTTGTACACGAACCGGAAGAACGCTTGGAGGAGCTTGGACATGTGCTCCCGGTGCGGGAAGCACAGGAACTTTATCGCTAAGTGCCCGGAGGCCATGGAGATCAAGCCTGAGCACAAGCACCGCTCGAGGACCAACTACAAGCACCGCTTGAGGAACGACTACAAGGGCAAGTACAAGTCCGAGCGGAGGTCGAGGAAGAGTGACGGCCACAATAAGAAGACAGAGGGTGTGATGGTCCCCGGAGAAAGTGACATCGAATCGAGTTCCTGCTACTCTTCATCGAGCTAAAGCGGTGAAGAAGAGGTGGACCGGGACAAGGGCAAGCGGTCAAGCAAGAACATCAACAGCCTGTGCTTCGCCGCCCAAGGCTTTTGTGGCATGGCACGCAGCTCCGAGAGCAAGAAGAGCCAGAAGGATGACTCGGACTCCGACTCCGAGGATGAGGTAAACAATGATCCTGCCTTCTTGGTAGTGGAGAATGCTAGGTTGAATGACTTGCTTGACAATTGTGATCATGTTCTTAGAAAGACCGACAAGGAGAAGAGGGAGTATAGGTCTTTGCTTGGAGAGGCTAAGGAGAAGGTGGTTGAGCTAGAATCTTTGCTTGTTGATGCTAGGGCTCAAATAGAATCTCTGAAGTCTGCTCCTATTGTGACTGATGAACCCAATTGCACTGAATGTTCTGTTTTCCTTGGTGATTTGAGTGTTCTGAAGAAAAAGTATGCCTCCAAGGTTGAGGAACTAGATGTGCTTAGGGTTGAGCTAGATGAGATGAAATCTAGGCCATCCATGCTTGGTGCTTGCACTTCTTCTCCTATTTTGCATGCTAAGCTAGATGAATCACATACTTATGCTAGATCACTAAAGGCTGAATTGAAAGCTCCTATTCCTACTTCATGCTCTACTTGTGAAATACATGTTGTGAAGAATTTGGAGCTTGCAGACTATGTTGATCACTTGCAGGATGAGAATGATAAGTTGAGGAAAATGATGGGTTGGTTGTTAGGTCATGAGCCTCAGCTTAGGATGATGATTGAGGCATACAAGCGCTATGATAGGCAAGCGCTTGGGTCGGCTAAGATTGGGGAGTGCAGTGATGAGGAGGAGGAGAAGATTGGTGATATCCCAGCTCCACCAAAAACCTTCCACAAGAATGCTTTTGCTCCCAAGCCAAACCCACTAAGTTAGACACAACCCCAGATCCTCCCGTGTTTCCCCCACAAACCAACAACTTTCAGAAACCCATCAAATTCAAGAGTGACTTGGGGAACGAGTTCTTTGGGAAGAAGGGAGAGAAACCTAGTGAGAAGAGGCCACAGCCCAAAGAGAGCCCAAAGCCAAAGCCAAAAAAAATCCCCTTCCATTGTGACCATTGTGGGAGGGATGGGCATCTAGCTGAGTTTTGCTTCAGAAGGAAGCGTGAGGAGAGGATTGCTATAGAGATGGCAAACAAGGACAGGTACCGCCCTTCTCGTGGTGTGCCTGAGTTTCGTGTTGTGCCTAGGGGTGAAGGTATGGTGCGAACCATTTACCCTAGAGAGAGGCGTGAGTTTCCTACACGGGGTGTGCCTCCTCAGAGAGACAGTGGTAGGCGTGTTGGGTTCGGGCGTGGTGAGTTTTTTAGACGTTCGTTCACTCGTGGCCAATACAAGTATGGGGGCAACGATTGCGGCTTTAGGTCTCAGAGGAGCTACGGGCCATGGTCTCCACCTCGTGGTACGTGTACTCCTCTAAGGAGACGTGTGGTTGTTACACCTAGGAGTGATATGATGGATTTTGCTAACCCCACTTTTGAGTAAATGGCACGGCACTGGTTTGATTCCTTTACACTAACCCCGGTGCTGAGTCGTTTGCTCACTCTCACTCTCTTTTTTTATTTTGCAGGTGGGAGGCATGGAGGGCTTTTGGTTGTTTGACTCCGGTTCCTCTCGACACATGACCGGAGATCAAAGGTGGTTCTCCAGCCTCACCCTGGTGGTGTCCAAGAAGTACATCACTTTTGGGGATAATGGGAAAGGTAGAGTGCTTTCAGTGGGCACGGTGAAGGTAAGTGAGAGCGTGACTCTTAGCGTGCTGCTCTTGTCAAGTCTTTGGGGTTCAATCTTTTTTTGGTATCCCAACTTCTTGATGAGGGTTTTGAGGTCCGTTTCAAGACGGGCGCTTCTCGTGTTTTGGATTCTCGAGGTGATCTTGTGTGCACGATCATCCCCGAGGGTCAGATTTTCAGAGCTGATTTTTCTCAGTGTGTCGGCTCTTCTCGTTGTTTGGTTGCTGGTGTTTCGGCAGAGCTTTGGAAATGGCATAGGAGACTAGGTCACTTGACTTTTGACTTGTTGTCACGCTTGAGTGGGATAGGTTTGGTCCGAGGATTGTCTAAGTTGAAATACCAAAAGGACTTGGTATGTGCTCCGTGTAGGCATGGTAAGATGGTCGCCGCCTCTCACCCGCCTCTGACATCCGTTATGACAGAGAGGCCATGCGAGCTGTTCCATATGGACTTGGTTGGTCCAGCTCGTGTGTGCTCGGCGGGTGGGAAATGGTATGTCCTGGTGATAGTGGATGACTATTCTCGCTATGCTTGGGTCTTCTTTCTGGCTGACAAGGGGGAGACGTTTGGTTTTGTGCGGGATCTAATCTTGAGATTGAAGAATGAGAGGAATGGAGATGCCAATCGAGCTATCCGTAGCGACAATGGCTCTGAATTCAAAAACTCTCATTTCGAAACCTTTTGTCGTGATTTGGGACTCAAACATCAATTCTCTACTCCCTATGTGGCTAGTCAGAATGGTGTGGTTGAGAGGAAAAATCATTCCCTTTGTGAGATGGCTCGGACGATGCTCAATGAGCATAGGACTCCGAGGAGATATTGGGCTGAGGCGGTGAATACCGCGTGCCATGTTGGGAACCGGATTTTTCTTAGGGCCTTCTTGAACAAGATGTGCTATGAGCTCATGCACGGGCGAGCACCTAGAGTGAGCCATTTCAGGGCTTTTGGTTGTCAGTGCTTTATTCTCAAGAAGGGTAGGCTTGATAAGTTTGAGTCGAGGTCTTCCGATGGGATCTTTTTGGGTTATGCTAGTCATTCTCGAGCATTCCGTGTGCTTAACCTTGATACTAGCCTAGTCATGGAAACTTGCGAGGTTACCTTCGATGAGACCCAGCCATGCAGTTCATCTGTTTTTGAGTGTGCAGGTGACGACGAGATTGGCAAGAAGATCTTTGAGGATGAGGAGTATGATGCTGGAGAGGATGATGGTGATGATGAAGCTCCAGCCGAGCATGTACCCTCGACTTCCACTGCGACGACTACGGTGCAGGATGGTCCAGCCCCTACACCGACTACGATCCAACAAGATCAAGTGGAAACTGCAGCTGAGGGGGAGGTTGTCTCCAGGCGAGAGGCACCGAGGCGCGTTCAAGTTGATCATCCTTCCTCAAGAATCATCAGCAACATCAATGAATGTACGACACGGTCAAGGTCCAGGAATGTTTCTCACTTTGCTCATTCGGCTTTTGTTGCTACCTTTGAGCCGAAAGACATTGGACACGCCCTCTCTGATCCTAATTGGGTGAACGCTATGCATGAGGAGTTAGAGAATTTTGAGAGAGACGAAGTTTGGGAGTTGGTAGAGCCACCACCACATTGCAAATCTATAGGGACAAAATGGGTGTGGAAAAACAAAGAGGGTGAGAATGGTGAGGTGGAGAGAAACAAATCGTGGCTGGTTGCTCAGGGCTATAGTCAGAAGGAGGGGATAGACTATGAGGAGACATTTGCTCCTTTAGCCCGTTTGGAGGTGATTAGGATCCTTCTAGCCTTTTCTATGGCTAAAGGGTTCAAATTGTACCAAATGGATGTGAAGAGTGCCTTTTTGAATGGGTTTTTGGAGGAAGAGGTTTATGTGAAGCAACCACTGGGCTTTGAGAGTGCTAAGTTTCCCCATCTAGTGTATGAGCTGAGGAAGGCGTTGTATGGGCCGAAACAAGCTCCCCGGGCATGGTATGGTCGGTTGAGGGGGTTCTTGTTCAGTAAGGGGTTTGAGATGGGCAAAGTAGATAAGACTCTTTTTCTCCTCTGGCAGGGCGATGATATCCTAATTATTCAGGTGCATGTGGATGATATTGTCTTTGGAGGCTCGTCTCACTCTTTGACTCCAAGGTTTGCAGAGGACATGAGCAAAGAATTCGAGATGTCTATGATGGGAGAATTGCAGTTCTTTCTCGGGCTTCAGATCAAGCAAGCTAAGGAGGGAACATTTGTGCATCAAGCCAAGTACACGAAGGACAGTATTAAAAAGTTCAAGATCATTTTGTGCTCAAATGGCTATATCTTGCTTAATTTGTGCTTGGGTATCATGCTCTTTTCATTTGGGGTCAAAGAGTCATTATCATCATGAATGTTTAGCCTACATGTTACCTTGTGGAGAAGCCTAAGCTTCTTTTTTCCGCAAAGGCACTTCATGTACCATGCTTAATTTTAAATCATGAAATTGGTATATCAGATGCTTATGCTTGAAAAATATGCTTCCTTGTCACATGTGCTTTAAATTCCTTATCTTGGGTGGTAAACCGTTGCATGATGTCTACCATTGAGAAGTCTCATGTTTAGAAGTAGACACATGGATCGGTGGCTTTGACATGACATGAGATAGCTCGTAGGTGTTCGTGATGATTTTGTGATGAGAACTTGTGACCTTGCATGAATTTTGTGGGCTATATGTGGTTTGTGCTCTTTTTGGACATGTTGAGGTCCTAGGCTCATGAGAGGGAAATTTTGTTGAAAAATGCCTCATTTTGATCATGGCTATGTCACATGCTTATATGATCCTATCTATCTTGTTGGCGATGCTTGTACTGAATATGTGGCCATCATGCTTGTCTATGTCTCATTTTTAGCATGTTGTAGTGTTCTTTGTCTATTTGAGAAGCACGTGCTTGCATTTGAAGACTTGATTCATGCATTACCAAGAAGGGGGAGGAAAGTACCAAATTCATCCAGGGGGAGTTTTTGCATCAAGGGGGAGAAAAATTGGGAGAAACGCATTTGTTCAGGGAGAGCTTGCATTCATGCTTTGGGAGCTCTTTGTCGCCTGATTTGATTTGTGCTCTTTTGCCGATGGTGTCGAGCCCTTTTGCCTCACCTTGAGGTGTCGACAATTTTGGAGCATTAATCTCAGTTGTGTCGAGCCGTTGCCCTTGCCTTAGGGGACTGAGATTTTTCTCTCTCAAGTGATCTGTTTTGGCTTTTGTTTGGCTTTTGATCACTTGTCTGAGATTTTAGTTCGTTTCTTTTCTTTTTCTGTTTTCTCTGAATTGGTTACTATGTGTGTTGTCAATGCACTCATCAAGGGGGAGATTGAGGACCGGAGCGTCCGAGGACCTGTGGATAGTCGCTCCTTGGTGTGATGAGTGATTGACAACGTGGTGTGGACTGACTCTTGGCCGAGTATTGTAGGTGTAGGTTGCAGCTTGATTTGCGTTGGTACAGGTGAAGAGCGGGGTGAAAGGTCTTAGCCTTGCGGGGCCTCCGTGGAGTGGGGAGACAAGTAGGCTCGGCTCGATGGACCCAGTGGCCGAACGGGATCAAGTGCGGGCCGCATGCTGGCAAGAAAAGCAAGACGACGTTGTGGACAAGAGTCGGTGCAGGCTAGCGGCTCAGAACCTAGTCTGCACGCGAGGTTTGCGGCGGTTCACCACAAAATCGTCGGGTTACTTGGTTGAGCCACAAAACCAAGACCGGAGGCTCGGTGGGCGGAGATGGGATCCGGGCGCGCCGAGAAGCTTCAATGCCGGGGGACACGCGGTGGGATCATAGGGCTTGCGTCGGGAGGACGCGGACTGCAGCGAAGGTGTGGCCGCCCGATGAAGAGGAGTGCTTCTTGACCATCTTGCCCCTGAGGGGTGTGTATCTTCCTTTATGTTCTAGGGGTAGCTTGGTCATTTGCCCAACCCGGAGAGACTTCATATATATAGTTCTAGGGTTCCAGGGCAACTCATCTATCCAGACCACTTCTCATTTTGCATGCTCTTTAGGCTAGATTTTCTTCATGATTTTGTAGAGAATCTGACCTCTCGTTGTATGGAAGCATGCATGGTTGCGTCGATTTCCTTCTCTTGGCTAGAGTAATTTTCTTGTCTTTTTTAGGCTATTTTGTGGGTTTTTCGTGCGTGGCTTGTTCCTTCGATTCTGAGGCATTTGTGTTCGGTTTTGTTTGTGGAGATCATGGATAGATACCTTGTGCTTCTTTGTGCTTGATCTTGACTCCTCAAACGCCGGATTTGGCCTCCGATTCGAGGATTTTGTGTGGTTCCCTATCTTTGTTCTTGAGCTCGGTGTGTGATCGATTCCCCGCGATTTATTGTGTTTGAGGCTCCAAGTTTTTGGGTATAGCTTTCCCTAGGGACACTTCTCCATTCCCCAAAATCTTGTCTCAAACCGTGCAGCCATTTGGGAGATCCATGGATGCCTAGGGAGAGTTAACTCTCGTTTTCGCGGTTCTAATCGTGCTATTCGTGCGCGACGGACGGTCCGTCCTAGGGGCATGGATGGTTCGTGGGGCTAGGGTTCGTCGCGAGTTCGTCGTGTTCTTGTGAGCTCGCGCATTCGATCAGTCGGAGTGTTTGAGTTTTGTCACAGCGTGTTTGACGGACGGTCCAAGTCCAAGTGACGGACGGTCTGCCGGGCTCAGACGGTCCGACGTGCCATGTCGGACGGTCCGTATAGGGTAGGTGTGCTACTGGAGGTTCTGGTGGTTAATACGGACAGTCCGTCCTTGACCCACAGACGGTCCACCGTAGGTGACGGACAATCCGCGCGACCCAGACGGACGATCCGTCCCGGGCTGGCAGATTTCACTAAGTCCTTTGGTTCTTGAGTTGTGCTTCTGCTTTGCAACTTGTTTGAACTTGTTCCTAGGGTAGGTAGGTCCGTTGTGACTACGTGACGTTGGCAAGCTCGTGTGGGAATCCTTGGTTGTGATTTTGGGACTTAGCTGGTTTTCTCTCGGAGAAGTTTTTATCGGCTCCCATTCACTCCCCCCCTCTCTGGTTGCCTAATCGGTCCTCAGCGTGCTATGTGTCGAATGGGATTTTTCTCTGAGTCCATAAGAAGAAACTTGCTATGCATTGATGCATTGTCATACTCCCAAGGTGAGTCACTTTCACGTCTTTGCCTGCAAATGCTTCATTCTTAAGAAAGGGAAGAGTTTGGACAAGTCAAGGCTAGGTCTGTCGATGGCATTTTCTTTGGTTACGCTACTCATTCTAGAGCCATTCGGGTGCTCAATCTTCGACGAGACACAGCCACGTAGTTCGCTTGTTTTTGAGTGTGCAGGTGACGAGGAACTTGGCAAGGAGATATTTGAGGATGAGTTGCAGTAGCAAGGAGATGATGAAGATGGTGGTGTGGCGCCCGCGGCTGAGCATGTACCTACTACTACGACTACGATCGAGGACAAGCCTTCTCCCACCCCTACGATGACGTGCCGAGATCGAGAGGAAGCTGTTGTTGAGGGGGAGGTGGCTTCAAGGCGAGAAGTTCCCCGGCGAGTGCAAGTAGATCACCCAGCTTCGAGGATCATCAGGGACATCAACGAACGTACTACATGGTCGAGGTTTCAAAACAACTCTCACTTTGCCCACGCTGCTTTTGTTGCTATGTTTGATCCCAAAGACATTTGACACGCACTTTTTGATTCTAATTGGGTGAATGCAATGCTTGATGATAAAGGCGGAGTGCCCGATCTTTCGGTGAGTGGAGATAAATCCGATTTCGGTGGGAGACGACCCTCACGATCCGACTACGACGAGTAAGCCCGAAGCGCCAATGCAATCGCTAAACCAACTCCCTGTGGTTACCGACCTTGTTGAAGGAAGACCGGCCTGATGACGAAGATCAATTCCTGTGCGCAATCAACGAACGAACAAGAATTCGAGGCGAGCAATCTTAATATCACTCGAAGGTGGAGTTCTAAATCACAGAGGACAGCACGTATTTGTGCGTGGTCTGGTGTAGCTAAAGCAACATGCAAAACAAAACTCAAGTTTCTAAGGCGGCGGCTACTGAGTATAAAAGGAGGGGCGTCCTCGGGTTGGGGGCGTCCTAGGATGGGGCACCCACAACTTGGGCCTAAGGCCCAACAAACTGGTGACGCAGCACCTTGGTAGATTCTGGACGTCAAATTGTTTTGATGATCCCCGTGGACTTAGGACAAATTTTGGCATGAGACCGGTGCCATTGGAAGCACTATGAAATTGTTGTTCCAACCATATAAAGAACATCCAAAACCGACTTCGTATGCGACCTGGGCATCCTTTTTAGTGCTCGCTGCTCCTGGACTCCGAACTGGGCTCGAACTTGAATTGCTTGGGGCCCCCACCTTGGGGACTCGAACCAGATTAGCCTCGTGCCTCCTCTTCGACTTGGACACCCTTGTTGGACTTCTTCTACTTCATTTCATGCACCAATCATGGTCGTATGTCTGGGTGTCATGTCCTCATCATTCTCCCCCTTTTGAAGAAAAGTTGTCCTCGACGTCGATTGTACTTGAAAACGATCATGCACAACACAAAGGAGAACGGGGTTGCAAAAATAAAACAAACCAAAATAATTGTGAGGAGGAATGTGACCATGTTTCCAATTGTATATCATGTCATGTCTCATAAAATTAGCAGTATCTCGAGATACGTCGTTATCGAAAGACACAAGATGTTTGTCATTACTATCCTGCAAAAGATTAGTACCAACAAAGGACACAACAGGAATAGCCGGTTTATTGCAAGAAAATTCAGAACCAAAAATCATAGAGACTAGAGGAACATGTGAATCTGTTTGTATGATGGTTACCCTCTAATCGATCACAATCTTGCACAACAAAAGGAGAATTAAGGTTTGTACAAATGTAAACCCGATGTACCATATATTGTCCATTGGTGTTATATTTGCCAATAACATGATATGAATGTCTAGACAACCATGGCAAATCAGCATATGCAAAAATTCTAAACAATCTAGATTACACAAATCATCAAATTCAATGTAACCCAAGGTATGTAAAGAAGACAACAAATGTAGCTCATCATTTTTACTAGCAACATGCATAATATGTTTATTTTCAGCACTAGCATGTAAAACGGAAGTAGTAGCACACAATTCATCTTTATCACAAGAAACATCAAGCAAATCACCATGTGACTAGGATAAATCAAGAGATGGTTCCACTATTAATTGCTCAACTAAAGCATGATTTGTGGAGAAAGTCAGTACATTAACACAATTCTCACCTTCCGTGAGTGTAGCACCATGGGCATTACCTATGTACTCAGTAGGGGTATTTGGTGCATTGCGCTGGGAGAGCAAGCGCTGAGCTAGATGTCGAGCTTCGTCCTGCAAAAGAGTTAGAATATGTCTTCGAGTAGTGTTCCTGCACTTCACGTTCAGCTTTGGAAGCATACTCAAATAAAGTGGTCATATCTGCATATTCGTTACAATCAAGTATATCCTAAATTTCACAGTTCAAACCACCACGAAAACGTGCCATTGCAGCGTCGTGTTGCTCTAATAACCCACAACGAATCATGTCTTTTTCTAATGTTTGGTAATAGTCCTCAACAGATTGCGAACCTTGCTGAAAACGCTGCATTTGTTTAAGCAAATCTCGAGCAAAATAAGAAGGCACAAATCTATGTCACAGAGCAGCTTTTAATTGATCCCAAGTGGTTGGAATTGTACTGGGATGTCTTTTCTTATAGTCACGCCACCACATTAAAGCAAAATCAGTAAACTCACTAACAACAGCTTTAACTTTAGAAGTAGTAGGAATATCATGGCATGAAAATTGTTGTTTCAACTTCTAATTCCCAATCAAGATATGCAGCATGATCATATTTGTCATTATAAGGTGGAATTTTAAATTTAATCTTAGCAAATGAATCAATACCGGAACGGTGTGGCACATGTCGGGGACTGCCTCGGTGGTCTCCATCGTCCTGCTCCTGGTCAACCCTCGTGGTGTCGCCATCTGCCATGGTTAGCGCAAACAAAAAACAAAATCGACGACAACAATAGGGTGTAATGGCTCACAAAGGTGCTCAAACTAGTGATGTAATCAAATTCTTATCCATTCTTACCAAACACATAGGGGCGAACTGCAACCAACCGGTGGACCTTGCGAAAGATTGGAGAAGCGATTGCCTGGGGAAACAAAACCGGCACATCGTAGAACTATATGGAGTTCTGGGAAGGCTGCACTCAATTGAAGGGTTAGCACAATCAAACAATAATGCAAAGTTGAATAATAGTGCTAATACGAACAAATAGTTGCTGGAAACGAGTGCAAAAGCAGAGGATAGTAATGGAGGAAACCGTGGAGCGGGAGTTTCAGTGGAAGGAAGAAAGAAGGACGATGCTGCCCAGGGAGGGCGCGGCGTGGTGGGTGCCCTCGCAGCCAGGAGCGTCACGAACCGAGGGCGAAGGCGCGTTGGGGGGCGACAGCTTGCGCGACTAGGCGTCACGATCAAGACGTATCCCGATCAGTTCTGTCTCCGTTCGTTTCCTTTCTTTGTTTTTGATTGCCTTTTTTTGTCTTTTCGTTTTCATTTTGGACTTTCTTTTTTTTTGACTTTCCAAACACACAACAAGGCAGAAAAGGGGGAGGAGACAAACTGCATAGGATTATGCCACGGCGCGACGCACGGCTTCGCGAACCAGCGGGTCGGCGTGCGGGGGTTTGCCAGGAAAAGGGTTTGGCGCGATGGGGAGTCCTGCGCGGGGGAAAAAGCAGAGGGGGTGTGGGGTGGTGTTTCTGCGAGCGGAAGGTGGGGCGCGCAGGCTCGACACCTCGCGTCATGGAAGGGTCACGACCCAGGGGCAAACGCGGTGTGTGTGGGCTTGAGTTTTCCCTCTTCCTTCCTGGTGGGACTTGCCTTTTTCCTTTTTTTTGATAACTTACCAAACCAGCAAAAACAGGATGGGGCACACCGTAGGTGATGTCGGCACGTGCTACAGGGTCGCGAGAAGGGGGGTGTTCGACGCGAGGGAGGGGGTTCGGCGTGGGAGGTGAAAACGAGCAGCTGAACGAGACGGTGGCGACTAGGGCGGCGACTAGAGTTTAGAAGAGAAACAAGAAACAAAAGGAGAGAACACAAGTAACCAACAACAATTGAACGAACTAGCACATAAACTCAACAAAGCAAGTTAGTGAATGAAGGTGCAAGGCTAAAATGGGTTGCTAGGACAATGATCTAACCTAAAACAAATTTTTGGTTGGTTTTTGTGGACTGTAGGAATTAAAAACACTCAATAAACTCACCGATCAACCTGGAAAGCTGATACCACTTGATAGAGGCGGAGTGCCCGATCTTTCGGTGAGTGGAGATAAATCCGATTTCGCCTGGAGACGACCCTCACGATCCGACTACGATGAGCAAGCCCGAAGTGCCAATGCAATCGCTGAACCAACTCCCTATGGTTACCGACCTTGTTGAAGCAAGACCGGCGTGATCATGAAGATCAATTCCTGTGTGCAATCGACGAACGAACAAGAATTCGAGGCGAGCAATCTTAATGTCACTCGAAGGTGGAGTTCCGAATCACAGAGGACAACACGTATTTATGCGTGGTCTGGTGTAGCTAAAGCTAGATGCAAAACAAAACTCAAGTTTCTAAGGCGGCGGCTACTGAGTATAAAAGAAGGGGCATCCTAGGGTTGGGGGCGTCCTTGTGAGAGCCTGTGTGGTTCGAGGATCGGTGGATGGTCGCTTCCTGGTGTGATGAGTGATTGACAACGTTGTGTGGACAGACTCTTGGCTAAGTATTGCACGTGCAGGTTGCGGCTTGACTAGTGTTGGTGTAGGTGAAGAGCAAGCGCGAAAGGTCGTTGCCGGGTAGGCCTCCAGGTGTGGAGAAGACAAGTAGGCTTGGCTCGAGGGACCCGGTGGCCAGCGGGGTCAAGTGCGGGCCGCATGGTGGCAAGAACGGCAAGATGAAGTCATGGACGATTTCTTGGTTGAGCCTCGAAACCAAGGTCGAGCCGGGACTACGTGGGAGCCGAGTCATGAGTGGTGATTGGCGGAGGCTACATCGAGTTCGCGAGGTTTCCAGTGGTACACCAGAAAACTGATGGGTTCCTTGGTTGATCCACAAAGCCAAGACCGAAGACGGAGGTGCAGCAGCATCAGGCCAGTCTGACCGGTGGGTCTGACCGGTCTGACCGGTGGGCACCGGTCTGACCGGTGTGCGACGACGGCTTTTGGAGTCTTCGAAGCGGAGGACACGCGTCGGGATCGCAAGGCTTGCATCGACGCTAAGCAAGTTTGCGGTCGCCGGGCATCCGTCCGATGGTGCTACGACGAAGTTTTCCAAAAGGCCCTTCAGGGGTGTGTATCTTAGTTTAATGTAACAGGGGTAGTTTCGTCTTTCGGCTAGCCTCCATATAACCCAAGTGGTGAGAGGATGGCAGCCATCTCTTGGAACCCTAGCTCATTTTGTTTTGCTATTTTCCTCTTCCTTTTTCCTTCGGAATTTCTAGGACTAGCTTGAGAGCTTTATGGTGAGATCTTGTGAGAGGGAAGGATGATCAGGCGGCAAGCTAGACCTTGTATGAGCCTCTTTGGTATGTATAGATGATTCGGCGTGGTTCTTCAAGGCTTGGATGTGTCTTTCCCGTTTCTCCTTTTTGGTGATTTTCGGAGCCCTTTCTTGGCGATTTTCTTGTGGCGGATTCGAGGCCTTTCTCTTTGGGATTTGGTGGGGGATGTATGCTTGAACCCTTCGTGGTTCTTTTCCCTTTGATCCCCCTCCCAAATCCATGAGCAAAGGGGCTCGATTTTGGGGTTTTTTCTTCTCTAGGGTTAGAGGCGTTCTTGGTGGGGTTTCTTCGATTCCTCTCGATTTAGCTAGTTTTGGTGGACCAAATCTTGGCTATGGAGTGCCGATGAGGTGTTCCTACTGTCTCCAAAGTCTTGTGCAAATCCGTGGAGCGATTCGGGAGATCGGGAGTTGGATTTGGGGGTGTTGACCCGTGGGCGCTGTTCATCCCGAGAGCTCAGGTCACACCGGTCTGACCGGTGCCTCTCACCGGTCTGACCGGTGCAGACTCTTGGTTGAGTTTTGCTCGGGTGAACGTCTTGGTGAGTTCCCTATTGTCTCGTGTTGCTGCTGTTTCGAGTTTGGTTCAGTTTGGAGCTCGGGTGATCAGGTTGGCAGATTTGGGATTTCCAGGCTCAGACCGGTCTGACCGGTGAGCTGCACCGGCCTGACCGGTGTAGGGGCTTTTCTGTGGGAATTGCCAAGTCTTGCTCGGGTGACCCGGCTCAAGGTCCAAGGTGACCCGGTGCGTCTCTGGAGGGTGTCGGGTGCTCCAGCGGCTCAGTCTGGAAGATCCGACGGGGACCGGTCTGACCGGTGCAGGTGATCGGTCTGACCGGTGCTGATCAGTAGCTGCTCAAGTTGGTTTTTCCACTACGTTCTCGGGTTAGCTTCGGTGGTTGTTGGTTCCTAGGACCAGTAGCACTCTAGTGGCTGTGTGGTCTTGGCCAACTTGGATAGTTGAGTCAAAGACGTGCTTTGGAAGCCGTGTTCATCTTGTTGGAGTTTCCATCTCCTTCCAGAAGAATTTTTTATCGGCTCCCTTCACTCCCCCCTCTCTGGTCGCCAGTTTCGGTCCTTCAAGTGGTATCAGAGCCGGTTACAGATCTTCGGATTCTAACCAGTCTAAGATCCAAGGATGGCGTACCTGGAACGGGGTTCGGGTCCTCCGCACTTCGATGGCAAAAACTATCAGATGTGGTAGAGGCGGATGGCGGCTTTCCTCCGCAGTAAGGGTCAGATCCTTTGGGACGTTACGGTGAACACAGCTTATGTTCATCCGATTAACTTCCTTGCTCCAGGATCGAGGGACATGTTTGACGCCAACAACAAGGCGGTCGACTACTTGTTTCGTGCTCTGTGTCAGTCTGAATTCGATCGGGTTCAGACAGAGGACTTAGCTTTTAGGATTTGGGTGCAGTTGAAGGATGCTCATGCTGGGAATGCTAAGGTTCAGGCTCGGATGTACGCGACTTACCGGAGAGAGTACGATAACTTCACTCATCTCCCCAGCGAGTCCGTCGATGCCCTTTTCCAGCCGTTTACAGTTGTGGTGAACAACATGAGAGCCAATATGGCTGTGCTCCCATACGATGATCATGATAGAGCCGTAAAGCTCTTGCACTCGTTGGATCGCACCGTATGGGACAGGAAGGTCGAGGCTATTCTTGAGTCCGAGAAGCATGACACCCTGACCGTGAACGAGCTGTTCTCAAAGCTCAAGTTGGCTGAGTTGGACCGTGGTATGACAGCCAAGATCGAGAGCCCGACTGACTCTCATAGTCTTGCTCTCGTCGGTGGCAAAGGTGCTAAGTCTAACGCTAACGCATCCTCCAGGATGTACTCTCTGTCTTCTGTGATGTCTTTGCCAGAAGAGGAGTTCGATGTGCTCGGAGAGGACGAGCTGGCGTTGCTGACCAGGCGGTTCGAGAGGTTGCACGAGAACCGGGTGAACACAAGGAGGAATCCACGGACATGCTTTCAGAAGGTGAGATTAAGGTAAGTAAGAAGGTCACTCTCAGGCGCGTTGCTCTTGTTCAATCACTCGGATTCAATTTGCTTTCTGTTTCCCAGCTTTTGGATGAGGGTTTTGAGGTGTTGTTTCGGCGTGGTGGTTCTCAGATTTTGGATTCTCGAGGGGACCTAGTTTGCATGGTCGTTTCCGAGGGTCAAGTTTTCCGAGCGGATTTCTCTCAGTCTTCTGGTGTGGCTCGTTGTTTCTTGGCTGGTTCTTCGAGTGAGTTGTGGAAGTGGCATAGGAAGTTGGGTCACTTAAGCTTTGACCTTTTGTCTCGCTTGAGTAAACTCAATTTGGTCTGAGGATTGCCACGGCTGAGGTTTGAAAAAGAGTTGGTTTTTGCGTCGTGTCGGCATGCTAAGATGGTAGCTGCTTCCCATCCATCCCTCACCGATGTGATGACGGAGCGTCCATGTGAGCTACTCCATATGGACCTTGTTGGCCCAGCTCGTGTGCAATCTGTGGGTGGGAAGTGGTACGTCCTGGTTGTGGTGGATGACTACTCTCTGTATGCGTGGGTTTTCTTTCTTGAGGAGAAAGGGGAGACATTTGGTTTTGTTCGAGATCTTGTCTTGAGGTTGAGAAACGAGAGGCACGGAGATGCCATATGAGCGATCCGCAGTGACAATGGCTCGCAATTTAAAAACTCTCGCTTCGAAACTTTCTGCCATGACTTGGGTCTTGAACACCAGTTTTCGAGTCCGTATACGCCTCCCCAGAATGGCGTGGTTGAAAGGAAAAACAGAACCTTGTGCGAGATGGCTCGGACGATGCTCGATGAGAATAGGACTCCGAGAATGTTCTGGGCTGAGGCGGTGAATACCGCGTGCTATGTGTCGAACAGGATTTACCTCAGGGTGCACAAGAAGAAAACATGCTATGAGTTGATGCACGGTCGCACACCCAAGGTGAGTCACTTCCATGTGTTTGGGTGCAAATGCTTTATCCTGAAGAAAGGTAAGAAGTTGGACAAGTTCGAGGCTAGGTCTGTCGATGGCATTTTCTTTGGTTACGCGTCTCATTCTAGAGCCTTTCGAGTGCTCAATCTTGAAACTAACCAAATCGTGGAGACTTGCGAGGTTACCTTCGACGAGACACAGGCACGTAGTCAGCTTGTTTTTGAGTGTGCAGGTGACGATGAACTTGGCGAGGAGATTTTCCAGGAGGAGGAGCATGAACATGGAGATGATGAAGATGGCGGTGTGGCACCCGCGGCTGAGCATGTACCTACTACTTCGACTACGATCGTGGACGGTCCTTCTCCCACACCTACGACGACAAACCCAGTTCAAGGAGAAGCTGCTGTTGAGGGGGAGGTAGCATCAAGGCGAGAACCTCCCCGGCGAGTTCAAGTGGATCACCTAGCTTCGAGAATCATCGGCGACATCAATGAACGCACTACACAGTCGAGGGTTTGAAACAAGTCTCACTTCGCTCATGCTGCTTTTGTTGCTACTTTTGAGCCCAAAGACATTGGACACGCCCTATCTGATCATAATTGGGTTAATTCGATGCATGAGGAGTTGGAGAACTTTGAGAGGAACCAACTTTGGGAGTTGGTGGATCCTCCACTGGGGTGTAAGCCGATTGGGACAAAATAGGTGTGGAAAAATAAGGAGGGAGAGAAAAGAGAAGTGGTGAGAAACAAGTTAAGGCTTGTTGCTCAGGGGTATTCACAGAAAGAGGGGATTGACTACGAGGAGACCTTTTCTCCCGTAGCTCGTTTGGAGGCAATTAGGATCCTTCTAGCCTTTTCTGTGGCTAAAGGGTTCAAATTGTACCAAATGGACGTGAAGAGTGCTTTCCTGAACGGTGTTTTGGAGGAAGTAGTGTATGTGAGGCAACCACCGGGGTTTGAGAGTGAGAAGTACCCCCACCGGGTATACAGGTTGAGGAAGGCGCTATATGGCTTGAAGCAGGCGCCTAGAGCTTGGTACGATAGGTTGAGGTGGTTCCTGTTTGAGAAAGGGTTTTGTGCGTAAGGTTCCAGCATGGGGAGGTAAGAGATCCCATAGCCGAGGTGCTGGTCTGGAGAGGGCGGTCAGACCGGCCTGGCTGGGCGGTCAGACCGGCCCTGCCCAAGGGGGCGGTCAAACCGGCCTGGCTAGGCGGTCAGACCGGCCCTCCCCAGTTTTCTGGGCAGTTTGGTTTTCGAGGTCGTGATGCTAGTGGGTTCAGTCCCTTTGGTCATGGTACAGATGGTAGGCGCTTTGAGTCTGGTGGTGTTGTGTTTGCTGGACGTTCTCCACCTCGTGACCAAACGAGTTTGGGAGGGGTCGCAGCATTGAGTCTCAGAGGAGCTACGGACCACGCTTTCCCTTTCGTGGTGCTCGTACTCCTCCAGCGAGACAGGAGTGGTTTTCCCATGGTGGTTCCAGGTTTGATAGGTTTGACAGGATGGATCGCAGTTTTGATAGGCGCGGTAGGATGGATGTTGCTAACCCCACTTTTGAGGAGATGGCTCGGCACTTGTTTGACACTTTTGGTACTAACCCCAGTGTTGAGTCATTTGCTCGCTCTCGCTCTTGGTTTTGAGTTGCAGGTGGGAGGCTCAGAGAACATTTGGTTGATATCAGGGGTGGTTTTCTGGCCTTATTCCCCGGTGGTGTCAAGGAGGTACATCACTTTCGGGGATGGTAGACAAGGACGAGTGACTTCTAAAGGAATGATCAAGGTAAGTAAATTTGTGACCTTCAAGTGTGTGGCATTGGTTAAGCCACTCGGTCTTTTGCTCTTTGCCCTATCTCATGTGTGTGGTGTGAGCTTCGTATGCTCTTTGGACCTAATGCATGAGTTTAGGGGGAGCCTGTGTGCTTAGTGTGCTCTTTGCTCTATAATGTGTGCTTAGGGTGAGCTTTGTATGCTCTTTGGCCCTAGTGCATATGTATAGCTGGAGCTTGTGAGTTTTGTGTTCTTTTGCTCTTTTGCCGGTGGCGTCGTGCCCTTTTACCTCCCCTCGAGGAGCCGGTTGGTGGTGAGCTTTGTGTGTGTGGTTGGTTTCCTGAGTTGGTGGTGAAGCTCCTTTGTAGCATATGTATAGCTTTCCTTTGTGCATTTCTTGCATTTTGCATTGCATGTGTAACATGATGTATAGGCATCTTTGTATTTTAGGTTGCATGCATTTTGTATCATATGCATTGTTGTAGGAAAAGCTTTTTCTATATACATTGTTCACCATGGTATGATATATATATGTCCTTGTGAGCTAGTTTGGTAAGCTATGGTTAGTTTGGCTTAGCTCTTGATGATCTTGTTTTATATCCATGGTTGATAGCTATGTTTTTGAAAAATGTCACATATATGCTCTCTTGTGAGTAAATGCCTTTATATGATCATGACATGTTTTAGTGGCTTTTCTATGCTTAATTTGTGCTTGGATAGCTTATTTTGAGTATATGGGGCCAAAGGCTCATTTGCCATCATGAATGTTTAGCTCCCATGCTTTATCTTGTGGAGGGGCATAAGTTCCTTTTTGTCACAAAGACATTTCATGTACCAATTATGAATCTGAAAATGAAATGTAAATTGTTTGGAAAATGTGCTCTCATGTCATATGTGCTTAATTTACTTGCTTTTGGGTGCTAAACCAGTGCATGTTGCTTACCAATGAGAAGTCACATACATAGAAGTAAGCACATGGCTCGGTAAGCTTTGACATGACATGAGATGCTTGTGGGTGTTTATGATGGTCTTATGCTTAGAATGGTTGTCCTAGCATGAAGTTTGTGTGGCTTTGTCATTTTGACATGTTTTGCTCATGTTTAGGACTTTGCTCATGAGAGGAAATTTTTCGCAAAAATGCTCAATTCTATCTTAGCTTTGCCCAATGGTTGTGAAACTTGGTGATCTTGTAGTTTATGTCCATACGAAGCTATAGAGTATCTAACTTGCTCATTTGGATGTGTGTAGCATGCTATGTTGACTTTTGTCAAATTTGAGAAGCTCTAGGTTGCATTTTTCCATAATTTGCCTTGATTCATGCATTGTCAACAAGGGGGAGAAAGAAAGGGTGAGAAAAGTTGCATATCTGTTTCAGAACATGGTTCAGTTGTCGATGGAGAGCTTATGCATTTTTTGTTGCATTTTCTGCTCTGGCTGGTGGAAATCTGGTGGGACCGGTTTCAGCAAACCGGTGGCACTAGTTTTGTCAATCCGGTGGCACCGAGTTGCTGAAACTGGTGGCACCGGGTTGCGTAGTAAGTTCAGCTTTGCATGCATTCGTCCAGCGGGAGTTGCTTTGATTCAGGGGGAGCTTGCATGTGTGCAGGGGGAGCTCTTTGTGGTTTTCGAGCTTTGCTTTGGTGGTCTTTGCTCTTTGCTTGAGCTTGTTTTTGACTCGGTTGTGTCGAGCCATTGCCCTTGCCTAAGGGGACCGAGTCTTTCCTATTTCAAGTGATCATGCTCTTTGCCTTTGTTTGGCCTTCGATCGCTTGCTTGAGTTTCTTGTTTAGTCGTTTCTTTTGTTTTCCTTTTCTCTTTGGTTACCAAATGTGTGTGTGGTCAATGCACTCATCAAGGGGGAGATTGAGAGCCTGTGTGGTTCGAGGACCGGTGGATGGTCGCTTCCTGGTGTGATGAGTGATTGACAACATTGTGTGGACTGACTCTTGGCTAAGTATTGCAGGTGCAGGTTGCGGCTTGACTAGTGTTGGTGCAGGTGAAGAGCAAGCACAAAAGGTCGTTGCCGGGTAGGCCTCCAGGTGTGGAGAAGACAAGTAGGCTTGGCTAGAGGGACCCGGTGGCCAGCGGGGTCAAGTGCGGGCCGCATGGTGGCAAGAACGGCAAGATGAAGTCATGGGCGGTTTCTTGGTTGAGCCTCAAAACCAAGGTCGAGCCGGGACTATGTGAGAGTCGAGTCATGAGTGGTGATTGGCGGAGGCTACACCGAGTTCGCGGGGTTTCCAGTGGTTCACCAGAAAACCGCTGGGTTCCTTGGTTGATCCACAAAGCCAAGACCGAAGACGGAGGTTCAGCAGCATCAGGCCGGTCTGACCGGTGAGGAGCACTGGTCTGACCGGTGTGCGACGACGGCTTCCGGAGTCTTCAAAGCGGAGGACACGCGTCGGGATCGCAAGGCTTGCGTCGAGGCTAAGCAAGTTTGCGGTCGTCGGGCATCCATCCGATGGTGCTACGACGAAGTTTCCCAAAAGGCCCTTCAGGGGTGTGTATCTTAGTTTAATGTAATAGGGGTAGTTTCGTCTTTCGGCTAGCCTCCATATAACCCAAGTCGTGAGAGGATGGCAGCCATCTCTTGGAACCCTAGCTCATTTTGTTTTGCTATTTTCCTCTTCCTTTTTCCTTTGGAATTTCTAGGACTATTTTGAGAGCTTCATGGTGAGATCTTGTGAGAGGGAAGGATGATCAGGCGGCAAGCTAGACCTTGTATGAACCTCTTTGGTATGTATAGATGATTCGGTGTGGTTCCTCAAGGCTTGGATGTGTCTTTCCCGTTTCTCCTTTTTGGTGATTTTCGGAGCCCTTTCTTGGTGATTTTCTTGTGGCGGATTCGAGGCCTTTCTCTTTGGGATTTGGTGGGGGTGTATGCTTGAACCCTTCGTGGATCTTTTCCCTTTGATTCCCCTCCCAAATCCTTGAGCAAAGGGGCTCAATTTTGGGGTTTTCTCCTCTCTAGGGTTAGAGGCGTTCTTGGTGGGATTTCTCCGATTCCTCTCGATTTAGCAAGTTTTGGTGGACCAAATCTTGGCTATGGAGTGCCATGCGGTGTTCCTACTATCCCCAAAGTCTTGTGCGAATCCGTGGAGCGATTCGGGAGATCGGGAGTTGGATTTGGGGGTGTTGACCCGCGGGCGCTGTTCATCCCGAGAGCTCAGGTCATACCGGTCTGACCGGTGCCTCTCACCGGTCTGACCGGTGCAGACTTTTGGTTGAGTTTTGCTCGGGTGAATGTCTTGGTGAGTTCCCTGTTGTCTCGTGTTGCTGCTGTTTCGAGTTTGGTTCAGTTTGGAGCTCGGGTGATCAGGTTGGCAGATTTGGGATTTCCAAGCTCAGACCGGTCTGACCGGTGAGCTGCACCAGCCTGACCGGTGCAGGGGCTTTTCTGTGGGAATTGCCAAGTCATGCTCGGGTGACCTGGCTCAAGGTCCAGGGTGACCCGGTGTGTCTCTGGAGGGTGTCGGGTGCTCCGGCGGCTTAGTCCGGAAGATCCGACAGGGACCGGTCTGACCGGTGCAGGTGATCGGTCTGACCGGTGCTGATCAGTAGCTGCTCGAGTTGGTTTTTCCTCTACGTTCTCGGGTTAGCTTCGGTGGTTGTTGGTTCCTAGGACCAGTAGCACACCAGTGGCTGTGTGGTCTTGGCCAACTTCGGTAGTTGAGTCGGAGACGTGCTTTGGAATCCGTGTTCCTCTTGTTGGAGTTTCCATCTCCTTCGAGAAGAATTTTTTATCGGCTCCCATTCACTCCGCCCCTCTCTGGTCGCCAGTTTCGGTCCTTCACCTTGGATGGGGCGCCCACAACTTGAGCCTAAGGCCTAACAAACTGGCGACACAGCACCTTGGCAGATTCTGGATGTCAACTTGTTTCGACGAGTCTTGTTGACTCAGGACGAATTTTGGCATGAGATTGTTGTTCCAACCATATAAAGAACGTCCAAAACCGACTTCGTATGCGATTTGGGCATCCTTTTTAGTACGCGCTGCTCCTGGAATCCGAACTGGGCTCGAACTTGAATTGCTTTGGACCTCCACCTTGGGGACTCGAACCGTATTAGCCTCGCGCCTCCTCTTCGACTTGGACACCCTTGTTGTACTTCTTCTACTCCATTCCATGCACCAATCATGGTCGTATGCATGGGTGTCATGTCCTCATCACATGAGGAGTTTGAGAACTTTGAGAGAAACGAAGTTTGGGAGTTAGTGGAGCCTCCACTAGGTTGTAAGCCGATTGGGACAAAATGGGTGTGGAAAAACAAAGAGGGAGAAAATGGCGAGATTGTGAGAAACAAATCGAGGTTGGTTGCTCAGGGGTACACACAAAAAGAGGGGATAGACTATGAGGAGACATTTGCTCCTGTAGCCCGTTTGGAGGCGATTAGGATGCTTCTAGCCTTTTCAGTGGCTAAAGGGTTCAAATTGTACCAAATGGATATGAAGAGTGCGTTCCTGAATGGTGTGTTGGAGGAAGAAGTGTATGTGAGGCAACCACTGGGGTTTGAGAGTGAGAAGTACCCCCATAGGGTGTACAATCTGAGGAAGGCGCTGTATGGGTTGAAGCAGGCGCCTAGAGCTTGGTATGGTAGGTTAAGGGGGTTTCTATTTGAGAGAGACTTTGAGATGGGGAAGGTAGATCAGACCTTGTTTCTCCTCGGGCAGGGCAATGACATTCTAATTGTTTAGGTGTACGTGGATGATATTGTCTTTGGTGGCTTGTCTAACTCTTTGGTTGTAAGGTTTGCAGAACACTTGAGCAGGGAATTCGAGATGAGCATGATGGGTGAGTTGCAGTTCTTCCTCGACCTCCAGATCAAGCAGTCGAAGGAAGGAACATTTGTGCACCAAGCTAAGTACACCAAGGACATTGTGAGGAAGTTCAAGATGGTGGACTCCAAGGCCATGATAACGCCGATGAGTACAACTACAACATTGGATGTGAATGAGGAAGGTGAACACGTGGACCAGAAGGAGTACCGGAGCATGATCGGCTCCCTCTTGTACCTGACGGCGACGAGGCCCGACATCCAATTCTCAGTATGTCTGTGCGCTCGTTTTCAAGCATCTCGAAGGACTTCGCATCGGCAAGCAGTCAAGCGCATCTTCAGGTATTTGCGATACACTCCTGACTTTGGCCTTTGGTACTCCATGTCTTCGTTAAAGCTTCATGGTTTTTCAGACATTGATTTTGCCGGGTGTCGGTTGGATAGGAATTCCACTTCTAGGACTTGCCAGTTCTTGGGTTCTTCTTTGGTGTGTTGGTCTTCCCGCAAACAATCAAGTGTTGCTCAATCTTTCCTTTTGTGCATTTTTGCATTTTGCATTGCATATGTATCATGATGTATAGGCATTTTTGTATCTTAGATTTGCATGGATTTTGTATCATATGCATTTTGTATGAAAAGCTTCTCTCATATACATTGTTCACCATGATGTGCTATATATGATCTTGTGAGCTAGTTTGGTATGATATGGTTTAAGTTGGCCTAGCTCTTCATGTTCATGTTTTATATCCATAGTTGATGGTTATGTTTTTGAAAAATGCTAGTTGTATGTCCCTGTTGACTGCTATTAAGTGCTTACTTTAGCCGTCAATATACTCATAAATAAAGGATCAAAAGACATTTCTTACACGCATTTAGTTAAGAATCATGTAGTTCCACTTGTTCTTGGAGCTTTTGTGATTGCAGGTAAAATAATCATAAAAAAAGTGACAACTCACTTTCTATGGTCCATGCCACGTCACCTCATCCAAGGAGGGGCTGCCACCTAGGATCCCATGCATGCAAGCCATGTAACCAATCCAAGGGAAGCAACCTTGACGAATCAAAGGGTGACACGTGGACATCACATTGATTGAAGGGCCCATGGGCAGGCAAACCGCCTCAAACTCGGGTGGACACCGGGAACCGACCTTAGGACCCACAGGACAGCCACCACGCGAAAGCACAGGCCGAGGTGGGCCCACAAGGGGTCGGCCGACCACACAGGTCGGCAGAACCGACCTTGTGTCGGCTCATCCTGGCCTTCCATGTGGTGTTGAAGGACCGATTAGGCGACCAGAGAGAGGGGAGTGAGTGGGAGCCGATAAAAATTCTTCCCGGAGGAAGAACTCGGCCTATGCCCCAACTTCAGAACCTAGGATTCCCACACGAGCTTGCCAAGGTTGCGTAGTCACAACGGACCTACCAACCCTAGGAACAAGCCTCAAACAAACTCCAAGTGAAAACGCAACTCAAGAAGAAAAGACTTAGCAGCTCTGCGAGGCTTCGGGCGGACTGTCCGTAAGGACCGGGCGGACCGTCCGCGAGGCCTAGGCGGACTGTCCGCGGGTCTGCGGCGGACCGTCCGAAAATAGCCCCCGAACCTCCAGTACTGCACCCCGAAAAACAGACAGTCCGTGCCCTACCTGCGGACCGTCCGCGCGGAAGCGACTGTGCGCGCTCTCCTCGCGGACCGTCCGGCAAACTCCGAGCAACCAAAAGCACCGGACAAAACGGATCGAAACACGAGCACACAAGAACACACGAAGAACACAACGAACACCAGATCTGCCGGCTCCTCGCGGACCGTCCGCGTGCCCCGGGCGGACTGTCTGCCAGGCACGGGAACAGCAGCCCGAACTCAAAAACGCGAACACGACTTCACCTATTCGTCCATGGATCTCCCAAACGGCTTGAGCTCTTGAGGAAAGATTTGGGGGAGATGTGAAGCGTCCCTAGGAGATGCTATACCCCAAAACTTGAGACCTCAAACGAACTAAATCGCCGAGAATCGAATCACAACCGAGCTCTACCAAAAAGCAAGGGTTCCAACAGAAATCCTTCAATCGGAGGCCAAATCCGGAGATTGGGGGGTCAAGATCAGGCACAAAGATGCACAAGACATCTATCCATGATCCCCACCAACAAATACGAACCCAAACACCTCAGAATCGAAGGAACAAGGCGCGCACGAAAATCCAACGAAAATAGCTCGAAAAAGACACGAAAATCACACGAGCTACAAGAAGGAAATCAACGCAACCATGAATGCTTCCATACACTCAGAGATCAGATTCTCTACAAAACCATGAAGACAATCTAAACCTATGGAGCAGGGAAATGAGAAGCAGTCCGGAAGGATGGTTTGCCCAGAAACCCTAGAGCTATATATATGAGTCCCTCTGGGTTGGGCAAATGACCAAGCTACCCCTAGCATTTAAACTTAAGATACAATCCCCTCAGGGGTAATATGGTCAAGTAGCACTCCTCTTCATCAGACGGCCACGCCTTAGCCGCAGTCCGCGTCTTCCCGACGCAAGCCCTGCGATCCCGACGTGTGTCCTCTAGCATCGTAGCTTCTCGGCGCGCCCGGATCCTGTCTCCGCCCGCCGAGCCTCCGGTATTGGTTTTATGACTCAACCAAGTAACCCGACGGTTTTGTGGTGAACCGCCGCAAACCTCGCGTGTAGACTCCGGTTGTGAGCCGCTACCCTGCACCGGCTCCGGTCGACGCGTTCGTCTTGCTTTTCTTGCCACCGTGCGGCCCGCACTTGACCCTGTTCGGCCACCGGGTCCATCGAGCCGAGCCTACTTGTCTCTCCACTCATCGGAGGCCCCACAAGGCTAAGACCTTTCGCGCCCGCTCTTCACCTGCACCAACACGAGTCAAGCCGCAACCTGCACCTGCAATACTCGGCCAAGAGTCAGTCCACACCATGTTGTCAATCACTCATCACACCAGGGAGCGACCATCCACCGGTCCTCGGACGCTCCGGTCCTCAATCTCCCCCTTGATGAGTGCATTGACAACACAAACATAGTAACCAATTCAGAGAAACGAGAAAAAGAAAAGAAACAAAAGAAAAACTCAAACAAGTGATCAAAAGCCAAACAAAATCCAAAACGAGATCACTTGAGAGAGAAAAATCTCGGTCCCCTAAGACAAGAGCAACGGCTCGACACAACCGAGGCTCCAAAATTGCCGACTCCTCAAGGTGAGGCAAAAGGGCTCGACACCATCGGCAAAAGAGCACAACTAAAATCAGGCGCAAGGAGCTCTAAGGCACATGAATGCAAGCTCCCCCTGAACAAATGCATTTCTCCCAATTTTTCTCCCACTTGATGCAAAACTCCCCCTGGATGCAACTTTCTCCCCAAAGCAAGAATTGGGTACTATTCCTCCCCCTTGTTGGTAATGCATGAATCAAGTCTACAAATGCAAGCATGTGCTTCTCAAATAGACAAAGAGCACGACAACATGCTAAAATGAGACATAGACAAGCAAGATGGCCACAAATTTAGTACAAGCATCGCCTACACGATAGTTAGGGACCTCATGATCAAAATAAAGCATTTTTCACAAAAATTTCCCTCTCATGAGCATAGGACCTAAACATGATCAAAATGAGCACACACAACATATAACTCACAAACTTCATGCAAGGTCACAAATTCTCATCACAAGATCATCACAAACACCTACGAGCTATCTCATGTCATGTCAAAGCCACCGAGCCATGTATCCACTTCTAAATGTGAGACTTCTCAATGGTGGACATCATGCAACGGTTTAGCACCCAAGATAAGGAATTTAAAGCAAATTTGACATGGAAGCATATTTTTCAAGCACAAGCATTTCATATACCAAATTCAAGATTTACAAATTAAGCATGGTACATGAAGTGCCTTTGCGGCAAAAAGAAGTTTAGGCTTCTCCACAAGGTAGCATGTAGGCTAAACATTCATGATGATAGATGGGTCTTTGACCCCAAATGAGAAGAACATGATTCCAAGCACAAATTAAGCAAGGTATAGTCATAAGTGCACAAATTTAACATGAAAGGCATTCAACTCATAAGAGAGGATCATATATAGCATTTTTACAAAAGAAAGCCATTCACAAGCATATATATCCAAAAACTATCAAGAGCATCGCTATCCATCCTATGAGCATCACTAGCAAAATCATATCTCATATCCAGCATATCATGGTGATCTAAGTATATAGGAGAAGCACATCTCATATGATACATATGCAGTCTATGATACAAAGATGCAAGCATGATATCATACATAAATGAAAATGCAATATGAGTATGTACATCAAACCCCCCAACCAAAGCTCAAAAAGGAAAAACCACTCCAAGCTCCCCTCGTAAACGGGCAAATGTAGCTTGGTCCAAAGGCTTGGTTAGGATATCGGCAAGCTGCTTTTCGGTTGGCACATGGATGAGGTCTATGTTTCCCTTCTCAACATTGTCTCTCAGGAAATGGTACCTCACCTCTATATGTTTGGTTCTGGAGTGGAGCACGGGGTTTTTGGCAACACTAATGGCACTCGTGCTATCACACATTAGAGGTACATGGGAACACTCCTCACCAAAGTCACTCAGCGTGTATGTGATCCAAAGCAGCTGTGAGCAACAACTAGCGGCAGCAACATACTCGGCTTCTGTGGTAGACTGAGCAACACTAGATTGTTTGCGAGAAGACCAAGAAACAAGCGAAGATCCCAAAAACTGGCACGTCCCCGAAGTCGACTTCCTATCGACTCGACACCCCGCAAAGTCGGCATCCGAAAACCCAAGAAGCGAAAGAGAAGAGGACGCCGAGTACCAAAGACCGAGCTCAGGAGTGTATCGAAGATACCTGAAGATCCGCTTCACGACCTGCCGATGTGAAGTCCTCGGCGACGCCTGAAAACGAGCGCACAGACACACAGAAAACTGAATGTCCGGCCTCGTCGCCGTCAAGTACAAGAGGGAGCCGATCATGCTCCGGTACTCCTTCTGGTCCACGGGCTCTCCGTCCTCGTCCGCATCCAACGCTGTAGTCGTACTCATCGATGTCGACAGGGGCTTCGAGTCATCCGTCTTGAACTTCTTGAGGATGTCCTTCGTGTACTTGGCTTGATGCACAAAGGTTCCCTCCTTCGCCTGCTTGATCTGTAGCCTGAGAAAGAACTGCAATTCTCCCATCATAGACATCTCGAATTCTTTGCTCATGTCCTCTGCAAACCTCGCAACCAAAGAGTGAGACGAGCCGCCAAAGACAATATCATCCACGTACACCTGAACAATTAGGATATCATCACCCTGCCTGAGCAGAAAAAGAGTCTTATCAACCTTGCCCATCTCAAACCCCTTGCTGAACAAGAACCCCCTCAAACGGCCATACCAAGCACGGGGAGCTTGTTTCAGCCTATACAACGTCTTCCTCAACCTATACACCCGGTGAGGAAACTCAGCACTCTCAAAGCCCGGTGGTTACTTCACATAAACCTCTTCTTCTAAAACCCATTCAAGAAGGCACTCTTCACATCCATTTGGTACAATTTGAACCCTTTAGCCACGAAAAAGGCTAGAAGGATCCTAATCTTCTCATAGTCTATCCCCTCCTTCTGACCATACCCCTGAGCAACCAACCTTGATTTGTTTCTCACCACCTCACCATTCTCACCCTCTTTGTTCTTCTACACCCATTTTGTCCCGATAGGTTTGCAATGTGGTGGTGGCTCTACCAACTCCCAAACTTGGTTTCTCTCAAAGTTCTCTAACTCCTCATGCATTGCGTTCACCCAATTAGGATCAAAGAGGGCATGTCCAATGTCTTTCAGCTCAAAGGTAGCAACAAAAGCCGAATGAGCAAAGTGAGAAACATTCCTGGACCTTGACCGTGTCGTACATTCATTGATGTCGCCGATGATTCTTGAGGAAGGATGATCAACTTGAACGCGCCTCGGTGCCTCTCGCCTGGAGACAACCTCCCCCTCAGCTGCAGCTTCCACTTGATCTTGTTGGATCGTAGTCGGTGTAGGGGTTGGACCATCCTGCACCGTAGTCGTCGCAGTGGAAGTAGAGGGTACATGCTTGGCTGGAGCTTCATCATCACCATCATCCTCTCCAGCATCATCTTCCTCATCCTCAAAGATCTTCTTGCCAATCTTATCGTCACCTGCACACTCAAAAACAGACAAACTGCATGGTTGGGTCTCGTCGAAGGTAACCTCGCAAGTTTCCATGACTAGGCTAATATCAAGGTTGAGCACATGGAATGCTCGAGAATGGCTAGGATAACCCAAAAAGATCCCATCGGAAGACCTCGACTCAAACTTATCAAGCCTACCCTTCTTGAGAATAAAGCACCGACAACCAAAAGCCCTAAAATGGCTCACTCTAGGTGCTCACCCGTGCATGAGCTCATAGCACGTCTTGTTCAAGAAGGCCCTAAGAAAAATCCGGTTCCCAACATGGCACGCGGTATTCACCGCCTCAGCCCAATATCTCCTCGGAGTCCTATGCTCATCGAGCATTGTCCGAGCCATCTCGAAAAGGGAACGATTTTTCCTCTCAACCACACCATTCTGACAAGCCACATAGGGAGAAGAGAATTGATGTTCGAGTCCCAAATCACGACAAAAGGTTTCGAAATGAGTGTTTTTGAATTCAGAGCCATTGTCGCTACGGATAGCTCGAATGGCATCTCCATTCCTCTCATTCTTCAATCTCAAGATTAGATCCCTCACAAAATCAAACGTCTCCCCCTTGTCAGCCAGAAAGAAGACCCAAGCATAGCGAGAATAGTCGTCCACTATCACCAGGACATACCATTTCCCACCTGTCGAGCACACACGAGCTGGACCAACCAAGTCCATATGGAACAGCTCGCATGGCCTCTCTGTCAAAACGGATGTCAGAGGCGGGTGAGAGGCGGCGGCCATCTTACCGTGCCTACACGAAGCACATACCAAGTCCTTTCGGTACTTCAACTTAGGCAATCCTCGGACCAAACCTAGCCCACTCAAGCGTGGCAACAAGTCAAAACTCAAGTGACCTAGTCTCCTATGCCATTTCCAAAGCTCCGCCGAAAGACCAGCAACCAAACAACGAGAAGAGCCGACACACTAAGAAAAATCGGCTCTGAAAATCTGACCCTCGGGGATGATCGTACACACAAGATCACCTCGAGAATCCAAAACACGCGAACCGCCCGTTTTGAAACAGACCTCAAAACCCTTATCAAGAACTGGGAAACCGAAAGAAGATTGTACCCCAAAGACTTGACAAGAGAAACATGCCTAAGACTCACAGACTCGCTCACCTTCACCGTGCCCACTGAAAGCACTCTACCTTTCCCATTGTCCCCAAAAGTGATGTACTCTTTGGTCATCACCGGGGTGAGGCTGGAGAACCACCTTCGATCTTCGGTCATGTGTCGAGAGCAACCGGAGTCGATCAATGAAAAGCCCTCCAAGCCTCCCACCTGAAAATAAAAAATGAGAGCAAGAGTGAGCAAACGACTCAGCACTGGGGTTAGTACAAAATGAATCAAACCAGTGCCGTGCCATTTGCTCAAAAGTGGGGTTAGCAAAATCCATCCTATCTCCCCTAGGTGGAACACCCACACATCCCCTTGGAGGACTACGCGTACCACGAGGTTGAGATCGTGGCCCGTAGCTCCTCTGGGACTTAAAACTGCGATCGTTCCCCCCGTACTCGTATTGGCCACGAGCGAAGGAACATCCAGCAAACTCACCACGCCCAAACCCAACACGCCTACCACCCTCTCTATGTGGTGGCTCACCTCGAGGCACAAACTCACGCCTCTCTCGAGGGTAAATGGTACGCACCACACCCTCGCCCCTTGGCACCATCCTAGACTCAGGCACACCACGAGAAGGGCGGTACCTGTCCTTGTTTGCCATCTCCCTAGCAAACCTTTCCTCACGCTTCCTACTGAAGCAAAACTCCGCTAGGTGCCCATCCCTCCCACAAGCTCACAATGGAAGGGTTTTGGCTTTGGCTTTGGTTTTGGGCTCTCTTTGGGCTCTGGCTTCTCCTCACTCAGTTTCTCTCCCTTCTTCCCAAAGAACTCATTCCCCAAGTCACTCTTGAACTTGATGGGTTTCTGGATGTTGTCTCTGTGTGGAGGAAACACGGGTGGAGCTGGGGTTGTGTCTAGTCGGTTCCTAAGTGGGTTTGGCTTAGGAGCATAGGCATTTTTGTGGTAGATTTTTGGTGGTTCTGGGATATCACCGATCTTCCCCTCACTCTCACCACTTCCCTCACCAACCTTATCCATCCCAAGCGCTTGTATGCCTCAATCATCATCCTGAGCTGAGGCTCATGACCAGACAACCAACCCATCATCTTCCTCAACTCATCATTCTCATCCTGCAAACGATCAACATAGTGTGCAAGCTCCAAATTCTTCATAGCATTTACTTCACAAGTCGAGCATGATGTAGGAATAGGATCTTTCAAAGCAGCTTCTAGAGATCTAGCATAAGCAACTGATTCATCTAGTTTCTCATGCAAAACAGGACAAGAAGAGCAAGCACCAAGCAAAGAGGGCCTAGATTTCATCTCATCTAGCTCAACCCTAAGCACTTCTAGTTCCTCGACCTTGGAGGCATACTTTTCCTTAAGCACAGTCAAATCACCAAGAAAAGTGGAACAATCAGTGCACTCAGGTTCATCGGTCACAATAGGAGCAGACTTAAGAGAATCTATTTGAGCCCTAGCGTCAACAAGCAAAGACTCAAGCTCAACTACCTTCTCCTTAGCCTCTCCAAGCAAAGACCTATACTCCCTCTTCTCCTTGTTGGTCTTTCCAAGCACATTATCACGGTTGTCAAGCAAGTCATTCAACCTAGCATTCTCTGCTACCAAGAAGGATGGATCATTGTTTACCTCATCCTCGGAGTCGGAGTCCGAGTTGTCCTTGTTGCTCTTCTTGCTTGCAGAGCTATGTGCCATGCCGCAAAAGCCTTGGGCGGCGAAGCACAGGCCATTGATGTTCTTGCTTGACCACTTGCCCTTGTGCCGGTTCTCATCTTCATCACTTGAGCTCGATGAATAATAGCAAGAGCTCGAGTCGATGTCGCTCGCTCCGGCAACCATCGTTCGCTCCTTCTTCTTGTGACCACCACTCCTCCTCGGCCTCCGCTTGGACTTGTTCTTCCCCTTGTGGTCATCCCTCGAGCAGTACTTGTGGTCGGTCCTCAGACGGTGCTTGTGCTCAGGCTTGACCTCCATGGCTTCCGGGCACTCAGCGATAAAGTGCTCGTGCTTCCCGCACCGGTAGCACATGCCCGAGCTCCTCCGAGCATTCTTCCGGTTCGTGTACATGCGCTCGAACCACCTGCTCAGCAACGCGAGATCCTCCTCACCTAGCACGTCAAACTCCTCATCTGGCATGGACACAAGACAACACAAAGAGAACTGTCTCGAAGACATGTTAGTGTTAGTCCTTGGTCCAGAAACGAGAGCCAGACTATGAGGGTCAGTCGGGTTCTCGATCCTTGCTCACACCCCACGGTCCACCTCGGACGACTTGAGCTTGGAGAACAGCTCGTCCACCATGAGGGTCTCATACTCCTCCGACTTAAGAATGGCCTCGACCTTCTCACTCCACACGGTACGATCCAGAGAATGCAAGAGCTTCACAGCCCTGTCATGATCATCGTATGGGAGCACGGCCATATTAGCTCTCATGTTGTTCACAATCACCGAGAACCGCTGGAACATGCTATCAATGGACTCACCGGGGAGATGAGTGAAGTTCTCATACTCTCTCCGGTAGCCTGAACCAGAGCATTTCCAGCATGAGCATTCTTCAACTGCTCCCAAATCCTACAAACCAAGACCTCTGTCTGAACCCGATTGAATTCGGATTGACACAGAGCACGAAACAAGTAGTCGACCGCCTTGTTGTTGGCGTCGAACATATCCCTCGATCCTAGAGCTAGGAAGTTCATCGGATGAACATAAGCTGTGTTCACCGTGGCATCCCAAAGGATCTGACCCTTGCCGTGGAGGAAAGCAGCCATCTGCCTCTGCCACATCTGATAGTTCTTACCATCAAAGTGTGGAGGACCCGAACCCCGTTCCTGGTGCGCCATCTTTGGATCTTAGACTGGTTAGAATCACGAAGATTCGTAATCGGCTCTGATACCAATTGAAGGACCGATTAGGCGACCAGAGATGGGGGGAGTGAATGGGAGCCGATAAAAATTCTTCCCGGAGGAAGAACTCGGCCTATGCCCCAACTTCACAACTTAGGATTCCCACACAAGCTTGCCAAGGTCGCGTAGTCAGAACGGACATACCAAACCTAGGAACAAGCCTCAAACAAAACCCAAGCGAAAACGCAACTCAAGAAGCAAAAGACTTAGCAGCTCTGCGAGGCTTCGGGCGGACTGTCCGTAAGGACCGGGCGGACCGTCCACGAGGCCTAGGCGGACTGTCCGCGGGTCTGCGGTGGACGGTCCGAAAATAACCCCCGAACCTCTAGTACTGCACCACGAAAAACGGAAAGTCTGTGCCCTACTTGCGGACCGTCCGCGCAGCGACTATCCGCACTCTCCTCGCGGACCGTCCGGCAAACTCCGAGCAACCAAAAGCACCGGACAAAACGGATCGAAACACGAGCACGCAAGAACACACAAAGAACACGACGAACACCAGATCTGCCGGCTCCTCGCGGACCGTCCGCGTGCCCCGGGTGGACTGTCCGCCAGGCACGGGAACAGCAGCCCGAACTCGAAAACGCGAACACGACTTCACCTATCCGTCCATGGATCTCCCAAACGGCTTGAGCTCTTGAGGAAAGATTTGGGGGAGATGTGAAGCGTCCCTAGGAGATGCTATACCCCAAAACTTGAGACCTCAAACGAACTAAATCATCAGGAATCGAATCGCAACCGAGCTCTACCAAAAAGCTAGGGTTCCAATCGAAATCCTTCAATTGGAGGCCAAATCCGGAGATTGGGGAGGTCAAGATCAAGCACAAAGATGCACAAGACATCTATCCATGATCCCCACCAACAAATCCGAACCCAATCACCTCAGAATCGAAGGAACAAGGCGCACACGAAAATCCAACGAAAATAGCTCGAAAAAGACACGAAAATCACACGAGCTACAAGAAGGAAATCAACGCAACCATGAGTGCTTCCATACACTCGGAGATCAAATTCTCTACAAAACCATGAAGACAATCTAAACCTATGGAGCAGGAAAATGAGAAGCAGTCCGGAAGGATGGTTTGCCCATAAACGCTAGAGCTATATATATGAGTCCCTCTAGGTTGGGCAAATGACCAAGCTACCCCTAGCACTTAAACTTAAGATACAATCCCCTCAGGGGCAATATGGTCAAGTAGCACTCCTCTTCATTAGACGGCCACGCCTTTTGCCGCAGTTCGCGTCTTCCCGACGCAAGCCCTGCGATCCCGACGCGTGTCCTCTGAAATCGAAGCTTCTCGGCGCGCCCGGATCACATCTCCGCCCGCCGAGCCTCTGGTCTTGGTTTTGTGGCTCAACCAAGTAACCCGATGGTTTTGTGGTGAACCGCCGCAAACCCCGCGTGCAGACTTCGGTCGTGAGCCGCTACCCTGCACCGGCTCCGGTCGACGACTTCGTCTTGCTTTTCTTGCCACCGTGCGGCCCGCACTTGACCCCGTTCGGCCACCAGGTCCATCGAGCCGAGCCTACTTGTCTCTCCACTCCTCGGAGGCCCCGCAAGGCTAAGACCTTTCGTGCCCGCTCTTCACCTGCACCAACACTAGTCAAGCCGCAACCTGCACCTGCAATACTCGGCCAAGAGTTAGTCCACACCACGTTGTCAATCACTCATCACACCAGGGAGTGAACATCCACCGGTCCTCGGACGTTCCAGTCCTCAGGTGTCTCTTGGTTGGCTCCTGGTCGACTCCCGCTCACGCCATTCTCCCGAAGTTGTCCGAGGCCTATAAATAGAAGGGAGGGGACTCATTTCTTACCCAACTCACTTTCCAACTCCTCTCTCACTTTTGGTTTTCAAGGTTAGGAGGTAGGCTAGAGTAGCTCTAATTCAGGATCCAAGTCTACTTTGGGGGTCTAGGTATGAGTTCTCTTGTATCTTTATTTTATTGTATGAATTTGATCTACTTCAGTTATTCAGCTATTTCATATAAAGTAGTGTTAGCATATATGGTTGATTCATTCATGTGTTCTTCGTTTGTTCATCATTTAGAGGCTCCTGTTCTTGATGAACAAGGCCTTTCAATCCACTTGACAGATGATTTACTCATGTCTTCGTTGTCTGTTCATAAGTTAGAGGCTTGTGTTCTTCACGAACACGACCATTTGATCCTGTTGAATATACATAGTAGAACACGAATCCATTTGTATGACTAGCCTAGTTTGATCTAGTTAGATCACGTGTTTGTGTTGTATGAAGTTCGAGTTCAAGCTATGGTACTTGGTGTAAGTGGCCAGTTATCTGGTGCCACTGACCTGGGTCACAATAGCCCGTGCCAGTCAGTGTCTAGTTAACAACGCAAGCATGGTGCTTGGGTTGAGTAGCTTCATTGCATATGAGCGTGCCCCACGGATTGATAGAGGTAGGTCGCGATAGTGACAGCCGTTGGACCCTTTGTACTCCTCCACGTTCGGGTATGCTGTATGAGTCTAAAATCTAGCAACCGACATCGTGCGGAAGCGACGCGGGCGGTTAGCTCTCCGTTTGTGTTTGGGTGCTGAGCTGATATTCATACATTGCTTATGTGACTAACTGGTGTCTACGAGTTCGAGTGTGTTCACACTACCCTATCCTTATCATATCTCACCCCTGTGTTTGGGACCTGACTTATTCTCGTCATTGATCTATACTCATTGCGATAGTGTTGCACATGTGTAATCCGACCATGCCTTCCTTGGATTTGATACCCTTTGGAGTACTCCTTTGGAGAAATGCTATAATGGTATATCCGTGCGCTTGCGGATTCTTTGTAAACGTTAGGATTACCATCGGAACATTTCTGGCATCGTTGCTAGGAACTCACGAACTTAGCAAAGATGTTAAGGAATGCCGATAAACATTTCTGGTGCCGTTGCTGGGGATACAAACCTAGTGATGACGTTAAGAAATATCAACAAGCATTTCTGGTGCCATTGCCGGGGATACAAACCTAGTGATGATGTTAAGAAATGTCAACAAGCATTTCTGGTGTTATTGCCGGGGAAGGCTAAAGGTTAACATGACAACACTTTGCATTTGTTTGTAATCATGACAGGGTAAAGCAGTTCTCAATGCAGGCTAACCTTGATTGTCTTCTTTATCTTTGGATGATGAAGACAGGTAGTGCATGACTGGTTACGACTTACTACCGAATTTCACTGATGATCCTGAGTTACTTGTAAGGAGAGCAAGAACTCATTTCAGTTCTCCCTAGTGTGTACGTACAGAAGTCAACCCAGCTTCCATTGTACCATCTACATCAACTCCTATGGCCAACCCCAATGTCGAGAAGACTCTCCGTGAGTACTCTGCTCCCTCTGCTGATCAGGTTCCTACAGGCCCCGAGATCAACACCGGGAATGGAAACTTCGAGATCAAGACTGGCCTCATTACGATGGTACAGGCTAGCCCATTCTGTGGCAAGCCCAATGAAGATGTGAGCACCCATTTGCAACAGTTCCTAGAACTGTGCATCACCTTCACCATACAAGGGGTGGAGGAAGATGCTATTCGTTTGCGACTATTTCCATTCTCACTTCTGGGAAAGGCGAAGCAGTGATTCTATGCGAACCGTGAGGAGATTAATACTTGGGCAAAATGCTTAGTGGCATTTCTCGCGAAGTTCTTTTCGTTGCGTAAACCAATGCCCTGTGGGGAAGGATTTCAAGCTTTCAGCAAGCAGCAAATGAGACTATCCAGAAGCTTGGGAGAGGCTTCAAGAGTACATCTTGGTTTGTCCTCATCATGGGATGGACAACTGGCTTATTTTCCAGAATTTCTATAATGGGCTGACTCTGACAGCCCAAGGACATGTTCATGCTACTACTGGAGGAGCTTTCTTCTCACTCACTATTGCTAATGCCACTCAGCTTATTGAGAAGATGGTCTCCAACCAAGGGTGGAGTGATGATCGACTCCAGCCACTTCAGAGGGGTACACATACTGTCAAGGAAGCAGATATGTTGAACACTAAGATGGACCTATTGATGAAGCGAATGGATGATCTAACCAATGAGAAGGCCGCCATGGCCACCACTACTCAAGCTATGGATTCTCGCATGACCTGCGAAGTCTGTGGTAACACTGGACATTCAGGGAATTACAGCCCTACTACCCAGGAGGATGTGATGTTCATGAACGGCAACAACAATGGTTATCGTCCACAGGGAGGTCAAACGTGGAATCAACGCCCATATTATCAAGGAGGTAATCAAGGTAATTCTTTCCATCCCAACCAACCTTCCTTGAAAGATCTTGTTTTTGGGCAAGCTAAGATCAATGATAGTTTCAATAAGAAGTTAGATGCCTGTGATAAGGCTCTAGAAAGCCTTAACACTATGATTGATAGCCTCTCTTCTGCTCTTAAGAGCCACTTAAGCTTTAACAAAATGATAGAAACCCAGTTGGCTCAGTTAGCTGCTTTGGTTCCCTCTGCTTAGGACGGGAAGATTCTGGGGCAACCCGTATCCTCCTGTGAAGATGTTTGTGTAGTGTCTACTAGATGGGGTGAGCCATCTAGGCGGACACAACCTGCTGACTATGCAGGGAAGTAAGTACAGCAGGTTCTTGATCCATGGGAATCTTCAGCAATTGTACACAGGAGAGACCCTGGTTATCCGGCTATCACTTGCACGATATACTATTAGAAAATCAGGAATGCTCTCTATGACCTTGGTGCAAGTGTCAATCTCATGTCCAAGGCTATGTTCGAGAAATTGGGATATCCTGCTCTTTCTCCAACTTCGAAGACAGTTCAACTTGCTGATGCATCGATCCGCCATCCAGAGGGGATAGTGGAGAGCTTATTGGTAATCGTCCAAGGTTCTTGCATCTTCACGAATTTCGTGGTCCTTGATATGCAGGATGATGTGGAAATGCCACTTATTCTTGGGAGGTCATTCCTAAGTGACGCAAAGGCGAGGATCAATGTGGAAAATGGAACAATCTGATTCCTCATTGGAAGGAAGAACTTAATGTTCTGATTTCGACCGACAGAAGAGCAATGTTATTCAGTGCAAGGAAATGATGAGCAATCTGAGGAATAAATGGAGCCACGATCCTAGCTCAAGCAACCACTGACCACACCAGCAAAACCAAAGAAAACAAAGAAGTTGTGGTGGTAGGTACAGAAGTCATGCCCCTTTACTTTTCGGGGGTGGCGTGACGAGTGGAATTAATCACCGAGAAAAAGTCCCGCTCTTGGACTTAAAACGATGAGTCCTTTTGGCCAAAAGGTAAAGTTGGTATTTATCTCATATTTCCCTTTCTAAACTTTTTATTTGAATTCTCCAAAGTGCATATTTTATCTTCCAAACAGTGCATCTGCATGCTAGAATTTTTCTAGCCATTTTTCCCTTTTTAAATAAAATTTCTAAAAATAATTTTTGAGCTTGGAAAACCATTGAAAAATTATTTGAGCCACTTTGTGGGTGAATTTGGACCGAGACACTTGGGCACGACGCCAGGTAGCCGTTAGAGAGTAGCTGGCAAAAGCCGGGGGCGAGCGGGCCCGGCAGGGTGTCGGTCGACCCCACAGGTCGGCCGACCCAGCCCAATGGTCGGACGGGCCCCGCCTCCTCCAATGGCTCCTAGCTGTTACTCTCGGCTTTTACCCCGATGCCTGGCTCGTTTCGCTATAAATAGAAGGGGGATTAAGGGGGTTCTTCACCCATTCACTCATTTTCACCACACTCCCCCTCTCTACTCTTTGGCTCTTTGGTTTTCTTGGATTTCTTACTCGAGATAGAAGTGACAAGCACCCTCTCCAAGTTGTTGCTGAGTATTGATCATTGGTGGACCAACCTCGGTAAGAATTTCATTCTGTTTTCACTAATCCATCACCGAGTTCCTTGTGTTGTTCGTTGTGCACCATGAGTTGGGCCACCGGTGTGTTCCGGAAGGTGATTCGCTCCTGTCGTTCACGAGACGAAGGAAGCTCATCCTGCTACTCTAGAGCTACACTAGCCCGATGTCAACGGAGTATGAAGAAGAAGAGGAAGAGGAAGAGCTTCCTACGCCACAAGCCGAAGGAGTGTACGCCGCTGACGCCCTCTTCATCGACTTGAGGGACAAATGAGAGAGACAAGCCTTCACTTTCCTCAATGATCGAGTCTTCTCCAACACGAGGGAATTCTACCCGACCCTTCTGGAAAGGACAGGTATGGACTCCAAGTTCGATTCCATTTGGCAAGCTCTTAGTTGGGAAGGTTTTGTCCCGGTTCAGGAGATCGGTTCTAGGCCTATTACCATCTAGTTTCTCTGCACTCTTCAAGAGGATGCATCTGGTATTTCATTTCGATTTCATGGAGTTCCATATCGGGTTTCATGGAAGGATCTTAGTTGCACCCTCGGTTTTCATCGTCGTTATGCGATTCCTCTTGAGCAAGCTTGTAGTGGTTTTACTCGCGAAAGTTTTTGGGAAGTCCTTTCTGGTCGGCCTGTTCGTGGCAAGTTGACACCTCGGTGCAACGATATCTTGCATCCCACTCTCCGACTATGGCACAAGTGGCTCGCCATCACTCTCTTACCAAGGAATGATGTTCGAACCGTGCACACTGACGAGATGAGGATTTTATACGCCGCGGTCAGACGGATCAAGGTCTCCCCCGTTCAAGCTATGATTCAGCAGTGGTTGACGAACTTTAAGATGATGGGTTCTATTGAGTGTACGTCTTTGGTTCCGCGCATCATCACAAGTCTGGGGTTACGCAAGGGCCCAATGTGCCCTACATTGCTAATCCCCGGTCTCTAATCGATGAAGCTTATTTGACGCAGGGGCATATTCTTAAGAAGGGTCCGGATGATTCTTTGGTTTTCTTTTACCCTGGCTATGCAAACCAAATTCGGTTACCTAACACGGATTTCAGGTTGTATGGCCAAGGGCCACTGACCGTTCCTCTCGAGGAACCTTGTCGTTCTAGTGTCTCTTGTGACAGGGTTACTAGGAGTGCATCAAGGAGAGCAGCCAGGGCACAACAGCTGCCACCACAGCCATCTCCGCAGCCGTCACCTCAGCCACAGCCTCAGCCTACCACACCTCCGCTAGACACATGGACCTCTACTGAGTACATGCCTGGGGTTACTCCCGGATATGCTCCCGGTTGGGATCAGCCCATGTACCAGTAGGGTGCGAGTAGCTTGGCTTGGGCTAGTGCAGGTAGTGGCGAATGGGCTATGCCTGCTGGTACTGCCTACGGAGATGCGACATCTTCGTCGTCTGGGTTGCGCTCGTCGTCTCGTGGGGTTACCCTCACTCAGCAGATGAGCGAGCTCAATATCTGAGTCGGTGATGTGGAGGAGGCTGTGCACCAGCACACTGAGTCCACTCGGGACTGGCAACGTTTGTTAGGAGAGAGACTTCACGCCATCGAGCAGGCACAGCAGCAGCAGTTGGAGGAGCAGAGGGCTTACTTTCGGTGGATGGGATATCCCCCTCCACAGTAGTGAGCCTGAATCTAGCTTGGGGGAGGACCCCCACTCTGAGGTAACTTGTATCTTCAGTTGTTTTTAGAACCTCATATGCTAAAAACACATAAAAATCTACAAAATTAAAAAGACCAAAAATATTTCTTGCTTTCCTAAATTAGTTTGTTTTCATATGCGTGGTAAGAATGCTTTCATTCCTATGGTTGAAATGATGAATAGTTGCTCTGTTTATTCCTCTTGTATGCCTTGCTTACAGCTTAGTATCCTATTTAAGTTTTGAGTTAGTTGGCTTGCATGATCAAACCTTAGCTTGAATCTTGTGGGTAGCAAAAAGCATGACCTTTGCCTAGGTTGTTGTGAGGTATGATATGGTATAATAGAGTTGCTATGAGCTCGTGCCAAGTGATGTTTGATTTCTGGTGTTTTCTTTTGAAAAATGCTAAAATGATAAGTTCCTCAATGATGAGAGATTCCAATCCAATGCCATATGTAGATTTTAGCGCTTGTTAGCTTCCACATATGCTACCTGATTTATTCATTGAGTCTTGTCGAATTGTCATGACCCTCGGCAAGAAACTTGTCATGCTCCTATGATCAAGATCACGTACACAGCCACCATATGCTAGACTTCCACCTTGGGGGTTAGCAACCATCATTCCATCCATTCCCCATCTGATAGAGGGGGAGTGCCCGATCTTTCGGTGAGTGGAGATAAATTCGATTTCGGCGGGAGATGACCCTCACGATCCGACTACGACGAGCAAGCCCGAAGCGCTAATGCAATCGCTGAACCAACTCCCTGTGGTTACCGACCTTGTTGGGCAAGATCGGCCTGATCACGAAGATCAATTCCTATGCGCAATCGACGAACGAACAAGAATTTGAGGTCAGCAATCTTAATATCACTCGAAGGTGGAGTTCTGAATCACAGAGGACAATACGTATTTGTGCGTGGTCAGGTGTAGCTAAAGCTAGATGTAAAACAAAACTCAAGTTTGTAAGGTGGCGGCTACTGAGTATATGAGGAGGGCATCCTAGGGTTGGGGGCGACCTAGGGTGGGGAACCCAGAACCTGGGCCTAAGGCCCAACAAATTGGCCACGCAGCACCTTGGCAGATTCTGGACATCAACTTGTTTCGATGATTCCCGTTGACTCAGGACGAATTTGGGCATGAGACCGGTGCCATTGGAAGCTCTATGAAATTGTGCTTCCAACCATATAAAGAACGTCAAATCCAACTTTGTATGCGACCTGGACGTTCGTTTTATGGCGCACTACTCCTGGACTCCGAACTGGATTCGAACTTGAATTGCTTTGGGCCGCCACCTTGGGGACTCAAACCGAATTAGCCTCGTGCCTCCTCTTCGACTTGGAAACCCTTGCTGGACTTTTCTACTCCATTCCATGAACCAATCATGGTCGTAGGCATGGGTGTCATGTCCTCATCATTCTCCCCCTTTTGAAGAAAAGTCGTCCTCGACGTCGATTGTACATGAAAACGATCCTGCACAACACAAAGGAGAACGGGGTTGCGGAAATAAAGTAAATCAAAACAATTGTGAGGAGGAATGTGACCACGTTTCCAATTGTGTATCATGTCATGTCGCATAAAATTGCCAGCATCTCTGGAGAATTCGTTATTGAAAGACACATTATGTTTATCATTAATATCCTGCAAAAGATTAGTACCAACAAAGGACACAACAGGAATAGCCGGTTTATTGCAAGAAAATTCAGCACCAAAAATCATAGAGAGCCACCAGTAATGCTTCCCTTATTGCGAAACAAAAGTATGAGAGGAACATGTGAATATGTTTGTATGATGGTTACCCTCTAATCGATCACAATCTTGCACAACAAAAGAAGAATTCAGATTTGTACAAATGTAAACCTGATGTACCATATATTGTCCTTTATTGTTATATTTGCCAATAACATGATATGAATGCCTAGAAAACCATGGCAAAACAGCATGTGCAAAAATTCTTTCTTCTAAACAATCTAGATTACACAAATCATCAAATTCAATGTAACCCAATGTATGTAAAGAAGACAACAATTGTATCTCATCACTTTTACAAGCAACATGCATAACATGATTCTTTTCAGCACTAGCATGTAAAACTGAAGTAGTAGCACACAATTCATCTTCATCACAAGAAACATCAAGCAAATCACCATGTGACAAAGATAAATCTAGAGATGGTTCCACTATTAATTGCTCAATTAAAGCATGATTTGTGGAAAAATTCAGCACATTAACACAATTCTCACCTTCTGTGAATTATTGAGGACCGGAGCGTCCGTGGACCGGTGGATGGTTGCTGCTTGATGGGATGACTTAGCATGTTGTAGTGCTCTTTGTCTATTTGAGAAGCACATCCTTGCATTTGTAGACTTGATTCATGCATTACCAACAAGGGGGAGGAAAGTACCCAATTCATGTTTCCAGGGGTTTTTCATCAAGGGAAGAAAATTCAGGAGAAATGCATTTGTTCAGGGGGAGCTTGCATTCATGCATTTGGGAGCTCTTTTTCGCCTGAATTTTTAGTTGTGCTCTTTTGCCGATGGTGTCGAGCCCTTTTGCCTCACCTTGAGGAGTCGTCAATTCTGGAGCATTTTATCTCGGTTGTGTCGAGCCATTGCCCTTGTCTTAGGGGACTGAGATTTTTCTCTATCAAATGATCTTGTTTTGGCTTTTGTTTGGCTTTTGATCACTTGTTTGAGTTTTTCAGTTGTTTCTTTTCTTTTCCTCTTTTCTCTGAATTGGTTATTATGTGTGTGTTGTCAATGCACTCATCAAGGGGGAGATTGAGGACCGAAGCGTCCGAGGACCGGTGGATGGTCGCTTCCTGGTGTGATGAGTGATTGATAACGTGGTGTGGACTGACTCTTGGCTGAGTATTGTAGGTGCAGGTTGCGGCTTGATTTGCGTTGGTGTAGGTGAAGAGCGGGCACGAAAAGTCTTAGCATGTGTGGCCTCCGAGGAGTGGAGAGACAAGTAGGCTCGGCTCGATGGACCCGGTGGCCGAACGGGATCAAGTGCGGGCCGCATGGTGGCAAGAAAAGCAAGACGAAGTCGTGTACGGTTTCCTGGTTGAGCCTCAAAACCAAGGTCGAGCCGGGACGATGTGGAGGCCAAGTCATGAGTGTAATTGGCATGGAGGTTGCACCGCGTCCGCGGGGTTTGCGGCGGTTCGCCACAAAATCGTCGGGTTCCTTGGTTGAGCCACAAAGCTAAGACCGAAGACTCGGCGGACGGAGAGGAGATCTGTGCGCGTCGAGAGACTTCGAAGTGGAGGACACGCGTCGGGATCGCAAGGCTTGCGTCGAGGCTAAGCGGTGTGCGGTCACCGGGCATCCGTCCGATGGTGCTACGACGAGAATTCCCAAAGTGCCCTTTGGGGTCGTGTGTCTTACTTTCATGTAATAGGGGTAGTTTCGTCTTTCGGTTGCCTCCATATAAACTTAGAGGAGAGAGGATGGCAGCCACACCTTGGAACCCTAATTCATTTGCTTCCTAGTTTTCGCTTTCCCTTAGGTTTTCCCTAGGCTAGCTTGAGAGCTTAATGATTCATCTTGAGAGAGGGTTGGATGTTCGAGCGGCTTGCTAGACCTTGTATGAACCATTCATGGTATGTATAGAAGATTCGGCGTGGTTCATCTAGTGTCTCTTTGTCTCCCGGCATTTCTCCTTTTTGGTGTTTTTCAGAGCTTTTTTCTTGGGATTTTCGTGGGAAGCTTTTGGAGGTGTTTCTTTGCGGGATTTGTTTTGGGAATCATACATGAGGTTGGTGTGCCTCTTTTCTTGGTGATCTTGCCCCTCAAATCCCGTGGAAAGCTCTCCGATTTGGTGGTTCTTGGTGGAGCTCGAGTTCTTGTGGTTGAGCTCGGTTGTGATTCGATTCCCGACGTTTTGGTTGGTTTGGTGCCCTAAGATTTTGGGTATAGCATCTCCTAGAGACGCTTCACTTGTCGCTGAAGTCTTGGCTTAATCCATTCAGCGGTTCGGGAGATCCAGTGAAGGGAAGAAGTGGGTTGACCCGCGAGGCTGTTTCTGGTGGTTCTGTTCGTGGCTCGCGGACAGTCCGCGAGGGGTGTGCGGACTATCCGCCAGGATTTTAGTTTTCCCAGTTCGTCTGCGTTTTTCACGAGCGATTTTTAGAAAAGCATTTTAGGTTTTTGCGGACAGTCCGCGGGCTCAAGGCGGACAGTCCGTGGCTTGCCTTTTTCATTGCTTTACTCTGGGTTTTGCTCGGACGGTCCGAGTGACCCTCACGGATAGTCCGCGACACTGGCGGACGGTCCGCAAGGGACTCACGGATAGTCCGTGTGTGTCCTAGAATAGGTTGTAGTCTCTGGAGGCTCGGGTGCCTTTTACGGACCGTCCGCGACCGTACTGCGGACAGTCCGCCAGCCCCCGCGGACAGTCCGTGACTGGTACACGGACGGTCCGTCCCTGGCTGGCAGATTTGCCTAAGTCTTTGGTCCCTTGAGTTGTGCTTCCGCTTTGGGTTGTGTTTGGACTTGTTCCTAGGGTTGGTAGGTCCGCTGTGACTACGCGACCTTGGCAAGCTCGTGTGGGAATTCTTGGTTGTTGATTTGGGACATAGGCCGAGTTCATCCTTCAGGAAGAATTTTTATCGGCTCCCATTCACTCCCCCCTCTCTGGTCGCCTAATCGGTCCTTCAATTGGTATCAGAGATGGTTACGGATCTTCGTGATTCTAACCAGTCTAAGATCCAAAGATGGCGTAACAGGAACGGAGTTCGGGTCCTCCACACTTTGATGGTAAGAACTACCAGATGTGGCAGAGGCGGATGGCTGCTTTCCTCCGCGGCAAGGGTCAGATCCTTTGGGATGTTACGGTGAACACAACTTATGTTCATCTGATTAACTTCCTAGCTCTAGGATCGAGGGATATGCATGACGCCAACAACAAGGCGGTAGACTACTTGTTTCGTGCTCTGTGTCAATCCGAATTCGATTGGGTTCAGACAGAGGACTTGGCTTGTAGGATTTGGGAGTAGCTGAAGAATGCTCACGCTGGGAACGCACAGGTACAGGCTCGGCTGTTCACGACCTACCGGAGAGAGTACGAGAACTTCACTCATCTTCCCGGTGAGTCTATTGATGCCATGTACCAGCGGTTTACTGTGATTGTGAACAACATGATGGCTAATGTGGCCGTGCTCCCGTACGATGATCATGACAGGGTTGTGAAGCTTTTGCACGGCCTGGATCGTACCGTGTGGAGTGAGAAGGTCGAGGCCATTCTTGAGTCGGAGAAATATGAGACCCTCACGGTGGACGAGCTGTTTTCCAAGCTCAAGTCGTCCGAGGTGGACTGTGGGGTGCGAGCAAGGATCGAGAACCCGACTGACCCTCATAGTCTGGCTCTCGTTTCCGGTTCCAAGACTAACACTAACCATCCTCTAGAATGTACTCTGTCTTCTCTTGTGTCCTTGCCAGACGAGGATTTTGATGTGCTAGGCGAGGATGATCTAGCACTCTTAACGAGAAGATTCGAGAGGATGCACGAGAACCGGGTGAGATCAAGGAGGAACTCGAGGATGTGCTTCAAGTGCGGCAAGACCAGACACTTTTTCGCCGAGTGTCCGAAGTTGAACAACGACGACAAGCACAAGTCCAAGGACAAGAGGAGGAAGTCCAAGAAGAAGGATCATGGACATGGGAGGAAGGCACGGTCTCGAGAGAAGCTGAAGAAGTCGAGCGACGTTGAATCCGACTCCGAGGACACGTCATCAAGCTCGATTGATGAAGAAGAAGACGGCGACAAGAAGAAGAAGATGATGAACCTCAGCAAGTACCTCAACGGCCTTTGTGTGATGGGCCTAAGCTCCAAGGACGATTTCTGCGGCATGGCTCGCAGCTCTAGCAGCAAGAGAAGCCAAAAAGATGCCTTGGACTCAGACTCCGAGGATGAGGTATGTGATGAGCTCTCTTCCTTGCGGAAGGAGAATGAGGAGTTGGTTGACTTGCTTGATAACCACGATCACATGCTTTGAGAGGACAAGAGGCTTAGGAAAGAACTTAGGGCTTCGCTTGAAGATGCTAGGAGTAGAGTAGCGGAGCTAGAAACCCAAAACCTTGAGGCAAAGCTTGAGATAGATTCTCTTAAGGCCAATCCTGTTGTTTCTAATGAGGTTGATTCTGGTGATTGCTCTGTCTTCCTAGCTGATTTGACAGCTCTTAAGGAAAAGCATGCCTCCAATTGCGAGGAACTAGATGTGCTTAGGGTTGAATTGGCTGAGCTACAATCTAGACCCACTTTGCTTGGTGCATGCACTTCTTGCCCTACTTTGCATGAAAAAATTGCTGAGTTTCGCTCTCGCATTGTTTCGCTTGAGGTTGATTTGAAAGTTCCTATTCCTACTTCCTGCTCTACTTGTGAATTGCATGCTGTGAAGAATTTGGAACTTGGGCAATGTGTTGATCGCTTGCAGACTGAGAATGTTGATTTGTGAAACTTGCTGAGTTGGTTGTCTAGTCAAGAGCCTCAACTTGGTATGATGATTGCGGTGTTTAAACGCTTTGATGGTCAGGCGCTTGGGTCGAATAAGTTTGGAGAGTGTAGTGGTGAGAGAGAAGGGAAATTTGGGAAAACTCCAGTTCCACCACACACTACACCCAAGAAACAGTTTGTCCCCAAGCCAAACCAGACGCATAAACCAAGTGAGAAGCCAAATGAGCAAGGAAAAAAGCCTAAGAAGAAACCACAACTGACACCCAAGCCAAAACCAATCCGCTTCCATTGTGAGCATTGTGGGAGGGATGGTCACAAGAGAGAGTTTTGCTTCAGGAGAAAAAGGGATGAGAGGTTTGCTAGGGAGATGGCAAACAAGGACAGGTACCGCCCTTCTCTTGGTGTGCCTAAGCCTCGTGTTGTGCCTCAGAGTAAGGGTGTTGTGCATACGGTTCTAGCTTGGAGGGATCGGGGCTTTCCTACTCGAGGTGTTGGGAGTTTTGGCTCTAGAGGTCGTGGTGTTGATCAGTTTGGTCCCTTTGGTGGTGGTGCAGCTGATAGGCGTGTTGAGTTTGATGGTGGTAGGTTTGCTGGACGTTCTCTACCTCGTGATCAATACGAGTTTGGGAGAGGTCACAACTTTGACTCTCAGAGGGGCTACGGACCACGTTTTCTCTTTCGTGGTGCTCGTAGTCCTCCAGTGAGACGTGAGGTGATTCCCCGTGGTGGTCATACGTTGGTAGGATGAATTTTGCTAACCCCACTTTTGAGCAAATGGCTCGGCACTGGTTTGACTCTTTTTGTGCTAACCCCAGTGTTGAGTCGAGTGCTCGTTCTCGCTCTTGGTTTTGATTTTGCAGGCGGGAGGCTTGGAGAACTTTTAGTGGATCGACTCCGGAGGCTAGCGGCACATGACCGGAGATCAAAGGTGGCCCTCCAACCTCACCCCAGTGGTGTCAATGGAGTACATCACTTTTGGGGATGGTGGACGAAAACGAGTGATCAAGGTAAGTATTCTTGTGACTTTGAGCTGTGTGGCTCTTGTCAAGCCACTCGGTTGCTTTTGCTCTTTGCCCTTTCACATGTACTTAGGATGAGCTTTGCATGCTCTTTGGCCCTAGTGCATGTGTTTAGGGGGGAGCTTGTGAGCTTTGTGCTCATTTGCCCATTTTGAGTTTGGATTGGGGATCTCATGTACATATGCATGTTGCTTTTTCGTTCTTGTATCATATGCTTTAGAGACGTGCTTCTCCTGTATACATTGATCATTATGATATGCTGCATGTGAGCTTATGACTTTGCTAGTGAAGCTCTTGTAATGTATAGCTATGCTCTTGGTAGCTTTGGGATGTATATGCATGTGGATGGCTTACTTTTGTGAAAATGTTATATATGATCCTCTCTTGTGAGTTGAATGCCTTTCATGCTCAAATTGTGCACATATCTTGCTTAAATTATGCTTGGGAACCATGTTCTTTTCATTTGGGGTCAAAGACCCATTTGTCATCATGAATGTTTAGCCTACATGCTACCTTGTGGAGAAGCCTAAGCTTCTTTTTGCCGCAAAGGCACTTCATGTACCATGCTTAATTTAAAATCATGAAATTGGTATATGAAATGCTTATGCTTGAAAAATGTGCTACCATGTCATTTATGCTTTAAATTCCTTATCTTGGGTGCTAAACTGTTGCATGATGTTCACCGTTGAGAAGTCTCATATTTAGAAGTGGACACATGGCTCGGTGGCTTTGACATAACATGAGATAGCTTGTAGGTGTTTGTGATGATCTTGTGATGAGAATTTGTGACCTTGCATGAAGTTTGTGGGTTATATGTTGTTTGTGCTCATTTTGACCATGTTTAGGTCCTATGCTCATGAGAGGAAAATTTTGTGAAAAATGCTTCATTTTGTTCATAGCTATGTCACATGCTTATATGTCCCTATCTATCTTATTGGCGATGCTTGTACTAAATTTATGGCTATCTTACTTGTCTATGTCTCATTTTTAGCATGTTGTAGTGCTCTTTGGATATTTGAGAAGCACATGCTTGCATTTGTAGACTTGATTCATGCATTACCAACAAGGGGGAGAGATAGTACCCAATTCTTGCTTTGGGGCGGAAAGTACCCATTTCATGCATCCAGGGGGAGTTTTTGCATCAAGTGGGAGAAAAATTGGGAGAAATGCATTTGTTTAGGGGGAGCTTGCAGTCATGTGCTTTGGGTAGCTCTTTTTCGCCTGAATTTTAGTTGTGCTCTTTTGCCGATGGTGTCGAGCCCTTTTGCCTCACCTTGAGGAGTTGGCAATTTTGGAGCATTTTATCTCAGTTGTGTCGAGCCGTTGCCCTTGTCTTAGGGGACCGAGATTTTTCTCTCTCAAGTGATCTTATTTTGGCTTTTGATCACTTGTTTGAGTTTTTCATTCGTTTCTTTTCTTTTTCTCTGAATTGGTTACTATGTGTGTTGTCAATGCACTTATCAAGGGGGAGATTGAGGACCGGAGCGTCCGAGGACCGGTGGATGGTCGCTCCTTGGTGTGATGAGTGATTGACAACGTGGTGTGGACTGACTCTTGGCTGAGTATTGTAGGTGCAGGTTGCGGCTTGATTTGTGTTGGTGCAGGTGAAGAGCGGGCACGAAAGGTCTTAGCCTATGTGGCCTCCGAGGAGTGGAGAGACAAGTAGGCTCGGCTCGATGGACCCGGTGGCCGAACGGGATCAAGTGCGGGCCGCATGGTGGCAAGAAAAGCAAGACGAAGTCGTGTACAGTTTCTTGGTTGAGCCTCAAAACCAAGGTCGAGCCGAGACGACGTGGCGGCCAAGTCATGAGTGGGATTGGTGTGGAGGTTGCACCGAGTCCGCAGGGTTTGCGGCGGTTCGCCACAAAATCGTCGGGTTCCTTGGTTGAGCCACAAAGCCAAGACCGAAGACTTGGCGGACTGAGACGAGATCCGGGCGCGTCGAGAGATTTTGAAGCAGAGGACACGCGTCGGGATCGCAAGGCTTGCGTCGAGGTTAAGCGGTGTGCGGTCGCCGGGCATCCGTCCGATGGTGCTACGGCGAGAATTCCCAAAGTGCCCTTGGGGGCGTGTATCTTCTTTGCATGTAATAGGGGTACTTTTGTCTTTCGGTTGCCTCCATATAAACTTAGAGGAGAGAGGATGGAAGCCACACCATGGAACCCTAATTCATTTGCTTCCTAGTTTTCCCTTTCCCTTAGGTTTTCCCTAGGCTAGCTTGAGAGCTTCATGATTCATCTTGAGAGAGGGTTGGATATTCGGGCGGCTTGCTAGAACTTGTATGAACCATTCATGGTATGTATAGAAGATTCGGCATGGTTCATCAAGTGTCTCTTTGTCTCCCGACGTTTCTCCTTTTTGGTGTTTTTTCGGAGCTTTTTCTTGTGATTTTCGTGGGAAGCTTTTGGAGGCATTTTTTTGGGGGGATTTGTTTTGGGAATCACACATGAGGTTGGTGTGCCTCTTTTCATGGTGATCTTGCCCCTCAAATCTCGTGGAAAGCTCTCCGATTTGGTGGTTCTTGGTGGAGCTCGAGATCTTGTGGTTGAGCTCGGTTGTGATTCAATTCTCGGCGTTTTGGTTGGTTTGGTGCCCTAAGATTTTGGGTATAGCATCTCCTAGAGACGCTTCACTTGTCCCTGAAGTCTTGGCTCAATCCATTCAGCGGTTTGGGAGATTCGGTGAAAGGAAGAAGTGGGTTGACTCGTGGGGCTGTTTCTGGTGGTTCTGTTCGTTGTTCGCGGACAGTCCGCGAGGGGGGTGCGGACAGTCCACTGGGATTTTAGTTTTCCCAGTTCGTCCGTGTTCTTCGTGAGCAATTTTTAGAAAAGCATTTTAGGTTTTTGCGGACAGTCCGCGGACTCAAGCCGAACAGTCCGTGGCTTGCCTTTTTCATTGCTTTTCTCTGGGTTTTGCTCGGACAGTCCGAGTGACCCTCACGGACAGTCCGCGACACTGGCGGACGGTCCGCAAGGGACTCACGGACAGTCCATGCGTGTCCTAGAATAGGTTGTAGTCTCTGGAGGCTCGGGTGCCTTTTATGGACCGTCCGCGATCGTACTGTGGACAGTCCGCCAGCCCCGGCGGACAGTCCGTGACTAGTACACGGACGGTCCGTCCCTGGCTAGCAGATTCGCCTAAGTCTTTGGTCCCTTGAGTTGTGCTTCCACTCTGGGTTGTGTTTGGACTTGTTCCTAGGGTTGGTAGGTCCGCCGTGACTATGCGGCCTTGGCAAGCTCGTGTGGGAATCCTTGGTTGTTGATTTGGGACATAGGTCGAGTCCATCCTTCGGGAAGAATTTTTATCGGCTCCCATCCACTCCCCCCTCTCTGGTCGCCTAATAGGTCCTTCAATTACCTATGTTCTCAGTAGGAGTATTAGGTCATTGTGAAGTGATGGTTCTGAATTTGCAAATGATGATGCGCCTGCAGGTTCGGCTGTCGTCTCGAGCGGTGTAGTGGTGGGCGTGGATGGTGCTGGGCTCTCGAGCGCTGTAGTGGTGGGCGTGGATGGCGCTGGGAGAGTGGGCGCTGAGCTGGATGTCAAGCTTCGTCCTGCAAAAGAGTTAGAATATGTCTTCGAGCTGCGTTCCTGCACTTCACGTTCAGCTTTGCAAGCATGCTCAACTAAAGTGGTCATATATGCATATTCCATACAATCAAGTATTTCCTGAATTTCGCGGTTCTAACCACCACGAAAACGTGCCATTGCAGCATCGTGTTGCTCTAATAACCCACAACGAATCATGTCTTTTTCTAATGCTTGGTAATAGTCCTCAACAGATCTAGAACCCTGCTGAAAACACTGCATTTGTTTAAGCAAATCTCAAGCAAAATAAGAAGGCACAAATCTATGTCGTAGAGCAGCTTTTAATTGATCCCAAGTGGTTGGAATTTTGCTGGGATGTCTTATATTATAGTCACGCCACCACATTAAAGAAAAATCAGTAAACTCACTCATAACAGCTTTAACTTGAGAAGTAGTAGGAATATCATGGCATGAAAATTGTTGTTCAACTTCTAATTCCCAATCAAGATATGCAGCAGGATCATATTTGCCAGTATAAGGTGGAATTTTAAATTTAACCTTAGCAAATGAATCAATACCGGAATGGTGTGGCAAACGGCGAGAACAGCCTTGGTGGTCTCCATCATCCTACTCCTGGTCAACTCTCATGGTGTCGCCGTCTGCCATGGTTAGCGCAAACACAAAAACAGAATCGACAACAAAACAGGGGCGTAACAGTTCACAAGGCGCTCAAACTAGTGTTGTTATCAAATTCTTATCCGTTCTTACCAAGCACACAGGGGCGAACTGCAACCAAGTGGAACCTACGAAAGATTGGAGGAGCGATTCCCTGGCGGAATGAAACCTGCTCGGCGTAGAACTTTGTGGAGTTCTGGGAAGGCTGCACTCAATTGAAGGATTAGCATAAACAAACAATAATGCAAAGTTGAATAAAGGTGCTAAACACGTCACAAAAGTTGCTGGAAACAAGTGCGGAAGTGGAGAAAAACAGGAAGCAAACCGTGAGAGAGGGGAAAAAAAGAGCGGCACTGCCAGGAGGGAACTCCGCGAGAAAGAAGGCTAGGGCGTGGCGTACGGACCTCACATCACTGGAGGGCACGACCTAGGGTGGGGAAACGGCGCGCGAGTGTGAGGGCTCGCTGGTTTGCACTTTGCTCCTCTTTTTTTTTGCTTCTTTCCTTTTTTTGATTGCTTTTTTTTTGAGAGGCCACACACGTCAGGGAGGCCTATCACACAGAGGCGCGGCGCGTGCCCGAGTCGAGGCCAAAGTGCGAGGGAAGTTCGCGGTGTGAGGGGGGATCGGCCCAACGGAGTCCCGGCGTGAGGGGGGGGGACTTTCCTGTTTCCGTTTTTTTATACTTGCCAAAGATACACACGCTGGAAAAAAAGGACCGGAACGAAGCGGCCAAGGGAAACACGGTGTGAGGGGCACGCGTACCGTGAGACCGAATCGACAGGGGCGGTTTTTTTCTTCATGGCACGAAGAGGATTGGACGTGGGGGAAAAAGAAAAAGGCAGCACGGAGGATTACTGCGACACGAGGGTTGGCGCGAGGGAGGAGTGCTTCGCAAGGGGAAGTCCCGTGGCCCCAGGTAAGCGCTCGGCCAGGGGGTCACGACGTGAGGGCTCGGGGGTGTTTTGCGTGGGAGGGGGCGGTGCGTGGTGTGTTGGATAGCAGCGGACGGAAACGGCGGCAAAAACTAGGGTTTGATGAGAAGAACAAGAAACAAAAGGATGAAACACAAGTTACCAACAACAATTGAACGAACAAAGCACCAAACTCAACAAAGCAAGTTATTGAATGAATGTGCAAGGCTAAAACAGGTTGCTGGGACAAGGATCTAACCTAGAACAAATTTTTGTTTGGTTTTTGTGGACTATAGGAATTAAAAAACACTCGATAAACTCACCAATCAACCTGGAAAGTTGATACCACTTGATAGAGGGGGAGTGCCCGATCTTTCGGTGAGTGGAGATAAATTCGATTTTGGCGGGAGACGACCCTCACGATCCGACTACGACGAGCAAGCCCGAAGCGCCAATGCAATCGCTGAACCAACTCCCTGTGGTTACCGACCTTATTGGGCAAGATCGGCCTGATCACGAAGATCAATTCCTGTGCACAATTGACGAACGAACAAGAATTCAAGGCGAGCAATCTTAATATCACTCGAAGGTGGAGTTCTGAATCACAGAGGATAGCACGTATTTGTGTGTGGTCTGGTGTAGCTAAAGCTAGATGTAAAACAAAACTCAAGTTTCTAAGGCGGCGGCTACTGAGTATATTTTTTTTGAGAGTGGCTACTGAGTATATGAGGAGGGGCGTCCTAGGGTTGGGGGCAACCTAGGGTGGGGCGCCACAACCTGCGCCTAAGGCCCAACAAATTGGCGACGCAGCACCTTGGCAGATTCTGGACGTCAATTTGTTTCAACGATTCCCGTTGACTCTGGACGAATTTAGACATGAGACTGGTGCCATTGGAAGATCTATGAAATTGTGCTTCCAACCATATACAGAACGTCCAAATCCGACTTCGTATGCGACCTGCGCGTCCGTTTTATTGCGCACTGCTCCTGGACTCCGAACTGGGTTCGAACTTGAATTGCTTTGGGTCTCCACCTTGGGGACTCGAACCGGATTAGCCTCGTGCCTCCTCTCCGACTTGGACACCCTTGCTGGACTTCTTCTATTCCATTCCATGCACTAATCATGGTCGTATACATGGGTGTCATGTCCTCATCACCGTCCACTCCACAAATAAAGCTCCGCGCATTCTTCATGATTTTATCCCTCCAAAAATATTCGAGAAGGACTATAGGCTATGTGAAAAAAAGAAGAAGAGAATACATGCTCAAGGGCATGCATAAAAAAAGAGAGAGAATAAAGAAACATAGCCCAAGTCTCAAAATTATCAAAAAGGAGAGAAGGGGAAAATCATGCCAAAAGGAGTACATCCTCCATCCACCATATACACACACATGCACATCTTGATCAGGTTGTATGACTCGTTACTCCCAAGGATCTGGTTTTCGACTCGACAATACATGAGAAACAGGTATGCCACATGTTTTCCCTACCTACAGCTCCACATATAAGCTTATTAGGAGTAGGTTGTGGAAGAGGGCAACCCAATGCCTTGGTGAGGAACCATACACATTGAGCAATCCGAGAGTATCATTTGAGGAACTTTGATTTCTTTTGAAAACCTGCAAAACCTCCGGATTGATAAATGATCAAGATACAAGTAATTGGCGATCTCTATATAATCGTTCTATCTTTCAACCGCCCAAGGCAAGGTGAAGCTACTTGCCCCGTATCGATCAAGTGAAAGGTAAGATAAATGCCAACTCATTCAACTCTGGATAGGATACCTAGCAGTATGCTTGTCATAAATTAGGAATACAACATCGTAGTAACTCCTGATCAACCAACCTAAGTCCTTAGTGTCTTGCTCGGGACGAGCAAGAAGCTAGCTTGGGGGAGTTGTTGACGGCTGCTAAGTGCTTACTTTAGCCGTCAATATACTCATAAATAAAGGAGTAAAAGGCATTTCGTACACGCATTTAGTTAAGAATCTGTAGGTCCACTTGTCCTTGGAGCTTTTGTGATTGCAGGTAAAATAAGCATAAAAGAAGTGACAACTCACCTTCTATGGTCCATGCCACGTCACCTCAGCCAAGGAGGGGCTGCCACCTAGCATCCCGTGCATGCAAGCCATGTCACCAATCCAAGGGAAGCAACCTCGACGAATCAGAGGGCGACACATGGATGTCACATGGATTGAAGGGCTCACGGGCAGGCAAACCACTTCAAACTCAGGTGGACACCGGGAACCGACCTTAGGACCCACAGGACAGCCACCACGCGAAAGCATAGGCCGAGGTGGGCCCACAAGGGGTCGGCCGGCCCCACAGGTCCGTCGAACCGACCTTGTGTCAGCTCATACTGGCCTTCCACGTGGTGTCTCCTGGTTGGCTCCTGGTCCACTCCCGGGGTGCTCACACCATTCTCCCGAAGTTGTCCAAGGCCTATAAATAGAAGGGAGGGGACTTATTTCATACCCAACTCACTTTCCAACTCCTCTCTCACTTTTGGTTTCCAAGGCTAGTAGGTAGGCTAGAGTAGCTCTACTTCAGGTTCCAAGTCTACTTTGGGGTTTACGTATGAGTTCTCTTGTATCTTTATTTTATTGTATGACTTTGATCTACTTTAGTTATTCAGCTATTTCATAAAAAGTAGTGTTAGCATATATGGGTGATTCATTCATGTGTTCTTCGTTCGTTCATCATTTAGAGGCTCCTGTTCTTGATGAATAAGGCCTTTCGATCCACTTGACGGGTGATTTACTCATGTCTTCGTTGTCTGTTCATAAGTTAGAGGCTCGTGTTCTTCAAGAACACGACCCTTTGATCCTGTTGAATAGACATAGTAGAACACGAATCCGTTTGTATGACTAGCCTAGTTTGATCTAGTTAGATCACGTGTTTGTGTTTTATGAAGTTCGAGATCAAGCTACGGTACTCGGTGTAAGTGGCCAGTTATCTGGTGGCACTGACCTGGGTCACAATAGCCCGGGCCGGTCAGTGTCTAGTTAACAACGCAAGCATGGTGCTTGGGTTGAGTAGCTGCGTTGCATATGAGCGTGCCCCACGGATTGATAGAGGTAGGCCGCGGTAGTGACAGTCGTTAGACCCTTTGTACTCCTCCACGTTCGGGTACGCTGTAGGAGTCTAAAATCTAACAACCGACGTCGTGCGGAAGCGACGCGGGCGGTTAGCTCCCCATTTGTTCCTGGGTGCTAAGCTGATATTCATACAATGCTTATGTGACTGACTGGTGTCTACTGACTTTATATGTTTAGTACCTTAGAACCTAGAGCTAACCCGTATGTTGCCTCCTAAGTCGTAGTGTACCATAGAGAGAACGAGTTCGAGTGTGTTCACACTACCCTATCCTTATCATATCTCACCCCTATGTTTGGGACCTGACTTATTCTCGTCATTGATCTATACTCATTGCAATAGTGTTGCATATGTTAATCCGACCATGCCTTCCTTGGATTTGATACCCTTTGGAATACTCCTTTGGGGAAATGCTACAATGGTATATCCATGCGCTTGCGAATTCTTTGTAAACGTTAGGATTACCATTGGAACATTTCTGGCATCGTTGCTAGGAACTCACAAACTTAGCAAAGATGTTAAGAAATGCCAATAAACATTTCTGGTGCTGTTGCTGGGGATACAAACCTAGTGATGATGTTAAGAAATGTCAACAAGCATTTCTAGCGCCGTTGCCGGGGATACAAACGTAGTGATGATGTTAAGAAATGTCAACAGTTCCTGCACCAAATGTGTGTGTTGTCAATGCAATCATCAAGGGGGAGATTGAGAGCCTGTGTTGTTTGAAGACCGGTGGATGGTCTCTTCCTGGTGTGATGAGTGATTAACTATGTTGTGTGGACTGACTCTTGGCTAAGTATTGCAGGTGCAGGTTGCAGCTTGATTGGTGCTGGTGTAGGTGAAGAACAAGCACGAAAGATCGATGCCGGTGAGGCCTCTAGGTGTGGAGCAGACAAGTAGGCTTGGTTTGAGGAACTCGGTGGCCAGCAGGATCAAGTGCGGGTCGCATGGTGGCAAGAACAACAAGACGAAGTCATGGACGGATTCTTGGTTGAGCCTCAAAACCAAGGTCGAGCAGGGACGACGTGGGGGCCAAATCGTGAGTGGAGATTGGCGCGAGGCCACACCAAGTCTGCGGGGTTTCCAGTGGTTCACAACAAAACCACTGGGTTACTTGGCTGAGCCACGAAGCCAAGACCGAAGACCGAAGCGTGCACGGCTACAGCACTAGGCTGGTCTGACCGGTGGGTCGGACCGGTCTGACCGGTGTGCTCCGTGACGGCTTTCGGCGACTTCAAAGCTAAGCAAGTTGCGGGGCATCCGTCCAAAGTGCCCCTTGGGGGTGTTTCGTCTTTCGGTTGCCTCCATATAACCTAAGTGGTGAGAGGATGGCAGTCATCTCTTGGAACCCTAGCTCATTTGCTTTTGCTATTTTCCCTTCCAATTTTCCTTAGGATTTTCTAGGACTAGTTTGAGAGCTTCATGGTGAGATCTTTAGAAAGGGATGGATGATTGGGAGGCAAGCTAGACCTTGTATAAATCTTTCATGGTATGTATAGAATATTCGGCATGATTCCTCAAGGCCTTTTGTTGTCTCTCCCATTTTCTCTTTTTGGTGATTTTCAGAGCCTTTTCTTGGCGATTTTCTTGTGGTGGATTTGAGGCCTGTCCTTTGTGGATTTGGTTGGGGATGTATGCATGAACCCTTTGTGGTTCTTTTCCTTGTAATCCCCCTCTCAAATCCATGCTCGATTTGGGGCTTTTCTTAGGTTTCAAGAAAGTGGTGTTCTTGGTGGAAATCCTTCGATTACTCTTGATTTAGCAAGTCTTGGGGGACCAAATTATAGCTATTGGATGCCCACGAGGTACTCCTAGTATCCCCCAAAGTCTTGTGCGAATTCATGGAGCAAATCGGGAGACTGGGAAGGTTGTTTGGAGCGGTTGACCCGCGGCTCGATGTTCATCCCGAGCTCCCAGGATCTAACCGGTGCTATACACTGGTCTGACCGGTGCGACCCCCGTTGGGTTTTGGCTCAGGTGAACATCCCAGAGTGTCGCTTAGTCTCTAGGCTTGCTGCTGTTTCGAGTTTGGCGTTGTTTGGAGCTCAGAGCTTTGTTCTCTTGGATTTGGGGTTTTCCAGCTTGGACCCGTCTGACCGGTGTGCTATACCGGTCCGACCGGTGTGAAGCTTTTCTGTGGAAATCTTCAAGTCCTGCTCGGGTGATCCGGCTGAAGGTTTCGGGTGACCCCGTGTGTCTTTGTAGGGTGTCGGGTGATCCGGTTGTGTTGTCCGGGTGATCCGGCCAGGACCAGTCTGACCGGTGGTGGTGACCGGTCTAACCGGTGTGTTCTGAGTGCTGCTCGAGTCTTTATTCCGCTGCTTTCTCAAGTAGGTTTGGTGGTTGTTTGTTCCTTGGATCAATAGCATTTCAGTGGCTACGTGGTCTTGGCAAACTTGGTTAGTTTGAGTCGGAGAAGTGTTTTGGGCTAGCCGTGTTCATCTTGTTGGAGAAGGCATCTCCCTCGAGAAGAATCTTATTTGGCCATTCACTCCCCCACCCCTCTCTGGTTCGCCATTCCAGTCCTTCATATCTGCGTCCGCATCTCTTGCAGCTGGTCATCCTTCTTGTCTTCGTCTGCAATGGTTAGCGCAAACACAAAAACAAAATCGATGACAACCAGAGGGTGTAAGGGTTCAAAAAGGCACTCAAACTAGTGCTCTTATCAAATTCTTATTAGTTCTTACCAAGCACACAGGGGCGAACTGCAACCAACCGGTAGCCTATGAAAGATTGGAGGAGCGATTGCCTGCAGGGACAAAATCTGCTCATCATAGAACTTTGTGGATTTCTTGGAAGGTTGCACTCAACTGAAGGATTAGCACAATCAAGCAATAATGTGAAGCTGAATAATAGTGCTAAACACATAACAATGTTGTTGGACACAAGTGCAAAAACAGAAGAGCGAGGTGGTAGGGGTGTGGCGTGTGGTGCTAGAGGGTTCAGTGAGAGAGAACGAACTAGGGAGGAGGGCGGAGTTTCGCGGATAGGGCGCGAGCTTGTGGTGCCCTATCACACCTGATTTTCCGAAGAAAACCAAATGCATCTCATATGTGCGCCAGGATCAAGTTTACACACATATGATAGACGTCATGAGTGAAATATCATTAAATAGCAATAAAAACGTACAAGAGTTAAACCATTACATTATCTCTTATTACACTCAGACGTTAGACTCGAAGGTCTTTACAACGAACAAACGATAACTAGTCGAAGAAACTCCGTCTTCAGCTTCCACAGGCACATGACTGGGGGCACGCAAGCCTCAGAACTCATCGAAGTCGCTGAAGTACTCTTCTCCAGTGTTCTCCTCTGAACAGCGGGTAAGCAAGGGTGAGCACACTTATGGTTGGAGCTCAGCAAGTGGGGGAAGATGCAAGGCTATCAAGGATAGGTTAGGGTTTTGCAGCGGTTAGCATTTTAATGTTGGTCAAATTTTATTAGCAAGCACCTATTTACTAGATGTAAGTTTATACCAACCCACTTAAGCGTTTAGGAAAGCATCTCATCTCAAAAACCCACAAGAAACCATGATTTGATTCCATCTTTAAGTTTGATTATCATGTGAGGGTCCAGGCCGCTCTTGACCGTGAGCACGGCTGATCGATCAGTTTTAACTCTGCAGAGGTTGTACACTTTCACCACAGCTCGCGTAAAAGTTCCGAAGAACTTTGAACCCAACCACGCATGTGCTGATCAGGCACAATACCACACTTCCGAGGTGTGATTGCATAGGGACGCTACGAAGCCTTTACAAAGATATGCAAAAGCACCAACAACCCACGACAGTTACGGCTCAGGGCGGACCATAACCCTCCCTAGTGGACAGCACCTTAGCAAAGGCTGCGGCCAAGAGGACCGGGCTATACCCCTGCAACCCCAAGCCCCCTGTGTTCCTTTCGGATAAGGTCACCAGTACAATCACACACCTAATTAATTGGCTAAGCCAGAGCCATATGGACTGTGGTTGCACTATTTTCCTGGGTGGTTCTCCATGTTCCGATTAAAACATATGATCTTGTAATTAACCACACACATATATATATCACCAAAGATATCATGATCAACATTCATCATATTGCAAAGGATTCATTTGAACCAACCCAAAGTATAGCAACTAAGCATTTCTACCCAAAACATTTATTTAAAAGGGTTGTTCAAGGTATGGGGATAAAATTCTAGTCATGTCCTTAAAATAGGTAATTTCCCATCAAATTTATGCAATACAACATTTAAAAGTAAACTTAGTTATCATGCAAGTTGTGTGGGACAAAAATAGAATATGCAGGGGGAGAAGTCCACTTGCCTTCCTTGCTTAAACACTGGAATTCTTCTTCTTCAAACACTTGCTCTTGATCCACTTCAACTGGTTGCTCACTTGAAACTGGCACGATGTCTACGAGCACACAAGAAAGCATACAATAAACAAAACAATACACCAAGCATGAAAAGCTTTAAGAGAGAACAAGGGTTGGCTCTAGGAACGCGAACACAAAAGCACTAGGAACTATCGGGAGCTTTGGATGATCACATACAAGAGCTAGCTATGTGCTAGGTATATTTTAATTGAATAAAGATGTGCATAGGTTATTTCAGAGAAATACCCTATTTATAATTAAGCAAGTTATATTTGTATTAAAAGACGATGTAAACTTAGTCCAATTTTATTTATAAATATTCAAGTTTGATTTATGCAAATTAAACATTTAATTTAAAAGAAGCATGTGAAGCATCTAAACGTACAACTTTATATTTCGAGTTCAACTAATCAAATTATAACTCAAAAACATATTTATGTTCATATTAATCAAGTTAACATTTAATTATGAAAACTCGAGATATAGCCTATGTTGCTTTTATTAGAAAGCAAATTGCATAAACATTAATCAATTTAAGTTTGATTATAAAAACCGAGGTATACATCTAATTAGCTTTTAGTTGAAAGAAATATTTAATTAATATTAATCATATTAACTTTCTTATGAAAACACGTGTTAAACTCTAATTAGATTTTAATTAGAAAAGCATGTGTATAAGGATTTAATCATATTTAATATTTAAACAAATTATAAAACAAAGAACATGTTCAACATTGGTCCTATCACGTAGTTTGAGTTGATATGAACCTAACGCAACTTGAAACGGTGGAAACGGAGCTAAAACACAAAAGATACAGCCAAAACAAGGTTCAGGGGCTTTTCTGTGAAGAAACAGGGCTTTCAGGGGCTTAACTGCAAGAAACCAGGGACTAAAACATGATTATGTGTAAGAACTCAAGGGTTTATGCGCAAAAGATCAAGGTTTGGACTTCGGATGGGAAAACTAGGAAGATCAGGGGCTTAAACAGAAGAAACAGGGTCCTGTTTGAAAAGATCTTATAAGGTGGAAGGGTCTTTCTGTGATTTTAGAAAGCACAGGGTCTTTTTTGTAAAGATGCGACGGCCAGCAGGGTTGACCGGTAAGAGGCCGGGTTGACTCCGGCCGAACAGATCTGGGCCGTTGATCGAAACATGGACGGCGGGGGAAAACTTAAAAGCTCAGGGATCGAAACGTAAAGAAAAGGACTTGAACGTAAGGGTTTTAACTGGTGGAAGGGCATGGTTGTTATATTTAAAACAGCGGGGGCCTTTTTGCAAAACGACCACGGCCGGCCTGGGGTTGACCGTTACCTTGGTGTTTGACCGGGGCGTTGGGCGGATCTGGGCCACACATCTGATCGTGGACGGTTGAGGTGGCGTGCAGGCGACGAGCGGCGCGCGCAGATGCCGGAGACGGGCCGGATGTGATCACAAGCGAGGAAGAAGCGACGGCGACGAAGATCAGCGACGGCGGCGAGCTCGGGCGGCGCTCCGGGAGGAAGGCAGGGCGCGGCTCAGTCCGGTGTCGAGGGACGGATTCCTGGCACAGGTGAGGTACGGATGAGCGTCGAGCGCAACGGAAAAGAAAGAAGGAAGGCGAGGGGGAGCTTCACCAGCGACGAGCTTCAAGCGGCCGGCAATGTCCCGGCGGCGGAGCTCCAAGGGCGACGGCGCGTGCGCGAGGATGGAGAGGGTACAGGGTGTGCATGGGTGCGGAAAGGAGGAAAAGGGCGAGGCTGGCGCTCGGCCGCGGTTTTTAGAGGGCAAAGGAGGGGAGAGAGAGAGCCATGGCCGGGATAATGGCCATCAATGGCCATGGCAGCCGGCGGTTACAAGAGAAATCAAGGGAGGGGGGTGCTTGATTGCGAAGAGGTAACTGAAGGGGATTTGAAGGGGAGGAAATGGCCAGGGCTTTACTGCGCCTTAAAAGCAAGGAGTGAAGGAGGGGAAAGGTGATGGAGGCGGGGATTTGGCCGGCGGGCTCGCGGGATGCGGAGCAGGGGAGAGGAGCCGGAGGAAGGGGGTGGAGCTGACGAGCGGGGCCCAGCTGGCAGTGAAAGAAGGGAGGGGAGGGAGAAATGGGCCGCCGGGGCGCTGGGCCGAAGGAAAAGGAGGTGGGCCGCGGGGAAAGGAGGAGGGGAAGCTGGGCCTCGGGCCGTCCTTGGCTGAAAGGGGAAAGGGGAGAGGAGAAGGATTGATTTGTTTTTTTTTTCTTTTTCAAACACCTTTATTCAAAACTTTTTCAACTCAAACTCATTCAAAATTTTCCAAACTTTTTCACAAAATTTTATAAACTTTTAAAACCTCACACAAACACACTTAAACACCATGCAAACAAAAGATGATGCTCAAGCACTTGTTGCCTCTAAAATTAATCAAATGATATTTAAATATTTTAGAGCCAAATTTATTTGATAATTTATTTATTCCTAGAAAACAAAAACTAAACACCATGTTGCTTACATTATTTTAATGATGGAATTTTAGGGTGTTACATGCCCACGGCGAAGGGGAAAAACACGGCGTGGGGGAGGGGGCTCAACGTGTGTGTGTGGGGGGATTCCGCGAGGGGGACACAGACTTGGTGTCCCAGTGTCCCACGAGGGGGGTCGCAGCGTGAGATAGGAACGAGGCGCCTCATGACCCAGGGGAACAACGCACGTCGGGACTTCTTCCGAATCGGACCAGCCTCCTTCTCCCTACTGGACACTTCCTCTTTTTGTTTCTTTCCTTTCTTTTTTTTGACGTTTCCTTTTTTGACTTGCCAGAAACTCAAAGTGGCAGGGAGGGGAGATCGGGGAAGAGACGCAAGGCGCGGCCCTTGCACAAGGGGGGGGTTGCGGAGCGTGGTGGTTTGGCAAGTAGCGGAACGAAACGGCGGCGACTAGGGTTTAGATGAAAAACAAGAAACACACAAGTAATCAGCAATGATTGAACGAACAAAACACGCAAACTCAACAAAGCAAGTTATTAAATGAAGGTGCAAGGCTAAAAGGGTTGCTGGGACAAGGATCTAACCTAAAAACAAATTTTGATTTGGTTTTTGTGGACTATAGGAAATAAAAACATCTGATAAACTCACCGATCAACCTGCAAAGCTGATACCACTTGATAGAGGTGGAGTGCCCGATCTTTCGGTAGGTGGAGATAACTTCAGTTCGGTGAAAGTAGACCCTCCCGAACCAACTATGACGAGCAAGCTTGAAGCGCCAATGCAATCGCTAAACCAACTCCTTGTGGTTACTGACCTTGTTGAAGCAAGATCAGCCTGATCACGAAGATTAATTCCTGTACGCAATTGAAGAACAGACAAGAATTCAAGGCGAGCAATCTATGTATCACTCGAAGGTGGAGTTTTAAATCATAGAGGACAACACATATTTGTGTGTCATCTAGTGTAGCTTTAGTAAAACAAAACTCAAGTTGGAAAACAAAAGGGCTAACTAAATAGAGGGGAGAAGGGGGTGCAGCCCCTAGCACCCTCGGGAAGGGGGTGTGTGGCTCCCAGGAGGGGGGAGCGCGTGGTCACGGGGAAACCGCGCCTGGAGAGGGGGGCGTCTCCATCCCTAGGTGCCCCACCCTGGGCCCCTTGTTAGGCCACATCCTATGCTTCTGGGCCTTCGTTCTTTAACAACATGATATAATTTAAGTGTCTCGCACGAGCCTGAGTAATTGGCCCAGCAGGTGGCATCTGAAGTGGTGGAACATCTAGATGTGACGCCTGAACTTCTGGTGGTGGCGCTTGATCATCTGGAGGCGCCCGAGCTGCTGCTGGTGTAGATGTACATGTGGTGTCCTGATCAGGGGCACTGTTTCTTCTTGGATAGAGACACTGGTGGTCCCACCATTGTAGGGAGCGCCCTCCTAATGGGGCCGAGAGTGGCCCACATGGAAGCTAGGGCCCCTCCTCCCGATCCCCAATAGCAACCCTTTCCCGTGGCATTCCCCCCGGCAATCCTCCTCCAACAGAGGGAAGTCTCGGGCTTAATTCGGAGCCTCGACACTGGGGTACCTAGGGTGCCCCGGTAATGCGGGCTCATGGGGGCGTTGGGGAGGGGACCGTATCCAGTCTCTTCCCGAGAGGATTTTGGGTTCTGGGGGCCCGGGCGGCAGCCCTTCGAGACGGTGGGCCCCCCTCGGTCCTCTTCTTCCGGTTGAAGGTTTCGGGTCCACAATTTCGGCCCCCTCTCACCCCTTAGTGGCTAGGGTTGACGTGGCGTAGTCCTTCTTCCTGACGCGCCAATCTGAGGCCGCCATCTATCACGGGGTGGAGGGCCCACACTCGGGTTGTGGGAGGGGGCGACAACCTAGCTCTATAAGTTATCGTGTCGATCGCGCGGTGGCCACCTCCCTCATTTGATCCACTTCTTCTGCCTCGCCTCGCCGTGACAACTTGACCCATCCTCAAGTCACTGACTTCCCTTTGCTCATTCCTGCCTCCGACTCCCTTTTCCGCGCCATTCGCTCGGGGGTCCCCCCTAAAACCCCTGGGATGGCTCCGAAGAAGAACACTAGCAGCGCTGGGGGGAAGACGGCCTCCGAGAAGTCACAGAAGGAAAGCACTGGGACGCCCAATCACCCCTTCTCCCGGGAGCTGAGCCGGAGCGTTGTCGACGTGGCCATCCTGGACGCGCTCCATCGTCGGGAGCTAATGGCGGACCGGAGCTCCGTTCGCTCTCCGGGGGACGAGCTGATTCCCTCACCACGAACCGGGGAGGTGGTGGTCTTTGCTGAGTAATTCGAGTGCGACGTCCGTCTTCCCTGCTCGGAATTTCTCTGTGAGCTGTTGAAGCTCTAAAATATAGAGATCCAGCACCTTTTCCCCAACTTGGTTGTCTGCTTGTCTGCCTTTGAGTGGGCCTTCTGGGCGGAGGGTGCCGCCCCCCGGCGTCCTGTTACGCAAGCCTCCACACCGCCGAGTGCTGGGGCAAGTACATCTTCCCTAATGGTGAAGGATCGATTAGGCAACCATTGCGGGGGGAGTGAATGGGAGCCGATAAAAATTCTTATCCGAAGAGTCGAACTCGACTATGCCCCAAAATCACAAGCAAGGGTTCCCACACGAACTTGCCAAAGTCACATAGTCACAACGGACCTTCCAACCCTAGGAATAAGTCCCAACACAACTCAAAGCGGAAGCACAACACAAGGAGCAAAGAACTTAGGCAAATCTGCCAGCTCAGGACGAACCGTCCGTGCAAGGACCTCGGACCGTCCGTGATCTACGGCGGACTGTCTGTGAAGCGAGGACGGACCGTCCGTATTATGTTGATAGAACTTCCAGTAGCACACCGCGGTATACGAACCGTCCGACACGACCCTTTGGACCGTCTGACCCCTCACAGAGGACTGTCCGTCAAACCTTCCTCAACAAAAACCTAGCACTTCACCTAATCGAACCACGAACTCGCATGAACAAGCAATGAACTAGACGAACTTAGGAGGCCATGGACCATCCGTGCCTACAAGACGAACCGTCCGTCAGGCACGAACGGAACCAGGCGAAAACGAAAACGTGAGGTCAACTCCACCTATCCATCCATGGATCTCCCAAACGGCTGCATGGATTGAGACAAGATTTGGGGGAGATGTGAAGCGTCCCTAGAGAATGCTATGCCAAAAAATTGAGGCCTCAAACCAACTAAATCGCCGGGAATCGATCACAAACCGAGCTCCAAAACAAAGCTAGGCAACCACCCGAAATCCTTGAATTGGAGGCCAAATCCGGAGTTTGAGGGGTGAAGATCAAGCATGAAGATGCACAAGACATCTATCCATGATGCCCACAAAGAAATTCGAACACAAACGCCTTAGAATCGAAGGAACAAGCCATGCACGAAATTCCAACGAAAATAGCCCAAAAAGACACGAAAATCACTCGAGCCACAAGAAGGAAATCGATGCAACCATGAGTGCTTCCATACACTCGGAGGTCAGATTCTCTACAAAATGGTGAAGAAAATCTAAGCCTAAAGAGCAGGGAAATGAGAAGCAGTCCGGATTGATGAGTTGCCCTGAAACCCTAGAGCTATATATATGAAGTCTCTCCGGGCTGGGCAAATGACCAAGCTACCCCTAGATTATAAATGAAGATACACACCCCTCAGGGGCAAGATGGTCAAGTAGCGCTCCTCTTCATCGGGCGGCCACACCTTCGCCGCAGTCCGCGTCCTCCCGACGCAAGCCCTGCAATCCCGCCGTGTGTCCCCCGGCATCGAAGCTTCTCGGCGCGCCCGGATCCCGTCTCCATCCGCCGAGCCTCCGGTCTTGGTTTTGTGGCTCATCCAAGTAACTCGACGATTATGTGGTGAACCACCGCAAACAACGCGTGAAGACTCATGTCGTGAGCCGCTACCCTGCACCGGCTCCAGTTGACGACTTCGTCTTGCTTTTCTTGCCACCATACAGCCCACACTTCATCTTGTTCAGCCACTGGGTCCATCGAGCCGAGTCTACATGTCTCTCCACTCCTCGAAGGCCCCGCAAGGCTAAGACCTTTCGCGCCCGCTCTTCACCTGCACCAAAAAAAATCATGCCGCAACCTGCACCAGCAATACTCGACCAAGAGTTAGTCCACACCACGTTGTCAATTACTCATCACACCAGGGAGCGACCATCCACCATTCCTCCGGTCCTCAATCTCCCCCTTGATGAGTGCATTGACAACACACATAGTAACCAATTCAGAGAAAAAGAGAAAAACAAAAGAAACGAACTAAAAACTCAAACAAGTGATCAAAAGCCAGACAAAAGCTAAAACAAGATCACTTGAGAGAGAAAAATCTCAGTCCCCTAAGACAAGGGCAACGGCATGACACAACTGAGATAAAATGCTCCAAACTTGCCGACTCCTCAAGGTGAGGCAAAAGGGCTCGACACCATCGGCAAAAGAGCACAACTAAAATCAGGCGACAAAGAGCTCCCAAAACACATGAATGCAAGCTCCCCCTGAACGAATGCATTTCTCCCAGTTTTTCTCCCCTTGATGCAAAACTCCCCCTGGATGCATGAATTGGGTACTTTTCTCCCCCTTGTTGGTAATGCATGAATCAAGTCTACAAATGCAAGCATGTGCTTCTCAAATAGACAAATAGCATTACAACATGCTAAAAATGAGACATAGACAAGGAAGATTGCCACAAATTCCGTACAAGCATCGCCAACAAGATAGATAGGAACATATAAGCATGTGACATAGCCATAAGCAAAATGAAGCATTTTTCACAAAATTTCCCTCTCATGAGCATAGGACCTCAACATGGTCAAAATGAGCACAAACAACATATAGCCCACAAACTTCATGCAAGGTCACAAGTTCTCATCACAAGGTCATCACAAACACTCACAAGCTATCTCATGTCATGTCAAAGCCACCGTGCCATGTGTTCACTTCTAAAAATGAGACTTCTCAATGGTGAACATCATGCAACGGTTTAGCACCCAAGATAAGGAATTTAAAGCAAACTTGGCATGGAAGCATATTATCCAAGCACAAGCATTCCATATACCAATTTTAAATTTAAGCATGGTACATGAAGTGCCTTTGCGGCAAAAAGAAGCTTAGGCTTATCCACAAGGTAACATGTAGGCTAAACATTCATGATGACAAATGGGTCTTTGACCCCAAATGAAAAGAGCATGATTCCCAAGCACAAATTAAGCAAGATATAGTCATATGAGCACAATTTGAGCATGAAAGGCATTCAACTCACAAGAGAGGAACATATATAGCATTTTCACAAAAGTAAGCCATCCACATACATAAACATCCCAAAGCTACCAAGAGCATAGCTATACATCACAGGAGCTGTCGGTATTTTAGATGGGCAACCTACCAAGGGGAGTACTCAAGGTTGACGTTTGTGGCTTCGCCGAGATCGGGAACTCGAATGAGAGACACGTGGCACACAATTTAGACAGGTTAGGGCCGTGAGGAGCGTAATACCCTACGTCATGTATGCTGCGTAGCTCTGGATTGATTGGGTGTGTTTACAAGATGATGCGGATGAGAGATAGGGGTCCCTTCCTCACCTTATATGGTCCGGGAGGCAGGGTTACAAGTCGGTTTAAGGAAGAGAGTACTAGTCATACACAGCTAGGAGTACTCCACACGGATTCGGACATGCCTAACTTCCTAACCGAGTACTAGTCCTCTGGTTTCCTTGTGCTCCATGCCGTCTTGCACCGTGTAGCCCAAGTCGAGTAGTCCCGGGGGCCCACACAGTAGTCGGTCTTGGTACCCGCCTGGGTAGTGGGCCCAGGGATGTCCATACGGCAAGCCCTCGAGTACTTTGTAGTCGAGCAGGATGTCTTCGAGTAGTCTTGATGGCCTTGGCGAGTAGTCCTTGAGCATCCCCGAGTTCCACAAGCTAAAAGTCCTCAAGAATGCTTGAATCATCTCGAGGCTGGAAGGTACTCCAGCTGATCTTTAAGTAGGCTTGAAGTCTTCTCGAGTAGTCCCCAAGCGTCCCCGAGTGCTTCTCTTGAAGGTCTTCAATAGTACTCGTGATGTCTTGATGAAAACCATATGGAAAATGCGATTCGAAGAATCGCATTCCATATGGAATGTAGCCCCCGAGCCTTATGTCGAATTGTAGATTCAAGCTAAGGGTCAATCTAAAGTTCTGCCAATCTTATCCCGAAAAATCTAGAGAAAAAACCGAAGGACACATGGCACAGAGCCCCCAAGCCTTGAGTCGAGTACTTCTCTCGAATTGAAGGGTCATCTTGACTGTAGAATGTGTCCGGAGTGGGTCCTTGATCTGGATTGGCCCACTAATTCCAACGAGCGAAGTCGAGCCCCCGAGATTGAGAGATTCGAGTACCGGAAGAAGAAGAGTCAGCCCGTTGCACTGAGTCAGCCGCCTAGAACTTAGCCGCCCGCTCGGAACTGAGCTGCCGGATGGCTTATAAATAACAGGGTAACCCCTTAGGGTTTTTCATTTCTGGCAGTTGCAGTCTCTGAGATTAGATCTGAGTCACCTCCTCCCTTCACTGCTGCTGCCGCCGCCACCGTTGAGTGGATCAGATCTTCTTCCGCATCATCGCCGTAGTCCGCCCTCCCCCGCAGCCCCCGAGCGAATGCGAGTGAAAACACTCGTGACTGGGAGGATGAAGGCTTCACCAGCAAAGAGCACGAAGACGGGCGCATCGAAGAAGAGGAGTCACGATGAGTCCGGCGATGCCGGTCAGTCATCGTCATCGCCGCCCCCCTCCACTCCACCGAATCAGTCGAAGGTGTGGAAAAAGGCGAAGTTGAAGACCAAAGACCTTCTTGCCCTCGTCAACAGTGGCTTCCTCCGCGAGAAGGAGATGGACCTATGGCGCGTCGCCACCGGAGATCCGTATCTGATGGAGAAGAATCTGGATGAGATGCCGATGTTCGCGCGGTTCGTGGAGCGCGGACTCACCCTCCCCACGAGCGATTTCTTCAAGGGGATGCTCCAGTACTATGGGATCAAGTACCTCAACCTCAACCCTAATGGTATCTTCCACACCTCCATCTTCGTCCATTTCTGCGAAGCATTTGTGGGAATCAAGCCCCACTGGATCTTGTTCCGGAAGTTCTTCCGGTTCAACCCCCAACCAAGCGCAGACGACCCCCGAGTAGTTGAAGGCACTGGAGTGCAGATGCATGAAGATGCCACCAGGCAGTACTTGCCGTACAAGCTGATTGACTCCAACCAAGATTGGAAGTCGAAATGGTTCTGCATCGTCAACCACCACCTGGAGCTACCGAAGCCGAGCGGGTATCAGCCGAAGCATGCGCCGTTGTGGAACTCGGATCCCACCATGCAGGAAGGCCTCCAGCTACCTGCGCTGCTGGAGAAGATCATGGCCTTGAGGAAGGTTGGACTGAGGGCCGAGCATGTGGCCTTCAGTTTCATGAAGAGGAGAGTGCAGTCGCTGATGGCACGAGACCATCTCAGCTACAAGTACACCGGCGCTGAAGATTCCTCTCGGATGCCCGGTGAGGAGATTGAAGATGATGTAATCATTGAGCGGCTAGAGAAAATCTTCAAAGATATGCCTGCGTTCATGCCATGCTCTGTGTCGGAGTACTCCGCGGCACGTCCGCCGAATGAGGTTAGTAGTCGTGGCCAGAGCCCCCGAGTACTAGTAGCATGTGTAGCCGTACTGATGCTTGCTTGGTCTTGTAGGAGGACCTGAAGAAGTACATCTCCATCCCACCGTCCCCTCCGCAGCTTGAGAAGCAACCTCAGGTGATAGAGGCGGAGTGCCCGATCTTTCGGTGAGTGGAGATAAATTCGATTCCGTGGAAGTAGACCCTCACGATGCGACTACGACAAGCAAGCCCGAAGCGCCACTGCAATTACCGAACCAACTCCCTTTGGTTACCGACCTTGTTGGAGCAAGATTAGCCTGATCATGAAGGTCAATTCCTATTTGCAATCGAAGAACAAATAAGAATTTGAGGCGAGTAATCTTCATATCACTCGAAGGTGGAGTTCTGAATCACTGAGATCAGCACGTATTTGTGCGTGGTCTGGTGTAGCTAAAGCTAGATGCAAAACAAAACTCCAGTTTCTAAGGTGGTGGCTATTGAGTATAAAAGGAGGGGCATCCTAGGGTTGGGGGCGTTCTTGGGTGGGGCGCCCACAACCAGGGCCTAAGGCCCAACAAACTGGCGACGCAGCACCTTGGCAGATTTTGGATGTCAACTTGTTTTGATGATTCCCGTTGACTCAGAACGAATTTGGGCATGAGACTAATGCCACTGGAAGCTCTATAGAATTGTGCTTCTAACCATATAACGAACATCCAAATCCGACTTCATATGCGACCTGGGTGTCCGTTTTATTGCGCACTGCTCCTGGACTTCGAACGGGGCTCGAACTTGAATTGCTTTGGACCTCCACCTTGGGGACTCGAACCGGATTAGTCTCGTGCCTCCTCTTCGACTTGGACACCCTTGTTGGACTTCTTCCACTCCATTCCATGCATCAATCATGGTCGTATCCATGGGTGTCATGTCCTCATCATTCTCCCCCTTTTGAAGAAAAGTCGTCTTCGACGTCGATCGTACTTGAAACTGATCCTGCACAACACAAAGGAGAACAGGGTTTTGGAAATAAAGCAAACCAAAACAATTGTGAGGAGAGATGTGACCATGTTTCCAATTGTGTATCATGTCATGTCGCATAAAATTGCCAGCATCTCTGGAGACTTCGTTATTGAAAGACACATTATGTTTGTCATTACTATCCTGCAAAATATTAGTGCCAACAAAGGACACAACAGGAATAGCCGGTTTATTGCAAGAAAATTCAGCACCAAAAATCATAGAGAGGCACTAGCAATGCTTCCCTTGTTGTGAAACAAAACTTTGTGAGGAGCATGTGAATATGTTTGTATGATGGGTACCCTCTCATCGATCAAAATCTTGCACAATAAAAGGAGAATTCAAATTTGTACAATTGTAAACCCGATGTACTATATATTGTCCTTTGTTGTTATATTTGCCAATAACATGATATGAATGTCTAGACAACCATGGCAAATCAGCATGTGCAAAAATTCTTTCTTCTAAACGATCTAGATTACACAAATCATCAAATTCAAAGTAACCCAATGTATGTAAAGAAAACAACAATTGTATCTTATCATTTTTACTAGCAACATGCATAACATGGTTCTTTTTAGCACTAGCATGTAAAACTGAAGTAGTAGCAGACAATTCATCTTTATCACAAGAAACATCAAGCAAATCACCATGTGACAAAGATAAATCAAGAGATGGTTCCACTATTAATTGCTCAACTAAAGCATGATTTGTGGAAAAATTCAGCACATTATCACAATTCTCACCTTCCGTGAGTGTAGCACCATGGACATTACCTATGTTCTCAGTAGGAGTATTAGGTGCATTGTGAAGTGATGATTCTGAATTTGCACATGAGGATGCGCCTATAGGTTCGTCCATCCTCTCGAGCGGTGTAGTGGTGGGCGTGAATGGCGCTGGGCTCTCGAGCGTTGTAGTGGTGGGCGTGGATGGCGTTGGGAGAGCGGCCGCTAAGCTGGATGTCGAGCTTTGTCCTGCAAAAAAGTTAGAACATTGCTTCGAGCGACGTCCCTGCACTTCACGTTCAGCTTGGCAAGCATATTCAAATAATGTGGTTATATCTGCATATTCCTTATGATCTAGTATGTCCTGAATTTCACGGTGCAAACCACTACGAAAACGTGCCGTAGCAGCGTCGTTTTCCTCAATTAAACCACAACGAAGCATGCCTTTTTGTAATTCCTGGTAATAGACCTCTACAGATTGGGAACCTTGCTGAAAATGCTGCAGTTTAATAAGCAAATCTCGAGCATAATAAGAAGGTACAAATCTGTGTCGCATAACAGCTTTTAATTGATCCCAAGTGGTCAGAATTATAGTTGGATGTCTTTGTTTATAATCACGCCACCACATTAAAGCAAGATCCGTAAATTCACTAATAACAGTTTGAACTTGAGAATTAGCAGAAATATCATGGTATGAAAATTGCTGTTCAACATCTAATTCCCAATCAAGATATGCAGCAGGATCATATTTGCCATTATAAGGTGGAATTTTAAATTTAGGCTTAGCAAAAGAATCATTATCAAAATGGCGTGGCACATGGCGGTCACAACTACGGCTATCCTTCTGCAACCCTCTGATCGTAGTGTGCAATGCATCGAGTCGTGCCACGACAGCGTCGAGCATGGTCTTAGTAGATGTCTGTGCGATCTTGATCTGATCGAAACGCTCATTCGATGAAGTGGTCATCGAATCCAGCTATGTATGTATCGTCTGAATGTTCACAACAACTCCATCAACTCATGTCCGCATGTCCTGCAGCTGGTCATCTCGCTTGTCGTCACCTGCCATGGTTAGCGCAAACACAAAAACAAAATCGACGACAAAACAGGGGTGTATTTGCTCACAAAGGCGCTCAAACTAGTGCTGTTATCAAATTCTTATCCATTCTTACCAAGCACATAGGGGCGAACTGCAACCAACTGGTGGAACTTGCGAAAGATTGGAGGAGCGATTGCCTGGCGGGACAAAACCTGCTCGGTGTAGAACTTTGTGGAGTTCTGGGAAGGCTGCCATCAATTGAAGGATTAGCACAATCAAACAAAAATGCGAAGTAGAATAAGGGTGCTAAACACGATCAAACGTTGCTGGAAATGAGTGCAAAAGAGGAAAAAACAATGGAGGAACCCCGAGGGGTAGGGCGCGGCGTGAAGGCGCGGCGAGCGTGGGGTCGTGACCCGGCGTGCTGGAAGCCACCGAACTGGATCGGTCCTTCTCCCTGTTCGGTTGGACTTGTCCTTTTTTTTCTTTTTTTCTTTTTTTTTTGCTTCTGTCCCTTTTTCTTTTTGGACTCTCTTTTTTTGATTGGCCAACCACGCAGGGAGGGAGATCGGTAGGGGGGAGGGGCGACGTGGCTTTGTGCAGAGCGAGGTGGCTTCGCGCGATGGATGGGGGGTCGTGAGGAACGAGGGGGGTATCCTGATCCGTTTGCTCCCTTTTGTTTGTATTTCTTTCTTTCTTTTTTTTACTTTCCAAAAACACAAGCAGGGAGGACTCTCATGGGGGACGCGTAGCTCCTCTAGTCCGAGTTGCTGCGACTAGCGACCAGGGGGTCACGGCGCCAGGAGTCACGGTGTCTTTCCTGTTTTTTTATTACTTTCCCATGGACACACGCAGGAAAGGAAAACCGAACGAAGGAGGGGGCGTATCCCACGTTGTCCGCGTGCTCGTAACTTCGCGAGGGGGCACACGGCCAGGAAAATGAGCTACAAGGGGGCAAAGGGTTTGGCAAAGGAAGTTGTGGCGTGGTCGAGGGGTTGGCGAGGGAGCGGAACAGAAAACAGCGGCAAAAACTAGGGTTTGGTGAAAAGAACAAGAAGGACACAAGTAACCAGCAATGATCGAACGAACAAAGCACGCAAACTCAACAAAGCAAGTTATTGAATGAATGAGCAAGGCTAAAACGGGTTGCTGGGACAAAGATCTAACCTAAAACAAACTTTTATTTGGTTTTTGTGGACTATAGGAATTAAGAAACACTCGATAAACTCTCCGATCAACCTGGAAAGCTGATACCACTTGATAGAGGCGGAGTGCCTGATCTTTCGGTGAGTGCAGATAAATTCGATTCGACAGAAGTAGACCCTCACGATCCGACTACGACGAGCAAGCCCGAAGCGCCAATGCAATCACTGAACCAATCGACGAGGACCGAAGTGTTACAAAGGAACATCCCCGAGGATTAAAGCGTAAAAGACTGAACTTCATGCGAGAAGACCCTCCATCTTGGATGCAAGGATGACATCGTCAAAATGATGTAATTGAAGGGGACAAAGTGCAAAATGTCAAGAGGACCCACGTGTACGAAGGGGCGACCGAACCGGGCCGAAATGGGCCGGGGCCGGTCGGCCCAGGCCGGCCGGCCCAGCCTGTTCCAGCGTCGGTTCGGCCCCCCATTTCTTGAGCATGAAGATGATGCAACCCTAAAGCCGTGGAGGTGCCGCCATTCGCAGGGAGACAGCCATTCGCCCGAGAGGCCGTCCACAAGCTAGAGAGGAAGGAGAGGAGAGAGATCATTCGCGAGAAGTATCACTCTACTCGAAGGAAGCAACCACAAGTGGAGGAGGACGTCGAGGCCCTGCCAAGACACCCCCAGAGGAGAAGGAAGACACCGTCGGAAGTGTCACCATGATCAACGGTGCTATGCCTAGCACCTCGATGGGGTAATCTTCTCATTTGTCCATGGGTTGTAAACGATCTTGAGATGTAATCGCAACTTTTATGGTTTGAATCTATCATCTAGTGTTGAAGATGCTTTCTTGTTTAAGGTTAGCTACCATGTCATGTTGGGAGTATAGATCTCACTTCTCCCTTAGAACCCTTCAATACGCCATGATCATTATAGGTCTAGTCACGAATACCTCCGTGTAGTGACAGTACGGGGGGAGGGAAAGGGCGAAACCGTGGTCACAACCCCTGGTAGATTAGATCGGTTTTGTATCTCTTAGCGGTTGCATGTTCAAGTATCGTAGACCCTTGGGCAAGTGTCTTTTATATACCTTGTGAGTTTAATCGTTCTCTCTAGTGTAGCGTAGTTGTTCTCTAGATTAACCCTAGTTTAGGGTTTGGTTAAGTTAGTTAGCAGTGCTAGATCAAACGCTTGTAATCCCCTTGCTCCGCGGATTGATAAGAACCTAGGGAATCCCCGTGGTGAAAAAGGTATAGGTCTGTACGCTTGTGGATCGTAGGTGGATCCGAGTTTTATCCATCAACAGGCGTCCTAGGGTGGGGCGCCCACAACCTGGGCCTAAGGCCCAACAAACTGACGACGTAGCACCTTGGCAGATTCTGGACGTCAACTTGTTTTGACAATTCTTGTTGACTCAAAACGAATTTGGGCATGAGACCAGTGCCATTGGAAGCTCTATGAAATTGTGCTTCCAACCATATAAAGAACATCCAAATCTGACTTCATATGCGACTTGGGCGTCCGTTTTATTGCGCACTGCTCCTGGACTCCGAACTGGGCTCGAACTTGAATTGCTTTGGGCCTCCACCTTGGGGACTCGAACCGGATTAGTCTCGTGCCTCCTCTTCGACTTGGACACCATTGTTGGACTTCTTGTACTCCATTCCATGCACCAATCATGGTCGTATGCATGGGTGTCATGTCCTCATCATCAGGGGAAGGCGGAACCAAAGGCAAAAGAGCGCAGAGTAGTCGGCAAGGACGTTGATACAGTCGTCATTGAGGATACGTCCGACGAAGAGGACGAAGAGACACTGCAGCAGCGCTTCCAGCTCTGCTCCAGATTTAGCCGAGCTAGGATGCTACATGTACCAGTAGTCGAGCAGTCGTCCAGCCTTGAGGCGGACATGCAGCTCCCGCCAAGGAAGCCCCGCAACATGGCGCGTAAACGCGCCATGAAGAAGCTGAAGGTGTCGGAGGTGACTAGACAAAAGGTGGGTTCCGTGACTAGGGTAGTCGAGTACCTTACCGAATAGTCTGTTGCTGACAACTTGACTTGCATTGTTGCAGGACATCCCTTCCCCGGATCCTGCTGCCTGGGATGAGGAAGAAGTTTGGGACATAGTGGGGGCGACGTCTGGGAGAAGTACCAGCCCGCCTCCAGCTGCTGAAGATGTTGTGCCCGAGAAGGCACAGGAACAAGTCGCGGTGGTAAAGAGCCATCCACAGTCATCGACGGAAGAAGTTCAAGGCCCTCCTCCTGCTGCGGCCGTGGCCATTGAGCAGCTAGAGGAGAGAGAACAAGAGCCTCCAGTTGAGGCAGGAACCACCAGTGAGCCCGACGTTGTAGATAATGCCAGACTGCTGGGCGCTCCAACTGTTACTGTAGTGTGGTCAATGCTGTGAGTACACAGAGTCCTCGAGTAGTCGTTTTCCATCAAGTTCATGTTGTTGAATCGGTACTTCATGCTGCAGGAAATCCACTGACTTGACATGGGACGAGGTGGAAACTAGTGCGGCTGCCGATGGTGGGGGCCGCTCGACAGAGGCGTTAGAACCCACGCCGCCGCCACAAGGCAAAACCGCGACAGAGCCAAGACTTGAGGAGGCCACCTTGGTAGAAGGTACGTGTCCTGCTATCACGAGTACTTGTCGTGGAGAGTAGTTGTAGCTGCCACATGTTGCTGAATTGATCTTGTCAGGACCATAAGCCGAAGGAACGGTGATCCCCGAGGCAGTAGTCATGGGAGCGGCTACTGTCGAAGCGACGGCTATTGAGCGAGTTGTCGAGCAGGTGACAACTACAGCCCCCGAGCCAAGGGTGGAGGTACTGGTTGACTCGCAGCCCGAGTCAGGGACTCAAGTTGTCGTCCGCGAGGTGATGGTGGAAGATGCAGTGCCGCTCCGCTCGGCGCCAATGCCAGAGACTGGGACCTCGAGCCGCGGAGGCCTCGAGTTGCTGGATGACGATCTAATCGACCCGGCCATTGTGTCTCTGAGCATGGAGTCATGGCATCGCACGGAGCAGTGGGTCCAGGTACGCTGTCGATATACCGACTAGTCTTGCGCTAATGATTGCTGAATACGGATGAAGCTTTTGATCTTGCGCAGAAACTACTTGAGAGATCCCGTCACAAGACCGAGCTCTTGAAGGGGTACGGTGACACGGTCATCCGTGCTGAAGCTCTGGAGAAGGAGTTGGACAAATTGAAGAAACACTCTGTGCTGCTCCAATCCAAGCTTGAGAGCACCTTCGCCCAGTACCACAACGAGGTACAGGACATGCAGGCGAAGAGAGATGACTTGATCAAGAAGAACAAGACTCTACGCCAGAAGAACAAAGGTAGGCCTTTCGCCGCAATGATTGAGTACTTGTTGCGGTGCTTATGTGTAGTTTGACGCAGTCCACGAGTTGTCTGCAGATCTTGAGGTGTCAGTTGAGCGGCTGAAAGCTTCTGAGACGGACCTCAAGAACATCATGTATGAAGGACTGAACTAGCGACCAGAGAGGGGGGGAGTGAATGGGAGCCGATAAAAATTCTTCTCGAAGGAGATGACTTCTCCAACAAGATGAACTCGGTTGGGTACCCAAAATCACACGCTCCGCACACAACCTTCTGTTTGCCAAAACCACGTAGCCACTGGAGTGCTATTGGTTCTAGGAACAAACACTACCTGCAGCCACAACTCCTACACACACACGGTAGCGGAAACGACTCGGAAGCTGTCTGGCCAGCAGGGGGCGGTTAGACCGGGTATGGGGGGCGGTTAGACCGCCTCCACCTGGTAACCTATAATTCCTCCGAACGACCTCTTTTGAGCACCAAAACTCTCCAAGTTTCACCTACTGGATCCTCTGGTCAAGGTCAAGCTAGCTACTAGAAAATCTTGGCGAAAACCAAAACTCCACCCAAGAGGCCTAGGGCGGTTAGACCGGCTCACAGGGGCGGTCTAACCTCCTGTACCCAGCGATAAACTCAAGGCAAGAACTCGTAGCAAACAGTGTCAAAACGAACCAAGATTTCACATGAACGCTCCTCTGATCAAGGCAAACGAACTCACAGAGGAAAATCTGGCAAAACCAAAACTTTCACCTGGGAGGCCCAGGGCGGTTAGACCGCCCCCTATGGCGGTTAGACCGCCCCTCCCAGAAAACCTAGCCGCGGGTCAAACCTCAACTTCCCATCGCCCGATCTCCCGATTCACCCCACGGATTGCAGCGAAACTTCGGGGATACCTAGGTTATCTCCTGGGCAACCTCTCCACCAAAAGAATCAAACCGAAACGCACTCAATCAAAGAGAATCGCGGATCTTGGCCCTCTAGGTCATGAACTCGAGCAACTCGAAAAACCACCAAATCGAGGTCGATTCAAGGAAGTTCTTGGGGCAAAGTCACTAGCCAAAGAGGCACAAGGTCCTCATACGTGACACCCAACAAGAATCCCGAAAGAAATCGCCCTCAAAACTCTGCCACGAAAATCACGAGAAAGAGCTCCAAAAATCACCAAAAAAGGAAAACGGGAGAGGCAACACAAGGCCTTGAGGAACCACGCCGAATCATCTATACATACCATGAAGGTTCATACAAGGTCTAGCTTGCCACCCGGTCATCCATCCCTCTCTCTAGATCTCACATGAATCTCTCAAGCTAGTCCTAGAAAAACTAGAGAAAATAGCAAACGAAAATGATAAAGGGAAATGTGCACGTACGTGATCAGCCAGGCAGCCACCCCTTGTTCCCTTTAATTATCTTGCAAGCCAACAACTTTCCAATGTATGCACGCACATCTATAAGTATATATGCTTCCTTGCTAACCTTGTCGCTCTTGTAGACACATGCATGCGATCCTTGCCAACATGCTGGTGATCGATCATCCTCGCTGTTATCCAGCCGATTTCCTCGTGCATGTTCTTTCCGATTCTTCGGCTGGTTGATCCTCTTCTTCCTTTGGGAAAAATAATCCAGCCAGCTGGCTAATGAAGTCGGCCAATGAAGACCAATATATAGCTGATCAATCTGTGGATTACATTGATTTTACTGACCACCGGTTGAGCATCCACTGCCTTCAACTAACTCTACTATTTTCGCCTTCCATCGACCCTTCTGCCTCATTTTGACTTCAGTCTTGACACATGCCAAAAAATGGTGTCAACAAGTTGTTGGTGTAGATTGCTTGAGGATTGCGTGATTGTTACAAGGGGTCACCCTGCCCGCCTTATATTGGCCAGTGGACAAGGTCGGTTCCCAGACTCCTGGTCAGTTACGACCAGGAGACCTAAGTCTAGTTGATTACAACACTTGCCATATCCGTCGATCTGCTTGGTCGGAATCCACCGATGTCTTGTCTTGCACGCCAAGTCTTGAAGTCGTTCTGGATAAGGTCGTCTGGGAATCTTCTAGAAGGTCTTTAGGAGGTCGTGTGGGCCGCCAACTAGGTCGGTTGGGCCCACTGTCAGGTCGGCGGGTCTTCTGGTAGGCAGGACCCACTTGTCAGGGACGGCCGTGAGCCTAGTCGGTGGGGACCCAGGGGTACCCATGTCTCACAAGCCCCCGAGCGATGTGTAGGCGCAGCGACCTTAGAAAGGTCATGACGAAGTCGTAGAGCTATCGACAAGTCGAATAGCATGCACGTCGGTCCAAAAAGAAAAGAACAAATCAGCTTAGCAGCCAACCTATTTATAGTCTTGCTAAACGAAGAGAGGTCGAGTGACGACCTATAGGAAGCAGGCTTCCAATAGATCGAAACGACGATGAAAAAATTCAGAACGCATCAAGGATGCACTCGTAGAGTAGTATCCGAGCATCGTGGCGGGCAGGATGGCCGGTATGATGATCCAAAAAAGAAAAAGAAAAATTAGGTCGAGTAGCGATGTGATGAGAAACAGGTTTCCCAACAGGTCGATACGACAAAGAAAACAAGAGGGCGTCGGAGATGCTCTCGTAGAGTAGTCCTCGAGCATTGAAGCAGACAGCATGGCTGGTTTGATGCTCAAAAAAGTGAAGAAAACTGAATCATGGTCTTGATCGAACGAAGTGTAAAGGCACCTAGATCTCCGAGCATAACTGCAAGGAGTCTGGCAAGGCCGACCTCATGGAGGCCTTGTAGGCGTGCCGACCTCGAAGAGGCCTCAAATTAATAATGTCCAGTATCCGGGGATACCCAGCAAGGTCTTTAAACACACATCACGTGAAGAGGTCGTCAATGATGTCATGGCTGAAGTTGTGATGTCCAAAACCGTTGATGACGAAGCTATGAAAATATATGGATCTTGAACGAATGGAGTGTAGGGACACCTAGATATCCTGCATAGCTGTAGAGAGTCTGGTAGAGCCACCCGAGGCATGCCGACCTCAGGAAGGTCTCAAATCAATCAGCGCCCAAGCACCCGGAGATACTTGGCAGGGCCATTAGGCACGCACCCCACAGGGAGGCCTTCATTCCGGACGTAAAATCCTGGGTGTCCAGAGTAGGCTGGCAGGGCTACAATAGCACACCGACCTTAGGAAGGTCACGCATCCTGGGCGCCGAACAAGGTTGGCAAAGCCGTGGACATACCAAGGTATTGCAAGACCTAGGTTTTAAGGCACGCCGACCTCAGGAAGGCCATTTTGGTGCCCAGATGACCAGCATTGGTGCCAGCGATCCAGTAGAGCCATAGTACACAGGTATTGATGACCTTACTTTTGGGCACACCGACCACGGGGGCCCAACGAAATCGTAGACGTGAAGCTTCTGATCTCCAGGCGCCCTGATGGATCTGGCAGAGCAGTGAGGTACGCCTACCCCGGAAGGTCTTCAATCGAACCTACGACTATTCTACTCAGGAAACAAAAATATAGGCTGATTGGAATATGTCCGTTTACATGCAGAGCCATAGCGGGTGCAATGAAGACGCAGAGCCGCAAAAGGTGCGTTTAATCGTCGTCGTTCATAGATGTAATGAGGCGCAGGGCGTTCTGACACTGAGTCAGGGCTATCTCTTCATAGACTGCTGGGTCACGGGTCAACAGTGGTCGGGGATTCTCTTGCCACCCAGAAAATGACAACTGCCCATTGATCAAGGAGTGAACTGTAGCCATGTGACGCCGCAGCGGCCTCAGGCATCATTGATGCACTAGCGACAAAGGTATCACGAGGCAGGTGAAAGACATCACCTTTAATCATGCGCATGCCGACAGGTCCTCCTGATCACATGCTAACAGTGTCATCACTTCACCGGTTGCACAAGGCCTGGCTCAAGTTATAAATAACACCATAAGGCTAAAGGAGGCAAGCACCGAGCGTTGCTGAGCTATGAAGCCGCAGGGTAGTATTAAGGCCATGCCATGGGCATGTGTCTGTCCACCAGATTGTAGGATGCAAAGTTTGTAGAGGCTTGGAGCTAGAAGAACTCTTGTGAAATGTAGGTAGCACACCCACTCTTTGTACCGTGCCTCAGCGAGGAATCAAGGAGAGTTTGGAGGTGTTGCTGTAGAGGCCCGAGGTGATCCTGCAAGTTCTTGGTAAGCATGTGATGCTCGTCGAGGGCTTGCGGTCCGCGCTGAAGAGCAAGCTCATATCTGCATTCCATAGTCAGGCACAAAGTGTGACATGCTATGTGCAGCGTCGTTCAGTTGTTCACCGCAAGGCCACCATCGAGGACCTGAAGCTAGAAGAATTCTCGCGATGTGCTCTGCTATAGCAGAGTACATCTCAAGGATTGCTCTAGGTAGATCAGGTCTTCGAATACATTTGTATCTTGTCATGGGTTCTGGATCCAATGAGGTCGCTGGCGACTTGTCTACCTTCGAAGTTCCCGTGTAATGTTCGCTCTCTTCTGTCATGTAATGATTGATTTGAAGAAATTATTCATGAATGACCTGAAGTGACGTAATTTGGGGGCTTATCGACCTCATGGAGATCGAATGTGCTATCAGGAGACCTGATATCTTTGTTGTATTCACGACCTAAACTCAGGGTGTAGGTCGCCAAACTATCCGTTGAGTATATAGCCGTTGGCATGAAATCTGGCGAGATCATCTCGCGAAATTAGCGGCACATAGCCATTGCAACGAGCTCATTATGGCGATAAATCCGCAAGGGGCACCCGTGGCGGGGCCCATATAAATAGAGCGGCAAGGACCGATGTTGACCATCCCATTCCATCTTCTTCCTCCTCTCGCCGTCTCCCCCGAAATCTTCATGCCCTAGCTGCTGCGTGCTCCACATCCAGCCTCCACCCGTGAATCCTCAGCCCGCCGCCGTCTGTAATAGACCGCGTGCCGGCTCTGCCATCCCCGCGCCGCGCCGCTCCGCATGCGCGTGAAAACCCTAGTCACCTTTAGATCCAAAGCTCCTCATCCTCAAGAAATGGCGGCTGCTGCTTCTCAAATCTTGGAACCGCAGACGGTGTGGGAGCCTTCGGTGATGACCGAGGCGAAGATTCAAGCGCTGGTGGATCGCGGGCTCCTGAGGCCCAAGGCGGAGGTGGAGTGGAAGGCGCCCACAGGCGAGGCCTTCCCGACGGAGGACGGCAAGGAGCAGGTCATCTTCGCCTCCTTCTTCGAGCGCGGGTTCAACGTGCCCGCCGGCTATTTCTTCAGAGGTCTCCTCTTCTACTACAAGCTGGAGCTGGTACACCTCGTCCCCAACTCCATAACCGTGGTGTCATCATTCATCTATTTCTATGAGGCGTATCTGGGGATACCGCCCCACTTCTTGCTCTGGCGTTATCTTTTCAATGTCAAGAGCACTGGCAAGCATCTTGGCGTAGTAGGATCGGTTATGTTCTGCCTGAGATCAAGTCTCAAGGCAGAATGGATAGATATGGACCTGCCGGACAACACCGCTAGGTGGAGGTCGGAGTGGTTTTACATCGCCGACCAGCATCCGGTGCTCCCGAAGCGAACCGGGCACAAGCCCGAGAAGATACCGTAGTGGGACCTGCAGCTGACCTCCTGTGAACTAGACGACGTCAAGGAGCTACTCCCCCTGGTGAGCGACCTCAAGAAGAAAGGGCTGACAGGGGGCTCAGTGGTGAGGTCATTCTGCCGTCGCCTGATCCAGCCGATCAAGGACCGGGTGCATCCGGCTTATGAATATTGGGGGCAGTCCGACCCCACTCGCGAGGTCAACCGCAAGGTCTCCCAGGAGGAGATGGTGGCCAGGGTGTCACAGATCTACACCGGGGGTGCCCGGGGCAGGAAGTGCCCGAAGGCACACTCTCTGACTCGACCAGCTGACCCTGTAAGTCTTGAGACTACTAGGTCATTTTGTTTTGTTTAGTTGCTTGCGTCGATCTTATTCCTTGTTACTTGTTTGTTGCAGGCTCGGGAGATGCAGCTCTGGTGCCCTGCACCCTTACCAAAGGGTGAGGAACCACGTCAGAAGCTGAGGTCGGAGGAGTACCAGCCTCCAGCAGCTGTGCTGCTGGAGAATTATCACTCCGATTCATCAGTTGAAGCTGATGAAGATACCAACCAAGAGGTCGGTGGCGATGCAGCGACCTGCCCTGAGGCAAGCAGCGCCACAAAGCCCGGGCGCAAGACGAGGGCGGCAACAGCAAAGCAGTCGACCACATGGGCTGCTGCCAAGGCCGAGTCAGCCAAGACTACCAAGCTCGAGGCCAACAAGAAGAAGAGGAAGAGGAAGGCGAGCCCTCCTCCGGTGGTCCGCACGCCGACGATCCCTACTCCGGCGACCAAGGAGGTTGAGGAGGATGAAGACGAAGCTACCGACGATCCGCCAGCTATTGAAGATCGTACGGCAAGGAGGTCGCTGAGTCCCGCCTCCAAGAGGCAACGGGAACTGGAGCAACAAGTGACCGAAGAAGACCTCCGTCGGATGAGGGATGCTCAGCGGGCTACCGCTGGTGCACATGCCAAGATGCCTGTACAGATACGAGTTCGGCCCCTGCCTGTAAAGATACGAGTTCGGCCCCTGAGGCCGAAGCTGCATGCGCCGGTTACCGTGAGGTAAGGTCTTAGTACTGAAGTTGGTTCATCTGCTAGCTATCATTAGCTCTTGTATTGTGTTGACGAAGATTACTGTAGGTCGGACGTCCAACCTCAGAGCGCCTTGGGTGCTCAAGATTCACCCTCGCGGACGAGGTCGTCCGAGCTTGAGGCTGGGACTCAAGGTTCGGTCGGCGACGTGGGGATGTCGGTTCCTCTGCCTGTTATTGATGTGGACCCCATCAACTCCATGCCCAGCACATCAGCTCAGGGCCCGACTGTGGACCCAGTTCAGATCGAGCCACCATAGGGGAACCCAGAAACAACCGGTGTGCAGGCACCGGGTCCGACGTCGACGGGGCCAAGTTTGAGGCGGGAAGACATCGACTAGACTGGCACTCCCTGGGAGGGAGATATCTTCAAAGATGACGAGGATATGAAAGAGGTTCGCCGGTAGATCTTGACACTCAACCAATCCCTCACGGTGAGCAGTTGTTCTTAAATAAATGACTCGTTTTCTGAATGTAGCTGACGACCTGTTTTGTTTTTGCAAAATAGTCACTGGCCAATCGTGCCAAGGGCAGGGCCGACCAGCTCAAGGATGATGCGGCTATACAGCTGCGGGTGGGGGAGCTCGAACAGGAGCTCTAGCAAGCCTGTGAGGCAGCAGCGGCTGACAAGAAGAAGCTTGAAGACGAGCTAAATGAACTGAAGCGCAAGAATCAGGAGGCCGATGCTCCGTTTAATACTATGAGCACTGGTAAGACCAGATGCCTCGCAACTTTTTCCATCATTGACTTATACTATTGATGGTTGGACCTCAGGACTTCTTGTATATTGCAGATGTTCATAGGCGAGAGGATGACCTCAAGAATGACCTGAAGAACACGAAGGAGAAGGTCCGAAGCCTGGAAGTGAACCTGCGGGAGGCCGACGTCGGTGCTGAAGAGCTGAAGCAGCTGATGAAGGGCACCATAGACAGTGAGTACGCTGTGTCCTAGAAGCTGGCTTATGAGAAACAAGCTAGAAAGGACCTTGAGGTCAGTCTCGAGGTAGCTTTGAAGGTGCTGCAAAATGACCAAGTGACTATTGCAGGGCAAGAGGTGGAGCTGAACGACCTGAAGAACGCTGCCCACTTTGTGATGGACATGGTGGAGACACAGGTCGCTGGGGAGGAGCCCAAGCCGGCTATGGATCAGCTTCTGGCTGCACCAGAGAAGTTGGTCGACCTTTTGAAGGCGACGAGCTTGACGGCGGCTACAGAGTCGCTGGTGCGGGTGAAGTCTCATCACCCCGACGTTGACATGGTCAAGGTCGGAGAAGGCCCAGACGTGACGAAGGACCTCAAGGCCGTGGTGCTTGAAGTACGGGAGGCCGCCATGGCGATAATGGACGCCATTGACTATGAGGGCGACGACGGTGAAGAGTAGTTTAGTAATGGAGTTGTACCCCCTCCTTCCTTCAGTCATGTAAATAACAATAATAATCTTCTTTTGACCTGCACGACATACTTAGTTTATATCTTCACGAACTTGGTTGCCCTGAAGCGATGTGTCTTTATTATGATCCGCTAACCACTACTCACGGAGAGGCTGGCTTACCGATCGTCACGGCTCAGCGGGGAGACTTATGTGCAACCGGCGCGCAGGGAGGAGTCTGGGACTCAGGTTTTGCAACCAAGCGACCAAGCAAGTTCGTAACAACATAAAGTAAGTAGTCATGAGGGACGACGTCCTCAGGTCGAGCGACCCTTACGTTGGCTTGTGCCAAGCCCCCGAGCATATCGAGGGGGAGGAACAGGAAACTTCACCCCCAGGTCTTTCAACCCTTGTATTGGCTTTGGCCAAGCCCCCAAGCATGTCAAGGGGGAGGGTACATGACATGAAAGAAGAGAAGGTAGAGCTCGAGACACAACAGATGATTGCTTTAACTAATATTTATTGAACTGAAAATACAAAGACGAGGAATACATAGCTGTAATAAAAACTATTCTACGGATAGAATCGTCGTAGGTGCTCCACGTTCCATGGGTTGGGTACTCCTTGCCCGTCGCCCCACTGGAAGCGGTATGTGGATGGGCTGATGACTTCAGTGACGATGAAGGGTCCTTCCCAAGGGGCAGACAGCTTGTGCATGCCGTCAGTCTTCTGGATACGTCTTAGGACTAGGTCGCCAATGTTAAAGGAAGTCTCCTTGATGTTGCGATCATGGTACTGACGGAGTTGCTGGTCGTGGCGAGCCTGCCTCATGACGGCCGCCATTCTCTGTTCCTCGAGGCTGTCGAGGTCGACCCGATGAGTCTGCTTGGCTTCACCCTCCTCGTAGAACTGTATGCGTGGAGCTCCAAAGGTGACGTCGGTAGGTAAGATGGCCTCCGAGCCGTAGACCAGGAAGAACGGCGAGAAGCCCGTAGCAGAGCTGACTTGGGTCCTCAGACCCCAGATTACATGTGGTAGCTCGGCTAACCACCGGGTGGCGTAATTTCAAGCGTCTTCAAAGATACGATCTTTGAGAGCTTGAAGGACCATGCCGTTGGCACGTTCGACCTGGCCGTTGCACCGGGGGTGGGCGACCGAGGAGTAGTAGACGTCAATCGTATTGTCTTGGCAAAAATCTCAGACGGCGGACCCTGTGAAGGCCGTCCCTAGGTCGGTGATGATTCTGTTGGGCACACCGAAGCGATGTGTTATGTATTGCATGAATTTCGCCGCTTCCTCCGACGTAACCTTTGCGATAGGCCGGACTTCAATCCACTTGGTGAATTTGTCGACGGCCACAAGGATGTGCTTGTAGCCGCCTAGAGCGGTTCGGAATGGTCCTACAACGTTAATACCCCACATGGCGAAGGGCCAGGATGGGGGGATCGTGCGCAGGACCTGAGCTGGCAGGTGCTGCTGTTTGGCAAAGAATTGGCACCCTTTGCACCTCTTGACGAGGTCTTTGGCATCAGACATGGCCGTGGGCCAGTAGAAGCCGGATCGATACGCCTTGTCGACCAGATTGGCGGATGCCGCGTGAAAGCCACACTCACCGCCGTGAATCTCAGCCAAGAGCTGGAGACCTTCTGATTGCAAGATGCATTTCATCAAGACGCCAGTAGAGGCATCTTTTCTGTATAGGTCGTTACCAATCACGACGTAGTTGGCACTTCATCGTGTGATATGCTCTTGTTCAGCCTTGTCTTCTGGGACTCGTTGGTCGAGTAGGAAGGCTAGGAAAGGCTCGCGCCAATCGTCCTCTTTTTCTGTCATCAGCATGTCGCGGGGAGGTGCTGGAGTTGGGTCGGGCTGTACTTGGTCCAGGCTGTCCGGGTCCAACAGCTTGATCGACGGCTTGCGTAGGTCTTGGATGAACACACCTGCCGGGACTAGAGCTCGCTTGGAGCCTAGTTTGGATAGCATGTCGGCATCCACGTTGTTATTGCGTGGCACATGCTGAAACTCAATTCCCTCGAAGTGGCCTTCGAGCTTGCGGATCTCAGCACAGTAAGCATCCATTGTGTCTTTGACACAATCCCACTCCTTGTTGACTTGCTCGATGACGACCTTGGAGTCACCGTATGCTAGTAGTCGCTTGATGCCAAGGGACACTGCTATACGGAGCCCGTGAATTAGAGCTTCGTATTCTGCTCCATTGTTGGAGGCCTTGTAGTGTATCTGCAGGACGTACTTGAGCTACTCTCCCTGAGGAGAGATGAATAGTACTCTTGCTCCTGCACCTTCGAGGTTAAGAGCACCGTCGAAGTACATTATCCAGTGTTCAGGTCTCTCCTTGGGAAGGGGCATCTGGATTTCTGTCCACTCTGACACGAAGTCAACTAGAATCTGGGACTTGATCGCCTGCCTAGGGCAGAACTCGATGTCGAACTCTCCAAGCTCCACCGACCACTTGATGATGCAGCCGTTAGCATCGCGGTTGCGGATGATCTCTCCTAGCAGGAATGATGACGGTACAATGATCTTGTGGGCTTGGAAGTAGTGGCGAAGCTTTCTCGACGTGATCAAGAGTGCGTAGAGCAACTTCTAAGGCTGTGAATAACATGTCTTAGCGTCGGCAAGGACCTTGCTTACGTAATACACAGGTCGTTGAACAGGATAGGCCTACCCTTCTTCTTCTCGTTCTACGACGAGAACCGTGCTGGCCACATGAGTGGTGGCGGAGATGTAGAGGAGGAGCATTTCCCCAGGTATGGGTGGCGTCATGATTGGAGGCGTGCTCAAGGAGTCTTTGAGAGCTTCGAAAGCCTTCTGTGCTTGTTCATCCCACATGAACTTCTCTGCCTTCTTCAATAGCTTGAAGAAAGGCAGACCTTTTTCGCTGAGCTTGCTGATGAAATGACCTAGAGCCGCCATCATACCGGTGAGTTTCATGACGTCTTTCTTGCAAGATGGCTTGGCCATGTTGCGTATTGCGTCGACCTTGACGGGATTAGCTTTGATGCCCCGGTGTCCCACCGTGAAGCCCAGGAGCAATCCGGGGGGGACGCCGAAGACGCACTTGGTCGGGTTGAGCTTCCACTGATAGGTGCGTAGGTTGGAGAAGGTCTCGGCGAGGTCAGCGATGAGCTGATCTTGCTCGGTGGTCTTGACGACCACGTCGTCGACGTAAGCTTCTACGTTCTTCCCGATCTGAGACTTCAGGCACTTCTGTATCACCTTCTAGTATGTTGTGCCAGCGTTTTTCAGGCCAAAGGTCATGACCTTGTAGCAGTAGATGCCATTGGGCATTATGAATGCTGTCTTGTCCTGGTCGTTAGGATTCAGGGCTATCTGGTGATACCCTGAATAGCAGTCGAGGAAGCACAATAGGACGCTACCAGCCGTGGAGTCCACGACCTGGTCGATACAAGGAAGAGGGAAGGGATCTTTCGTGCAGTGCTTGTTGAGGTCGGTGTAGTCGATACACATTCTTAATCCTCCAGTCTTCTTGTGTACAAGGACTGGGTTTGCGAGCCTAACGGGTGTTTACATTCACGGATGAATCCTGCAGCTAAGAGCTTGCAGACTTCTACTTCTATAGCTTGCTTTCTATCTTTTGCAAATCGCCAGAGCTTTTGCTTGATAGGTCGTACGGTCTTGCTTACTTCAAGGGCGTGCTCAGCCAGCTTCCTGGAGACACCGGGCATGTCAGACGGGCTCCATGCGAAGATGTTAGCGTTGTCCCGGAGGAAACTGGTGAGCGCGAGTTCCTATTTGGGGTCGAGGTCGGCCCCGATGATGACGTCCTTGGATGCGTCGGGCAGGCCGAGGCAAACTTTCTTCACAGCGGGGCTTGGGTCCAAGGCGGTTGCTGTACACTTCTGCTCTGGCACTTCCAGAGTGGTTTGGTCGATCTTGGCGGCCTGAGCGACCATGACTGTAGCAGCGGCTTTGCACGTAGAAATCTTGGAGAGGTCGATGGTGTCGCTCTCGCAGTTGTAGGAGACGAGGATGTCACCATGGACGGAAAGGATCCCGTTTGGTGCAGGCACCTTCATGATGAGGTAGGTGTGATGCGGTATGGCCATGAACTTGGCCAACATAGGTCGACCGAGCATGGCATGGTAGGAGGAGCAAAAGTCCGCGACCGCGAATGTCAGGTACTCTGTGCGGAAGTTTTCCTTTTTGCCAAAGGTGGCCGGCAGGCATACACGACCTATGGGGTATGCAGCCTTGCCGGGCACGGCCCCGTAGAAGGGTTCGTCCTAGGCAGTCATCTTGGAGAAGTCGAAGTCCATCTTTCTCAGCGTTTTTGTGAAGATGATGTTCTAACTGCTGCCCCCATCGATGAGGGTCTTAGGCAGGAATGCGCCATCCACTATGGTGTTGACAACCAGTGGGTAGGTCCCGGGGTCAGGTATGTGGACCCAATGGTCTTTCCTGGAGAAGGTGATGGGGTACTCCGACCAACGCAGAGGTTGCGGAGTTTCAGTATTGACTTGGCCGATCTCCCTTGCGTTTGATCGCTGCTGTCTGTTGCTCTTGGCTGCTTGATGGCCACCGATGATGAAGTTGATTTGTCGGTTGGCGTTCTGGAACGCGCTGTTGGGATTGCCCATTTTCGGTGGAGGTGGAGGAGAAGGCTCCTTGCGATGATTGTCATTGCGGTCGCGATCATCATGTTGTCGGCGATCGTCACGCCGGTCGTCGCGACGCTCGTCATGGTTGGTCGTCGCGACGTTCGTCACGGTGGTCGTTGCGGTGGTCCTCACGATGATCATCGCGGTGGTAGTCGTCACGACGATCATCACGTCGGTCATCGCGGCGATAGTCGCGGCGATAGTCACGGCGGTCCCTGTCGTCGTTGCGACGGTAAGGTCGCCGGTCGCGGTAATCTCGTCGGTGAGGTCGACGATTGCGGTTGTTGTAGCGATGGCCGCTGTTCTGGTCGTCGTTGTTGCCGCTCTTGGTCTTCTTAGGCTCTGGAGGTACTCCCAGGGCGTGCTTTAGCTGCTCACACTCCCTCATGGTATGCTTGGCGTCGCGGTGGAACTGGCACTGGTCGTCCATGACCATGTTGAAGTCACCTTCGAGGAAGGTGGAAGGTCTGGGTGGGTCGGTAGCATAAACCTCGCCAGATCACTTGCGCGACCTGCCTCCACCGTCGTTATGGTCATCCCCTTTGAAGTCATGCACCACCGCATCTTGAGTATCGACGAGCTTGTCGACGTAGGCCATGAGGTCGGCGATGATGTGGGCATCAGCTTCGTGAATCTTCTCGAAGAGCTTGAGGTTGGTTACCCTCTTCTTGTAGTAGGCTATGACATCTTCGTCCTTGACTCCTGCGAGAGTGTTGCGATTCTCGAAGTAGCGGTTAGTGTACTCACGGAGAACCTCGTCGTGCCTCATCCTCACTCTGGCGAGGTGGTGAGTGTTGCCAGGGCGATTGTAGGTCACTTGATAGTTAGTCATGAAGAGCCGCGACAAGGTCGCCCATGAGGAAATGCATTTTGCAGGAAGGTTGTCGAGCCATGGGAGTGGCGCTTTGCCCATCATGAGACGAAAGTATCCTGCCATGTGGTCTTCATTGCCTCCAGAGGCTCGAGCTGCGATGTTGTACATCTTGAGCCAAATACTCGGTTCAGAACGACCGTCGTATTTTTCGATGGCTGGCTTGAAGTCCTTGGGGTATCTGATCGTCTTGAGGCATCGCGAGAATACCGGGAAATTGTTGATTGCTCCAGGACTAGCTGACGGGGCATAGGCCGCCAGGATGACGTAGAGGTCATCGGGGGGACCATTGTCTTGGTCGTATTGGGCACACCGCAGGAGCTCTTGATCGTGCATTTGCCGAAGTTCTGTGGCTTGGATGGGGTGATTGGCGTCAAGGGGGTCAGGGACCCCATGGTCGTGGTTGTAATTAGCACGTCGTGCTATCTCCACTTCGTCTCGTACGCGTTGACGTTGACTGCTCTGAGCGCAATTGGCTTGCACTGGTGGAGGTTGAGCTCCTGCGTTTTGTCCTGCGTTGCCGGCAGCGTTCTACTGTTGGGCGCCAGCAGCATTAGCGGCGTTGTTTTGTGCATTGCCAGGGGCATTACCAGCGGCGTTGGCGGCTGGATTGGCTGCTGGGTTGGCAGCGGGGATGACCGGCTGTACAACTTCATTTTCGCCTCCTCCTTCTTCGGCTACGGGTTGAAGGGGGGCATTGGTGTGGCATCGCTGGCGAGGTCATTCCGACCTACTCCTGGAGTAGGAGCTTGAGGCCGATCTGTTGTATCCTGGTCCTCTTTCTTCGACCTGGGCGGTAGCGATGCGGATGTGAGCTTATAGGCGTCGAGTTGCAGGAGTATCCTCAAGTTGTCCCAGCTCGGCTAGGGCCGCGCCTAGGTTAGCTTGAGGCGAGTTGTAGACTTCATGGCCGTTTTGCTCAAAGTCCTTCAGGAGGTCTCCAGCACGTAGGCGGTGTCGTCGAGGCTCGTTGTCCTGTTGCTGCTGTGGGGTGGCCTGAGCAGCGAGGGGTGGCCCCCCGTTGGCGTTGCCTGCGGGTTGGTCGCCGGCACCTGGCACCTCGTTGCCTGCAGGCTGACCTGCGGCTGCGAGTGCTGCATCTACTTCCTGCTGACGACGCATAGCCCGTGCGGCGTTAGCATTCTCACACTGTATGCACTGCTCATCTGTCTCACCAGCTTGAGGGGGTACGTCGGCAGAGACCACGAGGACCTCTCGGTCTGGGATCTCAAACATCTCGCCCGGATAGTTAGGGGAGACGGTCGTGCGGGCGATCTAGAACACGAGGCGGTCCGGGGACGGCTCACGATTAAACTGTCGGCGATGGGCCGCGGTGAGAGCTCGACGAAGCTTCTTGAGCACACGACACTAGCGAGCCGTGTGTTTGGAGTCTTCATGGATGGGGCAAGGGTCGTCGAGATGACCCCTGCGGTTTCCATGATGCGGGATCTTGGGTCCAGATTGGATCTGAAGCTTGTTCTTCATGTAGCGAGACGTTGTGTGAGTTGCGTTCTGCAAACTAAAGGGCATGCGGGATGAAGATGGAGGGGTCCTACGAGGGCGTTTGACGCGCTCACAGACCTTGATCGTGTTGGAGAGCATGTCTTCGACGCGATCGAGCCCCGCGATCAGGTCGCTAGGAGTGGGTGGGTGGGTTTTCTCCAGCAGATCGGATCCGACCTGCTGGTTGGAGGTGACCGCAGTGCCCTCGATGATGTGGCATGCGGCTGGAACGGTGGATCCCGCCAGCATACAACCGAAGCAGATGTCGATGGGGTTGGCGAGAATGTCTGCCATGCTCTCCGGGAAGATGACGCGGCTTGACGAAGCCATCGAGTTGCATGAAGAACCTTGGATTCCTCCCCTACCTGGTGCGCCAACTGTCAGAGGTTTAGATCTGGACAACCCACAGGGGGGTTAACCCCGGTGGTTTATTTGTTCGGCGGGGTGGAATCTAGGGCTAAGAACTCGAAGGTTGCGCACGAGCACACGGAACATGGAGAACATGGCGAGTTTATACTGGTTCGGGCCTCCGGAGAGTAAAACCTTACGTCCAGTTGTCGGTGTAGATTGCTTGAGGACTGCGTGATTGTTACAATGGGTCACCCTGCCTGCCTTATATTGGCCAGCAGACAAGGTCGGTTCCCAGACTCCTAGTCGGTTACGACCAGGAGACCTAAGTCTAGTTGATTACAACACTTGCCATATCCGTCGATTTGCTTGGTCGGAATCCACCTATATCTTGTCTTGCACGCCAAGTCTTGAAGTCGTTCTGGATAAGGTCGTCTGGGAATCTTCTAGAAGGTCTTCAGGAGGTCGTATGGGCCGCCAACTAGGTCGGTTGGGCCCACTATCACGTCGGCGGGTCTTCTGGTAGCCTGGACCCACATGTCAGGGATGGTCGTGAGCCTGGTCGGTGGGGACCCAGGGGTACCCATGTCTCACACGCACACACCAAATCCTTTTCAAACCTCAAACGTGGCAATCCTCGGACTAAATTGAGTTTACTCAAGCAAGACAAAAGATCAAAGCTTAAGTGACCCAACTTCCTATGCCACTTCCATAACTCACTCGAAGAACCAGCCAAAAAGCAACGAGCCACACCAGAAGACTGAGAGAAATCCGCTCGGAAAACTTGACCCTCGGGAACGACCATGCAAACTAGGTCCCCTCGAGAATCCAAAATCCAAGAATCACCAGGCTGAAACAACACTTCAAAACCCTCATCCAAAAGGTAGGACACAGAAAGCAAATTGAACCCGAGCGATTGAACAAGAGCAACCCTCCTGAGAGTGACCTTGTCAGTTACCTTAATCTCACCTTCTGAAAGCACATGCCCTCGCCCATTGTCCCCAAAGGTGATGTATGTCTTGGACACCACCGGGACGAGACTTGAGAACCACCCCTTGTCTCCGGTCATATGCCTCGAGCAACCGGAGTCAATCAGCCAAACGTTCCTCAAGTCTCCCACCTGAAATTCAAAAGCGAGCACGTGAGTGAACAAACGACTCAGCACTGGAGTTAGTACCAAAAGAGTAAAACCAGTGCCGAGCCACTTGCTCCAAAGTGGGGTTAGCACAAACCATATCATCACGCCTATCAAAGCTACCACCACGAAAACCACCACAGGAACCACCACTAGGGAACCACCCCTGTCTCGCTGGAGGAGAACGAAAACCACGAAAGAAAGACCGTGGACCGTTCCTCCTCTCCGACTCAAAGATACGACTCCTCCCACCATCGTATTGAGCATGAGGTGGAGAACGTCTAGCAAACCAACCACCACTAGACTCACCATGCCAACCACCAGAACCACGACTACCAGAAATGAAACCAATCGAATCGCCACCTCGAAAACCAAACCGCCCAGAATTCTGGGGGGGCGGTCTGACCTCCTAGCCAAGCCGGTCTAACCGCCCCCCTCTGGGCAGGGCCGGTCTGACCGCCCCTCCTGGCCGGTTTGACCGCCCTCTCCAGAAAACCACCTCAGCTGCGGGAACTCGCATCTCCCCATGCCGGAACACTTCTCAGAATCACCTTACCCCTGTGCAGTGCCATACGAGGCTCAGGTACACCATGAGAGGGGTGGTACCTGTCCTTGTTCGCCCACTCCTTAGCCATCCTTTCTTCCCACTTCCTCTTGGAGCAAAACTCACCCTTGTGACCATCTCTCCCATAATAGTCATAATGAAACCGTATGAGCTTAGGTTTAGGCTTGGGTTGGGGCTGCTCACTTGGTTTCTCATTTGGTTCCTCGTCACTCGGCTTCTCTTTTGGTTTCTCCTCACTAGGCTTTTCACCCTCTTTCCCAAAGAACACACTCACTAAATTGCTCTTGAACTAGATGGGTTTTTGGAAATCATTTGTGTGGTGAGGGAATATGGGTGGATCTGGGGTCGTGTCAAGTTTGTTTCTCAACGGGTTTGGCTTAGGAGCATAGGCATTTTTGTGAAAGGTTTTTGGTGGAGCTTGGATATTACCAATCTTCTCTCCTCCCTCACCACTACACTCTCCAATCTTATCAGACCCAAGCGCTTTCCCATCATAGCGCTTGAATGCCTCTATCATCATCCTAAGCTGTGATTCATGACCCGACAACTAACCCATCATTTTCCTCAACTCATCATTCTCATCCTGCAAGCGATCAACATAATGTGCAAGTTCCAGATTCTTTACAACACACAATTCACAAGTAGAGCAATAAGTGGGAACAAGTGCTTTCCACTCAGCCTCAAGAGAAACAATGTAAGCATGCATCTTATCAATCTTTCCATGCAAAACAGGGCAAGGTCTAGCCTTAAGCTCAACCACTTCAACCCTAAGCACATCTAGTTCCTCACACTTGGAGGCATGCTTTTCCTTGAGAGAAGTAAGATCAGCTAGGAACACAGAGCAATCAGCACAATCAACCTCATCAGAAATAACAGGTGAAGCCTTAAGCGAATCTATCTCAAGCTTAGCATTAAGGTTCTGTGTTTCTAGTTCAGCTACTCGGTTCCTAGCATTTTCTAGTGAGGCCCTAAGCTCTTTCTTCATCTTCTTAGCCTCTCTAAGCATGTCATCACGATTATCAAGCAACTTGCCAAGCCGTTCATTCTCCTCACGCAAGAAGGGAAGCTCGTCACGTACCACATCCTCGGAGTCGGAGTCCGAGTCACTCTGGTGACTCTTCTTGCTGCCGGAGCTACGTGCCATGCCACAGAACCCATCTCTCGCGAAGCAGCTCAGCCCGCTCAAGTTCATGGATGACTTCTTGCTCTTACGCCGATCACCTTCATCTTCGCTGCTACTGGAGCTCGTGGAAGAGTAGGCGGAGCTGGAGTCGATGTCGCTTGCTCCGACCAGTGCTCGGGCCTCCCTGCCGTGGCCGCCCATCTTCCTCAATCTTCACTCGTCCTTGTTCTTGTGCTTGTGCTTGTGCTTGTGATCGCGCCTCGATCGGTACTTGCTCTCCATCTTCGACCGGTGCTTGTAGCTGTCCTTGTTCACCATCTTCTCGAGGCAGTCGGCGACGAAGTGTCCCGGCTTGCCGCACTGAAAGCACGTCCTCGTGTTCCTCCTTGTGTTCACTCGGTTCTAGTGCATCCTCTCGAACCTCCTGGTCAATAGCGCCACCTCGTCCTCTCCAAGCACGTCAAACTCCTCATCTGGCAAAGACATCAAAGAGGACAAAGAGTACATTCGAGAGGATGGGTTAGCGTTAGACTTAGCACCCGAGCCACTGACGAGAGCAAGACTACGGGAGTCAGTCGGGCTCTCAAGACGGGCTGTCACACCACGATCCACCTCAGCTAACTTGAGCTTCAAGAACAGCTCGTCCACCATTAGAGTGTCATACTTCTCGGACTCAAGAATGGACTCGACCTTTCCATCCCAAACTGTACGATCCAAAGTGTGCAAGAGCTTCACAGCTCTGTCATGATCATCGTACGGGAGCACGGCCACATTAGCCCTCATGTTGTTCACAATCATCGTGAACCGCTGTAACATGGTGTCAATTGACTCACCGGGGAGATGAGTGAAGTTCTCGTACTCTCTCCGGTAAGTCGCGTACAACCGAGCCTGAACCTGAGCGTTTCCAGCGTGAGCATTCTTCAACTGCTCCCAAATCCGACAAGCCAAGTCCTCTGTCTGAACCCGATCGAATTCGAATTAACACAGAGCATGAAACAAGTAGTCGACCGCCTTGTTGTTGGCATTGTGAATGTCCCTCGATCCCGGAGCAAGGAAGTTAATCAGATTAACATAAGTTGTGTTCACCGTAATGTCCCAAAGGATCTGTCCCTTGCCACAGAGAAACGCAGCCATCCGTCTCTGCCACATCTGGTAGTTCTTCCCATCGAAGTGCGGAGGACCCGATCCCCGTTCCTGGTACGCCATCTTTGGATCTTAGACTGGTTAGAGTCCCGAAAGACCCGAACCGGCTCTGATACCACTTGAAGGACTGAACTGGCGACCAGAGAGGGGGGGACTGAATGGGAGACGATAAAAATTCTTCTCGAAGGAGATGACTTCTCCAACAAGATGAACTCAGTCGGGTACCCAAAATCACACGCTCCGCACACAACCTTCAGTTTGCCAAAACCACATAGCCACTAGAGTGCTACTGGTTCTAGGAACAAACACTACCTGCAACCACAGCTCCTACACACACAGCAGCGGAAACAACTCGGAAGCTGTCTGGCCAGCAGGGGTGGTTAGACTAGGTATGGGGGGCGGTTAGACCGCCTCCACCTGGTAACCAAGAATTCCTCCGAACGACCTCTTTCGAGCACCAAAACTCTCCACGGTTTCACCTACTGGATCCTCTGGTCAAGACTAAGCTAGCTACCAGAAAATCTTGGCGAAAACCAAAACTCCACCCAAGAGGCCTAGGGTGGTTAGACTGGCTCACAGGGGCGGTCTAACCTCCTGTACCCAGCGACGAACTCAAGGTAAGAACTCCTAGCAAACAGCACCGAAACGAACCAAGATTTCTCCTGAATGCTCCTATGATCAAGGCTAATGAACTCACAGAGGAAAATCCGGCAAAACCAAAACTTTCTCCTAGGAGGCCCAGGGCGGTTAGACCGCCCCTCCCAGAAAACCTGGCCATGGGTCAAACCTCAACTTCCCATCGCTCGATCTCCCAATTCACCCCACGGATTGCAGTGAAACTTCGGGGATACCTGGGTTACCTCCTGGGCAACCTCTCCACCAAAGGAATCGAACCGAAACACTCTCAATCAAAGGGAATCGCGGATCTTGGCCCTCTAGGTCACGAACTCGAGCAACTCGAAAAACCACCAAATCGAGGTCAAATCAAGGGAGTTCATGGGGCAAAGTCACCAGCCAAAGAGGCACAAGGTCCTCATACATGACACCCAACAAGAATCCTGCAAGAAATCGCCATCAAAACTCCGCCACGAAAATCACAAGAAAAAGATCCGAAAATCATCAAAAAAGGAAAATGGGTGAGGCAACACAAGGCGTTGAGGAACCATGCAGAATCATATATACATAACATGAAGGTTCATACAAGATATAGCTTGCCACCCGGTCATCCATTCCTCTCTCTAGATCTCACATGAAGCTCTCAAGCTAGTCCTAGAAAAACTAGAGAAAATAGCAAACGAAAATGACAAAGGGAAATGAGCTAGGGTTCAAAGAGTTGGCTGCCATCCCACAACTCTTGTGTTTATATGGGGGAAACCAAAAGACTAAACTACCCTTACTAGCAACTAGGGAGACAAGCTCCTCAAGGGCAATTTTGGAAGTCTTCAATTCAGCACCAGCGGACGGATGCCCAGCGACCGCAAACTTGCTTAGCCTCGATGCAAGCCTTGCGATCCCGACACGTGTCCTCTGCTTCGAAGCTTCTCGGCGGCTGCGACCCGGGCGGTCAAACCGCCCCCCTGGGCGGTTAGACCGGCCCCAGGCGGTCTGACCGCCACTCCTGGCCGGTTCAACCAGCCTGGCCAGCCACACTCCTCCGTCGAGTCTTCGGCCTCGGTTTTGTAGCTCAACCAAGTAACCCAGTGGTTTTGTGGTGAACCACTACAAACCCCGCAGACTTAGTGTAGCCTCCGCCAATCTCCACTCATGACTCGGCTCCCACGTAGTCCCGGCTCGACCTTGATTTTGAGGCTCAACCAAGAAACTGTCCATGACTTCGTCTTGCTGTTCTTGCCACCATGCGGTCCGCACTGGACCCCGCTGGCCACCGGGTCCCTCGAACCAAGCCTACTTGTCTTCTCCACACCTGGAGGCCTACCCGGCAACGACCTTTCGCGCATGTTCTTCACCTACACCAACACCAGTCAAGCCGCAACCTGCACCTACAATACTTAGCCAAGAGTCAGTCCACACAACGTTGTCAATCACTCATCACACCAGGAAGCAACCATCCACCGGTTCTCGAACCACACAGGCTCTCAGTGTACCGGGAGACCGACCGTCGGGAGGTAGCCGAGTACTAGTACGCGCAGATGTGCCATGAGTGCATCAAATGGATGGAGCTCCATGACGCCTCCGATCTTGACCTTGTGTGTTGTTACAAATCTCTGCAGAAGCTTAATGAAGACTGCGAGAAGCTGCGGGTGCAATTGAAAGAACTTGAAGAAGCCGCACTTCCCATTGCCAGGTTGTTGGTCCCTCATCCAGGCGGGCCCAAGATAGCACCTCTGGTGGATAGATTGAAAGAAGCCCCCGGACGCCTGGCGACGTACGTCAAGCACTTGGCGAAGTCGATACCGAACCAGGTACTCGCCTTCATGAAGTCGTATTTCCCGAAGGCACCGGTGGATGTGGTGGCTGGAGGACTTGCGACGAACTGCACGGACGAGCAGTACAAGGCTCTGCTGGAAGAGATGGCGCCCATCGCGAAACAAGTCGCCGATAAGTTGAACCTCCAGTAGGTGTACCTGTAGAAGTAGCTGATGTACAGTAGTAGTTGATGTAAGGTAAACAAGTTAGTCAAGAACTCGTTTAAATATAATTGAAGTTTGTTCACTTCTAAGGTGTGATGAGTACTCATTGCCGCAGCTTGCAGCGAAGCTTGCAGAGTACCAAACCGCTGAGGAGGCAATGAGTAGTAGTACTCAGTAGAGTTCATCTGGTTAAGAGACGCAGTAAACAAGTTGAGTAGAATCATACTTTATTACTGATGAAAGAGTACACCTAGATGGCCAGGGCCGTTACAAATAAGTAGTCGCCAGGACCCGTAGGCTGCCTATGGCTAAGTAAAGGCTAGGGTCCGTGGACCGCTTACAGCTAGAGATCCGTTGGTAGTCGTTGGAGCTGGATCGAAAGGGTAGATGGTCTGTAGACTGCTGCCAAAGCCCTTAGGCTATGTACAACCCAGGATCTGTAAGTAGCCGTTAACACTAGATCTTGGATGAGGGTAGTCCGTAGACTAGTGCTAGGACTAGGAGGGCGCTTACAGCGAGGAGTCCTGAGTAGCCGTGTAGGCTGGACCCGTAATGAGTAGTCGAATGACTACACGTAGAAGCGACACAACTAGTCAACATCCCACGAGTTGTTGATGTCTTCGCCTTCAAGTGTCTGGAGATGATAGGAGCTTGGGCCAGTCACCTTGGATACTGAGAAGGGACCTTCCCAGGGTGAGCTGAGCTTGTGTAGTCCGTCCGTATTCTGGATGCGATGGAGGACTAGATCGCCCACGTTGAAGGAGCGTTCCTTGATGTTGCTATCGTGGTAGCGTCTGATGCCCTCTAGGTACCTTGCTGATTGGACGAGGGCAGCACAGCGAGCTTCTTCGAGGCTGTCGATGTCAACCCATCGGCTGTCTTCTGAGATAGCTTCGTCGTACTTTTCTACTGCCGGGGATTCCCACATCACATCGGCGGGTAGAATAGCTTCGGAGCCGTAGACCAGGAAGTAGGGCGACTGCCCCGTTGGCTTAGTAGGTTGAGTACGAAGCCCCCAGAGTGCATTGGGTAGTTCCTTGATCCACTTGCCTCCTTTGGTGTTATGAGCATTGTGCAGTCGCTTCTTTAGGGTGTCAAGTACCATCCCGTTGGCGCGCTCCACCTGGCCGTTAGCACGTGGGTGGGCGTCTGAGACGTACCGGACATCGATCCCGCTATTTTCGCAGTACTCCCAAAACTGATGATTGTTGAAATTGGAGCCCAGGTCTGTGATGATGCGATGGGGTAGCCCGTAGCGATGCACAAGTTCATCCAAGAAGTCGAGTACTCTGTTGGCCTTTGGGCAGGTAACCGGCTTGACTTCGATCCACTTGGTGAACTTGTCGATAGCCACTAGAACTCTGTTGAATCCTCTTGGCGCAGTTGGCAGAGGCCCAATAATGTCAAGCCCCCAGCAGGCAAAGGGCCAGGTCGGCGGTATGGTCAGTAGCTTGTAGGCCGGGACGTGTTGTTGCTTGGTGAATAATTGGCACCCTTGGCACCTTCTGACGAGTTCTTCGGCGTCGCCCAGAGCTGTGGGCCAGTAGAAAGTTTGTCGGAAGGCTTTGCTCACCAGCGTGCGAGAGGACGTGTGGTTGCCTCAGACGCCCTTGTGGATCTCCTCCAAGATGTCCTTGCCTTCTTCCCGGGGTACGCACTTCATGAGTACTCCAGAAGTCGCACCCCACCTATAGAGCTTGTCCCCGACTAGTACGTAGGTCTTGGCTCGACGGACAAGTTGTTCTGCCTCGTTTTTGTTGGAAGGAACCTTCTGCTCGCGGATGTAGTCGATGAAGGGTTGCCTCCAATCCACGTCGATCATCATGACCTCCTGACTGGGCTGTGATGGCCTAGGGTCAGTGGTCGTTGGCACCAGCTCCGGGATGGATGGCATGTGAAGCTCGTGGATGAAGACTCCCGCGGGTACTTGAGCGCGAGTAGAACCAAGCGTGGACAGGACATCCGCTACAACGTTGTTGTCGCGGACGATGTGGTGGAACTCGAGACCATGGAACTTGTTCTCAAGCTTGCGGACTTCTAGGCAGTAGGCGTCAATGTTTTCCTTGTTGCAGTCCCAAGAGTCGTTGACCTGGTTGATAACCACAGCAGAGTCGCTGTAGACTAGTAGCCGCTTGATGCCCAGTGAGATTGCGAGCCGAAGCCCATGTAGCAGAGCTTCGTACTCGGCTTCGTTATTTGAGACCTTCCAGAAGATCTGCAGGACGTACTTGAGTGTTCGCCCTTTGGAGAAATCAGGAGTACCCCCACGCCCGCGCCCTCGAGCTTGAGTGAGCCGTCGGAGTACATCACCCAATGCTCTGGTCGCTCTGTTGGTGTGGGTAGCTGATTTTCCCGCCACTCAGCTATGAAGTCGACTAGAGCTTGAGACTTGATAGCGGTGCGTGGCTTGAAGTCGATGTTGAGGGCGCCAAGCTCGACCGCCCACTTGGAGATTCTCCCGGTTGCATCTTGGTTGTGGAGTATGTCGCCGAGTGGGTAGTCAGTGATAACAGTGATCGAGTACTCCTGGAAGTAGTGTCGTAGCTTCCGCGAGGTACTGAGTACTGTGTAGAGTAGCTTCTGGACCGGTTGGTACCGTGCCTTGGACTCGGATAGGAACTCGCTGACAAAGTAGACTGGCCACTGGACTGGATGGGTGTGACCTTCTTCCTGCCGCTCGACAACGATGGCAGTACTGACCACGTGAGTACTCGCAGCGAGGTAGAGTAGTAGCTGCTCTTTTTTGCGAGGAGCCGTGAGGACCGGTGGCTTGGACAAGAAGTCTTTAAGCTGCGTCAGAGCTTGATCAGCCTCCACGGTCCACGCGAACTTCTCTTGGTGCTTGAGTAGCTTGAAGAAGGGTAGTCCCCATTCTCCGAGCTTCGAGATAAATCTGTTTAGGGCCGCCATGCACCCGGTCAGATTCTGGACATCCTTGATGTAGGTTGGAGCTTTCATGTTGGTGATGGCGGAGATCTTCTCGGGGTTGCCTTCGATGCCGCGATGGCTGATGATGAAGCCGAGTAGTTTCCCCGAGGGTACGCAGAAGACGCACTTGTTGGGGTTGAGCTTACACTGGTACTCCTGCCGAGATGCGAAAGTCTCGTCAAGATCGGCGATGAGCGTGTCGGAGTTTCTGGTCTTGACGACCACGTCATCCACATAGGCTTCGACGTTCTTGTTGAGCTGCTTCTTAAAGCAGGCCTGGATAGCTCGTTGATAGGTAGCGCTGGCGTTCTTCAACCCGAACGACATCGTTGTGTAGCAGTAGGCGCCGAACGGGGTGATGAACGTGTTGACACCGTTTTTTGGAAAAAACAGGTCAAAAGGATAAGAAGGAATAGCCGATGAGGAAACAAAGCAATCGGCCGATTGAAGAGAGAGAAGGATGGTCAACAGAACTCGCCGATGGTCAAAGAAGTCCAAATCTATCGACGGACTGGCGAGTCAACCAACCGGCCGATGGTCAACCGGAGGATCGGCCGATGGAAAGAAAGAAGACGGTAATCAAGGAGATACGCAAGAAGGAAAGCACGGTGGAGGCGGGTCAATCCACGATTGGCAAAGGGTCAAAGAGTCAGTTTTAGGGAGTTTTAACTCCTGCGAGAGTCCTTTTCTATTTTTAGTAAGTGTTTGTTTTCTTTAGATGCAAGTAAACAGTGCCGTAATCGGCTAGGAGTCGGGTTGTCCTCAGGACATAAATAGCGACCCTGCGTGGTCGGGAAAAAGTGTACAGACCAATATCAAACAAACCGCCTCCGGGCAAACCCTTTACAATTTACAGCATCTACTTTACAGCATCTACTTTTTCGGCGACTTCGCCATTGCGTTTTTCTCTTTTTTACAACGCCGTCCTTCAAGTTCGTCGGCTGCATCAATCGATCTACGACAAAGCTTGTGAGTACTGTTTTACCGAATAACCCTAGGCTTTAACCTCCGGGCGCATCACTGAGGTTTCGTCTAGTTTTTTATTCACCCCTTACCGATACTAGCTAGATCTGCAAGTTTTCGTACCAATTCTTGTGGTTTTTAGCTATTATCACCAATTATCCCACTCGATCTAGATCCTATCGGCTTCTAACACCACAGCCGATTCCGACCTGTTCTAGTGCTGACGTCACGATCGGCCGATTCCAGCCGATCTCTTATCCACAACCCCGCGCCTCGGTCACTCTCGAGCCGGCCGATCCCACTTACTCGTATCGGCCGATTGGCTGGTACACGTGTCGCTAAAAGGCCATCGGTTCTCTAGCCGATCCCTAATATTTTCCATTGTCAATCAACAGGTCTGATTGGCTGGCACGCCTCGCTACAGACCGGGGGAGTCATGTGTGTCACGCGCGGAGCTGACGTCCTATTTTCACGTCAACACACTTTTGGCACGCCCAGTGGGACATGAAAAAGTCAACAATAACGAAGAATACAAAGAGTGGTACTTTTGAGGACCGGAGTGTCCGAGGACCGGTGGATGGTCGCTCCCTAGTGTGATTGACAACGTGGTGTGGACTGACTCTTGGCTGAGTATTGCAGGTGTAGGTTGCGGCTTGACTCGTGTTGGTGCAGGTGAAGAGCGGGCACGAAAGGTCTTAGCCTTGCGGGGCCTCCGAGGAGTGGAGAGACAAGTAGGCTCGACTCGATGGACCCGGTGGCCGAACGGGGTCAAGTGCGGGCCGCATGGTGGCAAGAAAAGCAAGACGAAGTCGTCGACCAGAGCCGGTGCAGGGTGGCGGCTCACGACCGGAGTCTGCACGAGGGGTTTGCAGCGGTTCACCACAAAACCGTCGGGTTACATGGTTGAGCCACAAAATCAAGACCTGAGGCTCGGCAGGCGGAGACAGGATCCGGGCGCACCGAGAAGCTTCGATGCCGGCGGACACGTGGCGGGATCGCAGGGCTTGCGTCGGGAGGACGCGGACTGCGGCAAAGGCGTGGCCGTGTGATGAAGAGGAGTGCTACTTAACCATATTGCCCCTGAGGGGATTGTATCTTATGTTTAAGTGCTAGGGGTAGCTTGGTCATTTACCCAACCCAGAGGGACTCATATATATATCTCTAGGGTTTCTGGGCAAACTATCCTTCCGGACTGCTTCTCATTTCCCTGCTCCATAGGCATAGATTTTCTTCACCGTTTTGTAGAGAATCTGACCTCCGAGTGTATGGAAGCATTCATGGTTGCGTCGATTTCCTTCTTGTAACTCGTGTGATTTTCGTGTCTTTTTCGGGCTATTTTCGTTGGATTTTCGTGCGCAGCTTGTTCCTTCGATTCTGAGGTGTTTGGGTACCGATTTGTTGGTGCGGATCATGGATAGATGTCTTGTCCATCTTTGTGCTTGATCATGACCCCTCAATCTTCGGATTTGGCCTCCGATTGAAGGATTTCGGTTGGAACCCTAGCTTTTTGGTTGAGCTTGGTTGCGATTCGATTCCCGGCGATTTAGTTCGTTTGAGGTCTCAAGTTCTGGGGTATAGCATCTCCTAGGGACTCTTCACATCTCCCCCAAATCTTGCCTCAAGAGCTCAAGCCATTTGGGAGATCCATGGACGGATAGGTGAAGTCTTGTTTTCGTTTTCAGTTCGGGCTGCTCTGTCCGCGTGTGGCGGACAGTCCGCCAGGTGCTCGCGGACAGTTCGCGAGGAGCCAGCTCGTGCTCTTTGCGAGTTCTTGCGTCACTTCATTTCGATCTGTTTTGTCCGGTGCTTTTGGATGCTCGGAGTTTGCCGGACGGTCCGTGAGGTGAGTACGGACAGTCTTTTCCGCGCGGACGGTCCGCGGGTAGGGCACGGACAGTCCGTTATTCGAGGTGCCGTACTGGAAGTTCGGGTGGCATTTTCGGACGGTCCGTCCTGAGCTTGCGGACGGTCCGCCTGGCCCCCGCGGACAGTCTGCCCCAGGCTGTGCAGATTGCTTAAGTCCTTTGCTTCTTGAGTTGTGCTTCCGTGTTGCTTTGAGTTGGGGTTTGTTCCTAGGGTTGGTAGGTCCGTTGTGACAACGTGACCTTGGCAAACTCGTGTGGGAATCCTCGGTTGTGAATTTGGGGCATAGGCCAATTTCATCCTTCGGGAAGAATTTTTATCGGTTCCCATTCACTCCCCCCCTCTTTGGTCACCTAATCGGTCCTTCAATTGGTATCTGAGCCGGTTACGGATCTTCGTGATTCTAACCAGTCTAAGATCCACAGATGGCGTACCAAGAACGGGGTTCGGGTCCTCCACACTTTAATGGTAAGAACTACCAGATGTGGCAGAGGCGGATGGCTGCTTTCCTCTGCGACAAGGGTCAGATCCTTTGGGATGTCACGGTGAACACAGCTTATGTTCATCCGATGAACTTCCTGGCTCCAGGATCGAGGGATATGTTCGACGCCAACAACAAGGCGGTCGACTACTTGTTTCGTGCTCTGTGTCAATCCGAATTCGATCGGGTTCAGACAGAGGACTTGGCTTGTAGGATTTGGGAGCAGTTGAAGAATGCTCATGCTGGAAATGCTCAGGTTCAGGCTCGGTTGTTTGTGACCTATCGGAGAGAGTACGAGAACTTCACTCATCTCCCCGGTGAGTCCATTGACAGCATGTTCCAGCGGTTCACGATGATTGTGAACAACATGAGGGCTAATGTGGCCGTGCTCCCGTACGATGATCATGACAGGGCTGTGAAGCTCCTGCACTCTCTGGATCGTACTGTGTGGAGTGAGAAGGTCGAGGCCATTCTTGAGTCGGAGAAGTATGAGACCCTCATGGTGGACGAGCTGTTCTCCAAGCTCAAGTCGTCCGAGGTGGACCGTGGGGTGCGAGCAAGGATCGAGAACCCGACTGACCCTCATAGTCTGGCTCTTGTTTCTGGACCAAGGACTAATGGTAACATGTCTTCAAGGCAGTTCTCTTTGTCTTCTCTTGTGTCCATGCCAGATGAGGAGTTTGACGTGCTAGGCGAGGAGGATCTCGCGTTGCTGAGCAGGCGGTTCGAGCGCATGTACACGAACCGGAAGAACGCTCGGAGGAGCTCGGGCACGTGCTACCGGTGCGGGAAGCATGGGCACTTTATCGCTGAGTGCCCGGAAGCCATGGAGGTCAAGCCCGAGCACAAGCACCGTCCGAGGATCGACCACAAGCACCGCTCGAGGGACAACCACAAGGACAAGAACAAGTCCGAGCGGAGGCCAAGGAGGAGTGGTGGTCACAAGAAGAAGGAGCGAGCGATGGTGGCCGGAGCGAGTGACATCGACTCAAGCTCTTGCTACTCTTCATCGAGCTCAAGTGATGAAGATGAGAACCGGCACAAGGGCAAGCGGTCAAGCAAGAACATCAACGGCATGTGCTTCGCCGCCCAAGGCTTTTGCGGCATGGCACATATCTCCGCAAGCAAGAAGAGCAACAAGGATGACTCGGACTCCGACTCCGAGGATGAGGTAAATAATGATCCATCCTTCTTGGTAGCGGAGAATGCTAGGTTGAATGAATTACTTGACAACCGTGATGATGTGCTTAGAAAGACCAACAAGGAGAAGAGGGAGTATAGGTCTTTGCTTGGAGAGGCTAAGGAGAAGGTGGTTGAGCTAGAGTCTTTGCTTGTTGATGCTAGGGCTCAAATAGATTCTCTTAAGTCTGCTCGAATTGTGACTAGTGAACCTGAATGCACTGATTGTTCTGTTTTCCTTGGTGATTTGACTGTGCTTAAGGAAATGTATGCCTCCAAGGTCGAGGAACTGGATGTGCTTAGGGTTGAGCTAGATGAGATGAAATCTAGGCCCTCCTTGCTTGGTGCTTGCACTTCTTGTCCTGTTTTGCATGAGAAACTAGATGAATCTGTTGCTTATGCTAGATCTCTAGAAGCTGCTTTGAAAGCTCCTATTCCTACATCATGCTCTACTTGTGAAGTAAATGTTGTAAAGAATTTGGATCTTGCACACTATGTTGATCGTTTCCAGGATGAGAATGATGAGTTGAGGAAGATGATGGGTTGGTTGTCTGGTCATGAGCCTCAGCTTAGGATGATGATTGAGGCATACAAGCACTATGATGGCCAAGCGCTTGGGGTGGATAAGGTTGGTGAGGGAAGTGGTGAGAATGAGGGGAAGATTGGAGATATCCCAGAACCACCAAAAACCTACCACAAAAATGCCTATGCTCCTAAGCCAAACCCTCTTAGCAATCTTAGCAACCGACTAGACACAACCCCAACTCCACCAGTGTTTCCTCCACACACAGACAATTTCCAGAAAACCCATCAAGTACAAGAGTGACTTGGGGAATGAGTTCTTTGGGAAGAAGGGACAGAAACTGAGTGAGGAGAAGCCAGAGCCCAAAGAGAGCCCAAAACCAAAGCCAAAACCAAAACCCTTCCATTGTGAGCATTGTGGGAGGGATGGGCACCTAGCAGAATTTTGCTTCAGGAGGAAGCATGAGGAGAGATTGGCTAGGGAGATGGCCAACAAGGACAGGTACCGCCCTTCTCGTGGTGTGCCTGAGCCTAGGTTGGTGCCAAGGGGTGAGGGTGTGGTGCGTACCATTTACCCTCGGGAGAGGAGTGAGTTTGTGCCTCGAGGTGAGCCACCACATAGAGAAGGTGGTAGGCGTGTTGGGTTTGGGCATGGTGAGTTTGCTGGACATTCCTTCGCTCGTGGCCAATACGAGTATGGGGGAAACGATCGTAGTTTTAGGTCCCAGAGGAGCTACGGGCCACGGTCTCCACCTCGTGGTACGCGTAGTCCTCCAAGGGGACGTGTGGGTGTTCCACCTAGGAGAGATAGGATGGATTTTGCTAACCCCACTTCTGAGCAAATGACACGACACTGGTTTGATTCATTTTGTACTAACCCCAGTGCTGAGTCGTTTGCTCACTCTCGCTCTCGTTTTTGATTTGCAGGTGGGAGGCTTGGAGGGCTTTTGGTTGATCGACTCCGGTTGCTCTCGACACATGACCGGAGATCGAAGGTGGTTCTCCAGCCTCACCCCGATGATGACCAAAGAGTACATCACTTTTGGGGACAACGGGAAAGGTAGAGTGCTTTCAGTGGGCACGGTGAAGGTGAGCGAGTCTGTGACTCTTAGGCGTGTTGCTCTTGTCAAGTCTTCGGGGTTTAATCTTCTTTCGGTTTCCCAACTTCTTGATGAGGGTTTTGAGGTCCGTTTCAAAATGAGCACTTCTCGGGTTTTGGATTCTCGAGGTGATCTTGTATGCACGATCATCCCCTAGGGTCAGATTTTCAGAGCTGGTTTTTCTCAGTGTGTCGGCTCTTCTCATTGTTTGGTTGCTGGTGTTTCGGCGAAGCTTTGGAAATGGTATAGGAGACTAGGTCACTTGAGTTTTGACTTGTCGTCACGCTTGAGTGGGCTAGGTTTGGTCCGAGGATTGCCTAAGTTGAAATACCAAAAAACTTGGTATGTGCTCCGTGTTGGCATGGTAAGATGGTCGCCGCCTCTCACCCGCCTTTGACATCCGTTATGACAGAGAGGCCATGCGAGCTGTTCCATATGGTCCAGCTCGTGTGTGCTCGGTGGGTGGGAAATGGTATGTCCTGGTGATAGTGGACGACTATTCTCGCTATGCTTGGGTCTTCTTTTTGGCTGACAAGGGGGAGACGTTTGGTTTTGTGCGGGATCTAATCTTGAGGTTGAAGAATGAGAGGAATGGAGATGCCATTCGAGCTATCCGTAGCGACTATGGTTCTGAATTTAAAAACTCACGTTTCGAAACCTTTTGTCGTGATTTGGGTCTCGAACATCAATTCTCTTCTCCCTATGTGGCTTGTCAGAATGGTGTGGTTGAGAGGAAAAATCGTTCCCTTTGTGAAATGGCTCGGACGATGCTCGATGAGCATAGGACTCCGAGGAGATATTGGGCTGAGACGGTGAATACCGCGTGCCATGTTGGGAATAGGATTTTTCATAGGGCCTTCTTGAACAAGACGTGCTATGAGCTCATGCACGGGCGAGCACCTAGAGTGAGCCATTTCAGGGCCTTTGGTTGCCGGTGCTTTATTCTCAAGAAGGGTAGGCTTGATAAGTTTGAGTCGAGGTCTTCCGATGGGATCTTTTTGGGTTATGCGAGTCATTCTTGAGCATTCCGTGTGCTCAACCTTGATACTAACCTAGTCATGGAAACTTGTGAGGTTACCTTCGACGAGACCCAGCCATGCAGTTCGTCTGTTTTTGAGTGTGCAGGTGACGACGAGATTGGCAAGAAGATCTTTGAGGATGAGGAGGACGATGCTGGAGAGGATGATGGTAATGATGAAGCTCCAGCCGAGCATGTACCCTCTACTTCCACTACGATGACTACGGTGCAGGATGGTCCAGCCCTACACCGACTACGATCTAGCAAGATCAAGTGGAAGCTGCAGCTGAGGGGGAGGTTGTCTCCAGGCGAGAGGCACCGAGGTGCGTTCAAGTTGATCATCCTCCCTCAAGAATCATCGGCGACATCAATGAACGTACGACATGGTCAAGGTCCAGGAATGTTTCTCACTTTGCTCATTTGGCTTTTGTTGCTACCTTTGAGCCGAAAGACATTGGACACGCCCTCTCTGATCCTAATTGGGTGAACGCAATGCATGAGGAGTTAGAGAACTTTGAGAAAAACCAAGTTTGGGAGTTGGTAGAGCCACCACCACATTGCAAACCTATTGGGACAAAATGGGTGTGGAAGAACAAAGAGGGTGAGAATGGTGAGGTGGTGAGAAACAAATTGAGGTTGGTTGCATAGGGGTATAGTCAGAAGGAGGGGATAGACTATGAGGAGACATTTGCTCCTGTAGCCCGTTTGGAGGCGATTAGGATCCTTCTAGCCTTTTCCGTGGCTAAAGGGTTCAAATTGTACCAAATGGATGTGAAGAGTGCCTTCTTGAATGGGTTTTTAGAAGAAGAGGTTTATGTGAAGCAACCACCAGGCTTTGAGAGTGCTGAGTTTCCTCATCGGGTGTATAGGCTGAGGAAGGCGTTGTATGGGCTGAAACAAGCTCCCTGTGCTTGGTATGGCCGTTTGAGGGGGTTCTTCTTTAGCAAGGGGTTTGAGATGGGCAAGGTTGATAAGACTCTTTTTCTCCTCAGGCAGGGCGATGATACCCTAATTGTTCAGGTGTACGTGGATGATATTGTCTTTGGCGGCTCGTCTCACTCTTTGGTTGTGAGGTTTGCAGAGGACATGAGCAAAGAATTCAAAATGTCTATGATGGGAGAATTGCAGTTCTTTCTCGGGCTTCAGATCAAGCAGGCGAAAGAGGGAACCTTTGTGCATCAAGCCAAGTACACGAAGGACAACCTCAAGAAGTTCAAGATGGACGACTCGAAGCCCCTGTCGACACCGATGAGTACGACTATAGCGCTGGATGCGGACGAGGACGGAGAGCCCGTGGACCAGAAGGAGTACCGGAGCATGATCGGCTCCCTCTTGTACTTGACAGCGATGAGGCCGGACATTCAATTCTCTGTGTGTCTGTGCGCTCGTTTTCAGGCATCGCCGAGGACTTCACATCGGCAGGCCGTCAAGCGGATCTTCAGGTATCTTCGATACACTCCTGAGCTCGGTCTTTGGTACTCGACGTCCTCTTCTCTTTCGCTTCTTGGGTTTTCGGATGCCGACTTTGCGGGGTGTTGAGTCGATAGGAAGTCGACTTCGGGGACGTGTCAGTTTTTGGGATCTTCGCTTGTTTCTTGGTCTTCTCGCAAATAATATAGTGTAGCTCAGTCTACCACAGAAGTCGAGTATGTTGCTGCCGCTAGTTGTTGCTCACAGCTGCTTTGGATCACGTACACGCTGAGTGACTTTGGTGAGGAGTGTACCCATGTTCCTCTCATGTGTGATAGAACGAGTGCCATTAGTGTTGCCAAAAACCCTGTGCTCCACTCCAGAACCAAACATATAGAGGTGAGGTACCACTTCCTGAGAGACAATGTTGAGAAAGGAAACATAGACCTCATCCATGTGCCAACCGAAAAGCAGCTTGCCGATATCCTAACCAAGCCTTTGGACCAAGCTACATTTGCCCGTTTGCGAGGGAAGCTTGGTGTTGTTTTTCCTTTTTGAGCTTTGGTTGGGGGTTTGATGTACATACTCATGTTGCATTTTCATTTATGTATCATATCATGATTGGATCTTTGTATCATAGACTGCATTTGTATCATATCAGATGTGCTTCTCCTATATACTTGGATCACTATGATGTGCTGGATATGAGATTATGATTTTGCTAGTGATGCTCATATGATGGATAGCAATGCTCTTGATAGCTTTGGGATGTATATGCTTGTGAATGGCTTCTTTTTGTAAAAATGCTATATATGATCCTCTCTTATGAGTTGAATGCCTTTCATGTTAGATTTGTGTACTTATGGCTATACCTTGCTTAATTTGTGCTTGGAACCATGTTCTTCTCATTTGGGGTCAAAGCAGTGTTTTCCTAAACGGGATTAAACTCCGTTTAAACGTCGTCTAAACTCTAAACGGGTGACCACCATTTATGCCATTTAGCCCGTTTAAACACCGTTTATCCCGTTTAAACGTCATTTAGCCCAGTTTAAACAGTCATTTAAACAGATTAAACGCTAAATGATGGTCGACCGACTAGGTACCGTTTACCGTCTAGGAAAACACTGGGTCAAAGACCCATTTATCATCATGAATGTTTAGCCTACATGCTACCATGTGGAGAAGCCTAAGCTTCTTTTTGCCGCAAAGGCACTTCATGTACCATGCTTAATTTGTAAATCTTGAAATTGGTATATGAAATGCTTGTGCTTGAAAAATATGCTTCCATGTCATGTATGCTTTAAATTCCTTATCTTGGGTGCTAAACCGTTGCATGATGTTCACCGTTGAGAAGTCTCACATTTAGAAGTGGACACATGGCTCGGTGGCTTTGACATGACATGAGATAGCTTGTAGGTGTTTGTGATGATCTTGTGATGAGAATTTGTGACCTTGCATGAAGTTTGTGAGTTATATGTTGTTTGTGCTCATTTTGATCATGTTTAGGTCCTATGCTCATGAGAGGGAATTTTTTTTGAAAAATGCTTTATTTTGATCATGGCTATGTCACATGCTTATATGTCCCAATCTATCTTGTTGGCGATGCTTGTACTAAATTTGTGGCTATCTTGCTTGTCTATGTCTCAAGCTTAGCATGTTGTAGTGCTCTTTGTCTATTTGAGAAGCACATGCTTGCATTTGTAGACTTGATTCATGCATTACCAACAAGGGGGAGAGATAGTACCCAATTGTTACTTTAGGGAGAAAGTTTTTGCATCAAAGGGGAGAAATGCATTTGGTCAGGGGGAGCTTGCATTCTTGCATTCATGTGCTTTGGAGCTCTTTGTGCCTGATTTTAGTTGTGCTCTTTTGCCGATGGTGTCGAGCCCTTTTGCCTCACCTTGAGGAGTCGGCAATTTTGGAGCATTTTATCTCGGTTGTGTCGAGCCGTTGCCCTTGTCTTAGGGGACCGAGATTTTTCTCTCTCGAGTGATCTCGTTTTGGCTTTTGTTTGGCTTTTGATCACTTGTTTGAGTTTTTCATTCGTTTCTTTTCTTTTTCTCTTTTCACTGAATTGGTTACTATGTGTGTGTTGTCAATGCACTCATCAAGGAAGAGATTGAGGACCGGAGCGTCCGAGGACCGGTGGATGGTCGCTCCCTGGTGTGATGAGTGATTGACAACGTGGTGTGGACTGACTCTTTGCTGAGTATTGCAGGTGCATGTGCGGCTTGACTCGTGTTGGTGCAGGTGAAGAGCGGGCACGAAAGGTCTTAGCCTTGCGGGGCCTCCGAGGAGTGGAGAGACAAGTAGGCTCGGCTCGATGGACCCGGTGGCCGAACGGGGTCAAGTGCGAGCCGCATGGTGGCAAGAAAAGCAAGACGAAGTCGTCGATCGGAGCCGGTGCAGGGTGGCGGCTCACGACCGGAGTCTGCACGCGGGGTTTGCAGTGGTTCACCACAAAACCGTCGGGTTACTTGGTTGAGCCACAAAACCAAGACTGGAGGCTCGGCGGGCGGAGACGGGATCTGGGCGCACCGAGAAGGTTCGATGCCGGCGGACACGTGGCGGGATCGCAGGCCTTGCGTCGGGAGGACGCGGACTGCGGCAAAGGCGTGGCCGTGCGATGAAGAGGAGTGCTACTTGACCATATTGCCCCTGAGGGGATTGTATCTTAAGTTTAAGTGCTAGGGGTAGCTTGGTCATTTGCCTAACCCAGAGGGACTCATATATATAGCTCTAGGGTTTCTGGGCAAACTATCCTTCCGGACTACTTCTCATTTCCCTGCTCCATAGGCGTAGATTTTCTTCACCGTTTTGTAGAGAATTCGACCTCCGAGTGTATGGAAGCATTCATGGTTGCGTCGATTTCCTTCTTGTAGCTCGTGTGATTTTCGTGTCTTTTTCGGGCTATTTTCGTTGGATTTTCGTGCGCGGCTTGTTCCTTCGATTCTGAGGTGTTTGGGTTCGGATTTGTTGGTGGGGATCATGGATAGATGTCCTGGGCATCTTTGTGCTTGTGACGCCCCTGGTTTTTAATTAACCTTAATTGCCGGTCAAACGTGTTGACTAAGGTCAAATCATGGTCAACCTGGGTCATCACCTCGAAAACCTCACCAACACTCACCCATTAGCATCTTAAGCAAGTCTAGCACACTCTCCTTGGTCAAAACCCTACCTAAGGGGGACAGACCCCTTGATGTCATTGTGTCGATCTGGAACTTTTGCCGCGTTCTCCAAATTTCACCTAAACACTTCAAAATCTCCCAATATAAAAGTTGTCCAGTTTTTCATGGGACACAACTTTCATGTTGAGCGCCATTTCAAATTTTGAGTGGAAAAGGTTCAAAAATTTCCAGTCAAACTCAGTTTCACTATTCACCTGAGGCATGAAAATCCTCAACTTGGCATTTGAATTTCTCTTTCAATTTGAATCCATTTCAAATTCGGTTTCAGCCATGTTTTAGAGGATCAACTCATCTGCAACTTTCCTATCTACAAGATTTGAAGTTTACATGCAACTTTTTGAGAATCGTGCAAGCAAACAGGGGCACTTGGGACGGACCGAGCCGGAGACACGCTCGGCGCGACGTCAGGCTCGCGCGCGCGTCCACACGTCGCCGCCGCCGCCGTGCGCCGCCGTACCATGGCCGGCCCTCGAAGTTTGGGCGTGATCTCGGCATGCGTCAGCCTCGCGCGCGTCCCTAGGAGCCGCCTCGGCCGGTGGAGCGCCACGCCTCGCGGCGAGTACGCGCGCACCGCGGCGTCGTCACCTCCCTGCCGCGCACGCACGCCGAGGCCGCTGCCGTACCTCGCATTTATGTGCCCGGACGCTTAGCCACGAAGCAAGGCCGCCTCTGCGCGCACTCGGCTATAAATAGCCGCCTCACTCTCCTTCCGCGCGTGTGCCCGCCGTCCGCCACCCGCCATTGCCGCCGCCGCAGGCGAGCACCCCCTCCGCTTGCTCCCGCCGCCGGCCTAGCAGTCCAACGCCTCCACTAGGACCTAGTGAAGCCCCTAGCGCCGCTTGTTGTCCCGCATTGCACTCACCCTCGCCGGAACCCGAGCCGCAGCGGGCGCGCCACCGCGACCTCGCCGCCGCCGCTCGCCGGTGACCTCCCCGACCACGCCACCACCACTATTCGGCTCTGGGTGAGGCCAATCGCACGGTTGTGCCGCTTGTTGATCTGCCCCGGCCCCACATCGCTGGCGGTAAACTCTCCCCCGCCACCGAGGGCATGGATGTGAACATCCAGGGGCATGTTTGTAAACTAGGGGCCCGATTGCAATAGAAGTAATCTTAGTTTCTTTGCAAGTCAGTCCAGTACCTTAGAAAAAGCCTTGAAATTCACAGATAATTCAGAAAAATGCAAACCCAATTTTGTTGGTCTCAGTGAGAGTAGATATACAACTTCTACAAAGCATGACCATAGTTTTAACAAATAGATTTTGAATGAAAATTCAAATTCAGTTTACACCTTTTTGCTGTAATTCAAAATCTAAAAAGACTATGGAGCTGAATTTTGGATATGTTGCTAGACTTGTCATGATTAGACTTTGGACCAAAAATTACACAAAGTTGTTGAACAGATCTTTTATTATGAATTACTTTGCATTGATGCTATTTCTGCTTTACTGATTTTTGTAGCAAAATATAAATTGAATTTTTGTGCTCAACTGGTGGAAATGTTCATGTTATGCCTAGATGAAAGTTTCCTGAATTTATCATGAATTTATCTCTGTTAGAATTATTTAATCTTGTTTTATGCTTAGATTTGCATTTAAATGCATAGTTCAAAATTCAAAAATGTTTGTGATGCACATGCTGGTGTTCTGGTCTTGTTTTAGGCCAGAGTAGCTCTAAGGTTGATTTTGGATGCAGGAGCTTTTTATTTATTTATTTATGCATTTCCCTTAATTTAAATAGCTAGGAAATGTCACCTTTGCATGTATAGGTTTTGTAGCTCTTTTAATGTCCAAACTTGATCCAGTGGTTGCTTAGTAGTTTTTAGGCCAGCAAGGACCCCTGTCCTTGTTTGTATAATTTATTTGTGTTTTAAAAGTTAAGGTGCACATAAGCTTGTTATTAGGAGTTAATTAAGAAAATAGATCCTTTAACTTTGTGACCTTGTAAATAGTTGCATAGCTTAATTTTAAGATCTCTAAATGCACCTTGCTGTTTTAAGAATTGAAATGGAATTATTTACATAGATGTGCACACAATTGCTATTAAAAGATTGAATAATAAATCTCACATGAAATAACAATCATGAAAGTAAACATTAATTAATTGTTGGTCAAAGATTAAACCCTTGTCCATAATAACCTTAATGAAAAGGAATTAATAATTAATTGTTTGTTAAGGTGAATGTGGCCAACAAGAGTTGGATGAAATAATTAATCTATCACACCACCTGAACCCTGCATTGCATTCCGTGTAGAGCTTCCTGACGGTAACTACGCGCTCGTGCCGGAAACCGAGGAAGGAGGAGCTGACGCGGAGCTGCAGTACGTGGAGGTGATCGACGACACCGAGGACCCTCAGGCTAACCCTGCTGACGAAGGCAAGCCCCGGTGCATTAGCCAAGTGTTTTTGAAACTTTATGCAACTATCTATTGATGATTGTGCATTTACGTTCAGGAGTTGAAATGAAACCCTAGATGCATGATTCCTAGGTACCTATGTCCTTACTAGTATGATAGGTCGGTAGCTGCTATGCTATAGGACCGTTACAAGTCGAGTGATGCTTGTCACTCGCGAGAATAGGTTATTATGTTGGAATCATAAGATCTCCTTAAATGGATTGCTCATGTGGTACGAGCATGGGATGTGGGCTCCGGTCCAATGGCTTTCGTGGGTTAAGTGTTTGAATGTACTAAGCACTTGTCGGAAATGGGTACGGTAAGCCTAGTACCTTAACGAGACGGTAAGGGATTTTACTGTGACTAATCTTGGGATGTGTCCCCCGGCTAACTACCGGTGGTGCATGTGCGATGCTGGGTGCCTTGCGGGGTATACCAGATAGCCTGTACCGAAGACTGTGGCCTTTTATCCCGAACCGAGGACTTTTGGGAACCGCCTGGTGGTTGTCCTCGCGGGGGCACCCTACCGTGTGTTTAGGTCTACCTTGCAAGGTTTAAATCAATCGATTGTCGGCCTCTCACCGTTTTCTGAGACTACTTACTCCTCTGGCCATGAGATCCCTAATGATGGAAGTTGATGAATATTATGCTTGATTACTTGTCTTGCACAACTTATGCTTGCAATAGTTGGCTAATTTAGAAAAGAATATTCAACTAGAACTTGTGCTAAAATCTTGAAAGTAAGGACATACTCTTTGTTGCTTTTCAGCAAAAGAAACCCCATTGGCCAAAAACCTTTCATGTCTAGAGTTGGTGATGTAGTTGTCACCGACGGGTAAGTCTTGCTGAGTATTAGTATACTCAGCCTTGCTATAATCTGTTGCTTCAGGTAATGCCTTTGCTGATGTGTGGCCTGGAGAGATCCCGCCTGGCTGGGAGCTGGAGTGGGTTGAAGACAATGAATGAAGGCATCATGGCAGGCCTCCCGTGATGTTTCCTCGTGCCGTTAGTTTAATTCCACTATTTTCAAAACTCTGAACTTCGTTATCATGTCAAAGACTCCGGTTTGTAATAATTAAGCCCTTCGGGGTAAATTCGGATGTTAATCGTTTGTTGTTCTCTGGACTCGCCTTCGCGTGAGTTTTAATGCATATATGTCGATCCTTGTTGCTTCGTAAGTGATTTACCGGGCGTTAACCCGGCAACTAACGACAGGATGATACTTTATTATTGCTCAATGACCAAAGTGGATTGGTTTAGGCGATAGTACGGTATTTTCCTGGGCGGGTTGTCACAGCTGGCATCAGAGCAATTATATGCACCAGAGATTAATTAATAACGTTAATCACTGGTTTTTGAATAAAATTTGCCAAGATTGTTTGGATTTACAAAATACGTTGGTCCGTTAAGGATGGTTATAGACCGAGAGGCCCTAGAGGGAATTTTGGGTTCTTTCAGGTGGCTTATTAATCTATGGTTTATTTTGCTAACTCCCAGCACATTTATTTCCTGTCAGAACTTACTTTCTGTACAACCATACTAGTTCATCACGTTTTGCCATACGTGGTGGTACCACAGGAAAGTCCTGTGAGGGATGGATGGGACCTATTCAAATGGGCACCCACGTCGTGTCTGCGTCTCATCACGTTTTGCTATACGTGGTGGTACCGCATGGAAGTCATGTGAGGGATGGATGGGACCTATTCCAAAGGGAACCCACCGTCGCGTCTGTGTCTCGCCACGTTTTGCCATACGTGGAGGTTCCGCATTGTGTATATGCGAGGCAAGGATCCGCTTCATTCCAAAAGGAGCGTATCTGAGGTTGGACGCTGTCCATGCAGCGGCTTGACGCATGGATACTGTTTCTATAGTGAACGGTAATGTATGTGGATGCTTCCGTGACGTGCTAGCACGGAAGGTTCTTTTCTGCAGGTACATAACAGCGCTTCGTTAGACGCTAAGTGAGTACCGAGTAGCTCTCGACTAGCTATTATAGGGAGAGATGAGTAAAAGCCTTGCCACCGGCACTGACTTCGATTTTTTGCTTGATTGCCGTGAGAGGTCGAATAGGACGTCTTGCATGCATACTAAAAGTCGAAACATTTAAAATGGACCCAAAACAGAACTTATATGCTCTCTAAGGAAGATTTGCTAGTGTGTGGTTTCTGTGAACTAGATTACCTCTCATGCATAGGTGTTGTTGCTGTCCAAAAATCTGTATTGCTGCTAGCTTGAATTTTTGCACCATGCTCTATGAGTAATTAGACCAGTTGATCTATACCAAAGTTGCTCCATACCTAATCTAGTTTTTGCTCGCAAAAATTCATGGTCATAGCTTCTGTAAATATTGAGTTGTACCCTTTTTAGTGAACTTAGGTCATGCTGTTTTTCAGGAAGGCAGAACCTGAAACTTTGCAACTTTCGACCATGTTCCTAAATGATCTAGCTCAACCTTTGAATACCAAAAGTGTGTATAAAAACCTTACGGAGTAGCCTATAAAATTTGAGAATTTTTGGGGTTCTGGATTGTTAGTTATGAATTTTTATTCACAGCAGCCAGAATTTGCACCATTTGACATGTTGCTCTCTTTTGAGTTCTAACATGCGTTACATTTTTGTACAGATGGCTGCCCCCGTGTTTCTCGAGTACGGCGCTGACGGTTCGGTCCGTACCGATGGACTGCACTGGGAGGGTTTTCCACGCCTTGCGTGGGAGGCACTCAGCGCTGCCGGCTACACCATTCCGCCCGTCTACGAGGCACTCGAGTTAGAGCACCTGGCCGTGCCTCGTTGTAGGGTGACCGTCACTGTACCACCTCACCCGGACCACCCCGACTGGTTCGACTTGAGCTCTGTGTACTGGGGTTTTCGTCTGCAGGAGTCTTTCGAGTCGGCTGCCCTCTGGGTATTGACGGATTTCTGCGACCGCAACCCAACAGTGGTAGCACTATCACCATTCGGACTGTTTCCGGCGGTAAACCCGCACGACCCGGCATGGAGGGACCGTGTGGACCACCTACAGGAGTTACTGCTGCTCGCAGTCCCGCTGGACGTCACGCAGACACTAACGCATTGCCTGGACGCTGTGTTCACACTCCAGGGGCTGCGTAACACCACCCAGCTGATGATCAGCCAGCGTCTGGAGTCGGCTCGGCTGGCCTGGCACAATCTCTCAGTAGCGTACCAGCAGCTGAGCTTCACTCTCGCCCAGACTCAGCAGGAGAACGACCGACTACGTGCCAGGAGGTTCCAGTTGGTGTTAGAGAGAGGCGACCGCTTATAGAGAATCCTAGACCTGGAGGCAGAGGTCACTACCCTTCAGGAGGACGTGGACACTAGAGAGATCGAGAGGTTGACACTGCTGCAGAACATCATCGAGATGCAGCAGCAGGTAGAAGAGGCTGAGGTACAAGTAGCAGCTCTGCAGGCCATTGTGGCTCTGCAGCCACCACCTCCGGTGGAGGCACCTCCAGAGGAGCAGCAGGGTCAGTCTGGTCTTGACCAGGCGAGTCAGGCTGGACCAACGCGACCGACCCCACCGGCTTCACCTGCTGGTAGTGGTGCTTCGGTCGGCAACTAGGTTGCCATAGTATTGTAATAGGATGGGTCATACTCCTGTGTGTAGCCTTTTGGTTTGTTTGTGGTAGGTGAGCATAGGAGTATGCTTTTGTGCAGCGTGACTACAATGTAACCCAGGTTGTAATGTGGTAATTTCAAACCTTGGAACCTTTGTAATGTTCTGTGAACACCTTATCCGTAATGTTTGTTGTAATGAAATGCTTAAGCAATTTGTGATCAGAATCGAGTTCGGTGTTGTATACCAAGCTTGTTTGGAATTTTGTGACGATCGTGCTCTCAAAATCTCAGCAATCGTGCACTTTCTTATTGAAAGTTATGCAATTTTTAACCCAATCCTGGCTGCTGTCCAAACAGCGAGACAAGGCTTAGGAAAGGGAGTTTTCGAGCAATTGAGCGTTAGAATCTTATCATGCTTTGCATAGCAAAGTTGTGCGGAATGTTGCAATGACCGCGCTCGCCAAAATTCAGCATTTTTGCATAAGGGTAGAGAGAACTACGGAGTTTTCGGTGAGTGTCGGCCTGCTGCTGAGACAGCTAGGTAGCTTCCCGCAATTTGCATTCTTCGGACATGCGAAGTGGGAATTCACTGCGGTGTTGAAAGCCAACTTTGAAGCGTATGAAATCCTGCATCTACTCACCAAATTTGGAGAATATTTCGGTGACTAGGCTATTGGATGTGAAGTACTCTTATGACTTTGTTGCTGCAAATGTCGAATGAATGCGCGAATGAGCTTTTGTCATGCATATTTACACTTGTCATTTCTTTCTAAAAAAAAGATTATGGCTACGTGTCTAATAAAGGCTCACATTTTCAGATGGTGGGACCAACGCGCAGCTCCCCCAATGGTTTCGGAACGTCGGGTAGTGGTGAACTACCACCGCCACCGCCCATGACGCCGTCGGAGGCATTCATGGCCACCCAGACCGAGGTGCTGCGCCAAATCCTACAGACGCAGCAACAGATCGCCTAGCAGCTGAACCAGAGGCCACCCCATGGGGCAAATCATGAGGGGCCAAATCAGGTCACCACCTACCCTCAGTTCATCGGGATGAAGCCCCGACCTTTTCCAAGGCGGAAGACCCCCTTGAAGCTGAGGCGTGGATCAAGGCCATCGAGGCAAAATTCTCTGCCTTTGTACTGCCTTGCTCAGAGGAAAACAAGGCCAACTTCACAGCCTTACAACTGCGAGGTGAAGCCTTGATGTGGTGGGATCATTTCAAGACCATGTAGCAGGGGCATGCTGTCACTTGGAATGAATTCAAGCAAGCTTTCAAGAGCCATCACATTCCTAAGGGATTAATGGATAGGAAGATGAGGGAGTTGCTGGCCCTCAGACAGGGATCTGACACTGTGTATCACTATGCACAGAAATTCAATAGCCTTTGCCAGTATGGTGGACATCACGTGGATACCGATGCAAAGAAGATGGAAAGGTTCCGTGATGGCCTGGATGGTGAGTTGTACGAACGGCTGAACTTGATCGAGCCCAACAACTTCCATGAGCTCGTAAACAAGGCTATATCCCAACAGGATGCTATGAAGAAGGCCCAGAGAGACAAGAAGAGGCAGGCTGGTTTTGCTTCGGGCAGTGGAACTAACAAAAATTTTGGCTTTGTGAAAAAGAATGTCCCTAACTCATCCCAGCAATCTGCAACTGGACGCTGGACGATGAAGCCATCACAGAACAAACCTTCAGGGAACTTCCAGTTCCGCAACACCCAGCAGCAAGCTTCCAAGCCCAACGCACCCCCACGCAACATCGGTGAACGCCGTTGTTACAATTGTGGACAGCCGGGGCACTACATAAGTGATTGCCCCAAACCTAAGCAGAACAAGCCCAACCAGCAGAATCAAGGTTCAGGGGCCAAGCCGGCCAATCCGGCTAAGAAGCCAATGGTGCAAGTCCGCCAAGCCAAGCTGAACTTCACCACCAAGAGTGACATCCTAGAGGGAGCTTCGGTGCTTACGGGTACATTCTCTATCAATGATACCCCTGTTTAGATTTTATTAGATTCTGGAGCTACCCACAGTTTCATAAGTGAAAAGCTAGTAGGCAAATTGGGTTTGATGGGTTCTCACACCAATTCGGCTTATAAAATTGTCACTCCGGGTGGGCAAATCTCTTCTAGTACCTTAATCCGTGGAGTACAATTAAGGTTGGGAAGTAAGACGGTTCAATCAAACCTCATTGTCATAGGCTTAGAGGGTATGGATGTTATCATGGGTATGGATTGGATGACCCGACATAAGGTGGTTCTAGATATCTCGGGTAGAGTTGTAGCAATCAATTCACCTACGGTCGGGCACACCACATTGTACCTACCTTTTAAGGACGGTGCAGACCCTTGTGCCTATGTGACCGTTATCTCTCATCTTGAAGAAATTCCAGTAGTTTGTGAATATCCTGATGTCTTTCCCGATGAGTTGCCTAGCATGCCACCAGACAGGGATGTCGAGTTTGTGATTGAACTCCAACCGGGCACTGCGCCCATTTCTAAATGACCTTATCGTATGCCTCCCAAGGAATTAGCTGAACTGAAAAACCAACTCCAGGAATTGTTGGATAAGGGCTACATTCGCCCAAGTTCTTCTCCTTGGGGTTGTCCCGCACTCTTTGTCAAGAAGAAAGATGGTAGTTTGAGGCTATGTGTTGACTACAGACCGCTCAATGCGGTGACCATCAAGAACAAATATCCTCTTCCCCGAATTGATGTTCTTTTTGATCAGTTGGCTGGAGCAAAAGTTTTCTCCAAGATCGATCTTCGTTCTAGTTACCATCAAATCAAAATTCGACCTTGTGACATTCCCAAAACTACTTTCTCCACTCGTTATGGTCTCTACGAGTTCTTGGTGATGTCCTTCAGTCTCACAAATGCCCCAGCCTACTTCATGTATCTCATGAACTCTGTATTCATGACGGAGCTTGACAAATTCATAGTGGTCTTCATCGATGATATTTTAATCTATTCCAAAAATGAGAAAGAACATGCCAAACATCTTCGAATTGTCCTACAGCGTTTGAGAGATCATAAGCTCTATGCTAAATTCTCCAAATGCGAATTCTGGTTGGATAGTGTGAAATTCTTGGGGCACACTATTTCCAAAGATGGCATATCCGTAGATCCTAGCAAAGTACAAGAGGTGAGGGATTGGAAACCACCCAAGTCCGTACACCAAATCCGCAGTTTTCTAGGTTTGGCGGGTTATTACCGCCGATTCATTCCGAACTTCTCCAGGATCGCTTAACCTATGACTGAACTGCTCAAGAAAGGAGTGAAATTTGTATGGAGTGAAGCATGTGAGAAAGCCTTCCACACGCTGAGACAACACTTAACTTCAGCCCCAGTGCTAGTACAACCGGATAATTCCAAACCTTTTGAAGTTTTCTGTGATGCGTCAGGCACTGGTCTCGGTTGCGTTCTTATGCAAGAGGGCCGAGTCATTGCCTATGCCTCACGGGCACTTCGACCCCATGAGATAAATTATCCCACTCATGATCTAGAGCTAGCAGCGGTTGTTCACGCTCTTAAGATTTGGAGACACTATCTGATGGGCAATCGTTGCAATATCTTCACCGATCACAAGAGTCTCAAATATATCTTCACTCAATCAGATCTCAACATGAGACAAAGGAGATGGCTTGAGCTGATTAAGGATTATGATCTAGAAGTGCACTATCATCCCGGGAAAGCCAATGTTGTTGCGGATGCACTTAGCCGCAAAGTTAACTGCAACCGTCTAGAAGTGGAGCCGTATAGTGACACCTTGTGTGAAGACATGAGGAAGCTTAACTTGGAAGTGGTAGAGCAAGGAAATCTATACGTCCTAGCTGCCGAATCCAATCTTTATGATAGAATTGTCACTGCTCAACGCAATGACGAGGGCATACAGCTAATCAAACAAAAGTTAGCAGAAGGAGATCCCAAGTATACCTGTTTCCAGAGGGATTCAAACGATGTGGTATGGTTTGGGAAACGTCTTGTGGTTCCCACTGACCAAGAAATTCAGAAAAACCATCTTTGATGAAGCTCATCTTTCCAAATTCTCCATTCATCCCGGAAGCACCAAAATGTATCAAGATCTGAAGGAAAATTTCTGGTGGTCCAATATGAAAGTCGATATAGCAAAATATGTGTCAGAGTGTGATACTTGCCACAGAATGAAAGCAAGCCATTTGAAATCGGCAGGTGTACTCCAACCCTTGTCGATACCTATGTGGAAATTGGATGACATAAGTATGGACTTCATTGTGGGTTTACCCCTGACTGCTAGAAAGAAGGATTCTATTTGGGTTATCGTGGACAGACTCACAAAGACTGCCCATTTCATTGCAGTGCATACTACTTATTCAGTGCAGCAATATGCAGAGTTGTATATGGATCAAATAGTCCATTTGCATGGAATTCCGAAGACCATAATCTCGGATAGAGGAACTCAATTTGTAGCTCGTTTCTGGGAGCAATTGCATGTATGCCTAGGAACCAAGTTGATCCGTAGTTCCAGCTATCACCCGCAGACCGATGGTCAGACGGAAAGGGTAAATCAAATTTTGGAAGACATGCTACGGGCAAGCATCCTGCATTTTGATAAAAGTTAGGACAAGTGTTTGTCCTTGGCAGAGTTCTCTTATAACAATAGCTACCAAGCTAGTTTGAAGATGGCACCGTTCGATGCTCTTTATGGACGGAGATGTCGTACCCCTTTGAACTGGTCAGAAGCCGGAGAAAGGACACTCTTTGGTCCGGACTTAGTCAAAGACACCGAAGAGAAAGTGCAAGTGATAAGGGAGAACTTAAAGTTAGCCCAGATGAGGCAAAAGAGCTATCACGATAGAGGAACGGCACCCCGACAATTTGAAGTTGGTAATTATGTATACCTAGAGGTTTCACCAACCAAGGGTGTGCAAAGGTTCGGTGTTAAGGGAAAGTTAGCCCCGTGCTATATCGGACCTGATGAAATCATTAAAGTATGTGGGCCAGTGGCTTATCACATCCGACTTCTGGAGCGGTTCTCCGCAGTCCACAATGTATTTCATGTGACCCAATTGAAGAAAGGTGTGCCGGTGCCTGAAACCGAAGTGATCACAGAAGCAAATGCTTGGATTGAGCAGGATTTCTCGCTCATCGAGCATCCCATGAGGGTGTTTGACAAAAAGGAGAGGAAGACCCGAAGACAAACCGTAAGGATGTACAAGATACAATGGAGTCATCATACGGAGGAAGAAGGAACTTGGGAGACGGAAGAGTATCTCAACACCAAGTAACCGGGTTTTCTGCAATCTCGAAACCGTGAGTTCTACTACCTACCTTGTTTTTCTTGAAGCGAATCTCGGGACGAGATTCCGTTTAAGGGGGGTAGGCTGTGACGCCCCAGGTTTTTAATTAACCTTAATTGCCGGTCAAACGTGTTGACTAAGGTCAAATCATGGTCAACCTAGGTCATCACCTCGAAAACCTCACCAACACTCACCCATTAGCATCTTAAGCAAGTCTAGCACACTCTCCTTGGTCAAAACCCTAGCTAAGGGGGACACACCCATTGATGTCATTGTGTCGATCTGGAACTTTTGCCGCGTTATCCAAATTTCACCTAAACACTTCAAAATCTCCCAATATAAAAGTTGTCCAGTTTTTCATGGGACACAACTTTCATGTTGAGCGGCATTTCAAATTTTGAGTGGAAAAGGTTCAAAACTTCCAGTCAAACTCAGTTTCACTATTCACCCGAGGCATGAAAATCCTCAACTTGGCATTTGAATTTCTCTTTCAATTTGAATCCATTTCAAATTCGGTTTTCAGCCATGTTTTAGAGGATCAACTCATCTGCTACTTTCCTATCTACAAGATTTGAAGTTTACATGCAACTTTTTGAGAATCGTGCAAGCAAACAGGGGCACTTGGGACGGACCGGGCCGGAGACGCGCTCGGCGCGACGTCACGCTCGCGCGCGCGCGTCCACGCGTCGCCGCAGAGCCGCCACCGTGCGCCGCCGTACCACGGTCGGCCCTCGAAGTTTGGGCATGACCTCGGCATGTGTCGGCCTCGCGCGCATCCCTAGGAGCCGCCTCAGCCGGTGGAGCACCGCGCCACGCGGCGAGTACGCGCGCACCGCGGCGTCGTCACCTCTCCGCCGCGCACGCACGCCGAGACCGCCGCCGTACCTCGCATTTATGCACCCGGACGCTTAGCCACGAAGCAAGGCCGCCTCTGCGCGCACTCAGCTATAAATAGCCGCCTCCCTCTCCTTCCGCGCGTGAGCCCGCCGTCCGCCACCCGCCATTGCCGCCGCCGCAGGCGAGCACCCCCTCCGCTCGCTCCCGCCGTCGGCCTAGCAGTCCAGCGCCTCCACTAGGACCTAGTGAAGCCCCCAGTGCCGCTTGTTGTCCTGCAATGCACTCACCCTCGCCGGAACCCGAGCCGCAGCGGGCGCGCCGCCGCGACCTTGCCGCCGCCGCTCGCCGGTGACCTCCCCGACCGCGCCACCACCACCATTCGGCTCTGGGTGAGGCCAATCGCACGGTGGTGCCGCTTGTTGATCCGCCCCGGCCCCACATCACCGGCGGCGAACTCTCCCCCACCGCCGAGGGCATGGATGTGGACATCCAGGGGCATGTTTGTAAACTAGGGGCCCGATTGCAATAGAAGTAATCTTAGTTTCTTTGCAAGTCAGTCCAATACCTTAGAAAAAGCCTAGAAATTCACAAAAAATTCAGAAAAATGCAAAACCAATTTTGTTGGTCTCAGTAAGAGTAGGTCTACAATTTCCACAAAGCATGACCATAGTTTTGACTTATAGATTTTGAATGAAAATTCAAATTTAGTTAGACACCTTTTTGCTGTAATTCAAAATCTATAAAGGCTATGGAGCTGAATTTTGGATATGTTGCTAGACTTGTTATGATTAGACTTTGGACCAAAAATTACACAAAGTTGTTGAACAGATCTTTTATTATGAATTACTTTCAATTTATGCTATTTCTGTTTACTGATTTTTGTAGCAAAATATAAATGGAATTTTTGTGCTCAACTAGTGGAAATGTTCATGTTATGCCTAGATGAAACTTTCCTGAATTTATCATGAATTTATCTCTATTAGAATTATTTAATCTTGTTTTATGCTTAGATTTGCATTTAAATGCATAGTTCAAAATTCAAAAATGTTTGTGATGCATGTGCTGGTGTTCTGGTCTTGTTTCAGGCCAGAGTAGCTATAAGGTTGATTTTGGATGCAGGAGCTTTTTATTTATTTATTTATGTATTTCCCTTAATTTAAATAGGTAGGAAATGTCACCTTTGCATGTATAGGTTTTGTAGCTCTTTTAATGTCCAAACTTGATCCAGTGGTTGCTTAGTAGTTTTTAGGCCACCAAGGACCCCTGTCCTTGTTTGTATAATTTATTTGTGCTTTTAAAAGTTAAGGTGCACATAAGCTTGTTATTAGGAGTTAATTAAGAAAATAGATCCTTTAACTTTGTGACCTTGTAAATAGTTGCATAGCTTAATTTTAAGATCTCTAAATGCACCTTGCTGTTTTAAGAATTTAAATGGAATTATTTACAAAGATGTGCACACAATTGCTATTAAAAGATTGAATAATAAATCTGACATGAAATAACAATCATGAAAGTAAATATTAATTAATTGTTGGTCAAAGATTAAACCCTTGTCCATAATAACCTTAATGAAAAGGAATTAATAATTAATTGTTTGTTAAGGTGAATGTGGCCAACAAGAGTTGGATGAAATAATTAATCTATCACACCACCTGAACCCTGCATTGCATTCCGTGTAGAGCTTCCTGACGGTAACTACGCGCTCGTGCCGGAAGCCGAGGAAGGAGGAGCTGACGAGGAGCTGCAGTACGTGGAGGTGATCGACGACACTGAGGACCCTCGGGCTAACCCTACTGACGAAGGCAAGCCCCGGTGCATTAGCCAAGTGTTTTTGAAACTTTATGCAACTATCTATGGATGATTGTGCATTTACGTTCAGGAGTTGAAATGAAACCCTAGATGCATGATTCCTACGTACCTATGTCCTTACTAGTATGATAGGTCAGTAGCTGCTATGCTATAGGACCGTTACAAGTTGAGTGATGCTTGTCACTCGCGAGAATAGGTTCTTATGTTGGAATCATAAGATCTCCTTAAATGGATTGCTCATGTGGTAAGAGCATGGGATGTGGGCTCCGGTCCAATGGCTTTCGTGGGTTAAGTGTTTGAACGTTCTAAGCACTTGTCGGAAATGGGTATGGTAAGCCTAGTACCTTAACGAGACGGTAAGGGATTTTACTATGACTAATCTTGGGATGTGTCCCCCGGCTAGCTACCGGTGGTGCATGTGCGATGCTGGGTGCCTTGCGGGGTATACCAGATAGCCTGTACCGAAGACTGTGGCCTTTTATCCCGAACCGAGGACTTTTGGGAACCGCCTGGTGGTTGTCCTCGTGGGGGCACCCTACCGTGTGTTTAGGTCTACCTTGCAAGGTTTAAATCAATCGATTGTCGGCCTCTCACCGTTATCTGAGACTACTTACTCCACTGGCCATGAGATCCCTAATGATGGAAGTTGATGAATATTATGCTTGATTACTTGTCTTGCACAACTTATGCTTGCAATAGTTGGCTAATTTAGAAAAGAATATTCAACTAGAACTTGTGCTAAAATCTTGAAAGTAAGGACATACTCTTTGTTGCTTTTCAGCAAAAGAAACCCCATTGGCCAAAAACCTTTCATGTCTAGAGTTGGTGATGTAGTTGTCACCGACGGGTAAGTCTTGCTGAGTATTAGTATACTCAGCCTTGCTATAATCTGTTGCTTCAGGTAATGCCTTTGCTGATGTGTGGCCTGGAGAGATCCCGCCTGGCTGGGAGCTGGAGTGGGTTGAAGACAATGAATGAAGGCATCATGGCAGGCCTCCCGTGATGTTTCCTCGTGCCGTTAGTTTAATTCCACTATTTTCAAAACTCTGAACTTCGTTATCATGTCAAAGACTCTGGTTTGTAATAATTAAGCCCTTTGGGGTAAATTTGGATGTTAATCGTATGTTGTTCTCTGGACTCGCCTTCGCGTGAGTTTGAATGCATATATGTCGATCCTTGTTGCTTCGTAAGTGATTTACCTGGCGTTAACCAGGCAACTAACGACAGGATGATACTTTATTATTGCTCAATGACCAAAGTGGATTGGTTTAGGCGATAGTACGGTATTTTCCTGGGCGGGTTGTCACAGCTGGCATCAGAGCAATTATATGCACCAGAGATTAATTAATAACCTTAATCACTGGTTTTTGAATAAAATTTGCCAAGATTGTTTGGATTTGCAAAATACGTTGGTCCGTTAAGGATGGTTATAGACCGAGAGGCCCTAGAGGGAATTTTGGGTTCTTTCAGGTGGCTTATTAATCTATGGTTTATTTTGCTAACTCCCAGCACATTTATTTCCTGTCAGAACTTACTTTCTGTACAACCATACTAGTTCATCACGTTTTGCCATACATGGTGGTACCACAGGAAAGTCCTGTGAGGGATGGATGTGACCTATTCAAATGGGCACCCACGTCGCGTCTGCGTCTCATCACGTTTTGCTATACGTGGTGGTACCGCATGGAAGTCATGTGAGGGATGGATGGGACCTATTCCAAAGGGAACCCACCGTCACGTCTGTGTCTCGCCACGTTTTGCCATACGTGGACGTTCCGCATTGTGTATATGCGAGGCAAGGATCCGCTTCATTCCAAAAGGAGCGTATCTGAGGTTGGACGCTGTCCATGCAGCGGCTTGACGCATGGATACTGTTTCTATAGTGAACGGTAATGTATGTGGATGCTTCCGTGACGTGCTGGCATGGAAGGTTCTTTTCTGCAGGTACATAACAGCACTTCGTTAGACGCTAAGTGAGTACCGAGTAGCTCTCGACTAGCTATTATAGGGAGAGACGAGTAAAAGCCTTGCCACCGGCACTGACTTCGATTTTTGGCTTGATTGCCGTGAGAGGTCGAATAGGACGTCTTGCATGCATACTAAAAGTCGAAACATTTAAAATGGACCCAAAACAGAACTTATATGCTCTCTAAGGAAGATTTGCTAGTGTGTGGTTTCTGTGAACTAGATTACCTCTCATGCATAGGTGTTGTTGCTGTCCAAAAATCTGTATTGCTGCTAGCTTGAATTTTTGCACCATGCTCTAGGAGTAATTAGACCAGTTGATCTATACCAAAGTTGCTCCATGCCTAATCTAGTTTTTGCTCGCAAAAATTCATGGTCATAGCTTCTGTAAATCTTGAGTTGTACCCTTTTTAGTGAACTTAGGTCATGCTGTTTTTCAGGAAGGCAGAACCTGAAACTTTGCAACTTTCGACCTTGTTCCTAAATGATCTAGCTCTACCTTTGAATACCAAAAGTGTGTATAAAAACCTTACGGAGTAGCCTATGAAATTTGAGAATTTTTGGGGTTCTGGATTTTTAGTTATGAATTTTTATTCACAGCTGCCAGAATTTGCACCATTTGACATGTTGCTCTCTTTTGAGTTCTAACATGCGTTACATTTTTGTACAGATGGCTGCCCCCATGTTTCTCGAGTACGGCGCTGACGGTTCGGTCCGTACCGATGGACTGCACTGGGAGGGTTTTCCACGCCTTGCGTGGGAGGCACTCAGCGCTGCCGGCTACACCATTCCGCCCGTCTACGAGGCACTCGAGTTAGAGCACCTGGGCGTGCCTCGTTGTAGGGTGACCATCACTGTACCACCTCACCCGGACCACCCCGACTGGTTCGACTTGAGCTCTGTGTACTGGAGTTTTCGTCTGCAGGAGTCTTTCGAGTCGGCTGCCCTCTGGGTATTGACGGATTTCTGCGACCGCAACCCAACAGTGGTAGCACTGTCACCATTCGGACTGTTTCCGGCGGTAAACCCGCACGACCCGGCATGGAGGGATCGTGTGGACCACCTACAGGAGTTACTGCTGCTCGCAGTCCCGCTGGACGTCACGCAGACGCTAACGCGTTGCCTGGACGCTGTGTTCACACTCCAGGGGCTGCGTAACACCACCCAGCTGATGATCAGCCAGCGTCTGGAGTCGGCTCGGCTGGCCTAGCACAATCTCTCAGCAGCGTACCAGCAGCTGAGCTTCACTCTCGCCCAGACTCAGCAGGAGAACGACCGACTACGTGCCAGGAGGTTCCAGTTGGAGTTAGAGAGAGGCGACCGCTTACAGAGAATCCTAGACCTGGAGGCAGAGGTCACTACCCTTCAGGAGGACGTGGACACTAGAGAGATCGAGAGGTTGACACTGCTGCAGAACATCATCGAGATGCAGCAGCAGGTAGAAGAGGCTGAGGTACAAGTAGCGGCTCTGCAGGCCATTGTGGCTCTGCAGCCACCACTCCGGTGGAGGCACCTCCAGAGGAGCAGCAGGGTCAGTCTGGTCTTGACCAGGCGAGTCAGGCTGGACCACCGCTATTGACCCCACCGGCTTCACCTGCTGGCAGTGGTGCTTCGGTCGGCAACTAGGTTGCCATAGTATTGTAATAGGATGGGTCATACTCCTGTGTGTAGCCTTTTGGTTGGTTTGTGGTAGGTGAGCATAGGAGTATGCTTTTGTGCAGCGTGACTGCAATGTAACCCAGGTTGTAATGTGGTAATTTCAAACCTTGGAACCTTTGTAATGTTCTGTGAACACCTTATCCGTAATGTTTGTTGTAAGGAAATGCTTAAGCAATTTGTGATCAGAATCGAGTTCGGTGTTGTATACCAAGCTTGTTTGGAATTTTGTGACGATCGTGCTCTCAAAATCTCAGCAATCGTGCACTTTCTTATTGAAAGTTATGCAATTTTTAACCCAATCCTGGCTGCTGTCCAAACAGCGAGACAAGGCTTAGGAAAGGGAGTTTTCGAGCAATTGAGCGTCAGAATCTTATCATGCGTTGCATACCAAAGTTGTGCGGAATGTTGCAATGACCGCGCTCGCCAAAATTCAGCATTTTTGCATAAGGGTAGAGAGAACTACGGAGTTTTCGGTGAGTGTGGCCTGCTGCCGAGACAGCTAGGTAGCTTCCCGCAATTTGCATTCTTCGGACATGCGAAGTGGGAATTCGCTGCGGTGTTGAAAGCCAACTTTGAAGCGTATGAAATCCTGCATCTACTCACCAAATTTGGAGAATATTTCGGTGACTAGGCTGTTGGATGTGAAGTACTCTTATGACTTTGTTGCTGCAAATGTCGAATGAAAGCGCGAATGAGCTTTTGTCATGCATATTTACACTTGTCATTTCTTTCTAAAAAAAAGATTATGGCTACGTGTCTAATAAAGGCTCACATTTTCAGATGGTGGGACCAACGTGCAGCTCCCCCAACAGTTTTGGAATGTCGGGTAGTGGTGAACTACCACCGCCACCGCCCATGACGCCGTCGGAGGCATTCATGGCCACCTAGACCGAGGTGCTGCGCCAAATCCTACAGACGCAGCAACAGATCGCCCAGCAGCTGAACCAGAGGCCACCCCATGGGGCAAATCATGAGGGGCCAAATCAGGTCACCACCTACCCTCAGTTCATCGGGATGAAGCCCCGACCTTTTCCAAGGCGGAAGACCCCCTTGAAGCTGAGGCGTGGATCAAGGCCATCGAGGCAAAATTCTCTGCCTTTGTACTGCCTTGCTCAGAGGAAAACAAGGCCAACTTCGCAGCCTTACAACTGCGAGGTGAAGCCTTGATGTGGTGCGATCATTTCAAGACCATGCAGCAGGGGCATGCTGTCACTTGGAATGAATTCAAGCAAGCTTTCAAGAGCCATCACATTCCTAAGGGATTAATGGATAGGAAGATGAGGGAGTTGCTGGCCCTCAGGCAGGGATCTGACACTGTGTATCACTATGCACAGAAATTCAATAGCCTTTGCCAGTATGGTGGACATCACGTGGATACCGATGCAAAGAAGATGGAAAGGTTCCGTGATGGCCTGGATGGTGAGTTGTACGAATGGCTGAACTTGATCGAGCCCAACAACTTCCATGAGCTCGTAAACAAGGCTATATCCCAAGAGGATGCTATGAAGAAGGCCTAGAGAGACAAGAAGAGGCAGGCAGGTTTTGCTTCGGGCACTGGAACTAACAAAAAGTTTCGCTTTGTGAAAAAGAATGTTCCTAACTCATCCCAGCAATCTGCAACTGGACGCTGGACGATGAAGCCATCACAGAACAAACCTTCAGGGAACTTCCAATTCCGCAACACCCAGCAGCAAGCTTCCAAGCCCAACGCACCCCCACGCAACATCGGTGAACGCCGTTGTTACAATTGTGGACAGCCGGGGCACTACATAAGTGATTGCCCCAAACCTAAGAAGAACAAGCCCAACCAGCAGAATCAAGGTTCAGGGGCCAAGCCGGCCAATCCGGCTAAGAAGCCAATGGTGCAAGTCCGCCAAGGCAAGCTGAACTTCACCACCATGAGTGACATCCTAGAGGGAGCTTCGGTGCTTACAGGTACATTCTCTATCAATGACACCCCTGTTAAGATTTTGTTAGATTCTGGAGCTACCCACAGTTTCATAAGTGAAAAGCTAGTAGGCAAATTGGGTTTGATGGGTTCTCACACCAATTCGGCTTATAAAATTGTCACTCCGGGTGGGCAAATCTCTTCTAGTACCTTAATCCGTGGAGTACAATTAAGGTTGGGAAGTAAGATGGTTCAATCAAACCTCATTGTCATAGGCTTAGAGGGTATGGATGTTATCTTGGGTATGGATTGGATGACCCGACATAAGGTGGTTCTAGATATCTCGGGTAGAGTTGTAGCAATCAATTCACCTACGGTCGGGCACACCACATTGTACCTACCTTTTAAGGACGGTGCAGACCCTTGTGCCTATGTGACCGTTATCTCTCATCTTGAAGAAATTCCAGTAGTTTGTGAATATCCTGATGTCTTTCCCGATGAGTTGCCTGGCATGCCACCAGACAGGGATGTCGAGTTTGTGATTGAACTCCAACCGGGCACTGCGCCCATTTCTAAACGACCTTGTCGTATGCCTCCCAAGGAATTAGCTGAACTGAAAAACCAACTTCAGGAATTGTTGGATAAGGGCTACATTCGCCCAAGTTGTTCTCCTTGGGGTTGTCCCGCACTCTTTGTCAAGAAGAAAGATGGTAGTTTGAGGCTATGTGTTGACTACAGACTGCTCAATGCGGTAACCATCAAGAACAAATATCCTCTTCCCCGAATTGATGTTCTTTTTGATCAGTTGGATGGAGCCAAAGTTTTCTCCAAGATCGATCTTCATTCTGGTTACCATCAAATCAAAATTCGACCTTGTGACATTCCCAAAACTGCTTTCTCCACTCGTTATGGTCTCTACGAGTTCTTGGTGATGTCCTTCAGTCTCACAAATGCCCCAGCCTACTCCATGTATCTCGTGAACTCCGTATTCATGACAGAGCTTGACAAATTCATAGTGGTCTTCATCGATGATATTCTAATCTATTCAAAAAATGAGAAAGAACATGCCAAACATCTTCGAATTGTCCTACAACGTTTGAGAGATCATAAGCTCTATGCTAAATTCTCCAAATGCGAATTCTGGTTGGATAGTGTGAAATTCTTGGGGCACACTATTTCCAAAGATGGCATATCCGTAGATCCTAGCAAAGTACAAGAGGTGAGGGATTGGAAACCACCCAAGTCCGTACACCAAATCCGCAGTTTTCCAGGTTTGGCGGGTTATTACCGCCGATTCATTCCGGACTTCTCCAGGATCGTTAAACCTATGACTGAACTGCTCAAGAAAGGAGTGAAATTTGTATGGAGTGAAGCATGTGAGAAAGCCTTCCACACGCTGAGACAACACTTAACTTCAGCCCCAGTGCTAGTACAACCGGATAATTCCAAACCTTTTGAAGTTTTCTGTGATGCGTCAGGCACTGGTATCGGTTGCATTCTTATGCAAGAGGGCCGAGTCATTGCCTATGCCTCACGGGCGCTTCGACCCCATGAGATAAATTATCCCACTCATGATCTAGAGCTAGCAGCGGTTGTTCACGCTCTTAAGATTTGGAGACACTATCTGATGGGCAATCGTTGCAATATCTTCACCGATCACAAGAGTCTCAAATATATCTTCACTCAATCGGATCTCAACATGAGACAAAGGAGATGGCTTGAGCTGATTAAGGATTATGATCTAGAAGTGCACTATCATCCTGAGAAAGCCAATGTTGTTGCGGATGCTCTTAGCCGCAAAGTTCACTGCAACCGTCTAGAAGTGGAGCCGTATAGTGACACCTTGTGTGAAGACATGAGGAAGCTTAACTTGGAAGTGGTAGAACAAGGAAATCTATATGTCCTAGCTGCCGAATCCAATCTTTATGATAGAATTGTCACTGCTCAACGCAATGACGAGGGCATACAGCTAATCAAACAGAAGTTAGCAGAAGGAGATCCCAAGTATACCTGTTTCCGGAGGGATTCAAACGATGTGGTATGGTTTGGGAAACGTCTTGTGGTTCCTACTGACCAAGAAATTCAGAAAACCATCTTTGATGAATCTCATTTTTCCAAATTCTCCATTCATCCCGGAAGTACCAAAATGTATCAAGATCTGAAGGAAAATTTCTGGTGGTCCAATATGAAAGTCGATATAGCAAAATATGTGTCAGAGTGTGATACTTGCCACAGAATGAAAGCAAGCCATTTGAAATCGGCAAGTGTACTCCAACCCTTGTCGATACCTATGTGGAAATGGGATGACTTAAGTATGGACTTCATTGTGGGTTTACCCCTGACTGCTAGAAAGAAGGATTCTATTTGGGTTATCGTGGACAGACTCACGAAGACTGCCCATTTCATTGCAGTGCATACTACTTATTCAGTGCAGCAATATGCAGAGTTGTATATTGATCAAATAGTCCGTTTGCATGGAATTCCGAAGACAATAATCTCGGATAGAGGAACTCAATTTGTAGCTCGTTTCTGGGAGCAATTGCATGAATGCCTAGGAACCAAGTAGATCCGTAGTTCCAGCTATCACCCGCAGACCGATGGTCAGACGGAAAGGGTAAATCAAATTTTGGAAGACATGCTACGGGCAAGCATCCTGCATTTTGATAAAAGTTGGGACAAGTGTTTGTCCTTGGCAGAGTTCTCTTATAACAATAGCTACCAAGCTAGTTTGAAGATGGCACCGTTCGATGCTCTTTATGGACGGAGATGTCGTACCCCTTTGAACTGGTCAGAAGCCGGAGAAAGGACACTCTTTGGTCCGGACTTAGTCAAAGACGCCGAAGAGAAAGTGCAAGTGATAAGGGAGAACTTAAAGTTAGCCCAGATGAGGCAAAAGAGCTATCACGATAGAGGAACGGCACCCCGACAATTTGAAGTTGGTAATTATGTATACCTAAAGGTTTCACCAACCAAGGGTGTGCAAAGGTTCGGTGTTAAGGGAAAGTTAGCCCCGCGCTATATCGGACCTTATGAAATCATTGAAGTATGTGGGCCAGTGGCTTATCGCATCCGACTTCCGGAGCGGTTCTCCGCAGTCCACAATGTATTTCATGTGACCCAATTGAAGAAAGGTGTGCTGGTGCCTGAAACCGAAGTGATCACGGAAGCAAATGCTTGGATTGAGCCGGATTTCTTGCTCATCGAGCATCCCATGAGGGTGTTGGACAAAAAGGAGAGGAAGACCCGAAGACAAACCGTAAGGATGTACAAGATACAATGGAGTCATCATACGGAGGAAGAAGCAACTTGGGAGACAGAGGAGTATCTCAAAACCATGTACCCGGGTTTTCTGCAATCTCGAAACCGTGAGTTCTACTACCTACCTTGTTTTTCTTGAAGCGAATCTCGGGATGAGATTCCGTTTAAGGGGGGTAGGCTGTGACGCCCCAGGTTTTTAATTAACCTTAATTGCCGGTCAAACGTGTTGACTAAGGTCAAATCATGGTCAACCTGGGTCATCACCTCGAAAACCTCACCAACACTCACCCATTATGATGAGTCCGGCCCAGGTGGGATTGGATTTATGGTAAGCCCGATGCACCGATTACGCAGTTTGGCCTCGGCGCCTGAATTTTGGTGCAAACCAGCACCGTCCTTCGACGCACCTCTCAAGGAAAGGCCCAATCGCCCCAAAAGACTAGTCCGTTAGGGGAAGGGTGGCTCTCCCCTTTAAGGTGGCTTCCTCCTCCCAAGCTAAGCAAGGTGGGATAATGAGGCTCACACTGTCGCCGCCCGACTACAACTGGGCCACATGGCCCATTTATGTTGTGTCTTTGCCAACGGGTAATAGTGGAGGAAGATGTCCTTATCACATTAGCATCTTAAGCAAGTCTAGCACACTCTCCTTGGTCAAAACCCTAGCTAAGGGGGACACACCCCTTGATGTCATTGTGTCGATCTGGAACTTTTGCCGCGTTCTCCAAATTTCACCTAAACACTTCAAAATCACGCAATATAAAAGTTGTCCAGTTTTTCATGGGAAACAACTTTCATGTTGAGCGGCATTTCAAATTTTGAGTGGAAAAGGTTCAAAACTTCCAGTCAAACTCAGTTTCACTATTCACCTGAGGCATGAAAATCCTCCACTTGGCATTTGAATTTCTCTTTCAATTTGAATCCATTTCAAATTCGGTTTCAGCCATGTTTTAGAGGATCAACTCATCTGCAACTTTCCTATCTACAAGATTTGAAGTTTACATGCAACTTTTTGAGAATCGTGCAAGCAAACAGGGGCACTTGGGACGGACCGGGCCGGAGACGCGCTCGGCGCGACGTCACGCTCGCGCGCGCGCGTCCACGCGTCGCCGCCGCGCCGCCGCCGTGCGCCGCCGTACCACGGCCGGCCCTCGAAGTTTGGGTGTGACCTCGGCATGGGTCGACCTCGCGCGCGTCCCTAGGAGCCGCCTCAGCCGGTGGAGCGCCGCGCCACGCGGGGAGTACGCACGCCAAGACCGCCGCCGTACCTCGCATTTATGCGCCCGAACGCTTAGCCACGAAGCAAGGCCGCCTCTGCGCGCACTCGGCTATAAATAGCCGCCTCCCTCTCCTTCCGCGCGTGAGCCCGCCGTCCGCCACCCGCCATTGCCGCCGTCGCAGGCGAGCACCCCCTCCGCTCGCTCCCGCCGCCGGCCTAGCAGTCCAGCGCCTCCACTAGGACCTAGTGAAGCCCCCAGTGCCGCTTGTTGTCCCGCATTGCACTCACCCTCACCGGAACCCGAGCCGCAGCGGGCGCGCCACCGCGACCTCACCGCCGCCGCTCGCCGCCGCCGCTTGCCGGTGACCTCCCCGACCGTGCCACCACCACCATTCGGCTCTGGCTGAGGCCAATCGCACGGTTGTGCCGCTTGTTGATCGGCCCCGGCCCCACATCACCGGCGGCGAACTCTCCCCCGCCGCCGAGGGCATGGATGTGAACATCCAGGGGCATGTTTGTAAACTAGGGGCCCGATTGCAATAGAAGTAATCTTAGTTTCTTTGCAAGTCAGTCCAGTACCTTAGAAAAATCCTAGAAATTCACAAAAAATTCAGAAAAATGCAAACCCAATTTTGTTGGTCTCAGTAAGAGTAGGTATACAATTTCTACAAAGCATGACCATAGTTTTGACTTATAGATTTTGAATGAAAATTCAAATTCAGTTTGACACCTTTTTGCTGTAATTCAAAATCTAGAAAGGCTATGGAGTTGAATTTTGGATATGTTGCTAGACTTGTCATGATTAGACTTTGGACCACAAATTACACAAAGTTGTTGAACAGATCTTTTATTATGAATTACTTTGCATTTATGCTATTTCTGCTTTACTGATTTTTGTAGCAAAATATAATGGAATTTTTGTGCTCAACTGGTGGCAATGTTCATGTTATGCCTAGATGAAACTTTCCTGAATTTATCATGAATTTATCTCTATTAGAATTATTTAATCTTGTTTTATGCTTAGATTTGCATTTAAATGCCTAGTTCAAAATTCAAAAATGTTTGTGATGCACATGCTGGTGTTCTGGTCTTGTTTTAGGCCAGAGTAGCTATAAGGTTGATTTTGGATGCAGGAGCTTTTTATTTATTTATTTATGCATTTCCCTTAATTTAAATAGGTAGGAAATGTCACCTTTGCATGTATAGGTTTTGTAGCTCTTTTAATGTCCAAACTTGATCCAGTGGTTGCTTAGTAGTTTTTAGGCCAGCAAGGACCCCTGTCCTTGTTTGTATAATTTATTTGTGCTTTTAAAAGTTAAGGTGCACATAAGCTTGTTATTAGGAGTTAATTAAGAAAATAGATCCTTTAACTTTGTGACCTTGTAAATAGTTGCATAGCTTAATTTTAAGATCTCTAAATGCACCTTGCTATTTTAAGAATTTAAATGGAATTATTTACATAGATGTGCACACAATTGCTATTAAAAGATTGAATAATAAATCTGACATGAAATAACAATCATGAAAGTAAACATTAATTAATTGTTGGTCAAAGATTAAACCCTTGTCCATAATAACCTTAATGAAAATGAATTAATAATTAATTGTTTGTTAAGGTGAATGTGGCCAACAAGAGTTGGATGAAATAATTAATCTATCACACCACCTGAACCCTGCATTGCATTCCGTGTAGAGCTTCCTGACGGTAACTACGCGCTCGTGCCGGAAGCCGAGGAAGGAGGAGCTGACGAGGAGCTGCAGTACGTGGAGGTGATCCACGACACTGAGGACCCTCAGGCTAACCCTGCTGATGAAGGCAAGCCCCGGTGCATTAGCCAAGTGTTTTTGAAACTTTATGCAACTATCTATGGATGATTGTGCATTTACGTTCAGGAGTTGAAATGAAACCCTAGATGCATGATTCCTACGTACCTATGTCCTTACTAGTATGATAGGTCAGTAGCTGCTATGCTATAGGACCGTTACAAGTTGAGTGATGCTTGTCACTCGCGAGAATAGGTTCTTATGTTGGAATCATAAGATCTCCTTAAATGGATTGCTCATGTGGTAAGAGCATGGGATGTGGGCTCCGGTCCAATGGCTTTCGTGGGTTAAGTGTTTGAACGTACTAAGCACTTGTCGGAAATGGGTATGGTAAGCCTAGTACCTTAACGAGACGGTAAGGGATTTTACTATGACTAATCTTGGGATGTGTCCCCCGGCTAGCTACCGGTGGTGCATGTGCGATGCTGGGTGCCTTGCGGGGTATACCAGATAGCCTGTACCGAAGACTGTGGCCTTTTACCCCGAACCAAGGACTTTTGGGAACCGCCTGGTGGTTGTCCTCGTGGGGGCACCCTACCGTGTGTTTAGGTCTACCTTGCAAGGTTTAAATCAATCGATTGTCGGCCTCTCACCGTTATCTGAGACTACTTACTCCACTGGCCATGAGATCCCTAATGATGGAAGTTGATGAATATTATGCTTGATTACTTGTCTTGCACAACTTATGCTTGCAATAGTTGGCTAATTTAGAAAAGAATATTCAACTAGAACTTGTGCTAAAATCTTGAAAGTAAGGACATACTCTTTGTTGCTTTTCAGCAAAAGAAACCCCATTGGCCAAAAACCTTTCGTGTCTAGAGTTGGTGATGTAGTTGTCACCGACAGGTAAGTCTTGCTGAGTATTAGTATACTCAGCCTTGCTATAATCTGTTGCTTCAGGTAATGCCTTTGCTGATGTGTGGCCTGGAGAGATCCCGCCTGGCTGGGAGCTGGAGTGGGTTGAAGACGATGAATGAAGGCATCATGGCAGGCCTCCCGTGATGTTTCCTCGTGCCGTTACTTTAATTCTGCTATTTTCAAAACTCTGAACTTCGTTATCATGTCAAAGACTCCGGTTTGTAATAATTAATCGTATGTTGTTCTCTGGACTCGCCTTCGCGTGAGTTTTAATGCATATATGTCGATACTTGTTGCTTCGTAACTGATTTACCGGGCGTTAACCCGGCAACTAACGACAGGATGATACTTTATTATTGCTCAATGACCAAAGTGGATTGGTTTAGGCTATAGTACGGTATTTTCCTGGGCGGGTTGTCACAGTGCTTGACCATGACCCCTCAATCTCCGGATTTGGCCTCCGATTGAAGGATTTCGGTTGGAACCGTAGCTTTTTGGTTGAGCTTGGTTGCGATTCGATTCCCGGCGATTTAGTTCGTTTGAGGTCTCAAGTTCTAGGGTATAGCATCTCCTAGGGATGCTTCACATCTCCCCCAAATCTTGCCTCAAGAGCTCAAGCCGTTTGGGAGATCCATTGACGGATAGGTGAAGTCGTGTTTTCGTTTTCGAGTTCGGGCTGCTCTGTCCGCGTGTGGTGGACAGTCCGCCTGGTGCTCGCAGACGGTTCGCGAGGAGCCAGCTAACCAGGTGTTCATCGTGTTCTTCACGAGTTCTTGCGTCGCTTCGTTTCGATCTGTTTTGTCCGGTGCTTTTGGTTGCTCGGAGTTTGCCAGACGGTCCGCGAGGTGAGTGCGGACGGTCTTTTCCGCGCGGACGGTCCGCGGTTAGGGCACGGACAGTCCGTTATTCGAGGTGCAGTACTGGAAGTTCGAGTGGCATTTTCGGACGGTCCGCCCTGAGCTTGCAGACGGTCCGCCTGGCCCCCTCGGACAGTCCACCCCCTCCACGTGGACGGTCCGCCCCAGGCTGTGCAGATTGCTTAAGTCCTTTGCTTCTTGAGTTGTGCTTCCGTGTTGCTTTGAGTTGGGGTTTGTTCCTAGGGTTGGTAGGTCCGTTCTGACTACGCGACCTTGGCAAACTCGTGTGGGAATCCTCATTTGTGAATTTGGGGCATAGGCTGAGTTCATCCTTCGGAAAGAATTTTTATCGGCTCCCATTCACTCCCCCCCTCTCTGGTCGCCTAATCGGTCCTTCAACTTTCGAGGTTGATCCAAGAAATGCTCAACCAATCACCAGGGATCAGCTGAAGGATGCAGACAAAGTAGAGTTCGAAGCTCACATGAAGCATTATGAAGAGCTATGTCTGGCATCATATGGTCAAACCAAGGGTGGAGTCTTCAAGAAGAATCCTTTACCAACACCTAAGCAAGTTACCTTCTCAGCCGATTCGAAGGGCTTCAAGATATGATGAACAAAGCGATGCATCAGACAATGATTGATCAAGCCAAGGTTCTTGCCAATACCATCCAGAATTGTTTGACTGAAACGCTCAACAAAGGAGTAGAAGGAGGATATCTGGGACCTGCGTACTTCCAACCAAATCGAACTCCTCCAGTGTTCTAGAAAGACCAATCGGCTTCTCTACCGATTGATGATCCAACAGTAGGGGTTACACCGTCTCCACAGATCAATGCAACTGCTCCTGGTTCTTCATCGGATTCCCAGTCGATTCAGAATCAAAGTGTTGGAGATATGACTAAAGATCCTACTGTTACAATGCCTATGGTCCAAACACATTCAGCACAGTCCAAGACTCGGGATCAGACATTCTCAGTGCAGAATCATCATCAGAAGTATCCTGCCATGAGAAATCAGGATGCAAAACTTGCAGAATGGGATTTGCCTCGTGATCATTTTGACACTGATATCTCAAATTTCTTTGAATCCCAGCCTGAGGAAGTTCTAGAAGTGAAGTACCCACAATCTTATCAAGCCATGTTTGGAGGTACTCCAGGGACTGTGCACATGACCAAGGAAGGAGTAGAGTTTGTCTACTTCAATCACAGGAGCAAGGCTTTTCAAAGAGTCAAGATCAGTCCAGCTCATGCCCATATGGTCATACCAATAGAAAGGAAAGCTCCTGTTCCACCTCAGAAATCGGCTCAGCAGCCGATGCTAGGGATGCCTGTGCAGACTGCTCCAGTGCAACAATCAACATCAATGCAGCCTGTCTTAACCCCAGTTAACACAGTTGCTCATACAAGATCGTCGCCTCAATAGCTGATCAACCAAGGGATGGCAGGACAACTGATAGCACCATAGCAACTGGTGGACCCTACGCAAGTGATGCAAATCCACATCAACCAGTTGAATTTGCATCAACCAGCTCCATCGGCAGAGATACAAGTAATTGGCTATCTCAGGCCAGTTGAATTTGCATCCTAAATCAATTGGCTATCTCAGGCCAGTTGAATTTGCATCAACCAGCTCCATCGGCTGGTCAGCCGACCGGACAGATTCCACCTATGAAAGGTCAATCAAATACGCAAGGTTCTTCTGGAGCAGGGACATCAACGGCACCAAATCCACATCCAAGAACCTCAGAAGGACAGCCTCCAGAGACTCCATCAGCTGAGATACAAGCAATCGAGCAAGTTTCGGCTGAGTTGAAATCTCACATGAAGCAGGAGTTGATTGACCATTTTTCAGAGATGCTGCAGAAGCAATACGGGATGAAACCTAAACAACAATTCTGCATGTACAGGACACCGCATCCGTCTGGTTATGATCAGATACCTTTCCCTCCAAGATTCAAGGTGCCAGACTTCACAAAGTTCTCTGGTCAAGATGATACATCCACAATGGAGCATATCACTCGGTTCATCATCTAGTGTGGGGAAGCAGGGAATATTGATGCACTCAGGATACGGTTATTCTCTTCATCCCTCTCAGGGCCAGCATTCTCATGGTTTACCTCATTGCCAGCTAACTCCGTCATCAAATGGTCTGATCTAGAGCAGCAGTTCCACAATTATTTCTTCTCTGGCATCCATGAGATGAAGATTACTGATCTGACCAGACTCAAGCAAAGGAACGATGAAACTGTTGCTGGATTCGTTTAGAGATTCAGGGAGGTCAGAAACAAATGCTATAGTCTGAATCTAGGAGACAAACAACTGGCTGAGTTGGCGTTCCAAGGTCTCTTACTGACCTTGAGGGAGAAATATGCATCACATGACTTTGAGAGTCTCAGCCAGCTGGTCAGTCGAATGAGTCAAGAGACTGCAAGATCTTACGAGCTTAGGAAGAATTTCCAAAAGAAGGTATCTTATGTAGATTACTCTGACTCAGAAGATGAAGATAACATGATAGGGCTCGCAGAGTGGGTCAAAGGCAAAAAGACAGTGTCTTGCCCATTTGGTAAGAAAGAACTAGAAAAATTCGACTTTGACATCACTAAGGCCGATAAGATATTTGATTTGTTGCTCCAGCAAGGGCAGATCAAGCTCTCCCAGTTCCACACCATACCATCTGTAGAAGAGCTCAAGAGGATGAAGTATTGCAAGTAGCACAATGCAATGTCGCACGACACCAATGATTGCAAGATCTTCAGGCAACAAATTCAGTCAGCTATTGAGCAAGGGAAACTCAAGTTCGAAACTCCTGCTGAAAAGCCGATGAAGATTGATCAGCACCCCTTCCCAACTAATACAGTTGAGGTGTCTAGCAAAGACACATCATGAGTTAGGTTGCTGACATCTAAATCGGCTCAAAATAAAGGAGTTGTTGATCCCAAAGTACAATCAACTGCTGTCGATGTTAAAGGAGAAGGGTTGCTACTTGAAGAAGGAGACTTGAATCCGCGCTGACCTGTCACATCCCAAATGCTAATGAAGAAGTTTCAGCAACGACAAGAGAAAGCAAAAGGGAGAGAGGAGTGGGCACGGCACAACGAGGGACATTGGAGATGTCTGTTCTTCAAATATTGCTGGGAAGAAGGAATCAAGCTACCGACGGCAGAGAATTGTCCAGAGTGCAATGGGGCTTACAACAATAGCAACTCATCCAAAAGGGTTTGCTTCAATGACAGAAGGCCTGGAGCTAGGGATCACCGCGAATTCAGCAATCAACGGGTCTCAGTCTACGATAGGAGGGGGGCAAGGCCAACATCCACGATCGACTGGGGGCAAGGCCAGCATCCATGATCGGCTGGGGGCAAGGCCAGCGTCCATGATCGGCTGGGGGGCAAGGCCAGGATTCCTGATCGGCTGGGAGGCCGAGTCAATGAAGAGTCAAACGATCGGCTGGAAGAGATGGCCGATTCCCTGGTCCCTGGTGAAGATATTATGTGCCGGGCTCCTGAGTGTCGACGCACCATACAATTGGACGATGAAGGATCAAGCCAAACACACAAGAAGCCTAATCAACAATGGTGTCCAGGTAGTTTGACCAAGTCCCAGAAAAGGAGAGTCCTGCACCTACGCCAGCTAGAACAACAGGAAGAAGAAGAAAGGTGCGTGCTGGACAAGAAGAAGGTTCGGTCTAAGGTTTGGCGTCCCAAGCCTAAGGTCGATGATGGGAAGGATGACAAACCAAAAGCTGATATAAACATGGTTGTCCTCCTGCCAAAGGAGTTCATGGGTCCAGTTAATTCGGATGTGTCCGATGAAGAACTTGGCATGGCTCAATTAACACTGGAACCTACACAAGCTATCTTTGAGAAACCAGATGATGAAAAGAGACAACATTTGAAGGCATTGTTTCTCAAAGGATTTGTCAATGGCAAACCAGTTACCAGGATGCTAGTAGATGGAGGAGCAGCAGTCAATCTGATGCCATACACCATGCTGCGCAAGATTGGGATGTCTGATGAAGATTTGACCCAAACCGACATGATGCTGGTGGACTTCGAAGGCAACGTCTCTCCAACTCAAGGTGCAATCTGTGTGGAGCTCACCATCGGCAGTAAGACCCTTCCAACCGCTTTCTTTATCATTAAAGGGAGGGGATCTTATAATTTGCTGTTGGGACGGGATTGGATACATGCCAATTGTTGCATACCATCTACAATGCATCAATGCATCATCCAATGGATCGGAGATTCAGTGGAGATGGTCAAGGGAGAAACCTCCTTGACAGTGGTAGCTACAGAAGCACAAGGATGGACCTATGATTAAGTAAGCCGCATATCTGGAAAAGCATGGGATACCAAATATCTCAAGGTGTCCGATTTTGGACTAAAGCTGGTTCAAGCAGTTGGCTCTGATGACAGGACTTAATGAATCAATTCATTGAAGACAAAGGAAAGCTTGGGTGTGGAATCACAACAGTTAATGGATTGGTCGTCCAAGTATATCAATAGTTGTATGAGCTGATTGTCATATCGAGCCTATCGGCCGATTGGATTTTCAAGCTGTAGCTGATTGCAAGTGTAATCGTTTCTAGTAGAATAGCCGATATCTGTAAAGAATTTGCCTTTAGTACAAAAAAATGTAAAAACCGATGTACAATTTAATATATTCGGTTGTGGCCGATACACGTATCGCCCTCAGAATAAGATGAATGTATTTTCATTTCTTCTGGTTTGGATTACAACAATGATATTACAACTCAGATCTAAAGATTACATGCGTTCTCAAGAAGTTACAAGGGGTGCATTGTCCTATCTCCAGTATGATGAGGATATTGAATCGATGAATGAGAGAAGGACACAGCGAAGAGGAAACGAAAGACTAAGATCTTCACTGGATTCTGTAATCTTCCGCCGGAAGGAGTCTGAGTTGATGACCAAGATGGCCGTTCCTTTGGCACGCTCCTCCGCTGATAAATGTGTAGCAAGACACCCTACCTTGCTCCTTCCCCTAAAAGCCAGATCCTCACAAGGCTTCTTCTAGCTATAGTGCCTCCTGGCTTTTCGAAAGGAGACGAAGAAGAAGAGGGGTCACTACACTACTTCACAAGAATTCTTCTAGCCATGAAAAAGGAAAAGGGAACAGTCATACAACAAGAGTCTATAATCTATCTGAGTTGGTTGCACCATGGCCGATGAGTGTGAGTTTTCTCCATCGAGCTTCAGGCCTATTTATAGCCCTAGATGGCAGAAGAGGTAACTACAAGAGGGAATTGAAAAAGGGGAAATGAAGGGCATCTAATGCAGTCAAAGCAAGAACAGTTTCCCCGTGAAAGTCTCAAACTAAGCAATGTAGCAGTCATGCAGTGATGCGTTTCCCGAAAATCAGGGGCTAGCTTTGAAAATGGATTGAATAACAATGTGTGGCCCCACTCTGTACTCCAAAAGAGGAGACTATCAGGACTCCCCTCTCTCAACATTTCCAGCAACAACGACAAGCTTTGATGCATCATTTGGATGCAAGAACACTTCAAGAAGAAACTTGTCAAGGAATGGGGATGGTTGCATTTTCCTGGAAGCACTCTAGAAAAGGCTTGCCTCTCATTGCTAATGGGAGCCAGTTTGATTCATACTCAGAAGAATATGATGCCACATGAGGAGCGAGTTACATTTTATAGCAAGAAAGCCATCACCAGGGAATAGTACATTCGGATCCATCAATGCCCATAAGAGATAATGATTTTATTCATAAATAAGCCGATTGCATCGGCTGATAGTACATCAAGGCTTAAAGAAGACTCTTAGCCTTATCTAGTTCTACTCTAACTTGGGCTATCTCTTCACCCACGCAATCCAGTTCTTGAAGAAGAGCTGTCCTTCTGGCCTCGAGAACTTCCAGCCTCTTCTCGCTGTTGGCAATCACTAGACGAAGACCCCGTTCTTGCCTGGATGGTTGAGTTGGTTGATTTGCACCAAACGCGTTGATGCTTGACATGATCCTTTCCACGGTTTCACGATTTGGAGACTGGGAGAAAGATAGAGAAACATCAAGAAAGAGGTCAGATAAAAAGAAAGGAGGAAATAACCAACCTGATTCACAGAAGAAGAAGAGGAGGCCATCGTAAAAAGAAGTACGGTTCAAAGGGCAAAAGAGATCTAGACATCTTATAAAGGCCGATTGGAGCGTTCGGTCAAAACGTTAATGCAGAGCGTTGGAAGTTGGCCAGTAAAGGCCAATTTCAGTTCAGAAAATTACAAATCAAAGATTAAACTATGTCCAAAAGATGGATGGCATTAATGAGATCCAGGCGCAGCTGGTCAACCGCTTCCATCTCCTGGCGATCGGCATCGGCCGAACCAAGAATCGGCTGCTCTTGTTCACGTAGAACTTGGGCTTCACGTGCGGTAGAATCCCTCTGTTCTCGCATAGTAGCTATGGTGCCTGGAAGATCTGCGAGCTTCTGCTCTTAAGCTACCAAATCTTGCTCAACCTGACCGAGTTCTTTCATCAGTTGAGCATGACGCCTCTTTAGACGATCAATGCTGTTGACGACATCAGAACGAGAAGAAGTCAGGAATTCAATCCTGTTGTCAAGATTGGCCATACTGCTGTCCTGGTTCTCCCTGTCCTGGGTAAGTTGCTCCTGGCGCTTCCTCTCATCCAACCAATATTGAGCTTCCTAGACTAGAAGTTGCCGATTTTCAATAAAAGCAACTTGAAGCATCTTTGCCTTGAGATCTCTGGGCAACTGGCTTTGAATCTGCTTAAAAATAGCTCTGATCGGCTCAACATCTAGTACAAGTTGGCCAATATCCTGATTCAGCAATGGGAGCACTTGGATCAGATTAGCTTTCACATCATCTGGAAGAGTGGCCGGTGATGCGCCCTGAACAACAAGAGGCAAGGTTGGTGGAACCTACAGAGAAAGTAAGAATAAGCAAAAAAGAGTTGAAGAAGAAATCTGAGAAGATCAAGAAATTTACCTCTGCAGCAGAAGTTGTCTGCACTTCAATAATAGGATTTTCAGCCGATTCTGACTCAGGAGCTTCGACAATTGGCAATTGTGATTGATCACCAGTATCCTGCTGAATGTTATCCGAGGACTTGTCATGAATCTCAATTGGTGCCTCAACAACATCCTGGAACAAAGGCGAAGGATTAAAGATAGAAAGAATGAGAAAACAACTAAATGAAGGATTTACCTCAATCGGTTGTTCAGTTTGAAGATCGACCCGTTCAAGGGAACGCTGAGGTTGACCAACAGAAGCATCTGAGACATCAGCCCTTTGACGAATCTCAGATTGCTCATTCGATGAAAATCAGAACATCATCAGTCGGGCTCTCTTGAGTCACCTCCAAAATCATGTCCTGGCCAAAATCAGCAGTAATGGCCTGTTCTTCTTGACCGATCAATCCTGAAGACTGCACAGAAGACAGATTAATTGAAGGATGGTAAAAGGGGAAGAAAGGACAAGAAATGATTAATACCTCAAAGGCATTTGCCAATACTCCAGCCATATCCGAGATGTTAACTACCTTGGTGTCGATCTTCTTCTTCGTTCTACGAGTGAGAACTTTGCTGGACACATTTTTCCTCTTAAGAGTCGACAGGGGTAGATTATCTGGAGCAGGATTTGTCTTGGGACCCTGCATGACTAAAGAAATTGCAGGAGCATTATAGCCGATATACGGTAAAGACCTCGGCGACCAATAACCAATTGGCTTGCCACTCTTGCTTTTAGCAGGCGGCACAGAAGTATTAGGCTGGAGAAAAAGGGAAGCAATCAGGACATAATTAAAAGTAAAAGCGGTCAAAACATATTGAAGACGCACAAAGCAATCAAATGAGAAAGTACCTCGTCAGCCGATGCTTTATAATCAGGATCTAGCTTCTCACAGTAAATTTTGGGGGACACACAGAAAAGATGGTCGCACCATTCTGCCCACCAGATATTGAAAAGAGAAGTAAAACTGGAAAATTTCAAGGTATCGAGGTCAATAGTGGAAGAATCGGGGACTAAATCCAGCAGACGCCGATAGTGAGTACCACTAGGAATGACCTCCCGTGGTTTAATCAGATTGGAGAAGTAAAGACCAATCGGTAATTGGCGAAACCCCAGTTGACGAGCACACACTAAGGGGTTATAGAATTCGTAAGTGGCCGATTGATCCTTTCCAAAGACACAAGAGGGGAGAAACCCCGGATTGATCATTTCCGCGAAGGCAATCCTGTCTTCATCATCTTTGTGAATATCATTAATGTTGAATGTGGTCTCAAAATGGGTATCATCATCTCTATATGCAAACCAGATAATGGACTCCAGAGTGAAGCCAAGATAAAAGCTCCTGAAGTGCTCTGCTATGCGAGAGGGAGTTCTCTTATGTCCTGGAAAAGTAGAAACGGCCTCTCTGAAGTTCATACATCGACGCTTTACAATCGGAACGCCGTCTGGTTGATCTCCCGGGAAGGTCATGTTAAAGATATTCTGCTCCAACCTATCTTGAAGATGAAGGTTTAGCCACGTGTTGATGAACCACCAGGGACCCCTCGGCGTACCCATTGGGAATTGGTTGATAAACTAACTGCCACTTGATGAAGGAGATTATAAACTGCACCTAAGAGGTATTTTCCAAGGGGGATGCAATCACCGTCAGCCAGCCGTTCAGCTACTATCTGATAGTTGGCAGTAGGACCACAAGTTTTGCCACAGAAGACAAATTTCTCAAGCCACATGTTCAGAAAAGCAACATGTTCCCTGTGGCCCACAGTTCCCCCTTTCTTGTGCTCAGCAATATAACCAGACCATCCACCTATGTTCTTGGTTTTCAGCTGATGAGAAGGTTTATCATTCCAGCGGCTAAAGAGAACATCTGAAGAAGAGACATCTAGGCCAGTCAGTAGGAGAACATCGGCCAAAGTGGGAGCCATCGGCCCGTGGCCAAACAAAAAGGCATTAAGTGCATCAGACCAGAAATAAGAAACAACTGTCAAAAGAGATTCGTTCCGGGACATCTCGGACAGAGATAGGGTGATGCATTGACTAATTTTATATTGCTCCCAAGAATCCCTGTTCTTCACAGAAACTCTACGGTACCAATCTCTCCACCCTTTGGTGTAACCTGTCCAAGACCTGATGCAGCTCTCCCAATCGGCCAGATCCAAAGAAGCATACTTAAAGGGAATTCGGCCAGTTTAAAAATTAATCATTTCAGTGGGATCAACATCACCCATTGAGCCGAGAAAAGCAAGTCTAGGTTTGTCATTGACGGGGATGATGAGATTAGATTTAAGTTCCTGAAGAGATAAATGAAGAAAATCTGAACTTCAGACAAAAACAAAGCGGCGGCATTTAAGAACAGATAAAAGCAAAGGAACGGAAAAAATACCGGGGGAACTAAAGAAAGAGACGCCTTCGGAGGCGCAGGGGCAGGATGAGAACCTCTGGTGGAGCCTGAAGACACCATGAATTAGTGGGAGCTTTGTAGCTTAGGGTTCGTCACCTGAAAGCTTGAGCAGTTGGCGCAATGAGGTTCAGGGGAAAAAGGGGAGTTGAGGCAGTTGTATTTATGGCCCCTGAGATTTGTTTGGATCCTTCGGCCGACTTCGAATCGAGAAAGATACCAGACTCGAGGAAATTCCGAAGCAAAAGATTATTTACTCCGAAACTGGGGGCATGTATTGACACCATTTTTTGGAAAAAACAGGTCAAAAGGATAAGAAGGAATAGCCAATGAGGAAACAAAGCAATCGGCCGATTGAAGAGAGAGAAGGATGGTCAACAAAACTCGCCGATGGTCAAAGAAGTCCAAATCTATCGATGGACTAGCGAGTCAACCAACCGGCCGATGGTCAACCGGAGGATCGGCCGATGGAAAGAAAGAAGGCGGTAATCAAGGAGATACGTCAGAAGGAAAGCACGGTGGAGGCGGGTCAATCCACGATTGGCAAAGGGTCAAAGAGTCAGTTTTAGGGAGTTTTGACTCTTGCGAGAGTCCTTTTCTATTTTTAGTAAGTGTTTGTTTTCTTTAGATGCAAGTAAACAGTGCCGTAATCGGCTAGGAGTCGGGTTGTCCTCAGGACATAAATAGTGACCCTGCGTGGTCGGGAAAAAGTGTACAGACCAATATCAAACAAACCGCCTCCGGGCAAACCCTTCACAATTTATAGCATCTACTTTACAGTATCTACTTTTTCGGCGACTTCGCCATTGCGTTTTTCTCTTTTCTACAACGCCGTCCTTCAAGTTCGTCGGGCTGCATCAATCGATCTCTGACAAAGCTTGTGAGTACTGTTTTACCGAATAACCCAAGGCTTTAACCTCCGGGCGCATCGCTGAGGTTTCGTCTAGTTTTTTATTCACCCCTTACCGGTACTAGCTAGATCTGCAAGTTTTCGTACCAATTCTTGTGGTTTTTAGCTATTATCACCAATTATCCCACTCGATCTAGATCCTATCGGCTTCTAACACCACAGCCGATTCCAACCTGTTCGAGTGCTGACGTCACGATCGGCCGATTCCAGCCGATCTCTTATCCACAACCCCGCGCCTCGGTCACTCTCGAGCTGGCCGATCCCGCTTACTCGTATCGGCCGATTGGCTGGTACACATGTCGCTAAAAGGCCATCGATTCTCTAGCCGATCCCTAATATTTTCCATTGTCAATCAACAAGTCAGATTGGCTGGCACGCCTCGCTACAGACCGGGGAGTCACGTGTGTCGCGCGCGGAGGTGACGTCCTATTTTCACGTCAACAGAACGCGGTATTCTCCTGGTCTTCTTCCTTGTTTGCGATCTGGTGGTACCCGGAGTAGCAGTCGAGGAAGCAGAGCAGGTCGCAGCCCGCCGTGGAGTCAATGACTTGATCAATCCATGGCAATCCGAAGGGGTCCTTGGGGCAGTGCTTGTTCAGGTCGGTGTAGTCGACACACATCCTCCACTCGTTGGTATTCTTCTTGCGGACGAGGACGGGGTTGGCAAGCCACTCAGGATGGAAGACTTCTCTGATGACGCCAACCGCGAGTAGTTTGGCGAGTTCCTTCTTGATGGCGTCCCGTCGGTCATCAGTGAAGCGGCAGAGGTGTTGTCGCTTGGGGGTATCTTTAGGGTCGATGTTGAGTGAGTGCTCGATCAGCCTCCTGGGCACTCCTGGCATGTCCACTGGCTTCCACGCAAAGATGTCTCGGTTAGCCCGGAGGAAGCTGACGAGCGCGTCTTCCTATTTAGGGTCGAGTCCCGCGCCGATCATGGTAGTCTTGCTGCTATCGCCGGTTCTGAGGTCGATGGCCTTCACCTGTACTTCCTCTGTTGGCTGAGGTTTGTTGGAGGTGCCGGTCTTCATGGGTATCTCGAGTTCGGTTGGTGCGAGCTTCTTGGATGCAGCGTAGATCTCCATCATTGTGTTGGGTACTTGATTGGTTGCTGCGAGCTCCACGGCTTCGGTGTCGCAGTCATAGGAAACCTTCAAGCCCCCTTGCAGCGCGAGTACTTTGGCAGGACTTAGCATTTTGAGTACCAAGTACACGTAGTGGGGGATCGCCATGAACTTGGCGAGAGCTGGTCTGCTGAGGATGGCATGGTAGGAGGTTTCGAAGTCCGCAACCTCGAACTTGATGTACTCGGTGCGGTAGTTCTCCCTTGTCCCGAAGGTAACTGGCAGAACCACTGAGCCAAGTGGTATAGTCGTGTTGCCTGGGACGATGCCGTAGAAGGGCGACATGCTCTTGGTGAGCATGCCGGTGATGTTGAGCTTCATCTTCCTCAAGGTCTTGGTGAACAGAACGTTGAGTCCGCTTCCACCGTCGATGAGTACCTTGGTGAGTCTGGAGCCTGCGACTACTAGGTTCAAGACGAGTGGGAAACATCCTGGTTCAGAGAAGCTTATCCATTGATCCGCGCGGGAGAAGGTGATGGGTACCTCCGACCACCTGAGAGGCGTCGGCACCGCTGGCTCAATGTTCAAGACTTCCCGCAGAGTAAGCTTCTGTGCTCGCTTGGTGGGTAGTCCACCAAAGAGGACATTCACCGTCTTGTCGGGTTCTTGGAAGTCGCTGTTGCCTTCATTAACTTTCTTTTTGCCCTTCTTGTCGTGAGGGTGTCGTGGCTCGGGGGTATCTTTGAGTGCCCGCCGGAGCTGGTAGCACTGTTCGGTGGTGTGATTGCCGTCCTAAAGCCACAGACACTTCTCTTTGAGCAAGTCCTTGAAGCCGCCAGAGGTCTTCTTGGAGCTGTCCTTCGCAGGGCGCTGTACAGCCGCGACAATGTTGTCTGGCTTGCGTTTGCGGTTATGACCCGAGTAGTTGTTATGGTTGTTGTTGTTGTTGCGACCCCCTTGATCCTTGTTGTTGTTGCCGCCCGTGTTGTTTTTGCTCTTGCCGCAGTTGGAGTCATACTTGGCATTTGCCTTGTCCTCCTCATCGGCCCATGAAGTGATCATGTCCTTGAGCTTGGTGATTGAGCTTGGGCGGCGGCGACCAAAGTCTTCGAAGGTGCAACGGTGATAAATACCATCTTGGAAGCAGTCGATGACTTCTTTGGTGACGTCGACTACGGTTGCACGCTTGTCGAAAAAGCGGCTCATGTACTAGCGGAGCGTCTCGCCTTGCTCCTGCTTGACCATCGCCAGATCCATGCGAGTACCCGAGTGCCCCATGGCACCCGCGAAGTTCCTGGTGAACTGCGCCTTCAGCTGGTCCCACTCGTCGATCGAGTTCTTGTCAAGTGGCTCGAGCCATGTGAGTGGAGCCTAGTCCAGACAGAAGGGGAAGCATAGGCATTTGGTGTCGTTGTTGCCGCCAGCATTCTCAATGGCCAGCGCATAACACCTGAGCCACTGGACTGGGTCTTGCTTCGCATCGTACTTGGTGATCCCGAGAGGCTTGAACTTCTGGGGGAGTAGCAGAGTGCGAAGCCATGGAGAGTAAGCGGGGAAGCCGTCGTTGTCGCTGACGTTGGTAGTCTTCTTGGCGCGGCGTATCTCGTCGATACTGTGGCGGGCGTCGTAGCCACCACGTTCATAGCCGGAGGCATGGCTGTTCGCGTGGCCTCAGCCTCTGTGATCGCCTCCGCCGTCACCTCTTCTGTCGGTGCCATAGGAAGAGCTACCACTGCTACCTCCGCCGCCACCGCCGCCGCCGCTTGCGCCGCCCTGTGAAGGTCCTCCCCCCGAGGCTCTGGAGCGGTTGGGGTTTGGCGCGTGTTCACCACGGATGCGGTTGGGTCCAACTTCTGCTGCGGTGCGGCTGCGACTAGTGGCTTCGTGGTTTGCGGCTCCGGCAATCCTGTTGTCGACCCGCATGAAGTAGGCGTCCTCCGCGAGTCTGGCAATGATGTTGCCTGCGCGATGCCCCTGGATGGCTCGTCCTATCCTGTTGATGGACATGAGACATTGCTCGGGAGTAGTGTGGAATTTGTTGGCAATTTCGTCCAGGGCCTCGTTGAGGTTGCGGATGGGTAGAGCTTCCCGAAGCCGCCGTCGTCGATCTGCTCGCTTCTGGTTGTGGGTGCGCCGGGCGTTCTTAGCGTCGGCAGTCTCATTCGCGGGTGCATTGGGCGACTCCTCGTCGTCTGAGATGTCGTCGAGGTACCGATCGGGTTGGTCCCCTGAGGTTTTGGCTTTCGCGGTCGCCACGAATACTTCGCGGTCGGGTGTGCAGAGGCCGGAGTTAGTAGTTGCCACCTCAGTTGGCGAGTACTCCTCTGCGTTTGGATTCAGAGGTGTCCCATCCTGTAAGGGGAGTGTCTCGAGGTAGGCGACGCATCGTGACTTGTCATCAGTTAGGTCTGTGGGCTTACAGTCGGGCCAGTAGACGAATCTACCGGCCGGAGTAGATGTGATGACCATGCCAGCGGCAGGACCTGACAACGGCTCCTCGGTGGTGTTGAACTCGGACTTGGGCTCGATCGGATCTGATCCGAAGTCGAACTCGTAAAAGGAATCCGAGTTGTAGTCAGGGATGGTGTTGGAGTTCGAGGAGTACTCGGAGACGACCTCCTTGCCGGCCCGACGTGAGGTGAGCGCTTCCGCGTAGGCTTTGCTGGCACTGCAAAGGCCGTACGGGAAGTGCTCGTGGGGGAGGACCGGATCATGCAATGGCTCGGGAGCCAGCTCGCATGGTTCGATCTAGGTTGACGTCGAGTTGGAGTTGGAGGTGGATCCAATCTCAAAGTCGGCGACTTGGCTGTAGAGTGAAAATTCGTCGAATTTTTCGACGAGTTGACCCATGATGACTTCGAGAAGCGTCACGAGTCCAGTCTCTGGGTCCGGGGTCATGGTGAGGTAGCGTTGGAACGAACCAGTGCCGTCAGTGGTGCAGACCTAGGAGCCGAAGACGAAGATGTCGCCGCGGTTGAAGGCAGCGGTTGGCTTGATGACGATTGAAGCCGTCGAGTTCGTCATGAGATCTACGGTCAGAGCCCCTACTTAGCGCGCCAACTGTCGGTGTTTTATACCGGCAACCTACCAAGGGGAGTACCCGAGGTAGACGTTTGTGTCCTCACCGAGATCGGGAACACGAAGGAGAGACACGTGGCACACAATTTAGACAGGTTCGGGCCGCGAGGAGCGTAATACCCTACATCCTGTATGCTGCGTAGCTCTGGATTGATTGGGTGTGTTTACAAGATGATGCAGATGAGAGATAGGGGTCTCTGCCTCACCTTATATAGTCCGGGAGGCAGGGTTACAAGTCGGTTTAAGGAAGAGAGTACTAGTACACGGCTAGGAGTACTCCACACGGATCCGAACATGCCTAGCTTCCTAACCGAGTACTAGTCCTCTGGTTGTCTTGTGCTCCACACCGTCTTGCACCGTGTAGCCCAAGTCGAGTAGTCCCGGGGGCCCACGTAGTAGTCGGTCTTGGTACCCGCCTGGGTAGTGGGCCCAGGGATGTCCATACGACAGGAGCTTCACTAGCAGAGTCATAAGCTCACATCCAGCATATCATAGTGATCACTGTATATAGGAGAAGCACATCTCTAAAGCATAGGATACAAATGCAGTCTAGGATACAAAGATGCAAACATGATATGATACAAGAATGAAAAAGCAACATGCATATATACATCAAACTCCCAACTGAAGCTCAAAAAGGAAAAACCACACCAAGCTCCCCTCGCAAACGAGCAAATGTAGCTTGGTCCAAAGGCTTTGTCAGGATATCCGCGAGCTGTTTCTCAGTTGGCACATGGATGAGGTCTATGTTTCCCTTGTCAACATTGTCTCTCAAGAAGTGGTACCTCACCTCTATATGTTTGGTTCTGGAGTGTAGCACGGGATTTTTAGCAACACTAATGGCACTCGTGCTATCACATATGAGAGGAACCTGGGTACACTCCTCACCAAAGTCACTCAGCATGTATGTGATCCAAAGCAGCTTGGAGCAACAACTAGCGGCAACTACATACTCGACATCTGTGGTAGACTGAGCTACACTTGACTGTTTGTGAGAAGACCAAGAAACAAGTGAGGAACCCAAAAACTGACATGTCCCCGAGGTCGACTTCCTATCGACTCAACACCCCACAAAATTGGCATCTGAAAAATCATGAAGCGAAAGGGAAGAGGACGTTGAAGAGGGGAGAAACTAAGGGTAATTATCTTAGCCCCTAAATCCCCAAAATCACGAAAGCTAATAATGGGCCGCATCAGTGGAGGCCCAACATCAGCAACTAGCAAGCCAGGCTCAGCTTCCCTTTTTGAAGGACAGCGGTTTGACACCATCTGCAGGGCCACCCCCGACTTAGGCGGCCGCTCCGGCTACCTCGACGGGCTGCTCTGCCTCGCATGACCTAAGGTTCCTTCCGCTGCAATCCCCCGGCAGAGGGCCCTCGGGCGGGAGCCGCAACGTGGCGCAAGCAAGCCCCGCGCCGGCCAGGACGTGCAGGAGTAGCAGGGCTAGCAGATCTGCCCTGTCAGGCGGCCAGGCCATGATGAGATTTTCCCCCGCGTGGGAAGTGGACTGCCCCGGCGTCCCATCACCTGGATAATGAACAGTGGCAAAGGACACACGAATCCTTCGCCTGCAAGACATCAGACGACGAGACCCAACCCAGCAGGCATCAGAGAGAAGGTCGAGGTTTGCGCGAGAAGCCCCGACCCATCAAGACTGGCGCGGCCATAAGTCGGGAGAAGCCACCTTGGAACGGGAGCGGAAGCTATGCTGCCCTACGGAGGCTACCGCGGCTAGCACAGCGTACGACACCAACGAGAGACGAAGGCCCACGGTGTGACACTACTCCAGCACTGTTCCGGCACTGTTGCTGCACTATAGCAGGATGCTATTTTACCATTTTAACCCTTGTACACCAGCCCTCCTTGAACTATAAAAGGGGAGGCTGGCACCGTAAACAGCATGACCAACAGAACGAACAACACACCACAACACTCATTGAGCACTCACAGCTCACCACCACATCCAGAGACTTGGGACTCTCTCCCTCTCTCGACCTAAGCTTGTACCCCCTACTACAAGCCCCCATGGACATATAGGACAAGCCAATCCTAGAATGGATGGTCAATCAGGTGATAAAGGAAGCCAATTGCGTCAACCCCAAGATGACGGCCTACTGCAAGGCTGTCAGGGAACTCGAGGACAAGTTTCATGGACTTGAGCTCAAACATGTGCTACGAAAGTACAACGAGGCGGCTGACACTCTGGCAAAGGTGGCCTCAAACCGAACGCCAGTTCCTAATGGCGTGTTCGCAAATGACTTACGGGAGCCCTCTGTCCGATGCGGTGAAGACGACCACCCCTCACCGCCAAACCTTCAGGAGGTCATGGCGCTGGGAGAGGCTTCCAAGCCCAACCATGAGGATCCTGACTGGAGGATCCCAATCCTAGAATGGATGGTGGAAGGGAAGCTCCCGACCAACAGCACCGAGGCCCGACGCATCGCGCGTCAGGCCAAATCCTTCAGGCTCATCGACAGGGACCTTTACCGACAAGGCGCAGCTGGAATACTCATGCGCTGCATCCTCGCAGACCAAGGACGGCAACTGCTACATGACATCCACGTGGGGGCTTGCGGCCATCATGCGGCCCCCAGAGCAATCGTTGGCAGCGTTTTTTGGCAAGGTTTCTACTGGCCCACAGCGGTCGCTGACGCCAAGAGCATTGTACGAAGCTGTGAAGGTTGCCAGTTCCACGCTCGACAAACGCACCTCCCGGCACAGGCACTCCAAACCATTCCCCTCACCTAGCCTTTCACTGTGTGGGGGCTCGATATGGTGGGACCACTGAGGAAAGCGCCCAGCGGCTTCACGCACCTGCTCGTGGCGATCGATAAGTTCTCCAAGTGGATCGAGGCGCGACCTATCCGCAGCGTCAAATCAGAGGAGGCCATCGAGTTCTTCACCAACATCATCTACCGTTTCGGGATCCCGAATGCCATCATCACTGCAACGGATCGAACTTCACCGGCAAAAAGTTCCTCTGTTTTTGCGATGACAACAACATCCGGATAGACTGGTGTTGATGGTTGAAACACATAACTACCTTCGATCCACAAGCATACAGACCTACACCTTTTTCACCACGGGGTGACCCCCAAGGTTCTTGTCATCCACAGAGCAAGGGGATTGGTAGCGCTTAACCAAGTACTAATCTAGTTGCTGGAAAACCTTTGAAAGGGGTATTACTCTAAAGTAAAGACTATCTAACCTATGTTAATCTAAGAAGTCTAAGGTTAAACTAGATGGCATAGGGTGGATACAAGAGAGAGATTAAGGTGGATAAGCGTTCCCTCCCTAGTGTCTAGGATCTCATGAACATGCATCTACCACATGGAAGGGGTGCTGCCTTCACTAGCTTCATGGCGGTTATGCAACCGCTAAGCCTTTTCCTTAAATCGTACTGTCACTATGCAAGGTAATCAACCAGTTTCATGTATAACCGCATCTATATCTAAGCATCCATAGGGTTAAGCTAATCACCACGATTACCACAAATCCTACTAAGACCACATGTTGTACATACATATGTGAATAAAGCATTCGCATAGACATAGACCATTAAGCATCAAAAGGCATAGGGTTCATGTAGCGATCACAAATCATGTATCCATCTAACCCTAGTGATGAACGGAGGCATTACCCCATCATCTTACACGGATTGAAGCACATTGGGGTGATGGAGACTCCGGAGAACGTCGTCGACGAAGATGGCGGCGATGAAGCTTGGGAACACCCTGTCGTATGGACATCCCTGGGCCCACTAGCCAGCTAGGTACCAGGACCGACTACTGTGTGGGCCCCCGGGACTACTCGACTTGGGCTACACGGTGCAAGACGGTGTGGAGCACAAGACAACCAGACGACTAGTACTCGGTTAGGAAGCTAGGCATGTCCGGATCCATGTGGAGTACTCCTAGCCGTGTACGACTAGTACTCTCTTCCTTAAACCGACTTGTAACCCTGCCTCCCAGACTATATAAGGTAAGGTAGGGACCCCTATCTCTCATCTGCATCATCTTGTAAACACACCCAATCAATCCAGTGCTACGCAACATACAGGACGTAGGGTATTACGCTCCTCGCGGCCCGAACCTGTCTAAATTGTGTGCCACATGTCTCTCCTTCGAGTTCCCAATCTCGGCGATGCCACAAATGTCTACCTCGGGTACTCCCTTGGTAGGTTGTTGGTCTAAAACATTGACAGTTGGCGAGCCAGGTAGGGGCTCTCGCCGTAGATCTCATGGCGAACTCGATGGCTTCAAATGTCATCAAGCCAACTGCCGCCTTCAACCGCGGCGACACCTTCGTCTTCGGCTCCTGGGTCTGCACCGCTGATGGCGCTGGTTTGTTCCAGCGCTACCTCACCATGACCCCAGACCCGGAGACTGGACTCGTGACACTTCCGGAAGTCATCACGGGTCAACTCGTCGAAAAATTCGACGACTTTTCGTTCTACAACCAAGTCGCTGACTTCGAGATTGGATCCACCTCCAACTCGAACTCGACGTCGACCTAGATAGAACCACGCGAGCTGGCTCCCGAGCCATTGCGTGATCCAGTCCTCCCCCACGAGCACTTCCCGTATGGCCTCTGCAGCACCAGCAAAGCCTACGCGAAAGCACTCACCTCATGTCGGCCGGCAAGGAGGTCGTCTCCGAGTACTCCTCGGACTCCAACAACGTCCTTGACTACAACTCGGATTCCTCCTCTGAGTTCGACTTCGGATTGGATCCGATCGAGCCTGAGTCTGAGTTCAACACCACCGTTGAGCCGTTGTCAAGTCCTGCCGCTGGCTTGGTCATCACGTCTACTCCGGCCGGTAGATTCGTCTACTGGCCCAACTCACACTGCGTCGCCTACCTCAAGACACTCCCCTTCCAGGAGGGGACACCTCTGACTCCAAACGTAGAGGAGTACTCACCAACCGAGGTGGCAACTACTAACTCCGGCCTCTGCACACCCGACCGTGAAGTATTTGTGGCGACAGCGGAAGCCGGAACCTCAGGGGACCGACCCGATCGGTACCTCGACGACATCTCAGACAACGAGGAGTCGGCCAATGTACCCGCGGATGAGACTGCCGACGCCAAGAACGCTCGGCGCACCCGCAACCAAAAGCGAGCAGATCGACACCGGCGGCTTAGGGAAGCTCTACCCATCGGCAACCTCAACGAGGCCCTGGACGAAATTGCCAACAGACCCTACACTATTCCAGAGCAATGTCTCATGTCCATCAACAGGATAGGACGAGCCGTCCAGGGGCATCGCGTAGGCAACATCATTGCCAGACTCGCGGAGGACGCCTACTTCATGCGGGTCGACAACAGGATTGCCGGAGCCGCAAACCACGAAGCCACTAGTCGCAGCCGCACCCCAGCAGAAGTTGGACCCAGCCGCATCCGTGGTGAACACGCGCCAAACCCCAACTGCTCCAGAGCCTCGGGGGGAGGACCTTCACAGGGTGGTGCAAGCGGCAGTGGCGGTGGGGGCGGCGGCAGCAGCGGTAGCTCTTCCCATGGCCCTGACAGAAGAGGCGGCTGCAGCGGAGATCGCGGAGGACGAGGCCACGCGAACAGCCATGCCTCCAGCCACGAACATGGTGGCTACGATGCCCGCCACAGGGTCGACGAGATACACCACGCCAAGAAGACTACCAACGTCAGCGACAACGATGGCTTCCCCGCCTACTCTCCACGGCTTCGCACTCTGCTACTCCCCCAGAAGTTCAAGCCTCTCGGGATCACCAAGTACGATGCGAAGCAAGACCCAGTGTAGTGGCTCAAGTGCTACGCGCTGGCCATTGAGAATGCTGGAGGCAACAACGACACCAAGTGCCTATACTTCCCCTTCTGTCTGGACCAGGCTCGAGTCACTTGACAAGAACTTGATCGACAAGTGGGACCAGCTGAAGGAGCGGTTCACCATCAACTTCGCTGGCGCCATGGGGTGCTCGAGTACTCGCATGGATCTGGCGATGGTCAAGCAGGAGCAAGGCGAGACGCTCTGCCAGTACATGTGCCGCTTTTTCGACAAGCGTGCAACCGTAGTCGACGTCATCGACAAAGAAGTCATCGGCTGCTTCCAAGATGGTCTCTATCACCGTCGCACCTTCGAAGACTTCGGTCGCCGCCGCCCAAGCTCAATCACCAAGCTCAAGGACATGATCACTTCATGGACCGATGAGGAGGACAAGGCAAACGCCAAGTACGACTCCAACCGCGGCAACAGCAAAAACAACACGGGCGGCAACAACAACAAGGATCTAGGGGGTCGCAACAACAACAACAACCATAACAACTACTCGGGTCCTAACCGCAAGCGCAAGCCAGACAACACTGTCGCGGCTGTACAACACCCTGCGAAGGACAGCTCCAAGAAGACCTCTGGCGGCTTCAAGGACTTGCTCAAAGAGAAGTGTCTGTGGCATCAGGACAGCAATCACACCACCGAACAGTGCTACCAGTTCCAGCGGGCACTCAATGATACCCCCGAGCCACGACACCCTAAGGACAAGAAGGGCAAAAAGAAAGTTGATGAAGGCAACGGCGACTTCCAAGAACTCGACAAGACGGTGAATGTCCTCTTCGGTGGACTACACACCAAGCGAGCACAGAAGCTTACTCTGTGGGAAGTCTTGAACATTGAGCCAGCGGTGCCGACGCCTCTCAGGTGGTCGGAGGTACCCATCACCTTCTCCCGCGCGGATCAATGGACAAGCTTCTCTGAACCAGGACATTTCCCACTCGTCCTGAACCCAGTAGTCGCGGGCTCTAGTCTCACCAAGGTACTCATCGACGGTGGAAGCGGACTCAACATTCTGTTCACCAAGACCTTGAGGAAGATGAAGCTCGACATCACCGGCATGCTCACCAAGAGCACGTCGCCCTTCTACGGCATCGTCCCAGGCAACGCGACTACACCACTTGGCTCAGTGGTTCTGCCAGTTACCTTCGGGACAAGGGCGAACTACCACACCGAGTACACCAAGTTCGAGGTTGCGGACTTCGAAACCTCCTACCATGCCATCCTCGGCAGACCAGCTCTCGCCAAGTTCATGGCGATCCCCCACTACGTGTACTTGGTACTCAAAATGCCAAGTCCTGCCGGAGTATTCGCGCTGCAAGGTTACTTGAAGGTTTCCTATGACTGCGACACCGAAGCCGTGGAGCTCGCAGCAACCAATCAAGTACCCAACGCGATGACGGAGATCTACGCTGCATCCAAGAAGCTCGCTCCAACCGAACTTGAGATACCCGGAAAGACCGGCACCTCCAACAAACCTCAGCCAATAGAGGAAGTACAGGTGAAGGCCATCGACCTCGGAACCGGTGATAGCCGCAAGACTACCATGATCGGCACGGGACTCGACCCCAAATAGGAAGACGCGCTCGTCAGTTTTCTCCGGGCTAACCGAGACATCTTCGCGTGGAAGCCAGCGGACATGCTAGGAGTGCCCAGGAGGCTGATCGAGCACTCACTCAACATCGACCCTAAAGGTACCCCCAAGCGACAACACCTCCGCCGCTTCGCTGACGACCGACGGGACGCCATCAAGAAGGAACTCGCCAAACTACTCGCGGCTGGCATTATCAGAGAAGTCTTCCATCTTGAGTGGCTTGCCAACCCCGTCCTCGTCCGCAAGAAGAATACCAACGAGTGGAGTATGTGCGTCGACTACACCAACCTGAACAAGCACTGCCCCAAGGACCCCTTCGGGTTGCCTCAGATTGATCAAGTCATCGACTCCACAGCGGGCTGCGACCTGCTCTGCTTCCACGACTGCTACACCGGGTACCACCAGATCGCAATCAAGGAAGAAGACCAGGAGAAGACCGCGTTCATCACCCCGTTCGGCGCCTACTGCTACACGACGATGTTGTTCGGGTTGAAGAACGCCGACGCTACCTATCAACGAGCTACCCAGGCCAGCTTCAAGAAGCAGCTCAACAAGTCTAACACCCTAATTTTCTAAAATTTGAATTTTAATAAAATTTATTAGCAACCTTTATTTTGCTCTTAAGGACTATAAGGTTTTCTTTAATTTCTTTTAGGCATTTAATAATTTTCAAAATAAAACAAATTAATCATAGGAGTTTAATGTTGCATACATGCTGGTGCATCACTTTTGTGTGTTTGAATTCAAATTTGTATTTGAATTCGTTTGTTTGAAGTGTTTTCAAAAAGATAAAATTCTTTCCTTTAACCTTCCTTTTCTCCCTTCAGTTCTGGCCCGGTTTTGTTTTTGAGCCCAGCTCCTGAAGTTCCCTTTCACCTGCTCATCTCCCCTCCCGCAGACGCCCGCCACCCGCTCGGCCCAGCTCACTTCGCAGTGCAGCCCGTCATCGGAAGTCTTTCCGCGCTCCCTCCTCTTGTCGGCCCAACTCGCTTTCGCCCGCAGCAGGCCGCAGCCCAGCGCAACATCCGGCCCAGCTGCAGCCCTCGTGCGCACGCCGCCGCCCACTGTCGCTGACACGCGGGGCCCGCGTGTCATCCCCTACCTCAAGCTGTCTCCGCTCCGAACTCCTACGCGCCGCCGAGACCGCCTCGGGTACTCCTTCCTAGGCGTGGCCCGCATGCCAAGGGTCGCCTCTACCCCTTTTTATGCGATCGCCGCCACCCATGGCCCTCGTCCGAACCCTAGACGCCACCCGAGCACCCGCGCTGCTGAACCCTAACCCTAGTCGAGCGCCGCCGCCGTCGACCCAAGCCACAGGAGCTTCTCCGTCGTCAAGAAGCTGCTCTAGAGCCCCGCCTGGACGAGAGGAAGCTACCGGTGCCACGTGTTCGCGCCGCCGTCTTCTCCAGCCCGTGAAGGACCTCACCGGAGTTTCCCCACCGCCGCCGTCCGCCTCTTCGAGCTGCGCGCCGTCGTCCTCGCCAGTGAGTCGTCAGTTTTGCCCTAGTTGTGTTCGTTGCGCCACGCTCTACGTCCTGGTGAAGTTCGTGCGACGAATCGAGCACCCCAGCTCGGGTTCGCATCCCGCCGGCGAGTGCGCCGCCGAGCGCCGTCGCTGGCTGCTGACCGCCGCTCTGTCCTCACCGCCGTTCGCCTGTGCGCGTCCCTGACCGTTGGATCTCGATCCGACGGATCAGATAGATCCAATCTTGGTCAAAGCGCCGGTCAACCCTGAGCCACCCTGGAAGTTTTACAATAAAACCCCTCTGTTTCTTTAGATTAGCAAGTCGGTCCTTCCACCGTTGAACTTTCCTTTCAGTTAGGTCCTGTTTTCTTCGTTTAGCCCTGCTAGTTTAGTTTTCTTCGCAAATAGGTCCCTGAATCTTGTTTAGGCCATATCTTAGTCGTTTTAGCTCCGTTTTTAGCGTTCTTTATGTCCATGCGATCATCTCGACGAGTAGATTAGTTTTCTGTTGCTTTTGTCTCTATTTGATATGATTGGTGTTCTGTTTCTTAATTACTTGTATTGTATGCTTGTATGCTATCGTGTGGAGCGTAGTGAACGATCAATTCGTGGAGTACGCTGCCGTTGAAGATCAAGAAGGCTTTGAGCAGCAGCACGCTTGGGTTGAAGGCAAGTCCTTGCTACATTTCCTTTTGTCCTATTACAACATGTATTTTAATTACACCGTTATTTATCTTTTGCTTGCATTAAGGTGATGGGACCCATGCTAAGGTGTGACTAGTGTTGTTTACCTTGTGCCTTGACCAACCGGGTGTTATCTTTATGTTGGGTAGCTTTGCTAGAGCATAGTTTGGGTGGTTTAGTGGAACAAACTTTTAATCTTGATTTATTTTATGCTATTCATGTCATACAAGAACACTATGATTGTTTAATCGGAACATGGAGAACCACCCAGGAAAACTGTAGAACCACAAGGCATATGGCTCTGCCTTGGCTAAATAACTAGTGACTCTAGTGTTGGGATGACCTTACCTGATAAGGGCAAGGGGGAGCGCCAGTGGGGTATAGACTCGCTCTAGTAGGGAGTTGGGCTTTTCTAAGACACGATACCTACTAGGGGACTTTATACTCTGCAACGACTCAGAACCTTCGCGGGTTGTTTCACACTAGGGAATCTTCGTAAAGGCCTCGTAGCGTCCCTATGCAACCACACCTCGGTAGTGTGGTATTGTGCATACTTTTGCACAGCATGGTTGGGTCCAAAACTCTTTGAGTTTTTACGCGACTTGTGGTGAAATTGTACAACCTCTGCAGAGTGTAAAACTAACTAGTTAGCCGTGCTCACGGTCAAGAGCGGCCTGGACCCTCACATGATTAACTTTATGGAAGATGGACTTTATAAACTTGTGCATTACATCTTATGGTTCTTATGCATCTTTTAAGTGGGTTTGGTATACACTTACACTTGTTAGTAATAGTTGCTTAATAAAACTTGACCAACTAAAATGCTGACCTGCTTTGCAACCACAAACCTTCCACCATAAAGCCATGCATGTTGTTTTAGTATCTTTCCCTTGTTGAGTACGACATGTGCTCATGCTTGTTGTTTTATATTGCATCTACACAACCCGGCTGCTGCTCAGACAGACATTTTGAGGACTATCCTAGTGGATTCAACGAGTTCTAGGTGTTCGCTCCTTCAGTCAGCTGCCTGTGGAGGACTTCCGCGTTTACTTTTTCTGCTGCTAGCTACTCGGTGTGTTAGATTAAAGACTATCGGTCATGTAATAAAGTTTTAATACTTCCTTTACGTTTTTGGCACTGTTTTTGGTATTCACTGAGTCGATGCATGTGTGTAACTTGATCCTGGCGCACATGTGTTTTATGCATTTGGATTTGTCCTTAAATCCTGGCGGCGGTGGGGAAACTCCGGTGAGGTCGTTCACAGGCTGGAGAAGACGGCGGCGCAAACACGTGGCACCGGCGGCTTCCTCTCGTCCAGGCGGTGCTCCAGAGTAGCTTCTTGACGACGGAGAAGCTCCTGTGGCTCGGGTCGACGGCGACGACGCTCGACTAGGGTTAGGGTTCGGCGGCGCGGGTGCTCGGGTGGCGTCTAGAGTTCGGACGAGGGCCATGGGTGGCGGCGGCCACTTAAAAATGGGTAGAGGCGACCCTTGGCATGTGGGCCACGCTTAGGAAGGCGTACCTGAGGTGGTCTCGGCGGCGCGCAGGAGTCTGGGGCGGAGACGGCTTGAGATAGGGGATGACACGCGGGCCCCGCGTGTCAGCGACAGCGGGCGGCGGCGCGCGCACGAGGGCTGCAGCTGGGCCAGATGTTGCGCTGGGCTGCGGCCTGCTGCGGGCGAAAGTGAGCTGGGCCGGCAAGAAGAGGGAGCGCGGAAAGACTTCCGACGACGGGCTGCACTGCGAAGCGAGCTAGGCCGAGCGAGTGGCGGGCGTCTACGGGAGGGGAGATGAGGGGGTGAAAGGGAACTTCAGGAGCTGGGCTCAAAAACAAAACCGGGCCAGAACTGAAGGGAGAGAGGGAAGGTTAAAGGAAAGGATTTTATCTTTTTGAAAACACTTCAAACAAATGAATTCAAATACAAATTTGAATTCAAACACACAAAAGCGATGCGCCAGCATGTATGCAACATTAAACTCCTATGATTAATTTGTTTTATTTTGAAAATTATTAAATGCCTAAAAGAAATTAAAGAAAACCTTATAGTCCTTAAGAGCAAAATAAAGGTTGCTAATAAATTTTATTAAAATTCAAATTTTAGAAAATTAGGGTGTTACAAGTCTACCCCCCTTAACAGGAATCTCGCCCCGAGATTCGGAAAGAGAAAGAGAAAGATTGGGAAGCTCTGCCTCTGATATGCTACTTTAACCCGGTGGTATACCTGGTAACTCCTCAGGGAAAACATCAGGGTACTCGCACACCACTCTTATGTCCTCTAGCTGATTCACTGTACTAGTTGTTGATGGTGGTGGATCTGCTGCAAACTCAATCCTTTCCCCAGCTGGACTAGTGAGAAGGATCGACCTCTTAGCACACTGAATCACCGCATCACACGCGGTCAACCATCTCATCCCAAGTATCACATCGATTCCTCTCGACTCTAGTATTATAAGGTTAGCCCGGAAATCTCTGCCCAAAATCTTGAGACTGACATTGTCACACTTATAGGATGCTTTCAATTCCCCCCTGGTGAACTAACTAGCATATGACGAGGCATAGGGCTAATGGGTATGTTATGCTAAGCTACGAACTGAGAGGTAATGAAAGAATGGGATGTTCCTGAATCAAATAGAACTGAAGTGGGTATGGAGTTGACTAGGAACATACCGAGCACAACTTTAGGATTCTCCTGAGCGGCTTCAGCATCAACGTGGTTCACCTTGCCACGTGAGTAGCTCTACTGTCCCTTGTTGGTTTGCGGGGTCTGATTGCCATTCCTTCCCTGCTGCGTCTGCTGGTTCTGCACTGGGGTACTTGGGGGTTGCCTCTGGGGACACACATTAGCATAGTGACCAAGCTCACCGCACTTGAAACAAGTGGTGTTTGCGGGGGTTGGGAGGTGTAGCGGCCCTCACTGGTGTACCAATTGGAGCTCTCTGCTGGTTCTGCTGGAAAGTGGGGCGCGGTGTCTGAGGAGCGGGTTGCTGAAACTGCTGCCCCATCTGCTGGAATGACTGAGCGGGACGCGGGGATTGCTGCTGCCCATAGTTCCCACCTGATCCTCCATAGTGGAAAGGCGTGCTCTGCTGTGGGGTGAAGCGAGGGCGAGTGACACTCCCAGACTGTCCATAGCTGGTGGCTTTCCTCTTCTGCTCTCCTAGCTCTCTATGCTTGTACTCCAGACGGATGGCACTGTCTACCAGATTCTGAAATGTGGGGAAAGTGTGAGACATCAGCTGATACTGCAGTGGTCCACTTAGCCCATCTAGGAACAGCTCCTGCTTCTTACTATCCACAGCAACTTCCTCAGGTGCGTAGCGTGACAGCTCAATGAACTTGTCTCTGAATTCAGCCACTGTCATCCCCGCCTGCTTGAGGGAAAGGAACTCCTTCTTCTTCATCTTCATGAGACCGGCTGGTATGTGATGGCTCCTGAAGTTTGTGGTAAATTCATCCCAGGTGATAGCATCTGGGGTAGCGTGAGCATCAACATAAGCATCCCACCAAGCAGAAGCTGACCCTTGAAGTCGTCCTGCGGCATACAGGACCTTCTCTCTGTCGCTGCACTGTGCGGTGGTGAGCATCTTTAGCACTGTCTTCAACCAATCCTCAGCCTCAAGTGGATCAGCTGCATGGGAGAACATAGGGGGGTGGTGGCTCATGAACTCGCGGTGCTTATTGTTTTATATTGTCACACCTGACCCAATTTGGATGGCCCATGAGTGGCCCATGAGCGCAGGTGCGCGTGTTTAGTGCCACATTGCTAGTTGAGTAAGGGTGGAACCAACTTATAAGCCTTTGTCCACCAGCCATACCACCCTCGGGTTAACCCTTTTACACGAAGTGAGGACGAAAGTGTAAGCAGGGTGCTATGTGTACGTGTGCTCGCCCCTACGGAAGGGCTGGGCGGTGCGGCTTTGGTGGGCGGGGTGTTACAACAAGAATGTCAAAGCCTATGTGGATGACGTGGTCGTCAAGACCGGAAACTCCGACACGCTCATTGCCGATCTTGAAGAGACTTTCGCATCTTTGCGGGAGTACCAGTAAAAGCTCAACCCCAACAAGTGCGTCTTCGGCGTACCCTCGGGGAAACTACTCGGTTCATCATCAGCCATCGCGGCATCAAAGCCAACCCCGAGAAGATCTCCGCAATCACCAACATGAAAGCTCCAACCTGCATCAAGGATGTCCAGAAGCTGACCGGGTGCATGGCGGCCCTGAACAGATTTATCTCGAAGCTCGGAGAACGGGGACTACCCTTCTTCAAGCTACTCAAGCACCAAGAGAAGTTCGTGTGGACCGCGGAGGCTGATCAAGCTCTGGCGCAGCTTAAATACTTCCTGTCCAAGCCACTGGTCCTCACGGCTCCTCACAAAAAAGAGCATCTACTGCTCTACCTCGCTGCGACTACTCACGTGGTCAGTACTGCCATCGTTGTCGAGCAGTAGGAAGAAGGCCACGCCCATCTAGTCCAGCGGCCAGTCTACTTCGTCAGTGAGGTCCTGTCCGAGTCCAAGGCACGGTACCAACCGGTCCAGAAGCTACTCTACACAGTACTCATTACCTCATGGAAGCTACGACACTACTTCCAGGAGTACTCGATCACTGTTATCACCGACTACCCGCTTGGCGACATACTCCACAACCAAGATGCAACCGGGTGAATCTCCAAGTGGGCGGTCGAGCTTGGCGCCCTCAACATCGACTTCAAGCCACGCACTACTGTCAAGTCTCAAGCTCTAGTCGACTTCGTGGCTGAGTGGCGGGAAAATCAGCTACCCACACCAACGGAGCGACCAGAGCAATGGGTGATGTACTTCGACGGCTCACTCAAGCTCGAGGGCGCGGGGGCGGGGGTACTCCTGATTTCTCCAAAGGGCGAACAACTCAAGTACGTCCTGCAAATCTTCTAGAAGGTCTCAAATAACGAAGCCGAGTACAAAGCTCTGCTACATGGGCTTCGGCTCGCAATCTCACTGTGCATCAAGCGGCTACTAGTCTACGGCGACTCCGCTGTGGTTATCAACCAGGTCAATGACTCTTGGGACCGCAACAAGGAGAACATGGACGCCTACTGCCTAGAAGTCCGCAAGCTCAAGAATAAGTTCTATGGTCTTGAGTTCCACCATGTCGTCCGCGACAACAACGTTGCAGCGGACGTCCTGTCCAAGCTTGGTTCTACTCACGCTCAAGTACCCGGGGGAGTCTTCGTCCACGAGCTTCACACACCATCCATCCCGGAGCCGGCGCCAACGACCACTGACCCTGGGCCATCACAGCCCAGTCAGGAGGTCATGATGATCGACGTGGACTTGAGGCAACCCTTCATCAACTACATCCGCGAGCAGAAGGTTCCTTCCAACAAAAACGAGGCAGAACAACTCATCCGTCGAGCCAAGACCTACGTACTAGTCGGGGACAAGCTCTACAGGCGAGGTGCGACTTCCGAAGTACTCATGAAGTGCGTACCTCGGGAAGAAGGCAAGGACATCTTGGAGGAGATCCACAAGGGCATCTACGGCAACCACGCGTCCTCTCGCACGGTGGTGAGCAAAGCCTTCCGACGAGCTTTCTACTGGCCCACAGCTCTGGGCGACGCCGAAGAACTCGTCAGAAGGTGCCAAGGGTGCCAATTCTTCACCAAGTAACAACACGTCCCGGCCTATAAGCTAGTGACCATACCGCCGACCTGGCCCTTTGCCTGCTGGGGACTTGACATGATTGGGCCTCTGCTTACTGCGCCAGGAGGATTCAACAGAGTCCTTGTGGCTATCGACAAGTTCACCAAGTGGATCAAAGTCAAGCCGGTTACCTGCCCAAAGGCCGACAGAGTACTCGACTTCTTGGATGAACTCGTACATCGCTACGGGCTACCCCATCGCATCATCACAAACCTGGCTCCAATTTCAACAATCATCAATTCTAGGAGTATTGTGAAAACAGCGGGATCGATGTCTGGTATGTCTCAGTCGCCCACCCACGTGCTAACGACCAGGTGGAGCGCACCAACGGGATGGTACTTGACGCCCTAAAGAAGCGACTGCACAATGCTGCTAACACCAAAGGCGGCAAGTGGATCAAGAAACTACCCAACACACTCTTGGGGCTTCGTACTCAACCTACCAAGCCAATGGGGCAGTTGCCCTACTTCCTGGTCTACGACTCCGAAGCTATTCTACCCGCCGATGTGATGTGGGAATCTCCGACAGTAGAACAGTTCGACGAAGGCATCTCAGAAGACAGCTGATGGGTTGACATCTGAAGGACCAGAACGGCGAACCAGAGAGGTGGGGAGTAAATGGGAGCCGATAAAAATTCTACTCAAGAATTCGGCCTATGAACCCAATATCACTCGGATACCTCCGCAAGCTTCTCTTGCCAAATCCATGTAGCCACTGGAGTGCTACTAGACCTAGGAGCAAGATCCAACCAATAGCCACTCAAACCACGCAGCGGAAAACAACTCGAAACAGCTGCTGGCAGCCAAAACCGGTCAGGCCGGTTTCTGAAACCGGTCAGACCGACCTTCTGAGACTTAGCCTCTCACAGGCAGGGGAAACCGGTCAGGACGGTTTGGCAAACCGGTCAGGCCGGTTTTGTCCAGGAAATCCCCAAAAGACCTTTGAGACCAAACTTAGCCAAAACACCTCAAAAACCCTTCAACCTTTGAACAAGAAAAGCCATAGCAAGAACGAGACTCTCCTGCTCAAAAACTCCTCTCAACAGCCCACTAGGGCTAAACCGGTCAAACCGGTTTGGGAAACAGGTCAGGCTGGTTTTTCCTGGGCTGTCGGGAAGAACTTAGCCCGCGGGAAAAACCCAACCTTCACCTCGATCGATCTCCCGATTCGTTCCATGGATTCAATTGAGACTTTGGGGATAGTTGGGGTACCTCGTGGGCTACCTTTGGCTAGAAGCTCGGTCCCCAAAACCTACCCAATCAAGAGGAATCGAAAGTCAACCCTCAAGAACACCCTTCCATGAACTCCACCGAAAACCACCAAATTGATGCCATTTCGGAGGGTTTGCTGGAGCAAGATCACCAAGCAAAGAGGCACAAGGTCCTCATATGTGACATCCAACAAGAATCCCTCAAAGAAACGCTCCCAAAACTTCTCCACGGAAATTCCAAGAAAAGGCTCCGAAAATCACCAAAAAGGGAAAACGGGAAGAACACAATCAAGCCTTGAGGAACCACGCCGAATCATCTATACATACCATGAAGGTTCATACAAGGTCTATCTTCCGCCCGATCATCCTTCCCTCTCACAAGATCTCACCATGAAGCTCTCAAGCTAATCCTAGAAATCCTAAGGAAAATAGGAAGGAAAATAGCAAAGGGAAAATGAGCTAGGGTTCCAAGAGATGGCTGCCATCCTCTCACCACTTGGGTTATATGCAGGCTAGCCGAAAGATGAAACTACCCCTATTACATAAACTAGGATACACACCCACCAAGGGTACTTTGGGAAATTGTCATCGTAACACCATCGGACGAATGCCCGGCGACCGCACTTCGCTTAGCCTCGACGCAAGCCTTGCGATCCCGACGTGTGTCCTCTGCTTCGAAGCTTCCCGGCGCCCTGTGACCCCAAACCGGTCAGACCGATTTCCCAAACCGGTCAGACCAGTTTTGGCCTAACAGCCACGCTCGGTCTTCAGTCTCGGCTTTGTGGCTCAGCCGAGTAACCCAGTGGTTTTCTGGTGAACCACTGCAAACCCTATCGAACTTGATGTAGCCTCCGCCAATCACCACTCATGACTCGGCTCCCACGAAGTCCCGGCTCGACCTTGGTTTTGAGGCTCAACCAAGAAACCGTCCACCGACTTCATCTTGCTGTTCTTGCCACCATGCAGCCCGCACTTGACCCCGCTGGCCACCGGGTCCCTCGAACCAAGCCTACTTGTCTTCTCTACACCTGGAGGCCTCACCAGCAACGACCTTTCGTGCTTGTTCTTCACCTGTACCAACACAAGTCAAGCCGCAACCTACACCTGCAAAACTTAGCCAAGAATCAGTCCACACAACGTTTTCAATCACTCATCACACCAGAAAGCGACCATCCACCGGTCCTCGAACCACACATGGTCCTCAACATCGACAGCCTTGAAGAAGCCCGTTGTGCGACCCTTGTCCAATCAGCAAGGTACCTAGAGGGTATTCGACGGTACCACGATCACAACGTCAAGGAACACTCCTTCAACGTGGGCGATCTAGTCCTCCGTCGCATCCAGAATACGAACAGACTACACAAGCTCAGCTCGCCTTGGGAAGGTCCCTTCTCAGTATCCAAGGTGATTAGCCCGGGCTCCTATCATCTTCAGACACTTGAAGGCGAAGACATCAACAACTCGTGGAATGTCGACCAGTTGTGTCGCTTCTTCGCGTAGTCGTTCGACTACTCATTACGGGTCCAGCCTACACGGCTACTCACGGACTCCTCGCTGTAAGCGGCCTCTTGGTCCTAGCACTAGTCTACAGACTACCCTCGTCCAAGATCCAGCATTAACGGCTACTTACGGATCCTGGGTTGTACACAACCTAAGGGCTTTGGCAGCGGTCTACAGACCATCTACCCTTTCGATCCAACTCCAACAGCTACCAACGGATCTCCACCTGTAAGCGGTCCATGGACCCTAGCCTTTACTTAGCCATAGGCGGCCTACGGGTCCTGGCGACTACTTATTTATAACGGCCCTGGCCATCCAGGTGTACTCTTTCATCAGTAATAAAGTATGATTCTACTCAACTTGTTTACTGCGTCACTTAACCAGACGAACTCTACTGAGTACTACTACACATTGCCTCCTCAGCGGTTTGGTACTCTGCAAGATTCGCTGCAAGCTGCGGCAACTAGTACTCATCACACTTTAGAAGTGAACAAACTTCAATTATATTTAAACGAGTTTTTAACTAACTTGTTTATCTTACATCAACTACTACTGTACATCAGCTACTTCTACAGGTACAGCTACTGGAGGTTCAACTTATCGGTGACTTGTTCCACGATGGGTGACATCTCTTCCAGCAGAGCCTTGTACTGCTCGTCCGTGTAGTTCTCCGCAAGTCCTCCAGCTACCACATCCACCGGTGCCTTCGGGAAATACGACTTCATGAAGGCGAGTACCTGGTTCGGTATCGACTTCGCCAAGTGCTTAACGTACGTCGCCTGGCGTCCGGGGGCTTCTTTCAATCTATCCACCAGAGGTGCTATCTTGGGCCCACCTGGATGAGGGACCAACAACCTGGCAATGGGAAGTGCGGCTTCTTCATGTTCTTTCAGTTGCGCTCGCAGCTTCTCGCAGTCTTCATTAAGCTTCTGCAGAGATTTGTCACAACGCACAAGGTCAAGATCGGAGGCTTTATGGAGCTCCATCCATTTGATGCACTCCTGGCGCATCTGTGCATATTGGTACTCGGCTACCTCTCGGCGGTCAGTCTCCCGGTACATGATGTTCTTGAGGTCCATCTCGGAAGCTTTCAGCTGCTCAACCGACGCCTCAAGATCTGCAGACAACTCGTGGACTGCGTCAGACTACACATAAGCACCGCAACAAGTACTCAATCATTGCGGTGGAAGGCCTACCTTTGTTCTTCTGGTGCAGAGTCTTGCTCTTCTTGATCAAGTCATCTCTCTTCGCCTACATGTCCTGTACCTCGTTGTGGTACTGGGCGAAGGCGCTATCAAGCTTGGATTGGAGCAGCGTAGAGTGTTTCTTCGATTTGTCCAACTACTTCTCCAGAGCTTCAGCACGGATGACCATGTCACTGTACCCCTTCAAGAGCTCAGTCTTTTGACGGGATCTCTCTACTAGTTTCTGCGCAAGATCAAAAGCTTCATCAGTATTCAGCAATCATCAGTGCAAGACTAGTCGGGATATCGCCAGCGTACCTGGACCCACTGCTCTGTGCGATGCCATGACTCCATGCTCAGAGACACAACGGCCGGGTCGATTAGATCGTCATCTAGCAACTCGAGGCCTCCGCGGCTCGAGGTCCTAGTCTCTGGCATTGGCGCTGAGCGGAGCGGCGCTGTGTCTTCCACTATCGCCTCGCGGATGACAACTTCTGTCCCTGACTCGGGCTACGAGTCAACCAGTACCTCCACCCTTGGCTCGGGGGCTGTAGTTGTCGCCTGCTCGACAACTGGCTCAGTAGCCGTCGCTTCGACAGAGCCACTCCCATGGCTACTGTCTTGGGGATCACCGTTCCTTCGGCTTGTGGTCCTGACAAGATCAATTCAGCAACTTGTGGCAGCTACAACTACTCTCCACGACAAGTACTTGTGATAGCAGGACACATACCTTCTACCAAGGTGGCCTCCTCAAGTCTTGGCTCTGTCGCGATTTCAGCTTGTGGTGGCGGCGTGGGTTCTCGCACCTCTGTCGAGCGGCCCCCACCATCGGCAGCCGCACTAGTTTCCGCCTCGTCCCACGTCAAGTCAGTGGATTTCCTGCATCATGAAGTACCGAGTCAACAACATGAACTTGATGAAAAATGACTACTCGAGGACTCCGTGTACTCACAGCGTTGACCGCACTACAGTGATGGTCGGAGCGCCCAGTAGTTTGGCAATATCTACAATGCCGGGCTCACTAGTGGTTCCTGCCTCAACTGCAGGCTCCTATTCTCTGTCCTCCGGCTACTCAACGGCCACGGCCGCAGCAGGAGGAGGGCCTTGAACTTCTTCCGTCGACGGCTGTGGATGGCTCTCCACCACCGCGACTTGTTCCTGTGCCTTCTCGGGCACAACATCTTCAGCAGCTGGAGGCGGGCTGGTACTTCTCCCAAACATCGCCTCCACTGTGTCCCAAACTTCTTCCTCATCCCGGGCAGCAGGATCTGGGGAAAGGATGTCCTGCAACAACGCAAGTCAAGTCGTTAGCAACAGACTATTCGGTAAGGTACTCGACTACCCTAGTCACGGCACCCACCTTTTGTCTGGTCACCTCCGACACCTTCAGCTTCTTCAGGACGCGTTTACGCGTCACGTTGCGGGGCTTCCTTGGCGGGAGCGGCAAGTCCGCCTCAAGGCTGGACGGCTGCTCGACTACTGGTACATGCGGCATCCCAGCTCGGCTAAATCTGGAGCGGAGCTGGAAGCGCTGCTACAGTATCTCTTCATCCTCTTCGTCGGACGTATCCTCAATGATGACTGCATCATCGTCCTTGCCGACTACTCGACGCTCTTTTGCCTTTGGTTCCGCCTTCCCCTGAGGTTGTTGTTGACGTTCCTTAGCCTCAGCACTAGGTTCGCACACACGGTGACGACACCAGAAATGCTTGTTGGCACTCGCTAGCGTCGCTACCGGATTTATACCACTAGTAATGGGTCTAGGGAACGTCTTTGGTAAAACACACATCACAGAAAGGTCCGCAAGCGCACGGATTACCGTTGTAGCACTTCACCCGGTGGTATTCGGGCTATCATATTTATATATTCCCAAGGGAGGCACTACAACAAAGATGATCGGATAAACAGTGGAGAGTAACAAGACTCGGTAAAGAGCTATAGCGGGGGTAACGAATAAAGATATTCGGGGATAACTTGACACACACAAGGAGATCTTGATAAAGGGTTAGAGAGGACCTAGTGAGCTGGGAGGACAACGAGACGAGAAAGGATCCTAACACAATCTATCTATTCTTGTCAACTCTAGGTAAAGAACTAAGGCAACGGATAACCAAGGCAAGCTAAACTCGACAAGCTCTTCTAGTGCTGCAGGGGCATGCAAAGCCGCGCTCTCGGACTGGGATGAGAAGGGAGAACGGCGACGTGCTGAATCCTACCAGCCCGAACTAACGTGGTGGACTACAAAGCCCGTTCGAAGCTGTCACCTCCTTAGGGTACCACAACTATTCCGTTGAACGGGACACCAATCTAAGACTAAGGCAAGCTCTAAGCACCGCGCTCACAACGAACCAAAGAACCTTTCCCCGGATATCACGAAGGAAAGTCTCTCTCCGCTACTAAGCACAAATGTACTCGGTAGAAGATCAAGCGAAGAACGACCACAACACTATAGGGTTCAAGAGAGCTATGCTAACCAAGATTAAACTAACTTTAGTCTAAACCAAGAATAAAGCTTCTAGAGCAAAGTAAAAGCTGAATGTAATTGACTCGAAAGGTAAGATAGAAAGATAACTTGAATTGTACTTGAGTCTAAACAAAGAAAGGATACAAGAGTAGTACCGGAACCCTGAAGAAGACTCCTCCGGAACCCTGAGACTAGCTCGACTCGACTCTAACTCCCAAGCTACACTAATCCTACTCTAAGTGAACAATAGAGAGAAATGGAGATGCTCCTGCGTTGTGTGTCCGTTCCAGCGAGTGGGAGGTGCCTTTTATAGGCAAGGGAGGTCAGTGCAGCGCAGGGGGCAAAACCCTAGGTACGGACGCACGTCTAGGCACGGCCGGCCCTATGATGTGCCGCCTCTCGCCTTGGACGCTCCTGATCACTGCTCCAGAGGCAGTTGTAGGTCGGCTTCTTGGGTCGGTTTTGCCCGGCATGCCAGTTGATAGGTGCGGCTGGCCCTACCCTGTGCCGTGTGATGCACCGACCGTGCTCGGGGATGCCTAGGATTGCCTCTGGATGACGGTTGTGGCAGTTGAGCGATCGGATAAGTGGACCCATTGATCCAAGTGATCCTAGCCTCCACCATTTGATCAAACCGACGTTTCTTCAGCGAATCATGCTCGTCCAAGTTGTGCTCGAGGGAGAGGGGGTGCTCTGGACTAGAGACGTGCCACAGGGTAGGGCCGGCCGCACCTGCAAGGCCGACCGCACCTGCAGGGCCGGGCGGACCTGGTGGTTCGGCCGTGCCTGGCACATGTGGCGTGTTGATCCCAAATTCTCCCAAAATGTGTACCTGCCTATGAAAATCACAACACAACTCGTGGAACTTTATTAGTACTAAAAATATGCATGAAACTTGTCATATACTCCTCTCGAACCCGAGGTTTTGATGGTCGAATTTTTATTTTAAGGACCGTCAACAAACTCCCCCAAGCTAAACGTTTGCTCGTCCTCTAGCAAAGCCTAGACTTGGCCTCGGTGGATCAGGAGTTGCATTGATGTTCCCACTCGGCAAGTTCCTGTGCACAAATCCATACTCTTCTTGCTATTTGAAAAGATTGGTACGAGAGAGACTTCGCCTTGTTTTACCTGTGGGGCTTGTAACTTTCCACCTTGCCTTCAAAGGTTGAAGAGTAGAATGGTTTTGACTTTGCATTACTCGCTCTTCTCTTTTCAGGATCCTATCTCGGAGTTTTGAAATTTTTGCAAAGAAAGACAAGGTTCCTCGGATGGTTCCCTCGATCGCTCAAGTGGTATTTGTTACCTCACAAAAGGCTTTTGAGCGAGCCTCAACTTCCTACTCTATGGCTTGTATGTGGAGCTTTAGGTAGGATAAGCATGAGACTCACTTGTGCCACATGATGTTGTTGAGCCAAAGACCAGATCCAAGAAGAATCTAGTCATGCAACTTGATCGAGATGTGCAAGTGTGTGGAATATTTTTGTTTGTTTTTCTAAGTACTCCTTGCTTTGAGATTCTCCTCTTGCTTTTATTTTGGAGGGGGGTCATGCTTCATCATTTTTTTTCTATGCTCTTTGATTGGAGCACTTTTTTTCTATGCTTTTTGAGCATATACTTTCTTTTTTTCCTTTTTTTTTCTTTTTGATGACCCCTCTCTCCCTTTTGCAAGAATACAAGAAGAGAAATCTCTTTGGAACTTTGGAGTATTTATCTTTGGTGAGTGGATGGCATGTTTTGCGTAACTCCCGGTGTGGAAGTTAGCTTGTATATGTGGGTGTACGTGATCTCGATCATGGGAGCATGAAAAGATTCTACCAAGGGTCACAACAATTTGGCAAAACTCAATGGGTCACAAGAAAGCATATGTAGAAGGTTGATACTTTGATATCGACATATGGCTTTGGTAGGTGATATGACCATTGAGGAACTTGACTTGTTTTATTTTCTCAAAAGAAATCATCCGAGATTTTCATCATACTATGAGATTGAGCAAGATTAACATTATCTCACCATATCATACTAGTCAACACCCTAGGTTTGGTCATCAGCATTTGCTTCCCACAAAGTTTTATTTCAGGCTCTTGTCTCAAAATATACCAACAAATTCAAATGCTCATAGAGCACAAGGTTGTACACTAGGTTCTTGCAAAGTTTTAACATAGCAACCATTCATCATTTCCAAAGTGAGGATATAGACAAGATTTCAACTGCACATGGTTGAAACAAATATTTTTGTTGTTTTTCTTTTATTCAAATGTGATAAACAAGATGTTGAAAATTGGTTTGGATGGACATACCTTCCTCGATTGAAAATGGGGTCTCCCCCAAGCTAATTTTTGGCTACCTGGTTGGCGTGTCTTCATTTTGGTGATGAGTTGAGCACCTGGAAGCTTGTAGTGGTTGGCTTGATGGATTCGTGGAAGATCATAGGTACGGCCGTACCACTAGGTTCGGCCAGCCCTACTCTATTTGCTCCAAGCGCTCGTGTCCCCTCCTGTAAACATCCTGCACAAAAATTTTGTCGAGGGGAGGTACGGCCGTACCTCTAGGTTCGGCCGTATCACCAAAAATCTCCAAAACTGTTTTTCTATGTCTTGTTTACTTACTAATGCAATGGAGGAATCAAATTTGGAATTTAAATATGCTTGATGCACGAAATAAAATGAGATAAATACCGGTTTACCTCATGGTGAGGGCTCGTATTTTAGAGTCCGTGAGCGGGACTCCTCCGTTTGCTCAATTGATCTTGGATTCATCCGGTCCCGGAGTGGAAGACTCGGACGATGCCCCTTCACACGCCACACCCTCTTTGTTTTCTTCGGTGGTGCTGAAGTCGGTGAGGCTTTAGAGGGGGTGTTTTTGGCTTCTGTCTTCTTTTCCCCCTTAGCCTTGTTGATTGCCTTCAGCTTCTTTGGTTGGTGGCGCCCTTTGAATGCTTTGTCCTGCTCCCAATGCTTCCTCATCGTTGCAATGAGGCTATCCACTTTGGGCTTGGTCGGGGCCACCTCATCTTTCTGCACAAAGTTTGAAATTTTTTTATCGATTATTCATACCTGTGAGCATTGTTCCACCTTTGGTCTAAAGGTGAATCGTTCTTCCTCGCCGTTGATGTTAAGGCGGATTTCTCCGGCTCCTACATCGATGTTAGCACTGGCGGTACTCAAGAAGGGTCTCCCGAGGATTAGAGGCGTCCTCGTATCGACATCCATGTCGAGGACGACGAAATCCACGGGTACGAAGAAATCCCGAACTCTCACCGGAATGTCCTCCGCTATCCCCGCTGGGTAGCGGACCGATTGTTCCGCTAGCTGCAAGCACATGGTTGTAGGCGACAAGGAAGTATAGTTAAGTTTATCGAAGACTACGTTAGGCATGACGCTAACGCTGGCTCCAAGGTCGCATAGTGCATTCTCAAAGTGTTTGGACCTGATAGAGCAGCTGATTGTAGGACACCCGGGGTCTTTCTTCTTTAGAATGGCCGTACTACATTCCTCCGTAAGCTTGACCATATCCGTGGTAGGTAGAGGTCTTTTATTGTTGAGGATGTCCTTGAGGTACATGGCGTAGGTTGGTACCTGCATAGCCTCAAGAAATGGTATGTTGACATTGAGTTTCTTGATTACCTCAACGAACTTCCCGAATTGCTCATCCACGGTAGGCTTCTTGATTCTTCAGGGAAATGGAAGTAGCGTGGTATCAACAAAATCATGGGGTGTTGTCTTCCTTAACTTTTCTTCATCGGGAGCTACCTTCTCGGTGTCCTCTTCTCCCTCTGACTCGGTGATCACTTCCTTCTGTTTCTTCTCTGCGGGGTTAGGATATGGTGGATCCCGAGTGGTCTTACCACCTCTCATGGTCACCGATTTTAAATTCTCTCGGGTAGGTTGGGGTTGCCCCGGGATTCCACCCGACTCGGAAGAAGGTAAAGAAGTAGCAAGGTGAGCAAGTTGAGTTTCTATCATTTTATTAAAGCTTAGCTGATTCTTCATAGCAGTAGTGAAGGATTCTATGGTGGAATTTAAATTTTCAAGGACTTTATCATTGGCGGCTAGCTTCTTGTTTAAATTTTCATTAATTCTAGCTTGGCCAAAGACAAGATCTATAATGGAGGGCTGATTATTGAAATTATTTGAATAATTACCTCCATTTTGATTGTTGAACGGGAAGTTGGGCCTCGAGTTTCACCCTTGATTGTTGTAGTTGTTGTTGCGGAACCCGTTGTTGTTACCATTGTTGATGAAGCTGGCTTCTTCCCTTGTCTCGGGTCAATCATTTCCCGAATGACCCACATTACCGCAAACCTCGCACGTCATGCGAGCGTCCATAATCTTGGCGGTCTCCATATTGCTTGGTGCCTCCAATTTCTTCATTAGGGGGTCCATCTTGGCGGCGAGCATGTCGATTCCATCGATTTGGTGTACACCGCGGTTACGGGGTTGGAGACGATCTCCATCCCAACCTTGATTTGCCACCATCTTCTTGATCAATTCCTTGGCGGCGGGTACTTGTAGCGAGAAGAAGGCTCCTGCAGCGACTGCATCTAGGTGCTCACGGGCGGTACGCTCGAGCCCGTGGTAGAAGGTTTGAATTAAGAACCACCCCTACATGCCATGGTGCGGGCACGCGATGATGTACTCCTGGAAACGTTCCCATGCTTCCGGGATACTCTCATCATTCTGCTGCTGGAAGCCCGAAATTCTAGCGCGGAGGGCACTGGTTTTGCCCACCGGGAAGAACTTTGCGAGAAATGCCTTAGAGCACTTATCCCATGTGTTGATGGCATCTCGCTCCGCATAAAACCATTGCTTCGCCTTCCTGAGCAATGAGAACGGGAATAGGCAAAGACGGATTGCATCGTTCGTCACTCCACGGATAGTGAAAGTCCCACACACCTCCAGGAAATGCTGGAGATGTGCATTGGCATCTTCATTAGGCTTGCCGCAGAACGGACTTGCTTGCACCATGTTGATCAACGCCAGCTTGAGTTCAAAGTTTCCTTCTCCCACCGTCATGTTCGGCCCGGTAGGGACATTGGTGTTGGAGGGAGCGGAAAACTCGCGAATCGTCCTCTCGGCCATTGGTGCTGACGAGGTGCTGTCTACGGGATCGACGGTGTTCGTCTCTTGATTCGAGAGAAACTTCTGAGGAATGAGGACACGAGGTCGCACTCCCCTCACAAGTGACTCCGGATTGTCGTGAATGTTGGACGGTAGGTCGAAACCGGTCATGCACTACTCTGCGTACACGAGAGTAGAGCAAGGGTAAACCCGCTTAAATAGCGGCTCACTAAACCTGGATAACTCTACCACTAAGTTTAAACGATATCTTTTGACTATTGCCTCCCCGGCAACGACGCCAGAAATGCTTGTTGACATTCCTTAGCCTCACCACTAGGTTCGCACTCACGGTGACGGCGCCAGAAATGCTTGTTAGCACTCGCTAGCGTCGCTACCGGATTTATACCCCTAGTAATGGGGCTATGGAACGTCTTTGGTAAAACACACATCACAAAAAGGTTCGCAAGCGCACGGATTACCATTGTAGCACTTCACCCGGTGGTATTCGGGTTATCGTATTTATATATTCCCAAGGGATACACTATGGCAAAGATGATCGGATAAACAATGGAGAGTAACAAGACTTGGTAAAGAGCTATAGCGGGGGTAACGAATAAAGATATTCGGGGATAACTTGACACACACAAGGAGATCTTGATAAAGGGTTAGAGAGGACCTAGTGAGCTGGGAGGACAACGAGACAAGAAAGGATCCTAACACAATCTATCTATTCTTGTCAACTCTAGGTAAAGAACTAAGGCAACAGATAACCAAGGCAAGCTAAACTCGACAAGCTCTTCTAGTGCTGCAGGGGCATGCAAAGCCGCGCTCTCAGACTGGGATGAGAAGGGAGAACGACGACACGCTGAATCCTACCGGCCCGAACTAACGTGGTGGACGACAAAGCCCGTCCGGAGCTGTCACCTCCTTAGGGTTCCACAACTATTCCGTTGAACGGGACACCAATCTAAGACTAAGGTAAGCTCTGAGCACCGCGCTCACAACGAACCAAAGAACCTTTCCCCGGATATTACGAAGGAAGGTCTCTCTCCGCTACTAAGCACAAACGTACTCGGTAGAAGATGAAGCGAAGAACGACTACAACACTATAGGGTTCAAGAGAGCTATGCTAACCAAGATTAAACTAACTTTAGTCTAAACCAAGAATAAAGCTTCTAGAGCAAAGTAAAAGCTGGATGTAATTGACTCGAAAGGTAAGATAGAAAGATAACTTGAATTGTACTTGAGTCTAAATAAAGAAAGGATACAAGAGTAGTACCGGAACCCTGAAGAAGACTCCTCCGGAACCCCGATACTAGCTCGACTCGACTCTAACTCCCAAGCTACACTAACCCTACTCTAAGTGAACAATAGAGAGAAATGGAGATGCTCCTGCGTGTGTCCGTTCCAACAAGTGGGAGGTGCCTTTTATAGGCAAGGGAGGTCGGTGGAGCGCAGGGGGGCAAAACTGAGAGCCAGGTGTGGTTCGAGGACCGGTGGATGGTCGCTTCCTGGTGTGATGAGTGATTGACAACGTGGTGTGGACTGATTCTTGGCTAAGTATTGCAGATGCAGGTTGCGGCTTGACTGGTGCAGGTGCAGGTGAAGAACAAGCATGAAAGGTCGTTGCCGGTGAGGCCTCCAGGTGTGGAGAAGACAAGTAGGCTTGGTTCGAGGGACCCGGTGGCCAGCGGGGTCAAGTGCGGGCCGCATGGTGGCAAGAACGGCAAGATGAAGTCATGGACGGTTTCTTGGTTGAGCCTCAAAACCAAGGTCGAGCCGGGACTACGTGGGAGCCGAGTCATGAGTGGTGATTGGCGGAGGCTACACCGAGTTCGCGGGGTTTCCAGTGGTTCACCAGAAAATCACTGGGTTCCTTGGTTGTTCCACAAAGCCAAGACCGAAGAACCGAAGACGGAGGTGCAGCAGCTCCAGACCGGTCTGACTGGTGGGTCTGACCGGTCTTACCGGTGGGTACCGGTCTGACCGGTGAGGAGCACCGGTCTGACCGGTGTGCGACGACGCAGTCCGGAATCTTCAAAGCGGAGGACACGCGTCGGGATCGCAAGGCTTGCGTCGAGGCTAAGCAAGTTTGCGGTCGCTGGGCATCCGTCTGATGGTGCGAAGACAAAGACTTCCAATTTCGCCCTCGAGGGGCATGTATCCCTAGTTATCTAGTAAGGGTATTTTCGTCTTTCGGTTGCCTCCATATAACCCAAGTGGTGAGAGGATGGCAGCCATCTCTTGGAACCCTAGCTCATTTGGTTTTCCTATTTTCCTTCCTATTTTCTTAGGATTTTCGTAGGACTAGCTTGAGAGCTTCATGGTGAGATCTTGTGAGAGGGAAGGATGATCGGGCGGAAAGCTAGACCTTGTATGAACCTCTTTGGTATGTATAGATGATTCGGCGTGGTTCCTCAAGGCTTGGATGTGTCTTTCCCGTTTCTCCTTTTTGGTGATTTTCGGAGCCCTTTCTTGGCGATTTTCTTGGAGCGATTTCGAGGCCTTTCTCTTTGGGATTTGGTGGGGGATGTATGCATGAACCCTTTGTGGTTCTTTTCCCTTTGATTCCCCTTCCAAATCCGTGAGCAAAGGGGCTCGATTTTAGGGTTTTCGTGGCTCTAGGGTTAGAGGTGTTCTTGGTGGGATTTCTTCGATTCCTCTTGATTTGACAAGTTTTGGTGGACCAAATCTTGGCTATGGAGTACCCATGAGGTGTTCCTACTATCCCCAAAGTCTTGTGCAAAACCGTGGAGCGAATCGGGAGATCGGGAGTTGGATTTGGAGGAGTTGACTCGCGGGCGCTGTTCATCCCGAGCTGCCCAAGCACGACCGGTCTGACCGGTGCTATTGACCGGTCTGACCGGTGCTAGCCCTTGGTGGGTTTTTGTCTCGGGGAATAGCCTTGTCCGTGTGGTTTTGTCCTGTGGTCCTGCTGATCAGTTCTTGGCGTGTTTGGAGTTGTTTTGCTAGGTTTTGTGAGGGGTTCTTCTTCTTCACAGGTTGTGTTTCGTGGTGGTTTTTGTTCCAGGGCCTAGAGGAGTCACTGAGGCTTCCTGGAACGTTTGCTGTGCGGCTGCTGTAGCCACCGGCCTGACCGGCTCTGTCCACCGGTCTGACCGGTGTCACCGGTCTGACCGGCACAGGCCATCGGTCTGACCGGTGTAGCACAGGCAGCAAGCCGTGCAAGTTTCCGCTGTGTGGTTTGGTGAATTTTGGCTCGGAAGGTTGAGTGTTGGTTCCTAGGACCAGTAGCACTCCAGTGGCTGCGTGGTCTTGGCCAACTTGGGTAGTTGGGTCGGAGACGTGAGTTGGAAGCCGTGTTCGTCTTGTTGGAGTTCTCATCTCCTTCGAGAAGAATTTTTATCGGCTTCCATTCACTCCCCCCCTCTCTGGTTCGCCTAATCGGTCCTTCAATTGGTATCAGAGCCGGTTCGGGTCTTTATTGACTCTTACCAGTCTAAGATCCAAAGATGGCGTACCAGGAACGGGGTTCGAGTCCTCCGTACTTCGATGGGAAGAACTACCAGATGTGGCAAAGGCGGATGGCGGCGTTCCTCCGCGGAAAGGGTCAGATCCTTTGGGATGTCACGGTGAACACAGCTTATGTTCATCCGATGAACTTCCTTGCTCCAGGATCGAGGGATATGTTCGAAGCTAACAACAAGGCTGTCGACTACTTGTTTCGTGCTCTGTGTCAGCCTGAATTCGATCGGGTTCAGACAGAGGACTTAGCTTGTAGGATTTGGGAGCAGTTGAAGGATGCTCATGCTGGGAATGCTCAGGTTCAGGCTCGGATGTACGCGACTTACCGGAGAGAGTACGAGAACTTCACTCATCTCCCCGGCGAGTCCGTCGATGCCCTTTTCCAGCGATTTACAGTCGTTGTGAACAACATGAGAGCCAATGTGGACGTCCTCCCATACAATGATCATGATAGAGCCGTGAAGCTCTTGCACTCGTTGGATCGTACCGTATGGGACGGGAAGTTTGAGGCTATTGTTGAGTCCGAGAAGTATGACACCTTGACGGTGAACGAGCTGTTCTCGAAGCTCAAGTCGGCTGAGTTGGACCGTGGTATGACAGCCAAGATCGAGAGCCCGACTGATTCTCATAGTCTCGCTCTCGTTAGTGGCAAAGGAGCTAAGTCTAACGCTAACGCATCCTCCAGGATGTACTCTCTGTCTTCTTTGATGTCTTTGCCAGATGAGGAGTTCGACGTGCTTGGAGAGGACGAGCTGGCGTTGCTGACCAGGCGGTTCGAGAGGCTGCACGAGAACCGGGTGAACACGAGGAGGACAGCACGGATGTGCTTTCAGTGCGGCAAGCAAGGACACTTCGTCGCCGACTGCCCGGAGAAGACGGAGAACAAGGACGGTTACAAGGACGGCTACAGGCACCGATCGAGCAAGGATGGCAAGTACCGATCGAGGTGCGATCACAAGCACAAGAACAAGCACAAGGACGAGCGATGGTCGAGGAAGAAGGATGGCCGCGGCAGGAAGGCCCGAGCAATGGTCGGAGCGAGCGACGTCGACTCCAGCTCCGCCTACTCTTCCTCGAGCTCGAGTAGCAGTGAAGATGAAGGTGATCGGCGCAAGAACAAGAAGTCATCCAGGAACTTGAGCGGGTTGAGCTGCTTCGCGGGAGATGGCTTCTGCGGCATGGCCCGTAGCTCCGGTAGCAAGAAGAGCCACTAGAGTGACTCGGACTCTGACTCCGAGGATGAGGTATGTGATGAGCTCTCTTCTTTGCGCAAGGAGAATGATGAGTTGGTTGACTTGCTTGATAACCGCGATCACATGCTTAGAGAGGCCAAGAAGATGAGGAAAGAACTTAGGGCCTCACTAGAAGATGCTAGGAACCGTGTGGCTGAGCTAGAAACCCAGAACCTAGATGCTAAGCTTGAGATTGATTCGCTTAAGGCTTCTCCTGTGGTTTCTGATGAGATTGATTGCTGTGATTGCTCTGTGTACCTAGCTGATCTTACTGCTCTTAAGGATAAGCATGCTTCTACTTGTGATGAACTAGATATGCTTAGGGTTGAAGTGGCTGAGCTTAAGTCTAGACCTGCTTTGCAAGGTGCTTGCACTTCTTGCCCTGTTTTGCATGGAAAGATTGATGAGTTGCATGCTTACACTGTTTCGCTTGAGGCTAAGTTGAAAGAGCCTATTCCCACTTCTTGCTCTACTTGAGAATTGCATGCGGTTAAGAATTTGGAGCTTGCACATTATGTTGATCGCTTGCAGGATGAGAATGATGAGCTGAGAAAATGTATGAGCTGGTTGTCGGGTCAGGAGCCTCAGCTTGGTATCATGATAGCGGCTTTCAAACGCTATGATGGTCAGGCACTTGGGGCTGACAAGCTTGGAGAGAACTGTGGTGAGGGAGTTGAGAGAGTTGGAGAGATTCCTATCCCACCACCAAACAGACACAAGAACAAGTTTGAGCCCAAGCCTAACCATCTCAGAAACAAACTTGACACTACTCCAGATCCACCCATATTCCCTCACCCAACAAATGATTTTCAGAAACCGGTGAAGTTTGTGAGCCCAAAGGGAGGTGAGGAAGGAGAGAAGAAGGGTGAGAAGCCGAGTGGGCAGCCCCAACCCAAGCCTAAGCCTAAGCCACAGCCCATAAAGTTCCATTGTGAGTATTGTGGGAGAGATGGTCACAAGGATGAGTTTTGCTTCAAGAGGAAGCGTGAGGAGAGAATGGCTAGAGAGTGGGCTAACAAGGACAGGTATCACCCCTCTAATGGTGTACCTGAGCCTCGTATGCAGATGCCCAGGGCCAAGGCAATTGTGAGGACGATTCCGGCTTGGGGAGACCGGAAGGCTGCAGGTGCTGCTGCTGGCCGAGCTACACCGGTCAGACCGGTGCAGGTCTGGGCAGACAGCGAGTTGGGTTTCGTGCTCGTGAGGATGCTCGGTTTGGTTCTGGAGGTCATGGTTCTGGTGGTTGGTCTGGAAAGTTTGCAGGTGGTCAGTTTGCTAGGCGTTCTCCACCTCATGCTCAATACGAGGGTGGGAGGAGTCGTAGCTTTGAGATGGAGAGGAGGAACGATCCACGGTTTCCCTTTCGTGGTTTTCGTCCTCCTCCAGCTAGAGAGGGTTGGTTCCCTCGTGGTGGTCACCGTGGTGGTAGCTTTGATAGGCGTGATGATTTGGTTTGTGCTAACCCCACTTTGGAGCAAATGGCTCGGCACTGGTTTTACTCTTTTGGTACTAACCCCAGTGCTGAGTCGTTTGTTCACTCACGTGCTCACTTTTGAATTTTAGGTGGGAGACTTGAAGAACATTTGGTTGATTGACTCTGGTTGCTCGAGGCATATGACCGGAGACAAGGGGTGGTTCTCAAGTCTCGTCCCGGTGGTGACAAAGAAGTACATCACCTTTGGGGACAATGGGCGAGGGCGTGTGCTGTCAGAAGGTGAGATTAAGGTAAGTGACAAGATCACTCTCAGGCGTGTTGCTCTTGTTCAATCGCTTGGATACAATTTGCTTTCTGTGTCCCAGTTGTTGGATGAGGGTTTTGAGGTGTTGTTTCGGCCTGGTGGTTCTCGGATTTTAGATTCTCGGGGGGATCTTGTTTGCATGGTCGTTCCCGAGGGTCAAGTGTTCCGAGCTGATTTTTCTCAGTCTTCTGGTGTGGAGTGTTGCTTTTTGGCTGGTTCTTCGAGTGAGTTGTGGAAGTGGCATAGGAAGTTGGGTCACTTGAGTTTTGACCTTTTGTCTCGCTTGAGTAAACTCAATTTGGTCCGAGGATTGCCACGGTTGAGGTTTGAGAAAGAGTTGGTTTGTGCGCCGTGTAGGCATGCCAAGATGGTAGCCTCTTCTCACCCGCCTCTCACCGATGTGATGACTGAGTGTCCATGCGAGCTGCTCCATATGGACCTTGTTGGCCCAGCTCGTGTGCGATCTGCGGGTGGGAAGTGGTATGTCCTTGTTGTGGTGGACGACTACTCTCGGTATGCGTGGGTGTTCTTTCTTGAGGAGAAGGGGGAGACGTTTGGTTTTGTTCGAGATCTTGTCTTGAGGTTAAGAAACGAGAGGCACGGAGATGCCATACGAGCGATCCGCAGTGACAATGGCTTGGAATTCAAAAACTCTCGCTTCGAAACCTTTTGCCATGACTTGGGTCTTGAACATCAGTTTTCGAGTCCGTATACGCCTCCCCAGAATGGCGTGGTGGAAAGGAAAAACAGGACCTTGTGCGAGATGGCTCGGACGATGCTCGACGAGCATAGGACTCCGAGAAGGTTCTGGGCTGAGGCGGTCAATACCGCGTGCCATGTGTCGAACAGGATCTACCTCAGGGTTCACAAGAAGAAAACCTGTTACGAGTTGATGCACGGTCGCACACCCAAGGTGAGTCACTTCCATGTCTTTGGTTGTAAATGCTTCATTCTGAAGAAAGGGAAGAAGTTGGACAAGTTCGAGGCTAGGTCTGTCGATGGCATTTTCTTTGGTTATGCATCTCATTCTAGAGCATTTCGTGTGCTCAATCTTGAAACTAACCAACTCGTGGAGACTTGCGAGGTAACCTTCGACGAGACACAGCCACGTAGTCAGCTTGTTTTTGAGTGTGCAGGTGACGACGAACTTGGCGAGGAGATCTTTCAGGAGGAGGAGCATGAACATGGAGATGATGAAGATGGCGGTGTGATGCCCGCGGCTGAACATGTACCTACTACTTCGACGACGATCGAGAATGGACCCTCTCCCACACCTGCAACGACAAACCCAGATCAAGGCGAAGCTGCTCTTGAGGGGGAGGTAGCATCAAGGCGAGAACCTCCCCGGCGAGTGCAAGTGGATCACCCAGCTTCGAGAATCATCAGCGACATGAATGAACGTACTACACGGTCGAGGGTTCGGAACAATTCTCATTTCGCTCATGCTGCTTTTGTTGCCACCTTTGAGCCCAAAGACATTGGACACGCGTTATCTGATCATAATTGGGTTAACTCGATGCATGAGGAGTTGGAGAATTTTGAGAGGAACCAAGTTTGGATGTTGGTTGACCCTCCCCCAGGGTGTAAGCCGATTGGGACAAAATGGGTGTGGAAAAATAAAGAGGGAGAGAAAGGAGAAGTGGTGAGGAACAAGTCGAGACTTGTTGCTCAGGGGTACAGTCAGAAAGAGGGGATCGACTACGAGGAGACTTTCGCTCCTGTAGCTCGTTTGGAGGCAATCAGGATCCTTCTAGCCTTTTCCGTGGCTAAAGGGTTCAAGTTGTACCAGATGGATGTGAAGAGTGCTTTTCTGAACGGTGTGTTGGAGGAAGAGGTGTTTGTGAGGCAACCACCGGGGTTTGAGAGTGAGAAGTACCCTCATCGGGTGTACAAGTTGAGGAAGGCGCTGTATGGGTTGAAGCAGGCGCCTAGAGCTTGGTATGGTAGGTTGAGGGGGTTCCTGTTAGAGAGAGGGTTTGAGATGGGGAAGGTCGACCAAACCTTGTTTCTCCTCAGGCAGGGCAGAGATATCCTAATTGTGCAGGTATACGTGGATAATATTGTCTTTGGTGGCTCGTCTAACTCTCTTGTTGCAAGGTTTGCAGAAGACATGAGCAGGGAATTTGAGATGAGCATGATGGGCGAGTTGCAGTTCTTCCTTGGGCTACAAATCAAGCAATCAAAGGAAGGAACATTTGTGCACCAAGCTAAGTACACCAAGGACATTGTGAGGAAGTTCAAGATGGAGGACTCCAAGGCTATGGCAACGCCTATGAGTACGACTACAGCTCTTGATGCGGACGAGGAAGGTGAACACGTGGACCAGAAGGAGTACCGGAGCATGATCGGGTCACTCCTCTACTTGACGGCGACGAGGCCGGACATCCAATTCTCGGTGTGTCTGTGCGCTCGTTTTCAAGCGTCTCCGAGGACTTCGCATCGGCAAGCAGTCAAGCGCATTTTCAGGTATTTGCGACACACTCCCGACTTCGGTCTTTGGTACTCTGCGTCTTCTTCTTTGGCGCTTCATGGATTTTCAGACGCGGACTTTGCCGGGTGGCGGTTGGATAGGAAGTCCACTTCTAGGACTTGCCAGTTCTTGGGTTCGTCTTTGGTATCTTGGTCTTCCCGCAAACAGTCGAGTGTTGCTCAATCCACTACCGAGGCAGAGTATGTGGCCGCAGCTAGTTGTTGCTCTCAGCTCCTTTGGATCACATACACCATGAGTGACTTTGGTGAGGAGTATACCCATGTCCCACTTCAATGTGATAGCACCAGTGCCATAAGCGTTGCAAAGAACCCAGTGCTCCATTCCAAAACCAAGCACATAGAAGTGAGGTATCATTTTCTGAGAGACAACGTAGAGAAAGGGAAGATAGCTTTGATCCATGTACCCACACATGAACAACTAGCCGATATTTTCACCAAACCCCTAGATCAAGCAACTTTCACTCGTTTGCGGGGGGAGCTTGGTGTTTGTTTGTTTTCTTGAGTTGGCGTGTGGGAGCTCCTTTGTAGCATATGTATAGCTTTCCTTTGTGCATTTCTTGCATTTGGCATGGCATATGTAACATGATGTATAGGCATCTTTGTATCTTAGGTTGCATGCATTTTGTATCATATGCATTATTTAGGAAAGGCTTCTCCTATATACATTGTTCACCATGGAATGACATATATGTCTTTGTGAGCTAATTTGGTAAGCTATGGTTACTTTGGCTTAGCTCTTGATAATCTTGGTTTATATCCATGGTTGATGGCTATGTTTTTGAAAAATTTCATATATATGCTCTCTTGTGAGTAAATGCCTTTACATGATCTTGACATGTTTTAGTGGCTTGGCTATGCTTAATTTGTGGTTGGATAGCTTATTTTGATCATATGGGGCCAAAGGCTCATTTGCCATCATGAATGTTTAGCCCCCATGCTTCATCTTGTGGAGGGGCATAAGTTCCTTTTTGTCGCAAAGACATTTCATGTACCAATTATAAATCTGAAAATGAAATGTAAATTGCTTGAAAAATGTGCTCCCATGTCATATGTGCTAATTTTAATTTGCTTTGGGTGCTAAATCGTTGCATGATGCCTACCAATGAGAAGTCTCATATATAGAAGTAGGCACATGGCTCGGTGGCTTTCACATGACATGAGGTGCTTGTGGGTGTTTATGATGATCTTATGCTTAGAATGGTTGTCCTAGCATGAAGTTTGTGTGGCTTTGCCATTTTGACATGTTTTGCTCATGTTTAGGACTTTGCTCATGAGAGGGTGATTTTTCGCAAAATTGCTAAAATTCTATCTTAGCTTCGCCCAATGGTTGTGAAACTTGGTGATCATGAAGTTTATGTCATTACGAAGCTATAGAGTATCTAACTTGCTCGTTTGGACATGTGTAGCATCCTATGTTGAATTTTGTCTATTTGAGAAGCTCTAGGTTGCATTTTTTGCATTTTTGGCTTGATTCATGCATTGTCAACAAGGGGGAGAAGTTTGAGCATGTTTTGGCCTACTGAATGCATTTGGAAGGTTTTCAGGTGGTTTCGAGCCATTTTTGGGCTCTGTTGTGCACCGGTCTGACCGGTTGAGGTCACCGGTCTGACCGGTCAGAGTGCTGGTCCTGTTCACATGTTGCGCACCGGTCTGACCGGTGGTGTCGACCGGTCTGACCGGTCAGAGCTGAGCTGTTGCAGCTGCTCTGTTTCGTGAAGTGGTTCGCATGCATTTGTCTAGGGGGAGTTGCATTGGTTCAGGGGGAGCTTGCATGTGTGCAGGGGGAGCTCTTTGTGGTTTTCGAGCTTTGGTTTGATGGTTTGTGCTCTTTGCTTGAGCATGTTTTCTCTCGGATGTGTCGAGCCGTTGCCCTTGCCTAAGGGGTCCGAGACTTGTCTTCTTCAAGTGATCTTGCTCTTTGCCTTTTCTTTGGCTTTCGATCGCTTGTTGGAGTTCCTTTTAGTCATTTCTTTTCTTTTCCTTTTCTCTTGGTTACCAAAACGTGTGTGTTGTCAATGCACTCATCAAGGGGGAGATTGAGAGCCAGGTGTGGTTCGAGGACCGGTGGATGGTCGCTTCCTGGTGTGATGAGTGATTGACAACGTGGTGTGGACTGATTCTTGGCTAGGTATTGCAGATGCAGGTTGCGGCTTGACTGGTGCAGGTGCAGGTGAAGAACAAGCGTGAAAGGTCGTTGCCGGTGAGGCCTCCAGGTGTGGAGAAGACAAGTAGGCTTGGTTCGAGGGACCCGGTGGCCAGCTGGGTCAAGTGCGGGCCGCATGGTGGCAAGAACGGCAAGATGAAGTCATGGACGGTTTCTTGGTTGAGCCTCAAAACCAAGGTCGAGCCGGGACTACGTGGGAGCCGAGTCATGAGTGGTGATTGGCGGAGGCTACACCGAGTTCGCAGGGTTTCCAGTGGTTCACCAGAAAATCACTGGGTTCCTTGGTTGATCCACAAAGCCAAGACCGAAGAACCGAAGACGGAGGTGCAGCAGCTCCAGACCGGTCTGACCGGTGGGTCTGACCGGTCTGACCGGTGGGTACCGGTCTGACCGGTGAGGAGCACCGGTCTGACCGGTGTGTGACGACGCAGTCCGGAATCTTCGAAGCGGAGGACACGCGTCGGGATCGCAAGGCTTGCGTCGAGGCTAAGCAAGTTTGCGGTCGCTGGGCATCTGTCTGATGGTGCGAAGACAAAGACTTCCAATTTCGCCCTCGAGGGGCATGTATCCCTAGTTAGCTAGTAAGGGTATTTTCGTCTTTAGGTTGCCTCCATATAACCCTAGTGGTGAGAGGATGGCAGCCATCTCTTGGAATCGTAGCTCATTTGGTTTTCCTATTTTCCTTCCTATTTTCTTAGGATTTTCGTAGGACTAGCTTGAGAGCTTCATGGTGAGATCTTGTGAGAGGGAAGGATGATCGGGCGGAAAGCTAGACCTTGTATGAACCTCTTTGGTCTGTATAGATGATTCGGCGTGGTTCCTCAAGGCTTTGGTCCCGTTTCTCCTTTTTGGTGATTTTCGGAGCCCTTTCTTGGCGATTTTCTTGGAGCGATTTCGAGGCCTTTCTCTTTGGGATTTGGTGGGGGATGTATGCATGAACCCTTCGTGGTTCTTTTTCCTTTGATTCCCCTTCCAAATCCGTGAGCAAAGGGGCTCGATTTTAGGGTTTTCGTGGCTCTAGGGTTAGAGGTGTTCTTGGTGGGATTTCTTCGATTCCTCTTGATTTGACAAGTTTTGGTGGACCAAATCTTGGCTATGGAGTACCCATGAGGTGTTCCTACTATCCCCAAAGTCTTGTGCAAAACCGTGGAGCGAATCGGGAGATCGGGAGTTGGATTTGGAGGAGTTGACTCGCGGGCGCTGTTCATCCCGAGCTGCTCAGGCACGACCGGTCTGACCGGTGCTATTGACCGGTCTGACCGGTGCTAGCCCTTGGTGGGTTTTTGTCTCGGGGAATAGCCTTGTCCGTGTGGTTTTGTCCCGTGGTCCTGCTGATCAGTTCTTGGCGTGTTTGGAGTTGTTTTGCTAGGTTTTGTGAGGGGTTCTTCTTCTTCACAGGTTGTGTTTCGTGGTGGTTTTTGTTCCAGGGCCTAGAGGAGTCACTGAGGCTTCCTGGAACGTTTGCTGTGCGGCTGCTGTAGCCACCGGCCTGACCGGCTCTGTCCACCGGTCTGACCGGTGTCACCGGTCTGACCGGCACAGGCCATCGGTCTGACCGGTGTAGCACAGACAGCAAGCCGTGCAAGTTTCCGCTGTGTGGTTTGGTGAATTTTGGCTCAGAAGGTTGAGTGTTGGTTCCTAGGACCAGTAGCACTCTAGTGGCTGCGTGGTCTTGGCCAACTTGGGTAGTTGGGTCGGAGACGAGAGTTGGAAGCCGTGTTCGTCTTGTTGGAGTTCTCATCTCCTTCGAGAAGAATTTTTATCAGCTCCCATTCACTCCCCCCTCTCTGGTTGGCCTAATCGGTCATTCAAAAACCCCAGGTGCGGTCACACCTCTAGGCATGGCCGGCCCTGTGATGTGCCGCCTCTCGCCTTGGACGCTCCTGATCACTGCTCCAGTGGCGGTTGTAGGTCGGCTTCTTGGGTCGGTTTCGCCCGGCACGCCAGTTGATAGGTGCGGCCGGCCCTACCCCACACCGTGTGATGCACCGACCGTGCTCGGGGATGCCTAGGATTGCCTCTGGATGACGGTTGTGGCGGTTGAGCGATCAGATAAGTGGACCCATTGATCCAAGTGATCCTAGCCTCCACCATTTGATCAAACCGACGTTTCTTCAGTGAATCATGCTCGTCCAAGTTGTGCTCGAGGGAGAGGGGGTGCTCTGGACCAGAGACGTGCCACAAGGTAGGGCCGGCCGCACTTGGCAGGGCCAGCCGCACCTGCTAGGCCGGCCGCACCTGCAGGGCCAGCCGGACCAGGTGGTTTGGCCGTGCCTGGCGCATGTGGCGTGTTGATCCCAAATTCTCCCAAAATATGTACCTGCCTATGAAAATCAGAACACAACTCGTGGAACTTTATTAGTACTAAAAATGTGCATGAAACTTGTCATATACTCCTCTCGAACCCGAGGTTTTGACGGTCGAATTTTTGTTGTAAGGACCGTCAACAGTTGCTTCTCAAGCTGCGGAGGGGACGACAGGATGGAGATGTACTTCTTCAGGTCCTCCTACAAGACCAAGCAAACATCATTACGGCTACACATGCTACTAGTACTTGGGGGCTCTGGCCACGACTACTAACCTCATTCGGCGGACGTGCTGCGGAGTACTCCGGCACAAGGCATGGCGTGAATGCGGGCATATCTTCGAAGATTTTCCCTAGCCGCTCAATGATTACGTCATCTTCAATCTCCTCACCGGGCATCCGAGAGGAATCTTCAGTGCCGGTGTACTCATAGCCGAGATGGTCTCGTGCCATCAGTGGCTGCACTCTCCCCTTCATGAAACTGAAGGCCACATGCTCGGCCCTCAGTCCGGCCTCCCTCAAGGCCTTGATCTTCTCCAGCAGCGCAGGTAGCTGGAGGCCTTCCTGCATGGTGGGCTCCGAGTTCCACCACGGCGCATGCTTCGGCTGATACCCGCTCGGCTTCGGTAGCTCCGGGTGGTTTGCTGATGTAGAACCATTTCGACTTCCAATCTTGGTTGGAGTCTATCAGCTTGTACGGCAAGTACTGCCCGGCGGCATCTTCACGCATCTGCACTCCAGCGCCTCCAACTACTCGGGGGTCGTTTGCGCTTGGTTGGGGCTTCAACCGGAAGAACTTCCAGAACAAGATCCAGTGGGGCTTGATTCCCACAAATGCTTCGCAGAAATGGACGAAGATGGAGATGTGGAAGATACCATTAGGGTTGAGGTTGAGGTACTCGATCCCATAGTACCGGAGCATCCCCTTGAAGAAGTCACTCGTGGGGAGGGCGAGTCTACGCTCCACAAACTGCGCGAACATCAGGATCTCATCCGGATTCTTCTCCATCGGATACGGATCTCCGGTGGTGACGCGCCACAGGTCCATCTCGTTCTCGCGGAGGAAACCACTGTTGACGAGGGCAAGAAGGTCTTCGGTCTTCAACTTCGCCTTTTTCCACTCCTTCGACGGATTCGGTGGAGTGGAGGGGGGCGGCGACGACAACGACTGACCGGCGTCGCCAGACTCATCGCGACTCCTCTTCTTCGATGCGCCCATCTTCGTGCTCTTTGCCGGAGAAGCCATCATCCTCCCAGTCATGAGTGTTTTCACTCGCATTCGCTCAGGGGCTGCGGGGGAGGGCGGACTACGGCGATGGCACGGAAGAAGATCTGATCCACTCAACGGTGGCAGCGGTAGTAGCAGTGAAGGGAGGAGGTGACTCAGATCTAATCTTAGAGACTGCAACTACCAGAAATGAAAAACCCTAAGGGGTTACCCTGTTATTTATAAGCCATCCGGCGGCTCAGTTCCGAGTGGGGCGGCTAAGTTCAGGGCGGCTGACTCAGCGCAGCGGGCTGACTTTTCATCTTCCGGTACTCGAAGCTCTCAATCTCGGGGGCTTGACTTCGCTCGTTGGAATTAGTGGGCCAATCTAGATCAAGGACCCACTCCTGACACATTCTACAGTCAAGATGACCCTTTAATTCGAGAGAAGTACTCGACTCAAGGCTCCGGGGCTCCGTGCCACGTGTCCTTCGGTTTTTTCTCTGGATTTTTCGGGATAAGATTGGCAGAACTTCAGATTGACCCTCAGCTTGACTCTACAATTCGACCTAAGGCTCGGGGGCTACATTCCATATGGAATGCGATTCTTCGAATCGCATTTTCCATATGGTTTTCATCAAGACATCGCGAGTACTATTGAAGACCTTCAAGAGAAGCACTCGGGGACGCTTGGGGACTACTCGAGAAGACTTCAAGACTACTCAAAGATCAGCTGGAGTACCTTCCAGTCTCGGGATGATTTAAGCATTCTTGAGGACTTTCGGCTTGTGGAACTCGGGGATGCTCAAGGACTACTTGCCAAGGCCATCAAGACTACTCGAAGACATCCTGCTCGACTACAAAGTACTCAGGGGCTTGTCGTATGGACATCCCTGGGCCCACTACCCAGGCTGGTACCAGGACCGACTACCGTGTGGGCCCCTGGGGCTACTCGACTTGGGCTACATGGTGCAAGATGGCATGGAGCACAAGGCAACCAGAGGACTAGTCCTCGGTTAGGAAGCTAGGCATGTCCGGATCCGTGTGGAGTACTCCTAGCCGTGTATGACTAGTACTCTCTTCCTTAAACTGACTTGTAACCTTGCCTCCCGGACTATATATGGTGAGGCAAGGACCCCTATCTCTCATCCGCATCATCTTGTAAACACACCCAATCAATCCAGAGCTACGCAGCATACATGACGTAGGATATTACGCTCCTCGCGGCCTGAACCTGTCTAAATTGTCTGCCACGTGTCTCTCCTTCGAGTTCCCGATCTCGGCGAGGCCACAAACGTCTACCTCGGGTACACCCCTTGGTAGGTTGCCGGTCTAAAACACTGACACACCCCTAGGCCAGTGGCTTGGAGTCCTCCTCTTGCTTCCTTCCCTCCGCCGGTGTTGATCCTTCGATGAGCTCATCCAACTCTCTCCCTCATCTTGCGGCGGCAGCTTTCTGGTGAATGGCGTCGGTAGAATGATTGGATGCGGCGGCCGTCGGAGGAGGGAGCTACTAATAGACCGAGGAGCCTCTAGGTCAAAGGGGAACGCGAACCGAGGCAAAAAGGGCCTGGGCCAATCCGACTAGGCCGGTCGGCCCAGGTTGTTTCTGGCTCGGTTCGGGCCCATCTTCCTCCCCGTGGCTCTTCTTGACATTTTGCACTTGGCCCCCTTCATTTGTGTCATTTTGAGGTCGTCATCCCCGTGATCAAGATAGGGGGTCTTCTCGCATGAAGTTCGAACTTTACGTCTTAGTCCTCGGGGATGATCTGTCGTAGCACCTTGGTCCTTGCCACCTTTGGAAGTGCTTTCACCTTGCACTCAAACACGAACAGAACTCCTCATTTGCTCCTTTGAACTTGTTGTGACTCTGTCCCTTTTGGCCATGTTTTACTTCGGTGATGAAATCTGTCCTGAAATTTCAGAACACACAACGCTCAATGTTTTCTCCATAACTCCTTGCACGGGTCTTCAAATTCGTTGGTTCTTGATGTGTTGGAATGGAAACTTGATGGAGCTTCTGAATATCTTATTTTCTTCATTTGTACATCTCTGAACAAGCTCTCAAATTGATGAAGACAGCAGCACCCATCGCGGGATTTGGAGAGGTTGATGATTTACCTTGCAACTCTTTAGGCATGACTTATCTTTTCATTATTCAAGCCTTATTACATGGTTAGTGAAAATCGGGCCTTCTCCCGACATGTGCTTCTTTAAGATCATTAGCTTGACCAAGCACAAAGCATTATCAAGATTTACAAAACTTATTGTAAACATACACGTCCATTATTAACACCACAAGCAAATTGTAGCAACATATCAAGGTGTAATTACAAGAAGCATATGTTTCATGCAAAGCACTTAGTTCATCATTAGGAAAAGGTTCTTTAGGCATAGAATTAAATGGTTCAAATATAAAAATTCCCTCATCATTATTCTCAAGAAAATCTAGCCTAAAAACATCATAATTATCGTCACTAGGCGTAAAATTTAAGCTATCATTTATTCTATTGGTTGAGCATGAGTATTTGAATTTATCATTATCAATACCAATAATATTTTGAGATTTCAGTGCGTACCTTGGCCTTAGAGCTTTTTCAACAAGAGTGATATTTTGTTCATCTAGCGGTGTTGAAGGCGAACCAATCTCAACGAGTGAAGGTGTCTCTTTGTTACCTTTTTGCATCCCTTCCATCTAATCATGTGGAACATGTAATCCATCAACTACATTTGCATTTGTCTCTTCTTTGAAGTCTTCATTGCCATCCCAATCTTTATCTTCAAAGTCTCGAATGTAGCTTTCTTTATCTTCCATGTACCACATGTCGTCGAGATTGCTCATCGTTGATTCACTCTTTTCTTCATCATTGAACACTTCCATGTCTTGATTTGCTACTGTGTAGGCTTCAATAGCACACAAGCTATAACCTTGTGGAGAGGGGCCTTCTTGGATTACTTGCTCCATGTCAACTCCTTCCCATTCATCTTCTAGCTTGAGTCCTATCTTCTCCCATTTATCCTTCGAGTCGCTAAGCTCATCACGGTTATATTCTTCTCTTTCGTCACCATAATTCTTCGAGATGTCATATTGATCGATCCATCCTTCATCTTCTTCGTCTTCTTCTTCAAATATGTTTTGGATCGATTCTCCACTCATCTCTTGATCAAATATATCTTCAACTCTCTTGGCGACGTGTCGGTGTTCCTCCTTCCTTCGGTAGTTGATTAGGGGGGTAAAATCAACTTGAATCTAATCGGATTGATTGAACTCCGCCAATGGTCTAGCATTCCCCATACTTCGACCCGCATTCATGTTAGTTTCAACATTTTTAACATCTGAAATGACTCTTACCTTAGGAAGTGGTTCTTCAATTTCTTGTATGATCGGTTCATCTTTCTCGACCTCTGATTCGTTTTTTTCAGAAATTTCAGCAAGCACCCCGGGCTTGCTTTTGTCGTTTTGCTCCTCCCGACAACGTCTTTGCCAATCTCTTTGCATTATTTTTCCATTGCTTATCCTTTGTAAGATTTGTGCGGCTTCACTAATTATTTTGTCCATTAAATCACCACCTGCACACACACTTACAGAACTAGCAGAGTTAGGGGTTAGTGAAAAATAAAAGGTATGCAACATCAAGTCAGCGGAAAATCCCAAGTTCGGGCCTTGCTCAAGTAGTTCATTAAAACGGTCCCAAGCTTCATCAATTCCTTCATCTTCTCCTTGCTTGAAATTGAGCTCTTGCCTCCTTAAGTCTTGAACCTTGCTTATGGGAAAGAACTTCAAAAGAAACTTCTTCACTAGCTCATCCCAATTTCCTTTTGCTTCAATGGACGCAAATGTGTACCATCTTCGCACTTCATCTTCAAGAGAGAACGGAAAAAAGATTCCACTTGAACCAAGCGGCCGGAACTCCTTCTTCTTGCACCGTGTTGCATAACATCGTGAATTCCTTAATGTGTCTATATGGGTTGTCATCCTCCACTCCTCTGAATGGGTTTGTCGCCACTAACTTGATGATTCTAGGCTTCACTTCGTAGTGGGTTGTAGCAAGCGTCAAATCTGATTTTTGCATCTCAATGTCCTCCATTGACGGCATTGCTAGCTCCCTTAGCGACATCTCTTCGTCTTCCAATTGTGAGGTGAACAAATCCATCTAGGCACAAGAAAATAGAAAGAAAAACAAAAAAGAATTTTTTTCTAGAAAATAAGGGTTAGATGTTAGTAATCAACAAAATTAATACTAGATTAAATGTAGCAAACTGGCTTGCTCCCCGGCAACGGCGCCAGAAAAAGGGGCTTGTTGATGGTTGAAACACGTAACAACCTTCGATCCGCAAGCGTACGGACCAACACCTTTTTCACCATGGGGTGACCAACAAGGTTCTTGTCAATCCGCAGAGCAAGGGGATTGCTAGCACTTAACCAAGTACAAATCTAGTTGATGGAAAACCTTTGAAAGGGGTATTACTCTAACGTAAAGACAATCAAACCTATGTTAATCTAAGAAGTCTAAGGTTAAACTAGATGGCAAAGGGTGGATACAAGAGAGAGATTAAGGTGGATAAGCATTCGCTCCCTAGGGTCTAGGATCTCATGAACATGCATCTACCACATGAAAGGGGTGTTCCCTTCACTAGCTTCATGGAGGTTATGCGGCCGCTAAGCCTTTTCCCTAAATCATACTATCACTACACAAGGTAATCAACCACTTTCACATATAACCACATCTATATCTAAGCATCCATAGGGTTAAGCTAATCACCACGATTACCACAAACCCTACTAAGACCACATGTTGTACATACATATGTGAATAAAGCATTGGCATAGACATAGACCATTAAGCATCAAAAGGCATAGGGTTCATGTAGCGATCACAAATCATGTATCCATCTAACCCTAGGGATGAACGGAGGCATTACCCCATCATCTTACACGGATTGAAGCACATAGGGGTGATGGAGACTCCGGAGAACGTCATCGACGAAGATGGCGGCGATGAAGCTTGGGAACACCCCTAGGCCAGCGGCTCGGAGTCCTCCTCTTGCTTCCTTCCCTCCGCCGGCGTTGATCCTTGCGATGAGCTCATCCAACTCTCTCCCTCATCTTGCGGTGGCGGCTTTCTGGTGAATGGCGTCGGTAGAATGATTGGATGCGGCGGCCGTCGGAGGAGGGAGCTAATAATAGACAGAGGAGCCTCTAGGTCAAAGGGGAACGCAAACCGAGGCAAAAAGGGCATGGGCCGATCCGACCAGGCCGGTCGGCCCAGGTTGTTTCTAGCCCAGTTCGGGCCCGTCTTCCTCCCCGCGGCTCTTCTTGACATTTTGCACTTGGCCCCCTTCATTTGTGTCATTTTGAGGTCGTCATCCCCGTGATCAAGATAGGGGGTCTTCTCGCATGAAGTCCGAACTTTACGTCTTAGTCCTCGGGGATGATCTGTCATAGCACCTTGGTCTTTGCCACCTTTGGAAGTGATTTCGCCTTGCACTCAAACACGAACGGAACTCCTCATTTGCTCCTTTGAACTTGTTGTGACTCCGTCCCTTTTGTCCATGTTTTCCTGCAAAAACACAACACTTCCAAATGCACATATGAAGATGAACTTGTTATATCATTAGTGTGCCTAGTGGCGGGTTAGTTGCATAACCAAGCTCAAACCGAAGTGTAACGAATATGTTTGGAGCACCAAAATTCACCGTCAACAACTGGGCCGCAGTCAGTCACCCAAGGACTAACAGGCAGGTCGAGAGGGCGAACGGCATGATCCTGCAGGGACTAAAGCCGCGCATCTTCAAGAGTGTTGACACTCTCTAGCGTCGCACCAGATTTATATCCCCGGCAACGGCGCCAGAAAGGTTGTTGGCACTTCTTAGCGTCATTACTAAATATGCAACGACGCCAGAAGGCCTATTGGTATAATACACGATCACAGATAAATCCGCAAGCGCACGGATACCGATGTAGCTTTCACCCGGGAGTATTCCAAGGTATCGATTTCCACAGGGAACGAGAAGTATTCTAGTCCTAAGCTGATTCGTCTGGGGGGAACGAAGTGCGGATAAAAGGATGACGACGAAGAGAAGAGAGATGAACGATAGGAGGCAGAGAGGGTACTTGATACGGGAACTTTGGCTCTGTCAACTAATCAAGCGATTAGGATATTACTTGCACTTGTCTTGATTGGGGGATGCACACTCCGGCTACGGAAAGGGATGAGAAGGGAGCCGTTATGTACACCACTCTTACGATGCCTATAGGACTAGACACTCTCACATGGTGGAATACAGAGGCCAGACGGGGCTGTCACTACCCGCCGGCTACCACAAGCAGTCCGTGGGGCTAGGTGTATTTCAAGGTAACCTCAAGTCTAGGCACCGCGCCTACACTATCGATCACTACTTCACTCAGCGCTCAAGCAAAGCAATCACTCAGAGCAAGATAAACTTACTATGATATGAATGAGAAACGATAAGACAAAGTCAAGAAATAATTAATGCTTAATTAATTAGAGGAGACCAGATTTACCGAACAAGACCCGGATGTAGCTACTAGAAGAGGAGTTGCATCCGCCGAGGCGCGAGCTAGAGGAGGGGCCGACACTCCGGCTCCTCCCAGAAACTATCACCTCAACTCTCTCCCTATTTTCTAACTATAATAGTGGCAGCACTTTGCTTCTTCAAAGCTCTTCTCTTGTGTGTTTTGAACTGAGGAATGGGCTTCTATTTATAGGGGGAGGAGACTTGGAGAAGTGGAGGACCTCCCCCTCATTCCAGGGGTGCAACCGGCCTTCCCAGGGGCAGTTCGCGCGTGAACAGTGCCCTACACGGCATTGGAGGCGGTGGGCGTCGAGAACCAGTGAAAAACCGGAGCATCCGAGGCTTCTGGGGCGCTGAACCGGTAGAAAAGAGGGCAAACCGGGCAGTCCAGGGGCGAACAGGCCGGGCGGACCAGGCGAACCCGCGGCCTGCGGCACCGCCTCGCCTCCGGGCCATCCAGCGCATGACGCGTGGCCTACCCCAGCCCCTTCCCACGCAAGGCAGCGCACGTGCCCGCACTCGGCCGGCCGGGCCGGCGGCTGACCAGTCGGATCGCGACGCGTGGCGGCCGGGGGGGAATCCCCCGTGCGCCCGCGCGCTGATCCGCGGCAGCGCGTGGTGGCCAACCGGAGGCCGCCACATGGCCTGGCCCGTGGTCCCCTGGTGCATGCCTGTGTGCGGTACTGCGTTGGCGGCTGGCCAATGAAGGCCCGCCACGTGGCGCACATGCGCATGTGGAATGGCTGATGTGGGACCCGATGACGTCATCTATTTTGTCTTTTTCCTATCTTCTTCATCCGGACTCCGATGCATACAAATAATATATCCATTTCGATCGTCTCGATGAGCTCGTTACAATGGTGTAGTCTAAATTGGCATTTGAGGTTGTTTGTGATAATGCCATATTTTATTCTAGAATTGCTCATTTGCACCTGCAACCAAATATACACCAAAGCTTGTGGAATTTGTTAGATTATAAACCTATAGCTATGGTGCATACTTTCATGGAGTGACTTTTATCCAAAGTTGACGGTCGAAAATAGGGACTTAACGACCATCAACAAGCTCCCCCAGACTTTACCCTTTGCTCGTCCTCGAGTAAAGGTTAAGGACTAGGGTGGAAAACTTGAATCCAAAATGATATGATGCTAGCATGTAAGATATTCCAAGACATACCTGTACTTGTGACTCTTTGGGGTGTCTACCATGTCATCTTGGATGGTTGAAGAATGGAACGGCTGGACTTGAATCACCTCAACTCCTTTTGTAAAGTAGCTTGGGTTTCTTATAATAAATTTTTTTTTCAAAACTTAGCCTTACTTGACTCCTCAAATGATGCTCTCGGATCGCTCAGTGTGTATGATTCCTCACCATGAAAATAAACTTGCCTTTCTTCATCCTACTTCTAATGATGGCTATATGTGGAGCTTAGGGTAAGGATGAAGATATAAGGCATACTTGTATCACATAATATTGCAAAGTCAAAAACCGGATCCAAGAAGAAAACTTGTCATACAATCTGATCAAGATGTGCAAGTGTGTGGAAAGGGGATGATATGGTAATATGTACTCCTAGTTGTATGATCTCTCTCCCTTTGAACTTTATTTTGAGAACATGGCTATATTTTTTTTTCTTCTTCTTCTTTTTTTTGCATCATGCTTGAGAAGAGTTTCTCTTTAGCATATGTCTTTATCTCTTTTTTTCTTTATAGCCCATGTCTCTTTTGACGGAAAAACTAGGGAGAGAGATTCATGAATTGACTGGAGTATATATTTTTTTGTGGATGGATGGATGTTGCTAACTTCCAGTGTAGAAGTTTAGCATATGAAGGTGTAGTGTACGTGATCTTGATCATGAAAGGATGAAAAGCTTCTAGCAAGGGTCGCAATAATTTGACAAAGCTCAATGTAATAACAAGCAGCATATGTATGAGGTTTTCTAATGTAAACAACATATGGCTTTGGTGGGAAAATCATCACTGAGGAGCTTGTAAGGCTTTTATATTTTTTTCAAATAAAACATCCCAAGCACTTTGTTAGAGTGAGTAAGGTTCATCGCATCGTACCATATCTCATCAATCAACCATTTATGAACATGTTTTCCTAATGATATTTGTTCACAAGCAACAGATATATGTGCTAGGAATAAAGAACATGCAAGCCAATCAATTGAAAACATGTAAAGCAATGGAGCATCAGGATTCGTTGAGTTTAATTTAATGATTATCTCATGAAAGGAATTATAACTCATGAATCATGGAATTGGGGGACAGGATTGTTCAAACCATGTTGTTCCTTTGAATGTCGGGAGAAGTTGACTCTCGGTACCTCCCCCACACTATCTTTTGCTGCGTCTTCTCCTGCACACTCTTAGACAAAGATGAGATACATGGATTTGGCTAGTATTGTACTAGCCAAATCAAAGCGAAGTTTTATTTTTTTTCATCTTTTGACTGATGGTGAACATCGGGCAACCTCCCGGAAGGGCTTTGTTTAAAGTCAAAAGCAGGACATACCTAGCTAGGCAAGATGCATGAGCTAACATCATCTCCAAATCAGGATAAGATTTTGTATGAGAGGAGCTTTACTCGGGATGCTCACATACCTCCCCCACACTTGAAGTTTGCATTGCTGAGCAACAAAACTCAAGTGTGTGGAGATCAAGCTTCCTTTCGTAGCCGTTCTCTCACCAAAAACTTACCAAAGCGTTGTAGTTGATGTAGCTCACATGTTCTTAGGCATCATCTATCCATCGTTCTTCTTGGTTTCCACCTGAAAGGTTAGTAACCAAAAGTACCCGAAGGACACTCTTATCCTAGAAACATGCTCTTGCTTTTATTTGGAAGGGGAAATAAATCTACGCTAATCCAGGCTATCTCCTGGTAGTGCTTTGTTTACGGTCATAAGCTCGACCATGAGAACTTCTTCCTGCAGCAATGCTCTCACGAAATCTGCAATACTTATGGTGGACATATGCATCTACAACCATCCTTCTAAACTTTTTGCAAAGGAGAACCATAAGGCGGTTGTAGCCCTGATGTGTGCTCTGTGCACTGAGCGTGGCTGACTCTGGAGAGATATGATGCAAGCATGGTTCCTGAGGTAAATCAAGAGTAAAGCTACCATGCTTGTCGATAAGATCCTTTCCTTTGGACCCCAGAGTCGGCGCCTTATAGATTTCTATGGCCCATGAATTCTCCATCTCAAGAGATGCATCATGTATGAACAATGTTGATTCTCGACCACGGTCGGAAACAACATGATACGGGTAGTGGGAAGAGGCTCAAACTCGATCAAAGGTGATGATGATCGTTCATCTTCACAAAGGTGAAACGGGTCTTCCAAATCATACTCCTGAGAAGTAGAGAATTCTACAAGCTCAGGGAGAACAGGCTCGGATGGCGTGAACGTTGATACATGCATCATCTCCTTGAACGGGTTTTGCTTGGGAAGCGGCGTCACCATAGGATTTTCTGAGAACAAGGGAGTGGTGGCCGAAACGGCTTCCCTAAGCTTTTTATCTAGGCTTCCTCGAGATGCATTGAGAAGTTTTTCTATATGGGAGCCTAGGAGGAGATCAAGATCGAGGACATCGAAGATGTGGAGGTCTAGATTAACCTTAATCTTGTCTACTAGGAGTGGCACAGCACATGCAACCCCTCGACACTCAAGAATGCGTCCGGAGACACAACTCTTGAGGAGCTTGTCGGATGGTCTTAGCGTCACGTTGCCCAATAAAGTGCTAAGTGCCATGGCATAATATTAACCTCCATGACGGGGTTAAGATGGGCTTCTATGGTAATCCCTTTTATGGAACAAGGAAGGATCGTAGAAGGTGAACAAATCCAAAGTGCTTCGGAAAAGTGTTCCACTCCAGTCGACCGCTTCTTTTCCATGACATCCATGATAGATGTATTGGTTGGAGGATCAGGAGGCAAAGGAGGGACCGTATGCCTAGGGGAAGATTCTGTCAAAAGATTTCTAGCTGGATGGATTTGGACAGAAGTGGACATAACTTGCTCTATGGGGTCGGCTTCGGGTTCGGGTTCTACACGGGTGTTGATAGCTCATGAGAGTTGTACGGGCATGTACTCCTTACCAACCTTTAGCTCCAGCTCTTAGTCCCTTGGTACTTTTTCCAAGATTTTCATGATAGGCCTCCCGATGATGATATTATGTGAAAGGTTCTCGAGGAGGTCAAAAATGTGAAAGTCTAGGTATAGAGTAGGATTGGCTATATGGACGGGAGCGACTCTTAGAATCCCACGACAATCTAAAGATTGTGTAGGGGTGACATGAAGTCGTTTCTGAGATGAAGATAAGGGCTCCTCGGATAGCTGAGTTTGTACTAGGGAAGATGATATGATATTGATCCCCAGACCAGGACAGTATCCAAAACTACCATCCATGCCTATCACCATACAATTTATTGTTCTAAGTCTAGTAGGCAAACGGATGACCTGGGCAGATGATTCTGCCTCTTCAAGCCATTCTCGGCTCATGATGGCAGATTGATTTCCTATGTATTGTTCTTGCCATTGGGATTCCTCGAGATCTGGTGGGTGGTCCCTTTGATCTTTGGGAGGCAAATGTCTTCCCACAAGGGGTTGATTTGCGGCATTCCCAAAGTCATGGAAAAGCTCGTCATAGAAATTGAAAGGGAACTCACACGGGGAATCGCACGAGTCCGAGAAAGGTTTTGGGATTGGCTCAGAGATTGTGTCAGAGATATGTGCTGTGGTGAAGGTAGGTGTGTGCGAAGGTGTCACATCTTTTGGCTCAGTGATCTCTATGGAGGGTTCTTCCGGTTGCATTTCCGGTGGTTCTTCGGGAAATTCATCGTAAATTCTGGTGTAAGGGGTGTTTGCTAAAAAATTTTCTAAGATCACCCTTCCCTCATTCAAGGTCAAATCTACAAAAGAACCTCCTGATGAAGAGTCTAGGAACTTAGCAGATTCGGCATTGAGGCCCAATCTGAACTGCTGGAGACATGTGGGTTCTGGAATCCCTAAATCGGGTCCTGAAGCTAAGATATTGGTAAATCGGGCCCAGGCAGTTCCTAAAGACTCACCCTCCTTTTGTTTAAAAAGGATGATTTCGCACCGAAGATCACTAATCCGTGCTAGCGAAAAGAAGGTGCGACAAAAATTTTCCCTCAAAACTTCCCATTTGCCTTCTACGCTTCGGACGTTGAGGTTGTACCATTGCTTCGCTCTTCCCGTTAATGAAAATGGGAAGAGTATCCACTTCAATGTTTCTTGTGCCATACCCTCTATTGTGATGCATGAGCAAAGTTGCTCGAATTCTCTCAAATGAGTGTATGGGTTCTCCTCTTCGGTCCCAGCAAAGGATTGCTCTCTGGCCATGGCTATGAAACCAGGACGTAGCTCATAGCCACTAGTATGGATAGGGTGTGATGAAGATGGGGGCTCCAAATTTTCGCCCTTTGGAGCCGAAAATTGTGCAAGGGTAGGAGAGGAGTTCATTATGGTAGGTGGATGATATGTAGACGAAATAGGTTCGGAACTAGAATAGCTACCGTTCCCCGGCAACGGCGCCAGAAAGCTTGTTGACACTCTCTAGCGTCGCACCAGGTTTATATCCCCGGCAACGGCGCCAGAAAGCTTGTTGGCACTTCTTAGCGTCGTTACTAAATATGCAACGACGCCAGAAGGCCTGTTGGTATACTACACGATCACAGATAAATCCGGAAGCGCACGGATACCGATGTAGCTTTCACCCAGGAGTATTCCAAGGTATCGATTTCCACGGGGAACGAGAAGTATTCTAGTCCTAAGCTGATTCGTTTGGGGGGAACGAAGTGCGGATAAAAGGATGACGACGAAGAGAAGAGAGATGAATGATAGGAGGGCAGAGAGGGTACTTGATACGGGAACTTTGGCTCTCTCAACTAATCAAGCGATTAGGATATTACTTGCACTTGTCTTGATCGGGGGATGCACACTCCGGCTACGGAAAGGGATGAGAAGGGAGCCGTTACGTACACCACTCTTACGATGCCTACAGGACTAGCCACTCTCACGTGGTGGAATACAGAGGCCGGACGGGGCTGTCACTACTCGCCGGCTACCACAAGCAGTCCATGGGGCTAGGTGTATTTCAAGGTAACCTCAAGTCTAGGCACTGCGCCTACACTATCGATCACTACTTCACTCAGCGCTCAAGCAAAGCAATCACTCAGAGGAAGATAAACTTACTATGATATGAACGAGAAACGATAAGACAAAGTCAAGAAATAATTAATGCTTAATTAATTAGAGGAGACCAGAGTTACCGAACAAGACCCGGATGTAGCTACTAGAAGAGGAGCTGCATCCGCCGAGGCGCGAGCTAGAGGAGGGGCCGACACTCCGGCTCCTCCTGGAAACTCTCACCTCAACTCTCTCCCTATTTTCGAACTATAATAGTGGCAGCGCTTCGCTTCTTCAAAGCTCTTCTCTTGTGTGTTTTGAAGTGAGGAATGGGCTTCTATTTATAGGGGGAGGAGACTTGGAGAAGTGGAGGACCTCCCCCTCATTCTAGGGGTGCAACCGGCCTTCCCAGGGGCGGTTCGCGCGTGAAAAGTTGAAGGGCTGATTAGGCGACCAGAGAGGGGGGGAGTGAATGGGTGCCGATAAAAATTCTTCCCGAAGGATGAACTCGGCCTATGCCCCAACTTCACAATCTTGGATTCCCACACAAGCTTGCCAAGGTCACGTAGTCACAACGGACCTACCAACCCTAGGAACAAGCCTCAAACAATCCCTAAGCGAAAGCGCAACTCAAGAAGCAAAAGACTTAGCAGCTCTGCGAGGCACCTGGCGGACAGTCCGCGATGCCCAGGCGGACGGTCCGCAAGGTGTAGGCGGACAGTCCGCGAGGTCGCGGCGGACGGTCCGAAATTGCAACCCGAACAACCAGTACTGCACCTCGAAAAACGGATGGTCCGTGGCGACCCCTCGGACAGTCCGACCCGCGCGGACAGTCCGGCAACCCCGGGCGGACAGTCCGGCAAACTTACTCCAACCGAAAACACCCAACTCGACGGATCGAAACAAAGCAACGCTAGAACTCGTGAAGAACACGATGAACTGCCGGCTGAAGGCCTCCTCGCGGACCGTCCGCCAGGGACGTGCGGACCGTCCGCGCGGTGCGCAGACAGCAGCTCGAGCTCGAACCCACAAGCACGAAATCCCATATCCGTCCATGGATCTCCCAAACGGCTTGAACTCTTGAGGTAAGATTTGGGGGAGATGTGAAGCGTCCCTAGGAGATGCTATGCCCCAAAACTTGAGACCTCAAACGAACTAAATCGTCGGGAATCGAATCGCAACCGAGCTCAACCAAAAAGCTAGGGTTTCAATCGAAATCCTTCAATCGGAGGCCAAATCCGGAGATTGGGGGGTCAAGATCAAGCACAAAGATGCACAAGACATCTATCCATGATCCCCACCAACAAATCCGAACCCAAACACCTCAGAATCGAAGGAATAAAGCGCGCACGAAAATCCAACAAAAATAGCTCGAAAATGACACGAAAATCACAAGAGCCACAAGAAGGAAATCGACGGAACCATGAATGCTTCCATACACTTGGAGGTCAAATTCTCTACAAAACGGTGAAGAAAATCTACGCCTATGGAGCAAGGAAATGAGAAGCAGTCTGGATGGATGGTTTGCCCAGAAAACCCTAGAGCTATATATATGAGTCCCTCTGGTTTAGGCAAATGACCAAGCTACCCCTAGCACTTAAACTTAAGATACAATCCCCTCAGGGGCAAATAGGTCATGTAGTACTCCTCTTCATCGCACGGCCACGCCTTTGCCGTAGTCCGCGTCCTCCCGACGCAAGCCCTGCGATCCCGCCACGTGTCCGCCGGCATCGAAGCTTCTCGGCGCGCCCGGATCCCGTCTCCGCCTGCCGAGCCTCCGGTCTTGGTTTTGTGGCTCAACCAAGTAACCCGACGATTTTGTGGTGAACCGCTGCAAACCCCGCGTGCAGACTCCGGTCGTGAGCCGCTGCCCTGCACCGGCTCCTGTCCACGACTTCGTCTTGCTTTTCTTGCCACCATGCGGCCCGCACTTGACCCCGCTGGCCACCGGGTCCCTCGAGCCGAGCCTACTTGTCTCTCCACTCCTCGGAGGCCCCGCAAGGCATAGACCTTTCGCGCCCGCTCTTCACCTGCACCAACACGAGTCAAGCCGCAACCTGCACCTGCAATACTCGCCCAAGAGTCAGTCCACACCACATTGTCAATCACTCATCACACCATGGAGCGACCATCTACCGGTCCTCGGACGCTCCGGTCCTCAATCTCCCCCTTGATGAGCGCATTGACAACACACACATAGTAACCAATTCAGAGAAAGAAGAAAAAGAAAAGAAACAACTGAAAAACTCAAACAAGTGATCAAAAGTCAAACAAAAGCCAAGAAGAGATCACTTAAGAGAGAAAAATCTCGGTCCCCTAAAACAAGGGCAACAGCTCGACACAACCGAGATAAAATGCTCTAAAATTGCCGACTCCTCAAGGTGAGGCAAAAGGGCTCGATACCATCGGCAAAAGAGCACAACTAAAATCCAGGCGAAAAAGAGCTCCCAAATGCATATGAATGCAAGCTCCCCCTGAACAAATGCATTTCTCCCCCAAAACAAGAATTGGGTACTATCTCTCCCCCTTGTTGGTAATGCATGAATCAAGCCTACAAATGCAAGCATGTGCTTCTCAAATAGACATAGAGCACTACAACATGTTAAAAGGATACATAGACAAGCTAGATTGCCACAAATTTAGCACAAACATCGCCAACGAGATAGATAGGGACATACAAGCATGTGACATAGCCATGATCAAAATAAAGCAATTTTTCCCAAAAGCTTCCCTGTCATGAGCATAGGACCTAAACATGATCAAAATGAGCACACACAACATATAGCTCACAAACTTCATGCAAGGTTACAAATTCTCATCACAAGATCATCACAAACACCTACAAGCTATCTCATGTCATGTCAAAGCCACTAAGCCATGTGTCCACTTCTAAATGTGAGACTTCTCAACGGTGAACATCATGCAACGGTTTAGCACCCAAGATAAGGAATTTAAAGCATACATGACATAGAAGCATATTTTTCAAGCACAAGCATTTCATATACCAATTTCAAGATTTACAAATTAAGCATGGTACATGAAGTGCCTTTGCGGCAAAAAGAAGCTTAGGCTTCTCCACAAGGTAACATGTAGGCTAAACATCCATGATGATAGATGGGTCTTTGACCCCATATGAAAAGAACATGATCCCAAGCACAAATTAAGCAAGCTATAGCCATAAGTGCACAAATTTAGCATGAAAGGCATTCAACTCATAAGAGAGGATCATATATAGCATTTTCACAAAAATAAGCCATCCACAAGCACATACATCCCAAATCTATCAAGAGCATTGCTATCCATCATATGAGCATCAAAAGCATAGTCAAAATCTCCTGTCCAGCATATCATGGTGATCCAAGTATATAGGAGAAGCACATCTCATATGATACATATGCAGTCTATGATACAAAGATGCAAGCATGATATGATACATAAATGAAAATGCAACATGAGTATATATAAATGAAAATGCAACATGAGTATGTACATCAAACCCCCAACCCAAGCTCAAAAAGGAAAAAGAACTCCAAGCTTCCCTGGCAAACGGGCAAATGTAGCTTGGTCCAAAGGCTTGGTTAGGATGTCGGCAAGCTGCTTTTCTGTTGGCACATGGATGAGGTCTATGTTTCCCTTCTCAACATTGTCTCTCAGGAAGTGGTACCTCACCTCTATATGTTTGGTTCTGGAGTGAAGCACGGGGTTTTTGGCAACACTAATGGCACTCGTGCTATCACACATGAGAGGTACATGGGAACACTCCTCACCAAAGTCACTCAGCGTGTATGTGATCCAAAGCAGTTGTGAGCAACAACTAGCGGCAGCAACGTATTCGGCTTATGTGGTACACTGAGCTACACTAGACTGTTTCCAAGAAGACCAAGAAACAAGCAAAGATCCCAAAAACTGGCAAGTCCCCAAAGTTGACTTCCTATCGACTCGACCCCCCGCAAAGTCGCCATCCGAAAACCCAAGAAGCGAAAGAGAAGAGGACGCCGAGTACCAAAGACCAAGCTCAGGAGTATATCGAAGATATCTGAAGATCCGCTTGACGGCCTACCGATGTGAAGTCCTCGGCGACACCTGAAAACGAGCGCACAGACACACAGAAAACTGAATGTCCGGCCTCATCGCTGTCAAGTACAAGAGGGAGCCGGTCATGCTCCGGTACTCCTTCTGGTCCACGGGCTCTCCGTCCTCGTCCGCATCCAACGCTGTAGTCGTACTCATCGGTGTCGACAGGGGCTTCGAGTCATCCATCTTGAACTTCTTGAGGATGTCCTTCGTGTACTTGGCTTGATGCACAAAGGTTCCCTCCTTCGCCTGCTTGATCTGAAGCCCGAGAAAGAACTGCAATTCTCCCATCATAGACATCTCGAATTCTTTGCTCATGTCCTCTGCAAACCTCGCAACCAAAGAGTGAGATGAGCCGCCAAAGACAATATCATCCACGTACACCTGAACAATTAGGATATCATCTGCCTGAGGAGAAAAAGAGTCTTATTAACCTTGCCCATCTCAAACCCCTTGCTAAACAAGAACCCCCTCAAACGGCCATACCAAGCACGGGGAGCTTGTTTCAGCCCATACAACGCCTTCCTCAACCTATACACCTGGTGAGGAAACTCAGCACTCTCAAAGCTCGGTGGTTGCTTCACATAAACCTCTTCTTCTAAAAACCCATTCAAGAAGGCACTCTTCACATCCATTTGGAACAATTTGAACCCTTTAGCCACGGAAAAGGCTAGAAGGATCCTAATCGCCTCCAAACGGGCTACAGGAGCAAATGTCTCCTCATAGTCTATCCCCTCCTTCTGACTGTACCCCTGAGCAACCAACCTGAATTTGTTTCTCACCACCTCACCATTCTCACCCTCTTTGTTCTTCCACACCCATTTTGTCCCAATAGGTTTGCAATGTGGTGGTGGCTCTACCAACTCCCAAACTTGGTTTCTCTCAAAATTCTCTAACTCCTCATGCATTGCGTTCACCCAATTAGGATCAGAGAGGGCATGTCCAATGTCTTTCGGCTCAAAGGTAGCAACAAAAGCTGAATGAGCAAAGTGAGAAACATTCCTGGACCTTGACCGTGTCGTACGTTCATTGATGTCGCCGATGATTCTAGAGGGAGGATGATCAACTTGAACGCGCCTCGGTGCCTCTCGCCAGGAGACAACCTCCCCCTCAGCTGCAGCTTCCACTTGATCTTGCTGGATCGTAGTCGGTGTAGGGGCTGGACCATCCTGCACCGTAGTCGTCGTAGTGGAAGTAGAGGGTACATGTCCGGCTGGAGCTTCATCATCACCATCATCCTCTCCAGCATCATCCTCCTCGTCCTCAAAGATCTTCTTGCCAATCTTGTCGTCACCTGCACACTCAAAGACAGACGAACTGCATGGCTGGGTCTCGTCGAAGGTAACCTCGCAAGTTTCCATGACTAGGTTAGTATCAAGATTGAGCACACGGAATGCTCGAGAATGACTCGCATAACCCAAAAAGATCCCATCGGAAGACCTCGACTCAAACTTATCAAGCCTGCCCTTCTTGAGAATAAAGCACCACAACCAAAAGCCCTGAAGTGGCTCACTCTAGGTGCTTGCCCGTGCATGAGCTCATAGCACGTCTTGTTCAAGAAGGCCCTAAGAAAAATCCGGTTCCCAACATGGCACGCGGTATTCACCGACTCAGCCCAATATCTCCTCGGAGTCCTATGCTCATCAAGCATCGTCCGAGCCATCTCACAAAGGGAACGATTTTTCCTCTCAACCACACCATTCTGACAAGCCACATAGGGAGAAGAGAATTGATGTTCGAGACCCAAATCACGACAAAAGGTTTCGAAACGAGAGTTTTTAAATTCAGAGCCATTGTCGCTACGGATAGCTCGAATGGCATCTCCATTCCTCTCATTCTTCAACCTCAAGATTAGATCCCTCACAAAACCAAACGTCTCCCCCTTGTCAGCCATAAAGAAGACCCAAGCATAGCGAGAATAGTCGTCCACTATCACCAGGACATACCATTTCCCACCCGCCGAGCACACACGAGCTGGACCAACCAAGTCCATATGGAACAGCTCGCATGGCCTCTCTGTCATAACGGATGTCAGAGGCGGGTGAGAGGCGGCGACCATCTTACCATGCCTACACGGAGCACATACCAAGTCCTTTTTGTATTTCAACTTAGGCAATCCTCGGACTAATCCTAGCCCACTCAAGCCTGACAACAAGTCAAAACTCAAGTGACCTAGTCTCCTATGCCATTTCCAAAGCTCCGCCGAAACGCCAGCAACCAAGCAACGAGAAGAGCCAACACACTGAGAAAAATCGGCTCTGAAAATCTGACCCTCGGGGATGATCGTGCACACAAGATCACCTCGAGAATCCAAAACACGCGAAGCGCCCATTTTGAAACGGACCTCAAAACCCTCATCAAGAAGCTGGGAGACCGAAAGAAGATTGTACCCCAAAGACTTGACAAGAGAAACACGCCTAAGAGTCACCGAATCGCTCACCTTCACCGTGCCCATTGAAAGCACTCTACCTTTCCCATTATCCCCAAAAGTGATGTACTCTTTGGTCATCATCGGGGTGAGGCTGGAGAACCACCTTCGATCTCCAGTCATGTGTCGAGAACAACCGGAGTCGATCAACCAAAAGCCCTCCATGCCTCCCACCTGCAAATCAAAAACGAGAGCGAGAGTGAGCAAACGACTCAGCACTAGGGTTAGTACAAAATGAATCAAACCAGTGCCGTGCCATTTGCTCAAAAGTGGGGTTAGCAAAATCCATCCTATCTCCTCTAGGTGGAACACCCCCACGTCCCCTTGGAGGACTACGCGTACCACGAGGTGAGGACCGTGGCCCGTAGCTCCTCTGGGACCTAAAACTCTGATCGTTCCCCCCATACTCGTATTGGCCATGAGCGAAGGAACGTCCAGCAAACTCACCACGCCCAAACCCAACACGCCTACCACCTTCTCTATGTGGTGGCTCACCTCGAGGCACAAACACACGCCTCTCTCGAGGGTAAATGGTACGCACCATCCCCTCGCCCCTTGGCACCAACCTAGGATCAGGCACACCACGAGAAGGGCGGTACCTGTCCTTGTTGGCCATCTCTCTAGCCAACCTCTCCTCACACTTCCTCCTGAAGCAAAACTCAGCAAGGTGCCCATCCCTCCCATAGTGCTCACAATGGAAGGGTTTCGGTTTTTGCTTTGGTTTTGGGCTCTCTTTGGGCTCTGGCTTCTCCTCACTCGGTTTCTCTCCCTTCTTCCCAAAGAACTCATTCCCCAAGTCACTCTTGAACTTGATGGGTTTCTGGAAGTTGTCTGTGTGTGGAGGAAACACGGGTGGAGCTGGGGTTGTGTCTAGTCGGTTCCTAAGTGGGTTTGGCTTAGGAGCATAGGCATTTTTGTGGTAGGTTTTTGGTGGTTCTGGGATATCTCCAATCTTCCTCTCATCCTCACCATTTCCCTCACCAACCTTGTCTGCCCCAAGCGCTTGCCCATCATAGAACTTGTATGCCTCAATCATCATCCGAAGCGGAGGCTCATGACCAGACAACCAACCCATCATCTTTCTCAACTCATCATTCTCATCCTACAAACGATCAACATAGTGTGCAAGCTCCATATTCTTCACAGCATTTATTTCACAAGTAGAGCATGATGTAGGAATAGGAGCTTTCAGAGCAACCTCTAGAGATCTAGCATAAACAAGCGAAACATCTAGCTTCTCAAGCAAAATAGGACAAGAAGTGCAAGCACCAAGCAAAGAGGGCCTAGATTTCTTCTCATCTAGCTCAACCCTAAGCACATCTAGTTCCTCAACCTTGGAGGCATACTTTTCCTTAAGCACAGTCAATTCATTAAGAAAAGTGGAACAATCAGTGCATTCAGGTTCATCGGTAACAATAGGAGTAGACTTAAGAGAATCTATTTGAGCCCTAGCATCAACACGCAAAGATTCTAGCTCAAAGACCTTCTCCTTAGCCTCTCCAAGCAAAGTCCTATACTCCCTCCTCTCCTTGTTGGTCTTTCTAAGCACATCATCACGGTTGTCAAGCAATTCATTCAACCTAGCATTCTCCACTACCAAGAAGGATGGATCATTGTTTACCTCATCCTCGGAGTCGGAGTCCGAGTTGTCCTTGTTGCTCTTCTTGCTTGCGGAGCTATGTGCCATGCCGCAAAAGCCTTGGGCAGCGAAGCACAGGCCGTTGATGTTCTTGCTTAACCGCTTGCCCTTGTGCCGGTTCTCATCTTCATCACTTGAGCTTGATGAAGAGTAGCAGGAGCTCGAGTCGATGTCGCTCGCTCCGGCAACCATCGCTCGCTCCTTCTTCTTGTGACCGCCACTCTTCCTCGGCCTCCGCTCGGACTTGTTCTTGCCCTTGTGGTCGTCCCTCGAGCGGTGCTTGTGGTCGGTCCTCGGACGGTGCTTGTGCTCGGGCTTCACCTCCATGGCTTCCGGGCACTCAGCGATAAAGTGCCCGTGCTTCCCGCACTGGTAGCACATGCCCGAGCTCCTCCGAGCGTTCTTCCGGTTCGTGTACATGCGCTCGAACCGCCTGCTCAGCAATGCGAGATCCTCCTCGCCTAGCACGTCGAACTCCTCATCTAGCATGGACATAAGACAAGACAAAGAGAACTGTCACGAAGACATGTTAGCGTTAGTCCTTGAACCAAACACGAGAGCCAGACTATGCGGATCAGTTGGGTTCTCGATCTTTGCACGCACCCCACGGTCCACCTCGGACGACTTGACCTTGGAAAACAGCTCGTCCACCATGAGGGTCTCATACTTCTCTGACTCAAGAATGGCCTCGACCTTCTCACTCCACACGATACGATCCAGAGAGTGCAGGAGCTTGATAGCCCTGTCATGATCATCGTACGGGAGCACGGCCACATTAGCCCTCATGTTGTTCACAATCACCGTGAACCTCTAAAACATGGCATCAATGGACTCACCGGGGAGATGAGTGAAGTTCTCGTACTCTCTCTGGTAGGTCGCAAATAGCCGAGCCTGAACCTGAGCGTTCCCGGCATGACCATTCTTCAGCTGCTCCCAAATCCTGCATGCCAAGTCCTCTGTCTGGACCCGATCGAATTCGGATTGACACAGAGCACGGTACAGGTAGTCAACCGCCTTGTTGTTGGCGTCGAACATGTCCCTCGATCCTGGAGCAAGGAAGTTCACAGGATGAAAATAAGCTGTGTTCACCGTGACATCCCACAGGATCTGACCCTTGCCGCGGAGAAAAGCAGCCATCCGCCTTTGCCACATCTGGTAGTTCTTACCATCAAAGTGTGGAGGACCCGAACCCCATTCCTGGTACGCCATCTTTTGGATCTTAGACTGGTTAGAATCACGAAGATCCGTAACCGGCTCTGATACCAATTGAAGGACCGATTAGGCGACCAGAGAGGGGGGGAGTGAATGGGAGCCGATAAAAATTCTTCCCGAAGGATGAACTCGGCCTATGCCCCAACTTCACAATCTAGGATTCCCACACAAGCTTGCCAAGGTCACGTAGTCACAACGGACCTACCAACCCTAGGAACAAGCCTCAAACAATCCCTAAGCGAAAGCGCAACTCAAGAAGCAAAAGACTTAGCAGCTCTGCGAGGCACCTGGCGGACAGTCCGCGATGCCCAGGCGGACGGTCTGCAAGGTGTAGGCGGACAGTCCGCGAGGTCGCGGCAGACAGTCCGAAAATGCAACCCAAACAACCAGTACTGCACCTCGAAAAACAGACGGTCCGTGGCCACCCCGCGGACAGTCCGACCCGCGCGGACAGTCCGGCAACCCCGGGCGGACAGTCCGGCAAACTTACTCCAACCGAAAACACCCAACTGGACGGATCGAAACAAAGCAATGCTAGAACTCGCGAAGAACACGATGAACTGCCGGCTGAAGGCCTCCTCGCGGACCGTCCGCCTGGGACGTGCGGACCGTCCGCGCGGTGCGCAGACTGCAGCTCGAGCTCGAATCCGCGAGCACGAAATCCCCTATCCGTCCATGGATCTCCCAAACGGCTTGAGCTCTTGAGGTAAGATTTGGGGGAGATGTGAAGCGTCCCTAGGAGATGCTATGCCCCAAAACCTGAGACCTCAACCGAACTAAATCGTCGGGAATCGAATCGCAACCGAGCTCAACGAAAAAGCTAGGGTTCCAACCGAAATCCATCAATCGGAGGCCAAATCCGGAGATTGGGGGGTCAAGATCAAGCACAAAGATGCACAAGACATCTATCCATGATCCCCACCAACAAATTCGAACCCAAACACCTCAGAATCGAAGGAATAAGGCACGCACGAAAATCCAACAAAAATAGCTCGAAAATGACACGAAAATCAGAAGAGCCACAAGAAGGAAATCGACGCAACCATGAATGCTTCCATACACTCGGAGGTCAGATTCTCTACAAAACGGTAAAGAAAATCTACGCCTATGGAGCAAGGAAATGAGAAGCAGTCCGGATGGATGGTTTGCCCAGAAAACCCTAGAGCTATATATACGAGTCCCTCTGGGTTGGTCAAATGACCAAGCTACCCCTAGCACTTAAACTTAAGATACAATCCCCTCAGGGGCAAATAGGTCATGTAGTACTCCTCTTCATCGCACGGCCACGCCTTTGCCACAGTCCGCGTCCTCCCGACGCAAGCCCTGCGATCCCGCCACGTGTCCGCCGGCATCGAAGCTTCTCGGCGTGCTCGGATCCCGTCTCTGCCCGCCGAGCCTCCGGTCTTGGTTTTGTGGCTCAACCAAGTAACCCGACGGTTTTGTGGTGAACCGCCGCAAACCCCGCGTGTAGACTCCGGTCGTGAGCCGCTTCCCTGCACCGGCTCCTGTCCACGACTTCGTCTTGCTTTTCTTGCCTCCATGCGGCCCGCGCTTGACCCCGCTGGCCACCGGGTCCCTCGAGCCGAGCCTACTTGTCTCTCCACTCCTCGGAGGCCCCGCAAGGCATAGACCTTTCGCGCCCGCTCTTCACCTGCACCAACACGAGTCAAGCCGCAATCTGCACCTGCAATACTCGGCCAAGAGTCAGTCCACACCACGTTGTCAATCACTCATCACACCAGGGAGCGACCATCCACCGGTCCTCGGACGCTCTGGTCCTCAACAGTGCCCTGCACGGCACTGGAGGCGGTGGGCGTCGAGAACCGGTGAAAAACCAAAGCATCCGAGGCTTCTGGGGCGCTGAACCGGTAGAAAAGAGGGCGAACCGGGCAGTCCAGGGGCGAACCGGCCGGGCCGACCAGGCGAACCCGTGGCCTGCGGCACCGCCTCGCCTCCGGGCCATCCAGCGCGCGACGCGTGGCCTACCCCAGCCCCTTCCCGCGCAAGGCAACGCGCGCGCCCGCACACCCCCGGCCGGGCCGGTGGCTGACCAGCCGGATCGCGACGCGTGGCGGCCGGGGGGGGGGGGGAATCCCACGCGCGCCCGCGTGCCGATCCGCGACATCGTGTGGTGGCCAACCGGAGGCCGCCACGTGGCCTGGCCCGCGGTCCCCTGGTGCATGCCTATGTGCGGTACTGCGCTGGCGGCTAGCCAATGAAGGCCCGCCACGTGGCGCACATGCGCACGTGGAATGGCTGATGTGGGACCCGGTGATGTCATCTATTTTGTCTTTTTCCTATCTTCTTCATCCGGACTCCGATGCATACAAATAATATATCCATTTCGATCGTCTGGACGTGCTCGTTGCAATGGTGTAGTCCAAATTGGCATTTGAGGATGTTTGTGATAATGCCATATTTTATTCTAGAATTGCTCATTTGCACCTACAACCAAATATACACCAAAGCTTGTGGAATTTGTTAGATTGTAACCCTATAACTATGGTGCATACTTTCATGGAGTGACTTTTATCCAAAGTTGACGGTCGAAAATAGGGACTTAACGACCGTCAACAAAGAGGCTCGAGAAGTTCAAGGCAAGGTGGGTGGCCGAGTCGCCCTCGGTGCTCTGGAGCCTATAGACTACCCCCACGCGCGGCACTGGTTACACACCATTCTTCATGGTCCATGGGTCGGAGGCGGTCCTCCCGACTGACATTCACTACGGAAGCCCAAGAGTGCAAGCCTACACCAACGAAGGGAACCAAGTCTCCCTCGAAGACGCTATCGACCAGCTCGACGAGGCGCGGGACATCACACTACTACACTCCGCCCGGTATCAACAGGCGATGCGGCGTTATCATAGCCGCACCGTTCGGGAAAGGGCTTTCCAAGTTGGGGATCTGGTGCTACGCCGGGTCCAGAGCAACAAGGATGGCCACAAGCTGTCACCACCATGGGAAGGCCCCTTCATCGTCGACCAAATTCTGCGTCCCGGCACCTACAAGCTTAAGGACGAGGAAGGCCGACCCATCACCAACGCCTGGAACATCGAACAGCTACGTCGTTTCTACCCTTAAAGAAAAAGAAAGCTTTCATGTTCTCAGTAGAAAGGATAGCCTAGTTTTCTCCTACCCATCTACAAGGCATTTTTTCGTCACCCGACAAATCCCTTGTAGCTCGGGGGCCCCCTCACTCGGGGAAACAACGTCTTTTCTTTCCTATCTCCCAGAGCCCGGGGAAGGTTTCGTACCTCGACACAACAGAGGAAGGGAATGGAAGAGAGATGAGAAGGCAAGCACTTCAGGATCTTTAAATAAAGGAAGGGGGTCCAACATGGTAGACGCGGCCACGGTACATACTCGACCGACAACGCCTACACGCTGCCAGCTCCACCGACACCATCACCGTGGAGGATCTCGCCAACGTCGACTCCATCAGAGATAGCATTGGCAGCCCTAGTGAACTCCAGCGGGAGAAGGCGACGGCGGTCCGCATCATAGCCCTCGGGCCATCCCGGCAGGACAAAGGAGAGCCACGGCTCGTCCGACTGCGTGTCGGCCGTGGCCAAAGCTTCCGACACCCCTCGGTGCACCCCCGGCACGAACCGCCCCTCTGACCCGGCCAGGTAGCGCTCGAAGCTGGTCCACCAGTAGGGTCGGAGGAGAAGTCACGACATCGACGGCCGCCCACGCCGCGGTCGTGAGAACATCAAGGCACGTCTCCGCGTCAAACTCCCGGCGCCGCAGGACCCCCATCTCTCGCCGGAGGTCGAGCATCCTCTCTTCCATGTCTGCAAAAGCGACGGAAATTAGGGAAATCCCACCCCTCTGGAAGGCAGCCGGGGAACAGAAATCGTCCAAGGTACATACCAACTCGGCGAGCCTCCGCCCCGTTAGCGGCAAGACAAGCCGCCTCGACCTCCACCTCGATGGAATTGAGCACTGCACGAGCAGCCTTCAACGCCTCCTCTAGACGGCGGCGATTGCGCAGAGCTTCCTCCAGGCGGCTTCCTGTCTCCGCCACCAATGTCGTCAGGAAAAGGACCTCCTCCCGGGACGCCCCAACTGCGGGGGCCGCACCGCCGGGCCAAGGCTCGACACCCGAGACCGCTGCACCCCCAGAGGCCCTACGCGTGAAGAGAGGAGGCAAAGACGATGCGAAACATGAGAGGCCAGAGCAGGACGACCGCCACCATCCAAGCGACGAAACTTACCTCCGGCGGTGTGGCGACGGCGGCTGCAGCACATCACCCGACGCGGCGCGCTTCCCCCTGTCCATCGCAGACAAAGGAGCTGAGGTAGCACTTCCTCTGAATCACTCGCCTAAGTTTTTCCACTTCCGCCACAAACGCTACTGCAGGAGCTGGAGATGAGAATGAGGCGAAAACCTCCTAGAGGGAAGGGGATTTAAATGGTCACCAGCGGGGAGAGCACAACCGATGCACTCCCCCACGATCGCCACGATCTGGCGACCCACCTCGATCGGAGGCACGACCGTCCCAGCCGATAAAAAACTCCCCGCGGGAGAAGTAATCACTAGGACGTGAACAGTCACTAGCCCCCAGAGGCCTAGGGCCGACGCACGGTTCGAAGGTTGGCCCAGTGAAGGGTTTTGAACAGTTGCCGCTGTCACCAGAGCGAGGGACAATAAAGGATGGGCCCACAAGAGGCCGAAACTCGGGCACGCGAGCGCCATGGGCATCCTGGTTCGTGTTCGAGCCCCAGACGAAAAGTCTCATGGAATCCCCATCGGAGGGGAGGCGACGAGCCGCCAGGGTCAATCGAACGACCTTGGAGATAAATGAGATGTTCGGAGGGGTTGATAAGATCTATCACCAGCTGATCCTGTTGGGACCCCGCGAATGGGACCCGGGTCTTACTCGAACTACCCGCTATTAGCACAACGAGCGCCACGACTCGGCCACCGAGGTAAGCCGTGGTACCACTCACCCCTCCTTCCCTAACGAAAGGGATGCGTGAGGAGAACCAAATGGGCGCTAAGCCCACGGGACTAATTGAATGACCCGAACCAACCAACGAGCCCACGAAGGGGTCGGCGGGCTCCCGATCTGGCCGCCCCTCAAACGGTCGGAGCCTAGCCTAGACCCAAGGCACGCCCCGAACAAACAGCATAAGTCTCCCGCTTAGGCGGACAGCAACGAGGCTTAACCAAAAGGGACAAAACGCGGTGAAATACCTTGCTCAAAGGTCCCAACAACGAATCTTTTCTGTGTGAATACATAAGCCGAAAGCTAGAATAACCAAAAAGCTTGAGGATAAAAGGGAACAAGACGAGCAGGATGCCGCGGCAAACGACGCCCCAGTTCTTGAGCGGCGCACCGCGAAAGGTGTAAGGGAGCGATTGCCCAAGAGTAGACCAGGCACAAGGCGACGGGCCAGGACTCTCGGAGATCCAATGTCCACCGCACTCCCGTCGCCAGCTGCCAAGCGCAGGATGCCCGACGGCCCCCGGGCCGAGAAGTCATCGGCGCGCTCACGATCTTGACGATGAAGCATCCTCCTCGAAACGGGAGGAAGACACTTCGAACGAAGGTGCGGGCAGCCGAACCAAACTTAGGGGGATCCACGCCCTAGAGCATGAGAGCAGGAAGTTCTGATCCCAAGCGCACAGGTCTGGCCTATGATAGGTCGAACCGCTCCGGGAAACCGAACACCTAACTCTAGCATGCCTCCCCGTTCGCTGAACTCCCACCAACATCAGAAGGCTCGAAGAATGACACTACACTCAGGGGGATGCGCCCCCCACGACGGTAGAAGTAGCTGTGCTCCTTCCCTCTCCATATGACAACCATGGAGTCTCACCGGGACGAAGTGCAAGCTCCTTTTATAGGGCGGCACCAGGCCAACCACGGGAGGACCGCGGCGGGCGCGGTTTAGCTTATGAAACAAGCTAAAATGGCCACCCAACCCGCCAGGCGGTGTATTGAAGGCCTGCTGAGCCTCACCGTCACATCGGCAAAGGCCAGCCACAGTTCCCCATGACGCCGGGTCAAATCCCCCGTCCGGCCATGTCGGCCTCAAAAGGCGAGCCGGTACTCACGGCAGCTAAAATAAACACCCCGCAGTAGAGCCCCTGGCTCTACCGCGGGCTCGGGGGCTACACCCGGCGGGTGCACTCGCGCGCCCCCACCGAAGTGAAGAATAGAAGTAGAAGCTTGACGTCTCTGAACCTAAGGGAGAAATCCACCCTTTCCCCCTTAGGCTCGGGGGCTACTAAAGAGGGGAGAAACTAGGGGTAATTACCTTAGCCCCTAAATCCCCAAAATCACGAAGGCTAATGATGGGCCGCATCCGTGGAGGCCCAACATCGGCAACCAACAAGCCAGGCCCAGCTAACCTTTCTCAAGGACAGCAGTCTGACACCATCCGTAGGGCCACCCCCGACTTAGGCGGCCGCCCCGGCTACCATGATGGGCGGCTCCGCCTCGCACGACCTAAGGTTCCTTCCGCTGCAATCCCCCGGCAGGGGGCCCTTGGGCGGGAGCCGCAACGTGGCGCAAGCAAGCCCCACGCTGCCCGAGACGTGCAGGAGCAACAGGGCTGGCAGATCTACCTTGTTAGGCAGCCAGGCCATGATGAGATTTTCCCCGGCGTGTTAAGCGGATTGCCCCGGCGTCCCATCACCTGGATAATGAACAGTGGCAAAGGACACATGAATCCTTCGCCTGCAAGACATCGAACGACGAGACCCGACCCAGCAGACATCAGAGAGAAGGTCGAGGCTTGCATGAGAAGCCCCGACCCATCAAGACTAGTGCGACCATAAGTCGGGAGAAGCCACCTTGGAACGGGAGCCGAAGCTACGCCGCCCTACGGAGGCTACCGCGGCTAGCACAGCGTACGGCGCCAACGGGAGACGAAGGCCCATGGCGTGACACTGCTCCAGCACTGTTCCGACACTGTTGCTGCACTGTAGCAGGACGCCATTTTACCATCTTAACCCTTGTACACCAGCCCTCCTTGAACTATAAAAGGGGAGGCTGGCACCGTAAACAGCATGACCAACAGAACGAACAACACACCACAACACTCATTGAGCACTCACAGCTCACCACCACATCCAGAGACTTGGGACTCTCTCCCTCTTTCGACCTAAGCTTGTACCCCCTACTACAAGCCCCCGTGGGCATATAGAACATCCTTTCGAACTGGACGTAGGGCATCCCCTCGGTGCCTGAACCAGTATAATCCCGGTGTCTCTAAGCCCAACCATCCGGATCAGACGCACGAACATACCAAAATTGACTTGCCGACGGTATCAAACCCCGACAGATGCCGAATACCAAAGACCAAGCTCAGGAGTGTATCGAAGATACCTAAAAATCCGCTTGATGGCCTGCCGATGTGAAGTCCTCGGTGATGCCTGAAAATGAGCGCACAGACACACAGAAAACTGAATGTCCAGCCTTGTCGCCATCAAGTACAAGAGGGAGCTGATCATGCTCCGGTACTCCTTCTGGTCCACGGGCTCTCCATCCTCGTCCGCATCCAGTCATACTCATCAGTGTTGACAGGGGCCTCGAGTCGTCCATCTTGAACTTCTTGAGGATGTCCTTCATGTACTTGGCTTGATGCACAAAGGTTCCCTCCTTCGCCTGCTTGATCTGAAGCCTGAGAAAGAACTGCAATTCTCCCATCATAGACATCTCGAATTCTTCGCTCATGTCCTCTGCAAACCTTGTAACCAAAGAGTAAGATGAGCTGCCAAAGACAATATCATCCGCATACACCTGAACAATTAGGATATCATCGCCCTACCTAAGGAGAAAAGAGTCTTATCTACTTTGCCCGTCTCAAACCCCTTCCTGAACAAGAACCCCCTCAAACGACCATACCATGCTGGGGGAGCTTGTTTCAGCCCATACAACACCCGGTGGTTGCTTCATATATATCTCTTCCTCCAAAAACCCATTCAAAAAGGCACTGTTCACATCCATTTGGTACAATTTGAACCCTTTAGCCACAAAAAAGGTGTTGATGGCTGTTAAGTATCATGTTTAGGCCGTCAATCCCTACATAAAATAAATGGAAAGTGATCATCAACACTAGAATAGGGGTTTATACTAACAATTTCCACAAGTGCTGGTGTTTCAAGCTTTTGCTGCAGGGCACACCGAAATACGCATAGATGATACAATTAAGAGTAAGTAAACCAGTGGCTTATATAGGACATCATCATAAATAACCCTAAATGCCAAATTGGATTGCACCATTGCGACGAGCTCGTCGAGACGATCAAAATGGATATATCATTTGTCTAATTTGGAGTTCGGATGCAAAAGATATCAAATAGACAAAAATGCACAAGTGCTGACGTCATCAGCGGGACCCACGTCCAAAAATTGGAGGCAACGGGAGCCGTATAGGAGCTGATGCAGGCGGGCCCCGCCGGACCCATGCAGCAATGTTGCCAAAGTGCCCCGGCCGGGTCAACACCCTGGCGCGGTAGCGCGGGAACGTGCGCGGGGTCCCGCTTGGGACACGCGGCGACGGCCCGTTGGCCGGCTTCCCCCCCCCTCACGCGGACACGCACGTGCGGGACCACAGGAGGGTCCGCCCGTACGCGCGGCGAGCGGCCGTTGACCCGCTGCAGCTGCCGCGGATCACCCCGGGGCGCAGGCGCGTGCACGTGGAACGCGGGGGCAGACCGGGATGGGAGGACAGGTGGCGCACGGTGGAAGGCCGCCTGTACATCGGTTGGCCAGCTCCGCCTGGTTCTCTTGGTTTTTTCCATTTTCTACACCGATTCAGCACTGGTTCGCGCGGTTCAGCTTCGGGTCTCGCCCCTAGGATCAGGTTTTCCTCTGGTTCTTCCTTCCACCGACCTAAAGGCTCCTTCTACAGTACGCTACAGTACCAGGGCGCCCAAAAACACTATTGAAACACCTCCTCATCCAACTTCCATAGGCCTATAAATAGGAGGAGAGAGGGGTCATTTAGAGACACACCATCTCACCCAAGGATGAGAGCTTCCCTTCAAAGGAGAGGCCTCTCCTTGGTAGATTAGAGAATAGGAGAGTGAGAGAGAGAGTGTTGTACCTCTATGGATACTTGTTCTTCAATTAGAGTAAAGTAAGTATTTCCGCATTTTCTATTGAGACTAAAGTAGCATTCATGCATTGGTGATATGTTCCTGTGTTCTTCGCTTGATCTTGATTTAGAGGCTTGTGTTCTTCACGAACTGATGAGGACATCAACCCCGACACGGGAACGGCTCTTCCAACTACACCAACAGAGGCGCCACCAGGACCACTCACTCGAGCTCGTGCACAGGAGTTAAACTTCGTGATGATTTTGAAGAATGAAGGACCAGAAGATTGCTAAGTGCATGCGCCACTTATGCTCATGATGAACCTGTCCAGAATAAAGTCTAGGTGCTGCGCCACCTATTTTTAGTTTTGTCAAGTAATAACCAGGAAGGTGCTGCGCCACCTAAATCAGGAAAGGAGAGATAGCGTGTGGCTGATTGAGTCACCTACTCCCTGCCTTATGGGCAGGATGGGCGCCTCCCTCCCCCACGCCTCCTTCCTCCTATTTAGCCAGGGGCTGCGCCCCCTCTTTTCCCTTGGGTTTTCTTTGATAGGTTTAGCCACTGTGCAAACATCCTGATCTGCAGTTGTGCTCAGCGGCCACCTGTGGACAGCCATTGTGAACCCCCAATTCGTGAGTGAATGATATTCAGTTTTACCTTCATCTTGTTCTTGCTTGTTTCTTCGATTGCTAGCAGGAATAGAACTTCGTGTTCAGGTTGATCCCTGCCACCAGCAAAGGTCAATAACCATTTGGAGTTGGTTCAGCGATTGCTAAGGCGCCATGACCTGTTCGTTCGTAGTCGGATCGTGAGAATCTCCTCCTCCACAAATCGAAGTTATCCCACTCACCGAAAGATCGGGCACTCCAGCTCTACCAAGTGGTATCAGATTACAGGTTGATCGGTGAGTTTTCTCGAGTTTTATTCCTTTAGTTGAGAGTTGTTCATCGTCCTATCGTCCACCAGAAAAGCCACAAAAAAAGAAAAATTTCAGGTTAGAACTTTGTCCCCGAACAATTTTGGCCTTGCACTTCATTCAGTAATCTTGTGTTGTTGAATTTGCATGCATTTGCGTCACTTGTTGCTGGTCGCTTCGTGTTTCCGTCTTTCACCACCATTCTTCTGTCATCCATACCACATTCTTCCCTCCCTCCTGGTTTGTTTCGACAAGTTGTGATAAAAAAAAGAGAAGAAGTGCAATCAGTTTTGGTGCGCCCCATATCTGTATCCGGCATTTTTGGCAAGCATTTGGTGCGCCCCATATTTGTCATCCAACATTTTTGGCAAGCAGCAGCCACATAATTGGTGCGCCCATATCTTTCTCCAGCATTTTTTGGAAAGCACACACCCTCCTATCTTGTGCGCCACCTTTTCCCAGCTAGGGATTTGGTGCACCATTGCCACTTTTTCCTATCAGTGCCTCTCCTATTTGGTACTATATTCTGAGGTTCGTCTTACTCTAGAGAGAGAGAGAGAGAGTATCTTTTTTTTACCGGAATACCCCTGTACTTTCGGAAAAAGTGTGTGTGATGACTTGATGTTTGAGATCCTCTTTGTTCATATTATCAGTTTTGAGGACCTCTGAAGAAAAAAAAAGAAAAAAAAATTCCAAAACAAAAAAAAAGAAAAAATCAGAAAAAGAGAGGAATTTGGTGCGCCTTCTCCACCTTTGCCCGCCTTCCGTACATCTATTCCTTTCGTTTTCACTTGGTACCAACAGCATTTGTTACGTGTTTCGCACTCTTATTCAACTTTACATTTGCTGATTGATTGTGCTAATCCTTTGATCTCGCGTGAAGCCTTCCTACAGCTCCACAAATACCTACAACGTGCAGGTTGTGTCCTCTGGCAATCGCTTTATCCAAGCTTCGTCGGTTGCATCGCTGGTTGCAGGTCACCCCTGCTGGCGTGGTAAGAACGTGTAAGACCTTGATAACGGGTTTTAGTTTGAGCGACCTGTTAAGCAACACATCCCACTAGCTGTAGGGCATACTATTTTGTTCCTTGTTTTCTTGTCTTTGCACTAACAATGGCAGGATCCTCGGGGGAGCAAGATGAGGACAGCGCCATGCCACAGTCCCCTCGTACCAAGCGCATCATACAGCATTTTGAGCGCCAAATGCGCTTGCAAGTTGATGGTCTCGTTGAAGACATTCACGTCACCAACGAGCGCCTTGGTCAGCTTGAAACAACACAAATTGAAGCCACTACGACGCTCCAGGAATTGAAAACAGCCCAAACCACCACCAACACCAGCCTCGACACCATCATGACTCGGCTTGAGGAGTTGACCCAGCAGCTTGGTGAGGTACAGGGCGACGCTAATTATGGTGGCGACACCGAGCACGACGATCAGGCCAATCGTCGCCGGCGAGGACTTCGTCGTGGGGTACGTAACCAGGATGATTCTTTCTCTAAGATTAAACTCACTATACCTGAATTCAATGGAAAATATGATCCTGATGCTTATCTTGAATGGGAACTTGCTGTTGATCAAAAATTTGCATGTCATGCTTTTCCTGCACAACATCAAGTTAGAGCTGCCACTAGTGAGTTTACCCATTTTGCTTCTATTTGGTGGCGCGAACATTGCAGCAAACATCCCACTGATATTCCTACCACTTGGGATGCTTTAAAAGTTCTCATGCGCCACAGATTTGTTCCCTCATATTATGCTCGTGATATGCTTAATAAACTGCAGCGTTTAAGGCAAGGTACAAACTCTGTTGAGGAGTACTATCAGGAGCTGCAAACCGGTATGCTTCGTTGTGGTTTAGTTGAGAACAATGATGCTGCTATGGCACGCTTTTTGGGTGGTTTAAACCGTGAAATTCAGGATGTGCTTGATTATAAGGAGTACACTACTATTACTCGTTTATTCCATCTTGCTTGTAAAGCTGAACGTGAAGTCCAGGGACGACACGCGAGGCCACGTGCTAACTCTTTTGCAGGTCGCACGACGTCATTCCACTCCGCCCCAATAGCACCACCCCCAGCAGAGTCGTCTCCGCCTAGCAGCACCCCACGTGACAAGGCAGCAGCAAAAACTCCAACGCCATTTCCAGCAACAAAGGGTACCTCTTCCTCTGGACGCACCAAGGACATTCAATGCCATCGCTGTAAAGGTTTTGGTCATGTGTTGCGGGACTGCCCCAACAAGCGCACGTTGATTATACATGACAATGGTGAGTATTCTTCAGCTAGTGATTCCGAAGAAACCATATATGCTATGCTTGCCACTGACGTTGCAGGATCCAATGAAGAACACGTGGCTGCCACGGACGCTGACAAGTATGAGAGTCTTGTTGTGCGACGTGTACTCAGCACGCAGGTTGCACAACCAGAGCAGCATCAGCGCCACACCTTGTTCCACACCAAAGGCGTTGTGCAGGAACGAGCCATTCGCATCATTATCGATGGTGGCAGCTGCAACAACTTGGCAAGCACGGATCTGGTGGAGAAGTTGTCTCTTCCAACGCGCCCACACCTACATCCCTACCGTATTCAATGGCTCAACCAAGGCGGCTCACTCAAGGTAACACGCTCGGTACGTGTTCATTTCTCTATGGGATCCTATCATGATTATGCTGATTGCGATATTGTTCCAATGGAAGCATGTTCGCTTCTCCTCGGTAGGCCTTGGCAATATGATACAGATAGCTTGCATCATGGTCACACAAACCATTACTCTTTCATGTTTAAGGGCAAGAAAATCATTCTTCACCCCATGACCCCAGACCAGATTGTAAAAGATGACATTGCTAGAGCTAAACACCACCACCAGCAACCGCACACACCAGATGAAATTAAACTAAAAGCTCCTGTTTTGCTAGCCACTAAATCTGATTTTGATGAAGTACGTGCTGATAATCTGCCTTGCTATGCGCTTGTCTGCTCTCCTGTGTTGTTTTCACTAGATGATGCCCCTTCTTTGGACATACCCCCTGCTGTTACTAAGCTTTTGCAGGACTATACCGATGTGTTTCCGACGGAGTTACCACCAGGTGTTCCTCCCATTCGTGGCATTGAACACCAAATTGACCTCATCCCAGGCGCTCAGCTTCCCAACCGCGCCCCGTACCGAACCAATCCCGATGAAACAAAAGAGATTCAGCACCAAGTCCATGCATTACTTGATAAGGGCTACATTCGTGAGTCACTTAGCCCTTGCTCTGTTCCTGTTTTACTTGTCCCAAAGAAGGATGGCACCTGGCGCATGTGTGTTGATTGTCGAGCGATTAACAATATTACAATTCGTTATCGCTATCCTATACCTCGCCTTGATGATATGCTTGATGAGCTTAGCGGTGCTGTTGTTTTCTCCAAAGTTGATTTGCGTAGCGGGTACCACCAGATTAGAATGAAACTTGGGGATGAATGGAAAACGGCTTTTAAAACAAAATTTGGCTTATATGAATGGTTAGTTATGCCGTTTGGTTTGACTAATGCTTCCAGCACAATTATGCGCTTAATGAATGAAGTTTTGAGACCTTTCATAGGGTTGTTTGTGGTTGTTTATTTCGATGATATTCTGATTTACAGCAAGTCTATGGAAGAGCATTTGGAACATTTGCATGCTGTTTTTGATGCTTTGCGCGCTGCCCGCTTGTTTGGTAATTTGGAAAAGCGCACCTTCTGCACAACACGTGTTTCGTTTCTTGGCTATGTTGTTACTCCGCAGGGCATTGAGGTGGACAGCAGCAAGATTGACGCCATCCAGTCCTGGCCCACACCATCGACAGTTACACAGATTCGGAGTTTTCTTGGGCTTGCAGGATTCTACCGACGGTTTGTGCGTGACTTCAGTTCCATTGCTGCCCCGTTGCATGAACTCACCAAGAAGGGCATTCCTTTCTCCTGGGGTACGGCACAAGAAGAGGCATTCACCATCCTAAAAGATAAGTTAACACATGCCCCCTTACTACAGCTACCTGATTTCAATAAGATGTTCGAACTTGAATGTGATGCTAGTGGTATTGGGTTGGGCGGTGTCTTGCTTCAAGAGGGAAAACCAGTGGCTTACTTTAGCGAAAAATTAAGTGGTGCGCAGCTGAATTACTCAACTTATGACAAAGAACTTTTCGCTTTAGTTCACACCCTACAAACTTGGCAGCATTATTTATGGCCTCGTGAGTTTATTATTCATTCTGATCATGAGGCTTTAAAACATATTCGTAGCCAAACCAACCTGAACCGTCGACATGCCAAGTGGGTTGAATTCATAGAGTCTTTTCCTTACATCATTAAACACAAGAACGGGAAAGAAAACGTTATTGCTGATGCTTTGTCGCGTAGATACACCATGCTGTCCCAGTTGGATTGTAAAATTTTTGGCTTACAAACTTTGAAAGAACAATACACCGATGATTCTGATTTTAAGGACATCATGATGCATTGCAAGGGTGGTAAACCATGGGGTAAATTCCACATGAACGATGGGTTCTTGTTCCGCGCTAACAAGCTGTGTATTCCAGCAAGCTCGGTTCGTCTTTTGCTGTTGCAGGAAGCACATGGTGGCGGCCTCATGGGACACTTTGGTGTTTACAAGACACAGGAGATTTTGGCTGCACACTTCTTTTGGCCCCAGATGCGCCGTGATGTGCAGCGCTTTGTTGCTCGCTGCACCACTTGCCAGAAAGCTAAATCACACCTGAACAACCATGGTTTGTATATGCCATTACCTGTCCCTACTTCTCCTTGGGTTGATATTTCTATGGATTTTGTTTTGGGCTTACCTAGAACTAAGAAGGGGAGGGATAGTATCTTTGTGGTTGTTGATCGCTTCTCTAAAATGGCTCACTTCATACCATGTCATAAAACTGATGATGCTAGCAGCATTGCTGAATTGTTCTTTCGTGAGATTATTCGTTTACATGGTGTTCCAAAAACAATAGTCTCAGATCGCGATGCTAAGTTCCTAAGTCATTTTTGGAGATCTCTTTGGAATAAACTAGGAACTAAATTGCTTTTCAGCACCACTTGTCACCCTCAAACAGATGGGCAAACTGAGGTTGTTAACAGGACTTTATCTACCATGCTTAGGGCTATGTTAGACAAGAATTTGAAACTTTGGGAGGATTGCTTGCCCCATGTCGAGTTTGCTTACAATTATGCTACGCATTCCTCCACAAAAATGTGCCCTTTTCAGATTGTCTATGGTTACATTCCACGGGCACCAATTGACTTGCTGTCCTTTGATCCGTTGGATGCCCCACATGTAGATGCTGTTGCACGTGTTCAACAAATGTTGGACATCCATGAGCAAACGCACCAGAACATTGCACACACTAATGCTAAAAATCAGGCTGCTGGTAGTAAAGGATGTAAACTTGTTACTTTTGAACCTGGTGACTTGGTTTGGTTGCATTTGCGCAAGGATCGCTTTCCTACTTTGCGCAGGTCTAAGCTGATGCCACGTGCTGCTGGTCCCTTCAAGGTGTTGCAGAAAATTAATGATAATGCTTATATACTTGACCTGCCTGCAGAATATGGTGTTTCCTCTAGTTTTAATGTTGCAGATTTGAAACCATATGCGGGTGAGGATGAGGAGCTGCCGTCGAGGACGATTTCGATTCAAGAAGGGGAGGATGATGAGGACATCAACCCCGACACGGGAACGGCTCTTCCAACTACACCAGCAGAGGCGCCACCAGGACCACTCACTCGAGCTCGTGCACGGGAGTTAAACTTCGTGATGATTTTGAAGAATGAAGGACCAGAAGATTGCTAAGTGCATGCGCCACTTATGCTCATGATGAACCTGTCCAGAATAAAGTCTAGGTGCTGTGCCACCTATTTTTAGTTTTGTCAAGTAATAACCAGGAAGGTGCTGCGCCACCTAAATCAGGAAAGGAGAGATAGCGTGTGGCTGATTGAGTCACCTACTCCCTGCCTTATGGGCAGGCTGGGCGCCTCCCTCCCCCACGCCTCCTTCCTCCTATTTAGCCAGGGGCTGCGCCCCCTCTTTTCCCTTGGGTTTTCTTTGATAGGTTTAGCCACTGTGCAAACGTCCTGATCTGCAGTTGTGCTCAGCGGCCACCTGTGGACAGCCATTGTGAACCCCCAATTCATGAGTGAATGATATTCAGTTTTACCTTCATCTTGTTCTTGCTTGTTTCTTCGATTGCTAGCAGGAATAGAACTTCGTGTTCAGGTTGATCCTTGCCACCAGCAAAGGTCAATAACCATTTGGAGTTGGTTCAGCGATTGCTAAGGCGCCACGACCTGTTCGTTCGTAGTCGGATCGTGAGAATCTCCTCCTCCACAAATCAAAGTTATCCCACTCACCGAAAGATCGGGCACTCCAGCTCTACCACGAACCCAACTTTTCGATCTTGTAGCATAGGTTCATAAGTGCTCATATCCGTTTGTATGCATGTTCATCATTTAGAATATAGTGATATGCTTGCATGCTCTGATTATAATAAAGTGTGTTCGTGATTCCTTTCTAGTAGTTTATGCTAGGTTGCATGAGTAGCCTTTTTCCTCTGCTAGTGCATAGATCCTGAGTTTATGTGTTCGTCTGCTGCAAGTCGTTTGTATACGTTGGAAGCATAGTACGGGACCGAATGCTCTCTTGTATGCCTTCAGTATAAGCTAGTAGTACCTATAGTGAGTAAGATCAGTTCTCTTCTGTGGTCGTAGTGCTATTAGTATAGAGGGTCGTAGTCCGTTGGCTACGATAGTAACCACAGTGTGTACGTTGTGACATGCTACCGGTTATCATTCATTCGGCTTATCCCAAGGTTAGGTAGAGGCAGTCTAGGAGGTGGTGACAGCCCTTCTGGCCCTCGTTGATCCTCCACAGTTGGATATAGTCAGAGCTCCTTCCACATAGATCCGCGTACCAGAGTCGCCTGTTAAGTCAGGGCTATCGGTACCCTAATCCAAGTTCTATCTAGAGATCGACCTTTAATCTCATCTATAGTGCTATCTTTAGGAGTCCTCTCTATCCTTACCTTTTCTGGGTGTGTCCTTGGACCGACTGTACGAAGTTAGTGCACACACATTCCCTTGGATTCGATACCCTTGGAATAATCTGAGGTGAAAGCTACAACGGTATCCATGCGCTTGCGGATTTATTTCGTGTGTCGCTAAAATACCAATTACAAGGCTAGAAGGATCCTAATCGCCTCCAAACGGGCTATAGGAGCAAATGTCTCCTCATAGTCTATCCCCTCCTTCTAACTATAGCCCTGAGCAACCAACCGCGATTTTTTTCTCACCACCTCACCATCTCACCCTCTTTGTTCTTCCACACCCATTTTGTCCCAATAGGTTTGCAATGTGGTGGTGGCTCTACCAACTCCCAAACTTGGTTTCTCTCAAAGTTCTCTAACTCCTCATGCATAGCGTTCACCCAATTAGGATCAGAGAGTGCGTGTCCAATGACTTTCGGCTCAAAGGTAGCAACAAATGCCGAATGAGCAAAGTGAGAAACATTCCTGGACCTTGACTGTGTCGTACGTTCGTTGATGTCACTGATGGTTCTTGAGGGAGGATGATCAACTTGAATGTGCCTCAGTGCCTCTCGCCTGGAGACGACCTCCCCCTCAACAGCAGCTTCCACTTGATCTTGCTGGATCGTAGTCGGTGTAGGGGATGGGCCATCCTGCACTGTAGTTGTCGTAGTGGAAGTAGAGGGTACATGTGTGGCTGGAGCTTCACCATCATCACCATCATCATCTCCAGCATCATCCTCCTCGTCCTCAAAGATCTTCTTCCCAATTTCGTCATCACCTGCAAACTCAAAGACAGACGAACTGCATGCCTGGGTCTCGTTGAAGGTAATCTCACAAGTTTCCATGACTAGGTTAGTATCAAGGTTGAGCACCCGAAATGCTCGAGAATGACTAGCATAACCCAAAAAGATGCCATCGGAGGACCTCGACTCAAACTTATCAAGCCTACCCTTCTTGAGAATAAAGCACTAACAACAAAAACCCTTAAATGGCTCACTCTAGGTGCTCGCCCGTGCATGAGCTCATAGCACGTCTTGTTCAAGAAGGCCCGAAGAAAAATCCGGTTCCCAACATGGAACGCGGTATTCACCACCTCAGCCCAATATCTCCTCGGAGTCCTATGCTCGTCGGGCATCGTCCGAGCCATCTCACAAAGGGAACGATATTTCCTTTCAACCACACCATTCTGACAAGCAACATAGGGAGAGGAAAATTGATGTTCGAGACCCAAATCACGACAAAAGGTTTTGAATCGAGAGGATTTAAATTCAGTTTCATTGTCGCTACGAATAACTCGAACAACATCTCCATTCCTCTCATTCTTCAACCTCAAGATTAGATCCCAGACATAACCAAATGTCTCCCCTTTGTTAGCCAAAAAGAAGACCCAAGCATAGAGAGAATAGTCATCCACTATCACAAGGGCGTACCATTTCCCACCCGCTGAGCACACACGAGCTGGACCAACCAAGTCCATATGGAACAACTCGCATGGCCTCTCTGTCATGAAGGATGTCAGAGGCGGGTGAGAGTTGGTGATCATCTTACCATGCCTAAACGGAGCACATACCAAGTCCTTTTGGTACTTCAACTTAGGCAATCCTCGGACCAAACCTAGCCCACTCAATCGCGACAACAAGTCAAAACTCAAGTGACCTCGCCTCCTATACGATTTCCAAAGCTCCACTGAAACGCCAGTAACCAAACAACGAGAAGAGCCGACACACTGAGAAAAATCAGCTCTGAAAATTTACCCTCAGGGATGATCGTGCACACAAGATCACCTCGAGAATCCAAAACATGAGAAGCACATGTTTTGAAACGAACCTCAAAACCCTCATCAAGAAGTTGGGACACCGAAAGAAGATTGAACCCCAAAGACTTGACAAGATCAACACGTCTAACAGTCACATACTCGCTCACCTTCACCGTGCCCACTGAAAGCACTCTACCTTTCCCATTATCCCCAAAAGTGATGTACTCTTTTGTCATCACCAGGGTGAGGCTGGAGAACCACCTTCGATCTCTAGTCATGTGTTGAGAGCAACTGGAGTCGATCAACCAAAAGCCCTCCAAGCCTCCCACATGAAAATAAAAAACGATAGCAAGGGTGAGCAAATGACTCAGCACTAGGGTTAGTACAAAATGAATCAAACCAGTGTCGTGCCATTTGCTCAAAAGTGGGGTTAGCAAAATCCATCCTGTCACTCCTAGGTGGAACACCCACACGTCTCCTTGGAGGACTACGCGTACCACGAGGTAGAGACCATGGCCTGTAGCTCCTCTAAGACCTAAAACTGCGATTGTTCCCCCCATACTCGTATTGGTCACGAGTGAAGGAACATCCAGCAAACTCACCATACCCGAACCCAACACGCCTACCACCATCTCTCTGTGGAGGCACACCTCGAGGCACAAACTCACGCCTCTCTCGAGGGTAAATGGTATGCACCACACCCTCACCCCTAGGCACCATCCTAGGCTCAGGCACACCCCGAGAGGGGCAGTACTTGTCCTTGTTTGCCATCTCCCTAGCAAACCTCTCCTCACGCTTCCTCCTGAAGCAAAACTCAGCTAGGTGGCCATCCCTCCCACAATGGTCACAATGGAATGGGATTGGCTTTGCCTTTGGCCGAGGCTTTGAGTTCTCTCTTGGTTGAGGCTTCTCCTCACTTGGTTTCTCTCCCTTCTTCCCAAAGAACTCGTTCCCCAAGTCACCCTCTTGAACTTGATGGGTTTCTGGAAGTTGTTAGTTTGTGGAGGAAACACGGGAGGATCTGGGGTTGTGTCTAGTCAGTTCCTAAGTGAGTTTGTCTTAGGAGCATAGGCATTTTTGTGGAAGGTCTTTGGTGGAGCTGTGATATCACCAATCTTCTGCTCCTTTTTCACCACGGCACTCCCCAATCTTATCCGACCCAAGCGCTTGCCCATCATAGCGCTTGTACACCTCAATCATCATCCTGAGCTGAGGCTCATGACCTGACAACCAACCCATCATCTTCCTCAACTCATCATTCTCATCCTGCAAGCGATCAACATAGTGTGCAAGCTCCAAATTCTTCACAACAATTATTTCACAAGTAGAGCATGAAGCAAGAATAGGAGCTTTTAGCTTAGCCTCTAGTGATCTAGCATAAGCAAGCAATACATCTAGATTCTCATGCAAAACAAGACAAGAAGTGCAAGCACTAAGCAAGGAGGGCCTAGATTTCATCTCATCTAGCTCAACCCTAAGCACATCTAGTTCCTCAACCTTGGAGGCATACTTTTCCTTAAGCACAGTCAAATCACCAAGAAAAGTGGAACAATCAGTGCATTCAGGTTCATTGGTCACAATAGGAGCAGACTTTAGAGAATCTATTTGAGCCCTAGCATCAACAAGCAAAGACTCTAGCTCAACCACCTTCTCCTTAGCCTCTACAAGCAAAGACCTATACTCCCTCTTCTCCTTGTTGGTCTTTCTAAGCACATCATCATGGTTGTCAAGCAATTCATTCAACCTAGCATTCTCTGCTACCAAGAAGGCAGGATCATTATTTACCTCATCCTCAGAGTCGGAATCCGAGTCATCCTTGTTGCTCTTCTTTCTCCCGGAATTGTGCGCCATGCCGCAAAAGCCTTGGGCGGTGAAGCACAGGCCATTGATGTTCTTCCTCGACCGCTTGCCCTTGTGCTGGTTCTCTTCTTCATCACTTGAGCTCGATGAAGTGTAGCAGGAACTTGAGTCGATGTCGCTCGCTCCGGCTACCATCGCACGCTCCTTCTTCTTGTGACTGCCACTCTTCCTCGGCCTCCGCTCAGACTTGTCCTTGCCCTTGTAGTCATCCCTCGAGTGGTGCTTGTGGTCGGTCCTCGGACGGGGCTTGTGCTCGGGTGTTGGGTATTTTAGCGACACACGAAATAAATCCGCAAGCGCACGGATACCGTTGTACCTTTCACCTCAGAGTATTCCAAGGGTATCAAATCCAAGGGAACGTGTGTGTACTAACTTCGTACAGTCGGTCCAATGACACACCTAGACAAGAGGTAAGGATGGAGAGGATTCCTAAAGATAGCACTATAGATGAGATTAAAGGTCGATCTCTAGATAGAACTTCGCTTAGGGTACCGATAGCCCTGACTTAACAGGCAACTCCAGTACGCGGATCTATGTGGAAGGAGCTCTGACTGTATCCAGCTGCGGAGGATCAACAACGGCCAGAAGGGCTGTCACCACCTCCTGGACTGCCTCACCTAACCTTGGGATAAGCCGAACGGATGATAACCGGTAGCGTGTCACAACATCCACGCTGTGGTTACTGCCATAGCCAACGGACTACAGCACCCTGTACTAATAGAACTACGACCACGGAAGAGAACTGATCTCACTAACTATAGGTACTATGAACTTATACTAAAGGCATACGAGAGAGCACTCGGTCCGTACTATGCTTCCAACGTATACGAACGTATAAACCCAGGATCTACGCACTAGCAGAGGAAAAAGGCTGCTCATGCAACCTAGCATAAACTATTAGAAAGGAATCATGAACACATTTTATTCTAATCAGAGCATGCAAGCATATCCATTTTATTCTAAATAACGAACATGCATATAAACGGATATGAGCACTTATGAACCTATGCTACAAGATCGAAAGGTTGTGTTCGCGAAGAACACAAGCCTCTAAATCAAGAACAAGCAAAGAACACAAGAACATATCACCTATGCATGAATGCTACTTTAGTCTAAATAGAAAATACGGAAATACTCACTTTACTCTAATTGAAGAACGAAGCATCCACAGAGATACAAATCCCTCTCTCACTCTCCTATTTTCTAATCTACCAAGGAGAGGCCTCTCCTTTGAAGGGAAGCTCTCATCCTTGGGTGAGATGGTGTGTCTCTAAATGACCCCCCTAAATAGGCTTAAGGCAAGTTTAGGGACTTAGAGGTGTTGTGCTGCAACTTCTGGGCGCAGCCAACCGCGTGCTGACATGTGGCAGGTGCTGAAAAGTGCCGGCCAAGGCAGCTGGAGGCGTGCACCGTACGGTTGCTCCTCAACCGACCTGCAGCTGGCCAACAGGGCAGCGACACGTGTCCCGGTGGCGGCAGCTTCTGGCGCACGCCCCGCACAAGCTGCGTCTCGCGCCTGGGGTCCCGACGCAGGCGCGAGTAGGAGGCTGCCACGCGACTCGCGGCCACTATACTGCTGCCTACCGCACGTTCCCGCACATGTGTCGTCACGCGCTGGCCCGCCTTGTCCCCTGCATGGGACGCGCTTGCATGCGGCGCCGGTTGCTGCCTGCGCCCGTGATCCCGCGCGCGCACGGCTACCCTGCTGTCATGGGCCCCGCTGGGTCCATCTCTGTCGTGCATGCGGCGCTGCTGTGGGCCACGGTTGGGTCCCGCGTGATGAGGTGGGGTGCTAACGTCGTGATGACATCAGCATCCCATAATATATTGGGCATTGAATATCTTCTGCATCCGAGCTCCAAAGTAGACAAAAGATATATCCATTTTGATCGTCTCGACGAGCCTGCCGCAATAGTGGAGTCCAATCTGGCATTTGAGATTGTTTATGAAGACATCCTATATAAGCCATTAGATAAGTTCCTCTCAACTGTACCATTTAGTACGTATTTCGGAGTGTCCTGCAACAAAAGCCAGAAACACCAACACTTGTGGAACTTGTCAGTATAAGACCCTATCCTAGTGTTGATGATCACTTTTCAATTATTTAATGCAGGAGTTGACGGTGTAAGAGTGGTACTTAACAGCCGTCAACAACACCCCCACACTTGACATTTGCTCGTCCCGAGTGAAGGGAGAACAAATCAAGTGGGACATGATATCCAAATGTATGAAGCAAACATAAGAGATGTTCCAAATGTATGAACAAATCAAGGGAGAACAAATCAAGTGGGACATGATATCCAAATGTATGTATCAAGTGGGACTATGTGGAATGGCTATCATGCCATCTTGGGTAGTTGAGGGATGGAACGGTCATGAATCAAATCTCTTCTGCTCATCATGTCAAGTAACTTGGGGTTTTGCAATAAGTTTTCAAAACAAACCTTTGCTCTGCTCCTCATTTGATTCTCTCAAATCGCTCAATGTGTATATGTCCTCACCAAGGCATTAAATTTGCCTTCCTTTCATCCTACCTCTAATGATGGCTATATGTTGAGTTAAGGGTAGGATAAAGATAAAGGATACTTGCATCACATATATTGCAAAGTAAAAAATCGGATCCAAGGAGAAAATCAAATCATACGATCAGATCAAGATGTGCACGTGTATGGATGTGATGGATATGATAAGGTGGATACTAGGCCCGGAATGGGTGCTAGATATTACCATCAAATTTATTGGAACTCCTTTTTGCGTGATCACATCTCTCTCATTTTTCTTCTTTCTTTTGGACATGGGCTCTCTTTTTTTTCACGCATTGAGCATTTCTTCGCTCATTCTTTGAGCATGATTTTTTTTGCATAGCCCATGTTTCTTTTTTTTTCAAGAATACTTTTGGAGAGAGAGGTCACACCACACATGGAGCTTCATTTTATGGAATGGGTCGATGATACAATGCTAACTTCCAGTGTAGAAGTATAGCAAGGGGATATGGAGTGCATATGAATCTTGATCGTGAAAGCATGAAAAGAATTCTCACAAGGGTCACAACAATTTGGCAAAGCTCAATGCAATGACAAGCAGCATATGAGTATAAGGTTTTCAATATAACTAATCATATGGCTTTGGTAGGACTTTGGCTTATCAAAGAGGAGCTTTGCAAAGGGTTTTCATAATTTTCAAATAAATAAAATTCCCAAGCACTCAAACATTCAGAGAGAAGATCATATCATCAAACCATATCTTAAGCATCAACTACTTAGATGAGCATGAGTTCCTAATGATAATTGTTCACAAGCATCAAGATAAAAAGTATGGAATAAAACATATGCAAGCCAACCATAGGAAACATGTAGAGCAAGTAGAGCACGATTCCATGAGTTTGATTTTAGCAGATAAGAATTGAAACTCATTCAAACTCATGAATCAAAGAGGGTGAGACAAAGGGTGCACATACCATCACTCCTGAAGAATATGAGAAATAAGGAAGACCTGTGGTGGTTCAACTGACCCATGGGGCAGTCGGATCACTCTAGTTTACCTTGTCCCTTGTCATGAAAGCGCAGTCGATGTTGTGCAACGTTTGTGTGGGAGATCTCAAGTGTGTATGTTGATGATAATCTTGGGAGATCACCCCCACACTTGTACATGTACCTGGTGCTGTCTTCAAACAAAATGGGAAAAAACAAAATAGGGACTCTACTAGTTCAAGAACCAGGGAGCCTTTATTCAAATTCAACTATAAATTCACCACGAGGCCTAGCTCAAACAAGGCTGACATGCCTTGGCTTACCTTCCCTTTTGAATCAAGCTCGATGACTTACCCCATTTGGATTCAAAATTCCTGCAAGGGTTAGTCCGCATATACAACCAATATCCATGTAAGCATTAACTTTAAGGTTCATCAATCAAACTCGACACCATGTCTTGTTTGATTGAAGAAGACAGTTTTAACCTAAGCACCAAGCTTAATTTAAAATAACATATGAAAGCACGTAGCTAATCATGCACTCAAACCATAGTATTACGACCATTGAGAAAGGAAGCATGAAAGCATGATCAAGCTATACTCAAAGGGACATAAATAAGAGCATATGATGGTGAACATCGGGCAACCTCTCGGAAGGGCTTTGTTTAATGTCAAAAGCAGGACGTACCTAACTGGGCAAGAGGCAAGAGCTAACATCATCTCCAAACCAGGATAAGTTTCGGATGAGAGGAACTTTACTCAGAATGCTCACATACCTCCCCCACACTTGAAGTTTGCATTACAAAACTCAAGTGTGTGGAGATCAAGCTTCCTATTGTAAATGTTCTCTCAACAATAACTTATAAAGGTGTTGTAGTGATGTAGCTCGCATGTTCTTAGGCATCAGATGTCCATCATTCTTTTCAATCTCCACCTGAAAGGTTAGCGACCAAAAATACCCAAAGGACAACCTTATCCTAAAAACATGCTCTTGCTTTTTATTTGAAAAAGGGAAATGAAACAAACCTATGCTATTCCAGGCTATCTCCTGGTAGTGCTTTATTTACGGTCATAAGCTCGACCCTGGGAACTTCCTTCCTGCAGCTATCATTGGTGATGTCATTCTCGTCTCACCACCAATTGTTGATGTGTCATTGAAGCTTTAGCTGCAAGGTTAGTGCCACAGTGCATACACGAAATCTGCAATGCTTATGGTAAACATATGCATCTACAACCAACCTTCTAAACGTTGAACAAAAGAGGACCAAAAGGCAGTTGTAGTCCTCGTGTGTGCCTAGTGCACTGAGCATGGCTGACTCTGGAGAAGCATGATGCGAGCATGGTTTAGGTGGTATATCAAGAGTGAATCTGCCATGCTCGTCCGTGGAATCCTTCCATTTGGACTCCAGAGTCAGTGCCTCATAGATCTCCATGGCCCATGATTTCTCCATCTCAAGAGATGCATCGTGGAAGCTCGATATTGATTCTCGATCAGGGTCGAGAGAAACATCATACTGGCCAGCGGGAAGAGGCTCAAACTCGATCAAGGATGATGATGATCATTCGCCTTCACAAAGGTGAAGAGGATCTTTTGTGTCGTACTCCTGAGGGGTAGAAAATTCTACAACCTCAACGAGAACGGGCTCAGACGATGCGAACAGAGATACATGCATCATCTCCTCGAGCGGGTTTTGCTTGGGATGAGGCTTCACCATAGAACTTTCTGAGAACAAGGGAATGGTGGCAGAAGCGGCTTCCCTAAGCTTTTTATCTAGGGTCCCTCGAGATGCATCGAGAAGTTTTTCTGTAGGGGAGCCTAGGCAAGATCAAGGACATCAAAGATGTGGAAGTCTAGATTAACCTTGACCCTGTCTACTAAGAGCGACATGGCACATACAACCCCCCGACACTCAAGAATATGTCCGGAGGGACAACTCTTGAGGAGTTTGTCGGATGGTCTTAGCGTAACGTTGCCCAACAAGGTGTACGCTAGGTGCCATGGCATGACATTAACCTCCATAGTGGGGTTAAGATGGGCTTCTACAGTAATTCCTTTTATGGAACAAGAAATGATCGTAGAGGGTGAACAAATCCAGAGTGCTTCGGAAAAGTTTCCCACTCCAGTCAACCACTTCTTCTCCATGGCCTCCATGATAGATGTTTCATTTGGAGGGTCAGGAGGCAAAGGAGGTACCGTAGGCCTAGGGGAAGGTTCTGTCAAAAGATTTCTAGATTGAAAGGTATGGACAGAAAAGACTTCCTCCCCGAATTGGACATTAGAGAGATTCGAGGTGTTTTTGTGGTTCATAGAAGGGTCATCCTCGAATCGGAAAGTGAACTCCAAAGGTTGAATTTCTTCTTCCTCCAGTGTTCATGGTTCGGGAGAGGGCTCAACAGACGAATCTTGGGATGTGGAAGTCAAAGGCTTAGGTTCAGCTGTTGAGAGACTCTCATGGATCGACTCTGATTCTTGGTGGGGTTCGTTATGGCAGGTAAGAAGGGAAGAATTTTCTAAGAGGCTATCTAGGATTTCCCTTCCTTCCTCCGAAGTTTTGTTTGCGAACACACCTCCAGTGATGGTGTCGAGATGTAGGGCATCACTCATGTCTAAACTCGAGTAAAAGGCACACAAGTATGAGCGATCGGGCATAGACATGTTTGGGTTAGATTTCAAAAGGTGTGAGAACCTAGCCCAAGCTGCACCTATGGTCTCCTGCTCTAACGGCATAAAGTTGCGGATGTCACTCAGAAGGAACGCTATGTGTCTCGCAAGATTGAAAGACAAATAGAAGTCAACTCGGAGTTTCTCCCAATCGTTCACATGCTGTATGGCGCGAGTGTACCATTGCTCCGCCCTCTTTGTGTGAGAGAGAGGAAACAACTTTAACCTCGAAGAATTTAGTATCATTCCTAGGGGAGCCAGGGATGAACACAACCTCTCGAACTTTATCAAATGGTCATGGGGATCTTCATTATTCGCTCCAGAGAAAGGTCGATTCCGAACCATATTCGCTCCAGAGAAAGGTCGATTCCGAACCATGGCTATAAAGTCAGGGTGGAGTTCATTGAGGGTGTGGAAGTTGATGGATCAGTGAACTCATTGGATGGGGTGGGGAGGCCGTGAAAGGATGGCTTCTCCATGGGTAACATGGGTAAAGGTAGAAACAAAGAAAAACAAAAGATACAAGGACCACTGGGTACGAAGATAGATACAGCAAACGTTCCCCGGCAACAGCGCCAAAAAGCTTGTTGGGTATTTTAGCGACACATGAAATAAATCCGCAAGCGCACAGATACCATTGTAGCTTTCACATCAGAGTATTCCAAGGGTATCGAATCTAAGGGAACGTGTGTGTACTAACTTCGTACAGTCAGTCCAAGGACACACCCAGACAAGAGGTAAGGATGGAGAGGATTCCTAAAGATAGAACTATAGATGAGATTAAAGGTCGATCTCTAGATAGAACTTGGCTTAGGGTACTGATAGCCCTGACTTAACAGGCGACTCTGGTACGTGGAAATATGTGGAAGGAGCTCTGACTGTATCCAGCTGCGGAGGATCAACAAGGGCCAGAAAGGCTAGTCACCACCTCTTGGACTGCCTCTACCTAACCTTGGGATAAGCCGAACGGATGATAACCGGTAGCGTGTCACAACGTCCACGCTGTGGTTACTGCCGTAGCCAACGGACTACAACACCCTGTACTAATAGAACTACGACCACGGAAGAGAACTGATCTCACTCACTATAGGTACTACGAACTTATACTAAAGGCATACGAGAGACCACTCGGTCCCGTACTATGCTTCCAACGTATATGAACGACTTGCAGCAGGCAAACATATAAACCCAGGATCTATGCACTAGCAGAGGAAAAAGGCTACTCATGCAACCTAGCATAAACTATTAGAAAGGAATTACGAACACACTTTATTCTAATCAGTGCATGCAAGCATATCCACTTTATTCTAAATAACGAACATGCATACAAATGGATATGAGCACTTATGAACCTATGCTACAAGATCGAAAGGTTGTGTTCGCGAAGAACACAAGCCTCTAAATCAAGAACAAGCGAAGAACACAAGAACATATCACCTATGCATGAATGCTACTTTAGTCTAAATAGAAAATGCGGAAATACTCACTTTACTCTAATTGGAGAACGAAGCATCCACAGAATACAAATCCGTCTCTCACTCTCCTATTCTCTAATCTACCAAGGAGAGGCCTCTCCTTTGAAGGGAAGCTCTCATCCTTGGGTGAGATGGTGTGTCTCTAAATGACCCCCTCTCCTCCTATTTATAGGCCTAAGGCAAGTTTAGGGACTTGGAGGTGTTGTGCTGCAACTTCTGGGCGCAGCCAACCGCGTGCTGACATGTGGCAGGTGTTGAAAAGTGCCGGCCAAGGCAGCTGGAGGCGTGCACTGTATGGTTGCTCCTCAACGGACCTGCAGCTGGCCAACAGGGCAGCGACATGTGTCCCGGTGGCGGCAGCTTCTGGCGTACGCCCCGCACAAGCTGCGTCTCGCGCCTGGGGTCATGACGCGGGCGCGAGTAGGTGGCCGCCACGCGGCTCGCGGCCACTACGCCGCTGCCTACCGCGTGGGCCCCGCCGGGCCCACCTTATCCCCTGCATGGGACACGCTTGCATGCGGCGGCCCGTTCCTGCCTGTGCCCATGACCCCGCGCGCGCACTCATACCCTGCTGTCATGGGCCCCGCTGGGTCCATCTCTGCCGTGCATGCGGCGCTGCTGTGGGCCACGGCTAGGTCCCGCGTGATGAGGTGGGGTGCTGACGTCGTGATGACGTTAGCATGCCATAATATATTGGGCATTGAATATCTTCTGCATCCGAGCTCCAAAGTAGACAAATGATATATCCATTTTGATTGTCTCGACAAGCCTGCCGCAATAGTGAAGTCCAATCTGGCATTTGAGGTTGTTTATGATGACATCCTATATAAGCCATTAGATAAGTTGATCTCAACTGTACATTTTAGTACGTATTTCAGAGTGTCCTGCAACAAAAGCCAGCAACACCAACACTTGTGGAACTTGTCTGTATAAGGCCCTATCCTAGTGTTGATGATCACTTTTCAAATATTTAATGCAGGAGTTGACGGTGTAAGAGTGGTACTTAATAGCCGTCAACATCGGGCTTGATCTCCATGGCCTCCAGGCACTCAGCGATAAAGTGCCCGTGCTTCCTGCACCGGAAGCACATGCCCGAGCTCCTCTGAGCGTTCTTCCGGTTCGTGTACACGTGCTCGAACTTCCTGCTCAGCAATGTGAGATCTTCCTCGCCTAGCTCATCGAACTCCTCATCTGGCATGGACACAAGACAAGATAAAGAGAACTGTCTCGAAAATAGGTTAGTGTTAGTCCTTGGTCCAGAAACGAGAGCTAGACTATGAGGGTCAGTCGGGTCTCGATCCTTGCTCGCACCCCACGGTCCACCTTGGATGACTTGAGCTTGGAAAACAGCTCGTCCACCGTGAGGATCTCATACTTCTCAGACTCCAGAATAGCCTCGACCTTCTCACTCCACACGGTACGATCCAGAGAGTGCAGGAACTTCACAGCCCTGTCATGATCATCATATGGGAGTGCGGCCACATTAGCTCTCATGTTGTTCACAATCACGGTGAACCGCTGGAACATGGTGTCTATGGACTCACCGGGGAGATGAGTAAAGTTCTCGTACTCTCTTCAGTAGGTCGCAAACAAACGTGCCTGAACCTGAACGTTTCTAGCGTGAGCATTCTTCAGCTGCTCCCAAATCCTACAAGCCAAGTCCTCTGTCAGAACCCGATTGAATTCGGATTGACACAGAGTACGAAACAAGTAGTCGACCGCTTTGTTGTTGGCATCGTGCATGTCCCTCGATCCTGGAGCAAGGAAGTTAATCGGATGTACATAAGTTGTGTTCACCGTAACATCCCAAAGGATCTGACCCTTACCGCGGAGGAAAGCAGCCATCCGCCTCTGCTACATCTGGTAGTTCTTACCATCAAAGTGTGGAGGACCTGAACCCCGTTCTTGGTATGCCATCTTTGGATCTTAGACTAGTTAGAATCACAAAGATCCGTAACCGGCTCTGGTACCAATTGAAGGACCGATTAGGCAACCTGTCACACCTGTTTTTCCAAAGAAAACCAAGTGCAAACCTATATGCATGCCAGGATCAAGTTTCATGCATATAGTTGACATAAGTGAATAACAGAAATAATATCACGTAAGAAAAAGAAAGATTATCAGAGTTTACGCTTAATCCTGGAAACGGAGACACCATACTCCACAAGCAATCGACTGGAGTTTGCGTACGCCTAGAACTCCACAACATCTTCACGACATCTTCATGTAGCAGCTTCCTCTTTCTGAGCAACGTATATAGCAAGGGTGAGCACATGTCGTACTCAGCAAGTGTGGGGAAAGGATGAATGCAAAAGCTTTATAGTGGACTGGGCTCTAAGCATTTAGCATTTTAGTTGGTCCAATTTTATTAAACAACTATTTACTAGCAAGTATAAGTATATACCATCCCACAATTAACACAAAGAGATAGATAAGATACGCCATAAGATATGGCAAGCATAACCATGATTTATGTCCATCTTCAAGTTCAATTATCATGTGAGGGTCCAGACCGCTCTTGACCGTGAGCACGACTAACCGGTTAGTTTTACACTCTGCAGAGGTTGTACACTTTCACCACAAGCAGCATAAAAGCTCCGAAGAACTTTGAACCCAACCATGCGATGCTGTGCAGGCACCATACCACACTACCAAGGTGTGGCTGCATAGGGACGCTACAAGGCCTTTACAAAGGTTCCCCAGCAAGTTGTAACCCACAAGGTCCGGATCCGTTAGCAAGGTATAAAGCTCCCTAGCAGGTCAATACCCCACTATAAAAGGACTCACCCAACCCCCCGCTATGGTGGGTCCATACCCCGCAGTACTGTCGATCCCTTGTCCTTATCAGGTAAGATCACCCAAGCTAAAGATCCTAATTACTTGGCCAAAACCAGTGCCTGTTTAGTTCTTGTGGTTGTACTGTTTTCCTGGGTGGTTCTCCATGTTCCAATTAATCATGTATGATCTTGTATTAAAGCATTATTCAACATAAAACATAAACAAGTATCAAAGTTGTTCGATTAACACCATCCCAGTAAAGCAAACTAAGCAGCATCTACCATCAGTATTAATTAAAACCAGGTTCAATATAATGGTCAAAAGAGGCTAGTCATCCTTAATAGGAACCCATCAAAATTAATGCAAAGCAATGCAATGAGTGATTAAATAGTTATTAGGACAAGTAACCACAGACTTGCCTGTAACCAGAGTAGTGTTGCGGCTCAGAAGGTCTTCAAATTCTTGCTCTTCAAAGCTCTCGAACCACGTTCACTCTATGTGCATCAATCATCGGCACAAGCATACAAAACAAACAAATAAGCAAACTAAGAACAATACACCAATCAAAACAAAGCTTTAAAAGATTGCACTAAAGGATAAGCTCGATTCTGTGGATCACTAAAGCACACAAATCATGCTTAGAAGGGATAGGTTGGCTGGATGTAAGGAACAACTTGATGTAAGCTAGAACTGGATTTAGAAAGATCTAAAGCTTACACAAGGCTAGATCCACAAAAGAGAATGTCTAACGAACGATTTACTTATATGAGAGAACAAAACTATGAGCTAGGTTTATTTCAATTAGCAAAAACATATGTAAAGGATATTAAAGAAATACCCTTAGTTGAAATTAATGCAAAATTATATTTTATTTGCAAAGACCGAAATAAGAACCTAGTCAAATTTTATTTATAAAAGTTCAAGTATAAATCATACCAATTAAACATTTAACTTAGAAAAGATAAACTAGATGAATAATCTAACGTAACTTTATGATTCGAGTAGATCATATTATTATTGAAAACATCATGGCATTGGTATTATCAAATTAATATTTATTTATAAAAGCCGGTATAAAAGCCTAATCAACATTTTAATTATGATAGGTTAATTAAATATTAACCGAATTAACATTTGGTTTATGAAAAACCGAGGTAAAGATCTAATTAGATTTTATTTACAAAAGCATGTGAAATAAACATTAATCAAATTAACATTGATTATGAAAAATAGTGTGTAGCATTATATGGTTTTTATTTATAAAAGGCATGTATAACTAAGCATTAATCAAAATTAATATCAAATTAATTTTCAGAAAACATGCATAAAGAAAACTCACCACTAACGCATACTTTATTTCATTATGAACCTAACGTATTTTGAACGGATTAAAACGGAGCTAAAACATAGATCCTATGAGATGAACAAGATGAAAAGGACCTATATGAGATTTTACAAAGATATCAGGGGCTAGTAAACAAGTTTCCCGAGACACAACAAATAGTGCTCGTGAATAGATCTAAGATCAGGATTAGATCTACAAAAGGGCCTCGGTTTGGATCTGATTGCAAGCATATAATAGATCTAGGGGGTTCCTTGGAAAAGGGGCAAGACACAAAAGATCTTGAAAAGATTACGCGGGTCTTCAGGGGCTAATCTGCAAAACGACTAGCTCATCTTCTACCTCCGGTCAAGGCCGACAGTAGGAGCTGGCCGTCCCGGTCGCCGACGTTTCGGGTGGCTAGGGGTTCGACCGGATTGGGGGAAAGAAAGAGGAGGTCGAGGGCGTGTCATAGGGGTGCTCACCACGGTTCGAAGCGAAGGGAACCGGCCGGAATCCTGCCGGCGGCGGGAGCTCGGGCGGCCGGCTCGGATGTGCCACGGGCGGCGGTGTTCCGGCGTTCCTCCGGTGACGGGAAGGGGCATGACGGCTTTGGCACAACATAGGGAAGCTCGTGGTAGGGTCGGCTTTGTCCGGTGGAGTTCCGTTCGTGGCGAAATGGCGACGTCCCGCGGCGGCACTCAGCATGGGCGGCGGCGGCGCACTGCGCGAGGCCGGGCAACGCGGGGAGAGGCAGCGGCTAGGGCACGCACGGTGGCTCGGGGCTGTGGCTTTATTGGTGTGCAGCCCAAGGTTGGCCGTGGCATGCACGCCAAGGCTGTGGCGGCGGCGGCGCTGGCCGTGGAGGCCATGGGCGCTGGGAGCTAGGCCCAGATGGGCTAAGGCGGGCCGGAGCGGGCTGGCGGCTGGGCCGGCTAGATGGGTCGGGCCTCCGTGCTCGGCCCAAAAGGAAAGGGATAAGATTTGTTTTCTTTTCGAAAAATTTTTCAGTGCAAAAACAAATCCAGGAAATTCCAGTAAATGCTTACAAGGCACGAAAAATACTCCGAAAATTCCCAAAATTCTAGAAAAATTCCTAGAGGCACATTGGGACATGAACAACCCAAATAAAGTATTTGGAGCTCATGAAAAAGATTTTAGAGCCTTCTAATAAATAGAATTAGCTCAGGGAAAATGAGAATTAATTCCGGAAAAAGTCCAGAAAATTCCCAAAAGGATTGATCAGCATCTTAGCGCATTTTTGAAATGTTTTGCACTCAAGAAGCACTGAGATGCATCGGCATGAATGCAACACTCACAACTATTTATTGGATTCAGAAAAATCAAACAAGGATTTTTCTGATACTATATTTCCTGTAAAGAAAAATAAATGTTGGAAAAGTTTTAAAATTATGAGAAAATCATTGTTTAATCATATTGTCTATTCACATCCTGAAATTGGGAAATTTCAGGGTGTGACACGACTAGAGAGGGGGGAGTGAATGGGAGCCGATAAAAATTCTTCTCCGAAGAGTCGAACTTGACTATGCCCCAAAATCACAAGCGAGGGTTCCAACACGAACTTGCCAAAGTCACGTAGTCACAACGGACCTACCAACCCTAGGAACAAGTCCGAACACAACTCAAAGCAGAAGCACAACACAAGGAGCAAAGGACTTAGGCAAATCTGCTAGCTCAGGGCAGACCGTCCGTGCAAAGACCTCAGACTGTCTGTGATCTACGGCGGACTGTCCGTGAAGCGAGGATAGACCGTCCGTATTATGCAGACAGAACCTCCAGTAGCACACCGTAGTATACAGAACGTCCGACATGACCCTTCGGACCGTCCGTCCACCACGGACCGTCCGACCCCTTAGGGCGGACTGTCCGTCAAACCTTTCCCAACAAAAACCTAGTGCTTCACCTGATTGAACCATGAACTCGCATGAACAAGCAATGAACTGGACGAACTCAGGAGGCCACGGACCGTCCGTCAGGCACGAACAGAACCAGGCGAAAACGAAAACACGAGGTCAACTCCACCTGTCCATCCATGGATCTCCCCAACAGCTGCATGGATTGAGACAAGATTTGGGGAGATGTGAAGCGTCCCTAGGGGATGCTATGCCCAAAAACATAAGGCCGCAAACCAACTAAATCGCCGGGAATCGATCACGAACCGAGCTCAAGAACAAAGCTAGGCAACCACCTAAAATCCTTGAATCGCAGGCCAAATCCGGAGTTTGAGGGGTCAAGATCAAGCACGAAGATGCACAAGACATCTATCCATTATTCCCACAAAGAAATCCGAACACAAACGCCTCAAAATCGAAGGAACAAGCCGCGCACAAAAATCCAACAAAAATAGCCCGAAAAAGACACGAAAATCACTCGAGCCACAAGAAGGAAATCGACACAACCATGAATGCTTCCATACACTCGGAGGTCAAATTCTCTAGAAAATGGTGAAGAAAATCTAAGCCTAAAGAGCAAGGAAATGAGAAGCAGTCCGGATGGATGAGTTGCCCTGAAACCATAGAGCTATATATATGAAGTCTCTCCGGGTTGGGCAAATGACCAAGCTACCCCTAGAACATAAATGAAGATACACACCCCTCAGGGGCAAGATGGTCAAGTAGCACTCCTCTTCATCGGGCGGCCACGCCTTCACCGCAGTCTGCGTCCTCCCGACGTAAGCCCTGCGATCTCGCCGCGTATCCCTGGCATCGAAGCTTCTCGGCACGCCCAGATCCAGTCTCCATCCGCCAAGCCTCCGGTCTTGGTTTTGTGGCTCAACCAAGTAACTCGACAATTTTGTGGTAAACCGCCGCAAACCCCGCATGAAGACCCCGGTCGTGAGCCGCCACCCTGCACTAGCTCCAGTCGAAGACTTCGTCTTGCTTTTCTTGCCACCATGCGGCCCGCACTTGATCTCGTTCGGCCACTGGGTCCATCATGCCGAGCCAACTTGTCTCTCCACTCCTCGGAGGCCCCGCAAGGCTAAGACCTTTCGCGCCCGCTCTTCATCTACACCAACACAAATCAAGTCGTAACCTACACCTGCAATACTCGGCCAAGAGTCAGTCCACACCACGTTCTCAATTACTCATCACACCATGGAGCGACTATCCACCGGTCCTCGGACGCTCCGGTCCTCAAATGGGCTGAAGACGGAGACTTGCTACAGCGGTGTCTACTTCAATGCCTGCTCAGGCTCCGTCATCCTCGGGCATGCGTACAAGGATCGGATGGAAACCGGCTAGCCGAACGCCTAGTTCTACCACTCCGTTCCGACCGAGAGCGACTTGGTTTCCTCATGCCAGCCTCCGAAGCTCGTCCAGAAGCCCGACATGAGGATCGATGCCATGACACGTACCCACATCCTTCTCCTATGGGTGGTTGCTCAGAGGTTCGCCATCTGGGACCTAGTGGAGGAGTTTATCACCACTGGTGTGTGGTCGTTGGCCGCCTCGTGGAAGTTCCCGGTGGAAGGGGAGGACGTGCCCAACCGCGTTAGCCGTCGGGTTGAGTTATCCTACTTCCGGGATGACTTTCAGTGGAAGCTTCCCGGTGAGTGATCCCTTAACTTCTCCTTTCACTTCTTCCGGTGGCCTTTCCAGAGATTGATACTCACCTTTGAGTAACTGGTTTTTTTTGCAGAGCTTTCCCTTGCCGCGGTTGAGCAAAAGGCCATCCGGCTTTTGGGCCCTGTTGACGGTTCAAAACCGTGTTGAAATTTACCGCAAGCGTATGGGTGACTTGGTGCCTTTTTCACCAAGGAGGGTCCCCCAAGGTTTGTCAATCCAAGGATCGAAAGCAAACCTCTAAGGTTCTCTACCTTGTCTAGCCAAACTAACCTAACATTAAGCGTTGATTGCATACAAAGATAAACCTAAGAGATATGTATATGATAACACAAGGTTGATCACATTCACAAACATAGGCAAGGTAAAGCGCAACCTAGGGGACAACTAAGCCTATCGCCTTCTAGTTGTAGTTCCGACAAACGAGCAACAAATCATGCATCTCATCTAATAGCATCCTTAAACTCCTACCTCCGGTCTTCCTCCCGAAAACTTCCGCCTTTCGAAACCTTCATCCTATCACGACACGCCCCTATTCATGCGGGGAGTCTAGGGGCACGTCCAAGTGAACATGTCTACAAACCATGAAGGATCCACATACTAGATCTAATCACCATGATTACATAAAGTATGCTAAGTAGTCTAATCATGCATTAGACTAAGGAATAAGCATATTCACAATAGGTAGAAAGCATGAACAGAGACATGGAATCGCTTAAAAGATCGGATGACAAGATTATCATTGCTCACATAATAATAGATGTGTTTGGATCATCACCACCGAGTACATACCATTGATGACCTCAACTAGCTCCGGGACTCCACCATGACACAACCACGCAAGGCGGCCATGGCAGCTAGGGTCGGCCTAGGCCATCTCCTAGACAACTTCGAGGACTCACGGCGGACGTCGTCTCCCTCCCGTGCTTGCTTCTATAGGTTTCGCCGAGTTGTGATGAATGAATCTGAATGGGTAACCCTCTTGGGGCGCTTAGGGGGTTGTATTTATACCCTTGGGGAGCCTTGGGGCGTGCTCCACCTTGCCTTGCACGAGATCTTCCTTGGGAGAGAAGCGAACTTGGTTTCCACAAACTCAACCTCGTCCAGATTTTCTTGATTCGCAACCCTTCCTTGCTGGCACCATATCTCCCACGTCCAGACTCCAAATAGTACAAATTCGGTGTCCAGATTGTGTGCCACGAAATTATATCCAACTTTGGTATTCATTGCTTTCCTTGGAAACGAAGATAAGATCCCAAAATAGCCTCAGAAGATAATTTATCTGATTTCGGACTTATCTGCGCAGCAGGTATTTCGGGGGCCATATCTCCTAGCTCCTTGACCCGAATTGGGCCTTTCATATGTCCAAATTGAAGCTATCATCGAGGCCCACAACTTTGGTATTCAAACTTTTGCCATTAGGGGCCGTTTAAGTCTCCGAATCTGCACCGAAAGATCATGCTGTTCTGGGTTGTGAGAATATCTCTCGGGCTGAGTTGATCTCGTTGGTAAACCTCCAAGTCCCTAGAGTTTTACGTGTTGATGCTTTGGTCCATGAGTCATTTGGAGTCATGTTTACTTCATGTCTTGACTTGTGTCAGGCTTCATGATCTTCTCACAAAGTGCTTAATGAACTTTACCCGAAAGTACTCCTTTAAGTGCTTAAATCCTGCGTAAACAACATACTCAAAAACCACATGAAGTGCTAACTTGTTACATCATTAGTATGCCTAGTGGCAGGTTAGTTATAATTCAAAGCTCAAACCAAAGTGTAACAAGTGCTCTTGGTTGACGGAAATCGACCGTCAACAGGCCCCTACAGCGGGAGGGAGCACCTCGCTTTGGCTATCTTGGTACTAGGGGCCCCGCTCGACCATATCCTTGTGCTCCAGGGGGTACAGACCCCAAAAAGGCTCATCCCCACAGAGCGGTTGGAAAGACACCGGAAAGGGGCGAGCGATGCCGCCTCCGAGTTCGGGCAAGCTCCGGAGGACGAGGGTGATGACGACGACGAAGAAGAGTCAGCAAGGCCTGCTCAAAGGGCCCGACAAGGCACTTCCTCATGCCGCCCCCATGGTCCCTTCCACTGGCGGGACCTCCTTGGCTCCCACCTTCAACCTTCCGGAGTTTGACGAGGAGTTGGGCTCCGATGAAGACACAGATACATAGATCGAGGAGATTTGTAAGTATATGTTTTCTCCCAGTCTAGTTCTGCTTTCTCCTTTACCGCTTTACTTACTTGAGTGGGCCCCTCCTTCATCCCTCATAGCCCCCGAGACTCTTCCGAGGTCCGGCGGCTGGGGCTCCCCCCCAACAGAGGTGGCACGCCAAGACGCTGGGAAGGACTTGCCGGCCGGGTCTTGGTTCCCTGGAGTTGGGAAAGGACTATTCAGTGGAACTATCTGGGAGCTCCCCTGATCTCCGAGGATTTGGTGGGTCATCCAGAGGTTCGGGCGCTCTTCGCGGCTCTGGCAGAGGGCCTGCCAGATTCCGCCTCCCGGGCTCTGACGAAACGACTCCCACCAGAGGTGAAGGTGGAGCCTTGCCCGATCTCGGTGTGCAGGTAGGTAGCCTTCCAGGCTACGTGTTCTCATGACCGGTTCTTCATGCCTCCTGAACCTTCCTCTCCCTTTTTCTTCATTTCAGATCTCCCTCCTGGTGAGATCCCTTTCCGGGGGGATACCGTCCTCGGGCTCCACTCGGGAGTTGGAGGAGGCTTTGGTGGAGAAGGTGGAGGCTGAGTGCCATGCGCGCGAAGGGGAGGAATCCCTGAGGACTACGGAGGGTCTTCACGAAGAGGCGGAGAGGGCCGAAGCTGAGGCCACCTCGACAAAAGAGGTGCTAGCCACGACAGGGGATGAGCTTCACCTGCTCAATAAGGTGTGGAATGACGCCACAGTGGTGGCAGCGGGGGCTGTGGACTCCCTTTCCGTAGGCCTGGTAGATGTCAGGGTCGTCATGTCACTGCCCACCCATTCTCCGGAAGACATTCCTGCCCACCTGGCTTGGCTGAGCGAGGGGGTCCCTGCCGCGATGAAAGGTGCTCAGGCCTTTGTTGGGGTCAGCGCCCAGACTGCTTGGCGGGGGGCATTCCTCTCCCTCTTCTGGGCCGGCTGCACCCACCTGCCCCGTGTGAAGGACGTCGTCGGAGGCCTTCCTTCCACCAGCTTGGACTTCCATCGTGAGGTCAAGCATGTGAAGACAGCCTCCCGGGCTTTTCGTGACTATTGGGCAGCACACGGCCTAGATGTCGCTCGTGGGATGGGAGCAGCGAGCACGGAGGCGGTGGATGCCATTCAGGGGAGAAGTCTTCCGCCGGAGGTTCTTCCTGGACGGGAAGGGGGAACTCCCGGGATGAGACCCAGGTTTGAACCCTTCCCGTCTCCACCTCCGTTTAGCATAGCTCCCCCTTTTTCTTTCTTTTTGTAGTTTTTTTTGCGGGGCTTCCTTCTTGAGGGACTGAAGGGAGCCCTTTTGCCCCTTTTGTAAAGTCCGGAGGAAGTCCTCAGGGCGTGCCTACTCGGGACCTTCCCCCTCATTGAAATGGAAAAGGTGAATGTTACCTTTGTTTAGATTCCTTCAGTTGGTGAATGTGCTCCTTGTATATCTCCAGATACCGCATCGTGGCTACAAAGCCCCGGCTCGGAGAGGTCTTCCGCCCCGCACCACTCCCCGTTCCAAGCGGGGCTCCCCCAAACATCCCTTCTACCACTGGCACCCCGAAGATGACCTGTTCCCAGAAGGTTTGATCTGTCGGGGAATGTATATCAGCGGCGCTTTCCTTTGGGATTGGTCCCGCTGGGTAGAGCGTCACCCTGCCCCCCCCGGCGACCTAACGGCATTCAGAGGAAGACTTCTGGGGTTTGTGGAGGAATGTCATCGCCTCTTTGACCTGCTGAGGCCTTCTTCCGTCCTGCGGCTGCCGGGACCCTCCATTGTTCATTCGGCGAGAGATGGGCCACAGTCCGCAACTTTTTCGGGAGCACCTTCGACCCAAGCAGAAGCCCCCTCTGCGACTTCCCCTGGGGCTCCCCCGGCTAGTTGGGGAGCCTTTTCGTAGTTCCTTCTAGGGCTCCCCCGGTTTCCACGGAGAGCCCTTTTGTGACTTCTTCCGGGGCTACCCCGACTCGCGTGGGGAGCCCTGTTGTAACCTTTTTCGGGGCTTCCCCGGCTCGCGCGGGGGGGCCCTTTGTAGACACCTCTCCATCAGGCGGTTTTCCGCCAGGGTCGAGGGATCCTTCCCGTTCTCCCCCTGCTGCCCCGGGGGCACGATCCTCAACTCTGGATGCTGCCCCTACTTCGGAGGTGTGATGCCCCGACACTCTTGTTGTACTTCCTCCTTGTATCTCCACATTTCCCTGTGTTTTCTCTCTCCTTTCTCTTCCTTTTCACAATCAGAATAAAGAAAACCTAGGAATAGGAATTCTTCTTTGATTGCTTGCCTCCGTCTGTTCGCAATTCCGGTAGCCGGCGATATGGACAGAGAAAAAAGGGACTCCTTGGAGGGCCTTCCATGTCGCCGAGGCTCCATTCCCCTGTCGGAGTTCCCGACATACACGATTATCACCGGGGCATGGAGTGGGCTTCCAAGGTTGAGTACTTCTTCATTGATTTCGCGAAATTTCTAACAAGGGTCATGTGGTCTTGCTTATGCAGGTGCCCGAGACGGGCGGGTCCCATTGTGACCCCCTCTCCGATCTGGGGGTGTTCTGGGCTCTTCCCGCGAGGAGAAGGGGTAAGCAATCATCTCAGACAGTTCTGGAAGCTCTCCGTCGATGGGCTGGCCAGACGAAAGCGAGGACTTGTCGGACCTGCGGGCGGTGACCGATGCGGAGCTGGCTCATTGTGTCGCGGCGGCTGACTTCGCTTCGCTGGACGTGGATGTGCTGGTAGCGTAGCATGCTGCCATGAAGGCCTTTTCTGTGGACCTAGAGGGACGATCCCGCTCCGGGGAGTCGTCCAATTGAGGCAGCCGTCGCCCCCGCCAGGGGGCGGTCCGGCGCTCTTCGGGTGTCTGGGCCGAGGGGGCGTAGAGGTGGCCGACCACGACGCTCGTTCCTTGATTATTTGGATCGAGATGATATGTATCAATGAGAAAATAAAAATAGAAAATAAAATACATGCTTCATTTCTGGCACGTTATGCGTCCGGGAGAGGTTCCAGATCGACCTGTTGAACTAAATCCGTGGTCTGATGCCACGTGTCCGCGCGTCTCTTGTCATTTAATGCTGAGTCGTCTTTGTCATATAGCCCACCGTGCGGCCTATAAAAGGACCCCTCATTCTGCCCCTTAAGGCATGTGGTCATACATAGGTTGCTCGCACTTGTGCACATCTGGGGCGAGCAGATAAGTGGTGGTATGGCGCGCCGCCAACTCGGGTGGCGCCCTGGAACTCCTCCGGAGTGTGGACCTTTCCCCAAGTGCTACAAGGAGGCTTGCAAAGATGGGCGTATTGTCGAGGAGAATCTACGGAGGGAGGTCACGAGGGTCAGAGCCCTTCCGCTTCCATCCATGATTGCTATCCGACAGATACGTCTTGGGAAGAGGAGCAGAAGTCTGCCACGTCACCGTCTCCACCTTGTTCTCCTCCCGCATTTCGAATGCCAAAAGGAAGCTTGCGAGGCGGGTAGTGCGGTTGCCCAAGCGCTACAAGGAGTTTTGCGAGGAACGCTTCCTCTCCGAGCTGGTTTTGCCTCCGTTGTAGCCGTTATCCCAGCTACGTCCGGCAGCCGCTGTTTTTACTTCCCTGTAGCTTGTCCCTAGGGAATTTCTCTGTTTTGATCAAGCGGAAAAAGTATCCCGACATGATAATATATTTGTCTTGACGCAACGTGTCTTTCGTCATTTTTCGTAGCTTGGGCCCCGGGAGGCATCGCTCCCAAGGGGCTAGAATTTCCCTTGATCCCAATTTCGGGAAGAATCATTTCTTGTGCAACTTCCTTGATCCGCATCGGGGACTCTGGGAGGCATCACTTCTGAGGACCGGAGCGTACGAGGACCGGTGGATGGTCGCTCCTTGGTGTGATAAGTGATTGACAACGTGGTGTGAACTGACTCTTGGCTGAGTATTGCAGGTGCAGGTTGCGGCCTGATTTCTGCTGGTGCAGGTGAAGAGCGAGCGCGAAAGGTCTTAGCCTGTGTGGCGTCCGAGGAGTGGAGAGACAAGTAGGCTCAGCTCGATGGACCCGGTGGTCGAACGGGATCAAGTGCGGGCTGCATGGTGGCAAGAAAAGCAAGACGAAGTCGTGTATGGTTTCTTGGTTGAGCCTCAAAACCAAGGTCGAGCGGGGATGATGTGGCGGCCAAGTCATGAGTGGGATTGGCGTGGAGGTTGCACCGAGTACGCGGGGTTTGCGGCGGTTCACCACAAAACCATCGGGGTTACTTGGTTGAGCCACAAAACCAAGACCGAAGGCTCGGCAGGCGGAGACAGGATCCGGGCGCGTCGAGAAGCTCCGAAGCGGGCGACACACAGCATGATCGAGGTGCGGAGGATGCGAAGGCCCGATGGATGCGCGGCCGTCCGATGGAGAACTTCATGTGTTGACCAAAATGCCCCTGTCAGGGCTTGAGTTGTAACTCCTAGTTTAGGGGCACTTCGGTCATTTCCGTAGGGCCTATACATAGGAGGAGTGGCTGAATTTCAGCCAACTCTTTGGCTTAGTAGGTGGTGTGATCTTTCGTTTTGGAGTGCTTTGGGAGAGAGGGAGAGAGTGGCTCTTCGATTGGAGCTTTTTGCCACCCTAGATTTGTGCTTCTAGGAGTGGCTTGTAATCGATTGGACAAGAGATTCATAGTGAATTCTTCCTTCTAATCTTGTGCCAATCTTTCTTTTCCTGAGTTTCTTTTGTTGCATTTTCGGAGCATTTTTTGTGCTATTTTCGTGCTTGGCTCGATCCATCGTTTACAGGTCATTTTGTCTCGGATTTCTTTGAGGGAATCATGGGTGAGTGCCTTGTGCCTCTTTATGGATGATCTAGACCCCTCAAACACTAGGAATTGGGCTCGATTTGGTGAGGTTTGGATGAACTCGAGTTGGTGCTTTGAGCGCACGAGATTTGCGATTCCGGTTGATTGGATAGGTTTGGTGCTCCAAGATTTTGGGCATAGCTTCTCCTAGAGACGCTTCTCATCTACCCAAAATTTGGGCTCAATCCGTGCAGCGGTTTGGGAGATCTGTCGATCGAAAGTTGGAGGTGTTTTCGCGGGGGTCGCGCTCCTGTTTCTGTGTACAGGGAGGACAGTCCATGGGCACGTGGCGAACAGTCCATAAAGACAGTTTTCATTGCGTGTTCATCGAGTTCTTCGTGAGTTCTTGCGTGCCCGTGTTTCGATCCGTTGGTTCAGGAGTTTTTGGAGGCAAAAGGTTTGCGGACGGTCTGTACATGAGTGCTGGACGGTCCGTGTCGTGGCGGACAGTCCGCGGGTCCCTCACGGACAGTCAGATTTTTCGAGGTGCGTCTCTGGTGACTCGGTTGGCTTTTTCGGACAGTCTGACCCGTCGGTGCGAATAGTCCGCCCAGGCCTTGCGGACGGTCCGCCCGTACCAGCTGGACAGTCCGCCTGGGTGTCTACAGCTTTGCTCGAGTGGCTCGATTCTTGTCTTGTGCTTCTACTTCTTGATTCGTGGGTTGTCTCTAGGACTTGTAGGCTTGTGTGTTCTTAGTTTAGAGCCGCTCTTGTGTGTCGAGTGATCCGAGTAGTAATCGGGACAGGCCGAGTTTGCTCCTTGGAGAAGAATTTTCATCGGCTCTCATTCACTCCCCCCTCTCTGGTCGCCTATTCGGTACTTCAATTGGTATCAGAGCCAGTTGCGGATTCGTGTGACTCTAACAAGTCTAGAATCCATAGGGCGACAAGAGAAAATGGCGCTTTTGCTTGTGGTGTTGGCTTGCGCGTTTTGAGCCCGGCGATTTGCTGTTGTGCCTTTGAAAACCATAACTTGAGGTACCTTCCATAAAACGGGCATAACTTTTCGCTCGGTGCTCCGATTTGGCTCAAATTTTTACAGCGGTTTCATGATTCCATTTGGGACATACCCCAAATTGACATCATCGGTTTGGCGTTGTCAAAAAATTCAGAAAAATTCAGGAAGATAAATAAAAAATTCATTTAAGCTCTTTTAAGCTTTTTCATGAATCTTCTGGAATTTCTCTTGACCGCATTACACCTCCGTTTGAGTTGAAATTTTGTGTGCCTCTATCTTTTGTGCTCCTTGTTCATTGGTAAGTTCCTTAGAAAAAGATAGAGTTGCTTGCTTTTCTGTTTGGTTGTCTGTATTGGTGAATAGAGGCAAATTAGGTGCTTTCCTTGCTTCTTCACTTGTTCCTTGAGCCTCCTTTCAACTAATCCTAACCGGTGCTTTGAGTCATGGCACCAAGCTCTTCTTCTTGTGTGTCTTTGTTCTCAGATTTTGAAGAGATGGTGTGTGCTTGGGAGATGACCACAACTGGAGGAGGAAGTGTAAGGAGTTGGAGAAAGACACAGAGGCGATGGCATTGTTGCGTCTCTTCGTGGCTCAAGATGATGATCTCCAAGACAAGCTCATGAAGAGAAGTAGTCGAGTTCCTCTCTTTGGAGAAGAATTTTTATCGGCTCCCATTCACTGCCCCCTCTTTGGTCACCTAATCGGTCCTTCAATTGGTATAAGAGCCGGTTACGGATCTTTGTGATTCTAACCTAGAATGGGGTACCTAGAACGGGGTTCGGGTCCTCCACACTTTGACGGTAAGGATTACAAGATGTGGCAGCGTTGTATGTCTGCTTTTCTTCGTGGCAAAGGACAGATCATTTGGGATGTGACGGAGAACACCTCCTATGTCCACCCCATCAACTTCCTTGCCCCAGGTTCTCGAGATATGCATGACGCCAACAAAAAGGCAGTCGACTATCTCTTTCGTGCCCTTTGGAAACCTGAATTCGATCGGGTTCAAGCAGAGGACTTGGTGTGCAAGATTTGGGAGAAGCTTAAGGTAGCTCATGGTGGGAACAATCAAGTGAAGGCTCGCTTGTTCGTGACCTACCGGATGGAGTATCAGAATTTCACTCGTCTGTCCGGTGAGTCCATTGACTCCATGTTCCAGCGCTTCACCATGATTGTGAACAACATGATGGCTAATGTGACCGTGTTGCCATACGATGACCATGACAGAGCCGTGAAGCTCTTGCATTCACTTGATCATACTGTATGGGGCGCAAAGGTCGAGGCCATCCTTGAGTCTGACAACTATGAGACGCTTACCGTGGATGATTTCTTCTCAAAGCTTAAGTCCTCTGAGGTTGATAGAGGCGTGAGAGGCAAGATCAAGAACCCGACTGACCCCCATAGTTTGGCTCTCGTTTCCGGTTCTAGGACTAACGCTAGCCCATCCTCCAGGATGTATTCTTTGTCTTCTCTTGTGTCCTTACCATATGAGGATTTTAATGTGCTTGGCGAGGACGACCTAGCACTGTTGTCGAGAAGATTCGAGAAGATCCACGAGAACCGGATGAGCTCAAGGAGGAACTCGAGGACGTGCTTCAAGTGCGGCAAGACTGGACACTTTTTCACTGAGTGTCCGAGGTTGAACGGCGACGACAAGCACGAGTCCAAGGACCAGAGGAGGAAGTCCAAGAAGAAGGATCATGGACATGGGAGGAAGACACGGTCTCGAGAGAAGATGAAGAAGTCAAGAAACGTCGAATCCAACTCCAAGGACACGTCATTAAGCTCGAGTGACGAAGAAGAAGAGGGCGGCAAGAGCAAGAAGAAGAAGACCCTCAGCAAGAAATTCAATGGCATTTGTGTGATGGGCCTAAGCTCCAAGGATGGTTTCTGCGGTATGGCTCGTAGCTCCAGCAGCAAGAGAAGCCAGAAGGACGCCTCAGACTCAGATTCCGAGGATGAGGTATGTGATGAGCTCTCTTCCTTATGCAAGGAGAATGAGGAGTTGGTTGTCTTGCTTGATAACCGTGATAACATGTTTACAGAGGCCAAGAAGCTTAGGAAAGAGCTTAGGGCTTTGCTAGAAGAAGCTAGAGAGAAGGTTGCTGATCTAGAGTCGAAGAACCTAGAGACTAAGCTAGAGATAGAATCTCTTAAGGCGGCTCCCGTTGTGTCAGATGAAGTTGAGTGTGGTGATTGCAATGTTTTCTTGTCTGATTTGACTTTGCTTAAGGACAAGCATGCATCAAAGCTTGAGGAACTAGATGTGCCTAGTGCTGAGCTTGACGACTGTTGACAACTGTTAAGTGCTTACTTTAGCCATCAATTTACTCATGAATAAAGGAGCAAAAGGCATTTCTTGCACGCATTTGATAAGAATAATGTAGTTCCACTTGTCCTTGGAGATTATTTGATTGCAAGAAAATAAGCGCAAAATAAGTGACAAACACACCTTCTGTGATCCATGCCACATCACCTCAGCCAAGGAGGGGCTACCACCTTGGATTCCACGCATGCAAGCCATGTCATCAATCCAAGGGAGGTACACCTCGACGAATCAGAGGGTGACACGTGGACATCACATGGATTGAATGGCCCACGGGCAACCAAACCACCTCAAAACCAAGTGGACACCAGGAACCGGCCCGAGGACCCACAGGACAGCCACCACACCAAAGCACAGGCTGAGGTGGGCCCATAAGGGGTCGGCCGACCCCAAAGGTCGGCCGAACCAACCTTCTGTCGGCTCATCCTGGCCTTCCACATGGTGCTTCCTAGTTGGTAACTCACTTCATCTCGGGGATGTTTGCAGCCATTCAACACCGGTGCTCAGGCCTATAAATAGAAGGGGAGGGGGCTCATTTCTTAGCAGCTCATTTTGCAACCCCTCTCTCACTTTTGGTTTCCAAGGCTAGGAGGTAGGCTAGAGTAGTTCTACTTCAGGTTCCAAGTCTACTTTGGGATCTAGGTATGAGTTTTCTTGTATCTTTATTTTATTGTATGACTTTGATCTACTTCACTTATTTAACTATTTCATATAAAGTAGTGTTAACATGCATGAGTGATTTGTTCATGTGTTCTTCATTCGTTCATCATTTAGAGGCTCCTATTCTTGATGAAGAAGGCCTTTCGATCCAGTTGACGGATGATTTACTCATGTTCTTGTTGTTTGTTCAAAAGTTAGAGGCTTGTGTTCTTCATGAACACGGCTCTTTGATCTTATTGAATAGACATAGTAGAACACGAATCTATTTGTATGACTAGCGTTGTTTGATCTAGTTAGATCATGTGTTTGTGTTGTATGAAGTTTGAGTTCAAGCTACGACACTCGGTGTAAGTGACCAGTTATCTAGTGGCACTAACCTGGGTCACAATAGCCCGGGCCGGTTAGTGTCTAGTTAACAACGCAAGCATGGTTCTTGGGTTGAGTAGCTACGTTGCAGATGAGCGTGCTCCACAGTTTGTCTTGAGGTAGGTCGCGGTAGTGACAGCCATTGGACCCTTTGTAATCCTCCACATTCGGGTACGCTTTAGGAGTCTAAAGTCTAACAACCGTCGTCGTGCGGAAGCGGCACGGGTGGTTACCTCCCCGTTTGTGCCTGGGTGCTAAGCTAATATTCATACAATGCTTGTGTGACTAACCTGTATCTGCTGACTTTATATGTATAGTACCTTAGAACCTAGAACTAACTCGAATGTTGCCTCCGAAGCCGTAGTGTACAAAAGAGAGAGCGAGTTCAAGTGTGTTCACACTACCTCCTTATTATCATATCTTACCCCTGTATTTGAGAACCTGATTTACTCCTGTCTAGGACTTATACTCATTGCAATAGTGTTGGTCTTGTTAATCCAACCATGCCTTCCTTGGATTCGATACCCTTTGGAATACTCCTTTGGGGAAATGTTACAATGGTATATCCGTGCGCTTGCGGACTCTTGTGATCGTTAGGATTACCATCAACATTTTTGGCATCGTTGCTAGGAACTCACGAACTTAGCAATGACGTTAAGAAATGCCAACAAGCATTTCTGGCGCCGTTGCCTGGGAAGGCATAAGGATAACATGAAAACACTTTGCATATGTTTATAATCATGATAGGATAAAGTAATTCTCAATGCAGGCTAACATTGATTGTCTTCTTTGTCTTTGGATGATGAAGACATGTAGTCCATGACTAGTTTTGACTTACCGCCGAATTTCATTGAAGATCCTGAGTCACTCGTAAGGAGAGCTAGAACCCATTTCGGTTCTCCTCAGCATGTACGTTCGGATGTCAACCCAGCTTCCTTAGTGCCATCCACATCAACTCCTATGGCCAACCCTAATGTCGAGAAGACTCTCCGCGAGTACTTTGCTCCCGTTGCTGATGAGGTGCCGACAGGCCCTGAGATCAGCACTGGGAACGGGAACTTCGATATCAAGACTGACCTCATTACGATGGTACAGGCTAGCCCATTCTGTGGTAAGCCAAATGAAGACGCGAGCGCCCATTTGCAACAGTTCCTGGAGTTGTGCAACACCTTCACCATACAAGGAGTGGAGGAAGATGCTATTCGTCTGCTAATTTTTCTGTTCTCACTTCTGGGAAAAGCGAAGTAGTGGTTCTATGCGAACTGTGAGGAGATAAATACTTGGGCAAAATGCTCGGGGCATTCCTCGTGAAGTTCTTTCTGTTGGGAAAAACCAATGCCCTCTGGGGAAGGATTTCGAGTTTTCAGCAAGCAGCAAATGAAACTATCCCGGAAGCTTGGGAGAGGATTCAAGAGTATATCTTAGCCTGTCCTCATCATGAGATGGACAACTGGCTTATTCTCCAAAACTTCTATAATGGGCTGACTCCAACACCTGAGGACATGTTGATGCTGCTGCTGGAGGAGCTTTCTTCTCACTTACTATTGCTAATGCAACCCAACTTATTGAGAAGATGGTCTCCTAACAAGGGTGGAGTGATGATCGACTACAACCACGTCGAAGGGGTACACATACCGTCAAGGAAGCAGATATGTTGAACACCAAGATGGACCTGCTGATAAAAAGAATGGATGATCTGACCAATGAGAACGCTGCCATGGCCACCACTACTCAAGCTATGGATTCTCGCATGACCTGCGAAGTCTGTGATAACACTGGGCATTTAGGGAATTACTGCCCTACAACTCAGGAGGATGTGATGTTCATAAATGGCAATAATAACGGTTATCATCCACAAGGAGGTCCAACGTGGAATCAATCACGCCCTTATTATGAAGGAGGTAATCAAGGTAATTCTTTCAATTCAAACCAACCTTCCTTGAGAGATCTCATTTTTGGGCAAGCTAAGATTAATGATGGCTTTAATAAGAAAATAGCTTCCTATGATAAGGCTTTGGAAATCCTCAACACTAAAATTGATAGCCTCTCTTCTGCTCTTAAGAGCCAGCTAAGCTTTAATAAGATGATAGAAACCCAGTTGGCTCATTTAGCTGCTTTAGTTCCCTCTGCTGAAGACGGGAAGATTCCAGGGAACCGGTATCTTCCTGTGAAGATGTTTGCGTAGTATCCACCAAATGGGGTAAGCCATCTAGGCGGATATAACCTACTGACTATGCAGGGAAGCCAGTACAACAGGTTCTTGATGCTTGGGAGTCTTCAGCAATTGTACATAGGAGAGATCCTGGTTATCTGGCTATCACTTGCACGATATACTATCAGAAAATCAAGAATGCTCTCTGTGACCTTGGTGCAAGTGTTAATTTCTTGTCCAAGGCCATGTTCGAACGATTGGGATATCCTACTCTTACTCCAACCTCAAAGACAGTTCAACTTGCTGATGCATCCATCTGATATCCGGAGGGGATAGTTGAGAGCCTATTGGTATTCGTCCAAGGTTCATGCATCTTCACAGATTTCGTGGTCCTTGATATGCAGGATGATGTGGAAATGCCACTCATCCTTGGGAGGCCGTTCCTAAGTGACACCAAGGCGAGTATCAATGTTGGGAATGGAACGATCCGATTCCGCATTGGGAAGAAGAACTTGATGTTCCGATTTCGAGCAACAGAATAGCAATGCTATTCAGTGCAAGGTAATAATGAGCAATCAGGGCAGTGGACGGAGCCACGACCCCAGCCAAAGCAATTCCCGACCACACTAGACAAATCAAGGAAAACAAAGAAAGTGTGGCGGGAGAAGTCATCTCCATCTATTTCTCGGGAATGGGGTGACGAGTGGATCACCGAGAAAAGTCCCGCTCTCAAACATAAAACAGAGAGTCCTTTTTACCAAACAGTAAAATTGGTAGTTATCTCATATTTCCCTTTTCAAAAACTTATTTGATTTTTCCAAAATGCATATTTAAATTTCTCAACAGTGCATCTGCATGCTAGAATTTTTCTAGCCAATTTCCCTTTTCAAATAAAAATTCTGAAAATAATTTTTGAGTTTAGAAAATCCTTGAAAAAATTATTTGAGCAACATTCTGGGTGAGTTTGGACCGAGGCACCTGGGCACAACAGCAGGTAGCCGTTAGAGAACTGTTACAAAAAGCTTGAGGCGAGCAGACCCGATGTGGGGTTGGCCGACCCCACAGGTCGGCCGACCAGCCTAATGGCCAAACGGGCTCCACTTCCTCCAACGGCTCCTAGTCGTTGCTCTTGGCTCCTGCCTCGGTGCCTGGCTCATTTGCCTATAAATAGATGGGGGATTGGGGGGTTTCTTCACCCATTCACTCATATTCATCACACTCCCCCTCTCTACTCTTTGGCTCTTTGGTTTTCTTGGATTTCTTGCTCAAGATTGAAGTGTCAAGCACTCTCTCGAAATTGTTGCTGAATATTGATTATTGGTGGAGCAAGCTCGATAAGAATTTCATTTTGATTTCACTAATCCATCACCGAGTTGCTCATGTTGTCTGATTGTTGTGCAACCATTAGTTGGGCCTCCGGTGTATTCCTGAAGATGACTTGCTCACGCCGATCGGGAGACTGAGAGGGCTCATCTCGCCACTCCGGAACTACACCAAGCCCGATATCAAAGGAGCATGAAGAAGAAGAGACAGAGGAAGAGCTTTCTACGCCACAAGCCGAAGGAGTGTACGTCGCTGACATCCCCTTCATTGACTTGAGGGATGACCAAGAGAGACAAGCCTACGCTGCCCTCAAGGATCCAGTCTTCTCCAACACTAGGGAGTTCAACCCGGCCCTTCTGGAAAAGACAGGTATGGACTTTGAGTTCGATTCCATTTGGCAAGCTCTTGGTTGGGAAGGTTTTGTCCCGGTTCAGGAGATCGGTTCTAGGCCTGTCACCATCCAGTTTCTCTGCACTCTTAAAGAGGATGCAGACAATATTACGTTTCAATTCCACGAAACGCCATATCGGGTTTCATCGAAAGATCTCAGTTGCACCCTCGGTTTTCATCGCTGTTGCGTTGTTTCTCTTGAGCAAGCTTGTAGCGGTTTTACTTGCAAAAGTTTTTGGGAAGAATTGTTTGGTCGGCCTGCCCGTGGCAAGTTGACACCTCGGTGCAACGATATCATGCATCCCACTCTCTGACTGTGCCACAAGTGGCTCGCCATCACTCTTTCCAAGGGATGATGTTCGAACCGTGCGCACTGACGAGATGAAGATATTATATGCCGTGGTCAGACGGATCAAAATCTCCCCTGTTCAAGCTATGATTCGACAGTGGTTGATGAACTTTAGGATGACGGGTTCTATTGAGTGTACGTCTTTGATTACGCGCATCGTTACGAGTCTTGGGGTTACGAGGGGACTGACAATCCCTAATTGCTACTCCTCGGTCCTCGATTGACGAGGCATATTTGACTCAGGGCATATTCTTAAGAAGGGTCTGGATGATTCTTTGATTTTCTTTTACCCTGGCTATGCAAACCAAATTCGGTTACCTAAGCCGGATTTTAGGTTGTACGGCCAAGGGTCACTAACCGTTCCTCTCAAGGAGTTTCGTCGTTCTAGTGTTTCTGGTGACAGAATTACTAGGAGCACATAGAGGAGAACAGCTAGGGCACAACAGCCGCCGCCACAGTCGTCTCCGCAGCCATCACCTCCGCCTCAGCCACAGCCTCAGCCTACCACACCTCCGCCTGGCACATGAACCTCTACCGGGTACATGCCTGGGATTACACCCGGATATGCCCCCGGTTGGGATGAGCCTGTGTACCAGCAGGGTGCGAGTAGCTCGGCTAGGGCTAGCGTGGGTAGTGATGATTGGGCCATGCCCACCGGTACCACCTATGGAGATGTGACATCTTCATCGTCCAGGTTGCGCTCGTCGTCTCATGGGGTTACCCTCACTCAGTAGATGAGCGAGCTCAACATCCGTGTCGGCGATGTGGAGGAGACTATGCACCCGCACGCTGAGTCCAACCAGAACTGGCAGCGCATGTCAGGCGAGAGGCTTCACACCATAGAGCAGGCACAGCAACAACAGTTGGAGGAGTAGAGGGCTTTCTACACATGGATGGGATTTCCCCCTCCACAGTAATGAGCCTAAAGCTAGCTTGGGGGAGGACCCCCCATTCTGAGGTAATTTGTATCTTTAATTGTTTCCAGAATCTCACATGATAAAAACACATAAAAATCTGAAAAATCAAAAGGACCAAAAATATTTATTTGCTTTCCAAATTAGTTTGCTTTCATATGCGTGGCAAGAATGCTTTCGTTCCCATTGTTCAAATGATGAATAGTTGCTCTGTTTATTCCTCTTGTGTGCCTTGCTTACAACTTAGTATCCTATTTAAGTTTTGAGTTAGTTGGCTTACATGATCAAACCTTAGCTTGAAACTTGTGGGTAGTAAAAAGCATGACCTTTGCCTAGGTTGTTGTGAGGTATGATATGGTATAATAGAGTTGCTATGAGCTAGTGCTAAGTGATGTTCGATTTTCGGAGTTTTCTTTTGGAAAATGTAAAAATGATAAGTTCCTCAATGATGAGAAATTCCTACCCAAGGCCATATTAAGATTCTAGCACTTGTTAGCTTCCACATATGCTACCTGATTTCCTCATTGAGTCTTGTCGAATTGTTGTGACCCTCCGTGAGAAACTTGTCATGCTCCTATGATCAAGATCACGTACACAACCACCATGGTAGACTTCTACACCGGAAGTCAGCAACCATCATTTCATCCATCCCCATCCATTCCACAAATAAAGCTCCGCACATTCTTCATGATTTATCCCTCTCCAAAAATATTCAAGAAAGGCGATGGGCTATGTGAAAAAAAGAAAAGAAAAAAATACATGCTCAAGGGCATGCATAAAAAGAGAGAGAAAAAGACATAGCCCAAGTCTCAAAAATCTTAAAAAGGAAAGAGGAGAAAATCATGCAAAAGAGGAGTTCATTCCCCATCCACCATATACACACACATGCACATCTTGATTAGGTTGTATGACTCGTTGCTCCCAAGGATCCGGTTTTCGACTCGACAATTCATGAGAAACAAGTATGCCACATGTCTTCCCTACCTACAGCTCCACATATAAGCTTATTAGGAGTAGGTGGTGAAAGAAGGCAAATCAATGCCTTGGTGAGGAACCATACACATTGAGCGATCCGAGAGGAACTTTGATTTCTTTTTGAAAACCTGCAAAACCTCCGGATTGATAACTGATCAAGGGACATGCAATTGGCGACTTTTATGTAACTGTTCTATCTCTCAACCGCCCAAGGCAGGTGAAGCTACATGCCCCATATCAATCAAGAGAAAGGTAAGATCAATGCCAACTCATTCAGCTCTTGATAGAATACCTAGTTGTATGCTTGTCATAAATTAGGAATACAACATCATATCAACTCCTGATCAACCAACCTAAGTCCTTAGTGTCTTGCTCGGGACGAGCAAGAGGCTACCTAGGGGGAGTTGTTGACGGCTGTTAAGTGCTTACTTTAGCCGTCAATTTACTCATGAATAAAGGAGCAAAAGGCATTTCTTGCACGCATTTAGTTGAGAATAATGTAGTTCCACTTGTCCATGGAGATTATTTGATTGTAGGAAAATAAGCGCAAAAGAAGTGACAAACTCACCTTCTATGATCCATGCCACGTCACCTCAGCCAAGGAGGGGCTGCCACCTAGGATTCCATGCATGCAAGGCATGTCATCGATCCAAGGGAGGTACACCCTGATGAATCAGAGGGCGACACGTGGACGTCACATGGATAGAAGGGCCCACAGGCACCCAAACCGCCTCAAGACCAAGTGGACATCGGGAACCGACTTGAGGACCCACAGGCAGCCACCACGCGAAAGCACAGGCTGAGGTGGGCCCACAAGGCGTCGACCAACCCCACACATCGGCTGAACCGACCTTGTGTCGGCTCATCCTAGCCTTCCACGTGGTGCTTCCTGGTTGGTCACTCACTTAATCCCGGGGTGTTTGCAGCCATTCCATGTCAGTGCTCAGGCCTATAATAGAAGGGGAGGGGGCTCATTTCTAGCAACTCACTTTGCAACCCCTCTCTCACTTTTGGTTTTCAAGGCTAGGAGGTAGGCTAGAGTAGTTCTACTTCAGGTTCCAAGTCTACTTAGGGATCTAGGTATGAGTTCTCTTGTATCTTTATTTTATTATATGACTTTGATCTACTTCACTAATTTAACTATTTCATATAAAGTAGTGTTAGCATGCATGAGTGATTTGTTCACGTGTTCTTCATTCGTTCATCATTTAGAGGCTCCTGTTCTTGATGAACAAGGCCTTTCGATCCAATTGATGGATGATTTACTCATGTTCTTGTTGTTTGTTCATAAGTTAGAGGCTCGTGTTCTTCATGAACACGACCCTTTGATCTTATTGAATAGACATAGTAGAACACGAATCCGTCTGTATGACTAGCCTAGTTTGATCCAGTTAGATCACGTGTTTGTGTTGTATGAAGTTCGAGTTCAAGCTACGACACTCAGTGTAAGTGGCCAGTTATCTAGTGGAACTGACCTGGGTCACAATAGCCTGAGGAGGTCAATGTCTAGTTAACAACGCAAGCATGGTGCTTGGGTTGAGTAGTTGCGTTGCATATGAGCGTGCTCCACGGTTTGTCTTGAGGCAGGTCGCGGTAGTGACACCTGTTGGACCATTTATAATCCTTCGCGTTCGGGTACGTTGTAGGAGTCTAAAGTCTAATAACCGTCGTCGTGCAGAAGTGGCGCGGGTGGTTAGCTCCCCGTTTGTGCCTGGGTGTTGAGCTGATATTCATAGAATGCTAGTGTGACTATCCTATATCTGCTGACTTTATATGTATAGTACCTTAGGACCTAGAACTAACTCGTATGTTGCCTCCTAAGCCGTAGTGTACCAAAGAGAGAGCGAGTTCAAGTGTGTTCACACTATCTCCTTATTATCATATCTTACCCCTGTATTTGAGAACCTGAGTGTTGATGGATAAAACTCATATCCACCTACGATCCGCAAGCGAATGGACCTACACCATTTTCACCACGGGGATTCCCTAGGTTCTTATCAATCCGCGGAGCAAGGGGATTACAAGCATTTGATCTAGCACTACTAACTAACTTATCCAAACCCTAAACTACGGTTAATCTAAAGAATTACTACGCTACACTAGAGAGAGCGATTAAACTCACAAGATATATAAAAGACACTTGCCCAAGGGTCTACGATACTTGAACATGCAACCGCTAAGAGATACTAACCGATCTAATCTACCGAGGGTTGTGACCACGGTTTTGCCCTTTCCCTCCCCCCGTACTGTCACTACGCGGAGGTATTCGTGACTAGACCTATGATGATCACGGCGTATTGAAGGGTTCTAAGGGAGAAGTGAGATCTATACTCCCAACATGGCATGGTAGCTAACCTTAAACAAGAAAGCATCTTCAACACTAGATGATAGATTGAAAACCATACAAAGTAGCGATTACATCTCCAGATCATTTACCACCCATCGACAAATGAGAAGATTACCCCATCAAGGTGCTAGGCATAGCACCGTTGATCATGGTGACGCTTCCGACGGTGTCTTCCTTCTCCTCCGGGGGTGTCGTGGCAGGGCCTCGACGTCCTCCTCCGCTTGTGGTTGCTTCCTTCGAGTAGAGCGATCCCTCTCGCGAATGATCTCCCTCCTCTTCTTCCTCTCTAACTTGTGGACGGCCTCACGGGCGAATGGCTCTCTCCCTACGAATGGCGGCACCTCCACGGCTTTAGGGTTGCATCATCTTCACGCTCAAGAAATGGGGGGCGGAACCGCCTCGGGAATGGGCCAGGTCGGCCGGCCTGGGCCGACCGACCCAGTCCCATCCCGGCCCGGTTCGGTCGCCCCTTCGCTCTTGTGGGTCCTCTTGACATTTTGCACTTTAACCCCTTCAATTGCATCATTTTGACGATGTCATCCTCACGTCCAAGATGGAGGGTCTTCTCGCATGAAGTTCGATCTTTTACGCTTTAATCCTCGAGCATGTTCCTTTGTAACACCTTGGTCCTTGCCGCCTTTGGGAGTGATTTCATCATGCCCTCGAACACGAACGGGACTCCTCATTTGCTCCTTTGAACTTGTTGTGAATCCGTCCTTTATGTCCATGTTTTCCTGCAAAAACTTTACACTTCCAAATGCACATACAAAGATGAACTTGTTATCTCATTAGAGTGACTAGTGGCAGGTTAGTTTCATAATCAAGTCCAAACCAAAGTGTAATGAACATGTTTGGTGTACCAAAATACACCGTCAACACTGAGTTACTCCCATCTATGACTTATAATCATTGAAATAGTGTTGGTCTTGTTAATCCAACCTTGCCTTCCTTGGATTCGATACCCTTTGGAATACTCCTTTGGGTAAATACTACAATGGTATATCTGTGCACTTGTGGACTCTTGTGATTGTTAAGATTACCATCAACATTTCTGGTGTCATTGCTAGGAACTCACGAACTTAGCAATGATGTTAAGAAATGCCAACAACGAGTTGAAGTCGATACCTACTTTCTTAAGAGCATGTACTACTTGTCCTAGCTTGCATACAAGACTAGATGAATCTCGTGCTCGTATTGTTTCTCTTGAGGCTATGAAATCTCCTTTTGCAAATGCTTGCTCTACTTGTGAGGTTCATGCCTTGGAAAATCTTGAGCTTGCGCAACATGTTGATAGATTGCAAATTGAGAATGATGATTTGAACAAGTTGATGAGTTGGTTGTCTAGTCAAGAGCCTCAGTTTTGTATGATGATTGCGGTGTTTAAGCTCTTTGATGGTCAGGCGCTTGGGTCGGATAAGGTAGGGGAGTGTAGTGGTGAGAGAAAAGGGAAATTTGGGAAAACTCCAGTTCCACCACACACTACACCCAAGAACCAGTTTGCCCCCAAGTCAAACCAGACGCATAAACCGAGAGAGAAACCAAGTGAGAAGTGAAGTGAGTAAGGTAAAAAGCCTGAGAAGAAACCACAACCAACACCCAAGGCAAAATCAGTCCGCTTTCGTTGTGAGTATTGTGGGAGGGATGGTCACAAAAGAGATTTTTGCTTCAGGAGAAAAAGGGATGAGAGGTTTGCTAGGGAGATAGCAAACAAGAACAGGTACCGTCCTTCTCGGGGTGTGCCAGTGCCTCGTGTTGTGCCTCGGAGTAAGGGTGTTGTGCATACGGTCCCATCTTAGAGGGATCAAGGCTTTCCTACCCAAGGTGTTGAGAGTTTCAGCTTTCGAGGTTGTGGTGTTGATAGGTTCAGTTCCTTTGGTCGTGGTGCAGGTGATGGGTATGTTGAGTCTAGTGGTGGTATGTTTGCTGGACATTCTTCATCTCGTGATCAATATGAGTTTGGGAGAGGTCGCAACTTTGAGTCTCAGAGGGGCTACAGATCATGTTTTCCCTTTCGTGGTGCTCGTACTCCTCCAGCGAGATGTGAGATGGTTCCCCGTGGTGGTCATAGCTTTGATAGGATGAATTTCGCTAACCCCACTCTTAAGCAGATGGCTCGACACTAGTTTGACTCTTTTTGTGCTAACCCTAGTGTTGAGTCGGTTGCTCGCTCTCGCTCTTGGTTTTGATTTTGCAGGCGGGAAGCTTGGAGGACTTTTAGTGGATCGACTTCGGAGGCTAGCGGCACTTGACCGGAGATCGAAGGTGGCCCTCCAGCCTCAACCCGGTGGTGTCAAAGGAGTACATCACTTTCGGGGATGATGGACGAGAACGAGTGATCAAGGTAAGTAGATTTGAGACTTTGAGGTGTGTGGCTCTCGTCAAGCCACTTGGTCACTTTTGCTCTTTGCCTTATCGCATGTATTTAGGGTGAGCTTTGTATGCTCATTGGCCCTAGTGCATGTGTTCAGGGGGAGCCTGTAAGCTTTGTGCTCTTTTGCCTATTTCAAGCTTGGGTTGGGCATCTAATGTACATATGCATCTTGCATTTTCATTTATGTAACATATCATGTTTAGCATCTTTGTATCATAGACTGCATTTGTATCATATGCTTTAGAGAATGTGCTTCTCCTATATACATTGATCACTGTGATATGCTGGATGTGAGCTTGTGATCTTGCTTGTGAGCTCTTGTGATGTATAGCTATGCTGTTGGTAGCTTTGGAGATATATGCATGTGAAATGGCTTAATTTTGTGAAAATACTAAATGTGATCCTCTCTTGTGAGTAGAATGCCTTTCATGCTCATTTTGTGTTCAAGTGGCTATATCTTGCTTAATTTGTGCTTGGGTATCATGCTCTTTTCATTTGGGGTCAAAGACCCATATGTCATCATGAATGTTTAGCCTACATGTTACCTTGTGGAGAAGCCTAAGCTTCTTTTTGCCGCAAAGGCACTTCATGTACCATGCTTAATTTTAAATCATGAAATTGGTATATGAGATGCCTATGATTGAAAAATATGCTGCCATGTCATATGTAATTTAAATTCCTTATCTTGGGTGCTAAACCGTTGCATGATGTCTACCATTGAGAAGTCACATGTTTAGAAGTAGACACATGGCTCGGTGGCTTTGCATGACATGAGATAACTTGTAGGTGTTTATGATGATCTTGTGATGAGAACTTATGACCATGCATGAAGTTTGTGGGTTATATGTTGTTTGTGCTCATTATGGCCATGTTGAGGTCCTATGCTCATGAGAGGGAAATTTTGTTGAAAAATGTTTTTTTTTGCTTATGGCTACGTCACATGCTTATATGTTCCTTTCTATCTTGTGGTGACGCTTGTACTAAATATGTGGCTTTCTTGCTTGTCTTTGTCTCATTTCTAGCATGTTGTAGCGCTCTCTGTTTATTTGGGAAGCACATGCTTGCATCTGTAGACTTGATTCATGCATTACCAACAAGGGGGAGAGAAGTACCCAATTCATTCAAAAAGGGGAGTTTTGCATCAAGGGGGAGAAAAATTGGAGAAATGCATTTGTTCATGGGGAGCTTGCATTCATGCTGGGGGAGCTCTTTGTGTCGCCTGAATTTGATTTCTGCTCTTTTGCCGATGGTGTCGAGCGCTCTTGCCTCACCTTGAGGAGTCAACAAATTTGGAGCATTTTATCTCGGTTATGTTGAGTGGTTGCCCTTGCCTTAGGGACCAAGATTTTTCTCTCTCAAGTGATCTTGTTTTGGCTTTTGTTTGGCTTTTGATCACTTGTTTGAGTTTTTGGTTCATTTCTTTTCTTTTTGTTTTTTCTCTGAATTGGTTACTATGTGTGTTTTCAATGCACTCATCAAGGGGGAGATTGAGAACCGGAGCGTCTGAGGACCGGTGGATGGTCGCTCCCTGGTGTGATGAGTGATTGACAAGGTGTGGACTGACTCTTGGTCGAGTATTGCAGGTGCAGGTTGCGGCTTGATTTGCGTTGGTGCAGGTGAAGAGCGGGTGCGAAAGGTCTTAGCCTTGCGGGGCCTCCGAGGAGTGGACAGACAAGTAGGCTCGACTCGATGGACAAGGTGGCCAAACGGGATCAAGTGCGGGCCGCACGGTGGCAAGAAAAGCAAAATGAAGTCATGAACAGGAGCCGGTGTAGGGTAGCGGCTCACGACCAGAGTCTGCACGCGGGGTTTGCGGTGGTTCACCACAAAACCGTCGGGTTACTTGGTTGAGCCACAAAATCAAGACCGGAGGCTCGGCGGGCGGAGACGGGATCCAGGCATGCCGAGAAGCTTCGATGCCGGGGGACACGCGGTGGGATTGCGGGGCTTGTATCGGGAGGACGCGGACTGCGGCGAAAGCGTGGCCGCCCGATCAAAAAGATCGCTACTTGACCATCTTTCCCTTGAGGGGTGTGTATCTTCCTTTATGTTGTAGGGGTAGCTTGGTCATTTTCCCAACCCGGAGATACTTCATATATATAGCTCTAGGGTTCCAGGGCAACTCATCCATCCGGACTGCTTCTCATTTAGGCTAGATTTTCTTCATGATTTTGTAGAGAATCTGACCTTTGGTTGCATGGAAGCATTCATGGTTGTGTCGATTTCCTTCTCTTGGCTTGAGTGATTTTCGTGTCTTGTTCGAGTCTTTTCGTGCGATTTCCGTGCGCAACTCGGTTCGCAGATTTGGAGGAGTTTCTGTTTGGTTTTCTTTGAGGGAATCATGGATAGATGTCTTGTGCATCTTTGTGCTTGATCTTGATCCCTCAAATGCCTGATTTGGCCTCCGATTCGTGGATTTTGGTTGAAACCCTAGCTTTTTGGTTGAGCTTGGTAGAATCTTGATTCCTCTCATCTCAGTGAATTTGAGGCTCCAAATTCGTAGGTATAGCATCTCCTAGAGGCGCTTCATCTTCACCTATGATTTGGTAGCTTTTCCTTGGATAATTCGGGAGATCGGGCAAAGGGAAGGAGGAGTTAACCTTCAAAGGGTTGAGCTCGGGCTGCTGTCTGCGCACCTGGCGGACGATCCGCGGGCCCTATGCGGACGGTCCACGAGGAGGCAGCCAGCCAGCTGTTCGTCGTGTTCTTCGTGAGTTCTTGAGTGTCTTTCGTTCGATCCATTTTGTTGGTTCGTTTTTGGTGCACGAAGTTTGCGGACAGTCTATACAAGAGCGCCGGACGGTCCATGACGAGGCGGACGGTCCGCGGGTCCATCACGGATGGTCCGTTTTTCTCGGTGCACTTCTGGAGGTTCGGGTAGTAATTTCGGATGGTCCGCCCTCTACCCACGGACGGTCCGCCCGGACACTGCGGACGGTCCGCCTGGTCCTCTCCAGATTGCCTAAGTCCCTCGCTTGTTGAGTTGTGCTTCCGCTTTGGATTGAGTCGGGACTTGTTCCTAGGGTTGGTAGGTCCGTTGTGACTACATGACCTTGGCAAGTTCGTGTGGGAATCCGTGCTTATGATTTTTGGACATAGTCGAGTTCCTCTCTTCAGAGAAGAATTTTTATTGGCTCCCATTCACTCCCCCCCTCTCTGGTCGCCTAATCGGTCCTTCACCTGCCTTTGAGTGAGGCTGTGCCCCGGGACCGAGCCTGATAGAGGCAGAGTGCTCGATCTTTCGGTTAGTGGAGATAAATCCGATTTCGGCGGGAGGTGAATCCGATTTCAGCAGGAGGTGACCCTCACGATCCGACGACGACAAGCAAGCCCGAAGCGCCAATGCAATCGCTGAACGGACAAGAATTTGAGGCGGGCAATCTATGTATCACTCCAAGGTGGAGTTTTGAATTATAGAGGACAACACGTATTTGTGTGTGGTCTAGTGTAGCTAAAGCTAGATGTAAAACAAAACTCAAGTTGGAAAAATAAAAAGGAGTCTGACTAAATAGAGGGGACACAGCCCCTGGAGTCCCGGAGGTTGAAAGGGGCGCGACACGAGGAGGAGGCGTGCGGCCTCGAGGGGGCGGCTCGAGGGGAGTGGCGGTTTCCCTCCCGTGGCTTCCCTTCCTGGATCCCTATTGGGCATTCCTATGCTTCTGGGCCTTTGTTCTTTAACAACATGATGTAATTTAATTCTCTCGCATGAGCCCGAGTAATTGGCCCAGGAGGTGGCTTCTGAAGTGGTGGAATGATAGAGGGGGAGTGCCCGATCTTTCGGTGAGTGGAGATAAATCCGATTTCGGCGGGAGATGACCCTCACGATCCGACTACGATGAGTAAGCCCGAAGTGCCAATGCAATCGCTGAACCAACTCCCTGTGGTTACCGACCTTGTTGGAGCAAGATCGTCCTGATCACGAAGATCAATTCCTGTGCGCAATCGACGAACGAACAAGAATTCGAGGCGAGCAATCTTAATATCACTCGAAGGTGGAGTCTGCAATACACGAAGGCAGCGCTATGCGGCTGTTCGGTTGTAGCTAAAGCTAGCTTGTAAAACAAACTCAAGTTTCTAAGGCGGCGGCTACTGAGTATCAAAGGAGGGGCGTCCTAGGGTTGGGTGCCCACAACTTGGGCCTAAGGCCCATCAAACTGGCGACACAACACCTTGGTAGATTCTGGACGTCAACTTGTTTCCACGATTCCTGTTGACTCAGGATGAATTTTGGCATGAGACCAGTTCCATTGGAAGCTCTATGAAATTGTGCTTCCAACCATATATAGAATGTCCAAAACCGACTCCGTATGCGACCTGGGCGTCCGTTTTATTGCGCACTGCTCCTGGACTCCGAACTGGGCTCGAACTTGAATCGTTTTTGGCCTCCACCTCGGGGACTCGAACCGGATTAGCCTCGTGCCTCCTCCTCGACTTGAACACTCTTGTTGGACTTCTTCTACTCTATTCCATGCACCAATCATGGTCGTATGCACGGATGTCATGTCCTCATCATTCTCCCCCTTTTGAAGAAAAGTCGTCCTCGACGTCGATTGTACTTGAAAGCGAGCCTGCACAACACAAAGGAGAACGGGGTTGCGGAAATAAAGCAAACCAAAACAAATGGGAGGAGGAATGTGACCATGTTTCCAAATATGTATCATATCATGTCGCATAAAATTGTCAACATCTTTGGAGACTTTGTCATTACGATCCTGCAAAAGATTAGTACCAACAAAAGACACAACAGGAATAGTTGGTTGATTGCACGAAAATTTACCACCAAAAATCATCGGGAGTGACCAGCAATGCTTCCGTTCTTGCGAAAAATAACTACTAGAGGAACATGTGAATATGTTTGTGTGAAGGTTACCCTCTAATCGATCACAATCTTGCACAACAACAGGAGAATTCAGATTTGAACAAATGTAAACCCGATGTACCATATATTGTCCCTTGTTATATTTGCCAATAACATGATATGAATGTCTAGACAACCATGGCAAATCAGCATATGCAAAAATTCTCTTTTCCAAACAATCTAGATTACACAAATCATCAAATTCAATGTAACCCAAGGTATGTAAAGAAGACAACAAATGTAGCGCATCATTTTTACTAGCTTGCATAATATGTTTATTTTCAGGACTAGCATGTAAAGCGGAAGTAGTAGCACACAATTCATCTTTATCACAAGAAACATCAAGTAAATCTCCACGTGACAAGGATAAATCAAGAGATGGTTCCACTATTAATTGCTCAATTAAAGCATGATTTGTGGAAAAATTTAGCACATTAACACAATTCTCACCTTGCGTGAGTGTAGCACCACGGGCATTACCTATGTTCTCAGTAGGAGGATTAGGTGCATTGTGAAGTGATAGTTCCAAATTTGCACAAGAGGATGCGCCTGTAGGTTCGTCCGTCCTCTCGAGCGGTGTAGTGGTGGGCGTGGATGGCGCTGGGCTCTCGAGCACTGTAGTGGTGGGCGTGGATGGCGCTGGGAGAGCGGCCGCTGAGCTGGATGTCGAGCTTTGTCCTGCAAAAGAGTTAGAATATTGCTTCGAGCGACATGCACTTCACGTTCAGCTTGGCAAGCACATTCAAATAATGTGGTTATATCTACATATTCCTTATGATCTATTATGTCCTGAATTTCGCGGTGCAAACCACTACGAAAACATGCCATAGCAGCGTCATTTTTGCCTAATAACCCACAACGAATTATGTCTTTTTGTAACTCCTGGTAATAGTTCTCTACAGATCTAGAACCTTGCTGAAAACGCTTCATTTGTTTAAGCAAATCTCGAACAAAATAAGAAGGCACAAATCTATATCGGAGAGCAGCTTTTAATTGATCCCAAGTGGTTGGAATTTTGTTGGGATGTCTTTTATTATAGTCACGCCACCACATTAAAGCAAAATCAGTAAACTCACTAATAACAGCTTTAACTTGAGATGTAGCAGGAATATCATGGCATGAAAATTGTTGTTCAACTTCTAATTCCCAATCAAGATATGCCGCAGGATCATATTTGCCATTATAAGGTGGGATTTTAAATTTAACCTTAGCAAATGAATCAATACTGGAATGGTGTGGCACACGGCGGAAACGGCCTTGGCGGTCTCCATCATCTTGCTCCTGGTCAACCCTCGTGGTGTCGCCGTCTGCCATGGTTAGCGCAAACACAAAAACAAAATCGACGATAACAATAGGGTGTAAAGCTCACAAAGGTGCTCAAACTAGTGCTGTTATCAAATCCTTATCCGTCCTTACCAAGCACACAGGGGCGAACTGCAACCAACCGGTGGAACCTGCGAAAGATTGGAGGAGCGATTGCTTGGGGGAACAAAACCTGCTTGTCGGAGAACTTTGTGGAGTTATGGGATGGCTGCACTCAATGGAAGGATTAGCACAATCAAACAATAATGCAAAGCTGAATAAGGGTGCTAAATACGTCACAAAAGTTGCTGGAAACAAGTGCAAAAGCGGAGGAGAGCAAAGAGGTACAACGTGGGAGGGGGAAAACGGTGGAGAGGTGAGCGCAATGCGGTCCAAGGAGTAACCGCGAGCAAGGCAAAGGGGCGCGGCGTGAGTTGGAGTCACGGTGCCTTTTTTTCTTTTTAGAACTCCAAGTGCATGGGGATTATGCCGTGTCTCACGACCTGGGAGTCACGCCGCGAAGGGAGCCCAAACCGGATCGGATCCCCCGGTTGGACTTGTGTTTCCTTTCTTTTTTTTTGCTTTCTTTTTTATTTGACGTTCCTTTTTTTTACTTTTCTTTTGTATTGCACAAGTAAAAAACCGGCTTGCACAGGGGGCCGCGGTGTCTTACGACTCGCGACCAGGGGGGCTCAATGCGAGGGAGTCCCGCGGCACCACGATAGCGCTCGGCCAGCGCGAGGCGCGTGGGTTTTGCGTGGGAAAAAAAAGGAGGGGTCCGCGGTGTGTCCCAGTCTGAAAGGAGAGGCGCGCGTGAGGTGGAGTCACGGCACAGCGCGTGTAGGCATGGTGACCTGATCGCCCTTTCCTTGCCTTCTTTTTTTTATTGCTTTCCAAAACAACTCACGGCAAGAAAGGAAGGGGGCGCACGCGAGGGGAAAAAAAGAAGGGGGTGGTGCCGTGAGGGGAGGGGGGTTCGGCCCGGTTTTTTTTTTTTGCTGTGGGGGATCGCGAGCAGCGGAGAAAAACGGTGGCAATGAAACTAGGGATAGAAGAAAAACAAGAAACAAAAGCTAGAACACAAGTAACCAGCAACAATTGAACGAAGTAAGCATAAAAACTCAACAAAGCAGATTATTGAATGAAAGTGCGAGGCTAAAATAGGTTGCTGGGACAAGGATCTAAACTAAAACAATTTTTGTTTGGTTTTTTTGGACTATAGGAAATAAAAACACTTGATAAACTCACCGATCAACCTGGCTCTGATACCACTTGATAGAGGGGGAGTGCCCGATCTTTCGGTGAGTGGAGATAAATCCGATTTCGGCGGGAGATGACCCTCACGATCCGACTATGACGAGTAAGCCCGAAGCGCCAATGCAATCGCTGAACCAACTCCCTGTGGTTACCGACCTTGTTGGAGCAAGATCGTCCTGATCACGACGATCAATTCCTGTGCGCAATCGACGAACGAACAAGAATTCGAGGCGAGCAATCTTAATATCACTCGAAGGTGGAGTCTGCAATACACGAAGGCAGCGCTATGCAGCTGTTCGGTTGTAGCTAAAGCTAACTTGTAAAATAAACTCAAGTTTCTAACGTGGCGGCTACTGAGTATAAAAGGAGGGGCGTCCTAGGGTTGGGTGCCCACAACTTGGGCCTAAGGCCCATCAAACTGGCGACACAGCATCTTGGCAGATTCTGGATATCAATTTGTTTCGACGTTTCCCGTTGACTCAGGATGAATTTTGGCATGAGACCGGTGCCATTGGAAGCTCTATGAAATTGTGCTTCCAACCGTATATAGAACGTCCAAAACCGACTCCGTATGCGACCTGGGCATCCGTTTTATTGCACACTGCTCCTGTACTCCGAACTAGGGTCGAACTTGAATCGCTTTAGGCCTCCACCTCGGGGACTCGAACCGGATTAGCCTCGTGCCTCCTCCTCGATTTGAACACCCTTGTTGGACTTCTTCTACTCCATTCCATGCACCAATCATGGTCGTATGCATGGGTGTCATGTCCTCATTATGGAACCTCTAGATGTGACGCCTGAACTTCAAGGGGTGGCACCTGATCTTCTGAAGGCACCCAGGCTGTTGCTAGTGTAGATGTACATGTGGTGTCCTCATCATTGAAACGGACCAGATTTCCGTGAACGGAAATCCAACCCTTTGCACCTCCGTGGTAGTCCCAAGAAGGCTACCTTGTGCAATCCCTGTCTCAGCAATACCAAAATCCATACAACACAAGAAATAGATAGAGTACAACATTTATTTAATACATTAATCAGAGTACATCTCTTCGGCACATGACGGGTACAAGTCCATCAGGACTGAATCAAACATGAAGAAACACTATGCAGCAATCTCATGGTAGCGAAGGAGGCTCCAAATCCTCAGGCAGCTCGAGCGAAGAAGCCGCCCTACCCGTCCCATCCGTCGTTCTCGAAGTCGTAGTACGGCTCTGTGTCAGAGATGCCAGGATCTACCCGATAAGCGAGTAGGTCATGTCAGCTTCCCAACAAAGAGCAAAAGTGGTGGTTGATACTACTATGCAGGAAATAACCTACTTTGGCTGTAGAAAGCTTAAGCAAAGCAACAACGCGATAGCAACATTCAAGGTAAGCAGAAATGTGCAGTGAGGTCATCACCTCAGGGAGGTCCGCACCATCAAGGTGCACACCTCTGGGGTCCATACCCCTCAACAAGGATATCACACCAAAGCACTAAATCACACCCACGATCCAGCTCCCAACTCTCATCTGCGATGTGGGGCACACCTACTCCTATCCCCACATCTCAATGGCCTCAAGCCGGGCTCACTCACTCGGGGGAGAGAAGAAGCACAAGAAAAGAGACTAGCCAGAATAACAAATCTCAGGTTTGTCCATAACCAGTGGACACAGACTATAGCTATAGGTTTAAACACTCTGTAGAGGTTGTACAACTGTACTCGCCCGAATAGAGCCGAAACCGGTCATCACCGGTTCCAAACCATACCTTACGGCTAAAGTCCAAGTAAGTGAATAGCACTCTCCTGTGTCTCTGAGTCTGGCTCGTCCCCTGCTATAGAGCTCATACTACCAGTGAGGGGTCCTCGAAGCTGTGGAACCTTTCCCCGGCCCAACCGGGGGGAAGTCTTCTCGGAGGTAACTGCATCTCCTCGCACGATCTCACCAATTTGCCTACAGGCGGAGTGCTATCCACTACGAGTCCCGCACCCCTGCCCATAACAGAGCGGGCGGTTTTTACGGAAAGAGTCCTAAGAAACATGGTTAGACTATCGATCGGTCCTTAAAGGGCCAAGAGCGAGCACTCCCATCTCCATCCAATCCGACACGCCGCTTGGGAGAAAGGCCAGATCGCATCTCCCTGAGGCAGGCGTTCACAAGTAGCCAAATGGATCACTCCCGGTAGTAACACGTCAAGGGATACACACCCAGAACTCACGCTAGAACACACCGAGATCTCCCAAATCTCAGTCCAACCCAGAATACCATCCATAATCCAAAGCATCAAAAGTATGGATAGTAAGTAGTGGGACTAGCTAGGGGTTTGTAGCTAGTCCCAAGGTGAAGCAAGGAATCAGGATAAATCAAATTAGAAGGTACAACTCATCAAAATGGGTATGCAATCCATGAAATCAATGCATACATGAACGCAAAGCACTAGCATCAAGTAGAAAACATGGGATCTAAATGGCTGGGAGTGACATGACACCTGCGTTGTGGTTGGTGTACTTGTTGTCCTGGACGACGTACTCCGGGTCTTCTGGATCTTCCGAGTCGAAGCTCGGGCCTGGAAGCACGGAGTTCGACGCGCGTAAGAAAATAGTACACATCTAAGCAATAACTCCAAATAGAAACCTATTTTTAGAAAGCCCAAAAGAACACAAACTAGCTACAATCAGCATGGTTTCGAAATTATGAAATTATAGAAATTGATTTTATATTTTTCTGAGCTTCCTATAATTAGTTATGAATTTGTGAAGGGAAAAGAGTTTATAAAACATTTCCGAAAACTTTTATAAATCAGAAACAAGATTTTTATTAAAACACTTGCTGACGTCAGCATGACATGAGCGAAGCATATTAGTGGGCCGTTAGTTGGCCGAAAGTGTTAGTGAGCCTTAAGGGCCCATTGGACTCGGCCCATTAAGCCCATAGGACCAAAGTCCAAAAAACCACCTTAAACTAGCCTAGAAGACAGGAAGGATACATTGGGCTCATATGGGCTTCCATGGGCTAGAAGGCCCACAGGAAAGTTGACCACGGGTTCAAGTGAGCCAAAGTCTAGATTCGGCCCTAGAACTTCCCTGGGTGCGCAAATGCTCCCTGAGCTTTGCTGGGGTTCGGTGGCAAACCCTCCCGGCGCGACGGCGAGGCATGGCGCGCGGCAAGATACAGCTAAGGACGGGTCGGCTAGGGTTAGGCGGGGTGAAAGGCTCGATCTTTGCCCTTGGTTTACGCTCTAGGCGGTGACATGGTGGGGTTTGGCGACGCGCTAGCATGGCGAAGTGCGGCACGGCGGCGTACTGCATAGCACGCGGTGCGGTGTGCGGGTTTCGCGGCCAAAGGTCATGCCTTGGCCTCACACTAAGGTGCGCACGGCCCAGACACACGTGCGCAGTCACGGGGTCCTTCCCCGGCTGCGACACAGCCAGTGCGCGGGCGCTCGGGGTCCCAACACCGCGGCCCGGCACAGCGACATGGTGGTGGCGCAGGGTCTTTAGAGGCCAAAGGCCTTGCCTTTTCATGCCAGTGTGCACGACGGCTAGGTTCTAGGCGACGGCGACGGGAACCTGCATGCAAACATGGCTCGAAGGCCGGACAAGGGCTAGAACGGTGGCGAGCACCGCTCGGCGGTTCGGGTTCGGATCATCGCACAGTGACAACGCAGCACAAGGACACGATTCGGCCTAGGCGTGGCACTCGGCCATCACGACACGGCAAGTCTGTGGCTCGAAGGCCAGCACTCAGGTAGGTTATGGCGGCTCTTCACGACGGCCGCCGGTGCAACACTAGGTTGCGCCCCATCTACTCAGGCACCTAGGTCAAGGCAAGAGAGACAACAGCACTCACCTTGGGTTGACGGTGGAGTCGTCGCAGGCTTGACGTGGGGGTACACGACGGCGGTGAAGGTGTTCACGGCGGCGGCGCTCTCGTCTGCTCCGGCTCCCTTGACACAAAAGACGCCTTCTTGTCACGAGTGGCCTTCCTCTCACATGGTGGCAGCTACGGCTTCCCTTCCCCGGATGGCCTTCAGTTCCTCTCAGGGTGGCGGCGCTGGGCTCTCCTCCTTCTCTTCCCCATCTTCCTTCTCCTCCTTCCCTCTTATCTCTCGGCGGCGGAACAGAGGATTGGGGAAAATGAAAACCCCAGTGGGGTTGGTTGGTGGGACGGCTAGGGTTTCCTTGCTCCTCCTCTTTTGAAGCACGGCAGGGCGAGGTACTGGGCGAAAGGGCGAAGATGCCCTTGGCTTGACCACCTGGACGGGCAGCATGGGATGCGGCTCCGCCGCGCAGGCTCAAGCGAAGAGAGGCGCGGCGCAGGGGCAAAATGGGGAAGTTCCTCAAGCGGAACCCTCTAGAAGGGTCGCGCACAGGGCGGCTCAGCATGCACGCCAGCCAGGCGGCGCGGCCGTCCATCGCTTGCGCGTGGGGACGCGGCACGCAGCGCAGCACGGTGGTCACCTCGGTCAAAAAGGCGAAAAGGTGGAGGATGACGGGGTGTCCCCACCTGTCATCGAGAGAAGAGAGGAAAAGGGATAGGTGGGCCGACGCAACAAGCTTCAGGGCTCGGTTGGAACTGGGCTAAGAGCCTAAGGAGCACTAGAAGACTTTTGCCATGGTTAGCGGGCCTAAGTTAGCTGTTAACGTTTTCAAATAGTTTTGAAACTAGTTTGATTTATAGTTTGAATTTGAATACACTTCAAATTTAAACTCTACTCAATTTGAAGAACCAGAATTAACTCCAAAAAGATCCAACTCAAACCTTAAACCATATTTTGAATTTATATTTTTATATTTGGTTTTATTTGTGGAGAATTTAGGAAGAATGGCTAGCACTTGGGTTAAAATTTGGTGGCAATCATAATCAAACAAAAAATTTAAAAATTTTCAAAATTTTCACACCTTCTAAATCCTAGTCTATTGCATTCTCCCCCACCACTGAGAATCTCATCCTCGAGATTTAGGCTTCAACTTCCTCCTCGAACAAGTGAGGGTACTCCTTCCTGAGGTCAGCTTCTTTCTCCCAGGTGGCTTCTCGCTGAGTGTGGTTACTCCATAGTACCTTGCAGTAAGGAATTATGGTTCTCCTCGTTTCTTTGACCGCTCAGTCCAAAATCTTCTTCGGGTACTCCACATACTCAAGTGTGTCTTGCAGGTCTAGCAACTCTGTAGGAACCTCCTTTGTCTCCACTTCCTTCTCACTTTTTCGCAGCTGTGATACGTGGAACATAGGGTGTACTCCGGCCATAGACTTCGGCAACGCTAGCTGGTACGCGAGTCTTCCGATCCTCTTGGTTATCTGGCATGGCCCAACATATCTCGGAGCAAGCTTTCCCTTCACTAGAAACCTCTTGGTCCCTCGAAGCGATGAGACTTTCAGGTACACATAGTCTCCCTATGCAAAAGCCAAGTCCCTTCATCTCTTGTCGGCATAGCTCTTCTGGCGGCTTTGAGCAATCTTCAAGTTCTCGCGGACTTTCTGCACTCTCTCTTCTGCCTCGATTATGGTAGCTAACCCAAAGAGTGTTCTTTCTCCAACTTCTGACCACACTAGTGGGGTCCTGCACTTTCTTCCGTAGAGAGCTTCAAAAGGGGACATTTGGAGACTAGCTTGAAAGATGTTGTTGTATGAGAATTCTGCATACGGTAGGCTACTCTCCCAATCGGTGCCGTAAGTGAGTGCACACGCTATCTGTCCATCAGTTTGTGGGTGAAACACTGTGCTGTGAACATGTCTTGCAAAGTCTGGTTTACTCTTTCTATGTGTCCATCAGTTTGTGGGTGAAACGCTGTGCTATCACTGAGCGTAGTCCCCATAACCTTGTGAAAGCTTCTCCAAAACTTCGCCACAAACTAGGGTCCTCGAATAGAAACTATACTCTTAGGTGCTCCATGCAATCTGAGTATGTAGTCGACGTACAAGTTAGCCAGGCGTTCTGTCCCAAAGGTCATCTTCACCGGCACAAAGTGTGCCACCTTGGTCAGTCGGTCCACTATGACCCAAATTGAATCGTTCCCTTTCGGTGTCTGGGGCAACCTGTTGATGGTGAATTGTGGTGCTCCAAAAATATTTGTTACACTTTTGTTTGAGCTTGATTATGCAATTAACCTGCCACTAGGCACACTAATGATATAATGAGTTCAACTTTGTATATGCATTTGGAAGTGTTGTGTTTTTGCAGGAAAACATGGAAAAAAGGCACAGAGTCACAACAAGTTCAAAGGAGCAAAGGAGGAGTTTCGTTCGTGTTCAAGAGCAAGGCAAAATCACTTCCAAAGGTGGCAAGGACCAAGGTGCGACGATGGATCATTCCCAAGGACTAAGACGTAAAGTTCGGACTTCATGCGAGAAGACCCCCTATCTTGACCGCGGGGATGACGACGCCAAAATGACACAATTAAAGGGGTTTAAGTCCAAAATGTTAAGATGAGCTGCGGGGAGAAAGACGGGCCCGAACCGGGCCGAAAAATGCCTGGGCCGGCCGGCCCATGCCGATCGGCCTAGGGTATTTTTGTGGAGGTTCGCCCCCCCCCCCTTTGACCTAGGGGCTCATCGGTCTATTAGTAGCTCCTGCCTTCGATGGCCGCCGTATCCAATCCTTCTATCGATGCCCATTCACCAGAAAGCCGTCGCCGCAAGATGAGGGAGAGAGTTGGATGAGTTCGTCTCAAGGATCAACGCCGTCGGAGGGAAGGAAGCGAGAGGAGGACTCCAAGCCGTCCGCTTAACGGTGTTCCTAACCTTCATCGCCGCCATCTTCATCGACGACATTCTCCGGAGTCTCCATCACCCCTATGTGCTTCAATCCATGCAAGATGATGGGGTAATGCTTGTTGACATTTCTTAACGTCAAAACTAGGTTTGTATCCCCAATAGCGGTGCCAGAAATATTTGTCGGCATTCCTTAACATCATTGCTAAGTTCGTGAGTTCCTAGCATTGATGCCAGAAATGTTCCGATGGTAATCCTAACGTTTACAAAGAATCCGCAAGCGCACGGATATACCATTGTAGCATTTCCCCAAAGGAGTATTCCAAAGGGTATCGAATCCAAGGAAGGCATGGTCGGATTAACAAGTGCAACACTATTGCAATGAGTATAGATCAATGGCGAGAATAAGTCAGGTTCTGAACACAAGGGTAAGATATGATAATGATAGGGTAGTGTGAACACACTCGAACTCATTCTCTCTTTGGTACACTACGACTTAGGAGGCAACATACGAGTTAGCTCTAGGTTCTAAGGTACTACACATATAAAGTTAGTAGATACCAGCCAGTCACATAAGCATTGTATGAATATCAGCTAAGCACCTAGGCACAAACAGGGAGCTAACCACCCATGTCGCTTCCGCACATCATCGGTTGTTAGATTTTAGACTCCTACAGCGTACCCGAACATGGAGGATTACAAAGGGTCCAATGGCTGTCACTACTGCGACCTACCTCAACCAATCCGTGGGGCACGCTCATATGCAACACAGCTACTCAACCCAAGCACCATGCTTGTGTTGTTAACTAGACACTGACCGGCCTGGGCTATTGTGACCTAGGTCAGTGCCACCAAATAACTGGCCACTTGCACCGAGTACCGTAGCTTGAACTCGAACTTCATACAACACAAACACGTGATCTAACTGGATCAAACTAGGCTAGTCATGCAAATGGATTCGTGTTCTACTGTGTCTATTCAGCAAGATCAAAAGGTCATGTTCGTGAAGAACACGAGCCTCTAACTTATGAACAAACAACAAGACATGAATAAATCATTCGTCATGTGGATCGAAAGGTATTGGTCATCAAGAACAGGAGCCTCTAAATGATGAATGAATGAAGAACACATGAACGAAACCCCCATGTATGCTAGCACAACTTTATATGAAATAGCTGACTAACTGAAGTAGATCAAAGTCATACAATAAAATAAAGATACAAAAGAACTCATACCTAGATCCCAAAGTATACTTGGAACCTGAAGTAGAGCTACTCTAGTCTACCTCCTTGCCTCGGAAACTAAAAGTGAGAGAGGAGTTGGAAAGTGAGTTGGGTAAGAAATGAGCCCACCTACCTTCTATTTATAGGCCTTGGATAACTTGTGGAAGCCGCGCCAACACCCCGGGAATGGGCTCCACGACCAACCAGGGATCACCACGTGGAAGCCCCTGAGTGGCGGCCTCAAGGTTGGTTCGGCCGACCTGTGGGGTCAGCCGACCCCTGTGGGCCCCACTCAGGGTGTGCTTCCTTGTGGTGGTTGTCCTGTGGGACCTTACGTCGGTTCCTGGTGTCCACTTTAGTTTGAGGCGGTTTGCCTGCCCATGGGCCCTTCAATCCATGTGACGTCCATGTGTCGCCCTCTGATTCGTCGGGGTTTGCCTCCCTTAGATTGGTGATATGGCTTGCATGCATGGGATCCTAGGTGGCAGCCCTTCCTTGGCTGAGGTGACGTGGCATGGACCATAGAAGGTGAGTTTGTCACTTCTTTTTATGCTTATTTTACATGCAATCACAAAATATCCAAGGACAAGTGGAACTACATTATTCTTAACTAAATGCGTGTAAGAAATGCCTTTTGCTCCTTTATTCATGAGTATATTGACGGCTAAAGTAGGCACTTAACAGCCATCAAGAACTCCCCCAAGCTAGCCTTTTGCTCATCTCAAGCAAGACACTAAGGACTTAGGTTGGTTGATCAGGAGTTGCTACGATGTTGTATTCCTAATTTATGACAAGCATACTACTATGTATTCTATCTTGAGTTGAATGAGTTGGCATTGATCTTACCTTTGCTTGATCGATACGGGGCATGTAGCTTCACCTTGCCTTGGGCGGTTGAAAGATAGAACGGTTATATAGAGATCGTCAATTACTTGTGCCTTGATCAGTTATCAATCCAGAGGTTTTGCATGTTTTTAAAAGAAATCAAAGTTCCTCAAATGATACTCTCAGATCGCTCAATGTGTATGGTTCCTCACCAAGGCATTGGGTTGCCTTCTTTCACAACCTACTCCTAATAAGCTTATATGTGGAGCTGTAGTAGGGAAAACATGTGGCATACCTGTTTCTCATGTATTGTCGAGTCGAAAACAAGATCCTTGGGAGCAACGAGTCATACAACCTGATCAAGATGTGCATGTGTGTGTGTATATGGTGGATGGAGGATGGACTCCTTTTGGCATGATTTTCCCTTCTCTCCTTTTTGACATTTTTGAGACTTGGACTATGTTTCTTTATTCTTTCTCTCTTTTTTTTATGCATAGCCCATAGTCTTTCTTGAATATTTTTGGAGAGGGATAAAATCATGAAGAATGCGTGGAGCTTTATTTGTGGAATGGATGGGGGATGGATGGATTGATGGTTGCTAACTCCCAGGGTGGAAGTCTAGCTTATGGTGGCTGTGTACGTGATCTTGATCATAGGAGCATGACATGTTTCTCGCCGAGGGTCATGACAATTCGACAAAACTCAATGAGGAAATCAGGTAGCATATGTGGAAGCTAACAAGTGATAGAATCTACATATGGCATTGGATAGGAATGTCTCATCATTGAGGAACTTATCATTTTAGCATTTTTAAAAGAAAACTCCGGAAATCAAACATCACTTGGCACTAGCTCATAGCAACTCTATTATACCATATCATACCTCACAACAACCTAGGCAAAGGTCACATTTTTTGCTACCCACAAGTTTCAAGCTGGGGTTTGATCATGCTAGCCAACTAACTCAAAACTTAAATAGGATACTAAGTTGTAGGCAAGGCATACAAGAGGATTAAATAGAGCAACTATTCATCATTTCAACCATGGGAACGAAACCATTCTTACCACGCATAGGAAAAACAAACTAATTTAGGAAACCAAATAAATATTTTTGGTCTTTTTAATGTTGCAGATTTTTATGTGTTTTTAGCATATGAGGTTCTGAAAACAAATGAAGATACAAGTTACCTCAGAGTGGGGGTCCTCCCCAAAGCTAGCTTCAGGCTCACTACTGTGGAGGGGGATATCCCCTCCACCGAAAGTAAGCCCTCTGCTCCTCCAACTGCTGCTGCTGTGCCTGCTCGATGGCGTGAAGTCTCTCGCCTGACATACGCTGGCAGTCCCGAGTGGACTCAGCGTGCTGGTGCACAACCTCCTCCACATCGCCGACTCGGATGTTGAGCTCGCTCATCTGCTGAGTGAGGGTAACCCCACGAGACAACGAGCGCAACCTGGACGATGAAGATGTCGCATCTCCATAGGTAGTACCAGCAGGCATGGTCCACTCGCCACTACCTGCTCTAGCCCAAGCCGAGCTACTCGCACCCTACTGGTACATGGGTTGATCCCAACCGGGAGCATATCCGGGTGTAACCCCAGACATGTACTCGGTAGAGGTCCATGTGCCAAGTGGAGGTGTGGTAGGCTGAGGCTATGGCTGAGGCGACGGTTGCGGAGATAGCTGTGGTGGCGGCTGTTGTGCCCTGGCTGCTCTCCTCGATGCACTCATAGTAACCCTGTCACCACAGACACTAGAACGACGAGGTTCCTCGAGAGGAACGGTCAGTGGCCCTTGGTCGTACAACCTGAAATCCGGGTTTAAGTAACCGAATTTGGTTTGCATAGCTAGGGTAAAAGAAAACCAAAGAATCATCCGGACCCTTTTTAAGAATAGGCCCCTGAGTCAAATAAGCCTCATTGATCAAAGACCAGGGGTTAGCAATGTGGGACACATTGGGCCCTTGCGTAACCCCAAGACTCGTAACGATGCGCAAAACCAAGGACGTACACTCAATAGAACCTGTCATCTTAAAGTTCGTCAACCACTGCCGAATCATAGCTTGAACGGGGGAGACCTTGATCCGTCTGACCGCGACGTATAAAATCCTCATCTCGTCAGTGTGCACGGTTCAAACATCATCCCTTGGAAAGAGAGTGATGGCGAGCCACTTGTGCCACAGTCGGAGAGTGGAATGCAAGATATCGTTGCACTGAGGTGTCAACTTGCCATGAACAGGCTGACCAGAAAGTTCTTCCCAAAAACTTTCACGAGTAAAACCACTGCAAACTTGCTCAAGAGGAATAGCACAACGGCGATGAAAACCGAGGGTGCAACAAAGATCCTTCCATGAGACCCGATATGGAACTCCATGAAATCAAAATGAAATACCAGATGCATCCTCTTGAAGAGAGTAGAGAAACTAGATGGTAATAGGCCTAGAACCGATCTCCTGAACCGGGACAAAACCTTCCCAACCAAGAGCTTGCCAAATGGAATTGAACTTGGAGTCCATACCTGTCTTTTCCAGAAGGGTCAGGTTGAATTCCCTCGTGTTGGAGAAGACTCTATCCTTAAGGATAGCATAGGCTTGTCTCTTTGTTGGTATTTCTTAACCTCGATGCTAAGTTATGAGTTCCTAGCAACGATGCCAGAAATAACCAAATGGTAATCCGAACGATTACACGAGTCTGCAAGCGCACCGAAGTACCATTGTAGCATTTCCCCAAAGGAGTATTCCAAAGGGTATCAAATCCAAGGAAGGCTGGGTGGATTAACAAGTTCAACACTATTGCAAGGAGTATAAATCATAGACGGGAACAAACCAGACACTCGAATACAGGGGCAAGATATGATAGATAAGATGGTAGTCTGAACACACAAACACAGTCTCTAAAGGTCCTAAGCTTAGGAGGCAACATACGAGTTAGTTCTAGGTTCTAAGGTACTAAACACATAAAGTTAGTAAGACGAGTTAGATACACACTAGCATTGCATGACTGCTGGCTCAAGCACCTAGGTACAAACGGGGAGCTAACCTCCCGCGTCACTTACACATGACTCTGGTTGTTAGACTTTAGACTCCTACAGCGTATCCGAACGTGGGGATTCCAGAAGGGTCCAACGGTTGTCACCACCGCGGCCTATGAGAGCCTGTGTGGTTCGAGGACCAGTGGATGGTCGCTTCCTGGTGTGATGAGTGATTGACAATGTTGTGTGGACTAACTCTTGGCTAAGTACTGCAGGTGCAGGTTGCGGCTTGACTGGTGTTGGTGCAGGTGAAGAGCAAGCGCGAAAGGTCGTTGCCGGGTAGGCCTCCAGGTGTGGAGAAGACAAGTAGGCTAGGCTCGAGGGACCCGGTGGCCAGCGCGGTCAAGTGCGGGCCGCATGGTGGCAAGAACGGCAAGATGAAGTTGTGGACAGTTTCTTGGTTGAGCCTCAAAACCAAGGTCGAGTCAGGACTACGTGGGAGCCGAGTCATGAGTGGTGATTGGCGGAGGCTACACCGAGTTCGTGGGGTTTCCAGTGGTTCACCAGAAAACCGTTGGGTTCCTTGGTTGATCCACAAAGCGAAGACCGAAGACCGGAGGCAGCAACACCAGGACCGGTGTGACCGGTGGGTCTGACCGGTGGGGTACACCGGTCTGACCGGTGTGCAACGACGCAGTCCAGAGACTTCGAAGTGGAGGACACGCATCGGGATCGCAAGGCTTGCGTCGAGGCTAAGCAAGTTTGCGGTCGCCGGGCATCCGTCCGATGGTGCTACGACGAAGTTTCCCAAAAGGCCCTTTGGGGGTGTGTATCTTAGTTTAATGTAATAGGGGTAGTTTCGTCTTTCGGCTAGCCTCCATATAACCCAAGTGGTGAGAGGATGCCAAAAATCTCTTGGAACCCTAGCTCATTTGCTTTTGCTATTTTCCCTTCCTATTTTCCTTAGGATTTTTAGGACTAGCTTGAGAGCTTCATGGTGAGATCTTGTGAGAGGGATGGATGATTGGGAGGCAAGCTAGACCTTGTATGAACCTTCATGGTATGTATAGATGATTCGGCGTGGTTCCTCAAGGCTTGATTGTGTCTCTCCCATTTTCCCTTTTTGGTGATTTTCGGAGCCTTTTCTTGGTGATTTTCTTGTGGTGGTTTTGAGACCTTTCTCTTTGAGATTTGGTGGGGGATGTATGCATGAACCCTTCATGGTTCTTTTCCCTTTGATTCCCCTCCCAAATCCGTGAGTAAAGGGGCTCAATTTTGGGGTTTTTCTTCGTTCTAGGGTTAGAGGTGTTCTTGGCGGGATTTCTTTGATTCCTCTTGATTTAGCAAGTTTTGGTGGATCAAATCTTGGCTATGGAGTGCCCATGAGGTGTTCCTACTATCCCCAAAGTCTTGTGCAAATCCGTGGAGCGAATCGTGAGATCGAGGTTTGGATTTGGGGGAGTTGACCCGCGGGTTGCTGTTCATCCCGAGCTGCCCAGGCTTGACCGGTCTGACCGGTGCTCGTGACCGGTCTGACCGGTGCAAGGCCTTTATGGGATTTGTCTCAGGTGAACTACCTGATTCATGTGTCTTTGGGTAGAGGTGTTGCTGGTCAGTTCTTGGCAGGTTTCGAGGAGTTTGGCTAGGCTTTGTGAAGGGTTTTCTTCCTCTGCAGTTTGAGTTTTGGAGGTGGTTTTTGTTCCAGGGCCTAGGGAAGTCACTAAGGCTTCCTGGAACTTTGCTGTGAGTCTGCTGTTCGTCACTGGCCTGACCGGCCAACTCCACCAGTCTGACCGGTGCCATCGGTCTGACCGGCAGGAGCCATCGGTCTGACCGGTGTGGTCCAGACAGCAGGTTGTGCAGTTTTAGGCTGCGTGTTTGGGGTGTTTGGTTCAGTTGGTTGAGTTGTTGGTTCCTAGGACCAGTAGCACTCCAGTGGCTACGTGGTCTTGGCCAACTTGGGTAGTTGAGTCGGAGAAGTGATTTGGTTAGCCGTGTTCGTCTTGTTGGAGTAGCCATCTCCTTCGAGAAGAATTTTTATCGGCTCCCATTCACTCCCCGCCTCTCTGGTCGCCAGTTCGGTCCTTCAGCCTACCCCAAGACAAACCGTGGCATACACTCATAAGCAATGTAGCTGCGCAACCTAAGCAGCACACTTGCGTTGTTAGCAGGACCCTGACGGGCCCGGGCTATTGTGACCCAGGTTAGAGCCGCCAGATAAATCGGCTAATTACACCGAGTACCGTAGCTTGAGCACGAACTTCATGCAACACAAACATGGGATCTAACTAGATCAAACTAGGCTAGGTACACAAACGGATTTGTGCTTTCCTATGTCTATTCAACAAGATAAAAGGGTCGTGTTCGTGAAGAACACGAGCCTCTAACTTATGAACAAACACCGAAAACATGTATAAGTCACTCGTCAACTGGATCAAAAGGCCTTATTCATCAAGAACATGAGCCTCTAAATGATGAACAAGCGAAGAACACATGAACAAATCACACATGTATACAAGCACAACTTTATATGAAATAGCTGAATAACTGAAGTAGATCAAAGTCATACAATAAAATAAAGATACAAGAGAACTCATACCTAGATCCCAAAGTAGACTTGGAACCTAAAGTAGAACTACTCTAGCCTACCTCCTAGCCTTAGAAACCAAAACTGAGAGAGGAGTAAGGTGTGTTGGCAAGCACGGCAAGAAGCCGACAATTCAAGCGAAGCAAGGCCAGCTTAACTTCATGGGTAACATCTCTATCCGAGAACACCTCCCTACTTTCGTCTTTTACTTTCGAATCTCGGGACGAGATTCTTCTTAAGGGGGGTAGGCTGTGACACCCCAGGTTTTTTTAATTAGCATTATTAGTGCTAATGACCGAGTCAACCAAGTCAAACACGTTGACTTTGGTCAAACCTTGGTCAACCTGGGTCATCACCTTGAAAACCTAGCCAACAATCACTAATGATCATTTTAATCAAGTCAACACGCACTTTTGGTCAAACCTTTGTCAAAGATCTAGTCAAACCCTAGTTAAACCCCTAATGCCCTGAACCTCTCTAGAACTTTTGCCGCGTTCTCCGAATTTCACCTAAACACTTCAAATTCTCCCAATACAAAAGTTGTCAAGTTTTTCGAGGGACACAACTTTGCTTTTGGGTGGCATTTCAAATTTGGAGTGGAAAATGGTGAAAAACTCAGTCAACTGCAGCTGAGTACTATTCACCAGCGCCGAGAAACTTTCAAAGGTTGCTAGCAGTTTATGCAAAATCCATTGCTCAAAACTCCTATGAGCCTTTCCAGAAGTTGCAGAGGGTAGTTTGTTCTACAACTTTGCTTATTAGCTCTTAGTGCACTTTAGTTCAAAAATTTGAAGTTTTTCTTGGTCAAACCGGGCTAAAGCAAATGGTTTTAGCGCCGGCATGCACGCGCACGACGCCATCGCCCAGAGCCACATCGTTCGCCGCCGCGTCACCACCGTACCGGGGCCCCGCCAGGGGCACTGTGCGCGCCTCAGCCAGCAGAGCCGCGCAGGCCACATGGCGCGCACGCGCACCCACGACGCCGGACCCCCCTCCTGCCGCACCGCTGCCGTGCCGCGCCTCCCAGTCCCCGACCGCGCCGCACTCCGTTCGCGGCGAAGGCAAGAACCCCCTGTGCTGCTCGCTTGCCTATAGGAAGCCCCGGTGTGCTCCCTCGCGTGCGGCTGACTGTCCACCGTCGGCCGCCATTGGAGCCCGCGAGCCGAGCTCCACCTTCCTGTCGCAAACCTTGCTGCCTGAGTCCTCCACAACTACCACAAGCTCGTATCAAAGCCCCTCAGGCCACCAAAACAGCCGGCCTTGTCGCCATCGTGCCGGAGCAGCGGCGCCCGGGGCCGCCGTCCGCCGGTACCGCCGACCACCACCGTCAGCCGCTCCTCCGCCCCAACCAACCCTCGGAATCGAACCCCAGGTGATCACTCGTGCCTCCTCCGCCCTTTCCCGGCCGAGCCGAGCCTTCCCCTCGCCGGAATCGAGCTCCCTCCGCCGGCCATGGCGCCAGGGACCCAATTGCAATCTAAGTTTTCGTCCTAAGGGCCTATCTGCGAAATCCAAGGACCTGTTCGTAAAACTGTTTCTTCTAGATATAGGGTGAAGGGCTGAATCTTAGAAAAATCATAGAAAATCGTAGAAAATGAAAAATTGCAAAACCAATTTTGTTCGTTTCCTTGTGAGCAAATCTACAACTTTCCCAAAGCATGACCCTACTTTTGAGTTATAGTTTTTGCATGAAAAATTGAAATCAGTTTAGCCTAGATCTGCCGTAGTTCAAAATATACAAGTGCTCTCAAGCTGAATTTTGGATATGTTGCTACAAATGCCATGTCTAGGCCCTGAACCAAAATTTGCACAAAGTTGCTGAGTAAATCTTTTAATATGATTTATTTTGTATTTATGATGAATCTGATTAAATGAATTTTATAGCTTAAAATAAATATATTTTTGTGCTTAACTTCTGGATATGATCTTTATATGCCAAAATACACCTCTGGTGAATTAATCATGATTTTATATCTACCAGAAATAATTATTCCTGAATTATTCTTAGATTTAAATATAAATGGATAGTTCAAGATCTAGAGTAGCCCTTGATGTGTTTGTTGTGTGCATAACCTTGATTTGAGTCAGAGAACCAGTGGGAGAAAGTTGGGATCCTTTTGTTGCTTAATTATTTTTTTATATGCATTTCTCATGTTTTGGTAGCTAAATTTTGCCATTTTTGGTATAATTAATTTATAGCTCTTTTAAATGTGAAATCTTGTTCAGTGGCTTAATCTAGGTCTATAGTGCTTCAGAAACACCACCCACTAAATTTTATGAATTTATTTACGAATAAAAACAATGGAAGCCATTTAAAGCTTAATATTAAGTTAAATTGGAAAATCACCAACACCACACCTAATGACCTTATGAATGTGATGTGAAATATGCTAAGGAGGTTGAGACCACTCCCTTTGCTGTTTGTGGATTTAAATTTAATTAATTTGCATAAATGTGTACACAGTCACTATAAAAAAGAATGAATAATAAAGCACCACATGACATTACTTTAATAGAAAGAATATACCAAATATGTATTTGTCAAGGTGAATATGGCCAACCATACACTTCACGGTTGCCATATGTTGTTCTATAATTAATTAAATGAAAACCGTCAATTAAATCTTGCATATGCATCCTCGTGCAGATCTTCCCGACGGTAGCTATACGCTCGTGCCGGAAGGAGGAGACAAAGGAGCTGACGGAGACGTGCACTATGTCGCCGTAGAGCAAGACCTGGACCAAAGTCCAGAAGGGCCCAAGGCCAACCTTGCTGACGAAGGCAAGCCCCAGATCATTAACCCCACATTTTAAAATTATGCAATTACCTATGCTATGTTTGTCCATTTACGTTTCAGGAGTTGAATTGAAACCTCTATTCTTTTACTAGTATGCTAGGTCGATTGCTGCTATGCTATAGGACCGTTACAAGTCGAGTGATGTTCGTCACTCGCGAGAATAGGTTCTTATGTTGGAATCATAAGATCTTTATAAATGGATTGCTCATGTGGCAAGAGCATGGGATTTGGGCTCCGATCCAGTGGTTTTCATGGGCTAAGCTTTTGAACATACTAATCACTTGTCGGGAATGGGACCGGTAAGCCTAGTACCCGATTGAGGCGGCAAGTGATTTGCTGTTACTAATCTTGAGTAGTCACTTGCCCGACTTGCAACCGGGAGGTGGGTACATGTGTGAGGCTGGATGCACTGTGTGGGGGCATACCAGATAGCTGTGTACCCGGGACTGTAATCCTTATCCCGAACCGAAGATCGACGGGAACCGCCTGGTCGGTGCCAACTTTGTGATGGCACCGCCCCGTGTGTTTAGGTTTACCTTGCAAGGATTTAATCAATCGATTGTCGGCCTCTCACCGTTATCTGAGACTGCTTAATCAACTAGCCATGATATCCCTTAATGAATATTACTGCGTGGATTAATTGTATTGTACAATTCTTGATTGCAATAGATGGCTCACTTAGAAATGGTAATTAACTAGAATTTGAGCTAAAATATTGAAAGTAAGGACCTACTCTTTGTTGCTTTCCAGCAAAAGAACTCCACCGGCCAAAAAGACTCTCATGTCTAGAGTTTGGTGATGTTGTTATCACCCGACGGTTAAGTCTTGCTGAGTATTAGTATACTCAGCCTTGCTATAAAAATGTTGTTGCAGGTGTTGTTTGGCCTGGGCAGATTCCACCCAGCTGGGAGCTAGAATGGGTGGATGACGACGAGTGATGGCATCATGGATGGCCTCCTGTGATGTCTACAGTATCGCTAGTTCATTATTCCGTTGTTTTCGAACTCTGAACCTTTACTTATCATGTCATGAACCATAGTTTGTAATAATTAAACCCTTTGGGGTAAATTGGATTTAGTTCGTGTAATGTACTCTGGACTCGCCTTCATGTGAGTTTTAATGCATATGTTCGATCCTCTGTGTGTTATCCAAGTGATTTGCCGGGCTTTGACCCAGCAACTTACGACGGGATGGTACTTTATTATCGCTTAATGACCAAAGTGGATTGGTTTATACGATAGTACGGTATTTTCTCGGGCGGGTTGCCACAACTGGTACCAGAGCGATTATATGCACCAGAGTTAATTAACAACCTTAATCACTAGTTTTTGAATAAAACTTGCTAAGATTGATTGTATTTGCAAAATACGTTGGACCGTTAAGGATGGAATTAGACCAAGAGGCCCTAGAAGGAATTTTTGGATTCTTTTAGGTGGCTTATAAATCTATGGTTTATTTTGCTAACTTCCAGCACTTCTTAAGCCACGTGTTTCATACGTGTGCTGTGCCGCATCACGAGTATGCGAGGGCCGATAGGGCAATCCATTCCACGGATCCTATCTTCTCGGTTGGATGCCACGTGTCTTATACGTGCGCTTTCCGTATGCGAGTCATACGAAGGATGACATGCTCTATTCAAGATGAACATGTCATGGGTTGTGATGTCGCCACATTTTGCCATGCGTGTGCGTTCCGCATTACGAATATGCGAGGCAAGGATACACTCCATTCAAATGGAGGGTGTCTGAGGTTGGACGCTGTCCATGCAGTGATAAACGCATGGGTGCCATTTCTATAGTGAACGGTAATGTATGTGGACACTTTCATGAGTGCTGGCACGAAAGGTTCGATGTGTTCTGTGATCTTCTGCAGGTATACTAACCACGTTTCGTTAGTCGCTAAGTGAGCATCGAATAGTTCTCGACTAGTTATTGTAGGGAGAAACGTATGCGTGCCTTGCCACCGGCACTAACTTCGATTTTTGGCTTGATCGCCTTGTGAGGACGAATAGGACGTCATGCATCATGTTAAAAATCGTGGAAACTTAAAACTGAACCCCATACATGTTTTGTGTGATCTCTAGGTGAAAATTTGCTAGTGTGTAGACGTTGTCTTTGCATAGCCTCTCATGTGTAGACGTTGTGCTGTCCAAAAATCTAGTGTGGCTGTTCGCTTAAATTTTTTCACCCTGTTCAAAAATTAATTTGCCTAGGTGATCTATACCAAAGTTGCTCCATATCTAATCTAGTTTTTTCTCGCAAAAATTCACGGTCATAGCTTTTGTATATCTCAAGTAATGCTCAGATTAGTGAACCTCTACCGTGCTGTTTTTCCGGAAACCTAGTCTCAAACCTTGCTTAATTGAAGTACCTTCCTAATCTTTCTAGATCAACCTTGGAATACCAAAAATGTGCCTCATAACCTTGCTGAGTTGCTACAGAAATTTGGGAATTTTTGGGGCTCTGGTTTTTAAGTTATGAATTTTTATTCAGAGCTGCCAGAACTTTGCCAAGTTGTATGTTCGTACCAATGGCTACCCCATTTCTTACCCACGTACTCTTTTTGTCGCTGACCGAATCTATCCTTTACACTCACATCTGTCTGGTTCTCACATTTGTCATTATGTCCAGATGGACAACATTGGATCTGCGTCGGCTGATGTGGAAGCATGGACTCTCGTGAACTGCCTCGAGGAGGGTGGATTCCCTACACTCTTGTGGGACACATGAAGGACTTTGGGTACACAGCTTATCCAGAGTACTCGGCACGTGAGCTCATGACCATAGGCCAGCTCCTTCGTTGTGAAGTGAAGGTGAAAGTCCCCGTGTGCCTGACAAATCCTGCTTGGGAAGCATGGGAGAGTAAGGCACAAGGGTTGAACCTGGCTGACACTGTGCAAAAGGCTGCTCTTGAAGCGCTCACAACTTTTTGTGGGAAGCATCCTGACTCAGTAGCTGGCACTGCAGCCAAAGTAATTCCTTTACCTGAGCAACACACTGGACCATGGGCCAAACGCGAAGCTTTTCTCTCCGCTCAGGGCAACTCTCACTATAGTCCTGACCTTGTCACCTCCGTCCGTTTCTCCAAAGCTATGTTTGACACATATCAACTGATGGTGGGAGAAAGTGCGTTCTATAGACACCAAGTTTATAGGCAACGAGTAAAAGAAGTGGAAAGTACCACCCAAGAGTTGAAGGAAGCCCGAGCAATGATAGCCAATCTCAAGAAGGGAAGACGCAAGGATAAGGAAAAAATACTAGAATTGAGTGAAGTTATTCATGAGCAAATATTTATGCTACAACATAATGACCAATATATGTTTGAACTAGAGAATCAACTGGAAGTGATAGCAGCCCCACCTCCGGAACCTGTCATTCCGGGACTAGAAGAAGATGGAGATGCTAAGGACATTCAAGGAGAATCTGGAGTAGAGTCTGGACCTGCTTCACCTTGAGCGTTTCTTCGGCTTAGGAAGCCCAACCAGTAGAAAGTAAACCTAAGATTAGCTTGTTGTCTAGTTGGAAGTTGGTATGCTTGTAATAAAGTAAGGAGTTGTACGAGTGTAGTAGTAGGAAGGAATCCCCTAGTGTGCACAACCGCTTTTTGGTTGGTTTTTATGGTAGACTGAACTAGGAGTTTCCTCTTGTGCGGCTAGGCTGCATTGTAACCCCCAGGTATTGTTATGGTGATCCCAGAACTTATCATTGATGTAATGCTATGGTTGAACACCCCTCGGTTGCGGTGTGTTGAATGCTTGAATTAAGCTAGTTGTGATCAAATTTTGGACCTCGAGTTGAATACCAAAGTGGTGTGAAATATTGTGATGGTCATGATCGCCAAATTTCAGCATTTTTGCACATTCCTACCGGGAGTTATAAAATTTTTAGTAAAACTCTGCTCGCTGTCCAAATCAGCTAGACAAAACCTCGGTGATGGAATTTACAGGCATGTTCACTTCGGAGTTTGCCTCAGAGTTGAATACCAACATTGGAGCTTATGACATCCTACAACTACTGACCAAAAATGAGAATTTTTCGGTACATGAGCAGAGAATTATGAATTTTATGCTTGTGACCGCTGTGTTGTCCGGTTCGAAAAACTTGCCATGAATGAGTTTTCGTCATACATATTCTACTTGTTAATTTTATAAGCAAGCTTATGAATGGGTGTTTAATGAAAACTCAAATTTTCAGATGGTGGGACCGACCCGCAGCTCTCCTAACGGTTTTGGTGCGTCAGGTAGTGGTGACCCACCGCCGCCACCGCCCATGACACCGGTAGAGGCATTCATGGCAACGCAAACTGAAGTGTTGCGCCAGATCCTACAAACGCAGCAGCAGATGGCCCAGCAGCTGCAGCAGAGACCTCCACATGGAGCTAATCATGATGGACCGCATACGGTCACCACCTACGCCCAATTCATTGGGATGAAGCCCCCAACGTTTACCAAGGTAGAAGAGCCCCTGGAAGCTGATGCATGGGTCAGGGCCATAGAGGCCAAATTTTCTGTGTTTACCCTACCTTGCTCTGAGGAGCGCAAGGCTAACTTTGTGACCTTGCAGCTTCGTGGTGAAGCACTAATGTGGTGGGAGCATTTCAAGTCCATGCAACCTGCTGGACACGAAGTCACTTGGGCTGAATTCAAGCAAGCCTTCAAGGACCACCATATCCCTAAGGGACTCATGGATAGAAAGATGAAAGAGTTGCTGGCTCTTAAGCAAGGAGTCGATACTGTGTATCAATATGCATAGAAATTTAATAGTCTCTGCCAGTACGGAGGACATCACGTGGACACTGATGCTAAAAAGATAGAACGTTTCCGTGTGGTCTTAATGGTGACTTGTACGAAAGGTTAAATCTGCTAGAGCCCAATAGTTATCATGAGTTGGTAAACAAAGCTATCTCTCAGGAGGATGCCATGAGGAAGGCACAGAAAGATAGGAAATGACAAGCCGACTTTACTTTAGGAAGTGGATCAAGCAAGAAGTTCCGCTTTGTCAAGAAGAATACTCAAGGGTCTTCACAATCCTCTTCATCTGGGCACTGGAGAGTGACCCCTTCCCAGAATAAGCCTTCGGGAAATTTCCAGGACCGGAAGGAGCAGCAACAAGTTTCCAAGCCTAAGGAATTTCCACCCCGCATTTGCTACAATTGTAGACAACCCGGGCATTATGCCAATGAATGCCCGAACCCTAAGCAGCGCAAGCCCCAGCAGCAGAATCAGAACCCCGGAGCAGATAAGGGCAAGCACGGCAAGAAGCCGACAATTTAAGTGAAGCAAGGCCAGCTTAACTTCATGGGTAACATCTCTATCCGAGAACACCTCCCTACTTTCGTCTTTTACTTTCGAACCTCGGGACGAGATTCTTTTTAAGGGGGTAGGCTGTGACGCCCCAGGTTTTTTTAATTAGCATTATTAGTGCTAATGATCGAGTCAACCAAGCCAAACACGTTGACTTTGGTCAAACCTTGGTCAACCTGGGTCATCAGCTTGAAAACCTAGTCAACAATCACTAATGATCATCTTAATCAAGTCAACACGCACTTTTGGTCAAACCTTGGTCAAAGATCTAGTCAAACCCTAGTTAAACCCCTAATGCCCTTGAACCTCTCTAGAACTTTTGCCGTGTTCTCTGAATTTCACCTAAACACTTCAAATTCTCCCAATATAAAATTGTCCAGTTTTTCGAGGGACACAACTTTGCTTTTGGGTGGCATTTCAAATTTGGAGTGGAAAATGGTGAAAAATTCAGTCAACTGCAGCTGAGTACTATTCACCGGCGCCGAGAAACATTCAAAGTTTGCCAGCAGTTTATGCAAAATACGTTGCTCAAAACCCCCATGAGCCTTTCTAGAAGTTGTAGAGGGTAGTTTGTTCTACAATTTTGCTTAATAGCTCTTAGTGTACTTTAGTTCAAATATTTGGAGTTTTTCTTGGTCAAATCGGGCTAAAGAAAATGGTTTTAGCGCCGGCATGCGCGCGCACGACGTCGTCACCCAGAGCCACGTCGTTCGCCGCCGTGTCGCCGCCGTACCAGGGCCCCGCCAGGGGCACTATGCGTGCCCGGCGCTGGCGTCAGCCGCGCGTGCGCCCTGAGCCCGCGCCTCGGCCAGCGGAGCCGCGCAGGCCACACGGCACGCACGTGCGCCCGCGACGCCGGACCCCCTCCTGCCGTGCCGCGTCCTCGCGTGCCGCGCCTCCCAGTCCCCCACCGCACTGCACTCCCTTCGCGGTGAAGGCAAGAACCCCCTGCGTTGCTCGCTTGCCTATAAGAAGCCCCGGTGTGCTCCCTCGTGTGTGCCTGACTGTCCGCCGCCGGCCGCCATTAGAGCCCACGAGCCGAGCTCCACCTTCCTGTCGCAAACCTTGCTGCCAGAGTCCTCCACAACTACCACAAGCTCGTATCAAAGCCCCTCAGGCCCCTCAGGCCATGGCACCAGGGACCCAATTGCTATCTAAGTTTTCGTCCTAAGGGCCTATCTGCGAAATCCGAGGACCTGTTCGTAAAACTGTTTCTTCTAGATCTAGGGTGAAGGGCTGAATCTTAGAAAAATCATAGAAAATCATAGAACAATGATAAATTGGAAAACCAATTTTGTTGGTTGCCTTGTGAGCAAATCTACAACTTTTGCAAAACATGACCCTAATTTTGAGTTACAGTTTTTGCATAAAAAATTGAAATCAGTTTAGCCCAGATCTGTTGTAGTTCAAAATATACAAGTGCTCTCAAGCTGAATTTTGGATATGTTGCTAGAGATGCTATGTCTAGGCTCTGAACCAAAATTTGCTCAAAGTTGCAGAGTAAATCTTTTAATATGATTTATTTTGTATTTATGATGAATCTGCTTAAATGAATTTTATAGCTTTAAATAAATATGTTTTTGTGTTCAACTTCTAGATATGATCTTTGTATGCCTAAATACACCTCTGGTGAATTAATCATGATTTTATATATAAAAGAAATATTTATTCCTGGATTATGCTTAGATTTAAATATAAATGCATAGTTCAAGATCTAGAGTAGCCCTTGATATCAAATAAAGGTTATGCACACAACACCACACCTAATGACCTTATGAATGTGATGTGAAACAAGCTAAGGAGGTTGAGACCACTCCCTTTGCTGTTTGTGGATTTAAATTAATTAATTTGCATAAATGTGTACACAGTCACTATAAAAAAGAATGAATAATAAAGCACCACATGACATTACTTTAATAGAAAGAATATACCAAATATGTGTTTGTCAAGGTGAATATGGCCAACCATACACTTCATGGTTGTCATATGTTGTTCTATAATTAATTAAATGAAAATCGTTAATTAAATCTTGCATATGCATCCTCGTGTAGATCTTCCCGACGGTAGCTATACGCTCGTGCCGGAAGGAGGAGACGAAGGAGCTGGCGGAGACGTGCACTACGTCACTGTAGAGCAAGACCTGGACCAAAGTCCAAAAGGGCCCAAGGCCAACCTTGCCGACGAAGGCAAGCCCCGGATCATTAACCTTACTTTTTAAAATTATGCAATTACCTTTGCTATGTTTGTGCATTTACGTTTCAGGAGTTGAATTGAAACCCTAGATCCATGATCCCTAGGTACCTATGTTCTTTTACAAGTATGCTAGGTCGATAGCTGCTTTGCTATAGGACCGTTACAAGTCGAGTGATGTTCGTCACTCGCGAGAATTTGTTCTTATGTTGGAATCATAAGATCTTTATAAATGGACTGCTCATGTGGTAAGAGCATGGGATTTGGGCTCCGATCCAGTGGCTTTCGTGGGCTAAGCTTTTGAACGTACTAAGCACTTGTCAGGAATGGGATCGGTAAGCCTAGTACCCGATTGAGGCAGCAAGGGATTTGCTGTTACTAATCTTGAGAAGTCACCTGCCCGACTTGCAACCGGGAGGTGGGTACATGTGTGAGGCTGGATGCACTGTGTGGGGGCATACCAGATAGTCGTGTACCCAGGACTATAATCCTTATCCCAAACCGAAGATCGACGGGAACCGCTTGGTCGGTGCCAACTTTGTGATGGCACCGCTCCGTGTGTTTAGGTTTACCTTGCAAGGATTTAATCAATCGATTGTCGGCCTCTCACCATTATCTGAGACTGCTTAATCAACTAGCCATGATATTCCTTAATGATGGAACTATGTGAATATTACTGCGTGGATTAATTGTATCGTACAATTCTTGATTGCAATAGATGGCTCACTTAGAAATGGTAATTAACTAGAATTTGACCTAAAATATTGAAAGTAAGGACCTACTCTTTGTTGCTTTTCAGCAAAAGAACTCCACCGGCCAAAGAGCCTCTCATGTCTAGAGTTTGGTGATGTAGTTATCACCCGACGGTTAAGTCTTGCTGAGTATTAGTATACTCAGCCTTGCTATAAAAATGTTGTTGCAGGTGTTGTTTGGCCTGGATAGATTCCACTCGGCTGGGAGCTGGAATGGGTGGATGACGACGAGTGATGGCATCATAGATGGCCTCCTGTGATGTCTACCGTATCGGTAGTTCATTATTCCGCTGTTTTCGAACTCTGAACCTTTACTTATCATGTCATGAACCATGGTTTGTAATAATTAAACCCTTCGGGGTAAATTGGATTTAATTTGTGTAATGTACTCTGGACTCGCCTTCGTGTGAGTTTTAATGCATATGTTCGATCCTCTATGTGTTATCCAAGTGATTTACCGGGCTTTGACCCAGTAACTTACGACGGGATGGTACTTCATTATCGCTTAATGAGCAAAGTGGATTGGTTTAGGCGATAGTATGGTATTTTCTCGGGCGGGTTGCCACTGAAATGAGCCCCCTCCCCTTCTATTTATAGGCCTGAGCACCGGCGCAAAGAGGAGTGAAACACCCCGGGAACGGCCTCTAGGACCAATGGACAAGCACCACCTGGAGGCCCTGGATCAGCCGACCCAAGGTCGGTTCGACCGATCCAAGGGTCGGCCGACCCCAGGTGGGCCCCCCTCGGGGTGTGCTTCCTCGAGGTGGCTGTCCTGTGGGCCCTTAGTTCGGTCCCCAGTGTACACGTGCTTTTGAGGCGGTTTAGGCGCTCTGGTGGGCCCATGGATCCATGTGAAGTCCACGTGTCACGCTCTGATTCGTTGGGGCTTTCCTCTCTTGGATTGGTGTCATGGCGTGCATGCATGGCACCTGAGGTGGCATGGCTTGCATGCCTGGCACCTGAGGTGGCAGCCACTAGCCACTCCTTGCTGAGGTGACATGGCATGAATCATAGAAGGTGAGTTTGCCACTTCTTTATGCTTATTTTCCTGCAATCACATAATCTCCAAGGACAAGTGGAACTACATTATTCTTAACTAAAATGCGTGTAAGAAATGCCTCTTGCTCCTTTATTCATGAGTAAATTGACGGCTAAAGTAAGCACTTAACAGCCGTCAACAACTCCCCCAAGCTAGCCTCTTGCTCGTCCCGAGCAAGACACTTAGGACTTAGGTTGGTTTATCAGGAGTTGCTACAATGTTGTATTCCTAATTTATGACAAGCATACGACTAGGTACTTTATCAAGGATTGAATAAGTTGGCATTAATCTTACCTTACGCATGATTGATATGGGGCTTGTAGCTTCACCTGCCTTGGGCGGTTGAAAGATAGAACGGTTGGATAGGAATTACCAATCACAAGTACCTTGATCAGTCGTCAATCCGGAGGTTTTGCAAATTTTCACAAAGAAATCAAAGTTCCTTGAATGATACTCTCGGATCGCTCATTGTGTATGATTCCTCACCAAGGCATTGATTTGCCCTTCTTTCACTACCTACTCCTAATGAGCTAATATGTGGAGCTGTAGGTAGGGAAAACATGTGGCATACCTGTTTCTCATATGTTGTCGAGTCGAAAACCGAATCCTTGGGAGCAACAAGTCATACAACCTGATCAAGATGTGCATGTGTGTGTATATGGTGGATGGATGATGAACTCCTTTTTGCATATGATTCTCTCTTCTCCTTTTGAACTTTTTGAGACTTGGGCTATGTTTCTTTATTCTTTCTCTCTTTCTTCTTTTTTTTCCTTTCATGCTCTTGAGCATGTGTTTTTTTTCACATAGCCCATAGTCTTTGCTGAATATTTTTGGAGAGAGAGTAATCATGGAACAATACGCGGAGCTTTATTTGTGGAATGGATGGGGGATGGATGAAATGATGGGTGCTAACTTCCAGTGTAGAAGTTTAGCATATAGTGGCTGTGTACGTGATCTTGATCATGGGAGCATGACAAGTTTCTCGCCGAGGGTCACAACAATTCGACAAGACTCAATGAAGAAAACAAGTAGCATATGTGGAGGCTAACAAAATCTAGGATCTACATATGGCTTTGGATAGGAATTTCTCATCATTGAGGAACTTATCGTTTTATCATTTTTCTAAAGAAAACTCCGGATATCAAACATCACTTAGCACTAGCTCATAGCAACCCTATTATACCATATCATACCTCACAACAACCTAGGCAAAGGTCATGCTTTTTGTTACCCACAAGTTTCAAGCTAAGGTTCGATCATACAAGCCAACAAACTCAAAACTAAAATAGGGTACTAAGCTATAGCAAGGCATACAAAAGGAATAAACAGAGCAACTATTCATCATTTCAACCACGGAGAACAAAAGCATTCTTACCGCGCATACGAAAAGCAAACTAATTTAAGAAAGCAAATAAATATTTTTGGTCTTTTTAATTTTGCAGAATTTTTTGTGTTTTTTAGCATATGAAATTACGAAAATAGAGATACAAGTTATCTCAGATTGGGGGTCCTCCCCCAAGCTATCTTCAGGCTCACTACTGTGGAGGGGGAAATCCCATCCACCGGTAGTAGGCCCTCTGCTCCTCCAGCTGCTACTGTGCTTATGTACAATGGTTCAAACTCGAAGGGGTTATCCGGATGGACTCCCTTGAATTTTAAATCCCGACAAGAGCGCGAGCAAAAGTGGAGCAAGAAATAGCTTGTTTCTCTTAAAAGTCTGAATCTTTTATTGAAAGAAGTGTCTTACCGAGCTTACCTGTCGGTGACTACCTCTCCGTTACTTACCTTGGTGGGTGGTCCGTTCTCGAGGGAGTCAGCTCCCTGCCCACCCTTCTCCACACCTTCTTGATGTTCTATTGCTTCTTAGGTGTGGGGTTCTGCTTCTTGGACGGGGACTCAGACTCCATAGGCGTCTTTCGTTCTGCACTCAATTGCTCCGGCTTTTGTCTTTGAGAATTCTCCATGGGAGCAATGGGGCTGTTGTCCCCTTGTGATTGTATAGATTCAACATCTTGGGCAAGGGTGTCCATCCTTGGTATGTCCTTAACCATCAAGCATTGTTCCTTACGCGGACGGAATTCAAACCTTTCTTCCCAGCCATTGATGTGGAGTCGGATTACTCCGGCACCAACATCAATTTGTGCATCAGCCGTGCTCAGAAATGGACATCCCAGGATGAGAGGTGTTTCGTCACCGATGTCCATGTTGAGTACCATGAAATCCACCGGGATGAAACAATCTCGCACCTTCACTGGGATGTCCTCGGTTATCCCTGCGCGGGTATCGTACTGATGAATCGGCTAGTTGCAGCCGCAAGGTGGTTGGGGATAATTCCGTATAATTGAGCTGGTCGAAGACTACCTTTGGCATGACACTAACACTGGCACCTAGATCATAGAGGGCATGGTCAAATCTTTGTGATCTATTCGTGCATGTGATCGTAGGGCACCCTAGATCCTTTTTCTTTTCTGGAAGATGATTGAGTATAGTTGCGCTACACTCCTCTGTAAGCTTCACCACCTACGAAGTGGGTAGAGCCCACTTCTTAGTAAGGATATCCTTGAGGTAACGTGCGTATGTGGGCACACGTATGGCCTCAAGGAGGGGAACATTGATGTGGACCTTCTGAATCATATCCACGAAGCGAGTGAATTGCTCATCCACTGTTGTCTTCCTATTTCACTGAGGGAATGGCAGTATATTTGTGTCAATAAACTCAGGTTTGTCTGCCTTTTCTTCTGATACTCTTGCCTGTGAAGGCTCCCTCATGCCTAATGACTTGTCGACGCAATCTTCGCCCTCTTTCGTGCTTTTCTTGGTTCCTGCATGGTTAGGATAGGGCGGGTCGCGAGTGGTCTTACCCCCTCTCGTGACCACCGCTTTTGCATTCTCAACTGGAGGAACCATAGCGACCAAATGAGCCAACCGGTTTTCTATCATTTTATTAAATCTCACTTGGTCCTTAAGAGCAGAAGAAAGGCTATCAATTTTAACGTTAAGGCTTTCTAAAGCCTTATCATAGGCAGTTGTTTTCTTATTAAAACCATCGTTAATGTTAGCTTGCCCGAAAACTAGATCCCTCAGGGAAGGTTGGTTTGGGTTGAAAGAATTACCTTGATTACCTCCCTGATAATAAGGGCGTGATGATATGACCATGCTGACTACACCGTCCAATGCGTCGACTACTTCTTCAACCAAGATGACTACTTCTCCAACCAAGATGACTACTTGTCCAACCAAGATGACTACTTCTTCAAGTCAAGCTACATCAACTACACCCGCTCATGTTTTTGATGGACCAATTACTCGTAGTCGAGCTATGAAGCTACAACAAGAGGTGCACGCGCTACTTTGTGGATTTCATTTTAATATTGATGAGAATTATATACTACCTAAATTGTGCATGTTGCTATTGCTCAGGTTCACCAAGGAGGATGACAAGGATACACCAAGAATGAACCAGAGAGATGGACCACGTCGAATCAGTTCAGCCTGACAAAACCGTAAAGAAGAACTAGTCATATCTTTTAATTCCCTAAAGCTATGAAGGCGCATGAGTACACGTTGGAAAGCTCTTGAAGTCAAATTTCTAATGCCACCAGTCTCGACTAGTTTGGTGATTCCAGTTTGGCAGTTGTGTACTTTTAGTGCAGACTGGTCAGAAGGCCAACAACCAACCTAATGTTCAAGTTTTCGTGCAAAACTGTACCATTCTACAATATCTCGTGGTACATGCTGCACATATTGTGAATGAGCATCAAGTTAACATTCCAATGCAACTGACGGCATGTCTTTTAGAGTTCCCTAGATGGAGTTATTGCCAAAACATTGAAGACTGCGCAGAAGTCCAACAACCACGCGGGAACAACTCCAAAGCGTGGAGACCTTTTCACATTTCGTCTTTTCATTTTCTGTTTCATGTTTTCACCTATCTAGGAGGGATGCTACTTGTATAAATACTCCTTTGCTCCATAGCAAATGAAAGACTTTTGATAATTGAAATACAGAACCCCTTGTTTAGCTGTGTGCTAGCAAACCCTTGAGAGAAATCTCTACCCCTTGCTCTTGTGATCTCCTTCGCGGGAATACAACAGCTACGGCTTCATCTGCTCCCAATTGGTGCTCCCAATTGGTGCTCCTACTCCCTTCGAGGTTTCAGGCTATGTTGGTTGGTTCCTTGAGAGTGTGGTTGGTCGAATCCTCGATTCAGGTTGCCGGTTAAAGACGGTGGTTGGCTTCGAGTTTTATTTGCCAGGTTGCACCAGTTATCGCTGCTTGCAGCAAATTATCTTAGCTTCTTTGAAGCTAGTTATTTGGTGATCATCCTACGTCGTGAAGATCGGGACCGCCTTGGTGCATCATCTGGTATCAGAGCTTTCGTTATCACGGTAGGATTCTTTACCCTTAGCTACATATATATTTTGCCTTTGTCCTATCCACCAAAAAGCTACAAAAAAAATATGTTATAACCTTTTTGTTACAATCTGATTATCTTGTGAGTTTGGTTAAATTTCAGTCCATTAGAGTCTTTGTTTAGTTGCTGATCATTTTATCCTTTGCATGTCCTTTTGAGCCTATTCATATCTCTGAAAAATTTCCACAAAAATATATATAGTAAACCATTCTATCCTTTGCGTAAACTTTTTGTCCTATCAAGATAGCTACTGGTTGTGTTTGGTTCTATCGTCATTAAATTGTGCAAGTGTTATATCTGTTCTTCTCTTAGTGTGTGAAAAAAAAGAAGTCAAAAAAAAGAAGTGTTTAGAAAGTTGAAAAAAAAGTGTTGGAAAGAAAGGAGCAAGATCAGATTGTTGGTATGCACAAGTATTGAATCTTCCTATTAAAGTTGTGTGACCAGTTTGCTATCATTCTTTTGGTGCAATTTTTGCTAGGTGATTCCCTTTACACCAATTATCCCTAGCATATTCCTTGTTTGCATCAAATCTGTCTGTCTTTTGTGCGTGCGTTGCTACAGTTACTTCATTCATATCTTTTGATCAGCACTAGGCATTTGATCTCTAGTTTGGATTGTTATTTAACTTTACAACAACTAGATTTTAGATTGCATTCCTTGTGTATCACTCCCCACCAAGCTCCACATATAAGCCATCGTGATCGGTACTTTCTGGTCTTGTTTTCGCCTAGCCTTCACTCTTCAAGTACCACCACACATTATTCTTGTTGTAACCGTAAGGATTTCATAAGAGTTTTGGTTGGTAAGAGAGGTGAGGTTGTGAGAGCTACCAATATTTTCTTTTATTCCACAAATACTGCTGCTCGTATTGAACTAACATTGCAGGAAGATGGCTGATGTAGACGATTGTGTTACTCTGGAATAATTTAATGAATTCAAGCAAAGTTTGGAAGAGAAGCAAGATCGTTTGGCACAAGATTTACAAGACCTCATGACTGAAATCAGAAGAAGTCCTCCACCTAATGATGGTGCAAACAACCATGGTGAATAGGAGAAGATAGTGGTGGAAGAGGAAGCGGTCGGAGGAATCGAGGTGCTGCACATGGGAGAGGAAGAGGTCGGAATCGAAGAAATGTTGGCAATGAAGAGTCTGATGATGAAGATGATGATAATCATTCCCAGTTTCGTTTTGATCGCCGACATCACAGAGGAGGCAACCGTGAAGATAGGTTTGGTAAACTGAAATTTACCATGCCAAAATTTGATGGAGGATCTGATCCTGAAGCTTATTTCACTTGGGAATTAAAGGTGGATAAAATCTTTCGTTTGCACAACTATACGGAAGAGAAGAAGTTGGCAATGGCATCTCTTGAGTTTGATGGATATGCTCTGATCTGGTGGGAGCAACTTCTCCGTGACTGTGAAGAAGATGGAGAAGATCATATTTCCACTTGGGAAGAGATGAAGCAAGAGATGAGAACTCGTTTTGTGCCAAAGCACCATCGGCGTGATCTTTTTGATAAATTGCAGAATTTGAAGCAAAAAAGTTTCTCTGTTGAAGAATATTATAACAAGATGGAGAAGGCTATGATTAGAGCCAATGTGTATGAAGATGAAGAGCAAACCATTGCACGTTTCATGGCTGGGTTACATCGCAATATCCAGCGCATTGTTGAGTTTCAGCCGTACCGTCATCTTATTGATTTGGTACATCAAGCAACCAAGGTTGAACATCAACTACAACAAGATGGTAAGAGTGGCAAATCCTTGCCATTTGGTACGAAGACTACGTCTGGAGGAAGCAAGCCAATCTCAAAGTTTGTTGCTGCATCCTCAGTTGCAAAAAGTTCATTTGGAGGCTCACGTTCCAATGTTCAAGGTGTTTTTAGTGGGAAGAACACTACTGCCCCAAGCATGAATTCCAAACCTGCAACATCCACCTCTACTTCAGTAGGTTCTACTGCCAAGAGCGAAATTCAGTGCTTCAAGTGTGGAGGCCGTGGACATATTATTAAGGAATGTCCAAATAATCGGGTGATCATCGTGAATGATAGTGGAGAGTATGAATCAGCTAGTGAAGAGGAAGTAGTGGAGGAGAATGTTGATGAAACCCATGAAGAAGAGGAACATGCTAGATGTGAGTTTGAGCAAGGCACTGCTCTTGTGGTAACACAAATATTGAGTGTTCAGATGAAAGAAGCTGAAAGTGGACAGCGACATAATTTATTTCAAACCAGAGCCAAAGTGCAAGATAAAGTATTGAAGGTGATCATTGATGGAGGGAGCTGCCATAATCTTGCAAGTCGTGAGATGGTTGATAAGCTTGGTTTAAAGCTGTAGCGACATCCTCACCCATATCATGTTCAGTGGTTGAATGATTCGGGCGACATCAAGATTGGATATAAAGTGAAAGTTCCTTTCAAAATTGGTGAATATGTCGATATAGTGGAGTGTGATGTGGCACCCATGTCTGTGTGTCACATGCTGCTAGGAAGACCATGGCAATATGATCGATACACTCAGCATTGTGGGAGAACAAATCAGTACACAATAGACTTGAAGGGGAAGAAGTTGGTACTCAAGCCAATGACACCCCAACAAATTATGGCTGAGCACTTACAGAAGAAAACTGAAATTAGTCCAGCACATAAAGGAGGAGAAGAGCAAAGGAAAATGAGTGTCATCCACAATTCGGTGAGTGAGAGCCACAAGCCAAATTTGAGAGATAAAAAGAAAGGAGAGGGAGAACATCTGGTTATGTTAGCCACAAAATCTGAGATGAGAGATGTGAGGAACAACCCAAATCAAGTACTCTTTGTACTTGTGTGCAAAGACATTTTAATTTCAGCTAACGATATCACCTCTCTTCTTACTGTTGTGTCTAATCTTTTACAGGACTATGAAGGCATTTTCTCGAAGGAAACACCAGCTGGACTACCTCCATTTCGTGGGATTGAGCACCAAATCGATCTCATTCCAGGTGCTACACTCCCCAACCGTCCCCCATATCGAACCAATCCAGAGGAGACAAAGGAGATACAAAGGCAAGTACAAGAACTTCTTGACAAAGGTTTTGTTCGTGAAAGTTTAAGTCCTGGTGTTGTTCCTGTGATTTTGGTACCTAAAAAGGATGGAACTTGGAGAATGTGTGTAGATTGTAGAGCTATAAATAATATCACTATCTAGTATTGTCATCCTATCCCACAGTTAGATGACATGCTTGATGAATTGAGTGGGTCAATAATATTTACTAAAATTGATTTGAGAAGTGGGTACCATCAAATAAGAATGAAAACTGGAGATGAATGGAAAACTGCATTTAAAACTAAATTTGGACTGTATGAATGGTTAGTTATGCCTTTTGGTTTGACTAATGCTCCTAGTACCTTTATGAGACTAATGAACCATGTTCTAAGAGCTTTCATTGAAAAATTTGTGGTTGTTTACTTTGATGATATCTTGATTTATAGCAAGTCTTTTGATGAACATATGATTCACATTCGTCTAGTTTTGGATGAACTCGGAAAAGAGAAGTTATTTGCTAATCTTGAGAAGTGCAGTTTTTGCACCGACCATGTTGTGTTCCTTGGCTTTGTTGTTTCAGGAAAGGCAATCGAAGTGGATGAAACCAAGGTGCAAGCCATCAAGGATTGGCCAACTCCAGTGAATGTAAGTCAAGTAAGAAGCTTTCATGGCCTTGCTGGTTTTTATAGGAGATTTGTGAGAGATTTTAGTACCATTGCTGCTCCTTTGAATGAATTCACAAAGAAAGGGGTTGAATTTAAATGGGGACAATCACAAGAAAATGCTTTTCAAGAATTAAAGAAACGTTTAACTGAAGCACCATTACTTGTTCTTCCTGATTTCACTCAAACTTTTGAAGTAGAATGTGATGCTAGTGGAATTGGCACAGGAGGAGTTTTAATGCAGCAAGGAAAACCAGTTGCATATTTTAGTGAAAAATTGGGAGGTGCTCAATTGAATTATTCTGTGTATGACAAAGAATTGTATGCTTTGGTACGTGTGCTTGAAACATGGCAACATTATTTATGGCCAAAAGAGTTTGTTATTCATTCTGATCATGAAGCTTTGAAGTATTTGAAAGACAAGCAAAGCTGAACCGACGCCATGCTAAGTGGGTTGAGTTCATTGAAACATTTCCCTACATTGTAAAATATAAGAAAGGAAAGGATAATGTAGTCGCTGATGCTTTGTCTCGAAAGAATGTGTTGCTGAACCAACTCGAGGTAAAAGTTTTGGGTCTTGAAAGTTTGAAAGACCTGTACAATAATGATCCTGAATTTTCAGAACCATATAATCATTGCAAGGATGGAAAAGGTTGGGACAAATATCATATACATGATGGATTTTTGTTTAGAGCTAACAAGCTTTGTGTTCCAAATTCTTCGGTTAGATTGCTTTTGTTGCAGGATGCACATGGAGGAGGATTGACAGGACATTTTGGGCAAAAGAAAACTTATGAACTACTAGGAGATCATTTCTATTGGCCCAAGATGATGAGAGATGTCATCCGGTTTGTGGAGCGATGCGTTACCTGTCACAAAGCTAAGTCCAAACTGAACTCTCATGGTTTATACACTCCTTTACATGCTCCTAAAAGTCCTTGGGAAGACATTAGCATGGATTTTGTTTTGGGACTGCCTAGAACTCAGAGAGGAAAAGATTCTATTTTTGTTGTGGATGATAGATTCTCAAAGATGGCTCATTTTATTCCTTGTAACAAGAGCGATGATGCTTCACATGTTGCTAATTTATTTTTCAGGGAAATTGTGAGGTTACATGGAGTGCCTAGGATTATTGTGTCTGATCGTGATGTCAAGTTTGTGAGCTACTTCTGGAAAACATTGTGGGCAAAGCTTGGGACCAAGCTCCTGTTCTCGACTACTTGTCACCCTCAAACTGATGGGCAAACTGAACTGGTGAATCGTACATTGTCAATGCTGCTTCGAACAATGGTGAAAAAGAACTTGAAGGACTGGGAGGAATGCTTGCCTCATGTGGAGTTTCCTTATAACAGGGCAGTACACTCTACCACTAATTTGTGTCCTTTTGAAATTGTTTATGGGTTCGAACCTGTTGCTCCGATAGATTTGTTGCCTTTGCCATTACAGGAGAGAACCAACATGGAAGCTACCAAGCGTGCTGCATATGTAAAGAAAATACATGAGAAGGCCAAGGAAACAATAGAGGTGAAGGCAATGCACAAGGCTGCAAGTATGAACAAACATAGAAAGAAAGTGTTATTTAAACCAGGGGATTTGGTGTGGATTCACTTGCGCAAGGATCGTTTCTCTGATAAGCGCAAATCAAAGCTTATGCCATGAGGGGATGGTCCATTTCGTGTTCTTGCAAAGATCAATGATAATGCATACAAGATAGACCTTCCAGCAAGCTATGGCGTGAGTAACTCCTTCAACGTTGTTGATCTGTAGCCATTCACAAGTGAAGATGGTACAGAGTCGAGGACGACTCCCTTTCAAGAGGGGGAAGATGATATGACCATGCCGACTACACCGTCCAATGCGTCGACTACTTCTTCAACCAAGATGACTACTTCTCCAACCAAGATGACTACTTGTCCAACCAAGATGACTACTTCTTCAAGTCAAGCTACATCAACTACACCCGCTCATGTTTTTGATGGACCAATTACTCGTAGTCGAGCTATGAAGCTACAGCAAGAGGTGGATGCGCTACTTTGTGAATTTCATTTTAATATTGATGAGAATTATATACTACCTAAATTGTGCATGTTGCTATTGCTCAGGTTCACCAAGGAGGATGACAAGGATACACCAAGAATGAACCAGAGAGATGGACCACGTCGAATCAGTTCAGCCTGACAAAACCGTAAAGAAGAACTAGTCATATCTTTTAATTCCCTAAAGCTATGAAGGCGCATGAGTACGCGTTGGAAAGCTTTTGAAGTCAAATTTCTAATGCCACCAGTCTCGACTAGTTTGGTAATTCCAGTTTGGCAGTTGAGTACTTTTAGTGCAGACTGGTCTGAAGGTCAACAACCAACCTATTGTTCAAGTTTTCGTGCAAAACTGTACCATTCTACAATATCTCATGGTACATGCTGCACATGTTGAGAATGAGCATCAAGTTAACATTCCAATGCAACTGACGGCATGTCTTTTAGGGTTCCCTAGATGGAGTTATTGCCAAAACATTGAAGACTGCGCAGAAGTCCAACAACCACGCGGGAACAACTCCAAAGCGTGGAGGCCTTTTCACATTTCGTCTTTTCATTTTCTATTTCATGTTTTCACCTATCTAGGAGGGATGCTACTTGTATAAATACTCCTTTGCTCCATAGCAAATGAAAGACTTTTGATAATTGAAATACGGAACCCCTTGTTTAGCTGTGTGCTAGCAAACCCTTGAGAAAAATCTCTACCCCTTGCTCTTGTGATCTCCTTCGCGGGAATACAACAGCAGCGGCTTCATCCGCTCCCAATTGGTGCTCCTACTCCCTTCGAGGTGTCCTCGATTGATTTTAGGCTCTGTTGGTTGATTCCTTGAGAGTGTGGTTGGGTGAATCCTAGATTCAGGTTGCCGGTTAAAGACGGTGGTTGGCTTCGAGTTTTATTTGCCAGGTTGCACTAGTTATCGCTGCTTGTAGCAAATTATCTTGGCTTCTTTGAAGCTAGTTATCTGGTGATCATCCTACATCGTGAAGATCGGGACCGCCTTGGTGCATCACGTGATTGATTCCACGTTTGACCTCCTTGTGGACGATAACCATTTTGTTGCCGTTCATGTACATCACGTCCTCCTGGGTAGCACTACGTGAAAACCTCAAATAGGTCATGCAGCATTCATAACGGACCTATAAAGCCCGTTACAAGATAAGTAAAGGTAACGGGCCTTTGTATAAACCCGTTACTAATAAAGCCTTTCAGATCGAGCATGGCAAGTCTCGTACTAATAGTAACGGGTCGTATCTAAAGCCCGTTACCAATATTCTGTGCCCGTTACTTACATCAGATCCCGGACCTGAATTTTTCATCCACTCTGATTTTACGATGTGTTTGGCGTCCGCGTCCTCAATTCGTCGCGTCTCCCCCTCCCCGTCCGCCCCATCTTTCTCGTCTCCTTCCTCACTTCTTTCTCGTCTCTCGTCTCCTCCCTCTCCTCTCGCTCTCCAACCCTAGGCCGCCGCCGCCGACTCATCCTGCCCCCGCCTTACCCCGCCGCACTCCCTCCCTCGCACCACGTGCTCCTCCAGACACTCCTACCACCCAGCGAGGCTGAGGCACAAGGGAGAGGCGAGATCCAGATCCGGGGGTGGAAAGGCCGGGAAGCGGGGCGGGAGGCCGTTTATGGCGGTCGTGGCAGCGCTCCTCCTCCTCCTCGCGCTCGGCGCACTCTCGTCCCTCCTATTCACCCCCGCGTACCTCCGTCTCAGCAATCTCTCTTTCGTTTCCTTCGTGACATGGTGCTGATGACCATGTGGTTGCATGCTGCAGGGTGTGGAGATGCACAGGGAGAAGGGGGATCTCGCAGATCGCGGATCTCGCAAATCCCTCGGCAAATCACGGATCTCGCAGATCCCTCGGTCGTCCTACTAGGGGTGGTGCTGTACGGGCGGCAGGGTGGAGTCACCGGGATCTCTTCCACGGTCGGCACCGACGCACCTCCACGACTGTCACCCTTCTGTTCTTCCTGATGTGTATGTGTGTCTCACTCTGTCTCTCATCTCGTCTCCTTAAAACTTACATTTGTATGCTACATCTACAAATATCTTACATAATGCAACATCAGGTTGTTAATGAGGCTGCTATGTTTACAATTGTGTGTTCTGCATACATAGAGCTAGCAATAGAATGGGTATATGAATGACATCAATATTGTGCTCCATATTATTAATTGTAGCTACAAACCTGGTACATGTGGCATTCCAAGGTGAAAGTGAACCTTAGTTGGCTTCTAGGCAGCAGACTCAAGCTAGGCATATAAATTTGATCTGCTGCGACTGCTCATATAAAGTAGTAATAGCAACAATTGGTATTAATTTGTTTAGAGAAATTGAGCCAACCTGTAGTTGTACTTATTCAGAGAACCTGCTCCCAAGGACAAATTGCAGGGTAGAGAAGGAGACATTAGAACTGTAGATGTTTTTCTATATAAAATTTTCCTCAAATCTAGACTATGACTTATGCAATAGTCTGATTAGAATTGTAAATGTTGCAGTAGTGTGCGATTGTTCAAAATGTTAACTGTGACAAAGTTTTGGTTCAAAATGTTAACTGAAAAAAAATGTTAAACCGGTGCTCCTCAGCCCCATATGCTAGATTTGTTTGGTTGTATGTTCTTGGCTGTGACAGTGGGAAATGCAACATATACTATAGGTTATCAAATGCTGGTTATCAACCTGAGATATGCAGCATGTAATTGTTCATATAGATACTGTTGTTTAGATGTCGATCCAACTGAAAATTTATTTAAACTTGAGATATGCTTGATCATGCATGGTTGTGCACCCTGCATACTTGAATTGCCAATTAGTTAGGATGCACACTCACTAGATCTTTAGCTAAAGCTTTGGGCTATGGTGAAGTAGTGTGATTCTGATATATGTCTACTCTATTTCCATTGTGACCAGTTATAACTTTAATACATAGGACTGAAGTTTGTATGACAAGTGCATGCTAGTGAGTTGGTGAAGGGCAAGCAAATGGAAGAAGTAGTAGCAAGTAAGAACACTTAAGTTGTGACACTTCTCGGAAATTATTTCTATGTTGATTGCTCCTGTTCAATAGTATCTGCTGCTACCTTTGGCCTTGTGACTGATAATGCAACAACCTACATATTTTCTAATGCTCTAATATCTGACACTGAATCTGAAATTTAATTGTGTGCTTTCATATTACACTGAACTATAAGTGCTGGTATTATTCCCCATGTATATGCAGAACAAATCATACACATTTTTATTCATGACTATAAGTGCTTCCTTTTCTGTTGCAATGTTGTCTAAAATATTTGATTTCAAGACTCTGTTTGCCCAACTCCATCTCAAATGCTTCCCTTTTATTTGTTTATTTACTTTATTGAAAGCTTGTAAATAATAAGGTACTTGTTAATGCAACAAGTGGATATGAACTTGTTTGGGTTATCCCCAGAGTTTGCAGATACATACAAATACATGGCTTCAATGGGAATAATTCTTTATCTGAGCCTCTCTATTTTTCTATGTATATTTTGCTTGTCAGTATCTTTTGACCCAGTAGCAATTGCTAGTGAGATCCTGATGATAAATTTACATTGACCCAGTATCCTAAATGTTGTGAACTAGGCTAATATTGTCTGATATTGCCACTGCATGCTAGGCCACACCATCTCAAGCGCTTATGGTTCTTGTGCTTCGACGACCAGAAGGGCAAGTTGTACAAAACCATGTATTTTTTGCATGTGCCATTGTAGACTTAACCTTTCAGCAATAGCTTACTGTAACACTGCAGCAAGATAGTAGTAGAATACATAGAACAAGCAACTTCTATTCTGTCCATTGATTGAATTACAGATTGGTGAGCATGTATGGATGTAACTGAGTGTATTGTGTAACTGAGCATGTATGTATGTAATTGTATACTTGTGTGTATACATGTACGTATAAAAACAAAGAATATAATGATTTCTGATTTCTTTTTTTTAATTTTAAAATCCAGATTGGTAACGGGCATAGATTGTTGCCCGTTACCAATAGCAGACATTGGTAACGGGCATAGAATGCAGCCCGTTACCAATATGTCTGCTATTGGTAACGGGCAACAATCTATGCCCGTTACCAATCTGGATTATTAGTAACGGGAAAAATGCCCGTTACCGATGATGGGTCATTTGTAACGCTTGATCGGTAACGGGCGCGATGCCCGTTACCAATAGCCATCCGTGGCCGTTACTAATGTCTGTTTTTCACGTAGTGTAGTAGGGCAATAATTCCCTGAATGCCCAGTGTCACCACAAACTTCCCAGGTCATGTGAGCATCCATAGCTTGAGTAGTGATGGCCATGGCAGCCTTCTCACTGGTCAGAGCATCCATTCTCTTCATAAGTAGGTCCATCTTGGCGTGCAGCATATCCGCTTCCTTGACGGTATGTGTACCCCTCTGACGTGGTTGGAGTCGATTATCACTCCACCCTTGGTTGGAGACCATCTTCTCGATAAGTTTAGTTGCTTCAGCGATAGTAAGAGAGAAGAAAGCCCATCTAGCAGCAGCATCAATATGGCCTCGGGCTGTCGGAGTCAGCCCATTATAGAAGCTTTGAAGGATAAGCCAGTTGTCCATCCCATGATGGGGACAAGCCAGGATGTACTCCTGAAGCCTCTCCCAAGCTTGTGGGATGGTTTCATTTGCTGCTTGTTGGAAGCTTGAAATTCTCCCACGGAGAGCATTGGTCCTGCCTAACGGAAGGAACTTCGTGAGGAACGCTGCTGAGCACTTTGCCCAGGTGTCAATATCTGCACGGTTCGCATAGAACCACTGCTTCACCTTTCCCAGGAGTGAGAATGGAAACAGGCGCAGACGGATGGGATCTTCCTCCACTCCTCGTATAGTGAAGGTACTGCACAGCTCCAGGAACTGTTGCAAGTGGGCACTCACGTCTTCATTAGGCTTGCCACAGAATGAGCTAGCCTGTACCATCGTAATGAGGCCAGTCTTGATCTCGAAGTTTCCGTTCCCGGTGTTGATCTCGGGGCCGGTGGGCACTTGATCAGCAGAGGGAGCAGAGTACTCGCGAAGAGTCTTCTCCTGATTGGCCATAGGAGTTGATGTAGATGGCACAAAGGAAGCTGAGTCGACTTCCGTACGTACACGCTGGGGAGAACCGAAATGAGTTCTAGCTCTCCTCACGAGTGACTCAGGATCTTCAGTGAAATTCAGCGGTAAGTCGAAACCAGTCATACACTACCTATCTTCATCATCAATAGACAAAGAAGACAATCAAGGTTAGCCTACATTGAGAACTGTTTTATTCCTGTCATGATTATAAACATTGCAAAGTGTTGACATGTTATCCTTAGCCTTCCACGGCAACAACGCTAGAAATGCTTGTGGGTATTTCTTAACCTCGATGCTAAGTTATGAGTTCCTAGCAACGATGCCAGAAATAACCAAATGGTAATCCTAACGATTACAAGAGTCCGTAAGCGCACGAAAGTACCATTGTAGCATTTCCCCAAAGGAGTATTCCAAAGGGTATCGAGTCCAAGGAAGGAGGGGCAGATTAACAAGTTCAACACTATTGCAAGGAGTATAAATCATAGACGGGAATAAACCAGACACTCGAATATAGGGGTAAGATATGATAGATAAGATGGTAGTGTGAACACACAAACACACACTCTCTAAAGGTCCTAGGCTTAGGAGGCAACATACGAGTTAGTTCTAGGTTCTAAGGTACTAAACCCACAAATTTAGTAAGACGAGTTAGATACACACTAGCATTGCATGACTGTTGGCTCAAGCACCCAGGTACAAACATGTAGCTAACCTCCCGCGTCACTTATGCACGACTCCGGTTGTTAGACTTTAGACTCCTATAGCGTATCCGAACATGGGGGATTCCAGAAGGGTCCAACGGCTGTCACTACCTCGGCCTACCCCAAGACAAACCGTGGGATACACTCATAAGCAACATAGCTACGCAACCCAAGCACCACGCTTGCGTTGTTAGCAGGACCCTAACCGACCCGGGCTATTGTGACCCAGGTCAGAGCCGCCAGATAAACCGACCAATTACACCGAGTACCGTAGCTTGAGCACAAACTTCATGCAACACAAACATGGGATCTAACTAGATCATACTAGGTTAGGTACACAAACGGATTTGTGCTTTCCTATGTCTATTCAACAAGATCAAAGGGTCGTGTTCGTGAAGAACACGAGCCTCTAATTATGAACAAACACCGAAAACATGTATAAGTCACTCGTCAACTGGATCGAAAGGCCTTGTTCATCAAGAACATGAGCCTCTAAATGATGAACAAGCGAAGAACACATGAACAAATCACCCATGTATACAAGCACATCTTTATATCAAATAGTTGAATAACTGAAGTAGATCAAAGTCATACAATAAAATAAAGATACAAGAGAACTCATACCTAGTTCCCAAAGTAGACTTGGAACCTGAAGTAGAACTACTCTAGCCTACCTCCTAGCCTTAGAAACCAAAAGTGAGAGAGGAGGAGTAAGGTGTGTTGGTAAGAAATGAACCCCCTCCACTTCTATTTATAGGCCTGAGCACCAGCGCAAAGAGGAGTGAAACACCTCGGGAACGGCCTCTAGGACCAATGGACAAGCACCACGTGGAGGCCCTAGATCAGCCGACCCAAGGTCGGTTTGACTGATCCACGGGTCGGCCGACCCCAGGTGGGCCCCCCTCGGGGTGTGCTTCCTCGGGGTGGCTGTCCTGTGGGCCCTTAGGTCGGTCCCCGGTGTACACGTGCTCTTGAGGCGGTTTAGGTGCTCTGGTGGGCCCATGGATCCATGTGAAGTCCACCTGAGGTGGCATGGCTTTCATGCATGGCACCTGAGGTGGCAGCCACTCCTTGCTGAGGTGACGTGGCATGAATCATAGAAGGTGAGTTTGCCACTTGATTATGCTTATTTTCCTGCAATCACATAATCTCTAAGGACAAGTGGAACTACATTATTCTTAACTAAAATGCGTGTAAGAAATGCCTCTTGCTCCTTTATTCATGAGTAAATTGACGGCTAAAGTAAGCACTTAACAGCCATCAACACTCTCTCAGTCGTCCCTCAAGTTGATGAAGGGGGCATCAGCGGCTTGCACTCCTTCGGCTTGTGGCGTAGGAAGCTCTTCCTCTTCTTCTTCTTCTTCATGCTCCGTTGACACCGGGCTCGGTGTAGCTCCGGAGTAGCGGGATGAGCTATCTCCGTCTTGCAAACGGCGGGAGCCAGTCACCTTCCAGAATACACCAGAGGCCCAACTCATGGTGCACAACAATCAAACAACACAAGCAACCCGATGATGGATTAGTGAAACCAGAATGAAATTCTTACCGAGGTTGCTCCACCAATGATCAATACTTAGCAACAACCTGGAGAGTGTGCTTGTCACTTCAATCTTGAGCAAGAAATCCAAGAAAACCAAAGAGCCAAAGAGTAGAGAGAGGGAGTGTGATGAAAATGAGTGAATGGGTGAAGAACACCCTCAATCCCCCTTCTATTTATAGGCAAATGAGCCGAGCACTGAGACATGGGCCGGTGGCAACAGCTAGGAGCCGTTGGATGAAGTGGGCCCATTTGGCTGTTGGCCTGGGTGGCCCGACCTGTGGGGTCGGCCGACCCCACCTCGGGTCCGTCTGCCTCCAACTTTTTGCAACGGCTCTCTAATGGCTACCTGGTGTCCTGCCCAAGTGCCTCGGTCCAACTCACCCACAAAGTGGCTCAAATGATTTTTCAAAGGTTTTCCAAGCTCAAAAATTATTTTTGGAAATTTTATTTAAAAAGGGAAAATGGCTAGAAAAATTCTAGCATGCACATGCACTATTGGAGAATTAAATATGCATTTTGGAAAATTCAAATAAAATTTTGGAAAGGGAAATATGAGATAAATACCAGTTTTACCTTTTGGAAAAAAGGACTCATCATTTTAAGTCTGAGAGCAGGACTTTTCTCGTTGATTAATTCCACTCGTCACTCCATTCCCGAGAAGTAGAGGGGGATGACTTTTGTACCTCTCGCCACACTTTCTTTGTTTTCTTTGGTTTTGCTGGTGTGGTCAGAGGTTGCTTTAGCTGGGGTCGTGACTCCGTCCACTACCAGGATTGCTCATCATTTCCTTGCACTGAATAGCATTGCTCTTCTGTCGGTCGAAATCAGAACATCAAGTTCTTCTTCACAATGCGAACCAGATCGTTCCATTTCCCCCACATTGATCCTCGCCTTTGCGTCACTTAGGAATGGCCTCCCAATAATGAGTGGCATTTCCGCATCATCCTGCATATCAAGGACCCCGAAATCCGCGAAGATGCAAGAACCTTGGACGAATACCAATAAGCTCTCAACTATCCCCTCTGGATGTCGGATCATCGCATCAGCAAGTTGAACTGTCTTCGAGGCTGGAGAAAGAGCAGGATACCACAATTTCTTGAATATAGACTTGGACCTAAGATTGACACTTGCACCAAGGTGATAGAGGCAGAGTGCCCGATCATTCGGTGAGTGGAGATAAATCTAATTCGGCAGGAGTAGACCCTCACGATCCGACTACGACGAGCAAGCTCGAAGCGCCAATGCAATCGCTGAACCAACTCCCTGTGGTTACCAACCTTGTTGGAGCAAGATCAGCCTGATCACGAAGATCAATTCCTGTGCGCAATCGACGAACGAATAAGAATTCGAGGCGAGCAATCTATGTTTCACTCGAAGGTGGAGTTCTGAATCACAGAGATCAGCACGTATTTGTGCATGGTCTGGTGTAGCTAAAGCTAGATGTAAAACAAAACTCAAGTCTGAAAACAAAGGAAACTCTAAATAAATAGAGGGGAGAAGGGGGTGCAGCCCCTAGCACCCTCGGGGGGGGGGGGGGGGGGAGGGCGCACGGCGCCTCGCGAGGGGGAGGGCGCGCGGCTCCCATGTGGGGGTCATGGCCAGAAGGGGGCCGCACCCCTCTTCTAGCGCCCAACCCTAGGAGCCCCTCCTGGGCCGTCCTGTTGGGCCGTCTTCTATGCATCTTGGGCCTTCGTTCTTCAACAACATGATGTAGTTTAATTCCCTCGCACGAGCCCGAGTAATTGGCCCAATTGGTGGCACCTGGTGTAGTGGAACATCTTGGTGTGGCGCCTGAGCTTCTAGAGATGGCGCCTGAGCATCTGGAGACACCTGAACTGCTACTGGTGTAGATGTACTCATGGTGTCCTCATCATCCTCCCGTTCTTGAACTGAAGTCGTCCTTGACGGCAACTCCTCATCTTCACCCGTGTATGGTTTCAAATCTGCAAAATTAAAACTAGTGGAAACACCAAACTCCGCAGGCAGGTCAAGAACATAAGCATTATCATTAATTTTGGTTAGCACTTTAAAAGGACCAGCAGCACGAGGCATCAATTTAGAATGGCGCAAAGCAGGAAAACGATCCTTTCGTAAATGCAACCAAACCATATCAGCAGGTTCAAAAGTAACAAGTTTTCTACCTTTACTACCAGCAACTTGATACTTAGCATTAGCAGTAGCAATGTTTCATTGAGTTTGTTCATGCAGATTTGTCGGTGTTGAGATTAGTCCCGACACTAACTAGTGAAATACGCTATGATCGGTCTCTCAATGGTCGGTGCTAAGCAATGCAAGGACACGGTTTTATCCTGGTTCCGGCCGTGGGGGCCGTACGTCCAGCAGGTTGCGCTCGTGCGTTGTATTGCGATGCACCGTGGGTGCCTGTAGAGGGGGCTACAAGCTAGGTGGGAGAGGAGAAGAGTCCTCCAGGTCCCGGCTGGATGATTGAGGCGAAGTGCCAATATCGTCGCGAGCGTAGGTGTGAGCGCGTGTGTGCGTCTAAAAAAATGATGCCCCCACGGCTGGGAGGCCACCTCCTCCTTTTATAGACCAAGGGGAGGCGGCTTACAAACATGCTGCATAATAGTTTGTACAGTGACGCGGTACCGGTGTGCTGTGCCTGTGATTTGATGGATGTCTTGGCGAATCTCGGCCCCTGTGGGCATTGTGGTGGCTTTCGTACTTGCTTGAGGGCAGCTTCGAGGGTGATCTGGTCAGCGTCCGCACCTGGTTGCTATCTGCACATTGATTCGAGGGTCTCGCTAACGGGAGTGCTTGGGCTGTACAGGGGCCGGCGTGGTGGTGTCCCGTCGGAACAGGGCTCCACGCCGCCGGGCGTGGCTCCACAGTGCCGGGGATGGCCGTACCGGGGTGGAGGTGACGGAAAAGACACGCCCCGCTCATCCTGCGTCACCGTGCCGTCCTGGTGGTGCGCTTGGTCGTCGTTCGTACACTGCTCGAGGGTGTCCCCATACCCTTTTAGGTGGCACAGCGTTTGGGAATGACTCGACCTCTCCGCACGGCGAGCAAACAATGTCCGCATAGTGCCCGTACAGTGCCCGGGAAGGTGGCACAGGGGCGGCATGGCTGCACAGTGCCGGGGGCGGATTCCCGGGCAGTGTCAGAGGGCCGGCGTGGCAGGGATTCGTCCTTTGACTGCAGCACCCTTGATGGGACGGGGCATTGAATGCCTTGGTCGGGAGGAGTTGTTGAAATGCCCTGTATTGAGGGGTGCTGATCCTCGGGCGAGGCGGAGATCTGCTCGAGGGGTATCCGACCCTCGAGCGAGGCGGAGATTCGCCTGCGTGATACCCGACCCTCGAGCGAGGTGGAGATTCGCTCGAGGGCGGCTAGAGCGTTCGCGTGGTGGGCCGCGAAGGCCGTTGGGCCGCAGCAGGCCGTGCCTTGGCCGGGGTTGATTTGGGAGGTGTGTTCTTGACGATCTTTATTATTTTCGGAAAGGGTGATTTCCCCCATGGTTAGGGGACCCCTTATGGCCGTCCCCGACAGTAGCCCCTGAGCCTTTGTGGGAATAGTTAGATGATTCCGCAAAGGCTGAGGCTTTTGTTAGGACCTTCTTCCCTTCTGGATGTGCGTAACGCTCCGTGGGGGCGCGCTAGCGCACCCGCGGGTGTAGCCCCCGAAGCCTTGGAGGAGCGGCCGCACTCGTGCAAGGTTTTTACACCGAGCTGCCAGTCCGTAGAGTGTTTGTTTCAGCCGGCCTCGGCGGTGTTTCAGCCGGCCTCGGCGATCTCATGCACGCGGAGCTGCGTTGACCACGTCTGGGATAAATCCTAGAGGGTTCGCTCACTGCCTCCGAGGGGGAAAGCGGCTTCTTTCAGACACATCCAGAAGGTGTAGCCGCGCGACGAGCCCCTAAGCCCGGGCCCGTGTGGGGACGATCAGGGTAAACTCTTCGACTTATTCGTGCGCCCCTCGCCTCCCTTCCGCAGGGAGGAGGGGTGAGGCAGTCCATGCTTCCCATCGAACGGGCCGCGAGTCACGGACGCTTCGTTGAGCTGTTATCAGGTAATTCAAGTGGACGTCCGTGCCCCGTTCGATAAGGGTCGGCTCGTGGTCTGGGAACACGTCCACGGGAGCGCTTTACATGGGTGTGCTAGGCAGGGCTCGGTCCCATTCGATGGGGACCGAGGGCGCGGAAGCTCTCCCTCGATGGGATCCCTCGACTAGATGCCCTCGTTTGGCCTTGAATACGAACTATGGGGCATCCCCAAACTCTCGAGTTCGGGGATAGGCTCGATAGTGCACGCCCTGGTCGTCCCTGACTCTGTTGATCTGGAACGCCTGTTCGAACCTTCCGCAGGCCAGGACTCGGATTCCTGATCAGTAAGGGCCTCGCGGGGCGCGCTTGCGCGACCCTGTCTTTGGTCGACCTGTGGCGCTCGTTGCACCCCCATTGTGCTGAGCTTCGAACCACCGGCCAGTTGTGCCTCGTTAGGAGGCGCATCTGTGGTGCGGATGGGAACCTTTGCGGGCTGAGCTTCAAACCACTGATCAGTAAAAATTTCGGGGCGAGGCGCTAGGCGCTCCCAAAACACACTTTCGAGGGCCATCTCGAGCAAGCACGTTCAAAGCTGCCCCTAACCCCTCGAGCCGTTCGTTAGAGGCTCATCGAGGGGTCAGGCCTCTATCCCCTGTTCGTTAGGACCCACGGGAGTTCCTTCTCTCGAAAGGATTCCCCCTCCCTTCGTTTTCGGTTGTGGACTCGGGTCAGCCACGCGCGTGGGCCGTGGCCCACATGGCGTTCTGAGATAGCATTACGCACGCCTTTTCAGGCGACCTGGGGGAACTGCGCGGTGGTTGGCGTTTTTACCGCGCTGTAATGATGGCGCCCACGCGTGCGCGCGGTGATTTTGAGACAGTGGGGCCTGGGCGACGTCCATTGCATTAACTGCGACCGCGTGTCCCGGCCCCCGTCTGTTCGATCCCCCCGCCCCCTTTCATTATAAAAAACAACGGGTGGAGAGGAGGAGTTTCACCTTAGCCATTCTCACTCGCATTGTGCTCGCCTTCTCCTTCCTCTCGCCTCCCGAGCTCGCGTTTTCTCGCAGTCTCTGCCTCTGCGTTCCTCTTCCACTCCACCTTCGCCATGGTTGAGTATCTGGAGGTCGGGCCGTGGGGCCGCTCCAATGTGGATGCGCATCTCCTTGAAGGGCTCGTCGCCGGCGGGCAACTGACAGCCAACACAGATCCGAGCAGTCCGGCGTGGATCGTTCCGCCGGTGTGACATCAAGAGCCGCAGCCCCCCGCGGGGTATGTGGTGAGCCTCGTTCACTTGCACGAGCGGGGATTCAATGCTCCCACTGGCCGGTTTATGCGGGGGCTGTGCTACCACTACGGCGTGGAGCTGCACAACTTCTCCCCCAACGCCATCTCGCAAGCGGCGACCTTCGTGGGCGTCTGTGAGGGCTTCCTGGGCGTCCCCGTATCGTGGGACTTGTGGCTCCACCTGTTCCGGGGTGAGCTCTTCACGCAGGCGGCCGGCGGCAAGGGTCGACACCGACCCGTCCGCGCCGGCGGACTCACGATCACGCTGCGGGGGAAGGGGGTCGGCGTATACCCACCCTGCACCATGACGAGCAACAATGCGGAGTGGGACAGGGGGTGGTTCTACCTCCGCAACGACGGTGACAGCCTTCCGCCTTACACCGGCAAGGTTCTGGACCACCGCCCGTTCCACTGGGGACCGGGGGTGTCAGACCCCACGCGGAGGGCGAAGCTGGTGCCCTTCCTGAAGGCGCTGAAGACTCTGACCGACGCGGGGTTGACCGCGGCGGCCGTCCTCACGCAGTGCCACCGACGGCGGGTGGTGCCCCTCATGGAGAGGGCGCTCCCCATTTACGGGATGGCAGAGGGCGCGGACCCCGACGCACTGGCGCGGTCGCGGCTGCTGGCCGAGCCCCTTGCCCCGGTATACGCGGCTCAAAGGGTGAGGCGCGTGGTGGACACCAGGAAGATAGTGTGCGACCCCGACGAGGTGTTGTGGTCGCCCCGGATGCGGCCCGATGACGGGGCCATTGATTTGGTAAGAAATTTCTGTCCATTCTGTTAACTTCTAGATCGATTTTGACTTCGACGGCTACTTTTCGACGTTTGCGGTGTTGGCAACCGGAGATGGAAACGAGCGCCTATGGCTCGGATCCCCCCACACCCAACTCACACACTGCTAACCACGAGAAGCAGCGGGAGGTGAAGGCGAGGGCAGACGCCGACAAGGCGAAGAAGAAGAGGCGCGAGGAGCGCCGCCAGGCGCACAGCCTGGAATGAGTGCAGCGGGAGAAGGAAGGTCTCTCCCTCCCGCCGACCCCGGAAGATACAAGCAGCGGCAGCGATGGTAGCGTCACCTGGGCCGAGCTGGAGGAGGATGAAGAGGAGGAAGTGCCCTTGGCCTCGGGGGCCAAGGTCAAGGAGGCAGCTGCTCAGCCCGCACTGTCGCCGGCGCGGGCCCGCGCCGCACCGGCCTCGGAGGCGGGCGCGGCATCAGCTGGCGAGGACGCCGCGACGGGGGGCGCACCCGGCGTGGGGGGCTCGCCACCCATGCTGGCGTCGAGGAAGCGCAAGCGTCAAGTGTCATCTCGACGGTAAGTGTCGTATCATGTTTATCTTATCTAATTTCATTCGGTCAAGACCCTGATTTCACCCTTTTCCTTTCTCCCAGCCACGCTGGCGGCCCCGTCGCACCGGAGCTAGCGCCGACCAAGGCGCTGAAGTTGGAGGCGCGCGACACGGTCCGCACGACGTGCCCTCGTTCGCCGAGGACGTCGCGGCCGGCGGTGGTGGCGGCATCATCCTCTCAGTTGATGGCGTCGCGACACGTCCCGCGAGGGGAGGAGTGGGCCCGTGTGGCCGCGTCGAGGGCGGGAGGTGGTTCGAGGGGCGGAACCCCTCGAATGAGTGGTGCGGAAGAGGTTCCACCCGCGACGGATGTGACCGTCCCGCGGGAGGGGACCCTGTTGGAAGATGACGGACTGCGGGGCGGGGGGGAGGCCTCGCTCGAGCACGCGTCCGGAGCACCATCGCAGGGGGTCGGCCCGCAGGGAGCCGACGCGTCGTCGTCGCGGGCGCGTGACTACGATGAGTTCCCTGGCGATTGGTGCACCGGGCTGGACCACCGCTATGTCCCCTAGGACACAGTGGAGCGCTCGCACGCAAAGTTTCTCAACTGGAGGGAATTCCTCAAGGCGGGATCTCACGTGCAGGGCCTGCTTAGCGAGGTCGCGAACTTTCACAAAGAAGTGGCGGTGCCATTGTTCCGGGTTCGTGCACTAATCCTGTGGCCCCGCTCCCCCCTTTGTTCTCCTTTTTTCCCTTTCTTGGGTATATTTTGCCTGAGTCTTTCTCTGTTTTGTCTGTTTTTTGGCAGCGGTTGTGGGGCGACATGGGAGAAAAAATTTCCTTCCTCGCCAGGCTCCATACCCTCCATGAGATGGCGTGTCGGGAGAACAAGTATCTGGGCCTGGCGATGGAGTGTCTCCGCGACGAGATGTTCGAGACGAAGGCGAGCCTCGAGTCGAAGGGAGACGAGCTACGTCGTGCGGTGGAGGAACGCGACACCCACCGCACCACGGCAGAACAGAAGGCCAAGGTGGCCGAATAGCTCGGCGCCGCGCTGCAGAGCAAGGAGGGGGAACTCCAGCAGGGGCGTGCCGCGCTGAGCGAGGCACAGTCCCAGCTCGCAATGAAGGACGCTGCCCTTGTCGAGGCGCAGGCCCGCGCCGAGTGTGAGCGCATGTCGCTGGAGGACGTGCAGGCGCGCCTCGCTCAGGCGGAGCAGAAAGCCCAGGAGGCTGAGGGGCTCACTGCCGCTCTGAGGGAGAAGGGTGACGCGCTGGCGACGGTGGAGGGCCAGCTCACCGAGGAGTGCACTGCCTGTGAGGGGGCGCAGTCTCAGCTCACGCTGAAGGACGCGGCTCTCGCTGAGGCTCAGGCCCAACTTGAGCGGGAGCGGAAAGCGCTTGAGGAGGCACGGGCCCAACTCTCTCAGGCTGCAGAAAAAGCCTGGGAGATCGAGCAGACGGGCACTGCTCTCCAGGAGGCCCAGTCCCAGCTTCAGCTCACGCGCGACGAGCTCGAGGGAGTGAGGGAGACGCTTCAGCAGCGTGAGGCCTCAATCTCCCAGCTCCAGCGGGACATCGACGCCGCGCGGGCCGCGCTTGAGACCGAGAAGAAGCGAGCTGTGGGTAAGTCTCATTCTTTAACCGCCTTGGTTCTTTGTTGCGCCCTTTCGAGTCTTGATGTTCGTTTTGGCGTCGCAGAGCTGCAGAAGAGCACGGCGGACCCTTCAGGGGAGATGCAATCCCTCTAGGTCGCCTACAACGAAGCTCAGGGCGAGCTTAAGGCCCTGGAGGTCGCTACCCTCGAAGTGTGCTGCGAGCTCGAGGGGGCTAAGGGCGAAGCCTCGGGTAGCTCGATAGCGAGCCGCCTGCGGTCCTTGGGCGGCCGGGTCACTGAGCGCTTGCGCGGTGCTCTTCGACTCGGTGTCCAGAAGACCTTGGCGCTGACCTCGACTCATTACGTCCTCGACTTCGGTCTGCTGCAGGACGGCTACATCCTCCCTGAAGATGTCGTGGGTGAGGATGCCGAGCTTGAAGCAGTGAAGAGGGTTGACGCATCCATGGCGGAGCCCGCCGCAGCCCTTGCCGATATGTTCGAGGTGGATCTGTTCCCCAACGCCGTTGAGGGTGAAGCCACCGCTGCTCCAAGCCCCTACGCTCCCTGAGGACTCGGGTCTCGAGGCCCGTCAATATTTTGTTAGAGATTTGGATAAGTGTCGGTCGTTTGTATAAACAATGCGTTGTGCTATGCATAAGTTTATTTGTGAGTTTTATCTTGAATGTTGTCATGTTTTCCTCGGGCCTTTCGGGGGAATTTCGATCAAGAAGTTAGCGCTCACGAGCCAACTTAGCCGTAGTGTAGCGAGGGGGATGCTTATCCTCCAGGAGGCGTCAGCGGTCCCCGCGGCCCGGCCGGCCGGCCCTGGACTTAGTTAGTTCGCGCTTGGCCTCTATTCTCCCGAATGTTCGAGGCATAACATTTTAACATTTTTCGGAAAAAAAGGTGTTTTTGCGGAAAAGAATCGGGACACTCCAGGGGGAACCCCCCGTCGTAGCCCCCGAGGGGGACTTGGTTTCTATCGAGACCCTGGTCGAGGGTAAAATCGAGTCGCCCTTTTTATTTAAGATTTTGAATGCGAGATATTCAAAAGAAACTTGGAAGTCTAAGGGTAGAAGCGACGTAGCTGTTGTATGTTCCAAGCGTTGGTGAGGACTTCGCCCTTTTCGTTTGCCAGCTTGTACGTGCCGGGCTTAAGCACCTCGATGACGACGTAGGGCCCTTCCCACGGTGGCGACCGCTTGTGTCGGCCCCGGTTGTCTTGTCGTAGCCTTAGCACCAGGTCGCCCTCACTGAAGTTCCGACGTCGAATCTTTTGGGCTTGGTATCGCCAGAGTGATTGCTGGTACCTTGCTGAGTGCAACATTGCCACGTTGCGGGCCTCGTCCACTTGGTCCAACGAGTCTTCGCGAGCCCGCTGGTTCAAGCTTTCTTCATAGGCCCTGAGCCTGGGGGATCCATACTCCAAATTCGTGGGGAGGACAGCCTCCGCACCATAGACAAGGAAGAACGGTGTGGATCCCGTAGCTCTGCTCGGGGTGGTTCTAAGGCTCCAAATGACTGACGGTAGCTCTTGAATCCATTTTCGAGCAGACTTGCTCAGTCTATCGAAGATCCTGGGCTTGAGGCCTTGTAGAATCATGTCGTTGGTGCGCTCCACCTGGCTGTTGGTCTGTGGGTGTGCAACGGCTGCCCAATCCACGCGGATGTGGTACTCGTCGCAGAACTCCAGGAACTTTTTGCCGGTAAACTGGGTACCGTTATCGGTGATGATGGAGTTTGGCACCCCGAACCTGTGGATGATGTCGGTAAAGAACGATACGGCATGTTCGGATCTGAGGTTGGTAATGGGGCGTGCCTCGATCCACTTTGAAAATTTGTCAATTGCGACCAGCAGATGCGTGTAGCCCCCGGGCGCCTTTCGCAGGGGCCCGACGATGTCTAATCCCCACACGACGAATGGCCATGTAATGGGAATGGTTTGGAGGGCGTGAGCCGGGAGGTGCGTCTTGCGAGCATAGAATTGGCATCCTTCACAGGTGCGCACGACCTCGTTGGCGTCGGCGACCACCGTGGGCCCGTAGAAGCCTTGGCAGAACGCATTGCCCACGAGGGTGCGCGGCGCCACGTGATGGCCGCACACGCCCGCGTGGATGTCCTGGATCAACTCACGGCCTTCGGGGATGGGGGTGCACCATTGTAGAATTCCTGATGTGCCGCGCTTGTATAGTTCGCCGTTGATCATGGTGAACGACTTGGCCTTCCTGGCGATGCGCCTTGCTTTGGTTCGGTTCGAGGGTAGCTCCCCTCGATCGATCCAGGTGAGGTACTTGCTCCGCCAGTCCTCCGTGGGAAGGGCCTTGTCGATTTCCATAGTCTCAGCTTCGTCAACCCCGTACCCCTCAAGAAAGGAGAGTACAAATTCCTCGTTCGAGGGGTCCTCGTCCATGGGTTCCGCACCTGCAGGCATCGAGGAAGCCCCCGAGGTTCTTCTGGATTCGGGGGGGGGCTTTGCTAAGGTCGGCGGAAGGTCTGGCGAGGTCGCGGGCAAAGATGTTCGGGGGAACAGTGATCCGCCCCGACGCGATCTTCGCCAGCTCGTCCGCCTCCTCGTTGTACTTGCATGGGATGTGGTTGAGCTCGATGCCATAGAATTTATCTTCAAGTGCGTGCACTGCATTGCAGTACGCCTCCATCTTCTCGTTGTGGCAGCTTGCGTTCTTTATGACCTGATCGATCACCAGCTGCGAATCCCCCCTAACGTCGAGGCGCTTGACGCCGGTTTCGATGGCGATTCGGAGGCCGCAGAGGAGGGCCACGTACTCTGCCATGTTATTTGACGTGGGGAAGTGCAAGCGTACCACGTACCTTATGTGTTCTCTGAGGGGCGAAATGAAGAGCAGGCCCACGCCCGCGCCTGTTTTCATCACCGACCCGTCGAAGTAGAGGGTCCAACATTCAGCTTGGATCTACAATGGGGGCAGCTGAATGTCTGTCCATTCAGTGACCAAGTCCGCCAAGATCTGAGACTTGATCGCCTTGCACGGCGCGTAAGTGAGGGTTTCACCCATGAGCTCCACGGACCACTTCGCGATTCTACCCGAGGCGTCCGGGTTGCGGACTATCTCTCCCAGTGGAAATGATGAAACTACAGTGACCGGATGGGCCTCGAAGTAGTGCCGCAGCTTGCGCCGCGCGAGCACCACCGTGTAGAGTAACTTCTGGATTTGTGGATACCGTGCCTTGGTTTCGGACAATACCTCACTGATGTAGTATACCGGTCTTTGGACTGGTAGGGCATGGCCTTCCTTTGTTCTCTCCACCACGATGACCGCGCTGACCACCTGGGTGGTTGCCGCGACGTAGAGATACAGAGGTTCGCCGTCTTGGGGCGGCGTGAGGATCGGTGCGTGTACAAGCGTCGCCTTCAGCTTGTCGAGGGCTTCCTGGGCCTCGTCGGTCCAGAAAAAGCGTTCTTGCTTCTTCAAGAGTCGGCCCTTCTCGCCGAGGCGCGAGATGAAGCGGCTCAGAGCCGCCAGGCAACCCAAAACCTTTTGCACCCCCTTCAAGTCCCATATTGGCCCCATCCGATTGAGGGCCGAAATCTTTTCGGGGTTGGGCTCGATGCTCCGCTGGGAGACAATGAAACCCAACAACATGCCGCGCGGCACCCCGAAGACGCACTTTTCGGGGTTTAACTTGACCCTGTTCGCCCGCAGGCAGTCAAATGTTATGCGCAAATCGTTAACCAGGTCGCCCGCCTTCCTGGTCTTAACGACGATGTCATCTATGTATGCCTCCACGGTCCGCCTGATGTGATCTCCGAAAACGTGTTGCATACATCGCTGATATGTAGCCCCAGCGTTTCAAAGACCAAATGGCATCGTTACGTAGCAAAACATGCCGAACGGTGTGATGAAAGAAGTCGCGAGTTGGTCGGACTCTTTCATCTTTATTTGGTGGTAGCCCGAATAGGCATCAAGGAAACACAAGAGCTCGCATCCCGTAGTAGAATCCACAATTTGATCGATCCGTGGTAAAGGAAAAGGAACCTTAGGACATGCTTTATTTAGCCCGGTGTAATCTACACACATCCACCACTTCCCATTCTTTTTCTTAACTAGTACGGGATTAGCAAGCCACTCGGGGTGGAACACCTTCTTGATGAATCCAGCCTCCAGGAGCCTCCGCAGCTCTACTCCAATCGCTCGGCGCCTCCCTTCTTCAAAGCGTCGCAGGCGCTGTTGCACAGCTCTGGAGTGAGGTAGGATGTCAAGGGAGTGCTCGGCGACCTCCCTCGGAATGCCCGGCATGTCCGAGGGGCTCCACTCGAAGATATATGCGTTGGCGCGGAGAAAGTAGACGAGCACCACTTCCTATTTCGGGTCGAGGGTGGAACTAACCCTCAACGCCTTGCCCTCGTGGGCAGCATCATTGAGGGGCACCTCCTTGGTCTGCTCGGCAGCCTTGAAGCTGCCCACGTGCTTAGTGGGGGAGTCGAGGCCCTCGTTGGCCAGCTTCTCCATGTCCGCAACGAGCGACTCATCCAGTGCGAGCGCCTCGGCGTGCTCGACGCACTCGACATCACAGTCGAACGCGTGCTCGATTGACGAGCCCATCGTGATGACGCCTTTCGGCCCCGGCATCTTCATCTTGAGGTACGTGTAGTTCGGGACTACCATGAATTTGGTGTAGCATGGACGCCCGAGGATGGCATGGTACGCGCCCCGAAACCCCACCACCTCGAAGGTGAGGGTCACCTTACGAAAGTTGTCCGGCGTGCCGAACCAGACCGGCAGGTCGATCTGCCCGAGGGGCTGGACGCGCTTGCCCGGCGTGACGCCATGGAACGACGTCATGCTGGGCCGCAGTTGATCCAGACCGATCCCCATCAGTCGCAGAGTGTGGGCGTACAGGATGTTGAGGCTGCTGCCGCCATCCATTAGCACCTTGGAGAACCGCGAGTTGCCGATGACAGGATCGACGACTAGCGGGTATTGGCCCGGATAGGGGATGCGGTTCGGGTGGTTTTCGCGGCTGAAGGTGATGGCCTCCTCCGACCAGTTGAGGAAGGAAGGAGGGGCCTTCTCCGCGGCGAGGACTTCGTGCCGCTCGTGCTTGCGCTGGCTGGTGGACATGTCCACCGTCGGTCCTCCGAAGATGAGGAAAACGTTTTCCACGGCGGGGAAACCGTCAGCGCCCCCGTCACCGCCATCCTTCTTGGCCTCGTCCTCCTTCACGGCGACGCGGCTGTAGTATTTCTTGACCATGTCGCATTGCTCGAGGGTGTGGTTGACCGGGGTCTTGTGGTACGGGCAGAGCTTCTTCAGCATGTCATCAAACACGCCGGGGCCTCGAGGGGGGCCTCGAGGACCCTTCTGTGCAGTGTCGACCGCGAGGGCCTCGTCGTCGTCCTCGCTGCGCCCCTGCATACGCGCGTCGTGGCGGGGCTTCTTTCCCTTCTTGCCCCACTTTTTCTTCTTCGCGGGTTCCTTGGACTTGCTGCCCTCCGCGGGCGCGTCGTCCACGCGCTTGCCTTTCTTGCCGTCGAAGATCGCCCCCACTGCCTCTTCTCCAGAGGCGAAGCTGGTGGCGATGTCGAATAGCTCGTTGGAGTCGACCGGTGGGCTCCTCCCGAGCTTGCGCACAAGGTCCTGGCAGGTCGTGCCCTCGAGGAAGGCATGCACGATCTCGGACTGGGTGACGTTTGGGAGTTCGGTGCAGCGGTTGGAGAAGCGCCATATGAAGTCCCGGAGGGACTCACCGGGTTTCTGGGTGCACCCTCGCAAGTCCCAGGAATTCCCGGGGTGCACATATGTGCCCTGGAAGTTTCCCACGAACGTGCGGACTAAGTCGTCCCAACTATGAATCTGACTAGCCGGCAGATGCTCGAGCCATGTCCGGGCAGAATCCGCGAGGTGTAGCGGCAGGTTGTGAATGATTACCACGTCATTGGTGGCGCCGCCCAGCTGGCAAGCCAAGCGGTAGTCGTTGAGCCATACTCGAGGGTCCGTCTCCCCCGTGTACTTGGTGATGGTCGTGGGCTGGCGGAAGCGCTGGGGGATGTTCACCGTGCGGATCTCCCGGCTGAACATGCGGGTCCCCGGGGGTTCCGGTGTCGGGGAGCGATCCTCCCGGCTGTCGTAGCGCCCACCACGTCGAGGGTGGTAGCCTGCTGCCATTCGTGCCTCCGCGTCGCCCCTCCTTTTGGCGTTCAAGACATTGCGGGCGTCCCCGTCCTGGGCCTGGCCGCGCGTGTCGAGGATCCGCTCCCTGACAGGCGTCATGCCCTGTTTCGCCGGCTGTCCCGCCGCACCTCCTGCGTGGACAGATGCCTCTTGGTCCTATGCGCCGCTGCCACCCCGTGCACTAGACTGGTTGCGCATGCGGGACGCAGAACTCTCGGCCTGCCGCACGACAGCCTGCTCGATGAGGGCCTGTGCCTCGCGGCGCAGGTTGCGTGCCTCCGGTGTCGATGGCTCGGGCATGGCCTGAAGCAGTGTCGCCGCCGTGATGAGCTTTTGACTAGCTCGAGGTGGCGTGTGCTGGTCGTCGACGTTAAAGTCGGTGTTGATGCGCTCGCGGGCTTGCCTTCCTGCTTCTCGGACGCGTTCGCCGCGCGCTGAGGCCTCCCCCGCGATGGTGGCACGTAAGAGCCATACCTGCTGGTATTCTTCCGCGAGCTTGGCCTCGAGCTCGCGCGCCTGGGCCAGCTGCATGGTAATGTCCGTGTTGCCCGCTGGTGGGGCCGGTGGAGGGTTTGGCTCGGAGTTTTGGGGTACATCCCCGTCGCCTGCTCCGTCCGCGCCGTCAGCGTGTTTGTTGATGGCGACAACGAAGCACTCGCGTGCGGGATCGTATCTCCCTTCGCTGGAGTCATCGGAGCAATCGAACCAGTAGTCCGCGACGTCAAGAAACCACCGGAATACTATGGGGTCCGGTACGCCGGAGAAGTCCCACTCCGCGTATCCGTGCGAGGTTGCAGGCGGCAGCTCGCTGGCCGAGCCGTGGTATGACTCGTCGTTGGTGGTGGCGATGAGGTTCCGGATTGACAGCAGATGGTGGCCCGGGAGGTCTTCGTATGCGGCCACGTCGGTGCTGACAGATGAGGCATACATCGCGGTGGAGTTACGCATCCCACGGGGGAACTGCGGCCCCACGGCCGTGTGTTCCCCTACAGGAAGTGCCACCGTATCGATTGGCGGCGGTGCGTCCCTCCGTGCTGCGGCGCGTGCTGCCCGGCGCCGCTCCATGCGCGCCTGGCGCGAGCGCTGACCTGAGCGCCTGTGGCATCGAGACGTCGAGGCTGCCGCTGCTGCTGTCGGTGCTGGTGTCGTGGCGTCGGGTGCCGGTGTGGCGGGTATCAGGCCTGGCCCGGTCGACCGCCAAGGGTGGAGCTCATCCCGGTTGGTGAGGCGCATGAGGTAGCCGTTTCCTGTGGGCTGAAAGTTCAGGCTCCCGAACCGGATTTCGAGTCCGGCTGGGAAGGGGTCGGAGCTGCCCATGGCATACCTTCGGGACGTCATCTCGGTCGAATCACCATCGAGACTGCTGGTGAGGGGTTGATCACAGCGCGAGCTGTCGTATGGACATCCCTGGGCCCACTTCTCCGGTGGGTACCAGGACCGACTACTCGGAGGGCCCCTGGGACTACTCAACTTGGGCAACACAGCACCTGCTGGTGTGAGGCGCAAGGACTGCAGAGGGATAGTACTCGGACAGGAAGCTACACATGTCCGGATCCATGTAAAGAACTCCTAGCCGTACCCGACTAGTACTCTCCCCTCAAACCGACTTGTAACCCTGCCTCCCGGGCGATATAAGGCGAGGCAGGGACCCCTATCTGATCATCTGCATCATCTTGTAAGCACACCCAATCAATCCAGAGCTACGCTGCATACAGGACGTAGGGTATTACGCACCTCGCGGCCCGAACCTGTCTAAATTGTGTGCCACGTGTCTCTCCTTCGAGTTACCGATCTCGGCGAGGCCACATTCATCTACCTCGGGTACTCCCCTTGGTAGGTTGCCGGTCTAAAACACCGACAGCTGGCGCGCCAGGTAGGGGAGCTCGCCGAAGATCACATGGCGAACTCGACGGCTTCAATCGTCATCAAGCCAACCGTCGCCTTCAACCACGGCGACACCTTCATCTTCGGCTCCTGGGTCTGCACCGCTGACGGCGCTGGATCATTCCAGCGCTACCTCACTATGACCTCGGACCCAGAGACCGGGCTCGTGACGCTTCCCGAAGTTGCCACGGGCCCACTCATCGAAAAATTCGGCAAAATTTCGCTCTACAACCAAGTCACCGATTTCGAGCTCGGATCCGCCTCCAACTCAAACTCGACGTCACCCTGGATCACCTCATGCGAGCCGGCTCCTGAGCCATCGTGTGAAGCGACCCCTCTCCACGAGCACTTCCCATACGGTCTCTGCAATGCTAGCAGGACCCATGCGGAAGCTCTCGCTGCACGCCGGGCTGGCAAGGAGATCGCCTCCGAGTACTCCTCAGACTCCAACACCGAAGTCGGCTACTACTCGAACTTTTCCTACGAGTTCGACTTCGGATCGAACCCAACCGAGTCTGAGTCCGAGCTCAACATGACTGAGGAACAGCTGTCAGGTCCTGCCTCTGGCCTGGTCATTACATCTACTCCCGCCGGCAGATTTGTCTACTGGCCCGACCGCAAGCCTGCAGACCTGACGGATGACAACTCACACTGCGTCGCCTACCTCGACTCACTCCCCTTCCAGGAGGGGACCCCGTTGGCTCTAAACGACGAGCACACCCCCACCAAGGTGGTGACTACTGACTCCAGTCTCTGCACTCCCGACCGTGAAGTCTTCATGACGACCACAGATGTTGGGACTTCAAAAACTCGACCCGACCGGTACCTTGACGACATCTCGGAGGATGAGTTATCTGCCAACGCACCTCCGAACGAGACCACCGAAGACAAGAACGCTCGGTGTGACCACAACAGGTAGCAGAACGATCGATGCAGACGTCTCTGGGAAACTCTCCCTATCCGAAACCTCAACGAGGCCCTGGAGCAAGTTGCCAACCGGGTACACTCTACTCCTGAGCAGTGCCTCATGTCTATCACCACGATAGCACGGCAGGCCCAGGGGATCCGCGCGGGCGAAGTCATTGCCAAACTCATTGAAGACGCCTACTTCATGCGGGTCGACAACAGGGTTACTCAAGTACCCCCCGTCAGAACTCATGATGTCAGAAACAACGAAGCCACTAGCCGCAGCCCGGCAGACGGCGGACGCAACCGTGTTCGTGGTGAACACCAGCCAAACCCCAACCGCTCTAGGGCCTCAGGTAGAGGACCCTCACAGGGCGGCATCAGCCAGGGTGGCACCGGAGGTAGTCGCGGCGGCGGCGGTGGTGGCAGCAGCGGTGGGAGCTCATCCCATGACGCCGCCAAAAGCGCCGGTGGCGGCGGCGATCGCGGCGGCCGAGGCCACACGACTAGCCACGCCACCGGCAACACACGTGGCGGCTACGACACCCGCCACAAGATCGACGAGATCCGCTGCAAGAAGGCTACTGAAGCAAGCGACAGCGACGGCTTCCCCGCATACTCTGCAAGACTTCGTAACCTGCTTCTTCCCGAGAAATTCAAACCTCTCAGGATCTCCAAGTATGATGCGAAGCAAGATCCAGTTCAGTGGCTCAGGTGCTACGCCTTGGCCATCGAAAATGCTGGTGGCAACAATGACGCAAAGTGCCTCTTCTTCTCCTTCTGCTTGGACCAGGCTCCACTCACATGGCTCGAGTCACTTGAAAAGAACTCGATCGACCAGTGGGACCAGCTGAAGGCTCAGTTCACCAGCAACTTCGTGGGCGCCATGGGGCGCTCGGGTACTCGCATGGACCTGGCAGTGGCCAAGCAGGAACAAGGCGAGACGCTTCGCCAGTACATGCGGCGCTTCTTCGACAAGCGCGCGACCGTAGTCAATGTCACCGACAAATAAGTCATCGACCTCTTCCAAGACGGACTTTACCACCGTCGCACCTTCGAAGACTTCGGTCGCCGCCGACCGAGCTCCATCACCAAGCTTAAAGACATGATCACGTCATGGGCCGACGAAGAGGACAAGGCGAACGCCAAGTATGACTCCATTCGCGGCAAGAACAAGAGCAACACGGGCGGCAACAACAACAACAACAAAGATCAAGGGGGTCACCACAACAACAACTACTCGAGCTCCAACCGCAAGCGCAAGCCAGACAACACAGTCGCGGCTATACAGCGCCCTGCAAAGGACAACTCGAAAAAAACCTCAGGCGGCTTCAGAGACTTGCTCAAAGAGAAGTGCCCGTGGCATCTGGATGGTAATCACACCACCGAACAGTGCTATCAGCTTCGGCGAGCACTCAAGGATACTCCCGACCCACAGCCTCCTCACGAAAAGAAGGGCAAGAAAAAAGTCGACGAGGGCAACTTTGACTTCCAGGAACCTGACAAGATGGTGAATGTCCTCTTCGGTGGACTACCCACCAGACGGTCTCAAAAGGCCACCCGACGGGAAGTCTTGAACATCGAACTAGCGGTGCCGACACCTCTGAGGTGGTCGGAGGTACCCATCACCTTCTTCCGCGCGGATCAATGGACAAGCTTCTCCGAACCAGGACGTTTCCCACTCGTCCTGAAACCTGTAGTCGCGGGCTCCAGACTCAACAAGGTCCTCATCGACGGCGGGAGCGGACTCGACGTCCTCTTCACCAAGACCTTGAAGAAGATGAAGCTCGACATCACCGACATGCTCACCAAGAGCGCGTCACCCTTCTAGGGCATTGTCCTCGGTAACGTGGCTATTCCACTGGGCTCAGTGGTCCTGCCAGTTACCTTCGGGGAGACAAGGGAGAACTACTGCACCGAGTACATCAAGTTTGAGGTTGCAGACTTCGAAACCTCCTACCATGCCACCTATTTGGTACTCAAGATGCCAAGTCCTGCCGGAGTACTCACACTACAAGGGGACTTGAAGATTTCGTTCGACTGCAACACCGAAGCCGTGGAACTCGCAGCGACCAACCAAGTACCCAATGCAATGATGGAGATCTTTGCTGCGTCCAAGAAGCTCGCCCCAGCCGAACTCGAGATTCCCGAAAAGACCGACACCGCAAACAAGCCTCAGCCATCAGAGGAAGTCCAAGTGAAGGCCATCGACCTTGGGACGGGCGACAGCAGCAAGGCTACCACGATCGGGGCGGGTCTTGGCCCGAAATAGGAAGACGCGCTCGTCAGCTTCCTCCGGGCTAACCGAGACATCTTCGCATGGAAGCCAGCGGACATGCCAGGGGTGCCCAGGAGGCTGATCGAGCACTCACTCAACATCGATCCTAAAGCTACCCCCAAATGACAACACCTTCGCCGTTTCGCCGACGACCGATGGGATGCCATCAAGAAGGAACTCGCCAAACTACTCGCGGCGGGCTTCATCCGTGAAGTCTTCCATCCTGAGTGGCTCACCAACCCCGTCCTCGTCTGCAAGAAGAACACCAACGAGTGGAGGATGTGCGTCGACTACACTGACCTCAACAAGCACTGCCCCAAAGACCCCTTCGGGTAGCCGCGGATTGATCAAGTCATTGACTCTGAGAGCCAGGTGTGGTTCGAGGACCGGTGGATGGTCACTTCCTGGTGTGATGAGTGATTGACAATGTGGTGTGGACTGATTCTTGGCTAAGTATTGCAGGTGCAGGTTGCGGCTTGACTGGTGCAGGTGCAGGTGAAGAACAAGCGCGAAAGGTCGTTGCCGGTGAGGCCTCCAGGTGTGGAGAAGAGAAGTAGGCTTGGTTCGAGGGACCCGGTCGCCAGCGGGGTCAAGTGCGGGCCGCATGGTGGCAAGAACGGCAAGATGAAGTCATGGACGGTTTCTTGGTTGAGCCTCAAAACCAAGGTCGAGCCGGGACTACGTGGGAGCCGAGTCATGAGTGGTGATTGGCGGAGGCTACACTGAGTTCGCGGGGTTTCCGGTGGTTCACCAGAAAACCACTGGGTTCCTTGGTTGATCCACAAAGCCAAGACCGAAGAACCGAAGACAGAGGTGCAGCAACTCCAGACCGGTCTGACCGGTGGGTCTGACCGGTCTGACCGGTAGGTACCGGTCTGACCGGTGAGGAGCACCGGTCTGACCGGTGTGCGACGACGCAGTCCGAAATCTTCGAAGCGGAGGACACGCGTCGGGATCGCAAGGCTTGCGTCGAGGCTAAGCAAGTTTGCGGTCGCTGGGCATCCGTCCGATGGAGCGAAGACAAAGATTTCCGAATTCACCCTTGAGGGGCATGTATCCCTAGTTAGCTAGTAAGGGTATTTTTGTCTTTCGGTTGCCTCCATATAACCCAAGGGGTGAGAGGATGGCAGCCATCTCTTGGAACCCTAGCTCATTTGCTTTCCTATTTTCTCTTCCTATTTTCCTTAGGATTTTCTTAGGACTAGCTTGAGAGCTTCATGGTGAGATCTTGTGAGAGGGAAGGATGATCGAGCGGCAAGCTAGACCTTGTATGAACCTCTTTGGTATGTATAGATGATTCGGCGTGGTTCCTCAAGGCTTGGATGTGTCTTTCCTGTTTCTCCTTTTTGGTGATTTTCGGAGCCCTTTCTTGGCGATTTTCTTGGAGCGATTTCGAGGCCTTTCTCTTTGGGATTTGGTGGGGGATGTATGCATGAACCCTTCGTGGTTCTTTTCCCTTTGATTCCCCTCCCAAATCAGTGAGTAAAGGGGCTCGATTTTGGGGTTTTCGTGGCTCTAGGGTTAGAGGCGTTCTTGGTGGGATTTCTTCGATTCCTCTTGATTTAGCAAGTTTTGGTGGACCAAATCTTGGCTATGGAGTGCCCATGAGGTGTTCCTACTATCCCTAAAGTCTTGCACAAATCCGTGGAGCGATTCGGGAGATCGGGAGTTGGATTTGGGGGAGTTGACCCGCGGGTGCTGTTCATCCCCGAGCGGCCCAGCCTGACCGGTCTGACCGGTGCTGCTCACCGGTCTGACCGGTGCAGAGGCTCTGTGGGTTTTGCCTCGGGTGAACGTTTTGGTGAGTTCGTAGTAGTCTCGTGTTGCTGCTGTTTCGAGTTTGGGTCAGTTTGGAGCTCTGTAGGCCTGTTTGGTGGATTTGGGGTTTCCTAGCTTGGACCGGTCTGACCGGTGAGCTACACCGGCCTGACCAGTGTAGAGGCCTTCTGTGGAAGTTCCCAGGTTTTACCAACAGGGACCGGTCTGACCGGTGCTGCTCACCGGCCTGACCGGTGTAAGTCAGTGGTGCTCGAGTTGGTGTTCCGCTGCGTTCTCGAGTCTGTGAAGGTGGTTGTTGGTTCCTAGGACCAGTAGCACTCCAGTGGCTGCGTGGTCTTGGCCAACTTGGGTAGTTGAGTCGGAGACGTGATTTGGAGGCTATGTTCGTCTTGTTGGAGTTCTCATCTCCTTCGAGAAGAATTTTTATCGGCTCCCATTCACTCCCCCCTCTCTGGTTCGCCTAATCGGTCCTTCAATTGGTATCAGAGCTGGTTCGGGTCTTTATTGACTCTTACCAGTCTAAGATCCAAAGATGGCGTACCAGAAACAGGGTTCGGGTCCTCCGCACTTCGATGGGAAGAACTACCAGATGTGGCAGAGGCGGATGGCAGCGTTCCTCCGCGGAAAGGGTCAGATCCTTTGGGACGTCACGGTGAACACAGCTTATGTTCATCCGATGAACTTCCTTGCTCCAGGATCGAGGGATATGTTCGAAGCCAACAACAAGGCTGTCAACTACTTGTTTCGTGCTCTGTGTCAGTCTGAATTCGATCGGGTTCAGACAGAGGACTTAGCTTGTAGGATTTGGGAGCAATTGAAGGATGCTCATGCTGGGAATGCTCAGGTTCAGGCTCGGATGTACGCGACTTACCGGAGAGAGTACGAGAACTTCACTCATCTCCCCGGCGAGTCCGTCGATGCCCTTTTCCAGCGGTTTACAGTCGTTGTGAACAACATGAGAGCCAATGTGGCCGTGCTCCCATACGATGATCATGATAGAGCCGTGAAGCTCTTGCACTCGTTGGATCGTATCATATGGGACGGGAAGTTTGAGGCTATTGTTGAGTCCGGGAAGTATGACACCTTGACGGTGAACGAGCTATTCTCGAAGCTCAAGTCGGCTGAGTTGGACCGTGGTATGACAGCCAAGATCGAGAGCCCGACTAATTCTCATAGTCTCGCTCTCGTTGGTGGCAAAGGAGCTAAGTCTAACGCTAACGCATCCTCCAGGATGTACTCTCTGTCTTCTTTGATGTCTTTGCCAGACGAGGAGCTGGACGTGCTTGGAGAGGACGAGCTGGCATTGCTGACCAGGTGATTCGAGAGGCTGCACGAGAACCGGGAGAACACGAGGAGGGCAGCACGGACGTGCTTTCAGTGCGGCAAGCCAGGACACTTCGTCGCCGACTGCCCGGAGAAGACGGAGAACAAGGACGGCTACAGGCACCGGTCGAGCAAGGACGGCAAGTACCGATCGAGGCGCGATCACAAGCACAAGAACAAGCACAAGGATGAGCGACGGTCGAGGAAGAAGGACGGCCGTGGCAGGAAGGCCCGAGCGATGGTCGGAGCGAGCGACGTCGACTCCAGCTCCGCCTACTCTTCCTCGAGCTCGAGTAGCAGTGAAGATGAAGGTGATCGGCGCAAGAACAAGAAGTCATCCAGGAACTTGAGTGGGTTGAGCTGCTTCGCGGGAGATGGCTTCTGCGGCATGGCTCGTAGCTCTGGCAGCAAGAAGGGTCACCAGAGCGACTCGGACTCCGACTCCGAGGATGAGGTATGTGATGAGCTCTCTTCTTTGCGCAAGGAGAATGATGAGTTGGTTGACTTGCTTGATAATCGCGATCACATGCTTAGAGAGGCCAAGAAGATGAGGAAAGAGCTTAGGGCCTCACTAGAAGATGCTAGGAACCATGTGGCTGAGCTAGAAACCCAGAACCTAGATGCTAAGCTTGAGATTGATTCGCTTAAGGCTTCTCCTGTGGTTTCTGATGAGATTGATTGCTGTGATTGCTCTGTGTACCTAGCTGATCTTACTGCTCTTAAGGATAAGCATGCTTCTACTTGTGATGAACTAGATATGCTTAGGGTTGAGGTGGCTGAGCTTAAATCTAGACCTGCTTTGCTAGGTGCTTGCACTTCTTGCCCTGTTTTGCATGGAAAGATTGATGAGATGCATGCTTACACTGTTTCGCTTGAGGCTAAGTTGAAAGAGCCTATTCCCACTTCTTGCTCTACTTGTGAATTGCATGCGGTTAAGAATTTGGAGCTTGCACATTATGTTGATCGCTTGCAGGATGAGAATGATGAGCTGAGGAAATGTATGAGCTGGTTGTCGGGTCAGGAGCCTCAGCTTGGTATCATGATAGCGGCTTTCAAACGCTATGATGGTCAGGCACTTGGGGCTGACAAGCTTGGAGAGAACAGTGGTGAGGGAGTTGAGAGAGTTGGAGAGATTCCTATCCCACCACCAAACAGATACAAAAACAAGTTTGAGCCCAAGCCTAACCATCTCAGAAACAAACTTGACACTACTCCAGATCCACCCATATTCCCTCACCCAACAAATGATTTCCAGAAACCGGTGAAGTTTGTGAGCCCAAAGGGAGGTGAGGAAGGAGAGAAGAAGGGTGAGAAACCGAGTGGGCAGCCCCAACCCAAGCCAAAGCCTAAGCCACAACCCATAAAGTTCCATTGTGGGTATTGTGGGAGAGATGGTCACAAGGATGAGTTTTGCTTCAAGAGGAAGCGTGAGGAGAGAATGGCTAGAGAGTGGGCTAACAAGGACAGGTACCACCCCTCTAATGGTGTACCTGAGCCTCGTATGCAGATGCCCAGGGGCAAGGCGATTGTGCGGACGGTTCCGGCTTGGGGAGACCGGAAGGCTGCAGGTGGTGCTGCTGGCCGAGCTACACTGGTCAGACCGGTGCACTACACTGGTCTGGGCAGACAGCGAGTCGGGTTTCGTGCTCGTGAGGATGCTCGATTTGGTTCTGGTGGTCGTGGTTCTGGTGGTTGGTCTGGAAAGTTTGCAGGTGGTCAGTTTGCTAGGCGTTCTCCACCTCGTGTTCAATACGGGGGTGGGAGGAGTCGTAGCTTTGAGATGGAGAGGAGGAACGATCCACAATTTTCCTTTCGTGGCTTTCGTCCTCCTCCAGCTAGAGAGGGTTGGTTCCCTCGTAGTGGTTACCGTGGTGGTGTTCGTGGTGGTAGCTTTGATAGGCGTGATGATTTGGTTTGTGCTAACCCCACTTTGGAGCAAATGGCTCGGCACTGGTTTTACTCTTTTGGTACTAACCCCAGTGCTGAGTCGTTTGTTCACTCACGTGCTCGCTTTTGAATTTCAGGTGGGAGACTTGAGGAACGTTTGGTTGATTGACTCCGGTTGTTCGAGGCATATGACCGGAGACAAGGGGTAGTTCTCAAGTCTCATCCCGGTGGTGTCCAAGACATACATCACCTTTGGGGACAATGGGCGAGGGCGTGTGCTATCAGAAGGTGAGATCAAGGTAAGTGACAAGGTCACTCTCAGGCGTGTTGCTCTTGTTCAATCGCTGGGGTTCAATTTGCTTTCTGTGTCCCAGCTGTTGGATGAGGGTTTTGAGGTGTTGTTTCGGCCTGGTGGTTCTAGGATTTTAGATTCTCGAGGGGACCTTGTTTGCATGGTCGTTCCCGAGGGTCATGTGTTCCGAGCTAATTTTTCTCAGTCTTCTGGTGTGGAGCGTTGATTTTTGGCTGGTTCTTCGAGTGAGTTGTGGAAGTGGCATAGGAAGTTGGGTCACTTGAGCTTTGACCTTTTGTCTCGCTTGAGTAAACTTAATTTGGTCCGAGGATTGCCACGGTTGAGGTCTGAGAAAGAGTTGGTTTGTGCGCCGTGTAGGCATGCCAAGATGGTAGCCTCTTCTCACCCGCCTCTCACCGATGTGATGACTGAGCGTCCATGCGAGCTGCTCCATATGGACCTTGTTGGCCCAGCTCGTGTGCGATCTGCGGGTGGGAAGTGGTATGTCCTTGTTGTGGTGGACGACTACTCTCGGTATGCGTGGGTGTTCTTTCTTGAAAAGAAAGGGGAGACATTTGGTTTTGTTCGAGATCTTGTCTTGCTGTTAAGAAACGAGAGGCACGGAGATGCCATACGAGCGATTCGCAGTGACAATGGCTCGGAATTCAAAAACTCTCGCTTCGAAAACTTTTGCCATGACTTGGGTCTAGAACACCAGTTTTCGAGTCCGTATACACCTCCCCAGAATGGCGTTGTGGAAAGGAAAAATAGGACCTTGTGCGAGATGGCTCGGACGATGCTCGACGAGCATAGGACTCCGAGAAGGTTCTGGGCTGAGGCGGTCAATACCGCGCGCTATGTGTCGAACAGGATCTACCTCAGGGTTCACAAGAAGAAAACCTGTTACGAGTTGATGCACGGTCACACACCCAAGGTGAGTCACTTCCATGTCTTTGGTTGTAAGTGCTTCATTCTGAAGAAAGGGAAAAAGTTGGACAAGTTCGAGGCTAGGTATGTCGATGGCATTTTCTTTGGTTATACATCTCATTCTAGAGCATTTCGTGTGCTCAATCTTGAAACTAACCAAATCGTGGAGACTTGCGAGGTAACCTTCGACGAGACACAGCCACGTAGTCAGCTTGTTTTTGAGTATGCAGGTGACGACGAACTTGGCGAGGAGATCTTTCAGGAGGAGGAGCATGAACATGGAGATGATGAAGATGGCGGTGTGGTACCCGCGGCTGAACATGTACCTACTACTTCGACGACAATCGAGAATGGACCCTCTCCCACACCTACAACGACAAACCCAGATCAAGGCGAAGCTGCTGTTGAGGGGGAGGTAGCATCAAGGCGAGAACCTCCCCGGCGAGTGCAAGTGGATCACCCAGCTTCGAGAATCATCGGCGACATGAATGAACGTACTACACGGTCGAGGGTTCGGAACTATTCTCATTTCGCTCATGCTGCTTTTGTTGCCACCTTTGAGCCTAAAGACATTGGACACGCGTTATCTGATCATAATTGGGTTAACTCGATGCATGAGGAGTTGGAGAATTTTGAGAGGAACTAAGTTTGGGTGTTGGTTGACCCTCCCCAAGGGTGTAAGCCAATTGGGACAAAATGGGTGTGGAAAAATAAAGAGGGAGAGAAAGGAGAAGTGGTGAGGAACAAGTCGAGACTTGTTGCTCAGGGGTACAGTCAGAAAGAGGGGATCGACTACGAGGAGACTTTCGCTCCTGTAGCTCGTTTGGAGGCGATCAGGATCCTTCTAGCCTTTTCCGTGGCTAAAGGGTTCAAGTTGTACCAGATGGATGTGAAAAGTGCTTTCCTGAACGGTGTGTTGGAGGAAGAGGTGTTTGTGAGGCAACCACCGGGGTTTGAGAGTGAGAAGTACCCCCACCGGGTGTACAAGTTGAGGAAGGCGCTGTATGGGTTGAAGCAGGCGCCTAGAGCTTGGTATGGTAGGTTGAGGGGGTTCCTGTTTGAGAGAGGGTTTGAGATGGGGAAGGTCGATCAGACCTTGTTTCTCCTCAGGCAGGGAAGAGATATCCTGATTGTGCAGGTATACGTAGATGATATTGTCTTTGGTGGCTCGCCTAACTCTCTTGTTGCAAGGTTTGCAGAAGACATGAGCAGGGAATTTGAGATGAGCATGATGGGCGAGTTGCAGTTCTTCCTCGGGCTACAAATCAAGCAATCAAAGGAAGGAACATTTGTGCACCAAGCTAAGTACACCAAGGACATTGTGAGGAAGTTCAAGATGGAGGATTCCAAGGCCATGGCGACGCCTATGAGTACGACTACAGCTTTTGATGCGGACGAGGAAGGTGAACACGTGGACCAGAAGGAGTACCGGAATATGATCGGGTCACTCCTCTACTTGACGGCGACGAGGCCAGACATCCAATTCTCGGTATGTCTGTGCGCTCGTTTTCAAGCGTCTCCGAGGACTTCGCATCGGCAAGCGGTCAAGCGCATTTTCATGTATTTGCGACACACTCCCGACTTCGGCCTTTGGTACTCTGCGTCTTCTTCTTTGGCGCTTCATGGATTTTCAGACGTGGATTTTGCCGGGTGTCGGTTGGATAGGAAGTCCACTTCTGGGACTTGCCAGTTCTTGGGTTCTTCTTTGGTGTCTTGGTCTTCCCGCAAACAGTCAAGTGTTGCTCAATCCACTACCGAGGCAGAGTATGTGGCCGCAGCTAGTTGTTGCTCTCAGCTCCTTTGGATCACATACACCATGAGTGACTTTGGTGAGGAGTATACCCATGTTCCACTTCAATGTGATAGCACCAGTGCCATAAGTGTTGCAAAGAACCCAGTGCTCCATTCCAAAACCAAGCACATAGAAGTGAGGTATCATTTCTTGAGAGACAACGTAGAGAAAGGGAAGATAGCTTTGATCCATGTACCCACACATGACCAACTAGCCGATATTTTCACCAAACCCCTAGATCAAGCAACTTTCACTCGTTTGCGGGGGGAGCTTCGTGTTTGTTTGATTTCTTGAGTTGGCGTGTGGGAGCTCCTGTGTAGCATATGTATAGCTTTCCTTTGTGCACTTCTTGCATTTGGCATGGTATATGTAACATGATGTATAGGCATCTTTGTATCTTAGGTTGCATGCATTTTGTATCATATGCATTGTTTAGGAAAGGCTTCTCCTATATACATTGTTCACCACAGAATGATATGTATGTCTTTGTGAGCTAGTTTGGTAAGCTATGGTTAGTTTGGCTTAGCTCTTGATGATCTTGATTTATATCCATGGTTGATGGCTATGTTTTTCAAAAATCTCATATGTATGCTCTCTTGTGAGTAAATGCCTTTACATGATCTTGACATGTTTTTGTGGCTTGGCTATGCTTAATTTGTGGTTGGATAGCTTATTTTGACCATATGGGGCCAAAGGCTCATTTGCCATCATGAATGTTTAGCCCCCATGCTTCATCTTGTGGAGGGGCATAAGTTCCTTTTTGTCGTAAAGACATTTCATGTACCAATTATAAATCTGAAAATGAAATGTAAATTGCTTGAAAAATGTGCTCCCATGTCATATGTGCTAATTTTAATTTGATTTGGGTGCTAAACCGTTGCATGATGCCTACCAATGAGAAGTCTCATATATAGAAGTAGGCACATGGCTCGGTGGCTTTGACATGACATGAGGTGTTTGTGGGTGTTTATGATGGCCTTATGCTTAGAATGGTTGTCCTAGCATGAAGTTTGTGTGGCTTTGCCATTTTGACATGTTTTGCTCATGTTTAGAACTTTGCTCATGAGAGGGTGATTTTTCGCAAAATTGCTCAATTCTATCTTAGCTTCGCCCAATGGTTGTGAAACTTGGTGGTCTTGTAGTTGATGTCATTACGAAGCTATAGAGTATCTAACTTGCTCATTTGGACATATGTAGCATCCTTTGTTGAATTTTGTCTATTTGAGAAGCTCTAGGTTGCAATTTTTGCATTTTTGGCTTGATTCATGCATTGTCAACAAGGGGGAGAAGTTTGAGCATGTTTTGGCTTGCTGCATGCATTTAGAAAGTTTCCAAGTGGTTTCGAGCTAGTTTTGAGCTCGGGCAGTTCCCAGGTGGTCATCGGCCTGACCGGTGAGGCACACCAGTCTGACCGGTGTGAGGTTAAGGTGCTGGGTGATCTAGCACACCGTTCTGACCAGTGTGGTTGACCGGTCTGACCGGTCAGAGCAAAGCTGAAGCAGCTGCTCTGTTTTGCGAGGTGGTTTGCATGCATTCGTCCAGGGGGAGTTGCATTGGTTCAGGGGGAGCTTGCATGTGTGCAGGGGGAGCTCTTTGTGGTTTTCGAGTTTTGGTTTGATGGTTTTTGCTCTTTGCTTGAGCATGGTTTTGTCTCGGATGTGTCGAGCCGTTGCCCTTGCCTAAGGGGTCCGAGACTTGTCTTCTTCAAGTGATCTTGCTCTTTGCCTTTCTTTGGCTTTCGATCGCTTGTTGGAGTTTCTTTTAGTCGTTTCTTTTCTTTTCCTTTTCTCTTGGATACCAAAACGTGTGTGTTGTCAATGCACTCATCAAGGGGGAGATTGAGAGCCAGGTGTGGTTCGAGGACCGGTGGATGGTCGCTTCCTGGTGTGATGAGTGATTGACAACGTGGTGTGGACTGATTCTTGGCTAAGTATTGCAGGTGCAGGTTGCGGCTTGACTGGTGCAGGTGCAGGTGAAGAACAAGCGCGAAAGGTCGTTGCCGGTGAGGCCTCCAGGTGTGGAGAAGACAAGTAGGCTTGGTTCGAGGGACTCGGTGGCCAGCGGGGTCAAGTGCAGGCCGCATGGTGGCAAGAACGGCAAGATGAAGTCATTGACGATTTCTTGGTTGAGCCTCAAAACCAAGGTCGAGCTGGGACTACGTGGGAGCCGAGTCATGAGTGGTGATTGGCGGAGGCTACACCGAGTTCGCGGGGTTTCCGGTGGTTCACCAGAAAACCACTAGGTTCCTTGGCTGATCCACAAAGCCAAGACCGAAGAACCGAAGACGGAGGTGCAGCAGCTCCAGACCGGTCTGACCGGTGGGTCTGACCGGTCTGACCGGTGGGTACCGGTCTGACCAGTGAGGAGCACCGGTCTGACCGGTGTGCGACAACGCAGTCTGGAATCTTCGAAGCGGAGGACACATGTCGGGATCGCAAGGCTTGCGTCGAGGCTAAGCAAGTTTGCGGTCGCTAGGCATCCGTCCGATGGAGCGAAGACAAAGATTTCCGAATTCGCCCTTGAGGGGCATGTATCCCTAGTTAGCTAGTAAGGGTATTTTCGTCTTTCAGTTCCCTCCATATAACCCAAGGGGTGAGAGGATGGCAGCCATCTCTTGGAACCCTAGCTCATTTGCTTTCCTATTTTCTCTTCCTATTTTCCTTAGGATTTTCTTAGGACTAGCTTGAGAGCTTCATGGTGAGATCTTGTGAGAGGGAAGGATGATCGGGCGGCAAGCTAGACCTTGTATGAACCTCTTTGGTATGTATAGATGATTCGGCGTGGTTCCTCAAGGCTTGGATTTGTCTTTCCCGTTTCTCCTTTTTGGTGATTTTCGGAGCCCTTTCTTGGCGATTTTCTTGGAGCGATTTCGAGGCCTTTCTCTTTGGGATTTGGTGGGGGATGTATGCATGAACCCTTCATGGTTCTTTTCTCTTTGATTCCCCTCGCAAATCAGTGAATAAAGGGCTCGATTTTGGGGTTTTCGTGGCTCTAGGGTTAGAGGCGTTCTTGGTGGGATTTCTTCGATTCCTCTTGATTTAGCAAGTTTTGGTGGACCAAATCTTGGCTATGGAGTGCCCATGAGGTGTTCCTACTATCTCCAAAGTCTTGCACAAATCCGTGGAGCGATTCGGGAGATCGGGAGTTGGATTTGGGGGAGTTGACCCGCGGGTGCTGTTCATCCCCGAGCGGCCCAGCCTGACCGGTCTAACCGGTGCTGCTCACCGGTCTGACCGGTGCAGAGGCTCTGTGGGTTTTGCCTCGGGTGAACGTTCTGGTGAGTTCGTAGTAGTCCCGTGTTGCTGCTGTTTCGAGTTTGGGTCAGTTTGGAGCTCTGTAGGCCTGTTTGGTGGATTTGGGGTTTCCTAGCTTGGACCGGTCTGACCGGTGAGCTACACCGGCCTGACCGGTGTAGAGGCCTTCTGTGGAAGTTCCCAGGTTTTACAAGCAGGGATCGGTCTGACCGGTGCTGCTCACCGGCCTGACCGGTGTAAGTCAGTGGTGCTCGAGTTGGTGTTCCGCTGCGTTCTCGAGTCTGTGAAGGTGGTTGTTGGTTCCTAGGACCAGTAGCACTCCAGTGGCTGCGTGGTCTTGGCCAACTTGGGTAGTTGAGTCGGAGATGTGATTTGGAGGCCGTGTTCATCTTGTTGGAGTTCTCATCTCCTTCGAGAAGAATTTTTATCAGCTCCCATTCACTCCCCCCCTCTCTGGTTCGCCTAATCGGTCCTTCAGACTCCACGGCGGCAGTGACCTGCTCTGCTTCCTCGACTGCTACTCCGGGTATCACCAGATCGCTATCAAGGAAGAAGACCAGGAGAAGACCGCGTTCATCACCCCGTTCGGCGCCTATTGCTACATGACAATGTCGTTCAGGTTGAAGAACGCCAGTGCCACCTACCAACGAGCTATCCAGGCCTGCTTCAAGAGGCAGCTCAACAAGAACGTCGAAGCCTACGTGGATGACGTGGTCGTCAAGACCAGAAACTCCGATACGCTCATCACCGATCTTGAAGAGACTTTCGCATCCCTGCGAGAGTACCAATGGAAGCTCAATCCCAACAAGTGCGTCTTCGGCGTACCATCTGGGAAACTACTCGGCTTCATCATCAGCCATCGTGGCATCGAAACCAACCCCGAGAAGATCTCCGCCATCACCAACATGAAAGCTCCAACCTGCATCAAGGATGTCCAGAAGCTGACTGGGTGCATGGCGGCCCTCAACAGATTTATCTCGAAGCTTGGAGAACGGGGACTACCCTTCTTCAAACTACTCAAACATCAAGAGAAGTTCGCATGGACCATGGAGGCTGATCAAGCTCTGGCGCAGCTCAAAGACTTCCTGTCTAAGCCACCGGTCCTCACGGCTCCTCGCAAAAAGGAGCAGCTACTACTCTACCTCGCTGCGACTACTCATGTGGTCAGTACTGCCATCGTCGTCGAGCGGCAGGAAGAAGGCCACGCCTACCTAGTCCAGCGACCAGTCTACTTCGTCAACGAGGTTCTGTCAGAGTCCAAGACACGGTACCAGCCGGTCCAGAAGCTACTCTACGCAGTGCTCATCACCTCACGGAAGCTACGACACTACTTCTAGGAGTACTCGATTGTTGTTATCACCGACTACCCGCTCGGTGACATACTCTGCAATCAGGATGCTACCGGAAGAATCTCCAAGTGGGCAGTCGAACTCGGCACCCTCAACATCGACTTCAAGCCACGTACTGCTATCAAATCCCAGGCACTAGTCGACTTCATGGCAGAGTGGCGGGAGAATCAGCTACCAACTCCAACCGAGCGTCCAGAACACTGGGTGATGTACTTCGACGGCTCACTCAAGCTCGAAGGGGCAGGTGCAGGGTACTGCTGATCTCTCCAAAGGGCGAACAACTCAAGTACGTCCTGCAGATCTTCTGGAAGGTCTCAAACAACGAAGCCGAGTACGGAGCCCTACTTCACGGGCTCCGCCTCGCAATCTCTTTGGGCATCAAGCGGCTACTAGTCTACGGCGACTCCGCAGTGGTCATCAACCAAGTCAACAAGTCTTGGGATCACAACTAGGAGAACATGGACGCCTGCTATCTGGAGGTCCACAAGCTCGAGAACAAGTTCTACGGTCTCGAGTTCCACCACGTCGTCCGCGACAACAATGTTGCCGTAGACGTCCTGTCGAAGCTTGGTTCTACTCGCGCGCAAGTCCCTGCTGGAGTCTTCGTCCACAAGCTTCACGCGCCATCCATCCCGGAGTCGGCGCCAACGGCCACTGACCCTGCGCCACTACAGTCTGGCCAGGAGGTCATGATGATTGACGTGGACTGGAGACAACCCTTCATCGACTACATCTGCGAGCAGAAGGTCTCATCCGACAAGAACTTGGCCGAACAACTCGTCCGCCGAGCAAAGGCCTACGTCCTAGTCGGAGACAAGCTCTACAGGCGAGGTGCCACTTTTGGAGTACTCATGAAGTGCGTACCTCGAGAAGAAGGCAAGGATATCTTGGAGGAGATCCACAAAGGCGTCTGTGGCAACCACGCGTCTTCTCGAACGCTGGTGAGCAAGGCTTTCCGACGAGCTTTCTACTAGCCAACAGCTCTGGCCGACGCTGAAGAACTCGTCAGAAAGTGCCAAGGATGTCAATTCATCGCCAAGCAACAACACGTCCCGGCCTACAAGCTAGTCACCATACCACCAACCTGGCCCTTTGCCTGCTGGGGGCTCGACATGATTGGGCCTCTGCCAACTGCGCCAGGAGGATTCAACAGAGTCTTGGTGGCCATCGACAAGTTCACCAAGTGGATCGAAGTCAAGCCGGTCACCTGCCCATAGGCCGATAGAGTACTCAACTTCTTGGATGAACTCGTGCATTGCTATGGGCTGCCCCATCGCATCATCACAGACTTGGGTTCCAACTTCAACAACCATCAATTCTGGGAATACTGCGAGAACAACGGGATTGACGTTCGGTACGTCTCAGTCGCCCATCCCCGCGCCAACGGCCAAGTTGAGCGCGCCAACGGGATGGTACTCGACGCCCTCAAGAAGCGATTGCACGACGCAGCTAACACCAAAGGAGGCAAGTGGATCAAGGAACTACCCAATGCACTCTGGGGCTTCGTACTCAGCCTACCAAGCCGACAGGGCAGTCGCCCTACTTCCTGGTCTACGGCTCCGAAGCTATTCTACCTGCCGACGTGATGTGGGAATCCCCGGCAGTAGAGCAATATGACGAAGGCATCTCAGAAGACAGCAGACGGGTTGACATCAGCGGTCTCGAAGAAGCCCGCTGCGCCGCCCTCGTCCAATCAGCAAGGTACCTCGAGGGTATCCGACGCTACCACGATCGCAACGTCAAGGAACGCTCCTTCAACGTCGGCGATCTAGTCCTCCGTCGTATCCAGAACATGGACGGACTACAAAAGCTCAGCTCACCATGGGAAGGTCCCTTCTCAATCTCTAAGGTGACCAGACCAGGCTCCTACCACCTCCAAACACTTGAAGGCGACGACATCAACAACTCGTGGAACGTCGACCAGCTGTGTCGCTTCTATGCGTAGTCGCTCGACTACTCTAAGGGTCCAGGTCTACACGACTACTCACGGACTCCTCGCTGTAAGCGGCCTTTCGGTCCTGGCACTAGTCTCCAAACTACTCTTCTCCAAGATCCAGCGTCAACGGCTACTAATGGATCTTGGGCTGCTTAGAGCACTGAGGACTCTAGCGGCGGTCTGCAAGACCATGTACTCTAGATCCAGTCTATACGACTACTAACGGATCTCTAGCTGTAAGCGGCCTAAGAGTCCTAGCGCCACTTAGCCGTAGGCGGCCTCCGAGTCCTGGCGACTACACTTGTAAACGGCTCTAACCATTCAGGTGTACTTATTCATCAGTAATAAAGTTCGATTTTCATTCAACTTATTTAATGTGCCTTCCAATCAGGCATCTCCTACTGAGTACTACTACTCGCAAGCTCCACCACGGTTTGGTACTCCGCACACTTCGTTGCAAGTGGCGGCTATGAGTACTTATTTCACAGATATATCGTGGTCAACTTTCATTGATAATCCAAACAAGTTACCAACAACTCTGTTTGTTTTACATCTACTTTAAGCTACTCCTACAGGTACTCCTACTGAAGGTTGAGCTTTTCCGCCACTTGTTCAGCAATGGGTGCCATCTCCTCCAGGAGGGTCTTGTACTGATCGTCAGTACAGTTCGCTGCAAGTCCACCGGCGACTACCTCCACTGGAGCCTTGGGGAAATATGACTTCATGTATGCCAAGACTTGGTTTGGGATCGACTTCGCCAAGTGCTTGACATACGTCGCCAGACGCCCGGGGGCTTCCTTCAACCGGTCCACCAGCGGAGCAATCTTCGGCCTACCCGGGTGTGGCACCAGCAGCCTTGCAATGGGTAGCGTGGCTTCCTCAAGTTCCTTCAGCTGGCCCCGCAGCTTCTCGCAATCTTCATTGAGCTTCTGCAGAGATTTATAGCAATTGACAAGGTCACGGTCTAAGGCTTCACGAAGCTCCATGTGCTTGATACACTCATGACGCAACTGAGCGTACTCATACTCAAGTACCTCTCTTTTGTCGGTCTCACGGTACACGATGTTCTTCAAGTCCGTCTCCGACACCTTCAGCTGGTCGACCCTTTCCTCAAGCTCTGCAGACAACTCATCACGTCACCAGATTACACCAAGGTACCCTAATAAGTACTCAAAGGCTTTGGCGGGAAGCATACCTTTATTCTTCTGGCGCAGCGACTTGTTTTTCCGAATCAAGTCGTCCCTCTTCGCCTGCATCTCTTGCACTTCGTTATGATACAGGACGAAGGCACCATCAAGCTTGGATTGGAGCAGCGCAGAATGTTTCTTCGACTTGTCGAGCTCCTTCTCCAAGGCTTCGGCACGAAGGACTGTGTCACCGTACCCCTTCAGCAGCTCGAACTTCTCACGGGATCTCTCAATAATATCCTGTGCAGACAGAACAGTCAAACGGGTACTTTGTACTTCGTCGTGCAAGACTACCCAAGGTACTCGCAACGTACCTTGACCCACTGCTGGGTACGCCGCCATGACTCCATGTTCAGAGCAACAACGGCCGGATCGACAAGATTGTCTTCCAGCAGCTCAAGACCCCCGCGGCTCGAAGATGCCTCCTCTGCCATAGACGCCGAACGGATCGGTGCGGCTTCCTCTATGATGGGCGAGCGGACGACTACGTCCGTGCTCATCCCGTGGAGCGGATCGTCCTGCACCTCCGCACCCAGCTCGGGGGCCGTTTCTTCCGCCATCCCGGCCATCGGTCCTGTGGACTCCGACTCCACAGTAGCCGTCTCCATGGCCACGGCTTCAGGAATCAAGGCTTCCTCAGCTTGTGCTCCTAGTACAATGAGTACACGTAGTCAATCTCAGTGGCTACGACTACTATGCATAATGACTATCAGTGGTGACAGGACACATACCTTCAACCAAGGTGGCTTCCTCCAGCGACGACTCCACCGCGACTTCAGTCTGTGGCGGCGGCGCGGGTTCGCGCTCCTCTGCCGAGCGGCCCTCTCCGTCGGCTGGAGTGCTGGTCTCCTCACCGTCCCATGACAGGTCCGTGGATTTCCTGCATCACGAAGTCCTCAAGTCAGCAAGACAAGTCTGTCGTCTATACGACTACTTGAAAGTTCATAAGAACTTAAAGTGTTGACCGCACCACGGTCACAGTCGGAGCACCTAGTATACTGGCGATATCAACTATGCCGGCCTCGGCAGCAGCTCCGGCCTCAACAGGCACCTCCTCCGGTTGCTCTATAGTTGCGGCCGGCGGAGGGTTTCGTCCTTCTTCAACCGACGGCTGCGGCTCCGCAGCGCCGGTCTCCTGCCGTGCCACTGTTGGCACGACTTCTTTAGTTGACGGAGGCGGGCTGATACTCCTCTCAGCTGCCGCCCCCACGGTGTCCAGGACCTCCTCGTCGCCCTGGTCTGCGAGGTCCGAGGAGGGGATATCCTGCAACATTACAAGACAATTCATTAGCACACGACTACCTATCAGCTGTGCTCAACTACTCTAATCGCGGTGTTTACATCTTGGCTGGTCGTCTCGGAGATCTTCAGCTTCTTGATGGCGCGTTTCCACACCACGTTGCGCGGCCTCCTGGGCGGCGCCGGCAAACTAGCCTCGAGGCTGGATGGCTTCTCGATGATTGGGACGTCTGGCATCCCAGCTCGGCTGAACCTGGAGCGCAGCTGGAACCTTTGCTGCAGTGTTTCTTCATCTTCATCGTCATCAGAGCCGGACTCGATGACAACGGCGTCTTCGCCTTCACCGACCACACGACGTTCCTTCTTCTTGCCCTTCTCCTCCGGTTGCTCCACAAGTCGCGGAGGAGAAGTCGGGACTGAGACGTATTTCGCCACGTCATCCTACAACATTTAGCACATATGAGTACGACTACTTCAAGCAAATCAGTACTCGGGGGCTTATGTCACGACTACTGACCTGATTTGGCAACTGTGCCGCAGAATACTCTGGCACCGGGCATGGTGTGTACAGGGGCATATCCTTGAAGATCTTGCCCAGCCTCTCGACGATGACGTGGTCCTCGTGTTCGAAGCCAGGCAACCGGGACGTATCCTTGTCGCCGGTGTACTGGTACCCGAGGGTGTCTCGTGCCATCAGTGGCTGCACCCTCCTCTTCATGAAGCTGAAGGACACATGTTCGGCCCTCAGCCCGGCTTCTCGCAAGGCCTTGATTTTCTTCAGCAACTCGGGTAGCTGAATACCCTCTTGCATGGTGGGCTCTGTGTTCCACCACGGCTTGTGCTTCGGTTGACACCCGCTCGGCTTCGGCAGCTCAGGATGGTGGTTGCTGATGTAGAACCACTTGGCCTTCCAGTCCTGGTTGGAGTCTATCAACTTGTACGGCAGGTACTGGTCAGCGGCGTCTTCACACATCTGGATACCGGCACCTCCGACTACTCGTGTATCGTTAGTGCTCGGCTGCGGCTTTAACCGGAAGAACTTCCGAAACAAGATCCAGTGGGGCTTGATCCCCACAAAGGCTTCGCAGAAGTGTACAAAGATGGAGACGTGGAAGATACCATTGGGGTTGAGATTAAGGTACTCGATGCCGTAGTACCTGAGCAGACCCTTGAAGAAATCACTAGCGGGGAGCGCCAATCCGCGCTCTACGAACCGGGCGAACATTGGGATTTCGTCCGGGTTCTTCTCCATCGGGTATGGATCGCCGGTGGCGGTGCGCCATAGATCCACCTCCTTCTCACGAAGGAACCCACTGTTGACCAAGGCGAGGAGGTCCTCGGTCTTCAGTTTTGCCTTCTTCCACTCCTTCGCCGGATTGGGGCGAGGGGACGGAGGTGGCAACGTCGACGACTGGCCGGCATCACCGGTTTCTTCATCGCGGCTCCTTTTCTTCGACATGCCGGTCTTCTTGCCTTTCGCTGGAGATCCCTTCATTCTCCAAGTGACGGGTGTCTTCACTCGCATTCACTCGAGGGCTACAGCGGCGGGTGAACGGCGGCGGCGCGAGCAAATGGATCTAAGTCTCTGCGCGGCAGCGGCGGCAGCAGAGGAGCGGAAGGGGCAGCGATTCAGATCTAATCTGAGGAATGCAACTGCTAGGAGTGAAAACCCTAAGGGACTCACCGGTTATTTATAACCATCCCTGGCGGCTCAGTTCTCAGCGGGCAGATACGGCGCCAGGCGGGTGACCTAGCGGCAGCAACGTGACTCTTCAACTTCCAGTACTCGATGCTCTCCATCTCGGGGGCTCGACTACTTCAGATGACCTCCGTGGGTAACAACCAGATACAAGACCCACTCAGGACACATTCTACAGTCAAGATGACCCTTTAATTCGAGAGGAAGTACTCGACTCAAGGCTCGGGGGCTCCGTGCCACGTGTCCTTTGGTTTTTTCTCCGGATTTTTCAGGATAAGATTGGCAGAACTTCAGATTGACCCTCAGCTTGAATCTACGATTCGACCTAAGGCTCGGGGGCTACATTCCATATGGAATGCGATTCTCTGAATCACATTTTCCATATGGTTTCTTCGTCAAGACATCACGAGTATTATTGAAGACCTTCGAGAGAAGCGCTCGGGGACACTTGGGAACTACTCGAGAAGACTTCAAGACTACTCAAAGATCAGTTGGAGTACCTTCCAGCCTCGTGATGATTCAAGCACTCTTGAGGACTTTCGGCTTGTGGAACTCGGGGACGCTCAAGGACTACTCGCCAAGGCCATCAAGACTACTCGAAGACATCCTGCTCGACTACAAAGTACTCGGGGGCTTGTCGTATGGACATCCCTGGGCCCACTTCTCCGGTGGGTACCAGGACCGACTACTCGGAGGGCCCCTGGGACTACTCAACTTGGGCAACACAGCACCTGCTGGCATGAGGTGCAAGGACTGCAGAGGGATAGTACTCAGATAGGAAGCTACACATGTCCGGATCCATATAAAGAACTCCTAGCCGTACCCGACTAGTACTCTCCCCTCAAACCGACTTGTAACCCTGCCTCCCGGGCTATATAAGGCGAGGTAGGGACCCCTATCTGATCATCCGCATCATCTTGTAAGCACACCCAATCAATCCAGAGCTACGCAGCATACAAGACGTAGGGTATTACGCACCTCGTGGCCCGAACCTGTCTAAATTGTGTGCCACGTGTCTCTCCTTCGAGTTACCGATCTCGGCGAGGCCACATTCATCTACCTCGGGTACTCCCCTTGGTAGGTTGCCGGTCTAAAACACCGACACGAGCCCCTACCTGGCGTGCCAACTATCGGTGTTGAGATTAGTCCCGACACTAACTAGTGAAATACGCTGTGATCAGTCTCTCGATGGTCGGTGCTAAGCAATGCAAGGACACGGTTTTATCCTGGTTCCGGCCGTGGTGGCCGTACGTCCAGTAGGTTACGCTCGTGCGCTGTATTGCGATGCACCGTGGGTGCCTGTAGAGGGGGGCTACAAGCTAGGTGGGAGAGGAGAAGAGTCCTCCAGGTCCCGGCTAGATGATTGAGGCGAAGTGCCAATATCGTCGTGAGCGTAGGTGTGAGCGCGTGTGTGCATCTAAAAAACGATGCCCCTGTGGCTGGGCGGCCACCTCCTTTTATAGACCAAGGGGAGGCAGCTTACAGACGTGCCGCATAATAGTTTGTACAGTGACGCGGTACCGCGCGTGCTGTGCCTGTGATTTGATGGATGTCTTGGCGAATCTCGGCCCCTGTGGACGTTGTGGTGGCTTTCGTACTTGCTTGAGGGCAGCTTCAAGGGTGATCTGGTCGGTGTCCGCACCTGGTTGTTGTCTGCACATTGATTCGAGGGTCTCGCTGACGGGAGTGCTTGGGTTGTACAGGGGCCGGCGTGGTGGTGTCCCGTCGGAACAGGGCTCCATGCCGCCGGGCGTGGTTTCACAGTGCCAGGGATGGCCGCACCGGGGCGGAGGTGACGGAAAAGACGCGCTCCGCTCATCCTGCGTCACCGTGCCATCCTGGTGGTGCACTTGGTCGTTGTTCATACACCGCTCAAGGGTGTCCCCATACCCTTTCGAGGGGCGCAGCGTGGGGGAAGGACGGGAGCAGGTGGCACAGTGTTTGGGAATGACCCGGCCTCTCCGCACGGCGAGCAAATAGTGTCCGCATAGTGCCCGTACAGTGCCCGGGAAGGTGGCACAGGGGCGGCATGGCCGCACAGTGCCGGGGGCGGATTCCCAGGCGGTGTCAGAGGACCGACGTGGTGGGGATTCAGCCTTTGACTGCAGCACCCTTGACGGGACAGGGCATTGAATGCCTTGGTCGGGAGGAGTAGTTGAAATGCCCTATATCGAGGGGTGCTGATCCTCAAGCGAGGCGGAGATCTGCTCGAGGGGTATCCGACCCTCGAGCGAGGCGGAGATTCGCTCGAGGGTGGCTGGAGCGTTCGCGTGGTGGGTTGCGAAGGCCGTTGGGCCGCAGCAGGCCGTGCCTTGGCCGGGGTTGATTTGGGAGGTGTGTTCTTGACGATTTTTATTATTTTCGGAAAGGGTGATTTCCCCCATGGTTAGGGGACCCCTAATGGCCGTCCCCGACAAGATTAATCAGTTGTTCAACATGTGCAACAACATCTATGTGCGGGGCGTCCTCAGCATCAAGCAAAAATAAAGCAATAGGCGCTCGAGGAATGTAACCATACACTATCTGAAAAGGGCTCATCTTTGCAGAAGAATGTGTTGCATGATTATAAGCAAACTCAACATGAGGCAAACAATCTTCCCAACATTTCAAATTTTTATCTAAATTAGCCCTAAGCATGGTTGACAAAGTCCTATTAACCACCTCAGTTTGACCATCAGTCTGAGGGTGACAAGTTGTACTAAACAGCAATTTAGTTCCCAATTTATTCCAAAGTGATCTCCAAAAATGACTGAGAAACTTAGCATCACGATTAGAGACTATTATATTTGGAATACCATGCAAACGAATAATCTCTCTAAAGAACAAATCAGCAACACTGCTAGCATCATCAGTCTTATGACAAGGTATGAAATGAGCTATTTTGGAGAAATGATCAACAACCACAAAAATGGTATCCCTCCCCTTCTTAGTTCAAGGGAATCCCAAAACAAAATTCATCGAAATATCAAGCCAAGGAGAAGTAGGGACAGGCAAAGGCATATACAAACCAAGGTTGTTCAAACGTGACTTAGCTTTCTCACAAGTAGTGCAACGTGCAACAATGCGCTCAACATCTTTGCACATCCGGGGCCAAAAGAAGTGGGCGCCCAGCACGTCATGCGTCTTGTAAACGCCGAAGTGCCCCATGATACTGCCTCCATGCGCTTCCTGCAACAACAATAGACGAACCAAACTAGCTGGAACACACAGCTTGTTAGCGCGAAATTGGAACCCGTCCTGCAAGTGAAATTTGCCCCATGGTTTCCCATTAACACAATGAGTGAAAACATCTTTAAAATCAGCGTCGTCCACATATAGATCTTTCACAGTTTGCAAGCCAAAAATTTTAAAATCTCACTGTGACAACATAGTATAGCAAAAGGTACATCTTTCAATGTGTTGAACGCTACCTCTTGTGAATCACTCCAAGCAAAAGGTACATCTTTCTTTGTAAGCTCATGTAGAGGTGCTGGAATGGTGCTAAAATCACGGACAAAACGGTGGTAGAAACCTGCAAGGCCAAGGAAACTCCGAGTCTGTGTAACCGTCGTCGGTGTAGGCCACTCCCGAATGGCTTCAATCTTGCTGCTGTCTACCTCAATACCCTGTGGAGTAACAACATAATGAAGAAATGAGACATGTTGTGTGCAAAAGATGCATTTTTCAATGTTAGCAAATAAATGGGCAGCCCTCAACGCGTCAAAAACAGCACTCAAATGTTCTAAATGCTCTGCCATAGACTTGCTGTAAATCAAGATATCATCAAAATAGACAACGATAAACAATCCTATGAAGGGCCTCAGAACTTCATTCATCAAGCGCATAAAAGTGTTGGGAGCATTAGTCAAACCAAACGGCATAACAAACCATTCATATAAGCCAAATTTCGTTTTAAAAGCCATTTTCCATTCATCTCCCAATTTCATTCTAATCTGGTGGTAACCACTACGCAAATCAATCTTAGTAAAAAGAATGGCACCACTAAGCTCATCTGGCATATCATCAAGGCGTGGTATAGGGTATCGATAACGAATGGTAATGATATTAATAGCATGACAGTCTACACACATACGCCATGAGCCATCTTTCTTAGGGACAAGTAACACAGGAACCGAGCAAGGGCTACTCACGAATGTAACCCTTATCAAGCAACGCCTGCACCTGGTGCTGAATCTCCTTCATCTCATCTGGGTTTGTACGGTACGGGGCGTGGTTCGGAAGCTGGGCGCCGGGAATGAGGTCGATCTGGTGCTCAATGCCACGAAGCGGTGGAAGACCCGGTGGCATGTCTTTGGGAAAGACATTAGCGTATTCCTGCAAAAGGTTAGCAATTGCAGGTGGAATATCAATAGATGGTGCATCATCAAGTGAAACAAGCACACTAGAGCATACAAGTGCATAGCATGGCAAATGAGCATCTCGAATATCATCAAAATCAGCACGTGTAGCAAGTAAGACAGGAGCAAGCAACTTGATTTCAGATTTATCAGATGGCGCTGGTGATGGTTCTTGTTGTTTAGCAGCTCTAGCAAGATCATCTTTAATAATTTGTTTAGGTGTCATAGGATGTATAATTATTTTCTGACCCATAAACATGAGAGAATAATGATTCGAACGACCATGATGCAGGCTATTAGTATCATATTGCCAAGGTCTACCAAGTAACAAAGAGAATGCATCCATAGGAACAACATCACAATCAACATAATCAGAGTAAGCACCTATCAAAAAAGGAACACACGGTCCGAGTTATTTTAATCTTCTCACCATCATTAAGCCACTGAACGGAATAAGGATTCGGATGCTTACGAGTCGATAATGATAACTTCTCTACCAACATGGTACTCGCCAAATTGTTGCAACTGCCGCTGTCGATGATGATGCGAATCGACCGCTCCTGTACAACACCCTTTGTATGGAACAAAGTGTGTCGCTGATTCGTCTCGGCTGGGGCGACCTGTGTACTAAGAACACACTGCACAACAAGACTCTCGTACCTATCGGCGTCACCCGGATTGACATGTATGTCCATTTTACCTGCATGGTCAGTGGCATGCAAAGTATGTTCAATTTCTTCTGAATCACTAGCTGAAGAGTACTCACCATTGTCACGAATGAGCAATGTGCGCTTGTTCGGGTAGTCCCGAAACACGTGGCCAAATTCCCTGCAGCGATGACACTGAATATCTCGTGTATGTCTTGTGGTGGGAGGAGCTGCGCCTGTAGGTGGGGTGGTGCCTGTGGCTGGGGCGGCTCCTACAGACTTAGCCGTCCTCTCACGCGGTGTAGGTGTGGATGGCATAGGGAGAGCAGGTGCTGAACTGGACGACGAGCTTCTACCTGCAAAAGAGTTAGAATATGTTCTCGAGCGGCGTCCCTGCACTTCACGTTCAGCTTTGCAAGCAAACTCAAATAATTGGGTCATGTCAGCATATTCTTTATAATCAAGGATGTCCTGAATTTCACGATTCAAACCACCACGAAAGCGTGCCATTGCAGCGTCAGGTTCCTCCAATATACCACAACGAATCATACCTTTTTGCAACTCCTGGTAGCAGTCCTCAATAGACTGAGAACCTTGCTGAAATCGCTGCATTTTGTTAAGCAAATCACGAGCATAATATGAAGGCACAAAGCGATGTCGCATAACAGTTTTTAATTGCTCCCAAGTCGTCGGAACAGCAGTAGGATGTTTATTTTTATACTCACGCAACCAAATTAAAGCAAAATTAGTAAATTCACTAATGGCACCCTTAACTTGAGAACTAGTAGCAATATCATGACATGAAAATTTTTGTTCAACTTCTAACTCCCAATCAAGATATGCAGCAGGATCATATTTGCCATTAAAAGGTGGAATTTTAAATTTGATTTTAGAGAATGAATCATTACCAGCGGGGCGGCGTGGTACACGGCGGGCACGACCACGGCTGTCTCCAATGTCCTGCTCCGAATCACCACCATAATCTTTCTGTAACTCCATGATCGTAGTGTGTAATGCATCGAGTCGTGCCACAACGGCGTTGAGGGTGGTCTTAGCAGCCGTCTGTGCAAGGTCAATCTAATCAAACCGCTCGTTCGACGAAGTGACCGTTGAATCCAGTCGTTCATGTAGCATCTTCATGTCCGTGGTAAGTCCCTCAATCTGCGTCCGCATCTCCTGTAGCTGGTCTTCCTTTGTGTCGTCGCCGTCTGCCATGGTTAGCGCAAACACAAAAACAAAATCGACAACAACAATAGGGTGTAAAGCTCACAAAGGTGCTCAAACTAGTGATGTTATCAAATTCTTATCCGTTCTTACCAAGCACACAGGGGCGAACGGCAACCAACCGGTGGAACCTGCGAAAGATTGGACGAGCGATTGCCTGGCGGAACAAAACCTGCTCGTCAGAGAACTTTGTGGAGTTCTGGGAAGGCTGGATTAGCACAATCAAACAATAATGCAAAGCTGAATAAGGGCGCTAAACACGTCACAAAAGTTGCTGGAAACAAGTGACACCGAAAGGATAGATGCAAGGAAGGTGGCAAAGGTGGAGAGGGCGCAACAAATTACTGTTTTTTTTGCTTCTCTATTTTTTTTGCGAGACCTCAAAAACTGATAATACGAACACAGAGGATCTCAAACAGCAAGTTACGACACACTTTTTCCGAAAGTACAGGGGTATTCCGGTAAAAATATGGTAAGGCAAACCTCAAACTATGGTACCAAGAAAGAGATACAGATATGAAAGGGTGGGGAGGCTCGGTACAGCCTTGCAAAAATGAACAGAGGGGCGAGCCAGCGTGGTGCGTGTGGATGCCCTTGCAGCCAGGGAGCAGTCACGAACCAAAGTGGAGAGCGGCGCGCACGGGAGGAGTCCCACCGAACCGAACACGTCTCTTCTCTCGGTTGGACTTTCTCTCTTTTTTTTCTTTCTTTTTTTTGATCTTTCCCTTTTTTTATAACTTTCCTTTTTTTTACTTGCCAACCGAGGGGACGATCACGGGGTGGGGCGCGGCGTGGCCGAGTCGGAGTCCGAGACGTGAGGGGGGATGTGTTCGCGCTGGAGACCGAGGCACGAGGGTGGGCGGGGTGTTCGTGAGGGAGGGGGTGAGACTTGCGTGGGTTGAGGCGTGCAGCGGAGGAAAAAGTAAGCTGCGGCTAGGGTTTAGAGGAAAACAAGAAAACACAAATAACCAGCGACGATTGAACGAACAAGCACACAAATTCAATAAAGACACTTATTGAAAGAAAGTACGAGGCTAAAAGGGGTTGTTGGGACAATGATCTAATCAAAAACAAATTTTTGTTTGGTTTTTGTGTACTATAGGAATGAAAAAAACACTCGATAAACTCACCGATCAACCTAGAAAGCTGATACCACTTGATAGAGGTGGAGTGCCTGATCTTTCGGTGAGTGGAGATAAATCCGATTCGGCAGGAGTAGACCCTAACGATCCGACTACGACGAGCAAGCCCGAAGCGCCAATGCAATCGCTGAACCAACTCCCTGTGGTTACCGACTTTGTTGGAGCAAGATCGACCTGATCAGGAAGATCAATTCCTATGCGCAAACGACAAATGAACAAGAATTCGAGGCGAGCAATCTTAATATCACTCGAAGGTGGAGTTCTGAATCACAGAGATCAACACGTATTTGTGCGTGGTCTGGTGTAGCTAAAGCTAGATGTAAAACAAAACTCGAGTTCTAAATGAAACAGGACTCTGACTAAAAAAGGGAAAAGGGGGCGCAGCCCCTAGGGGGCATGGCCAGCAAGGGCCACCGCCCCTGGTGTCAAGGTGTGGGAGGGTGCAACCCTAGGGCACCCCTTGTTGGGCCAGCCCTAGGTGCCCACACACAAGGCCCCTGTTGGGCCAGTCTTCAGTCTTCTGTGCCTTCATTCTTCAGCATCATGACGAATTTCAACTCTCTTGCACAAACCCGAGTAATTGGCCCAGAAGGTGACGCCTGAGGAGATGATGGCGCATGTTCTGGAGAAGGTGTCGCTGATGTAGATGTACTCAGTGTCGGTGTAGATGTACTCGGTGTCGCGGGTGTAGATGTACTCGTGGTGTAGGTGGTGTCCTCATCACAATCCGTGGGGCACGCTCATATGCAACGCATCTACTCAACCCAAGCACCATGCTTGCGTTCTTAACTAGACACTGACTGGCTCGGGCTATTGTGACCCAGGTCAGTGCCACCAGATAACTGGCCACTTACACCGAGTATCGTAGCTTGAACTCGAACTTCATACAAGACAAAAACGTGATCTAACTGGATCAAACTAGGCTAGTCATACGAATGGATTCGTGTTCTACTAAGTCTATTCAACAAGATCAAAAGGTCGTGTTCATGAAGAACACCAGCCTCTAACTTATGAACAAACAACAATAACATGAATAAATCATTCGTCAAGTGGATCGAAAGGCATTGTTCATCAAGAACAGGAACCTCTAAATGATGAACGAATGAAGAACACATGAACGAATCACCCATGTATGCTAACACTACTTTATACGAAATAGCTAAATAACTGGAGCAGATCAAAGTCATACAATAGAATAAAGATACACGAGAACTCATACCTAGATCCCAAAGTAGACTTGGAACCTAAAGTAGAGCTACTCTAGCCTACTTCCTAGCATTGGAAACCAAAAGTGAGAGAGGAGTTGGAAAGTGAGTTGGGTAAGAAATGAGCCTCCCTCCCTTCTATTTATAGGCCTTGGACAACTTGTGGAATCTGCGCCAACACCTTGGGAATGGGCTCCAGGACCAACCAGGGATCACCACGTGGAATCCCCTGAGTGGCGACCGACCCCCTGTGGGCCCCACTCGGGGTGTGCTTCCTCGTGGTGGCTGTCCTGTGGGCCCGTATGTCGGTTCCCGGTGTCAACTTGAGTTTGCGGTGGTTTGCCTGCCCGTGGGCCCTTCAATCCATGTGATGTCCATGTATCGCCCTCTGATTCATCGGGGTTTGCCTCCCTTGGATTGGTGATATGGCTTGCATTCATGGGATCCTAGATGGCATCCCTTCCTTGGCTGAGGTGACATGGCATGGACCATAGAAGGTGAGTTTGTCACCTCTTTTACGCTTATTTTACCTGCAATCACAAAATCTCCAAGGACAAGTGGAACTACATTATTCTTAACTAAATGCGTGTAAGAAATGCCTTTAGCTCCTTTATTCATGAGTATATTGACGGCTAAAGTAGGCACTTAACAGCCGTCAATAATGCCTCCGTTCGTCCCTAGGGTTAGATGGATACATCATATGTAATGTCTACATTAATCTTATGCCTATCGATGTTTTATGGTCTATGTCTTTGCAATTCCTTTATTTACATATGTGTGTACAACACGTGGTCTTAGCAGGGTTTATGGTAATTGTAGAGATTAGCGTAACCCTATGGATGCTTAGATAATGTTGACACCATTTTTTGGAAAAACAGGTCAAAGGATAAGAAAGAGCAGCCGATGAGAAAGCAAGGCAATCGGCCGATTGAAGAGAGAGAGAAGGGTGGCCAACAGGACTCGCCGATGGTCAGAGGAGTTCAACTCTATCAATGGGCTGGCGGGTCAAACCGATCGGCCGATGGTCAACCAGAAGCTCGGCCGATAGAAAGAGAAGAAGGCGGGAATCAAGAGGATACGCCAATAGGAAAGCACGGCGGAGGCGGGTCAATCGACGATTGACAAAGGGTCAAGAGTCAGTTTTAGGAAGTTTTGACACCTGTGAGAGTTCTTTTCTATTTTTAGTAGTGTTTGTTTTCTTTATATACAAGTAAACAGTGTCGTAATCGGCTAGGAGTTGGGTTGTCCTCAGGACATAAATAGCGACCCTGCGTGGTCGGGAAAAAGTGTACACACCAATATCAAACAAACCGCCTCCGGGCAAACCCTTTACAATTTACAGCATCTACTTTACAACATTTACATTTCGGCAACTTCGCCATTGCGTTTTTTCTCTTTTTCTACAACGCCATCCTTCAAATTCGTCGAGCTGCATCGATCGATCTCTGGCAAGCTTGTGAGCACCGTTTTACCGAATAACCCTAGGCTTTAACCTCCGGGCGCATCGCTGAGATTTCGTCTAGTTCTTTATTCACCCCTTACCGATATTAGCTAGATCTGCAAGTTTTCGTACCAAATCTTGTGGTTTTTAGCTATTATCACCAATTTATCCAGCTCGATCTAGATCACGTCGGATTCTAACACTACATCCGATTCCGACCTACTCGAGTTGCTGACATCACGATCGGCCGATTCCAGCCGATCTCTTATCCACACCCTCGCGCCTCAGTCGCTCTCGAGCCGACCGATCCCGCTTACTCGTATCGGCCGATTGGCTGGTACACGTGTCACTAAAAGGCCATCAGTTCTCTAGCCGATCCCTAATATTTTCCATTTTCAATCAACAGGTCAGATTGGTTAGCACGCCTCGCTACAGACCGGGGAGTCACGTGTGTCGCGCGCAGAGGTGACGTCCTATTTTCGCGTCAACACACTTTTGGCACGCCTAGTGGGACCCGAAAAAGTCAACAATGTCGAAGACTTTGAAGAATAATAACGAAGTTGACCAGAGCAACGTTCAGGCAATCACTAGGGATCAGCTGAAAGATGCAAACAAAGCAGAGTTCAAAGCTCACATGAAGCATTACGAAGAACTATGCTTGGCGTCATACGGCCAGACTAAAGGTGGAGTTTACAAGAAAAATCCTTTGCCAACACCTAAGCAGATCACCTTTTCAGCCAATCCTGAAGGACTTCAATACATGATGAACAAGGCGATGCATCAGACAATGATTGATCAAGCTAAAGTGCTCGCCAATACCATCCAGAACTGTCTGACTGAGACGCTCAAAAAGGGAGCAGAAGGAGGATACCTGGGAGCTGCATACTTTCAGCCAAATCGAACTCCTCCAGTGTTCCCAAAAGACCAATCGGTTTCCCTACCGATTGATGATTCAACAGTAGGGGTTACATCATCTCCACAGATCAATGCAACTGATCCTGGTCCTTCATCGGCTGCCCAGCCGATTCAGAATCAGAGTATTGGGAATATGTCTAAAAGCCCTGCTGTTACGGTGCCAATTATTCCAACATACTCAGCACAACCCAACCAGCACCAGCAGAGAGATCAGGATGGAATATTTGTATGGAGCCTCCCTCATGATCACTTTGAAGCTGATATCTCAACCTTCTTCAAGACCCATCCTGAAGGAATTCCAGAAGTGAAGTACCCAGAGTCTTATCAAGCCATGTTTCAGGGTACTCCGGGAACTGTGCATATGACCAAGGAAGGAGTGGAGTTTGTTTACTTCAATCATGGGAGCAAGATTTTGAAACAGTTAAGGTCAGCCCAGCTCATGCTCACATGGTCATACCAATGGAAAGAAAAGCTCCTGTTCCACCTCAGAGATCGGTTCCTCAACCAACTTTGGGGATGCCTATACAAACTACTCCACTACAACAGTCACTATCAACGCAGCCTGTCTTGACCCCGGCTAATACAGTTGCTCACACGAGATCGTTACCTCAGCAGCCGATCAACCAGGGAACGACAAGATAGCCAACAGCACCACAGCAACAGGTGGATACTACACAAGCAGTGCAGATGCTCCTAAATCAATTGGCTATCTCGGGCCAGTTGAATCTGCACCAGCCAGTTCCATCGGCTAGTCAGCCGATTGGACAAATTCCACCTGTAACAAGTCAATCAAATACACAAGGTTCTTCTAGAGCAGGAACATCAATGGCACCAAACCCACAGCCAAGAACCTCAGAAGATCAACCTCCAGAGACTCCATCAGCTGAGATGCAAGCAATCGAGCAGGTGTCGGCTGAGTTGAAGTCTCACATGAAGCAGGAGTTGATTGACTATTTTTCAGACGTGCTGCAGAAGCAATATGGGATGAAACCTAAGCAGCAATCCTGCATGTACAGGACGCCGTATCCATCCGGCTATGATCAAATACCTTTCCCTCCAAGATTCAAAGTGCCGGACTTCACCAAGTTCTCTGGACAAGATGATACATCCCCAATGGAGCATATCACTCGGTTCATCATCCAGTGTGGAGAAGCAGGGAATGTTGATGCACTTAGGATACGGTTATTCTCTTCATCTCTCTCAGGGCCAGCCTTTTCGTGGTTCACTTCGCTTCCAGCCAACTCTATTATCAAATGGTCTGATCTGGAGCAACAGTTCCACAATTATTTCTTCTATGGTATTCATGAGATGAAGATTACTGATCTGACCAGACTCAAACGAAGGAACGATGAAACTGTTGCTGTATTCATTCAGAGGTTCAGGGATGTCTGAAATAAATGCTATAGTTTGAATCTGGGAGACAAGCAACTGGCTGAGTTGGCATTCCAAGGCCTCTTGCCGACCTTGAGGGAGAAATACACATCACACGACTTCGAGAGTCTCAGCCAGCTGGTCAGTCGGATGAGTCAAGAGACTGCAAGATCCTATGAGCCTAGGAAGAATTTCCAAAAGAAGGTGTCTTATGTGGATTACTCTGACTCGGAAGATGAAGATAATATGATAGGGCTCGCAGAGTGGGTCAAAGGCAAGAAGACAGTATCTTGCCCCTTTGGTAGGAAGGAACCAGAAAAATTCGGCTTTGACATCACTAAGGCCGATAAGATATTTGATCTGTTGCTTCAGCAAGGGCAGATCAAACTCTCCCAATTCCATACCATACCATCTGCAGATGAGCTCAAAAGGATGAAGTATTGCAAGTGGCACAATGCAACATCTCATGACACCAATGACTGCAAGATCTTCAGACAACAGATTCAGTCAGCTATTGAGCAAGGGAAACTCAAGTTTGAAACCCCTACCAAAGCTGAAAAGACGATGAAGATTGATCAACACCCCTTCCCAACTAATACAGTTGAAGTGTCGAGCAAAGACACGTCACGTGTTAAGCTGCTAACATCTGAATCGGCTCAAAATAAAGGAGCTGTCGATCCCAAGGTACAAGCAACTACTGCCGATGTTAAATAAAAAGGGTTGCTACTTGAAGAAGGAGACATAAAGCTACGCCGGCCTATCACATCCCAAATGCTAATCAAGAAGTTTCAGCGACGACAAGAGAAAGCAAGAGGAAGAGAGGAGTGGGCGCGGCACAACAATGGACATTGGAGATGTCCGTTCTTCAAGTACTACTGGGAAGAAGGAATCAAGCTGCCCACGACAGAAAATTGTCCAGAATGCAATGGGGCTTACAATAATAGCAACTCATCCAAAAGGGTTTGCTTCAACAACAGAAGGCCTGCAGCTGGGGATTACCGTGAGTTCAGCAATCAACGGGTCTCAGTTCATGATTGGCTAGGGGGCAAGGCCAGCGTCCATGATCGGCTGGGGGGCAAGGCCAATGTTCATGATTGGCTGGGAGGCCGAGTCAATGAAAATTCAAACAATCGGCTGGAAGAGATGGCCGATTCTCTGGTCCCTGATGGAGATATCATGTGCCGAGCTCCTGAACGTCGACGCACTCTGCAACTGGATGAGGAGTCAAACCAATCATACAAGAAGCCTAATCCACAATGGTGTCTGGATGGCTTGACCAAGTCCCAAAAAAGGAGAGTTTAGCGCCTACGTCAGCTGGAACAGCAAGAAGAAGCAGAAAGACACGTGCTGGATAAGAAGAAAGTTCGGTCTAAAGTTTGGCGTCCAAAGCCTAAGGCCGATGATGGAAAGAGTGACGAACCAAGAGCTGATATAAACATGGTTGTCCTCCTGCCAAATGAGTTCATGGCTCCAGTTGATTCGGATGCGTCCGATGAAGAACTTGGCATGGCTCAACTAACACTGGAACCTACACAAGCTATCTTTGAGAAGCCAGAAGATGAGAAAAGACAACACTTGAAGGCATTGTTTCTCAAAGGTTTTGTCAATGGCAAACCAGTCACCAGGATGCTAGTGGATGGAGGAGCGGCGGTCAATCTAATGCCATACACCATGTTGTGCAAGATTGGGAAGTCTGATGAAGATTTGACCCAAACCGACATGATGCTGGTGGACTTCGAAGGCAACGTCTCTCCAGCTCAAGGCGCAATCTGTGTGGAACTCACCATCGGCAGTAAGACCCTTCCAACCGCTTTCTTTGTCATTAAAAGGAGGGGATCTTATAATTTGCTGTTGGGACAGGATTGGATGCATGCCAATTGTTGCATACCATCTACAATGCATCAATGCATCATCCAATGGATTGGAGATTCAGTGGAGATGGTCAAGGGAGAAACCTCCTTGATGGTAGCAGCTACAGAAGCCCAAGGATGGACCTATGATCGAGTGAGCTGCATATCAGGAAAAGCATGGGATACCAAGTATCTCAAGGTGTCCGATTTCAGACTAAAGTCGGTTCAAGCAGTCAGCTCTGATGACAAGATTTAATGGATCAGTTCATTGAAGATGAAGGAAAGTTTGGGCATGGGCTTACATCGGTTGACGAATTGGAAAAGATAGATCTTGGAGATGGGAGCAAACCAACGCCGACATACATCAGTGCCAAGCTAGATGCAGGATACAAGAAAGAACTGATCGCATTGTTAAAGGAATTCAAGGATTGTTTTGCTTGGGAATATTATGAGATGCCTGGCTTAGACCGATCCATTGTCGAGCATCAGTTACCTATTAAACCAGGGTATCGACCTTTCCAGCAACACCCAAGGTAGTGTAATCCAAAGATTTATCCTGATATAAAAGCCGAGATAACAAAGTTACTCGAAGCTGGTTTTATTCGACAATGTCGGTATGCCGAATGGATTTCTAACATAGTCCCTGTCTACAAGAAGAACGGCAAACTACGTGTGTGCATTGATTTCAGGGACTTGAACAAAGTGACACCGATGGATGGACATCCGATGCCGGTAGCCGATGCATTGGTCAACGCAACACAGGGCACAATGTCATCAGCTTCATGGACGGTAATGCTGGATACAATCAAATATTCAGGGCTATAGAAGATATTGCAAAAACTGCTTTCAGATGTCCTGATCATGTCGGGTTGTACGAATGGATCATCATGACCTCTGGATTGAAGAACGCTGGTGCCACGTACCAAAGAGCCATGAATTACATATTCCACGAGCTCATCGGCAAGATAGTAGAAATCTACATTGATTACGTAGTCGTCAAGTCAAAGAGTTACAAGGAACATCTGGTCGACCTACGGAAAACATTGGAATCCACGAGGAAGCATGGTTTAAAGATGAATCCCAACAAGTGTTCTTTTGGTGTTTCAGCTGGCCAATTCTTGGGTTTCTTAATACATGAAAGAGGAATTAAAGTCAGACAGAAATCAATCAGTGCAATAGACAAAATAGAAGCACCATCAAACAAGAAAGAGCTTCAGTCCTTGATCGGAAAAATCAATTTAATCAGAAGATTTATATCTAACATATCTGAAAGGATTCAGCCGTTCACACCTCCATTGAGGCTCAAGGCCGATCAGAAATTTGTATGGGGAGAAGAACAACAAAAGACTTTAGATAACATCAAGCAGTACTTGAAATCTCCTCCTGTCCTAATGCCCCCTCAAGATAAAAAGTCGTTCAAATTATATTTATCGGCTAATGAGCGGGCTATTGGATCGACCCTTGTACAGCGAAGGAAAAGAGCGAGTCATATACTTCGTAAGCAGAAGGCTCTTGGATGCAGAAATAAGATATTCAGCAGTGGAAAGATTGTGCTTGTGCTTATATTTCTCATGCACAAAATTGAGGCCTTACTTATTAACCGCTGAATGCATCGTGGTTTGCAAAGATGATGTGGTCAAGTATATGTTGTCATTACCAATCTTGAAAGGCAGGATCGGGAAGTGGATCTTAGTTTTGTTAGAATTTGACTTGACCTATCAATCGGCCAAAGCAATTAAAGGGCAAGTGATGGCCGATCTGGTAACTCAACATTGTGGACTTGAGGTTACAGTTGTAGAACCTATTCCATGGACTATGTTCTTTGATGGATCATCATGTGGAGTAGGAGTTGGGATTGGAATCATCCTCATCTCTCTTTTTAGTGGACCTTCATGTGCCCACATTTTTTTCCTTCTTTTTTTTCATGATTGAGGGACCTTCATGTGTCCCCCCCTTTTTTTAGATAGCCATGCCTCTTTACAAAATACTTAAGGAGAGAGAAATCAGTGCATATGATGGAGCATTTATGTAGGTGAACAGATGAATGATAAAATGTTAACTTCCAAAGTAGAAGCATAGCAAGGGGAAAGTGGTGGCGTGCACACGAATCTTGATCATGAAAGCATGAAAAGAATTCTCACTAGGGTCACAGGTTTTGACAAAGCTCAATGCAAAAACAAGCAGCATATGAGTATAAGGTTTTCAGCTAACAAACATCATATGGCTTTGGTAGGACTAGAACATATCAAAGAGAAGCTGCAAGAGTATTTTTTTAAATAAACCCAAGAGCTTAAACCTTCAGAGCTAAGATCATATCATCAAGCCATATCTCACTTGTCAACAACTTAGATGAACATGCTGTCCTTATAAAAATATGGTTCACAAGCCTCAAGAGTAGAAATGAGGAACAAAACTTATGCATGTCAACCACAGGTACGGAGCAAGCATCACCATAGAATTCTCGAGTTTGTTCATAAATGATTTTAGAAGAGGGCATAACGAACTCAAGCATCATGGTTGAATGAGGTAGAGATGCAAACCAGGGCTGGTTGTTGATGCAGACCGGACGGGGTTTTCGTGAGGTGCAAGAATGCGTCTCCGTTCAGGTTCTCTAAGCATGAGCGGTCGTACGCGCTGTGCGAGTGTGGTGTGGGTGCAAATATCCATCGTGTTCGCGTTTGGAGAGTGCGACTCTTCCCCACACTATCTTGTACCTGGGTGCAGTTCTTCAAAACAAAAACAAAAACAACTGACACACATGTGACTCGACCGGGTTATATGACCGGTGGAGCCAGATTATTTTATTCAAGTTCGTAATAAAATAGGTGCTTACACACATGATGGAAAATAAAAATTGAAAGGGAAATAAACATGAAAGGAAATAAACTAAACTGAACTAAGCTCCTATGGAAAATGAAAAATGGGCGTAGCCCTCTACTCCGCGAAGAGGGCTTCCAAACCCTCTGCCTTGATTAGGCACTGCAGCATAGCATCTTTCTCCCTGCGGGTCTCGAGGAGAAGACGCCTGAGCTGCCGATACTCTTCTCGCTGCTTCTTCACAACCTTCACCAAGGCCTCGTACTCGAGGTACACATCTGCCAATCTATTTGCCACCTTGCTTGTTTGGAGACTCCTTCTATTAGGTAACGAAGCCAGGATATCCTCAAGTTCTATCTCCCAGCGCGGTGGGTATGGTTTCAGCACCCCGCAGCTGTCCTTCGGGTCCTCACCCCAAAGATGCGAAATCTGGTCTGGGGCTGCGGAAACTCATCCCAAACATCCTGCTCATACTTGTGGCAAAAATGCTCACCATCCTTGCTGAAAAGCGATCTAGTGTAGCGCTCTCCGGGCTTCAACGGTGGGCCCGACCAGTCATCGTAGAGCACCTTCTTGCTTGAACCAGGGGCTGGTTTCTTCCCTAGGGCGGTAAATCAGGGACAATGACCAGCAAAAGTGGGGGGTGAAGATGAGCCGCGCCTAGCCGGGGGCTCTAGCGAGTCTCTAGTTGGGCTTCTCATCCTCCTCCCCCGTTCCGGAGTCATCATATCATCTTGAGATCCGTCCCATGGGTGCACCTTGTCACTCCCTAGGTGGCTGAAGAAAAAGGACTTCTCCCCTTCGAAGGGGGACGGGGCCTTCATCCGACAAGGCTGTGCGTCCCGGCTACTCATGACCGGCTTTACGGTGGCTGTGAGAAGGAAGGAGCAGGGGAGATGGAGTTCTGCGTGGTTCGAAATCCGTCGCGCGGCGAGGAGGAGGTCTCTGGAGGATGAAAGGAGGCACACACGAAAGGGGAGAGGCGGCGGCGCCCTTATTGGGTCGGCCGACCTAGTGGGTCGGCCGAACCCATATGGGCCCCGCTGGGCCTCCCCTTTGGCCTGTGGGTTCTAGTAGGGCTCACGGTCTTCGGGCCGGGTGTCCCGCTGATTTTGAGGTTGGAGGCTCCAGTGATAGCTAGGACAAGGTGTTGGGCATAAATGCCCTCACTCCTCTTTTAGCTTTACTTAAACCTCTTCCCGCATAAATAGTGCAACATAGGGGGTTCAACTGGACCCATACCTCTGGAAGCATGGCTCAAGAATGCTCGGACCCCATATCAAGTCAGTGAGACTCCATGGGTCGAACAAACATTCGAGCTGTAAATCAAGAGCAACAAACTTGTCAGTTCATTCTCTCCTTAGGTTCCCAAGGTTCTCACCCTTACTAGTGTGAGGATGACACGTAAGCCAACCCAAGCTTCCAACGGGAGTGCAAAGGATAGAGATGCAACCACACTCCTGCAGGGCATCGATCAAGTCAAGATGTAAGAATGGGATTTATGCTTACTTAACTTGATCGGCATCGGTCCTAGCTGAGCTCATGGTGATGAGATAGGTTGCTCAACTGGATCAGTATAAAGTCCTGCTTTCCAAGGCCAAAAGTATACAGACTTGTGATCCTGGGGCCAGTGTCTTAGCCTGACCTTTGGTGTGGCGGCACCTCAGGTTGAGCCTTGACATGAAGCACAAAACATTCATCGTAACCTCTCCCGGAAAGTTGTAGTCGAAGTCGATATAGTCGTTCGCCAGGAACAACCACCCTTCTTTGACCACTCCTTTCCTCCCTCCTCCAAGACTAAGTCTCGAAGGTCGGGTGTTTAAGAGAAGAAACGATAGGGGAACCTAAGGGCAGAACTCACACTAGGTGCCCTTTCCCATAGATTCCTGCTAGTCAAGAATGACATCTTCGACCAGAGCGTAGAGAAGGTTGGTATGTAAGCTCGGGCTCTCTCGAAGATGGATCTAGGCAACTCTTCATTACCACGGTTGGCTACCTCATCGCTTAGGACGGGCAGGGAGCTGAAATCTCGGAGTTTTCCTAGAATTTCCTTTCCTCACTCCGGCTCTAAGAACACAAAGGCGCCTCCCGACATGGCATCAAGCGTCATGCCACTATCCCTTAGCAAACCAAGCCGGAAATGCTGCAAGAGCACCAGGTCTGGCAAATCAAGGACTGAGCATGACTCGACCATAGAGGCAAAATGATGCCATGCCATGCCTAGGGATTCCTTCTCTCTCAGTTGGAAACTGAGGATCGTCATTCTTAAGGAAATGATACACCTCAAATGAAAGAATCAGGTGCAGAAAGCTGCTCTCAATGCTCCCCAGTTGAGGTGATCATGCCCATAACAACGGTACCAAGTTCTCGCTCCTCCAGAAAGGGAGAACGGGAACAAGTTCCTCCTATGAACATCCTGTGTCGCCCCGGTCTTACCCTGGGTAGAACACAATTGTTCGAAGTCTCTCACATGGGAGTAGGGATTTTCATGACTTTCCCCGAGAAGGAAACGTTCTCGACTAGCTTCATGAGGGATGGGTGAACCACACAAGGTGTTAAGGAGGCGGGTCACCTCCACAAGGATGATTCTATTGGTTCACTCATAATGGGCGGAAAGTGTGTACAAGGATAACCTTCCTGGGATAACGGGGTAGAGGTAGAAATGAAAAAGGAAAACAAAAGATACGAGGATAGTCGGGTTCGTAGATTCTCAACAACCGTTCCCCGGTAACGGCGCAAGAAATGCTTGTTGGTATTTCTTAACCTCACCACTAGTGGCGCGTCTAGTGTGAGCGTGTAAGGAACACCCAGGTACACTGACGGGTGTGAACGAATCCGCAAGCGCACGGATACACCATTGCAGCACTTCTCCCTCAGGAGTATTCCAAAGGGTTTTGTTCCTAGGAACGGTTGGGGTACTCTACGAGTGACTTATCCAAGGACACAGGGTCTCTGCTGAGGTAGGTGAGAGGTATGGTATCTCTTGTAGGTACATGGTTCTAGCGGGGTACAAGATGCACAGGATCTCGCTTCGGACATCGGACCCTCCTGGCTATAACAGTCGGTTCACGGCAAATGGTTGCTTACACCTGTATCCGAACGTGGGGGATTCCGAAAGGGTCCAACGGCTGTCACTACCGCGGCCTACCCCAAGACAAACCGTGGGATATAGGGCAATCGAAGGATAACCCGTAGTCCAGACACCACGTCTGCACTACCGACTACTACTATAGCACGGCTACGTCTGACGTCCCGTAGCAACACTATAGCACTCTGTAGAAATACGGAGTGACGAACCCGCGAGTACAACTAGACCTTGCCCATCATGGAATCAAGACAATACAAAGAGATATGAATGACACTTTGGTCTAATTCAGATATGAAGGGTACTCACTGTATTCCAATTGACAAGCAATCACACAAACGGAATGCAGAATGATTCATCTAGTCAACAAGATCAAAGGATCGTGTCACGAAGAACACGAGCCTCTAAATGATGAACAGACGAAAAACTCTAAAACATATCACCCATGTATGAATATGACTTTAGTCTAATTGGAATATAACGAAATACTCACTTTAGTCTAAATGAAGAACCGCATCACTCACGTGGTACAAAGGGATGATGAACGAAGAACGGATCATCGCATCTCCCTTCTACTCACCCACACACTCTCCTCTCTACCTAGCACCACCTAAGCCAGATCTTTGTCACACTCACACTCATGGTGGGATGAGGTTTCACCTCCACCTAGAGGGAATGAGAAGGAGGAGAAGAGGCTAAGGTGAGAAGTTGCCTTCAAGTGTGTTGTCCAATTCTTACCCTCCTCCTCTTCTATTTATAGGCTGAGCACCGGCATCAAGTGGAGTGAAACACCCCGGGGATGGCCTCTAGGACCAATGGGTGAGCACCACGTGGAGGCCTGGGATCAGCCAACCAAAGGTCGGTTCGGCCGATTCCAGGGTCAGCCGACCCCCACGTGGGCCCCTCGGCTTGTGCTTTCTCTGAGTGTCTAATTGGTGGGCCCTGAGGTCGGTTCCTGGTGTACACGTGTGTTGGAGGTGGTTTAGGCGCTCTGGTGGGCCATAGGATCCATGTGATGCACACGTGGCGGTCTCTGATTCGCCGAGGCTCTCTCTCTTGGATTGATGACATCATTGATCCAGGGGCTGCTTGCATGGCAGCCCCTCATTGGCTGAGCCTGAAGTGCTCGGATCATAGAGGTGTGCTTTCTGTTCATTTCTTATGCTAAACACCTGCATTCATCTTCATACAGCCACTTGTGGAAATTGTTAGTTTAAACCCCTATTCTAGTGTGGATGCATGATTCTCATGATGAAATGTAGGGATTGACGGCCTTAAATTAGGTACTCAACAGCCGTCAACAATCACACTGCTCTCCCCAATCAAGATATGCATCAGCATCTTCCTTTCCTGAAAATTTTGGAACACTTAACTCGACACAAGCAATACTGTCCGGATCAGCCTCATGGCGACCACGATGATATTCGCCATCATGGCCAGTGCCACGATGATGACCTCGGCGACGTTCAAACTGCCCACCATTGGCAAAAGGATTCTCATCATCATCATACTCCTTCTCATGGCTACCCTGAGATTCATCTTCATCATCAAAGCGGACACGACGACCATTACCACGACCACCTCCTGCACGCCGATCCTCATGACCAGCACGCCTTCCACCACCACGATCATCATGACCACCTTCAAAATGGTCACAAAAACCACGCCCAAAACCAGAATTTTCATCACCGAATTCATCATGGTGATGTGGAGCTCTTCATCTCGCAGCAGGGAGACGGTCATCAAGCATCCTCTCTATTGCCTCCACAAGCGAGTTGGCCATATTGCGCATCTCAGCCCGAGAGACAGGAGGCTCGTCATCTCCATGGTTCCCACCACGAACACTTGAGTCAGATCCTGCCATGTTAGCTCTAATGCAAGTAAAGTGGAATAGGACAAGTATGTGGAATCACACAACCTCACCACTTACTTACCAAAGTTCTTACACGTTATCAAGGACTGTGAGTGTGCTTAAAGTGGTAGTACCGCAGCTGTGATTAAGTGATTGAAAGGATACAAGTTGAGAGGTCCAGTTTCAGATTTTTGTGGAGCTATAGGTGGCTAAGCAAGGGAAGGGTATGGTACTGAAACAAAGTGAAACAAACAATCCAAAAAGATGTAAATGTTGTTGTTCGGTGCACCACAAACTTAATATATGAACATGAAACTTTTGATAACAGATTCGCAACACAACCCCTTGCAACCTTGCAATTCTCTTTCTTTCTTCTTTTTTTTCTCATCTTTTTTTCTTTCACACTTTTTTTCTGATTTTTTTTACTAACAGCAAACACAAAACAATATATAAGGGGTGCGGATAAAAAATTTAAACAAGAGTACGGCGGAAGAACAAAGGCGGTGACTAGCAACACGATGAATGGAATGAACACAAACCAACAGTACCAACAAAATGGCTATAGGATTTTTTTGTATGGCTTTTCAGTGGACTATAGGACAAGAACAAATATTTATATGATGGATGAAACCAGTAACAAATTGTAAAGGGTGGGAGGGTGGGTAAAAACAAAACCTACCGTGACAACGATAGCTCTGATTACCACTTGATAGGTGCCGATTAAGGATGGCCCGATATTCATGACAGTAGGTTCAAGAACAAAGGATAAATTGTTGTAGAACAGCAGGGATAACTAGCTTTATACCTGACAAAGGTTGGTTGTGACCAAACGACAGGGAGAGAGGCACCGAAACCGCGAAGGACTTCGACCTGATCTCTAAACGATCGTAGAACCACAAGCCGGGACTAATCCACACATTATGGCGCAGCCGAACGGAAACCATAGAGCACAAAGTAGGGCACCTCAGAGAGATCTCTCACAAGCCCAAGAAGAACTCGCAAGAACAAAGGTGTGTAAGAACACTCAACAGCGAGGCTGCGATCAACCATATGTGGTTAACAACTAATAATAAAAACTTAGTTCTTGGTAGTACATAGGGAGGTATTTATACTAGGAACAACCCTCCTAGTTGGGTGTGAACTCGAGAGGAAAATGAAGAGGCCAAGTATGTGAAAAGGCTCCCCAGAAATCAACTCCCGAGGTGGACTCACATGGCTATTGAACTTCTACGCAGCCTCCACTAAATCGGTCATAACTCTTTATTGGTAAGTCCAATGGACATGCGGTTTCTTGCATTGGAAAGTTGACTTCAAGCACGTTCTATCAAGTACTTGTGGAGCTCCAGAGACGTCACGACCAAAGAGTTATGGTTGATTCACTATGCAGGTCCGAACTGCCTTGAAGTGGAGGTCTGAAGCGAACTTCCTGGATCCTTATTCCGAACGGGTGATTCTTGGTTTCCAAGCTTGTCCGAACATTGTCCGAACGGAATCCTCCTAGATCCTTGTTCTGAACGGGTGATTCTTAGTTTCCAGGCTTGTCTGAACAGTCGTCCAAACGGAACTCTCCTGGATCCTTGGTTTGAGCTGGTGATTCTTGGTCCGACTGTTTCTTGTTGTTTACTTCTTCTCCATGTCTAGTTGTACCGTCCTCTTCATTGATATTCCTAAGGACAACCAAAGTACAACTTTTAGGTACTATAACATTCCCATATATTTTGAAATTAATTTTAGCAAGGAAAGAATTCACCTCTTGTTGGAGTTTCTTAGCACGGCTGCGTGTAATAGGTCCTTGAATCACTTGAGCTTGTGTGCCTGATACTTGATCTCGCGTAACTCGTGGGATGTCCACATCACACCTCCCCCCCTCGCACCTGATCTCGTGCGTTGAAGGGCTGTGGGAGTCTTTCCCCCCTCGCGCCTTGGTCTCTCGGGACGTCGTGCCTCCTACCGTGATCGGCCCTCCCTTGGTTGGCAAGTCAAAAAAATGTAAAGGTATAAAAAAAAGAAGGAAAGTTCCAAAAAAAAAGGAAAGAAAGAAAACAAAACAAGTCCACCGGGAGAAGGAAACCGTTCCAGCGTTGGCGCTGGTCTCCCCCTCCTACTCGCGATCCTCTCTGGGACTCCGAGTCAGTTTTGCACACACCGAGGTCTACACACCGCGACCCCCCTCCCTTTCCCCACACACACACCACACCCTCCCTGCCTCTTTTTCTTGGTACCATATTCTGAGGTTCGCCTTACTTTAGAGAGAGAGAGAGAGTGTGTGTGTGTGTGTGTGTGTCATAACTTGCTGTTTGAGATCCTCTGTGTTCATTTTATCAGTTTTTGAGGTCTCCCGGAAAAAAAGCTAAAAAATAGCATTTTGTTGCACCCTCTCCACCTTTGCCACCTTCCTTGCATCTATCCTTTTGGTGTCAATTGTTTCCAGCAACTTTTGTGATGTGTTTAGCACCCTTATTCAGCTTTGCATTATTGTTTGATTGTGCTAATCCTTCAATTGAGTGAAGCCTTCCCAGAACTCCACAAAGTTCTCTGACGAGCAGGTTTTGTTCTGCCAGGCAATCGCTCCTCCAATCTTTCGCAGGTTCCACCGGTTGGTTGTAGTTCGCCCCTGTGTGCTTGGTAAGAACGGATAAGGATTTGATAACAACACTAGTTTGAGCGCCTTTGTGAGCTTTACACCCTATTGTTGTCGTCGATTTTGTTTTTGTGTTGTGCTAACCATGGCAGACGTCGACGACGCGAAGGTTGACCAGCTACAGGAGATACGAACGCTGATGGAAGGACTTGACAAGAACATGCAGGCATTACATGAACGGCTGGATTCGACGATCACTTCATCGAATGATTAGTTCGAACAGATCGAGCTTGCAGAGACGGCTGGTAAGACCACACTCGATGCCGTCGTGGCAAGACTCGACGCATTGCACACTGCAGTCACAGAGTTGCGGATGGATTATGGCGGTGATTCGGAGCAGGATGCCGGAGACAGCCGCGTTCGTGCCTGCCGTGTAACACGCCGCCCCGGTAATGATTCATTTTCTAAGATCAAATTTAAAATTCCACCTTTTAATGGCAAATATAATCCTACTGCATATCTTGATTGGGAGTTAGAAGTTGAACAAAAATTTTCATGTCATGATATTGCTGCTAATTCTCAAGTTAAAGCTGCCATTAGTGAGTTTACTGATTTTGCTTTACTTTGGAGGCATGAGTATAAAGATAAACATCCTACTGATGTTCCAACCACTTGGGAGCAATAAAAAACTGCTATGCGACATAGATTTGTGCCTTCGTATTATGCTCATGATTTGCTTAACGAAATGCAGCGTTTTCAACAAGGTTCTCAGTCAGTTGAGGACTATTACCAGGAGTTACAAAAAGGTATGATTCGATGTGGTATATTGGAGGAACCCGACGCTGCAATGGCACGCTTTCGTGGTGGTTTGAACCGTGAAATTAAGGACATACTTGATTATAAAGAATATGCTGACATGACACAACTATTTGAGTTTGCTTGCAAAGCTGAATGTGAAGTGCAGGGACGCCGCTCGAAGACATATTCTAACTCTTTCGTGGGTAGAAGCTTGTCGTCCAGTTCAGCACCTGCTCTCCCTGCGCCATCCACACCCACCACTGCACCACGCGAGAGGACGGCTAAGCCTGTAGGAGCCGCCCCAGCCATAGGCACCACCCCACCTACAGGCGCAGCTCCTGCCACCACTAGCTGTACATGAGATATTCAGTGTCATCGTTGCAGAGGATTTGGCCACGTGTTTCGGGACTGCCTGAACAAGCGCACATTGCTCATTCGTGACAATGGTGAGTACTCTTTAGGTAGTGATTCAGAAGAAATTGAACAAACTTTGCTTGCCACTGACCATGCAGCTAAGACGGACATACATGTCAATCCAGGCAACGCTGATAGGTACGAGAGTCTTGTTGTGCAGCGTGTTCTTAGTACACAGGTCGCTCCAGCCGAGAAGAACTAGCGGCACACTTTGTTCCATACAAAGGGTGTTGTACAGGAGCGGTCAATTCGCATCATCATCGACAGCGGCAGTTACAACAATTTGGCGAGTACCATGCTGGTTGAAAAGTTATCATTATCCACTCGTGAGCATCCGAATCCATATTCCGTTCAGTGGCTTAATGATGGTGGGAAGATTAAAATAACTCGGACGGTGCGTGTTCCTTTTTCGATAGGTGCTTACTCTGATTATGTTGATTGTGATGTTATTCCTATGGATGCATGCTCATTGTTACATGGTAGACCTTGGCAATATGATACTGATAGCTTGCAGCATGGTCGTTCGAATCATTATTCTCTCATGTTTAAGGGTCAGAAAATAATTATACATCCTATGACACCTGAACAAATTGTTAAAGATGATATTGCTAGAGCTTCTAAAACTGCTAAACAACAGGAACCATCACCATCGTCATCTGATACCGTTTGATTGGAGTGATTCGCAAGAGGTAGCGTTCAGCACTTTAAAAGATATGTTAACACATGCTCCTCTCTTGCAATTACCTGATTTTGATAAAATATTTGAGCCTGAATGTGATGCCAGCGGTATAGGGCTAGGTGTTGTTTTATTACAAGAAGCAAAACCCGTTGCTTACTTTAGTGAAAAATTAAGCGATGCTAACCTGAGATATTCTACTTATGATAAGGAACTTTATGCTTTAGTGCGCACTTTGCAAACATGGCAGCACTATCTTTGGCTTCACGAGTTCATTATTCACTCTGATCATAAGGCTTTAAAACATATTCGTACCCAAACAAATCTGAACTGTCGTCATGCTAATTAGGTAGAATTCATTGAGTCTTTTCCGTACATCATTAAACATAAGAACGGGAAGGAAAATGTCATTGCTGATGCGTTGTCTCATCGATATACTATGCTGTCCCAATTAGATTTTAAAATCTTTGGCTTGCAGACCATAAAAGATCAATATGTCGACAATGATGAATTTAAAGATGCCTTTGCTAATTGTATAAAGGGGAAACCATGGGGCAAATTTCACATGCAGTATGGGTTCCTGTTTCACGCTAACAAGCTATGTGTTCCAGCAAGCTCAGTTCGTCTTTTGTTGTTACAAGAAGCGCATAGAGGCGGTCTCATGGGACACTTTGATGTTTACAAAATGTAGGAGGTCTTGGCTGCCCACTTATTTTGGTCCAAGATGCGCCGTGATGTAGAGCGCTTTTTTGCACGCTGCACTACTTGTAAGAAAGCTAAGTCACGACTGAACAACCATGGTTTGTATATGCCTTTGCCTGTTCCTACTTCCCCTTGGCTTAATATTTCTATGGACTTTGTTTTGGGATTGCCTAGAACTAAGAAGGGGAGGGAAAACATTTTTGTGGTTGTTGATCGATTCTCTAAAATGGCTCATTTTATACCTTGTCACAAGACTAATGATGCTAGCAATGTGGCTTAATTGTTCTTTAGAGAGATTATTTGTTTGCATGGTATTCCAAATACAATAGTGTCGGATCGTGATGCTAAGTTTCTCAGTCATTTTTGGAGATCACTGTGGAATAAAATGGGTACAAAATTGTTGTTTAGCACAACTTGTCACCCTCAAACTGATGGGCAAACTGAGGTGGTTAATCGAACTTTGTCAACCATGCTTAGGGCTGTTTTAGATAAAAACTTGAAATGTTGGGAGGATTGCTTGCCTCATGTTGAGTTTGCTTATAATCATGCTATGCATTCTTCTACAAAGATGTGCCCCTTTTAGGTTGTTTATGGTTATATTCCTCGGGCGCCTATTGATTTGTTTGCACTTGATGCTGAGGACGTACCACACATAGATGTTGCTGCACATGTTGATAACATGATTAGCTTGCATGAACAAACTCAACAAAATATTGCTGCTGCAAATGCTAAATATCAGGTTGCGGGTAGTAAAGGGAGAAAACATGTTACTTTTGAACCTGGTGATATGGTTTAGTTGCATCTAAAAAAGGATCGATTTCCCGCTTTACGCCGTTCTAAATTGATGCCTGGTGCTACTGGTCCTTTTAAGATAGTAACCAAGGATAATGATAATGCTTATGTTCTTGACCTGCTTGTGGAGTTTGGTGTTTCTACTAGTTTTAATGTTGCAGATTTGAAGCTGTATGCAGGTGAAAATGAGGAGTTGCCGTTGAGGACAACTTCAGTTCAAGAAGGGGAGGATCATGAGGACACCACCTACACCACGAGTAGATCTACATCAGCGACACCTTCTCCAGAGCAGGCGCCATCATCTCCTCAGGCGCCACCTTTTGGCCCAATTACTCGGGCCTGTGCAAGAGAGTTGAACTTCGTCATGTTGCCGAAGAATGAAGGCCCAGAAGACTGAAGACTGGCCCAACAGGGGCGTTGTGTGTGGGCACCTAGGGCTGGCCCAATAGAGGGCGCCCTAGGGTTGCGCCCCCACACTGTCGACGCCAGGGGCGACGCCCCTTGCTGACCGCACCCCCCCTAGGGGCTACACCCCCTTTTCCCTTTATTAGTCAGAGTCCCGTTTCATTTAGAACTCGAGTTTGTTTTACAAGTTAGCTTTAGCTACAACCGAACAACCGCATAGCACTGCCTTCGTGTATTGCAGACTCCACCTTCGAGTGATAGTAAGATTGCTCGCCTCTTTTTCTTGTGTGTTCTTTGATTGCGTGCAGGAAATGATCTTCATGATCAGGCTGACTTTGCACCGGCAAGGTTGGTAACCATTAGGAGTTGGTTCAACGATTGCATTAGCGCTTCGAGTTTGCTCGTCGTAGTCGGATCATGAGGGTCAACAACAACAAATCGAATTTATCTCCACTCACCGAAAGATCGGACACTCCATCTTTATCACTAGTTATCAGGGTCGCCCAAGGCGAGAGGCGATGTATCCTAGGGCCGGCCATGCCTCTTGATCTGGCCGCACCTAGGCTATTGATCCCCTGCGCTTCACCGACCTCCCTAGCATGTAAAAGGCACCTCACACCCGCTGGAATGAAGACACAATGTAGGAGCGTCTCCATTTCCTTCATTTGTTCACTTAGAGTAGGATTAGTGTAGTTTGGGAGTTAGATTCGAGTCGAGCTAGTCTCGGGTTCTAGAGGTGTCTTCTTCAGGGTTCTGGTACTACTCTTGTATAATTTCCTTCGTTAATACTTAAGTTTAATTCAAGTTATGTTTCTATGTTACCTTTCGAGTCAATTACATTCAGCTTTTACTTTGCTCTAGAAGCTTTATTCTTGATTTAAACTAAAGTTCACCACATTAGTTCGGGTCGGTAGGATTCAGCGCGTCGTCGTTCTCCCTTCTCATCCTAGTTCGAGAGCACGGCTTTGCATGCCCCTGCAACACTAGAAGAGCTTGTTGCATTTACCTTACCTTGGTTCTCCTTTACCTTAGTTCTTTTCCCAGAGTTGACAAGAATAGATAGATTGCATTAGGATCCTTTCTCATCTTGTTGTCCTCCCAGCTCACTAGGTCCTCTCTAACCCTTTATCAAGATCTCCTTGTGTGTGTCAAAGTTATCCCCCGAATATCTTTATTCGTTACCCCCACTATAGCTCATTACCAAGCCTCGATACTCTCCATCGTTTATTTGATCATCTTTCCGTAGTGCTTTCCTTGGGAAAATACAAACACGATAACCTGAATACCACCAGGTGAAGTGCTACAATGGTAATCTGTGCGCTTGTGGACCTTTTCTGTGACATGTGTTTTACCAAGGCGTTCCTGGCGCTGTTACCGGGTTTACAAACCCAGTGGCGACACTAGTAAGTGCCGACAAGCATTTCTAGCGTCGTTGCCGGGGAAACAAACCTAGTGGCGACGCTAAGGAACGTCAACAAGAATTTATGGCGTCGTTGCCGGGGAAGCAATAGCCATTAGATATTGTTTAACATCGCGGTAAAGTTATCTAGGTTCGGTGAACTGCTAATTAATCGGGTTTACCCTTGCTCTACTCTCGTGTGCGTACAGTAGTGCATGACCGGTTTCGACCTTCCGTCCAACTTTCATGACAACCAAGAGTCACTTGTGAGGAGAGTGTGACCTCATGTCCTTATCCCTCAGAAGTTTCTCTCGAGAATCGAAACGAACCCCGTCGATCTCGGAGAAAGCACCTCGTCAGCACCTATGGCCAAGAGGACGATCCGTGAGTTTTCCGCTCCCTCCAACACCAATGTCCCTACCGGGCCGAACGTGACGGTGGGAGAAGGAAACTTTGAGCTCAAGCCGGCACTGATCAACATGGTGCAAGCAAGTCCGTTCTGCGGCAAGCCCAATGAAGATGCCAATGCGCATCTCCAGCATTTCCTAGAGGTGTGCAGGACTTTCACTATCCGCGGAGTAACGGATGATGCAATTCGTCTTCGCTTATTCCCGTTCTCATTGCTCAGGAAAGCGAAGTAATGGTGTTTTGCGGAGCGAGATGCCATCAACACATGGGATAAGTGCTCAAAGGCATTTCTCGCGAAGTTCTTCCCGGTGGGCAGAACCAATGCCCTCCGTGCTAGAATTTCAGGCTTCGAGCAGCAAAATGATGAGAGCATCCCGGAAGCATGGGAACGTCTCCAGGAGTACATCACCACATGCCCACACCATGGAATGCAAGGGTGGTTCTTAATTCAAACTTTCTATCACGGGCTCAAGCGTACCGCCCATGAGCACCTAGATGCAGCCGCTGGAGGAGCCTTCTTCTCGCTACAAGTACCCGCCGCTAAAGAATTGATCGAGAAGATGGTGGCAAATCAAGGTTGGGATGGAGATCGTCTCAATCCCGTACCCGCGGTGTACAACAAGTCGATGGAATCGACATGCTCGCCGCCAAGATGGACCTCCTAATGAAGAAAATGGAGGCACCAAGCAACATGGAGACCGCCAAGATTATGGACGCTCGCAAGACGTGCGAGGTTTGTGGAAACATAGGCCATACAGGAAATGATTGTCCCAAAATGAGGGAAGAAGCCAGCTTCATCAACAATGGCAACAACAATGGGTTCCGCAACAACAACTACAACAATCAAGGGTGGAACTCGAGGCCCAACTTCCCGTTCAACAATCAAAATGGAGGTAATTACTCTAACAATTTCAATAATCAGCCTTCCATTAGAGATCTTGTCTTTGGTCAAGCTAAAATCAATGAAAATTTGAACAAGAAGCTATCCGCCAATGGTAAAGTTCTTGAGAATTTAACCTCAACCATAGAATCCTTCACCACTGCTATGAATAATCAGCTAAGCTTTAATAAAATCGTAGAAACTCAACTTGCTCAGCTTGCTGCTTCTTTACCTTCTTCCAACTCGGGTAGAGTCCCGGGGCAACCCGAGCCTACCCGAGAGAATTTAAAAGCAGTAACAACGAGGGGTGGAAAGATCACTCAGGATCCACCGTATCCTAACCCTGCAGAAAAGAAGCAAAAGGAAGTGATCACCGAGTCAGACGACAAAGAAGAGGACACCAAGAAGGTAGCTCCTAATGAAGAAAAGTTAAGGCAGACGGCACCCCATGAATTCTTTGACACCATGCTACTCCCATTCCCCCGTAGAATCAAGAAGCCAACTGTGGATGAGCAATTCAGGAAGTTCGTTGAGGTAATCAAGAAACTCAATGTCAAATAGCATTTCTTGAGGCTATGCAGGTACCGACCTACGCCAAGTACCTCAAGAACATCCTCAACAATAAAAGACCTCTACCTACCACGGATGTGGTCAAGCTTACGGAGGAATGTAGTGCAGCCATCCTAAAGAAGAAAGACCCCAGGTGTCCTACAATCAGCTGCTCTATCGGGTCCCAACACTTCGAGAATGTACTATGCGACCTTGGAGCCAGCGTTAACATCATGCCCAAGGTAGTCTTCGACAAACTTAACTATACTTCCTTGTCCCCTACAACCATGTGCTTGCAGCTAGCGGATCAATCGGTCCGCTACTCAGCAGGAATCGCGGAGGACATTCCGGTGAGAATCTGGGGTTTCTTCGTACCCATGGACTTCGTTGTCCTCGACATGGATGTCAACACAAGGACACCTCTAATCCTTGGGAGACCTTTCTTGAGTACCGCCAATGCTAACATCGATGTAGGAGCCAGAGAAATCATACTTAACATCAATGGTGAGGAAGAAAGATTCACCTTTAGGCCGAAGGTGGAGCAATGCTCACAGGTAAGAATATTCGACAGCAAAAATTTAAACTGTGTGCAGAAAGTTGAGGTGGCCCCGACCGAGCCCAAGGAGGATAGCCTCATTGCGACAGTGAGGAAGCGTTGGGAACAAGACAAAGCATCCAATGGGCACCACCAAGCAAAGAAGCCAAAGGCAATCAACAAGGCTAAGGGGGGGAAGATGGAAAGTAAAGACACCCTCGCTAAAGCCTCACTGACTTCAACGCCACCGACGAAAACAAAGACGGTGTGGTGTGTGAAGGGATCATCGTCTGAGTCATCCACTCCAGGACCGGACGAAGCCAAGATCAATCGAGCAATGGAGGAGTCCCACTCACGGACTCTAAACCACGAGCTCCTCACCGTGAGGTAAACCGGTATTTATCTCATATTTCCCTTCCAATTTTTATTTCGTGCATCAAGCATATTTAAATTTCAAATTTCATTTCACCACTGCATTAGTAAATAAACAAGAGCTAGAAAAACAGTTTTGGAGACTTTTGTTGGTAGTGCCGAATCTGGAGGTACGGTCATACCTCCCCTCGACAAAATTTTTGTGCAGGATGTTTACAGGAGGGGACACGATTGCTTGGAGCAAGGGGAGTAGTGCCGGCCGAACCTAATGGTCTGGCCGCACCTATGATCTCCCACAAATCCATCAAGTCAATCACTACAAGCATCCAAGTGCTCCACTCATCACCAAAATGAAGACATGCCAACCAGGTATCCAAAAATTAGCTTGGGGGAGATCCCCATTATCAATCAACGAAGGTGTGTCCATCAAAACCAATTTCAACACCTTGTTTATTGCATTTGAATAAAAGAAAACAACAAAAATATTTGCTTAGTTTATATTTCACCATGTGCACCTGAAATCTTGTCTATACATCCTCATCTTGGAAATGATGAATAGTTGCTATACAAAAACTTTGCAAGAACCTAGTGTACAACTTTGTGCTCTATGAGCATTTGAATATGTTGGTATATTTTGAGACATGAGCCTTAATTAAAACTTTTTGGGAAGCAAATGCTTATGTCCAAACCTAGGGTGTTGTCTAGTATGATATGATACGACAATGTTAATCTTGTTCTACCTCATAGTACGGTGAAAATCTCAGATAATTTATTTTGAGAAAATAAAAACAAGACAAGTTCCTCAATGGTCATATCACCTACCAAAGCCATATGTCGTTATCAAAGTATAAACCTTCTACATATGCTTGCTTGTGACCCATTGAGTTTTGCCGAATTGTTGTGACCCTTGGTAGAATATTTTCATGCTTCCATGATCGAGATCACGTACACCCACATATACATGCTAACTTCCACACTGAGAGTTACGCAAAACATGCCATCCATCCACCAAAAATAAATACTCCAGAGTTTCAAAGAGATTTCTCTTCTTGTATTCTTGCAAAAGGAGAGAGGGGTCATCAAGAAAAGAAAAAAGTATATGCTCAAAAAGCATAGAAAAAATGCTCAAATCAAAGAGCATAGGAAAAAAATGAAGCATGACCCCCCTCTAAAAATAAAAGCAAGAGGAAAATCTCAAAGCGAGGAGTATATAGAAAATCAAAGAAAAATATTCTACACACTTGCACATCTCGATCAGGTTGCATGACTAGTTTCTTCTTGGATTCGGTCTTTGGTTCAACAACATTATGTGGCACAAGTAAGTCTCATGCTTATCCTACTCAAAGATCCACATACAAGGCATAGAGTAGGAAGTTGAAGCTCATTCAAAAGCCTTTGGTGAGGTAACAAACACCACTTGAGTGATCGAGGGAACCATCCAAGGAACATTGTCTTTTCTTTACAAAAATTTCAAAACTCCGAGATAGGATCCAGAAAAGAGACGAGTGAGTGATGCAAAGTCAAAACCGTTCTACTCTTCAACCTCCAAAGGCACGGTGGAAAGTTACAAGCCCCACAGGTAAAAACAAGGTTAAGTTTCTTTCATACCAATATTTTCAAATAGCAAGTAGAGTATGAAATTGTGCATAGGTACTTGCAGAGTAGTAACATCCATGCAACACTTGATCCACCGAGCCCGAGTCTAGGCTTTGCTCTAGGACGAGCAAACGTTTAGCTTGGGGAGTTTGTTGATGGTCCTTACAATGAAAATTTGACCGTCAAAACCTCAGGAATGAGAGGAGTATACGATGAGTTTCATGCACATTTTCAGTACTAATAAAGTTCCACGAGTTGTGTTGTGAATTCTATAGGCAGGTACACATTTTTGGGAGAATTTCGGACCAACACGCCACATGTGCCAGGCACGGCCGGATCACCTGGTTCGGTCGGCCCTGCCCGGTGGCACATCTCTAGTCCGAGGCACCCTCACTCCCTCAAGCACAACTTGGATGAGGGAGATTCACTGGTTAAACATCGGTTTGATCAAAGGGTTAAGGTTGGGATCACTTGGATCCATGGGTCCACTTATCCACCCGATCAACCGCCACAACCGTCATTCAGAAGTGATCCCAGGCGTCCCTCAACACGGTCGGTGCATCCCATGGCACGGAGGAGGGCCGGCCGCACCTATAGGGCCGGCTGCACCTACGACGTGGTGTGCCAGGCAAAAACGACCCAAGGAGCCGACCTACAACAGCCTCAGGACCAGTGATCAGGGTCGTCCAAGGCCCGAGGTGGTTTATCATAGGGCCGTCCGTGTCTCTTGATCCGGTCGCACCTATGGTATTGATCCCCTGTGCTTCACCGACCTCCCTAGCCTATAAAAGGCACCTCACACCCGCCGAAATGAAGACACAACGTAGGAGCATCTCCATTTCCTTCATTTGTTCACTTAGAGCAGGATTAGTGTAGTTTGGGAGTTAGAGTCGAGTCGAGCTAGTTTCAGGGTTCCGGTACTACTCTTGTATCATTTCCTTTGTTAATACTTAAGTTTAATTCAAGTTATCTTTCTATCTTACCTTTCGAGTCAATTACATTCAGCTTTTACTTTGCTCTAGAAGCTTTATTCTTGGTTTAGACTAAAGTTAGTTTAACCTTGGTTAGTTTAGCTCTCTTGAACCTTATAGTGTTGTGGTCGTTCTTCGCTTGATCTTCTACCGAGTACTTTTGTGCTTAGTAGAGGAGAGAGATCTTTCTTTGTGATATCCGAGGAAAGATTCTTTGGTTCATTGTGAGCATGGTGCTCAGAGCTTACCTTAGTCTTAGATTGGTGTCCAGTTCAACGGAATAGTTGTGGTACCTTAAGGAGGTGACAGCTCCGGATGGGCTCGTAATTCACCACGTTAGTTCGGGTCGGTAGGATTTAGCGCGTCGTCGTTCTCCCTTCTCATCCCAGACCGAGAGCACGACTTTGCATGCCCCTGCAACACTAGAAGAGCTTGTCGAGTTTACCTTACCTTGGTTCTCCTTTACCTTAGTTCTTTTCCCGGAGTTGACAAGAATAGATAGATTGCATTAGGATCCTTTCTCGTCTCGTTGTCCTCCCAGCTCACTAGGTCCTCTCTAACCCTTTATCAAGATCTCCTTGTGTGTGTCAAAGTTATCCGCCGAATATCTTTATTCGTTACTCCCGCTATAGCACTTTACCAAGCCGCGATACTCTCCGCCATTTATTCGATCATCTTTGTCATAGTGCTTCCCTTGGGAAAATATAAATACGATAACCCAAATACCACCGGGTGAAGTGCTACAACGGTAATCCGTGCGCTTGCGGACCTTTTCTGTGATGTGTGTTTTACCAAGGCGTTCCTGGCGCTGTTGCCAGGTATACAAACCCAGTGGCGACACTAGTAAGTGCCAACAAGCATTTCTGGCGTCGTTGTCGGGGAAACAAACCTAGTAGTGACGCTAAGGAACGTCAATAGACGCCTTCTTGCTCTTGCACCGATCACCTTCATATTCACTGCTACTAGAGCTCGAGGTGGAGTAGGCGAAGCAGGAGTCGACGTCACTCGCACCCACCATCGCTTGTGCCTTCTTGTCATGGCCGTCCTTCTTCCGCAATCTCCGCTTGTCCTTGTTCTTGTGCTTGTGCTCGCGCCGTGAACGATGCTTGCTCTCCGTCTTTGGCCGGTGCTTGTAGTTGTTCTTGGCCTCCATCTCATCCGGACAGTCAGCGACGAAGTGTCATTGCTTGCCGCACCAAAAGAATGTTTGTGAGTTCCTCCTTGTGTTCACCGATTCTCGTGCATCCTCTCGAATCTTCTGGTCAACAACGCCAACTCGTCCTCTCCAAGCACGTCGAACTCCTCGTCTGGCAAAGTCATCAAAGTGGACAAAGAGTACATCCTGGAGGATGGGTTAGAGTTAGTCCTAGCGCCTGAGCCTCCGACGAGAGCGAGACTATGCGAGTCAATCGGGCTCTCAATCTTGGCCGTCACCCCATGGTCCACCTCGGCCGACTTGAGCTTAGGAAACAGCTCATCCACCGTAAGGGTCCCATATGTTCCTGACTCCAAGATGGCCTCGACCTTTGCGCCCCAAATGGTACGATCCAGCGAGGGCAGGAGCTTCACAGCCCTGTCATGATCATCGTACGGGAGCACAGTCACATTGGCCCTCATGTTGTTCACAATCACCGTGAAACGCTGGAACAGCGTGTCTATGGACTCACCGGGGAGATCAGTGAAGTTTTCGTACTCTCTCTGGTAAGTCACAAACAACCTTGCCTTAACCTGATTGTTCCCAGCATGAACCACCTTAAGCCTCTCCCAAATCTTACAAGCCAAATCCTTTGCCTGAACCCGATCGAATTCAGAGTGACAAAGGGCACGAAACAAGTAGTCGGCCGCCTTATTGTTGGTGTCATGCATATCTCTCTATCCTGGAGCAAGGAAGTTAATCGGATGAACATAAGCTGTGTTCTTTGTAACATCCCAAAGGATCTGAGCCTTGCTACGAAGGAAAGTGGACATTCGCCTCTGCCACATCTGGTACTTCTTCCCATCGAAGTGCGAAGGACCCGATCCCCTTTCCTGGTACACCATCTTTGGATCTAAGACTAGTTAGAGTCAACAAAGACCCGTAACCGGCTTTGATACCACTTGAAGGACCAGAAAGGCGACCAGAAAGGGGGGAGTGAATGGGCGCTGATAAAAATTCTATTCGAGAACTCGGCCTATGAACCCAAGATCACTCGGAGACCTCCGCTTACTTCTCTTGCCAAATCCATGTAGCAACTAAAATGCTACTGGACCAAGGAGCAAGACTCCAGCAAACCACTCGAAAACACGTAGCAGAAAACAACTCGAGCACCTACTGCCAGAGTAAAACCGGTCAGACCGGATCTGTTGGACCTAGGCTCTCACAGGCAAAGGAAAACCGGTCAGACCGATTTGGCAAACCGGTCAGACCGATTTGGCAAACCGGTCAGGCCGGTTTTGTCCAGAAGCTCCACAACAGCCACAAAACCAACCCTGAGCAAAACAAACCCAAAAACCACCTGAACTTGGACAACGGAAGACACTGCCAAAGAAAGACTTGCCTGCCCAAAACTCTCCTCGATGGCCCACAGGTGGCCAAACCGGTCAGATCAGTTTCTAAAACCAGTCAGGCCGGTTTTGCCTGGGCAGTCGGGAAGAACTCAGTCCGCGGGAAAACTTGACTTTCACTCCAATCGATCTCCCGATTCGCTCCATGGATTCAACTGAGACTTTGGGGATAGCAGGGGTACCTCATGGGCTACCTTTGGCCAAAAGCTCAAGCCCCAAAACTCAACAAATCAAGAGGAATCAAGAGTCAACCTCTAAAACCACCTCTCCAAGAACTCCACCAAAAACCACCAAATCGAAAGTCATTCCACAGATTTGGAGGGGCAAGATCACCATCCATCCCTCCTCAATATCCATCCCTCTCTAAAGATCTCACCATGAAGCTCTCAAGCTAGTCCTATAGAAAATCCTAAGGAAAATTGGAAAAAAAATAGAAAGAGAATTAGCTAGGGTTCCAAGAGATGGATGCCATCCCCTCTCCACTTAGATTATATGGAGGCAACCGAAAGATGAAACTACCCCTAATACATAATAGAAGATACACACCCACCAAGGGCACTTTGGGAATTTATCGTCGAAGCACCATCGGACGGATGCGCATCTACCGCAAGCATGCGTAGCACCAACTCAACTCTTGCGATCATTCCACGTGTCCTCCGCTTCGAAGCTTCCCGGTGCCCTACAACTCCAAACCAGTCAGACCGGTTTCACCAACTGGTCAGATCGGTTTTGGCCTGACAGCCACACCGAGTCTTCGGTCTTGGCTTTGTAGCTCAGCAAAGTAACCTAGTGGTTTTGTGGTGAACCACTGGAAACCCCGCGGACTTTGTGTGGCCTCCCGCCAATCTCCACTCATGACTTGGCCCCCATGGTCGTCCCGGCTCGACCTTGGTTTTGAGGCTCAACCAAGAAACCATCCATGATTTTGTCTTGTTGTTCTTGCCACCATACGACCCGCACTTGATCCTGCTGGTCACTGGGTCCCTCGAACTAAGCCTACTTATCTGCTCCACACCTGGAGGCCCACCGGCATAGACCTTTCACGCTTGTACTTCACCTGCACCAACACCAATCATGCCGCAACCTGCAGTTGCAATACTTAGCCAAGAGTCAGTCCACACAACATTGTCAATCACTCATCACACCAGGAAGCGACCATCCACCGATCCTCGAACCACACAGGTCCTCAACTAGTAAGATTCTGGACATCCTTAATGGTAGTCGGAGCCTTCATGTTGGTGATGGTGGTGATCTTCTCAAGATTTGCTTTGAGGCCGCGATGGCTGATGATGAAGCCGAAGACGCACTTGTTCGACGAGTTGGTTCATGTCGACTTCAGGAAGCGTCACGAACTTGGTCTCTGAGTCTGGGGTCATGGTGAGGTAGCGCTGGAAGGATCCAGTGCCGTCAATGGTGCAGACCCAGGAGCTGAAGACGAAGGTGTCGCTGCGGTTGAAAGCGGTGGTAGACATGATGGTGATGGAAGCCGTCGAGTTCGCCATGAGATCTTCGGTGAGGTCCCCTACCTGGTGCGCTAGCTGTCGATGTTTTAGACCGAAAACCTACCAAGGGGGTTACCTGAGGTAGATGAATGTGGCCTCACTAAGATCGGAAACTTGAAGGAGAGACACGTGACACACAATTTAGACAGGTTCGGGCCACATGATGTGCGTAATACCCTACGTCCTGTATGCTGTGTAGCTCTTGATTGATGGGGTGCTGTTACGAGATATGTAGATGGATAGAGGGGGTCCCTGCCTCACCTTATATTCACTAGGAGGTAGGGTTACAATTTGGTTTGGTAGAGACTTCTAGCCGTACACGGGTAGCAGTACTCTACATGTGTTCAGACATGCCTAGCCTTCCAAACCGAGTACTAGTCCTCTGTTGCCTTGCGCTCCACGTTGTCTTGCACCATGGCCCACATGTCGAGTAGTCCCCGGGGCCCATGTAGTAGTCGGAGCTAGTACCCACCTGGGTAGTGGGCCCTGGGATGTCCGTACGACATAGACCCTGTTCTCCAAGCCTTGAGATGAATCTATCTAGGGCCGCCACACAACCGGTAAGCTTCTGGACATTCTTGATGGTAGTCGGAGCCTTCACGTTGGTGATGGCGATGATCTTCTTGGGATTTGCTTCGATGCTACGATGGCTGATGATGAAAGCGAGTAGTTTCCCTGATGGTACGCCGAAGACGCACTTATTGAGGTTGTGCTTCCACTGGTACTTCCGCAGCGATGCGAAAGTCTCTTCAAGTTCGGCGGTGAACGTGTCTGAGTTCCTAGTCTTGACGACCACGTCATCCACGTAGGCTTCGACATTCTTGTTGAGCTACTTTTTGAAGCAGGCTTGGATAGCTCATTGATAGGTAGCACCGGCATACTTTAATCCAAATCACATCATTGTGTAGCAGTAGGCCCCAAACGGGGTGATGAATGCGATCTTCCCTTGGTCTTCCTCCTTGATTGCGATCTGGTGATACCCCGAGTAGTAGTCGAGGAAGCAGAGCAGGTCGCAACCCGCCGTGGAGTCGTAGACTTGGTCAGTAGATACAAGTTAGTCACACTAGCATTGTATGAATATCAGCTCAACACCCAGGCACAAACGGGGAGCTAACCACCCGCGTCGCTTCCACACGACGACGGCTGTTAGACTTTAGACTCCTACAGCATACACGAACGTGGAGGATTACAAAGGGTATAACGACTGTCACTACTACGGCCTACCTCAAGACAAACCGTGGAGCACGCTCATATGCAATGCAACTACTCAACCCAAGCACCATGCTTGCATTGTTAACTAGACACTGACTGGCCCGAGCTATTGTGACCCAGGTCAGTGCCACAAGATAACTAGCCACTTACACCGAGTACCGTAGCTTGAACTCGAACTTCATACAACACAAACACGTGATCTAACTGGATCAAACTAGGCTAGTCATACAAACGGATTCGTGTTCTACTACGTCTATTCCATAGGATCAAAGGGTCGTGTTCGTGAAGAACACGAGCCTCTAACTTATCAACAAACAACGAGAACATGAGTAAAATCATCCGTCAACGGGAACAAAATGCCTTGTTCATCAAGAACAGGAGCCTCTAAATGATGAATGAATGAAGAACACATAAACAAATCACCCATGCATGCTAACACTACTTTATATGAAATAGTTATATAACTGAAGTAGATCAAAGTCATACAATAAAATAAAGATACAAGAGAACTCATACCTAGATCCCAAAGTAGACTTGGAACCTGAAGTAGAACTACTCTAGCCTACCTCCTAGCCTTGGAAACCAAAAGTGAGAGAGGGGTTGCAAAGTGAGTTACTAAGAAATGAACCCCCTCTCCTTCTATTTATAGGCCTGAGCACCGGCGTGGAATGGTTGCAAACACCCCCGGGATGGATTGAGGGACCAACTAGGAGTCACCACATGGAAGCCCCTGACTACAGGCCACAAGGTCGGTTCGGCTGACCTGTGGAGTCGACCGACCCCCTGTGAGCCCCACACGGGGTGTGCTTTCTCCAGGTGACTATCATGTGGGTCCTCAGGTCGGTTCCCGGTGTCCACTTGATTTTGAGGTGGTTTGGGTGCCCGTGGGCCCTTCAATCCATGTGACATCCACGTGTCGCCCTCTGATTCGTCGGGGTGTGCCTCCCTTGGATTGGTGATATGGCTTGCATGCATGGAATCCTAGGTGACAGCCCCTCCTTGGCTGAGGTGATGTGGCATGGACCATAGAAGGTGAGTTTGTCACTTCTTTTACGCTTAATTTTCTGTAATCAAATAATCTCCAAGGACAAGTGGAACTACATTATTCTTAACTAAATGTGTGCAAGAAATGTCTTTTGCTCTTTTATTCATGAGTCAATTGATGGCTAAAGTAAGCACTTAACAACCATCAACAACTCCCCCAAGCTAGCCTCTTGCTCGTCGCGAGCAAGACACTAAGGACTTAGGTTGGTTGATCAGGAGTTGCTACGATGTTGTATTCCTAATTTATGACAATCATACAACTAGGTATTTTATCAAGAGTTCAATGAGTTGGCATTGATATTACCTTTCACTTGATCGATATGGGGTGTGTAGCTTTCACCTGCCTTGGGCGGTTGAGAGATAGAACGGTTATATAGAAGTTGCCAATCACATGTACCTTGATCAGTTATCAATCCGGAGGTTTTCCAGGTTTTCAAAAAGAAATCAAAGTTCCCCAAATGATACTCTCGGATCGCTCAATGTGTATGGTTCCTCACCAAGGCACTGATTTGCCTTCTTTCACCACCTACTCATAATAAGCTTATATGTGGAGCTGTAGGTAGGGAAAACATGTGGCGTACCTATTTCTCATGTATTGTCGAGTCGAAAACTGGATCCTTGGGAGCAACGAGTCATACAACCTGATCAAGATGTGCATGTGTGTCTATATGGTGGATGGGGAATGAACTCCTCTTTTGCATGATTTTTTCCTCTCTCCTTTTTAAGATTTTTGAGACTTGGGCTATGTCTTTTTCTTTTTTTTCACATAGCCCATAGCCTTTATTGAATATTTTTAAAGAGGCATAAATCATGAAGAATGCGTGGAGCTTTATTTGTGGAATGGATGGGGGATAGATGAAATGATGGTTGCTGACTTCAAGTGTAGAAGTCTAGCATATGGTGGTTGTGTACGTGATCTTGATCATAGGAGCATGACAAGTTTCTCGCTGAGGGTCACAACAATTCGACAAGACTCAATGAGGAAATCAGGTAGCATATGTGGAAGCTAACAAGTGCTAGAATCTACATATGGCCTTAGGTAGGAATTTCTCATCATTGAGGAACTTATCATTTTAGCATTTTTCAAAAGAAAAATCCGGAAATCAAACATCACTTGGTACTAGCTCATAGCAACTCTATTATACCATATCATACCTCACAACAACCTAGGCAAAGGTCATGTTTTTTGCTACCCACAAGTTTCAAGCTAAGGTTTGATCATGCAAGCTAACTAACTCAAAACTTAAATAGGATACTAAGTTGTAAGCAAGGCACACAAGAGTAATAAACAGAGCAACTATTCATCATTTCAACCATGGGAACAAAAGCATTCTTACCGCGCATATGAAAGCAAATAAATATTTTTGGTCTTTTTGATTTTTCAGATTTTTATGTGTTTTTATCATGTGAGATTCTGAAAACAATTAAAGATACAAGCTACCTCAGAGTGGGGTGCTCCCCCAAGCTAGCTTCAGGCTCACTGCTGTGGAGGGGGAAATCCCATCCACGTGTAGAAAGCCCTCTGCTCCTCCAACTGCTGCTGGTTTTGGTAAAAAAGACTCACTATTTTAAGTCCGAGAGCGGGACTTTTCTCAGTGATCAATTCCACTCGTCACCCCATCCCCGAGAAATAGATGGAGATGACTTCTGTACCTCCACCACACTTTCTTTGTTTTCCTTGATTTAGCTGGTGTGGTCAGAAGTTGCTTTGGCTGGGGTCGTGGCTACGTCCACTCCCTTGATTGCTCATCATTACCTTGCACTGAATAGCTTGGACATGAGATTAACACTTGCACCAAGGTCACAGAGAGCATTCTTGATTTTTTGATAGTATATCATGCAAGTGATAGCCGGATAACCAGGATCTCTCTTGTGTACAATTGCTTAAGATTCCCATGGATCAAGAACCTGCTGTACTAGCTTCCCTGCATAGTCAGTAGGTTGTGTCCGCCTAGATGGCTTACCCCATCTGGTGGAGACTACACAAACATCTTCACAGGAAGATATGGGTTGCCCTGGGATCTTCCCGTCTTCAGCAGAGGGAACCAAAGCATCTAATTGAGCCAGCTAGGTTTCTATCATTTTATTAAAGCTTAGTTGGTTCTTAAGAGCAGAAAAAGGGCTATCAATTTTAATGTTGAGGCTTTCCAAAGCCTTATCATAGCCAACTATTTTCTTATTAAAGCCATCATTAATCTTAGCTTGCCCAAAAACGAGATCTCTCAAGGAAGGTTGGTTTCAGTTGAAAAAATTACCTTGATTACCTCCTTGATAATAAGGGTGTGATTGATTCCACGTTTGACCTCCTTGTGGATGATAACCGTAGTTATTGCTGTTCATGAACATCACATCCTCCTGAGTTGCAGGGCAGTAATTCCCTGAATGTCCAGTGTTACCACAGACTTCGCAGTTCATGCGAGAATCCATAGCTTGAGTAGTGGTGGCCATGGCAGCCTTCTCATTGGTCAGATCATCCATTCTTTTCATCATTAGGTCCATCTTGGCGTTCAACATATCCACTTCCTTGACGGTATGTGTACCCTTTTGACGTGGTTGGAGTCGATCATCACTCCACCCTTGGTTGGAAACCATCTTCTCAATAAGTTTAGTTGCATCAACAATAGTAAGTGAGAAGAAAGCTCCTCCAGCAGCAGCATCAACATGTCCTCGGGCTGTCGGAGTCAGCCCATTATAGAAGTTTTGGAGAATAAGGCAGTTGTCCATCCCATGATGAAGATAGGCTAAGATATATTCTTGAAGCCTCTCCTAAGCTTCTGGAGAGTTTCATTTGCTGCTTGCTGAAAACTCAAAATCCTTCCCCGTAGGGCATTGGTTTTACCCAATGGAAAGAACTTCGCAAGGAATGCTGTCGAGCATCAAGTATTTATCTCCTCACGGTTCACATAGAACCACTGCTTCGCCTTTCCCAATAGTGAGAACGGAAACAGTCGCAGACGAATAGCATCTTCCTCCACTCCTCGTATGGTGAAGGTGCTGCACAGCTCCAGGAACTGTTGCAAATGGGCGCTCACGTCTTCATTTGGCTTGCCACAGAATGGGCTAGCCTATACCATTGTAATGAGGCCAGTCTTGATCTCGAAGTTTTTGTTCCCAATGTTGATCTCGAGGCCTGTCAGCACCTAATCAGCAGAGGGAGCAGAGTACTCGCAGAGAGTCTTCTCGACATTAGGGTTGGCCATAGGAGTTGATGTGGATGGTACTAAGGAAGCTGGGTTGACTTCCGAACGTACACACTATGGAGAACCGAAATGGATTCTAGCTTTCCTTATGAGTGACTCGGGATCTTCAGTGAAATTCGGCGGTAAGTCGAATCCAGTCATGCACTACCTGTCTTCATCATCCAAAGAGAAAGAAAACAGTCAAGGTTAGCCTGCATTGAGAATTGCTTTATCATGTCTTGATTATAAACATATGCAAAGTGTTGTCATGTTATCCTTATGCCTTCCCCGGCAACCGCGCCAGAAATGCTCCTTAGCATTTCTTAACATCATTGCTAAGTTTGTGAGTTCCTATCAACGATGCCAGAAATGACCGATGGTAATCCTGACGATCACAAAGAATCCGCAAGCGCACGGATATACCATTGTAGCATTTCACCAAAGGAGTATTCCAAAGGGTATCGAATCCAAAGAAGGCAAGGTCGGATTAACAAGACCAACACTATTGCAATGAGTATAAGTCATAAACGGGAGTAAATCAGGTTCTCAAATACAGGGCTAAGATATGATAATAGTGAGGTAGTGTGAACACACTTGAACTCGTTGTCTCACTGGTAAACTACGGCTTAGGAGGTAACATACGAGTTAGTTCTAGATTCTAAGGTACTATACATATAAAGTCAGTAGATACAAGTTAGTCACACTAGCATTGTATGAATATCAGCTCAGCACCCTGGCACAAATGGGGAGCTAACCACCCGCATCACTTCCGCACGACGACGGTTGTTAGACTTTAGACTCCTATAGCGTACCCGAACGTGGAGGATTACAAATGGTCCAACGGCTGTCACTACCGCGGCCTACCTCAAGACAAACCGTGGAGCGCACTCATATGCAACACAGCTTGTAACATCCTAGAAATTGTTTGAGTGCCAAAAAAGTGAACTTTAAAATTTTTGCTTTGATCTTGAGTGCTCATGAAACAATATAAGATTGCCTTCATTTCCTCTCTCCTTTTTCCTAGATTTATTTTAAGTCAATTAATAATTTTAGGACTTATAAATATGCTAGTGTGAGAAGTTGAGGTTTATTTGGAGTTTATTTGATTTTCAATGTGTGAGGTTCAAATTTGAATCCTAATTCAAATTTGAACCAAGGTTTGAATAGAGGTTAATAGGATAAGATATTGGGGAAACCTTCTAAACCCTGCGTGGGCCGATACCCAGCCGAGCAAGTCCTTTGGACATCCCCCAACCCTTCCGCTCGGTGCGTTTGGCCACCTCAGCCCAGCGTTGGCCCATCGCCGAGTAGCCCGCTGGCCTGCTAAACCTTTAGCACCGACGGGCGGGACCCACATGTCATGCCCGTCTCCCCCACGCCTTTTCTCTTTTCCTCTTTTCCCCTCTCTCGCGCGCGCGCTGCCGTGGAAAGGCCGGCCGTACGGCCATGCCCGCCGCCGGCGGATGAAATCCATGCGTCCCGAGGTGCATCTCGCCATCCGCGCCACCTACCAACCCCTATATAAGCACCACCGCGGGCGCCGACCCTAACCCTAGCCAGTTTGGGGTTCCCTTCCCCATTTCCGCCGCCGGTGATGTCAGGGGGGGGAGTGGAGGAGAAGGAGGCGGGGAGGCCGTTCGAGGGAGCGCTGTTCGCTGTCGCCACCGGAGCCGTCCGTGAGGAGGAGCCGGACCCCACTATCGCCGCGTACCCCTACTTCCTCTGCTTCCCCTGCTCCAGCACGAACCGCGCCGCCGTGTCTCTTCACCGCTGTTTCGCCGCCATCCCTGTAGCCCTAGGAGAGCACCACCTGCCCTTCCTTAAATGGCGCCTGGCCGTCGAGCCATGGACGCATATCGAGCCTTGTGCGCTCGCCGGCCTTGTGCGTCGTGAATGAACCAATGCTGCACCGCGCTGCCGCGCATCCCGCCGTCGCTTGTGATGCCGGCCATCGAGCCGAGCCGGCCAAATCTGTAGGTGCCGCTGCCTTCTTCACCGCGCACGCGCCTAGCTACTGTGAATCGATCGTTGGTTTTCCCCCCTCGAGTTGCCGTGATGCTGCCGCCGCCGTGGCCGAGCCGGCCGGCACGCGCACACGCTCTTGCACGCACGCCTGTGCACCCCGCGCACTCACGCGCACGCGCTGTGCGGGCAAGGCCAAAGCTGGCCCTTTTGGCCACCTGGAGCCGGGCCGCGCCGGAATCCTGTCCGCCGCGGACCAAGCCCGCGCCACCGGGGATCCTTGCAACCGCCCCGCCGCGTTGCAGCCCAATCCTGAGCCAGAAGCAAGCCGTGCATGCTCATGCACCCGTGCGCACCCACACGCACACGCGTGCACGCGCGCCCTCGCCGGCACAGGCACCCCAGCCGCGCTGCCGTTCTCCCCTGCTTCGAGTCCACCGCGCCTCGTCGCCATGCGTCGACGCCCGGCACAAAAGCCGGCCTTTTCCTTGCCCAAGTGGAACCTTAGGGTCCCCTCTCGCGCACTGTGCCGCGTGTTGTCAAAGCGCCGCACCACCTCGCCACCGACGAGCTTGTACCCAGCCGCCGCTCCTATGGAGCATATCGCCGAACACCTGATGTGCCGCCCCAAAGCCCAGGGGGATTTGTTGCACACCCTGAACCACACCTCGATCTAGCCGCAGATGATCCCATGGATCCTGTGCGGTTGGCCAATCTCGTCCAAGCCGCACCGCCACCTGCTCTGCGCCGCGCCGCAGCGGATCCCGTGCGCCGGCCACGCATACTGCCCAGTCTGTCGCCACCTGTACTGCAGATGGCTTATAGCCACCTGTGTGGCAGCCACGTAGGCCACTGTATCCAGCCTACAGACAGCCTGCAGCTAGACAGCCTGCAGCTAGCTTATAGACCCCTAGAGCTGACCGATAGATAGCTTAAAGCTGATGCTATTGTATATACGTATCTTATTTCCAGATAACTATTTTATCTTTGGAAAATCCTAATAAATCCGTTTTAACTCCAAAAAATAAACAACCTTTTCCGGAAATTCTCTAGAATCGTAAACTCCATGTAGGACTAGTGTTTGATCTCTTTTGGCTCTTAATCGCTGTTCATTTGGAGTTAATTGCAATAGGACCGGTCTTTATTTTCTTTTACGCGTTATTAGGAGCAGCTGGAGCCGGGGACCTGAACCCGGAGTACGACTACGCCGACGACTACGCTACTGAGGACTACCCGACCCTAGGTTCACGCCTGACTGATTCTGAAATACCTATTAGGCACTGCTATGTAGTATGCTAGCGATTTACTTTAAATGCATGTTGATGAACCTTGCACTGCCTACTTTAAATTCCCTATCCTTGATTGCCCTACTACTATATATATACGCATGTATATATGCTGAGCTTCGCGATGCATGTGTTGGGATGGGAATAGTGGTTCTTGGCGTGAGTGGGGTAAAACCGGCAGGAGATGGCGTTTTGGGTACCTTGGCGGGGGTGAGCTCGAAACAACCGATCTGGGATCGGGGATGGGGGTGCACTCCTCAATATACTCCCACTTTTATGGTTTTCGAAGCACAGGTGTTGGGGTTTTAACTGCGTATGGAGGACATGAGCTTGCCCCGGTCTGAAAGCGAGTGGATCAACTTGTCGATAGGAGTTTCATACACACCACCTCGCCGAGCGTGGGGTTAGGGCCGAGTTGAGCTCGGCAAGTGCGGAACCATACCTGCCAGTAGGATAGTGGGGTATCGGTGGGGGAGAGGTGGGAGTGAGACCACCTTCTCTCAGTGAGACTCCCGTGTGGCCACACGGGAGCATTTCACAGTTCCGGTGCAATTCCTTCTGCGGGGGGAATCGTTTTGAGGGCCGGATGCAGGATGGGACCGTAACTTGGTAGGATGGGCTCGGTCGGTCGTACACCGGCCGGGTGCCATTCCGGGTTGGGTACAGGTGTACACGCTCTGCAGAGTTGTTCGATCTATAGCTATAGCCGCGTCCTCGGTCATGAACATACCTAGAAGACATGTTCGTTCATCATGTTTTGGGATTTCTACCTTCCCCCTGTAGTGAGAGTGTGGTGAGCCGTGGTTGCAGTCGGGGAGAGGAGAGTGGCTCCCTCTACCTCGCAGATCTGATTGCAATCATTGAGGTGTGAGGAGAGGAAGTTCTCGCATCGACCCTAGATGGAGGTAGGTTGTGGAGACGGGGCCCTGGGATACCAGTTGGTTTCGAGCTGTGTTGAGAGCTTTGGGTTGGGATCTTGTTGGAGATATCTTGTTGTTACTCTACTACTGCTGCATAGGAAACCCGAGCTTCTACCTTGTATCTTTTCTTCCCTTTAGAAGTTAGGCCACTTAAAGCTGCATATAGTTGGTGACGTGGACCTATCCGACTCCTTGGGGATAGACTTTGGGTGTGCAGGGTACGAGTCTGACTTCGATAACAACGCCGACGGATGGTACGACTGAGGAATGCACCGCTTCGCTCAAGGATGCCTGTGGGCGAGAAGAATAAAAGATGGAGACCCTTTTGAGATGTTAGCTAACGCTGCGTAGAATTTCACTATGATTGAGCCAAGAGGCTTGTAATGTTGTACTCCATAATGGACATGTAATAAATTTATGTACTAATAATTGTGTGATGCGATGTATGGCTGTGTTTTACTATCTGTGATGCGTTCTGTACGCGATAGCCACTGATCCAGGGACTATCGCGAAGGTACAGGGATTCGGGTTTTCTCCTGAAAATCCGGGGCTTTACAGGTGGTACTAGAGCCATACTTAACCGTAGCACGTATCCCTAGAAATGGCCGATAGAAATAGGACTCTATACGCTCTATTTCTATATGTATACCCTTGAGCTATGTTATAAAAACTTATCTCTCTTTAAAACTTCTTCCTTATCTGTGCTAACTAAAAATTTCTTACGTGTCACAGGAAATGGAGCGCCAAGTTGCGGAGATCACCCCCGAGACATGCGAGGAGCTCTGCCACTGATTGGAGAGGGCCCTTCTCAGGCTTGGGGTCCCTCCTACCTACGTCACGTACCGCGCTGAGTACGTGCCCGCCGTGACGGGGCAGCTGGTGCTCTGCACAGTTGCCGTCCTTCCGCACCCAAAGCTTCCAGGCTTCAAGGGAGAGGTCTGCTACAGCACCGCCCTGACCGTCCCAACTACGATGGACCTCGCATGCCGCCAGGCACTAGGCTGCCTTCTCACGCAGTACTGCGCCACGTTCGAGACCGGGATGCTCCGCCTTCTACCTCGCGACTACTGGCGCCTGGCACCGCTCGTGGACGGAGTCCCTTCGCACGAGGAGATCCAGGACGACGTCGACACTACACCCTTCCGCGAGTCCGATGAGACTTTGGTGGAGACAGCCAGCTACTTGGTCGACCTCGACAAGTACGCCCGCCGCCTGGAGGACGAGTCACGGACCCTCTTCCATGAGATCAAGGATGCCACTGGAGAGGCCCGCCTTCACCTACCCCGCTGCCTCCAGTTGGAGAGGGAGAACAGCGCACTACACTACCGTGTTCGCCAGCTTGAGCAGGGGCTCAGCCGCGCAAACCCCACACTACTGCAGTCTGAGAGGGAGCGTGTGGATAGACACAAGGAGCTATTACACGTCAAGGAGGACCTTCGTAGGATGACCGTGAGTCAGAGCCGACTGAGAGACAGGCTTCAGAGCAAGGATGACTTGCTCACGGTATGCGCCCACCTGCTCGGTTGTGAGCAGAACAAGGTGGAGAAGCTAGAGAAGAACAGGCAGAAAACATCGCCAACCTCGCGTGGCTCACGCGCACGGCCGTCTACCGGAGAGACAAGGCCGAGAGACTGAGGAGGACTTGGGAGGATGTCGATTCCCTCTGAGTGGATGAGCTCATGGAGCTCAACGGAGAGCTGCCCTTCGAGTCCCAGCGTGCAATCCGCACGAAGACCTTCGAGCTGCACCAGTCCAGACTCAAGCTGCACCTATGTCCGATGGCTCGGATGCCGACCCCCGTCGAGACCGAGGAGGTACGTGAGGCACACGCCTTGGTGTCCCGGATCTTCCCTCCAGACTACCCCACAGAGGACCGCTACCCTGTCTCATACAAGAGGGCTCACACCAAGTAGAGTGCAGAGCGAGGACATGACCCAAGAGTAGAGTTGTAAGATAGTAGTTTCCATGAGTTGTTCCATGCAGTCGCGAGCATGTTCCGGTGCATGAAGAAAGTCATGTCACACCATGTAGGCACCACCCTTTTGAGCATGTAACGATGTATTACAGTGTTGATTTAAGCTGCTACCCCTAAGGTCTGAGTCAGCCTCGGGGAAGCATATGTACTACTCATGCTTGTTGTATGCTTGGATCTTAATGGAGTTATTTGTGTCTTAATGCATTTTCTCATTGAGTGTTGGTTATATATTTAGTTTTATTTTCATGCTTGTCTCAAACTCATATGTGTTGGTGAGTGACGTTGTGTGTAAGTCCTTTCTTCCTTGGTCGTGTTTTCAGAAGGATGTCGATCCGAAGGTCCGGTCGTCTGCTGGCACGCCTCGGGGAGGCTGTCGAGGAGGAGGAAGCCCCACAGGGCCGTGGCCGCGGTCGTGGCCGTGCCGCCGCTCGTGGATGCGAACGTGCACCTGCCCGTGGCCGTGGACGCCCTCCCCTTCGTGGAGGAGCTCGGGGAGCTCGAGGCCGGGGTACCGGAGCGCCGCCACTGCCGCCCGAGGACCTTGAAGCTGAAGTCGAGGATGGAGAAGCCGAACAAGAGCTGGAGCAAGACCAGCCTGAGCCGGAGCAGCCACCACCGCCACCGCCCAACTTGGTGGACGTGATGGCTGTTCAGACTCAGCTGATGCAGAGGATGGCTGAAGCCATGGAGCACCGAGGCAACGGTGGGAACCGCAATGCCCCGCCGGACGAGGACCTCACGAAGAAGATTGAGAGGTTCATCCGCCTGAAGGCCCCCACCTTCAGCTACTCGGATGACCCGCTCGACACCGACGACTGGCTAAGGGTGATCGAGACCAAGCTCGACCTCACCGTCTGCTCCAACGAGGAGTGGGTCGCCATAGCCGCGCACCAGCTGGAGGGTCCTGCCAAGTCTTGGTGGGACAACTACTCTGCCAGCCACCCGAACACAGCCTTCATCACCTGGCTGGAGTTCTGCGAGGCGTTCCGTGAGCAGTACTTGCCCAGCGAGCTAATGATCCAGAAGGCTCAGGAGTTCCGCACCATGACGCAGGGTGCGATGAGGGTGGAGGAGTACGAGCGCCACTTCATGAAGATGATGCGGTACGCCCCCGACGACACCAACACTGACCAGAAGAAGCAGTTCTGGTTTCTGCGAGGCCTTCACCACGACCTTCTCCAGGGACGGAAGGCGAGCAAGCACAAGTCCCTACGCCACCTCGTCAACCGCGCCATCGCGGTCGAGGAGGAGAGGAGGGGCCACGAGGAGCGCATGAAGGGCAAGAAGAGGATGGGAGATCGGGATCACCACGACCGATCCTTCCAGAAGCCGAGGAGCGGACAGAGCATCCTGCTGAGGGGGAGCTACCGCCCGGGGCACAACCAGCCTGGGCGCAGCTTCAGAGGAGGCCGTGGGCAGTTTCCTGGAGGGAGGAACCCCGGCTACCCACAGCAGAGTGGAGGCTACAATCGTCTGCCGCAGAGCGCCACGAGACCTACCACTGGAGGCTTCACCGTGACCTGCTTCACCTGCAGCAAGCCTGGGCACAAGTCCTACGACTAGCCGGACAAGAAGACCGCTGCTACACCCGCGAGAGCTCCTGCTCCAGGAGGAAGACCTCCTCAGGCTGCACCACCGCCGTCCGCCGGCCGTGGGAGGCTTAACCACCTCACTAAGGAGGAGGCTACCGACGCTCTTGACGTCGTGATCAGTGAGTTTTTGGTTTGTGGTACTACTGTGTTGGTTCTTTTCGATACCGGTGCAACCAGGTCGTACATCACCTCTAGGTTCGTAAACAAACTCTCCCTCCCTACAACCACCCGATCAATTCCTATCATCACGAGCTCACCTCTCGGAGATATCAGATGCACCTTACTGTGTAGAGGTGTGGATGTGGTCATTCAGGACCACAAGTTCTTGGGGGATTTGATAGTGTTGCCCTCCAATGGCATCGACATGATTCTGGGGATGGATTGGATCACTGCTCACAAGGGTGTCATCTCCACTTCACCGCGACTTGTGACCATGGTACACCCCGATGGGACGAGGGTCACCTTCGAGCTGATGAAGTCTCGATACATACTAGCTGTGTATAGTCTTCACACGAAAGCTATCTCAGATGTGCCAGTGGTTTGTGAGTACGAAGATGTGTTTCCAGAAGAGCTGTCGGGTTTGCCTCCAGACCGTGACGTGGAGTTCGTGATCAACTTGGTACCGGGGACTGCACCTATAGCTCAGAGTCCGTACAGAATGGCAGAAGTTGAGCTGAAGCTGTTGAAGGCAGAGTAGGACTCACTACTTGAGAAAGGGTTCATTCGATCGAGTGCTTCACCATGGGGTTGACCAGCTTTGTTTGTGCCGAAGAAAGATGGGACTCAACGTCTGTGTGTTGATTACCGCGCACTCAATGCGGTAACCATCAAGAACAAGTACCCGCTGCCCCGGATCGATGACCTGATGGATCAGCTAAGGCAAGCCAAGTTCTTCAGCAAGATTGATCTCCGATCAGGCTACCACCAGATGAAGATACGGTCGGAAGACATCTTCAAGACCGCGTTTGTGACTCAGTACGGACAGTACGAGTACACTGTCGTATCATTCGGTCTTACGAACACCCCGGTGTACTTCATGAACATGATGAACAAGGTGTTCATGGAGGAGTTAGACAAGTGTGTCATTGTCTTCATTGATGACATACTGGTCTTCTCCAAGACTGCAGAAGAGCACGAAGAGCACCTGAGGATAGTGTTGGAGAAGCTCAGGCAACAGCAACTGTATGCCAAATTCAGCAAGTGTGAGTTCTGGATGGAGGAAGTCGCTTTTCTCAGTCACATGTTGTCAGCTGAAGGAGTGGCCATAGATCCGAGCAAGATAGAAGCAGTGTCCAAGTGGCAGCCACCCAAGACAGTGACAGAAATCCGCAGTTTTCTCGGTTTAGCCGAATACTACCGCCGGTTCATCGAGAACTTCTCGAAGATTGCGAAGCCCATGACAGAACTGTTGAAGAGCAACACGCCGTTTGTATGGTCGGACAAATGTGAAGCCAGCTTTCAAGAGCTCAAGACACACCTCACCACTACACTGGTCCTAACTCTTCCCGATGCGAGCAAGGACTTCGTGGTGTACTGTGACGCATCGAGGCAAGGACTCGGTTGCGTACTGATGCAGGAAGGCAAAGTTGTTGCATATGCCTCGCGGCAGCTTCGGAAGCACGAGGAGAACTACCCCACACATGACCTCGAGCTAGCTATTGTCGTTCACGCTTTGAAGATATGGAGGCACTACCTGATGGGCAACAAATGCGACATTTACACCGACCACAAGAGCTTGAAGTACATCTTCACACAGTCCGAGTTGAACCTGAGGCAGCGAAGATGGCTCGAACTAATCAAGGACTATGACTTGAACATCCACTACCATCTTGGTAAAGCAAATGTCGTAGCTGATGCCCTGAGTCGCAAGAACTACTGCAATAATCTGATGGTACAGAAAGAACAACCAGCACTGTATGAGGAAATGGAGAAGCTGAAACTGGAGGTAGTGGAGAAGGGGCAGCTGAATGAACTGAGAGTGAAGTACACCCTAGAAGATCAGATTCGGCAAGCTCAGAAGGGATGTCCAGAAATTGAAGAAGTGAAAGACTTGATGGCAAGAGGCAAGGCAGCTGACTACCGCCTCGACGAGCAAGGCACTCTGTGGTTGATGGATCGTATTTGTGTACCCCAAAGCAAGGAGATCCGAGACTCAATTCTGAAGGAAGCTCACGACTCTCGGTACTCAATTCACCTTGGTTGCACGAAGATGTACCAAGATCTGAAGGTACGTTTCTGGTGGGAGAAGATGAGGGAAGACATTGCAGAGTACGTCGCTCGATGCGACACGTGTCAGAGAGTGAAGGCAGAACATCAGAGACCTGCAGGTTTGCTACAGCCACTGGAGATACCCGTCTGGAAATGGGATGATATCAGCATGGACTTCATAGTGGGTTTGCCTCGCACACAGAAAGGGAATGACTCCATTTGGGTGATTGTCGACCGCTTGACCAAGGTAGCACACTTCTTGCCAGTGAAAGCCAACTACAGTGTGAGCAAGCTTGCTGAGCTCTACGTGGATAACATTCTGAAGCTTCATGGAGCTCCGAGGAGCATTGTGTCTGATAGAGGCCCACAATTTACCACTCAGTTCTGGAAGAGTTTGCATGCTTCTATGGGGACCGAGTTGAACTACAGTACATCTTTCCACCCGCAGACTGATGGGCAGACGGAGAGAGTGAACTAGGTGCTGGAGGACCTTTTGAGGGCATGTGTGTTGACCTACGGGTCGGATTGGGAGAAGAGCTTGTCCTATGTTGAGTTCTCTTACAACAACGGCTACCAAGCTAGTCTACATATGGCACCTTTCGAAGCTCTCTACGGTAAAAGATGTCGGACACCGTTGATGTGGTCCGAGGTGGGGGAGTGAACCTTCTTCGGTCCCGCCACCATTGTTGAAGCCGAGGAAAATCTTGCTAAGGTCAGAGAGAATCTGAAGATAGCCCAGAGCAGGCAGAAGAGCTACGCCAACCCAAAGAGGAGAGACGTCTCGTTTGAAGTGGGAGAGCACGTCTACTTGAGGGTTTCACCCCTCCGAGGTACCAAGAGGTTCCATGTCAAGGGAAAGTTGTCTCCGAGGTATGTTGGTCTGTACCCGATCGTGAAGAGGGTCGGAAAGGTGGCTTACAAGCTCGAGCTGCCACCGGAGCTCGCCGGAGTTCACCCGGTGTTCCACGTGTCTCAGCTCCGGAAGTGCGTGGTTGTTGAGAAGAGAGTGCCCGCTCAGGCACTCAACATGCAGGAGACCCTGGAGTACTTGGAGTACCCAGTCAGAATCCTAGACTGGGCGGAGAAGTCGACCAGGAAAACCACCACTCGCTTTTGCAAGGTGCTCTGGAGCAACCACTCCGAGCACGAAGCGACGTGGGAGAAGGAGTCCATCATGAAGGAGAAATACCCTCATCTCTTCAAACCGGAGGTAACTTCTTAATCTCGGGGATGAGATTCTTGTGAGGGGGGAGTTCTGTAACATCCTAGAAATTGTTTGAGTGCCAAAAATGTGAACTTTAAAATTTTTGCTTTGATCTTGAGTGCTCATGAAACAATATAAGATTGCCTTCATTTCCTCTCCCCTTTTTCCTAGATTTATTTTAAGTCAATTAATAATTTTAGGACTTATAAATATGCTAGTGTGAGAAGTTGAGGTTTATTTGGAGTTTATTTGATTTTCAATGTGTGAGGTTCAAATTTGAATCCTAATTCAAATTTGAACCAAGGTTTGAATAGAGGTTAATAGGATAAGATATTAGGGAAACCTTCTAAACCCTGCGTGGGCCAATACCCAGCCGAGCAAGTCCTTTGGACGTCCCCCAACCCTTCTGTTAGGTGCGCTTGGCCACCTCAGCCCAGCGCCGGCCCATCGCCGAGCAGCCCGCTGGCCTGCTAAACCTTTAGCACCGACGGGCGAGACCCACATGTCATGCCCGTCTCCCCCACGCCTTTTCTCTTTTCCTCTTTTCCCCTCTCTCGCGCGCGCGCCGCCGTGGAAAGGCCGGCTGTGTGGCCATGCCCGCCGCTACCGGATGCAATCCACGTGTCCCGAGGTGCATCTCGCCGTCAGCGCCACCTACCAACCCCTATATAAGCACCACCGCGGGCGCCGACCCTAACCCTAGCCAGTTTGGGGTTCCCTTCCCTATTTCCGTCGCCGGTGACGTCAGGGGGGGAGGAGAGGAGGAGGAGGCGGGGAGGCCGTTCAAGGGAGTGCCGTCCGCTGTCGCTGCCGGAGCCGTCCGTGAGGAGGAGCCGGACCCGATGTCGCCGCGCACCCCTACTTCCTCTGCTTCCCCTGCTCCGGCACGAACTGTGCCGCTGCGTCTCTTCACCGCCGTTCCGCCGCCATCCCTGCAGCCCTAGGTGAGCACCACCTACCCTTCCTTCTGTGGCACCAAGCCGTCGAGCCATGGACGCATATCGAGCCTTGTGCGCTCGCCGGCCTTGTGCGCCGTGAATGAACCTGTGCTGCACCGCGCCGCCGCGCGTCCCGCCGTCGCTTGTGATGCCGGCCATCGAGCCGAGCTGGCCGAATCTGCAGGTGCCGCTGCCTTCTTCACCGCGCGCGCGCCTAGCTGCTATGAATCGATCGTTGATTTTTCCCCCTCGAGCTGCCGTGACGCTGCCGCCGCCGTGACTGAGCCGGCCGGCACGCGCACGCGCTCTTGCACGCACACCCGTGCACCCTGCGCTCTCACGTGCACACACGCCCCCGTGCACGCGTGCGCACTCACACGCATGCGCTGTGCGGGCAAGGCCAAAGCTGGCCCTTTTGGCCACCTGGAGCCGGGCCGCGCCGGAGTCCTGTCCGCCGCGGACCAAGCCCGCGCCGCCGGGGATCCTTGCTACTGTCCCGCCGCGTTGCGGCCCAATCCTGAACCAGAAGCGAGCCGTGCATGCTCATGCGCCCGTGCGTACCCACGCGCACACGTGTGCACATGCGCCCTCGTCGGCACAGGCACCCCAGCCGTGCTGCCGTGCTCCCTTGCTTCGAGTCCGCCGCGCCGAGCCGCGCCTCGTCGCCGTGCGTCGACGCCCGGCACAAAAGCCGGCCTTTTCCTTGCCCAAGTGGAACCTTAGGGTCCCCTCTCGCACGCTGTGCCGCGTGTTGTCAAAGCGCTGCACCACCTCGCCGCCGGCGAGCTTGTACCCAGCCGCCGCTCCTCTGGAGCATATCGCCGAACACCTGATGTGCCGCCCCAAAGCCCAGGGGGGATTTGTTGCACACCCTGAACCACACCTCGATCTGGCTGCAGATGATCCCGTGGATCCCGTTCGGCTGGCCAATCTCGTCCAAGCCGCACCGCCACCTGCTCTGCGCCGTGCCGCGGTGGATCCCGTGCACCGGCCACGCATACTGCCCAATCCGCGGCCACCTGTACTTTTTTTTTGAATCGAGCAGCAGGGGAGGCCCCTACTGATTCTTTTCATTTTCCAAAAATAAAATATGTACAGTTACAAGCCTTAGGCCCAAAGAAGAAAAAGAAGAAATGTCTAACGAAAATTACAAAACCGGAGATCCAACTCCACCCTAAGGGTCGGCCCAGCTCTGTGCAACAGAAGGGAAAATTCAGAAATAAAGAGGTGTTTCCACCTGGCCAGTGAAACAGGTGCTCCATCAAAAATCACTTCATTCCTATGCACCCAAATTGCCCAACAGCATAGTAGAAAAATCTCTCTGTAGATACGTTGGTCGAACTTGCGACGGCCATCCACAATTCTGTCTAGACAGGAATCCAATTGTGCCCAAGAAATAGAAAGCAAGCACCAGCACCACCGACTGAAAGAGCAATTGAAAAAGAGGTGCTCCAAAGACTCATTCAGGTTACAAGTGCAAAGGACGCAACTGTAGTCATCTAGTAACTTCTTGTTCCTTCTCAATATATCTCGAGTGTTTAATCTGTCACAAAAAAGCAGCCAGCCAAAAAACTTATGCCTACCACGAGCACATGAACTCCAGAGCCACTTAAAAACCGGGTGAGCCTCACAGGAACCTTGCAATTGTTGGTAAGCCTTCTTAGGTGTAAAAGTCTGAGAGCCCCAAATATAAATCCATTGATCTTCATTAGTGGTCACAAGATTAAGATTCTGAAGCATGGCTGAGAGCTATACCCACTGATCAGCAACTTCCTCAGAGAGAGGTGTGAAAAAATTGGAGTAAGCATCCTGGGAAACAAATTTCTGCAAAGATATATTCTTGTTCTTGACAAAAGAAAAAAGCTGGGGGAATTTCCATTTAAGTACACCGAAATTCCAGGTATCTGTCCAGAAGCAAACCGTTGAACCCCTAGCAGCTTTGCACGACGCAATGATGAAAAATTTCTCTGAAAAGGTCATGACATCTCTCCACCAAAAGGATCCCACCGGCCTTTTAACATGAGGAACCAGATGACCAGAATATAAGCATTTCCAGGTGAGAGAAACCCAAGGAATTCTACCATGATTATAGAATTTATGCAAGTGCTTCAAGACTAGGGAAGCATTCTAAATTCTGAGATTAATGATTCCATGGCCACCTTGTTCCTTAGGCAAGCAGGCCTTTTTCCATGCAACAAGACAGCCACCTCTCCTGTTGATATCACCTCTGTCCCAAAGACAGTGTTTGCGGTATTTATCTATTTGTTAGATCACCGAGGCCGGAAATTTGAGAGTTCCCAGAAAGAAGGTAGGAAGAGCAGATAAAACTGAGTTCACCATGATGAGCCTACCGGCATAAGTCAGCAGGCTGCTAATACCCATCATACGACGTTCAATTTTATTGAGCAAAGGCATGAATTCATCCACTGAAGGCCTAGTGGTTCCTTGAGGTAAGCCTAAGTATGTGAAGGGCATGGAGCCCACTTGGCAGCCCAAAACATTAGCAAGAGAGGCCATCCTATCAGAGTCAACATTAATGGAGACCAAGCTCGATTTGGAGTAATTCACCTTCAAACCAGTGGAAGCTGCAAAGGCACCAAGGATGTTCTTAAGGTTGAGTAACTGATCTTCATCTGTTGGCATGATAAGCAAAGTGTCATCAGCATACTGAACAATTGGGTAGTCCCCCACAAAGGTATTGCCCAAAGGGTGAGAAATTAAACCCTCCGAAGCAGCACTGTTCACAACTGACTGTAAGAGATCAACTGCCGCCACCTGTACTGCAGATGGCTTATAGCCACCTGCGTGGCAGCCATGTAGGCCACTATAGCCAGCCTACAGACAGCCTGCAGACAGCTTATAGACCCCTAGAGCTGACCGATAGATAGCTTAAAGCTGATGCTATTGTATATACTTATTTTATTTCCAGAAAAACTATTTTATCTTTGGAAAATCCTAATAATTCCGTTTTAACTCCAAAAAATATAAAACCTTTTCCGGAAATTCTCTAGAATCGTAAACTCCTTGTAGGACTAGTGCTTGATCTCTTTTGGCTCTTAATCGCTGTTCATTTGGAGTTAATTGCAATAGGACCGGTCTTTATTTTCTTTTACGCGTTATTAGGAGCAGCTGGAGCTGGGGAGCTAAACCCGGTGTACGACTACGCCGACGACAACGCTGCTGAGGACTACCCGACCTCAGGTTCACACCCGACTGATTCTGAAATACCTATTAGGCATTGCTATGTAGTAGGCTAGCGATTTACTTTAAATGCATGTTGATGAACCTTGCACTGCCTACTTTAAATTCCCTGTCCTTGATTGCCCTACTACTATATATATATATATACACGTGTGTATACGCTGAGCTTTGCGATGCATGTGTTGGGATGGGAATAGTGGTTCTTGGCGTGAGTGGGGCAAAACTGGCAGAAGAAGGAGTTTTGGGTACCTTGGTGGGGGTGAGCTCGAAACAACCGATCTGGGATCGGGGATGGGGGTGCACTCCTCAGTGTACTCCCACTTTTACGGTTTTCGCCGCGTATGGAGGACATGAGCTTGCCCCGGTCTAAAAGCAAGTGGATCAACTTGTCGATAGGACTTTCGTACACACCACCTCGCCGAGCGTGGGGTTAGGGCCGAGTTGAGCTCGGCATGTGCGGAACCATACCTACTAGCAGGATAGCGGGATATCAGTGAGGGAGAGGTGGGAGTGAGACCACCTTCTCTCAGTGCAACTCCCGTGTGGCCACACGGGAGCATTTCATAGTTCCGGTGCAATTCCTTCTGCGGGGGGGAATCATTTTGAGGGCCGAATGCAGGATAGGACCATAACTACCGAGAGTTCGAATGGTAGGATGGGCTCGGTCGGCCTTACACAGGCCGGGTGCCATTCCGGGTTGGGTACTGGTGTACACGCTCTACAGAGTTGTTCGATCTATAGCTATAGCCGCGTCCTCGGTCATGGACATACCTAGAAGACATGTTCATTCATCATGTTTTGGGATTTCTACCTTCCCCCTGTAGTGAGAGTGTGGTAAGCCGTGGTTGCAGTCGGGGAGAGGTGAGTGGCTCCCTCTACCTCGCAGATCCCATTGCAATCATTGAGGTGCGAGGAGAGGAAGTTCTCGCATCGACCCTAGATGGAGGTAGGTTGTGGAGACGGGGTCCTGGGATACCAGTTGGTTCCGAGCTGTGTTGAGAGCTTTGGGTTGGGATCTTGTTGGAGATATCTTGTTGTTACTCTGCTGCTGCTGCATAGGAAACCTGAGCTTCTACCTTGTCTCTTTTCTTCCCTTTAGAAGTTAGGCCACTTAAAGCTGCATACAGTTGGTGACGTGGACCTATCCCACTCCTTGGGGATAGACTTTGGGTGTGCAGGGTACGAGTCCGACTTCGACAACAACGCCGACGGATGGTACGACTGAGGGATGTGCCGCTTCGCTCAAGGATGCCTGTGAGCGAGAAGAATAAAAGATGGAGACCCTTCTGAGATGTTAGCTACCGCTGCGTAGAATTTCACTCTGATTCAGCCAAGAGGCTTGCAATGTTGTACTCCATAATGGACATGTAATAAATTTATGTACTAATAATTGTGTGATGCGATGTATGGCTGTGTTTTACTATCTATGATGCGTTCTGTACGCGATAGCCATTGATCCAGGGACTATCGCGAAGGTACAGGGATTCGGGTTTTCTCTTGAAAATCTGGGGCTTTACACAGCTACTCAACCCAAGCACCATACTTGTGTTGTTAACTAGACATTGACAGGCCCGGGCTATTGTGACACAGGTCAGTGCCACCAGATAACTGGCCACTTACACCAAGTACCGTAGCTTGAACTTGAACTTCATACGACACAAACACGTCATCTAACTGGATCGAACTAGGCTATTCATAAAAATGGATTCGTGTTCTACTACGTCTATTCCATAAGATCAAAGGGTCGTGTTCGTGAAGAACACAAGCCTCTAACTTATGAACAAACAAGGAGAACATGAGTAAATCATCCGTCAGCTGGATCGAAAGGCCTTATTCATCAAGAACATGAGCCTCTAAATGATGAACGAATGAAGAACACATGAACAAATCACTCATGCATGCTAACACTACTTTATATGAAATAGTTATATAACTGAAGTAGACCAAAGTCATACAACAAAATAAAGATACAAGAGAACTCATACCTAGATCCAAAATTAGACTTGGAACCTGAAGTAGAACTACTCTAGCCTACCTCCTAGCCTTGGAAACTAAAAGTGAGAGAGGGGTTGCAAAGTGAGTTGCTAAGAAATGAACCCCCTCTCCTTCTATTTATAGGCCTGAGCACCGGTGTGGAATGGCTGCAAACATCCTTGGGATGGAGTGTGGGACCAACCAGGAGCCACCACGTGGAAGCCCCTGAATCGAGGCCACAAGGTCGGTTCGGCCGACCTGCGGGGTTGGCTGACCCCCTGTGGGCCCCACTCTGGGTGTGCTTTCTCTAGGTGACTGTCCTGTGGGTCCTCAGGTCGGTTCTTGGTGTACACTTGATTTTGAGGCGGTTTGGGTGCCTGTGGGCCCTTCAATCCATGTGACATCCATGTGTCACCCTCTGATTCGTCGGGGTGTGCCTCCCTTGGATTGGTGACATGGCTTGCATGCATGGAATCCTAGGTGACAGCCCCTCCTTGGTTGAGGTGATGTGGCATGTGTCAGTGTTTTAGACCGGCAAACCTACCAAGGGGTACCCGAGGTAGTAGATTATGCGGTGTGGGATCGTGATCGTGAGACCTGGAACTTGAAGGTAAAGGCAGGGACACGGGACACAAGATTTATAAAGGTTCGGGCCGCCAAGGTGGCGAACCCTACGTCGTGTTTGGGGTATCAAGTATGGCACCCTACGCTTGGTATTGGGTTGGTTGAGTTGAGTTCAGATGTCCTCCTAGGTACCCGGACCTCCTTTATATAGTCCAGGGGGTGGGTTCCTAGTCTGTTACAAGGTAGGAGTCCTATTAGGATTACACGGAACGAGTCCTAACAGGATTACAGGGGAATTCTAGTAGGAGTCCGTCTTCATCCTTCCTTGCATGGGTACCCGGGGTGTATGCCCGACAAGCCCCCGAGCATGTTGTAGTCGAGAGTAGTAGTCCGAGTAGTCTTGAAGCCTCTTCGAGTAGTTCTTGAGCGTCCTCGAGTACTGCTTGGAGAAGTCTTCAATAGTACTTGAACTACCACGAGACTAGAAGGTGGTCCAGCTCATCAGCCTTGAAGTCGAGATTATATGGAAGTGCGATTGCAAAATCGCACTCCATATGGAGTAGCCCCCTAGCCTTGGGTTGAGTCGCACTCTAGCTAAGGGTCAATCTTGGTTCTGGATCTTCTATTCTTGAAAAAATCGAATGATGGGTGCAGTATAGCAACCCCCGAGCCTTGAAATGATAAGGTAATCAATCCAAGGGTCTTCAGTGTTCGTGAAAGCCATCATCCGAGTACTCTTGCATCGTGTAGCCCCTGAGATAAGAGAGCTGTATGAACTACATCGAGTAGTTGTTGGTGCGGAGCCTCGAGCTTGAGAGCGAGCGAAGCCTGCTGAAGTTATCCTCGAGTAGTAATTTGAGTGCAGCCCCCCCGAGCTGGAGAGTTTTTGGGTAGTAATTTAGCATCGAGCCGTGGAGCTTGAGAAGTAGCCGTGGCATCGGAGCGGACTTTAGATGCGACTAAAATCGACTTTAGATGCCGCTGAGTGGACTTTAGAATGCGACTTGAAAACCGAAGTCGACTTTGTGCCGCACAGAGCGGATTTTGAGATGTGACTTGAAAACCGAAGTCAATTTTAGTTGCCGCACGGAGTGGACTTTGAGATGCGACTTGAAAACCGAAGTCGACTTTAGTTGCCGCGCGGAGCGGACTTTGATATGCGACTTTAGAAGTCAACTTTAGATCGCCGCGTGGAGCGGACTTTAGATGCGACTACAGTAGTCGACTTTGTGCTACGTGGGGTGGACTTAAGATGCAAAAAACAAAAAGCACTTCCGGAAGGCAAAATTGAACGGAAAAATCAGAGAAAACGAGTAGTTTTGCCACCGGAGCGGGCTTAAGATTGCGACCGTTCAAGTCGGTTTGAGATTGTGACTACAGAAGTCGACTTGTGCCACTGGAGTGGGATTGGGTGTGACCATTAGTGTCGACTTGTGCCACCGGAGTGGGCTTGGGTGCGACCGTTAGCGTCGACTTGTACCACTGGAGTGGGCTTGGGTGCGACCGTTAGCATCGACTTGTGTATTTAGGGTACTAGGACCCATGGTACGGAGCGCGAGTACTTAGGGTACTTGGACCCATGGTACGGAGTGCGAGTACTTAGGGTACGAGACCCATGGTACGGAGCGTGAGTACTTAGGGTACGAAACCCATGGTACGGTCCGTGAGTACTTAGGGTAGTTGGACCCATGGTACGGTTGCCGCTAGACCAGGCTTGAGATTACCTTATTGGGATAGAGCCATTGTGACCTCCAAAAACTCAGTACACCCAAAGCCGTGGCCAAAGCCGTCGTGATGTAATGTACCGAACTCGTGGTCGAGCCTCCGAAGCTTAGTGTACCAAACTCGTGGTCGGAGCCCCCAAGATTCAGTGTAGTAAGCTCGTGGCGGTTTGGTCGATATATCCCAAGAGTAGTCGGCAGGGTGTAGCTCTCGTGAAAACCCGCCGAGAAGCATACACAGATGAGTAGTCGTTGAGACGGTTCCACGTGGCGGAAAGAAGATAGCACATGACGTGCGTGGTGCCTCCTTAGAGTGAAGCCAATGTGCGCCTTCAATACTTGGTACACGAAACGGCGTGGTAACAGCCGCCTAATTTGGTGATCCAAAGCCTGTGGCAGTCGGTCATCACGCCTAAGGAATAGTTGGTGGAGTGCAGCTCTGCTGGCAAGTAGCCGTTGAGAGATGTACACAGAGGTAATCGGCATGTTGTCTTGCATGATGAGGAAAACAAGCCAACGAAGAAAAATAATCATTTAAATGACTTAGCTTTTGCCCCCAGGGCGGTCTTGTAGATGAAGCCGTGGTGGTCGGTGATGGAGCCGCGACGGTTGTTGCTGAAGTTGACCAATCAGAGTTGATTCCGACTAGTTGTTGGGGGCGTGACAGCCATTCTCGACTAGTTTCGAAAACTAGTCGGGATGAGTAGTCGACGCGATGCAGCTAGAAGATGATGTTGGGGTGGCGCAGTGTAGTCGAAGTAGAGCTGGTGCGGCCGCAAGATGAGTAGTCGAAGTAGAGCCGGTGCAGCCGCAGGATGATGTCGCGGCAATGCACGGCCTAGTCGAAGTGAAGTCGTTATGGCCGCAAGACAATGTCGCGGCGGCGCGCACGGTGATGAGGACATCACAGCCATACGTAACCCGGATGCTTTGGTTACATCGTACGCATCGCTGGTTACACCAAATCCACCCCTGGTTACGCATCAAGAATCAAGCACACAATTGGTTACGCAAGATCAATCATTGGATACACAAGCACAAGTGTATGAAGGTCCAGTTACGCGCAGCCGTGCAAAGAAAATCCAACAAGAGGTGCATGCTTTCCTCTCTGAGTTACGTTGTAATATTAATGAGAGTCATATACTACCTAAGTCTTGTACTTTACTCCTACTCAGGTTTACACAAGAGGCTTCTCTGTTGGGTTACATGGAGGACACACAAGGTTACATGGAAGACACCAAGACTGCTGCCCAAGCTGAGAAGGGTTACGCACACAAGACTCAGGGTTACACCGCAGAAGCATCAAATTCACGTCCAAGTCTGTACCTCTCGGGAGGAGACGGGGTCAAGCCATACATGAATGAAAGCGTCTTGAAGTCAAGATTCCAACCCAATAAATGGCACATCTTTTCGATTTTCGAGCTAGGAGTAATGGTCATTTTACTGAAGACTGCGCAGAAGGTGAAAGAACGCGTGGGAACTGAAGACCACTTCATGAATGCTTCAACCAATTGGCCTTCCACCTCCCAACATGGTTGCTGCAGTTCACACCTATCCCACACCCATCTAGGAGGGTTGTTCCTAGTATATATATACCCCCTATGTACCCCCAAAGAACTCAGTTTTGATTATTGAGAATAGACAACCACATATGGTTTTCTTGCAGCCAAGCTGCTGAGTGCCTTGCACACCCTTGTTCTTCCTTGATCTTCTTGGACTGGTGAAGAGATCCCTCTGGGTTCTGCTACTTTGTGCTCTACGGATTCCAGCTTTGTTGCGCCGTATTGTGTGGATTAGTTCCGGCTTGTGGTTTTGCAGTCGTTTGGAGATCGAGTCGAAGTCTTTGCGGTTTCGGTGACTTCTCCCCGACGCTTGGTCGCATCCAACCTTTGTCAGGTATAAAGCATTTACCCGCTGCTTGCAGTAATTTATCTTGTTACGAAACCAACTGTTGTGAAGATCGGGCCAACCCCAGGACTTTCTTGCAACGGTCCATACCATGTGGTAATCAGAGCTATCGTTGTCACGGTAGGTTTTTGGTTATTATCCACTCTCCCACCCTTTATCATATGCTATCTCATTTTGTTCATGTCCTACATTCCACTAAAAAGCCACACAAAAAAATCCCATAGCCTTCTTGTGGTACTGTTGCATTGTGTGTTGCGTTCATAGTGTTCTTAATCACCATCTTTGTTCTTCCGCAGTGCTGTAACTTTTTTTCCCACACCCCTCGTGTGTTTGCTGTTAGTAAGAAAAATTAGAAAAAAAGGTGTGAAAGAAAGAGCAAAAAAAAGAGAGAAGTTGAAAGGGGTTGTCTTGCGGTTTGTGTAACCGAAGATTTGATATCTGTAACTCAAGTTGGTGGTGGTTCTGGACAGCAAGTTTTTGAATAGGTTACACACTTTGTTTCAATACCATAGCCTCCCTTGAACAACCACCTATAGCTCCACAAAAATCCGTAACCGGGGCTTTTGATTCGTAATCCTTTCGACCGCTTAATCACAAGTTTGGTTACGCCACTTTCAGCACACTCACGGTCCTTGAGGAGGAGTAAGAACTTGGGTAAACAAAAGAGGTGAGGTTGTGTGTTTCCACATATTTTTCCTATTCCACTATATCTTGCAAACCCTAACATGGCAGGATCTGATTCAAGTGTTCGTGGTGGGAACCATGGAGATGATGAGCTCCTGTCTCACGGGCTGAGACGCGCAATATGGCCAACTCGCTTGTGGAGGCAATTGAGAGGATGCTCGATGAACGTCTTCCTGCTGCGAGACGACGAGCTCCACATCACCATGATGAATATGGTGATGAAAATTCTGGTTTTGAGCATGGTTTTCGTGACCATTTTGAAGGTGGTCGTGATGGTCGTGGTGGTAGAAGGCGTGCTGGTCATGATGATCGACGTGCAGGAGGTGATTGTGATCATGGTCGTCGCGTTCGCTTTGATGATGAAGATGAATCTCAGGGCAGCCATGAGGAGTATGATGATGATGAGAATCCTTTTGCACACCGTGGACCATTTGATCATCGCCAAGAACGCCGCCGTGTTGCTGGTCATGATGGTGAAAATCGTCGTGGTCATAATAGGGCTGATCCGGACAACATTGCTCGTGTTAAACTCAGTGTTCCGAAATTTTCAGGAAAGGAAGATGTTGATGCATATCTTGATTGGGAAGAGCAGTGTGATCAAATTTTCAGAGTGCATAATCTCTCTGATCGGAGACGTGTTAGTCTTGCTTCCGTTGAATTCTCTGGTTATGCTCTCACTTGGACTACTAGGAATTAGGCCGTGGCCAACGTCTATTTTTTGTTGCAATATGGCTATTTTGGTTGCAACTGGAATTAGTTGCATCGAAGTCTGGTGGTCGACAGATTGTTGCAATTGGAACGGTGCAATAGCCTCAGGCAACAACTTAAGATGTGGCGTTGCAACAGATTTTGCTATTGCAATGAACAAAAAAAGCCTAATGCAACCAATATTTGGTTGCAAGAATAAATATTGCAACGATTAGATTAGTTGCCTAAAGTTCTATTGCGACGAAACACTTGACTGCAATATTTCATGATTGCCACGAACGAATGTGTTGTAATAGAAAAGTATTGTCACTCCAAAACTACGTGGTCATATCGTCATATTACCACGAAGTGTGATCATTGCATTACAGTGCCTTTGCAACATATCAGATATGGTGGCAATAGATGATATGATAATGCAACAAACTAGTCTTTGTGGCAATATATGGAATTTGCAACGAATTTGTGTTGGTGGTAATAGAGGGCACATGCAACAAACAATTGCTGGTGGCAATAGATGATATGGTAATGCAACGCATAAAGTTCATCGCAATAATGCATATTGTAACTAAAATCAATGGTTGCCTATTATTCAAGCGCAATGAGGGGATTTTGAATAGCAGTTTTTAAATTATTTTCACAGCAAGCACATCACATATAATAATTAATACATTCGCAACATTGGCTAGCATCACACACCATATTTAACTAAGTTCACAACATTATTTAGCATATAATAAATAAATCTAAAACTGAGTTCGCTAGTTGCTCCATCGCCCATCAGCTACACCATCATAAATAGGCATCTTTGTAACTTGTCATTCTTGCTGGTGACGGCCATCAACATTAAGCCATAGAAGCTTTCTCTAATTATTTTGGCTGTCCTTTCTCTGCTATTCATGAAAACATATATGATTAAATTCATGGAGTAATTAGCAAACATAGAAAGGATGGTTATGCAATTACCTGAGACGATAAAGAACAGGCAAGTCTCCCTCATGCTCACAGCATGTTAATCACCATCTTCTACAGACTACCAGGCCCCCATAAGCCCTGTGCAATCACTGCAACATGTATGTCAAGTGAAATATGATGATGTTAGCTTAGCTTAACCTGGCAAAGGAACAAGTACTGCACCCAATCTGCACTTTAAATGAGATGATATCACGAAACATAAATTATGTACAATATATCTAGAACAAATCAGAGTGCATACCAAATGTCATGTCAGCACAGAACCATGTCATTTTACAACATTTCAAAATTTCAATTTATAGATCCATGGATAAGCAGTCAAATGATTGGCTATGAAATTACTAAATAACAGACAATAGGCAATTGATAAGACTACATTTCAGATAATGAAAAAAGTTAGATCTACATGCCTGATTATTCAACATGCAGATAGAAGTAGCTACTGGCTTGTGAGCACAATACAAATAATTTACACGCAGGCAACTCCTCTACCAGTTAGGCATATCTAGTGAATTCACAAAGTCAATTTTAAGTATGCTTCCTTCATCTGGCTCAGCTTTACACATTAGGCAAACAACAATTATCTTGAAAGGATTTCAGAGCTTGTTGTGCATCAGGTGAGAAGTATGTCTGTAGTACTGTCTCAAAGTACTCAAGCTCCAGCCATATAGCACAAAACATTGTAAACTAAGCATACTTGCTGAGCCATTTTCGTAGCTAGTTGGACTAAATAATATTCTGCTCACAAATAGAAGTAACTGAACACTTACATATCCTAGATGTAAGTGCTCTTCCAGTAAATAGAAAGATGCTACAAAGTTTAAACTACATACCAATGATTTTTTTTTACTGTGCCATTTTGATTTCAGGAGTCAGAAGTTTAGGGTCAGATATGGTGAGACAACCATTTCATTTACTGCACTCACTATATAGTGCCTGAATCCTGAAGGTGATTAAACAGTGGGATATTATACTCAAAATTTGACTGTAGAATACATCAAACTCAATGCAATTCAGGAACATCTTTTCTTTTACACCATATATCTTCCAATTTTTTGTCGATGTAAGCCAATGAAAGATTGTTACATAAGTAATAGTTTTTTCTTTGTTGTACGCAGCATTGCAGCCAATCAACAGGTGTGACTTTTGTATTTGTAAATACTCATTTAGAAATCTGTGGATGCACATGTATCGTGAACTTAAGAATTTGTGGATGCACAAAGAATCAACGAAGTAATCTGGCAAACAACATGGCAAACAAACCACATTAGGTTAGTCCACAGTCTGCACATACCAACATGTAACGTTGGGCTGGGCATAACCTCAATGCAGCATTGCAGCCAATGTTGTTAAGAACTTAAGATCAAGTCCCTCCATGATCAATGCACTGTAATCATCAACTATTCGACTCTCTCCAAGATCATCGACAGTTCATTCACATAAACCTAGAGAAGAGAAGGAAATGAAAATGCTTACATTGATATTGCTTCTTGGTAGATAGAGTCTTGTTCTGAATGATCCGAAGATTTTCACCTGCCATGCAAAACTGGGAATCACATATGTTTGACAGTATCGGAGTCAGATTGCATGGAACCCACCTGTGAAGATGATATTCAGTCCGTCGAGAAAAGTGCAATACCAGCAAAGGGCAGCTCCAGCAGGTCAATTCTGCTAGACGATGGGTAGGCAGAGACGAGAGGCCGCTGGGCAAGCTCACATCTGGTGAATGCAACAATTTTCCACACAAATTATTTTCAGAGGTTACCATATGTACATATTTGGTGCTTACATATAAAAAAAATGTCTTCCAGACATACGTACTTTTTCCTATTAAATCGATCCAATTTGAGTTAATGCCACTTTATGCCAATGTGTAAAATGATCTTATTGAAAATATTTTACCACATGAAACTTTGGATGCTCCAGAAGTAATAATCAGAGCTTACCTTTCTATCATTTTTCACATTATCCTTTAGTACCCTCTAGGTGTACTCTGTGCATTTTAACAAAAAATAACTATGTTACTCACAAACACATGTTCTGTTAGCATCTACAATTCAAATTTCACGACACATACACTACTTAGAGATTAGAAAATAAATATCAAGAAAATAATTAAATTTCAGGAATTGATCAGTGTCCGGACATTATAACATGTTTTAACAGCACTCATAATAATCAAGAACCACAATACCCATTTGACCCCACAATAATTTGGCCAGAGAAAAAAGATCGGAATGAGAAGATGCATCTGAATGAATTTGCCCTAACGCATGTAGAGGAGGACAAAGCTTTACCTGATCCTGTGCTTTGCCAAATCGTTCCCCACGTATTACCAGCATCATCATCTGGGGAAAGAAGTAGAGAAAAATGGGTGGTGTGGACGGACGGGATGGCCGTCGATCTGGCTTCTCCGCGGGCGCCACCGCCTGCTCCGGTTTCTTCGTGGGTACCATAGGTTGCTCCGGCTTCTTCGCGGGTGTGGGGGAGATGTCAACAGCAGCGTGGATGTGGGGGGTGCGGACGAAGGACCGCAACTTGGCCGCGAGCGCGGCGGCACCCGGTTGTAGTAGAGACATCCGGCCGGTTACCGACTCCGGCGGCGCGGACGACGGGGGCGCGAACGACGGGGGCACCGGTGGCGCAGGCGGCGCGGACGACGGGGGCGCAGGCGGGGTGGAGACGGAGGGGAGGTCGCGGCGCGATCTATGCGGAGGGGAAAATTGGTCTCGTAGGATCTAAGATCATCATATCCGGAAAATAGCATTAAAAGATCAACCCCGCGAAATGGCATCGAAAGATTGAACGTCAACTGAAAATACCATTCAGTCACGATTGGCGTCCACTCCGTCAACGTCCTTCCCTTCTCTTTGCTGAGGCGACACGCCATCACGCCTCTTCGGTGGGACCCGCTCAAACTTCTCCGGCGACAAGCGACCACATGAACGGGGCGTGCGGAGGAGAAGTTGGCTGCTCCGAATCGTCGATGTTGGTGCGGCCACTCTATCCACCGCCGGTGCTCGAGGATGAGGACGAGGAGCGGGTGGGAGGGGACGTCGCTGGGCGAAGAGGTGGCGGCGCCGGACGCTAACTGCCCCCCTCGCTCAGGTCCTGGTATTTCGCCGACGGCTGGGTGCTGCGCGGACGCTCGCCCCGATCTTGCGAAGCCTCGCAGTGGCGAGCTGACGCGCCTCCGCGCCGGCAATGGGTCCTTGCGTCGAGGCACCCCGCCATAGATCCAGCCACCGGTGGCCTCACCGCGCCGCGCCGGATTTGCCGGGGCCTGAGCCATGTCATGCACGACGCACCCCTTCTCTCGCTGGGTCAGGGTTGTGCCCGAGCACTACAGCTGCTCAGGTCAACGGAGTCACGTCAGGGTCGTGCTGCACGCGTTCCTGCTACTTGATTCGTCAGGCCGAAGCTTGGCCGGGGCCGCACCGCCGTACAGCTCGCTAGGGTCAAGCGGATGCTCACCTCGCCAGGGACAGGGCTCGGGGTTGCACCGGAGACGGGCTGCAGCTCCAGTCGCCAGGACTGCGCCGCCGAGGCCGCGCTGCTGCTGACCTCTGCCTGTCCACCGTGCTGGATTGGTGCGGAAGGAAGCAGGTAGGGACCTGCTGGGCAGTGGGCAAGGGCAGGCGGTGGCCGGGATTAGAGGTGCAGGACCGCAGGCGGTGGCCTGGGCAGGCGCCAGGCAGTGGCGTGGAAATAGCTGTGGAGAGGAGCTGCGGTTTTTAGATTGGAAAGGAGCCGGAGGGAGGAGTTGTAACGGTGTTGACGACATTTACAGGAAGACATCACGGAATGCTATTTTCAGGTAACAGTTCAACCTTTTAATGGTATTTTACGGAGTTCAATGGTATTTTACAGAGTGACTATCTTTTGATGGTATTTTCCGGATATGGTGATCTTTTGATGCTATGAGACCAATTTTTCCTACGAAGGCGTTGCGGATGAGGAGGGGAGGTCGCGGCGGGATCTATGTGGAGTCCAACGGAGGAGGGAGGGATCTATGTGGAGTCTAACGGAGGAGGGAGGTGGGTCGCGATCGGACGCACAGAATCAATCGCGGAGGGTGTGGGGGGCGCAAGGGGCGGACGCACGGAGAACGGGCAAAACGACGTACTCGTAAGTTCATTCTTTTTAGTAGTCGTAAGTTCATTCTTTTTATAGTTATTACAAGTCGTGCCCGTGCGTTGCTAATGGCAAAACATCATACCCTTATACAGCACCCAGTTTTAAAAAATCCATAGAAATGCTTAATGCAAAATCATGGTCAAATCTAAAATTTATGTGTTAAGTTTCTTCATTTGACAACTCTATACAATAACTAAATCCTAGTGCATTTCGATCTCTAAGTACATTATATGACTAACATATATATGCTTTGAATAATTAATATTAGTTCAAGATGATGTGATTTTGGCACAACTCAGCTTATGAGGAAAACCAACTTTTATGCCAAAATAAACACAAACTCCGCTCTGGTTCTTTCTCCCAACAGACCATACAACAATCTCCTCTTCACCTTGGCACCAACAATGGTTCCTTCTCCCAACAGACCATACAACAATCTCCTCTCCTCTATCTTGGCATCAACAATGGTTCCTTCTCTCAACAGACCACACAACAATCTTCTCTCCTCCATCTTGACATCAACAACTATTGATCTGGACAAAAGAAATAAAATAAACAAAAAACTGTGGAAGAAGAAAGAATGGACCAACTGCAAACCTTTCACGAAAATATTCATGCAAATTATTTAATTATCTACCTTTCAGCTTCACACAGATATAGAAAAGAGAGGAGTGACACTGAGCAAATGAATTTCTACACTTAGGCAGCAAAGACAACTGAAGTCAATCCGCATGCATGTGTATTTTAATTTAGTCAGAATTGAACAACATTAGTAAAGGCTTCACAGTTGGTCTAAGCATTAGTGTGAATCCTTACTTTGTGACGTATGTCTCATGCATCATGACACTATCACAGTTGGTCTAACTTCTAAGCATTCTGAACTGATTTAATTACTTTCCAATCAGGTTAGAATTCATTTGTAACGATAAATGTCGTTTTACAGTAAAAACTTGCATGAAATGCCTCTTGAGAGCATTTGTTTTAGAGTATACTAAAAATTTAGCAGATATTAAACTTTGTCAAAGAAACTAATGACTAATTAGAACAGACTATACAACCACATGTGACATATTCCATGGTTCAGAAGGATATTATGAATCAAACTTTTCATCATACCATACAAATTAAAGGAAAATAAACAAATAGACATCATACAAATTAAAAGAAAAGAAACAAATAGAAAAGGATTAAAATTTGCTTGCTTCCAGTTGTTTGATGGCAATCTCTTGCCTGCGGATATGAAGCATGTCAAGCTTAGCTGGCAATCAGATCACATGAGAGAGTAAGGCCTCGGTAGAGATTATAGTGTTCCATAGCAGCTAGCAGAATCTATCGTGTCTTTTCATGTTGAAAATATCAATCAGAAAAAAAAATAGTTGATATCCCTCTTCTGCATACCTCCAGTTTAGGAGTCTTCATATTGAATTTTCATGTAGAACGGATAAATGAACTGTTATGAAAGAATATTCAGGCAAAAGCACATTGGCAATAGAAAGTAGTAAGGTTAGGAGGGGAAACAAATACCTAGCATCGTTCAACCACTTTCTGAAAAAATTGCTTCTTGGCAATAGAACATGTCAGATGGAAAATCAAATGCAGAACACATCACCAGGGGATAGTACATCCGGGTAGATGTCATCCGGTGTGAGAACTGAGAACACACCAACATATATTCAGTCACCAACAGGCAACATGCATTCAGTCACTAACATTCCCCAAATTCAAATGCAGATTATATGAAACAAGTTAGATATATTCTCTCAGTTCTTCTAATGTGGAAATCTGGAGCTCTTCATTGTACTCATTTGATATACAATAGATAAGTCCTCATGCCTGGCAGGAAGGCACTAAAAAATGGAGAATAATAAGTCCCTTACTAACTAAAGTACATGAAAGAACCACTACTTTTGGAATAAAAGGGAGCAAGACCGGTTAACAAAATGATTGGGCTGATGACATGAACTTCCTGACGACAACATGAATTAAAAAAAAATTCCTGAAGCATTAGCAAAAAATGTAACCTAAACTGAACACCCTAACACAAGTATACTTATTGTCGGCCCATGCATTCACAAAGAAATCATAGTTTTGGACCTGTTCATTTTTTTCAGTTAGCTGACAGAAAGAAAATGATCCTACCAAACTATCATTTGGCTTGACATTATACAACACGATAGATAAAGCTGCTAACTGTTAATTTCTTTAGTTAGCTACATGATTCCTATTTGGCTGAGGGTTTAGTATGTTGCAAATGCTTAGGGACTCCTATTTTCTACTGATGCATTCACTGGTATATACACCCTTGGGACTGGTGTTCATAAACAGCATTCATAAAATCGATATAGCAACATGAGACCCATTGAGAAAATGCTAGTTACATATGTCATCATTAAAACTTCGAATAAAATTCTTTGCAATGTGTATCCACTAAACATTTCATATTTTTGACAAATGTATGATAGTATGCTGGTGTGTTAATAGATCAAACGCAGTAATCAAATTGGAGCTTCAAGCCACATTTGCGATGCAGTCATAGATGGTAAGCTCTGTGGCTTAGGAGAGGATGCCAGCACAATTGGAGCTTACCTTACATGCAGGTCTCATTGAGAAGCTTGACCAAGAACAGCCACAAGCAAGGTCCCTGATGAGAAGAGCAAAGCGTTGCAACAATTTTTATTATGGACAAAAGAAAACCGGGAAGCTTCACAATTATTTCTCTGTTTTAAACCAAACCAGAAAAAAATTGTGTTGTACTCCCTCTGTCAAAAAAAGATTTCATGAAGCAAAAAATCAAATTCAGCCCCAATTACCTAGTCCTATAATGGTTGTTATGTAAGGCAAACGGCAGAGAATACGATGTTACCTACTGTACTGGCAGAAAAATTACCAAGATCAAGATCATCATTTCTTGATGGGACATTTTCATCCGATTTTGCAGTTTTCAGCATGCATGTAAGATACAGTGCATGTGGAGAGGTAGTTCTTTAATAAAAAATTCATGAAAAATGCATTCGAGATGGAACATTTTTTAGAACACGTCACAGTAAGATAATTTTCTTTAATTCAATTCTAATATAAGTAAATCTGAAATATAACACCAACTATTGGAATATGACATGCAAATCTGTTCCATCATGCTTCTTTATTGAAACCTAAATCCTGTTACAAAGGAATGTACTGAGGAATAAGCCACTTAAGCTTGAACTATGAAGCACTATTTCTAAATCGCATCCTGGTTAACATTGAATTAAAATTAACAATTTTTTTCAAAACAACTACTTAATGGTACAGTAGGACATTGTGATTGAATTAAATCCATACATTTTTCATCATATAGCAAATACCCCAGGCAACATCCCCTGAACAACTAACCTGGTACTATAGAGATACTTATGGCAAGCCGAAGGAAACTACAGTACCTGTGTGAGATCAAATTTCGAGACGCACACCAGAGAAAGAAAACTTCCATTTATTTAACAACTGACATTACCAGAGAAAGAATACTTGTTTATGGCCACTAAAAATGGAAACGATAAGAGTACCTTGAGGAATTGTGTTGGTGATGTCAGCAAAAGGATCTCTGCCACAAGTGGTGTTTGATTGTTCCATGGACGATGTAGCCTAGTGCCGTAAGATTACACAATTAAAGAATGCTTCACAACAACACAAGATAAGTTGCAGGATTCAGCATACAATCGCCTATTCAGAAACAATGTAATAGAGACAGAACAATGAACCCACCTTTGAACCCTAGACTGGACAGATGGAGGATGGCAACGTGGGCTCAAAGGAACACAGCGGCCTCCGCCCTTTGGGCGATGTCCTACCCAGGTGATAAATGACGGTTGTCGCTGCCGTCGCGAGCCGATGGAGCCTGTCCACGGCGGACGATGTCCAGCTCCGATGGCGGGTGTGGTGATGGAGGACGGAGGCGTCCAGGCGATTGAACACGGCGGCCACCTGGCGATCGACGGAGGTGTCCAGGCGATTGAACACGGCGGCCACCCGGCGATCAACGGCGGCCGGGTGGTCGATGGACGACGGTGGCGAGAGGTCGATGGACGACAGCGGCCGGCGGTCGATGGTTAGTTTGTAATAAGGTTTGGGAACCCATCAACGCTCCCCTTCCCCGTGCTGGATCTGGATTGGGGAGGCGAAGGGCAGGAGCAGTGACGGCGGGGAGAGGCGGTGGAGGCATGACGGAGAGGGGGGAGGGGAGGCGGCGGAGGCAGCGCGAGACGGAGGAGGTGTGCGGAGGAGGAGCTCGATGGGTGCGTCACGGTTGCGCGGGGGAGCAGGCGGAGGGGGATGCGTACGAAGCGGGTTTAGGGTTTGGCAAAATTTGCCCAGAGACACCGTTAAAACGTGGTCTTTGCCCAGAACCACTAAAAAACGAGTCACGGCCAGAAACCACTAATAAAGTGTGCCCATTTGCCACATGACACCACACACCATATTTTATCCAACTTAATTGGAGGGCCACGGGAAAAGACTGAATTGCCCCTGCTGCTTTATTCTCCTTCTCCCGCAGGCCAGTTCGACTCGGTGCGCCAGAACTACGAGCGGACGAGCGGCGGCGAGTCCTCCTCGTGCGCAGCCCCTCCCCGGCGGTAGCCGCGCCCGGTAGGCCTTCTGCTCCCTTCGCGTAATTGCCTCTCGAGTCCCACTGCTCCCCTCACGCCGTCGTGTTGGGGTGGCCCGTGCGGTCAACCCCGGCGGCCACCGGCGGCAAGATGGAGACTCCACGGTACCTAAGCGAGATCTTCCCGCATGAGGATGCCAGCCTTTCGTGGGTTCCTGACAGGTACGTCTTCTCTAGTTTTCCTCTAGGGTTAGTACTAACTTTAGGCAAATTAGGCTCGGATTAGTGCAATTAGGCTCGTTATTGTAAAATTAATCGAACCATGTGTTGATTTTGGGGTGATTTGTGCAAATGTGTGTGTAGGATGGATCCAAATTCGTCCTACAGGCTTGCTGCTCATGTTGGTGCTTATGTTAAAATTAATGACGATGGCAGTCGTGAGTACTGTGAAGCCCTTAACATTGCTAAGGTCTTAGACAGCGATTGCACAAATTGGAATGATATGCTACTTGACATTGGCACAAACATTAACCTAGGCTGTAACAACAAGTTGCGTGTCACTTACTTGGACAAATCGAGTCGTAACTACGAAGAAGTTACATCTGACCAGAAATTGTTCCATGCTATTGACATGTATTGGGAGATAAGAAGGCTTTCTTTGCAACTGTGTATTATCAAAAAAGATGATTCTGAATCCATGCATGATAGTGGGAGGGAGCAGAGCATGCCTTGTGTGTTGCAGGGAAGCATTGATGCCCCAACTGATGAAATTAGTGTGCTGCCTCCACTTGAAACTGCACCAACACTTTTAGAGCTTCCCAACCAGAATAGCATTGAAGTGGCTTGGGTGGACGCTGATGTAGAGTGTGTTGGTTTGGATGACGAGGACCCTTTCAAAACTTTGCTTTCTGATTCATCTGATTCTGAATGTGATGGTGATGTCGAGTGTGTTGGCTTGGAGGATGACTTAGTTGTGGAGGATGCAAGGGGTTGTGAGCCAACTATCCATGCAACTAACTTAGAGAACCCGAAAATTGCAATTGGTGTAACTTTTGGGGATGGTGATACTTTTAAAAAGGCTATTAGGCAATATGCAATAAAAGGAGAATATGAAATTGCAGCTTCCTATTCTGAGTCGGCAAGGTATCGAGGCTATTGCAAGGCTGAACGGTGCAAATGGAGGATACACGCTTCAAAGCTGCAGGGTGAAAATACTTGGATGGTACTGACTTTCAGAATTTTTTATTCCATACAAATTGACATTGATTTTTGTACTGATTTTTATTCCTACAAATTGACATTGATTTTTGTACTGATTTTTATTCCATACAAATTGACATTGATTTTTGTACTGATATATTTAATTTTTTGTGCAGATTAAGAAGATACCTTATGAACACACTTGTTACAGCACTGGAAAAGTTGAGAAGAACATAATGGCAACCAATCATTGAGTTTGGGACAGGGTACTAAATTGGATTACAAAAGACCCTTCGATAGAGGCTGCAGCATTGAAGAAAAAACTAGAAGAAGAGTATCACATAAAGCTGTCATACTATGTTGTGTGGGATGGTAGAGAGATGGCATGGGACCAACTCAAAGGGAAGTGGGATGACAGCTTTGAGCATGCATTCAGTTTCCAGGCTGAGGTGGAGAGGACCAATCCAGGCAGTCTGGTGGACATTGAATATGAGCAAGTTGGGCAAAAGAAGAGGTTTACAAGAATGTTTGTTGCCCTGAAAGCTTGTGTGGATTGTTTTCTGAACGGTTGCAGGACATTCCTTGGTGTGGACTCCACTCACTTGACTGGTAAATGGAAGGGTCAACTTGCATCTTCAACTGCTATTGATGGGCATAATTGGATGTTTCCAGTGTGTTATGGTGTGTTTGAATCAGAGACATCTGCTAATTGGGGTTGGTTTTTCAGTAGACTTCAACAAGCTATTAGATCACCCCAGGCCTAGTTATCTCAATTGATGCAGGAAAAGGAATTGATTCAGCTGTTACTAAAGTCTTCAAAAATGGGGTTGAGCATAGAGAGTGCATGAGGCACTTGGATGCTAACTTTCAAAAGAGATTTCGAGGTGAGGTCTTTGAGAAACACTTATGGCCAGCATGTAGATCTTTCCAGAGACATAGGTTTCAAGAACACTATAATCTGATGTATGATGCCTGTCCTGAAGCTATGAAGTGGATACATCTCAACCACAAGCATCTTTGGACAAGGCACTTGTTCTCTAAAGCAAGCAAATGTGACTATGTAACAAACAACATAGCTGAAACATTCAATAGTTGGATTCGGCATGAAAAATCCCTGCCTGTAATTGATCTTATGGATAAGATAAGACAACTTTGCATGGAGAAAATGTACTTGAGAAGGAAAATTTCTAAGAAGCTTCAATATAAGGTGCTGCCCAACATAATGAACGACCTCAATGATAGGAGTAGGGGGCTGAAATATATGTGGAGGTACTCACACAAAGATGGTGGTAGAGACGATGAAATGTTAGGTGAAGTTGAAGGTGTTACAAGGAATCTAATTCACTGGAGGCATACCGTTGATCTTCATGAGAGGAAGTGTACTTGTAGATGCTGGCAAGTTACCGGTCTGCCATGTACACATGCATTGTGTATTATCACCTCAATTCAAGGTAATATTGAAGACTATGTTCATGAATACTACTCTGTTGCAAATTTCAAGAAAGCCTATGAAAAATGTGTGAATCCAATGACAGATAAGAAACAATGGCCTGCGGTAAACCTTGGGTTCAAGTTGTGGCCTCCACTTTTGAAAAGGGCAGCCGGGAGACCAAGAGAAAGAAGATACAAATCAGTTGCAGAAGGGGGGAAACCAAAGAGATCCATAATCTGCAAAAGGTGCAAACAGCATGGACACATGGCAAAAACATGCAATGAATATGTGTATGATTCTGATGCTCCACCTCCTGCCCCTCCAAAGCCAAAGAGAAAGAGAGGCAAGAAAGCTGTCACGATAGTACCATCTGGTGTTGCTGAACCACCCCAAGAACAACCATCTTATGATGATCCATTGTAAGCTTTTAACTCAAACTTTGTTGTTTTTTACCATCCTTACACATATCTTACATATGAAACAACTTACAGTGGTTCCACACCAACTGGAGCCATCACTTGTTCTACACCAACTAGAGCAATTGCTTGTGCTCCTACAACAAGTCCAGTTACAAGAAGGTGAAAATTGCAATTTGCATACTTCAAAATAGAAGTCTTCTTAAATCTGCAACTTCACATGCTTTTTTTCTACATGCAGCGTGTCTAAGAAGTTGCTGGAATCAGAACCGTCTACACCAACTAGACCAATCACTTCTGCCTCGACTCCAAGCCCAAGGGGGTACGTATAACTCATTTCAGCTTTATGTGTGTTGCTGTTTTTTTATTTCCAATTAGTTGACAATGCACCCATTTACAGCAGTAAGAGGATGTTGGAACTTGAAGGCACCATAGAGCCTGTTGCATGCCCAGCCATGTCTCGGGTTGCTGTTGAAAAGGGAAAGGCAAAGAAGTTAAAGGTTGTGAGGGCTAAGAAATAACAGGGTAGTCCTTGTCATGTATTCAGTAGCTATGAAACTGCAATGTGTGGATTTGCAAGTCATGGTCTGGGTAGCCAAATGTGGCTGGAACCCTGTTATTTTGTATACAACAGAAACCAACTGTTGCTTTGCGTGCTTTTGTGACAGCAATGTGGTCTATTTTGAAGGGTAGGGGTATTCTTGTCCATAATCATGTGCTTTGTAACCTGTTGGAGGTGAGAATGTTATTTTATGAGCCATAGTGTCTCTCAGCAAATGACTACATAATTTTAATAGTTCCTGGCAGTGACACAGTTTTTTAGTGGCTTGTGGCAAATGTCACGTTTTATCAGTGTCCCTAGGCAAATTTTGCCTTAGGGTTTTGGGCTTTTGGCGGCGGGGTAGGCGTAGACCGAGTGAAGCCGCGAGGAAGTGGCCGGTGTATGGAGACGCGGATCGAATTGTCAGGATCGGACGGTTGGAATCGGTTGCATTAGGAAGGCGGAGCGGACGCGTGGGGGAGGGCGGATGCACGGGAGAGCGGGAAAAAAAAGTAGGAACATGTTTTTTCTCCACTTCATACTTTTTAGGAGTAGAGATTATGTATACTAGATGATACCTCACGCGTTGCCGCGAGAATTTCAACAATTTTTAAAGATATAATTTGAAAGTAGAAACTAAAGTGATTATTTCGCAACATTCTACTGCAAACAACACATTGCATACATAGATGCTATTAGCCATAGAAAAATCGATAGAAGAAATAAATTTATGATTTTAGTGGATAACGATGTGGACACCTTGCATGTTGAGAGAAGACATAGTGGATGGTGACGTGGCGCGCTGAGGGTTGAGAGAACTCCTTAGCTGGGAGCTCTTATATAGTTTTGTATGATTGAACAAGTACAAAGATAAGTACATTAGAGAGATAATGATAATAAAATCTAAAACATCTCTAGAAATTATGAAATTTGGCATAGAATCATTTTATGGGTGTACAATCTTGACAAAAATGTTTCATAAGATTTTACGAAAATTAGAGTATACATTGTTCACAAAATGGATAGGTCACTCATAAGATTCTTACAATTCAAGTCACACTTTAAGATTTGAATATCTCATAACATGTTCCAACTCATATACACATCAAATTTGGATAAAAACTTACCTTTAGTCTCTTATTAACATTTGAGGAGTTACACTGCCACTTGTTGGGCAAAAAAGTTATTTTTCTATTTTTTGAATCACTAATGAATACACTGTTGTGAAGTAAGTTGCAAACTAGTTATCTTATATGCCCCCAATATATTTTTCACACGTAGCAGACAACATATAAGTTGTCACATAGGAGTTTCAACAATTTTTAAACAGATTTACTATTTTCTCTCATTTAAATGAATTTCTGCAAGTTACTGAAAGTAATTCCAAATTGACCTATATGTACCTCTAATAAAATTTAAAAATTTCAAAAAAAACTATATTTATGTGACTATGTTCCATTCTAGCTCACATCTTGGAGACTGACAAAACATTCAGGAGTGTTTGCTTGCCCGCCATACTCTGCCACGCCACAAGTGCGGCACGCCATCGGTTATTGGCTGCTGCTTGGTTTTGGCACTCACATGTGGCTGCCACAACTTTTTCTAGTACAAAATCCCACCACAACTGCGGTGCCCATTTCTACCACCGCAACTTAGGTGACGCCACAACTGGTGTGGTAAAGTGTGGCTGCAAGCCAAACAGCCCCTCAGTTGTCTTATAGGGAAAACTCAAACTTTTACTAGTCATCTTGTTATAAAATAATGATAATAATACATAAAACTTCTCCAAAAATTATAAAAAATGACATAGAATCAATTTATGGATGTACAAGCTTGACAAAAAAGTTTCATAAGATTGTGTGAAAATTGGAATATACATTGTTTATAAACTAGATAGTTTCATCACATTATTTTATACAACTCAACTCAAACTTCATGATTTGAATACCTTATACTCCCTCCGTTCTTAAATATATGACGTTTAGGACAAGCAAATTAGTTCATTTTGAACTAAATAGCTTGTCCTAAATGACATATATTTAAGGATGGAGTAGTAACATGTTTAGACTCATACACACTTCAAAATTGAGCAAAACCTTACTTTTAACATCTTATTAACATTTGTGGATTTACGTTAGCACTTATTGTGCAAAAAAAATTGTTTTTCTATTTTATAAATCACTAATGAATACACCCTTGTGAAGTAAGTTGCAAAATCGTTATCTTATATGCCCTAAATATATTTTTCACACCTAAAACACAACATATAAGTTTTCATCTTGGAATTTCAAGAATTTTCAATTAAATTTGTCATTTTCTAATATTTAAATGAATTTCTGCATGTTTACCAAAAGTAATTCTATATTGACCTATATGTATATCTAATAAGATTTTAAAAAATCAAAAACTATATTTAGGCACTTATAGTCCATTATAGCCCAAATCTAGGAGATTGTCAAAAAATTCAATTGACTTATAGGAAAAACTCAAACTTTTACTAGTCACCTTGTTATAAAATAATGATAATAATAACTAAAACTTCTCCAAAAATTATAAAAAATGACATATAATCATTTTATGGATGTACAAACTTGACAAAAGAAGTTCCATAAGATTTTGTGAAAATTGGAGTATACGTTGTTCATAAAATGCATACATGTCTCATATAGTTTCTTATAAATAAAGTCAAACTTTAGGATTTTAATACCTTATAACTTTTTTAAACTCATATGAATCTCAAATGTTGAATCATTCTTACATTTACCTTCCAAATCATAAGCATGATTTTATTTTACCTTTTTTATTTTTCGATATAAAATTTGAACACAATTAATAACAAGTTATTACCACACTTGGTCACTAATGTGGGTGTGGCGTAGTGGTAGGGTGCTGTGTCTTTTGTGTCCACAACCAGGGTTCGAATCCTAACCTTCTCTCCTTTGTGCCAAGTTTTTTTAATTATAACCTTTACCTTATAGTATAAATAATATAATACCAAACTTCTTAACAACTAATGTTGTAGCATAGTGGTAAGGCATGGGAATCTGAGTTGCAAGACTTGGATTCAAATCACACCTTTGCCAATTATTGTTGATTTTTTCTTTTGTGCAGCCGGCCGGGGCCTTGGCGCGGCCTGGAGGGAACGGCAGCGACCTTGGTAATAATGATAAAATTATCATAATACTCAAACTTCTACATGCAACATTATAATAAAATAATGATAATAAAACTAAAAACTTGTCTGAAAATTCTAAAAATTGATATGAAATCATTTTATGGATGTTTAAACTTGACATAAAATTTTCATTAGGTTCCACGAAAAGGAGTAGGCATTGTTCACAAAAATTGACACAACTCTCAACTAGTTTACTATAACTCAAGTCAAACTTGTCAAATTTGAACTACATGTTATTACCACTTTTGAAAATGACAAAATAAGCTAAATAAAGATTGTAGATCTTGATGAGATATGAAACTTTGGTATTCATCACTTTTCCATTTGACATCATTTAGTGTTAAAAAATCGTGCTTATAGTTGTCAATTTTTGAAATTTAAAAATTAGTTGTTCAAAAAGACTCATACAAGAAATGTTTCCAACATAATAGCATTAATAAGTTTCACAACTCAACAAAAATTTGTGAACACTTTTATCGTAAATTTGTCGGATGAAAAAATGACCAATATCAAAGTTGTTGATCTTGATGAGATATGAAACTTTGGTATTCATCACTTTTTCATTTGACATCATCTAGTGTGAAAAACTCTTGGTTGTAGTTGTCATCTTTGCCTGATAGTATAAATAATAAAATACTAAAGTTCTTCACAACTAAAGTTGTAGCGCAGTGGTAAGATGTGGGAGTCTCAAACCCAAGACTTGGGTTCGAATCCTATCTCTGTGTCCAATTTTTATAATTTTCGTAGTAAATAGAATAATGTCCAAATTTAGTAAAAAAATTTAAAAATTGGTTCACAAGAATACGATAAAAATTAAAATGATTTTGATAAAGTGACACTATACATTGTTCACAAATGGACAATTATAAGTAAATATAATTAACACAACATACCACATGAGAGGAGGTGGCCTGGTGGTAGATGAAGGACCGGATTGGCGACCAGAGAGGGGGGGAGTGAATGGGAGCCGATAAAAATTCTCCTCAAAGAACTCGACCTATGTCCCAAAATCAAACCCACGGAACCTACACTTGCTCAAGTCAATCGTCAAGGTTACATAGTTATAGAGGAACTACTAACCTTAGGAATGATCCTTGGTTCACCTAGCGGAAGCACGAATCAAGGAACCAAAGCAAACCGGACAACACCAAATCAAATCGGGTCACCCTGACATAGAGGGCGGGTCACCCGCCAGCCACCAGACCCAAAATGGGTCACCCTGACATAAGGGGGCAGGTCACCCGCCAACCAATCAGAACAAAAACGGGTCACCCTAACATGGGGGGGGGGGGTTCACCCGCCGGCCGGGTCACCCTGACAAAGGGGGCGGGTCACCCTGAGCGCCCAGAAATTCAGCAAGCTGACGATCGAATAAAAAATCAAAACCCAAACAAACGACCTTCTAAAATCACGAGATTTTAAACAAGGCTTTGCAGCAACACTACAGATCTCCTAAAAAAGATCAAGGAAACTCTACAGATCTAAATCGGAAGAAGAGGAACTAGAAAGTCAACACCACCTAGGGTCACCTGGTCATTGGGGGCGGGTCACCCGGGGTAGCCCAGAAAATCACCCGCGGTTCAACTCCAAACTTTCGATCGATAGATCTCCCTAACCGCTGGATGGATTGAGACAAGATTTGGGGGAGATGTGAAGCGTCCCTAGAGGATGCTATGCCCAAAACCTTGGAGCCTTAAACCAACTAAATCGCCGGGAATCGATCACGAACCGAGCTTTACCAAAAAGTTAGGGTTCCATCCGAAATCCTCAAATCCAAGGCCAAATCTGGAGTTTGAGGGGTCAAGATCAAGCACAAAGATGCACAAGGCATCTATCCATGATCCCCACAAAGAAATTCGAACCCAAACACCTCAGAATCGGAGGAACAAGCCGCGCACGAAAATCCAACGAAAATAGCCCAAAAAAGACACAAAAATCACTCGAGCCACAAGAAGGAAATCGACGCAACCATGAAAGCTTCCATACACTCGGAGGTCAGATTCTCTACAAAACGGTGAAGAAAATCTAAGGCTATGGAGCAGGGAAATGAGAAGCAGTCCAGATGGATGGTTTGCCCAGAAACCCTAGAGCTATATATATGGAGTTCCTCTGGGTCGGGCAAATGACCAAGCTACCCCTAGAACTAGAAATGAGATACACACCCCTCTAGGGCAATATGGCCAAGTAGCACTCCTCTTCATCGGACGGCCACGCCTTTGCCGCAGTCCGCGTCCTCCCGACGCAAGCCCTGCGATCCCGCCGTGTGTCCCCCGGCATCGAAGCTTCTCGGCGCGCCCGGATCCCGTCTCCGCCCGCCGAGCCTCCGGTCTTGGTTTTGTGGCTCAACCAAGTAACCCGATGGTTTTGTGGTGAACCGCCGCAAACCCCGCGTGCAGACTTCGGTCGTGAATCGCTACCCTGCACCGGCTCCAGTCGACGACTTCGTCTTGCTTTTCTTGCCACCATGCTGCCCGCACTTGATCCCATTCGGCCACCGGGTCCATCGAGGCGAGCCAACTTATCTCTCCACTCCTTGGAGGCCCCGCAAGGCTAAGACCTTTCGCGTCCGCTCTTCACCAACACCAACGCAAATCAAGCCGCAACCTGCACCTACAATACTCGGCCAAGAGTCAGTCCTCACCACGTTGTCAATCACTCATCACACCAGGGAGCGACCATCTACCGGTCCTCGGACGCTCCGGTCCTAATCTCCCCCTTGATGAGTGCATTGACAACACACATAGTAACCAATTCAGAGAAAAGAGAAAAAGAAAAGAAACGAACCAAAAACTCAAACAAGTGATCAAAAGCCAAAACAAGATCACTTGAGAGGGAAAAATCTCGGTCCCCTAAGGCAAGGGCAACGGCTCGACACAACCGAGATAAAATGCTCCAAAATTGCCGACTACTAAGGTGAGGCAAAAGGGCTCGACACCATCGGCAAAAGAGCACAACTAAAATCAGGCAACAAAGAGCTCCCAAAGCACATGAATGCAAGCTCCCTCCTGAACAAATGCATTTCTCCCAATTTTTCTCCCTTGATGCAAACTCCCCCTGGATGAGTGAATTGCGTACTTTCCTCCCCCTTGTTGGTAATGCATGAATCAAGTCTACAAATGCAAGCATGTGCTTCTCAAATAGATAAAGAGCACTACAACATGCTAAAAATGAGACATAGACCAGCAAGATAGCCACAAATTAAGTACAAGCATTGCCAACAAGGTAGATACAGACATATAAGCATGTGACATAGCCATAAGCAAAATGAAGCATTTTTCACAAAATTTCCCTCTCATGAGCATAGGACCTAAGCATGATCAAAATGAGCACCAACAACATATAACTCACAAACTTCATGCAAGGTCACAAGTTCTCATCACAAGATCATCACCAACACCTACAAGCTATCTCATGTCATGTCAAAGCCACCGAGCCATGTGTCCACTTCTAAATATGAGACTTCTCAATGGTGAACATCATGCAACGGTTTAGCACCAAAGATAAGGAATTTAAAGCAAATTTGACATGGAGGCATATTTTTCAAGCATAAGCGTTTCATATACTAATTTCATGATTTAAAATTAAGGATGGTACATGAAGTGCCTTTGCGGCAAAAAGAAGCTTAGGCTTCTCCACAAGATAGCATGTAGGCTAAACATTCATGATGACAAATGAGTCTTTGACCCCAAATGAAAAGAGCATGGTTCCCAAGCACAAATTAAGCAAGATATAGCCATATGAGCACAATTTGAGCATGAAAGGTATTCAACTCACAAGAGAGGATCATATATAGCATTTTCACAAAAGTAAGCCATCCACATGCATATACATCCCAAAGCTACCAAGAGCATAGCTATACATCACAAGAGCTTCACTAGCAAAGTCATATGCTCACCTCCAGCATATCATGGTGATCAATGTATATAGGAGAAGCACATCTCTAAAGCATATGATACAAATGCAATCTATGATACAAGGATGCAAACATGATATGATACAAGAATGAAAATGCAACATGCATATGTACATCAGACTCCCAACCGAAGCTCAAAAAGGAACAACCACACCAAGCTCCCCTCGCAAACGAGCAAATGTAGCTTGGTCCAAAGGCTTTGTCAGGATATCAGCGAGCTGTTTCTCGGTTGGCACATGGATGAGATCTATGTTTCCCTTCTCAACATTGTCTCTCAGGAAGTGGTACCTCACCTCTATATGTTTGGTTCTGGAGTGTAGCATGGGATTTTTGGCAACACTGATGGCACTCATGCTATCACACATGAGAGGAACATGGGTACACTCCTCACCAAAGTCACTCAACGTGTATGTGATCCAAAGCAGCTGGGAGCAACAACTAGCGGCAGCTACAAACTCGGCTTCTGTGGTAGACTGAGCTACACTTGACTGTTTGCGAGAATACCAAGAAACAAGCGAGGAACCCAAAAACTGACACATCCCCGAAGTCGACTTCCTATCGACTCGACACCCCGCAAAGTCGGCGTCCGCAAAACTAAGAAGCGAACGGGAAGAGGACACTGAGTACCAAAGGCCAAGCTCAGGAGTGTATCGAAGATACCTGAAGATCCGCTTGACGGCCTGCCGATGTGAAGTCCTCGACGACGCCTGAAAACAAGCGCACAGACACACAGAAAACTGAATATCCGGTCTCGTCGCCGTCAAGTACAAGACGGAGCCAATCATGCTCCGGTACTCCTTCTGGTCCACGGGCTCTCTGTCCTCATCCGCATCCAGCGCTGTAGTCGTACTCATCGGTGTTGACAGGGGCTTCGAGTCGTCCATCTTGAACTTCTTGAGGATGTCCTTCGTGCACTTGGCTTGATGCACAAAGGTTCCCTCCTTCGTCTGCTTGATCTGAAGCCCGAGAAAGAACTGCAATTCTCCCATCATAGACATCTCGAATTCTTTGCTCATGTCCTCTGCAAACATTGCAACCTAAGAGTGAGACGAGCCACCAAAGACAATATCATCCACGTACACCTGAACAATTAGGATATCGTCGCCCTTCCTGAGGAGAAAAAGAGTCTTATCTACTTTGCCCATCTCAAACCCCTTGCTGAACAAGAACCCCCTCAAACGGCCATACCATGCTTGGGGAGCTTGTTTCAACCCATACAACGCCTTCCTCAGCCTATACACTCGGTGGGGAAACTCAACACTCTCCAAGCCTTGTGGTTGCTTCACATAAACCTCTTCTTCTAAAAACCCATTCAGAAAGGCACTCTTCACATCCATTTGGTACAATTTGAACCCTTTAGCCACAGAAAAGGCTAGAAGGATCCTAATCGCCTCCAAACGGGCTACAGGAGAAAATGTCTCCTCATAGTCTATCCCCTCCTTCTAACTATAGCCCTGAGCAACCAACCTCGATTTGTTTCTCACCACCTCACCATTCTAACCCTCTTTGTTCATCCACACCCATTCTGTCCTGATAGGTTTGCAATGTGGTGGTGGCTCTACCAACTCCCAAATTTGGTTTCTATCAAAGTTCTCTAACTCCTCATGCATTGCGTTCACCCAATTAGGATCAGAGAGGGCGTGTCCAATGTCTTTCGGCTCAAAGGTAGCAACAAAAGCCGAATGAGCAAAGTGAGAAACATTACTGGACCTTGACCGTGTCGTACGTTCATTGATGTCGCCGATGATTCTTGAGGAAGGATGATCAATTTGAACGCGCCTCGGTGCCTCTCGCCTGGAGACGACCTCCCCCTCAGCAGCAGCTTCCACTTGATCTTGCTGGATCGTAGTCGGTGTAGGGGATGGGCCATCCTGCACCGTAGTTGTCGTAGTGGAAGTAGAGGGTACATGCGTGGCTTGAGCTTCACCATCATCACCATCATCCTCTCCAGCATCATCCTCCTCGTCCTCAAAGATCTTCTTGCCAATCTCGTCGTCACCTGCACACTCAAAAATAGACGAACTGCATGGCTAGGTCTCGTCGAAGGTAACCTCGCAAGTTTCCATGACTAGGTTAGTATCAAGGTTGAGCACACGGAATGCTTGAGAATGACTCGCATAACCCAAAAAGATGCCATCGGAGGACCTCGACTCAAACTTATCAAGCCTACCCTTCTTGAGAATAAAGCCCTGAAATAGCTCACTCTAGGTGCTCGTCCGTGCATGATCTCATAGCATGTCTTGTTCAAGAAGGCCCAAAGAAAAATCCGGTTCCCAACATGGCACGCGGTATTCACTGCCTCAGCCCAATATCTCCTCGGAGTCCTATGCTCGTCGAGCATCATTCGAGCCATCTCACAATGGGAACGGTTTTTCCTCTTAACCACACCATTCTGACAAGCAACATAGGGAGAAGAAAATTGATGTTCGAGACACAAATCACGACAAAAGGTTTTGAAACGAGAGTTTTTAAATTCAGTGCCATTGTCGCTACGAATAGCTCGAACAACATCTCCATTCCTCTCATTCTTCAACCTCAAGATTAGATCCCGGACAAAACCAAGCGTCTCCCCCTTGTCAGCCATAAAGAAGACCCAAGCATAGCGAGAATAGTCGTCCACTATCACAAGGACGTACCATTTCCCACCCGCCGAGCACACACGAGCTGGACCAATCAAGTCCATATGGAACAGCTCGCATGACCTCTCTGTCATAACGGATGTCAGAGGCGGGTGAGAGGCGGCGACCATCTTACCATGCCTACACGGAGCACATACCAAATCTTTTGGTACTTCAACTTAGGCAATCCTCGCACCAACCCTAGCCTACTCAAGCGTGACAACAAGTCAAAACTCAAGTGACCTAGTCTCCTATGCCATTTCCAAAGCTCCGTCGAAACACCATCAACCAAACAACAAGAAGAGCCGACACATTGAGAAAAATCGTCTATGTAAATGTGACCCTCGGGAATGATCGTGCACACAAGATCACCTCGAGAATCCAAAACACGAGAAGCGCCCGTTTTGAAATGGACCTCAAAACCCTCATCAAGAAGTTGGGACACCGAAAGAAGATTGAACCCCAAAGACTTTACAAGAGCAACACGCCTAAGAGTCACAGACTCGCTCACCTTCACCGTGCCCACTGAAAGCACTCTATCTTTCCCATTATCCCTAAAAGTGATGTACTCTTTGGTCATCACCGGGGTGAGGCGGGAGAACCACCTTCGATCTCCGATCATGTGTCGAGAGCAACCGGAGTTGATCAACCAAAAGCCCTCCAAACCTCCCACCTGAAAATCAAAAACAAGAGCGAGAGTGAGCAAATGACTCAACACTGGGGTTAGTACAAAATGAATCAAACCAGTGCCGTGCCATTTGCTCAAAAGTGGGGTTAGCAAAATCCATCCTATCTCTCCTAGGTGGGACACCCACACGTCCCCTTGGAGGACTACGCGTACCACGAAGTGGAGACCGTGATCTGTAGCTCCTCTGGGACCTAAAGCTGCGATCATTCCCCCCATACTCGTATTGGCCACGAGTGAAGGAACGTCTAGCAAACTCACCACGCCCAAATCCAACACGCCTACCACCATCTCTCTATGGTGGCACACCTCGAGGCACAAACTCACGCCTCTCTCGAGGGTAAATGGTACGCACCACACCGTCACCCCTAGGCACAATCCTAGGCTCAGGCACACCACGAGAAGGGCGGTACCTGTCCTTGTTTGCCATCTCCCTAGCACACCTCTCCTCACACTTCCTCCTGAAGCAAAACTCAGCTAGGTGCCCATCCCTCCCACAATGCTCACAATGGAAGGTTTTTGGTTTTGGCTTTGGGCTCTCTTTGGGCTGTGGCTTCTCCTCACTCAGTTTCTCTCCCTTCTTCCAAAATAACTCATTCCCCAAGTCACTCTTGAACTTGATGGGTTTCTGGAAGTTGTCAGTGTGTGGAGGAAACACGGGAGGATCTGGGGTTGTGTCTAGTTGGTTCCTAAGTGGGTTGGGCTTAGGAGCATAAGCATTTTTGTGGAAGGTTTTTGGTGGAGCTATGATATCACCAATCTTCTCCTCCTTCTCACCACTGCACTCCCCAACCTTTTCCGACCCAAGCGCTTGCCCATCATAGCGCTTGTACGTCTCAATCATCATCCTGAGCCGAGGCTCGTAACCCGACAACCAACCCATCATTTTCCTCAACTCATCATTCTCATCCTGCAAACGATCAACATAGTGTGCAAGCTCCAAATTCTTCACAGCATTTATTTCACAAGTACAGCATGATGTAGGAATAGGAGCTTCAGCTTAGCCTCTAGTGATCTAGCATAAGCAAGCGAAACATCTAGCTTCTCATGCAAAATAGGACAAGAAGTGCAAGCATCAAGCAAGGAGGGCCTAGATTTCATCTCATCTAGCTCAACCCTAAGCACATCTAGTTCCTCAACCTTGGAGGCATACATTTCCTTAAGCACAATCAAATCACCAAGAAAAGTGGAACAATCAGTGCATTCAGGTTCATCAGTCACAATAGGAGTAGACTTCAGAGAATCTATTTGAGCCCTAGCATCAACAAGCAAAGACTCTAGCTCAACCACCTTCTCCTTAGCCTCTCCAAGCAAAGACCTATACTCCCTCTTCTCCTTGTTGGTCTTTCTAAGCACATCATCACGGTTGTCAAGAAATTCATTCAACCTAGCATTCTCCGCTACCAAGAAGGAAGGATCATTGTTTACCTCATCCTTGGAATTAGAATCCGAGTCATCCTTGTTGCTCTTCTTGCTTGCGGAGCTATGTGCCATGCCGCAAAAGCGTTGGGCGACAAAGCACAAGCCATTGATGTTCTTTCTTGACCGCTTGCCCTTGTGCCGGTTCTCTTCTTCATCACTTGAGCTCGATGAAGAGTAGTAGGATCTTGAGTCAATGTCGCTCGCTCTGGCCACCATCGCTCGCTCCTTCTTCTTGTGACCGCTACTCCTCCTTGGCCTCCACTCAGACTTGTTCTTGCCCTTGTGGTCATCCCTCGAGCGGTGCTTGTGGTCGGTCCTCGGACGGTGCTTGTGCTCGGGCTTGATCTCCATGGCCTCTGGGCACTCAACGATAAAGTGCCCGTGCTTCCCGCACCGGTAGCACATGCCCGAGCTCCTCTGAGCGTTCTTCCGGTTCGTGTACATGCACTCAAACCGCCTGCTCAGTAATGCGAGATCCTCCTCACCCAGCACGTCGAACTCCTCATCTGGCATGGACACAAGACAAGACAAAGAGAACTGTCTCGAAGACAGGTTAGTGTTAGTGCTTGATCCAGAAACAAGAGCCAGACTATGAGGGTCAGTCGGGTTCTCGATTCTTGCTCGCACCCCATAGTCCACCTCAGACGACTTGAGCTTGGAAAACAGCTTGTCCACCGTGAGGGTCTCATACTTCTCTGACTCCAGAATGGCCTCGACCTTCTCACTCGACACGGTACAATCCAGAGAGTGCAGGAGCTTCACAACCCTATCATGATCTTCGTATGGCAGCACAACCACATTAGCCCTCATGTTGTTCACAATCACAGTGAACCGCTGGAACATGGTGTCTATGGACTCACCGGGGAGATGAGTGAAGTTCTCGTACTCTCTCCGGTAGGTCGCAAACAATCGAGCCTGAACCTGAGCATTCCCAGCATGAGCATTCTTCAGCTGCTCCCAAATCCTACAAGCTAAGTCCTCTGTCTCAACCTGATCGAATTCGGATTGACAAAGAGCACGAAACAAGTAGCCGACCACCTTGTTGTTGGCGTCGTGCATGTCCCTCGAACCTGGAGCCAGGAAGTTAACCGGATGAACATAAGCTGTGTTCACCGTAACGTCCCAAAGCAACTGACCCTTGCCGCGAAGGAAAGCAGCCATCCTTCTCTGCCACATCTGGTAGTTCTTACCATCAAAGTGTGGAGGACTCGAACCCCGTTCCTGGTATGCCATCTTTGGATCTTAAATTGGTTAGAATCACAAAGATTCGTAACCAGCTTTGATACCAATTAAAGGACCGGATTGGCTACCAGAGAGGGGGGGAGTGAATGGGAGCCGATAAAAATTCTCCTCAAAGAACTCGACCTATGTCCCAAAATCAAACCCACGGAACCTACACTTGCTCAAGTCAATCGTCAAGGTTACATAGTTATAAAGGAACTACTAACCATAAGAACGATCCTTGGTTCACCTAGCGGAAGCACGAATCAAGGAACCAAAGCAAACTGGACAACACCAAATCAAACCGGGTCACCCGCCAGCCACCAGACCCAAAACGGGTCACCCTGACATAAGGGGGCGGGTCACCCGCCAACCAATCAGAACCAAAACAGGTCACCCTAACATAGGGGGGCGGGTCACCCGCCGGCCGGGTCACCCTGACAAAGGGGGCGGGTCACCCTGAGTGCCCAGAAATTCATGACGATCAAATAAAAAATCAAAACCCAAACGAACAACCTCCTAAAATCACGAGATTTTAACCAAGGCTTTGCAGCAACACTAAGAAGCTTCTCCCAAAAGATCTCCTCAAAAATATCAAGGAAACTCTATAGATCTAAATCGGAAGAAGAGAAACTAGAAAGTCAACGCCACCTAGGATAACCCAGCCATAGGGGGCGGGTCACCCGGGGTAGGCCAGAAAATCGCCCGCGGTTCAACTCCAAACTTTCGATCGATGGATCTCTCTAACCGTTGGATGGATTGGGACAAGATTTGGGGGAGATGTGAAGCGTCCCTAAAGGATGCTATGCCCAAAAACTTGGAGCCTCAAACCAACTAAATCGCCGGGAATCGATCACGAACCGAGCTCTACCAAAAAGCTAGGCTTCCACCCGAAATCCTCAAATCCAAGGCCAAATCCGGAGTTTGAGGGGTCAAGATCAAGCACAAAGATGCACAAGGCATCTATCCATGACCCCCACAAAGAAATCCGAACCCAAACACTTCAGAATCGGAGGAACAAGCCGCGCACAAAAATCCAACGAAAATAGCCCGAAAAAGACACGAAAATCACTCGAGCCACAAGAAGGAAATCGACGCAACCATGAAAGCTTCCATACACTCGGAGGTCAAATTCTCTACAAAATGGTGAAGAAAATCTAAGCCTATGGAGTAGGGAAATGAGAAGCAGTCCAGATGGATGGTTTGCCCAGAAACCCAAGAGCTATATATATGGAGTCCCTCTGGGTCGGGCAAATGACCAAGCTACCCCTAGAACTAGAAATGAGATACACACCCCTCAGGGGCAATATGGTCAAGTAGGACTGCTCTTCATCGGACGGCCATGCCTTTGCCACAGTCCGCGTCCACCTGACGCAAGCCCTACGATCCCGCCGCGTGTCCCCCGGCATCGAAGCTTCTCGGCACGTCCGGATCCCGTCTCCGCCCGCCGAGCCTCCAGTCTTGGTTTTGTGGCTCAACCAAGTAACCCGATGGTTTTGTGGTGAACCGCCGCAAACCCCGCATGCAGACTTCGGTCGTGAACCGCTACCTTGCACCGGCTCCAGTCGACGACTTCGTCTTGCTTTTCTTGCCACCATGCGGCCCGCACTTGATCCCGTTCAGCCACTGGGTCCATCGAGCCAAGCCTACTTGTCTCTCCATTCCTCGGAGGCCCCACAAGGCTAAGACCTTTCGCGCCCGCTCTTCACCTGCACCAACGCAAATCAAGCCGCAACCTGCACCTGCAATACTCGACCAAGAGTCAGTCCACACCACGTTGTCAATCACTCATCACACCAGAGAGTGACCATCCACCGGTCCTCGGATGCTCTGGTCCTCAGTAGAAATGCTTTTACTCCTTCCAAGGGGTGCAAGGTTCGAAGCGATGTTGGACCATATTGTTTTTTTTTATTTTTTTCCTTTAATTTTGAGGGTGGCTGTGGCATGGCACGACCGTTGGTCGGGAATGGCAACGGCCTTGGCACAGTCGGTTAGGGCCGTGGCGTGGCCATGGCGCAGCCACTGCGTGTGTGGGAGGCTGCGGCCGGTTGGGGCCTTGGCGCGGCCGCTGCGTGGCGTGGGAGGTTGCGGCCGGCTGGACGGTGGCTGTGGCCGGGCGGGGCCGTGGCGGGGCATGCCTATTCGCAACCAACTAAATGTTTGTGGCAACAAACGCACATCAAATGCAATGAACTATTTTCTGGATGCAACAGGCACATGAGCTATCGCAACAAAGGTTAAATTTTACACAACGTTATTTCATCGTGCCCACATGTATGCCTATTCGCAACCAAGTACAAAAGTGTTGAATGCAAAGGAAAAAACACAAATTTGTATGTAGTGTAGTGGTAAGGGTAGTTTAGTTGTGGCAAGAGGTGCACGGTTCGAAGCTTGACCTCTTCATTTTTTTCTCTATTTTTTCATACATCACTCTATTTTTTCCTAAGTTTTTTAATTATTGATCGTGATGATCTATATTTCTTTTCACACGTTACATGCAAGTTCACATAATTCATTGGTGGCAATAAAACCTAATTCATGCAACAAACTATTTTCTAGATGCAACAGGCACATGAGCTATCGCAACAAAGGTTAAATTTTAGACAACGTTATTTCATTGTGGCCACAAGCATGCCTATTCGCAACCAACTAAATGTTTGTGGCAACAAACGCACATCAAACGCAACGAACTGTTTTCTGGATGCAACAGGCACATGAGCTATCGTAACAAAGGTTAAATTTTACACAACGTTATTTCATCGTGCCCACATGTATGCCTATTCGCAACCAACTAAATGTTTGTGGCAACAAACACACATCAAACGCAACGAATGATTTTCTGGATGCAATAGGCACATGAGCTGTCACAACAAAAGTTAAGTTGTAGACAACATTCTTTCATCGTGGCTACAGGTATGCCTATTCGCAACCAAATAACTATTCGTGGCAAGAAACGGTAACATCCTGGAATTTTCTCCGGAATGTTAGCAATGCAAAAATGTGGATTTCAAAATTCCGTTTTGAAGTTGAGTGCTTAATTAAAACATAAGGATGCCTTCTTTGATTCTCCCCTAAATTCCTAGATTTATTTGGAGCAAAATCATAAAATTTAGGAAATATAAAATGATAGTGTGAGAACTTTGGATTTTACTGGATTTGTTTTGGATCTTATTTGTGTGGGATTCAAATTTGGATTCTAATTCAAATTGGAATCATAGGTTAAATAGGAGTTAAGGCTATAAGAAAATAGGAAAACCTCCTTTTCAGTTTGGGCCCAAACCTCGCCAGCTAAGTCTACCAGACCACCTCCTTCTATCTCCGCCGGCCTGCACGAACCACCGGCCTGCCAGGCCTTTCGGCCCACCTAACCCGCCGGCCCGTCCACCACCAACCACACCTCCCCTGTCTCGCTGCCAAGTGGGCCCCGCAAGACAGCCGGTCTCCCCTGCTTTCCTTCTTCCCCACCGTGACGTGAGCGTGGGGGCGGAAGCGGTGCCGACGCCAGCCATGGGTGCCGCCCCCTATCGCGCTGGCGCGCCGGATGGATGCCGCGTCTTCCCTATGCCGCATCCCAACCCTCCGCCCGCTTTCCCCAAACCCTAGCAGCCGCCCTATAAGAAGCCGACCGCCGGTCTCTCCCTGTTCCGCCGCCGCCCCTTGGGGAATTTTCCCCAATTCCAGTTCGCCGCCTCCACCAGAATCAGGGGAGAAGAGAGGGAGAGAAGGGAGAGGAAGAAGGGAGGAGTTTGGAGCCCGCAGGAGAAGACCGTCCGTGGAGGAGCCGGACCGGCCGGGGACGACGTCGCCCGCGCCTTCGGAGCACCGCGCCGCCGAGCGGTCCTGAAGATGAGGCCGTCCGAGGGAGCGCCCGTGCGTGGACCACGACGCCGCGAGAGTCGGAGCTGCTGAAGACCAGGAGATCGCCACCGCACCTGCACCAGTCCGCGCCCGCTCTGCTTCCCCTCCTCCAGGCTGTTCTGCGTCGCTCATCTTTGTCGCCGCGTCGCCACCGCATCCTTGGGTCCAAGGTGAGCACCGCGTTTCCCTCCTCGCTATGGAGCTTGGCCATCGTGCCGAGCAGAGAGAAGAGGGCCAAGCCCATGTTTGCGTCTGTACCGTTCTTGGACCGCTATCCCACGCCGCGCCGCCGCGCAAACGCCGACGCCTGTGTCGCCGGCCTTCGAGCCGTGCTTTCGTTTGCAGGAGCCGCTGCCTTCATTGACGCGCGCGTTCGCCCGCTTGGTTGGCATTTCGCCCCTGTCCACGTCCCTGTGCGACATCCTGCCGAATCGCCGCCGCGAACCCCACACACCGGCGCTCGCGTGTCCGTCGAGCCTGCTCACCCAAGACCGAGCCTTGGTGACCGCCTCGACCCGGAACACCCCCTCAACCGTAGTCCTGCTCGGCGTTGTGATGGGTCGCCCGTGTGCCGTCGTCGTGCTCACGCCGTGGCCTCGCCACCGGCTCGCACCCGCCGTCGTCTGTGACCCGGCCTTCGAGCCGAGGTTCTTTTGCAGGTGCCGCTACCATCTTCTACACGTGCTGTCCCTATCCTTTTGCTTGGCAACACTCGCCGCCACGTATCCTGTGCAAGCCGGCGTTCCCGCCCGGCGCGCGCTTGCGAGTAAGATGCGCCGCCGCTCTGTTTTCTCACCAGCATGGGGTGCACCGTGCCCAAAAGCTGCTCAAGCCCCGACCTTGTTCCCTTCTAGCACACCCCTAGCTCTCTGGAACCTTGCCGCGCACTGCTCCCCCTCGCTCACCGTCCTTGCTTTGGTCGAGACTGAGGAGAGGCCTTGCGCCCGTGCGCCGAACTCTATCGCTTCAGCCAACGGCCGAGCCTTGAACCCGCGCGCGCTGCCGTCGCTCTGTACCGCCAGCTTTCGAGCCGTGCTCTCCGTTCGCAGGTACCACGACCGACGCCGAGCGCCTGACCAGCGCAGCCTAGCGCACACACCCGACGTGCACGCGCGCGCATGTTGCGTCGCCTCCCTCCGTTCGGCCGCCGGTCATGGGGGGTTGGCCAATCCCGAGCCTTTCACCCCGCTAACCTCGTCTCTAACCTCCCTAGATCCTCACCGCCATCTACCCGCGTCGGCCGCCGCTTAACTTGTCGCCAGCCATGTTCGGTCACCCTGGAGCGCCCCTCGAGCTTTTGTTCGAACACCTTGTGGGCAACCCAAAACGTGGCCTCGGGGCCTAGCCACTCCATCGACCTCACACAGCCACACCGCATCTGGATCGGTTCGGATCCCGTGCGGCTGCCAAGTTCCAGCCACGCCGCACGCACGCCTACACCGGCCCATGGCCGCAGCGGATCCTTGGGATCCCGTGCGCCCGGCCAATGGTCTTTCCACCAGACCACACACCCGCTCTGCCTTTAGCCACACCCGATCCCTGCATGATCTTTTGCGATCGCCCCATCACCTGCCATGTGGGCTGCCACTTGTGCTGCAGCTGGCTATAAGCCGCTTACGTGGCCGCCACCTCAGCGGCAAGAGTTAGCCAGCAGTCAGCCAGTAGCTAGATTAGAGCTAGCTTTAGTCAGTCAGTAGTTAGCTTATAGTTAATGCTATTGTGTATGCGTATTTTAATTTCAGAAAATATATTTTACTTTTGGGAAATCCTAGTAAATCCATTTCAACACCGAAAATTATGAAACCTTTTCCAAAACTCTTCTAAAATTATAAACTCCGTGTTAGGCTAGTGTTCATTCTCTTTTGGCTCTTAATTGTTGTTCATTTGGAGTTAATTGCAATAGGACCCGCCTTTATTTTATTTACGTGTTAATAGGAGCAGCTGGAGCCGGGGAGCGGAGCTCGAAGATCGACTACACCGACGACTACACCGCCGACGACTACTTGCACGCAGGTGTCCACGCCTGACTGATTCTGAATACCTATTAGGCATTGCTATCTAGTATGCTAGCGCTTTACTTTAAATGCATGTTGATGAACCTTGCACTACCTTCTTTTATTATCTTGTCCTTGATTGCCCTACTACTATATATGTATATATAAGCGTGTATATACGTTGAGCTTCGCGATGCATGTGTTGGGATGGGAATAGTGGGTCTTCGCGTGAGAGGGATAAAACCGGCAGGAGAAGGCGTTTTAGGTACTTTGGCGGGGGTGAGCTCGAAACAACCGATCTGGGATCGGGGATGGGGTGCACTCCTCAGTGCATTTGAAGGACCGAAATGGCGAACCAGAGAGGGGGAGAGTGAATGGGAGCCGATAAAAATTCTTCTCGAAGGAGATGGAAACTCCAACAAGACGAACACGGCTTCCAACACACGTCTCTGACTCAACTACCCAAGTTGGCCAAGACCACGTAGCCACTGGATTGCTACTGGTCCTAGGAACCAACACACAACCTTCCGAACCAAAACTCACCAACACACACAGCGGAAACTTGCACGGCTTGCTGCCTGTGCTACACCGGTCAGACCGATGGCCTGCGCCTGTCAGACAGGTGGACAGCGCCGGTCAGGCCGGTGGCTACAGCAGCCGCACAAGAAATATTCCAGGAAGCCTCAGTGACTCCTCTAGGCCCTGGAACAAAAACCACCTCCAAAACTCAAACTGCAGAGAAGGAAAACCCTACACAAAGCCTAGCAAAAGTCCTCAAAATCTGCCAAGAACTGACCAGCAACAGCTCAGCCCAAAGACACACGAACCAGACAGTTCACCCGAGGCAAATCCCACAAAGGGCTCACACCGGTCAGACCGGTCAAGAGCACCGGTCAGACCGGTGGCGCCTGGGCAGCTCGGGATGAACAGAGCCCGCGGGTCAACTCCCCCAAATCCAACTCCCGATCTCCCGATTCGCTCCACGGATTCGCACAAGGCTTTTGGGATAGTAGGAACACCTCATGGGCACTCCATAGCCAAGTTATGGTCCACCAAAACTCCTTGAATCAAGAGGAATCGAAGGATTTCCGCCAAGAACACCACTAACCCTAGGACAATGAAAACCCCAAAATTGAGCCCCTTTACTCACGGATTTGGGAGGGGAATCAAAGGGAAAAGAACCACGAGGGGTTCATGTATACATCCCCCACCAAATCCCAAAGAGAAAGGTCTCAAAACCGCCTAAAGAAAATCGCCAAGAAAAGGCTCCGAAAATCACCAAAAAGGGAAAATGGGAAGAACTCAAACAAGCCTTGAGGAACCACGCCGAATCATCTATACATACCATGAAGGTTCATACAAGGTCTAGCTTCCGCCTGATCATCCTTCCCTCTCACAAAATCTCACCATGAAGCTCTCAAGCTAGTCCTAGAAATTCCAAAGGGAAAAGGAAAATAGCAAAACAAAATGAGCTAGGGTTCCAAGAGATGGCTGCCATCCTCTCACCACTTGGGTTATATGGAGGCAAGCCGAAAGACTAAATTACCCCTAAGGCCTAAACTAGGATACACGCCCACCAAGGGCACTTCGAGAAATTGTCTTCGTAACACCATCGGACGGATGCCCAGCGACCGCAAACTTGCTTAGCCTCGACGCAAGCCTTGCGATCCCAACGCGTGTCCTCCGCTTTGAAGTCTCCGGACTACGTCGTCGCACACCGGTCAGACCGGTGCTCCTCACCGGTCAGACCAACCGGTCAGACCGGTCCGATGCTGCTGCACCTCCATCTTCGGTCTTCGGTCTTGGCTTTGTGGATCAACCAAGGAACCCAGTGATTTTCTGGTGAACCACTGGAAACCCCGCGAACTCGGTGTAGCCTCCGCCAGTCACCACTCATGACTCAACTCTCACATAGTCCCGGCTCAACCTTGGTTTTGAGGCTCAACCAAGAAACCATCCATGACTTCATCTTACCGTTCTTGCCACCATGCGGCCCGCACTTGACTCCGCTGGCCACCAGGTCCCTCGAACCAAGCCTACTTGTCTTCTCTACACCTGGAGGCCTCACCGACAACGACCTTTCGCACTTGTTCTTCACCTGCACCTGCACCAGTCAAGCCGCAACCTGCACCTGCAATACTTAGCCAAGAATCAGTCCACACCACGTTGTCAATCACTCATCACACCAAGAAGTGACCTACCACCGATCCTCGAACCACACAGGCTCTCAATATCCCCCTTGATGAGTGCATTGACAACACACACGTTTTGGTAATCAGAGAAAAAAGGAAAAGAAAAGAAACGACTAAAAGAAACTCCAACAAGCGATCGAAAGCCAAAGGAAAGGCAAAGAGCAAGATCACTTGAAGAAGACAAGTCTCGAACCCCTTAGGCAAGGGCAACGGCTCGACACATCCGAGACAAAGCATGCTCAAGCAAAGAGCACAAACCACCAATCCAAAGCTCGAAAACCACAAAGAGCTCCCCCTGCACACATGCAAGCTCCCCCTGAACCAATGCAACTCACCCTGGACGAATGCATGTGAACCACTTCACAAACTAGAGCAGCTGCTTCAGCTTTGCTCTGACCGGTCATACCGGTCAGCCTCACCGGTCGGACCGGTGGGCAAGATCGCCCAGTACCTGACACTTACACCGGTCAGGCTGGTGCCACCTGGGAAAAACTGGGAATTGCACGAGCTCAAAAATAGCTCGAAACCACTTGGAAACCTTCTAAATGCATGCAACAAGCCAAAACATGCTCAAACTTCTCCCCCTTGTTGATAATGCATGAATCATGCAAAAAATGCGAAAAATGCAACCTAGAGCTTCTCAAATAGACAAAATTCATCATAGCGTGCTACATACCTCCAAATGAGCAAGTTAGATGCTCGATAGCTTCGTATGGACAAAAACTACAAGATCACCAAGTTTCACAACCATCGGACGAAGCTAAGATAGAATTGACTATTTTTGCGAAAAATTCCCTCTCATGAGCAAAGTCCTAAACATGATCCAAACATATCAAAATGGCAAAGCCACACAAAATTCATGCTAGGACAACCATTCTAATCATAAGACCATCATAAACACCCACAAGCACCTCATGTCATGTCAAAGCCACCGAGCCATGTGCTTACTTCTAAATATGAGACTTCTCATTGGTAAGCAACATGCAACGGTTTAGCACCCAAAAGCAAGTAAATTAAGCATATATGACATGAGAGCACATTTTCCAAGCAATTTACATTTCATTTTCAGATTTAAAGTTGGTACATGAAATGTCTTTGCGACAAAAAGGAACTTATGCCCCTCCACAAGATAAAGCATGGGGGCTAAACATTCATGATGGCAAATGAGCCATTGGCCCCATATGATCAAAATAAGCTATCCAACCACAAATTCAGCATAGCCTAGCCACTAAAACATGTCAAGATCATATAAAGACATTTACTCACAAGAGAGCATACATATGAGATTTTTGAAAAACATAGCCATCAACCATGGATATAAACCAAGATCATCAAGAGCTAAGCCACACTAAGCCATATCATACCAAACTAGCTCACAAGAACATATATAGCATACCATGGTGAACAATGTATATAGGAGAAGCTTTTCCTACACTATGCATATGATACAAAATGCATGCAAGCTATCATATAAGGATGACTATACATCATGATACAAATGCAATGCAAATGCAAGACATGCATAAAGGAAAGCTATACATATGCTACAATAAGAGCTCCCACACACCCAACTCAAGAAATCAAACAAACACCAAGATCCCCCCGCAAACGAGTGAAAGTTGCTTGATCTAGGGGTTTGGTGAAAATATCGGCTAGCTGGTCATGTGTGGGTACATGGATCAAAGCAATTTTTCCTTTCTCTATGTTGTCTCTCAGGAAATGATATCTCACTTCTATGTGCTTGGTTTTGGAGTGGAGCACTGGGTTCTTTGCAACACTTATGGCACTTGTGCTATCACATTGAAGTGGGACATGAGTATACTCCTCACCAAAGTCACTCATGGTGTATGTGATCCAAAGGAGCTGAGAGCAACAACTAGCTGCGACAACGTACTCTGCCTCGGTAGTGGATTGAGCAACACTCGACTGTTTGCGGGAAGACCAAGACACCAAAGAAGAACCCAAAAACTGGCAAGTCCCAGAAGTGGACTTCCTATCCAACCGACACCCGGCAAAATCCGCGTCCGAAATTCCATGAAGAGGAAAAGAAGAAGACGCGGAGTACCAAAGGCCGAAGTCGGGAGTATGTCGCAAATACCTGAATATGCGCTTGACTGATTGCCGATGCGAAGTCCTCGGAGACGCTTGAAAACGAGCGCACAGACATACCGAGAATTGGATGTCCGGCCTCGTTGCCGTCAAGTAGAGGAGTGACCCGATCATGCTCCGGTACTCCTTCTGGTCCACGTGTTCACCTTCCTCGTCTGCATCAAGAGCTGTAGTCGTACTCATAGGTGTCGCCATGGCCTTGGAGTCCTCCATCTTGAACTTCCTCACAATGTCCTTGGTGTACTTAGCTTGGTGCACAAATATTCCTTCCTTTGATTGCTTGATTTGTAGCCTGAGGAAGAACTGCAACTCACCCATCATGCTCATCTCAAATTCCCTGCTCATGTCTTCTGCAAACCTTGCAACAAGAGAGTTAGACGAGCCACCAAAGACAATATCATCCACGTATACCTGCACAATCAGGATATCTATGCCCTGCCTGAGGAGAAACAAGATCTGATCGACCTTCCCCATCTCAAACCCTCTCTCAAACAGGAACCCCCTCAACCTACTGTACCAAGCTCTAGGCGCCTGCTTCAGCCCATACAGCGCCTTCCTCAACTTGTACATCCGGTGGGGGTACTTCTCACTCTCGAACCCCTGTGGTTGCCTCACATACACTACTTCCTCCAAAACACAGTTTAGGAAAGCACTCTTGACATCCATTTGGTACAACTTGAACCCTTTAGCCACGGAAAAGGCTAGAAGGATCCTGATCGCCTCCAAACGAGCTACGGGAGCAAAGGTCTCCTCGTAGTCGATCCCCTCTTTCTGTGAGTACCCCTGAGCAACAAGCCTTGACTTGTTCCTCACCACTTCTCCTTTCTCTCCCTCTTTGTTCTTCCACACCCATTTTGTCCCAATCGGCTTACACCCTGGGGAGGGTCAACCAATTCCCAAACTTGGTTCCTCTCAAAATTCTCCAACTCCTCATGCATCGAGTTAACCCAATTGTGATCAGATAGCGCATGTCCAATGTCCTTGGGCTCAAAGGTGGCAACAAAAGTAGCATGAGCGAAATGAGAATTGTTCCGAACCCTCGACCGTGTAGTACGTTCATTGATGTCGCCGATGATCCTCGAAGCTGGGTGATCCACTTGCACCCGCCGGGGAGGTTCTCACCTTGATGCTACCTCTCCCTTAACAGAAGCTTCGTCTTGATCAGGGTTTGTTGTTGTAGGTGTAGGAGAAGGGCCGTTCACCACCGTAGTCAAAGTAGTAGGTACATGCTCAGTCGTGGGCACCACATCGCCATCTTCATCATCACCATGTTCATCCTCCTCCTCCTGGAAAATCTCCTCGCCAAGTTCGTCGTCACCTGCACACTCAAAAACAAGCTGACTACGTGGCTGTGTCTCGTCGAAGGTAACCTCGCAAGTCTCCATGATTTGGTTGGTTTCAAGATTGAGCACTCGAAAGGCTCTAGAATGAGATGCGTAACCAAAGAAAATACCATCGACAGATCCAGCCTCGAACTTGTCCAACTTCTTACCTTTCTTCAGGATAAAGCATTTGCACCCAAACACATAGAAGTGACTCACCTTGGGTGTGCGCCCGTGCATCAACTCATAGCATGTTTTCTTCTTGTGCACCCTGAGGTAAATCTTGTTCCACACATAGCACGCGGTATTCACCGCCTCAGCCCAGAACCTTCTCGGAGTCCTATGCTCATCAAGCATCGTCCGAGCCATCTCGCACAAGGTTCTATTTTTCCTTTCCACCACGCCATTCTGGGGAGGCGTATACAGACTCGAAAACTGGTGTTCAAGACCCAAGTCATGGCAAAAGGTTTCAAAACGAGAGTTTCTAAATTCTGAGCCATTGTCACTGCGGATCGCTCGTATGGCATCTCCGTGCCTCTCGTTCTTCAATCTCAAGACAAGATCTCGAACAAAACCAAACGTCTCCCCTTTCTCCTCAAGAAAGAAAACCCATGCATACCGAGAGTAGTCATCCACCACAACCAGGACGTACCACTTCCCACCCACAGATCGCACACGAGCTGGGCCAACAAGGTCCATATGGAGCAGCTCGCATGGACGCTCCGTCATCACATCGGTGAGGGGTGGATGGGAAGCAGCTACCATCTTAGCATGTCGACACGGCGCGCAAACCAACTCTTTCTCAAACATCAGCCGTGGCAATCCTCAGACCAAATTGAGCTTACTCAAGCGAGACAAAAGGTCAAAGCTTAAGTGACCCAACTTCCTATGCCACTTCCACAACTCACTCGAAGAACCAGCCAAGAAACAACGAGCCACACCAGAAGACTGAGAGAAATCCGCTCGAAACACCTGACCCTCGGGAACGACCATACAAACAAGGTCCCCTCGAGAATCCAAAATCCGAGAACCACCAGGACGAAACAACACCTCAAAACCCTCATCCAATAGCTGGGACACGGAAAGCAAATTGTATCCAAGCGATTGAACAAGAGCAACACGCCTGAGAGTGATCTTGTCACTTACCTTAATCTCACCTTCTGAAAGCACACGCCCTCGCCCATTGTCCCCAAAGGTGATGTATGTCTTTGACACCACCGGGACGAGACTTGAGAACCACCCCTTGTCTCCGGTCATATGTCTTGAGCAACCGGAATCAATCAACCAAATGTTCTTCAAGTCTCCCACCTAAAATTCAAAAGCGAGCACATGAGTGAACAAACGACTCAGCACTGGGGTTAGTACCAAAAGAGTAAAACCAGTGCCGAGTCATTTGCTCCAAAGTGGGGTTAGCACCAACCAAAGCATCTCTCCTACCAAAGCTACCACCACGAAAACCACCACGAAAACCACCACTAGAGAACCACCCCTGTCTAGCTGGAGGAGAATGAAAACCACGAAAGGGAGACCGTGGACCGTTCCTCCTCTCCATCTCAAAGCTACGACTCCTCCCATCCTCGTATTGAGCACGAGGTGGAGAACGTCTAGCGAACTGACCACCTGCAAACTCTCCAGACCAACCACCAGAACAACGACCACCTGAACCGAACCGAGCATCCGTACGAGCACGAAATCCAAAGTGCTGTCTGCCCAGAATAGCACCGGTCTGACCGGTGTAGTGCACCGGTCTAACTGGTGGTGCTCGGCCAGCAGCACCACCTGCCACCTTCCGATCTCCCCAAGCCGGAACCGTCCTCACAATCGCCTTGGCCCTGGGCATCTGCATACGAGGGTCAGGTACACCATCTGAAGGGCGGTACCTGTCCTTGTTAGCCCACTCCTTAGCCATTCTCTCCTCACGCTTCCTCTTGAAGCAAAACTCACCCTTGTGACCATCTCTCCCATAATAGTCACAATGAAACCTTATGGGCTTAGGCTTAGGCTTGGGATGGGGCTGCTCACTCGGTTTCTCCTCACTCACCTTCTCACCCTTCTTCTCTCCACTCTCACTCTCCTTGGATCTCACAAACTTCACCGGTTTCTGGAAATCATTTGTTGGGCGAGGAAATATGGGAGGATCTAGGTTTGTATCAAGTTTGTTTCTCAGTGGATTGGGCTTAGGAGCATAGGCATTTTTGTGGAATGTTTTTGGTGGGACTGGGATATCACCAATCTTCTCTTCTCCCTCACCACTAGACTCTCCAACTTTCTTCGAGCCAAGCGCTTGCCCATCATAGCGCTTGTATTCCTCAATCATCATCCTAAGCTGCGGTTCATGACCCGACAACCAACGCATCATTTTCCTCAACTCATCGTTCTCATCCTGCAAGCGATCCACATAATGTGCAAGTTCCAGATTTTTCAAAGCATGCACTTCACACGTAGAGCAAGAAGTGGAAACAGGTTCTTTCAGCTTAGCCTCAAGCGAAAAGTGTAAGCATGCATCTCATCAATCTTCTTATGCAAAACAGGGCAAGAAGTGCAAGCACCTAGCAAAGCAGATCTAGATTTAAGCTCAGCCACTTCAACCCTAAGCACATCTAGTTCCTCACACTTGGAGGCATGCTTTTCCTTGAACACAGCAAGATCAGCTAGGAACACAGAGCAATCAGCACAATCAACCTCATCAGAAACAACAGGTGAAGCCTTAAGCGAATCAATTTCAAGCTTAGCATCTAGATTCTGTGTTTCTAGCTCAGCCACTCTAGTCCTAGCATCCTCAAGCGAGGCCCTAAGCTCTTTCCTCATCTTCTTAGCCTCTCTAAGCATATCATCACGATTATCAAGCAACATGCCAAGCCGTTCATTCTCCTGACGCAAGAATGGGAGCTCGTCACGTACCTCATCCTCGGAGTCAGAGTCCGAGTCGCTCTGGTGACTCTTCTTGCTGCCGGAGCTACGCACCATGGTGCAGAAGCAATCTCTAGCAAAGTAGCTCAGCCCACTCAAGTTCTTGGATGACTTCCTGCTCTTGTGCCGATCACCTTCATCTTCACTGCTACTCGAGCTCGAGGTGGAGTACGCGGAACTAGAGTCGACGTCGCTCGCTCCAACCATCGCTCGGGCCTTGCCTCGGCCGTCCTTCTTCCTCAATCGTCGCTCGTCCTTGTGCTTGTTCTTGTGCTTGTGCTTGTGATCGCGCCTTGATCGGTACTTGCCATCCGTCTTCGACCGGTGCTTGTAGCCGTCCTTGTTCTCGACCTTCTCGGGGCAGTCGGCGACGAAGTGTCCTGGCTTGCCGCACTGGAAGCATGTCCTCGTGTTCCTCCTTGTGTTCACCCGGTTCTCGTGCATCCTCTCGAAATGCCTGGTCAGCAGCGCCAGCTCGTCCTCTCCAAGCACGTCGAATTCCTCGTCTGGCAAAGACATCAAGGAAGACAAAGAGAACATCCTGGTGGATGGGTTAGCGTTAGATTTTCCTTTTGAGCCACCGATGAGGGCGAGACTATGAGAGTCAGTCGGGCCCTCAAGCTTGGCTGTCATACCCCGATCCACCTCAGCCGACTTGAGCTTCGAGAACAGTTCGTTCACGGTCAGAGTGTCATACTTCTCCGACTCTACAATGGCCTCGAACTTTCCGCCCCAAACCGTACGATCCAGCGAGTGTAAGAGCTTGACCGCTCTATCATGATCATCGTGCGGGAGCACGTCCACATTGGCCCTCATGTTGTTCACCACAATCGTGAACCGCTGGAACAAGGCATCGATGGACTCACTGGGGAGATGAGTGAAGTTCTCGTACTCTCTCCGGTAAGTCGCATACATCCGAGCCTGAACCTGAGCATTTCCTACATGAGCCTCCTTCAGCTGTGCCCAAATTCTACAAGCCAAGTTCTCTGTCTGAACACGATCGAATTCGGATTGACACAGAGCACGAAACAAGTAGTCGACCGCCTTGTTGTTGGAGTCGAACATGTCCCTCGATCCCGGAGCAAGGAAGTTCATCGGATGGACATAAGCTATGTCCACCGTGACATCCCAAAGGATCTGACCCTTACCGCGGAGGAACGCCGCCATCCGCCTTTGCCACATCTAGTAGTTTTTGCCATCGAAGTGCGGAGGACCCGAACCCCGTTCCTGGTACGCCATCCTTGGATCTTAGACTGGTTAGAATCTGAAGATCCGTAACCGACTCTGATACCACTTGAAGGACCGAAACGGCGAACCAGAGGGGGGGGGAGTGAATGGGAGCCGATAAAAATTCTTCTCGAAGGAGATGGAAACTCCAACAAGACGAACACGGCTTCCAACACGCGTCTCTGACTCAACTACCCAAGTTGGCCAAGACCACATAGCCACTGGAGTGCTACTGGTCCTAGGAACCAACACACAACCTTTCGAACCAAAACTCACCAACACACACAGCGGAAACTTGCACGGCTTGCTGCCTGTGCTACACCGGTCAGACCGATGGCCTGCGCCGGTCAGACCGGTGGACAGCGCCGGTCAGGCCGGTGGCTACAGCAGCCGCACAACAAATGTTCCAGGAAGCCTCAGTGACTCCTCTAGGCCCTGGAACAAAAACCACCTCCAAAACTCAAACTGCAGAGAAGGAAAACCCTACACAAAGCCTAGCAAAACTCCTCAAAATCTGCCAAGAACTGACCAGCAACAACTCAGCCCAAAGACACACGAACCAGGCAGTTCACCTGAGGCAAATCCCACAAAGGGCTCACACCGGTCAGACCCGTCAAGAGCACCGGTCAGACCGGTGGCGCCTGGGCAGCTCAGGATGAACAGAGCCCGCGGGTCAACTCCCCCAAATCCAACTCCCGATCTCCCGATTCGCTCCATGGATTCGCACAAGAAATTGGGGATAGTAGGAACACCTCATGGGCACTCCATAACCAAGTTATGGTCCACCAAAACTCGTTGAATCAAGAGGAATCGAAGGATTTCCGCCAAGAACACCACTAACCCTAGGACAACGAAAACCCCAAAATTGAGCCCCTTTACTCACGGATTTGGGAGGGGAATCAAAGGGAAAAGAACCACGAGGGGTTCATGTATACATCCCCCACCAAATGCCAAAGAGAAAGGTCTCAAAACTGCCTCAAGAAAATCGCCAAGAAAAGGCTTCGAAAATCACCAAAAAGGGAAAACGGGAAGAACTCAAACAAGCCTTGAGGAACCACGCTGAATCATCTATACATACCATGAAGGTTCATACAAGGTCTAGCTTCCGCCTGACCATCCTTCCCTCTCACAAGATCTCACCATGAAGCTCTCAAGCTAGTCCTAGAAATTCCAAAGGAAAAAGGAAGAGGAAAATAGCAAAACAAAATGAGCTAGGGTTCCAAGAGATGGCTGCCATCCTCTCACCACTTGGGTTATATGGAGGCAAGCCGAAAGACTAAATTACCCCTAAGGCCTAAACTAGGATACACGCCCACCAAGGGCACTTCGGGAAATTGTCTTCGTAACACCATCGGACGGATGCCCAGCGACCGCAAACTTGCTTAGCCTCGACGCAAGCCTTGCGATCCTGACGCGTGTCCTCCGCTTCAAAGTCTCCGGACTGCGTCGTCGCACACCGGTCAGACCGATGCTCCTCACCGGTCAGACCGGTACCCACCGGTCAGACCCACCGGTCAGACCGGTCCGATGCTGCTGCACCTCCGTCTTCGGTCTTCGGTCTTGGCTTTGTGGATCAACCAAGGAACCCAGTGGTTTTCTGGTGAACCACTGGAAACCCCGCGAACTCGGTGTAGCCTCCGCCAATCACCACTCATGACTCGGCTCCCACGTAGTCCCGGCTCGACCTTGGTTTTGAGGCTCAACCAAGAAACCGTCCATGACTTCATCTTGCCGTTCTTGCCACCATGCGGCCCGCACTTGACTCCGCTGGCCACCGGGTCCCTCGAACCAAGCCTACATGTCTTCTCCACACCTGGAGGCCTCACCGGCAATGACCTTTCGCACTTGTTCTTAACCTGCACCTGCACCTGCACCAGTCAAGCCGCAACCTGCACCTGCAATACTTAGCCAAGAATCAGTCCACACCATGTTGTCAATCACTCATCACACCAGCAAGCGACCTACCACCGGTCCTCGAACCACACAGGCTCTCAGCATTCCCGCTTGTACGGTTTTCGGAGCACAGGTGTTGGGGATTTACTGACGTTTGGAGGACATGAGCTCGCCCCAGTCTGAAACCGAGTGGACAGACCTTTTCACGGGACCTTTACGTACACACCACCTCGCCGAGAGTGGGGTTAGGTCCGAGTTGAGCTCGGCAAGTGCGGAACCATACCTGCAAACAGGATAGAGGGTATCAGTGGGGGAGAGGTGGGAGTGAGACCACCTTCTCTCAGTGCGTCGTCTGTGTGGCCACACGGGGGCATTTCACAGTTCTGGTGCAATTCCCTTTGCGGAGGGGATCGCTTTGAGGGCCGGACGTAGGATGGGACCGTAACTACCGAGAGATCGCACGGTAGGATGGGCTCGGTTGGCTGATCACCGCCGGGTTCCATTCCGAGTTGGGTACAGGTGTACACGCTCTGCAGAATTTAGATCTATACGTATAGCCGCGTCCTCAGTCATGAACACGTCCCCTGATAGCTTTGTTCTCATGTTTTGGGATTTCTACCTCCCCCTGTAGTTGAGAGTGTGGTGAGCCGTGGTTGCAGTCGGTTAGAGGAGAGTGGCTCTGTCTACCTCGTCGATCCGATTGCAATCATTGAGGTGCGAGGAAAGGAAGTTCTCGCATCGACCCTAGATGGAGATAGGATGTGGAGGCGGGGCCCTGGGGTACCAGGTGGTTCCGAGCTATGATTGAGAGTATGGTTTGGGACCTATATGGAGATGTTTTCTATTTATACTTTGCTGCTGCTGCATAGAAAACCTGAACTTCTACCTTGTCTCTTTTCTTACCCTTTAGAAGATAGGCCACTTCAAGCTGCATACAGTCGGTGATGTGAACCTATCCCACTCCTTGGGGATAGACTTTGGGTGTGCAGGGTACGAGTCTGACTACGACAACAACGCCAACGGATGGTACGACTGAGGGATGCGTCGCTGCGCTCAAGGATGCCTGTGGGCGTGAAGAATAAAAGATGGAGACCCTTCTGAGATGCTAGCTACCGCTGCGTAGAAATTTCACTCTGATTTAGCCAAGAGGCTTGTAATGATGTACTCCATTATGGACCTATAATAAATTATGTACTAATATTTGTGTGATGTGATGTATGGTTGTGATTTACCTTCTGTGATGAGATCTGTACGCGATAGCCACTGATCCCGGGACTATCGCAAAGGTACAGGGACTCGGGTTTTCTTTTGAAAATCCGGGGTTTTACAGGTGGTATCAGAGCCGTACTTGACCGTAGCGCGTATCCCTAGGAATGGCCAATAGTGAATAAGGATTCTAAACGTTTCCTTGCTATATATAAACCCCTTGAATTATTTTATAAAAGCTTTCCCCCTTTTGAAAAGCTTCTTTCTTACCTACGAGCTGAACCTTCTTTACGGGGACACGACCTTTTGATCGAGCACTTGTCCTGAACATGATGAAGTGGAGCAGTGTTGAAACACCAAGTTAGGCACAACCTCTCGGAGACCTCCTAATGATAACCTTGCACACCATGGTTATATGACCGTGATGTTCAAATTTGTGGTCGTACTAACAAGGTTGTTCTCATGTACAAAGGAGAGCGCATCACTTTGCTTCCTTTATCGCCAGAGCAAATTTTGAAGGATGAACTGAAACGAAAACAGCAAGAGAGCGAGAACCATTTACGAGTGAGCCACATACACAGTGAGGGGGTGATTCCACAGCCAAATAAAACTCCACTGCTGCAAAGAACCGAGCCACAGGGAAAAGAGGGATTAGTTATGATGGCTAGTAAAGGGGATTTAAAAGAATTGAGTGAACCCAATGCCATGTTCTTTGTACTCCTGTGCAAAGACAATTTTCTTTCCACTAACGACTTACCCTCTACTTTGCCTAGTGTTGTTTTTGATGTGCTACAGGAATATGAAGATGTGTTTCTGGAGGAAGTACCACCAGGGCTGCCACCCAAGAGATGGATTGAACATCAAATCGACCTTGTTCTTGGTGCTTCTCTCCCAAACCGTGCACCATACCGTACCAACCTGGAGGAAACCAAAGAAATTCAGCGCCAAGTACAAGAGCTCATCAACAAAGGGTATGTTAAAGAAAATCTTTCACCTTGTGCAGTTCCTGTTCTTTTAGTTCCTAAAAAAGATGGTTCATGGAGAATGTGTGTTGATTGTCGAGCCATCAATAACATCACCATAAGGTATAGACATTCCATACCTAGACTAGATGACATGCTTGATGAACTTAGTGGTGCTATCATTTTTACAAAAATTAATTAAGGAGATGAATGGAAAACAACCTTCAAAACCAAGTTTGGGCTGTATGAATGGTTAGTGATGACTTTTGGATTGACCAATGCACCTAGTACTTTCATGCGTTTAATGAATCATGTGCTTAGGCCATTCGTTGGTAAATTTGTTGTGGTTTATTTTGATGACATATTAATTTACAGCAAGTCTCTTGATGAACATGTTGAACATATAAAATGTGTGCTTGTTGTTTTGAGGAAGGAATGTTTGTTTGCTAACCTTGCCAAGTGCACCTTTTGCACTGACAAGGTAGTCTTTCTTGGGTTTGTTGTTTCAGCTCAAGGTGTGGAGGTTGACAAAGAAAAGATCAACGCTGTTCGTGAATGGTTGCCTCCACAAAATGTGAGCCAAGTGCGAAGCTTTCTTGGACTTGCCGGCTTCTATCGTCGGTTTGTCAAAGATTTTAGTATCATTGCTGCCCCAATCAATGAGTTGACAAAGAAGGACGTGCCATTCCATTGGGGTGCAGCACAAGAGAAGTCATTTAACGAGCTCAAAATGAAATTGACAACAACCCCACTCCTTGCACTTCCGGACTTCGGTAAGACTTTTGAAATTAAATGTGATGCAAGTGGTGTAGGGATTGGAGGTGTGCTCATGCAATAAGGAAGACCCATTGCATATTTTAGTGAAAAGCTAAGTGGTCCAACTCTGAATTATTCTGTTTATGATAAAGAACTTTATGCTCTTGTGAGGAGTTTGGAAACTTGGCAGCACTACCTTTTGCCTAAAGAGTTCATTATACATTCTGATCATGAATCCTTGAAACATCTAAAAGGTCAATTAAAATTGAATAAAAGACATGCTAAATGGAGTGAATTCATAGAATCTTTTCCTTATATTGTCAAGTACAAGAAAGGGAAGGATAATGTTGTTGCAGACGCTTTGTCTAGACGCCATGCTTTGCTGACCCAACTTGATGCTAAAATTTTTGGTTTGGAAAGTATTAAAGACTTGTATGCTACTGATTCATACTTTGCTGAACCATTTTCAAAATGTTGTACTGGCAAGGGTTGGATAAATTCAATTTGCATGAAGGATTTTTATTTTGAGCTAACAAACTTTGCATTCCAGATTGTTCTGTTCGTCCTTTGCTTTTGTAGGAAGCTCATGCTGGAGGACTGATGGGTCACTTTGGTGCTAAGAAAACAGAGCAAGTGTTGGCTGATCACTTCTTTTGGCCCAAGATGCGAAGAGATGTGGAGAGATACGTGCTACGCTGCGTAACCTGCCACAAAGCTAAGTCCCGCTTGAACCCTCTCACAGTTTATACACCCCTTTGCCTATTCCTAGTGTACCATGGGAAGACATTTCTATGGACTTTGTTCTTGGTTTACCTCGAGCAAAGAGGAGGAGGGATTCAATCTTTGTTGTGGTTGACCGCTTTAGCAAAATGGCTCATTTTATTCCCTGTCATAAGAGCGATCACTACAAGGAATTGACACTTAGAGAATGTTTTTTTGGCAACACCACATATTTGGTTGCAATATTAGGTTTTATAGCAACGAACGTTTTAATGGGTTGCGATATATGGATCTTATGGCCACCAAAAATGTGGGTTGCGTCTGTTGAAATATTTGTTGCAACAAGTTAGTGTTAATGCCACGTTGAAAAAGATGGTTGCCTTTATGGGTACCTATTGCCACAACTAATTGTGCATTGCGATAGTATCGATTTAGTGTTGCGATAGATGTATGTTTCTTGCCACGAATAATTATTTGGTTGCGAATAGGCATGTTTGTGGCCACGATGAAAGAACGTTGTCTACAACATAACCTTTGTTGCAATAGCTCATGTGGCTATTGCATCCAGCAAACAGTTCGTTGCATTTGATGTGTGTTTGTTGCCACGAACATTTAGTTGGTTGCGAATAGGCATGCCTGTGTCCACGATAAAATAATGTTGTTTAAAATTTAACCTTTGTTGCAATAGCTCATGTGGCTATTGCATCCAGCAAATAGTTCGTTGCATTTGATGTGCATTTGTTGCCACAAACATTTAGTTGGTTGCTATTTTGCATACTTGTGGCCACGATGAAATAACATTGTCTAAAACTTAACCTGTGTTGTGATAGCTTATGTGCCTGTTGCATCAGAAAACAAATCGTTGCATCAATTAACTTCTATTGCCACCAATGAATTATGTGAACTTTCATGTAACATGTGAAAAGAAATATAGATCATCACGATCAATAATTAAAAACTTAGGAAAAAATAAAGTGGTGTATGAAAAAATAGAGACAATAAAAAAAATTGAAGAGGTCAAGCTTTGAACAGTGAACCTCTTGCCTCAACTAAACAACTCTTACCACTACACTACATACAAATTTGTGTTTTTCCTTTGCATTCAACACTTTTGTACTTGGTTTTGCCACCGGCCAACTACGGCCGCGGTCGGCCGAGCCCTAGCTGGCCGTGCCACGCAGCGACCAAGCCACGCCACGGCCCCGACCGACCGCAACCTCCCACGCCATGTAGCGACCGCACCACAGCCCCAGCCGGCTGTGCCTTGGCCGCGCCACTGCCCCGGCCGGCCGTAGCCTCCCCGGTCGGTTGCACCAGGCAGTAGCCATCGGTCGTGCCCCGGCCAATTGCGCCAAGGCTTGGCCGGCTGCACCAAGGTCCTGGCCGGCTGTACCAGGCAGCAACCACCGGCCGCGCCCCGGCCAGCTTGGCCGGCCGTGCAAAGGAAAAAATCAAAAATAATTGGCAAAGGTGGGATTCGAACCCTAGTCTTGCAGCTGAGATTGCCATGCCTTACCACTAGGCTACAACATTAGTTGTTAAGAAGTTTGGTATTATATTATTTATATTATAAGGCAAAGGTTATAAATAAAAAATTGCACAAAGGAGAGAAAGCTGGGATTCGAACCTAGGTGGTGGAGACAAAAGACGCAACACCATACCACTACGCCACGATGAAATAGCATTGTCTAAAACTTAACATTTGTTGTGATAGCTCATGTGCCTATTGCATCCAGAAAATAAATCGTTGCATCAATTAGCTTCTATTACCACCATTGAATTATGTCAATTCATTAAACTATTTTTGGTTGCGCTAAAAGGAAAGCTGAATATGTAATTTAGCCCATCGGGGTATTTGACGAAAAACAAAAAAAAACCAGCCCACCAAAAGAAAAAACCCAACCCACCTGCGCATGAGCTGAAAAAAAAAGAAGAGGCCCAACCAAGTCAACAAATTTTTTTTTTGGAAATCATGGCAAAAAAATGTAGCAGCCGAGGGAATCAAACTCAAGAGAATATTGTTTAATTCAGAAAATCAAAAAAATATGCGCCAAGGAAGATTCGAACCAGCAACCTTGATCTTGGGAAGTTCATTCTCTACCACTAGGCCGTTACTTCGTTTGAGCTATTAAGAAGTTTATTTTTTTAGACAACCAGTGGATAACACCTACCACGTGGTGACAGCCGGATGGTTGTTTTGCTTCGACACGGATTTCAATGGTCCACCAGGGATGAACGTAACACGTGGCGCACGGAGCTTGCTGTATACTTCATATTTTTCTTTTTAATATGTAACAAAAACTTGAAATGGGTTCTTCTCAATCACAGTTACTTCAAATTTGATGGGATTTTTTTCTGAAGTTTCCTAAAATCAATATCTTTCATTTATTAATGTTATTTTCAATTGGGTATATAAGATAATTAGTTTGCAAGTTACTTCACTATGATGTATTAATTAATTGCAACTACAAGCGCGATTTTTTTTTTGCAGAAAATGATGTCAAGTGGAAAAGTGATGAATACCAAATTTTCATATCGCTTCAAGATCTACAATCTTTATATAGGTCATTTCATCATTTTCAAAATTACTAATAACATTTAGTACAAATTTGACTAGTCTCTAACAAAGTTTATTAAACTATGTGAGTGAATCTAGGATTAATGACCAAAGTATATTAACACTTTCTCAAATGAAAAAATGATCTAAATAAAATTTGTAGATCATGATGAGTTGTACAACTTTGGTATTCATGACCTTTTCATGACCAAAAGGGTGACTCACAAGGCAGCAGTTGGGCTATCTAACCTCTAGTGTTTTTTTTCGAGAAAGGCAATTTTTAACTATTATTGAAAAAATGAAAAAGAAAAACTGTAATGTTCGAAAGGGTGACTCGCACAGTAGCAATGGTAGTTAAATTATGCTTCCATACCAATTTCGCCTCTGCCACGCCCTGGCCGCACCCGGTCGCACCTGGCCACGCCCCAGCTGCGCCCAGCCGGCCGCATCGTGGCCACGACCAGCCGCACCCTAGCCGCGGATGATCATGCCCCAGCTGCGCCCAGCCGGCCGCACCCTGGCCGCAGCCGGGCACGCCCAAGCTGCCCCTGGCCGTGGCCAGCCGCATCCTGGCCACGACCAGAATTTAATCCGGTGCAAAAACAAGGGTGAAAAGAGACTGGAACCCACAACCTAAAGGTAAGTACGCGAGTGTGTTACCACTGAGAAGGTAGATTGTGTTGGTGCTTAGAAGTTTGTTTCTATATACTTTAAAAACTTGTTGGTTAGTACATACTCCTTTTTCTTGGAACCTAATGAAAATTTTATGTCAAGTTTAAACATCCATAAAATGATTATATTGTAATTTACGTGATTTTTTAATAAGTTTTAGGAATTATTATCATTATATTACAACAAGGTGACTAGTAGAAGTTCGAGTTTTCCCTATAAGTCGTCTGAAGTTTTCATCAATCTCCTAGATGTGGGCTAGAATGGACCATAGACGTCTAAATATAGTTTTTTTGAATTTCTTTAATCTCATTAGAGGTACATATAGGTCAATTTGGAATTACTTTCGGTAAACATGCAAAAAATCATTTATATCATAGAAAATAGCAAATCTACTAGAAAATTCTTGAAACTCCTAGATTGCAACTTTTATGATGTCTGCTACATGTGAAAAATAGATTAGTGGTATTTAAGATAACTAATTTTTGAGATTGTTTCAAATGGTGTGTTATTTAGGTATATAAAAAACAAAAAAAACAAGTGGAAATTTAAATCTCAAAATGTTAATAGGAGAGGAAAGGTAAGGTTTCATCCAAGTTTGATGTGTATATGAGAAAGAAAATGATTTAGTGTGTATAAACTTTAAAATTTATGTTGAGTTATGAAAGAACGTGAGAGATGTATCCTTTTGTGAACAATGTATAGTCCAATTTGCATAAAATCTTATGAAACTTTTATGTTGACTTTGTACATCAATAAAATGATTGTTATGCCAATTTGTAGAAATTTTGGATCAAAATCAAAAATTATTTTAATTATTATGTGCAATTAAGAAATATAAGTTGAATTATCCATAAAAGTTAATGGAATTTTCCATCTATTCTTAGTATACGAGCTTAAATGGAACATATCAGCCTAAGTATGATTTTTCTGTATTTTTTAAATCTTGTTTGAGCTAGACATAGTTCAATTTAGAATTTTTTTATAAGCACATAGAAATTCATTTAAACTATAAAAAATAGCAGCTCAATTCAATAAATGTTGAAATTCGTATAGAACAACTTATATGCAGTATTGTACTTTTCAAAAGTATATTAGAGTATACAAGATATATTGTTTTGTAACTTACTTCAAAAGGTGCTTTAAAATGAAAAAATAATAAAAAACTATTAAACAACGAATTCTGTTGAGGCTTGTCCGATTTGAGCCCATATAACTGCTATGGCCCATAAAGATGCATCACTTTTAAGCATCGGATCAAATTGGAGGGCTGAGATGATTCGTGCTCGAATTAAATAACTCATCCAACCCATCTACTCTTGAAACCCTACCTCAGAACGTGTCGTCGCACCGTCCTCCGTTCTTATCCCAACTCCTCTCCCCCTCTCTCTTTCCTCCCGTCCCGCGTCGCTGTCCAACTCGTCGCCGCCTATGCCCCACCGCTCCAACCACCCCTCCTGTTTTTCTCCTCCTCTCTCTCCGTTGCTCCCTCCCGAACCCGTTCCCAGTTGATAGCCGCAGCACGGCCCCACCCTAGCGGCGAAGCGACACTTCCCGGCCAGATCCGGTCGGCGGCCTGCCTCCTCACCCTTCCCCCGCGCGAATCCGATGCGAGAGTCGGCGAATCGGGCACTGCGAAGGCAAGTTGGTGCGGGCGTTCATCAGCACACACAGCTTCATCCCTGACTCCCTCCCTTCTTCGGTGATTTTCTCAGCTTCTATGCCAAGCGGAGACAACGCCTGCTGGAGGCGGCGACGCAAGGGAGGCGGGAGGCCGGCGAGCTCCTCCGGCATGGTCGCCGTGGTGGAGCCGAACACGGAACCACAGCAACGACATCCTAATTCAATCTCTAGCAGCGAGAGCCTTCAAACCCACTCAGTTCCCCACTTCTCTGTTCCCCTTGAGGAGTAGCAATGCCTGTGTCCCTACTCTTCGTCTCTTCCTGTGTTTCCCATTGCTGGTGTCGATGTGTCCATGCGTCCATGGACAATGCCCCCTAATTGTTCAATGACATGGGAACAAGGTAATCTAATGTTGTTTGTTGACTTTGTACAATCAGCATCACTATCAGTTGCGTTTCACTTAGTCAGATGTAGAATTCGGTATAGTGATTAGCATGTGTTCAGTGAGTTCGGTGCAATTTCAATTGGTTAGTGCGATTACTAAGATAGCACTTGATCTGGGTCCTAAGTGCACACTTTCTTACGAAGTGCTGGTTATTCACTATTGGGTTCCAAGACAATTTTATACTAATGATGTTCTGGTATGGTCCAGGAGGCTGCCGTTCAAGAAGCTAATATTATTCATTGCATTGTGTGCCTGGTTTAGAAAGGAGATGCTCTGTATAAGTCTGGTAGCAAAACACTGTAGCCAGAATAAGCAACATATAGAGTATTAGCTAATATAAGTTTTACTGGAGAAAAATCACTGCTCTTCTTATGTTTTCTTTGCATTTGGTTATTTGCAATTTTGTGTCTTATTCTTGTTAGTTGTTTTATCCATATTTGCAGCTAGCCAGCTACGGTAATATATAGATGGTAAGAATGCTACCTCCTTGCTGTTCAAATACATCACCTTTACCCTGAGGTTTTGTGCTTTCTTTACTAGGAGTTTGATCCATAATCCATGATTCATTGGTACTGATTCCTTGCATATGTATTAGGTGTTAAATTGAACCATAAAACTTGATTGTTGTCTTATGCAATTTTTCCCAGTACATTTGCATTGTTCAGAAAACATTTCTTAATCATCATATGATGTGGTTGTTCGGCAAGCAATACTCAATTCCTTATCAAAGCAATACATTTGCAGTATAGATGCTCTTAAGACAATTTATGTGAAAATTATATGAATCTATATTTTCATACTTTTCCTCAGTTTCACTGTTGGTCAGGATAATTATTTTCTCTAGCTAATTAATTTGGCTTTGTTGTATGTCTTAGTTATTAGTTGACCTTTGTAACATGCTTTTGTTAATTATGTCTAGTGCTTAATTAATTATCCTTGCATGCTTAGTAAAATGAGTGCTTAGTAGTGCTAATCAGGCTGCAAAGTTGTAGTGGCTATTGTACAATGCTGCAAAGTTGTGCCAGAATGTGTTTATATTTTTTAACTGAATGAACCACCATATAAAAAGAGTATGTTGCTATATTCAACTTCTGAATTAGTCACTGTAACAGAGTGCTACTGATAGGGCTAATTCTCTGATTTCTTCCTTATGATAGCAGGATTACTCCATTAAGGATCCAAAAGCAAGTTTCTTCATCCCATTCTTCATGCAGGATGTGTCTAAGCCTTTGCTACAATGTAAATCCCTTCATACATTTTGTTATGTTGATCTGAACACTTGAAAATATGACACATCTTGTTATGTTTGTATGAGTACACAAATTGTCAGTAACTTGTGTATGCAAAATTACCTGAAGCCCAAGCTTGAATAGTTAACTGCAGCTCTTGTCCCTCAAGCAATTGTGTTGTGATTGATTGCTTTTACTGCAGAGGAGATTATGTTTCTTACTAAGCTTCATCTTTGTGATATCTTTGTAGTTTTCAGGTTCAGAGCAGAGCAGGGAGATTAGGCAAAGATGATCTCATAGAGTAGCTGCTATTCCAGCTTGCTAGCTGTCAGGTAGTGCACAAATTCCTCTTATATTAACTTAGTTATTATCATGGCTGACTTTATGTCTGAAACTAGGCTTCTAATTTTCTCTTGGAAACACAATGCTTAGTATTCCCATCTCATTACTCCTTGATATGATGAGAGTTATAATGCTATATTTTCATAGCTTATAGGAATTATTCTTTTTTAAAGATAGACACCTTAATGTTTTGATGCATTTTTTTAATGTTTTTTCTTAATTAGTTTGTTCTTTTTGCAGAGATATTATAAGCTTATGATGCATAACAGTCATAAGAATGTGTGGATGGAAAGCTGATGCATCATGATGAGAAGCATAGTTTGACTTAGTCTTTACATTGAATTGTGTTTATGTATTGATGGGGTGTATCCGTGAATACTTTTAAATATTAATAAAAAATTTTGACAACATTTTTCTTGTAGTGCTCAGACAGCCAAAACAATTAGAGATAGCTTCAATGGCTTACTGTTGATGGGCGGCCAACAAGAATGACAAGTAACAAAGATGCTTATTTATGATGGTGAAGCTGATGGGCGATGGAGCAACCTAGGAACTAATTTTTAGATCCATTTATTATATGCTAAACAATGTTGTGAACTTAGTTAAATATGGTGTTTTTATTTTGTTACTTGTGGTAATGTTCTTTTAAGAAGATGGTCATTATCTATTACTTTGGTTTGAGACAATTTTAAATAATGAATGTATCAGTTATTAAATGTGATGTGCATGCTGTGCAATTGATTTGTAAACTACTATTCAAATTCCCCTCATTGTGATAGAATAATAGGCAACTATTGATTTTGGTTGCAATATGCATTATTGCAACGAACTTTATGTGTTGCATTATCATATCATCGATTGCCACAAACAATTGATTGTTGCATGTGCCCTCTATTACCACCAACTCAAATTTGTTGCTACTTCCATATATTACCTCGACGACTAGTTCGTTGAATTATCATCTCATCTAATGCCACAATATTTGATATGTTGCAAAAGTGCTGTAATGCAATGGATCACCTGTTCGCACCCAAAATTGGCACAAAGCCGATCAGGCTGACGCCACCGGTCAGACCGGTGTCCCTAGACGGTCTGACCGGTCGGGCGTCCTGTAGCCGATCCGGCAACGGCCACACCGGTCTAACCGGTGGGCCTGACCGGTCTGACCGGTGGACCCTGAGTCCGAGTAGAAGTTAGGAGTCCTAGTGAATTTCGACTTGTAAAAGGATTCCTTGCGGGGCAAGACCTCCCCACCCTATAAATATAAAGGGCCACGGCCGTTTGAGGGGGAATCACCCAATCGATCATTACTTTCTACAACTTTTATCTCTCAAACCCTAGCTTTTCCAACCTTGTGCTTTCCTTGTTTGTCTCGACGACGATCAGGGACGTTTTGAGTGGCCTTGCCGACCTCAGAGCAACCCTAGGCGCGCCACCTCCGACGGGGTCCCTCCCGAGGCGATGATCTTAGGTTTTCACCATGCCTCTGTAGCCACCGGTCAGACCGGTGCCTCTGACCGGTCAGACCGGTCTGGATAGGAGCTCGGCGAGTTCAGCGTTTCGACGTTCCGCGCGATCTAGCACTCGTGTGTGTTGACCAGAAAAGCGTCAAGATACTTTTGGCGACTTCACTGGGGAAGAAAGATCAGGTTGCTGAAACCGTTCAATCTAACCCAAGTATGGTGTCTTAGTGTGAGCTCGACATGAACAACATCGTCACCGCATCGCTGGAAGATCTCTCTCCAGAGGAGCAGCAGAAGTTCAAGGCACTACAAGAGTACATGCAAGTACAATTCCTAGCTGGCATCAAGAAAGATCGATCCGGCAAGGTGGCAAGATTGAAAGAGTTCGAGCTGCCAGCGATCAGGCTAAATGACAGTAATGTTGAGGTAATTCCCACTGTAAGTAAGAAACCCCCGCCTGAAACTTCTCCTATGAAATCTACAGTGGAAAGTGATGAATTGCTTGCTTCTTACATTGCTCGGTTAGAACGGTTAGAGGATCTTGAAAAAGATAGGAGTTTAGGTTTTGATAATAATGAAACTAATAGTAGTACTCCTAAAGCTAATCCTCAAGGGCCTCATCCTAGCTTAGCACCTTTGCCTTTAAATAATGGTAATTATGCATATGGTTTGACACCAAATCCAGCATCTGGTCAGTACCCTCAGTTTCAACCGCACAGGCCAAACATGGCCGCACCGGTCGAACCGATGCAGGGTACCGGTCAGACCGGTGCTATGGAGTTGGTGCTCGACCAGCCTTTGCCAATTTCTGTCGTGCCAAATTAGATGGTCCATACTTTTTCTAATACAATCAGTAATGTTGGACCTCATTATAGTATGATAATGAATACATCAGCCTCCAAAAACATTATTCCGAACGATGTGTTTGAAAGTTACATGCTAGCTCAAGCTAAGATAGCTCCCTATTTAAATAAGATGAATTTGGAGAATCCTCAGCCACCACAGCCAAATAATCCTAATTGGGCAGAATTTAATAGATTTAAGGAAGATTTGGCTAATGTGGTAAAAACCAAACTTGGTGTTGACATTGGTAATACTAATTTGTATCAAAAACCATATGATCCCGAGTTTGATAGATTTCCTCTCCCACATGGTTGGCGTATGCCTGACTTGATTAAATTTAGTGGTGATGATGACCGAACCACGTGGGAGCATATTAGTCAATACACTGCACAACTAGGTGAAGCTGGTGTTTATAATGCTTTGAAAGTACGTTTATTTTCTTTATCTTTGACTGGCACCGCTTTTGCTTGGTTTTCTTCACTTGCTCCTGGTTCTATTATATCCTGGGATATGTTAGAATGTAAGTTTCATGATCACTTTTATAGCGGGAGCATACAATTAAAATTGACAGACTTAACATCGGTTAGACAAGGAAGAGATGAGACTGTCTCTGCCTACATTAAAAGGTTTAAAGAAACTAAAAACCGGTGCATTAATTTGTCAATCACGGATATGGACCTTGCAGACATTTGTCTGAAAGGTTTAAGGTCATCCATTAGGGATAAGATAGAGGGCTCTGATTTTCTTTCGGTTGCCCAAGTTCAAGTAAGAGCTTTAGTTGTTGAAAACCGAATGAATAAAGAGAAGGATAACTTTAAATCACGTCGTTCTAATGTTCATATTATTGATTATGATTCTGATAGCTCGAACGATAGTGATAAAGAAGTTTATGCTGCTGAGTTTGTTTGGCCCTCTAAAGAAAAATCTTATTCTTGCTCATCTCTTAAGCCAGCTAGTAAAGGTCGGCAAGAAGAAATTAAATTTACTTTTGATGTTTCCAAATGTGATCGTATATTTGATGAATTGCTTAAATCTGGAAATATCAAGTTAACTCATACTATTCCTCCACTTGAAGAGCTGAAAAGGCGTGCATATTGCAAGTTTCATAATTCATTTTCTCATGCTATTAATGATTGCAATGTGTTTCGTCGACAAGTTCAATCGGCCATAAATGAAGGTCGTTTGACTTTCCATGAGATGCAAGTGGATAAGGCTGCTTTTCCAATCAACACCATGGATTTACAGCAGCCTAAGGTACTGGTTCGGCCACATCAAGCTGAAGCAACTAAAGGCAAGAACGTGGTAATCGGGGAGGCTAAGCCCGATTTGAGAGGAAAGGAGCTAGTTCACAAAGTTGAGTATGAGAAGACTCCTGATGGCAAAGAAACCTTCAAGGTTACAGTGAGTGCCTCTGGACATGGGGGGCAAGGGTCGTCAACACCCGCCGATCAGCGACCGTCTGAGCCATCTCTGGCCAGACCGGTCAGATCAGTGGAGGTGACCGGTCAGACCAGTGCACCCCCAGGCCGTCCGAGAATGATCAAGCCAAGCCGTCCGGAAATTGGGAATTGGAAACTTAATGTAGCAAAAAATCAGGGGAGTGGTTCTAAGACAAAGGTCACTTTCGACATGCTATTTGACAAGTATTCCAAGCAAAAGGCCGTTACAAGTGATCGGCCGTTAAAAAAAAGGATGAGGTCACCTACACACCAAGGAGGGTCATCTTCATCTCCAAGGGCTGCTACAAGACTCAAGGGTGAATCATCACAGCAAGGGCAACGCTTTACTCTACCATGGGCGTCATCAAGTTCAAATGCACCACGCCCGATTTATGATGATAATGGAGTGATGTGGGTGCCATATCAACAAGCCTTTCATCCTGGATGGGGAGGACAGAAATCAGCTGTCGACAGGATCTCCAGACCTATCCAAGACCGATTGGCTTCTCGCCGTTCTGGTCAGGGTCACCAGACCTGACCGGTCAGACCGGTCGCTACCACCGGTCCGACCGGTGCGGCCAGAAAAGTCGTGCCACCTCCAGTAAAGCAAGTTTACAAGCCAAAGCAAAGGGAGGAGGTGCAGAAGATGGAAGTTGATCCAGAGAGGACTACGAACCAAGATATTATTCAGATTGGATCAATGGATGTTCCTATTGGAGAGGATGGCAAAAGACCGATTGTTCCAAACAATAAGGTTGTGACATCAACTACAGGAGTGTTTGTTGCTGCTAACGACCATGAGGCCAGTGGAAGTGGTTCTAACTCCAAGTACTTCTTGCCAAGGTGGTGTCCTCCCGGTTTGACTCGCACACAAAGGAGGAAGCTCCAACGCCTAAGGTTTCAAGAGAAGAGAGAGAAGGAGCTAGAGAAGTAGAGGGACGAAGCTTTCAACCAGTACAAGCCCATGGTACCTCAGGGGAAAGAGTGGAGAGTCAAGACCAGCTCCCAGCCAACACCGGTCAGACCGGTGGAGGGGTCGGTCAGACCGGTCACACCAGTCGGACCGGTGACATGCAACGGTCAGACCGATGACCCAGAGACGCCGCCCGGTTTCTCTTCTTCGGTTCCCATGGTTTGTGATGACAAGCCCGCATCAGATCCTGCACCAGAAGACGATGAGGAGCTTGTTGATTACAGTTCTTCGCCCGAGCGCATGAATTTGGACATCAACGTGATCCATATGTCTATGGATGGTTATGTGCTCTCGGAGGAGGATGTCGTGCATCTCGACTTTGGGCCAAAGGAAGCTATTTTCCAGAAGCCTAAAGCTACTGAAAATCATCTGAAGGCTTTGTACATGAAGGGACACATCAATGGGAAGCCTATTTCTCACATGCTGGTGGATGGAGGGGCGATCGTCAACTTGATGCCGTACTCTTTGTTCAAAAAGCTGGGAGGTTCGGATGATGAGCTGATCAAGACCAACATGACCGTCAGCGGTGTGGGAGGAGGCGAGCCGATGGGAGCTAAAGGTGTCGTCTCTATGGAGCTCACCGTTGGGAGCAAGACGTTGGCTACGGCATTCTTCGTCGCTGAGACACAAGGTAACTTCAGTCTCATCCTTGGTCGTGATTGGATTCATGCAAATCAGTGTGTGCCTTCTACTTTGCATCAATTCTTAATCCAATGGGTAGGCGATGAGGTAGAGATTGTTCATGGTGATACATCGGCTTGTGTTGCAGTGGCCGGCAGTCCTACTATGGATAATCATGAGAATCTTAAGTGCTTAACTGGTTTAGATTTATCTAATTTGAGGCTTATTAATTCTACCAAAGATGGCTTTGCTACTGTTGTCATGAAGCCGATCGTTGATCAGGCTAGAACCTCTTTGTCGATTTGATGGATGCAAATCTGGAGTGGTTACAACAAAGGCGAGAGCATTATCGGGCGCATAAGAACGATATGTGTGAGGCCATCGAAGACTTTGATGATTTGAGCAAGTTGGGACAAGGGTTTACGTCGGCTGATCCTTTAGAGGAGGTTGATATTGGTGATGGCACTATACCTAGGCCGACATTTGTAAACAAGAATCTTGATCCTTTGTTTAAATCTGAGTTAATAAAGTTGTTAAAGGAGTATGTTGATTGCTTTGCATGGAACTACAATGAAATGCCTGGTTTAAGTCGTGATCTAGTTGAACATCATTTACCCATTAAACCTGGTTTTAGGCCTTATAAACAACCTCGTAGAAACTTTAATCCTGATATTTATGGCCGAGTGAAAGAGGAAGTCAATCGGTTGCTTGATGCAAAGTTTATTAGGCCTTGTCGTTATGCTGATTGGATCTCTAATATTGTGCCTGTTGAGAAAAAAGGAACAAAAAAGCTTCGTGTTTGCATTGATTTTAGAGATCTTAATAGAGCTACTCCTAAAGATGAATATCCTATGCCTATAGCCAATTTTCTTGTTAATGCTGCATCCGGACATAGAACTCTTAGCTTTCTTAATGGTAATGCTGGTTACAATCAAATCTTTATGGCCGATGAAGATATATCTAAAACAGCTTTCATATGTCCGGGTTTTGTTGGCTTGTTTGAGTGGGTTGTTATGACTTTTGAATTGAAAAATGCGAGTGCTACTTATCAAAGAGCTATGAATTTAATCTTTCATAATTTGCTTGGCATCATAGTAGAGGTTTATATCGATGATATTGTTGTCAAATCGGCTGGAGATGATTCTCATTTAGCTGATTTAAGACTTGCATTTGAAAAAATGTGTCGGTATAAATTAAACATGAACCCACTCAAATGTGCTTTTGGTGTATCGGCTGGGAAGTTTTTGGGCTTCATTGTGCATAAGAAAGGCATAGAGATAGATCCTAAAAAGATTGAGGCAATCCGGAATGTTAAAGCGCCTACTTGTAAAAAGAATTTGCAAAACTTCTTGGGCAAGGTAAATTACTTAAGGAGGTTCATTTGTAACTTGTCCGGGAAGGTGAATGCTTTTACTCCTGTACTTCGGTTAAAAAATGATGTTGACTTCACTTGGGGGGCAAAGCAACAAGAGGCATTCGATGAGATTAAGAGATATTTGACTTCGCCACCCGTTCTTCAAGCGCCCAAGAGTGGTATTCCTTTCAAGTTGTATGTAGCGGCTGAGAAGGATGTCATTGGAGGTGTTTTGACTCAAGAGACCGAAGGCAAGGAGTACATTGTTGCATATGAGAGTAGAAGATTATTGGACACCGAAACAAGGTACACTTTTATTGAGAAATTGTGTTTATCACTATATCATACTTGTACCAAGTTGAGGTATTATTTATTACCTAGTACTTGCATAGTAGCATGTCAAACCGACATAATCAAATACATGTTGCATAAACCAATTTTAAGTGGTAGAGTCGGCAAATGGGCTTATGCTTTAGTTGAGTATGATTTGCATTGTGAACCATTAAGCTCCATGAAAGGTCAAATTGTTGCCGACTTTATTGTTGGACATAGAGTAGATAAGCAACTTGATTTGAATGTCGGTTATCTTACTTTTACTCCATGGAAGTTGCATTTTGATGGATCGGTTTGCAAAGATAGTTGTGGTGTTGGAGTTGTCATTATTTCACCAAGTGGGGCTGTTTTTGAAGCTCTTAACCAATTGGATCATGATTGTACTAACAACCAAACCGAATATGAGGCTCTTCTATTTGGATTGGAGATTTTGCGTGACATGGGAGTAAAACATGTGGAAGCATATGGAGATTCTTTATTAGTGGTGCAGCAAGTATCCAAGGTATGTCAATGTCTAAATGGCTTCTTAAATGCGTATCTTGATAAATGTTTAGACATCATATCTTGTATGGATGAATTTGTTATATATCATGTGCCACGAGAGGAAAATCCTAGAGCTAATGCTCTGGCCCAGCAAGCATCTGGTTATAATGTTCGAAAAAGAAATTTTCAAGAACACAAACCGTTGCTTGCAGCCGAGTGTTTTGCTCTGGAGGCACCGGTCAGGCCGACGCAGCCGACCGGTCTAACCGGTGACACCGGTCTAACCGATGTCACCGACCGGTCTGACCGGTCCCCTGATTTTGGGTCGGCTAACGACACCGGTCTGACCGATGCTCATGACCGGTCTGATCGGTCCCCTGGTAAAAATTTCTCCTTAGTTTCTCGTGACAAAGATGAGGTGGAGGATTGGAGAAAGCCTCTGATTGATTATTTGCAAAATCCTAGTAGTTTAGTTGATAGAAAAGTCCGACGATGGGCTCTTAAGTTTGTTCTTGATGATGGTGAATTATATCGTCGGACTGCGGATGATTTGCTTTTAAAGTGCTTAGGTCCTGATCAAGCTAGGTTGGTTATGGCAGAGGTTCATGAAGGTATTTGTGGTACTCATCAATCGGCTCCCAAGATGAAGTGGCTCCTCAGGCGAGCTTGCTTTTATTGGCCTACTATGATAGCTGATTGTTTTAGGTACTACAAAGGTTGTGAAGAGTGTCAAAAACATGGAGATGTTCAGTTGGTGCCTGCTGCGTTGATGCATCCAATTATCAAGCCTTAGCCTTTTAGGGGATGGGGTTTGGATTTTATTGGCAAGATTCATCCTTCGTCGTCAAAGGGGCATTGTTTTGTGATCGTGGCTACTGATTACTTCACCAAGTGGACTGAGGCTATTCCTTTGAAGAACATGACACATAGAGAGGTGATTGAGTTTATTACTGGGCACATCATACATAGGTTTGGCATTCTGCAGACTTTGACTACGGATCAAGGGACTTCATTCGTATCCAAAGAGGTGCGTGAATTTGTTGATTCCTATGGTATTAAATTGCTCAATTCATCTCCATATTATGCTCAAGCCAATGGTCAAGCCGAGTCTAGCAACAAAACTTTGGTGAAACTCATCAAGAAGAAGATAGAAGACAATCCTAGAAGATGGCATGAGGTATTATCTGAAGCTTTATGGGCTCATTGTATTTCTAGACATGATGCTACTAAGGTTACTCCTTTTGAGCTTGTGTATGGTCAAGAGGCCGTTTTGCCTGTTGAGGTGAATCTAGGTGCATATAGACTTGCAAAGCAGAATAATCTTGATGTTGAATCATATTATGCTTTGACGATGGACAATTTTGATGAAGTGACCGACAAGCGTATGGAGGCTTTGGAGGAAATTGAAAAGGACAAGAGGAGAGTTGCTAGAGCATACAACAAGAAGGTAAAAGCCAAATCTTTTCAGGTAGGTGACTTGGTTTGGAAGACGATTTTACCTATTGGATCTAAGAGTAACAAGTTCGGCAAGTGGTCTCCAAGTTGGGAAGGTCCGTACAAGGTTGTCAAGGTTTGTTCTGGGAATTCTTACATGGTGGAAACTTTGCAAGGACAGCGGCTTCCAAGGGCTCTCAACGGGAGATACTTGAAGAAATTTCATCCAAGTGTTTGGCAAGACGCTTTATAGGATATGGCCGATTTAAAGCAGAAATCGCCCTTAGACCAAAAAATGGCCGGTGAAGTGTCACATCGACCTTAGAAATATTTTTTAGACAGCAAGCTTTACTAAAAAACAGGAGGGCATATGTTTGCACCCAAAATTGGCACAAAGCCAATCAGGCTGACACTACCGGTCAGACCGGTGTCCCTAGACGGTCTGACCGGTCAGGCGTCCTGTAGCCGATCCGGCAACGGCCACACCGGTCTAACCGGTGGGCCTGACCGGTCTGACCGGTGGACCCCGAGTCCGAGTAGAAGTTAGGAGTCCTAGTGAATTTCGACTTGTAAAAGGATTCCTTGCGGGGCAAGACCTCCCCACCCTATAAATATAAAGGGCCACGGCCGTTTGAGGGGGAATCACCCAATCGATCATTACTTTCTACAACTTTTATCTCTCAAACCCTAGCTTTTCCAACCTTGTGCTTTCCTTGTTTGTCTCGACGACGATCAGGGATGTTCTGAGTGGCCTTGCCGACCTCAGAGCAACCCTAGGCGCGCCACCTCCGACGGGGTCCCTCCCGAAGCGGCGATCTTAGGTTTTCACCGCACCTCTGTAGCCACCAGTCAGACCGGTACCCCTGACCTGTCAGACCGGCCCGGGTAGGAGCTCGGCGAGTTCAGTGTTTCGACGTTCCACGCGATCTAGCGCTCGTGTGTGTTGACCAGAAAAGCGTCAACATCACCCTTCATGGTAATATAACCATATGACCACGTAGTTTTGGAGTGGCAATACTTTTCTATTGCAACACATTCGTTCGTGGCAATCGTGCAATATTGCAACCATGTGTTTCGTCGCAATAGAACCTTAGGCAGCCAATCTACTCGTTGCAATATTTATTCTTGCAACCAAGTATTCGTTGCAATAGACTTTTTCATTCGTTGCAATATTTGTTCTTGCAACCAAATATGTGTTGCAATAGGCTTTTTTGTTCGTTGCAATATTTATTCTAGCAACCAAGTATTCGTTGCAATATTTGTTCTTGCAACCAAATATTTGTTGCAATAGGCTTCTTTGTTTGTTGCAGTAGCAAAAAACTGTTGCAACGCCACATTTAACTTGTTGCCTAGGCTAATACACCGTTCCAATTGCAACAATCTGCCAACGACCCGACTTCATTGAAACTGATTCCAGTTGCAACCAAAATAGCCATATTGCAACAAAAAATAGGCGTTGGCCAAGGCCTGATTTCTAGTAGTGGATGATGCTTCACACATTGCTGAATTATTTTTCAGGGAAGTTATGCGTTTACATGGAGTTCCACAAACAATTGTGTCTAATCGTGACACAAAATTTTTGAGCTACTTTTGGAAGACCTTGTGGGGAAAGCTTGGAACCAGATTGTTGTTCTCCACAACATGTCACCCACAAACGGATGGGCAAACTGAAGTTGTGAACCGCACCTTGTCAACATTATTGCGAGCTGTTCTCAAGAAGAACTTGAACCTTTGGGAAGAAAGCTTGCCTCATGTGGAATTTGCATACAACAGGGCGGTACATTCAACCACAAAATTTTGTCCATTTGAGATTGTATATGGTTTCAAACCTGCTGCTCCCATCGATCTTTTGCCTTTACCTATGCAGGAACGAGTGAACTTCGACGCAAGCAAGCATGCTGAATTTGTCAAGAAACTTCATAAACGAGCAAAAGTTAACATTGAGAAGATGACCAAGATGTATGAGAAGTGAGCCAACAAGGGTCACAAGAAGATTGTGTTCGAACAAGGAGACTTGGTTTGGGTGCACCTGCGCAAGGATCGCTTCCCCGACCAACGCAAGAGCAAGCTGCAGCCATGCGCCGATGGGCCATTCAAAGTGCTCCGCAAGATCCACGATAATGCTTATGAAATTGATCTTCCAAGTACATATGGTGTTAGTACAAGTTTCAATGTCGCCGATCTGTCTCCGTTCTTTGGATTTGAAGAGTCGAGGACGACTCCTTTTCAAGAGGGGGAGGATGATGAGGACATCACAGCCATACGTAACCCGGATGCTTTGGTTACACCAGACGCATCACTGGTTACACCAAATCCACCCCTGGTTACGCATCAAGAATCAAGCACACAATCGGTTACGCAAGATCAATCATTGGATACACAAGCACAAGTGTATGAAGGTCCGGTTACGCGCAGCCGTGCAAAAAAAATCCAACAAGAGGTGCATGTTTTCCTCTCCGAGTTACGTTGTAATATTAATGAGAGTCATATACTACCTAAGTCTTGTACTTTAATCCTACTCAGGTTTACACAAGAGGCTTCTCCGCTGGGTTACGTGGAGGACACACAAGGTTACATGGAAGACACCAAGACTGCTGCCCAAGCTGAGAAGGGTTACGCACACAAGACTCAGGGTTATGCCACAGAAGCATCAAATTCACGTCCAAGTCTGTACCATCTCGGGAAGAGACGGGGGTCAAGCCATACATGAATGAAAACGTCTTGAAGTCAAGATTCCAACCCAACAAACGGTACATCTTTTCGACTTCTGAGCTAGGAGTAATGGTCATTTTAGTGAAGACTGCGCAGAAGGTGAAAGAACGCGCGAGAACTGAAGACCACTTCGTGAATGCTTAAACCAGTTGGCCTTCCACCTCCCAATGTGGTTGCTGCAGTTCACACCTATCCCACACCCATCTAGGAGGGTTGTTCCTAGTATATATACCCCCTATGTAACCCAAAGAACTCAGTTTTGATTATTGAGAATAGACAACCACATATGGTTTTCTTGCAGCCGAGCTGCTGAGTGCCTTGCACACCCTTGTTCTTCCTTGTTCTTCTTGGACTTGTGAAAAGATCCCTCTGGGTTCCGCTACTTCGTGCTCTACGGAATCCAGCTTTGCTACGCCGTATTGTGTGGATTAGTTCTGGCTTGTGGTTATGTAGTCATTTGGAGATCAAGTCGAAGTCTTCGCGGTTTCGGTGACTTCTCCCCGACGCTTGGTCGCATCCAACCTTTGTAAGATATAAAGCATTTACCCGCTGCTTGCAGCAATTTATCTTGTTACGAAACCAACTGTCGTGAAGATCGGGCCAACCCCAGGACCTTTCTTGCAATGGTCCATGCCACACGGCCGGGCGACGAGTAGTCGAGCCGCGAGACGGAGTGACCGGGCGCACGGCGAGAGCCAGTGCGACCGACCGACGAGAAGTCGAGCGGCGAGACGGCGCATCTGGTTGCATGACATAGGCATAGTAGAGCTGGTGCAACCGGGCGACGAGTAGTCGAGCCGCGAGATGGAGTGACCGGGTGCACGGCGAGAGCTAGTGCGACCGATCGACGAGAAGTCGAGCGGCAAAACGGCACATCCGGATGCACGGCATAGTCGTAGTAGAGCTAGTACAGCCGGGCGACGAGTAGTCGCGGCGCACAGCGTAGGTATGTAGAGCCGATGCAGCTGGAGTTGACGTAGTCGTGCTCGCGTACACCTCCCTGTGTACATCAAGCGTTGATCTTGAATAGTCTTGTGGTAGCCTCCGTGTGCACTTTGCAGGAGCACTTAGAGTTTACGGAAATTATTGAATCCTCCATTGTCGTAAATTCTCTGGACTCGGGTGCTTTGGAGCTAGTTTTTTTTTTTTGCCTCCACACATGGCTCGGACAACAGCATAGGATGAGATTGATTTCAACTCGGAGAACAGCACGAGCCTGGGTATAACTCCCGAACGGCCACGACCGTGTGCTGAGAGCCGCCATCGGCTCCGAGCAGAAAGAAGATCGATCTTGATGATCTGCTTTGCAATACAACTCGACTAGTTGCACCTCGACGAGTTGCACTGGAATCGGATTGACATTGGTCGGAAGCTCGACGACTTGCTCATTGCGAAAGCTTTGAAGTCGATTCCGTCTCGAACTCGGTGTAGAGAGGTCCGATGAATCACCAGTTCGAGCCAGAGCAGTTGCTACGGTAGATTGATGAGAAGGTCCTTCGAATTCACCCAGTGTCGATGATCACCCCTACCTGGCGCGCCAGCTATCAGTGTTTTAGACCGGCAAACCTACCATGGGGGTACCCGAGGTAGTAGATTGTGTGGTGGAGGATCGTGATTAGGAGACCTGGAACTCGAAGGTGAGGTAGTAGACTCGCAGGGACACAAAACACAAGATTTATATAGGTTCGGGCCGCCGAGGTGGCGAACCCTACGTCCTGTTTGGGGTATCAGGTATGGCACCCTGCGCTTGGTGTTGGGTTGGTTGATTTGAGTTCAGATGTCCTCCTAGGTACCCGACCCTCCTTTATATAGTCCAGGGGGTGGGTTCCTAGTCAGTTACAAAGTAGGAGTCCTAGTAGAATTACATGAAACGAGTCCTAGCAGGATTACAGGGGAATTCTAGTAGGAGTCCGTCTTCATCCTTCCTTACATTGGCACTCGGGGTGTATGCCTGACAGCATGGACCATAAAAGGTGAGTTTGTCACTTCTTTTACGCTTATTTTCCTACAATCAAATAATCTCCAAGGACAAGTGGGACTACATTATTCTTAACTAAATACGTGCAAGAAATGTCTTTTGCTCCTTTATTCATGTGTAAATTGGCGGCTGAAAGGATCTTGTGATGCCTAGAGGGGGGTGAATAGGATCACTTTTAAAAATTCCTGCACAAACTTAGTAGCGGATCAAATGTCAGGTCACCCTAACTCTATGTTCGGGTCACCCGCGGGGCGGGTCACCCTAACTAGTAGGCAGGGTCACCCTGAGGCAGGAAAACGAAAATGATTTGCTCAAGAGTTAAGCGAATTTACCGAAATCCTTTGAATCAAAAGTTCACTAAGGAGGATAGGAACAACCTGCACAAGATGATATAACAAGCAACAACACAAATATAGAGATCGATCCAAAACAAGCTTCTAGGGTTAGAGAGAGGGATGAACTCAAACAAAGCGAGAGACAAGTGATTTAATCCGAAGTTCACTCCCACAAAGGAAGCTACGTCTCCGTTGAGGTACCCACTAAGGGTGGGCTATCACGAAGAGCCACTTGCCTCACCCAATCCCCACAAAGGAAGATTGGTGCTCACTAAGAGAACTCCACAAAGGAGGGGTAATACAAACGTTCTCGGGTGCTCCACACGGAGAGGGCACTCAACGAGCGACGCCTAACCGTCTAGAAGCAAGCTTCAAGAGTAACAAATGCGAATCGATGAACCAAAGCCGTCACAAGTGCTTCTTGAGATGAAAGAGTGGATGAACTCACTTAATGGCTGCAATCTCACACCTCAAAGTCTCTCTCACTCAAACCCTAAAAGAATCCTTGCAAGGAATGGCTTGAGAGGGAGTTGGGAGAGAGGAATTTGAGCTCAAGGAGGTGTAGAAGGCGTGGAGGTTGGAAGGTTGAAGAAGAGGGGGTAAAGGGGTATAAATACCCAACCTCCAAAACTAGCCGTTAGGGTTTCCCTCGCTGGCAGGGATCCTTAAAGGAAGCTGCCGGTTTTGCCCCCTTCGCATCTGGATGGATCCCCCCCCCCTCTTTTTTTTTGAATCTACAAGTAATTTTGTAGTTCCATGCACTTCTAATTTCCTAGTTCGTGCATACTGGCCTATTGGGGTGGAGACCACGCCTCACATCAATGTCTTTCTGGTTAAGTAAGTTATCCATACTGTACATAACTGAATTTTTATTCGACATGCCATGGCATGTTAGTGCAAAACTTGTTTAAACATTGTGATTACCAAGTTTTGATTGTAAATTTCATGGTTCAGTGGAACCTACATTCCTGTTCAATGGATTCTGCAGGTAGATTGCCATTCACATGTAGTTATTTAGTCAAGGAATTTTAGCTTTGCATCTACATGTACTGAATTTGAAGCATGTGCATGAAGCATGATCAGATTATGATCTGAAATCTTGATGTGATTGATTTTATTATTGTTTAGTTCAACTGAAATTGATCAGGATTTATTACTAGGGCCACAAATAGTTTAGAAAATAATAATGGTTAACCACATTTGAACTTTAGGACCTAATGCTAGAGTAGACATTCTCAAGAGCATTATTTCCTTCGATTTTTGTATACAGGGACTGATTCACACCAGATAGTAGATTAAAGTTTTTTTGGGAGTTCAGACCATTTCCGTATATATTGCAGCTTATTTAGCTGTAGCCTTTTCATGTGGAGTCCTTTCCATTGCAATAACAGTTTTCGTGAACAAAGCAATTCTTATGTAATATGAACTCCAAGACCCTTCTCAATATACATTTATGGCTGATTTTCACGACTGAGAATGTCCAACGGAAAGACTTCAGCTTGACAACCACAAACCGCACTGGTAAGAGTGCATTTCTTTGGGCTTCCTTTTACATACAGTACAATGGTTACTCCATCTGTTGACCACTCACTTTCATTTGAAATCTTGAAAATAGATCAAGTTCCCCAGCTCAACTTTAATCTATACAAATATACAATCATTTCGCCATGAGCCCATCACCAGTTTTGTTGCTAATGACAAATGTAGTCTGAATCTAATTTGTCTGTACAATACTGATGTTTATGAACTTCAGTGATTTGCAATCCCCAACATTTTCTTGACAAGAAAATTATATCTAACACTATTGTCTGATGCAGAATTGTTTGGATTGATTGTGATGTGCCAAATCTGAAAATCTTGCCATGTCTGAAATCACTTAAGTTTTTCTAGTCATCAAATTACGTATTTCAGTCTTATCTTTTTTTTATTTCAGTTTATGCAGTGATATGCCCAATCCAATCCTGTTGACAGTTCAACTAATCCAGGGTGTGCCACTGGTAGGCACTAACTCTTACTTCTTGTTTTCTTTGTTGCCGCAGATGTGCAGAGGGAGGGCCGTCGGGGAGGTCCAAGTGCAATGTCATGGGATCTGGACCATAGTCACCAAGTTCCCGGAATGATGGGGTCGAGGAATAGGAACGTGGAACGCGGAACGACATTATAAAAGGTCGCGGTACGAAGAGGGTATACCTCATCAGCATGTTTTTTTTAAGTTGGATCGCGTTCCAGGTAATTTGGGAACGAAGTTCCAGAACGGTGGACTGACGTGGGATGAAGCTAGCTGTTGTTTATCGCATCAAAAACAGGCAAAGAGAACGATCAGAGCTACCAACAAAACATGGGCCGCATCTCGTACCACAAATATAGCAGCCCACGTGCAGCCCAAAGCCTATTAGGTCTTGTTTATATCACTTGGCTGGCCTACCACGGCCCTACGCTTGTCGGCCAGGCTTGCCCGCCGCCGCGGCGCTCCTCCGCGAGTCCGCCCTCGTGAGCCGGCTGCCCCGCTTGGCTGCCATCGCTGCGGCGGCGCTCGCCCGCTACTCTGTCCTCGCGAGATGGCCTCCCCGTGCCTCCGCACTCGCGAATCAACCGCCTTGCGCCTCCCCTGCTGCGTGCGCTCGCTGCTCCGGCGTGGCTTGCCGCTGGCTGTTGTTCGCGCGGCCTTCCTGACCCGGACGTCTCAGGATCGAGTTCCGCCGCCGTCCCAGGAATCGATCCGGTGCGTCCCTGTTCCTCGAATGGGAACGAAGTTCCCGGGACGAGGAACGCTGCCTCGTTCCCGTTCCGCAGTGACCTAGATCTGGACGGTGTGACTACTTTAATCTTACATGTTTTATTTCAGTTCAGCAGCTCTTAAACACACCGCAAATCTGCTGGAGAGGGATAATTTACTTGCTTTCGGATAGTTGCAAACAACTTGGTGTCTCTATCTGAAATGTGTGCCACTGGCTAGCCATAGAAGTAGCAGTAGAGGAAGAAATCATTAGCCGTTAGCTCATCAATCATGTTTGTACTTTCTGCAGAAGGGCGGTCATGAGGACTGTTTGCTGGACTCACTCATGCTGGAAGAATTGCTTGCTTACCGGAAATCGCACATGCAGAGATCGCCTGCAAGAAGGATTTACTTGCTGGAGTTTGCTGGAGAGCACTGGCCGCAAGCAGTGATTGGCTGCACGGTGATCATGACGGCGGGTGGAGAGCTGAAGGCTTTTCGAATTTCAATTTGATTGCGTGTGAGGGTGTGCCGGGTGGAACATGCTCTCTTGTAGAGCTGGATGATTCAACTTAGAGGGATGGAAATGACTCTTTTTCGTTTTGTTAATCTGTCATAAAGTGGGCAGAACAATAATATTGGACAGAGTGCTAATATCTACAGATATGGTTTAGTGTGCTAGTAAGCTGGTATGTGGTATACTAAGCTTTTATATGCTCAAAATTTAAGATAAAGTCACTGTTGTGAATCATAGAGGCTCACACTTTTCCTCGCGAACTCGTTCATATACATGAATATCTGTCCACTACTTTTAAACACTTAAATTTTTCAACTTTAAAGCAATCAAACCGTGAGGCTGGAGAAAATCTTCAAGTACTAGGGGTAAAAGTTGGCTTTGAATAAGAAAAAATACTTTTACAACAAGTTTGGTCAGTCAGATCACAAGTTTTAGAACTCATTTTTTTAACACAGTTTGATTCGCCAAATATATGGCTTCCACTCAAAAACACCTATTTTGAAAGTAAAGCGATCAGCTCTGAGAGGGACAATATAACGTATTGATATGGCCACGGGTAACAAACGACTACAAGTCATCAGCTTTTTTATTTAAACAATATCATACAGCTTGTACTCATTTTTTTTTAAAGAAGCTGCGCCCGGAAAAAAACCAAGACGTGCGCTCGGGCGCAGGCGTACGCGTGAAACCGGACCGGCGAACTGCGAGGGGAAAAACCGGCTGGCAGGAGGCGCGTGCACGAAAGGTTCGGGGGCGTGCGGTGTGTTGGGCTCAGGTATGGAATAATATTCCATACTCTGGGTATGGAATAGCGCTGGACATCCGACGCCCTCCCGGCGCGCATGTTCCCTTTGGGCTTTGGCTCCGGTTTTTTCTCAACCACTGCCCGGTCGCTGGTCCGGTTGAATCAAGCACACGTTCGTTCGATTTTTTCCCAGGCTTAGCGTGGGCTACCAGAGACGTGACAGAGGGTTTTTTTTTACATATACTGGAGACGTGACGATGGAGATTTTTTTTTACATATACTCAAGACGTGACGGAGGTTACTTCCTGCGGAAAATTAGTACAAGCCTGTGGTCGTTCGTCACCCCTGACCATCAATATGTCAGTAGCTGGTGCTACACGGGTGCTCTGGCCTTCACCCACATGACACATGAGCAATTGCTTTTTTTTTAAATCCATAATAACGCTATCTGAAGGGTTTGGAAGCTGGATAATATTACAACCATACAAATGGATGTGACAAGCTAGTTTAACACTACCATGATCTAGCAGCATGTTTCTAACAGCTTGTTTGGATGTCTTCCACAATGCAAACAACTCAAGCTTGCTTGTGCTGATCAATCTACTCGAATGTTACCTAGGAGCTGCAGGAAGATGGAAATAGTTCAGGAAAACACACATATATATAAAGGGTAGCTAATGATTCGGCAGAATGGTCACTCCCCCAATATAAGCATACAACAGCAGGTTCAATCCATGTAAATTAATAAAAATTTGCTAGTTTACTGGGCTTCTTAACAGAATGGATCAGAAATTACAACCTTTTTTAGGTAGGATTTGCAAGCTGTGGTGGTAGCAGGTAATGGTGATGGCAGTGAACAGTGGCGGAGCGAGTAGGGTATTCCCATCTCCCAACAAATAAAAGCGTCCATATTGGGGACGGTCATAAGGGGTCCTCTAACTAAGGGGAAAATCACCCTCTCAAATTGCAAACTACTCCTAAACCTCCACGACTAACAGGGGACAAAACGCACACGAGGCCCAAGGTCCGCCACGGCCCAACAACCGCTCGGGCCCATCCATCGAGGGCACTCACCCGCGCGCCCAATCTCTGCCTCGCCCGAGGGTCTCGGCCACCCTCGAGCAAATCTCCGCCTCGCTCGAAGGACCAGCGCCCCTCGAGCGAATCTCCACCTCGCTCGAGGCTGCCCCTCGACCGACGGCACCTCGCCCATTACGCCCAACAAGAGCATTAAATGCCCCGATCCGCCGCAGGCACCATAGTCAAAAGGCAAATCCCCTCCTACGTCGCGCCGCCGACACCGCCTGGAGCTCTGCGCGTGCGGCCGAACCCCGTTACTGTACTGCCATCCTTGACACTGTGCAGGTACCGTGCGGCCCTGTGCGGACAAGCCGACGTCATTCCGTGGCACTGTGCTGCCAACTCCCCTCCTCCCACGGCGAACCCCTCGAAAGGGCATGGGGCACCCTCGAAGAGTGTATGGGCGGTGACCGAGCGCACGCGCCGGGCAGCGCCACGACACGGATTACGCGGTGCACGTCTTCTCCACCATCCCCGACACTATGCGGCCATCTCCAGTGTTGTGCGGCTATCCCCGTCGCTGTGGCGCCCTGTGCTGACAAGACATCGCCACGCCGGCGCCTGTGCTACCAAAGCTCTCCCCCGTGGAGAGACCCTCAAACAAGCGTGGGCGCACTCCCGATCGGTGTACGGACGACGACCAAGCACAGACGCAAGCCACCCCTCGAAGCTGTTCCCCGACAAGCACAGGAGCCGCCATGATGCCAGCGGAAGCCAGAATTCATCATCAACCCACGCCGAATGCAAGGATTCGCAAGGACAACAGCCACACCCAGCGTACTGTAGGCCAGTACGCTGCCACTGTACATTTCACAATGCAACACACCTGTAACTGCCTCTCCTTGGCCTATAAAAGGAGGAGGCAGACGCCTAGCTGCGGGCTCGTTGACACACTCATCTGCGCTCATTCACCCGCACACCACGATATTGGCACTTGCCTCAATCATCCTAGCCGGGACTTGGAGGATTCACCTCCTCTCCCGCCTTGCTTGTAGCCCCCTCTACGAGCACCCCAGTGCAAATTATTACAGTGCGCACGCACACTCTGCTGGACGTACGGCGAACCAAGATAAACCCGTGTCTCTGTGTTACCATCCGCACCAACCATCGAGAGGCTTATCACAACGCAACTTAGTAGTTAGTGTCAGGACTGATCCTAACACCGACAGTTGGCACGCCAGGTAGGGGGCACACGCTGTGATCGTTTTCCCATCCACCAGCTTTCTCGATGGTGATCTGCATTGAGATGACGTCGTCGAGGTATGCCTGGGGATCCTCTGACCCATTCCCGGCCGGATTCGAGATCCGGTTTGGGAGTCTGGAGTTCCAGGTGACGGGCAACGGCTACCTCATGTGTATCCTCAACCGAGGCGCAGTCATGCAGGCTCTGATGCCAGCAGCCCATCATCACCCTAGCGTCATAGGGCCAGCGCCGTAGGTGCTCAGGCCAGCGCTCGCGACAAGCGCGCACGGAGCGATGTCGGGCGGCGCGCGCCGGCTCCCCCCACCGGGTCGAAGCTGAACTCCACAGCCCGTCGTTATGATGCAGGGAGTCGCATCTCCACCAACAAACCCGACGGCGCGTCCCGTCGGGGGAAGCTCGGCCACGCCGTCACAATTTCCCCACGGGATGCGTAACTCAACGGCGGCCTACGCTTTGTCGGTCAGCACGGACCTGGCTGCGTACGAGGATCTCCCGGGTCGCCACCTCCTATCGATCCGGAACCTCATGGCTACCTCGCCTGACGAGCGGTACCCCGACACCAACAGCGAGGAATACTCGCGCAGGACGGGGACCTGGGGTGGGACTACTCCGGGCTCCGGGACTCCGATGCCTTCAGGCGGTTTCAAGCCGCGGCGGACTACTGCCTCACCTGCTCTGATGACTCCAGCGTGGGGGTACTACGACCCCACATGTGAGTGCTTCGTTGTTGCCATAGGAGAGCAAGATGACGGGGCAAACAGGGCGGGCGACGCAAAGGCCCACAACAACCCTGCGACGAACTGGCGGTCGGGAACGCCGCCGGACAACGTTGCGCTCGCAGCACAGCTGGCTCAAGTCCGTGAGTTGGAAGCGAAGCTCATGGAAGAGCGCCGGCAAGTGCGGATGCTGCAGGCCACGCTTGCGGGCGAGACATCAGCACGCGGCGGACGCGCCCGAGAAGCGAGACGTGTCGCTCGTGCCCGCATCAACGCCGACAACGGCCCGCAGGCACTGCCTAGGGCCAGCCAGAAGCTCATCACTGCGGCGACCTTGATTTGGGCCATGCCCGAGCCATCGACGCCCGAGGGACGCAACCTGCGCCGCGAGGCACAAGCCCTCATCGAGCAAGCCGCTATGCAGCAAGTCGAGAGCTCTGCATCCCGCATGCGCCACCAGTCCAGTACGAGAACTGGTGGGGCTGCTCGGGACCAGGAGGAGTCGGTTCACGCTCCGCACGGGGGTGCGGCGGGCCAACCGGCATACGAGGGCAAGAAGCCCGTTAGGGAGCGGATCCTTGATACGCGCGGCAAAGCCAACGACGGTGATGCCTACAACATCCTGAACAAGAAGAAGCAGGACACCGCGATGGCTCACGACTACCACCCACGACGTGGTGGCCGCTACGACAGCCGGGAGGATAGGACCCCATCGCCGGAACCCCCGGGAACCCACGTGTTCAACCGGGACATCCATGCGGCTCCAATCCCCCCACGGTTCCGACAGCCCGCAACTGTCACCAAGTACTCGGGGGAGACGGACCCCCGGGTATGGCTCAACGACTACCGCCTGGCTTGCCAGCTGGGCGGTGCCACACGGATGAGATTTTTCCACGCAGAAAAAAAAATTGGGAGGCCATCTGCATCACCGCAATGCATACCTGCCCTAACGGATCTAGAAGGGGAGCGCACAAGCACAAGGCCACAAGCACAACCACACCAACGCTCGCCTGGAGGAGCCCCAGCCTCGATTTGGTTGTCAGGTCGGCAAATCCAGTTCGTCCTCACGCCCATGACGAGAGCCCGACCGGGAGGTGCCTCTGTTGTCTGCCGTAATGGATAAAAACTGGTGGCGTAGAGGTGGATGGCGGGGATATTTAACTTTTTAAAATTATAACGGAAGGCGCCTCCTCAGATAGCATCCTCAGATAGCATCATACTGGATGTCGTTACATTTTTAGTAGCAACGAGAGAAAATGCATACAAATTTACCACTTTCGCACACTTAGCACGCCAGTGTGGCTGTACAGCTCGGATCTGAGTCAGCAAAAAGTGTCAAATATCTCACCTACCCTTTGCTCTCTTCCTCCTCCTATTTCCTGGCACTTACATGTGGGACCCAGGTGTAAGGTTTCTTCAACCTCCAGCTGTTATTATCTTGAGCTCTGCCCGGAGCCTGCGAGATTATGCGGGGGATCAGTCGCGCGGGCTCGCTGGCGGAGGGGCGTTGCGAGCTCAGTCGCTCGCCCCCACGGCCTTCACCTCCTCCCACACAAGGCTCCTCTTGACTGTGGCGAGCACACTTCGACCTCCAAGAGCTTCGTCGGCCACCCCTCCCTAGCCCCCGCCGGCCGCAGCTGTGCTGATCAACGACAAGTTCACCGCGGCCAGCGCGGCGGCGAGGGACCTGATTTGATGGCCGTGAGGAGCACGGGCAACGCGGATGGCAGCACCGTCGGCACCTTGTCCACGACGATAATGGAGGAGATGACGTTCGGGCTGCTCGTCGTTCGGGGATCTCGCTCTCACCGGAGCTCAAACTCCCACACCCGCAGCTGCAGCAGGCGAGGCCAGGGTAGCGACGGCCCATGGTTCTCGGCGGAGCTCGAGCTCCCACACCTGCAGCTGCCGCAGGCGTGTCCAGGGTAGCGACGGCCCATGGTTCTCGGCGGAGCTCGAACTCCCACACCCGCAGCTGCCGCAGGCGGGGCCAGGGTGGCGACGACCCATGGTTCTCGGCGGAGCTCGAACTCCCACACCCGCAACTGCCGCAGGCAGGGCCAGGGAGGGGCGGCGGTGGCTGGGCGGAGCCGGTGGGGGCCGTGGCGAGGAGGAGATGGCCGGCACCGGAGCGATGGGAGAGGGAGGGACGGAGGGCTTGGCGAAGAGGGAGGTCAGGACAGGGAAGCGACGGTCAGAACGACGGTAAGGTAGGACGAGGCGGCTAGGGCGGTAACGGGAGGAGGGGTCGAGGAGGAGGAGGCGGCGGGGCACAGGGCTCACCGGCGCCGACCGCGATGTGTGAACTGGAGGGGGAGCTGGACTGGAGCAGATTGGTGGCCGCGGCGGCGAGTTGGAGGTGCCAACCAGTGGCGACAAGACGACCGGCGAGGAGGTTGAAGAGGAAGAACCGGGAAGAAGAAGGAAGAGGATGGGCAGGGTCAAGAGGTCATTTGCCACTCGTTGTGGGGACAGATCCAACGTGGACAGATGCGTTGGCGTGCCAAGTGTGCAAAAGTGGTAAATCTGTATGCATTTTCTCTCTCCGCTGCTAAAAATGTAGCGACATCCGGTATGATGCTATATGAGGAGGTGCCCTCTGTTATAATGGTAAAAAGTTAAATATCCCCGGATGGCGTCGACGATCGTCACCGGGTGGCCAACTCCCGCAGCTTGATCCACCTCGGCGCTGAGTGACATGTAGGGGATAAGGAAACGGTCGCCACAGCACTACCGCGGGTGTGCCGGTGCGGGGCGGAGGCGATGCTGCAGAGGGCTTGCGGTGGCGGCGGTGTGGAGCAGAGCAGGAGAGAGAGATACGGTCCCAGAACTATAAATGCAGTTGGCCCTCGCCTATAGATGTCCATTTGGCCCGCGGCCCGACAGCCCGGCCGAAAGCAAGCATTTTTAGCCCGGCCCGGCACGCCATTCTATGGGCCCGGGCTGGCCCGGCACAGTACCTCAGGCCGGGTGTGGGCCGTCACCCCAGCCCGTCGGGCGGCCCGGCCCGGCACGGAGTTAATAGGCTGGCCCGTTACTAGCCCGCTATTCTTATCTCCTCATACATAAACTGAAAACCCTAGCTGCCTCCTCTTGCCTCTGCCGACACCCCGCTGCCCCCCAGCCTTCCCTTGCAGGCGCAGCGCACTGCGGCACCCTCCGTGGCTCGCTTCCTCACGTGCGCTGTGAGTTCGCCGTGAGCCCGTGACACTGCCTTGCCCACGTTCCTTCCCAGCCGCCGCTCGCTTGTCCCCTCGGCCGCCTTGTTCCTCCCTATTAAGGCATGACAAGTAGGATGTTGGCCGCCACCCGCCGCCCTCTCCCGGTCTCGCCTAATTTCTCTACTCGTTGACTCTGCCGCCGCCGCCGCCGCTCCTTCCCGCGAATCTGCGGCGAGCGCGCGGTGCGCCGCTCCCTACCTCCCTCCACTTTTCCTCCCTTCATTCCGACCTCCAGTGGTGGATGCCTCAGTGGGCTGCGGGCTGGCCCGTAAACCCATTAGTGCCCGTGCTTAACGGGCGCCCAGCACGAAACAGGCCTGCGGGCTCGTGCTTGGACCGTCAGCCCGTGGGCTGGCACGACACGACACAGGAGATTGTAGTGTAGGGCCAGGCCCGGCATGAAGTTTAATGGGCCACCCCAGGTGTGACAACCCACCCAGGAAAATACCGTACTATCGCCTAAACCAATCCACTTTGGTCATTAAGCAATAATAAAGTATCATCCTGTCGTTAGTTCCCGGGTTAACGCCTGGTGAAATCACTTACATAGCAACAAGGATCGACATATATGCATTAAAACTCACGCGAAGGCGAGTCCAGAGTACAACACATGATTAACATCCAATCTTCCCCGAAGGGTTTAATTATTACAAACCGAAGTTCTTTGACATGATAACAAAGTTCAGAGTTTTGAAAACAGCGGAATTAAACTAACGGCGCGAGGAACATCACAGGAGGCCTGCCATGATGCCTTCATTCATCGTCTTCAACCCACTCCAGCTCCCAGCCAGGCGGGATCTCTCCAGGCCACACATCAGCAAACGCATTACCTGGATCAACAGATTGCAGCAAGGCTGAGTATACTAATACTCAGCAAGACTTACCCGTCGGTGACAGCTACATCACCAACTCTAGACATGAAAGGCTTTTTGGCCACGGGGGTTTCTTTTGCTGAAAAGCAACAAAGAGTATGTCCTTACTTTCAAGATTTTAGCGCAAGTTCTAGTTGATTACTCTTTTCTAAGTTAGCAAGCTATTGCAAGCATAAGTTGTGCAATACAATTAATCAAGCATAAGTATTCACAAAGTTCCATCATTAGGGATATCATGGCCAGTAGGATAAGTAGTCTCAGATAACGGTGAGAGGCCGACAATCGATTGGTTTAAACCTTGCAAGGTAGACCTAAACACACGGTAGGGTGCCCCCGCGAGGACAACCACCAGGCGGTTCCCAAAAGTCCTCGGTTCGGGATAAAAGGCCACAGTCCTCGGTACAGGCTATCTGGCATACCCCGCGAGGCACCCAGAATCACACATGCACCACCGGTAGCTAGCCGTGGGACGCATCCCAAGATTAGTGACGGTAAAATCCCTTACCGCCTCATTAAGGTACTAGGCTTACCGGTCCCATTCCCGACAAGTGCTTAGTACGTTCAAACACTTACCCCACGAAAGCCATTGGACCGGAGCCCACATCCCATGCTCTTACCACATGAGCAATCCGTTTATAACGATCTTATGATTCCAACATAAGAGCCTATTCTCGCGAGTGACAAGTATCACTCGAATTGTAACGGTCCTATAGCACAGCAGCTACCGACCTAGCATACTAGCAAGAACATAGGTACCTAGGGATCATGCAGCTAGGGTTCCATTTCAACTCCTGAACGTAAATGCACAAACATCCATAGATAGTTGCATAAATTTCCAAAAACACTTAGGTTGATGCACCGGGGCTTGCCTTCGTTAGCAAAGTTAGCTTGGGGGGTCCTCGGTGTCCTCGTTCACTTCCACGTACTGCAGCTCCGCGTCAGCTCCTCCTTCCTCGGCTTCCGGCACGAGCGAGTAGTTACCGTGAGGGAGTTCTACACGGAATGCAATGCAGGATTCAGGTGGAGTGAGGGATTAATTATTTCATCCAACTCTTGTTGGCCACATTCACCTTAACAAAATATTTAATTAACAATTCTTTTCATTTAAGTTATTATATGTGAAGGCTTATTCTTTTAATCTTCTTAATAGTGACTGTGTACATATTTAAGCAAAAGACACTGCTAAAACACACAAAACAGCAAGGGTGTATTTGTAGCCCCTAAATTAGCTAAGCAACAAATTAACGAAGTCATGAAAATGCAAGGATGATTTCTTTCTAATTAATCTAATATGCATCCTATATGCACTCAACTTTTAATTGCAAGCTAAAATTATAAAAACAAGGACAAGGGTACCTTGCTGGCCCTAAAGACCCTACACATGCTACTGGACCAAGGTTTAACTTTAAAAGAGCCACAATTAAATTATACCAAAAATAACATTTCCTAGCTACCAAAAATAGGAGAAATGCATAAATAAGCAAATAAAGTACTTCTGCACCCCATCTCACTCCTACATCACCTCTGACCTAAAACAAGTCTAGGAAACCAGCATGCACATCACAAACACATTTGAAATTTGAACTATGCATTTAAATGTATATCTAAGCATAAATCAAGATTAAATATTTCTAGCAGAGATAAAATCATGATTAATTCACCAGAGGTGCATTTAGGCATAACAAGATTACATGCAGAAGTTGAGCACAAAAATCTAATATTTTTAGCTACAAAAATCATTTGGACAGATTCAGCATAAATACAAAACAATTCATAATAAAAGATATACACAGTAACTTTCGGCAATTTTTGGTACAGAAGCTAGGCATGGCATAACACACAACATGTCCAAAATTCAGCTACAGAGCACATGTAGATTTTGAGATACAATAGATCTAGGTTTAACAGTCTTCTATTTTTCATGCAAAATCTATCACGAAAAAGCATGGTCATGCTTTACAAACGTTGTAGAGTTTCTCACAGGGAATCCAACAAAATTGAGTTTGCATTTTTCTGCTTTCTCTACAATTTTCTATGAATTTTCTAAGAATCAGCATAAAGTCTAATACTATTCAAGATCTGGTTTTCAAACAGGCCCCTGAAAGTTTTCAAACTCTTACAGAAAGGCCCCTGGTTCGCACAAAACTCCCTGGAAAGAATCCCAGGCTTGCAATGTGGCCCTTGGCCATGGCCGGCGGCGGTTCCGGCCAAAATCCGGCGAGTTCGCCAGCGTCCCTGGCCGGGGAAGGAGTGGGAGAGACTGAGGGGCTCACCGGGGCTCGACTTGAAGGGTTGGACGGCTCGGAGGGAGTGCCGGCGAGGGGGTTCGGCGGCGCCAGGCTTCGGCGGCCGCTGCGAGCTCGCTTCCAGCGAGGTCGGGGCTCGGCCGGGGCAACAAGTGGCCCGGGAGGCTGCGGTGGGCGCTTATGGTGGCGATGGTGTGCTCCAAACGGCCGGTTGCGGCTCGGGATCAGGAGCTCACCGTGGTGGTCTCCAATGGCGGCGGCGGCAGTGGCAAGGCGTTCGGCAGGCATGCGTAGGAGCGCGCGTGTACCGAGCAGCAGCGTTTTATAGGCGCTGGCGCGTGCTTCCCTTCGAGATGAAGGCATCAAGGTGGACAGGGGGGACCCGGTCGCGTCGCGGCACCCGATGCCGACCACGTGGCACGGCAGCGGCGTGGCAGGGGGGGTCCGGCGGCGGCGAGCCGACATGGCCCACGCGGCGAGGAGAACGGGGTCAGGGAGATGGTCCACTGCCTCTCGCGCCTAGCACGTGGCGCCTCAGGCCTTGGCGTCCGGGCCCCGGGACAGCGGCGCGGAAGACGCGGGCGCCGGCCGGTGCGACGTCGTGCGCGCTAGAGCGTCGGAGCGCCGTTCCCGTTCCGAGTAGCCCAGTTTGACCAGCCGTTCCTCCGAAAATTTGAACTGTGCCCAAAAATCTCCAAAAACGAAAGTTGTAGAGAAACACTAGGAGAACATTTTTTGTAAAGGCCGACATACGGTTCGATCAATGGTTTGAGCATGAACTGCAGGCAAAGTTCCTGTTTTTCATGATGCTAGTGAATAGTACTCGGCTGCCGTTGACCAAGGTTTTCACCATTATGCACTCCAAATTTGAAATGCCACCCAAAAGAAAAGTTGTGTCCCTCGAAAAACCGGACAACTTTTATATTAGGAGAATTTGAAGTGTTTAGGTGAAATTTGGAGAACGCGGCAAAAGTTCTGGGGGAAGTTCAAAGACATTAAGGGTTGACTAGGATTTGACTGTGCCTTTGGCCAAGGTTTGACTACAAGTGTGGGTTGACTTGATTAAGAGGGTCATTCGTGATTGTTGACGGGGTTTTCGAGGTGATGACCCATGTGGACCACGGTTTGACTAGAGTCAACGTGCTTGACTCGGTCGTTAGCATTAATGATGCTAATTAAAAACCTGGGGCGTCACACCAGGCCCAGGCCGGGGCTGGGCCCGGCGGCTCGGATGGACATCTATACCCTCGCCCATGATCTCTTGCTCCCCATGAAATAAAAAACCAGCAGAAAAAAATCGATGCGGAGGTGCCAGGCCGGACGGGGTCGGGGTAGGTTTTGCTGGTTGGAGTGACGCGGGTATGATTAGTAGATATATAGATTCCTTCATGATACATTGATCAACACATGAAAGAGAGGATAACTCTGAAATAATTTCTCACTTGGTTTCAAATATACTTTGAACTGATAGCTTACGTTATTTGCTAAACTCTAAGATGTTTCATGCTCTCTTAGTTTTTATATGAATTGGCTTTTGAGATTTTGGGGTAATTGAGTGGTTGGATTTAATTTTATTAACATATAAATGTGAAACTAATTCCTCTGAAAATTATTCTCAAAGTTATATCTTTTAAGACCAGAATGGCAAACATTTCTTTTTAATTCCTAATTGCTCTTTGTATAATGTACTGAAATCCAGCTTGTTTGGAATGGAAAAGCTGATGTTGAACCCTTTTCATAATTTCAGTTTATTTGATGCTAAAAGAATGTTATTCATTCTTTTCAGCAAACCAAGGCAGTTCGAATGGAGCAAACAAGTGATGGGACCATCTTGAAGTCACCCTTTGCTAATCAAGTGATGTGATCTTTTTGAAATCACCCTTTGTTGATCAAGTTCTTCATTTATTATCAAATTAACCTACTATGTGTTGAAACAATCTGGTGTTGCAAACTTATTACTATTTCGGTACTACTTGTTTCATGGAATTTTATAGTGAATGGTTGAATCTTGTTTCATGAATGATAAATGCATAATTATTATGGATCTCGTATTATATTGTTTTAAATTATTTGTGATACAAATAAATGAGCGCGTGGCATAATAGACTTGTGGCAATAGCTACAAAAGTATGGAAGCAACACCATTCGTGGCAAAAGAGAATTCATCCTCTCGCAACCCCAGTTTTTCGGTGTCACAAAGGGTCGTGGAAATAGGAAGTTCCACATGTAGCAACCCACTATTATGGTGGTAATAGAGACGTGAACTTTTGCCTACCAAAATGTTTTTGAAGCAATAGAGGAGATCACATCTATCAACCAATCAAATTTGGTGGTAACAGAGGGAACCACATATAGCCTCCAAACGATTTTAGTGGTAATAGAATGTCGCACCTATAACAACCATCTCGAATGCGTGGCATTAGAGTTGTCCACCTATAGCACTCAATTGAACTTGGTGGTAATAGTGGTCACAACATATAGCATCCAAATAAACTTCGTGGTAGTAGAGCAAACCACATATAGCACCCAAAACAATTTCGTGGCAATAGAGGTCCTTCCCCTATAGCGACCACAACTAGAGTGTAGCAATATAATTTTTTACAACGCAAATTTTACAAAATGCAACACGTTAGGTATGGAGCAATTTAACCGCTGGCACCAGCATATGCGTCGCAATAGAATAATTTACCACCAACCATGTGCGCCCTTAGATGCTAGATGCAACTCCTAATTATATTGTAATAGAAAACAATTGCAACAAAAAAAGAACATGTGTCGCGTTAGCCTAATACCACATGACATATGGCTGCATATGTTTGACCAAATTTTTTTTGTTGCCATAACCGTAATTGCAACCAAACAGGGCATAATGCAACGCATTTTGTGAGTGGTATTAGTGTGAAAATCTAGTAGTGAACGTCTGATCCTCTAAATGTAACTAGCTTCTATGACCAGTGGATATTATGAACTCTCCATTTTGCATATAGGCTTTCCATTTGTCAACAGCCATGAGTACAGCTAGGCACTCTTTTTCATATGTCGACAAAGCTACATTCTGGGGACCAAGACCCTTGCTTAAGTAAGCAATTGGGTGTCCTTGTTGTGTCAATACTGCAAAAACTCCTTTATCACAAGCATATGTCTCAATCACAAACTGCATTGAAAAGTCAGGAAGTTTGAGCACTGGTGCTGATACTAGAGCAGCCTTCAATGCTTCAAATGCTTTTTGATGTATGATGGTCCACATAAATTGGGTTCCTTTCTTGAGCAGATCTGTTAATGGCCTACTTATAATACCATATTCCTTCATAAACTTGCTATAATAGCATGCCAAGCCTAAGAAACTTCTAACTTGTTTCACATTTGTGGGTGTACACCATTGCTGCACAACTTCTACCTTTGTTGGATCTGTAGCAACTCCATTAGCTCCAATGATATGTCCTAAGTATTCCAATTTTGGCTGAGCAAAGGAACACTTGGACTTTTTTATGAACAAGCTATTATTCTTCAAAATTTCAAACACCTCAATCAGATGCTGCTTATGATCTTCCAGTGTTTTGCTAAACACTAATATATCAACCATGAAAACTAGAACTGACTTTCTTAGCATTGTAGCAAATATCTTGTTCATTATGACTTGAAATGTGGCAGGAGCATTGGTTAGCCCAAACGGCATCACTTTAAACTCCCAATGGCTGTCATGGGTTTTGAAGGCTGTCTTAGGAATATCTAAGTCAACCACCCGCACTTGATGATAACCAGAACCCAGATCAAGCTTTGTGAACCAACATACTCCATGCAATTCATCCAATAATTCATCCACAATAAGCATGGGATATTTATTTTTCACTGTCAATGCATTCAACTGTCTATAATCTACGCAAAACCCCCATGTGCCATCTTTCTTCTTCAGTAATAGTACTAGTGAAGCGAAAGGACTGACACTTGGCTAAATTATGCCATTCTTCAACATTTCCTTCAAGTGGCCTTCATTTTCATCCTTTTGTGATGGACTGTATTTGTATGGTTTGACATTGACAGGGGTAGCTCCAGGAGTTAGTGGAATATGATGGTCCATAGCTCTTTCGAGTGGTAACTGTTTAGGTTCTTGGAACAATGGTTCATAAGCTTGGACCAAGGTTTGCATGCATGCTGGGACTGTGTCTTCCTTGTTTGGTGACAACAAAGGAGACAACTAAAAAATTTGAGCAACTCCTCCTTTTCTGAGCATCCCTTTTAATTTCTTGCTAGAGATCTTGAGATAGGACTTGATCTTGGGCTTGACTCCATACAGAGATATCCTTTTTCCTTTATGAGTAAAGCTTAGTATCTTCCTTTTCCAATGAACCCACATGGGGCTATGGTTCTCCAACCAGTCCATCCGTAAGACCATATCATAGCATTGTAGTGGAAGGACTCTAACATCAGTAACCAATGTATGCCCTTGTGTTAACCAAGAGAATTGTGAAACTATCTGGTCACTAGTCATCTTGCCTCCATTAGCCACTGATACTTGAATCGTGGTGCCTTTGTTGTCTGAATATGAGCTTTTTGTATAAAGCTCTCACTAATGAAGCTTGTTGAACTTCCTGAATCAATGAGAATCAGAAGTTCCTTCTTGCCATATACACCATGTAGCCTCATGGTTTTCTTCCCAGATGACCCGGCCACAACACAGAAGGAAAGAGATAATAGCTCTTCATCACTGTCTAATTTCTCATCAGATGACTATTTGCTATCTTCAGTCATCTGTAACACGTCCAAGACTTCCTCCATCACATGCATAGGGATATTTGTTGGGCACTTATGGTTGGGCCCCTGTTTTGCACCACATTTGAAACATTCCTCTCGTGCCCTTCTGACGGACTTGAGGTTGGCCAATTTGTCCTTGAACTTTTCAGTGGCCTAGGCTTTCACTTCAGCTTTGCTTTCAGTCACAGGAGCAGTAGAAAGAATGCCTTTCTCTTCAGACACATATGACTTGTTCTGAAATTTACTATAATATCTTGGCTACCTTGGAGAATACCTCTTTGCAGAGGTTTCCAACACCTCCTCCAGCATGATAGCAAGTGACATAGCAACATCAACAGTCCTTGGTTTATGCAGCATAATAGCATTGCTAATTTCAGGTTTCAGTCCATCAATGAACTTCTGAACGAATAACACCTGATCATGACCTTGATGATGCAACATTACTTTATGCATAGCATCTACAAATCTAGAATGATACTCAGCTACATCACTAGTTTGTTTGATGGCTAAGAGAACCCTCGTGTAATTGTGGTACATTTCCTTGCCAAATTGAGCATCTACCACTACACAACTATACCCATGTGTGATTTGTATGTTGAGCTTCAAATGTTTGAAGCCGGTATGCAGCATGACTATGAAAGTGCAATGTAGCAAAGGGGGGCCCAAAGTTCCTGAGGTACACCACACATCATAAAATATTTTCACACTTCTTCCAAACTCTAGGATGTTCACCTTCAAATATGTGGAAATCTATCCTAGGCATCCTAAAATCTCTGTTGACACCTCTAGACTGATATCCCTTGTCACTAACATCATGGATTGGACTACTTCCACTAGCAGCATAATCAGTCTTAAGTGTGTGAACTGGAGATTGGGGTATTTTGTGGTCACCCTTGACCAGGGTGGAGTGAGGAATGAAATTCCCCACAGGCACACCTTGGTAGTCATTTGCAGTGTGGCCACTGGCCCGCCCCCCTTCCTCGTGCGATGGGACAATTGGTGGAGCGAACTTGGGTGCCTGCTCTAACGCTAGTACGCGCAATGTGAGATTCGTCATCGTCGTCTCGAGATCGACGGCAAACTTGTTGGCATCAGTGCGCCACTTGTCGACGACGTTTACCTTGTCGAGGACGGTGGAGACCATGTCGGTGAGCTTGCCGACACTCGTCGCAAGCTTGCTGACGCTGATGGTGACGGAGTCGACGTTGCTTCTTAGATTCTCGATCTTTACCGTGAGGTCGTCGGTTTGCTTTTTCTCAACATTCACCATCCTTGCTGTCTAGTGTTGGTGGTTTCGGTTTGCCTCGCAGAACAACATAGAAATAGGATGAAGCTATCCATTTTAGTCAAACATGAAATGATACCGTCTCATCCAAAAACAGTAAGGGCTTGTTCGTTTCCATGGGATTTAATCCGGACGGAAATGACAAATACTATAGAAAAAATCAATATAGATACTATAGAGATCTGGATTTATTCCGGTTTGAGAACTAATTTACTCATCATGATAAGTATAACAAGGAACCAATGAGCCGGATTGATTCCACACCTCTTAACTAGTGGATTAATTCTGAGTCTCTTGATGTCCATATCATGAGTAAATTGGATTCCAACCCGGAATAAATCTGGATCCCTTATAGTAGCTATCATGATTTTCTTGTTATATTTATCAATTCCGGTCGGATCCAATCCGGTGGACACGAACAAGCCCTAAGGCCTCATTCGTTTCCAGCGGATTGATTCCGACCGGAATTGATAAATGTAATAAGAAAATCATGATAGCTACTATAAGATATTCGGATTTATTCCGGGTTGAAAATTAATTTACTCATGATAGACACACCATGAGACTCGGAATCAATCCACTAGTCAAGAGGTGTAGAATCAATCCGGCTCTTCGATCCCTTGTTCTACCTATCATGATGAGTAAATTAAATCTTGATCCGGAATGAATCCGAGTCTCTATCATAAATTTCTTGATATATCTATTATTCCGACCGGATTGAATCCCATGAAAGCGAACAAGCCCTAAACGAATCTTCTCCACCTTGTCTTCGAATCCGGCACACCGTAAAAGGACAAGCACATAGTTCCAAGGTTATCAGCTACGTAAGAAGTAGAACAAACTTTTACCTAAATAAGTAGAACAAAATTTCACCTAAATAAGTAGGAAAAAAATTCACCTAAACCATTACTACTGTTAACTTTGCTCCTGCGTAGTTTCAGGTAGAGTAATTAGAGGTGGACGTAGTTTGGATCTCTTTACATCCCTCTCATAATTGTTGAATCATTTCAATGTTAACAAAACAATTAAGCTAACAATGGATGAGTGGAACAAGCTCTAGGGCTTGTTTGGGTAGTAGAAGAGTATTGAAATGGAACGGAAGAATTGAAGAGGAAATTAGTTCATTATCAACTCAATCCTTTCAGTCCATTCCAATTCCACTCCAATACTCTTCTACCTAAAGAAGCCTTAACATGTCATGGGCAAAAACTTCAGAACTACAAAATTGCAAACCCCTCCTTTGCACTAATCAAATTGCTTCTGAAAATAATGCAGAATAGCAATGCCATCCAAAAGGAGAACTGTGACCAGTTCAGTAGCAGGTTGCATCTGATTTTGGTAGACGCTCATGAAAGCATGACATTCCATGTAATGCATAGAAACCCTGAAGCCCCTTGAAAACTTCAGTGTCAGGTATTTCACAGGCCGTATAAAGTACACAGGGAGAATCATATCATAGCTAAATATTAGGAGTAAATATGTCATTAGGGCATAAAATTAACAGATTTTCACAATAGCCACTCACAGCACACACACTGAGCGGTCCAACTATTCAGCTAGGCAAACTAGCAAGTAACTGATACAACTACAATGAAGGGCAGCAGGTTAAAGCTACATAGTTCGGAAAGAGCACCTGCACCTGGCTCTCTCCATTAGTGGATATAAGGTACCTGGTACTGGACTGGGTAGCCATTACCATAATAAGGTGTGTGGGTAGGTTGGACCGTGTAAGGTGCCGAGCTCATCATCGGAGGATGATGGGCCTCCGCACCATACACAAACTGCCCCTCATAAGGGTAGGAGGGAAGCCTCTCTGGGGTTGCAGGATAAAAGCTCTTGTCAGCAAAGCCAGTAGCACGGGGTGCAAAGGCAGATCCATTTGCACGAGGCCTCTTGGACTGTGGCTTTGCTGCTTCAACAGCCCTCCTCTTGTCTGCCTTTGCTTTCTCTAGCTGCAAAACCCTTTTCTGAAGTGGTTCTACAGAGTATTGCCTCTCAAGTTTGTGCTCCTCAATGCACTTAATGACAGCTTTCAGTGCAGATAACTCGCGTTCATTCATCTCATTCTGAAAACATGAAACATCATTAACAGTTTAAATCACACATGCACTTGCACACAACCACACAAAAGATAATGGAAAATAATGCAACCACTTTACAACTAAGTGTAGTACTGGTACAGGACAAAAATTGCAAAAGCAGCATGCAACTGTTCGTCTATTGCGAGCAAGCTAAGCTAGCACTAAGCAATCTAGTATATTGCTTCTCCACAACCTAAATCAAGCTCCTTGAATACAGAACAAAAAGAGTTCGGTATTTTGCAATTTTTGTCCTTGACATAAGGCTCAATGCACATAATTATTTAATCAATTATAACTGTAGTAAAACATGAATTAGAGTTAAGACATAGAATTGGAGTGACCAGTTGAAACAATCAAATCAGTGGATCAAAATATTCAGCAGGAACTTCTTAAGCTAGCCAAACTATAAAGACGACTAGTATTCTGGAGAAACATGAAGTTGCCGCATTAACACCAAATCGCTCTGGTGAGAGCAGTGTTCAAAAAAACACGCAGTTTAGCGCCCAGCAAGAGTAAACGTAGATTAAACGTGATTAGTCGTTTGTGAATTTATTATTATTTTCCATAATATATATCAATTTTTGGATTTGTAAGTGATGTTTTTATAGACATATTTATAATGATGTAGATGCATATATATGAAAAATAAAAAATGACGAGGAACACCTCAACAGCCCAGCACAGCCCACTATACAAGCGGCCCACCAGCCCATCTAAGGACCTGTAGCGTCTTGCCAATTCAATGCTCTGAGAATGATCTAACAATAGTGCAGACTCATCTCTCTTGCGAGGTGCAGAATTTTCCTTGCAAGTATCTCGGCCTCCCACTCTCCATCAAGAAATTGACCCGGGCACAGCTTCAGCCGCTCATTGATAAAATTGCTGATCAACTTCCGGGATGGAAAGCTGATCTGCTGAACCGGGCAGGAAGAGCCATTTTGGTACAGCATGTCCTCACAGCAAGGCTAATTTATATTGCTAAGGCCATGGATCTTCCACCATGGTGCTTAAAGGCTATCGACAAGATCCGTAGAATTTTTTTGTGGCGGGGAAGAAAGGAAGCTAATGGAGGACATTGCTTGATAGCATGGCCCAAGGTCAGTAGACCAAAGGAACTTGGAGGACTTGGCATTTTGGACCTGCAGCGGTTTGGATGGGCACTCAGGGTGAGATGGCTGTGGCTGGGCAAAATAGAGCCTGATAGGCCGTGGAGCGCCCTCCCAGTTCCAGTTCATAGCTGCGCCCGCTCCTTATTTGCCACTGCCGTCATTTCAGTAGTTGGCAATGGAGCAACTACAAAATTCTGGACAGATAGATGGTTAAAGGGGTGCTCCATTGAGATGCTAGCTCCCAGCCTCTTCGCTTGCGTCCCAAAAAGAAGAGCCAATAGGCGAACTGTGCAGGAAGCATTGACCGATGATTCTTGGTTAGAGGACATCCAGAGCCACTATTCGGTCGCTGTTCTATCTGAATATTTGGATGTTTGGGACCTAGTACAGGAAGTGGTGCTTCAACCAGGAGTGGAGGACGTTCACAAATGGCGTTTTGAGGCTTCAGGTCAGTTTTCTACCAAATCAGCGTATGAAGCCTTCTTCAATGGATCGGTCTACTTCCAGCCCTACAATCTGATCTGGGGAACCTGGGCGCCGAGGAAATGCAAATTTTTCTTGTGGCTTGTTGCTCACAACAGATGTTGGACGGCGGACAGGCTTGCCCGCAGGGGCCTCTCCCACCCAGATCGTTGCCCTCTTTGTGAACAAGAAGAAGAGACGATCAACCATCTCTCAGCATGCGTGTTTGCCCGCCAGTTTCGGCATGATTTGCTCGCTTGTTTTGGTATGCAAGCTGCTGTTCCTCAAGCGCAAAATGTGGGCTTCTACTCATGGTGGCAGCAGGCCAGTGACAGACTACATACTAGTGTGCAACGAGGTTTCGACTCCTTGGTCGTGTTAGGGGCATGGACTATCTGAAAGGCAAGGAATGACGTTGTATTCAATGGGATTGCTCCTAGAGTTGATAGAGCCCTTCTCCTGGCGCGGGAGGAGGCTGATCTCTGGATTCTTGCGGGCGCCAAAGGGCTAAACGCCGTGGTCGCTGCTAGGCTGCACAACTAGTAGTTGGAGTGTGCAGCCATATTGATCAGGTTGGTCATGTTGCTGCCTGCATAAGGCGCATCGACAGTGGGTGGGTGTGTGTGCGTACGGGTAGGTGTGTGTGCGTGGGTGGGTGTGTGTTTGCGTGTGGTGTAAGGTTATTTTGGCCCAACTCTCAATGCAATGATATGCAGCTCTCCTGCATATTCGAGAAAAAAAGACCATACACAGTCCTTCAGGCAGGCACGCAGCCCCTCCCTCTCTTCCCGCACCAGGCGCCGCCGCTGCACCTACCTCTCTCCCCGTGCTGGCCACCGGTCTCCTCTGCGCCTGCGGCTTCTCCGTCTCTCCTCACGGCGGACGCCGAGCGCCAGCCTCTCCCTCCCTACTCTCCGTCAGCCGCCGGCATCCCCCGCGCCCACCGCTCCTCCCTCTCTTCCCCTGTGACCAAATCAAGAATAGGAGCAAATTGAGCAAAGGACGAGCAAAACCAAGTGACATGGACACCATGAGGTAATATTAGATGGATTCACAGCAGGGGCAGATCCAGAAATTTGGAATAGGGGGCTCATTTTCTTCTTCTTCCTCCTCTCTTTTTGTTCTTCTCCTTCTCTTCCTCCTCTTCACTCATGGCTGAAATATGTTTGTAGGGGAGGGGGGGCTTCCAAGGATGGCATGGGGGTAGGGGGGGCCTCCAGCCCCCACGCTGGATTCGCCCCTGATTCACAGCCTCAATGATCCATTTTGCAGTCCAAATCCCGTCTCATCTAGTTTTCTTCACCATTCATGAGTTTGGCTGTTCACCGAGCGTTTTATTGGGCGTTTATGGGCTAAATCCGTTTCGCATTTAAGAGTGCCTAGGCTTACGATTAATAACGTTTTTCGCACATTGGATGAGAGTTTCATGACTGGTTACAGGTCATGCGGTGCGTCAAATGAGAGAAATAGATATCAAGAACATGCTTTCTGCACTGTAGGAAGGTGTTTCAAGATTTAAATGGTGCCCAAAATGTGTAACCATGTCACGGGCGCTGGGCAGAGTTGTCACGGGCGCTGGGCAGAGTTGTCACGGGCGCTGGGCAGTGAGCGGATGGGGTAGCTGTGCGAGGTAGCCGGCCGCTGCGCTGCCGGTTTCTTGCCCGTGTCGACGGAAAGGTCGCCTGGCGGCGACTGAAGCAGGGGAGGTGAGGTACAGAGAAGGGAGGTGAGAGATTAGATTGATTCCAACTTAATTCCTTATTGTCTGCTTAGGCTATGTATAAATAGCCCGGATTACAATCCCTAATCAACCAAACTCCTCAATCTTAGAGATAACAAACTACCAAATCTAAAGTGAACTCTAATTGCAGCCGTAAACTGCTAAGACTCCTACTGACGCCCAGCTGTCCTGCGGCGCCTGCTGTACCCAATGCCGACCATGACAAACCAATTTAACTTAGAACATATAAATGAGGAATAAACATCACCCCTCCATTCATAAATTAGTGAAAGAAAAATTCCAGAAACAGAAAATGTTCTAGCCGACTTCCTCTTGACAAGATAATTTACCTTAGTATGAGAAAGTACTTCAAAAGGAAGGTTGAGCTGGCAAACAATTTTAGTATGGTGGTACATTGGACCAACAGCAAACACAATGCTTTATTAGACTTCTAGGTAGGAAGAGAGCTTGCTAACCAAAATTTTTACAGGAATTTAAGACTTACAATATATAATTTGGTTATGCTCCGAGCAGTTTTAAATTCTACTACATAAAACACTACAAATTTGAAACTGAATTGACTACAATTTACCTGTGCACCAGGAGAGATTTTGGCATTCTTGGCATGTGACACTTTCTTAACATCCCTCAGGTATGCTTTCAGCAGCTGCACTGGTTCAAACTGTTCAGTAAGCTCAAATGCATAAGCCAAATTAATTGCATCAATAGGTTTTCCGCTTTCCACCAGAACTCCAATCACACCTGATTTCAAGGAGACTGATTAGTATATCACTTAATGTTTAAAGAAAAACATTGATGAATAAACTATTAATAAGCTTGTAAAACTAAGAAAGATACACGAGCGCAAAATACTCTGCAATCAGGCTTTTGACAATTCTTCACAACATCCACTAACTAGTAAGGTCGAACAGCAGAACTACACTGAACTTAGCAACCAGAGTAATGCAAGTACAAAAGGTTTCCTACGAATGTTTATCAAGCATTTTAATAATCTCAAAAAAATTGAATCTTTTGCAGATGTTCAATGTTTATAGACATTAGTCCACCACAAGCACTGACCTGGCATTTTCTGTGATAACCCAAGCAATCGACAAAGTTCTGGTGTTTGACGACGACGACTGACGTATGGTAGCAGTTTGCACAGGTCATCGTCATTATATTCAGTAGAAATACTAAATGTTGCCAGGAGTTGAAGAAATGCATGAGCTTCAAGACAGTTCCCATTACTAGCATCAATGTCAAGACTATCCAGCTTGGACTTCCACTCGAATGCAATCTTTTTCGCTCTCTCTTTGATATCAGTTGTAAGCATGTGCCCCTCCGAAAAAAAATGAGTTATATCATCAGTCTGCATCTGTCCAAGTGACTCCATCAACATCAGGCACGTCCTTCTAACACCCAGAAGGTCTCCATCCTTCTTGCCATCCAATACAAGATTATCTCCAGCATAAAAGTCTTCCAGGGAATCCAGCACCAGGCCATAAGGATGTGATGCTTTCTTCAGTGCAGTGGGAATTTCCTCACGGATGATTGCCAAGTTCTTCCTGTTGTCTGATATAAATTTATGAAGCCCCTTAACATTCATTCTCTCACAGAGTAAGACTAACTCAGAACCAGGCTTCACTGCAGCACAGTCAACTTGCAGGCGCCCACCCGCTTCAGAAGCCAGTTTATGCCACTTGACACCAAGATTATCCAGAGCCTTGTACATTGGGTTTATGGCAGGAACAGGTAAGGACAGGTTGGACTTGTTAAAGATCATAGCTAATGCAGCATCCCTTTTCTCCTGCAACCTCTCCAAAGAAGTCAGTTCCTTAACTACAACGGCTGCCTCCCGCTGTTCCAGCATCTGCTGTGATTTCGCGACGGTCTCCTGGAACTCTTTCTCCTGCTCTTTCAGTTCGTCGAACTTTTTCTTGAGCGACTGCTCAAGGCCACGAAAGTGATCCTCAAGTTGCTTCCACTTGAGGTTCATGGAGACAGCACTCTGCCTCTCAAGCTCAGCAAAAGCCTGTTGGAGCTGCTGTATCTTAGAGCTTGTCGACTCCATAAGGGCAGCCACGGAGTCCAAATCAGACATGGTGGAAACTCCTGAAGGAAGAAGGCAACACAACTTCTTGAGACCTTCATCCGAAAGAGGTTATAAAATCCATCCAAACAGAAAAAAACCCACAGTCTCAAAATTAATAATAACAATAATAATAATAATACTATTTACTGATTAAGTCAGCCATTTTAACACCCTCACAGATACTACCACTTTTAATTGTTAGAACAAGACACCAAAGGCAGGCGTCTACATGATGCTGCCACCTGAGAAAAAATTTATTGCCGAAATCAGGCAGTATGGCTTTTCGATGGGCTGGTTAGATGCTGAGCAATTCATCATGGTTAATTTATTTGACAAAAACATAAAGGAGAGAATGGAAAACATCCTATAATTAACATCCTCTAGCTAAAATCATCTCAGTTCACGCCTAATGCTTGGCCCAATCGTTCAGATCTGAAAGTCCAAATAAGAGATACAGTAGAAGTTACCTCGGTTTAGGACAAGAGGATAGCGTCGCGGGGACGGAATACGGATGGCAGCAGACGGGCCGACGTCGACGATGCCGCACGTCGGCAGGATAAGGCTGGCCGCCGTCGGTGTTAGCGGAGCAGGGTGTGGGACGACGCAGGCAGGCCGGCTCAGCGTGGGCGGACGTCCTACTGCGGCAGGAAGCAGCCAGATTTGCGCCCTCCGAGAGGCGCACGGAGTCGAGTGGGGGCGGCCGTCGGCGGGCAGGGACGAACCCTAGTAACCGTGCATCGGCCCTGGCGTCGCGTCCGTCGGTGGGCGGCCGAATGAGAGGTGGGGTGAATGGGGGACGAGGGGACACCGGATAGACTTTTACTGAATGGCAGGAGGCGTGTACTCCTCCGTCCCAAAGGCTATTCCCAATGGTCCACGTAGGATGGAGTCCATCCCTAATAAATGAGATGACACATCAGTAAATTGGTGACATGGTAGCATAGTTAATGAAGAAAGAGAAGGAAAACACAAGATCTGGTTTCTTCCTCTAGACTCGACCTCCTCACGCGAATCAAGATCGCAAGACCTAGCAAAATCGCCATTGGGAAGACCTGGCTGGAGTCTTGCGCCGCCGCGGCCCCGCTTGCCATTGTAGGAGATGATTTCACTACATTTATTGTCTTGGACTTCGTACCATTGTAGAAAATGATTTCTAATGTTCATTTTTGCTGACGTGGTTGTCTTGGACTTTGCACTTAGGTCTACCGTTGGGATTGCTCTAAAAGATTGTTGTTGTTGGTGTGCGTGTCACAACTTTGACTCGATTTGTAGAAAATACGTGTAACATTTGAGTCCCCAAATAAATTTATTAAAAAACTAGATTCAAATACATTTCTAATGATACTAATTACATATCATAGATGTTAATATTTTTAATATATATTTAATTGAAGGTTTTTTTGAAAACCGCAAACGACGGTCTTTTAGGGACGGAGGGAGTAGATAAGAACAAGTTCAGTGGCACATTCGTTTCTCGACAAGTCCAGTGGCACTTTCGTTTCTCGACCAGCATTTTAAATACTGTTTCCGGGGTTGTTATACCGTTTCCGGGGTTGTTACCACCGAGGTCCGGTTGGACTAGTACCGCTACAAACGAGAGGAGTCCAAAATTCCAAAAAAACGCGCATAGAAACGGTTTCCACTGGCTAACCGGTCGGTCAGACCGGTTACCGGACCAGATAGCTGAGCCGGCCTGTTGGTTTTTTCACTAATGAAGAATTTGGCATGCCCCATGCACATTGTAATGTAAAATGACCACAGAAAAGTAACAATTTATAATGGTGCATACAAATATTACAAATACTATTGTCACTAAATCTTAATAGTGCATACACTAATACTTATAATACAAGTTCAACGGTGCTATAAGAATGGGAAGACCCCCATTTAGGACATCATTTGGTATTCGGCATTAGACATGACATTCAAACCTCGCACTATAAGCAGCTCAGGCTTGTACTCTTGCCAACTTTGGCCCGTCCAAGCCAATGTTGTCTGCCATTCATGAACTAACATAGTGTAGAAATGGGGGTCTTCTCATTCATACACCCATCTCGTCGGTGGCTGCATGCTAATGTTAGGTATGGGATAGATGCGAGACTGCAAGGTATCGTTGTAAGAGGAAGAAGAATACTGTGGAGTTTCGTAGTCAGTCGGTCCATGTCCAACCGTTTTCCTCTCCGATTCCGGTGCTCCATGGTCGGGGTCTTGAGTAGCAGGTGTGAACAGAGTCTCCCCTGCAATCAACCATATATCATAATTAGTACTCATAGTAAAAAACAAGTGTGCATATGTAGTGCAATATATACATGTGAAACGAAGGCCACCACTAGCATCAACACCAGCACCACCACCGCCACTACCACCACCGCCGCCACCAGGTGCACCATCATCACCATCATCACTATCATCACTACCATCACCATCATCAGCAGAGCTGCTATCTTGAGACTCCTGATAGGGTGGACTACGCTCACCCTCGCCATCATCAGTGGAGGTGTCGCTGCTCACTGGTTTTTCTACTACTTTTCCTTTGCCTCTTCGGCGCTTCGGGTCACCCTGCGTAACCCCCTTTTGTAACAAAATCTTCCCTAGGTGAGTGTCACCAACATGTCTACGTGCCAAATCGCTGATGCAATCAACCCCCATAGCATCACGTAGATCTGTGGGGTTTATGTGATCCTTGACAAGATGGGACGGTAGAGTGAGAGCCTGTGTGGTTCGAGGACCAGTAGATGGTCGCTTCCTAGTGTGATGAATGATTGACAACGTTGTGTGGACTGACTCTTGGCTAAGTACTGCAGGTGCAGGTTGCGGCTTAACTGGTGTTGGTGCAGGTGAAGAACAAGCGCGAAAGGTCGTTGCTGGTGAGGCCTACAGGTGTGGAGAAGACAAGTAGGCTTGGTTTGAGGGACCCGGTGGCCAGCGGGGTCAAGTGCGGGCCGCATGGTGACAATAACAGCAAGATGAAGTCGTGGACGGTTTCTTGGTTGAGCCTCAAAACCAAGGTCGAGTCGGAACTTCATGGGAGTTGAGTCATGAGTGGTGATTGGCGGAGGCTACACCGAGTTCGCGGGGTTTCCAGTGGTTCACCAGAAAACCACTAGGTTCCTTGGTTGATCCACAAAGCCAAGACCGAAGACCGGAGAGCAGCAGCATCAAGCCGGTTTGACCGGTGGGTCTGACCGGTCTAACCGGTGGGTACCGGTCTGACCGGTGAGGAGCACCGGTCTGACCAGTGTGCGACGACGCCTTCCAGAGTCTTCGAAGCGGAGGACACGCATCGGGATCGCAAGGCTTGCGTCGAGGCTAAGCAAGTTTGCGGTCGCTGGGCATCCGTCCGATGGTGCTACGACGAAGTTTCCCAAAAGGCCCTTCGGGGGCGTGTATCTTAGTTTAATGTAATAGGGGTAGTTTCGTCTTTTGGTTGCCTCCATATAACCCAAGTGGTGAGAGGATGGCAGCCATCTCTTGGAACCCTAGCTTATTTTGCTTTTGCTATTTTCCCTTCCTATTTTCCTTAGGATTTTTAGGACTAGCTTGAGAGCTTCATGGTGAGATCCTTAGAGAGGGATGGATGATCTGGTGGCAAGCTAGACCTTGTATGAACCTTCATGGTATGTATAGATGATTCGGCGTGGTTCCTCAAGTCTTGATTATGTCTCTCCCGTTTTCCCTTTTTGGTGATTTTCAGAGCCTTTTCTTGGCGAATTTCTTGTGGTGGTTTCGGGGCCTTTCTCTTTGGGATTTGATAGGGGATGTATGCATGAACCCTTTGTAGTTCTTTTCCTTGTGATTCCCCTCCCAAATCCGTGAGTAAAGGTGCTCGATTTTGGGGTTTTCTTAGGTTTCGGGAAAGTGGTGTTCTTGGTGGAAATCCTTCGATTCCTCTTGATTCAACAAGTTTTGGTGGACCAAATCGTAGCTATGAGATGCCCATGAGGTACTCCTAGTATCCTCAAAGTCTTGTGCGAATCCGTGGAGCGAATCGGGAGATCGAAATTTGGATTTGGAGGGTTTGACCCATGGCCCGCAGTTCATCCCGAGCACCCAGGCCCTGACCGGTCTGACCGGTGCCTTCCACTGGTCTGACCGGTGCAGACCCTAGTTGGGTTTTGGCTCGGGTGAACTGCCTGGTGCGTGTGGCTTTGGGTTGTGGTGGTTCTGGTCAGTTCTTGGCAGGTCCCAAGGTGTTTTGCTAGGTTTTGTGAAGGTTTTTCTTCTCCTTCAGTTTGAGTTTTGGAGGTGGTTTTTGTTCCAGGGCCTAGAGGAGTCACTGAGGCTTCCTGGAACGTTTCTGTGCAACTGCTGTAGCCACCGGCCTGACCGGCACTGTCCACCGGTCTGACCGGTGCCATCGGTCTGACCGGTGTGGCACAGGAAGGGAGTTGTGCAGATTTCCGCTACGTGTTTGGAGTGTTTGTTTCGATTGGTTGAGTGGTTTGCTCTTAGAGTCAGTAGAACTTTCAGTGGCTACGTGACTTCGGCAAACTTGGGTAGTTCGAGTCGGAGAAGTGTTGGATAGGTCGTGTTCGACTTGTTGGATAGACCATCTCCTTCAAGAAGAATTTTTATCGGCTCTCATTCACTCCCCCCCACTCTGGTCGCCAGTTTGGTCCTTCAAGTGGTATCAAAGTCAGTTACGGGTTTTTCGGGACTCTAACCAGTCTAAGATCCAAAGATGGCGTACTAGGAACGAGGATCGGGTCCTCCGCACTTCGATGGGAAAAACTACCAGATGTGGCAGAGGCGGATGGCAACTTTCCTCCGCGGTAAGGGTCAGATCCTTTGGGATGTCGCGGTGAACACAACTTATGTTCATCCTGTGAACTTCCTTGCTCCAGGATCGAGGGATATGCACGACGCCAACAACAAGACGGTCGACTACTTGTGTTGTGCTCTCTGTCAATCCGAATTCGATCGGGTTCAGACAGAGGATTTGGCTTGTAGGATTTGGGAGCAGCTGAAGAATGCTCATGCTGGGAATAGTCAGGTCCAGGCTCGTTTGTTTGTGACTTACCGGAGAGAGTACGAGAACTTCACTCATCTCCCCGGTGAGTCAATAGACACGATGTTCCAGCGGTTCACGGTGATTGTGAACAACATGAGGGCCAATGTGATCGTGCTCCCGTACGATGATCATGACAGAGCTGTGAAGCTCTTGCACTCATTGTGTAATACCTCAGGTGTTTAAATACCATTAATTAGTGCTAATACACTCGCTAATCAAGTCAACACTCATTAGTGGTCAAACCCGAGTCAAATCGTCGGTCAAAACCTTAACGCCCGATTCAAATTCTAGAACTTTTGGCGCATTCTCCAAAATTTCTTAAACACTTTACTTTTGGCTAATATAAAAGTTGTAGGTTAGATCCGGGAACACAACTTTCATATTTGGCGGCATTTCAAATTTTGAAGATTTGAAGCTCAAAAACTCAGTCAAAGGCCATTTGAATAGTGATTTGAGCTGTGCAAAACCTGAATTTCGCGACGCGTTCCAAGCCAAACCAATCACCAAACCATATGTCGGCCTTTACAAAAAATGATCTCCTATAGTTCCTCTACTAGTTTCATATTGGGAGATTTTGAACTTGTATACAAAAAATTGGAGTTTGGTTCAGTCAAAGATGGGTAAATCGATTTAAACAGGCGTCCCGACGCTCTGGACGACGCTCTCACGCCGAGCGCGCCCACGCGCGCCGCCACACGGCGCTGTCGCCCGCCTCGACGTCTGGGCCCCCTCCGGCCGCCTGGACGGCCAGGACGCGCCGAGCCGGTCCCCCACACCCCCGCGCCCGACCAGCTCGCCTGGGAAATCGCGTTTCGCCACGCGTCGCCCGCCAGCCATGTTGACACCGTTTTTTGGAAAAACAGAGTCAAAAAAGATAAGGAGAAGCAGCCGATGAAAAACAGAGTGCAATCGGCCGATTGAAGGAAGAACAGAATAATCAACACGATTCGCCGATGGTCAAAGGGATTCAACCCTAACGGTGGCCCAGCTGGTCAAAGCGATCGGCCGATGGTCAGATAGAAGATCGGCCGATGGAGGAAAGAAGAGGCGGTATTCAAAAGAAATACGCCAAAAGGAAAGCATGGTGGAGGCAGGTCAGTCCACGATTGACAACGGGTCAAGAGTCGGTTCTTAGAAGGTCTTTGGCTCCTGCGAGAGTCCTTTTCTATTTTTAGTAGTTTTTGTCTTTAGATGCAAGAAAGCAATGCCGTGATCGATAGGAGTCGGGTTGTCCTCAGGACATAAATAGCGACCTTGCGTGGTCGGAAAAAAGTGTACACACCAATATCAAACAAACCGCCTCCGGGCAAACCCTTTACTTTTACTGTATCTACTTTACAGCATCTACCTTTACAGCATCTACTTTTCGGCGACTTCGCCATTGCGTTTTTCCCTTTTCTACAACGCCGTACTTCGGGTTCGTCGGGCTGCATCAACTGATCTCCAGCAAGCTTGTGAGTACCGTTTTACCGAATAATCCTAAGCTTTAACCTCCGGGCGCATCGCTGAGGTTTCGTCTAGTTCTTTATTCACCCTTACCGGTATTAGCTAGATCTACAAGTTTTCGTACCAAATTCTTGTAGTTTTAGCTATTATCATTATCATCCGCTCGATCTAGATCCTATCAGCTTCTAACACCGCAGCCGATTCTGACCTACTCGAGTGCTGACGTCACGATCGGCCGATCCAGCCGATCGTACCCGCGCTTCGGTCGCTCTCGAGCCGGCCGATCCCGCTTTATCCGTATCGGCTGATTGGCTGGTACACGTGTCGCTGCAAGGCCATCGGTTCTCTACCCGATCCTTAACATTTTCCATTGTCAATCAACAGGTCAGATTGGCTGGCACGCCTCGCTACAAACTGGGGAGTCACATGTGTCGCGCGCGGAGGTGACGTCCTATTTTCGCGTAAACACACTTTTAGCACGCCCGGTGGGACACGAAAAAAGTCAACAATGACGAAGCCTACGAAGACTGGTCCTCATGAAGTCGATCTAGACAACGTCCAACCATTCACCAAGGATTAGCTGAAAGATTCAGACAAAGCTGAGTTAGAGGCTCACATGAAGCATTATGAAGAGCTTTGTCTGGCATCATACGGTCAGACTAATAGTGGAGTCTTCAAGAAGAATCCGCTGCCAACGCCTAAACAAGTCACCTTTTCAGCCGATCCTGAAGGGCTTCAAGACATGATGACCAAAGCCATGCATCAAACAATGATTGATCAATCCAAGGTATTCGCAAATACTATTCAGAATGCCATAATTGATGCACTCAAGCAAGGAGCAGAGGCAGGATATCTAGGACCTGCATACTTTCAACCAAGGCGTACTCCTCCTGTGTTCCAGCAAAACCAATCGGCCAACCCGCCGATTGATGATCCAACAGCAAAAGCTACACCATCTCCACAAGCTACCACCAGTTCTTCATCGGACTCTCAGCCGATTCAGAATCAAAGTGGCGATGGTAAAGATAAAGATCCTGCTGTCACAACACCAGTGCAATCTGTTGTCCAGGATCAAGTGCTTCCAGTGCAGAATCAGCAAAAATATCCTGCGATGAGAGATCAAGATGGGAAGCTTGCAGGATGGGATTTACCTCGTGATCACTTCGAGACTAACATCTCAAATTTCTTTGAGCCTGTGCCTGAGGAAGTTCCAGAAGTAAAGTATCCACAGTCTTACCAAGCTACATTTGGAGGTACTCCAGGGACTGTGCACATGAATAGGGAAGGAGTGGTGTTTGTCTACTTCAATCATGGGAGCAAGAACTTTGAAAGAGTCAAGATCAGTCCAGCTCATGCTCACATGGTCATACCGACAGAGAAAAGACCTCCTATTCCACCTCAGAGGCCAAATCCTACTCCACCTCAGAGTTCGGCTCAGCAGCCGATACTCGGGATGCCCATGCCAACTGCTCCGCTACAGCAACCAACGCTCGGGATGCCCATACAAACAGCCCCGCCTCAATAGTCAACGACAATACAGGCTGTCTTAACCCCAGCTAATATGGTGGCTCATACAAGATCTTCACCTCAATAGTCGATCAACCAAGGAGAAGTAGGGCAGCCAGTGTTTCCACAAGTGGATTCAGCGCGATTGCTGCAAACACTTCTAAATCAATTGGCTATTTCAAACGAGTTGAATACGCAGCAACCAGCCCCATCGGCTAGTCAGCCGATTAAACAGGCTACACCTATTACAGGTCAGTCAGACACTCAAGGTTCTACTGAGGCAAGGACAGTTCCAGATCCAAAGACAAGAATCTTAGAAGAACGACCTCCAGAAACTCCAGCTGAGATACAAGCAATTGAGCAAGTGGCTACAGAGTTGAAATCTCATGTGAAGCAGGAGTTGATCGACCACTTCTCGGAGATGCTATCGAAGCAATATGGGATAAAACCCAAGCAGCAGTCCTGCATGTACAGGACACCATATCCCTCTGGCTATGATCAGATACCGTTCCTTCCAAGGTTCAAAGTGCCAGACTTCACCAAGTTCTCTGGGCAAGATGAAACATCCACTATGGAGCATATCACTCGATTTATCATCCAATGTGGAGAAGCAGGGAACGTTGATGCACTAAGGATACGTCTGTTCTCTTCATCTCTGTCAGGGCCGGCATTCTCATGGTTTACATCACTGCCAGCTAACTCCATCATCAAGTGGTCCGATCTGGAACAGCAGTTCCATAATTACTTCTTCTCTGGCATCAACGAGATGAAGATCACTGATCTGACCAGACTCAAGCAAAGGAACGATGAAACAGTAGCTGGATTCGTTCAAAGATTCAGAGAGGTCAGAAATAAGTGCTATAGTCTGAACTTGGGAGACAAGCAACTAGCTGAGTTGGCTTTCCAAGGTCTCTTGCCGACCTTGAGGGAGAAATATGCATCACATGACTTTGAGAGCCTCAGCCAGTTGGTCAGCCGGATGAGTCAAGAAACTGCAAAGTCCTATGAGCCTAGAAGGAATTTTCAGAAGAAGGTGTCGTATGTGGACTACTCCAACTAGAAGATGAAGATAATATGATAGGGCTCGCAGAGTGGGTCAAAGGCAAGAAGACAGTGTCCTGTCCCTTTAGCAAGAAAGAGCCAGAGAAATTCGGCTTTGATATCACTAAGGCCGACAAGATATTTGATCTGTTGCTTCAGCAAGAGCAGATTAAACTCTCCCAGTTCCATACTATACCATCTGCAGAAGAGTTGAAGAGGATGAAGTATTGCAAGTGGCACAATGCAACATCGCATGACACCAATGATTGCAAGATCTTCAGACAACAGATCCAATCAGCTATTGAGCAAGGGAGACTTAAATTTGAAACTCCTACCAAAGCTGAAAAGCCGATGAAGATTGATCAGCACCCCTTCCCAACTAACACAGTTGAAGTGTCCAGCAAAGACACGTCACGAGTTAAGTTGCTGACATCTGATTCGGCTCAAAATAAAGAAGCCGTCGATCCCAAAGTACAAGTAACCGCTGCCGATGTCAAAGGAAAAGGGTTACTACTTGGAGAAGGAGAATCAAAGCCACGCCGACCCGTCACGTCACAAACGTTGATCAACAAGTTCCAGCGCCGACAAGAGAAGGCAAAAGAAAGAGAGGAGTGGGCACGGCGTAATGAAGGACATTGGAGATGTCCGTTCTTCAAGTACTGTTGGGAAGAAGGGATCAAACTGCCGACGGCAGAAAACTGTCCAGAGTGCAACGGGGCTTACAATAATGGCAATTCATCTAAAAGGATTTGCTTTGATGACAGAAGACCTGCAGCCAAGGATCACTGTGGATTCAACAATCAACGAGTCTCGGTTCACGATCGGCTGGGGGGGCAAAGCCAACGTCCACGATCGGCTGGGGGGCAAGGCTAGCATTCATGATCGGCTGGGAGGCCGAGTCAATGAAGAGTCAAACGATCAGCTAGAAGAGATGGCCGATTCTCTGGTCCCTGACGAGGACATCATGTGCCGAGCTCCTGAACGTCGACGCACATTGCAACTGGATGATGAAGGGTCAAGCCAAACACATAAGAAGCCCAATCCACAATGGTGTCCAGATAGCTTGACTAAGTCCCAGAAGAGAAGGGTCCAGCGCCTACGTCAGCTAGAACAACATGAAGAAGCAGAGAGACTTGTGCTGGACAAGAAGAAGGTTCGGTCTAAAGTTTGGCGCCCAAAGCCTAAGGCCGATGGTGAGGAAGATAACAAACCCTGAGCTGATATAAACATAGTTTTCTTTCTGCCAAAGAGTTCATGGCTCCGGTTGATTCGGATATGTCCGATGAAGAACTTGGCATGGCTCAATTGACGTTGGAACATAGACAAGCTATCTTTGAGAAGCCAGAAGACGAGAAGAGACAACACTTGAAGGCTCTATTTCTCAACGGATTTATCAATGGGAAACCAGTCACCAGGATGCTAGTAGATGGAGGAGCAGCAGTCAACCTGATGCCGTACACCATGCTGCGCAAGATTGGGAAGTCTGATGAAGATTTGACCCAAACCGACATGATGTTGGTGGACTTCGAAGGCAACGTCTCTCCGGCTCAAGGAGCCATCTGCGTGGAGCTCACCATCGGCAGTAAGACCCTTCCGACCGCTTTCTTTGTCATTAAAGGGAGGGGATCTTATAATCTACTGCTGGGTCGGGATTGGATACATGCCAATTGTTGCATACCATCTACAATGCATCAATGCATCATCCAATGGATCGGAGATTCAGTGGAGGTGGTCCAAGGAGAAACTTTCTTGACAGTAGCAGCTACAGAAGCACAAGGATGGACTTATGATCGAGTAAGCTGCATATCTGGAAAAGCATGGGATACCAAGTATCTCAAAGTGTCTGATTTCGGACTAAAGCCAGTTCGAGTAGTCGGTTCTGATAATGAGACTTAATGGATCAATTCATTGAAGACGAAAGGAAGCTTGGGTTCAGAGTCACAGCAGCTGATGGATTGGTCGCCCAAGTGTACAAACAGTTGTATCAGCCGATTGTCCTATCGTGCCTATCGGCCGATTGAGTTTTTGAGCTACAGCCGATTGCTGATGTAATCGTAGAATAGCCGATATCTGTAAAGAATCGCCTTTAGTGCAAAAAATGTAAAACCGATGTACAAAATCAATATATTCGGTTATAGCCGATACATGTATCGCCTTCAGAGCAAAAAATACATGTTTATCTCTTCTGCTTTGGATTACAACTCAGATCTACAGATTACATGCTTTTTAAGAGGTTACAAGGGGTGCATTGTCCTAATCTCAAGTATGATGAGGATATTGAATCGATGAATGAGAAAAGGACACAGCGAAGAGGAAACGAAAGATTAAAATCTTCACCCGATTCTGCAATCTTCCGCCAGAGGGAGCCCGAGTTGATGACCAAGATGGCCGTTCCTTTGGCATGCTCTCCTCTGATAAATGTGCAGCAAGACACCCTACCTGTTTCTTTTCCCTAAAGCCAGATCCTCACAAGGATTCTTCTAGCTATAGTGCCTCCTGGTTTTTCAGATGAAGAAGAAGAGGGGTCACTACACAACTTCACAAGAATTCTTCTAGCTATAAAAGAGAAAGAGGAAAAAGGGATAGTCATACAACAAGAGTCTATAATCTATCTGAGTTGGTTGCGCCATGGCCGATGAATGAGTTTCTCCATCGAGCTTCAGGCCTATTTATAGCCCCAAATGGCAGAAGGGATAACTACAAGAAGAAATTTGTCAAGGAATGGGAATAGTTGTGTTTTCCTGGAAGCACTCTGAAAGAGGCCTACCTCTCATTCCTAATGGAAGCTAGCCTGGTTCATAGTCAGAAGATTATGGTACTGCATAAGGAGCAAACCGCATTTTTATAGCAGGGAAGTCGAACCAGATCATAAAGAGCACCTACAAGTATGGGTGAAAATTCATCGCCAGAAAATGGTGCATTAAATCCATCGAATGCCAATCAAAAGGTGGTAATTTTATTCATAGAAAAGCCGATTGCATCGGCTGATAGTACATTAGAATTTAATGGAGGCTCTTGGCCTTATCTAGCTCTACTTTAACTTGGGCTATCTCTTCACCTACACAATCCAGTTCCTGAAGGAGAGCTGTCCTCCTGGCTTCGAGAACCTCCAGCTTCTTCTCGTTGTTAGCAATCACCAGACGGAGACCGCGTTCTTGTCTAGATGGTTGGTTTGGCCGATTCGCACCAAAGGCATTGATGTTCGACACGATCCTTTCCACAGTATCACGATTTGGAGACTGAGAAAGGAAAGGATGTCAGGAAAAGGAAATCGTGAAAACAAGAAAAGAAAGAAGAAACCAACCTGGTTCACAGAGGAGGAGGAAGAAGAAGAAGCCATCGCAAAAGAAAGATGATAGTTCTAAAGAACTAGAAAGAGGCTGGCAATATATAAAGACCGATCGAAACGTTCGGTCAAAGCGTTCAATGTGGAGCGTTGGAAGTTGGCCAGTAAAGGCCAATCACGATTCGCAAATTACAAATAAAGTTTAAACTATGCCTAAAAGGTGGATGGCATTGATGAGATCCAGGCGCAGCTGGTCAACCGCTTCTATCTCCTGACGATCGGCATCGGCCGAGCTAGGAATCGGCTGTTCTTGTCCACGTAGAACTTGGGCTTGGCGTGCAACGGACTCCCTCTGTTCCTGCATGACAACAATGGTGCTTGGAAGATCTGCGAGCTTTTGCTCTTCAGCTTTTAAGTCCTGATCAACTTGACTGAGTTCTTTCATCAACTCAGCACGACGCTTCTTCAAGCGATCAATACTACTGACGATATCAGGACGAGAGGAAGATAGGAATTCAATCCTATTGTCAAGATCAGCCATACTGTGGTCCAATTTCTCCCTATCTTGAAGAAGTTGCTCTTGATGTCTTCTTTCTTCTAGCTGATCTTGGGCTTCCTGGACTACGAGCTGCCGATTCTCGATGAAAGCGACTTGGAGCATCTTCGCCTTAAGGTCTCTAGGCAACTGGCCCTGAATTTGCTTGAAGATGGTCCTGATCGGCTCGGCATCTTGTACAAGTTGACCAATATCTTGGTTCAGCAATGGCAATACTTCGATCAGCTTAGCTTTCACTTCATCTGGAAGGATGACTGCCGATGTGCCCTGAAAAGAAAGCATTTATTAAAGCATGCAGAAGAAACACGGGAGCTAAAATGAAATATGTCAGGAAAATTACCTCTACAGTAGAAGGTGTTGCTCGAATCTGAGCAGTTAAATTTTCAGCCGATGATGATTCAGGAGCTTCAACAATCGGCAGCTGTGATTGATCACCAACAGCTTGTTGAAGACCACCCGAAGACTTGTCATGAACAATATCCTGAAGCAAAAGACAAAGAGTTAGAGAAAAAGAATGGTGAAGAAAACAACTAATAAAGATCATACCTCAGTTGGTTGTTCAGTTTGAAGATCGGCTTGGTCAGAAGAACACTGAGGTTGGTTAGCGAGAGCATCTAACACATCGGTCCCAGATTGTTCGACCGATGAAGTGAAGATGTTATCACCCAAGTTCTCTATTCTCTCCGGTTCAGGTTGTTCGGATGACTCAACCAAGATATCATCAACTGGAACTTCTTGAATTGGACCTCTATCAGAATCAGCAACATTGGTCTGTACTGATCGTCCAATTAATCCCGAAGACTGTGCAGAGGAATAGATTAATGAAAAAATACAAAGAGAAAAGGGATGAATTGAGCAGAAGACGTACCTCAAAAGCACCTGCCAGTTTTTCAGCTAAGTCGGGGATGTCAATGACTGTAGAGTCAATCTTCTTCTTTTTTCTGTGAGCAAGAGCTTTACGAGGCATATCTTTCCTTTTAGGGGACGACAAAAGCAGATTGTCCGGAGGAGGATTGATCTTGGGGCCCTGCATGACTGAAGAGATTGAAGGAGCATTATAGCCAATGTATGGAGTTCGTCTCGGTGGCCAATAATAAATCTGATTGCCACTTCTGCTGGTAGCAGGGGGTTCAGTGGTGTCAGGCTGAAAGGAAAAGAAAGCGAGTCAGCATGTGTTAAAGGGATAGACAGTCGGAATATGTTGAAAATATACAAGGCAGTCAAATACCTCGTCAGCCGATGCCACGTAATCAGGATCCAGCTTTTCACAGTAAATTCTGGGGGACACACAGAAAAGATGATCATACCATTCTGCCCACCAGATGTTGAAAAGGAGAGAAGAAAAACTGGAGAACTTCCAGGAGTCAAGATTGATAGTGGCAGAGTCAGGAACCCGATCCAAGAGACGACGATAATGGATATTATCAGGGATAATTTCTCGTGGCTTGATCAAATCAGAGAAATAGAGACCAATCGGCAGCTGACCAAACCCCAACTGACGAGCACTTACTGAAGGGTTATAAAATTCATAAGTAGCCGATTGATCTTTACCAAAAACGCAGGACGGAAGAATCCCTGGTTCAATTATCTCTACAAAGGCAATCCTATTCTCATCATCTCTATGGATATCGTCAAAGCTAAACAAAGTCTCAAAATGGTTGTCATCATCTCTGTACGCAAACCAGATAATGGATCCTGGATTAAAACCAAGATAAAAGCTCCTGAAATGTTCTGCTATGTGAGATGGAGTCTTCTTATGACCAGGGAACATGGAAACAACTTCTCCAAAGTTCATGCATCGACGTTTGATGACTGGCACACCATCTGGTTGATCTCCTGGGAAACGCATGTTGAAAATATCTTGTTCTAGTTTATCCCGAAGGTAAAGATTCAACCACATATTGATAAACCACCAAGGACCCCCTGGAGAACCTATTGGGGAATTGGTTGACAAGCTAACGACCACTTGGTGAAGGAGATTGTACATAGCCCCCAGAAGGTATTTGCCAAGAGGGATAGAGGAACCAAGGGCCAATCGTTCGGCCACAATCTGACAATTAGAGGTGGGGCCGAAAGATTTTCCACAGAAGACGAACTTTTCAAGCCACATGTTCAGAAAAGCCACATGTTCTCTGTCACTAACGGTGCCATCCTTCATATGCTCGACGATATATCCAGCCCAGCCACCCACATTTTTAGTTTTCAGACGGTGGGAAGGTTTGACATCACGATAACTGAAAAGAGTATCTGAAGAAGATATGTCCAAGCGAGTCAACAGAAGAACATCAAGCAAAGTCAGGGCCATCGGCCCATGACCGAATAAGAAGGCATTAAGCGCATCGGACCAAAAATAAGAAGCAGCTATTAGGAGAGATTCGTTCTGAGACATATCGGACAAAGACAGGGTAATACATTGGTTGATCTTATAATCCTCCCAAAAACCTCTGTTTTTGGCAGATACCCTGCGGTACCAATTTCTCCACCCTTTAACATAACCTGTCCAAGACCTAAAGCAACCGTCCCAATCAATCAAGTTCAGAGAAGCATGCTTGAAGGGAATTCGGCCGGTTTCAAGATTGATCATCTCGGTAGGATCGACATCACCCATTGGCCCAAGGAAGGTGAGCCCGGGCTTATCGTCAATAGGAATGGTAAAATGGGATCTAAGTTCCTGGAAAGATGAATGGATCTAAGCTTTAGGCAAAGCGGAACGACGATATTTAAAGACAAATAAAAGCGAAAGATTGGAGGAAATACCGGAGGAACTGAAGAAAGGGATGCCTTCGGGGGTGCAGGAGCAGAACCAGAACCTCCAGCAGAGCTTGAGGACGCCATGGATCAGCAGAAGCTTCGAAGCTTAGGGTTCGTCGCTTGAAAGCCCGAGCTGTTGAGATAACAAAATTTGGAGAAAAGAAGGAACCAGGGCGGCTGTATTTATGACCTCGAAGATTTGTTGAGATCCTGTGGCCGACTTCGAATCAAGGGAGATAACGGATTCGAGGAAATTTCGGAGCAAAAGATTATTTACTCCGAAACTGGGGGGCATGTGTTGACACCGTTTTCTGGAAAAACAGAGTCAAAAAAGGATAAGGAGAAGCAGCTGATGAAAAACAGAGTGCAATCGGCCGATTGAAGGAGGAACAGAATAATCAACACGATTCGCCGATGGTCAAAGGGATTCAACCCTAACGGTGGGCCAGCTGGTCAAAGCGATCGGCCGATGGTCAGATAGAAGATCGGCCAATGGAGGAAAGAAGAGGCGGTATTCAAAAGAAATACGCCAAAAGGAAAGCATGGTGGAGGCGGGTCAGTCCACGATTGACAACGGGTCAAGAGTCGGTTCTTAGAAGGTCTTTGGCTCCTGCGAGAGTCCTTTTCTATTTTTAGTAGTTTTTGTCTTTAGATGCAAGAAAGCAATGCCGTGATAGGCTAGGAGTCGGGTTGTCCTCAGGATATAAATAGCGACCCTGGGTGGTCGGAAAAAAGTGTACACACCAATATCAAACAAACCGCCTCCGGGCAAACCCTTTAATTTTACTGCATCTACTTTAGAGCATCTACCTTTACAGCATCTACTTTTCGGCGACTTCACCATTGCGTTTTCCCTTTTCTACAACGTCGTACTTCGGGTTCGTCGGGCTGCATCAACTGATCTTCGGCAAGCTTGTGAGTACCGTTTTACTGAATAATCCTAGGCTTTAACCTCCGGGCGCATCGCTGAGGTTTCGTCTAGTTCTTTATTCACCCTTACCGTTATTAGCTAGATCTACAAGTTTTCGTACCAAATTCTTGTAGTTTTAGGTATTATCATTATCATCCGCTCGATCTAGATCCTATCGGCTTCTAACATCGTAGCCGATTCCGACCTACTCGAGTGCTGACGTCACGATCGGCCGATGCAGCCGATCGTACCCGCGCTTTGGTCGCTCTCGAGCCGGCTGATCCCGCTTTATCCGTATCGGCCGATTGGCTGGTACACGTGTGGCTGCAAGGCCATCGGTTCTCTAGCCGATCCTTAACATTTTCCATTGTCAATCAACAGGTCACATTGGCTGGCACGCCTCGCTACAGACCGGGGAGTCACGTGTGTCACGCGCGGAGGTGACGTCCTATTTTCGCCTCAACAAGCCGTGCCCGCGCCGTGCCCCGTCCGCGCCGCCGACCAGCCATGCCGCACGCGTCCCACGGCAGGTCGGGTCCCCCTGTCCTCGCCTTCTTGCCTTCGCGACAAAGCGCTGAGCGCCTTGCTCCGCTTGCCGCCTATAAAAGGCACCCGTCGTTCATCCTCGCGCATGCAGTGCTCTGCCGCGCCCGTCATTGAAGCCGCCACGGCGAGCTTTCCCTTCCGCTTGCTCCCAGTGACGCATAGCCACCTGAGTGCCTCCCCTAGGACCTACTAGAGCTCCCGCGCTTGCTTATTGTCCAGGCCGAGCCACGAGCTCGTCGGAGCCGCTACTCCCGCGGCCGTCGCCGCCCTGCTCCGCCGGCCGCGCCTTCCGGTTGCCTCCCAGCCCCAACTAATCACAAGAATCGAGCCCTGGTGAGCCCCTCAGCCGCCCCCACTTCTTCCCCGACCGGTTCCGGCGAAGTGCCTGCCGGAATTGCGCTGCCCACACCGCCGGCAGCCCGTAGGGGTAACATTGCGAGGCCAAAGATCTTTCTAGGGGCCAAATCGTTAAAAGGCAGGACCTTCCTGTAAACCGAGGGCATGCTCGTAAATGAATAGAAACTTCGAGGGACCTCTTTGCGAAGTAGATTCTTAAGTTCCTTTTTAATAGATCCAGCAGCTCAGAAAATTCGTAGAAAATCACAGAAAAATCAGAAAAATGCCAAACTAATTTTTTTGGGTTCCTTGTGACTAAGTCTACAACTTTCACAAAACATGACCATACTTTTGACTGATGGATTTTGCATGAAAAATTGAAATCAGTTTAACCTAGATTTGCTGTAGTTCAAAATCTATAAGTGATCTCAAGCTGAATTTTAGATATGTTGCTAGATATGTCATGTTTAGAATCTGGACCAAAAATTGCACAAAGTTACTGAGTAAATCTTTTAATATGATTTATTTTGTATTTATGATGAATCTGGCTTAATGAATTTTGTAGCCATTAATAAATATATTTTTGTGCTCAACTTCTGGATATGATCTTTTTATGCCTAGATACACCTTTGGTGAATTTACCATGATTTTATATCTACCAGAAATATTTATTCTTGATTTATGCTTAGTTTAAAATGAAATTGCATAGTTCAAGATCTAGAGTAGTCCTTGCTGCATTTGTTGTGTGCATAGCCTTGTTTTGAGTCAGAGAACAAGTGGGAGAAAGTTGGGATCCATTTTGTTGCTTAATTATTTTTTATATGCTTTTCTCATGTTTTGGTAGCTAAAAATTGTCATTTTTTGTATAATTATTTCATAGCTCTTTTAATTGTGCACTTGTGTTCAGTGGCTTTGATTAGAGCTAAAGAGCTTCAGAAATGTCATCAACTACCTTTTATGAATTTATTTATGAATAAAAACAATGGAAGCCAATTGAAGCTTAATATTAAGTTAAATTGGAAAACCACCAACACCACACCTAATGACCCTATGTTTGTGATGTGAAACATGCTAAGAAGGTTAAGACCACTCCCTTTGCTGTTTTGTAAATTTAAATCACTTTATTTGTATAAATGTGTACACAGTCGCTATCAAAAAGAATAAATAATGAAGCACCGCATAACATTACTTTAATAGAAAGAATTTACCAATTATGTGTTTGTCAAGGTGAATATGCTCGACCATGCACTTCATGGTTGTCATATGTTGTTTGTAATTAATTAAATTAAAGCCGCCAGTTAAATGTTGCATATGCATTCTCGTGTAGAAACTCCCGCCGTTAGTCGTACGCCCGTGCCGGAAGAAGAAGACGAGGAAGCGGACGGTGAGGTGCATTGCGTGGTAGTAGATCAAGACCTGGACCAAAGTCCAGAAGAGCCAAAGGCTAGCTTTGCTATCGAAGGCAAGCACCGGTTCATCATCCTAACTTATTTTAAAAGTTCTGCAACTATCTTTGCTATGTTTGTGCATTTACGTTTCAGGAGTTGAATTGAAACCCTAGATGCATGAACCCTAGGTACCTATGCTATATACTAGTATGTTAGGTCGATAGTTGCTATGCTATAGGACCGGTACAAGTCGAGTGATGTTCGTGACTTGCGAGAATAGATTCTTATGTTGGAATCATAAGATCTTTATAAATGGATTGCTCATGTGGTAAGAGCATGGGATTTGGGCTCCGGTCCAGTGGCTTTTGTGGGCTAAGCTTTTGAACGTACTAAGCACTTGTCGGGAATGGGACCGGTAAGCCTAGTACCTGATGGACACGGCAAGGGAACCTTTCCCTACTGCCCCTAGGACACATGATGTGTCCCCCTACCTGCAACAGTGGGTTACATGTGCGAGTCTGGGCGGTTCGGCGTGACGTACCAGTAAGCCTTGTACCGAGGATTGTAGGTTCGATCCCGACCCGGAGAAAGATGGGATCTGCCTGGTCGGTGCATACCCCGTTTCATTTTTGTTTGGACCTTCTTGGGGTATGTATCCTTCCGCGTGTTTAGGTTTACCTTGCAAGGTTATTAATCGATCGATCATCGGCCTCTCACTGTTATCTGAGACTGCTTAATCAACTGGCCATGATATCTCTTAATGATGGAGCTATGTGAATATTACTGCGTGGATTAATTGTATTGTACAATTCTTGATTGTAGTAGTTGGCTCATTTAGAAAAGAGTAATCAACTAGAACTTGAGCTAAAATATTGAAAGTAAGGACATACTCTTGTCGCTTTTCAGCAAAAGAACCCACTGGCCAAAAAGCCACTCATGTCTAGAGTTTGGTGGTGGAGTTATCACCCGACAGGTAAGACTTGCTGAGTATTAGTATACTCAGCATTGCTTTAATTTGTTGATTTCAGGTAATGCTTTTAGTGATGTGTGGCCTGGAGAGATTCCACCCGGCTGGGAGCTGGAATGGGTGGATGACGACAAGTGATGGCATCATGGATGGCCTCCTGTGATGTCTACCGCATCGCTAGTTTATTTTCCGCTGTTTTCGAACTCTGAACCTTTACTTATCATGTCATGAACCATGGTTTGTAATAATTAGCCCTTCGGGGCAGAATTGGATTTAATTTGTGTTTGTACTCTGGACTCGCTTTCGTGTGAGTTTTAATGCATATGTTCGATCCTCTCTGTGTTATCCAAGTGATCTACCGGGCTTTGACCCAGCAACTTACGACAGGATGGTACTTTATTATCGCTCACTGACCAAAGTGGATTGGTTTAGGTGATAGTACAGTATTTTCTTGGGCGGGTTGTCACAACTGGTACCAGAACGATTAATATACACCAGAGTTTAATTAACAACCTTAATCACTTGTTTTTGAATAAAACTTGGCAAGTTTGATTGTATTTGCAAAATACGTTGGTTCGTTAAGGATGGAAATAGACCGAGAGGCCCTAGAGGAAATTTTTGGGTTCTTTCAGGTGGCTTACAAGTCTGGTTTATTTGCTAACTTCCAGCACTTCTTAAGCCACATGTTTCAAACGTGTGCTGTGCCGCATCACGATTATGCGAGGGTCGATAGGGCAATCCATTCCACGGATCCTATCTTCTCGGTTGGATGCCCACGTGTTTTATACGTGCGCTTTCCGTGTGCGAGTCATACGAAGGGTGGCATGCTCTATTCAAGATGAACATGTCATGGGTTGTGATGTCGCCACGTTTTGCCATACGTGTGCGTTCCGCATTACGAATATGCGAGGCAAGGATACACTCCATTCGAAAAGAGGGTGTCCGAGGTTGGACGCTGTCCATGCAGTGATAAACGCATGAATGCCGTTTCTATAGTGAACGGTAATGAATGTGGACGCTTCTGTGAGTGCTGGCACAGAAGGTTCTTTTTCTGCAGGTACACTAACTACGTTTCGTAAGTCGCTAAGTGAGCATCGAATAGTTCTCGACTAGCTATTATAGGGAGAAACGTAATTGTTGCCATGCCACCGGCACTAACTCCGAATTGGCTTAATTGCTTAGTGAGGACGAATAGGTCGTTCTTGCATCATGATAAAAACCTGTTGAATGATAAAAAGATCACATGTGTTGTTCTCTTAAATAATGATAATAATAACAACAATAACAATCTTTAAATCGAATCTAAAGTGTTGTTGTTGGACCATCTAGTTGACCCCGTTGTCGTGACCTTATCTCAGACCCGTTCTGCAGAGTTTCCGTATAGGTGATCTGTACCCAAGTACTCCATATCTATCCAAGCTTATGCTGAAAAATTTAGTTGATGACCATAAGTTTTCAGATCTCAAGCTATGCTCAGATAGTAAACCTAGGTCTTGCCGTTTTCCGGAACACGTCACTTCAAATCTTGCACGTTTTGAACCTTGTTTCATGAACGTACCAAGTTGCCAGAAAATTATTGTTTCATGAACGTACCAAGTTGCCAGAAAATTTTGAAAATTTTTGGGAACTTTGGTTTTTGGAGTTTGAAATTGTCATTTCAATGTAGTGCGGCTATCTCGAGTCTGACTATTTGGTCAATTTGAGTTTTTGTCGTACATGTTCTACTTACAAATGTGTGACTAATGAAAACTCAAATTTTTCAGATGGTGGGCTCGACACGCAGCACTCCGAATGGTTTTGGTGATTCTAGTGGCCGCAACCAGCCGCCACAACCACCGGACATGACATCGATTGCTACTCAAAACGAGATGCTGCTCCAGATCCTTCTACACATGCAGCAACAGCAGCAGCAGTAGCCCTATGGGAATCGAAATGATGCCCAAAGTCATGTGACCGAGTACAAGCACTTTCTAGATATGAATCCACCGCAGTTCACTGAGGCGGAAGAACCCCTTGACGCTGATGCTTGGATTCGGGCCATTGAAGCCATGTTCGCGGTGTTCACCTTGCCATGTTCAGAAGGACGCAAGGCTAAATTCGCGGCATTGCAGCTTCGTGGTTTTGCCTTGATGTGGTGGGAACACTACAAATCCATGCAACAGCCTGGGTATGAAATCACTTGGGAAGAATTCAAAAAGGCTTTCAGAGACCATCACATTCCAAAAGCACTTACCGATAGGTCAAGGACCGATTAGGCGACCAGAGGGGGGGAGTGAATGGGAGCCGATAAAAATTCTCTCCTATGAGATGAACTCGGCTTATGCCCCAAATCCACAACCAAGGATTCCCACACGAGCTTGCCAAGGTCGCGTAGTCACAACGGATCTACCAACCCTAGGAACAAGTCCCAAACCAATCCAACGCGGAAGCACAACTCAAAAAGCAAGGGACTTAGGCAATCTGGAAAGCACCAGGCGGACTGTCCGCAGTGTCCGGGCGGACTGTCCGCGAGGAGGGCGCGAACTGTCCGCGGGTAGGGGGCGGACCGTCCGAAATTGCTACCCGAACCTCCAGTAGTGCACCGAGAAAAACGGACCGTCCGTGATGGACCCGCGGACCGTCCGCCTCGTCACGGACCGTCCGACACTCTAGTACTGACCGTCCGCAAACTTCATGCACCAAAAATCCACTGACAAAAAGGATCGAAAGGAAGGCGCTCAAGAACTCGCACGAACACGAAGAACAACCGGGATGTCAGGCACCTCGCAAACGGTCTGCGGTGACCACGCGGACGGTCTGCGGCTACCTCGCGGACGGTCCGCGGTGACCTCGCGGACGGTCCACCAGGTGCGAATCAGCACAGCCGAGAAACCCGAGAAACAACCTCAAACTTCCGATCGACGGATCTCCCAAACCACATAGAGTCTTGAGATGAAATTTTGGGGAGATGATGAGCACCCTAAAGTGAAGATATGCCCCAAAAATTACGGCCTCTAACGCACTACAACTCCCGGAATCGCAAATCTCGTGCCTCTACCTCAAGAACACAAAGAACTCGAAAACCACCAAAATCGAAGGCCTTCCTACGGGATTTGAGGGGCAAGATCACCAAGAAAAGAGGCACACCAACCTCATATGTGATTCCCAAAACAAATCCCGCACAAAAACACCTCCAAAAGATTCTCACGAAAATCCCAAGAAAGAGCTCCGAAAATCACAAAAAAGGGAAAACGGGAGAGACAACAAATAGCCTTGAGGAATCACGCCGAATCTTCTATACATGCGAAGAAAGATTCATACAAGGTCTAGCTTGCCTCCCGATCATCCATCCCTCTCTAAAGATCTCACCATGAAGCTCTCAAGCTAGTCCTATGGAAAAACCTAAGGAAAATAGGAAGGGAAAATGAGGAAGCAAATGAGCTAGGGTTCCCAGTGGTGGCTGCCATCCTCTCTCCTCTAAGTTTATATGGAGGCAACCGAAAGACGAAACTACCCCTATTACATAATACTAGGATACACGCCCCCGAAGGGCACTTTGGGAATTCTCATCGTAGCACCATCGGACGGATGCCCGGCGACCGCACCTCGCTTCACCTCGACGCAGCCTTGCGATCCCGATGCGTGTCCTCCGCTTCGAAGTCTCTCGACGCGCCCGGATCCCGTCTCCGCCCGCCGAGTCTTCGGTCTTGGCTTTGTGGCTCAACCAAGGAACCTCGACGGTTTTGTGGTGAACCGCCGCAAACCCCGCGGACTCGGTGCAGCCTCCAGCCAATCCCACTCATGACTAGGCCGCTACGTCGTCCCGGCTCGGTGTTGGTTTTGTGGAGTAAACCAACCAAACCCCGCGTGCAGACTTCGGTTGTGAGCCGCTACCCTGCACCGGCTCCACCTTGGTTTTGAGGCTCAACCAAGAAACCGTACCCGACTTCGTCTTGCTTTTCTTGCCACCATGCGGCCCGCACTTGATCTCGTTCGGCCACCGGGTCCATCGAGCCGAGCCTACTTGTCTCTCCACTCCTCGGAGGCCACACATGCTAAGACCTTTTGTGCCCGCTCTTCACCTGCACCAACGCAAATCAAGCTGCAACCTGCACCTGCAATACTCGGCCAAGAGTCAGTCCACACCACGTTGTCAATCACTCATCACACCAAGGAGCGACCATCCACCGGTCCTCGGACGCTCCGGTCCTCAATCTCCCCCTTGATGAGTGCATTGACAACACACATAGTCACCAATTCATAAGAGAAAGAAAAAGAAAAGAAACGAACAAAGATCTCAAACAAGTGATCAAAAGCCAAACAAAAGCCAAAACAAGATCACTTGAAAGAGCAAGTCTCGGTCCCCTAAGGCAAGGGCAACGGCTCAACACAACCGAGACAAAATGCTCCAAACTGCCGACTCCTCAAGGTGAGGCAAAAGGGCTCGACACCATCGGCAAAAGAGCAAAGCACAAAGCAAATTCAGGCGACACAAAGAGCTCCCAAAGCATGAATGCAAGCTCCCCCTGAACAAATGCATGCAAACTCAAGTTCTCCCCCTGAACTGAGTATCCCTCTTTTTCTCCCCCTTGATGCAAAGACTCTCCCTTACAAAATGCATCTCTCCCCCTTGTTATGAATTAGATGCAGATTTCTCCCCCTTGTTGGTAATGCATGAATCAAGGCTATAAATGCAAGCATGTGCTTCTCAAATATACAAAGAGCACTACAACATGCTAAAAAGAGACATAGACAAGCAAGATAGCCACAAATTTAGTACAAGCATCGCCAGCAAGATAGATAGGGACATATACACATGTGACATAGCCAAGATCAAAAGAAGCATTTTTCACAAAGATATCCCTCTCATGAGCATAGGACCTACACATGGTCAAAATGAGCACGAACAACATATAGCCCACAAACTTCATGCTAGGTCGCACATTCTCATCAAAAGATCATCACAAACACCTACAAGCTATCTCATGTCATGTCAAAGTCACCGAGCCATGTGTCCACTTCTAGATATGAGACTTCTTATTGGTGAACATCATGCAACGATTTAGCATCCAAGATAAGGAATTTAAAGCAAATTTGACATGAAAGCATATTTATCAAACATAGGCATCTCACATACCAAATTCATGATTTACAAATTAAGCATGGTACATGAAGTGCCTTTGCGGCAAAAAGAAGCTTAGGCTTCTCCACAAGGTAGCATGTAGGCTAAACATTCATGATGATAAATGGATCTTTGACCCCAAATGAAAAGAACATGGTTCCAAGCACAAATTAAGCAAGATATAGCCATAAGCACCCAATTTGAACCTGAAAGGCATTCAACTCACAAGAGAGGATCATGTAGCATTTTTACAAAAGAAAGCCATCCACAAGCATATACATCCCAAAGCTACCAAGAGCACAGCTATACATTACATGAGCATCACTAGCAAGTCATAAGCTCATATCCAGTATATCATGGTGATCAAAATATAGGAGAAGCACATCTCTAGAGCATATGATACAAATGCAGTCTATGATACAAAGATGCAAACATGACATGAAAATGGAACATGCATATGTACATGAGATGCCCAACCCAAACTCAAAAAGGCAAAAGAGCACAAAACTCACAAGCTCCCCCTAAACACATGCACTAGGGCCAAAGAGCATACAAAGCTCACCCTAAATACATGATATAGGGCAAAGAGCACAAAGCTTACAAGCTCCCCCTAAATACATGCACTAGGATCAAAGAGCATACAAAGCTCATCCTAAGTACACGCGATAGGGCAAAGAGCAAAAGAGACCAAGTGGCTTAACAAGAGCCACACATCTCAAAGTCTCCAAACTACTTACCTTGATCATTCGCTCTCGTCCATCATCCCCGAAAATGGTGTTCTCCTTTGACACCACCGGGATGAGGCTTGAGGACCACCTTCGATCTCCGGTCGCCATCCTCCGGAGTCAATCAGCCAAAAGTCCTCTAAGCCTCCCGCCTGCAAAATCAAAACCAAGAGCGAGAGCGAGCAACCGACTCAACACTGGGGTTAGCACAAAAAGAGTCAAACCAGTGCCGAGCCATTTGCTCAAAAGTGGGGTTAGCAAAATCCATCCTATCAGAGCTATGACCACCATGGGAAATCACCTCACATCTCGCTGGAGGAGCACGAGCACCACGAAGGGGAAAACGTGGTCCGCAGCCCCTCTGAGACTCAAAGCTGCGACCTCTCCCAAACTCGTATTGATCACGAGGTGGAGAACGTCCAGCACACATACCACCGCCTGACTCAACATACCCATCACCTGCACCGCGACCAAAGGAACCAAACCGATCAACACCATGACCCCGAAAGCGAGAACTCTGAGCACCTCTGGTAGGAAAGCCCCGATCCCTCCAAGATGGGACCGTATGCACAACACCCTCACTTCGAGGCACAACACGAGGCTCAAGCACACCACGAGAAGGGCGATACCTGTCCTTGTTTGCCATCTCCCTAGCAAGCCTCTCCTCCCTTCTCCTCCTGAAGCAAAACTCTCTCTTATGACCATCCCTCCCACAATGCTCACAATGGAAGCGGACTGGTTTTGCTTTGGGTGTTGGTTGTGGTTTCTTCTCATGCTTGTTGCCTTGCACACTCGGCTTCTCACTTGGTTTTTCTCTTGGCTTATGCGTCTGGTTTAGCTTGGGGGCAAACTGGTTCTTAGGTGTAGTGTGTGGTGGAACTGGAGTTTTCCCATACTTCCCTTCTCTCTCACCACTGCACTCCCCTACCTTATCCGACCCAAGCACCTGACCATCAAAGCGCTTAAATGCCGCAATCATCATACCAAGTTGAGGTTCTTGGCTAGACAACCAACTCAACAAGTTTCGCAAATCATCATTCTCAGTTTGCAAGTGATCAACACATTTTCCAAGTTCCAAATTCTTCACAGCATGCAATTCACAAGTAGAGCAGGAAGTAGAAACAAGAACTTTCAACTCAGCCTCAAGCGAAACAATACGAGAGTGAAACTTAGCAATCTTTTCATGCAAAGCAGGGCAAGAAGTGCATGAACAAAGCAAAGTGGGTCTAGATTGCAGCTCAGCCAATTCAACCCTAAGCACATCTAGTTCCTCACACTTGGAGGCATGTTTTTCCTTAAGAGCAGTCAAATCAGCTAGGAAGATAGAGCAATCACCACAATCAACCTCATTGGAAACAACAGGATTGGCCTTAAGCGAATCTATCTCAAGCTTGGCCTCAAGGTTTTGGGTTTCTAGCTCAGCTACTCTATTCCTAGCATCTTCCAGTGAAGCCCTAAGCTCTTTCCTAAGCTTCTTGGCCTCTCTAAGCATGTGATCGCGGTTATCAAGCAAGTCAACCAACTCCTCATTCTCCTTGCGCAAGGAAGAGAGCTCATCACATACCTCATCCTCGGAATCTGAGTCCGAGGCGTCCTTCTGACTTCTCTTGCTGCTGGAGCTGCGAACCATGCCGCAGAAATCATCCTTGGAGCTTAGGCCCATCACACAAAGGCCGTTGAGGTAGTTGCTGACGTTCTTCTTCTTCTTCTTCTTCTTCTTCTTATCGCCCTCTTCTTCTTCATCACTCGAGCTTGATGACGTGTCCTCGGAGTCGGATTCGACGTCGCTCAACTTCTTCATCTTCTCTCGAGACCGTATCTTCCTCCCATGTCCATGATCCTTCTTCTTGGACTTCCTCCTCTTGTCCTTGGACTTGTGCTTGGCGTCGTCGTTCAACTTCGGACACTCGGCGAAAAAGTGTCCAGTCTTGCCGCACTTGAAGCACGTCCTCAAGTTCCTCCTTGAGCTCATCTGGTTCTCGTACATCCTCTCGAATCTTCTCGACAACAGTGCTAGGTCATCCTCGCCCAACACATCAAAATCCTCATCTGGCAAGGACACAAGAGAAGACAAGGAGTACATCCTGGAGGATGGGTTAGCATTAGTCCTTGAACCGGAAACGAGAGCCAGACTATGGGGGTCAGTCGGGTTCTCGATCCTTGCTCGCACCCCACGGTCCACCTCGGACGACTTGAGCTTGGAAAATAGCTCGTCTACCGTGAGGGTCTGATACTTCTCAAACTCAAGAATGGCCTCGACCTTCTCACTCCACACGGTACGATCCAGAGAGTGCAGGAGCTTGATAGCCCTGTCATGATCATCGTATGGGAGCACGGCCACATTAGCCCTCATGTTGTTCACAATCACTGTGAACTGCTGGAACATGGCATCTATGGACTCACCGGGGAGATGAGTGAAGTTCTCGTACTCTCTCCGGTAGGTCGCAAATAGCCGAGCCTGAACCTGAGCGTTCCCAGTGTGAGCATTCTTCAGCTGCTCCCAAATCCTGCACGCCAAGTCCTCTGTCTGAACCCGATCGAATTCCGATTGACACAGAGCACGGTACAGGTAGTCGACCGCCTTGTTGTTGGCGTCGAACATGTCCCTCGATCCTGGAGCAAGGAAGTTCACAGGATGAACATAAGCTGTGCTCACCGTGACATCCCAAAGGATCTGACCCTTGCCGCGGAGGAAAGCATCCATTTGCCTCTGCCACATCTGGTAGTTCTTACCATCAAAGTGTGGAGGACCCGATCCCCATTCCTGGTACGCCATCTTTGGATCTTAGACTGGTTAGAATCACGAAGATCCGTAACCGGCTCTGATACCAATTGAAGGACCGATTAGGCGACCAGAGAGGGGGGGGAGTGAATGGGAGCCGATAAAAATTCTCTCCTATGAGATGAACTCGGCCTATGCCCCAAATCCACAACCAAGGATTCCCACACGAGCTTGCCTAGGTCGCGTAGTCACAACGGACCTTCCAACCCTAGGAACAAGTCCCAAACCAATCCAACGCGGAAGCACAACTCAAAAAGTAAGGGACTTAGGCAATCTGGAAAGCACTAGGCGGATTGTCCGCAGTGTCCGGGCGGACTGTCCGCGAGGAGGGCGCGAACTGTTCGCGGGTAGGGGGCGGACCGTCCGAAATTGCTACCCGAACCTCTAGTAGTGCACCGAGAAAAACGGACCATCCGTGATGGACCTGCGGACCGTCCGCCTCATCACGTACCGTCCGACACTCTAGTACGGACCGTCCGCAAACTTCATGCACCAAAAATCCACTGACAAAAAGGATCGAAAGGAAGGCGCTCAAGAACTCGCACGAACACGAAGAACAGCCGGGCTGTCAGGCACCTAGCAGATGGTCCGCGGCTACCTCGCGGACGGTCCGTGGTGACCTCGCAGACGGTCCACCAGGAGCGAATCAGCACAGCCGAGAAACCCGAGAAACAACCTCAAACTTCCGATTGACGGATCTCCCAAACCACATGGAGTCTTGAGACGAAATTTTGGGGAGATGATGAGCACCCTAAAGTGAAGATATGCCCCAAAAATTACGGCCTCTAACGCACTACAACTCCCAGAATCGCAAATCTCGTGCCTCTACCTCAAGAACACGAAGAACTCGAAAACCTCCAAAATCAAAGGCCTTCCTACGGGATTTGAGGGGCAAGATCACCAAAAAAAGAGGCACACCAACCTCATGTGTGATTCCCAAAACAAATCCCGCACAAAAACACCTCCAAAAGCTTCTCATGGAAATCCCAAGAAAGAGCTCCGAAAATCACCAAAAAGGGAAAACGGGAGAGACAACAAATAGCCTTGAGGAATCACGCCGAATCTTCTATACATGCGAAGAAAGATTCATACAAGGTCTAGCTTGCCTCCCGATCATCCATCCCTCTCTAAAGATCTCACCATGAAGCTCTCAAGCTAGTCCTATGGAAAAACCTAAGGAAAATAGGAAGGGAAAATGAGGAAGCAAATGAGCTAGGGTTCCCAGTGGTGGCTACCATCCTCTCTCCTCTAAGTTTATATGGAGGCAACCGAAAGACAAAACTACCCCTATTACATAATACTAGGATACACGCCCCCGAAGGGCACTTTGGGAATTCTCATCGTAGCACCATCGGACGGATGCCCGGCGATCGCACCTCACTTCACCTCGACGCAAGCCTTGCGATCCCGACGCGTGTCCTCCGTTTCGAAGTCTCTCGGTGCGCCCGGATCCCGTCGCCGCCCGCCGAGTCTTCGGTCTTGGCTTTGTGGCTCAACCAAGGAACCTCGACGGTTTTGTGGTGAACCGCCGCAAACCCCGCGGACTCGGTGCAGCCTCCACGCTAATCCCACTCATGACTAGGCCGCCACGTCATCCCGACTCGGTGTTGGTTTTGTGGAGTAAACCAACCAAACCCCGCGTGCAGACTTCGGTTGTGAGCCGCTACCCTGCACCGGCTCCACCTTGGTTTTGAGGCTCAACCAAGAAACCGTACCCGACTTCGTCTTGCTTTTCTTGCCACCATGCGGCCCGCACTTGATCTCGTTCGGCCACCGGGTCCATCGAGCCGAGCCTACTTGTCTCTCCACTCCTCGGAGGCCACACAGGCTAAGACCTTTCGCGCCCGCTCTTCACCTGCACCAACGCAAATCAAGCCGCAACCTGCACCTGCAATACTCGGCCAAGAGTCAGTCCACACCACGTTGTCAATCACTCATCACACCAACGAGCGACCATCCACCGGTCCTCAGACGCTCCGGTCCTCAATAGGAAAATGAGAGAGTTATTGTCTCTCAAGTAAGGGTTAGACACGGTGTACCAATATGCGTAGAAGTTTAATAACCTCTGCCAGTATGGAGGATATCATGTGGATACAGATTTGAAGAAAATGGAGCTCTTTCGCGAGGGCCTTAATAGTGAATTGTTTGGATGGCTAAATCTGGTAGAATTTGACAGCTATCACATGCTAGTGAATAAAGCTATCTCACAGGAAGATGCCATGAAGAGGGCCCAAGCCAAGAGGAAGAGGAAGGCTAACTCCATGCCCAATAATGCGCAGCTTCGCAAATTGCACATGGTACGGATGACTCCACCAGAAGTCCAGCAAGCATTACAGTCGGGAAGATGGACTAAGCAGTTCCAGGATCGATCTCAAGAGAGTTTTAACTTCCCTAATCCCTAGCAATAGACCCCGCATCTTACCGGACCTCCACCTGTGAGCAGTGGGTGTCGTTGTGTCAAATGTGGTGACCCGAAACATTTTGCTAGGGAATGCCCGACCCATAAATAGAGCAAGCCGAAACAGTCAAATCAAGGACTAGGTCCTAAGCCAAACAAACAAGGCAAGAAGCAAAAGATCCAAGTCCAGAGAGGGAAGCTCAATTTCACGTCTGAGGCTAATATTATAGAAGGAGCACCAGTAATGATGGGCACGTTCTCTATCCGGGACAAGCCGATGAAAAATTTTGTTTGATTTTGGTGCCACTAATAGTTTTCTTAATGGGAAGACACGAGAAAAGTTAGGGCTCGATGCCTACTCCATTAATAAGACCTACAAGATAACCACACCGGGGGGTGAAGTTGTTTCTAATCGTATAACCAGAAAGGTACCCTTGGTGATGGGTAGCAAGACGATTCATTCAGATCTTATCATCTTAGAGTTGGAAGGCATTGATATTATTCTAGGGATGGACTGGATGAACCGACATAAGATTATTTTGGATATTTCTGAGCGAATGGTAGAGATCAACTCACCAATTGTTGGAGCCACGACTCTATACCTACCTTTCAAAGATGGTGTAAATCCTTGTTCTTATGTGGCAATCACTTCTCATCTGGAAGAAATTGCAGTGGTTCGAGAGTTTGCGGATGTTTTCCCCGATGAATTGCCGGGTATGCCACCCGACAGAGATGTCGAGTTTGTCATCGAACTTCAGCCTGGCACAGCCCCTATCTCCAAAAGACCTTACCGTATGCCACCCAAGGAATTGGCAGAATTGAAGACACAACTCCAAGAATTGCTAGATAAGGGTTATATTCGCCCAAGTTCTTCACCTTGGGGTTGCCCAGCTCAATTTATGAAGAAGAAAGATGGTAGCTTGAGGTTATCTGTGGATTACCGACCTCTCAATGCGGCAATAATCAAGAATAAATATCCTATACCCCGCATCGATGTTCTTTTCGATCAGTTGGCTGGAGCCAAGGTTTTCTCCAAGATTGATCTTCGATCAGGGTATTATCAAATAAAGATCAGGCCATGTGATATTCCCAAAACAGCTTTCTCCACCCGATACGGTCTTTACGAGTATCCGGTGATGTCCTTAGGTCTTACTGTGACAACCCGCCCAGGAAAATACCGTACTATCGCCTAAACCAATCCACTTTGGTCATTAAGCAATAATAAAGTATCATCCTGTCGTTAGTTGCCGGGTTAACGCCCGGTGAAATCACTTACATAGCAGCAAGGATCGACATATATGCATTAAAACTCATGCGAAGGCGAGTCCAGAGTACAACACATGATTAACATCTAACTCTACCCCGAAGGGTTTAATTATTACAAACCGAAGTTCTTTGACATGATAACGAAGTTCAGAGTTTTGAAAATAGCAGAATTAAACTAAACGGCGCGAGGAGCATCACAGGAGGCCTGCCATGATGCCTTCATTCATTGTCTTCCACCCACTCCAGCTCCCAGCCAGGCGGGATCTCTCCAGACCACACATCAGCAAAAGCATTACCTGGATCAATAGATTGCAGCAAGGCTGAGTATACTAATACTCAGCAAGACTTACCCGTCGGTGACAGCTACATCACCAACTCTAGACATGAAAGGATTTTTGGCCACTGGGGTTTCTTTTGCTGAAAAGCAACAAAGAGTACGCCCTTACTTTCAAGATTTTAGCACAAGTTCTAGTTGATTACTCTTTTCTAAGTTAGCAAGCTATTGCAAGCATAAGTTGTGCAATACAATTAACCAAGCATAAGTATTCACAAAGTTCCATCATTAGGGATATCATGGCCAGTTGGATAAGTAGTCTCAGATAACGGTGAGAGGCCGACAACCAGTTGATTTAAACCTTGCAAGGTAGACCTAAACACACGGTAGGGTGTACTTACCATGAGCCCACCAACCAGGCGGTTCCCAAAAATCCTCGGTTCGGGATAAAAGGCCGCAGTCTTTGGTACCGGTTATCTGGCATACCCCGCAAGGCACCCAGAATCACACGTGCACCACTTGTAGCTAGCTGTGGGACGCATCCCAAGATTAGTCACAGTAAAATCCCTTACCGTCTCATTAAGGTACTAGGCTTACCGGTCCCATTCCCGACAAGTGCTTAGTACGTTCAAACACTTAACCCACGAAAACCATTGGACCGGAGCCCACATCCCATGCTCTTACCACATGAGCAATCCATTTATAAAGATCTTATGATTCCAACATAAGAACCTATTCTCGCGAGTGACAAGTATCACTCGACTTGTAACGGCCCTATAGCATAGCAGCTACCGACCTAGCATACTAGTAAAGACATAGGTACCTAGGAATCATGCATCTAGGGTTTCATTTCAACTCCTGAACGTAATGCACAATCATCCATAGATAGTTATGTAACTTTTCAAAACATATAGGACAATGCACCGGGGCTTGCCTTCGTCAGCACAGTTAGCCTGAGGGTCCTCGGTGTCCTCGCTCACTCCCACGTACTGCAGCTCCGCGTCAGTTCCTCCTTCCTCAGCTTCCGGCACGAGCGCGTAGTTACCGTCAGGGAGTTCTACACGGTATGCAATGCAGGGTTCAGGTGGAGTAAGGGATTAATTATTTCATCCAACTCTTGTTGGCCATATTCACCTTGACAAACATTTAATTAATAACTCCTTTCATTAAAGTTATTATATGTGAAGGCTTATTATTTTTAAACCTTTTACTAATGATTGGGTGCACAATTAAGCAAATAATTTTATTAAAACGCACAAACAGCCAGGCTGCATCCCCAGCCCCTAATTAGATTAATTACTAAGCTACCCAAGTCATTAAGGAAGTAAAGGTGTTTTTCCTAATTAAACTTACTAGGGAGCCTAAATGGATTTCAAACTTTTTATTATATAACAATTCATAAAAACAGAGAAAAAGAGTGTATTGATGGTCCTAAGGACTCAAACATACCACTGGTCCACTGGTTTAAACTTAAAGAGCTACCAACCTATATACCCAAAATGACAAATCCTAGCTATTTAAATTATGAGGAAGCATAACTAAATAAATAAAAAGCCTCCGCACCCAAACTCATTCCTACAGCTTCTCTGGCCTAAAACAAGTCTAGGAAACCAGCATGTTCATCACAAACACATTAGAAATTTGAACTATGCATTTAAATGTAAATCTAAGCATAAATCAAGATCAAATATATATAACAAAGATAAATTCATGATAAATTCAGAAAAGTTGAATCTAGGCATAACATGAACATAGCCACAAGCTGAGCACAAAAATCAATTTAATTTTAGCTATAAAAATTAATTGGACAGATTCATCATAAATACAAAACAATTCATAATAAAAGATCTACACAGTAACCTTGTTTAAATTTTGATACATAAGCTAGGCATGGCATAACACACAACATATCCAAAATTCAGCTCCATAACCTTTCTAGATTTTGAACTACAGCAAAAAGGTGTCAAACTGAATTTGAATTTTTATTCAAAATCCATCACTCAAAACTATGGTCATGCTTTGCAGAAGTTGTAGGTCTAGACTCACTGAAACCAACAAAATTGGTTTTCCATTTTTCTGATTTTTCTACGAATTTCTAGGAATTTCCTAATTGGCTGGACTAAACTGTAAGAAAACTAAGATCTGGAACGTTGCAAACTAGCCCTTGCTTCACATTTATGCCCTTGGGCTTTCACATCCATGCCCTCGGCGGCGGGGTGAGGTCGCCGCCGGCGAGGTGGGGCCGGAGGTGAACAACAAATGGCACGGGCTTGCAATTTACCTCACCAGGGGCTAATTGGTGGCGGCGGCGTGACCGGAGGCGGCTCCGGCGAGCGGCGGCGACGAGACGGTGACGGCGCGGCCGCTACGGCTCGAATTCCAGCGAGGTGGGTCGAAATGCAGGTGAACAAGCGACGGGGAAAGCTCACACGAGGGCTAGAGGTAAGGCTCGAGGGGTGGAGCGACGGCCGGAGTGGATGGCGGCGGTGTTGGCTCGCGGCGGCGCTAATGGCGTCCGGCGGAGCGGGTGTGCGCGCTAACCACGGTGAGGATGCCCTTTTATAGCCGGGACATGCATGGGGGTGTAGGAAGCTTCGCGGCTAAGTGATGCCGGTGAATATCCTGTTGGCATCGGCGGCTTTCCCTCGGCGGGTGTGCGCGGCAGCGGGGGGGGGGTCCGGCTCGGTGGGCACGCTTGCGCGCCACGCGGCCTGCGCAGCTCCCCCGGCCGAGGCGCCGGCTTGGGGCGCGGGTGGGCAGCTGACAGCAGCGCCGGGCGCGCACAGTAGCCCCGGCCGGGCCCTGGTACGGCGGCGCACGGCGGCGACGCGTGGCGCCCACGCGGGCGTGACGTCGCGCGCGCGCGCTCTGCCACAGTGCTGGCCCAAGTGGCCTTGTTTGACTGAGTTAAACAAAAAATTTTGAATTCAAACGTCAAAAACTGTAGATGGGACATTTGAAGAAGAGCTAACCTTCTAAACAATGGCACAAGCCAAACACGATTTGAATTTGAAATGAGACAGAAATTTGGATGCCAACTTGGGAATTTTCATGGCTCGGGTGAATAGTGAAATGAGGTTTGACTTGCAAATTTGAACCCCTTCCACTCAAAATTTGAAATGCCAACCTAAAGATGAAATGTGTCCTACTCAATTCTGCACAACTTTTATATTGGCAGAATTTTGAGTGTTTAGACAAAAATTGGAGAACGTGGCCAAAGTTCTAAGTTAGAGTATTGACATCAAGGACCTTGACCACTCTAGCTAGGGTTTTGACCAAAGGAGCTAGTGTTGATTTGACCAAAGTGTCCATGGGTGAGTGTTAGTGAGGTTTTCGAGGTGATGGCCCAGGTTGACCATGATTTGACCACAGTCAGCAAGTTTGACCGGCAGTTAGGGTTAATTAAAAACCTGGGACGTCACAGCCTACCCCCCTTAAACGGAATCTCGCCCCGAGATTCAATTCAAGAAAAACAAGGTAGGTAGAAGAAACTCACGGTTTCGAGATTGCAGAAAACCCGGGTACTTGGTGTTGAGATACTCTTCTGTCTCCCAAGTTGCTTCTTCTTCCGTATGATGACTCCATTGTATCTTGTACATCTTCACGGTGTGCCTTCGGGTCTTCCTCTCTTTTCGGTCTAACACCCTCATAGGATGCTCGATGAGCGAGAAATCATGCTCAATCCAAGCATTTGCTTCCGTGATCACCTCGGTCTCAGGCACATGCACACCTTTCTTCAATTGGGTCACATGAAACACATTGTGGACTGCGGAGAACCGCTCCGGAAGTCGGATGTGATAAGCCACGGGCCCACATACATCAATGACTTCATAAGGTCCGATATAGCGTGGAGCTAACTTTCCTTTAACACCGAACCGTTGTACACCTTTGGTCGGTGAAACCTTTAGATAGACATAATCACCAACTTCATACTGGCGGGGTGCCGTTCCTCTATCGTGATAGCTCTTTTGCCTCATTTGAGCTAACTTCAAATTCTCCCTGATCACTTTCACCTTTTCTTCGGCGTCCTTGACTAAGTCGGGACCAAAGAGTGTCCTTTCCCCGGCTTCTGACCAGTTCAAAGGGGTACAGCATCTCCGTCCATACAGAGCGTCAAACGGTGCCATCTTCAAACTAGCCTGGTAACTATTGTTGTATGAGAACTCTGCCAAGGACAAACACTTGTCCCAACTCTTATCAAAATGCAAAATACTTGCCCGGAGCATGTCTTCTACAATTTGATTTACCCTTTCCGTCTGACCATCGGTCTGAGGATGATAGCTGGAACTACGGATCAATTTGGTTCCTAAACATTCGTGCAATTGCTCCCAGAAATGAGCTACAAATTGAGTTCCCCGATCAGAAATTATGGTTTTCGGAATCCCATGCAAACAAACTATTTGGTCCATATAAATCTCCGCATAATTCTGCACGGAATAAGTAGTGTGCACTGCAATGAAGTGAGCAGTCTTGGTGAGCCTGTCCACGATAACCCAAATAGAATCCTTCTTTCTGGCAGTTAGGGGTAAACCCACAATGAAATCCATGCTTATGTCATCCCATTTCCACGTAGGTATCGACAAGGGTTGGAGTACACCTGCCGATTTCAAATGGCTTGCTTTCATTCTATGGCAAGTATCACACTCTGACACATACTTTGCTATGTCGACTTTCATATTGGACCACCAAAAATTCTCCTTCAAATCTTGATACATTTTGGTGCTTCCGGGGTGAACAGAGAATTTGGAAAGGTGAGCTTCATCAAAGATTTCTTTCTTAAGGTCCGGGTCAGCAGGAATCACAAGGCGCTTCCCAAACCATATCACATCTTTTGCATCCTTCTGGAAACAAGCATACTTGGGATCTCCTTCTGCTAATTTCTGCTTTATTTGCTGTACGCCCTCATCATTGCGTTGAGCAGTAACAATCCTATCGTAAAGATTAGATTCTGCAGCTATGGCATAAAGATTCCCTTGTTCTACAACTTCCAACTTAAGTTTCCTCATATCTTCACATAAAGTGTCACTATACGACTCCACCTCTAAGTGATTGCAGTGAGCCTTGCGGCTAAGAGCATCCGCAACAACATTTGCTTTACCGGGGTGATAGTGCACTTCTAGATCATAATCCTTAATCAACTCGAGCCATCTTCTTTACCTCATATTTAGGTCTGACTGGGTGAAAATATATTTGAGACTTTTGTGATCGGTGAAGATATTGCAACGATTGCCCATCAGATAGTGTCTCCAAATCTTGAGGGCGTGAACAACCGCTGCTAGCTCTAGATCATGGGTGGGATAATTGATCTCATGGGGTCGAAGTCCCCGTGAGGCATAGTTAATAACTCGGCCTTCTTGCATAAGAACGCAGCCGAGGCCAGTGCCTGACGCATCACAGAAAACTTCAAAAGGTTTGGAATTATCCGGTTTTACTAACACTGGGGCTGAAGTTAAGTGTTGTCTTAACGTGTGGAAGGCTTTCTCACATGCTTCACTCCACACAAACTTTACCCCTTTCTTGAGCAGTTTAGTCATAGGTTTGGCGATCCCGGAGAAATCCGGAATAAATCGGCGATAGTAGCCCGCCAAACCTAGAAAACTGCGAATTTGGTGCACGGACTTGGGTGGTTTCCAATCCATCACCTCTTGCACTTTGCTAGGATCTACGGATATGCCCTCCTTGGAAATAGTGTGCCCCAAGAATTTCACACTATCTAACCAGAATTCGCATTTGGAGAACTTAGCATAGAGCTTATGATCTCTCAAACGCTGTAGAACAATTCGAAGGTGTTCGGTATGTTCCTTTTCATCTTTGGAATAGATCAGAATATCATCGATAAAGACCACTACGAATTTATCCCGCTCCGTCATGAATACGGAGTTCATGAGATACATGAAGTAGGCTAGGGCATTTGTGAGACCGAAGGACATCACCAAGAACTCGTAGAGACCATAACGAGTGGAGAAGGCAGTTTTGGGAATGTCACAAGGTCGAATTTTGATTTGATGATAACCAGAATGAAGATCAATCTTGGAGAAAACTTTGGCTCCAGCCAACTGATCAAAAAGAACATCAATGCGGGGAAGAGAATATTTGTTTTTGATGGTTACCGCATTGAGAGGTCTGTAGTCAACACATAACCTCAAACTACCATCTTTCTTTTTGACAAAGAGTGCGGGACAACCCCAAGGAGAAGAACTTGGGCGGATGTAGCCCTTGTCTAACAATTCTTGGAGTTGATTTTTCAGTTCAGCTAGCTCTTTGGGAGGCATACGGTACGGTCGTTTGGAAATGGGTGCAGTGCCCGGTTGGAGTTCAATCACAAACTCGACATCCCGGTCTGGTGGCATGCCAGACAATTCATCGGGAAAGACATCAGGATATTCACAAACTACTGGAATTTCATCCAGATGAGAAGTGATGGTCACATAGGCACAAGGGTCTGCATCGTCCTTGAAAGGTAGGTACAATGTGGTGTGCCCGATAGTAGGTGAATTGATTGCTACAACTCTACCCGAGATATCTAGAACCACCTTATGTCGGGTCATCCAATCCATACCCAAGATAACGTCCATACCTTCTAAGCCTATGACAATGAGGTTTGATTGAACAGTCTTACTTCCCAACCTTAATTGTACTCCACGGATTAAGGTACTAGAAGAGATTTTTCCACTCGGAGTGACAATTGTAAAAGCCTCCTTAACATGTGAACCACTTAAACCAAACTTTTCTACCAAGCTTCCACTAATAAAACTATGAGTGGCTCCAGAATCGAACAATATCTTAATGGGAATGTCATTGATAGAGAATGTACCCGTAAGCACTGAGGCTCCTTCTGGAATATCACTCATGGTGGTGAAGTTCAGCTTGCCCTGGCGGACTTGCACCATCGGCTTCTTAGCCGGATTGGCCGGCTTGTCCCCGCACCTTGATTCTGCGGGTTGGGCTTGTTCTGCTTGGGCTTGGGGCAGTCATTGATATAGTGCCCCGGCTGTCCACAATTGTAACAGCGGCATTCACCGGTGTTACGTGGGGGTGCGTTGGGCTTGGAAGCCTGCTGCTGAGTGTTGCAGAACTGGAAGTTCCCTGAAGGCTTGCTCTACGATGGCTTCATCGTCCAGCGTCCAGTTGAAGATTGCTGGGATGAGTTAGGAACATTCTTCTTCACAAAGTGAAACTTTTTGTTAGTCCCGCTGCCCGAAGCAAAACCAGCCTGCCTCTTTTTGTCTCTCTGGGCCTTTTTCATAGCATCCTCTTGTTATATAGCCTTGTTCACCAACTCATGGAAGTTGTTGGGCTCGATCAAGTTCAGCCGTTCATACAACTCACCATCTAGGCCATCACGGAACCTCTCCATCTTCTTTACATCGGTGTCCACGTGATGCCCGCCATACTGGCACAGGCTATTGAACTTCTGTGCATATTGATACACAGAATCGCTTCCCTGCCTGAGGGCTAGCAGTTCCCTCATCTTCCGATCCATCAGTCCCTTAGGAATGTGGTGGCTCTTGAAGGCTTGCTTGAATTCATTCCAAGTGACCGCATGCCCCTGCTGCATGGTCTTGAAATGATCCCACCACATTAAGGCTTCACCCCGTAGTTGCAGAGCTGCGAAGTTGGCCTTGTTTTCCTCTGAGCATGGCAGCACAAAGGCAGAGAACTTGGCCTCAATGGCCTTGATCCACGCCTCAGCTTCAAGGGGGTCTTCCGCCTTGGTGAAGGTCGGGGGCTTCATCCCGATGAACTGAGGGTAGGTGGTGACATGATTCGGCCCCTCATGATTTGCCCCATGGGGCGGCCTCTGGTTCAGCTGCTGGGTGATCTGTTGCTGTGTCTGTAGGATCTGGCGCAACACCTCGGTCTGAGTGGCCATGAATGCCTCCGACGGCGTCATGGGCGGTGGGGGTGGTAGTTCACCACTGCCCGATGCTCCAAAGCCGTTGGGAGAGTTGCACGTCGGTCCCACCATCTGAAAATGTGAGCCTTTATTAGACACATAGTCATAATCTTGCTTAGAAAGAAATGACAAGTGCGACATATGCATGACGAAGCTCATTCGTGCAATTTCTCGAAAATTGCAGCAACACGTCATAAGAAAAAATTTCGTATCCAACAGCTCAGTCATCGGAAATCCTTCCAATTCTGGTCAATAGATGTAGGATTCCATGCACTTCAAAGTTGGTATTCAATTCCGCAGCGAATTTCCAAGTTGTACGCCCGACGAATTCGAATTGCGAAGATTCACCTAGCTGTCTTGGCAGCAGGCTGTCACCCACCGAACTTTCCGTAGCTCTCATCACCCTCATGCAAACATGTTGAATTTTGGTGAGTGCGGTCATCATAATATTTCGCCCAACTCTGGTATTCAACGCATGAAAAGATTTCGACGTTCACTAGCTCGAAAAATTTCCTTCCCAAGATTCGGCCTAGCTGTTAGGACAGCAGCCAGTACTGGAGTAAAAATTGCATAATTCTCAATAGAAAAGTACACAAGTGCTGAAATTTTGCGAGCGCGATTGTCATAAAATTCCGAACAAGTTTGGTATTCAACACAGGACTTGAATCTGACCATAAATAGCTTAAACGCTTCCTTTACAACAAACACTGCAGAAACGGTGTTCAACCAAGCATTACATGGATGCCAAGTTTTGGGGATCACCACATACATCAGGGGTTACAATGCAGTCGAGCTGCACAAAAGAATACTCCTACGTTAGCCTACCACAAAAACCAACCAACGGCTACACACAGGAGTATGGAAACCCTACTACAACACTACGGCAACCTAGTTGCCGACTGAAGCGTCACTAGCGGCAGGTGAAGCAGGTGGGGTCGGTGGCGGTGGTCCAGCCTGACTCGCCTGGTCGAGCCCAGACTGACCCTGCTGCTCCTCTGGTGGTGCCTCCACTGGGGGTGGTGGCTGCAGAGCCACGATGGCCTGCAGAGCTGCTACCTGTACCTCGGCCTCCTCAACCTGCTGTTGCATCTCGGCGATGTTCTGCAACAGCGCAACCTCTCGATGTCCCTAACGTCCACGTCCTCCTGGAGGGTAGTGGTCTGCGCCTCCAGGTCAAGGATCCGCTGCAAGTGGTCGCCTCGCTCCAGCTCCAACTAGAACCTCTTGGTACGAAGCCAGTCGTTCTCCTGCTGGGTCTGGAAGAGAGTGAAGCTCTGCTGCTGGTAAGCGGCTGAAAGACTGTGCCAGGCCAGCCGAGCAGACTCCAAACGCTGGCTGACTATCGACGCGGTGGTGTAGCGCAGCCCCTGAAGTGTGTACAAGACGTCGAGGCAACATGTCAGCGTCCTCATGACGTCCAGTGGCTCTGCTAGCAAAAGCAGCTCCTGAAGGTGGTCCACACAGTCCAGCCACGCTGGGTCGTGCGGGCTCACTGCCGGAAACAACCCAAACGGTGAGAGGGCCACCACTGTCGGGTTGTGGTCACAAAAGTCCGTCAACACCCGAAGGGCGGCTGACTCGACAGACTCGTGCCCACGAAAACCCCAGTACATGAAGCTCAAGTCGAACCAGTCGGGGTGGACCGGGTGAAGCGGCACGGTGACGGTCACCCTGCAACGGGCACGCCCAGGCGCTCAAACTCGGCCACCTCGTAGACAGGTGGAACGGTGTAGCCAGCAGCGCTGAGTGCTTCCCACGCAAGGCGTGGAAAACCCTCCCAGTGCAACCCGTCGGTACGGATCGTACCGTCAGCATCGTACTCGAGAAACATGGGGGCAGTCATCTGTACAAAAGATGTAACGCATGTCAGGACTCAAAAGAGAGCAACATGTCAAATGGTGCAAAATCTGGTAGCTGTGAATAAAAATTCATAACTCAAAAACCAGAACCCGAAAAATTCTCAAATTTTACCAGCTATTCCGTAAGGTTTTTACGCACAACTTTGGTATTCAAAGGTTGAGCTAGATCATTTAGGAACAAGGTCGAAAGATGCAAAATTCAAGGTTCTGTCCTCTGAAAAACAGCATGACCTAGGTTCACTAAAAAGGTTACAACTCAAAATCTACAGAAGCTATGACCATGAATTTTTGCGAGCAAAAACTAGATTAGATATGGAGCAACTTTGGTATAGATCCACCAGTCTAATTACCCCTAGAACATGGTGCAAAAATTCAAACTAACAGCCATACAAAAACTTGGACAGCACAACACCTATACATGAGAGGCAATCTAGTTCACAAAAACCACACACTAGCAAAATATTCCCTTAGAGAGCATACAAGTCGTGTTTTGGGTCAATTTTTAAGTTGTTTTCGACTTTTAACATGATGCAAAACGTCCTATTCGTCCTCACACGGCAATCAAGCCAAAAATCGAAGTTAGTACCGGTGGCAAGGCTTTTATTCGTCTCTCCTTATAATAACTAGTCGAGAGCTACTCGGTACTCACTTAGCGACTAACGAAGCGCTGTTATGTACCTGCAGAAAAGAACCTTCTGTGCCAGCACGTCATGGAAGCGTCCCCATACAGTACCGTTCACTTATAGAAATGGTATCCTTGCGTCAAGCCGCTGCATGGACAGCGTCCAACCTCGGATACACTCCTTTTTGAATGAAGCGGATCCTTGCCTCGCATATTCACAATGCGGAACGTCCACGTGTGGCAAAACGTGGCGAGACACCGACGCGACGGTGGGTTCCCTTTGGATTAGGTCCCATCCATCCCTCACATGACTTCCATGCGGTACCACCACATATAGCAAAACGTGATGAGACGCAGACGCGACGTGGGTTCCCATTAGAATAGGTCCCATCCATCCCTCACAGGACTTCCCTGTGGTACCACCACGTATGGCAAAACGTGATGAACTAGTATGGTTGTGTAGAATGTAAGTTCTGACAGGAATAAAATGTGCTGGGAGTTAAGAAAATAAACCATAGATTAATAAGCCACCTGAAAGAACCCAAAAATTCCCTCTAGGGCCTCTCGGTCTAATTCATCCTTAATGGACCAACGTATTTTGCAAATCCAAACAATCTTGGTAAATTTTATTCAAAAACCAGTGATTAAAGTTGTTAATTAATCTCTGGTGCATATAATTGCTCTGATGCCAGCTGTGACAACCCGCCCAGGAAAATACCGTACTATCGCCTAAACCAATCCACTTTGGTCATTAAGCAATAATAAAGTATCATCCTGTCGTTAGTTGCCGGGTTAACGCCTGGTGAAATCACTTACATAGCAGCAAGGATCGACATATATGCATTAAAACTCACACGAAGGCGAGTCCAGAGTACAACACATGATTAACATCCAACTCTACCCCGAAGGGTTTAATTATTACAAACCGAAGTTCTTTGACATGATAACGAAGTTCAGAGTTTTGAAAACAGCGGAATTAAACTAAACGGCGTGAGGAGCATCACAGGAGGCCTGCCATGATGCCTTCATTCATCGTCTTCCACCCACTCCAGCTCCCAGCCAGGCGGGATCTCTCCAGGCCACACATCAGCAAAAGCATTACCTGGATCAATAGATTGCAGCAAGGCTGAGTATACTAATACTCAGCAAGACTTACCCGTCGGTGACAGCTACATCACCAACTCTAGACATGAAAGGCTTTTTGGCCACTGGAGTTTCTTTTGCTGAAAAGCAACAAAGAGTACGCCCTTACTTTCAAGATTTTAGCGCAAGTTCTAGTTTATTACTCTTTTCTAAGTTAGCAAGCTATTGCAAGCATAAGTTGTGCAATACAATTAATCAAGCATAAGTATTCACAAAGTTCCATCATTAGGGATATCATGGCCAGTTGGATAAGTAGTCTCAGATAACGGTGAGAGGCCGACAACCAGTTGATTTAAACATTGCAAGGTAGACCTAAACACACGGTAGGGTGTACTCACCAAGAGCCCACCAACCAGGCGGTTCCCAAAAATCCTCGGTTAGGGATAAAAGGCCACAGTCTTTGGTACCGGTTATCTGGCATACCCCGCAAGGCACCCAGAATCACACATGCACCACCGGTAGCTAGCTGTGGGACGCATCCCAAGATTAGGCACAGTAAAATCCCTTACCGTCTCATTAAGGTACTAGGCTTACCGGTCCCATTCCCGACAAGTGCTTAGTATGTTCAAACACTTAACCCACGAAAGCCATTGGACCGGAGCCCACATCCCATGCTCTTACCACATGAGCAATCCATTTATAAAGATCTTATGATTCCAACATAAGAACCTATTCTCGCGAGTGACAAGTATCACTCGACTTGTAACGGCCCTATAGCATAGCAGCTACCGACCTAGCATACTAGTAAAGACATAGGTACCTAGGAATCATGCATCTAGGGTTTCATTTCAACTCCTGAATGTAATGCACAATCATCCATAGATAGTTATGTAACTTTTCAAAACATATAGGACAATGCACCGGGGCTTGCCTTCGTCAGCACAGTTAGCCTGAGGGTCCTCGGTGTCCTTGCTCACTCCCACGTACTGCAGCTCCGCGTTAGTTCCTCCTTCCTCGGCTTCCGGCACGAGCGCGTAGTTACCGTCAGGGAGTTCTACACGGTATGCAATGCAGGGTTCAGGTGGAGTAAGGGATTAATTATTTCATCCAACTCTTGTTGGCCATATTCACCTTGACAAACATTTAATTAATAACTCCTTTCATTAAAGTTATTATATGTGAAGGCTTATTATTTTTAAACCTTTTACTAATGATTGGGTGCACAATTAAGCAAATAATTTTATTAAAACTCACAAACAGCCAGGCTGCATCCCCAGCCCCTAATTAGATTAATTACTAAGCTACCCAAGTCATTAAGGAAGTAAAGGTGTTTTTCCTAATTAAACTTACTAGGGAGCCTAAATGGATTTCAAACTTTTTATTATATAACAATTCATAAAAACAGAGAAAAAGAGTGTATTGATGGTCCTAAGGACTCAAACATACCACTGGTCGTGAGACATGGGTACCCCTGGGTCCCCACCGACCAGGCTCACGGCCGTCCCCGACAAGTGGGTCCGGCCTACCAGAAGACCCACCGACCTGTCAGTGGGCCCAACCGACCTAGTTGGCGGCCCACACGACCTCCTGAAGACCTTCCAGAAGATTCTCTAGACGACCTCATCCGAAACGACTTCAAGACTTGGCGTACAAGACAAGACATCGGTGGATTTCGACCAAAGCAGATCGACGGATATGGCAAATGTCGTAGTCAGCTAGATTTAGGTCTCTTGGTCGTATCCGACCTGGAGTCTGGGAACCGACCTTGTCCGCTAGCCAATATAAGGTGGGCAGGGCGACCCCTTGTACCAAGGCGTAATCCTCAAGCAATCTACACCAACAACTGGACGTAGGGTTTTACTCTCCGGAGGCCCGAACCAATATAAACTCACCGTGTTCTTTGTGTTCCGTGTGCTCGTGCACAACCATCGAGTTCTTAGCCTTAGATTCCACCCTGCCGAACAACTAAACCACAGGGATTAACACCCCCGTGGGCTGTCCAGATCTCACCATCTGACAGTTGGCGCGCCAGGTAGGGGCAGAATCCGAGGTTCTTCGTGCAACTCGATGGCTCAGACCAATGGCGTCATCTTCCCAGAGAGCATGGCAGACATCCTCGCCAATCCCGTCGACATCTGCTTCGGTTCGATGCCGGCGAAATCCACCGTTCCAGCTGCCTGCCTCATCATCGAGAGCAATGCGGTCACTTCCAACCAGCAGGTCGGTTCAGATCTGCTGGCGGAAACCCACCCACCCACTCCCAGCGACCTGATCGTGGGACTCAATCGTGTGGGCTCCAAGAGGGCTCTAGTTCCAGCGGGTGTGTTCGTCCAAGACCTACGCAAGCCTTCGATCAAGCTGCTGGATTCAGATAATCCAGACCTAGCTCAACACGACCAAACTCCAGCACCTCCCCGTGACGTGCTGATGACAGAAAAAGGAGGATGATTGGCGCGAGCCTTTCTTAGCCTTCCTACTCGACCAACGAGTCCCAGAAGACAAAGCAGAACGAGAACGTATCACACGACAAAGTGCTAACTACGTCGTGATTGGTACCGACCTATACAGAAAAGCCGCCTCCACTGGCGTCTTGATGAAATGTATTCTACGATCAGAAGGTCTACAGCTCCTGGCTGAGATTCACGGTGGAGAGTGTGGCTGCCACGCGGCATCCGCTAATCTGGTCAGTAAAGCTTACCGATCTGGTTTCTACTGGCCCATGGCCATGGCTGATGCTAAAGATCTCATAAAAAGGTGCAAAGGATGCCAATTCTTTGCCAAACAGCAGCACCTACCAGCTCAGGCCCAGCGCACAATTCCCCCATCGTGGCCCTTCGCCATGTGGGGCCTCGACTCAGTGGGTCCGTTCAAAACTGCCCCGGGCGGCTACAGGTATATCCTCGTGGCCGTCGACAAATTTACAAAGTGGATCGAAGTCCGACTTGTCGCAAAAGTCAAGTCGGAAGAAGCGGCCAAGTTCATACAAGACATAACACATCGCTTCAGTGTGCCCAATAGGATCATCACCGACCTTGGGACAGCCTTTACAGGCTCTGCCTTTTGGGATTTTTGCCAAGACAACGTGATCGACGTCTACTACTCTTCGGTCGCCCACCCTAGGTGCAACGGCCAGGTCAAACGTGCCAATGGCATGGTTCTTCAATCCCTCAAAGAGCGTATCTTTGTCGACGCTTCAAACTACGCTACACGATGGTTAGCCGAGCTACCACACATAATCTGGGGCCTGAGGACTCAAGTCAGCTCTGCTACAGGCTTCTCCCCCTTCTTCTTGGTCTACGGCTCCGAAGCCATTCTACCTACCGACGTCACCTTTGGAGCTCCACGCATACAATTCTACGAGGAGGGAGAAGCCGAGCAGACTCGTCGTGTCGACCTCGACAGCCTTGAGGAACGAAGACTGGCTGCCGCCATGCGTCAAGCTCGTCACGACTAGCAACTTCGTCGATACCACGACCGCAATGTTAAAGAGACATCCTTTAACGTCGGCGACCTAGTACTAAGGCGTATCCAGAAGACACATGGCATGCATAAGCTCTCTTCCCCTTGGGAGGGACCCTTCATAGTCACCAAAGTCGTCAGCCCATCTACATATCGCCTCCAATGGGGTGATGGGCAAGGAGTACCCAATCCTTGGAACGTGGAGCATTTACGACGATTCTACCCGTAGAATAGTTTTTTTTAACATCTATGTATTTCTCATCTTTGTACTTTTTCAGCTTCAATAAATATTAGTTAAAGCAGTCATCTGCTGTGTCTCGAGTCCTACCTCCTCTCCTTCCATGTCATAAACCCTCCCCCTCGACATGCTCGGGGGCTTGGCTAAAGCCAATACAAGGGTCGTAAGACCTGGGGGTTAAATTCTTCTGTTCCTGCCCCTCGACATGCTCGGGGGCTTGGCTCAAAGCCAACCTAAGGGTCAAATCGACCTGAGGACGCCGTCTCTCATGACTACCTATTTTGTGTTGTTGCGAGCCTGCTTGGTCGTAAAGGTTGCAAAACCTGAGTCCCAGACTCCTTCCCGCGCGCCGATCACATGTAAGCCTCCCCGCTGAGCTATGGTGGTCGGTAAGCCAGCCTCTCCGTGAGAAGTGGTTAGCGATCTACAATACAAAGCAAGATACTACAAGGCTACCAAGTTCGCGCAAACACAAAATAAGTACGTCGTGCAGGCCATAAAGCAAGTTATTAAGCAATGTTTACATGACCGAAGGAAAAGGGGGTACAACTCGGAGACTAAGACTACTCTTCGCCGTCGTCGCCTTCATAGTCAAGAGCATCCATCACCGCCGTAGCGGCATCATGCACTTCGAGCTCCAAGGCCTTGAGGTCTTTCGTCGTATCAGAACTCTCCCCGACCTTGACCATGTCAACCTCGGGGTAGTGCGACTTCACCCGCACTAACGCCTCCGTGGCTGCCGCCAAGCTTGTCGCCCTCAGCAGATCGAGAAGCCTCTCGGGTATGTCTATAAGACGATCAAGAGTACACTTCGGCTCCTCCCCCTCGACCTGCGACGCTATTATGTCCATAGCATAATGGGTAGCGTTCTTCAAGTCGTTCAGCTCCACCTCTTGCCCTGCAATGATTACTTGGTCATTCTGCAATGACTTCAAAGCTACCTCGAGGCTGACCTCGAGATCCTGCCAGGCCTGTTTCTCATAAGTCAGCTTTTGAGTTACGACCAACTCACTGTCTATTTTCTCCTTCATCACCCGCTTGAGCTTGTTGGCGCCAGCCTCGGCCTCTCGCAGGTTCACCTCCAAGTTTCGAACCCTTTCCTTGGTGTTCTTCAGGTCGTTTTTGAGGTCATCCTCACGCCTGTGAAAGTCTACAACATACGGGCAAACACTATAAGGTCAAAGCCCTCAACAGCACAAGACATCAATGGCGAAAAACCTATAAGCAAATAAAACCTACCAATGTTTGTGGCGTTAAATTGCGCATTGGCCTCCTGGGTCTTGCGCTTCTCTTCGGCCAGCTCGTCCTCGAGCCTCTTCTTATCTACCGCCGCCGCTTCACGGACCTGCTTAAGCTCCTACTCAAGCTCGACCACCCGCAGCTGTGTGGCTGCGGCATTCTTCAGCAGGTCGGACCTGCCCTTCGCACGATCAGCCAGCGACTGCTCTAAGGAACCAGGTCATCAGTTACAAGTTTGCAACTACGTCTTCACAAATAGCACAGGAGAAAGGCTTACTGTCAACGCTTCGTTAAGCGTCAAGATCGCGTTCCGGGTCACCCGCATATCCTCATTATCGTCGAAGATATCCTCCTGCCAAGGAGTACCATTCCAGTCAATCTCTCTATGTCTCAACGTTGGCCCTGTCGATGGCGAACTCGGTACCTGCGCGCCGGATGTTTCTGGATTCTTCGGCGGCTGTTCGAGTTGAATCGGGTCCCCTGTAAAGTCTTGATCCGACGTGCTGGGCACCGCATTGATAGGGTCCACATCGGTGACGGGGGGAGAGGTCGACGCTCTGACGTCGCCAGTAGAGCCTTGCGCTCTAACATCAGCAGCAGGTCGAGGAGTTGCCGTCCTCGCATCATCAACCAGCGTCTGCGCCCCGACCTCATGGTCGGGCGACCTCATTCGTGAAGGCGACGCCTGGGCACTCAGGTCGCGCTGGGGCTGTGCATCCGACCTGCAGAGACCATCATCAAACACAACACAAGATCCAGCAACAGCATTAAATGAAAGACCTTCAGAAAAACGACCCTTCCTCACAGTAGCTGGGGCGCGTAACTTAGGCCTGAAAGGCCGCACTTTCACCAGCACAGGCATCCTCGCCTGCGCTCCTGCAGCAGCTCGCTGCGCCTCCATCCCTTGACGGAGGTCGTCCTCCGTCGTCTTCTGCGTCAACTCCCGCTGCCTCTTGGCCGGGGGACTCAACGACCTCCTCGCCGTCCGATCTTCAACAACCGACGGATCATCGGTGGCCTCATCTTCATCTTCCTCATTAGACTCGACCTCCCTAGATGGAGGTGTAGGAATCAGCGGCGTCTCAACCGCCGGTGGAGGACTCGCCTTCCTCTTCCTCTTCTTCTTCTTCTCTGCCTCCAGTTTGGCGGTTTTAGCCGCGTCGGCCTGTGCAGTAGCCTTCGAGACCGGCTGCTTGGCCGTCGCTGCCCTCGTTCTGCGCCTGGGCTTGGCATCACTGCTCGCCTCTGGGCGGCTTCCCACATCGTCACCGACCTCTTGGTCAGTATCTTCATCAGCTTCCACCGATGAGTCTGACTCATAATTCTCCAGCAGCCTAGCTGCTGGAGGTTGGTATTTGTCTGACCTCAGCTTCCGACAAGGTTCTTCGCCTTCCGAAAGAGGTGCCAGACACCAGAACTGCCTCTCCCGTTCCTGCGATGGATGAAGAGTAAAGAAGTAAGAACGACGTAAAAGCAAAAGAACATAGCAAACGACCTAGTAGTTCCAAGACTTACTGGGTCAGCCGGACGGCTCAACGAGTACGCCTTTGGGCACTTCTTGATCTGTGCCTTCCCGGCATAGATCTGTGACACCCTAGCCGCCATCTCCTCCTTGGGGACCTTGCGGTTCACCTCGCGAGTGGGGTCCGATTGTCCCTAGTATTCATACGCTGGGTGCACCCGATCCTTGATCGGTTGGATCAGGCGTCGGCAGAACGACCTAGCAACCGAACCCCCTGTCACACCCCTCTCCTTGAGGTCGGTGACCAGTGCAAGCACTTCCTTGACACTGTCCATCTCGCGCGACGACAACGGCAGATCCCACTCCGGTATCTTCACGGGCTTGGGCCCAGTCCGCTTCGGGAGCACCGGCTTTTGATCGGCGATGTAGAACCAATCCGACCTCCACCCAGCGGTGTTATCCGGTAGATCCGAATCAATCCACTCTGACTTGAGGCCCGACCTCAAGCAGAACATCACAGCACTAACAACACTGGCACGTTTGCCGGTGGTCTTCACGCAGAAGAGATGTCGCCAGAGAAGGAAGTGGGGCGATATCCCCAGATACGCCTCACAGAAATGTATAAACGTCGACACTACAGTGATGGAGTTGGGGACGAGGTGTACCAGCTCCAACTTGTAGTAGAAGAGAAGCCCTCGGAAGAAATCCCTGGCGGGGATGTTGAACCCGCGTTCGAAGAAGGAACCAAAGACGACCTGCTCCCTGACGTCTTCCGTCGGGAAAGCCTCGCCCGTCGGCGCCTTCCACTCCACTTCCGCCTTCGGCCTCAATAGCCCGCGGTCCACCAGGGCTTGAATCTTCGCCTCCGTCATCGTTGAAGACTCCCACACCGTCTGCGGGTCGGGAATCGCATGGGCCGGCGCCGCCATTTCTCGAGCTTTAATGGATCTGGATCTAAAGGACACTAGGGTTTTGATGCGCATGCACGGAGGCGCAGGGCGCGGATGGCGGAGCTGATGCGCGGCCGGCTAGAGATGGTGGCGGATTGGGGAAGTTAGGGCGGAGGTTGGATATGGAACCGTGGCGGCTATGGCATGGTGGCTCTGGCGGTGACGGTGACGGGAGGAAGAAGATGAAGGGGCCGGTCAACGATGGTCCCCACCGCTCTATTTATATGAGCCCCACTGGGTCCGCCTGTTGTGGCTCCTTCCACTGTACAGAGATCACCGCAACGGCTCCGTGCCGATAATTTTGCGAGTTGATCACGCCGGATTTTGCGCCAATGGATAACTACTTAACAGACGAAGACCTACACTCTGAGTTTAGGTCGTAAACATCACAAAAGCATCAGGTCGTCCTGATTTCACAATTCGATCCTCACATGGTCGACAAGCCCCCAAAATAATGACATTTAGGTCTGTGACGAATCAATTCGTCAAACCGACCAGTGCATGACAGAAGAGAGCGAACATTACACGGGTCCTCCGAAGGTACACAGGTCGCCTGCGACCTCATTGGATCTAGAACCCGGCACAAAAATATAAACGTACTCGAAGACTTGATTGACCTAGAGCAATCCTTGAGGCGTACTCCGATACAGTAGAGCACGTCGCAAGAATTCTTCTAGCCTCAGGACCTCGATGGTGGCCTTGCAGTGAACAACTGCACACCGCTGCATGTAGTTGGGCACACTTTGTGCCTGACTATGGAATGCAGATACGAGCTTGCTCTTCGGCGCGGACTGTAGGCCCTCAACGAGCACCACACGGTCGTCGAGGTTCTACAGCTTCACCTCGGGCCTCTACAGCATCACCTCCAAACTGTACCTGGTACCACGCAGAGGGATGGTACAAAGAGTGGGGGTGCTGCCTACATTTCGCAAGAATTCTTCTAGCTCCAAGCTTCTAAAGACACAACATCCTACAATCTGGTGGACGGACACATGCCCATGGCATGGCCTCTAAACTCCTCTGCGGCTTCATAGCTCAGCAATGCTCGGTGCTTGCTCCCCTCAAGCTTCACGGTGCTATTTATAGCCAAAAGCCAGGCCTCGGGCCGCTGGCGAAGTGATGACACTGAAACCACATGGGTCCAGTAGGCCTGCAAACATGTGAGTAATTAAAGGCGACGAGTTTATACCTGACTCGCGACGTCTTTGTCGCTAGCGCATCAATGATGCCTGAGCCCGCCGCAGAATCACGTGGCTACAGTGCGCTCCTTGATTCGTGGGCAGTTTGTCATTTTCTGGGTGGCAAGAGTATCTCCGACCACTGTTGACCTGTGACCCTGTAGTCTACGGAACAAGAAAAAGCCTGACTCTGCGTCAGAGGGCCCGGCGCCTTACTACATCTATGGACGACGTCGACAATTATACGCACCCTTTACGGCTCTGCGTCTTCATTGCACCCGCTAGGCTCTGCGTCCTGGTGCACCCGCTATGGCTCTGCATGTAAACGGACCTATTCCAATCAGCCTATTTTTTGTTCCCTGAGCAAAATGGTCGTAGGTTCGATTGAAGACCTTCCAGGGTAGGCGTGCCTTGCTGCTCTGCCAGATCCGTCTGGGCGCCTGGAGATCAGAAGCTTCACATCTACGATTTTCGTCGGGCCCCCGTGGTTAGTGTGCCTATTGCTGAGGTCGTCAATACCTTAGTCCTTTGGCTCTGCTGGATGGCCGACAGCTATGTTGGTCGTCTGGACACCAAAATGACCTCCCTGAGGTCGGCGTGCCTCAATATCTAGGTCCTGCAATACCTCGGTATGTTTACGGCTCTGCCAACCTAGTTGGGCGCCCTGGATGTGTGACCTTCCGAGGTCGGTGTGCTCTTGTAGCCCTGCCAGCCCGCTCTGGACACCCAGGATTTTACGTCGGGAATGAAGGCCTCCCTGTGGGGTGCGTGCCTAATGGCCCTGCCAAGTATCTCCGGGTGCTTGGGCACTTTTTGATTTGAGACCTTCTTGAGGTCGGCATGCCTTGGGTGGCTCTGCTAGACTCTTTGCAGCAATGCAAGATATCTGGGTGTCTCTACACTCCATACATTCAAGATCAACATTTTTCCACAACTTCATCGTTGACCGTCTCGACCACTATAGATGACCTCTTCATGCGACGCACGTGTCAAGATCCTGCTAGGTATCCTCGGATACTAGGCATTGTTGATTTAAGGCCTCTTTGAGGTCGGCACGCCTACAAGGCCTCCTTGAGGTCGGCCTTGCCAGACTCCTTGCAGCCATGCCGGGAGATCTGGGTGTCTCTACACTTCGTTCGATCAAGACCATAACTTAGTTTTCTTCTCTTCTTTGAGCATCAAACCAGCCATGCTGTCTACTTCAATGCTCGGGGACTACTCTACGAGTGCGTCTTCGACGCCCTCTTAGTTTCCCTCATCGTACCGACCTGTTGGGAAACCTGTTTCTCATCACGTCGTTACTCGACCTACCTTCTTTCTCTTCTATTTCTTTTTGGATCATCATACCGGCCATCCTGCCTGCCATGATGCTCGGATACTACTCTGAGTGCGTCCTTGACGCCCTCTGAATTTTTTCATCGTCGTTTTGATCTATCGGAAGCCTGCTTCCTATAGGTCGTCACTCGACCTCTCTTCATTCGGCAAGACTATAACAGGTCGGCTGCTAAGCTGATTTGTTCTTTTTTGACCGACGTGCATGCTATTCGACCTGTCGATAGCCCCACGACTCCGTCATGACCTTTCTAAGATTGCTGCGCATACACCTCGCTCGGGGGCTTGTGAGACATGGGTACCCCTGGGTCCCCACCGACCAGGCTCACGACCGTCCCCGACAAGTGGGTCCGGCCTACTAGAAGACCAGCCGACCTGTCAGTGGGCCCAACCGACCTAGTTGGCGGCCCACACGACCTCCTGAAGACCTTCCAGAAGATTCTCTAGACGACCTCATCCGGAACGACTTCAAGACTTGGCGTACAAGACAAGGCATCGGTGGATTTCGACCAAAGCAGATCGACAGATATGCAAATGTCATAGTCAGCTAGACTTAGGTCTCCTGGTCGTATCTGACCTGGAGTCTGGGAACCGACCTTGTCCGCTGGCCAATATAAGGCGGGCAGGGCGACCCCTTGTACCAAGACGCAATCCTCAAGCAATCTACACCAACAACTGGACGTAGGGTTTTACTCTCCAGAGGCCCAAACCAGTATAAACTCGCCGTGTTGTTTGTGTTCCGTGTGCTCGTGCACAACCATCGAGTTCTTAGCCTTAGATTCCACCCCGCTAAACAACTAAACCACAGGGATTAACACCCCCGTGGGCTGTCCAGATCTCACCATCTGACAGATTTCAAACTTTTTATTATATAACAATTCGTAAAAATAGAGAAAAAGAGTGTATTGATGGTCCTAAGGACTCAAACATACCACTGGTCCAATGGTTTAAACTTAAAGAGCTACCAACCTATATACCCAAAATGACAAATCCTAGCTATTTAAATTATGAGGAAGCATAACTAAATAAATAAAAAGTCTCTGCACTCAAACTCATTCCTACAGCTTCTCTGGCCTAAAACAAGTCTAGGAAACCAGCATGTTCATCACAAACACATTTGAAATTTGAACTATGCATTTAAATGTAAATCTAAGCATAAATCAAGATCAAATATATCTAACAGAGATAAATTCATGATAAATTTAGAAAAGTTGAATCTAGGCATAACATGAACATAGCCACAAGCTGAGCACAAAAATCAATTTAATTTTTGCTACAAAAATTAATTAGATAGATTAATGATAAATACAAAACAATTCATAATAAAAGATCTACAGAGTAAACTTGTGCAAATTTTGATACATAAGCTAGGCATGGCATAACACACAACATATCCAAAATTCAGCTCCATAACCTTTCTAGATTTTGAACTACAGCAAAAAGGTGTCAAACTGAATTTGAATTTTTATTCAAAATCCATCACTCAAACCTATGGTCGTGCTTTGCAGAAGTTGTAGGTCTGGACTCACTGAAACCAACAAAATTAGTTTTGCATTTTTCTGATTTTTCTACGAATTTCTAGGAATTTCCTAAGTGGCTAGACTAAACTGTAAGAAAACTAAGATCTAGAACGTTGCAAACTAGCCCTTGCTTCACATTTATGCCCTTGGGCTTTCACATCCATGCCCTCGGTGGCGGGGTGAGGTCGCCGCCGGCGAGGTGGGGCCGGAGGTGAACAACAAATGGCACGGGCTTGCAATTTACCTCACCAGGGACTGATTGGTGGCGGCGGCGTGACCGGAGGCGGCTCCGGCGAGCGGCGGCGACGAGACCATGGCGGCGCGGCCGCTACGGCTCGAATTCCGGCGAGGTGGGTCGAAATGCAGGTGAACAAGCGATGGGGAAAGCTCACACGAGGGCTAGAGGTGAGGCTCGAGGGGTGGAGCGACGGTCGGAGTGGATGGCGGCGGTGTTGGCTCGCGGCGGCGCTAATGGCGTCCGGCGGAGCGGGTGTGCGCGCGAACCGCGGCGAGGATGCCCTTTTATAGCCGGGATGTGTATGGGGGTGTAGGAAGCTTCGCGGCTAAGTGATGCCGGCGAATATCCTGTTGGCATCGGCGGTTTTCCCTCAGCGGGCGTGGGCGACAGCGGGGGGGGGGGGGGGGGCGTCCGGCTCGGCGGGCGCGCTTGCGCGCCACGCGGCCTGCGCAGCTCCCCCAGCTGAGGCGCCGGCTTGGGCCGCGGGCGGGCAGCTGACGGCAGCGCCGGGCGCGCACAGTAGCCCCGGTCGGGCCCTGGTACGGTGGCGCACGGTGGCGACGCGGCGGCGACGCGTGGCGCCCACGCGGGCGTGACGTCGCGCGCGCGCTCTGCCACAGTGCTATCCCAAGTGGCCTTGTTTGACTGAGTTAAACAAAATTTTTTGAACTCAAACATCGAAATCTGTAGATGGGACATTTGAAGAGGAGCTAACCTTCTAAACAATGGCACAAGCCAAACACGATTTGAATTTGAAATGAGACAGAAATTTGGATGCCAACTTGGGAATTTTCATGGCTCGAGTGAATAGTGAAATGAGGTTTGACTTGCAAATTTGAACCCCTTCCACTCAAAATTTGAAATGCCAACCTAAAGATGAAATGTGTCCCACTCAATTCTGCACAACTTTTATATTGGCAAAATTTTGAGTGTTTAGACAAAAATTGGAGAACGTGGCCAAAGTTCTAAGTTAGAGTATTGACATCAAGGACCTTGACCACTCTAGCTAGGGTTTTGACCAAAGGAGCTAGTGTTGACTTGACCAAAGTGTCCATGGGTGAGTGTTAGTGAGGTTTTCGAGGTGATGGCCCAGGTTGACCATGATTTGACCACAGTCAGCAAGTTTGACCGGCAGTTAGGGTTAATTAAAAACCTGGGACGTCACACTTACCAATGCACCCACTTATTTCATGTATCTCATGAATTCCGTATTCATGAAGGAACTAGACAAGTTTGTAGTGGTATTCATTGATGACATCTTAATCTATTCCAAGAATGAAGAAGAGCATGCAGAACATCTTCGAATTGTTTTACAACTTTTGCGAGATCACAAGCTTTATGCCAAGTTCTCCAAATGTGAATTTTGGTTGGATAATGTGAAATTTTTGGGGCACACTATTTCCAAGGAAGGCATATCTGTGGATCCCAGCAAAGTACAAGAGGTTATGGATTTGAAACCACCCAAGACCGTACATCAAATCCGCAGTTTTCTGGGTTTAGCAGGCTATTATCGTCGTTTCATTCCGGATTTTTCCAGGACGCTAAACCTATGACTGAATTGTTAAAGAAGGGAGTCAAGTTGTGTAGAGTGAAGATTGTGAAAAAGCTTTCCACACGTTGAGGCAACATTTGACTACAGCCCCAGTGCTAGTGCAGCCGGATAATTCGAAACCGTTTGAAGTCTTTTGTGATGCTTCGGGTACTGGTCTCGGTTGTGTTCTCATGTAGGAAAATAGAGTCATTGCCTATGCCTCACGATCGCTTCGACCCCATGAAGTGAATTATCCGACCCACGATCTTGAGCTAGCAGCGGTTGTTCATGCTCTCAAGATTTGGAGGCATTATCTTATGGGAAACCGCTGTAATATCTTCACCGATCACAAGAGTCTTAAATATATCTTCACCCAATCGGATTTGAATATGAGATAGAGAAGATGGTTAGAATTGATAAAAGACTATGATCTAGAAGTACACTATTATCCCGGAAAAGCCAATGTTGTTGCAGATGCTCTTAGCCGTAAGGTTCACTGCAACTGCTTAACTGTGGAATCATATAGTGAGACTTTATGTGAAGACTTAAGGAAACTTCGATTGGAAATTGTAGAACAAGGAAATTTGAATGCTATCTCTGCTAAGTCCAATTTATATGACAAAATCGTTTTGGCTCAACTCAATGATGAAGGCGTCCAGCTAATAAAACTGAAATTAGCTGAAAGAGACCCCAAATATAGTTGTTTCCATAAGGATTCAAAAGATGTAGTGTGGTTTGAGCAACGTCTTGTAGTTCCTGCTGATCCGGAACTCAGAAAGAAAATTTTTGACGAAGCTCATCTTTCCAAATTCTCTATTCATCCCGGAAGCACCAAAATGTATCAAGATTTGAGGAAAAACTTTTGGTGGTCAAACATGAAGGTAGACATAGCTAAATATGTGGCAGAGTGTGATACTTACCATCAAGTCAAAGCCAGCCATTTGAAATCAGCCGGTGTACTTCAACCGTTGACCATACCTTTATGGAAATGGGATGACATAAGTATGGATTTTATTGTGGGTCTACCCGTGACTGCTAGAAAGAAGGATTCTATCTGGGTTATAGTGGACCGACTGACCACGACTGCTCATTTCATCGCAATGCACACCACTTACTCCGTTCAAGATTATGCAGAACTCTATGTCAATCAAATCATGCGCTTGCACGGGATTCCCTAAACCATTGTTTCTGATCGAGGTACCCAATTTGTGGCTCGTTTTTGGGAACAATTGTATGAATCTTTGGGAACCAAATGGATTCGTAGTTCAAGTTATCATCCTTAGACCGATGGTCAGACCGAGCGAGTCAATCAAATTGTAGAGGACATGCTGAGAGCAAGCATCATGCATTTTGATAAGAGTTGAGACAAGTGTTTATCGTTAGCAGAATTCTCTTATAACAATAGTTATCAAGCTAGTTTGAAGATGGCACCATTTGAAGCTCTTTATGAACGATGATGCCAAACTCCTTTGAATTGGTCAGAAGCTGGAGAGCGAACGCTCTTTGGCCCAGATTTAGTTAAGGACGCGGAAGAGAAAGTGAAAGTGATCAGAGAAAATTTGAAGTTAGCTCAAATGAGTCAAAAGAGTTATCACGACAAAGGGACAACACCCCGACATTATGAAGTGGGTGATTACGTATATCTCAAGGTGTCACAAACCAAAAGTGTACAGAGATTTGGCGCCAAAGAGAAATTAGCCCCACGTTACATTGGCCCATACGAGATCATCGAGGTATGTGGACCAGTCGCTTATCGCATCCGACTTCCGAATCGATTCTCGGCTGTCCACATTGTGTTTCATGTGACACAATTGAGGAAAGGTGTGAAGGTACCCGAGACAGAGGTAATCACGGAAGCGAATGCTTGGATCGAGCCAGATTTTTCAATTGTCGAGCATCCGTTGAGAGTGCTAGATCGAAAGGAAAGAAAAACCAGGAGACATACTGTGAAGATGTACAAGATACAATGGAGTCACCATACTAAAGAAGAAGCTACTTGGGAGACTGAGCATTTTCTCAACACCAAGTATCCGGGTTTTCTTCAATCGCGAAACTGTAAGAACCTTACCCCTCCTATTGTCTTTAATTTTCGAATCTCGGGACGAGATTCCTTTTAAGGGGGGTAGGCTGTAACACCTCAGGTGTTTAAATACCATTAATTAGTGCTAATACACTAACTAATCAAGTCAACACTCATTAGTGGTCAAACCCGAGTCAAATCGTCGGTCAAAACCCTAACGCCCGATTCAAAATCTAGAACTTTTGGCGCGTTCTCCAACATTTCTTAAACACTTCACTTTTTGGCCAATATAAAAGTTGTAGGTTAGATCTGGGAACACAACTTTCATATTTGGCGGCATTTCAAATTTTGATGATTTGAAGCTCAAAAACTCAGTCAAAGGCCATTTGAATAGTGATTTGAGCCGTGCAAAAGCTGAATTTCGCGACGCGTTCCAAGCCAAACCAATGACCAAACCATATGTCGGCCTTTACAAAAAATGGTCTCCTATAGTTCCTCTACCGGTTTCATATTGGGAGATTTTGAACTTGTATTAAAAAAATTGGAGTTTGGTTCAGTCAAAGATGGGTAAATCGATTTAAACAGGCGTCCCGGCGCTCTGGACGGTGCTCTCGCACCGAGCGCGCCCACGCGCACCGCCACGTGGCGCTGTCGCCCACCTCGACGTCCGGGCCCCCTCTGGCCGCCTGGACGGCCAGGACGCACCGAGCCGGTCCCCCACACCCCCGGGCCCGACCAGCTCGCCTGGGAAATCGCGTTTCGCCACGCGTCGCCCGCTGGCCATGCCCGCGCCGTGCCCCGTCCACGCCGCCCACCCGCCATGCCACACGTGCCCCACGGCAGGCCGGGTCCCCCTGTCCTTTCCTCCTTGCCTTCGCGATGAAACGCTGAGCGCCCTGCTCTGCTTGCCGCCTATAAAAGGCACCCTTCGTTCATCCTCGCACGTGCAGAGCTCCGCCGCGCCTGCCATTGAAGCCGCCACGGCGAGCTTTCCCTTCTGCTTGCTCCCAGTGCCGCCTAGCCACCTGAGCACCTGCCCTAGGACCTACTAGGGCTCCCGCGCTTGCTTGTTGTCCAGGCCGAGCCACGAGCTCGCCGGAGCCGCTACTCCTGCGGCCGCCGCCACCCTGCTCCGCCGGCCGCGCCCTCCGGTTGCCTCCCTGCCCCAACTAATCACAAGAATCGAGCCCTGGTGAGCCCCTCAGCCGCCCCCACTTCTTCCCCGGCCGGTTCCGGCGAAGTGCTCGCCGGAATTGCACCGCCCGCACCGCCGGCAGCCGCTAGGGGTAACATTGCGAGGCCAAAGATCTTTCTAGGGGCCAAATCGTTAAAAGGCAGGACCTTCCTGTAAACCGAGGGCATGCTCGTAAATGAATAGAAACTTCGAGGGACCTCTTTACGAAGTAGATTCTTAAGTTCCTTTTTAATAGATCCAGCAGCTTAGAAAATTTGTAGAAAATCACAGAAAAATCAGAAAAATGCCAAACCAATTTTGTTGGGTTCCTTGTGACTAAGTCTACAACTTTGACAAAACATGACCATACTTTTGACTGATGGATTTTGCATGAAAAATTGAAATTAATTTAACCTAGATTTGTTGTAGTTCAAAATCTACAAGTGTTCTCAAGCTGAATTTTGGATATGTTGCTAGATATGACATGTTTAGAATCTGGACCAAAAATTGCACAAAGTTACTGAGTAAATCTTTTAATATGATTTATTTTGTATTTATGATGAATCTGCCTTAATGAATTTTGTAGCCATTAATAAATATATTTTTGTGCTCAACTTCTGAATATAATCTTTTTATGCCTAGATACACCTTTGGTGAATTTACCATCATTTTATATCTTCCAGAAATATTTATTCTTGATTTTTGCTTAGTTTAAAATGAAATTGCATAGTTCAAGATCTAGAGTAGTCCTTGCTGCATTTGTTGTGTGCATAGCCTTGTTTTGAGTCAGAGAAAAAGTGGGAGAAAGTTGGGATCCATTTTGTTGCTTAATTATTTTTTATATGCTTTTCTCATGTTTTGGTAGCTAAAAATTGTCATTTTTGGTATAATTATTTCATAGCTCTTTTAATTGTGCACTTGTGTTCAGTGGCTTTGATTAGAGCTAAAGAGCTTCAGAAGTGTCATCAACTGCCTTTTATGAATTTATTTATGAATAAAAGCAATGGAAGCCAATTGAAGCTTAATATTAAGTTAAATTGGAAAACCACCAACACCACACCTAATGACCCTATGTTTGTGATGTGAAACATGCTAAGAAGGTTAAGACCACTCCCTGTGCTGTTTTGTGAATTTAAATCACTTTATTTGTATAAATGTGTACACAGTCGCTATCAAAAAGAATAAATAATGAAGCACCGCATAACATTACTTTAATAGAAAGAAATTACCAATTATGTGTTTGTCAAGGTGAATATGGCCGACCATGCACTTCATGGTTGTCATATGTTGTTTGTAATTAATTAAATTAAAGCCGCCAGTTAAATGTTGCATATGCATTCTCGTGTAGAAACTCCCGCCGTTAGTCGTACGCCCGTGCCGGAAGAAGAAGACGAGGAACCAGACAGTGTGGTCCATTGCATGGAAGTAGATCAAGACCTAGACCAAAGTCCAGAAGAGCCAAAGGCTAGCTTTGCTATCGAAGGCAAGCACCGGTTCATCATCCTAACTTATTTTAAAAGTTTTGCAACTATCTTTGCTATGTTTGTGCATTTACGTTTCAGGAGTTGAATTGAAACCCTAGATGCATGAACCCTAGGTACCTATGCTATATACTTGTATGTTAGGTCGATAGTTGCTATGCTATAGGACCAGTACAAGTCGAGTGATGTTCGTCACTCGAGAGAATAGGTTCTTATGTTGGAATCATAATATCTTTATAAATGGATTGCTCATGTGGTAAGAGCATGGGATTTGGGCTCCGGTCCAGTGGCTTTTGTGGGCTAAGCTTTTGAATGTACTAAGCACTTGTCGGGAATGGGACCGGTAATCCTAGTACCTGATGGACACGGCAAGGGAACCTTTCCCTACTACCCCTAGGACACATGATGTGTCCCCCTGCCTGCAACAGTGGGGTACATGTGCGAGTCTGGGCGGTCCGGCGTGACGTACCAGTAAGCCTTGTACCGAGGATTGTAGGTCCGATCCTGACCCGAAGAAAGATAGGAACCGCCTGGTCAGTGCATACCCTGTTTCGTTTTTGTTTGGACCTTCTTGGGGTATGTATCCTTCCGTGTGTTTAGGTTTACCTTGCAAGGTTATTAATCGATCGATCGTCGGCCTCTCTCCGTTATCTGAGACTGCTTAATCAACTGGCCATGATATCCCTTAATGATGGAGCTATGTGAATATTACTACGTGGATTAATTGTATTGTACAATTCTTGATTGCAGTAGTTGGCTCATTTAGAAAAGAGTAATCAACTAGAACTTGAGCTAAAATATTGAAAGTAAGGACATACTCTTGTTGCTTTTCAGCAAAAGAACCCACTGGCCAAAAAGCCTCTCATGTCTAGAGTTTGGTGGTGGAGTTATCACCCGACGGGTAAGACTTTCTGAGTATTAGTATACTCAGCATTGCTTTAATTTGTTGATTTCAGGTAATGCTTTTAGTGATGTGTGGCCTGGAGAGATTCCACCCGGCTGGGAGCTGGAAAGGGTGGATGACGACAAGTGATGGCATCATGGATGGCCTCCTGTGATGTCTACCGCATCACTAGTTTATTTTTCGCAGTTTTCGAACTCTGTACCTTTACTTATCATGTCATAAACCATGGTTTGTAATAATTAGCCCTTCGGGGCAGAATTGGATTGAATTTGTGTTTGTACTCTGGACTCGCCTTCGTGTGAGTTTTAATGCATATGTTCGATCCTCTGTGTGTTATCCAAGTGATCTACCGGGCTTTGACCCGGTAACTTACGACGGGATAGTACTTTATTATCGCTCACTAACCAAAGTGGATTGGTTTAGGTGATAGTACGGTATTTTCTTGGGCTGGTTGTCACACGTTGGATCATACTATTTGGGGTGGAAAGGTCGAGGCCATTTTAGAGTTGGAGAAGTATGAGACTCTGACGGTAGACGAGCTGTTCTCTAAGCTCAAGTCGGCTGAGGTGGACCATGGGGTGATAGCTAGGATTGAGAGCCTAACTGATCCGCATAGTCTCGCTCTTGTCTCCGGTTCGGGTGCTTGGACTAACGCTAACCCATCCTCCAGGATGTACTGTTTGTCCTCTTTGATGTCTTTGCCACACGAGGAGTTTGACGTAGTTGGAGAGGATGAGCTGGCGTTGTTGACACGAAGATTCGAGAGGATGCACGAGAACCGAGTGAACTCAAGAAGGAACTCGAGGGCGTGCTTCAAGTGCGGCAAGACCGGACACTTTTTCACCGAGTGTCCGAAGATGAATGACTATGACAGGCACAAGTCCAAGGACAAGGGAAGAAGGTCCAAGAAGAAGGAGCGTGAACATAGGAAGAAGGAACAGACCCGAGAGATCATCAAGCTCGACAAGTACTTCAACGACCTTTGCTGTACCGCAAGCAAGACTCCAAGAAGCTACAATAAGAAGGATGGACTTTGCAGCATGGCGCACAGCTCCGACAGCAAGAGAAGCCAGAAGAACGCCTCGGACTCAGATTCCGAGGATGAGGTATGTGATGAGCTCACTTCTTTGCGCAAGGAGAATGAGGAGTTGGTTGACTTGCTTGATAACCACGATCACATGCTTAGAGAGGCTAAGAAACTTAGGAAGGAGCTTAGGGCTTTGCTTGAAGATGCTAGGAATAGGGTGGCTAAGCTAGAAACACAGAACCTTGATGCCAAGCTTGAGATAGATTTGCTCAAGGCTAGTCTTGTTGTTTCTGATGAGGTTGATTGTGGTGATTGCTCTGTTTTCCTAGCTGATTTGACTGCTCTTAAGGAAAAGCATGCCTCCAAGTGTGAGGAACTAGATGTGCTTAGGGTTGAGTTGGCTGAGCTGCAGTCTAGACCCACTTTTCTTGGTGCATGCACTTCTTGCCCTGGTTTGCATGAAAAACTTGCTGAGCTTCACTCTCGCATTGTGTCGCTTGAGGCTGATTTGAAAGTTCCTATTCCTACTTCCTGCTCTACTTGTGAATTGCATGCTGTGAAGAATTTGGAACTTGCACAATGTGTTGATCACTTGCAGGATGAGAATGATAAGTTGTGTGAGGTGTTGAGTTGGTTGTCCAGTCAGGAACCTCAACTTGGTACGATGATTTTTAGTTTTAAGCGCTTTGATGGTTGGGCTTTGGGATCTGATAAGTTTGGTGAGAGCAGTGGTGAGAGAGAAAGGAAGTTTGGGAATATTCCAGTTCCACCACAACCTACACCCAAAGACAAGTTTGCACCCAAGCCAAACCAATTGCTTAAACCGAGAGAGAAACCAAGTGAGAAGCCAAGTGAAAAGCCTAGTGAGAAACCAAGTGGGAAGCCTAGTGAGAAACCTTGTGAAGAGCCTCATCCCAAACCTAAGCCAAAACCAATCTGTTTCCATTGTGAGTTTTGTGGGAAGGATGGTCATATGAAGGAGTTTTTGAGGACCATGTGTGGTTCGAGGACCGGTGGATGGTCGCTTCCTGGTGTGATGAGTGATTGACAACGTTGTGTGGACTAATTCTTGGCTAAGTATTGCAGGTGCAGGTTGCGGCTTGACTGGTGTTGGTGCAGGTGAAGAACAAGCGTGAAAGGTCATTGCCGGTGAGGCCTCCAGGTGTGGAGAAGACAAGTAGGCTTGGTTCGAGGGACCCGGTGGCCAGCGAAGTTAAGTGTGGGCCGCATGGTGGCAAGAACGGCGAGATGAAGTCATGGACAGTTTCTTGGTTGAGCCTCAAAACCAAGGTTGAGCCGGGACTACGTGGGAGCCGAGTCATGAGTGGTGATTGGCGGAGGCTACACCGAGTTCGCGGGGTTTCCAGCGGTTCACCAGAAAACCACTGGGTTCCTTGGTTGATCCACAAAGCCAAGACCGAAGACCGAAGACGGAGGTGTAGCAGCATCGGACCGGTCTGACTGGTGGGTCTGACCGGTCTGACCGGTGAGGAGCACCGGTCTGACCGGTGTGAGACAACGCAGTCCGGAGACTTCGAAGCGGAGGACACGCGTCGGGATCGCAAGGCTTGCGTCGAGGCTAAGCAAGTTTGCGGTCGCTGGGCATTCGTCTAATGGTGCAAAGACAAAGATTCCCAAAGTACCCCTCGGGGGTGTGTATCCTAGTATTAGGACTTAGGGGTAGTTTGGTCTTTCGACTAGCCTCCATATAACCCAAGTGGTGAGAGGATGGCAGCCATCTCTTGGAACCCTAGCTCATTTTGTTTTGCTATTTTCCTCTTCCTTTTTCCTTTGGAATTTCTAGGACTAGCTTGAGAGCTTCATGGTGAGATCTTGTGAGAGGGAAGGATGATCGGGAGGCAAGCTAGAACTTGTATGAACCTCTTTGGTCTGTATAGATGATTCGGCGTGGTTCCTCAAGGCTTGGATGTGTCTTTCCCGTTTCTCCTTTTTGTGATTTTTGGAGCCCTTTCTTGGCGATTTTCTTGTGCCGGATTCGAGGTCTTTCTCTTTGGGATTTGGTGGGGGATGTATGCTTGAACCCTTCGTGGTTCTTTTCCATTTGATTCCCCTCCCAAATCTGTGAGCAAAGGGGCTCGATTTTGGGGTTTTCTCCTCTCTAGGGTTAGAGGCGTTCTTGGTGGGATTTCTCCAATTCCTCTTGATTTAGCAAGTTTTGGTGGACCAAATCTTGGCTATGGAGTGCCCATGAGGTGTTCCTACAATCCCTAAAGTCTTGTGCAAATCCGTGGAGCGATTCGAGAGATCGGGAGTTGGATTTGGGGGTGTTGACCCGCGGGCGCTGTTCATCCCGAGAGCTCAGGTCACACCGGTCTGACCGGTGCCTCTCACCGGTCTGACCGGTGCAGACTCTTGGTTGAGTTTTGCTCGGGTGAATGTCTTGGTGAGTTCCCTGTTGTCTCGTGTTGCTGCTGTTTCGAGTTTGGTTCAGTTTGGAGCTCGGGTGGTCAGGTTGGCAAATTTGGGATTTCCAGGCTCAGACCGGTCTGACCGGTGAGCTGCACCGGCCTGACCGGTGCAGAGGATTTTCTGTGGGAATTGCCAAGTCTTGCTTAGGTGACCCGGCTCAAGGTCCAGGGTGACCCGGTGCGTCTCTGGAGGGTGTCGGGTGCTCCGGCGGCTCAGTCCGGAAGATCCGACAGGGACCGGTCTGACCGGTGCAGGTGACCGGTCTGACCGGTGCTGCTCAGTAGCTGCTCGATTTGGTTTTTCTACTACGTTCTCGGGTTAGCTTCGGTGTTTGTTAGTTCCTAGGACCAGTAGCACTCTAGTGGCTGCGTGGTCTTGGCCAACTTGGGTAGTTGAGTCAGAGACGTGCTTTGGAAGCCGTGTTCATCTTGTTGCAGTTTCCATCTCCTTCGAGAAGAATTTTTATCGGCTCCCATTCACTACCCCCCTCTCTGGTCGCCAGTTTCGGTCCTTCAGTTTTGCTATAAGAGAAAGAGAGAGGCGAGAATGGCTAAGGAGTGGGCGAATAAGGATAGGTACCACCCTTCTCATGGTGTGCCTGAGCCTCGTGTGCCATTGCCTAAGGGAAAGGGTTTTGTGCGTAAGGTTCCGACATGGGGAGATAAGAGATCCCGTAGCCGAGGTGGTGGTCTGGAGAGGGCGGTCAGATCGGCCTGGCTAGGTGGTTAGACCGGCCCTGCCCAAGGGGGGAGGGCAGTCGAACTGGCCTGGCTAGGCGGTCAGACCGGCCCTCCCCAGTTTTCCGGGGCAGTTCGGTTTTCGAGGTCATGATGCTAGTGGGTTCAGTTCCTTTGGTCATGGTATAGATGGTAGGTGCTTTGAGTCTGGTGGTGTTGTGTTTGCTAGACGTTCTCCACCTCGTGACCGATACGAGTTTGGGAGAGGTCGCAGCTTTGAGTCTCAGAGGAGCTACGGACCACGCTTTCCCTTTCGTGGTGCTCGTAATCCTCCAGTGAGACAGGAGTGGTTTTCCCATGGTGGTTCCAGGTTTGATAGGCTTGATAGGGTGGATCACAGTTTTGATAGGCATGGTAGGATGAATGTTGCTAACCCCACTTTTGAGGAGATGGCTCGACACTGGTTTGACACTTTTGGTACTAACTCCAGTGTTGAGTTGTTTGCTCGCTCTCGCTCTTGGTTTTGAGTTGCAGGTGGGAGGCTCGGAGAACATTTGGTTGATATCGAGGGTGGTTCTCCGCTCTCATACCCCGGTGGTGTCAAGGAGGTACATCACTTTTGGGGATGGTGAACAAAGACATGGGACTTCTGAAGGAATGATCAAGGTAAGTAGTTTTGTGACCTTCAAGGGTGTGGCATTGGTCAAGCCACTCGGTCTTTTGCTCTTTGCCCTATCTCATGTGTGTAGGGTGAGCTTCGTATGCTCTTTAGACCTAATGCATGAGTTTAGGGGGAGCCTGTATGCTTAGTGTGCTCTTTGCTCTATCACATGTGTTTAGGGTGAGCTTTGTATGCTCCTTGGCCCTAGTGCATGTGTTTAGAGGGAGCTTGTGAGTTTTGTGCTCTTTTGCTCTTTTGCCGGTGGTGTCGAGCCCTTTTGCCTCCCCTTGAGGAGCCGGCCGTTTGTGAGCTTTGTGTGTGGTTGCTTTCCTGAGTTGGTGGTGAAGCTCCTTTGTAGCATATGTATAGATTTCCTTTTAAGCATTCTTGCATTTGCATTGCATATGTATCATGATGTATAGGCATCTTTGTATCTTAGGTTTGCATTGCATTTGTATCATATGCATTGTGGTAGGAAAAGCTTCTCTTATATACTTTGTTCACCATAACATGCTATGGATGATCTTGTGAGCTAGTTTGGTATGATATGGTTTAGTTTGGCTTAGCTCTTGATGATCTTGCTTTATATCCATGGTTGATAGCTATGTTTTTGAAAAATGCTACATGCATATCCTCTTGTGAGTAATTTCTTTATATGATCATGACATGTTTTGGTGGCATTGCAATGCTTAATTTGTGCTTGGATGACTTATTTTGATCATATGGGGCCAAAGGCTCATTTGTCATCATGAATGTTTAGCCCCCATGCTTTATCTTGTGGAGGGGCATAAGTTCCTTTTTGTCGGAAAGATATTTCATGTACCAAATATGAATCTGAAAATGAAATGTAAATTGCATGGAAAATGTGCTCCCATGTCATATGTGCTTAATTTAATTGCTTTTGGGTGCTAAACCATTGCATGTTGCCTACCAATGAGAAGTCTCATATATAGAAGTAGGCACATGGCTCGGTGGCTTTGACATGACATGAGGTGCTTGTGGGTGTTTATGATGATCTTATGCTTAGAATGGTTGTCCTAGCATTAAGTTTGTGTGGCTTTGCCATTTTGACATGTTTTGCTCATGTTTAGGACTTTGCTCATGAGAGGGTAAATTTTCACAAAAAATGCTCAATTCTATCTTACTTTGCCCAATGGTTGTGAAACTTGGTGATCTTGTAGTTTATGTCCATACGAAGATATAGAGTATGTAACTTGCTCATTTGGATATGTGTAGCATGTTGTGTTGAATTTTGTCTATTTGAGAAGCTCTAGGTTAAAATTTTCCTAATTTTGCCTTGATTCATGCATTGTCAACAAGGGGGAGATGGTTGTGAAGGAAAAGTGCTACTGAATGCATTTAGAAGGTTTCCAAGTGGTTTCGAGCCATTTTTGGGCTCTTGCAGTTCCCAGGTGGTCATCGGCCTGACCGGTGGTGGTCATCGGTCTGACCGGTGCAAGTCAGGACCTGTGCAGATGTTGTGCACCAGTCTGACCGGTGCAGGGGACCGGTCTGACCGGTCAGAGCTGAGCTGGTGCAGCTGCTTTGTTTTGTGAAGAGGTTTGCATGTATTCGTTCAGGGGGAGTTGCATTGGTTCAGGGGGAGCTTGCATGTGTGCAGGGGGAGCTCTTTGTGGTTTTTGAGCTTGCTTTTGTCTCGGTTGTGTCGAGCCCTTGCCCTTGCCTAAGGGGACCGAGACTTTCCTCCTTCAAGTGATCTTGCTCAATTCCTTTGTTTGGCTTTCGATCGCTTGTTTGAGTTTCTTTGTTCGTTTCTTTTCTTTTTCCTTTTCTCTTTGGTTACCAAATGTGTGTATTGTCAATGCACTCATCAAGGGGGAGATTGAGAGCCTGTGTGGTTCGAGGACCGGTGGATGGTCACTTCTTGGTGTGATGAGTGATTGACAACGTTGTGTGGACTGACTCTTGACTAAGTATTGCAAGTGACTGTTGCGGCTTGACTGGTGTTGGTGCAGGTGAAGAACAAGTGCGAAGGTCGTTGCCTGTGAGGCCTCCAGGTGTGGAGAAGATAATTAGGCTTGGTTCGAGGGACCCGGTGGCCAGCAGGGTCAAGTGCGGGCCGCATGGTGGCAAGAACAGCAAGACGAAGTCGTGGACGATTTCTTGGTTGAGCCTCAAAACCAAGGTCGAGCCGGAACTTCGTGGGAGCCGAGTCATGAGTGGTGATTGGCAGAGGCTACACCGAGTTCGCATGGTTTCCAGTGGTTCACCAGAAAACCACTGGGTTCCTTGGTTGATCCACAAAGCCAAGACCGAAGACCGGAGAGCAGCAACATCAGGCCGGTCTGACCGGTGTGCGACGACGCCTTCCGGAGTCTTCGAAGCGGAGGACACGCGTCGGGATCACAAGGCTTGCGTCGAGGCTAAGCAAGTTTGCGGTCGCTGGGCATCCATCCGATGGTGCTACGACGAAGTTTCCCAAAAGGCCCTTCGGGGGCGTGTATCTTAGTTTAATATAATAGGGGTAGTTTCGTCTTTCAGTTGCCTCCATATAACCCAAGTGGTAAGAGGATGGCAGCCATATCTTGGAACCCTAGCTCATTTTGCTTTTGCTATTTTCCGTTCCTATTTTCCTTAGGATTTTTAGGATTAGCTTGAGAGCTTCATGGTGAGATCCTTAGATAGGGATGGATGATCTGGTGGCAAGCAAGAGCTTGTATGAACCTTCATTGTATGTATAGATGATTCGGCGTGGTTCCTCAAGGCTTGATTGTGTCTGACTAGTGCCTTCCACTGGTCTGACCGGTGCAGACCCTAGTCGGGTTTTGGCTTGGGTGAACTACCTGGTGCGTGTGGCTTTGGGTTGTGGTGGTTCTGGTCAGTTCTTGGCAGGTTCCAAGGTGTTTTGCTAGGTTTTGTGAAGGTTTTTCTTCTCCTTCAGTTTGAGTTTTGGAGGTGGTTTTTGTTCCAGGGCCTAGAGGAGTTACTAAGGCTTCCTGAAACGTTTCTGTGCAACTACTGTAGCCACCGACCTGACCGGCGCTGTCCACCGGTCTGACCGGCGTAGGCCATCGGTCTGACCGGTGTAGGCCATCGGTCTGACTAGTGTGGCACAGGCAGGGAGTTGTGCAGATTTCCGCTGCGTGTTTGGAGTGTTTGTTTTGGTTGGTTGAGTGGTTTGCTCCTAGGGTCAGTAGCACTTCCAGTGGCTATGTGACTTTGGCAAACTAGGGTAGTTCGAGTCGGAGAAGTGTTGGATAGGCCGTGTTCGACTTGTTGGAGAAGCCATTTCTTTCTAGAAGAATCTTTATCGGCTCCCATTCACTCCCCCCTCTCTGGTCGCCAGTTCGGTCCTTCATAGAGGGACGTCTCCGTCATCATCCTCCTCATCCAAAACCGGAGGCCGGTTAGATCTACCATATTCCATCCATTCCCGAACCAGATTATTCTCATCATAGAAAGAAAGATGGGCCAGCTAGTCAATAAAATCACCTTCCTCACGCACAGGAGGGCCCGAGACCTCCTCCAGTCGCAGCCAAAGGTTGTAGTTGACGTACACAAGCTTGTTAAGTTTCCAGTGCGGCAACCGATTGCGAACCTTCATATGCAGCAAGGCACAAGTACTCCAGTTCCGCTGACATCCACTTGAGGAAACACATTATGAAACAAACCGCAAAGCTAGGCACTGCAGTTGTGGAGTACCTAATCCGAACATCATCCACCAGGTCGCTGCAAGTGCAACACATTCTGTAAGCAAATTTATTCGAATGAAGCAAACAAAGTGTCGTACAAAATAAATCTTACATGGGCTTGTCTTTGGGTCTGTTGGTGGTCGATTTCTGTCAACCAAGAACACTTGTTATGTTACGGTTTGAACTTCATTTTGGAACTAACCCGCCACTAGGCATACTAATGATATAACAAGTTCACCGTTGGATGTGCATTTTGGAGTATAGTGTTTTTGAAGGAATTTATGTATTAAATGAGGGAAGATGCAACTAGTTCGGAGGACGTTTTGCAAGTCAATCAAGGAGCTCCGACCGTGTGCAAACTTGCCTCCAAAGGTGGCAAGGACCAATGTGCTTCAATGGAGAATTCCCGAGGACCGAGATGAAAAGATCGGAAGTTCGTGCATGAAGACCCCTTAACTTGGTCGGGGGATAACAACGTCCAAAATCCACATCTGAAGGAGCAAAAAACCCAAAATGCAAAAGATGAAGCGTGGAGCAAGACGGGCCGGAACCGGGCCGAGGAGGTCCTAGGCTGGCCGGCCCAAGCCAGCTGGCCCACCCTCTTCTGGCGTCAGTTCGTCGTCCCCTTTCTTCGGTGTTAAGTACGTGGAACCCTAATTGCCTGCAGGAGCCGCCATTCGTGAAAGACGAACAAAGAAGCCTTAGAGATCGACCACAAGTGGGAGAGTCGATCGAGGGAGAAAGCATTCGGGAGAAATCATCGTCTAGGTCAAGGGAGGCTGCCACGAGGAAGGAGGACGCCGAGGCTGTTGGTATTTCTTAAGTCACTGCTAATGGCGCCTTGCTAGCGTGAGCATAAGATCCACCTGGGTACACCTATGAGTACGAACGAGTCCGCAAGCGCATGGATATATCGCTGTAGCACTTCACCTAAGGAGTATTCCAAAGGGTATCGAATCCAAGGAATGGTGAGCGCTACCTCCTAGCCTAGCTACGGTCCAAGGACACCACTCTATAGGATGGGACACCACTCTATAGGATGAGATGGGAGATGGAAAGGATCCGACCGATAGCGTATACCATCTCAAAACCTCTCTCAAACAGGAACCCTCTCAACCTACCATACCAAGCTCTAGGTGCCTGCTTCAGCCCATACAGCGCCTTCCTCAACTTGTACACCCTGTGGGGGTACTTCTCACTCTCAAACCCCGGTGGTTGACTCACGAACACTTCTTCCTCCAAAACACCATTCAGGAAAGCACTCTTCACATCTATTTGGTACAATTTGAACCCTTTGGCCACGGCAAAGGCTAGAAGGATCCTAATCGCCTCCAAACGGGCTATGGGAGCAAAGGTCTCCTCGTAGTCTATCCCCTCTTTCTGTGTGTACCCTTGAGCAACAAGCCTTGACTTGTTTCTCACCACTTCACCTTTCTCTCCCTCTTTATTTTTTCACACCCATTTTGTCCCAATCGGCTTACACCCCGGTGGAGGCTGCACCACTAATTCCCAAACTTGGTTCCTCTCAAAATTCTCCAACTCCTCATGCATAGAATTGACCAAATTGTGATCAGATAGCACATGTCCAATGTCTTTGGGCTCAAAAGTAGCAACAAAAGCAGCATGGGCAAAGTGAGAATCATTTCGAAACCTCGACCGTGTAGTGCATTTGTTGATGTTCCCGATGATCATTGAAGCTGGATGATCCAATTGTACTCACCGGGGAGCTTCTCGCCTCGAAGCCACCTCCCCCTCGGCTGGAGCTTCCTCATGATCTCGGCACGTCGTTGTAGGTGTGGGAGAAGGCCCGTCCTCGATCGTAGTCGAAGTAGTATGTACATGCTCAGTCGCGGGCACCACACCACCATCTTCATCATCACCTTGCTGCTCCTCATCCTCGAAAATCTCCTCGCGAAGTTCCTCGTCACCTGCACACTCATAAACAAGCTGACTACGTGGCTGTGTCTCGTCGAAGGTAACCTCGCAAGTCTCCACGATTTGGTTAGTTTCAAGATTGAACACTCGAAAGGCTCTAGAATGAGATGCGTAACCAAAGAAAATGCCATCGACAGACCTAGCCTCGAATTTGTCCAACTTCTTTCCTTTCTTAAGAATGAAGCATTTGTAGCAAAAACGTGAAAGTGACTCACCTTGGGGGTTCTACCGTGCATCAACTCATAGCAAGTTTTCTTCTTATGGACCCTGAGGTAAATCCTGTTCGACACATAGCACGCAGTATTGATCGCCTCAGCCCAGAACCTTCTTGGAGTCCTATGCTCATCGAGCATCATCCGAGCCATTTCACATAGGGTTCTGTTTTTCCTTTCCACCACGCCGTTCTGGGGAGGCGTATACAGACTAGAGAACTGGTGTTCAAGACACAAGTCATGGCAAAAGGTTTCGAAGCGAGAGTTTTTAAATTCCGAGCCATTATCACTGCGGATCGCTCGTATGGCATCTCCGTGCCTCTCGTTTCTCAACCTCAAGACAAGATCCCGAACAAAACCAAACGTCTCCCCTTTCTCCTCCAAAAAGAAGACCCACGAATACCGAGAGTAGTCGTCCACCACAACTAGGACGTACCACTTCCCACCCACAGATCTCACACGAGCTGGGCAAACAAGGTCCATATGGAGCAGCTCGCGTGGACGCTCCGTCATCACATCGGTTAGGGGTGGATTGGAAGAGGCTACCATCTTGACATGCCTACACGGCGCACAAACTAACTCTTTCCCAAACCTCAACCGTGGCAATCCTCGGACCAAATTGAGTTTACTCAAGCGTGACAAAAGATCAAAGCTTAAGTGACCCAACTTCCTATGCCACTTCCACAACTCACTCGAAGAACCAGCCAAAAAGCAACGAGCCACACCAAAAGACTAAGAGAAATCCGCTCGGAAAACTTGACCCTCGGGAATGACCGTGCAAACTAGGTCCCCTTGAGAATCCAAGATCCGAGAACCACCAGGCCGAAATAACACCTCAAAACCCTCATCCAAAAGCTGGGAAACGGAAAGCAAATTGAACCCGAGCGATTGAACAAGAGCAACATGCCTGAGAGTGACCTTGCCACTTACCTTAATCTCACCTTCTGAAAGCACACGCCCTCGCCCATTGTCCCCAAAAGTGATGTATGTCTTGGACACCACTTGGATGAGACTTGAGAACCACCCCTTGTCTCCGGTCATATGCCTCGAGCAGCCGGAGTCAATCAGCCAAACGTTCCTCAAGTCTCCCACCTGAAATTCAAAAGCGAGCACGTGAGTGAACAAACGACTCAGCACTGGGGTTAGTACCAAAAGAGTAAAACCAGTGCCGAGCCATTTGCTCCAAAGTGGGGTTAGCACAAACCATATCATCACGCATATCAAAACTACCACCACGAAAACCACCACGAGAACCACCACGAGGGAACCAACTCTGTCTTGCTGGAGGAGAATGAAAACCACGAAAGGAAGACCGTGGACCGTTCCTCCTCTCAAACTCAAAGCTACGACTCCTCCCACCATTGTATTGAGCACGAGGTGGAGAACGTCTAGCAAACTGACCACCACCAGACTCACCATACCAACCACCTGTACCATGACCAAAAGAACTGAACCGAGCATCCTCATGAGCACGGAAACCAAACTGCCTGGCACCCAGACCAGCACTGGTCTGACCGGTCCCCCTGACCGGTCGGACCGATGGTGCTCGGCCAGTAGCACCACCTGCCACCTTTCGATCTCCCCAAGTTGGAACCGTCCTCACAATCGCCTTGGCCCTAGGCATTTGCATACGAGGCTCAGGTACACCATTTGAGGGGCGGTACCTGTCCTTGTTAGCCCACTCCTTAGCCATTCTCTCCTCACGCTTCCTCTTGAAGCAAAACTCACTTTTGTGACCATCTCTCCCACAATAGTCACAATGAAACCATATGAGCTTAGGTCTAGGCTTGGGTTGGGGCTGCTCACTTGGTTTCTCCTCACTCGACTTCTCTTCCGGTTTCTCCTCACTAGGCTTCTCACCTTTTTTCCCAAAGAACTCATCCCTAAGTTGCTCTTAAACTTGATGGGTTTTTGGAAATTATTTGTTGGGTGAGGGAATATGGGTGGATCTGGAGTTGTGTCAAGTTTGTTTCTCAATGGGTTTGGCTTAGGAGCATAGGCATTTTTGTGGAAGGTTTTTGGTGGAGCTTGGATATCACCAATCTTCTCTCCTCTCTCACCACTACACTCTCCAATCTTATCCGACCCAAGCGCTTGCCCATCATAGCGCTTGTATGCCTCCATCATCATCCTAAGCTGTGGTTCATGACCCGACAACCAACCCATCATTTTTCTCAACTCATCATTTTCATCCTGCAAGCGATCAACATAATGTGCAAGTTCCAGATTCTTTACAACATGCAAATCACATGTAGAGCAAGAAGTGGGAACATGTGCTTTCAACTCAGCCTCAAGAGAAACAATGTAAGCATGCATCTCATCAATCTTTCCATGCAAAACAGGGCAAGAAGTGCAAGCACCTAGCAAAGCAGGTCTAGACTTAAGCTCAGCCACTTCAACCCTAAGCACATCTAGTTCCTCACAATTGGAGGCATGCTTTTCCTTAAGAGTAGTAAGATCAGTTAGGAACACAGAGCAATCAGCACAATCAACCTCATAAAAAACAACAGGTTAAGCCCTAAGTGAATCAATTTCAAGCTTAGCATCCAGGTTTTGTGTTTCTAGCTCAGCCACTCTAGTCCTAGCATCCTCAAGCGAGGCCCTAAGCTCCTTTCTCATCTTCTTCACCTCTCTAAGCATGTCATCACGATTATCAAGCAATTTTCCTAGCTCCTCATTGTCCTGATGCAAGAAGGAAAGCTCGTCACGTACCTCATCCTCGGAGTCAGAGTCCGAGTCGCTCTTGTGACTCTTCTTGCTGCTGGAGCTACGTGCCATGCTGCAGAAGCCATCTCTCGTGTAGCAGCTTAGCCCGCTCAAGTTCTTGGATGACTTCTTGTTCTTGCGCCAATCACCTTCATCTTCACTGCTACTCGAGCTCGAGGTAGAGTACGTGGAATTGGAGTCGACGTCGCTTGCTCCGACCATCGCTCGGGCCTTGTCGTGGCCGTCCTTCTTCCTCGATCATCGCTCGTCCTTGTGCTTGTGCTTGTGATCACGCCTCGATCGGTACTTGCCCTCCGTCTTCGACCGGTGCTTGTAGTTGTCCTTGTTCTCCATCTTCTCAGGGTAGTCGACGACGAAGCGTCCCGGCTTGCCGCACTGAAAGCACGTCCTCATGTTCATTCGGTTCTCGTGCATCCTCTCGAACCTCCTTGTCAGCAGCGCCAGCTCGTCCTCTCCAAGCACGTCGAACTCCTCATCTGGCAAAGACATCAAGGAAGACAAAGAGTACATTCAGGAGGATGTGTTAGCATTAGACTTAGCACCTGAGCCACCGACGAGAGCAAGACTATGAGAATCAGTCGGGCTCTCAAGACGGGCTGTCACACCTTGATCCACCTCAGCTGACTTGAGCTTTGTCATACTTCTCGAACTCAAGAATAGCCTCGACCTTTCCATCCTTGTATGATCCAGCGAGTACAAGAGCTTCACGGCTCTGTCATGATCATCGTACGGGAGCACGGCCATATTGGCCCTCATCTTCTTCACAACAACCGTAAACCGCTGGAACAAGGCATCAATTGACTCACCGGGGAGATGAGTGAAGTTCTCGTACTCTCTCCGGTAAGTCGCATACATCCGAGGGTGAACCTGAGCATTTCCAGTGTGAGCATCCTTCAATTGCTCCCAAATCCTACAAGCTAAGTCCTCTATCTAAACCTGATCGAATTCGGATTGACACAGAGCACGAAACAAGTAGTCGACTGCCTTGTTGTTGGCGTCGTGCATGTCCCTCGATCCTGGAGCAAGGAAGTCAATCAGATGAACATAAGCTGTGTTCACCATAACGTCCCAAAGGATCTGTCCCTTGCCACGGAGGAACGCAGCCATCCGTCTCTACCACATCTGGTAGTTCCTACCATCGAAGTGCGGAGGACCCGATCCCCGTTCCTGGTACACCATCTTTGGATCTTAGACTGGTTAGAGTCCCGAAAGACCCGTAACGGCTCTGATACCACTTGAAGGACCGAACTGGTGACCAGAGAGGGGGGGGGGAGTGAATGGGAGCCGATAAAAATTCTTCTCGAAGGAGATGGCAACTCCAACAAGATGAACACGGCTAACCAAAACACGTCTCTGACTCAACTACCCAAGTTGGCCAAGACCACGTAGCTACTGGAGTGCTACTGGTCCTAGGAACCAACAACCACCGAGACCTACTCGAGAACGCAGCGGAACAAGCAACTCGAGCAACTACTGACCACACCGGTCAGACCGGTAACCTACACTGGTCAGACCGGTCCTGTCCAGATCTTCCGGACTGAGTTGCCGGAACACCCGAACCCCACCAGAGACGTACCGGGTCACCCTGGACCCTGAGCTGGGTCACCCGAGCAGAACTTGAAGATTTCCACAGAAAGCTTCTACACCGGACAAGCCGGTGTAGCTCACCGGTCAGACCGGTCTAAGCCAGGAAACCCCAAATCCACGAAACTGACCTCCCGAGCTCCAAACCAGACCAAACTCGAAACAGCAACAAACCTAGAGACTAGGGAACTCACCAAGACGTTCACCTGAGCAAAACCCAACAGGGGGTCGGCACCGGTCAAACCGGTGGAAGGCACCGATCAAGACCTAGGCGCTCGGGATGAACAGCAACCTACGGGTCAACACCTCGAAATCCAAATCCCGATCTCCCGATTCGCTCCACGGATTTGCACAAGACTTTGGGGATAGTAGGAGTACCTCATGGGCATTCCATAGCCACGATTTGGTCCACCAAAACTTGCTAAATCGAGAGGAATCGAAGGATTTCCACCAAGAATGCCTCTAACCCTGAAACGGAGAAAACCCCAAAATTGAGCCCCTTTACTCACGGATTTGGGAGGGGAATCAAAGGGAAAAGAACCACGAAGGATTCATGCATACATCACCCACCAAATCCCAAAGAGAAAGGTATCAAAACCGCCACAAGAAAATCGCCAAGAAAAGGCTCCGAAAATCACCAAAAAGGGAAAACGGGAGAGACACAATCAAGCCTTGAGGAACCACACCGAATCATCTATACATACCCTGAAGGTTCATAAAAGGTCTAGCTTGCCACCCGGTCATCCTTCCCTCTCTCAAGATCTCACCATGAAGCTCTCAAGCTAGTCCTAAAAATCCTAAGGAAAATAGGAAGGGAAAATAGCAAAAGCAAATGAGCTAGGGTTCCAAGAGATGGCTGCAATCCTCTCACCACTTGGGTTATATGGAGGCAAGCCGAAAGACGAAACTACCCCTATTACATTAAACTAAGATACAAGCCCCCGAAGGGCCTTTTGGGAAACTTTGTCGTAGCACCATCGGACGGATGCCCAGCAACCGCAAACTTGCTTAGCCTCGACGCAAGCCTTGCGATCCCGACGCGTGTCCTCCGCTTCGAAGTCTCCGGAACGCGTCGTCGCACACCGGTCAGACCGGTCCAGTGCTGCTGCCTCCGGTCTTCGGTCTTGGCTTTGTGGATCAACCAAGGAACACAGCGATTTTCTGGTGAAACATTGGAAACCCCGCGAACTCGGTGTAGCCTCTACCAATCACCACTCATGACTCAGCTCCTACGTAGTCCCGGCTCGACCTTGGTTTTGAGGCTCAACCAAGAAACCGTCCATGACTTCATCTTGCTGTTCTTGCCACCATGCAGCCCGCACTTGACCCCGCTGGCCACCGGGTCCCTCGAGCCAAGCCTACTTGTCTTCTCCACACCTAGAGGCCTACCCGACAACGACCTTTCGCGTTTGCTCTTCACCTGCACCAACACTAGTCAAGCCGCAACCTGCACCTGCAATACTTAGCCAAGAGTCAGTCCACATAATGTTGTCAATCAGTCATCACACCAGGAAGTGACCATCCACCGGTCCTCGAACCACACAGGCTCTCAGCAAGTGTCTTTTATATATCTTGTGAGTTTCATCACCCTCTCTAGTGTAGCGTAGTAGTTCTCTAGATTAACCATAGTTTAGGGTTTGGATAAGTTTACTTGGTAGTGCTAGATCAAACGCTTGTAATCCCCTTGCTCCGCAGATTGACAAGAACCTAGGGAATCCCCGTGGTGAAAAAGGTGAAGGTCCGTACGCTTGCGGATCGTAGGTGGATACGAGTTTTATACGTCAACAAGCCCATTTTTCTGGCACTGTTGCCGGGGAGCAAGCCAGTTTACATCGTTTGGTTTTGCATTTATTTTCGTTTATCGTTTATTGCTAACATCTAACCCCTATTACCTAGAAAACCACTTTGATTTGTTTTTGTTTTCTTTATTTTGTTGTCTAGATGGCGTTCGCCAACCACCCCGTGGAAGAACCAGAGAAATCGCTACAGGATTACGCTAGCCCTCGATGCGAAGACATTAAAGTACAAGAGTCGGATTCGAAGCTCGAAGTGACCAAGTATGAAATCAAAGCTAGGATCATCGAGATGGCGGCGGCAACCCCATTTGGAGGGATGGAGACGGAGAACCCGTATAGACACATAAAGCATTTCACAACGCTATGCAACACAGTGCGTCAAGAAGGAGTTCCCGATGAATGGTTCAAGTGGAATATCTTTCCCTACTCACTTGCCAGCGAAGCAAAGACATGGTACTCGTTTGCGTCCTTTGAAGTTGAAGGGAACTGGAATAAGTTGACGAAGAAATTTTGCGAGAAGTTTTTTCCAATAAGCAAGGTTCAACATCTAAGGAGGCAAGTGATCACCTTCACGCAAGGAGAAGAGGAAGGGATAGACCAAGCTTGGAATAGATTTAATGATTTGATTGAGCAAGGACCAAGACTCGGCTTTTCTGGTGACGTACTTTTGCATACATTTTTCTTTTCCCTAACCCCTAGTTGCATGGAACATGTTCAAATATGTGCAGGTGGGGATCTCATGGAGAAAACACTCACGGAAGCCGCTCAACTTTTACAAAAGATTAGCAAAGCGGTGGCCATGCGAAGAGATTGGGAAACACGACTTTCGGGAGAGCTGGAACACGATTCGAGGATGAAGACATGTGCTGAAATTTCCAAAAAGGCAACCCTAGATGACAAGAAAGAGGAGCCAATCCCGGAAAAGCTTGAAGAAGTACACACGGAGACAAGAACTACCCCGAGCGTTGACTTCGCCAAGTCGGACGAAATGAACAAAAGGAGTATGTCAAGTGCGAAGCCATTAAGGGAGTTCGAGCAAATGGATTGGGTTCCAATTGATTACGGAGAAGTATTTGACAAGAGAAGACCGTTCCCTAATCAAAAGGGGATGGCAAGAGCATTGGAAGTGGACTTCCCACCAGAAAAGCAAGCGGAAAATCTTTATGATCTCGAAACCACCGGTGAGATCTTTCGAAAGCTCTTTAGCGATGATGAAGTGGATCCGGATCACATAGCCGAGGTGAAGAGAATCATGGGGATCAAGCCCAAAGCATCGCCATACGCTCGTCTCGCCGAAGTTTATGCAATAGGATCCGATCAAGAAGAGAAGACGACACCAAATTTGAGTTGCGAGATCAATGGAATTCAATGCAAGGCTTTATGCGACATCGGAGCTCAAGTAAGTGTCATATCCTCTAAAATTTACGATGAAGTTCAAGACCATAACCTAGACTTAGCCCCAAGTTCAACAAAATTAATTATTGGAGATGGTAGAACTATTAAACCTCTAGGTATTGCTTGCAACATTAATGTAATCATCTTTGAAAAGTGCATACCAACCGATTTCTTTATTATAGATGCCTATTATGATAATCATGATCACATAATCTTAGGTAGGCCTTTCCTTAAGTTGGTTGATGCCGTGTTGGATGCCGAAAAAGGCAAAGTAAGAATAAATCTTAATGGCCATACGTACACATATAACTTTCTTCGCACTTCTAGTCATGCTACACCCTTTCCTCCTGAGGATGAAGAAGAAGAGGAGGTAGGTAGTCTTTGTTTTGTTGAAACCCTTATAGATCCGCTGCAAAGAGCGATGGAGAACCAATCCAATGATCAACAAGACAAGGAACTAGAGGAAGCAACAAAAGAATTAGAACCACAAGATGGAAGTGTGGAGGAAGAAAAATTCGAAGACATAGGAGATACTAAACCTGAAGAACCACAAGTGCCCGAGGTGGATCTTAAACCTTTGCCCAAAGGATTGATGTACAAATTTTTGGGCCCAGACAAGACTTATCCAGTCATCGTGAGCGATGAGTTGAGTCCCGAAGAAAATGAGAAGTTGCTGAATTTATTGAAAAAGCACAAGAAGGTGATCGGATATTCGATCAATGATCTCAAAGGACTCAACCCAGCCTTTTGCACTCATCGTATACCAATGGAAGACCAATGTAAGCCCGTAGTGGACCATCAAAGGAGGTTAACCCATGCCATGCGAGAGGTAGTGAAGAAGGATGTTATCAAGTTACTTGATGCCGGAATCATCTACCCGGTGCCGCATAGCGAGTGGGTGAGCCCCGTACATTGTGTGCCGAAGAAAGGAGGTTTGACCGTGGTGAAGAATGAGACGAACGAATTAATACCGCAAAGTGTTGACGTTCCTTAGCCTCATCACTAGGTTCGCACTCACGGTGACGTCGCCAGAGATGCTTGTTGGCACTTGCTAGCGTCGCTACCGGATTTATACCCCTAGTAATGGGGCTAGGGAACGTCTTTGGTGAAATACACGTCACAAAAAGGTCCGCAAGCACACGGATTACCGTTGTAGCACTTCACCCGGTGGTATTCGGGTTATCGTATTTATATTTTCCCGAGGCACTATGGAAAAGATGATAGGATAAACAGTGGAGAGTAACAAGACTCGGTAAAGAGCTATAGCGGGTTAACGAATAAAGATATTCGGGGATAACTTGACACACACAAGGAGATCTTGATAAAGGGTTAGAGAGGACCTAGTGAGCTAGGAGGACAACAAGACGAGAAAGGATCCAAACACAATCTATCTATTCTTGTCAACTCTAGGTAAAGAACTAAGGCAAAGGATAACCAAGGCAAGCTAAACTCGACAAGCTCTTCTAGTGCTGCAGGGGCATGCAAAGCCGCGCTCTCAGACTGGGATGAGAAGGAAGAACGATGATGCGCTGAATCCTACCGGTCCGAACTAACGTGGTGGACTACAAAGCCCGTCCGGAGCTGTCACCTCCTTAGGGTACCACAACTATTCCGTTGAACGGGACACCAATCTAAGACTAAGGTAAGCTCTGAGCACCGCGCTCACAACGAACCAAAGAACCTTTCCCCGGATATCACGAAGGAAGGTCTCTCTCCGCTACTAAGCACAAACGTACTCGGTAGAAGATCAAGCGAAGAACGACCACAACACTATAGGGTTCAAGGGAGCTATGCTGACCAAAATTAAACTAACTTTAGTCTAAACCAAGAATAAAGCTTCTAGAGCAAAGTAAAAGCTGAATGTAATTGACTCGAAAGGTAAGATAGAAAGATATCTTGAATTGTACTTGAGTCTAAACAAAGAAAGGATACAAGAGTAGTACCGAAACCCTGAAGAAGACTCTTCCGGAACCCCGAGACTAGCTTGACTCGACTCTAACTCCCAAACTACACTAATCCTACTCTAAGTGAACAAAAGTGAGAAATGGAGATGCTCCTGCGTTGTGTGTCCGTTCCAGCGAGTGGGAGGTGCCTTTTATAGGCAAGGAAGGTCGGTGGAGCATAGGGGGAAAAACCCCAGGTGTGGCCGCACCTCTAGGCACGACCAACCCTGTGATGTGCCGCACCTCTAGGCACTGCCTAGCACATGTGGCGTGTTGATCCCAAATTCTCCCAAAATGTGTACCTGCCTATAGAAATCACAACACAACTCGTGGAACTTTATTAGTACTAAAAATGTGCATGAAACTTGCCATATACTCCTCTCGAACCCGAGGGTTTGACGGTCAAATTTTTGTTGTAAGGACCGTCAACAAACTCCCCCAAGCTAAACGTTTGCTCGTCCTCGAGCAAAGCCTAGACTTGGCCTCGATGGATCAGGGGTTGCATGATGTTACCACTCGGCAAGTACCTATGCACAACTCCATACTCTTCTTGCCATTTGAAAAGATTGGTACGAGAGAGACTTCGCCTTGTTTTACCTATGGGGCTTGTAACTTTCCACCTTGCCTTCGGAGGTTGAAGAGTAGAATGGTTTTGACTTTGCATTACTTGCTCTTCTCTTTTCGGGATACTATCTCGGAGTTTTGAAATTTTTGCAAAGAAAGACAAGGTTCCTCGGATGGTTCCCTCGATCGCTCAAGTGGTATTTGTTACCTCACCAAACACTTTTGAGCGAGCCTCAACTTCCTACTCTATGGCTTGTATGTGGAGCTTTAGGTAGGATAAGCATGAGACTCACTTGTGCCACATGATGTTGTTGAGCCAAAGACCGGATCCAAGAAGAAACTAGTCATGCAACTTGATCGAGATGTGCAAGTGTGTGGAATATTTTTGTTTGTTTTTCTAAGTACTCCTTGCTTTGAGATTCTCCTCTTGCTTTTATTTTGGAGGGGGGGTCATGCTTCATCTTTTTTTCTATGCTCCTTGATTGGAGCACTTTTTTCTATGCTTTTTGAGCATATACTTTCTTTTTTTTGATGACCCCTCTCTCCCTTTTGCAAGAATACAAGAAGAGAAATCTCTTTAGAACTTTGGAGTATTTATTTTTGGTGAGTGGATGGCATGTTTTGCGTAACTCCCGGTGTGGAAGTTAGCTTGTATATGTGGGTGTACGTGATCTCGATCGTGGGAGCATGAAAAGATTCTACCAAGGGTCACAACAATTTGGCAAAACTCAATGGGTCACAAGCAAGCATATGTAAAAGGTTGATACTTTGATATCGACATATGGCTTTGGTAGGTGATATGACCATTGAGGAACTTGTCTTGTTTTATTTTCTCAAAAGAAATCATCTGAGATTTTCACCATACTATGAGATAGAGCAAGATTAACATTGTCTCACCATATCATACTAGTCAACACCCTAGGTTTGGTCATAAGCATTTGCTTCCCACAAAGTTTGATTTCAGGAACTTGTCTCAAAATATACCAACAAATTCAAATGCTCATAGAGCACGAGGTTGTACACTAGGTTCTTGCAAAGTTTTAACATAGCAACTATTCATCATTTCCAAAGTGAGGGTATATAGACAAGATTTCAAGTGCACATGATTGAAGCAAATATTTTTGTTGTTTTCTTTTATTCAAATGTGATAAACAAGATGTTGAAAATTGGTTTGGATAGACATACCTTCCTCGATTGAAAATGGGGTCTCCCCCAAGCTAATTTTTGGCTACCTGGTTGGCGTGTCTTCATTTTGGTGATGAGTTGAGCACCTGGAAGCTTGTAGTGGTTGGCTTGATGGATTCGTGGAAGATCATAGGTACGGCCGGCCCTACTCCATTTGCTCCAAGCACTCGTGTCCCCTCCTGTAAACATCCTACACAAAAATTTTGTCGAGGGGGGGAGGGGGGTACGGCCGTACCTCTAGGTTCGGCCGTATCAACAAAAATCTCCAAAACTATTTTTCTATGTCTTGCTTACTTACTTATGCAATTTGGAATTTAAAAATGCTTGATGCACGAAATAAAATGTTGGAGGGGAAATATGAGATAAATACCGGTTTACCTCATGGTGAGGGCTCGTGTTTTAGAGTTCGTGAGCGGGACTCCTCCGTTTGCTCAATTGATCTTGGATTCATCCGGTCCTGGAGTGGAAGACTCGGACGATGCTCCCTTCACACGCCACACCCTCTTTGTTTTCTTCGGTGGCGCTGAAGTCGGTGAGGCTTTAGCGGGGGTGTTTTTGGCTTCCGTCTTCTTTTCCCCCTTAGCCTTGTTGATGCCTTCGGCTTCTTTGGTTGGTGGCGCCCTTTGAATGCTTTGTCTTGCTCCCAATGCTTCCTCATCGTTGCAATGAGGCTATCCACTTTGGGCTTGGTCGGGGCCACCTCATCTTTCTGCACACAGTTTGAAATTTTTCTATCGACTATTCATACCTGTGAGCATTGTTCCACCTTTGGTCTAAAGGTGAATCATTCTTCCTCGCCGTTGATGTTAAGGCGGATTTCTCTGGCTCCTACATCGATGTTAGCATTGGCGGTACTCAAGAAGGGTCTCGCGAGGATTAGAGGCGTCCTCATATCGACATCCATGTCGAGGACGACGAAATCCATGTGTATGAAGAAATCCCGAACTCTCACCAGAATGTCCTCCGCTATCCCCGCTGGGTAGCGGACCGATTGATCCGCTAGCTGCAAGCACATGGTTGTAGGCGACAAGGAAGTATAGTTAAGTTTATCGAAGACTACCTTAGGCATGACGCTAACGCTGGCTCCAAGGTCGCATAGTGCATTCTCAAAGTGTTCGAACCCGATAGAGCAGCTGATTGTAGGACACCCGGGGTCTTTCTTCTTTAGAATGGCCGCACTACATTCCTTTGTAAGCTTGACCATATCCGTGGTAGGTAGAGGTGTTTTATTGTTGAGGATGTCCTTGAGGTACTTGGTGTAGCTTGGTACCTGCATAGCGTCAAGAAATGGTATGTTGACATTCAGTTTCTTGATTACCTCAACGAACTTCCCGAATTGCTCATCCATGGTAGGCTTCTTGATTCTTCAGGGAAATAGAAGTAGCGTGGTATCGACAAAATCATGGGGTACCGTCTTCCTTAACTTTTCTTCATCAGGAGCTACCTTCTCGGTGTCCTCTTCCCCCTCTGACTCGGTGATCACTTCCTTCTGTTTGTTCTCTGCGGGGTTAGGATATGGTGGATCCCGAGTGGTCTTACCACCTCTCGTGGTCACCGATTTTAAATTCTCTCAGGTAGGTTCGAGTTGCCCCGGGATTCCACCCGACTCGGAAGAAGGTAAAGAAGCAGCAAGCTGAGCATGTTGAGTTTCTATCATTTTATTAAAGCTTAGCTGATTCTTCATAGTAGTAGTGAAGGATTCTATAGTGGAATTTAAATTTTCAAGTACTTTATCATTGGCGGCTAGCTTCTTGTTTAAATTTTCATTAATTCTAGCTTGGCCAAAGACAAGATCTCTAATGGAGAGCTTGTTGACGGTCGATTTCCGTCAACCAAGAGCACTTGTTCCACTTTGGTTTGAGATTTGAATTATAACTAATCTGCCACTAGGCATACTAATGATGTAACAAGTTCACACTTGCATGTGATTTTTGGAGTTTATTGTTTACGCAGGAAATCAACGTTAAAGAGGAGACTTTCGAGATAAGTTCATCAAACACTTTATGAGAAGATCATGAAGTCCGTCACAAGTCAAGACATGAAGTGAACATGACTCCAAATGACCCAAGGACCAAAGCATCAACACGTAAAACTCCGGGGACTAGGAGGTTTACCAACGAGATCAACTCAGCCCGAGAGATATTCTCGCAGCCCAGAACATCATGATCTTTCGGTGCTGATTCGGAGACATAAACGGCATCTAATGGCAAAAGTTTGACTACCAAAGTTGTGGGCCTCGACGATAGTTTCGATTTGGACATATGAAAGGCCCAATTCGGGTCAAGGAGTTAGGAGATATGGCCCCCGAAATGCCACCTGCGCAGACAAGTCCGAAATCAGATAGATTATCTTCCGAGGCTGTTTTGGGGATCTTATCTTCGTTTCCAAGGAAAGCAATGAATACCAAAGTTGAAGATAATGTCGTGGCACACAACCTGGACACCGAATTTGCATTATTTGGAGTCCGGACGTGGGAGATATGGTTCCAGCAAGGAAGGGCTACGAATCAGGAAAACCTGGACGAGGCTGATTTTATGGAAACCAAGTTTGCTTCTCTCCCAAGGAGGATCTCGTGCAAGGCAAGGTAGAGCACGCCCCAAGGCTCCCCAAGGGCACAAATAGAAGCCCTTGGGCACCCAAGGAGGGGGATGGAATCGATCCATTCATCACAACTCGGTGAAACCTAGAAGCAAGCACCGAAGGGAGACGACGACCGCCGCGAGTCTTTGAAGTTGTCTAGGAGATGGCCTAGGGCTACCCTAGCCGCCATGGCCTCCTTGCACGGTTGAGCCATGGTGGAGTTCTGGAGCTACACATACATCATCGTAGGTATGGCCTCGGTGGTGATGGTGTAATGCATACTTTCATGTGAGCAATGATAATCTTGTCATCTGATCTTTTAAGCGATTTCATGTCTCCGTTCATGCTTTCTACCTATTGTGAATATGCTTATTCCTTAGTCTAATGCATGGTTAGACTACTTAGCATACTTTATGTAATCATGGTGGTTAGATCTAGTATGTGGATCCTTCATGGTTTGTAGACACGTTCACTTGGACGTGCCCCTAGACTCCCCGCATGAATAGGGGCGTGTCGTGACAGGACGAAGGTTTCGAAAGGCGGATGTTTTCGGGAGGAATACCGGAGGTAGGAATTTAAGGATGCTATTAGATAAGATGCTTGATTTGTTGCTCTTTAGCTGGAACTACAACTAGAAGGCGATAGGTCTAGTTACCCCTTTGGTTGCACTTTACCTAGCCTATGTTTGTGGCTGTGATCGACCTATATGCTATCACTCATATCTATTAGGTTTACCCCTTTGTATGCAATCAATGCTTCATGTTAGGTTAGATTGACTAGATAAGGTAGAGAACCTTAGTGGTTTGCTTCCGATCCTTGGATTGACAAACCTTGGGGACCCTCCTTGGTGAAAAAGGCACCAAGTCACTCGTACGCTTGGGTGAACTTCAATACGGTTTTTAACCATCAACAAGCCCTTTTTCTGGCGCCGTTGCCGGGGATCGGCAACTAGAACCCTAGGGAGATCTATCTTTGTTTTAACTAACCCTAATTCTTAGTATTGCATATACGCTTGTTTTCTTGTTTGTGTCCTTGAAAGCAGGTGAAAAGCTAGACACAAGACGTTCGAGAAGTTCTCAACATCCACACCCTACACGAGAGATGATAAACAAGGTAAATCAACATGTCAATCAAAATTTTAAGACTAATGTTTTGTGGAGAATCGTTTGTTCGAGCAATAGGCATTGGAAGCAATCACGGTGCCCCCAAGATCACGAGATCAAGCCTGTCAACATCTTCAAAGCTTCTGTTCGCATCAAGTTTTGCACAGCCTCATGGGAAGAACAACAGAATATACTTGGATATTTAGAAGCCCTACGAAGTTACGCTTCCAATGAGTCAAAAATCAAGTCAATCGGAGGTTCCTACAAGCGGATATGGCCGAATCACCGATGGTTGCACATCCTGAATCTAGACAGCAAGCAAAACTGAAGTGAAACAGCCTTAACTCCCTCATATGAACTCTGATTAAGATGGATGAGTACCAGTTGGAAAGGTAATTTTATAAATTTTTCAATAGAATCATATTTTGGTATATGTTCTATTATGTATACAGGGGAAAACCCACGAGGAAGAGGCAGTAGCAACACGATGAGAACAAGAGAGTGGAGATGAGGACGACAACAACGAAGAGAAGTTTGGGCAATGCTTCCACTAGACCACACATGAAGAAATTCAGAGGCTTGGAACAAAACAAAGACCCCTGGAGCATTGGCAAATGAAGACACATGTTGGCGACGTCCGACGTAAGGAGATGTTTGGAGCAAACCACGAAGGATTACACATAAAGGACAACATCCAATGGCGTAGACACTTTGGGCTCTCACACGAAGGCTCATGGAGTTACATGAAGACACTTAAGAGTTGTGTGAGCCCACAAATGAAGAGGAGTGATCCTACATAAAGTGACCTTGACGACATGTGGCACGAAGAGAGAGATTGAAGAAGTCTACGCGAGCCACCTCGGATCATCAAGGATCGTTCGTTTTCAACTCCGAAGGACCACTCACAATGAAAAGCTCAAAGGCTAAGGTGCACATTAAACTCTCAAGGTACTTTTGGATATGATAACTTTCTTTTGAAATATTCATGTTCATGACCAATAGTATGTTTGATTCTATGCCTTGCACTTTTGAATCATGATAGGCTAGAATTTCTTGAGAATGATAAAGAGGCTATGTTGTGCTTTAACTTTGTTAATTTGCATGCCTAATGAACCCATGCCTAATGAGAGCCTTAGTGCTGAGCAAGAAACTTATGCAACCTTTAATCACATTTCGTTCATCTAACTTTTAAATTGTGGTTACAATTGCATATGTCTATATTATGTTTTGCAAATCCTAGACTTGCTTTGTGCTTGATCAAGCTCGTTACCTTAAAAGAGCATGTGTCGGGAGAAAACCCGAGTTTCACTAACCATGCCAGTCATTAAACCATAATAAAGAGAGAAGAAGCCATGCCCCCAAAGGAATTGCAAGCTCGTGCATAGCCATCACCAAACCTCGAAGACAACACCGCTGTTTTCATCAGTTTTGAGCACCTGATCAGATATGTAGAAGAAGGATAAAGTTTAAAATCAGAAGCTCCATCAAATGCCGATTCCAACGCCTCCTAGATCGACAAATTTGAAGACCCGTACAAGGAGATAATGCGAAATCATTAGGCGCTGCGCAGTCTGAAATCCTTGGACAGATTGCAGCGTTGGAGTAGAACGGGAGTAACTCACTCGTTCGGAGTCCGTTGGGGGTCAACAAAGACTTGATGGAAAGATAATTTCATGCGCCATGCGTAGAAGTTATTTTTTGCTACATGATCTGATCTGGACAGAGAATAAAATTCATGAAAAGAGAGGCAGCGACGAAGAGCAAAGGAGAAGGAGGGGATGATGATGCAAGAGACGATCGGGCAAGCCTCTCATCAAGCAAAATGATCATGTCAAGCATGGAGATTGGATCAAACCTGCATGGACATCTTCAAATCATACATGAAGGACCATGGCTTCACGACCACGAGTAGGTACATAAGAAAGTCAAGCTCTATGACTCTAAATGAAGCGCTTTGCGGGAGGCAACCCATTTTCTTTTGTTTATGTTTATATATATTATGACCGTCTACATTGTGATCTCAAAAAGAAACATCAAATAACATTGTACCATTGCTCTAATAAATACCACAACACCATGTTGTTTAATTTAATTGCTATTGAGGGAGCACTTTGTTATTTGATCTTGGAAAGCTTGTAGACCTTTTTTGTGCCTATTAGTGTTTAGAGTCGTTTTTCTTTTGTGTCTTTTTAGAGAGAAATATGAAGTTGGCACCATCCTTTAATTCCAAACCTTGTGGCTAGTTAATTTAGGCTAACTTTTGTTTTTGTTTTAGACAACCACCATATCATGTTGTTTTGTTCATCCATGTTATATTGCATTGCATGTTGTGTTGATCTAACTCTTTGCCAACCAACCTAGGCCTTCCCACAGTCCCCACCAAAAACCATAGCCAATAGAGGTAGGATTGCTTATGTTGACCGTTTGCCATCACCATCCGGATTGAACAAGTCTATCTCTTTCCTCTCTTCTAACTAAAAACTTTGACTAGCCTCCCCATAAAATCCTTAGGAAAACCTTTCACACCTTTAGCCATCCTAAAACCATAGGTTTGTTTTTCATTAGAAGACTCGTAGCACCACCTTAGTTAGAATTTCTATACTTGACTTCCTCTCTTCAAAATCCTTGTTTGAGCCAAAAATATAGGATACCCTTAACCTACCCTTAAACCTTGTTAGTTTGGTTGATTGATTCTTTTCGATGGGTGACTTCCTTGTTGACAATGCTTACTTCGTGATCAAGCTTTGTCCTTTGCTTATTGTAGACCGCATCGAAAGTGTTTTTCAAACCTTGCTAATGTTTGTTTGTGCTAACTTCTTGCATTTGCATTTTGCATCCATCTCTTTGTCATCATCCACTTTATGTTAGCTTGGGACCTTTTGTGAAGCTTTATGATGAATGCTTTCGTACCTATGTTAATGCTTCATATGACGATATGGGCATTTTTCTTTTTGCAATCTTGTGTAAACATGGTGTTTAGACATGGTTGGAGACCCACATCATTCAGTTTTATATACCTTGCTATCATATTGCATTGGATTGTTTATAAACTTTGCAATGCGCCCTGCTTATCTTACGCCACGAAGAGTTGTTAATCTTGGGATAAACATGGTGTTTTGACCTTGGTTAATAAATCTTTTTGGCAATGGAGAAGTTTGGCGACCACTTTGTAAGCATGGAGCTTAGGATTTGGTGTAAACATTGTCTTTGTTTTTATATCATCCTTTCATTTGCATACACACTTGCACACACGTACACCCATTAGGTTTTAATTTTTTTTTCACTAGCTTAACTATGCCACAAGTTAAGATCTTAAGGGATATCTTTGGTTTGTTAGCATAGAGTGAGTATTCCCGACCGTCACCTCGGGGGTAGTTTGTGCTTTAGAGTTGTTTTGTAGGCATGACAAATCGTTCCCATGAGTTAGCGATGAAAGATGAAAATAAGATCGTCAACACCTCCAAAATCCCAGAAGAAACATCGCTGCCTTCATCAAGATTAGGCGCATGTTCAGAGATGTACAAAATAGGAAAATTTGGATATTCAGGAGCTCCACTAAGTCTTCTTTCCAACGCATTGAGATTCAACATTTTAGGAGACCCGTGCAAGGAGTTACAACCAAATCATTGGGCGTCACACGTTCTGAAATCAGCCAGGACAGTTTGTATTGATGGAGTAAAAAGGGTGTAACTCTCTTGTTCAGAGTCCGATTGGGGTGAATGACCACTCGTTGGAAAGATAATTTCAAGGACTTTACAATGGAGCAATGGTGTAGTACATGTTCTGTTCTGGAAGTTGAAGAAAAATTCGTGGAAGTTGAAGCAGCAATAAAGGACAACATAGAAGGAGGTGAAGACGAGTTGAGAGATGATTGGGACTAAGGCTTGTGACAAAGGGTAGACGTTGAAGGACGATCAAGGAAACAAAAGTGAAGAGTACGATGATGATCTCCACATATGGTAGTAGGACTTCAATAAATACATGATGATTCATCATCTTCCATGCCTAGCAACATGCTAAGCATGGGGGAGGACTTGGTGGACGTAAGAAGACCGCATGGAGAACAAAGATCATAGTTGCCACGGGATGCTAATTTTCTTCTTCCATGTTAAGCACAATGCTTAAGCATGGGGGAGGCCACGCTACACTTCAAGCATCAAAGGACGGTAACAATTCTTCAACTCTCTTTTGTTCTTGTCTTTTCTATATGTCTGCATTTATGTATGTGCTTTCCACAACCTTAGATACAACCTTTGTATATCTCTCTTTAGAATAACATGGCTACTAGGAGTACAACCTAGGTTTGTTTTTATTTTTAATAATAATCACCGTTACCTTGTGCTCTCCATGATGATATCTCGTATGCTCTTACTTATGGATATATGATGATCGTTGCCACTTTACTCATTCTTGTGCTTGGTTTGTATATGATTAAGCTAGTACTCTCTTTAAATATGATCTGAAAATTTAATTAATGCTAGCCTAATCTTTTGTGGAGGTTATGATAACTTGAGACCCATAGTATTATTTGTTGCTCTCACTTTTGAATGAATCAAAGATCATTTATTTTTGTTCTTAAAAGATATGCTAACCTTGTCTTTGATACCACTTGCATCTTGCTCAACCTATCCAAAGCCTTATATTCATTGAGTGCAAAAACCTTAGTATACAAGATTTATTTTTGGGTGCATTAATTCAAGGCTTGAATTCTCTGGCTCAAGACTAAGAAGCTGGTCATTCCGTTTTTGCGTATCTATCTTTATGCTAGCCTTTCTATTCGTGCATTGTGAGTTTCCACATCGGGAATTTCGCAAACCTCGCCGGATATCCACCCACAAACCCAAAATATCTTTTTATGTATACTTCCTTGACCACAACCCAAAACTTTGAGTATGGATGAATATTTCAAAGAAGATTACAAGGAAGGTGCCATCAAGTGGAGCAAGATTTTGGGAGACCTCCATAAAAGGATCCCTAGAAGGTTTCAAGTATCTCTCTTCAAGAAAATACAAGAATTTCAGCACTTACCTTGGCACAATCATCACCTCTTTGCTCCGGGACGAGCAATGTCTAAGCATGGGGGGTTTGCCAAGGAAGTACTAGTGTAGTCTAGAGTTCAAGGGGAGTAAAAAAAGAGAAAAAAAGTGATGAAAGAAAAAAAAATATATATATAAAGAAGGAAAAGTATGATGAGAAAAGGAAGAAAAAAAAGAGTCAAGAAAAACAAATATAATAAAGCTCCCCGGTTCTCTAGCTACATTTGGAAATTTCAAAAGGATTTCAAGATCAAGACCCATACTCATCTTTCCGACCATGTGCAATCCGATAACGAGGACTTCGTTTGTGCCTCAGGATCACTCTTTGCCATTTGCACATGTCCACCTATCTAAAAAGTGTGTGTTTTTCTCTCCCCCCTCCGCGAAACATTATTTTCCAATGACCTTTTTGATGAGTCTTGGTAAGTCCATGAGAAGCTTGTCTTGTTTTGATAATATCTCAACTATAATATCTTGGTAGGACTAAACTTTCCCATAGCTCCATATAAAGCCTTCCACCAAATATTTGAGAGAGGAAAGGAGTAGAACAAGTAGGCTTGAGAGACAAGATGAGATGAGAGTTCATGAGCAAGATGCAAGGAGGTTTATTATTGATCTTGGTAAAGCAATTTTTCTTCATCCCGCTCTTTATTTTCAAAATTTCTAAGATTTGTTTAAAATTTGAGAGCAAGATTAATTACTTGTGGAAAGAGCTTAAATGATATATACCCTCCATAGAGATGAAAGCTAGCTACATTATGTAACTTTAACAAATATAAACTTGGAGAGCATTATGTTTTCTCATGTATGATTAAGTGCAAGGTATGAACTTTGAAAGGTAATACTGACATCCATTAAAGGCTTACTCGAGGACGAGTAAGGTTTAAGCATGGGGGTATGTTGACGGTCGAATTCCGTCAACCAAGAGCACTTGTTACACTTTGATTTGAGATTTGAATTATAACTAATCCGCCACTAGGCATACTAATGATGGAACAAGTTCACACTTGCATGTGGTTTTTGGAGTTTATTGTTTGCGCAGGAAATCAACGTTAAAGAGGAGACTTTCGGGATAAGTTCATCAAGTACTTTATGAGAAGATCATGATGCCCGTCACAAGTCAAGACATGAAGTGAACATGACTCCAAATGACCCAGGGACCAAAGCATCAACACGTAAAACTCCGGGGACTAGGAGGTTTACCAACGAGATCAACTCAGCCCGAGAGATATTCTCGCAGCCCAGAACATCATGATCTTTCGGTGCAGATTCGGAGACTTAAACGGCCTCTAATGGCAAAAGTTTGACTACCGAAGTTGTGGGCCTCGACGATAGCTTCGATTTGGACCTATGAAAGGCCCAATTTGGGTCAAGGAGCCAGGAGATATGGCCCCCGAAATGCCAGTTGCGCAGACAAGTCCGAAATCAGACAGATTATCTTCCGAGGCTGTTTTGGGGATCTTATCTTCGTTTCCAAGGAAAGCAATGAATACCAAAGTTGAAGATAATTTCGTGGCACACAACCTGGACACCGAATTTGCATTATTTGGAGTCCGGACGTGGGAGATATGGTGCCGGCAAGGAAGGGCTACGAATCAGAAAAATCTGGATGAGGCTGATTTTATGGAAACCAAGTTTGCTTCTCTCCCAAGGAGGATCTCGTGCGAGGCAAGGTGGAGCACGCCCCAAGGCTCCCCAAGGGCACAAATAGAAGCCCTTGGGCACCCAAGGAGGTGGTTGGAATCGATCCATTCATCACAACTCGGTGAAACGTCGAAGCAAGCACCGGAGGGCGACGACGGTTGCCGCGAGTCTTCGAAGTTGTCTAGGAGATGGCGTAGGGCTACCCTAGCCGCCATGGCCTCCTTGCACGGTTGAGCCATGGTGGAGTTCTAGAGCTACGCATACGTCATCGTAGGTATGGCCTCTGTGGTGATGGTGTAATGCATACTTTCATGTGAGCAATGATAATCTTGTCATCTGATCTTTTAAGTGATTCCATGTCTGCGTTCATGCTTTCTACCTATTGTGAATTTGCTTATTCCTTAGTCTAATGCATGGTTAGACTACTTAGCATACTTTATGTAATCATGGTGATTAGTTCTAGTATGTGGATCCTTCATGGTTTGTAGACACGTTCACTTGGACGTGCCCCTAGAATACCCGCATGAATAGGGGCGCGTCGTGACAGGATGAAGGTTTCGAAAGGCGGATGTTTTCGGGAGGAAGACCGGAGGTAGGAATTTAATGATGCTATTAGATGAGATGCTTGATTTGTTGCTCTTTAGCTGGAACTACAACTAGAAGGCGATAGGCCTAGTTACCCCTTTGGTTGCACTTTACCTAGCCTATGTTTGTGGATGTGATCAACCTATATGCTATCACTCATATCTATTAGGTTTACCCCTTTGTATGCAATTGATGCTTCATGTTAGGTTAGATTGACTAGATAAGGTAGAGAACCTTAGCGGTTTGCTTCCTATCCTTGGATTGACAAACCTTGGGGACCCTCCTTGGTGAAAAAGGCACCAAGTCACTCGTACGCTTGCGGTGAACTTCAATACGGTTTTGAACCATCAACAGGGCTGATTATTGAAATTGTTTGAATAATTACCTCCATTTTGATTGTTGAACGGGAAGTTGGGCCTCGAGTTCCACCCTTGATTGTTGTAGTTGTTGTTGCGGAACCCGTTGTTGTTACCATTGTTGATGAAGCTGGCTTCTTCCCTTGTCTCGGGACAATCATTTCCCGAATGACCCACATTACCGCAAACCTCGCACGTCATGCGAGCGTCCATAATCTTTGCGGTCTCCATATTGCTTGGTGCCTCCAATTTCTTCATTAGGAGGTCCATCTTGGCGGTGAGCATGTCGATTCCATCGATTTGGTGTACACCGCGGTTACGGGGTTGGAGACGATCTCCATCCCAACCTTGATTTTCCACCATCTTCTCGATCAATTCCTTGGCGGCGGGTACTTGTAGTGAGAAGAAGGCTCCTCCAGCGGCTGCATCTCGGTGCTCATGGGCGGTACGCTTGAGCCCGTGGTAGAAGGTTTGAATTAAGAACCACCCCTACATGCCATGGTGTGGGCACGTGGTGATGTACTCCTGGAAACGTTCCCATGCTTCCGGGATACTCTCATCATTCTGCTGCTGGAAGCCCGAAATTCTAGTGCAGAGGGCATTGGTTTTGCCCATCGGGAAGAACTTTGCGAGAAATGCCTTAGAGCACTTATCCCATGTGTTGATGGCATCTCGCTCCACGTAAAACCATTGCTTCGCCTTCCCGAGCAATGAGAATGGGAATAGGCGAAGACGGATTGCATCGTCCATCACTCCACGGATAGTGAAAGTCCTACACACCTCCAGGAAATGCTGGAGATGTGCATTGACATCTTCATTAGGCTTGCCACAGAACGGACTTCCTTGCACCATGTTGATCAACGCCAGCTTGAGTTCAAAGTTTCCTTCTCCCACCATCACATTCGGCCCGGTAGGGACATTGGTGTTGGAGGGAGTGAAAAACTCGCGAATCATCCTCCCGGCCATCGGTGCTGACGAGGTGCTGTCTACGGGATCGACGGTGTTCGTCTCTTGATTCGAGAGAAACTTTTGAGGAATGAGGACACGAGGTCGCACTCTCCTCACAAGTGACTCCGGATTGTCGTGAAAGTTGGATGGTAGGTCAAAACTGGTCATGCACTACTCTGCGTACACGAGAGTAGGGCGAGGGTAAACCTGCTTAAATAGCGGTTCACCGAACCTGGATAACTCTACCACTAAGTTTAAACGATATCTTTTGCCTATTGCCTCCCCGACAACGGCGCCAGAAATGCTTGTTGACGTTCCTTAGCCTCACCACTAGGTTCGCACTCATGGTGACGGCGCCAGAAATGCTTGTTGGCACTCGCTAGCGTCGCTACCGGATTTATACCCCTAGTAATAGGGCTAGGGAACGTCTTTGGTAAAACACACGTCACAGAAAGGTCCGCAAGCGCACAGATTACCATTGTAGCACTTCACCCGGTGGTATTCGGGTTATCGTATTTATATTTTCCCAAGGGAGGCACTACGGCAATGATGATCGGATAAACAGTGGAGAGTAACAAGACTCGGTAGAGAGCTATAGCGGGGGTAACGAATAAAGATATTCGGGGATAACTTGACACACACAAGGAGATCTTGATAAAGGGTTAGAGAGGACCTAGTGAGCTGGGAGGACAACGAGACGAGAAAGGATCCTAACACAATCTATCTATTCTTGTCAACTCTAGGTAAAGAACTAAGGGAAAGGATAACCAAGGCAAGCTAAACTCGATAAGCTCTTCTAGTGCTGCAGGGGCATGCAAAGTCGCGCTCTCGGACTGGGATGAGAAGGGAGAACGACGACGCGCTGAATCCTACCAGCCCGAACTAACGTGGTGGACTACAAAGCCCGTCCGGAGCTGTCACCTCCTTAGGGTACCACAACTATTCCGTTGAACGGGACACCAATCTAAGACTAAGGTAAGCTCTGAGCACCGCGCTCACAACGAACCAAAGAACCTTTCCCCGGATATCACGAAGGAAGGTCTCTCTCCGCTACTAAGCACAAACGTACTCGGTAGAAGATCAAGTGAAGAACGACCACAACACTATAGGGTTCAAGAGAGCTACGCTGACCAAGATTAAACTAACTTTAGTCTAAACCAAGAATAAAGCTTCTAGAGCAAAGTAAAAGCTAAATGTAATTTACTCGAAAGGTAAGATAGAAAGATAACTTGAATTGTACTTGAGTCTAAACAAAGAAAGGATACAAGAGTAGTACCAGAACCCTGAAGAAGACTCCTCCAGAACCCCGAGACTAGCTAGACTCGACTCTAACTCCCAAACTACACTAATCCTACTCTAAGTGAACAAAAGTGAGAAATGGAGATGCTCCTGCATTGTGTGTCCGTTCCAGCGAGTGGGAGGTGCCTTTTATAGGCAAGGGAGGTCGGTGGAGCGCAGGGGGGCAAAACCCCAGGTGCATCCACACCTCTAGGCACGACCGGCCCTGTGATGTGCCGCCTCTCGCCTTGGACGCTCTTGATCACTGCTCCTGAGGTGGTTGTAGGTCGGCTTCTTGGGTCGGTTTCGCCCGGCACGCCATTTGATAGGTGCGGCCGGCCCTATAGGTGCGGCCGGCCCTACCCCGCACCGTGTGATGCACCGACCGTGCTCGGGGACGCCTAGGATTGCCTCTGGATGACGGTTGTGGTGGTTGAGCGATCGGATAAGTGGACCCATTGATCCAAGTGATCCTAGCCTCCACCACTTGATCAAACTGACGTTTCTTCAGTGAATCACGCTCGTCCAAGTTGTGCTCGAGGGAGAGGGGGTGCTCTGGACTAGAGAAATGCCACGGGGCAGGGCCGGCGGCACCTGCAGGGCCGGCCCCACCAGGTGGTTCGACCGTGCCTAGCACATGTGGCGTGTTGATCCCAAATTCTCCCAAAATGTGTACCTGCCTATAAAAATCACAACACAACTCGTGGAACTTTATTAGTACTAAAAATGTGCATGAAACTTGCCATATACTCCTCTCGAACCCGAGGGTTTGACGGTCAAATTTTTGTTGTAAGGACCATCAACACAAAGAACCGTGACTAGATGGCGGATGTGTATCGATTATCGAAAGCTAAACAAAGCAACGAAGAAAGATCACTTCCCCCTACCATTCATTGAGGACATGCTCGAGAGATTAGCAAACCATGCTTATTTTTGCTTTCTCGATGGATACTCGGGGTTCATGCAAATTCCTATTCACCCGAAGGATCAACACAAGACAACATTTACTTGCCCTTATGGAACGTTTTCATATAGAAGGATGCCCTTCGGTTTATGCAACGCTCTGGCCTCTTTTCAACGTTGCATGATGGCGGTGTTCTCGGAATTTATCGAGGAAATTGTCGAGGTGTTCATGGATGATTTTTCGTTTATGGGAAGACATTCGTGGATTGCTTGGCAAACTTAGACAAGGTTCTCATGAGGTGTGCGGAGGTCGATCTAGTGCTAAATTGGGAAAAGTGCCACTTCATGGTAAAGCAAGGCATAGTGCTCGAACATGTTATATCCGAGAGAGGAATTGAAGTGGTCAAAGCTAAAGTAGAGACGGTTGAGCAACTCCCGCCTCCAACAGATGTTAAGTCTTTGAGAAGCTTTATAGGCCATGCCAGATTCTATAGAAGATTTATTAAGGACTTCTCAAAGATCACTAAGCCTTTAACACAACTTCTTCAAAAAGATGTGGTTTTTGACTTTGATGATAAGTGCTTGGCGGCATTCCGGACCTTGAAAAATGCTTTAGTAAGTGCTCCCATCATTCAACCTCCGGATTGGAGCCAACCTTTTGAGATCTTGTGTGATGCAAGTGACTATGCCGTAGGGGCAGTTTTAGGACAAAGAAAGGAAGGCCAAGTTCACGCCGTATACTACGCTAGTAAAACTCTCAGTGAGGCACAAGTAAATTATACCACTACGGAAAAAGAGTTGCTAGCGGTGGTGTTTGCTTTTGAAAAATTCAGATCTTACATCGTGAACTCGAAAGTCATTGTCTACACCGATCACGCGGCCATCAAGTATCTTTTGGCTAAGAAGGATGCTAAACCAAGATTTATTCGTTGGATCCTTCTTCTCCAAGAGTTCGATGTTGAAATTCATGATAAAAAGGGGGTGGAAAATGTTGTGGCCGATCATTTGTCTAGAATGAACCGTGGACAAGATGACAAAGAGCCCATAGAGGATAAGATGAGAGATGACCACCTCTACTGAATACTCGACAAGGATACTTGGATGATCGATATCATTCGAGCAATTCGGAGAATGCCTCTTGATCACCTAGATAAAAACACTCAAAGGAGGATAATCTCCGAAAGCCGGAAATATTTTTGGAATTCACCTTACCTCTTTAAACTTGGGAACGATGGAGTAATGAGAAGATGTTTACCAAGAGAAGAGAGGCAAGAAATTTTGAGGAAGTGTCATTCGGCGGAGTACGGTGGACACTATAGTCATTTTCGAACCCAAGCAAAAGTATGGTCCAGCGGATTCTTTTGGCCGGAGATGCATGAAGATACTAAAAGATATGTTGCATCATGCCTCGAATGCCAAAGGACCGGAAACATATCTCAAAGGAATGCTATGCCCTTCTCTATAGTCTTGTTAAGGATGCTCATTAGTTGCCTATTCGATGTTGCCTAATGACGTCATTTTTGATACGGCCCATTTTATTAATAAAATCATTTTTGAATTCTTAAAAAAATAATGGGCCGAGGGGGCAAGCCCACATATTTTTTCCCTGTTATTTTGGGCTGCACTCCAGGTAGCGCTTAATTAAATATAATTCAATCTCATATTACATGCTAATCAATTAAGTAATTGACATCACGGATAATATTTCCATACCACTGATACAAATTAATGTTTCGGATCACACATGACACATTATTATCAATGAACACAGAACAACCACAAGCAGATTGTAAGTAGGAGCTCACAAACCAATACACATGATATCTCCATGCTCACAAATAAAGCTGGTATTGAAATAGAACCCACTAAGATAACAAAGCTCTGTACTCACAAACTAGCACAACTAGCTAGGAGGACACAAGCAGAAGACTAAGAAACACAGTGGCCTTACCCAAGGCGCGAGCTTAGCAGTTGACGAAGGAGGGTCTCAGTAGTTTCTACTTGTTTCTTCAACCTCTCAATCTCATCAGTCTGTACTTTCATTGCTACATCTGATGCTTCTACCTTGATCTTCAAGTCTATCAAAACTTGGTCCTGTTCAACAAAGATTTCACCAAGGTCAGCTGCTGCATCGAGCCCTCCCAACAAAACTTCAGGTCTTGAGCATGTAGCGAAAGCTGGATAATCTAGAGGCATGTAATCAATGAATGGCTTTGACTTTACATTGGAGGGACAGGAATTTGATATTTGAACCGCAAGGATTGTCCTCAACATTTGAGCCTAAAAATGAAAGGAGAAGTCAAACTTGAACCTTAAATGAAGCAAACAAATAAACTTAAGAATAATCCTAAGAATAAAGTAGTAGGATAATCATGCATTCTGTTACATACCACGACATGTGATTGAATCTCAGCAATGCAGGAGTGGGATGTGTCGGTGTTTTAGACCGGCAACCTACCAAGGGGAGTACCTGAGGTAGATGAATGTGGCCTCGCCGAGATCGGGAACTCGAAGGAGAGACACGTGGCACACAATTTAGACAGGTTCGGGCCGCGAGGTGCATAATACCCTACGTCCTGTATGTTGCGTAGCTCTGGATTGATTGGGTGTGTTTACAAGATGATGCGGATGAAGAGATAGGGGTCCCTGCCTCGCCTTATATAGTCTGGGAAGCAGGGTTACAAGTTGGTTTGCCATAGGAGTACTAGTCGTGTACGGCTAGGAGTACTCTACATGGATCCGGACATGTCTAGCTTCCTAACCGAGTACTAATCCTCTGTAGGCCTTACGCTCCACGCCAGCAGGTGCCGTGTTGCCCAAGTCGAGTAGCCCCAGGGGCCCACGGAGTAGTCGGTCACAGTACCCATCTGAGCAGTGGGCCCAGGGATGTCCTTACGACAAGCCCTCGAGTACTTTGTAGTCGAGCAGGATGTCTTCGAGTAGTCTTGATGGCCTTGGCGAGTAGTCCTTGAGCATCCCCGAGTTCCACAAGCCAAAAGTCCTCAAGAATGCTTGAATCATCCCGAGGCTGGAAGGTACTCCAACTGATCTTTGAGTAGTCTTGAAGTCTTCTCGAGTAGTCCCCAAGCGTCCCCGAGTGCTTCTCTCGAAGGTCTTCAATAATACTCATGATGTCTTGGTGAAGAAACCATATGGAAAATGCGATTCGGAGAATCGCATTCCATATGGAATGTAGCCCCCGAGCCTTAGATCGAATCGTAGATTCAAGCTGAGGGTCAATCTGAAGTTCTGCCAATCTCATCCCGAAAAATCCGGAGAAAAAACCGAAGGACACGTGGCACGGAGCCCTCGAGCCTTGAGTCGAGTACTTTCTCTCGAGTTGAAGGATCATCTTGACTGTAGAATGTGTCCGGAGTGAAGTCGTGATATGAAGTAGTCCACTGAATCCAGTAGCTGTAGTCGAGCCCCCGAGATCGAGTACCGGAAGACGAAGAGTCGTGCGGCTGCCGCTAGGTCACCCGTTTGGCGCCTTATCTATCCGCTGAGAACCGAGCCGCCGGGGCCGGTTATAAATAACCGGTAAGTCCCTTAGGGTTTTTCACTCCTAGCAGTTGCATTCCTCAGATTAGATCTGAATCACCGCCCGCTCTGCTTCTCTGCTGCCAGCGCCGCTGCGCAGAGACTTAGATCCATTTGCTCGCGCCGCCGCAGTCCACCTGCCGCTGTAGCCCCCGAGCGAATGCGAGTGAAGACACCCGTCACTTGGAGAATGAAGGGGTCTCCAGCGAAGGGCAAGAAGACCGGCGCTTCGAAGAAGAGGAGCCGCGATGAAGAAGCCGGGGATGCCGGCCAGTCGTCGACATCACCACCCTCGTCCCCTTGCCCCAATCCGGCGAAGGAGTGGAAGAAGGTGAAACTGAAGACCGAGGACCTCCTCGCCTTGGTCGACAGTGGATTCCTCCGTGAGAAGGAGATGGATCTATGGCGTACCGCCACCGGTGATCCATACCCAATGGAGAAGAACCCGGACGAAATCCCAATGTTCGCCCAGTTCGTAGAGCGCGGATTGGCGCTCCCCGCCAGTGATTTCTTCAAAGGTCTGCTCAGGTACTATGGCATTGAGTACCTCAATCTCAACCCCAACGGGATCTTCCATGTTTCCATTTTCGTCCACTTCTGCGAAGCGTTTGTGGGTATCAAGCCCCACTGGATTTTGTTCCGGAAGTTCTTCCGGCTGAAGCCGCAGCCGAGCAGCAGTGACCCGCGAGTAGTCGGAGGCGCCGGGATCCAGATGCGTGAAGATGCCGCCGACCAGTACCTGTCGTACAAGCTGATAGAGTCCAACCAGGACTGGAAAGCCAAATGGTTCTACATTAGCAACCACCAACCCGAGCTGCTGAAGCCGAGCGGGCGCCAGCCCAAGCATGCCCCATGGTGGAACACGGAGCCCACCATGCAGGAGGGTATTCAACTACCCCCTCTGCTGAAGAAGATCAAGGCTTTGCGGGAGGCCGGACTGAGTGCCGAACACGTGGCCTTCAGTTTCATGAAGAGGAGCGTGCAGCCGTTGATGGCGCGAGATACCCTCGGGTACCAATATACAGGCGACAAGGACACCTCGCGGATGCCCGGTGAAGAAATCGAGGACGATGTCATCATCGAGCGGCTGGGCAAGGTTTTCAAGGACATGCCGCCGTACACACCGTGCCCCGTCCCCGAGTACTCCGCGGCTCGGCCGCCAAGCCAGGTCAGTAGTCGTGACATAAGCCCCCGAGTACTGGTCAGCTTGAAGTAGTCGTACTCATATGTGCCGTATGTTGTAGGACGACGTGGCGAAATACGTCTCAGTCCCGCCTTCCCCTCCGCGACTTGTGGAGCAACCGGAGGAGAAGGGCAAGAAGAAGGAACGCCGCGAAGTCGGTGAAGCTAGTGACGCCGTTGTCATTGAGTCCAGCTCTAATGACGATGAAGATGAAAAAACGCTGCAGTAAAGGTTCCAGCTGCGCTCCAGGTTTAGCCGAGCTGGGATGCCGGACGTCCCAGTCGTCATCGAGAGGCCGTCGAGTCTCGAGGCTAACCTGCCGGTGCCGCCGAGGAGGCCACGCAATGTGGTGCGGAAACGCGCCGTCAAGAAGCTGAAGATCTCCGAGGTGACAACCAAGAGGTAAACACCACGACTAGAGTAGTCGAGCACAGCTGATAAGTAGTCGTATGCTGATGATTTGTCTTGTAATGTTGCAGGATATCCCCTCCTCGGACCCCGTAGACCAGGGCGACGAGGGGGTCCTGGACACCGTGGGGGCGGCAGCTGAGGGGGGTATCAGCCCGCCTCTATCCACTGAAGAAGTCATGCCAGTGGTGGCACAACAAGAGGCCGGCGCTGCAGAGCCGCAGTCGTCGGTTGATGAAGGACGAAACCCTCCGCCAGTTGCAGCTACGGAGCAGCCGGAGGAGGCGTCTGTCGAGGCCAGAGCTGCCGCCGAGACTGGCATAGTTGACATTGCCAGTATACTAGGTGCTCCCACTGTGACCGTGGTGCGGTCAACACTTTAAGTTCTCTGAACGCTCGAGTAGTCGTGTAGACGACAGACTTGCATTGCTGACTTGATTACTTCGTGATGCAGGAAATCCACGGACCTGTCGTGGGACGGTGGGGAGACCAGCACTCCAGCCGACGGAGAGGACCGCTCGGCGGGGGAGCATGAACCCACACCACCACCACAGACTGAAGTCGCGGTGGAGTCGACGTTGAAGGAAGCCACCTTGGTTGAAGGTATGTGTCCTGTCACCACTGGTAGTCATCATGCATAGTAGTCGTAGCCGCTGAAATTGACTGCGTGTACTCATTGTGGCAGGAGCACAAGCTGAGGGAGCCTCGATTCCTGAAGCCGTGGCCATGGAGACGGCCACTGTGGAGGCGGAGCCCACTGGACCGGTGGCCGGGACGACGGAAGAAACAGCCCCCGAGCTGGGGACTACGGTGGCCCCCGAGTCGGGTGCGGAGGTACAGGACGATCCGCTCCTCGGGACGAGCACGGACGTAGTCATCCGCTCGCCCATCATAGAGGAAGCCGCGCCGATCTGTTCGGCGGCCATGGTAGAGGCGGCATCATCGAGCTGCGGGGGTCCTGAGCTGCTGGAAGACAATCTTGTCGATCCGGCCGTTGTTGCTCTGAACATGGAGTCATGGCAGCGTACCCAACAGTGGGTCAAGGTACGTTGCGAGAACCCTGAGTAGTCTTGTATTACGAAATACAAAGTACCCGTTTGACTGTTCTGTCTATGCAGAATGTTGTTGAAAGATCCCGCGAGAAGTCCGAGCTTCTGAAGGGGTACGGCGACACAGTCCTTCGTGCCGAAGCCTTGGAGAAGGAGCTCGATAAGTCGAAGAAACATTCTGTGCTACTCCAATCCAAGCTCGACGGCGCCTTCACCCAGTACCACAACGAAGTACAAGAGATGGAGGCGAAGAGGGACGACTTGATCCGGAAGAACAAGTCGCTACGCCAGAAGAACAAAGGTATGTTTCCCGCCAAAGCCTTTGAGTACTTATTGGGGTACCTTGGAGTAATCTGACAATGTGTTTAGTTGTCTGCAGAGCTTGAGGCAAGGGTCGACCAGCTGAAGGTGTCGGAGACGGACTTGAAGAACATTGTGTACCGGGAGACCGATGCCAGAGAGGTACTTGAGTATGAGTACAAAAAGCTGAGTCATGAGTGCATCTATCACACGGAGCTTCGTGAAGCCTCAAACCGTGACCTTGTCAATTGCTATAAATCTCTGCAGAAGCTCAATGAAGATTGCGAGAAGCTGCGAGGCCAGCTGAAGGAGCTTGAGGAAGTCACGCTACCCATTGCAAGGCTGCTGGTGCCACACCCGGGCAGGCCGAAGATTGCTCCACTGGTGGACCAGTTGAAGGAAGCCCCCGGGCGTATGGCGACGTATGTCAAGCACTTGGCGAAGTCGATCCCGAACCAAGTCTTGGCATACATGAAGTCATATTTCCCCAAGGCTCCAGTGGACGTAGTCGCCGGTGGACTTGCAGCGAACTGTACTGACGATCAGTACAAGACCCTCCTAGAGGAGATGGCGCCCATTGCTGAACAAGTGGCGGAGAAGCTCAACCTTCAGTAGGAGTACCTGTTGGAGTGGCTTAGGGTAGTTGATGTAAAACAAACAGAGTTGTTAGTAACTTGTTTGGATTATCAATGAAAGTTATCCACGATATATCTGTGAAATGAGTACTCGTAGCCGCCACTTGCAATGAAGTGTGCGGAGTACCAAACCGTGGGGACCTCGTGAGTAGTAGTACTTAGTAGGAGATGCCTGATTGGAGGGCACAGTAAATAAGTTGAATGGAAATCAAACTTTATTACTGATGAATAAGTACACCTGGATGGCCAGGGCCATTTACAAGTGTAGTTGCCAGGACCCGTAGGCCGCCTACGGCTGAGTGGTGCTAGGGCCCGAGGCCGCTTACAGCTAGAGATCCGTTAGTAGTCGTATAGACTGGATCTAGAGTACATGGTCTTGCAGACCGCCGCTAGAGTCCTCAGCGCTCTAAGCAGCCCAAGATCCGTTAGTAGCCATTGACGCTGGATCTTGGAGAAGAGTAGTCCGGAGACTAGTGCCAGGACCGGAAGGCCGCTTACAGCGAAGAGTCTGTGAATAGTCGTGTAGACCTGGACCCGTAGAGTAGTCGAGCGACTACGCGTAGAAGCGACACAGCTGGTCGACGTTCCACGAGTTGCTGATATCGTCGCCTTCAAGTGTTTGGAGGCGGTAGGAGCCTGGTCCGGTCACTTTGGAGATTGAGAAGGGACCTTCCCATGGCGAGCTGAGCTTGTGTAGTCCGTCCGTGTTCTGGATACAACGGAGGACTAGATCGCTGACATTGAAGGAGCGTTCCTTGACGTTGCGATCATGGTAGCATCGGATACCCTCGAGGTACCTTGCTGATTGGACGAGGGCAGCGCAGTGGGCTTCTTCGAGGCCGTCGATGTCAACCCGTCTGCTGTCTTCTGAGATGCTTTCGTCATATTGCTCTACTATCAGGGATTCCCACATCACGTCGACAGGTAGAATAGCTTCGGAGCCATAGACCAGGAAGTAGGGCGACTGCCCCGTCGGCTTGGTAGGCTGAGTACGAAGCCCCCAGAGTGCGTTGGGTAGTTCCTTGATCCACTTGCCTCCTTTGGTGTTAGCTGCGTCATGCAATCGCTTCTTGAGGGCGTCGAGTACCATCCCGTTAGCGCGCTCAACTTGGCCATTGGCACGGGGATGGGCGACTGAGACATACCAGACGTCGATCCCACTGTTCTCACAGTACTCCCAGAACTGATGGTTGTTGAAGTTGGAACCCAAGTCTGTGATGATGCGATGGGGCAACCCGTAGTGATGCACGAGTTCATCCAAGAAGTCGAGTACTCTGTCAGCCTTTGGGCAGGTGACCGGCTTGACCTCGATCCATTTGGTGAACTTGTCGATGGCCACCAAGATTCTGTTGAATCCTCCTGGCGTAGTTGGCAGAGGCCCAATCATGTCGAGCCCCTAGCAGGCAAAGGGCCATGTTGGTGGTATGGTGACTAGCTTGTAGGCCGGGACGTGTTGCTGCTTGGCGAAGAATTGACATCCTTGGCACTTTCTGACGAGTTCTTTAGTGTCGGCCAGAGCTGTGGGCCAGTAGAAAGCTCATCGGAAGGCCTTGCTCACCAGCGTTCGAGAAGACGCGTGGTTGCCGCAGACGCCTTTGTGGATCTCCTCCAAGATATCCTTGCCTTCATCTCGAGGTATGCACTTCATGAGTACTCCAGAAGTGGCACCCCGCCTGTAGAGCTTGTCCCCAACTAGTACATAGGCCTTGGCTCGGCGGACGAGTTGTTCGGCTAAGTTCTTGTCGGATGGGACCTTTTGCTCGCGGATGTAGTCGATGAAGGGTTGTCTCCAGTCCACGTCAATCATCATGACCTCCTGACCGGACTGTGGTGGCACAGGGTCAGTGGTCGTTGGCGCCGGCTCCAGGATGGATGGCGCGTGAAGCTCGTGGACGAAGACTCCAGCAGGTACTTGCGCGCGAGTACAACCAAGCTTCGACAGGACGTCCGCGGCAACATTGTTGTCGCGGACGACGTGGTGGAACTTGATACCGTAGAACTTGTTCTCGAGCTTGCGGACTTCCAGACAGTAGGCGTCCATGTTCTCCTTGTTGCGATCCCAAGACTTGTTGACTTGGTTGATGACCACTGCGGAGTCGCCGTAGACTAGTAGCCGCTTGATCCACAATGAGATAGCGAGGCGGAGCCCGTGAAGTAGGGCTTCGTACTCGGCTTTGTTGTTTGAGACCTTCCAGAAGATCTGCAGGACGTACTTGAGTTGTTCGCCCTTCGGAGAGATCAGGAGTACCCCTGCACCTGCGCCTTCGAGCTTGAGTGAGCCATCAAAGTACATCACCCAGTGTTCTGGCCGCTCGGTTGGAGTTGGTAACTGATTCTCCCGCCACTCCGCCATGAAGTCGACTAGTGCTTGAGACTTGATAGCGGTACGTGGCTTGAAGTCAATGTTAAGGGCGCCGAGTTCGACCGCCCACTTGGAGATTCTTCCAGTAGCATCCTGATTGCGGAGTATGTCACCGAGCGGGTAGTCAGTGATAACGACAATTGAGTACTCCTGGAAGTAGTGTCGTAGCTTCCGCGAGGTGATGAGCACTGCGTAGAGTAGCTTCTGGACCGGCTGGTACCGTGCTTTGGACTCTGACAGGACCTCACTGATGAAGTAGACTGGTCGCTGGACTGGGTAGGCGTGGCCTTCTTCCTATCGCTCGACGACGATGGCAGTACTGACCACATGAGTAGTCGCAGCGAGGTAGAACAGTAGTTGCTCTTTTTTGCGAGGAGCCGTGAGGACCGGTGGCTTGGATAGGAAGTCTTTGAGCTGCGCCAGAGCTTGATCAGCCTCCGCGGTCCATGCGAACTTCTCTTGATGCTTGAGTAGTTTGAAGAAGGGTAGTCCCCGTTCTCCAAGCTTCGAGATAAATCTGTTCAGGGCCACCATGCACTCGGTCAGCTTCTGTACATCCTTGATGCAGGTTGGAGATTTCATGTTGGTGATGGCGGAGATCTTCTCAGGGTTGGCTTCGATGCCACGATGGCTGATGATGAAGCCGAGTAGTTTCCCAGATGGTACGCCGAAGACGCACTTGTTGGGATTGAGCTTCCATTGGTACTCTCGCAGGGATGCGAAAGTCTCTTCAAGATCGGTGATGAGCGTATCAGAGTTTCTGGTCTTGACGACCATGTCATCCACGTAGGCTTCGACGTTCTTGTTGAGCTGCTTCTTGAAACAGGCCTGGATAGCTCGCTGGTAAGTGGCGCCAGCGTTCTTCAACCCGAACGACATTGTCGTGTAGCAGTAGGCGCCGAACAGGGTGATGAACGCGGTCTTCTCCTGGTCTTCTTCCTTGATAGCGATCTGGTGGTACCCGGAGTAGCAGTCGAGGAAGCAGAGCAGGTCGCAGCCTGCCATGGAATCGATGACTTGATCAATCTGCAGCAACCCGAAAGGGTCCTTGGGGCAGTGCTTGTTGAGGTCGGTGTAGTCGATGCACATCCTCCACTCGTTCGTGTTCTTCTTGTGGACGAGGACGGGGTTGGCGAGCCACTCAGGATGGAAGACTTCATGGATGAAGCCCGCCGCGAGTAGTTTGGCGAGTTCCTTCTTGATGGCATCCCGTCGGTCGTCGGCGAAACGGCGAAGGTGTTGTCGCTTGGGGGTAGCTTTAGGGTCGACGTTGAGTGAGTGCTCGATCAGCCTCCTGGGCACCCCTGGCATGTCTGCTGGCTTCCACGCGAAGATGTCTCGGTTAGCCCGAAGGAAGCTGACGAGCGCGTCTTCCTATTTCGGGTCAAGACCCGCCCCGATCATGGTAGTCTTGCTGCTGTCGCCCGTCCCGAGGTCGATGGCCTTCACTTGAACTTCCTCTGATGGCTGAGGCTTGTTCGTGGTGTCAGTCTTCTCGAGAATCTCGAGTTCGGTTGGGGCGAGCCTCTTGGACGCAGCGAAGATTTCCATCATTGCATTGGGTACTTGGTTGGTCGCTGTGAGTTTTACAGCTTCGGTGTCGCAGTCGAACGATATCTTCAAGTCCCCTTGCAGCATGAGTACTCCGGCAGGACTTGGCATCTTGAGTACCAAGTAGGTGTAGTGTGGTACCGCCATGAACTTGGTGATAGCTGGTCTGTCGAGAATGGCATGGTAGGAGGTTTCGAAGTCCGCAACCTCGAACTTGATGTACTCGGTGCGGTAGTTCTCCCTTGTTTCCCCGAAGGTAATTGGCAGGACCACTGAGCCCAGTGGAATAGCCGCGTTACCGGGGACAATGCCCTAGAAGGGTGACGCGCTCTTGGTGAGCATGTCGGTGATGTCGAGCTTCATCTTCTTCAAGGTCTTGGTGAAGAGGACGTTGAGTCCGCTCCCGCCGTCGATGAGGACCTTGTTGAGTCTGGAGCCCGCGACTACAAGTTTCAGGACGAGTGGGAAACGCCCTGGTTCAGAGAAGCTTGTCCATTGATCCGCATGGGAGAAGGTGATGGGTACCTCCGACCACCTTAGAGGTGTCGGCACCGCTGGTTCGATGTTCAAGACTTCCCGTCGGGTGGCCTTCTGAGACCGTCTGGTGGGTAGTCCGTCGAAGAGGACATTCACCGTCTTGTCGGGTTCTTGGAATTCGCCATTGCCCTCGTTGACTTTCTTCTTGCCCTTCTTGTCATTAGGAGGCTGTGGATCAGGAGTGTCCTTGAGTGCTCGCCGGAGCTGGTAGCACTGCTCGGTGGTGTGATTGTCATCCAGATACCACGGGCACTTCTCTTTGAGCAAGTCTCTGAAGCCGCCTGAGTTCTTCTTCGAGTTGTCCTTCGCAGGGCGCTGTATAGCCACGACTGTGTTGTCTGGCTTGCGCTTGCGGTTGGAGTTCGAGTAGTTGTTGTTGTGGCGATTCCCTTGATCCTTGTTGTTGTTGTTGCCGCCCGTGTTGTTCTTGCTCTTGCCGTGAATGGAGTCGTACTTGGTGTTCGCCTTGTCTTCTTCGTCAGCCCATGACGTGATCATGTCCTTGAGCTTAGTGATGGAACTCGGGCAGCGGCGACCGAAGTCTTCGAAGGTGCGACGGTGGTAGAGCCCGTCTTGGAAGAGGTCGATGACTTCTTTGTCGGTGACGTCGACTACGGTCGCGCACTTGTCGAAAAAGCACCGCATGTACTGGCGAAGTGTCTCGCCTTATTCCTGCTTGACCATCGCCAAGTCCATGCGAGTACCCGAGCGCCCATGGCGCCCACGAAGTTGCTAGTGAACTGAGCCTTCAGCTAGTCCCACTGGTCGATCGAGGTCTTTTCAAGTGACTCGAGCCATGTGAGTGGAGCCTGATCCAGACAGAAGGGGAAGAAAAGGCACTTCGCGTCGTTGTTGCCACCAGCATTTTCGATGGCCAAGGCGTAGCACCTGAGCCACTGAACTGGGTCTTGCTTCGCGTCATACTTGGAGATCCCGAGAGGTTTGAATTTCTCGGGAAGAAGCAGGTTGCGAAGTCTTGCAGAGTAGGCGGGGAAGCCGTCACTGTCGCTTGCTTCAGTAGCCTTCTTGCGGCGGATCTCGTCGATCTTGTGGCGAGCGTTGTAGCCACCACATGTATTGCCGGTGGCGTGGCTGTTCGCGTGGCCTCGGCCTCTGCGGTCGCCGCCGCCACCAGCTCTTCTGCCGGCACCATGGGATGAACTTCCCCCGCTGCTGCCACCACCCCCGCCGTCGCCACGACTACCACCAGCGCCACCGCGGCTACCACCAGCGCCGCCTTGGCTATTGCCGCCCTGTGATGGTCCTCCAGCTGAGGCCCTAGAGCGGTTGGGATTTGGTTGGTGTTCTCCACGGACACGGTTGCGTCTGCCGTCTGCCGGGCTGCGACTAGTGGCTTCGTGATTTCTGGCGTCGTGAGTTCTGACAGGGGGTACTTGAGCAACCCTGTTGTCGACCCGCATGAAGTAGGCGTCTTCAGCGAGTTTGGCGATGACTTCACCCGCGCGGATCCCCTGGGCCTGCCGTGCTATCGTGGTGATAGACATGAGGCACTGCTCAGGAGTAGTGTGTACCTAGTTGGCAACTTGATCCAGAGCCTCATTAAGGTTCCGGATGGGGAGAGTTTCCCGGAGACATCTTCGTCGATCATTCCGCTTCCTGTTGCGTTCATGTCGAGCGTTCTTGTCTTCGGTGGTCTCGTTGGGAGGTGGGTTGGCGGACAACTCATCCTCTGAGATGTCGTCAAGGTACCGGTCGGGTCGATTCTCCGAGGTCCCGGCATCCCCGGCCGCCATGAAGACTTCGCGGTCGGGCGTGCAGAGACTGGAGTCAGTAGTCACCACCTCGGTGGGGGTGTGCTCATCATTTGGAGCCAACGGGGTCCCCTCCTGGAAGGGGAGTGTGTCGAGGTAGGTGACGCAGCGTGAGTTGTCGTCCGTCAGGTCTGCAGGCTTGCGGTCGGGCCAGTAGACGAATCTGCCGGCGGGAGTAGATGTGATAACCAAGCCGGTGGTAGGACCTGACAGCGGTTCCTCAGTCATGTTGAGTTCGGACTCGGGCTCGATTGGGTCCGATCCGAAGTCGAACTCGTAGGAGGAGTCCGAGTAGTAGCCGGTCACGGTGTTGGAATCCGAGGAGTACTCGGAAGCGATCTCCTTGCCGGCCCGGCGTGCAGCGAGAGCTTCCATGTGGGCCCTGCTTGAGTTGCAGAGACCATACGGGAAGTGCTCGTGGAGAGGGGCCGCTTCACACGATGGCTCAGGAGCCGGCTCGCATGAGGCGATCCTGGGCGACGTCGAGTTTGAGTTGGAGGTGGATCCGAGCTCGAAGTCAGTGACTTGGTTATAGAGCGAAATTTCACCGAATTTTTTGACGAGTGGGCCCATGGCGGCTTCGGGAAGCGTCACGAGCCCGGTCTCTAGATCTGGGGTCATGGTCAGGTAGCGCTGGAATGATCCAGCGCCGTCAGCGGTGCAGACCCAGGAGCCGAAGACGAAGGTGTCGCCACGGTTGAAGGCGGCGGTTGGCTTGATGACGATTGAAGCCGTCGAGTTTGCCATGAGATCTTCAGCGAGATCCCCTACCATGTGCGCCAGCTGTCAGTGTTTTAGACCGGCAACCTACCAAGGGGAGTACCCGAGGTAGATGAATGTGGCCTCGCCGAGATCGGGAACTCGAAGGAGAGACACGTGGCACACAATTTAGACAGGTTCGGGCCGCGAGGTGCATAATACCCTACGTCCTGTATGTTGCGTAGCTCTGGATTGATTGGGTGTGTTTACAAGATGATGCGGATGAAGAGATAGGGGTCCCTGCCTCACCTTATATAGTCTGGGAGGCAGGGTTACAAGTCGGTTTGCCATAGAAGTACTAGTCGTGTACGGCTAGGAGTACTCTACATGGATCCGGACATGTCTAGCTTCCTAACCGAGTACTAATCCTTTGTAGGCCTTGCGCTCCACGCCAGCAGGTGCCATGTTGCCCAAGTCGAGTAGCCCCAGGGGCCCACGGAGTAGTCGGTCCCAGTACCCATCTGAGCAGTGGGCCCAGGGATGTCCGTACGACAGGATGCTAGGCCCTGCACAAAAAGTTACAAATCAAGAACTGGATCTAGAGCGGTCAAGGTAAGAGAAGGATCTTAAATCTAAGACTATAAACAAAGTAAATTACTTTCTAAGCAAGGCTCATCTATTAAGTTGTGTTACAAATCAGTAACTGCATCTAGAGCGGCCAAGGTAAGAGAAGAATCTCCAATCTAACACAATACACAAAGCAATTTACTTTCAACACATGGCTCATCAATTAACTTGTGTTCCAAATCAGTGACTGCATCTAGAGCAGCAAAGTTAAGAGAAGAATCTCAGAACTAACACAATACACAAAGCAATTTACTTTCTAAGCCAACGAACATACTACTAGGGGACTAGAAAGAAAAGGAAATGAGATTCTCACTTGTGAAGCTCCAAGATTCCAGGGCCCATGGATTGAGGGGGCATCGGGAGCCGGTGTTTGCGCCATATCCTCGCTCAACTGCTTAGCTTGGCCAGCACAGCAGACGCAAGAAGAACACCGATATCTGCCGCCCACCATCTGCTGAGATACCCCTCCCCCTCCACTGGCGACGACGAGGTCAGACCGCCACCTAGATCTAGCTGAGCAGAGTGATGCTTTTTGGAAATGGAAGACGGGAGTTTAGTGGCGCAACGAGGTAGCAATGGAGTAGAGTATTTATTATTTTGGGGCGGAGAGGGAATACAGAATTTGAAAATCCTGCTTTCAACTTCCTGACCGCGAAATGAAAATTTGGTAAGCTGCACTTGCTTCGGGGCCACTGACAAGTGAGGCCGTGCAATGGCAGCCCCATATTGTCAGCGAGTTTGGGTGGGATTCCAGTGGCATCAATATAGGCGGGAGACGGATATCTGGAAGAGGCCCACGCTTCTATGGAGCTGGGTGCGTTTCCAGTCGAAGATCACAAAACCTAACAGCTGCTTCTCCCACTACAATTCCTACACGTCTATTTTTTTAAGTCATACGTATATAAGGATCTTCCTTCTGCGTTCTTATCTGGACCAAAGCACACTCGTGTACCCACCAAATATTTCACATGCCTACCGGGGAAAAAGCCTGCATATTCCGCCCTATACTTGTGACAGGATTCCTCAGCAGTGTAGGCCTTCGTATTTTGAGCATCCCACGTATTTTCATAGCTACTGTAATCCCGTAAGGGCATGCTCTGCCACGAGGTGCATGCTGCCTTAGTATCGGTCATGGTTCGATAAATAGGCGTGCCCCCAAGGCCTTTGCTCATCGCCTCTTCATCCTCCACGCATTGTGCTAGCAGACCTCTCTATTTGGTTCTGCGCTCTGTGAAAAGAGGTGAGCTCTTAGCTTCCGCGTCGTGTTTTTACAGGATACAATCATTGTTTCTGGTCAGTATTTATCATGTTTACGTTGTTGGCGAGTCTGTAGGAGGATGGCTTCTGATGCGAATGGAGGAACCGCCAACTTCCATGCTGTGCCACCTCCGCAGCGGCCAGGATACATGGATCCATATGATCTGTACGACATCGACGAAGCGGACAAGGAAGAAATGGAGGAGATGAAGAAAGATGCTTTGGCTTGGTTGCAGGAGCAAGGTTACACTTGTGTGCTTCGCCATGGTCGCTGTGTGTGCCCTTACTGCAATCTTGCTAACTGGTAGTGGGGTTTTCGTGACATCCTACAACATGCTTCTGGCATTGGTCGCTCGGGACGTACCATGAAGTCGAGGGGTAGGCACCGTGCATTGGAGGAATATCTCCGCACGGATCCTGGTTATGCTACATTCCGTCGTGCATTAGGTATGGCGGGATAGGCGTGTGCCGTATCCATCTCCATGACCGTGTCTGTTGTCTTCCTCGTTGCCAAGTCCGAAGATTTCGATGCTGGGTGTGTGTTTGTGCGCGCCTGTGCCAGTGCCACTGTACGGGTGCAGGTCTATGGGGATGTATCATGTATGTGCACATTTAAGTTGAATAATTTGGGCAATGTGACCATCATTTACGTTCTGTATATTCTTGGCAAAATGGTGAATTTAGTCAAACGGTAAATTTGTAAAATCGGTCATCATTTACGTGTGTATCTGCAATGCGGTGCGGTGGGTTAAGAATAAAATATCACATGACAAGACATTACATCTCGGACTATGGCAACACATCATGACCAGGGGAATCCACTGAAGCAAGGAAGGCGATCATGGAAAAGAAGAACACCCATGTTCTTCATAGATAACAGGGGATACAGGGGATTTTCCTACCACTACAAGATTCACACAGCAGGAAAACAGGGGATCGATCTTTTCCATCCAAAAGAAAACATACAATTGATCTTTCCATCCACAAGACCACCTATTTGAAAGTGAAAAAGAAAACCCAAATCCGAGTAATGTAAGACGACCCCTCGGAGGAGTTCACCGATGACTCTGGCATCGAGGGAGCTTCAATGGCTGGGGGAGCCACAGGCGGGGCCGGCATTTGAAGGACCAGCGCTGAGGTCCATCTTCTTCTTGGTCCTCTTCGAGTCCACCACCTCCTCCTCCTCCTCTGCACCTTTCTTCTTCTTCGCCGACGAAATGTCCTTGAACGAATCAAGCTTACCGGCCTTGTCATCCTTCAAAAGCTGCCTCACAAACGCCTCCATCTGTTGATTCCTCTTCTTGGCCTCCACCCGCTTCCTCTTCTTGGCCGCCAATCGCTTCTTCTCAATGGCTGCCCACGTCTCTTCCTCATCCTCTTCTTCTTCCTCTTCCTCTTCCTCTTCATCCTCTTCCACGTAGTCATACTCATCCTCACTGTCCTCGCTCTCCTGCCTTGCCATGTCTTCTACATCAGATTAACTCAAGGAGGGCTCGGATGGCTCGCATGCGCTTGGTTGGGGGAGTCGGGTGGTGTCCCGATGGAGGAGGGGTTGGAAGGGAACGGGGAGGCGGGAAGTCGAATCGGAGAAGAAGGCATGGTGCTTGTGGTTTTCTGGAGGAAGAGAGTTTGAGACAAGGCAATGGAGGAAGTTGGGAGAGTTCAGTATATTAATAGATCTCAGTTTCAGGGAAAGTCGGGGTGTCTCTTCGGGAGTTGTATCACGTTAATGCAAGGAGGTGCCTCGATCTCTAATAATGTAACGGTCTTTTGCAAAGAAAAGAACTATGTAAATTTGTAATCTTAGTGAATTTGGAGCAAACTATATTTACAAGCACTTCAACATGCAGAGATGAACTATTTACTGCCATTAAACCGGATGTTCGGGTATGGGATGCATTAACAGACCGGATGCTTCGGTCTAGAAAAATATACAGAAAACACAAATATTTCAGGACCTGTAAAAGATGCTTGTTTTGATTTTGGGCAAAGGTGATATATGATTTCATAGTTTATGAGAGCGATAAAATCGGATAACATTTATAGGGAGACAAGGAACAGAGATGGTCAGGGAAACAAAGCATAAACAACTTCAAACAAGGGGATTGATCAACAACAAATGATAACCAAATTCACAAACATGGTTTGGGTTAGGGATGCATTAGCATTTTGGATGTTTGGTAATAATCGGATGCTTGTTTTGAATTTGGTCAAGGTGAGCAACGATCACATTGCTATTTCTTATTAATCGTCCAATATTGATCTTCAACTTCTCCAGATCATGTGTCAAGCTAGGAAACTGACATTGTCAAGCGATTGGCAGATGTTGGTCTAGGTCTGTCTAGTGGTGCTATGTCTTAGGTTGGAAACTTGTGATGATGTTCAGACTCACTATCTGGTGATGCTTACTCTCCCTGGGAGTCCTAGGGGAGATCGTTATCCTAATCTAGCTTTAGTCAAGGTAGGTTAGGGTGAGTCAAGGGCCAGTGAACTCCTCTTTTATCCCTGTTCTGTGACTTGTTCGGTATTTCCGTTGTTGCAATGGAAATGGGGGATGCCCTCGATTTGAAAAAAATGTGTCAAGCTAGGAAACACGATCATGTATAAGTGAAATAAGAGCAGATGTTCTTGTCTACGAAATACGAACAGGTCGGACAACACATGAGACCTTGTTTCATGGAAATGTAAAGTTACTAATTAACATCATGATGTTCACATACATAAGACAATGTTCCCACGAAATCTAAAGATACTAACTACCATCACAGATAACATATCGGCATTAGTCTTCCACTGGCGTGGCTCGCTCACTCCATCTACATCCATCCCTCGTTTCTAGCCAGGACGCAGTGGCGGCTCCACTTCTTCATGTTGTCCTCCCTCAGGGCCTCAGACCTGGCCATCCCAAGGACGTGGTCCTTGATCTCATTAAGGTTCCTCCACCGGTGCATATAGTTGGGGCAGGCAGGGCACCCGTAGGTGTTGGTAGTGCGCCGGAAGATGTGCAGAGCAAAGGTCTTAAGATGGTCTATGTCAGTTTGGGTGTCGGAGTTGGAGTCGGAACTGGAGTCGGAGTCCAACTCTGCAAGTGGTGGATGAGGCTAGGAATCCGTCGGCGACGTACCAGCGGCTCTGGGCATTGGCGGGTCGACGTTGGCGGCGTCGCAGCGAGGCGGCTCCGTGCCGTGGAATTGACGCCCTTGCCACTCTAAGTAGGAGCGGATGAAGTGGAGGCCGCGCGGTGACAGCGAGGACCCAGATTCGGCTCCTGAGGAGGCGGTGGGCGAGAGGCTGGCAACGCCGCCGGACCGACGAGCAGGGGCGGGTACGGCCATGCACCTGAGCTCTGTGTGTCTGGGGGAGACTGAATGCTTCATTGCGTAGGACGGGCAGTAGGACTGAAACGCAAGTGTTTGGGAAGAGAACTGTGGGTAGAGTGGTTCGGAACTGGCAAGGACGCCGATGGTGGTAGGAATACAATGGCCAGATTCCATGAGAAGTTGTGCAAGCTTATGTGACAAGCTAAGCAACGGGCCTCTAGATCGAGTGGCTGCGATTCATCTACAAGCTTCCATGGGGCGTTGTGACAAGCTTCCATGGGAAATTAGGCAACGGGCGCCTTGGCCTGTCGAGGAAGGCTATGGCCGGATGTTACTGATAAGAAAAGGTGACCAGACCGGACTAAATGCAGTGTTGATTTTGTGGGCAAAATAGGATGACTACGGCCGGATCTTATTGATCTGCAAAAGTGACTGGACCGGACTAAATGGTTCATTGAATTGTTATTAGGAAAATACGATCGCATTATTCGAACGAACATCCATCCAAAGTAGGAAACAGAGTCCATTCTAAAGTGACTAATTAAACATCACAATTTCCACATACATAAGATAATGTTCCAACGAAATCTAACGATACTAATTAACATCACTGATAACATAACATCACAAAGTTCACATACATAAGACAATGTTCCAACGAAATCTAAAGATACTAATTAACATCACAGATAACATAACAGCATAGATCTTCCACCGGTGCGGCTCCCTCACCCCATCTACTCCATCCATCCCTCATTCCTGGCCACGACGCGGTGGCAGCTCCACTTCTTCTTGTAGTTCTGCCTCAGGGGCGCAGACCTAGCCATCCCAAGGACATGGTCCTTGACCTCATTCAGCTTGCGCTACCGGTGCATAAGGTTAGGGCAGACAGGGCACCCGTACGTGCCGTTCAAGCACAAGAAGACGGGCAAAGCATCGCCCCGGGGGACCGGAGTGATGTAGCCGTGGAAACGGTCCTCAAACAAGTCTGTGTCAGCTTGGGAGTCGGAGTCGGAGTCGTCGGAGTCAAACTCACCAGCAGGAAGGGTAACCGTAAATGTAAGCTTCCGAGGCGGCCACGGTGGAGGAGGCTGGATATCCGCCGACAAGACACCAGCTGCTCCTGGCAAAGCGCCGGCGATCGATGGCGGGTCGACGTTGGCGTCGTCGGAGGGCGGCGGCAGCGACGGTGGAGGAGGCTGGGAATCCACCGGCGAGCCACCACGGGCTCTTGGGAAACCCTCGACGAGCGACGGCGGGTCGATGTTGGCGACGTCGGTGCTCGGCGGTGGCGGGTCGACATTGGCGGCGTCGGAGTGCGGCGGCGGCGTGTCATGGATGTGGCCCCACAGCGCCTCCGTGAACATGTAGGCGAAGTGCTGGCCGTCACGCGGTGGCACCCAATCACGGGTACGCGAAGAGGATGTGGCGCCAGAGGATCGGTTGAAGGGAGAGGGTGAGAGCCGGCGTGACGAGGAGCCGGTAGGGGATAGCCAGCGCGACAGGGAACCGGTGGGGGATAGCCGGCGCGATGGGGAGCCTGATCGCTTCATTGCGTCGGCCGGGTAGGAGTGAGGCGCGAGTGTTTGGGAAGTGGTAGCATGGTTCGGAACTGGCGAGGACGCCAATGGTGGGGTTAGGAATGGCAATTTATGTGGAGTTACTCGCCTTGCCTGGGAAGTTGTGCTGCTTCGGTGAGAAGGTAAGCAATGGGCGCCTCTTGAGTCTTGACTCTTGAGTGTTTTCCATTCATCTTCCACCGTTGAGGGGCTGATGTGCGGGTCCCCGCGCCATATGACCAACACATCTGTGATCTCTTGATGATGGCAACCACCTTCCATGGGAAGTTGTGGCACGAGGATGGCAACGGGCGGATGTTACTGTTAAGAAAAAGTGACAAGACCGGACTAAATTATTTGTTGATTTGTTGGCAAAATAGGTTCACATTTTTCGAACGAACATCCATCCAAAGTACTCCATAGGAGGAAACAAATTTCTCTAATCATACACTAATAAGCATTACAGCAAAGTGACACTTGTTATTGTTGGCAATTATCTTTTCATCCAATCTGGGTCATCGAGGATCAAAGGCGCCACCTCGCTGTCGAGCAGGAATGGGTCCAACATCGGGGGCTGAGCGGCTGTCAACGCGGCCGACCTTTCGAGCAGGGACAGGAACGTCCGTGCCCCTGAGCTCTCTGGGACAGTCGGCGCGGCGGGCGCACTTGACATCAATGGCCGAGCGGCTGGCAACGCTGCCGGCCTGTTGAGCAGGGACGGGAACGGCCGTGCGCCTGAGCTCTCCGGGACGGCGGACGCACTTGACATCAATGGCTGAGCGGCTGGTAACGCCACGGCTGCCACGTGCGACCAGCCCGGCCTCTCGGGCACTCCACCCACTGCACGCCAGCTTATGGTGGTGACGGGTATGGGTGTGCCCTTGAGCTCTCCGGGATAGTCGAAGCGGCGGGCGCACTTGACATCAATGGCTGAGCGGCTGGTAACACCGCCGACCTGTGGAGCAGGGACGGGAACGACCGTGCGCCTGAGCTCTCTGGGACAGTCCAAGCGGCGGGCGCACTTGACATCAATGGTGGAGTGGAGGGCCACGGCTACCACGTGCGACCAACCCAGCCTCTCGGGCACTCCACCCACTGCACGCCAGCTTCTGGTGGTGACAATGAGACGAGAATTGTGGTTTGATAGATGCGGAGAGAACGCCTGTCCCACCGCTGCCCGGCATGCCAGCGACGAAGGCCGCAGTCGGCACAGAGCGTGCCGGGCCCCATCGGCCCGACCATCAATTGCGGCGTTTCTGTCCTGCCGCAGTCGCCGCATCTCGGCCCCACCGGAGCTTTAGCCGGCGTGGATGGTAGGAGAGCGAGCTCCACAGGAAGCACGTGATGATTGTCGCCGGCCATTGGGGGAGATGCTCTGAAATACACACAGAAATTAGTTTGCTCAAAGAGGCGGAAAAGGTCGAAAGAACAAAGAAATCGATTGAATTGGGAGAGAGGACGACGGTACTTGCGCCGATAGGAGGCAATGCCGATGGGGTCTTCTAGTGCCAAGAGGAGGAGATGCCGATGGGGTTTTCTTTCGTTGAGGAGGAGATGCAAAAGTGTTTTCTAGTATATATTAATAGATCTCATTTGCCAAGGGAAAGGCGCACGGTCTCATGGGGGATCGTGTCAGGCAAATGGCCTAGGCGCGTAACTTGCAATTTCGTTGAACTTGGAGCAAACTGAACATGATGAAATCGAAAGTTCCCACGAGACCGGTTATTCTGGTATACGAGGTCGGATGTTTCGGTGTACGAACCATGAGTAGACCGGAGAAATATTTTTAATCATTTGATGGTAAAAAGATGCTTGTTTTAAAACATGCACAATTCAAACATGGAGCCGTGGCTTAGGTAGAGCAATTTGAAGCGATGGGCAACAAATTGGCTTTCAGTAAGATGATGTCTACTCTATCTAGTGTACACTACCCCATCTAGCAAAGATTTGTTTTTCAAAGACTTGGTTAGTAGGAAAGAATCGTGAAGACAAGCAAGCTGACTTAGAGTTTGAACCACGGCTTCATTCTTCCTTGTTGACGAGTCATGCTTGGTAACAACAAAATGAAAGCATGCAATGAGATAGGCAATATTACCCGAGCAGGACCGGATGTTTGGGTTTACGAAACATTAACAGACCAGACAAAAATTTTCATTCCTTTCCTTGGAAAAGTTGCTTGTTTTGAATTAGGCGAACCTGATTACGGATTTCGTAGTTTCTGAGATAGTGAGATCACATTATTTATTTTTTAATTGTCCAATATTGATTTCCACCTCTCTAAATTGCTATGAACTATTCCAACTACCAGCCGTGGTAAATAAATGGGGGAAGACCAGAAGTTGGTTTCCATCACGTCAATGCGTGTGCGAGTATTGCTACACGGGAATCAAGGAAGAGAGATAGAAATAGATATCAGTGGATTAATCTAGAAACAAATATATCCAAAATCACTCTCACATGTCAGGGTAATTTGTTTGGATGTAGATATCCAATTATTTTGCTAAAGAACAGATCACATTCAGTGTGAATTCTACATTCCTCGTTACAAAAATGTGACCATTCTTCCCAGCTCATCTTGAAGCACAGGCGGCCTGCGCACTGATGGTTGTCGCGCGCCACTAGCGGCGCCAGCGTTGCACGTCAGCGCCATGTCACTCGCCAGATCACCTCTGAGGCTGCCTCACGGCACCGCAGGCAACCCTTGTTCGTCTGCATCATCATCGATGTTGCGGCCGCCGATTCTTCCTTGCCCTCGACCTGTCTGATGTACCACCTCGCAGTGTCATCATCACCGGCGCCACCATTGGCCCTATAGAGGACCATGGCGGCTACGTAGGCCACCACATTGTGCCCGGCCTGGGCGGCCTCCTCGAGCTTGGCGATGGATGACCGGGAGTTGTAGTTTTTCCCGAACAGGATGTCCATCCCGGAGAGGAAACATGCATCCGGGTTTCTTATGCGGGTCAGGCAATCGAGGAGGGCGTCGTAGCCCTTGCAGTCGTTCCACTGCATCTCGACGGCAAATCGCTCTAGCGCCATGCGCCGACCAACGGCCGCGTTGTTGCACACGCGGCGCATCTCCCGGCAGGTCGCCCGTAGGCGACCCATGGGCCGCTCCGAGGTCGCAGCGAGGTGGCCAACGATGTCAATGTTCACCTCTGTAGGGAGCACCACCAGCGATAACGGCAACCGCCTCGACGACATGATTACTGACCTACCGGTGTCCTAAAAATAGTTTCATCAAACATCAGAGTGCCAGGTCAAATGCACATTCAAATTGATACAGAGACTTGGAAGAGAGCACTGTACTCTCACGGATCTTCCTTCCGAGAGGAGGAGATGCAATTGTAAAAATGTTTTCTGTACCCTAGGCGGAAGAAGTCGATCAATGCCCCATTTACAACAAATCCACTGTTCCTTTCTCCGCATTTACAGTAAATTCACCGCTCCTTCGCCACCCAAAACAACCTTCGCTGCTGCCCCGTTGATTTCGGGATAACAATAATAATTCATTATGACTGTTGGGGAACCTAACGGAAATTACGTTCTTGGAAATGTGAACAGGTCAGACTAAATGGTAATGTGGTGGATACTAACTGCCGCACATTTCTTGGTCGATTTTGGCAATACATCATCAGTACATTGCTCAGAATCATAGGGCACAATGTTCAGAATACATGATCGACACATTGTTCACAATACCAAAGTGTCACTTGCAGAATACATGATCGAGACATCTAATTAGCCTTACCACCGAGCATCAATCCTGCCATTCCCGCGAAAACAACAAATAAAGCAAGCAGCACATGCGCGAGTTTGACATTGTGCCTATAATTCCCAATTGACTTCAGCTCAGCGGTAGCCTTCTGAAGTTTTTGTCGTGCTATTTTGAGCTCATTCCTAATCTCTCTAAGCTCACAGTTAGCTTTTCCCAATTCCCCCTCCCACTGCTTTGCATCCTCTTCAGCTTTCGCTTTCTTCTTCATGAGCTTCAGCATAACAGCATACGACCTTTCATCCCATTCTGGATCAATCCAGCAGAAGTAATCGCATTGCTCTTTTTGTTCCTGCAAATTAAACGACCCATTAGCAATAGCCGTTGACCACAAGCACTACATAAGTAGGTAGCCAACTAGCCATTACCTTTGGGCAGCCAGCAAACTGGTGGCCAGGGTTGAGAAAGGTCCAAGCATACTTCACCACAGCTTGCACTTGTCTTTAGGATGCCATTGGCTACTATTGCAGGAAGATGTCTCTGAGCAGTAACTACCAATGGAAGAAGATGCTAGAGTACACTGATGCTTCAAAAAAATTCATTGCAACTTGAAATCAATGCTTAGTTTTGCACTTTCTAAACTAAAGCCAATCAATCAAGTTGTAACAACAATCGTGCTTCAACCGAAATCCCCAATTCCAAATATCACTTCCCTCTGACGAAAGGGGAAAGCAGAGGCACAAAACAGGGTACTGACCTGACCATAGCTCACTCTCCTCCCTTCGATGCGAGGATCCGCCATTCCCGCCGCGGGTTGTAGATCTGCGCACCAACGCCTCTAGGCTAGATATTTTCCACGACGACCCACAGGAGCGTGCTGGCAAGCCCCTTGCAGGGTACGTGGTAGATATAGCCGTTAGCCACGGGTTCGACCCCTACTATTGACATAGTATCCTTTTAATTTTCCTCTGTTTTTTTATCAGACTGACTTGTGGGACCTTATTAAATTTTATGACGACTTGTAACCACAGTAGGAAACAAGTAGTTTCGCGATCGTTCCTTTGGAAGGTCCCTCCAGCAAAACATCAACAGACCGGAACTTTGCCGTCCACCGAGCAGCAAACATCATATTATGATGAGGTAGCAAAAAGTTTCTCAACTCATGACCACAAAGTTCACAACACCAAGTAGCAAACATCATAGGATGATCATCACACGAAGTAGCAACAAGTTTCTTAACTCATGACCACAAAGTTCACAACACCAAGTAGCAAACATCATAGGATGATCATCATTACAATTTTCAGAATAATCATAACCACCCATTTGTAATCATAACGATAAGAACTGATCATTAATTTACATCTGTAGGCGTTGATTCTCCTTCCATAGCTCCATCCGGCAGCTGTCCCTTCACCTTCTGCAGCTCAGCGGCAGTAGCTTCTGAGGATCCTTCCCATTGTTGATCCCTTTTTCGCTTGGCTGACCTAAAGAAAACATAAGCACCAACAAGTTTCATAACACTATGTATTATGATCAGGAGGAACGACTAGTAAATAAACATCAACAAAGAACAAGTTTCATAATAATCAAGCACTACCTATTTTTATCTTTCTCGCGCAGTATCCATTGCTTCTCCTTCTCCATCTGGATAACACTCTGTTGTATCGATTGCTTCTCCTTCTCGATCTCGATAACTAGCTGCTCAACTGATTGCTTATACACTTCTGTCGCATCGATGGCATGTTTCAGCTTTCCCTTCATGTTTTCCAACTCCGTGGTAGTTGCTTTAAGCTTGATGTTAGCCTTTGCGCATTCTTCCTTCCATGACCTTGCATCCTCTACAGGTTTTGCCTTCCTGTCCAATACAAGGTCTTTCGACTCTTGGTCAAGAATCTCACCTATTTCTTTCAATAAGGCATTGTCCCGGCGTAACATATGGGCACACAACTCCTTGTAGTTGTTGGTCTATTGCAATTGTTCATGTAATAATTGGTCAGCCATCTCGTTGAATTTCCTCATCTCTTGCATAGTTGTATTTAAAATTTCCTGACACAGCTCCTTGTATTTTACAGCCTCTTGCTGCACCATGAGTTCTCTGCCTTCTTGTTCTTGCATGTCTCTCTTCACCTCCTGCAGCCCAGCTTTAGTGGCTTCAAGCACCTCTACAAGCTAGTAAAATACAATAACCTATCAATCCATCAAACGATGCAAACTGAAAACTAACTGAATCTAACACCTATGAATTGTCTGTAACCTATCCACTTGTAACACCAAGCGAAGTACAAATATGAGGGTACGATGGAATCTGATTCTAGTGTATATGCTCATCAATCTGTTTGATCCCCAAATCAAGAAATCCCTAGGCAGTAGGGGAAAATATAGTGGTTCAAACTAGAGAACTGACCTTGTCGAGCCGTTTCAGCTTCTTGTAGCTCGAAGGTGGCGGCGGAACCATCTTCCCGTCATCTCCAGGATTCGCCATTTCTGCCACGAGCCGTTGCAGATCTGCGCATTGCAAAAGTCGAGAGTCTTTGCGAAGGCAGTGAAGCCTTTCGCCTACGAATTACTGATTTATATTAAAGATTCACCTTACACAACCATAAGGAAAGTGTTTCCTGTTAAAATGACAAAACCAATAAGTGGTGCAGTGGTAAGCAACGTAGTCTAGTTCCTATAGGTCTTTAGTTCGAACCCTTGCAATGGTAAGTTTTTTTTGCAACATTTCATGTCCTAGCAAAAATGCTTACATGTGGGACCTCCATTTTATGATGACTTGGAACGACAGTAGGAAATAAGCAGTTTCGTGATCGTTACTCAAGAAGGTCCTTCCAACAAAATATGAACAAACCGGACCAGCAAAACATCAACAACATTAGCTCAGAATGGTGAGAGTGCTCAAAGCAAATCAGCATAATAAGATGGCATCTCAAAGCAACTCATCACCACAAAGTTTACACCACCAAGTAGCAAACATCATAACATGATGAGGTAGAAACATGTTTCTTAAGACATCAGTAGATTGACAATTCTCCCCGCATATAGATTCAAGGTAATATTATGTCTGGATATGAGATTATGACTTTTCTAGTGACGCTCATATGATGGATAGCGATGCTCTTGATAGCTTTGGGATGTATATACTTGTGGATGGCTTACTTTTGTGAAAATGCTATATATGATCCTCTCTTATGAGTTGAATGCCTTTCATGCTAAATTTGTGCACTTATGGCTATAGCTTGCTTAATTTGTGCTTGGAACCATGTTCTTTTCATTTGGGCTCAAAGACCCATTTATCATCATGGATGTTTAGCCTACATGCTACCTTGTGGAGAAGCCTAAGCTTCTTTTTGCCGCAAAGGCACTTCATGTACCATGCTTAATTTGTAAATTTTGAAATTGGTATATGAAATGCTTGTTCTTGAAAAATATGCTTCCATGTCATTTTTGCTTTAAATTCCTTATCTTGGGTGCTAAACCGTTGCATGATGTTCACCGTTGAGAAGTCTCACATTTAGAAGTGGACACATGGCTCGGTGGCTTTGACATGACATGAGATAGCTTGTAGGTGTTTGTGATGATCTTGTGATGAGAATTTGTGACCTTGCATGAAGTTTGTGAGTTATATGTTGTTTGTGCTCATTTTGATCATGTTTAGGTCCTATGCTCATGAGAGGGTAATTTTTGTGAAAATTGCTTCATTTTGCTCATGGCTATGTCACATGCTTATATGTCCCTATCTATCTTGTTGGCGATGCTTGTGCTAAATTTGTGGCTATCTTGCTTGTCTATGTCTCATTTTTAGCATGTTGTAGTGCTCTTTGTCTATTTGAGAAGCACATGCTTGCATTTGTAGACTTGATTCATGCATTACCAACAAGGGGGAGGAATAGTACCCAATTCTTACTTTGGGGAGAAAGTTGCATCCAGGGGGAGTTTTGCTTCAAGTGGGAGAAAAATTTGGGAGAAATGCATTTGTTCAGGGGGAGCTTGCATTCATACATTTGGGAGCTCTTTTTCGCCTGAATTTCAGTTGTGCTCTTTTTCCGATGGTGTCGAGCCCTTTTGCCTCACCTTGAGGAGTCAGCATTTCTGGAGCATTTTATCTCGGTTGTGTCGAGCCGTTGCCCTTGTCTTAGGGGACAGAGATTTTTCTCTCTCAAGTGATCTCGTTTTGGCTTTTGTTTGGCTTTTGATCACTTGTTTGAGTTTTCAGTCGTTTCTTTTCTTTTTCTCTTTTCTCTGAATTGGTTACTATGTGTGTGTTGTCAATGCACTCATCAAGGGGAAGATTGAGGACCGGAGCATCCGAGGACCGGTGGATGGTCGCGCCCTGGTGTGATGAGTGATTGACAACGTGGTGTGGACTGACTCTTGGTCGAGTATTGCCGGTGCATGTTGCGGCTTGACTCGTGTTGGTGCAGGTGAAGAGCGGGCGCGAAAGGTCTTAGCCTTGCGGGGCCTCCGAGGAGTGGAGAGACAAGTAGGCTCGGCTCGATGGACCCGGTGGCCGAACGGGGTCAAGTGCGGGCCGCATGGTGGCAAGAAAAGCAAGACGAAGTCGTGGACAGGAGCCGGTGCAGGGTAGCGGCTCACAACCGGAGTCTGCACGAGGGGTTTGTGGCGGTTCACCACAAAACCGTCGGGTTACTTGGTTGAGCCACAAAACCAAAACCGAAGGCTCGGCAGGCGGAGACGGGATCCGGGCGCACCGAGAAGCTTCGATGCCGGCGGACACGTGGCGGGATCGCAGGGCTTGCATCGGGAGGACGCAGACTGCGGCGAAGGCGTGGCCGTGCGATGAAGAGGAGTGCTACATGACCTATTTGCCCCTGAGGGGTTTGTATCTTAAGTCTAAGTGCTAGGGGTAGCTTGGTCATTTGCCCAACCCAGAGGGACTCATATATATAGCTCTAGGGTTTTCTGGGCAAACTATCCATCCGGACTGCTTCTCATTTCCTTGCTCTATTGGCGTAGATTTTCTTCACCGTTTTGTAGAGAATCTGTCCTCCGAGTGTATGGAAGCATTCATGGTTGCGTTGATTTCCTTCTTGTAGCTCGTGTGATTTTCGTGTCTTTTTCGAGCTATTTTTGTTGGATTTTCGTGCGCGCCTTGTTCCTTCGATTCTGAGGTGTTTGGGTTCGGATTTGTTGGTAGGGATCATGGATAGATGTCTTGTGCATCTTTGTGCTTGATCATGACCCCTCAAACTCCGGATTTGGCCTCCGATTGAAGGATTTCGGTTGGAACCCTAGCTCTTTGGGTGAGCTCGGTAGAATCTCGATTCCTCTCGATTCAGTGGGTTTGAGGCTACAAATTCGTAGGTATAGCATCTCCTAGAGGCGCTTCATCTTCACCTATGATTTGGTAGCAATCCCTTGGTTGATTTGGGATATCGGGCAAAGGGAAGGAGGCGTTGTCTTTGGAAGATCGGGCTCGGGCTGCTGTTTCCGGGCCTGGCGGACCGTCCGCGCGGGGTCGGCGGATCGTCTGCGAGGTGTTGACCGACCAGGTGTTCGTCGAGTGCTTCGCGAGTTCTTGAGCCGCTTCGTTTTGATCCGTTGGGTCGGTAGGTTTTGGTTGGAAGTTGTTGGTCCGACCGTCCGCCCGGTGAGGCCGGACCGTCCGCCCCTGACCTGCGGACCGTCCGCCTGCCCCTCGCGGACCGCCCGCCCGGTCACCTCGGACTGTCCGCCTGGGACTTCGCAGATTGCCTAAGTCCTTTGCTTCTTGAGTTGCGCTTCCGTGTTGATTTGAGTTGGGGTTTGTTCCTAGGGTTGGTAAGTCCGTTGTGACTACGCGACCTTGGCAAACTCGTGTGGGAATCATCGGTTGTGAATTTGGGGCATAGGCCGAGTTCATCCTTCGGGAAGAATTTTTATCGGCTCCCATTCACCCCCTCCCCCTCTCTGGTTGCCTAATCGGTCCTTCAACCATCCCATTGAGGATCAATCCAAACAAATGTCTAACATTGTTTTCCTTGAGGCTGCAGACACCAAATACATATATGTTCATAAAATTGTCCATTTTGAACACTAATATCAAGAGTACAATTACTATAAGTCTATTGAAATTTAAACAAGTTATTGTTTACCTGACCACAGGTTCCATACCGGCGCCCAAGGGCGGTGAAGCTTTCCCTAACAAGGAGAGCATACCCATGCTGGCACTTGTTATAAGGATCCACAACGATAAGATCAGCATCAGGAGGCTCCGATGTAACGAAATCAGTGGAGCGAGCTACCACCAGATGCTAGTAAAATACAAGAACCTATCAATTCATAAAATGATGCAAATCAGAAACTAATTGAATCTAACACCGATTATCTATAGCCGATCAACTTCTAACACCAATTGCAATGCAAATCTGAGTGTATGATAAAATCTGAATCTATTGTATATGGTCATCAATCCTCTAGATCCCCAAATCTAGAAATCCCCATCCCTAGGTCGATAGGGGAAAATATAGTGGCTCAAACCAGAGGACTGACCTTGTCGCTGTGTGCCCTTACTGCAATCTTGCTTACCGGTAGTGGGGTTTTCGTGACATCCTGCAGCATGCTTCTGGCATTGGTCGCTCGGGATGTACCATGAAGTCGAGGGGTAGGCACCGTTTATTGGAGAAATATCTCCACACAGATCCTCGTTATGCTATATTTCGTCATGCATTAGGTATGGCGGGATAGGCGTGTGCCGTATCCATCTCCATGACCGTGTCTGTTGTCTTCCTCGTTGCCAAGTCCGAAGGTTTCGTTGCTGGGTGTGTGTTTGTCCGCGCCTGTGCCAGTGCCACTGTATAAGTGTAGGTCTATGGGGATGTATCATGTATGTGCACATTTAAGTTGAATAATTTGGGAAAGGTGACCATCATTTATGTTCTGTATATTCTTGGCAAAACGGTGAATTTAGTCAAACGGTAAATTTGTAAAATTGGTCATCATTTACGTGTGTATCTGCAATGCGGTGCGGTGGGATAAGAATGAATATCACATGACAAGACATTACATCTCAGACTATGGCAACGCATCATGACCAGGGAAATCCACTGAAGCAAGGAAGGCAGTCATGGAAAAGAAGAACACCCATGTTCTTCATGGATAATAGGGGATACAGGGGATTTTCCTAACACTACAAGATTTACAGTGCAGGAAAACAGGGGATCAATCTTTTCCATTCAAAAGAAAACATACCATTAATCTTTCCATCCACAAGACCACCTATTTGAAAGTGAAAAAGAAAACCCAAATCCGAGTAATCTAAGACGACCCCTCCGAGGAGTTCCCCGATGACTCTGGCGTCGAGGGAGCTTCAATGGCTGGGGGAGCCATGGGACCGGGATTGGCGGGGCCGGCATTTGAAGTACCAGCACCGAGGTCCATCTTCTTCTTGGTCCTCTTCGAGTCCACCTCTCCTCCTCCGCACCCTTCTTCTTCTTCGCTGATGGAATGTCCTTGAACGAATCAAGCTTACCGGTCTTGTCATCCTTCAAAAGCTGCCTCACAAACGCATCCGTCTATTGATTCCTCATCTTGGCTTCCACCCGCTTCCTCTTCTTGGCCGCCAATCACTTCTTCTCAATGGCCACCCACGTCTCTTCCTCATCCTCTTCCTCTTCCTCTTCATCCTTTTTTACGTAGTCGTACTCATCCTCGCTGTCCTCGCTCTCCTGCCTTTCCATGTCTTCTACATCAGATTCACTCAACGAGGGCTCGGATGGCTCGCATGCGCTTGGTTGGGGGGAGACGGGTGGTGTGCCAATGGAGGAGGGGTTGGAAGGGAACGAGGAGGCGGGAAGTCGAATCGGAGAAGAAGGCATGGTGGTTGTGGTTTTCTGGAGGAAAAAAGTTTGAGACAAGGCAATGGAGGGAGTTGGGAGAGTCCGGTATATTAATAGATCTCAGTTTCAGGGAAAGTCGGGGTGTCTCTTCGGGAGTTGTATCATGCTAATGCAAGGAGGTGCCTCGATCTCTAATAATGTAACGATTTTTTGCAAAGAAATGAACTATGTAAATTTGTAATCTTAGTGAACTTGGAGCAAACTATATTTACAAGCACTTCAACATGTAGAGATGAACTGTTTACTGCCATTAAACTGGATGTTCGGGTATGGGATGCATTAACAGACCGGATGTTTCGGTCTAGAAAAATATACAGAAAGGACAAATATTTCCAGACCTGTAAAAGATGCTTGTTTTGATTTTGGGCAAAGGTGATCTATGATTTTATAGTTTATGAGAGCAATAAAATAGGATAACATTTACAGGGAGACAATGAAGAGAGATGGTCAGGGAAACAAAGAATAAATAACTTCAAATAAGGGGATTGATCAACAAACAAACGAGAACCAAAATCACAAACATGGTTTGGGTTTGGGATGCATTAGCATTTTGGATGTTTGGCAATAACCGGATGCTTGTTTTGAATTTGGTCAATGTGAGCAACGATCACATTGCTATTTCTTATTAATCGTCCAATATTGATCTTCAACCTCTCCAGATCATGTGTCAAGCTAGGAAACACGATCATGTATAAGTACAATAAGAGCGGATGTTCTTGTCTATGAAACACGAACAGGCCGGACAACACATGAGACAATGTTTCATGGAAATGTAAAGTTACTAATTAACATCACGATGTTCACATACATAAGACAATGTTCCCACGAATTCTAAAGATACTAATTAACATCACAAATAACATATCGGCATTGGACTTCCACTGGCGCGGCTCGCTCACTTCATCTACATCCATCCCTCGTTTCTGGCCAGGACGCGGTGGCGGCTCCACTTCTTCATGTTGTCCTCCCTCAGGGCCTCAGTCCTGGCCATCCCAAGGACGTGGTCCTTGATCTCATTTAGGTTCCTCCACCGGTGCATACGGTTGGGGCAGACAGGGCACCCATAGGTGTTGGTAGTGCGCTGGAACACACGCAGAGCAAAGGTCTTAAGATGGTCTATGTCAGTTTGGGTGTCAGAGTTGGAGTCGGAATTGGAGTTGGAGTCCAACTCTGCAAGTGGTGGAGGAGGCTGGGAATCCACCGGCGACGTACCAGCGGCTCCGGGCATTGGCGGGTCGACGTTGGCAGTGTCGCAGCGGGGCGGCTCCGTGCCGTGGAATTGACGTCCTTGCCACTCTAAGTAGGAGCGGATGAAGTGGAGGTCGCGCGGTGACAGCCAGGACCCGGATTCAGCTCTTGAGGAGGCGGTGGGCGAGAGGCTGGCAACGTCGCCGGACCGACGAGCAGGGGCGGGTACGGCCATGCGCCTGAGCTCTGTGTGTCTGGGGGAGACTGATTGCTTCATTGAGTCGGGCAGGCAGTAGGACTCAAATGCGAGTGTTTGGGAAGAGAACTATGGGTAAACTGGTTCGGAACTGGTGAGGGCGCCGATGGTGGTAGGAATACCATGGTCAGCTTCCATGAGAAGTTGTGCAAGCTTATGTGACAAGCTAAGCAACAGGCCTCTAGATCGAGTGGCTACTATTCATCTACTAGCTTCTATGGGGCGTTGTGACAAGCTTCCATGGGAAATTAGGCAACGGGCGCCTCGACCTATCGAGGAAGGCTACGACCGGATGTTACTAATAAGAAAAGGTGACCAGACCGGACTAAATTCAGTGTTGATTTTGTAGGCAAAATAGGATGACAACGGCCGGATCTTACTGATCTGCAAAAGTGACCGGACCGAACTAAATGGTTCATTGAATTATTATTAGGAAAATACGATAGCATTATTCGAACAAACATCCATCCAAAGTAGGAAACAGAGTCCATTCTAAAGTGACTAATTAAACATCACAATTTCCACATACATAAGTCAATGTTCCAACGAAATCTAACGATACTAATTAACATCAATGATAACATAACAAAACAAAGTTCACATACATAAGACAATGTTCCAACGAAATCTAAAGATATTAATTAACATCACAGATAACATAACATCATAGATCTTCCACCGGCGTGGCTCGCTCACTCCATCTACTCTATCCATCCCTCATTCCTAGCCACGACGTGGTGGCGGCTCCACTTCTTCTTGTAGTTCTGCCTTAGGGGCGCAGACTTGGCCATCCCAAGGACATGGTCCTTGACCTCATTCAGCTTGCGCCACCGGTGCATAAGGTTGGGGCAGACAGGGCACCCGTACGTGCCATTCAAGCGCAGGAAGACACGCAAAGCATCGCCCCAGGGGACCGGAGGGATGTAGCTGTGGAAACGGTTCTCAAACGAGTCTGTGTCAGCTTGGGAGTCAGAGTCAGAGTCAAACTCACCAGCAGGAAGGGTAACCGTAAACGTAAGCTTCTGAGACGGCGACAGTGGAGGAGGCTGGATATTCGCCGGCAAGACACCAGCTGCTCCTGGCAAAGCGCCGGCGATCGACGGCTGGTCAACATTGGCGTCGTTGGAGGGTGGCGGCAGCGATGGTGGAGGAGGCTAGGAATCCACCGGTGAGCCACCACCGGCTCTTGGGAAACCGTCGACGAGCGTCGGCGGGTCGACGTTGGCGGCGTCAGAGCTCGGCGGTGGGGTGCCGTGGATGTGGCCCCACATTGCCTCCGTGAACAAGCGAGCGAAGTGCTGGCCGTCACACGACGGCACCCAGTCACAGGCGCGCGAATAGGATGTGGCGCCGGAGGATCGATTGAAGGGCAAGGGTGAGAGCCGGTGCGATGGGGAGCCGGTGGGGGATAGCCGGCGCGACGGGGAACTGGTGGGGGACAGCCGGCGGGATGGGGAGCCTGATCGCTTCATTGCGTCGGCCGGGCAGTAGGAGTGAGGGGCAAGTGTTTGGGAAGTGGTAGAGTGGCGAGGACGCCGATGGTGGGGGGTAGGAATGGCAATTTATGTGGAGTTACTCGCCTTGCCTGGGAAGTTGTGCCGCTTCGGTGAAAAGGTAAGCAACGGGCGTCTCTTGAGTCTTGACTATTTAGTGGCTTCCATTCATCTTCCACCATTGAGGGGCTGATGTGCGGGTCCCCGTGCCGTATGACCAACACGTCTGTGATCTCTTGATGATGGCAACCACCTTCCATGGGAAGTTGTGGCACGAGGATGGCAACGGGCGGATGTTATTGTTAAGAAAAAGTGACAAGACCGGACTAAATTATTTGTTGATTTGTTGGCAAAATAGGTTCACATTTTTCGAACGAACATCCATCCAAAGTACTTCGTAGGGGGAAACAGAGTTCTCTGATCATACAATCAGCATAATCAAATACGAAGGGACCAAACTTAATCAAAAACTACTAATAAGCATTACAACAAAGTGACACTTGTTATTGTTGGCAATTATCTTTTCATCCAGTCTGGGTCGTCGAGGATCAAAGGCGCCGCCTCGCCGACGAGCAGGAACGGGTCCAACATCAATGGCCGAGCGGCTGGCAACACCGTCGGCCTGTCGAGCAGGGACGGGAACGGTTGTGCGCCTGAGCTCTCCGGGACAGTCAGCACGGCGGACGCATTTGACATCAGTAGCGGAGTGGACAGCCAAGAGAACCACGTGCGGCCAGCTCGGCCTCTCGGGCACTCCACCCACTGCATACCAGCTTCTGGTGGCGACGGGTACAGCCGTGCGCCTGAGCTCTCCGGGACAGTCGAAGCGGCAGGCGCACTTGACATCAATGGTCGAGCGGTTGGTAACGCCGCCAGCCTGTGGAGCAGGGACGGGAACGGTCGTGCGCCTGAGCTCTCCGGGACAGTCGAAGTGGCGGGCGCACTTGACATCAATGGCGGAGTGGAGGGCCACGGCTGCCAGTGCGACCAGCTCGGCCTCTCGGGCACACCACCCATTGCATGCCAGCTTCTGGTGGCGACGGTTGTTGGTATTTCTTAACCTCACCACTAGAGGCGCGTCTACCGTGAGTGTGTAAGGAACACTCAGGTACAGTGACGAGTGCGAACGAATCCGCAAGCGCACGGATACACCGTTGTAGCACTTCTCTCTCGGGAGTATTCCAAAGGGTATCGAATCCAAGGAACTGTGTGTACTACCTTCTATACTAGAAGAACGGTCCAAGGACACCAAGCCCCTGCTTTGGTAGAGAGATGATGGGGTGCTCGGTTCTAGGGGGGTACAAGCTGTAACAGAATCTCGCTTCGGACACCGGACCCTCCTGGATATAAGAGTTGGTTCACGGCAAATGGTTGCCTACACCTGTATCCGAACGTGGGGGATTCCATAAAGGTCCAATGGTTGTCACTACCGCGACCTGCCCCAAGAAAAACTGTGGGATACAGGGCAATCGAAGGATAACCCGTAGTCTAGACACCACGTCTACACTGAAGGACCGATTAGGCGAACCAGAGAGGGGGGAGTGAATGGGAGCCGATAAAAATTCTTCTCGAAGGAGATGAGAACTCCAACAAGACGAACACGGCTTCCAACTCACGTCTCCGACCCAACTACCCAAGTTGGCCAAGACCACGCAGCCACCTGAGTGCTACTGGTCCTAGGAACCAACACTCAACCTTCCGAGCCAAAACTCACCAAACCACACAGCGGAAACTTGCACGACTTGCTGCCTGTGCTACACCGGTCACACCGATGGCCTGCGCCGGTCAGACCGGTGACACCGGTCAAACCGGTGGACAGAGCCGGTCAGGCCGGTGGCTACAGCAGCCGCACAGCAAACGTTCCAGGAAGCCTCAGTGACTCCTCTAGGCTCTGGAACAAAAACCAACACGAAACACAACCTGTGAGGAAGAAGAACCCCTCACAAAACCTAGCAAAACAACTCCAAACACGCCAAGAACTGATCAGCAGGACCACGGGACAAAACCACACGGACAAGGCTATTCCCTGAGACAAAAACCCACCAAGGGCTAGCACCGGTCAAGAGCACCGGTCAGACCGGTCGTGCCTGGGCAGCTCGGGATGAACAGCGCCCGCGAGTCAACTCCTCCAAATCCAACTCCCGATCTCCCGATTCGCTCCACGGTTTTGCACAAGACTTTGGGGATAGTAGGAACACCTCATGGGTACTCCTTAGCCAAGATTTGGTCCACCAAAACTTGTCAAATCAAGAGGAATCGAAGAAATCCCACCAAGAACGCCTCTAACCCTAGAGCCACGAAAACCCCAAAATTGAGCCCCTTTGCTCACGGATTTGGAAGGGGAATCAAAGGGAAAAGAATCACGAAGGGTTCATGCATACATCCCCCACCAAATCCCAAAGAGAAAGGCCTCGAAATCGCTCCAAGAAAATCGCCAAGAAAGGGCTCCGAAAATCACCAAAAAGGAGAAACGGGAAAGACACATCCAAGCCTTGAGGAACCACGCCGAATCATCTATACATACCAAAGAGGTTCATACAAGGTCTAGCTTGCCGCCCGATCATCCTTCCCTCTCACAAGATCTCACCATGAAGCTCTCAAGCTAGTCCTACGAAAATCCTAAGAAAATAGGAAGGAAAATAGGAAAACCAAATGAGCTAGGGTTCTAAGAGATGGCTGCCATCCTCTCACCACGTGGGTTATATGGAGGCAACCGAAAGACGAAAATACCCTTACTAGCTAACTAGGGATACATGCCCCTCGAGGGCGAAATTGGAAGTCTTTGTCTTCGCACCATCGGACGGATGCCCAGCGACCGCAAACTTGCTTAGCCTCGACGCAAGCCTTGCGATCCCGACGTGTGTCCTCGGCTTCGAAGATTCCGAACTGCGTCGTCGCACACTGGTCAGACCGGTGCTCCTCACCGGTCAGACCGGTACCCACCGGTCAGACCGGTCAGACCGGTCAGACCCACCGGTCAGACCGGTCTGGAGTTGCTGCACCTCCGTCTTCGGTTCTTCGGTCTTGGCTTTGTGGATCAACCAAGGAACCCAGTGATTTTCTGGTGAACCACCGGAAACCCCGCGAACTCGGTGTAGCCTCCGCCAATCACCACTCATGACTCGGCTCCCACGTAGTCCCGGCTCGACCTTGGTTTTGAGGCTCAACCAAGAAACCGTCCATGACTTCATCTTGCCGTTCTTGCCACCTTGCGGCCCGCACTTGACCCCGCTGGCCACCGGGTCCCTCGAACCAAGCCTACTTGTCTTCTCCACACCTGGAGGCCTCACCGGCAACGACGTTTCACGCTTGTTCTTCACTTGCACCTGCACCAGTCAAGCCGCAACCTGCACCTGCAATACTTAGCCAAGAATCAGTCCACACCACGTTGTCAATCACTCATCACACCAGGAAGCGACCATCCATCGGTCCTCGAACCACACCTGGCTCTCAATCTCCCCCTTGATGAGTGCATTGACAACACACACGTTTTGGTAACCAAGAGAAAAGGAAAAGAAAAGAAACGACTAAAAGGAACTCCAACAAGCGATCGAAAGCCAAAGAAAAGGCAAAGAGCAAGATCACTTGAAGAACACAAGTCTCGGACCCCTTAGGCAAGGGCAACGGCTCGACACATCCGAGACAAAACATGCTCAAGCAAAGAGCACAAACCATCAAACCAAAGCTCGAAAACCACAAAGAGCTCCCCCTACACACATGCAAGCTCTCCCTGAACCAATGCAACTCCCCCTGGACAAATGCATGTGAACCACTTCACGAAACAGAGCAGCTGCAACAGCTCAGCTCTGACCGGTCAGACCGGTTGACACCACCGGTCAGACCGGTGCGCAACATGTGAACAGGACCAGCACTCTGACCGGTCAGACCGGTGACCTCAACCGGTCAGACCGGTGCACAACAGAGCCCAAAAATGGCTCGAAACCACCTGAAAACCTTCCAAATGCATTCAGTAGGCCAAAACATGCTCAAACTTCTCCCCCTTGTTGACAATGCATGAATCAAGCCAAAAATGCAAAAAATGCAACCTAGAGCTTCTCAAATAGACAAAATTCAACATAGGATGCTACACATGTCCAAACGAGCAAGTTAGATACTCTATAGCTTCGTAATGACATAAACTTCATGATCACCAAGTTTCACAACCATTGGGCGAAGCTAAGATAGAATTTAGCAATTTTGCGAAAATCACTCTCTCATGAGCAAAGTCCTAAATATGAGCAAAACATGTCAAAATGGCAAAGCCACACAAACTTCATGCTAGGACAACCATTCTAAGCATAAGACCATCATAAACACCCACAAGCACCTCATGTCATGTCAAAGCCACCGAGCCATGTGCCTACTTCTATATATGAGACTTCTTATTGGTAGGCATCATGCAACGATTTAGCACCCAAAGCAACTTAAAATTAGCACCTATGACATGGGAGCACATTTTTCAAGCAATTTACATTTCATTTTCAGATTTATAATTGGTACATGAAATGTCTTTGCGACAAAAAGGAACTTATGCCCCTCCATAAGATGAAGCATGGGGGCTAAACATTCATGATGGCAAATGAGTCTTTGGCCTCATATAATCAAAATAAGCTATCCAACCACAATTTAAGCATAGCCAAGCCACAAAAACATGTCAAGATCATGTAAAGGCATTTACTCACAAGAGAGCATACATATGAAATTTTTCAAAAACATAGCCATCAACCATGGATATAAACCAAGATTATCAAGAGCTAAGCCAAACTAACCATAACTTACCAAATTAGCTCACAAAGACATATATGTCATTCCATGGTGAACAATGTATATAGGAGAAGCCTTTCCTAAACAATGCATATGATACAAAATGCATGCAACCTAAGATACAAAGATGCCTATACATCATGTTACATATGCCATGCCAAATGCAAGAAATGCACAAAGGAAAGCTATACATATGCTACAAAGGAGCTCCCACACGCCAACTCAAGAAATCAAACAAACACTAAGCTCCCCCCGCAAACGAGTGAAAGTTGCTTGATCTAGGGGTTTGGTGAAAATATCGGCTAGTTGTTCATGTGTGGGTACATGGATCAAAGCTATCTTCCCTTTCTCTACGTTGTCTCTCAGAAAATGATACCTCACTTCTATGTGCTTGGTTTTGGAATGGAGCACTGGGTTCTTTGCAACGCTTATGGCACTGGTGCTATCACATTGAAGTGGGACATGGGTATACTCCTCACCAAAGTCACTCATGGTGTATGTGATCCAAAGGAGCTGAGAGCAACAACTAGCTGCGGCCACATACTCTGCCTCAGTAGTGGATTGAGCAACACTCGACTGTTTGCAGGAAAACCAAGACACCAAAGAAGAACCCAAGAACTGGCAAGTCCCAGAAGTGGACTTCCTATCCAACCGACACCCGGCAAAATCCGCGTCTGAAAAACCATGAAGCACCAAAGAAGAAGACGCAGAGTACCAAAGACCGAAGTCGGGAGTGTGTCGCAAATACCTGAAAATGCGCTTGACCGCTTGCCGATGCGAAGTCCTCGGAGACGCTTGAAAACGAGCGCACAGACACACCGAGAATTGAATGTCCGGCCTCGTCGCCGTCAAGTAGAGGAGTGACCCGATCATGCTCCGGTACTCCTTCTGGTCCACGTGTTCACCTTCCTCGTCCGCATCAAGAGCTGTAGTCGTACTCATAGGCATCGCCATGGCCTTGGAGTCCTCCATCTTGAACTTTCTCACAATGTCCTTGGTGTACTTAGCTTGGTGCACAAATGTTCCTTCCTTTGATTGCTTGATTTGTAGCCCAAGGAAGAACTGCAACTCGCCCATCATGCTCATCTCAAATTCCCTGCTCATGTCTTCTGCAAACCTTGCAACAAGAGAGTTAGATGAGCCACCAAAGACAATATCATCCACGTATACCTACACAATCAGGATATCTCTGCCCTGCCTGAGGAGAAACAAGGTCTGGTCGACCTTCCCCATCTCAAACCCTCTCTCAAACAGGAACCCGCTCAACCTACCATACCAAGCTCTAGGCGCCTGCTTCAACCCATACAGCGCCTTCCTCAACTTGTACACCCGGTGAGGGTACTTCTCACTCTTAAACCCCGGTGGTTGCCTCACAAACACCTCTTCCTCCAACACACCGTTCAGGAAAGCACTCTTCACATCCATCTGGTACAACTTGAACCCTTTAGCCACGGAAAAGGCTAGAAGGATCCTGATCGCCTCCAAACGAGCTACAGGAGCGAAAGTCTCCTCGTAGTCGATCCCCTCTTTCTGACTGTACCCTTGAGCAACAAGTCTCGACTTGTTCCTCACCACTTCTCCTTTCTCTCCCTCTTTATTTTTCCACACCCATTTTGTCCCAATCGGCTTACACCCTGGGGGAGGGTCAACCAACACCCAAACTTGGTTCCTCTCAAAATTCTCCAACTCCTCATGCATCGAGTTAACCCAATTATGATCAGATAACGCGTGTCCAATGTCTTTGGGCTCAAAGGTGGCAACAAAAGCAGCATGAGCGAAATGAGAATTGTTCCGAACCCTCGACCGTGTAGTACGTTCATTCATGTCGCCGATGATTCTCGAAGCTGGGTGATCCACTTGCACTCGCCGGGGAGGTTCTCGCCTTGATGCTACCTCCCCCTCAACAGCAGCTTCGCCTTGATCTGGGTTTGTCGTTGTAGGTGTGGGAGAGGGTCCATTCTCGATCGTCGTCGAAGTAGTAGGTACATGTTCAGCCGCGGGCATCACACCGCCATCTTCATCATCTCCATGTTCATGCTCCTCCTCCTGAAAGATCTCCTCGCCAAGTTCGTCATCACCTGCACACTCAAAAACAAGCTGACTACGTGGCTGTGTGTCGTCGAAGGTTACCTCGCAAGTCTCCACGATTTGGTTAGTTTCAAGATTGAGCACACGAAATGCTCTAGAATGAGATGCATAACCAAAGAAAATGCCATCGACAGACCTAGCCTCGAACTTGTCCAACTTCTTCCCTTTCTTCAGAATGAAGCATTTACAACCAAAGACATGGAAGTGACTCACCATGGGTGTGCGACCGTGCATCAACTCGTAACAGGTTTTCTTCTTGTGAACCCTGAGGTAGATCCTGTTCGAGTCCTATGCTCGTCGAGCATCGTCCGAGCCATCTCGCACAAGGTCCTGTTTTTCCTTTCCACCACGCCATTCTGGGGAGGCGTATACGGACTCGAAAACTGGTGTTCAAGACCCAAGTCATGGCAAAAGGTTTCGAAGCGAGAGTTTTTGAATTCCGAGCCATGGTCACTGCGGATCGCTCGTATGGCATCTCCGTGCCTCTCGTTTCTTAACCTCAAGACAAGATCTCGAACAAAACCAAACGTCTCTCCCTTCTCCTCAAGAAAGAACACCCACGCATACCGAGAGTAGTCGTCCACCACAACAAGGACATACCACTTCCCACCCGCAGATCGCACACGAGCTGGGCCAACAAGGTCCATATGGAGCAGCTCGCATGGACGCTCAGTCATCACATCGGTGAGAGGCGGGTGAGAAGAGGCTACCATCTTGGCATGCCTACACAGCGCACAAACCAACTCTTTCTCAAACCTCAACCGTGGCAATCCTCGGACCAAATTGAGTTTACTCAAGCGAGACAAAAGGTCAAAGTTCAAGTGACCCAACATCCTATGCCACTTCCACAACTCACTCGAAGAACCAGCCAAGAAGCAACGCTCCACACCAGAAGACTGAGAAAAATCAGCTCGGAACACTTGACCCTCAGGAACGACCATGCAAACAAGATCCCCCCGAGAATCTAAAATCCGAGAACCACCAGGCCGAAACAACACCTCAAAACCCTCATCCAACAACTGGGACACAGAAAGCAAATTGTATCCAAGCGATTGAACAAGAGCAACACGCCTGAGAGTGATCTTGTCACTTACTTTAATCTCACCTTCTAACAGCACACGCCCTCGCCCATTGTCCCCAAAGGTGATGTACTTCTTTGTCACCACCGGGACGAGACTTGAGAACCACCCCTTGTCTCCGGTCATATGCCTCGAGCAACCAGAGTCAATCAACCAAATGTTCTTCAAGTCTCCCACCTGAAATTCAAAAGCAAGCACGTGAGTGAACAAACGACTCAGCACTGGGGTTAGTACCAAAAGAGTAAAACCAGTGCCGAGCCATTTGCTCCAATGTGGGGTTAGCACAAACCAAATCATCACGCCTATCAAAGCTACCACCATGAGGGAACCAACCCTCTCTAGCTGGAGGAGGACGAAAGCCACGAAAGGGAAACCGTGGATCGTTCCTCCTCTCCATCTCAAAGCTACGACTCCTCCCACCCCCGTATTGAGCACGAGGTGGAGAACGCCTAGCAAACTGACCACCTGCAAACTTTCCAGACCAACCACCAGAACCACGACCTCCAGAACCAAACCGAGCATCCTCACGAGCACGGAACCCGACTCGCTGTCTGCCCAGACCTGCACCGGTCTGACCGGTGTAGTACACCGGTCTGATCGGTGTAGCTCAGCCAGCAGCAGCACCTGCAGCCTTCCGGTCTCCCCAAACCGGAACTATCCTCACAATCGCCTTGGCCCTGGGCATCTGCATACGAGGCTCAGGTACACCATTAGAGGGGTGGTACCTGTCCTTGTTAGCCCACTCTCTAGCCATTCTCTCCTCACGCTTCCTCTTGAAGCAAAACTCATCCTTGTGACCATCTCTCCCACAATACCCACAATGGAACTTTATGGGCTGTGGCTTAGGCTTAGGCTTGGGTTGGGGCTGCCCACTCGGCTTCTCACCCTTCTTCTCTCCTTCCTCACCTCCCTTTGGGCTCACAAACTTCACCGGTTTCTGAAAATCATTTGTTGGGTGAGGGAATATGGGTGGATCTGGAGTAGTGTCAAGTTTGTTTCTGAGATGGTTAGGCTTGGGCTCAAACTTGTTCTTGTGTCTGTTTGGTGGTGGGATAGGAATCTCTCCAACTCTCTCAACTCCCTCACCACAGTTCTCTCCAAGCTTGTCAGCCCCAAGTGCCTGACCATCATAGTGTTTGAAAGCCGCTATCATGATACCAAGCTGAGGCTCCTGACCCGACAACCAGCTCATACATTTTCTCAGCTCATCATTCTCATCCTGCAAGCGATCAACATAATGTGCAAGCTCCAAATTCTTAACCGCATGCAATTCACAAGTAGAGCAAGAAGTGGGAATAGGCTCTTTCAACTTAGCCTCAAACGAAACAGTGTAAGCATGCATCTGATCAATCTTTCCATGCAAAGCAGGGCAAGAAGTGCAAGCACCTAGCAAAGCAGGTCTAGACTTAAGCTCAGCCACTTCAACCCTAAGCATATCTAGTTCATCACAAGTAGAAGCATGCTTATCCTTAAGAGCAGTAAGATCAGCTAGGTACACAGAGCAATCACAACAATCAATCTCATCAGAAACCACAGGAGAAGCCTTAAGCGAATCAATCTCAAGCTTAGCATCTAGGTTCTGGGTTTCTAGCTCAGCCACACGGTTCCTAGCATCTTCTAGTGAGGCCCTAAGCTCTTTCCTCATCTTCTTGGCCTCTCTAAGCATGTGATCGCGGTTATCAAGCAAGTCAACCAACTCATCATTCTCCTTGCGCAAAGAAGAGAGTTCATCACATACCTCATCCTCGGAGTCAGAGTCCGAGTCACTCTGGTGGCTCTTCTTGCTGCCGGAGCTACGGGCCATGCCGCAGAAGCCATCTCCCGCGAAGCAGCTCAACACGCTCAAGTTCCTGGATGACTTCTTGTTCTTGCGCCGATCACCTTCATCTTCACTGCTACTCGAGCTCGAGGAAGAGTAGGCGGAGCTGGAGTCGACGTCGCTCGCTCCGACCATTGCTCGGGCCTTCCTGCCGCGGCCATCCTTCTTCCTCGACCGTCGCTCGTCCTTGTGCTTGTTCTTGTGCTTGTGATCGCGCCTCGATCGGTACTTGCCATCCTTGCTCGATCGGTGCCTGTAGCCGTCCTTGTAGCCGTCCTTGTTCTCCGTCTTCTCAGGGCAGTCGGCGACGAAGTGTCCTGGCTTGCCGCACTGAAAGCACGTCCGTGCTGTCCTCCTCGTGTTCACCCGGTTCTCGTGCAGCCTCTCGAACCGCCTGGTCAGCAATGCCAGCTCGTCCTCTCCAAGCACGTCGAACTCCTCGTCTGGCAAAGACATCAAAGAAGACAGAGAGTACATCCTGGAGGATGCGTTAGCGTTAGACTTAGCTCCTTTGCCACTAACGAGAGTGAGACTATGAGAATCAGTCGGGCTCTCGATCTTGGCTGTCATACCACGGTCCAACTCAGCCGACTTGAGCTTCGAGAACAGCTCGTTCACCGTCAAGGTGTCATACTTCTCGGACTCAACAATAGCCTCAAACTTCCCGTCCCATACGGTACGATCCAACGAGGGCAAGAGCTTCACGGCTCTATCATGATCATTGTATGGGAGGACGTCCACATTGGCTCTCATGTTGTTCACAACGACCGTAAATCGCTGGAAAAGGGCATCAACGGACTCGCCGGGGAGATGAGTGAAGTTCTCGTACTCTCTCCGGTAAGTCGCGTACATCCGAGCCTGAACCTGAGCATTCCCAGCATGAGCATCCTTCAACTGCTCTCAAATCCTACAAGCTAAGTCCTCTGTCTGAACCCGATCGAATTCAGGCTGACACAGAGCACGAAACAAGTAGTCGACAGCCTTGTTGTTGGCTTCGAACATATCCCTCGATCCTGGAGCAAGGAAGTTCATCGGATGAACATAAGCTGTGTTCACCGTGACATCCCAAAGGATCTGACCCTTTCCGCGGAGGAACGCCGCCATCCGCCTTTGCCACATCTGGTAGTTCTTCCCATCGAAGTGCGGAGGACCCGAACCCCGTTCCTGGTACGCCATCTTTGGATCTTAGACTGGTAAGAGTCAATAAAGACCCGAACCGGCTCTGATACCAATTGAAGGACCGATTAGGCGAACCAGAGAGGGGGGAATGAATGGGAGCCGATAAAAATTCTTCTCGAAGGAGATGAGAACTCCAACAAGATGAACACGGCTTCCAACTCACGTCTCCGACCCAACTACCCAAGTTGGCCAAGACCACGCAGCCACCTGAGTGCTACTGGTCCTAGGAACCAACACTCAACCTTCCGAGCCAAAACTCACCAAACCACACAGCGGAAACTTGCACGACTTGCTGCCTGTGCTACACCGGTCACACCGATGGCCTGCGCCGGTCAGACCGGTGACACCGGTCAGACCGGTGGACAGAGCCGGTCAGGCCGGTGGCTACAGCAGCCACACAGCAAACGTTCTAGGAAGCCTCAGTGACTCCTCTAGGCCCTGGAACAAAAACCACCATGAAACAAAACCTGTGAGGAAGAAGAACCCCTCACAAAACCTAGCAAAACAACTCCAAACACACCAAGAACTGATCAGCAGGACCACGGGACAAAACCACACGGACAAGGCTATTCCCCGAGACAAAAACCCACCAAGGGCTAGCACCGGTCAGACCGGTCAAGAGCACCGGTCAGACCGGTCGTGCCTGGGCAGCTCGGGATGAACAGCGCCCGCGAGTCAACTCCTCCAAATCCAACTCCCGATCTCCCGATTCGCTCCACGGTTTTGCACAAGACTTTGGGGATAGTAGGAACACCTCATGGGTACTCCTTAGCCAAGATTTGGTCCACCAAAACTTGTCAAATCAAGAGGAATCGAAGAAATCCCACCAAGAATGCCTCTAACCCTAGAGCCACGAAAACCCCAAAATTGAGCCCCTTTGCTCACGGATTTGGAAGGGGAATCAAAGGGAAAAGAACCACGAAGGGTTCATGCATACATCCCCCACCAAATCCCAAAGAGAAAGGCCTCGAAATCGCTCCAAGAAAATCGCCAAGAAAGGGCTCCGAAAATCACCAAAAAGGAGAAACGGGAAAGACACATCCAAGCCTTGAGGAACCACGCCGAATCATCTATACATACCAAAGAGGTTCATACAAGGTCTAGCTTGCTGCCCGATCATCCTTCCCTCTCACAAGATCTCACCATGAAGCTCTCAAGCTAGTCCTACGAAAATCCTAAGAAAATAGGAAGGAAAATAGGAAAACCAAATGAGCTAGGGTTCTAAGAGATGGCTGCCATCCTCTCACCACTTGGGTTATATGGAGGCAGCCGAAAGACGAAAATACCCTTACTAGCTAACTAGGGATACATGCCCCTCGAGGGCGAAATTGGAAGTCTTTGTCTTCGCACCATCGGACGGATGCCCAGCGACCGCAAACTTGCTTAGCCTCGACGCAAGCCTTGCGATCCCGACGCGTGTCCTCCGCTTCGAAGATTCCGAACTGCGTCGTCGCACACCGGTCAGACCGATCAGACCCACATGTCAGATCGGTCTGGAGCTGCTGCACCTCCGTCTTCGGTTCTTCGGTCTTGGCTTTGTGGATCAACCAAGGAACCCAGTGATTTTCTGGTGAACCACCGGAAACCCCGCGAACTCGGTGTAGCCTCCGCCAATCACCACTCATGACTCGGCTCCCACGTAGTCCCGGCTCGACTTTGGTTTTGAGGCTCAACCAAGAAACCGTCCATGACTTCATCTTGCCGTTCTTGCCACCATGCGGCCCGCACTTGACCCCGCTGGCCACCGGGTCCCTCGAACCAAGCCTACTTGTTTTCACCACACCTGGAGGCCTCACCAGCAACGACCTTTCACGCTTGTTCTTCACCTGCACCTGCACCAGTCAAGCCGTAACCTGCACCTGCAATACTTAGCCAAGAATCAGTCCACACCACGTTGTCAATCACTCATCATACCAGGAAGCGACCATCCACCGGTCCTCGAACCACACCTGGCTCTCATACACCACCGATTACTACTATAATACGACTCCGTCTAGGCCTCCCGTAGCATACTATAGCACTCTGTATAAATACGGAGCGACGAACCCGCGAGTACGGCTAAGCACCGATTAATGTATTCCAATAAGATCTAATGAGATAACTCACACAAACGGAATGCAAAATTATTCATCTAGTCAACAAGATCAAAGGATCGTGTCATGAAGAACAGGAGCCTCTAAATGATGAACAGATGAAGAACTCAAGAACATATCACCCATGCATGAATATCACTTTAGTCTAAAAGGGAAATACAAAAATACTCACTTTGCTCTAAATAAAGAACAAATGGGAGTCTCACCCACACCACCATATACATAGCACCTACACCCAACTACACACGGAGAGGTGAGAACTCACCTCTCCAAGTGAGAAAATAAGAGAGGGGAGAACTTGGGATGTGTTTCTAATCTTACCCCCTCCCCTCATATTTATAGGCAAGGGAAGAGGGCCTCTCCTCTTATTTCCTGCGCTCCCCACGCGCCACCTGGCCACTGAAGCATCAATTGGAAGGTGCTTGAGGCGGTGGAGGAGAAAATCGGACAAGAACCGGACCCTAGGTGCCCGAACTAGAGCTGAACCGGTGACTGGGTCGCAGAAACGGCACAAAAGAGGAAAAAACCGGCCAGACCGTAGCGGCCCATGCAACCGACTCACGGCCGGCCAGCCACAGCCCGCCACATGTCCCGGACGGGGGCGATTCGCACGCGCCTGCGCCCGCGCCTACGCGTGGGGACAGGGCCAACCGGCGGGTGGCACGTGGCTCGACAGGGGTGGCTCGTGCGCGCGCCCGGCGCGCCGCGTGAGCGGCCTGCGGCCGGTGGTGGGTCACCACATGGCGGCTCCCCGTTGCCTTTGCGCTGCTGTGGTACGGCGGATCAATGGTGGGTCCCGTATGACGTCAGCTAATTTGTCTTTTTCCTATCTTCTTCATCCGGACTCCGATGCATACTAATAATATATCCATTTCAATCGTCTCGACGACCCCGTCGCAATGGTGGAGTCCAATTTGGCATTTGACACTGTTTCCAATGGCGCCCTATATAGGTCTTTGGTTCTCTTGCTCTGTGAATACATCGTTCAGCGTGTAATTCGGTACATCCTGCAATAAAAGCTAGGAACACCAACACTTGTGGAAATTGCCAGTATAAACCCCTATTCTAGTGTTGATGATCATTTTCCAATTATTTTATGCAAGAATTGGCGGCATAAAAGTGGTACTTAACAGCAGTCAACAACTCCCCCACACTTGACCTTTGCTCGTCCCGAGTAAAGGGAGTCAGATCAAGGTGGTACATGATATCCAAAGGTATGAAGCTAGCATAAGAGATATTCCAAGCCATACCTTGCACTTGTGGACTATGTGGAGTGTGTATCATGCCATCTTGGGTAGTTGAAGAATGGAACGGTCATGAATCAAGTCACTCCTGCTCATCATGTCAAGTAACTTGAGGTTTTGCAATGATTTTCAAAATAAACCTTGCTTAGCTCCTCATTTGATTCTCTTAGATCGCACAATGTGTATATATGTCCTCACCAAGGCATTATATTGCCTTTATTCATCCTACATTTAATGATAGGTTATGTGGAGCTCAAGGTAGGGTATGAATGATAAGGCATACTTGCGTCACATGTATTGCAAAGTCAAAGACCGGATCCAGGAGAAAAGCAATTCGTATATATATATATATATATGAAAAGTCTTATGAGAGCATGGCTATCCTCTCTTTTTTAGTGGACCTTCATGTGCCCACATTTTTTTTCTTTTCTCTTTTTTTCATAACTGCAGGGACCTTCACGTGTCCCCCCTTTTTTGATAGCCATGCCTCTTTTACAAAAGAGTACTTAAGGAGAGAGAAATCAATGCATATGATGGAACATTTATGTAGGTAGGTGAACAAATGAATGATACAATGCTAACTTCCAGAGTAGAAGCATAGCAAGGGGGAAATGGTGGTGTGCACATAAATCTTGATCATGAGAGCACGAAAAGTATTTGACAAGCAGCATTTGACAAAACTCAATGCAATAATAAGCAGCATATGAGTATAAGGTTTTCAACTAATAACATCGTATGGCTTTGGTAGGACTGTGACATATCAAACAGGAGCTTTGCAAAGGGTTTTCATGTTTGTAAATAAATTCCCAAGCACTCAAACATTTAGAGCGAAGATCATATCATCAAACCATATCACAAACACCAACTACTTAGATGAGCCTGAGTTCCCTAATGATATTTGTTCACAAGCATCAAGACAATGAGTAAGGAATAAAACATATGCAAGTCAACCACAAGAATCATGTAGAGCAAGCTGAGCACTATTATTTGAGTTTGATTTATTGGATAAGAATTGAACATCATTCAAACTCATGGGTAGAGAGAGTGAGATAAGGTTGCACATACCATCGCTCCTGAAGGATATAGGGAACAAGGAAGACTAGTGGTGATTTGACTGACCCGAGGGGTAGCCAGCTCACTCTAGTTTACCTTATTTCTGATCATGAAGGTGTAGTCGATGTCATGCAACCCTTGTGTGAGAGTTCTCAAGTGAATACGTTGATGATGAGCTCGAGAGAACTTCCCCACACTGGTGCCTGTACTGGTGTGTTCTTCGAGCAAAAAGTGGAAACAAAAGATGGACTCTATTGGTTTGAGAACCATAGAGCCTTTATTCAAAAGCAAATATTTTTGGGTTTTTTTATTATTGTCACCATGTCATTTGCTCAGAAGGGTTAGACCAACGTTACACTTCATAAACAAAGAAGATATATGAGACCTTTATGGGGTCAAATGTACCTCCTTTATATGTTATGCAACATCAATCTAACACCTTAACTTACCTTCCCAATTGAACATAGCTCAATGACTTACCCATTAGAATTTGATGATTTCTGCAGGGGTTAGTCCACATACATGCATCCAATATCCATGAAAGCAAAACTCTAAGGTTCATCAATCTAAACTCGGCACCATATCTTGTTTTGATTGAAGAAGACATTCTTAACCTAAGCACCACGCTTAATATAAAATAGTCTATGAATGTATGATGCATTCATCCATTCAAACCAGAGCATACTAATATAGAGAAGGAAGCCTGAAAGCATAGTTAAGCTATTTTCAAAGGGAGCATACGTATGAGCTCAAAACGGTGAACCTCGGGCAACCTCCTGGAAGGGCTTTGTTTAAAGTCAAAAGCAGGACTTACCTAGCTAATCAACAAGATGAGAGAGCTTACATCTTCTCCACATCAGGATAAGGTTTGGCATGAAAGGAAATTTACTCGGGATGCTCACATACCTCCCCCACATTTAGAGTTTGCATTGCTAGGCAACAAAACTTAAGTGTGCGAAGATCAAGCTTCCTTTTGCAAATATTCCCTCGCCAAAACTTACCAAGATGCTACAGCTGATGTAACTCACATGTTATTAGGCGTCACTTGTTCGTTGTTCTTTTCAATCTCCACCTGAAAGGTTAGTGACCAAAAATACCTGAAGGACAACTTATGCCAAAAACATGTTCTTGCTTTTATTCGAAAGGGAAATAAAACCAATGCTAATCTAGGCTATCTCCTGGTAGTGCTTTGTTTATTAATTGGTCATAAGCTCGACCATGGGAACTTCGTCTTGCAGCTGCAATTAGTGGTGTCCTTCCCGTCTCACCACGAATCATTAGTATATCAGTGAAGCTCAAGCTGCAAGGTCAATGCCATAGTGCACACAAGGTTTGCAATGCCCATAGTGGGCAAACGCATCCACAACAATCCTTCTAGGACTCTTGGCCAGAGAGAACGAGAAGGTTGTCGTAGTCCTTGTGCATGCTCAGTGCACTAAGCATAGATGACTCTGGAGAGGCATGATGCAAGCATGGTTCATAGGGTAGATCAAGAGTGAAGCTACCATGCTCGTTAATGGAATCCTTGCCTCCTGCCTCAGAGTCAGTGCCTCACAAATTTCTGTGGCCCAGAAATTCTCCATCTCATGAGATACGTCGTGAAAGTTCAATGTTAACTCCCGATCACGGTCGGAGGCAACATAGATTGGGCCAGTGTAAAGAGGCTCAAAGCTCGGTCAAGATGGATGATGTTCGTTCATCTTCACAAAGGTGGAGGATATCTTCCGATCCATACTCGTGAGGAGAAGGGGATCCTTCAACCTCAATAAATAAGGTTCGGATGATACGAACGGAGGTACACGTATCATCTTCTCGAGCAGGTTTTGTGAAGGGAATGGCTTCACCAAAGAATGACCTAAACATGAGGTAGGGTTGGCAGAAGTAGTATCCTGAAGATTTTCATCTAGGCTCCCTAAAGATGTGCAGACCAACGGAGAACCTAGGGAAAGATCAAGATCAGGAATGAAAGGTGTGAAAGTATAGATTGTCCTTGATCTTGTCTACCGTGGCACATGTGACTTCCCAATAGTGAAGCATGTGTCCCAAGGGACAAACCCTGAAGAATGTGTCGGGTGGTCCTAGCAGAACATTGCCTAGAAGAAGTTTCGCTATGTGCCATGGTAAGATGTCAACCTCCAAGAAGAAGGTTCCTTCCCTGACTGGGCATCCAATGAATTCGAGGTGTCTAAAGAGTTTCAAGATGGATCACTCCTTGAATCTGAGAGTGAACTCCAAAGGTTGAAATTCTTCTCCCTCTGGTGTTCATGGTTCGGGGGAGGTGTAACCGAGAGAAATGAGTTTCTCAACTCATTCTCTCCTTAGGCGAACGGATTTGCACTCCATGAAGGAGCAACATTGCTAATCAACCTAAGCTTCCAATGGAAGTTCATTTGATAGAACACGAAGACTCAACTTCCATTGGGTATCGATCATGTCAAGGAGAGAGATAAGAGTTTGAATTTGCTTGAGTTGATCGGCATCGATCGAAAATCAAGGTTTAGATAATGAAGGTAATTCACTCAATTCGATTAGAAGAATGGTCGTGCTCCCTTGACCAAAAGGATGAGTCCAGTGGACTATGAAGTGGTGGTTAATGCCTAAGCATACTCCTTGGAGTATTTACACCATGGGTAAAGCTTCGACGTGGGAACACGATATGCCTATCATATCCCCTATAGGGAGTCATAGTTGAACTGAACAACTATTCTTGCCAGGAACAATTGTTTTCCTTCAACCACGTCTTCCCGAACCTTCCTCAAGACAAATGCCTCGAGGAGAGCTCAAAAGGGAATACGATAGGGAAACCTAGGGGTAGGGTTCACACTAGGTGATCTTTCCGTAGATTCCTGCTGTTCAGGTGGAGTACGTCAGCTTGAGGTTTAAGATGATAGAGGTGAAGACTGGAACTCCGCTGATGATAACTCTAGGTGGCTCAACGTTCTCTCTCTGAAACATCAGTGAGCAGGATCCATGACACAGGCGGGCCATTGAGAGGGCATCAAGTTGCACCTAACAATTCCTCCATCCTTGCTTGAAACCGAGGACCTTCATGCTAATGGAATGACGTCTGCTCCAAAGCAGTAGTACCCTCTTAAGAGCACAAGTGCTCAGAGTCTCTCACATGGTGACAGGGGTTCTCATGACATAACCCCGAGAAGGAATTTTCCTGAACTAGTGTCATGAGTGAGGGGTGGATCTTATAGCCGGATCATGAATGGTTCCAGAAAGCATGGCTCCAAAGATTCACTCCTGAAGGGTCGAAAGGGGTGTACGGGATAACCTTCCATGGATAGCAGGGGTAGAGGTAGAAACAAACAAAACAAAAAAGATAGATACGAGGACCACTAGGTTCGAAGATAGATACGACAACCGTTCCCCAGCAACGGCGCCAGAAATGCTTGTTGGTATTTCTTAACGTCAGCACTAGTGGCGCGTCTAGTGTGAGTGTGTAAGGAACACCCGGGTACACTGACGGGTGCGAACGAATTCGCAAGTGCACGGATACACCGTTGTAGCACTTCTCCCTCGGGAGTATTCCAAAGGGTATCGAATCCAAAGAACGGTGTGCACTTCCTTCTATACTAGAAGAACGGTCCAAGGACACCAAGTCCCTGCTTTGGTAGAGAGATGATGGGGTGCTCGGTTCTAGGGGGTACAAGCTGTAACAGAATCTCGCTTCGGACACCGGACCCTCCTGGATATAACAGTTGGTTCACGGCAAATGGTTGCCTACACCTGTATCCGAGCGTGGGGGATTTCATAAGGGTCCAATGGCTGTCACTACCGCGGCCTACCCCAAGACAAACCGTAGGATACAAAGCAATCGAAGGATAACCCATAGTCTAGAAACCACATCTACACCACCGATTACTACTATAATATGACTACGTCTAGGCCTCCCGTAGCATACTATAGCACTCCGTATAAATACGGAGCGACGAACCCGCGAGTACGGCTAGACCTTGCCCATCATTGAATCGAGATGGCACGAGGTCGAATGACTAAGCACCGATTAATGTATTCCAATAAGATCTAATGAGATAACTCACACAAACGGAATGTAGAATTATTCATCTAGTCAACAAGATCAAAGGATCGTGTCACGAAGAACACGAGCCTCTAAATGATGAACAGATGAAGAACTCAAGAACATATCACCCATGCATGAATATCACTTTAGTCTAAAAGGGAAATACAGAAATACTCACTTTGCTCTAAATAAAGAACAAATGGGAGTCTCACCCACACCACCATCTACATAGCACCTACACCCAACTACACTTGGAGAGGTGAGAACTCACCTCTCCATGTGAGAAAATGAGAGAGGGGACAACTTGGGATGTGTTTCTAATCTTACCCCCTCCCCTCATATTTATAGGCAAGGGAAGAGGGCCTCTCCTCTTGTTTCTTGCGCTCCCCACGCACCACCTGGCCACTGTAGCGTGCATTGGAAGGTGCTTGAGGTGGTGGAGGAGAAAACCGGACAAGAACCAGACCCTAGGTGCCCGAACCGGAGCTGAACCGGTGACTGGGTCGCGAATACGGCACAAAAGAGGAAAAACCGGCCAGACCACAGCGGCCCATGCAATCGACTCACGGCCGGCCAACCACGGCCCGCCACGCATCCCGGCCGGGGGCGATTCGAGCACGCCCACGTGTGGGGACTGGGCCAACCGGCGGGCGGCACGTGGCCCGGTAGGGGTGGCTCGCGCGCGCGCCCTGTGCGCCGCGTGAGAGGCCTGCAGCCGGTGGTGGGTCGCCACGTGGTGGCTCCCCGTTGCCTCTGCGCTGCTGCGGTACGGCGGATCGGTGGTGGGTCCCGTATGACGTCAGCTAATTTGTCTTTTTCCTATCTTCTTCATCCGGATTCTGATGCATACAAATAATATATCCATTTCGATCGTCTTGACAAGCCCGTCGCAATGGTGGAGTCCAATTTGGCATTTGACACTATTTCCAGTGGTGCCCTATGTAGGTCTTTGGTTCTCTTGCTCTATGAATACATTGTTTAGCGTGTAATTCGGTACATCCTGCAATATAAGCTAGGAACACCAACACTTGTGGAAATTGTCAGTATAAACCCCTATTACAGTGTTGATGATCATTTTCCAATTATTTTATGCAGAAATTGGTGGCATGAAAGTCGTACTTAACAGCCGTCAACAATGGTGAGACGGGAATCGTGGTTTGATAGATGCGGAGAGAACGCTTGTCCCACCGCTGCCCGGCATGCCAGCGACGAAGGCCGCAGTCGGCACAGAGCGTGTCGGGCCTCATCGTCCCGGCCATCCTTTGCGGCATTTCTATCCTGCTGCAGTCACCGTATCTCAGCCCTGCCGGAGCTTTAGTGGGCGTGGATGATAGCAGAGGGAGCTCCACAGGAGGCACGTGGTGATTTTCACCGGCCATTGGGTGAGATGCTCTGAAATGCACATAGAAATTAGTTTGCTCAAAGAGGTGGAAAAGGTCGAAAGAACAAAGAAATCGATTGAATTAGGAGAGAGGACGATGGTACTTGCGCCGATAGGAGGCGATGCCGATGGGGTCTTCTAGTGCCGAGAGAAGGAGATGCCGATGGGGTTTTCTTTCGTTGAGGAGGAGATGCAAAAGTGTTTTCCAGTATATATTAATAGATCTCATTTGCCAAGGGAAAGGCGTAAGGTCTCATGGGGGATCGTGTCAGGCGAATGGCCTAGGCGCGTAACTTGCAATCTCGTTGAACTTGGAGCAAACTTAATTCACTTGAACATGATGAGATTGAAAGTTCCCACGAGACCGGTTATTCTAGTATACGAGGTCAGATGTTTGGGTTTACGAACCATGAGTAGACCGGAGATAAATTTTTAATCATTTGATGGCAAAAGATGCTTGTTTTAAATTTGGACAAGGTGAGCTAAGATATCATCCTTGTTAGGGAGAGCCAAAAACATGCACAATTCGAACATGAAGCCGTAGCTTAGGTAGAGAAAATTGAAGCGATGGGCAACAAATTGGCTTTCAGTAAGACGATGTCTACTCTATCTAGTGTACACTACCCCATCTAGCAAAGATTTGTTTTTCAAAGACTTGGTTAGTAGGAAAGAATCGTGAAGACAAGCAAGATGACTTAGAGTTTGAACCACGACTTCATTCTTCCTTATTGACGAGTCATGTTTGGTAACAACAAAATGAAAGCATGCAATGAGATAGGCAATACAACCCGGGTAGGACCGAATGTTTGGGTTGACGAAACATTAACAGACCAGACAAAAATTTTCATTCCTTTCCTGACAAAAGTTGCTTGTTTTGAATGTTTGGGTTGTCCAATATTGATTTTCCACCTCTCTAAATTGCGATGAAATATTCCAACTACCAGCCGTGGTAAATAAATGGGGGAAGACCAGAAGTTGGTTTCCATCACGTCTATGCGTGTGCGAGTATTGCTACATGGGAACCAAGGAAGAGAGATTGAAACAGATAGCAGTGGATTGATCTAGAAACAAAATATATCCAAAATCACTCTCACATGTCAGGGTAATTTGTTTGGATGCAGATATCCAATTATTTTGCTAAAGAACAGATCACATTCAGTGTGAATTCTACATTCCTCGTTACAAAAATGTGACCATTCTTCCCAGCTCATCTTGAAGCACAGGCGGCCTACGCACTGATGATTGCCGCGTGCCACTGGCGGCGCCAGCGTTGCACATCAGTGCCAAGTCACTCGCCGGATCACCTCTGAGGCTGCCTCACGACACCGCAGGCAACCCTTGTTCGTCTACATCATCATCGATGTCACGGCGGCCGATTCTTCCTCACCCTCGACCTGTCTGATGTACTGCCTCGCAGTGTCATCAACACCGGCGCCGCCATTGGCCCTGTAGAGGACCATGGCGGCTACGTAGGCTGCCACATTGTGCCCGGCCTGGGCGGCCTCCTCGAGCTTGGCGATGGATGACCAGGAGATGTAGTTTTCCCCAAATAGGATGTCCATCCCGGAGAGGAAACATGCCTCCGGGTTTCTTATGCGGGTCAGCCAATTGAGGAGGGCATCGTAGCCCTTGCGGTCGTTCCACTGCAGCTCGACGGCAAATCGCTCTAGTGCCACGCGCCGACCAACGGCCGCGTTCTTGCACACACGACCCATCTCCCGGCAGGTCGCGCGTAGGCTACGGAGGTCGTCCATGGCCTGCTCCGAGGTCGCAGCGAGGTGGCCGGCGATGTCAATGTTCACCTCGGTAGGGAGCACCACCAGCGATAATGGCAACTGCCTCGACGACATGATTACTGACCTACCGGCATCCTGAAAATAGTTTGATCAAACATCAGAGTGCCAGGTCAAATGCACATTCAAATTGATACAGAGACTTGGAAGAGAGCACTGTACTCTCACGGATCTTCCTTCCGAGAGGAGGAGATGTAATTGTAAAAATGTTTTCTGTACCCCAGGCGGAAGAAGTTGATCAATGCCCCATTTACAACAAATCCACCGTTCCTTTCTCCACATTTACAGTAAATTCACCGCTCCTTCGCCACCGAAAACAACCTTCGCTGCTGCTCCATTGATTTTGGGATAACAATAATAATTCATTATGACTGTTGGGGAACCTAACGGAAATTACGTTCTTGGAAATGTGAGCAGGTCGGACTAAATGGTCAGTACAATGTGGTGGATACTAACTGCCGCGCTTTCTTAGTCGATTTTGGCAATACATCATCAGTACAATGCTCGAAAGCATAGGGCACAATGTTCGACACATTATTCACAATACCAAAGTGACACTTGCAGAATACATGATCGACACATCTAACTAGCCTTGCCATCGAGCATCAATCTCGCCATTCCCGCGAAAACAACAAATAAAGCAAGCAGCACATGCGCGAGTTTGACATTGTGCCTATAATTCCCAATTGACTTCAGCTCGGCGGTAGCCTTCTGAAGTTTTTGTTGCGCTATTTTGAGCTCATTCTTAATCTCTCTAAGCTCACAGTTAGCTTTTCCCAATTCCCCCTCCCACTGCTTTGCATCCTCTTCAACTTTTGCTTTCTTCTTCGTGAGCTTCAGCATAACAGCATACGACCTTTCATCCCATTCTGGATCAATCCAGCAGAAGTAATCACATTGCTCTTTTTCTTCCTGCAAATTAAACGACCCATTAGCAATAGTCGTTGACCACAGGCACCACATAAACAGGTAGCCAACTAGCCATTACCTTTGGGTAGCCAGCAAACCGGTGGCCAGGGTTGAGAAAGGTCCAAGCATACTTCACCACAGCTCTCAACTCGTGTTTGCACTTGTCTTTAGGATGCCGATGGCTACTATTGCAGGAAGATGTCTCCGAGCAGTAACTACCAATGGAAGAAGATGATGGAGTACACGAATGCTTCAAAAAAAATTCATTGCAACTTTAAATCAATGCTTAGTTTTGCACTTTCTAAACTAAAGCCTATCAATCAACTTGTAACAACAATCATGCTTCAACCAAAATCCCCAATTCCAAATATCACTTCCCTCTGACGAAAGGGGAAAGCAGAGGCACAAAATAGGGTACTGACCTGACCGTAGCTCACTCTCCTCCCTTCGGTGCGAGGATCTACCATTCCCGCCGCGGGTTGTAGATCTGCGCACCAACGCCTCTAGGCTAGATATTTGCCACAACGACCCACAGGAGTGTGCTGGCAAGCCCCTTGCTGGGTAGGCGGTTGATATAGCCGTTGGCCGCGGGTTTGACCCCTGCTATTGACATAGTATCCATTTAATTTTCCTCTGTTTTTTTATCAGACTGACTTGTGGGACTTATTAAATTTTATGACGAGTTGGAACCACAGTAGGAAACAAGCAGTTTCGTGATCATTCCTCAGGAAGGTCCTTCCAGCAAAACATCAACAGACCAGAACTTTGCCGTCCACTGAGCAACAAACATCATATTATGATCAGGTAGCATCAAGATTCTCAACTCATGACCACAAAGTTCACAACACCAAGTAGCAACAAGTTACAACACTAAGTAGCAAACATCATAGGATGACCATCACACGAAGTAGCAACAAGTTTGTTAACTCATGACCACAATGTTCACAACACCAAGTAGCAAACATCATAGGATGATCATCATTACAATTTTTAAAATAATCATAACCACCCATTTGTAATCATAACGATAAGAACTCATCATCAATTTACATCTGTAGGCGTTGATTCTCCTTCCATAGTTCCATCCTGCAGCTGTCCCTTCACCTTCTGCAGCTCAGCGGCAGTAGCTTCAAGCTTCATGTTAGCTTCTGAGGATCCTTCCCATTGTTGATCCCTTTTCCGCTTAGCTGACCTAAAGAAAACATAAGCACCAACAAGTTTCATAACACTACGTATTATAATCAGGAGGAACAACCAGTAAGTAAACATCAACATAGAACAAGTTTCATAATAATCAAGCACTACCTATTTTTATCTTTCTCACGTAGTAACCATTGCTTCTGCTTCTCCATCTGGATAACACTCTGTTGTATCGATTGCTTCTCCTTCTCGATCTTGATAACTAGCTGCTCAACCGATTGCTTATACACTTCCATCGCATCGATGGCATGTTTCAGCTTTCCCTTCACGTTTTCCAGCTTAGTGGTAGTTGCTTTAAGCTTGATGTTAGCCTTTGCGCATTCTTCCTTCCATGACCTTGCCTCCTCTTCAGGTTTTGCCTTCCTGTCCAGTACCAGGTCTTTTGACTCTTGGTCAAGAATCTCACCTATTTCTTTCAATAAGGTATTGTCCTGGCGTAACATATGGGCACACAACTCCTTGTAGTTGTTGGTCTGTTGCAATTGTTCATGTAACAATTGGTCAGTCATCTCGTTGAATTTCCTCATCTCTTGCATAGTTGTATTTAAAATTTCTTGACACAGCTCCTTGTATTTTACAGCCTCTTGCTGCGCCATGAGTTCTCTGCCTTCTTGTTCTTGCAGGTCTCTCTTCACCTCTTGCAGCCTTGCTTTAGTGGCTTCAAGCACCTCTACAAGCTAGTAAAATACAAGAACCTATCAATCCATCAAACGATGCAAACTAAAAACTAACAGAATCTAACACCTATGAATTGTCTATAGCCTATCAACTTGTAACACCAAACGAAGTGCAAATATGAGGGTACGATGAAATCTGATTCTAGTGTATATGCTCATCAATCCGTTAGATCCCCAAATCTAGAAATCCCTAGGACGATAGGGGAAAATATAGCAGCTCAAACCAGAGAACTGACCTTGTCGAGCCGTTTCAGCTTCTTGTAGCTGGAAGGTGGCAGCGGAACCATATTTCCGTCGCCTCCAGGATTCGCCATTCCTGCCATGAACTGTTGCAGATCTGTGTGTAGCAAAAGTCGAGAGTCTTTGCGAAGGCAGTGAAGCGTTTTGCCTACGAATTACTGATTTATATTAAAGATTCACCTTACACAACCATAAGTAAAGTGTTTCCTGTTAAAATGACAGAACCAAGAAGTGGTGCAGTGGTAAGCAATGCAGTCTTGTTCCTATAGGTCTTTAGTTCGAACCCTTGCAATGGTAAGTTGTTTTTGCAACATTTTGTGACCTAGCGAAAATGCTTACATGTGGGACCTCCATTTTATGATGACTTGGAATGACAGTAGGAAATAAGCAGTTTCGCGATCATTACTCAGGAAGGTCCTTCCAACAAAACATCAACTCATGACCACAACGTTCACAACACCAAGTAGCAAACATAATTATGATCAGGTAGCATCAAGTTTCACAACTCACGACCACAAAGTTCACAACACCAAGTAGCAACAAGTTCCATCAACTCATGACCATTCTCAACATTCAAGAACTAAACATCAATTACATTTGTAGGCGTTGATTCTCCTTCCATAGCTCCATCCTGTAGCTTCTGCGGAGAAGTAGCTTCAAGCTTCTTGCTAGCTTCTTGCGATCCTTCCCATTGTTGTTCCTTTTGTCGTTTGCATGATCTGAAGTATACATCAGCAGCAACAAGTTTCATAACACTACATGTTATTCTGGGCCGTTCATCACTATAAAGTGAGCAACAACCAGTAGTTAAACATCAACAAGCAACAAGTTTCATAACAATCGTAACTACCTATTTTTATTGAACTCACAAAGCATAGATTCCTTCTCCTTCTCAACCCATTCCAACTTTGCCTTCACCTTTTTCAACTCAGCAGTAGTAGCTTCAAGCCGCTTGTTAGCAATTTCACAGTCTTCCTTCCAATCACTTGCTTCCTCTCGACCTTTTTCAACAACCTTTGTTAGCCTCTCCAGAACAATAGTAGTCCTAGCATCCCATTGAGGATCAATCCAAATAAACGTCCCACATTGTTGTTCTTCAGGCTGTAGACACAAAATACATACATGTTCATACAATTATCCATTTGCAACACTGACATCAAGAGTACAAGTACTATAAGTCTATTGTAATTTTAAAAAGTAATTGTTTACCTGACCGCAGATTCCATACCGACGCCCAAGGGTGCACAAGGGTTCCTTGACAAGGACAGCATACCCATGCTCGCACTTGTTATAGCGATCCACAAGGATAAGATCAGCATCAGGAGGGCCCGATGTAACGAAATCAGTGGACCGAGCCACCTCCAGAAGCTAGTAAAATACAACAACCTATCAATCTGATGCAAATTGAAAACTAGCTGAATCTAACACCTATGAATTGTCAATAACCTATCAACTTCTGACACCAATTGAAGTGCAAATCTGAGGGTATGAAGAAATCTGAATTAATTGTATTTGTATATGCTCATCAATTCGCTAGATCCCCAAATCTAGAATCTACATCCCTAGGTTGTAGGAGAAAATGTAGTGGCTCAAACCAGAAGACTGACCTTGTCATGCTGACTCAGGTAGTGGAAGCCGAGAGGTGCCTCATAACTCACCCTCTCATCGCCGCGAGGATTATCCATTCTTACCACAAGCCGCCGTTGCAGATCTGCGTAGCGGAAGTCGAAAGTCTTGGCGAAGTCTGAGTGAAGCGTCTCGCCAACCATTCGATAGGCAATTATATTAAAGACTCACTTGAAACTTACTTGTGGGACCTGGTCACTGTAAAGAATTATCCAAAAATTTAAAGCATAAGGAAAATTTTTCCCATAAAATTGACACAACAAAGAAGTGGTGCAGTGGTAAATAGCGCAGTTTTGTTCCTATAGGTCTCCAGTTCGAACCATAGCAATGGCAAATTGTTTTTGCAACATTTCGTGACCTAGCCTCCGGTGACCTGGCGAAAATGCGCGAGTTGTGGGACCCTGGAAAATTTTATGACGACTTGGAACACTCTATTTTCGAAATAATGCTTACATGTGGGACCCTACTGAATTTTATGATGACTTGGAACACTCTGTTTTTTAAATAATGCTTACATGTGGGACCGATGTTGGTTTATGACGTTTTTGCAGAGCTAATGGCGTCACAAAACAACATGGAATAGTGAATGCCCGGCTATAGTACCAACTGTAATGACGAAAGTTTTTTTTGTCACTTAATTTGCTCGGAAGTGAAATATTATGACGAGATCAGCCAGCAACGTCATAAATCAATGATGCTAAAATGTGGTTGCGTCACTAGTCAACGATTTTCTTGTAGTGAAAGGAGGAATAACCATTGTGAAGAATGAGAAGGATGAGTTGATACCGCAACGGATAGTGACCGGATGGAGAATGTGCATCGACTATAGAAAGTTGAATAAGGCAACAAGGAAGGATCTCTTTCCGTTACCATTTATCGACGAGATGCTTGAATGGTTAGCTAAACATTCTTAATTTGTTTCCTTGATGGGTACTCGGGGTTCATGCAAATTCCCATTCATCCGGATGATCAATAAAAGACAACCTTCACATGTCCATATGGAACTTTCGCATATAGAAGAATGCCATTTGGTTTATGTAATGCACCGGCTACCTTTCAAAGATGCATGACGAGGGCCTGGACTAGGGTCCACCAAACAGCTGGCATCGACCAAGGGGTTAGGCGACAGACAGTCTGAGTACCTGGTGTCGCGAACGACAAGATACCACCCCACCGACTTGTTGGCGGCTCGCACGACTACTTCTCCACCTCGCCTCCGACTACCCGTTCACACGAGTAGTCTCCGCCTCGCCTCCGACTACCCGTTCTCACGAGTAGTCTCCGCCTCGCCTTCGACTACCCGTTCGCACGAGTAGTCTCCGCCTCGCCTCTAACTACTCGTTCGCACGAGGAGTCTCCGCCCCAGACTAGGACCGGGCCCATGCGTAGAAGTCAAAGCTTGGGACAGGGGGTCCCGCCACGGACGTGGCACCGCCGCGGTGCTCAACCTCTCCCACGATGCCACGCAAGGCACTGGTTCCCTATGCCCAGTCAGACTGATAGGGCATGGCTGGTGTCAGACGGCTCGGGCATGCGATGTTGATTGGAGCCACGAACGACATAGTACAGCCCACGTCTGACACAGGATGTGCTGTCCCGTCAGCATAGGGGCATAGCTACACCTCGAAAGACATCATACCTACCACCCCATCGTATGCAAGGATCCCGGGGCAACCTTCCATGGTGGCCGACCACTCAGAGAAGCACCCAAGAAGCCCCGGTAATGACTACTCAGAGCCAACCACTCTGGTGTGCCCATACGGTCTTCACCAACTCTACTACAGCTCGAGACTGTTCACCACGCCGCTGACGGGAGCCCGACGTGGAAGAAGACACCTCGGCACTGTAGCACTGTAACACATCTTTGTATTCCCTTTTTGCCCCTCACCCTTGCGCCTATAAAAAGGGGAGGGGGGCAACCATTCTAAGGGTTAGACATTCACACACCACACACCCACGAAGCACGAACCACACTTCCTAGGGACTTGGGCTCGTTTCCCTTTCCTGACCAGTTTTTACCCCCTACTACAAATGATCCTAGCATAAGAACACCACCCCCTGAGATTGGACATAGGGTATTACTCTCCGGAGGCCCGAACCAGTATACATCCTCGTGTCTCTTGTGCTAACCATCCGAGTCTGACACGCGATCGATAGAAATTTACTTGCCAGTGGTATAGAACCCCGACAATGCATGACGGCTATATTCTTGGATTTTATTGAATAAATTATGGAGGTATTCATGGACGACTTCTTGGTGCATGGTATGTGTTTTGAAAGTTGCTTTAAAAATTTGGAAAAAGTTCTTGAAAGGTGTGGAGAAATTGACCTAGTGCTTAATTGGGAGAAGTGTCACTTTATGGTGAAACAAGGGATTGTCTTGGGACATGTAATCTCCGAGAGAGGAATAGAGGTGGACAAAGCTAAGATTGAAACGGTTGAAAAGTTGCCACCTCCAACAAATATCAAATCGTTAAGAAGCTTTCTCGGGCATGCTGGATTTTATAGAAGATTTATAAAGGATTTCTCAAAGGTCACCAAGCCATTGACACAACTTCTCCAAAAAGAGGTGGAATACGACTTTGATGAAGAATGCTTGCATGCTTTCCGGACGTTGAAGTAATCTCTCATAAGCGCACCAATTATGCAACCTCCCGATTGGAATCTACCATTTGAGATAATGTGCGACGCAAGTGATTATGCCGTTGGAGCTGTTCTTGGACAAAGGAAGGAAGGGAAGGTACACGCAATTTATTATGCAAGTAAAACTCTAAATGAAGCTTAAGTGAATTATGCAACTACGGAGAAGGAATTGCTTGCCATAGTGTTCGCATTTGAAAAATTCATATCTTATATTGTGAACTTGAAGGTGATCGTGTATACGAACCATGCTGCAATCAAGTACCTTTTGTCCAAGAAAGATGCCAAGCCACGTTTGATTAGATGGATCCTATTATTGCAAGAGTTTGATATGGAAATTAGAGACAAGAAAGGGTCGGATAATGTTGTAGCCGACCACCTATCAAGGATGCACCGTGGAGGTGATGGGATGGAGCTAATTGAAGATAGAATGAGAGATGACCATCTATATCGAATACTTGATAGAGGAGGATGGATGCATGATATCATAAGATGCCTACGGAAGATGCCATTAGATCACTTGGACAAAAATGCTAAAAGAAGGGTAATTGCCAAAAGCAGAAAATTTTATTGGGATGCACCATACCTATATAGATGTGGAGATGATGGAGTAGTAAGAAGACGTGTGCCGTGGGAAAAAAGAGAAGAAACTCTAAGAAAATGCCACTCGTCGGAATATGGAGGACACTATGGACATTTTAGAACACAAGCAAAGGTATGGGCAAGCGGATTCTATTGGCCTGAGATGCACGAGGATGAAAAAAGGTTTGTTGCAACTTGCCCGGAATGCCAAAGGAGTGGAACTATATCACAAAGGAATGCAATGCCGCTGAATTATAATTTGCAAATTGATCTATTTGATGTTTGGGGCATCAACTTTATGGGACCATTCGTGAACTCAAATGGATATGAACACATCTTGGTCATAGTTGATTATGTATCAAAATGGGTTGAAGCAATTCCATGTCGGAAAGCATCTACGGAACAAGCCATTCAAATGATCAAGACGGTGATATTCCCTCGATACGGCGTTCCTAGAATTTTAATAAGTGATAGTGGATCACACTTTATTGGCAAGGATTTTAAAAGATGCTTGGCAAAGTTGGTAATCGAGCATAGGGTGTCTACGGCCTATCATCCACAAACAAATGGCCAAGTGAAAACATCGAACAAGCAACTCAAAAGGGATCCTCATGAAGACGGTGAATAAAAGGAGGAAAAGATTGGTCAAAGAAGCTAGATGGAGCGTTGTGGGCATACCGGACCGCACATAAAACACCGATAGGTATGACCCCTTATCAATTTGTCTATGGAAAAACATGTCATTTGCCGGTAGAACTAGAGCACAAGGCTTATTGGGCAATAAAAGAGATGAATCTTGATATTGATGCAGCACGAATAAAGCGGAGGATTCAAATAAGTGAGCTTGAAGAGCTAAGATTGAAGGCATATCACAACGCTAGCATCTATAAGAAAGGATGAAGAGATGGTACAACAAAAGATTGCATAAGATGGAATTCAAGCAAGGAGACAAGGTCCTACTATACAATTCTCAATACAAGGTCTTTGACAAAGGAAAATTGCAAAGAAAATGGGATGGACCATAAGTCATACATTCAATGTCACCATTGGGAGCTGTAACAATCATGGATGCCAAAGGAGATCAATATGTTGTGAATGGGCAACGACTCAAGGTATTCTTGGAGCCTGATGTTGTGCCCATTAAATACATTGACGTCTACACCTTGGATGGTGACCCAGACTGTCAAGGCTAAGCGACGAAAACAAGGTAAGTTTGTAAATAACCTTCTACTATATTTATTTTCAGCATGCATGTTAGTAGTAGTGTTTGCTTCAAACCATCATGAATAAATTTTGCCCCCTACTCATGACCTTTGGTGAGGATGGAAAATTATGCCAAGTTGATATGTGGTGATCGTTGCCGCTTTGCTCATCTTTGTGCTTGCTTTAGCATGATTAAGCTAATGCTCTCATTAATGCAAATCTGAAATTAAATTTAAATGCTAGCTTAATCCTTGTGGAGGATATGATAAAGATGAAGACCCATAGTTTTTCTCATGCTCTCAATTTTGGATGGGTTAAATATGATTTATTTTCGTTCTTAAAAGTTATGCTAACCTTGTCATTAATACCACTTGCATGTTGCTCAACCTATCCAAAGCCTTATATTTAATTGAGTGCAAAAACTTAGTGTACAAGATTTATTTTTGGGTGCATTGATTCAAGGCTTGATTTTTCTGGTTTGAGACTAAGAAGCTGGTCATTCCGTTTTTGTGTATCTATCTTATTGCTAGCCTTTTCTATCCGTGCATTGTAAGTTTCCACTTCGAAAATTTTGCAAACATCGCCGGATATCCACCCACAAAACCAAAATATCTTTTTGTGTTTTACCTCCATGACCACAACCCAATTCTTGAGTATGGATGAATATTTCGAGGAAGATCACAAGAATGAAGGTGCCAAAGATTAAAGTTTAATTTTGGGAGACCTCCAGGATGACCTAAAAGGTGCGTGAAGGACCCCTAGAAGATTTCAATTGTTTCTCTCTAGGAAAATTTAGGATTTTCAGTACCTACCTTGGCACGAAAATTCTGTCACCTCTTTGCCTGAGGATGTGCAATTGTCTAAGCAGGGGGGGAGTTGCCAAGAAGGTAGGTACTAATGTGGTCTAGAGTTTAGGGGAGTAAAAACAAGAAAGAGAGAAAGAAAAAAAGAGAGAGAAAAATGGAAGAAAAAAAGAAAAAATGATGAAAACAAAGAAGAAAGAAAGAGAGAAAAGAAAAAATATATGTGTATATATAATAAAAAAACTCCCCGGCTCTCTAGACGCATTAGGAATTTCAAGAGGATTCAAGATCAAGACCCATACTCATCTTTCCAACCATGTGCAATCCGATAACGAGGACTTTGTTTGTGCCTCGGGATCACTCTTTACCATTTGCACATGTCCACTTATCTCAAAAAGTGTCTGTTCATCTCTCCCCCATCCTTGAAAACATTATTTTCCAATGACCTTTTTGACGAGGCTCAGTAAATCCATGAGAAGCTTCTCTTGTTTTGATAATATCTTGATTATAATATCTTGGTAGGACTAATCTTTTCCCAAAGCTCCAGATAAAGCCTTACACTTATATAAGTTTTGAGAGGGGAAAGGAGTAGAACAAAATAGGCTTGAGAGACAAGATGAGATGAGAGTTCATGAGCAAGATGCAACGAGGTTTAAATTTTTGAACTTGGTTTAGCTCTTTCTTCATCTTACACCTCATTTCAAAATTTCTGAGATTTATTCAAAATTTGGGAGCATGATTATTTACTTGTGGGATGAGCCTTTTGATATCTACCTTCCGTAGGGTAGGGATGAAGGCTAGTACATTATGTATCTCTAACAAATAAATTTTGAGAGCATTTTGTTTTCTTCATATTTGATCAAATGCAGGGTATGAACAATGAAAGGCAACACTGATATCCATTGAAGGCTTACTTGAGGACGAGGAAGGTTTAAGCATGGGGGAGTTGTTGACGGTCGACTTTGACACTCCTAGCCATGAGTTTACCTTCAATGTTGGCATTGATTTGATATCCGATCTAATAGTACTAACCCCCATGATATAACAAGTTCACTCTTGCATGTGGTTTTTTGGAGTATGTTGTTTACGCAGGATTTAAGCACCTAAATAAGTACTTCCGGGTAAAGTTCATCAAGCACTTTATGAGAAGATAATGAAGTCTGGCACAAGTCAAGACTCGAAGTGAACATGACTCCAAATGACCCAAGGACCAAAGCATGAAGCCGTAAAATTCCAGGGACCTAAACAGAAGATGCAGGAGCTTGTGCGACATGTACCCTTATCTAAACTGTGGAGAAAACGACGTCAAGGGCCCACATGTAGAAGGGTGTAAATCAACAATTGCACGAGGAGGTCGGCCCATGCCGACTGTCCTAGCCCGTTTTCAGCCCATTTCGACCTCCCCTTTGACCTAGTACCGCCTCGGGCTATTAGTAGTTTGGACACAAAGAGCCACAGGAGAATTCATTCGTGCTCCGCCACCACAAGACCGAGAACAAGGAGATTGGATTGCGAAGGGAGCACTCGTGGCCTTCATCTACTTCGGAGGATTCTACACCATGACCAGCGCTACAATGTGTAAAGTTATGGGGTAAAGTCCTTGTTTGTCCTTGGGGTTGAAGGGGGGTCTTGAGTTGTAATCACCGAACCTATGTTTTGGATCTTTTTGCTATCATATTCATGTTGATGGTGCGTTAATTTTAATGGCTGACTGGCTTGCTTTGGGGATGCATCACTCATAGTCTCACGTATCATGTTCCTTTTGTTCTTTATGTGATTACCATCGTGTAGTTACAGTGCGCGGGAGGGAAAACATAATGAACTTTGTTCACACTTTTGATCATGCATGCCTAGAAGACATCAACATCTTGTGCACTTGGTGTTCGATCACGGATAACCCTCGTGTACTAACTAGTACGCGAGAGGGAAAGGGTTGGACTCCGTGCACCTTTACCTTTGATAGATTAGATCGGGTTGTTCTTGCTACGTGGTTACATCTTCAAGTGATCCTAGATCCGTTGGACAAGCATTCTACGTTCTTGTGATCTCCATTCCATCGCTCTCTACTTTGCTTTCTTTAATCTAGATTAGATTAGATTAAGTTCCTTACTTATACATATTTGATAAAGAGCTTTAAATCAACAACATTAGTGCTTAGTTGAGCATAGCAATCCACTTGTTCCACGGATTGATTAACCTTGGAGGATACTCTAAGGGAAAAGCTACAACCGACCCGTGTGCTTGCGGATCGTAACTTGACGCGTTATTTAACTGTCAACAACCGCGGGCACGGACGCCGAAGCCGGCGCGCCTGTGAGCCCTTCTAGGGGGTTCTGCGCGGAGGAAAGACCCTTCTACCCCTACCCGCCACACCAAAAGCGCCGCCTCCACCCACAGTGCCACCGCCATGTTGACGCCCTCGCCTTGCTGACCAACCAGAGCGCCCCGCCGCTTCTTTGCCCTTGCTTTCCCCTTGTCCACCCGCCTACATCCCGGACCGAGACCCTTCCACTCTCCCCACCTACCACATTGGGGTTTTACCTATCCTCTACTTTCCGCCACCAAGAAGGAAGAAGGGGGAGGGAGAATGAAGGAGGGGGAGAAGGGGAAGAGAACCCAGCGCCGCCATGCCGGGGAGAAGCCGGAGGCCGCCCGTGACCGGAGCCGGACGTGTTGCCGAGCTAGGAGGAGGCCGTCCGCGGGAGCTGCACCGGAATGCCGACGCCAGGGTCGAAGCAGGGCCGGGACGTGCCGCGTTGAGAGCTTCTTCACCACCAACGTGTACCTACGTCGAGCCTGCTATGACTCCACCATCGCCCCAACATGAGCCAGCAACTGCCTTTTTCTCTTCGCTTCCCCCTTGAACTGCCTGTGTTGATGGGAGCGTACCCCAGCGTTACGCTGCCGGCCGCCGTGCCGTGCTTGATATGGGAGCGTAGCCCAGCGTTATGCCGCCGGCTGTCATGCCACGCATGATCTGGCGGTCGTCGCCGTCTGTGAGCCGGGCTTCGTCCCGCGCCGTGTATGCTTGCAGGGAAGCCATGCGCCACCGCATCCCACCGAGCTGCGCCTCCGGCTACCGGATGGTCGCGCCGGGCGACCGCGTCGAAGGCCACGTGGACACGTGCAAGGCCAGGAAACGCGCACCCCAGCACAACTCCAAGGCTTGGCCTTTGGCTAGTTGAGCCGAGCACCGCGCCATGCGCCGCCGTACCTAGGCACCGCACCCCGCCGCGCCGCGCGCCGACTGTAGAGGCCCAAGCTGGGACCCTGGGCGTGCGTGTGTGTTGGTCGTGGCCCCGAGACCTCGTCCCTAGACCTATCTAGCTGTCGGGTGTATCGAACCACCACCAGGCTGAGCGTCGCCGCCGCGAGATGCCGCTGGCATTCTGTCGAGCACCTGGTGTGCGACGCCGCCAGGCCAACGCCATCCACCGAACCCCAGCCAAGTTCTGGGAGCTTCAGCGAACTTCGCTGGAGATTAAGGATCAGATCTAGACTTCTTTTTGCGAAAACCCTAGTTGGGCTCCAGTCTGGGCTTTGGCCCATCGAAACCCGCCTGAGCCCAACAACACCCAGCCGTGACCTGAGTAGGAGTTCAGGGAGGTTTTCCGAACTTTGGTCCTATGGGCCTAATGGGCCGAGTCCAATGGGCCCTTAAGGCCCACTAACACTTTCGGCTAGGGGTGGTAAATGGCCCTCCAATTTAGCCTAGCAAATTTAAGGATCAGGCTATATAAGGGCCGAGCCATAATAATGTACAATTTTGAGCTAAAAAGTAGTAGGGCTTAGTTGGATTGTGAAAAATGCATTAGGGTCATGACCCATTACCACCCCTACTTTTGGCCCACTAACGGCCCACTAACATGCTGCCGCTGATGTCATGCTGACGTCGGTAGGTGTTTTTAATAAAAATCCTTTTCTGATTTATAAAGGTTTTCAGAAATGTTTTATAAACCCTTGTCCCTTAAAAATTCATAACTATTTATAAGAAGCTCAGAAAAATATGAAACCAATTTCTATAATTTCGTAATTTCAAAACCCTGCTGATTGTAGCTAGTTTGAGTTCTTTTGGGCTTTCTAAAAAGAGGTTTATATTTGGAGTTATTGCTAAGATGTGTACCATTTTCTTACGCGCATCGAACCTCGTGCATCCAGGCCTGAGTTTCAACCCGGAAGACCCAGAAGACCCAGAGTACATCATCCAGGACAACGAGTACACCGACCACAACACAAGTGTCATGTCGCTCCTAACCATTTAGATCTCATGTGTGCTACTAGATGCTAGTGCTTTACTTTCATGTATGCATTGATTTGATGGATTGCATAGCCATTTTGATTAGCCATACCTTGATGTTTGATTTATCCTGATTCCTTGTTTCACCCACCTCAGGACTAGCTATAGACCCCTAGCTAATCCCATTTACTTACTGTCCATACTTTTATGCTTTGGATTATGGATGGTATTCTGGGTTGGACTGAGATTTGGGAGATCTCGGTGTGTTCTAGCGTGAGTTTTGGGTGTGTATCCCTTGACGTGTTACTGGCGGGAGCAAGCCATTTGATTACTTGTGAACACCTACCTCGGGGAGATGCGATCTGGCCTCTCGCCTGAGTGGTGTGTTGGATTCGATGGAGATGGGGAGTGCTCGCTCTCGGCCCTTAAGGACCGAGTCAGTGTACCACCAGATACTGTATCTACTTTCGTACAAACCACCCGCCCTATTATTGGTGGGGGTGCGGGGTGACACTCGTAGTGGATGGCATTCCGGCTTTAGGCGGATCGATGTGATCGTGAGAGGAGATGCAGTTACTTTCGAGAAGATTTTGCCCGGGTTGGGCTGGAGATGGGTTCCACAGCTTCGAGGACCCCCGCTAGCAGTATGAGCTCTATAGCAGGGGACGAGCCAGACTCGAAGACATAGGAGAGTGCTATCCACTTAATTGGACTCCAGCCGTATGGTAGGGTTTGGAACCGGTAACGGCCGACTTCGGCTCCATTCGGGCGGGTACAGTTGTACAACCTCTGCAGAGTGTTTAAACCTATAGCTATAGTCCATGTCCACATGTTATGGACAATACTGTTATCTACCGCTACTTTGGCTAGACTCCTTTCTTGCGCTTCTTCTCTCCCCCGAGTGAGTGAGCCCGGCCTGTGGCCATTGAGATGTGGGGATAGGAGCAGGTGGGCCCCACATCGTAGATGAGAGTTGGGAGCTGGATAGTAGGTGTGATTCAGTGCTTTTGTGTGATATCCTTGTTGAGGGGTGTGGACCCCAGAGGTGTGGACCAACCTGAGGTGATGACCTCACTGCATATTTTTGCTTACCTTGAATGTTGCTATCGCGCCGCTGCTTTGCTTAAGCTTTCAACAGCCAAAGTAGGTTTATTCCTACATAGTAGTTTCAACCACTTCTTTTGCTCTTTGTTGGGAAGCTGACATGACCTACCCGCTTATCAGGTAGATCCTGTGTCTCCCCGGACTACGACTTCGAGAACGACGGATGGGACGAGTAGGGATTCTTCTTCGCTCGAGCTGTCTGAGGATTTGGAGCCTCCTTCGCTACCATGAGCCACTGCGTATTGTTTCTTCATGTTTGATTCAGTCATGATGGACTTGTACCCGGTATGTGCCGAATAGATGTACTCTGATTAATGCAATAATTAAATGATGTACTCTATCTATTTCATGTGTTGTATGGATTTTGGTATCGCTGAGACAGGGATTGCACGTGGTAGCCTTCCTTTGACTACTACAGAGGTGCATAGGGTTGGATTTCCGTCTACGGAAATCTGGTTCGTTTTAGTTGATATCAGAGCCATGATTGACTGAAGGACGAGCCCTAGGAATGGTCGATAGCTTAGGAAGCCCTTTTTGACCTTGAACTCTATATAAACTCCTTGAACTTATATGTATATATATCTATATGTGTATATATGTATTCCTTGATTAACTTCAAGTAACTTCTTACTAACTACCTCTTTAACAACGATCTGCAGATGGCGGAGATCGTGTGGAGACCACTGAAGAGCAACGGGTACTCCAAGGGAGGCTTTTGTACCCAGCTCCTAGAGTGCCTGGCTACGGTTGGAGCTGACACCAACCACGTCTACTACGAGGGGAGGACCACGGTCGAGCACGACATGGGGCCTACCTTCTTAACGCTGACCGTACCCAGAGATCCGAGGATCGTCAACTCCAGAGAGATTGTCGAGGAGTTCTTTGAGAGGTAGATTCTTGAGGCACACCAGACATGTGCTTGGAGGGCACTACGTCGGTTGAGCAACCACTTTGAGAAGAACTCAGAGGCACCGAGTTCAACTGCTTGCCCAGGGCTACCTTTGCACCACGGTAGTGGATGGTGCAGGAGCCACACCACAGGAGGTTTTCTCGTAGGGAGAGCAGCTTCAAGATGAAGATAGCTGGATAGTACATCCTGACGTAGGACCAGTCCCTCTTCTAGGCCAACCAGGAGACAACGTGGCTCAGGGACGGTTGGGACCGTTGCTTGACCATGTCAGAGAACTTGTACAGGGAGAAGAGGGAGCTGGAGCAGGTTGTGGCGGACTAGGAGTACTCCCTGTGGGATGCTTACCAGAAGAACCAGAGGTTGATTGAGATGGCAGAGGCAGTGACGCGTCTCAGCATGGAGAGGGATGCTATGAGGATAGCCACCCTGGAGGCGAGGTTGAGCCATGTAGAGGAGAGACTCAGGGCTACCATGGACGCCGCCTGTGTGGACAGGGAGAGACTTCGTGAGATGGAGTACCTGGTAGAGTCACTTGGTGCAGCCACAGTTGACTACCAGATGAGAGTCTGGGACTTGGAGGAGAGAGCTCGTTACAACTACGTCCACTTTTGTCACTTGGGAGGCCGGCTCTACGAGGCCCAGGACCTTGCTGCCAAGACCCGCACGGCCTGGGAGCACTCTGACCAGAGGAGGCTGGCGGAGTTGGAGGAGGTTACTGCACTAGTACCACCACAGAAGAGGCAGAAGCTGAGGGCTGAGAAATTTGAGCTACCACCGACCCTCCTTCCACAACAGCACCTGTACCCCAGGGGCAACAAGGAAACTGTGGACCTAGACTGAGCTTTGTGGTTCGTCAAGGACTACTACAGCGAGCCAGAGAGAGAGAGATACCTGACTACCCTGGAGTTAACTGGCCTCCCTTCTACACTGTACCTTCAGACTCTTACCCGGAGACATCACCGGTGACACCGAGTTGCACCTCGTGACCATGGGCACGCAGATCTAGTAGATGGAGATAGCTAGTGTGGTTCTAGTAGCTAGAGGCAGGATCACCATGTTATCTTAGCAGTAGATGCCACCTACCATGATGTACCGCATGCTAGTATGATGTGTTGTCGTGTAATCTTGAAGGTTGCTGGAGTAAACCTTGAGATAGACACCTTTTGTATGGTGACACTGATTGAATGTCATGGGTTTTCATGGTTTTATTCGGCGTCCATGATTCTTACATGTTTGAGTGAAATTGCTTGATTGTTAGCAGGATTTACTCCTTTAAAGTTTAATAATCCTATAATTTCTCTCTCTACCCAGTGCTGACATTCAAAGTATGGAACAGATGTCGGGACTAAGGAGGTCCGGACGGCTTCTGGCCCGTTTCGAGGAGGCCGCCGGTGAGGACGGAGGGGAGGATGCCCCCAACCCAGTCGGAGCTAGAGCACGTGGCCGCCGTGGAGGCCTACCCCGCGAGGAGGACACCGTGGAGGACGCCACAGTGGTCAAGGAGGCCGAGGTGGCTATGGAGGGTAAGGACCCGTGGACAACACCGAGGGAAACCTAGAGGAATACGAGGCTGAGTTAGAGCCCGCGGGAGAGGCTGACCAAGAGCAGGACTGTGGAGTGCCACCACCACTGCTGCCACCAAACTTGGCTGACATGATGGTGGTGCAGACTCAGCTGATGCAGACCATCACCAACATGCTAGCGCAGAACAACAACAGAGTGCAAAACAGGAACCCACCGAGGGGTTTCAGAAGAAGGTGGAGAACTTTAACAAGATGTGTCCACCAACCTTTGACCACTCAGCGGATCCCATGGATGCGGACAACTGGCTAAGGGCAATTGAGAAGAAGCTGGAGTTGACTGAGCTCATGCAGGAGGAGTGTGTGGCGGTCACAGCGCACTAGCTGATCGGTACCGCAGGTGCTTGGTGGGACAGTTACTGTGACTCACACCCGGACCCGATTCACATTGGGTGGAACGAGTTCGTGGAGGCTTTCAGGGAGTACCACATTCCAGAAGCTGTGATGGACAGTAAGGCCAACAAGTTTTGCCACCTCAAGATGGGAGCTATGACTATGTAGGAGTACGCCAGCCACTTCCAGGAACTGATGAGGTACGTGCCAGACGATACCAACAGAAAAAAGAAGAAAGTGTACTGGTTTCAGAAAGGGCTACACCGTGGGATGGCACACCACTTGGCTGCTCATGACTGCGTGACACTTCGCTCACTAATCAACAAGGCACTGATTGTTGAGAGGTCGAGGCTTGAGCACGTCGAGGTCCGTGGAGGCAAGAAGAAGCGCACTGACCAGGTAGGACGCTGAGAGCCATGTGTGGTTCGAGGACCGGTGGATGGTCGCTTCCTGGTGTGATGAGTGATTGACAATGATGTGGACTGATTCTTGGCTAAGTATTGCAGGTGCAGGTTGCGGCTTGACTGGTGTTGGTGCAGGTGAAGAACAAGCGCGAAAGGTCGTTGCCGATGAGGCCTCCAGGTGTGGAGAAGACAAGTAAGCTTGGTTCGAGGGACCCGGTGGCCAGCAGGATCAAGTGCGGGCCGCATGGTGGCAAGAACAACAAGATGAAGTCGTGGACAGTTTCTTGGTTGAGCATCAAAACCAAGGTCGAGCCGGGACTACGTGGGAGCCGAGTCATGACTGGTGATTGGTGGAGGCTACACCGAGTTCGTAGGGTTTCCGGTGGTTCACCAGAAAACCACTGGGTTCCTTGGTTGATCCACAAAGCTAAGACCGAAGAACCGAAGATGGAGGTGCAGCAGCATCAGACCGGTCTGACCGGTGAGGAGCACCGGTTTGACCGGTGTGCGATGACGCAGTCCGGAGACTTCGAAGCGAAGGACACGCGTCGGGATCGCAAGACTTGCGTCGAGGCTAAGCAAGTTTGCGGTCGCTGGGCATCCGTCTGATGGTGCAAAGACAAAGGCTTCCAAATTCACCCTTGAGAGGCATGTATCCCTAGTTAGCTAGTAAGGGTATTTTAGTCTTTCGGTTGCCTCCATATAACCCAAGTGGTGAGAGGATGGCAGCCATGTCTTGGAACCCTAGCTCATTTGTTTTGCTATTTTCCCTTCCTATTTTCCTTAGGATTTTCATAGGACTAGCTTGAGAGCTTCATGGTGAGATCTTGTGAGACGGAAGGATGATCGGGCAGCAAGCTAGACCTTGTATGAACCTCTTTGGTATGTATAGATGATTCGGCGTGGTTCCTCAAGGCTTGGATGTGTCTCTCCCGGTTTTCCTTTTTGGTGATTTTCGAAGCCCCTTCTTGGTGATTTTCTTGGAGTGATTTCGAGGCCTTTCTCTTTGGGATTTGGTGGGGGATGTATGCTTGAACCCTTCATGGTTCTTTTTCCTTTGATTCCCCTCCCAAATCCGTGAGCAAAAGGGCTTGATTTTGGGGTTTTCTTGGCTCTAGGGTTAGAGGCATTCTTGGTGGGATTTCTTCGATTCCTCTCGTTTTAGCAAGTTTTGGTGGACCAAATCTTGTCTATGGAGTGCCCATGAGGTGTTCCTACTATCCCCAAAGTCTTGTGCAAACCTGTGGAGCGATTCGGGAGATCGGGAGTTGGATTTGGGGGAGTTGACCCGCGGGCGCTGTTCATCCCGAGAGCTCAGGTCACACCGGCCTGACCGGTGCCTCACACCGGTCCGACCAGTGCAGACTCTTTGTTGAGTTTTGCTCAGGTGAACGTCTTGGTGAGTTCCCTGTTGTCTCGTGTTGCTGCTGTTTCGAGTATGGTCTGTTTTGGAGCTTGGTAGGTCTGTTTGGTGGATTTGGGATTTCCTGGTTTGGACCGGTCTGACTGGCGAGCTACACCGACCTGACTGGTGTAGAGGCCTTCTGTGGAAGTTCTCAGATTTTGCCAGCAGGGACTGGTCTAACCGGTGCTGCTCACCGGCCTGACCGGTGTAGCCCAGTGTTGCTCGAGTTGCTTGTTCCGCTGCGTTCTCGAGTAGGTGTAGGTGGTTGTTGGTTCCTAGGACCAGTAGCACTCCAGTGGTTGCGTGGTCTTGGCCAACTTGGTAGTTGAGTCGGAGACGTGTTTTGGAAGCCGTGTTCATCTTGTTGGAGTTTTCATCTCCTTCGAGAAGAATTTTTATCGGCTCCCATTCACTCCCCCCCCTCTCTGGTTCGCCTAATCGGTCCTTCAATTTGTATCAGAGCCGGTTCGGGTCTTTATTGACTCTAGCCAGTCTAAGATCCAAAGATGGCGTACTAGGAACGGAGTTCGGGTCCTCCGCACTTCGATGGGAAGAACTATCAGATGTGGCAGAGGCGGATGGCGGCATTCCACCGCGGAAAGGGTCAGATCCTTTGGGACGTTACGGTGAACACAACTTATGTTCATCCGATTAACTTCCTTGCTCTAGGATCGAGGGATATGTTCGACGCCAACAACAAGGCGGTCGACTACTTGTTTCGTGCTCTGTGTCAATCCGAATTCGATCGGGTTCAGACAGAGGACCTAGCTTGTAGGAATTGGCTGGAGCTGAAGAATGCTCATGCTGGGAATGTTGAGGTTCAGGCACGGTTGTATGCGACCTACCGGAGAGAGTACGAGAACTTCACTCATCTCCCCAGTGAGTCTATTGATGCCTTGTTCCAGCGGTTCACGATGGTTGTGAACAACATGAGGGCCAATGTCGACATCCTCCCGTACGATGACCATGATAGAGCTGTGAAGCTCTTACACGCGCTGGATCATACCATGTGAGATGGAAAGGTCGAGGCCATTCTTGAGTCCGAGAAGTACACCACTCTGACGGTGAACGAGCTGTTCTCTAAGCTTAAGTCTGCTGAGGTTGATCGTGATTTGACAGCCCATCTTGAAAGCCCGACTGACTCCCATAGTCTTGCTCTCGTCAGTGGCAAAGTGGCTAAGTCTAACGCTAACGCATCCTCCAGGACGTACTCTCTGTATTCTTTGATGTCTTTGCCAGACGAGGAGTTTGACGTGCTTGGAGAGGACGAGCTGGCGTTGCTGACTAGGCGGTTCGAGAGGCTGCACGAGAACTGGGTGAACACGAGGAGGACAACACGGACGTGCTTTCAGTGCGGCAAGCCAGGACACTTCGTCGCCGACTATCCGGAGAAGACGGAGAACAAGGACGGATACAAGGACGGCTACAAGGACCGGTCGAGCAAGGACGGCAAGTACCGATCAAGGTGCGATCACAAGCACAAGAACAAGCACAAGGATGAGCGACGGTCGAGGAAGAAGGACGACCGCGGCAGGAAGGCCCGAGCGATGGTCGGAGCGAGCGACATCGACTCCAGCTCCGCTTACTCTTCCTCGAGCTCGAGTAGCAGTGAAGACGAAGGTGATCGGCGCAAGAACAAGAAGTCATCCAAGAACTTGAGCGGGCTGAGTTGCTACGCGAGAGATGGCTTCTGCGGTATGGCTCGTAGCTCCGGCAGCAAGAAGAGTCACCAGAGCGACTCGGACTCCGACTCCGAGGATGAGGTACGTGACGAGCTTCCATTCTTGCGTGTGGAGAATGATCGTCTTGGCAAGTTGCTTGATAATCGTGATGACATGCTTAGAGAGGCCAAGAAGATGAGGAAAGAGCTTAGGGCCTCCCTAGAAGATGCTAGGAACCGTGTTGCTGAGCTAGAAACCCAGAACCTAGATGCTAAGCTTGAGATTGATTCGGTTAAGGCTTCACCTGTGGTTTCTGATGAGATTGATTGTTGTGATTGCTCTGTGTACCTAGCTGATCTTACTAGTCTCAAGGATAAGCATGCCTCTACTTATGATGAACTAGATGTGCTTAGGGTTGAAGTGGCTGAGCTTCAATCTAGACCTGCTTTGCTAGGTGCTTGCACTTCTTGCCCTGTTTTGCATGGAAAGATTGATGAGATGCATGCTTACACTGTTTCGCTTGAGGCTAAGTTGAAAGAGCCTATTCCCACTTCTTGCTCTACTTGTGAAGTGCATGCTTTGAAAAATCTGGAACATGCACATTATGTGGATCGCTTGCAGGATGAGAATGATGAGTTGAGGAAAATGATAGGTTGGTTGTCGGGGCATGAACCTCAGCTTAGGATGATGATAGAGGCATACAAGCGCTATGATGGGCAAGCGCTTGGTTCAGAGAAGGTTGGAGAGTGTAGTGGCGAGGGAGGAGAGAAGATCGGTGATATCCTAGCTCCACCAAAAACCTTCCACAAGAATGCCTATGCTCCTAAGCCCAACCCACTGAAAAACAAACTTGACACAACCCTGTTGACGGTCGTTAAGTCCCTATTTTCGACCGTCAACTTCAGATAAAAGTTACTCCATGGAAGTGTGCACCATAGCTATAGGGTTATAATCTAACAAATTCCACAAGCTTTGGTATATATTTGGTTGCAGGTGAAATGAGCAATTATAGAATAAAATATGGCATTATCACAAACAACCTCAAATTCCAATTTGGACTACACCATTGCGACGGGCTCGTCGAGACGATCGAAATGGATATATTATTTGTCTACATCGTAGCTCGGATGGAAAAGATATTAAATGGATAAAAATATAAGAGGTGCTGACGTCATGACGTCAGCACCCCATCGTCGTACTGAGCAAGCGCGGGGGAGGCTCCAGGCGCGGCCACGTGGCGGGCGGCCATTGGCACATCACCACAGCCACGAATCGCCGCGCGGGCGCGCGGGGACGGCCCCCGCCAGGCCACGTGTTGGCCTCCGGCTGGCTCCCGCCGACGCAGGCGCCCGCACGAGCACGCGAGGCAGCGGGCCGGGCGACGTGGCAGGCACGGGTTGGCCGCCAGCAGTGCCGCGCGGGTCAACGCCCCAGCGCGTGCGCGGGAGCGGATCGGGCTGGCCGGCCGGACGCGTGGCAGCCGCTGGATGGCTGGCCGAAGGTCGGTTCCCCGGTTGCCCAGTTAGCCGCCCGGTTCTCTCTCTGTTTGCTCGGGTTCAACGATCCAGAGGCTGGTTCAAGGCCGGTTCAGGCATTTGGGAGGCGGTTTTCTTCCGGTTCTCGATGCCCACCGCCTCCAGTGCCGTGCAGGGCACTGTTCACGTGAGTTACCGCCCCTGGGGGGTCGGTTGGCCCCTGGAAAGAGGGGGAGGACCTCCACTCTCCCATGTTCCCTCCCCTATAAATAGAGACCCCTCTCCTCACTTCAAGACACATAAGAGAAGAGCTTTGAAGAAGCGAAGTGCTGCCACTATTATAGTTAGAAAATAGGGAGAGAGTTGAGGTGAGAGTTTCCAGGAGGAGCCGGAGTGTCGGCCCCTCCTCTAGCTCGCGCCTGGGCGGATGCAGCTCCTCTTCTAGTAGCTACATCCGGGTCTTGTTCGGTAACTCTGGTCTTCTCTAATTAACTAAGCATTATTTATTTCTTGTCTTTGTCTTATCGTTTCTCGTTCATATCATAGTAAGTTTATCTTGCTTTGAGTGATTGCTTTGCTTGAGCGCTGAGTGAAGTAGTGATCGATAGTGTAGGCGCGGTGCCTAGACTTGAGGTTACCTTGAAATACACCTAGCCCCACGGACTGCTTGTGGTAGCCGGTGGGTAGTGACAGCCCCGTCCGGCCTCTGTATTCCACCATGTGAGAGTGGCTAGTCCTGTAGGCATCGTAAGAGTGGTGTACGTAACGGCTCCCTTCTCATTCCTTTCCGTAGCCAGAGTGTGCATCCCCCGATCAAGACAAGTGCAAGTAGTATACTAATCGCTTGATTAATTTAGAGAGCCGAAGTTCCCGTATCAAGTACCCTCTCTACTCTCCTATCGTTCATCTCTCTTCTCTTCGTCGTCATCCCTTTATCCGCACTTTCCCCCAGACGAATTAGCTTAGAACTAGAGTACTTCTCGTTCCCTGTGGAAATCGATACCTTGGAATACTCCCGGGTGAAAGCTACATCAGTATCCGTGCGCTTGCGGATTTATCTGTGATCGTATAATATACCAACAAGCTGTCTGGCGCCGTTGCCGGGGATATAAACCTGGTGCGACGCTAGTAAGCGTCAACAAGCTTTCTGGCACCGTTGCCGGGGATATAAACCTTGTGCGACGCTAGTAAGCGTCAACAAGCTTTCTGGCACAGTTGCCGGGGAACGGTAGCTATTCTAGTTCCGAACCTAGTTCGTCTACTTATCATCCACCTACCATAATGAATTCCTCTCCTACCCTTGCATAATTTTCGGCTCCAAAGGGCGAAAATTTGGAGCCCCCATCTTCATCACAACCTATCCATACTAGTGGCTATGAGCTACGTCCTGGTTTCATAGCCATGGCCAGAGAGCAATCCTTTGCTGGGACCGAAGAGGAGAACCCATACACTCATTTGAGAGAATTTGAGCAACTTTGCTCATGCATCACAATAGAGGGTATGGCACAAGAATCGTTGAAGTGGATACTCTTCCCATTTTCATTAACGGGAAGAGCGAAGCAATGGTACAACCTCAAGGTCCGAAGCGTAGAAGGCAAATGGGAAGTTTTGAGGGAAAAATTTTGTCGCACCTTCTTTTCGCTAGCACGGATTAGTGATCTTCGGTGCGAAATCATCCTTTTTAAACAAAAGGAAGGTGAGTCTTTAGGAACTGCCTGGGCCCGATTTACCAATATCTTAGCTTCAGGACCCAATTTAGGGATCCCAGAACCCACATGTCTCCAGCAGTTCAGATTGGGCCTCAATGCTGAATCCGCTAAGTACCTAGACTCTTCATCAGGAGGTTTTTTTGTAGATTTGACCTTGAATGAGGGAAGGGTGATCTTAGAAAAAATTCTAGCAAACACCCCTTACACCGGAATTTACAATGAATTTCCCGAAGAACCATCAGAAATGCAACCGGAAGAACCCTCCATAGAGATCCCTGAGCCAAAAGATGCGACACCTTCGCACACACCTACCTTCACCACAGCACATATCTCTGACACAATCTCTGAGCCAACCCCTAAACCTTTCTCAGACTCATGCGATTCCCCGTGTGAGTTCCCTTTCAATTTCTATGACGAGCTTTTCCATGACTTTAGGAATGCCGCAAATCAACCCCTTGTGGGAAGACATTTGCCTCCCAAAGATCAAAGGTACCACCCACCAGATCTCGAGGAATCCCAATGGCAAGAACAATACATAGGAAATCTATCTGCCATCATGAGCCGAGAATTGCTTGAAGAGGCAGAATCATCTGCCGAAGTCATCCATTTGCCTACTAGACTTAGAACAATAAATTGTATGGTGATAGGCATGGATGGTAGTTTTGGATACGATCCTGGTCTGGGGATCAATATCATATCATCTTCCTTAGTACAAACTCAGCTATCCGAGGAGCCCTTATCTTCATCTCAGAAATGACTTCATGTCACCCCTACACAATCTTTAGATTGTCGTGGGATTCTAAGAGCCGCTCCCGTCCGTATAGCCAATCCTACTCTATACCTATATTTTCACATTTTTGACCTCCCCGAGAACCTTTCACATAATATCATCATCGGGAGGCCTATCATGAAAATCTTGGAAAAAGTACCAAGGGACCAAGAGCTGGAGCTAAAGGTTGGCAAGGAGTACGTGCCCGTACAACTCTCACGAGCTATCAACACCCGTGTAGAACCCGAACCCGAAGCCGACCCCATAGAGCAAGTTATGTCCGCTACTCTTGAAAGTTTAGCCCAGCCAAATCTTGAGGAATTGGCAGTCGATTTCATTGAGGTAGAAGATCCGCAACCACCTATTCAGCTTGATCGATCTGAAAAACCTAAGCCATCCCCAATTGAGTTGAAACCTCTTCCTCCCGGGCTGAAATATGCCTTTCTTCATGGAAACCGAGAGACTCCAGTAATCATTAGTGATAAGCTCTCCAAAGTAGAAACCCAACAGTTGCTCACTATTCTGGAGAAACATCGAGCCGTCCTAGGATATTCTCTTCAGGACCTCAAGGGGATCAGTCCAAATCTTTGCACACATAGAATCCCCATCCATCCCGACTCCACACCATCAAGAGAACCCCAACGTCGGTTGAACAACGCCATGAGAGAAGTAGTCAAGAAAGAAGTGCTCAAACTTCTCCATGCCGGAATTATTTATCCGGTACCCAATAGTGAGTGGGTTAGTCCCGTTCAAGTTGTTCCTAAGAAAGGAGGGATGAAAGTTGTGCGGAATGAGAGAAATGAACTCATCCCGCAACGAACAGTCACCGGGTGGCAAATGTGCATAGATTATCGCAAGCTAAATAAAGCCACCAAGAAGGACCACTTCCCACTCCCTTTCATAGATGAAATGCTAGAACGGTTAGCCAGGCACTCCTTCTTTTGTTTCCTTGATGGTTATTCCGGTTATCACCAAATCCCTATCCATCCCGATGACCAGAGTAAAACAACCTTTACATGCCCTTATGGCACTTACGCTTACCGGCGTATGTCGTTTGGGTTGTGCAATGCTCCCGCATCTTTCCAAAGATGTATGATGTACATTTTCTCCAACATGATTGAACAAATCATGGAGGTGTTCATGGATGACTTCTCGGTTTATGGAAAGACCTTTAAGGATTGCTTAAGGAATCTAGATAAGGTCTTACAAAGGTGTGGTGAGAAGTATCTCGTCCTGAATTGGGAAAAATGCCATTTTATGGTAAGAGAAGGAATTGTTCTGGGACACCTTATATCCGAGCGTGGGATTGAGGTGGATAAGGCAAAGATTGAAGTTATAGAGCAACTTCCACCACCCACGAATGTTAAAGGCATCTGTAGTTTCCTTGGACATGCCGGGTTCTATCGAAGATTCATCAAAAACTTCTCTCACATAGCCCGGCCATTAACCAATCTCTTAGCTAAGGATGCCCCGTTCGTTTTTGACGAGGAGTGCTATGCTGCTTTCCACATCTTGAAGAAAGCTCTCATCTCAGCTCCCATCATACAACCCCCAGATTGGAATCTCCCCTTTGAAATCATGTGTGATGCGAGCGACTATGCGGTAGGGGCAGTTTTGGGCCAAACTAAGGATAGGAATCACCATGCCATTTCCTACGCTAGCAAAACTTTAGCCGGCCCTCAACTCAACTATGCCACCACCGAGAAGGAACTTTTGGTGGTCGTCTTCGCCATTGATAAGTTCCGATCCTACCTATTAGGAGCGAAGGTTATTGTTTACACTAACCATGCAGCTCTAAAATACCTCTTGACCAAGAAGGATGCGAAACCAAGACTCATCCACTGGATCCTCTTGCTCCAAGAATTTGATATTGAAATTCGAGATAAAAAGGGAGTAGAGAATTCAGTGGCAGACCACCTGTCTCGGTTAAGAGTAGAGGAGGAATCACCCTTGCCCATCAATGATTATCTCCATGATGACACCCTTCTAAAGGTGACAACATCAGACCCAAGGTATGCCAATATCGTAAACTTCATAGTTTCGGGCTATGTTCCTCCGGGAGAAGATACGAAAAAGCTAGTACATGACAGCAGGATTCATCTATGGGATGATCCCTACCTATTCTGAGTCTGCCCCGATGGATTACTCCGACGTTGTGTGCCGGCATGGGAAGCTATGAAAATCTTAGAAAGATGCCATGCGGCACCATACGGAGGTCACTATGGGACATTCAGAACCAATGCCAAGGTTTGGCAAAGTGGATTCTTCTGGCCGACATTGTATGAAGATGCAAGGGATATTGTCAGAAGGTGTCCTAGATGCCAGAAACATGGAAACATCAATGCAATAGACGCAATGCCCCTCCAAAACAACCTCCAAGTGGAAATCTTTGATGTCTGGGGGATTGATTTCATGGGACCATTCCCCAGATCGGGACACTATGAGTACATACTGGTGGCGGTGGATTACGTCTCCAAATGGGTGGAAGCCATGCCTTGTCGAGCAGCAGATTCCAAGCATGCAAAAAGGATGTTCCAAGACATCATCTTCCCTCGGTTTGGCACTCCGAGAATTGTGATAAGCGATGGAGGGTCACATTTCATAGATCAAAGGTTCCGGAAGTACTTATCAGATCTCGGTGTGAATCACAAGGTAGCCACACCATATCATCCCCAAACAAGTGGGCAAGCAGAAACTTCGAACAAACAAATCAAGAACATACTGCAGAAAACTGTCAATGAAATGGGGAAGGTATGGAAAGATAAGTTGTCAGATGCACTATGGGCCTACAGGACAGCTTACAAGACCCCTATCGGGATGACACCGTACCAACTTGTTTATGGAAAAACATGTCACCTCCCGGTAGAGTTGGCGTTCAAGGCTTATTGGGCAATTAAAACATGGAGAATGGATCTTCCAGCAGCAGGAATAAAGAGACAAATGCAGCTAGCCGAGCTAGATGAGTGGAGAGAAAAAGCATACCACAGCTCAAAGATATACAAGGAAAGAACCAAGAGATGGCATGATAAGCGCATCAAAATCAAGGAATTCAAACCCGAAGACAAGGTCCTCCTCTTCAATTCAAGAGTGAAGCTTTTCGGCCATGGGAAACTCAAGAGTAAATGGGAAGGACCGTTCAACGTGATTGACACTTCATCCCATGGAGCCATTACTCTTCAAGATGACTCAGGTAATATATTTAAGGTAAATGGCCATCGCTTAAAAATTTATTTTGAACCGGAAAAGATTGAGGAAGTCGATGTGATCGAATTCCTCAACATTAGCGATTAAATGTCTCACCCTTGAATAAAATAAAAATTTCCCTTTCTTCTTTAATAAACAAATAATAAAATAAAACTTCACTTTGATTTGGCTAGTACAATTTGTACTAGCCAAATCCATGTATCTCATCTTTGTCTAAGAGTGTGCAGGAGGAGACGCAGCAAAAGATAGTGTGGGGGAGGTACCGAAAGTCAACTTCTCCCGACATTCAAAGGAACAACATGGTTTGAACAATCCTGTCCCCCCTATTCCATGATTCATGAGTTATAATTCCTTCCATGAGATAATCATTAAATTAAACTCAACGAATCCTGATGCTCCTTTGCTATACATGTTTTCAAATGATTGGCTTGCATGTTCTTTATTTCTAGCACATACATCTGTTGCTTGTTAGCAAATATCATTAGGAAAACACGTTCATCTAAATGGTTGATTGATGAGATATGGTACGATGCGATGAACCTTTCTCTCTTTGACAAAGTGCTTGGGATGTTTTATGTGAAAAAAATAGCTTTAAAAGCTCCTCAGTGATGATATATTCCCACCAAAGCCATATGTTGTTTACGTTAGAAAACCTCACATATGCTGCTTGTTATTACATTGAGCTTTGTAAAATTGTTGTGACCCTTGCTACAAGCTTTTCATGCTTTCATGATCAAGATCACGTACACTCCACCTTCATATGCTAAACTTCTACACTGGAAGTTTGCAACATCCATCCATCCACAAAATAAATACTCCAGTCAGTTTATGAATCTCTCTCCCTAGTTTTTCCTTCAAAAGAGACATGGGCTATATAAAAAAAAGATAAAGACACATGCTAAAGAGAAACTCTTCTCAAGCATGATGCAAAAAAACAAGAAGAAAAGAAATATATATATATATAGCCATGTTCTCAAAATAAAGTTCAAAGGGAGAGAGATCATACAACAAGGAGTACATATTACCATATCATCCCCTCTCCAGACACATGCACATCTTGATCAGATTGTATGACGAGTTTTCTTCTTGGATCCGGTTTTTGACTTTGCAATATTATGTGATACAAGTATGCCTTATATCTTCATCCTTACCCCGAGCTCCACATATAGCCATCATTAGAAGTAGGTTGAAGAAAGGCAAGTTTAAATGCCTTGGTGATGAACCATACACACTGAGTGATCCGAGAGCATCATTTGAGGAGTCAAGTAAGGCTAAGTTTTGAAAAAAAAATATTTTATCAAAAACCCAAGCTACTTTACAGAAGGAGTTGAGGTGATTCAAATCCAGCCGTTCCATTCTTCAACCATCCAAGATGACATGGTAGACACCCCAAAGAATCACAAGTACAGGTATGTCTTGGAATATCTTACATGCTTGCATCATATCATTTTGGATTCATGTTTTTCCACCCTAGTCCTTAACCTTTACTCGAGGACGAGCAAAGGGCTAAGTGTGGGGGAGCTTGTTGACGGTGGTTAAGTCCCTATTTTCGACCGTCAACTTCGGATAAAAGTTACTCCACGGAAGTGTGCACCATAGCTATAGGGTTATAATCTAACAAATTCCACAAGCTTTGGTGTATATTTGGTTGCAGGTGAAATGAGCAATTATAGAATAAAATATGGTATTATCACAAACAACCTCAAATTCCAATTTGGACTACACCATTGCGACGGGCTCGTCGAGACGATCGAAATAGATATATTATTTGTCTACATCGTAGCTCGGATGGAAAAGATATTAAATGGATAAAAATATAAGAGGTGCTGACGTCATGACGTCAGCACCCCATCGTCGTACAGAGCAAGCGCGGGGGAGGCTCCAGGCGCGGCTACGTGGCGGGCGGCCATTGGCGCGCCGTCACAGCCGCGAGTCGCCGCGCGGGGACGGCCCCCGCAAGGCCACGTGTTGGCCTCCGGCTGGCTCCCGCCGACGCAGGCGCCCGCACGAGCACGCGAGGCAGCGGGCCGAGCGACGTGGCAGGCACGGGTTGGCCGCCAGCAGTGTCGCGTGGGTCAACGCCCCAGCGCATGCGTGCGGGAGCGGACCGGGCCGGCCAGCCGGACGTGTGGCAGCCGCTGGATGGCTGGCCGAAGGTCGGTTCCCTGGTTGCCCAGTTAGCCGCCCGGTTCTCCCTCTGTTGCTCCGGTTCAACGATCCAGAGGCCGGTTCAAGGCCGGTTCAGGCATTTGGGAGGCGGTTTTCTTCCGGTTCTCGATGCCCACCGCCTCTAGGCCGTGCAGGGCACTGTTCACATGAGTTACTGCCCCTGGGGGGTCGGTTGGCCCCTGGAAAGAGGGGGAGGACCTCCACTCTCCCAAGTTTCCTCCCTTATAAATAGAGACTCCTCTCCTCACTTCAAGACACACAAGAGAAGAGCTTTGAAGAAGCGAAGTGCTGCCACTATTATAGTTAGAAAATAGGGAGAGTTGAGGTGAGAGTTTCCGGGAGGAGCCGGAGTGTCGGCCCCTCCTCTAGCTCGCGCCTCGGCGGATGGAGCTCCTCTTCTAGTAGCTACATCCGGGTCTTGTTCGGTAACTCTGGTCTTCTCTAATTAATTAAGCATTATTTATTTCTTGTCTTTATCTTATCGTTTCTCATTCATATCATAGTAAGTTTATCTTGCTTTGAGTGATTGCTTTGCTTGAGCGTTGAGTGAAGTAGTGATCGATAGTGTAGGCGCGGTGCCTAGACTTGAGGTTACCTTGAAATACACCTAGCCCCACGGACTGCTTGTGGTAGCCGGCGGGTAGTGACAGCCCCGCCCGGCCTCTGTATCCCACCATGTGAGAGTGGCTAGTCCTATAGGCATCGTAAGAGTGGTGTACGTAACGGCTCCCTTCTCATCCCTTTCCGTAGCCGGAGTGTGCATCCCCCGATCAAGACAAGTGCAAGTAGTATACTAATCGCTTGATTAGTTTAGAGAGCCGAAGTTCCCGTATCAAGTACCCTCTCTACTCTCCTATCGTTTATCTCTCTTCTCTTCATCGTCATCCCTTTATCCGCACTTTCCCCCAGACGAATTATCTTAGAACTAGAGTACTTCTCGTTCCCCGTTGAAATCGATACCTTGGAATACTCCCGGGTGAAAGCTACATCGGTATACGTGCACTTGCGGATTTATCTGTGATCGTATAATATACCAATAAGCTGTCTGGCACCGTTGCCAGGGATATAAACCTGGTGCGTCGCTAGTAAGCATCAACAAACCCCAGATCCTCCCATATTTCCTCGCCCTACAAATGATTTCCAAAAACCGGTGAAGTTTGTGAGCACCAAGGAGAGTGAGGTTGGAGAGAAGAAGGGTGCGAAGCCGAGTGGGGAGAAACCAAGTGAGCAGCCCCATCCCAAGCCTAAGCCTAAACCCATACGCTTTCATTATGACTATTGTGGGAGAGATGGTCACAAGGGTGAGTTTTGCTTCAAGAGGAAGCGTGAGGAGAGAATGGCAAAGGAGTGGGATAACAAGGACAAGTACCACCCTTCCAATGGTGTACTTGAGCCTCGTATGCAGATACCCAAGGCCAAGGCGATTGTCAGGACGGTTCCGGCTTGGGGAGATCGGAAGGTGGCAGGTGGTGCTGCTGGACGAGCACCACCGGTCAGACCGGTGCACTACACCGGTCAGACCGGTGAAGGTCTGGGCAGACAGCGAGTTGGTTTTCATGCTCGTGAGGATGCTCGGTTTGGTTCAGGTGGTCGTGGTTCTGGTGGTTGGTATGGAAAGTCTACAGGTGGTCAGTTTGCTAGACGTTCTCCACCTCGTGCTCAATACGAGGGTGGGAGGAGTCGTAGCTTCGTGATGGAGAGGAGGAACAGTCAACGGTCTTCGTTTCGTGGCTTTCGTCCTCCTCCAGCTAGAGAGGGTTGGTTCCCTTGTAGTGGTTACCGTGGTGGTGTTCGTGGAGGTAGCTTTGGTAGGAGAGATACTTTGGATTGTGCTAACCCCACTTTGGAGCAAATGGCTCGGCACTGGTTTTACTCTTTTGGTACTAACCCCAGTGCTAAGTCGTTTGTTCACTCACGTGTGAGAGACATGGGTACTCATGGGTCCCCACCGATCAGGGTTCCAGAGGTCCCTTTCAAGTGAACCCGACCTGCCAGAAGCCCCGCCGACCTGCAAGTGGGCCCGAAGACCTTATCTGCAACCCCGGCGACCTTGGAAGACTCCAGAAGACCTTATCAAGATCCCGAAGGATCCGCCGGGCTTGCGGTGCAAGACTCCTCCCCAGGTCGCGGCTCGGCGCCGCCTATAGGTCCGCAGATCACGGGATTCACCCTGTAATCATGGAGGATGACCTTCCTATTTTGTAGCTGACCCCGATGAGGGTCCACCGACCTCGAATGGAAGCCCTAGCCTGTTGACCATATAAGGCGGCCTAGAGCTCCATTTAAGGGGACTTCCCTTTCACGCATAATTCCAACCCATACTGGACATAGGGTTTTACTCTCCGGAGGCCTGAACCAGTCTAAACCCCCGTGTTCATCGCCATTCTTGCCGTGTTCCGAGTTCCACACGCGAACTACCACCTACGCTCTTAGTTCCCGATCCCCTCCAATTAACCTACAACCGCTTGGGTCGCCCCCTTGCGGATCTGTCCAGGTCTCATCCCCTAACAGTTGGCGCGCTAGGTAGGGGAGATCGGGAACTCGCTGTGTAGCATGGTAGCCCGATCTGGTGTCGTTTTTCTGGCGAGTATGGCGGACATCCTCGCCAACCCAGTGGAGATCTCCTTGGGTTCCTTCACGGCGACCTCAACTGTCCCGGCGGCCGCGACCTCTCTGGTGACCGCAGTGAAGATCATGACGGCGCCTGCCGTCGCCACCGCTACCGATCTAGCATAAGAGGCCCACCTGCCCAAACCCTATGACATTGTTAAGGGAATGGAGCGCGTCATCGACATGATGTTGGAGACCCTCCAGATCTGCGAAAGAGCCAGGCGCTCAACGCATATGGCGTCGCTTCGCAAGACCTTCCCCTTCGGTTTGCGACCATCCAGTGACGTCTACGCCTGCTAGGCAACCAGGTCCTCCCAGATCCAATCTGGGCGGCGGGAGTCATCTAGCGACCTCAAGCCCTAGCTCCGCGCTCGCCGCGATCCGCTCGACGTACCGTGCACCTACCACAAGGGCGCACGGCACACCCTCCGCGGCTACCGGCTGCGGAAGAAGATCGACCAGGAGCGTACTGCTCCCCGTACCATGCGAGCTCCCACGTCTCCAGACGGCGGTGAGTTCCAGAAGGTCCAGATCCACGTCTCCCCCAACGACCAGGGCTCCATCCTTCGACGGGTCCTGGTGGTGTCGGAGAACGAACCACCATGTCACGGCGCGACGGACTCCGAGGAAGCACGTCGGATCCAGGGCAACACCAACCGCGCCCTGCGACGGGCAGAAGAGCAGCGCCGCGCAGTACCCCCTTGCGCTTGAGACCTTTGCCTCGAGTTCGAGGAGGCGGTGGTGCCTCGACTTCATCACCTATATCCTGGAACACCGAGTGTGAGACATGGGTACCCCTGGGTCCCCACCGACCAGGCTCACGGCCGTCCCCGACAAGTGGGTCCGGCCTACCAGAAGACCCGCCGACCTGTTAGTGGGCCCAACCGACCTAGTTGGTGGCCCACACGACCTCCTGAAGACCTTCCAGAAGATTCTAGACGACCTTATCCAGAATGACTTCAAGACTTGGCGTGCAAGACAAGACATTGGTGGATTCTGACCAAAGCAGATCAACGGATATGGCAAGCGATGTAATCAACTAGACTTAGGTCTCCTAGTTGTAACCGACCGGGAATCTGGGAACCGACCTTGTCCGCCAGCCAATATAAGGCAGGCAAGGTGACCCTTGTACAATCACGCGATCCTCAAGCAATCTACACAAACAACTGGACGTAGGGTTTTACTCTCCGGAGGCCCGAACCAGTATAAATTCGCCGTGTTCTCTGTGTTCCGTGTGCTCGTGTGCAACCTTCGAGTTCTTAGCCTTAGATTCCCCCTTGCCAAACAACTAAACCACTGGGATTAACACCCCCGTGGGCTGTCTAGATCTCACCATCTGACAGTTGGCGCGCCAGGCAGGGGAGGAATCCAAGGTTCTTCGTGCAACTCGATGGCTTCGACCTACGGCGTCATCTTCCCGGAGAACATGGCGGACATCCTCGCCAACCCCGTCGACATCTGCTTCGGCTCTATGCCGGCGGAATCCACCACTCCAGCCGCTTGCCTCGTCATTGAGGGAAATGCGGTCACCTCCAACCAGCAGGTCGGGACAGATTTGGTGGCGGAAACCCACCCACCCACTCCTAGCAACCTGATCGCGGGACTCGATCGTGTCGAAGACATGCTCTCTGACACGATTAAAGTCTGCGAACGCGTCAAACGCCCTCGTAGGACCCCTTTGTCTTCATCCAGCATGCCTCGTTGCCTGCGGAACGCAGCTCACGTAGCGTCTCGCTACATGAAGCGCAAGATCCAGATCGAATCTGGACCCAAGACACCAGATCGTGGAAACTACAGGGGCCACCTCGACGACCCTTGCCCCGTCCACAAGAACTCCAAACACACGGCTCGTCAGTGCCGTGTGCTCAAGAAACTTCGTCGACCTCTCACCGTGGGTCACTGCCGCCAGATCAACCGCGAACCGTCTCCGGACCGCCTCGCGTTTCAGATCGCTCGTACGACCATCTCCCCGAACTATCCGGGAGAAGTCTTTGAGATCTCAGACCGAGAGGTCCTTGTTGTCTCTGCAGATGTACCGCCTCAAGATGGAGAGACAGACGAACAGCGCGTAGAGCGTGAAAACGCCAATGCTGCAAGAGCTGCACGTCGTCAGCAGGAGTTAGCTGCAGCTGCCCCGGCTGCAGGTCAGCATGCAGGCAACGTCGGACAAGGCGCCGGCAATCAACTAGCAGGCAATATCGGGGCGCAAGCACCCGCACCTCAAGCCGCTCCTCAAAATCGCAATGAGCCTCGTCGAAATCGCCTGTGTGCCAGAGACCTCCTGAGGGACTTTGAGCAAGACGGCCACGAAGTCTACAACTCTCCTCAAGCAAACCTAGGAGCAGCCCTTGCCACGCTAGGTCAGCTCGAGGATACTCCTACAATACGGCGTCTTCAAGCCCACATCCGTGTCGCCACCACCCAAGTCGAAGAAAGGGGCCCAGGGTACAGCAGATCAGCTGCAAGCTCCTACTCCAGAAGTAGGTCAGAGCACCCTCGCCAGCGACATCGCAGCAATGCTCCCCTGGAGCCCGTAGCTGAAGAAGGAAGAGGTGAAAATGAAGTAGTACAGCCGGTCAACCCTGCTGCCAACGCTGCCGCTAACGCCGCAGCCAACCCTCCAGCTAACGCCGCGGGCAACGTCGTCAACAACACAGCTAATGCTACCGGCGCCCAGCAAAACACTGCCGCCAACGCAGGACAGAACGCTGGAGCTCAGCCTCCACCAGTTTAGGCTAACCATGCCAAGAGCAGTCAGCATCGTCGGATACGAGACGAAGTGGAGATAGCACATCGTGCTAACTATGACCATGACCACGGGGTCCCTGATCCCCTCAACGCCAATAATCCTATTCAAGCAACGGAACTCCGGCAGATGCACGACCAAGAGCTTCTACGACGTGCCCAGTACGACCAAGATAATGGTCCTCCAGATGATCTCTACATCATTCCAACGGCCTATGCCCCTTCAGCCAGTCCTGGAGCAGTCAACAACTTTCCGGCATTCTCATGACGTCTCAGGACGATCAGATACCCCAAAGACTTCAAGCCAGCCATTGAAAAATACGATGGTCGCTCTGACCCAAGTATTTGGCTCAAGATGTACAGCATCGCGGCACGCGCCTCCGGAGGCAATGAAGACCACATGGTGGGGTACTTCCCCCTTGTGATGGGCAAAGCGCCACTCCTGTGGCTCGACAATCTCCCTGCGGAGTGCATCACCTCATGGGCAACATTGTCACGGCTCTTTACGACCAACTACCAGGCGACCTACAATCGCCCTGGTAACACACATCACCTCGCAAGAGTGCGGATGAGGCGTGACGAAAATCTTCGGGAGTACACCAACCGCTACTTCGAGAATCGCAACACCCTTGCAGGTGTCAAAGACGAAGACGTCAACACCTACTACAAGAAGGGAGTCACCAACATCAAGCTCTTCGAAAAGGTCCACGAAGCTGACACCCACACCATCGCCGACCTCATGGCCTATGTCGACAAGCTCGTCGATACTCAGGATGCGGTGATGCATGATTTCAACTGGGAAGACCACGACGACGGTGGGAACAGGTCGTGCAAGTGATCTGGCGACATCTATGCAATGGAACCACCCAGACCATCCACCTTCCTTGAAGGTGACTTCAACATGGTCATGGACGACCAGTGCCAGTTCCACCGCGACGCCAAGCACACCATGAGGGAGTGCGAACAGCTAAAGTGTGGTCTAGGGGTACCCCCGGAGCCCAAGAAGACCAAGAGCGGAAGAAACGACGACCAGAATAGCGGCCGCCGCTACGACAATCGTAACCGTCGACCTGATCGACGTGATTACCGTGACTGACGACCTTACCGTCGCAACGACGACAGGGACCGACGTGATTATCGCCGCGATGACCGCCGTGATGATCAACGCAATGACTACGGTCGTGATGATCGCCATGAAGACAATCACAACGACCGGCGGGATGATCGTCGCGACGACCGATGTGATGAGCGCCGCGACAACCGAAGGGATGATCGTCATCGCCAGGACGACCATAACCGCAACGACAACAATCACAAGGAGCGTTCTCCACCACCATCGCCAAAAGGGGGCAACCCCAATGGTGCGTTCCAGACCGCCAACCGGGAGATCAACTTCATCGTCAGTGGCCGCCAAGCAGCTAAAAGCAACAGAAAGATACGATCAAACGCAAGGGAGATCGGCCAAGTCAATATTGAAACTCCACAACCCCTGCGTTGGTCGGAGTACCCAATCACTTTCTCCAGGAAAGACCATTGGGTGCACATACATGACCCCGGGACCTACCCGCTGGTCGTCAACCCCATAGTCAATGGCGCGTTCCTGCCAAAGACCCTCATCGATGGGGGCAGCAGCCTGAACATCATCTTCACAGAGACATTGCGAAAGATGGACTTCGACTTCAACAAGATGACTGCCTGCGACGAACCCTTCTATGGGGTTGTGCCCGGCAAGGATGCGTACCAAATAGGTCGTGTATGCCTGCCGGTCACCTTCGGCACAAAGGAGAACTTCTGCACAGAGTACTTGACGTTTGAGGTCGCGGACTTCTGCTCCTCCTACCATGCCATCCTTGGTCGACCCATGTTGGCCAAATTCATGGCCATACCCCATCACACCTACCTCATCATGAAGATGCCAGCACCAAATGGAATCCTTTCCGTCCTCGGCGACATCATGGTCTCCTACAACTGCGAGAGCTCTACCGTTGAGCTCGCCAAAGACTCTGCCTGCAAAGCCGCAGCCACGGTCATGGTCGCCCAGGCCGCCAAGATCGACCAGTCCACTCTAGAGGTGTCAGAGGAGAAGCGTACAGCCACAGCCTTGGACCCAAGTCCCGCTGTGAAGAAAGTTTGCCTCGGCCTGTCCGACGCGTCCAAGGAAGTTACTATCGGGGCCAACCTAGACCCCAAATAGGAACTCGCGCTCACCAATTTCCTCAGGGACAATGCCGACATCTTCGCATGGAGTCCGTCCGACATGCCCGGTGTCCCCAGGGAGCTGGCTGAGCACGCCCTTGAAGTAAGCAAGACCGCTCGACCTATCAAGCAAAAGCTCAGGCGATTTGCAAAAGATAGAAAGCAAGCTATAGAAGTAGAAGTCTGCAAGCTCTTAGCTGCAGGATTTATTCGTGAATGTAAACACTCGGTTTGGCTCGCAAACCCGGTCCTTTACCAAAAAAGACTAGAGGATTAAGGATGTGTATCGATTACACCGACCTTAACAAGCACTGCCCGAAAGATCCCTTCCCTCTTCCTCACATCGACCAGGTCGTGGACTCCACGGTTGGTAGCGTTCTACTCTGCTTCCTCGACTGCTACTCAGGTTATCACCAGATAGCCTTGAATCCCGACGATGAAGACAAAACGGCATTCATAATGCCCCATGGCATCTACTGCTACAAAGTCATGACTTTTTGCCTGAAAAACACTGGAGCAACATACCAGAAGGCGATACAAAAGTGCCTGAAGTCGCAGATCAGGAAGAACGTTGAAGCCAACGTAGACGACGTGGTCATCAAGACCACCGAGGAAGATCAGCTCATCGCCGACCTCGCCGAGACCTTCACCAACCTGCGAGAATTCCAGTGGAAGCTCAACCCGACCAAGTGTGTCTTCGGTGTACCCTCCGGATTGCTCCTGGGCTTCATGGTCGAACACCGAGGCATCGAAGCCAACTCCGTGAAGGTCGACGCAATACGCAACATGGCCAAGCCATCTTGCATGAAAGACGTCATGAAGCTCACAGGTATGATGGCGGCTCTAGGTCATTTCATCAGCAAGCTCGGCGAGAAAGGTCTGCTTTCTTCAAGTTATTGAAGAAGGCAGATAAGTTTGTATGGGACGAAGAAGCGCAGAAGGCGTTCGATGCTCTCAAAGAGTCCTTGACCACACCTCCAATCATGACGCCACCGGTACCAGGCGAAATGCTCCTTCTCTACATCTCCGCCACCACCAATGTGGTCAGCACGGTCCTCGTCGTAGAACGAGAAGAAGAAGGGCAGGCCTTGTGACAACCCGCCCAGGAAAATACCGTACTATCGCCTAAACCAATCCACTTTGGTCATTAAGCAATAATAAAGTATCATCATGTCGTTAGTTGCCGGGTTAATGCCCGGTGAAATCACTTACATAGTAACAAGGATCGACATATATGCATTAAAACTCATGCGAAGGCGAGTCCAGAGTACAACACATGATTAACATCCCAAGCTACCCCGAAGGGTTTAATTATTACAAACCGAAGTTCTTTGACATGATAACGAAGTTCAGAGTTTTGAAAACAGCGGAAATAAACTAAACGGCGCGAGGAGCATCACAGGAGGCCTGCCATGATGCCTTCATTCACCGTCTTCCACCCACTCCAGCTCCCAGCCAGGCGGGATCTCTCCAGGCCACACATCAGCAAACGCATTACCTAGAACAACAGATTAAGCAAGGCTGAGTATACTAATACTCAGCAAGACTTACCCGTCGGTGATAACTACATCACCCACTCTAGACATGAAAGGCTTTTTTTGGCCACTGGGGTTTCTTTAGCTGAAAAGCAACAAAGAGTATGTCCTTACTTTCAAGATTTTAGCACAAGTTCTAGTTGATTATTCTCTTCTAAATTAGCAAGCTATTGCAAGCATAAGTGGTGCAAAACAATTAATCAAGCATAAATATTCATCAACTTCCATCATTAGGGATCTCATGGCCAGTAGGATAAGTAGTCTCAGATAACGGGGAGAGGCCGACAACCAGTTGATTTAAAACCTTGCAAGGTGGACCTAAACACACGGTAGGGTGCCCCCGCGAGGACAACCACCAGGCGGTTCCCAAAACTCTTCAGATTGGGATCAGATGTTACAGTCTTAAGTACAAGGCTTACTGGGCTACGCCACCAAGGTCACCCAGCCTCACACATGTACTCAGGTGGCGAGCCCGGGGCCGCAACCCTAAGATTAGTAGCTCAAAGTTCCCGCACCGCCTCATTTAGGTACTAGGCTTACCGTACCCATTTCCGACAAGTGTTTAGTATGTTCAAACACTTAACCCACGAAAGCCATTGGACCGGAGCCCACATCCCAAGCCCTTACCACATGAGCAATCCATTTATAAAGATCTTATGATTCCAGCATAAGAACCTATTCTCGCGAGTGACAAGCATCACTCGTCTTGTAACGGTCCTATAGCATAGCAGCTACCGACCTATCATACTAGTAAAGACATAGGTACCTAGGGGTCATGCATCTAGGGTTTCATTTCAACTCCTGAACGTAAATGCACAATCATCCATAGATAGTTGCATAAGGTTTCAAAAAGACTTAGGTGAATGCACCGGGGCTTGCCTTCGTCAGCACAGTTAGCTTGAGGGTCCTCAGTGACCTCGCTCACTTCCACGTACTGCAACACCGCGTCAGCTCCTCCTTCCTCGGCTTCCGGCACGGGAGCGTAGTTACCGTTAGGGAGTTCTACATGGAATGCAATGCAGGGTTCAGGTGGAGTGAGGAATTATTTTATCCAACTCTTGTTGGCCATATTCACCTTAACAACATTCAATTAATAATTCTTTTCATTAAGGCCATTATATGTGAAGGTTTATTCTTTTAATCTTTTTAATAGTGACTGTGTACATATTTATGTAATTAATTTAATTTAATTTCACCAAATAGCAAGGGTGTATTTGTAGACCCTAATTAAGCTAGGCAACAATTTAATAAGGTTACAAGGAAACAAGGATGATTTTTCCTAATTAATTTTTAATAAGAAGCTTATGAGCACACCAACTTTCAATTGCAAAACAAATTATAAAAACAAGGACAAGGGTCCTTGCTGGCCCTAATGGTCCTAAGCATGCTACTGGACCAAGATCAACTTTGAAAGAGCCACAAATTTAATTATACCCAAAATAACATTTCCTAGCTACCAAAAATATGAGAAAAGCATAACTAAATAAATAAAATGCTTATGCACCCAAACTCATTCCTACAGCTTCTCTGGCCTAAAACAAGTCTAGGCAACCAGCATGTTCATCACAAACACATTTGAAAATTGAACTATGCATTTAAATGTAAACCTAAGCATAAATCAATATTAAATATTTCTAGCAGAGATAAATTCATGATAAATATAGAAAAGTTTCATCTAGGCATAACATGAACATACCCACAAGCTGAGCATAACAATCAATTTACACTTTGTTACAAAAATCAATAAGACAGAAATGGCAAAAATACAAAGTAATTCATATAAAAAGATCTATATAGTAACTTTGTGCAAACTTTTTCTCAGATCCTACAAATGATGTAACTAGCAACATATCCAAAGTTTAGCTCCATAGCCTTTGTAGATTTTGAACTATGACAAAATGATGTCAAACTGAATTTGAATTTTCATTCAAAATCTGTAAGTCAAAACTATGGTCATGCTTTGCAAAAGTTGTAGGTCTAGCCTCACTGAAACCAACAAAATTGGTTTCGCACTATTCTGATTTTTCTACGAATTTCTAGGATTTTTCTAAGGCACAGGACTAATCTGCTAGAAAACTAAGTTTCAAATCCTTGCATCTAGGTCCCTGGGTTCACAACCATACCCTCAGGAATTACAACCATGCCCTTACCGGCGGCGGGGAGCTCGCCGGCGGCAAAGCACGGCCGGGGGTGGTCAACATGTGGCACAAAGATGCGATTGGGCTCACCGGGGTTCGATTGGTGGCGGCGGTTTGGCCGGAGGCGGCTCCGGCGAGACCGCGGCGGCGCTCCCGCCTCGGCTCGGATTCCGGCGAGAGGAGGGGAAATGCAAGCAAACAAATGGCTGTGGGAGCTTCTATAGGTCCTAGGGAAGGAGTGGAGTAGCTTGGCCGGCGGCGGCGAAGGGTGGACGGGCAACTTCACTGCGGCGGCGGCAATGGCGGACGGGCGGAGCGGTGTGCGCGCGCGGGCGGGCAGGACTGCCTTTTATAGGTGGGCGAGCGCACGGGGAGGAGTGCGGGTGTTGCCTCGATGCCCGGGGAGGCGAATTAAGAGGAGGTGCGCGGCGGTCGAGACGCACAGGGCCTCGCCGGCGGGGAACGCGGCGGGGGGCCCGGCCGGGGCATCGGCGGACGGCCACGCACGGGTTTGAGCGCACCCCGAGGGGGATTCGCTCGGGGGAAGCGCGGACACGATGATGGCGCATCGGGCGCGCGGCCGACCGGCCGGGGGACCCGGACGCCGAGGGGGAGGGCGGCGGTACGCCGGCTGCCGCATGGCGCGACGCGCCGGCACGCGCGCGCTCTGGACCCCGATGGCCCAAGTTCAATTTGAACTGCACATGTTTGAACGCTCCAAACTTTAAATTTCAAACATAAACTCAAGAACCTATAGATAGGACTTCTGTAGTTGGATCGATGCTCTACACAATAGGCCCTAGCCGAGCTCAAATTGATTTCGAATTGGGAAAGAAATCTGGATGCCAAGGTGGGAGAAAACTTGGCCCTGAAGAACAGTAACCGGCAGGTTTGACTTGGGTTTTTGAGCTATTTTTCCTAAAAATTTCAAATGCCATCCTGAAGATGAAATATGTCCCTCACAATTCTACACAACTTTTATATTGGCAGAATTTTGAGTGTTTAGACAAAAATTGGAGAACGTGGGCAAAGTTCTAGAGTGATATATTGACATCAAGGGGTTCAACCCACTTAGCTAGGGTTTTGACCAATGTAGTTAGTGTTGACTTGTCAAAGGTGCTCAAGGGTGAGTGTTAGGGAGGTTTTCAAGGTGATGGCCCAGGTTGACCATGATTTGACCACAGTCAACTGCTTTGACCAGCAATTAGGGTTAATTAAAAACCTGGGACGTCACAGCCTACCCCCCTTAAACGAAATCTCGTCCTGAGATTCGATTCAAGAAAAACATGGTGGGTAAAAGAACTCACGGTTTCGAGATTGCAGAAAACCCGGATACTTGGTGTTGAGATACTCTTCCGTCTCCCAAGTTGCTTCTTCTTCTGTATGATGACTCCATTGTATCTTGTACATTTTCACGGTGTGCCTTCGAGTCTTCCTCTCTTTTTGGTCTAACACTCTCATAGGATGCTCGATGAGCGAGAAATCCGGCTCAATCCAAGCATTTGCTTCCGTGATCACCTCGGTTTCAGGCACAGGCACGCCTTTCTTCAATTGGGTCACATGAAATACATTGTGGACTGCGGTGAACCACTCCGGAAGTCAGATGCGATAAGCCACGGGCCCACATACTTCAATGATTTCATAAGGTCCGATATAGCGTGGAGCTAATTTTCCTTTTACACCGAACCGTTGCACACCTTTGGTGGGTGAAACCTTTAGGTAGACATAATCACCAACTTCATACTGGCGGGGTGCCGTTCCTTTATCGTGATAGCCCTTTTGCCTCATTTGAGCTAACTTCAAATTCTCCCTGATCACTTGCACCTTCGCCTCAGCGTCTTTGACTAAGTCAGGGCCAAAGAGTGTTCTTTCCCCGGCTTCTGACCAGTTCAAAGGGGTACGACATCTCCGTCCATACAGAGCGTCAAACGGTGCCATTTTCAAACTAGCCTGATAACTGTTGTTATATGAGAACTCTGCCAAGGACAGGCACTTGTCCCAACTCTTATCAAAATGTAAAATGCTCGCCCGAAGCATGTCTTCTACAATTTGATTTACCCTTTCCGTTTGACCATCGGTCTGCGGATGATAGCTGGAACTACGGATCAATTTGGTTCCTAAACATTCATGCAATTGCTCCCAGAAGCGAGCTACAAATTGAGTTCCTCGATCAGAAATTATGGTCTTCGGAATTCCATGCAAGCGGATTATTTGATCCATGTATAACTCTGCATAGTGTTGCACTGAATACGTGGTATGAACTGCAATAAAATGGGCAGTCTTGGTGAGTCTGTCCACGATAACCCAAATAGAATCCTTCTTTCTGGCAGTCAGGGGTAGACCCACAATGAAGTCCATACTTATGTCATCCCATTTCCACGTAGGTATCGACAAGGGTTGGAGTACACCTGCCGATTTCAAATGGCTTGCTTTCATTCTGTGGCAAGTATCACACTCTAACACATACTTTGCTATGTCGACTTTCATATTGGACCACCAGAAATTCTCCTTCAAATCTTGATACATCTTGGTACTTCCGGGGTGAATAGAGAATTTGGAAAGATGAGCTTCATCGAAGATTTCCTTCTTAAGGTCCGGGTCAGCAGGAATCACCAGACGCTTTCCAAACCATATCACATCTTTTGCATACTTCTGGAAACAAACGTACTTGGGATCTCCTTCTGCTAACTTCTGCCTTATTTGTTGTACGCCCTCATCATCGCACTGAGTAATGACAATTCTATCATAAAGATTAGACTCTACCACTATAGCATAGAGATTCCCTTGTTCCACAACTTCCAACTGAAGCTTCCTCATGTCTTCACATAAAGTTTCTCTATACGGCCCCACCTCTATGTGATTGCAGTGAACCTTGCGGCTAAGAGCATCCGCAACCACATTGGCTTTACCGGGGTGATAATGCACTGCTAGATCATAATCTTTAATCAACTTGAGCCATCTTCTTTGTCTCATATTTAGGTCTGATTGGGTGAAGATATATTTGAGACTTTTGTGATCGGTGAAGATATTGCAACGATTGCCCATCAGATAGTGTCTCCAGATCTTGAGAGCATGAACAACCGCTGCTAGCTCTAGATCATGAGTGGGATAATTTATCTCATGGGGTCGAAGTGCCCATGAGGCATAGGCAATGACTCGGCCTTCTTGCATAAGCACGCAGCCGAGGCCAGTGCCTGACGCATCACAGAAAACTTCAAAAGGTTTGGAATTATCCGGTTGTACTAACACTGGTGCTGAAATTAGGTGTTGTCTTAACGTGTGGAAGGCTTTCTCACAGGCTTCACTCCACACAAACTTTACCCCTTTCTTGAGCAGTTCAGTCATAGGTTTGAAGATCCTGGAGAAGTCCGGGATGAATCGGCGATAATATCCCACCAAACCTAGGAAACTGCGAATTTGGTGCACAGATTTGGGTGGTTTCCAATCCATCACCTCTTGCACTTTGCTAGAATCTACGGATATTCCCTCTTTGGAAATAGTGTGCCCTAAGAATTTCACACTATCCAACCAGAATTCACATTTGGAGAACTTAGCATAAAGCTTGTGATCTCTCAAACGCTGTAGAACAATTCGAAGATGTTCGGCATGTTCCTCCTCATTTTTGGAATAGATCAGAATATCATCAATAAAGACCACTACGAATTTATCAAGCTCCGTCATGAATACGGAGTTCATGAGATACATGAAGTAGGCTGGGGCATTTGTGAGACCGAAGGACATCACCAAAAACTCATAGAGACCATAACGAGTGGAGAAGGCAGTTTTGGGAATGTCACAAGGTCGAATCTTGATTTTATGATAGCCAGAACGAAGAGATCGATCTTGGAGAAAACTTTGGCTCTAGCCAACTGATCAAAAAGAACATCAATGCGGGGGAGAGGATATTTGTTCTTGATGGTTACCACATTGAGAGGTCTGTAGTCCACACATAACCTCAAACTACCATCTTTCTTCTTGACAAACAGTGCGGGACAACCCCAAGGAGAAGAACTTGGGCGGATGTAGCCCTTGTCTAACAATTCCTGGAGCTGATTTTTCAGTTCAGCTAGCTCTTTGGGAGGCATGCGATAAGGTCGCTTGGAAATGGGCGCAGTGCCCGGTTGGAGTTCAATCACAAACTCGACATCCCGGTCTGGTGGCATGCCAGGCAATTCATCGGGAAAGACATCAGGATATTCACATACTACTGGAATTCCTTCGAGGTGAGAAGTAATGGTCACATAGGCACAAGGGTCTGCACCATCCTTGAAAGGTAGGTACAAGGTGGTGTGCCCGATAGTAGGTGAATTGATTGGTACAACTCTACCCGAGATATCTAGAACCACCTTATGTCGGGTCATCCAATCCATACCCAAGATAACATCCACACCCTCTAGGCCTATGACAATGAGGTTTGATTTAACCATTTTACTCCCCAATTTCAATGGTACTCCAGAGGCTAAGGTGTGGGAGAAGATTTTTCCACCCGGAGTGACAATTGTAAAAGCCTCCTTAACATGTGAACCACTTAAACCCAATTTTTCTACCAAGCTTCCACTAATAAAACTATGAGTGGCTCCAGAATCGAACAATATCTTAACGGGGGTGTCGTTGATAGAGAATGTACCCGTAAGCACTGAAGCTCCTTCTGGAATATCACTCATGGTGGTGAAGTTCAGCTTGCCCTGACGGACTTGCACCATAGGCTTCTTAGCCGGATTGGCCGGCTTGGTCCCTGAACCTTGATTCTGCTGGTTGGGCTTCATCTGTCTCGGCTTTGGGCATTCACTTATATAATGCCCGGGCTGTCCACAATTGTAACATCGGCGGTCACCGGTGTTGCGTGGGGGTGCGTTGGGCTTGGAAGATTGCTACTGAGTGTTGCGGAACTGAAAATTCCCTGAAGGTTTGCTCTGTGAGGGCTTCATCGTCCAGCATCCAGTTGAAGATTGCTGGGACGAGTTAGGAACGTTCTTCTTCACAAAGCGAAACTTTTTGTTAGTTCCGCTGCCCGAAGCAAAACCAGCCTGCCTCTTTCTATCTCTCTGGGCCTTTTTCATAGCATCCTCTTGGGATATAGCCTTGTTCACCAGCTCGTGGAAGTTGTTGGGCTCAATCAAGTTCAGCCGCTCGTACAACTCACCATCCAGGCCATCACGGAACCTCTCCATCTTCTTTGCATCAGTATCCACGTGATGCCCACCATACTGGCAAAGGCTATTGAACTTCTGTGCATAGTGATACATAGTGTCGGTTCCCTGCCTGAGGGCCAGCAGTTCCCTCATCTTCCTATCCATAAGTCCCTTAGGAATGTGATGGTTTCTGAAAGCTTGCTTGAATTCATTCCAAGTGACAGCATGCCCGGCCGGCTGCATGGTCTTGAAATGTTCCCACCACATTAAAGCTTCACCTCGCAGCTGCAAGGCAGCGAAGTTTGCCTTGTTTTCCTCTAAGCATGGCAGCACAAAGGCAGAGAACTTGGCCTCAATGGCCTTGATCCACGCCTCAGCTTCAAGGGGGTCTTCCGCCTTGGTGAAGGTCGGGGGCTTCATCCCAGTGAACTGAGGGTAGGTGGTGACATGATTTGGCCCCTCATTATTTGCCCCGTGGGGTGGCCTTTGGTTCAGCTGCTGGGCGATCTGTTGCTGCGTCTGTAAGATCTGGCGCAGCACCTCGGTCTGAGTGGCCATGAATGCCTCCGACGGCGTCATGGGCGGCGGGGGTGGTAGTTCACCACTGCCCGATGCTCCAAAACCGTTGGGAGAGCTCCGCATCGGTCCCACCATCTGAAAATGTGAGCCCTTATTAGACACATAGCCATAATCTTGCTTAGAAATAAATGACAAGCCTAAAATATGCATGACAAGGCTCGTTCGTGCAAGTTTCTCAAAAATTGCAGCAGCACGTCATATTAAACATTTCGTATCCAACAGCTCAGTCACCGAAAATCCTTCCAATTCTGGTCAATAGATGTAGGATTCCATGCACTTCAAAGTTGGTATTCAATTCCGCAGCGAATTTCCAAGTTGCACGCCCGAAGAATTCGCATTGCGCGAATCTGCCCAACTGTCCTGGCAGCAGGCTGACACTCACCAATTTTTCCGTGACTCTCAGTACCCTCATGCAAAAATGCTGAATTTTGGTGAGCACGACCACCACAATATGGCGCACAACTTTGGTATTCAACGCATGCAAAGATTTCGACGTTCAATCGCTCGAAAAATTACATTTCCGACGTTCTGTCTAGCTGTTCGGACAGCAGCCAGAACTGGGTTAAAAATTGCATAACTCTCAGTAGGAAAGTGCACAATTGCTGAATTTTGGCGAGCGCGATCGTCATAAAATTCTGGACAAGTTTGGTATTCAACATAGGACTCAAATCTGACCATAAACAGCCTAAACACTTTCTTTACAACAGACACTACAGGAATGGTGTTCGCCAAGCATTACACGGATGCCAAGTTTTGGGGATCACCACATACATCAGGGGTTACAAAGCAGTCGAGCTGCACAAAAGAATACTCCTACGTTAGCCTACCACAAAAACCAACCAAACAGCTACCCACAGGAGTATCAGAAACCCTATTACAACACTACGGCAACCTAGTTGCCGACTGAAGCGTCGCTGGCAGCAGGTGAAACAGGTGGGGTCGGTGGCGGTGGTCCGGCCTGACTCTCCTGGTCGAGCCCAGACTGACCCTGCTGCTCCTCTGGTGGTGCCTCCACCGGGGGTGGTGGCTGCAGAGCCACGATGGCCTGTAGAGCTGCCACCTGTACCTCAGCCTCCTCAACCTGCTGCTGCATCTCGGCGATGTTCTGCAACAGCGTCAACCTCTCGATGTCCCTAACGTCCACGTCCTCCTGGAGGGTAGTGGTCTGCGCCTCCAGGTCGAGGATCCGCTGCAAGTGATCGCCTCGCTCCAGCTCCAACTGGAACCTCCTGGTATGAAGCCAGTCGTTCTCCTGCTGGGTCTGGAAGAGCGTGAAGCTCTGCTGCTGGTAAGCTGCTGAAAGACTGTGCCAGGCCAACCGAGCCGACTCCAAACGCTGGCTGACTATCGACGCGGTGGTGTAGCGCAGCCCTGAAGTGTGAACAAGACGTCGAGGCAACAGGTCAGCGTCCTCGTGACGTCCAGTGGCTCCGCTAGCAAAAGTAGCTCCTGAAGGTGGTCCACACGGTCCAGCCACGCTGGGTCGTGCGGGCTCACTGCCGGAAACAACCCAAACGGTGAGAGGGCTACCACTGTCGGGTTGTGGTCGCAAAAGTCCGTCAACACCCGGAGGGCGGCTGACTCAACGAACTCGTGCCCACGAAAACCCCAGTACACGAAGCTCAAGTCGAACCACTCGGGGTGGACCGGGTGAAGCGGCACGGTGACGGTCACCCTGTAACGGGGGACGCCTAGGCGCTCAAACTCGGCCACCTCGTAGACCGGTGGAACGGTGTAGCCAGCGGCGCTGAGTGCTTCCCACGCAAGGTGTGGAAAACCCTCCCAGTGCAACCCGTCGGTACGGATCGTACCATCAGCGTCGTACTCGAGAAACACGGGGGCAGCCATCTGTACAAAAGATGTAATACATGTCAGGACTCAAAAGAGAGCAACATGTCAAATGGCGCAAAATCTGGCAGCTGTGAATAAAAATTCATAACTCAAAAACCAGAACCCCAAAAATTCTCAAATTTTACCAGCTACTCTGTAAAGTTTTTATGCACAATTTTGGTATTCAATGGTTGAGCTAGATCATTTAGGAACAAGGTCGAAAGATGCAATGTTTAAGATTCTGTTCTCTGAAAAACAGCAAGACCCAGGTTCACTAAAAAGGTTACAACTCAAGATTTACAGAAGCTATGACCATGAATTTTTGCGAGCATAAACTAGATTAGATATGGAGCAACTTTAGTAAAGGTCAACTAGTCTAATTACTCCTAGAACATGGTGCAAAAATTCAAACTAACAGCCATAAAAAATTTTTGGACAACAACAAGACCTATACCTGAGAGGCAAGGCTAGAACACAAAAATCACACACTAGCAAAACTTCCTTAGAGAGAATACAACTCAAGTTTGGGTCCATTTTTAAATTGTTTACAAATTTTAACATGATGCAAGACAACCTACTCGTCCTCACACGGCGATCAAGCCAAAAATCGCAGTTAGTGCCGGTGGCAAGGCTTTTATTCGTCTCTCCCTATAATAACTAGTCGAGAACTACTCGGTACTCACTTAGCGACTAACGAAGCGCTGTTGTGTACCTACAGAAAAGAACCTTCCATGCCAGCACATCATGGAAGCGTCCACATACAGTACCGTTCGCTATAGAAACGGTATCCATGCGTCAAGCCGCTGCATGGACAGCGTCCAACCTCAGATACGCTCCTTTTCGAATGAAGCGGATGCTTGCCTCGCATATTCACAATGCGGAACGTCCACGTATGGCAAAACGTGGCGAGACACAGATGCGACAGTGGGTTCCCTTTGGATTAGGTCCCATCCATCCCTCACATGACATCCATGCGGTACCACCACGTATAGCAAAACGTGATGAGATGCAGACGCGATGTGGGTTCCCATTAGAATAGGTCCCATCCATCCCTCACAGGACTTTCCTGTGGCACCACCACGTATGGCAAAACGTGATGAACTAGTATGGTTGTGCAGAAAGTAAGTTCTGACAGGAATAAAATGTGCTGGGAGTTAGCAAAATAAACCATAGATTAATAAGCCACCTGAAAGAACCCAAAAATTCCCTCTAGGGCCTCTCGGTCTAATTCATCCTTAATGGACCAACATATTTTGCAAATCCAAACAATCTTGGCAAATTTTATTCAAAAACCAGTGATTAAGGTTGATAATTAATCTCTGGTGCATATAATTGCTCTGATGCCAGCTGTGACAACCCGCCCAGGAAAATACCGTACTATCGCCTAAACCAATCCACTTTGGTCATTAAGCAATAATAAAGTATCATCCTGTCGTTAGTTGCCGGGTTAACGCCCGGTGAAATCACTTACATAGCAACAAGGATCGACATATATGCATTAAAACTCACGCGAAGGCGAGTCCAGAGTACAACACATGATTAACATCCCAAGCTACCCCGAAGGGTTAAATTATTACAAACCGAAGTTCTTTGACATGATAACGAAGTTCAAAGTTTTGAAAACATCAGAAATAAACTAAACGGCGCGAGGAGCATCACAGGAGGCCTGCCATGATGCCTTCATTCATCATCTTCCACCCACTCCAGCTCCCAGCCAGGCGGGATCCCTCCAGGCCACACATCAGCAAACGCATTACCTGGAACAACAGATTAAGCAAGGCAAACTAAATTTGAATTTTCATTCAAAATCTATAAGTCAAAACTATGGTAATGCTTTGCAAAAGTTGTAGGTCTAGCCTCACTGAAACCAAAAAAATTGGTTTCGCATTTTTCTGATTTTTCTACAAATTTCTAGGATTTTTCTAAGGCACTGGACTAATCTGCTAGAAAACTAAGTTTCAAATCCTTGCATCTAGGTCCCTGGGTTCACAACCATACCCTCGCGAATTACAACCATGCCCTTACCGGCGCCGGGGAGCTCGCCGGCGGTGAAGCACGGCCGGGGGTGGTCAACATGTGGCACAGAGATGCGATTGGGCTCACCGGGGTTCGATTGATGGCGGCGGTTTGGCCGGAGGCGGCTCCGGCGAGCGGCGGCGGCGAGACCGCGGCGGCGCTCCCGCCTCGGCTCGGATTCCGGCGAGAGGAGGGGAAATGCAAGCGAACAAATGGCCGTGGGAGCTTCTATAGGTCCTAGGGAAGGAGTGGAGTAGCTTGGCCGGCGGCGGCGAAGGGCGGACGGGCAACTTCACCGCGGCGGCGGCAATGGCGGACGGGCGGAGCGGTGTGCGCGCGCGGGCGGGCAGGACTGCCTTTTATAGGCGGGCGAGCGCACGGGGAGGAGTGTGGGTGTTGCCTCGGTGCCCGGGGAGGCGAATTAAGAGGATGTGTGCGGCGGCCGAGACGCACAGGGCCTCGCCGGCGGGGAACGCGGCGGGGGGTCCGGCCGGGGCGTCGGCGGACGGCCACGCACGGGTTTGAGCGCGCCCCGAGGGGGATTCGCTCGGGGGAAGTGCAGACACGATGATGGCGCCTCGGGCACGCGACCGACCGGCCGGGGGACCCGGACGCCGAGGGGGAGGGCGGCGGTACGCCGGCTGCCGCGTGGCGCGACGCGCCGGCGCGCGCGCTCTGGACCCCGATGGCCCAAGTTCAATTTGAACTGCACATGTTTGAACGCTCCAAACTTTAAATTTCAAACATAAACTCAAGAACCTATAGATAGGACTTCTGTAGTTGGATCGATGCTCTACACAATAGGCCCTAGCCAAGCTCAAATTGATTTCGAATTGGGAAAGAAATGTGGATGCCAAGGTGGGAGAAAACTCGGCCCTGAAGAACAGTAACCGGCAGGTTTGACTTGAGTTTTTGAGCTATTTTTCCTCCAAATTTCAAATGCCATCCTGAAGATGAAATGTGTCCCTCACAATTCTACACAACTTTTATATTGACAGAATTTTGAGTGTTTAGAAAAAATTGGCGAACGTGGCCAAAGTTCTAGAGTGATATATTGACATCAAGGGGTTCGACCCACTTAGCTAGGGTTTTGACCAATGTAGTTAGTGTTGACTTGTCAAACGTGCTCAAGGGTGAGTGTTAGGGAGGTTTTCAAGGTGATGGCCCAGGTTGACCATGATTTGACCACAGTCAACTGCTTTGACCAGCAATTAGGGTTAATTAAAAACCTGGGACGTCACAGGCCTACCCTGTTCAACGACCTGTGTATTACGTGAGCGAGGTCCTGGCCGATGCTAAAACACGTTATTCACAGCCTCAGAAGTTGCTCTATGCACTCCTGATCACGTCGAGAAAGTTGCGCCATTACTTCCAAGCTCACTAGATTACGGTGCCATCATTGTTTCCACTGGGAGAGATCATCCGCAACCGCGACGCCAACGGCCGCATCGTCAAGTGGTCCGTGGAACTTGGAGAGTTCGACATCGAGTTCTGCCCTAGGCAGGCAATCAAGTCACAGATCCTAGCTGACTTCGTGTCAGAATGGACAGAGATCCAGATGCCCCCTCCCAAGGAGAGGCCTGAACACTGGATAATGTACTTCGACGGCGCCCTCAACCTCGAAGGCGCAGGAGTAGGTGTACTACTCATGTCTCCCCAGGGAGAGCAGCTCAAGTATGTCCTACACATACACTACAAGGCCTCCAACAACAGAGCAGAATACGAAGCTCTAATTCATGGGCTCCGCATAGCAGTGTCCCTTGGCATCAAGCGACTACTGGCATTTGGCGATTCCAAGGTCGTCATCGAACAAATCAACAAAGAGTGGGATTGTGTCAAAGACACAATGGACGCTTACTGTGCTCAGATCTGCAAGCTTCAAGGCCACTTCGAGGGGATTGAGTTTCAGCACGTGCCACGCAACAATAACGTGGCCACCGACGTACTCTCTAAACTAGGTTCCCGGCGAGCTCTAGTCCCAGCGGGAGTGTTCGTCCAAGACCTACGCAAACCGTCAATCAAGCTGTTGGATCCGGACAATCCAGATCTAGTACAGCCCGACCAAGCTCCAGCGCCTCCCCGTGACGTGCTGATGACAGAAAAAGAGGATGATTGGCGCGAGCCTTTCTTAGCCTTCCTACTCGACCAACGAGTCCCAGAAGACAGGGCGGAATGCGAGCACATCACACGATGAAGTGCCAACTACGTCGTGATTGGTACTGACCTATACAGAAAAGCTGCCTCTACTGGTGTCCTGATGAAGTGCATCTTGCGATCAGAAGGGATCCAGCTCTTAGCTGAGATTCATGGTGGAGAGTGTGGCTGCCACGCGGCATCCGCCAACCTGGTCGGCAATGAAGGACCGAAACGGCGAACCAGAGAGGGGGGAGTGAATGGGAGCCGATAAAAATTCTTCTTGAAGGAGATGGAAACTCCAACAAGACGAACACGGCTTCCAAAGCACGTCTCCGACTCAACTACCCAAGTTGGACAAGACCACGCAGCCACTGGAGTGCTACTGGTCCTAGGAACCAACAACCACCAAAGCCTACCCGAGAACACAGCGGAAAACCAACTCAAGCATCTACTGACCTGCACCGGTCAGACCGGTCACCTGCACCGGTCAGACCGGTCCCTGCCGGATCTTCCGGACTGAGCCGCCGGAACACCCGACACCCTCCAGAGACGCACCGGGTCACCCTGGACCTTGAGCCGGATCACCCGAGCAAGACTTGGCAATTCTCACAGAAAAGTCCCTGCACCGGTCAGGCTGGTGCAACTCACCGGTCAGACCGGTCTGAGCCTGGAAATCCCAAATCTGCCAACTTGACCTCCCGAGCTCCAAACTGAACCAAACTCTAAACAGCAGCAACACGAAACAGGGAACTCACCAAGACGTTCACCCGAGCAAAACTCAACCAAGAGTCTGCACTGGTCAGACCGGTGAGAGGCACCGGTCAGACCGGTGTGACCTGAGCTCTCGGGATGAACAGCACCCGCGGGTCAACTCCTCCAAATCCAACTCCCGATCTACCAAATCGTTCCACGGTTTTGCACAAGACTTTGGGGAATGTAGGAACACCTCATGGGCACTCCATAGCCAAGATTTGGTCCACCAAAACTTGCCAAAACGAGATGAATTGAAGAAATCCCACCAAGAACTCCTCTAACCCTAGAGCTAAGAAAACCCCAAAATCGAGCCCCTTTGCTCACGGATTTGGGAGGGGAATCACAGGGAAAAGAACCACGAAGGGTTCAAGCATATATCCCCCACCAAATCCCAAAGAGAAAGGCCTCGAAATCGCTCCAAGAAAATCGCCAAGAAAGGGCTCCGAAAATCACCAAAAAGGAGAAACGAGAAAGACACATCCAAGCCTTGAGGAACCACGCCGAATCATCTATACATACCAAAGAGGTTCATACAAGGTCTAGCTTGCCGCCCGATCATCCTTCCCTCTCACAAGATCTCACCATCAAGCTCTCAAGCTAGTCCTATGGAAATCCTAAGGAAAATAGGAAGGGGAAATAGGAAAACAAATGAGCTAGGGTTCCAAGAGATGGCTGCCATCCTCTCACCACATGGGTTATATGGAGGCAAGCCGAAAGTCTAAAATACTCTTACTAGCTAATTAGGGATACATGCCCCTCAAGGGCGAATTCAGAAATCTTTGTCATCGCTCCATCGGACGGATGCCCAGTGCCCGCAAACTTGCTTAGCCTCGACGCAAGCCTTGCGATCCCGACGCGTGTCCTCCGCTTCGAAGATTCCGGACTGCGTCGTCGCACACCGGTCAGACCCACCGGTCAGACCGGTCCGATGCTGCTGCACCTCCGTCTTCGGTCTTCGGTCTTGGCTTTGTGGATCAACCAAGGAACCCAGTGGTTTTCTGGTGAACCACCAGAAACCCCGCGAACTCGGTGTAGCCTCTGCCAATCACCACTCATGACTCGGCTCCCACGTAGTCCCGGCTCGACCTTGGTTTTGAGGCTCAACCAAGAAACCGTCCATGACTTCATCTTGCCGTTCTTGCCACCATGCGGCCCGCACCTGACCCTACTGGCCACCGGGTCCCTCGAACCAAGCCTACTTGTCTTCTCCACACCTGGAGGCCTCACCAGCAATGACCTTTCGCACTTGTTCTTCACCTGCACCAACACCAGTCAAGCCGCAACCTGCACCTGCAATACTTAGCCAAGAATCAGTCCACACCACGTTGTCAATCACACATCACACCAGGGAGTGACCTACCACCAGTCCTCGAACCACACAGGCTCTCAATCTCCCCCTTGATGAGTGCATTGACAACACACACGTTTTGGTAATCAAAGAGAAAAGGAAAAGAAAAGAAACGACTAAAAGAAACTGAAAGGACCTTGTGATGCCTAGAGGGGGGGTTGAATAGGATCACTTCAAATTTCTGAAACAATTGCAGCGGTTAAAACTCCTGTCGGTACTACCGACGCTGTGCTGGAACTACCGAGGGGTCGGTACTTCCGGTACTGGGTCGGTACTACCGACAGTTCAGAGAAACTTAGGACGAAATTTGAAATGTAAATCGATTCTAGCAATTCTACTTGAATCAAGAGTTTAGTTTAGAAGCTAAGAACCACCTGCAACCAAAGATATGACTTGGAACACAACCAATTTAGAGATCGGGCTCAAACAAGTTCTAGGGTTAGAGAGAAACAAAGAATTCAAGCAAGCCAAGGAGACACAAGAATTTAGTCCAAAGTTCACTCCCACAAAGGAAGCTACGTCTCCGTTGAGGATCCCACAAAGGGAGGGCTATCACCAAGAGCCTCTTTTCCTCACTCAACCCCCATAAAGGAAGATTGGTGCTCACTAAGAATTCTCCACCAAGGAGAGGGTAATACAAACGATCACGGGTGCTCCACGCCAAGAGGGCACTCAACGGGAGACATCTAACCGTCTAGAAGCAAGCTTCAAGAGTAACAAACACGAATCGATGCCCGGAGATGCTTCAAGTGCTCTTGAGATGGGGAAATTCGAAGGGGCTCTCAAAGCTTCTCTAATCCTCACTAGGAATCACTTCTCTACCCAAGCCCTAGCTCAAAGGAATCAAATCTTGGCTCTAGGAGGGAGGGGAGAAGTGGAGTGAATGCTCAAGTGAGGGTTTGTCTCGTGGTTGGTCAGCAATGAGTGAGGAGGAAGAAGGGGGTATATATACTGAGCCCTGAAAACTAGCCGTTACTGTGCACTCACGACACTTATCGGTACTTCCGACACGGGGTCGGAACTACCGATGGGTGCCGGAGAAACCCAACAGTGAAGCCATATCGGTATTACCGGCCCGGGGTCGGTACTACCGAGGCCCTGGCTAAAACTCGCCAGTGAGGCCTTGTCGGTACTACCGACCCAGGGTCGGTACTACCGACAAAGGCTGAGATTTGAGGGAAAGAAGAGCAAATGTGTACGTGTCAACTCGGGTTTCTTCTAACTCACTTAGGTCACCTTCTTTAGCACTTTTAGCATCTCTTGGCAGTCAATTCGCATCCCCCTTTATAGTATGGTGTTTCCTATACTCAAATTCAAAAACAAAATTAAATTAAGCCTTAACTTGAGTTGAGAACGCCGAATTGGAGTTGGGGGCCTTCTTTTGGTCAAAACTATGATTTTCAATAAAGTAAATCATGCACACATCTTATTCAATGATTAAATACAACAAATTGTGTTTGTCACCATCACCAAAACAATTAGGGGCCAAGATGCACTTTCAATCTCCCCCTTTTTGGTGATTGATGACAACACAATTCATTCTTAAATAAAGATGTGTGTATCCAACAATTTTGAGAAAAACTCCCCCTAAATGTGTGCTTGATCTTTTATGAAGGCCTCAAATGCCTATCACACATTTAGAAGAAATTTCACTCGCAATTTGCATACACAAGTGCATAAGTGTGATACAACAACCGTGATGCATATGACATGATATCCAAATCAACAAAGTGAGAAATAACAACCACCATTTCACACAAAGCATCACAAATATATAAACGAGGTTCCACACTAGCACGATTAAGTCTTACAAATTTAAAGAGGTTCTAGGTTCACCACATCACCATTCATTACACCACACAAATAGTTCATACATGTCCACAACCTAAGATAGATAGATAAGCGAGCGAGGGTACACACTACCACATGGATAATTGTGAGCTCACTCCCCCTTTGGCATCAAGCGCCAAAAAGAGGAGGCCCTTCAATCATCGCTACCATGTGGAGAGTGAATGTCCGGAGGAGAGTCTTCGTCGTTGGTCTCACCTCCACCAAAGTCCTCATCGTCAATGTCGGCCGGGGGTGCGCCATACATCATAGACGTGTCGCCGTACACCTCCCATGGGTTGTAGAAGACGGGTGGAGGAGGGAAGTCCATGGGCTCGCGAATGGGAGAATGCTCGATTCTAGCGAGTCTCCAACTTGATGAGCTGCTCATCCACATACTGCCTGTGAGCGCGGATCTCCTGAGCATTGTGCTTCCCAACATTGAAGCAAGCGAAGAGGCCCTGAGAAAGGAAGTTGAAGATGCTCTTCTTCTTGCCGGGGGGGAACGGTGCCTCTAGATGATGATGGTCCACGAGAGGATGAGGGAGCCTCATAGGAGGAGGGATCACCGGAAGAAGGTCCAGCTGAGGTAGGAGCTCTAGGAGGGGCATGCTTGCCCAACTTGAGGAGACGCTCAATGTTGCCCTTGTTTGGCTTGTACCAAGTGTGAGTCTTGTCGGTGAGAATATCAACCTCCGCAACCTCACATATCATCCTGAAAATCCAAGGGGCATACTGGCAACTCTTGTTTGCCGACACGGAGCACACAATGATTTCCTCCCAAATGAAGTCGAACACACTAAACTTCTGGCGACCCGGCCCCATCCTCACAAGAATATCCTTGGCAATGTTGGAGATGTTGTAGTTGTCGCCTATCTTAGGAGTGAGAGTGTATCGGAAAAGTTGGTTCAACATCCTATAGATGGGCTTCATACCATGAGTAGTGCCAAACTCAACCTTGCCATAAGCGGCGTCATACATGAATGCCATCTCACTATCAAGTGGGATCTCTCCTCCATGAAGCTTCTCACAACCAAGATCCTCCTCACTAAATCCAAGAATTTGAGCAAACCTCTCATATGAGACCGAGAGAGGCTTTCCTTGCAAGAGCCAATGAAAAGTCTTGGTTGAGCGCCGAACATAGAGATTGGCATAGAATTGTGCAACCACTTCCTCATTCCAATCACAATTCATAGCCATGATGGAGGTCATCCCTTTTGCATGACAAATATCTATGGCCTCATTGACGGCCGGGATGTTGAATGACCTCAAAGCTTCCCAATTGATGGACCTCATGTCAATAGTCATGTGCTCCTTGCATAAGATAACCAATTCATACCAATCGGCATTGAACTTGAGCCAAAAACGCATATCTTCAAACTCCTTTTGCCATTGAGCCGGATCGGAGTACCTTTCCTTGTACACGTCATGTGTCCCACTCTTGTAATCAACCATCTTCAACACGCCTAACATGGTAGCCGGGCGAGGAGGCCTAGACGGCCTTAGCACAAACCGAGAAAGAGAGTCCAGAGAGATGTCTTCGTAGTCATCATAGTGGTCATCCGGTTCATGGGCTTGCTTGGTGCGTGCACGGTGACCTTGACTGGTAGAGCGACGAGGAGCAGCCGAAGGATTGGTGCGGCCTCGACCACGTGGGCGTTGAGCACTTGTGCCCACCTTCCTCTTCTTTTGAGCGAGAGGAATGTCGTCCTCATCGGACCCCTCTTGGATCACTTGTTTGCCGGCACGACCCATCTGAGAAAGTGTGTGAGGATTGCATAAGATGGGTGTAGAGAATTGAATTGAATTGACTTGGTTCATGGACAACCCCCTGTGACAGGCGCCTGTCGGTACTACCGACCTGGGGTCGGTACTACCGACGGGGCCTGCTACAGTGCGGTCGATCCATGAATCAAGAGATTCAGCCAATGAAAAACTGCAAGATCATGGGCAAGTGTTCTAGGATGGATATAAAGATGATTCCCTAAAGCATTCCTCCTAGAAACAACGGCAATGGGAGATCGAGCAAAAGAGGATTTGAATGAGATACCTTGAGCGTTCCTGCGCGAATCGAGGAACTCCCGGCGAGGATCGGATGTTCCGAGGGGTGGAGAATCCAATAGAGAGCCTAGCTTGAAGTTCCCACGGTCGGATTTTGAGATCCCCTCGTGGATTTGAGAGAGGAGCAAGAGAGGGGGCGGCAACGGTCTAAAGGAAACCCTAAGAGTTCACTGGTTCGTCGGGGGTATTTATACCCCTGCGAAGTTTATCGGTAGTACCGACAGGGGCTCGGTACTACCGGGGGTCCAAGGAAATTCAACCAGAGAGTCTATATCGGTAATACCGATGGGGTGTCGGTACTACCGTGGATTTGCAGAAATCCAACAGTAGAGGCATATCGGTACTTCCGGCCTCGCGTCGGTAGTACCGTGGATTTTCGAAATTCCAACAGTGAAGGCTTACCGGTACTTCCGACCTTGTGTCGGTAGTACCGTGGATCTTTAAGATTTTGAAGATTGGATTGGAAGAACATCAGAAAGAGATAGAGAGAAATAGCTATGGACATGTAGAACAACCATAATATTTGGTGATTAGACACAATCAAACAAGCAAAGCAATAATCACCAAACTTTATGGAAAGAACCAAGTTTTGTAAGACACACACAAAGAGTAGAAAATAAAATATTTTTCTCTCTATCTAGGCATCAAACAATTTGTGTGCAACAAGTCAAGACAAGTTACGAGAATCCAAGATGTTTAGCTCACTTCTCAAAGCACAAAACCTTTGCTCGTCTAGAGGCTTAGTGAAGATATCGGCAAGTTGCCTCTTGGTGCTCACATGACGTAGAGCAATATCTCCCTTAGCCTCATGATCCCTTAAGAAATGATGTCGAATATCTATGTGCTTTGTTCTAGAGTGTTGGACCGGATTGTTTGCTAGCTTGATGGCACTCTCATTGTCACACAAGAGTGGAATCTTACTAAACTCACACCCGTAATCACTCAACGTTTGCTTCATCCACAAGAGTTGTGCACAACAAGCACCGGCCGCCACATACTCGGCTTCGGCCGTGGACAAAGTAACCGAATTTTGCTTCTTTGAGCTCCACGACACCAAAGACCTACCAAGAAATTGGCAAGTCCCGGTTGTGCTCTTTCGATCTACTTTGCAACTGGCATAGTCCGAATCGGAATAGCCAAGCAAATCAAAAGTGGAGCCCTTGGGATACCACAAGCCAAGGTTAGGAGTGTGCACCAAATATCTAAAGATTCTCTTAACGGCCATTAAATGACACTCCTTAGGTTTAGCTTGAAATCTTGCACACATGCACACACTAAGCATTATATCGGGCCTAGATGCACAAAGGTAAAGGAGGGAGCCAATCATCGAGTGAAATACCTTTTGGTCGACCGACTTCCCTTCTTCATTGAGATCAAGATGTCCATTTAGTGCCATGGGAGTCTTGATGGGCTTGGAATCGGCCATATCAAACCTCTTGAGCATATCCTTCACATACTTGGTTTGGCATAGAAAAGTTCCTTCCTTCAATTGTTTGATTTGAAACCCAAGGAAGAACTTCAATTCACCCATCATAGACATCTCGAATCTCTTGGTCATGATCCTACTAAACTCTTCACAAAATTTATCATTAGTAGACCCAAAGATAATGTCATCAACATAAATTTGACATACAAAGATATCATTTCCATTTCTTTGAATGAAGAGAGTAGAATCGGCTTTGCCTATCTCAAAACCGTTCTTGAGAAGAAAATCCTTAAGGCATTCATACCATGATCTAGGAGCTTGCTTGAGCCCATAGAGCGCCTTATGGAGCTTGTACACATGGTTGGGAAGGTTTGGATCTTCAAAGCCCGGTGGTTGATCAACATATACTTCTTCTTGGAGAGGTCCATTCAAAAATGCACTCTTGACATCCATTTGATGAAGCTTGAAATCATGATGAGTAGCATAGGCCAAAAGGATACGAATTGATTCAAGCCTTGCTACTGGTGCATAGGTTTCTCCAAAGTCCAAGCCTTCAACTTGAGTGTACCCTTTGCCAACGAGCCTTGCCTTGTTCTTCGTGACGACACCAAATTCATCTTACTTGTTCCTAAAGACCCATTTGGTGCCGATCACATTTTGCTTTGGTCTTGGCACCAACTCCAAAACTTCATTTCTCTTGAAATTGTTCAACTCTTCCTCCATGGCAATAATCCAATCCGGGTCCTCAAGAGCTTGTTCCACACTAAGAGGTTCCAAAGAAGAGACGAACGAGTAAAATGCACAAAAGTTTGACAATCTTGAGCGAGTTGTTACCCCTCTTTGGATACTCCCAAGTATGTTGTCAACGGGATGATTCCGTTGAACCATTTGATGTACTCTTGGGTGTGGTGCTTGAGATTGACGTTGAATGGGTCCATCATCATCTTCATCTTGTGGAGCTTCTTCTTGAGCTTCACCACCTTGTTCTCCCCCTTGATCAAGGCCTCGTCCATGATCGTCACCATGAACTTGACTTTCATCTTGATGAACTCGAGAACTTGGTGGTTCCACTCTTGTTGATGATGATGGATCTTGATTGCTTGTGTCACCCGGAGCTTGAACTTGAGCCTCACGAGGCATCACTTCACCGGTCCCCATTCTAAAGATTGACACACTTGGGGGGTTCTTCATCATCTACAAGGTTTTCACTAACTTGCTCTCGTTGAGAGCCGTTGGATTCATCAAATTTCACGTTTACCGTGGTCTCAGCACAACCGGTGGTTTTGTTGAAAACACGATAGGCATGTTCGTTAGTTCCATAACCAATGAGAAAACCTTCATCAACCTTGGATGCAAACTTTGAGGCCTTGGGTTTCTTGTTAAGTATGAAACACTTACACCCAAAGACCCTAAAGTAGTGCACACTAGGCTTCTTACCGGTGATGATTTCGTAGGGGGTTTTGTTCAAGTACTTGTGGAGGTAGAGGCGGTTGGCGGCATGGCATGCGGTGTTGATGGCTTCCGCCCAAAATGAGTCCGGAGTCTTGTATTCATCAAGCATTGTCCTTGCCGCTTCAATCAACGTACGGTTCTTCCTCTCAACGATGCCATTTTGTTGAGGTGTATATGGAGCGGAAAGTTCATGCTTGATGCCTTCTTCATCGAGGAACTCTTCAACTTGAGTGTTCCTAAACTCCGAGCCGTTGTCACTTCTTATGTTCTTGACCTTGAGCTCGAACTCATTTTGAACTCTTCTAATAAACTTCTTGACCACTCCCTTTGCTTCACTTTTATCTTGCAAAAAGAATACCCAAGTGAATCGGGAAAAGTCATCAACAATTACTAAACCATATTTGTTACCACCGATGCTTATGTAGGCAATTGGTCCAAACAAGTCCATGTGTAGTAGCTTCAATGGTCTTGATGTTGATAGGATGTTCTTGGCAGGATGATGCGCTCCAACTTGCTTTCCCGCTTGACAAGCACTACATAACCTATCTTTCTCAAAAACAACATTTGTTAGTCCTAGGATGTGCTCGTCTTTTTGAAGTTTGGCCAAGTTCCTCATGCCAACATGGGCTAGTCGGCGATGTCATAGCCAACCCATGTCGGATTTTGCCACTAAGCAAGCCTTAGGGTCCACCTTTACTTTTGTGAAGTCCACATAGTAAAGCTTTCCCCTTAGGTGACCCGCAAAGACAATAGAGGAATCCTCACTTCTAGAGACGGTCACACCCTCTTTGGTAAAGAGACAATTGTAGCCTTTCTCACAAAGTTGTGAAACCGACAACAAATTGTACCCTAAACCTTGCACATGAAAAACATCTTCAATTGAATTTGTTGTTGAGATAGCAATTTTACCTAGACCGATCACATCTTCTTGACCATTGTCTCCATAGATGATAGTTTCCGTAGGGTTGTCATAATGATCAAGGGATGCAAATAAGCCTTCATCTCCGGTCATATGATTAGTGGCACCACTATCAATCAACCATGCGCTTCCACCGGAGGAGTAGGCCTACAAAACAAGTTTAGGCTTTTGGTTTAGGTACCCAAAAGGATTTGGGTCCTTGGAGGTTAGAAGCATAAACTTTTGGAACCCACACACTCTTCCTCATAGCCTTCTTTGTGTAGGCCCCAACATACTTGACCACCATTTTACCATTGTGGTCCAAGGTCACAACATAGTCACAAGTGTAGTTGGGAGAGGGCTTGTGTTCAACCACATTCTTTGATGCCTTTGATGGAGAATTAACCCCACCATTCCCTTTTGTGGTGTTCACAATCTTTGGCTTGTCCTTTGTTGTGGTGGAGGTGGTGACTCCATGGGCAATATCCATAATAGTGTTGAGGTAGCCTCCCTTGTTCCACAAGGGGATCTCATGCCCTTTAACCACCACCCTACCATTGACCTTGTTGTTCTTGTAGTGCCCAAGTCCTTGCTTGTCAACCACCTTAGGGATGGACTTGACACTGTTCTTGCCTTGAGTGATCAACATGTTCAATCAGGCTATTTCTTTGTCTTTGCTCTTGATTGTTTCCTCAAGCCTTGCATGGTTAGTCTTGAGAGCATTTATATCAACATTAGAGCAAATAGAACAACCTTTGCTAGTGGAGGCACTAGAGTCAAGTGTTGCCTTAGAATTGGCTTTGGTGCTTTCCCAAAGGGTACTATAGTTTGCCTCAAGATTTTTATGTTTATCCATCAAGCATGAAAAGCTTGATTGAAGCTCACTATGAGTAGCCTTTAGGGAAGCTAGAGATTCATTTGCCAAAGTGTAATCCTTTGACATCCTCTTGTTGGAGTCATTAGCCAAGGACAAGTCCGTGGTCAACTTCTCCACCTTAGCTTTTTCTTCGGCAAGGATTTTCTCTAGAGCAAGGTTTCTTTCCTTTTCACGGATAAGCAAGTCTTCTTGCTCATGGAGAATCTCCTTCTTTTCCTCTAATTTGTCCAAAAGCTTTTTAATTTCTTTATGGCCCTTTTTACCAAATTGCTTTATCATGTTTGCCTCCATTTCTTTTTCCTCATCTAGGTTGTCTATGTCATTACTAGGTGTGGAAGATGATGAGGTGAGAGAGGATGAGGTGGTTGACTCTTGTACCTTGCTCCCTCTTGCCATGAGACAAAAGTGAGAGTTGTCCTCATCGTCGGAGAAGTTGTTGAAGAGGCGTGGTGAAGATGCTCCTTGTGCCATGGCAAGTGTTGCCATGCCTTTCTTCTTTGGTGTTTCATCTTCATCACTTGAGTCCCATTGTTGACCCACGTGAGCACGCCCTTGGTACTTGTTCTTGTACTCTTTGCTCTTCTCCTTGTACTTCTTCTCTTCCTCATTCTTGTCCTTGCTCTTGTTCTTGGGACACTCGGCAATGAAGTGTCCATACTCTCCACACTCATAGCATTTTCTTTGTGACTTCTTCTTTCTATCATCACCACCTTTCCTTGATGCCTTGGACTTCAAGAACTTCTTGTACTTTCTTATGGCAAAGGCGGTTTCTTCATCCGTGCTTCCTTCCTCACTTGAATCTTCATTCTTAGTCTTGGAAGTCTTCGGCTTCAATTCCACCACTTCACTAGAGCTAGCATTGAGGGCTAGACTCTTGTTCACCTTCAATGTAAGTGACTTCTCCACGTCTTGATCAACTAGCTCTTGATGCAAGATCTCACCAAGAAGTTGATTGGGAGTCATGTTGTGATAGTTCGGATCTCTTCTTATCATAGTTGCTAGGTTTGGATTCTTCGGTGTGAAGGCTCTTAGCAACTTCTTTGTGACCTTCTCATCATCCCAATCATTGCTTCCTAGGGCTTTGATGTCCGAGACAAGAAGTATTAGCCTATCATACATTTCCCTCACGGTCTCTCCATCCTTCATGACGAAAAGCTCAAGCTCTCCGTGAATCAAGTCGATCTTGCCTCTTCTCACATGATCGGTACCCTCATGTGCCTCCTTGAGTGTATCCCAAATCACCTTGGCAATTTGGATGTTCCGGACTTTGTTGAACTCTTGAGCACACAAGGATCCCGTGATTACTCTTGTTGCTTGCACGTTGCGGTGGAGGTCTTGCTCATGCTCAAGTGTGAGAGCTTCTCCTTCGGCGGGGATTGTCACACCTACAACCACAATCTTCCAAAGAGAAGGGTGAAGCCCGTAGAGGTGCATTTGCATATCATAAGCCCATTTGGGATAGTCTTTCCCATCGAAGTGGGGAGGCTTTCCCAAATGTACGGAATAAAATTTTTCGTTAGGATTGTTGCCCGTAAGTTGTCCGTAGTGGAATGGCACTTCATAGTAGCCGGAGTGGGAATGCTTTGCTTGCTCCTTCTTGATCATCTTCTTGAGGAGCTTCTTGGCCATCTTCTTGGCCTTCTTCTTCTTCTTAGCTTTTCTTCTCTTCTTCGCCGCCTTCCTTGCCGCATCATCATCATCCTTGACGTCTTCATCACTTGAGTCGGAGTCCGAGTCGGAGTCGGATGAAGAGTCATCGGAGCTTTCTCCGTTGGAACGGCTTGGGGCCTTCCCGGTGACGTCTTGGGCTGCCTTAAGCTCTTTCTCTTGAGCTTCCTTGGCGGCGATTTCTTCGGCGGATTGGTTGTCTCCGCTCCCCGACATCTTGATCCCTTAGCGGTTAAGCCTAAATCAAGGGATTAGGCTCTGATACCAATTGAAAGGACCTTGTGATGCCTAGAGGGGGGGTGAATAGGATCACTTCAAATTTCTGAAACAATTGCAGCGGTTAAAACTCCTGTCGGTACTACCGACGCTGTGCCGGAACTACCGAGGGGTCGGTACTTCCGGTACTGGGTCGGTACTACCGACAGTTCAGAGAAACTTAGGACGAAATTTGAAATGTAAATCGATTCTAGCAATTCTACTTGAATCAAGAGTTTAGTTTAGAAGCTAAGAACCACCTGCAACCAAAGATATGAGTTGGAACACAACCAATTTAGAGATCGGGCTCAAACAAGTTCTAGGGTTAGAGAGAAACAAAGAATTCAAGCAAGCAAAGGAGACACAAGAATTTAATCCGAAGTTCACTCCCACAAAGGAAGCTACGTCTCCGTTGAGGATCCCACAAAGGGAGGGCTATCACCAAGAGCCTCTTTTCCTCACCCAACCCCCACAAAGGAAGATTGGTGCTCACTAAGAATTCTCCACCAAGGAGAGGGTAATACAAACGATCCCGGGTGCTCCACACCAAGAGGGCACTCAACGGGAGACGCCTAACCGTCTAGAAGCAAGCTTCAAGAGTAACAAACACGAATCGATGCCCGGAGATGCTTCAAGTGCTCTTGAGATGGGGAAATTCGAAGGGGCTCTCAAAGCTTCTCTAATCCTCACTAGGAATCACTTCTCTACCCAAGCCCTAGCTCAAAGGAATCAAATCTTGGCTCTAGGAGGGAGGGGAGAAGTGGAGTGAATGCTCAAGTGAGGGTTTGTCCCGTGGTTGGTCAGCAATGAGTGAGGAGGAAGAAGGGGGTATATATACTAAGCCCTGAAAACTAGCCGTTACTGTGCACTCACGGCACTTATCGGTACTTCCGACACGGGGTCGGAACTACCGATGGGTGCCGGAGAAACCCAACAGTGAAGCCATATCGGTATTACCGGCCCGGGGTCGGTACTACCGAGGCCCTGGCTAAAACTCGCCAGTGAGGCCTTGTCGGTACTACCGACCCAGGGTCGGTACTACCGACAAAGGCTGAGATTTGAGGGAAAGAAGAGCAAATGTGTACGTGTCAACTCGGGTTTCTTCTCACTCACTTAGGTCACCTTCTTAAGCACTTTTAGCATCTCTTGGCAGTCAATTCGCATCCCCCTTTATAGTACGGTGTTTCCTATACTCAAATTCAAAAACAAAATTAAATTAAGCCTTGACTTGAGTTGAGAACGCCGAATTGGAGTTGGGGGCCTTCTTTTGGTCAAAACCATGATTTTCAATAAAGTAAATCCTGCACACATCTTATTCAACGATTAAATACAACAAATTGTGTTTGTCACCATCACCAAAACAATTAGGGGCAAAGATGCACTTTCAAAAACTCCAACAAGCGATCGAAAGCCAAAGGAAAGGCAAAGAGCAAGATCACTTGAAGAAGACAAGTCTCGGACCCCTTAGGCAAGGGCAACGGCTCGACACATCCAAGACAAAACACGCTCAAGCAAAGAGCACACACCACCAATCCAAAGCTCGAAAACCACAAAGAGCTCCCCCTGCACACATGCAAGCTCCCCCTAAATCAATGCATCTCCCCCTAGACGAATGCATGCGAACCACTTCACAAACTAGAGCAGCTGCTTCAGCTTTGCTCTGACCAGTCAGATCGGTCAGCCTCACCGGTCAGACCGGTGGGCAAGATCGCCCAGCAACCTGACACTTACACCGGTCAGACCGGTGCCTCACCGGTCAGGCCGATGACACCTGGGAAAAACTGGGAACTGCACGAGCTCAAAACTAGCTCAAAACCACTTGGAAACCTTCTAAATGCATGCAGCAAGCCAAAACATGCTCAAACTTCTCCCCCTTGTTGACAATGCATGAATCAAGCCAAAAATGCGAAAAATGCAACCTAGAGCTTCTCAAATAGACAAAATTCAACATAGCATGCTATACACCTCCTAATGAGCAAGTTAGATACTCGATAGCTTCGTATGGACAAAAACTACAAGATCACTAAGTTTCACAACCATTGGACGAAGCTAAGATAGAAGTGACTATTTTTGTGAAAAATCACCCTCTCATGAGCAAAGTCCTAAACATGATCAAAACATATCAAAATGGCAAAGCCACACAAACTTCATGCTAGGACAACCATTTTAAGCATAAGACCATCATAAACACCCACAAGCACCTCATGTCATGTCAAAGCGACCGAGCCATGAGCTTACTTCTAGATATGAGACTTCTTATTGGTAAGCAACATGCAACGGTTTAGCACCCAAAAGCAAGTAAATTAAGCACATATGACATGGGAGCACATTTTCCAAGCAATTTACATTTCATTTTCAGATTTGAATTGGTACATGAAATGTCTTTGCGACAAAAAGGAACATATGCCCCTCCACAAGATGAAGCATGGGGGCTAAACATACATGATGGCAAATGAGCCTTTGGCCCCATATGATCAAAATAAGCTATCCAACCACAAATTAAGCATAGCATAGCCACTAAAACATGTCAAGATCATATAAAGGTATTTACTCACAAGAGAGCATACATATGTGATTTTTGAAAAACATAGCCATCAACCATGGATATAAACCAAGATCATCAAGAGCTAAGCCACACTAAGCCATATCATACCAAACTAGCTCACAAGATCATATATATAGCATACCATGGTGAACAATGTATATAAGAGAAGCTTTTCCTACATAATGCATATTATACAAAATGCATGCAAGCTATCATACAAAGATGACTATACATCATGATACAAATGCAATGCAAGTGCAAGAAATGCACAAAGGAAAGCTATACATATGCTACAAAGGAGCTCCCACACACCCAACTCAAGAAATCAAACAAACACCAAGCTCCCCCCACAAATGAGTGAAAGTTGCTTGATCTAGGGGTTTGGTGAAAATATCAGCTAGCTGGTCATGTGTGGGTACATGGATCAAGGCTATCTTCCCTTTCTCTATGTTGTCTCTCAGGAAATGATACCTCACTTCTATGTGCTTGGTTTTGGAATGGAGCACTAGGTTCTTTGCAACGCTTATGGCACTTGTGCTGTCACATTGAAGTGGGACATGGGTATACTCCTCACCAAACTCACTCATGGTGTATGTGATCCAAAGGAGCTGAGAGCAACAACTAGCTGTGGCCACATACTCTGCCTCGGTAGTGGATTGAGCAACACTCGACTGTTTGCGGGAAGACCAAGACACCAAAGAAGAACCGAAGAACTGGCAAGTCCCAGAAGACTTCCTATCCAACCGACACCCGGCAAAATCCGTGTCCGAAAATCGATGAAGAGCCAAAGAAGAAGACGCGGAGTACCAAAGGCCGAAGTCAGGAGTATGACGCAAATACCTGAATATGCGCTTGACTGCTTGCCGATGCGAAGTCCTCGGAGACACTTGAAAACGAGCGCACAGACATACCGAGAATTGGATGTCCGGCCTCGTCGCCGTCAAGTAGAGGAGTGACCCGATCATGCTCCGGTACTCCTTCTGGTCCACATGTTCACCTTCCTCGTCCGCATCAAGAGCTGTAGTCGTACTCATAGGCGTCGCCATGGCCTTGGAGTCCTCCATCTTGAACTTTCTCACAATGTCCTTGGTGTACTTAGCTTGGTGCACAAATGTTCCTTCCTTTGATTGCTTGATTTGTAGCCCGAGGAAGAACTGCAACTCACCCATCATGCTCATCTCAAATTCCCTGCTCATGTCGTCTGCAAACCTTGCAACAAGAGAGTTAGACGAGCCACCAAAGACAATATCATCCACGTATACCTACACAATCAGGATATCTCTGCCCTGCCTGAGGAGAAACAAGGTCTGATCGACCTTCCTCATCTCAACCCCTCTCTCAAATAGGAACCCCCTCAACCTACCGTACCAAGCTCTAGGCGCCTGCTTCAGCCCATACAGTGCCGTCCTCAACTTGTACACCCGGTGGGGGTACTTCTCACTCTCAAACCCCAGTGGTTGCCTCACATACACTACTTCCTCTAAGACATCGTTTAGTAAAGCACTCTTGACATCCATCTGGTACAACTTGAACCCTTTAGCCCCAGAAAAGGCTAGAAGGATCCTGATCGCCTCCAAACAAGCTACGAGAGCAAAGGTCTCCTCGTAGTCGATCCCCTCTTTTTGTGAGTACCCCTGAGCAACAAGCCTTGACTTGTTCCTCACCACTTCTCCTTTCTCTCCCTCTTTGTTCTTCCACACCCATTTTGTCCCAATCGGCTTACACCCTGGGGGAGGGTCAACCAATTCCCAAACTTGGTTCCTTTCAAAATTCTCCAACTCCTCATGCATCGAGTTAACCCAATTGTGATCAGATAGCGCGTGTCCAATGTCCTTGGGCTCAAAGGTTGCGACAAAAGCAGCACGTGCGAAATGAGAATTGTTCCGAACCCTCGACTGTGTAGTACGTTCATTCATGTCGCCGATCATCCTCGAAGCTGGGTGATCCACTTGCACTCGCCGGGGAGGTTCTCGCCTTGTTGCTACCTCCCCCTCAACAGCAGCTTCGCCTTGATCTGGGTTTGTCGTTGTAGGTGTGGGAGAGGGGCCGTCCACCACCGTAGTCGAAGTAATAGGTACATGCTCAGCCGCAGGCACCACACCGCCATCTTCATCATCTCCATGTTCATGCTCCTCCTCCTGGAAAATCTCCTCGCCAAGTTCGTCGTCACCTGCACACTCAAAAACAAGCTGACTACGTGGCTGTGTCTCATCGAAAGTTACCTCGCAAGTCTCCATGATTTGGTTAGTTTCAAGATTGAGCACTCGAAAGGCTCTAGACTGAGACGCGTAACCAAAGAAAATACCATCGACGGATCTAGCCTCGAACTTGTCCAACTTCTTACCTTTCTTCAGGATGAAGCATTTGCACCCAAACACATGGAAGTGACTCACCTTGGGTGTGCGCCCGTGCATCAACTCATAGCACGTTGTCTTCTTGTGAACTCTGAGGTAAATCCTGTTCGACACATAGCACGCGGTATTCACCACCTCAGCCCAGAACCTTCTCGGAGTCCTATGCTCATCAAGCATCGTCCGAGCCATCTCGCACAAGGTTCTATTTTTCCTTTCCACCACGCCGTTCTGGGAGGCGTATACGGACTCGAAAACTGGTGTTCAAGACCCAAGTCATGGCAAAAGGTTTCGAAGCAAGAGTTTTTAAATTCCAAGCCATTGTCACTGCGGATCGCTCGTATGGCATCTCCGTGCCTCTCGTTTCTCAACCTCAAGACAAGATCTCGAGCGAAACCAAACGTCTCTCCTTTCTCTTCAAGAAAGAAAACACACGCATACCGAGAGTAGTCGTCCACCACAACCAGGACGTACCACTTCCCACCCACAGATCGCACATGAGCTGGGCCAACAAGGTCCATATGGAGCAGCTCGCATGGACGCTCTGTCATCACATCGGTGAGGGGTGGATGGGAAGCAGCTACCATCTTAGCATGCCGACACGGCGCACAAACCAACTCTTTTTCAAACCTCAGCCGTGGCAATCCTCGGACAAAATTGAGTTTACTCAAGCGAGACAAAAAGTCAAAGCTTAAGTGACCCAACTTCCTATGCCACTTCCATAACTCACTCGAAGATCCAGCCAAGAAACAATGCTCCACACTAGAAGACTGAGAAAAGTCAGCTCAAAACACTTGACCCTCGGGAACGACCATGCAAACTAGGTCCCCTCGAGAATCCAAAATCCGAGAACCACCAGGCCGAAACAACACCTCAAAGCCCTCATCCAAAAGCTGGGACACGGAAAGCAAATTGAACCCGAGCGATTGAACAAGAGCAACACGCCTGAGAGCGACCTTGTCACTTACCTTAATCTCACCTTCTGACAAGACACGCCCTCACCCATTGTCCCCAAAGGTGATGTATGTCTTGGACACCACCAGGACGAGACTTGAGAACCACCCCTTGTCTCCGGTCATATGCCTCGAGCAACCGAGTCAATCAACCAAACGTTCCTCAAGTCTCCCACCTGAAATTCAAAAATGAGAACATGAGTGAACAAACGACTCTGCACTGGGGTTAGTACCAAAAGAGTAAAACCAGTGCCGAGCCATTTGCTCCAAAGTGGGGTTAGCACAAACCAAATCATCACGCCTATCAAAGCTACCACCACTAAAACCACCACGAGAACCACCACTAGGAAACCATCCCTGTCTCGCTGGAGGAGAACAAAAGCCACGAAAGGAAGACCGTGGACCGTTCCTCCTCTCCTTCTCAAAGCTACGACTCCTCCCACCCTCGTATTGAGCACGTCCTAGCATCTAGATTCTGGGTTTCTAGCTCAGCCACACGGTTCCTAGCATCTTCTAGTAAGGCCCTAAGCTCTTTCCTCATCTTCTTGGCCTCTCTAAGCATGTCATCACGATTATCAAGCAACTTGCCAAGACGCTCGTTCTCCTCACGCAAGAAGGGAAGCTCGTCACGTACCTCGTCCTCGGAGTCGGAGTCCGAGTCGCTCTAGTGACTCTTCTTACTGCCGGAGCTATGAGCCATGCCGCAGATGCCATCTCTCGCGTAGCAACTCATCTCGCTCAATTTCTTGGATGACTTCTTGTTCTTGCGCCGATCACCTTCGTCTTCACTGCTACTCGAGCTCGAGGAAGAGTAGGCGGAGCTGGAGTCGACGTCACTCGCTCCGACCATCGCTCGGGCCTTCCTGCCGCGACCGTCCTTCTTCCTCGACCGCCGCTTGTCCTTGTGCTTGTTCTTGTGCTTGTGATCGTGCCTCGATCGGTACTTGGCGTCCTTGCTTGACCGGTGCTTGTAGCCATCCTTGTAGCCATCCTTGTTCTCCGTCTTCTCCGGGCAGTCGGCGACGAAGTGTCCCAGCTTGCCGCACTGAAAGCACGTCCGTGCTGTCCTCCTTGTGTTCACCCGGTTCTCGTGTAGCCTCTCGAACCGCCTGGTCAGCAACACCAGCTCGTCCTCTCCAAGCACGTCGAACTCCTCGTCTGGCAAAGACATCAAAGAAGACAGAGAGTACATCCTGAAGGATGTGTTAGCATTAGACTTAGCCACTTTACCACCGACGAGAGCAAGACTATGGGAATCAGTCGGGCTCTCAAGACGAGCTGTCAAACCACGATCAACCTCAGCAGACTTAAGCTTCGAAAACAGCTCGTTCACCGTCAGAGTGGTGTACTTCTCGGACTCAAGAATGGCCTCGACCTTTCCATCCTACACGGTACGATCTAGCGCGTGTAAGAGCTTCACAGCCCTATCATGGTCATCGTACGGGAGGACGTCGACATTGGCCCTCATGTTGTTCACAACCACCGTGAACCGCTGGAACAAGGCATCAATAGACTCACCAGGGAGATGAGTGAAGTTCTCGTACTCTCTCCAGTAAGTCGCATACAACCGTGCCTGAACCTCAGCATTCCCAGCATGAGCATTCTTCAGCTCCAACCAAATTCTACAAGCTAAGTCCTCTGTCTGAACCCGATTGAACTCGGACTAACACAGAGCACGAAACAAGTAGTCGACCGCCTTATTGTTGGCGTCGAACATGTCTCTCGATCCCGGAGCAAGGAAGTTCATCGGATGAACATAAGCTGTGTTCACCGTGACATCCCAAAGGATCTGACCCTTACCGCGGAGGAACGCCGCCATCCGCCTCTGCCACATCTGGTAGTTTTTGCCATCGAAGTGCGGAGGACCCGAACCCCGCTCCTGGTACGCCATCCTTGGATCTTAGACTGGTTAGAATCCGAAGATTAGTAACCGGCTCTGATACGACTTTGAGAGACATGGGTACCCATGGGTCCCCACCGACCAGGGTCCCAGAGGTCCCTGCTGTGTGGACCCGACCTATCAGAAGCCCCACCGACCTGCAAGTGGGCCCGGAGACCTTATGCACAACCCTGGCGACCTTGGAAGACTCCAGAAGACCTTATCCAGATCCCGGAAGACCTGTCGAGCTTGTGGCGCAAGTTTCTCCCCCAGGTCGCGGCTCGGCGCCGCTAGTAAGTTCGCAGATCGCGGGATTCACCCTGTAATCACGGAAGTTGACCTTCCTAATTTGTAACCGACCCCGATGAGGGTCCACCGACCTCGAATGGAAGCCCTAGCCTGTTGACCATATAAGGCGGCCTAGAGCTCCATTCGAGGGGACTTCCCCATTCACGCATAATTCCACCGCATACTGGACGTAGGGTTTTACTCTCCGGAGGCCAGAACCAGTCTAAACCCTTGTGTCCTTAGCCGTTCTCACCGTATTCCGAGTTCTCCCTGCGAACTACCACTTACACTCTTAGTTTCCGATCCCCCCAATTAACCTACAACCGCTTGGGTCGCCCCCTTGCGGATCTGTCCAGGTCTCACCCCCTGACAGTTGGCGCGCCAGGTAGGGGTGATCGGGAACTCGCTGTGCAGCATGGTGGCCCGATCTGGCGTCGTTTTCCCGGCGAGCATGGCGGACGTTCTCACCAACCCCGTGGAGATCTGTTTCGGTTCCTTCACGGCGATCTCAGCTACATCGGCGGTCGTGACCCCTTCGGCGACCGCAGTGAAGATTCCAGCGGCACCCATCGCCGTCCCTGTTTCCGATCTGACGTTGAAGACCCACTCGCCCAAACCCTATGACATCGTTCAGGGGATGGAGCGCGTCATCGACATGATGGAGGAGACCCTCTAGATCTGCGAAAGAGCCCAGCGCTCAACGCAGACCGCGTCGCGCCGCAAGACCTTCCCCTTCGGTCTGCGACCATCCAGCGACGCTTACATCCGTCAGGCGGCCAAGTCCTCCCAGATCCAATCTGGGCGGCAGCAGTCATCTGGCGACCTCAAGCCCGAGCTCCGCGCCCGCCGCGATCCGCTCGACGTACCGTGCACCCACCACAAGGGCGCGCGACACACCCTCCGTGGCTGCCGGCTGCAGAAGAAGATCGACCAGGAGCGTACTACTACTCGCACCACGCGAACTCCCACGTCTCCAGACGTTGGTGAGTTCCAGAAGGTTTGGATCCACGTCTCCCCCAATGACCAGAGCTCCATCAGGCGGCAGGTCCTGGTGGTTTCGGCGAACGAACCACGACGGGTCGGCGCGACGGACTCCGCGGAGGCACGTCGGATCCAGGGCAATGCCAACCGCGCTCAGCAACGGGAGGAGGAGCATCGCCAGGCGGTACCTCCGTGCGCCCGAGACCTGCGCCTCGAGTTCGAGGAGGCAGGGCTGCCGACATTCAATAGCCCTCAGGCCAACCTGGGTGCTACTATGGCACGTCTCCAGCAAGCCAACCCCTCACCCGAGGCTGATGCAGCCATGGCCTACCTTCGGGATGCTACAGCCCTGGTAGAAGAAAGGAGCGCGGCATCCAAGTCTGCGGCGTCCTCATCAAGCCGGCTTTCGCGCACTCGATCTAATCGACCTGCGCACAGCAAACTTTCCACCATCCAGGAAGAAGTCGACCAGCACAACCCCGACCAGCCTCGGGCGAATGGCGCGAAAGACAGCGACCTCCGCGCCAACCTCGACAAGAACAGGCGTGGCCGCGACGCTCGCGGCTACATCGATCAGCGCCATCGCGAGCGTGAGGAGCGGGAGCTGCGACGTCGTCTGGACTACGATCGCGAGTACGGACCTCCGGGCGCCGTCCATCGCATCATGGAGCGTGAGGAGCGCGACTGCCACGACGTCGAGAACAGGCGACGTGCCCAGTACGAGGCGGACTACGGCCACCCTGAGGGTCCTGTTCCGAACCCGGATCGCCAGCCCAGATCCCAGGTCGTGGCCCCTGCACAGAGCAGAGGCGGTGCCCAGGTCGGGGATGACGGCGACGACATGGCCATCACCGCCTTCCCTGCGTTGGCTCCTCGCCTCCGATCGGTCGCCTACCCCGACAACTTCAAGCCTAACATCCAGAAGTACGACGGCCGCTCCGATCCCAACATCTGGTTGTCGACCTACTACGTCGCCGTCAAGGTGGCCGGCGGCAACTTCGATCACATGGCGGCCTACTTCCCGCTGGTGATGGGCGACGTGCCGTCGCTCTGGCTCAACAACCTACCGGCGGGCAGCATCAAGTCGTGGGCCGACCTATCCCAGGCCTTCACGTCAAATTTCCAGGCGACCTATAATCGCCCTGGGAACGCCTTCAACCTCGGGAGGGTCACCATGAAGACCAACGAGCGGCTCCGTGACTACACCAACCGGTTCTTCGAGAACCGCAACACCTGTGTCGGCGTCCGGGACGATCAGGTCGTCGACAGCTACAAGAAGGGCGTCAAAGATCGCAAGATCTTCGAGAAGATCCATGAGTCGAGCGCCACCACAGTCGCGTCGCTCATGGAGGTCGTGAACAAGCTCATCGACACCGACGAGGCGCTGGTCAATCAGTTTGACTCTGACGCTAAACGTGATGCGGGCGTCTCTGGCACCGCTGGCGATTCAAGCTCCAAGCTCCGCAAGCGACCTTCAGAGGTGCTTGTAGCGGAAGGACGTCGACCTTCGTCGTTCAACGTCGACGAGTTCAACGCGGTGCTCGATAGCCCCTGCCCATTCCACGAGGGGGCCACCCACACCGTCCGTGAATGCTCACAATTCAAGAGGGCGTTCCGTACACCCGATGACCCGAAGCGATCCAGAGGTGACGGCGATCGATCGTCTTCACGTCGCTACAACAACAACTGCCAGGACGACCGACGTGGCCGAGGCGACGACGATCGCCGCGACGACCGGCGACGTGATAACCAGCAGCCGGAGGACCGCCGCGACGAGCGTGACCTGCCTCCTTCACCAGTGGCGGGCAACTCCAATGGCCCCTTTCAGCAGGCCAAGAGGTCGATCAACATGATCGTCGGTGGCCTGAAAGCTAGCTGAAGCAAGAGGCGCTATCGCAAGGATAAGCGCGAGATCCAGCTCATCCACACCAAGCCGTCGCAGCCCCTTCGGTGGTCAGAGCAGCCGATCACGTTCTCCAGGGCTGATCACTGGGTCCACATCCCAGATCCTGGGTCCTACCCACTCGTCGTCGAGCCCATAGTCGAGGGCGCCCTGCTCCCTCAGACCCTCATCGAGGGGGGAAGCGGGCTCAACGTTATCTTCGTCGAGACCTTGAAGAAGATGGACTTCGACTTCAAGCGGACGACAGAATGTGACGAGCCTTTCTTCGGCATCGTCCCCAGCAAGGCGGCCTACCCCATGGGTCGGGTCTCCCTCCCGGTGACGTTCGGCACGGAAGAGAACTTCCGCACGGAGTACCTCAGCTTCGAGGTCGCGACCTTCAAGTCTTCATACCACGCCATCCTTGGTCGCCCCATGCTGGCCAGGTTCATGGCTATCCCGCATTACACCTACTTAGTGTTAAAGATGCCGGCCCCCAACGGGGTCCTCACTGTCTACGGCGACCTCATCGTCTCGTTCAAGTGCGATAACGAGGCCCTGGACATCGCCATGACGAACGCTTGCATCGATGCCTCGGCAGTCATGATCGCCGAAGCAGCGAAGGTCGCCCCGAGCGACCTCACCGTCCCAGAGCAGAAGCGCACCGACACCGCCCTGGGTGCCACGCTAGCGACAAAGAAGGTCTGTCTCGGCCTTGCTGACCCAGAGAAGACGGTGGTCATCGGCGACAACCTCGGGGAGAAATAGGAACTCGCGCTCACCAGTTTCCTCCGGGACAACGCCGACATATTCGCATGGACCCCATCGGATATGTCGGGTGTTCCAAGGGAGCTGGCTGAGCACTCCTTGGATGTAAGCAAGACGGCCAAGCCTGTCAAGCAGAAGCTACGCCACTTTGCGAAAGATCGCAAGGACATCATTAGGGTAGAAATAATAAAGGTCCTAGCTGCCGGATTTATCCATGAGTGTAAAAATCCGGTTTGGCTCGCCAACCCGGTGCTTGTACCCAAGAAAACCGGTCAATGGAGAATGCGTATCGACTACACCGATCTCAACAGGCACTACCCTAAAGACCCCTTCCCTCTTCCGCGCATCGACCAGGTCGTCGACTCCACAGCTGGAAGCGTCCTGCTATGCTTCCTAGACTGTTACTCAGGGTATCACCAGATAGCCCTGAAGGTCTCTGACCAAGATAAAACGGCGTTCATAACGCCACACGGCATCTACTGCTACACGGCCATGACGTTCGGCCTCAAGAACGCTGGAGCGACCTACCAGAAGGCCATCCAGAAGTGCTTGGAGTCCCAGATCGGTGACAACGTCGAAGCATACGTCGATGACGTAGTTGTCAAGACCACGGTGGAGGACAACCTCATCGCCGACCTCACCCAGACCTTCGCCAACCTCCGGCGCTACCACTAGAAGCTTAACCCGGAGAAGTGCGTCTTCGGTGTCCCATCCGGCAAGCTCCTGGGCTTCATGGTCAGCCACCGAGGCATCGAGGCGAACCCTACTAAGGTTGATGCCATCCGTAGGATGAAGAGACCTACCGGGAAGAAAGACGTCATGAAGCTCACCGGCATGATGGCTGCTCTAGGTCGCTTCATCAGCAAGCTTGGGGAGAAAGGCCTGCCCTTCTTCAAGTTGCTGAAAAAGTTCGACAAATTTGAGTGGACAGACGAGGCAGATCAGGCACTCGAAGAGTTGAAGACCTTCCTCACGACGCCTCCGGTCATGGTGCCCCCGGCGCCAAAAGAGACCTTGCTACTCTACATCTCTGCGTCCACCCAGGTGGTCAGCGCGGTCCTGGTGGCGGAGCGACCTGAAGAAGGTCAACCCTACCCCATCCAGCGACCTGTCTACTACGTCAGCGAGGTCCTCTCCGACAGCAAAATCAAGTATTCGCAACCTCAGAAGATGCTGCATGCTCTCCTTGTCACCTCGCGCAAGCTCCTGCACTAGTTCCAGTCACACAAGATCAAGGTCGTGTCAAGCTTCCCCTTGGGAGAAATCCTACGCAGCCGCGACACCACAGGATGTATAGTCAAGTGGCCGGTCGAGCTGGGCGAATTCGAGCTCAAGTTCTGTCCAAGACAGGCCATCAAGTCCCAGATTCTCGCAGATTTCGTTTCTGAATGGACCAAGACTCAGCAACCCCCACCGACGGAGAAGCCGGAGCACTGGAAGATGTACTTTGATGGTTCCCTGAACCTCGAAGGAGCGGGTGCGGGCGTACTCTTCATCTCCCCCAGGGCGATCACCTGAAGTACGTCTTGCAGATCTACTACAAGGCATCCAACAACGGCACTGAATACGAGGCCTTGATCCACGGATTGCGCATCGTTGTTTCCCTGGGAATCAAGCGGCTCATCGCTTACGGCGACTCCAAGGTCGTCATCACCCAGGTCAACAAGGCGTGCGACATCAAGAAGGACTCGATGAATGCCTACTGCGCCGAGGTACGGAAGCTCGAGGCTCACTTCGAAGGCCTGGAATTCCACCACGTCTGCCGTGACAACAACGTGGCGGCCAACGTCCTCTCCAAGTTGGGATCCAAGCATGCGCTGGTCCCAGTCGGTGTGTTCGTCCAAGACCTGCGCAAACCGTCGATCAGACTCCTCAGCGACCCAGATACGTCGTCCGGTGACGTGCCCCCTCCGGGCGGCCGTGACATCCTCATGGCAGAAGCCGAAGATGATTGGCGCCTCGACTTCATCGCCTATATCCTGGAGCAGCGCGTCCCCGAAGACAAGGTCGGACACGAGAAAATCGTCAGGCGCAGCGCCAACTACGTCGTCATCGGCACGGAGCTCTATCGGAGGTCCGCCTCCAACGGCGTCCTAATGAGATGCTTCCTCAGATCTGAAGGTCTCCAGCTCCTGCAGGAGATTCACAGTGGAGAGTGCGGCAATCATGTAGCCTCCGCCAACCTGGTGGAAAAAGCCTTCAGGTCGGGCTTCTACTGGCCTACCGCCCTGGCTGACGCTCAAGACCTGGTCTGGCGATGCAAAGGGTGCCAGTTCTTCGCCAAGCAGCAGCACGTGCCGGTACAAGCTCTGAGGACAATCCCTTCGTCCTGGCCCTTCGCCATCTGGGGCCTAGACTCAGTGGGACCCTTCAGAACGGCCCCTGGCGGCTACAGGCACATCCTGGTGGCGGTGGACAAGTTCACGAAGTGGATCGAAGTCTGAGCTGTCGCTACCGTTACGTCGAAGGAGGCGGCAAAGTTCATGGAAGACATCCCCCACCGCTTCGGGGTCCCCAACAGGATCGTCACCGACCTAGGTACAGCCTTCACAGGATCTGACTTCTGGGACTTCTGCCAAGACAGCCTCATCGACATCTACTACTCCTCGGTGGCGCACCCACGCTGCAATAGCCAGGTCGAGCGCGCGAACGGCATGGTGCTCCAAGGCATCAAGGACCGCATCTTCGACGACGCCTCCCAATACACCACCAGGTGGCTAGCTGAGCTTCCGCACGTGATCTGGGGTCTCCGGACCCAGGTCAGTTCAGCCACGGGTTATTCACCATTCTTCCTGGTGTACGGGTCGGAGGCCGTCCTCCCTACCGACCTAGCCTTTGGCACCCGCGTATCCAACACTACGAAGAAGGGACAGCCGAGGAGACGTGCAAGGTCGACCTCAACAGCATTGAGGAACACCGTGTGGCTGCGCTGATGCGGCACACTCGCCACGAGCAGCAGCTACGCCGTTACCACGACCACAACGTACGTGAACGATCCTTCAACGTGGGCGACCTCGTCCTGCGACGCATCCAGGACACCAAGGGAATGCACAAGCTCTCCGCGCCCTGGGAAGGCCCCTTCATCGTAATGGAGGTCGTCGGTCCGGCGACCTATCGCCTCCAGTGGGCCGACGGTCAAGGCGTTCCGAACGTCTGGAACATCGAGCACTTGCGTCGCTTCTATCCTTAGAAGATGTGTACCAAAATAAAAGCTATGTACTCTTCCCTTTTGTAATTTCCATTTAATAAAGAAAGAGACTCATTTCGGCAGCCCCCCTGTCGACCTGCATCGTGGTCTCCCTTTTACTTTCTGTCATTTTTACCCTTCCCCCTCGAAACGCTCGGGGGCTTGGTCTAGGTTAGGCCCCGAAGCATGAAGGCATCTAGGCCCCTAATTCGTGTTTTGGTAATTAATGACAATCATTGTGGACTAACATTTATATTGAGATATAAGAATAGGTTAGTCCGATGAAATGATGAGTTCATGGGATATGAAAAAGGATGGCTTGTATGCCATGTGTTGGAAAGGAGCTAAAGGCAAAGGTAAAAGCTAGGGTTTTTATTTTTGCCGGTCATAAGGTGATTAGAGGATGATAAATGGCCGGATTGATAGGATAGATAGCTGTACTATCAAGAGGGGTCAATTTCATTGGCTTGACTTTCCATAGTGCCACCTTGATCAAGAATTTGCATGCATTGCATTTAGATGAGTGGCGTTTTCAAAAGATAAAAAAGGTTTTGTTGAAAATCTTGAGAGAAGTCAGTTTTAGCTGTGGGGCGGACAGTCCGGGCCCTTGGGGCGGACGGTCCGCGGGCCTTTGAAGTTTATTTAATATCTGAGGTTTTTGGCAAAGTTTTTCGAGAAAAATCTCTTCCGGGCGGACAGTCCGCGTGTCCCCCACGGACAGTCCGATTTTAACCTCGAAACATACAGAACGGTGCGCAGCTCGGGCGGACCGGGTGGACGGTCCGCGGCCTGCCCGCGGACGGTCCGTGAGGCCCTGGCGGACAGTCCACGGGGTCCTAGCGGACAGTCCGCCCGGCCCAACGGGCTACTCTGACAACAGTTGACTTCGTGTTTTTACCGTTGGAATTCAAACGCGGACAGTCCGTGAGGCCATCACGAACAGTCCGCGAGGTACGCGTTTTTCACGTAACGACTAGTAACGGGAAGGGGGAGTATAAATACTCCATGCCCGGGTTGGGAGAGCTTCTCTTGGCACTTTGAAAGGTTCATACTCCATATTAGAGCTCTACCTCTCCTTTCTCTCACTCACTTTGCTTAGTGGTTGCATCTTTGGTGAGTTTGAGAGCATCTAGTGCATTGCATCAAGGTTTTGATCTTTGTGGCACTAGGGAATCATCAAGCAAGTGGTTGATTTGTTACTCTTGGAAGTTGCCGCTTCCTAGATGGCTTGGTGGTGGAAGAATCCATTGAAGCTCGCAAGAAGATTGTGCGTGGCTCCGGATTTCTTGTTGTGAGAGGTCTTGTGCTCACCTCACCGGAGCGGTGAAGAGCAACTCTAGTGGAATTGAGGTGTGGAGTGGTTCTTTGGTTCTAACTGGCTCAAGATCAAGCGGTGCCTTGATAGAGGAGTGGTTGAACATTGAATCCACCTCAACGTGGATTAGGGGTGACCGGCAAGTCATCGATACCACGGGATAAAATTCGTCTCTTGTACTCGGTTACTTCTTTGCTCAATTTCCTTTCAAGTACTTTACTTTGAGCATTTACCTTCTAGAGATTGAATTATATCTTGTCACCCTAGGTTGCAAACCCCCAACATAGGAATAGAATAGCTAGAAATTTTATCCTCCTTGTGGTTCTAATTAAATTTCTCTAGTGTTGTGCTTTTAGATTTTAAACCGCCTATTCACCCCCCCCTCTAGTCGGTATCCTAGATCCCACAAGTGGTATCAGAGCCAAGGACTCCTTATTTGAGAGATTTAACCATCTCGGAGTAGGATAAATGGCTAACGAGGAAAAGTTTCATGTTGGGAAGCCACCGGTCTTTGATGGGAACAATTATGATTATTGGAAGAAAAGAATGGAGATTCACTTCAAGGCCTTGGGAAGAAATTTTTGGAGAATTGTAATGGAAGGATATGTCATTTTGGATCCTAAGAATAAGTCGAGTGATGATGATAAAAATGAAGAACTCAATGATCGAGCCTTGAGTGTACTCTACAATGCTCTCGCCCTTAGTGAATTCAATAGGGTGAAGGGACTTGAAAAAGCAAATGAGATATGGGCAAAGCTTATGGAAATCTATGAAGGAACATCCACTCTGAAAGAAGCAAAGCTCTATGTGTACAAGGGCAAGTTCAATGAGTTCACTATGAAGAAGGATGAAGATGTTTCAACCATGTTCAACCGGTTGAATGATATTGTGAATGAACTTAGGTGTCTTGATTTCAATGTTACAAACAAAGACTTCTCTCATAAGTTTCTTAGATGCCTTCCCGAAAAGTATGAGACAATTATGACTTTGCTTGTGAGGACCGATTTGAATAAAATGACTCCTACGGAAGTTCTTGGGGAAGTGCGAACTCATGACTTGTTCAAGCAATCACAAAAGGAAGTTCAAGGTCAATCAACTAGTGAAGAGAAGAAAAATATTGCTCTCAAGGCCAAGGCTACTCAAGAAGAAAATGATGATGAGAACCAAGAGATTGACTCCGATGAGGAAATGGCTCTTATTGTAAGAGGGCTCAAAAGAATTATGAACAAGACGAAGTTTGGCAAGAAGGGACAATCATCAAAGAAAAATCCTTTTGAAGGCAAAGATTGCTTCAATTGTGGTGAAATTGGACATATCTCAATTAATTGTCCAAACAAGAAAGAAGACAAATATGGCAAGAAGAAAGACAAGAAGAGTGTGCCTAAGAGGAAGAAATATTACAAGAAGGAGAAGAATGGCCAAGCCTACTTTGTTGAGTGGGATTCCGATGCAAGCTCCGATGAAGAAGATGATGACAAGCCTTCAAGGGGTCTTGCTGGGGTCGCTATCAAGGAAGCTCCTTCGCTCTTCTCCAAGCCATATTGTCTCATGGCAAAAGGTGAATCAAAGGTAATAGTTGAGGACGATGATGATGATTGCGATAGTGATAACGATGATAATGCTTTATCTTATAATGATCTAGTTGCCATGATCATTAAGTCTGATGACAAATTATGCATGGAGAGATCAAAGTTGAGGGATTTGGAGGTGAAAAATGTTTCACTTCAAAATTCTTTTGAGGAGCTAAAGACTACTCATGAAAATCTTAAGATTTCCCATGAAACACTTAACACTTCGTGGGAAACTCTTAAAGAGAAGGATGAAGAGCTTAAGGAAGCTCACAACTCTCTCCTTGCACAAGAGGTCAAAGGAAAAATGAGCATGGGTGTTGAATGTAATATATTGAATATTTCTCCATGTGCAACTAACCCATCTTGTAGCACAAGCACTAGCTCTTGCATTAGTGAGGATATGTCTTGTGATTCTCTATTGTTGGAAAATGAATCTTTGAAGGAGGAGATTGAGTGTTTGTCAAAAGATCTTGCACGGTATTTTGGAAGTCATGTCCGGTTTAATCATATTTGGACAAATCAAAAATTCACCTTAGAGAAGAATGGGCTTGGTTATTTGCCCAAGAAAGGAAAAGAGGCTTTCATTCCTAAGGAGAAAATTTTTGTGACTTCAAATGTGACATATGAGGAAGAAGAAGAAGTCAAGATGTGTCATAAGTGCAAGGCAAAAGTTGATGTGAATCACCAATGCAAGAGCAAGAAGACCATATCCTTGGATCCTTCCTACATTCTTAAGAAAGATTCTAAGGGTGTTGTTTGTGCTAAATTTGTTGGTCGCTCTCTTGGTAGTAATAGAAAGAAGTCCATTTGGGTGCCAAAAATTTTGGTCACTAACACTGAAGGACCCAAGAAAATTTGGGTACCTAAAACAAAGTAATTTCTTTTGTAGGTGAACTATAAAGCCAGAGGAAGACATTAGGTTATTGATAGTGGTTGTACAAATCACATGACCAGCGAAAGAAAAATATTCTCTCATCTTGATGAAGATATTTCCGACTTCGACAACATCACTTTTGGAGATGATAGCAAGGGAGGTGTAAAAGGCATTGGTGAAGTACCTATCTCTAAGGATTACAATCTCTCTAATGTCTTGCTAGTTGATTCTCTCAATTTCAATTTGCTATCTATTGCTCAACTTTGTGACAATGGTTATAAATGCACATTCACTAGCAATGATTTTGAGGTCACCTCACTTGATGGGAAAGATTCTATTTTTAAGGGTTTTCGTCATGAGAGCTTATATCTAGTGGATTTCTCATCTAAGAAGACTAGTTTGACTACTTGCTTATTCTCAAAGGCCTCTATGGGTTGGTTATGGCATAGAAGACTTGGTCATGTTGGTATGAAACAACTGAACCGATTAGTGAAGCATGACTTAGTTCTTGGCTTGAAAGATGTCAAATTTGAGAAAGATAAATTGTGTAGTGCTTGTCAAGCCGGAAAGCAAGTTGCCAACCCACATCCTAACAAGAGCATTATGTCAACCACAAGACCATTTGAATTATTACATATGGATTTATTTGGTCCCACTACCTATAGAAGTATTGGTGGAAATACCTATTGTCTTGTGATTGTGGATGATTATTCAAGATATACATGGGTATTCTTTCTTCATGACAAATCTCATACTTGTGACATTTTCAAGACTTTTGTGAGAAGAGCCGAAAATGAATTTGAACAAAAATTGAAGAAAGTGAGAAGTGACAATGGTAGTGAATTCAAGAACACAAATGTTAAAGAGTTTTGTGATGAGAAAGGGATCAAGCATGAGTTCTCAACTACATATACACCAGAGCAAAATGGTGTAGTTGAGAGGAAAAATAGGACCTTAATTGAGATGGCAAGATCAATGCTAGATGAGTACAAAGTTTCGGATTCTTTTTGGGCCGAAGCTATCAACACCGCTTGCCATGCCTCAAATAGGCTATATTGTCATAGATTCTTCAACAAGACACCATATGAACTTCTAAATGGAAGGAAGCCAAATATTTCCTATTTTTGGGTTTTTGGTTGCAAGTGCTATATTTTGAGGAAAGGCTCTCGGTTATCTAAATTCCAAAGCAAGTGTGATGAGGGATTTCTTCTTGGATATTCTTCAAATTCCAAGGCTTATAGAGTATACAACAAGTCCAAGGGATTTGTTGAGGAAGCCTATGATGTGCAATTTGATGAAACAATGGGATCTCAAGATGAGAAAGAAAATTTAGATGATGTGTGAGGTGAAGAATTGAGTAAAGCAATGAAGACCATGGCTATCGGGGATATCATGCCTAGAGAAGAAGATGATGATGAAGGCCCATCAATTTCTATTCAAGCAAATTCATCTACTTCCACAACAAATGATCAAAATTAACAAGAACATAACTCAAGCAACAATGACTCACCTCAAGAAGATGATCAAATGGCTTCTATGACTACACCTTCTACATCAACTCAAGAACCGGTTGATCTACCTAGAGTTCATCATCAAGTCGCCAAAGATCATCCCATTGATCAAATTATGGGTGATATTAGAAAGGGTGTTCAAACTCGATCTCGTGTTGCTTCATTTTGTCAACATTACTCTTTTGTATCTTTTCATGAGCCTAAGCGTGTAGATGAAGCACTTGATGATCCGGATTGGGTGATCTCCATGCAAGAAGAATTAAATAATTTCACTAGAAATCAAGTTTGGGAGTTGGTTGAAAGACCCAAGAATCATAATGTCATTGGTACTAAATGGGTCTACTGGAACAAAGAAAATGAATATGGTATCGTGGTGAAAAACAAGTCTAGATTGGTTGCTCAAGGCTATACTCAAGCGGAGGGTTTGGATTTTGATGAAACTTTTGCTCCCGTAGCTAGACTTGAAGCTATAAGGATCTTGCTTGCTTATGCTTGTTCTCGCAATATCAAGCTATATCAAATGGATGTCAAAAGTGCTTTCTTGAATGGGAAAATTAGTGAACTAGTATATGTTGAGCAACCTCCCAGTTTTGAGGATCCTTCAAAGCCTAATCATGTGTATAAGCTTTCTAAGGCTCTATATGGGTTAAAACAAGCCCCTCGTGCTTGGTATGAAAGGCTTAGGGATTTTCTTCTTTCAAAGGGCTTCAAAATTGGAAAGGTTGATACCACCTTGTTCACCAAGAAGATTGGAAATGACATCTTTATTTGTCAAATTTATGTTGATGATATTATATTTGGTTCAACAAATGAAGATTTTTGTAAAGAATTTGGAGAAATGATGTCTAGGGAATTTGAAATGTCTATAATTGGTGAATTGAGCTTCTTCCTTGGTCTTCAAATCAAACAATTGAAGAAGGGCACATTTGTTTGCCAATCTAAATATGTGAAGGACATCTTGAAGAAATTTGGCATGGAAGATGCAAAACCCATCAAGACTCCTATGGCTACTAATGGACATCTTGATCTTGATGAGGGAGGTAAACCAGTTGATCTTAAGCTTTATAGGTCTATGATTGGTAGTTTGCTTTACCTTACCGCATCTAGGCCCGATATCATGTTTAGTGTGTGCATGTGTGCTAGATTTCAAGAAGCACCTAAAGAATGTCATTTGACCGCCGTAAAGTGCATAATGAGATATTTGAAGTATTCTCCTAACATTGGTCTTTGGTATCCAAAGGGTGCTCAATTTGAATTAGTTGGTTATTCGGACTCCGACTATGCCGGTTGCAAGGTTGATAGAAAAAGTACTTCCGGTGGTTGTCAACTTCTTGGATGTTCTCTTGTATCTCGGTCATCAAAGAAGCAAAATTCCGTGGCTCTTTCTACTGCCGAGGCGGAATATATCTCGGCGGGAAGTTGTTGTGCTCAATTGTTATGGATGAAGCAAACTCTTCTAGATTATGGGGTAAAATTCAAGGAAATTCCTCTCCTATGTGATAATGAAAGTGCCATCAAGATTGCCAACAATCCGATTCAACATTCTAGAACCAAGCATATTGATATTCGGCATCATTTTCTTAGAGATCATGTGAGCAAAGGGGATATCAAGATTGATGGAGTGAGCACGGATGATCAATTGGCGGATATATTTACCAAGCCGTTGGATGAATCTCGTTTTTGCAAATTGAGGAATGAGCTAAATGTCATTGACTTCGCAAATGTGGCTTGAGAGCTAGCACATGTGTTTCTTCATATGCATTTTTCTTTGTTTTATCTCTCTTAATCATTTCTTGCTTATTTTATGTTTTTGTTCTCTAATCTTTGTGAAGCTTGCTTTTCGCATAATTGTCTTGCATACTAGCTACATTGCATCATATGGCAAGTTTCCTTCATGATTTATGAGCAATGATCCCAAAAAGTTCATATTCAAATCTTTATCTCGGAATATATCAAGCTGAAGAGAAAGAGGCTGGTCGGACTGTCCGCGGCAGTGGGCCGGACTGTCCGGTCGTACCTGGCGGACTGTCCGCCGGTGCGGCGCGGACCGTCCGCGCGGGTCGAGGGGGCTCGGGGAGGTACTGGATGCTCTGGAAGTTATTTCGGACCGTCCGCCACGGGGTCTCGGACCGTCCGCGCTCCTCGCGGACCGTCCGCAAGGGCGTCGCGGACTGTCCGCGCGAGCCGCGCACAGGTGGGGCCGGGGTCGCGAGTTGTAAGTCAAGCAGGCAGCCTTCTCTTCTTCCCAACCTGCAAAGACCCCTCTTCCCCATCTCTCTCTTGCTCTCTCTCAAAGAAAGGAGCCCCTCCTTGGGGATTTCGCTTGGGGCACTCCCTGGACCATCCGAGCACATCCACGGACTCTCCGCGAGGTTCTCCACCATGTCATCTGGGTATTTTATCGCATAACTCACTCTCTCTCTCTCTCTCGGATTTTGAGCAAGAAGGTGGTTAGGGTTTCATGTTGTGATCTAAAAATCGTTCATGGATTCAAGTTTTTGGCTTGGTGAATGTGTTTGGTATACTCCTATGATGCTATGGCTAATTTTTTGTGGATCAACTCTTGGTATTTGTGGAGTAATGGGGATTGCAAAATCGGACGCTACTGTTCACTGTGTGCGCCTGCCCGGACCGGGCGGACTGTCCGCCGCCTCTATGCGGACGGTCCGCGCGGCCCTGGCAGCCACACGTGTGGCTTGTAGCTTTATGGATTGGGGCTTCAATTCTACTAATAATCATTCCACATTGTTGATACTCATTCAAATACCTGATTTATGACAGTGCTCGCAAGGCTATTGCATCGATCACTAAGAAGGTCACTAAAAAGGCTACTTCAAAGAAGAAAAGCAAGGATGTGGGCACATCTAAGAGGCGTCGAAAGGATGATACTTCTGAGGAAGAAGAAGAGCCTGATAATCCAAATGACAGTGATTTTGATCCGGCTGATGAAAGTGCAAGTGCATCATTCATGGTAGAAGAAGAGGAGATCAATCAAGGGGGAGGTAACATTGCTGACATTATTGATGTGCTCAATTACACAGTCCCTAGGAGGCAGTGGACCCAAAGGGAATTTGCTATTGCTAGGAATGCAAATGCTTATAATCAGCCTCGTGACACATAATCTATATTTCCATACCACTGTGCAAGAGCAAGCCTTCTTCAGTAGTTTAATGGATTGCATGGTCTTTGCTCATCAGAGGGTTGATTTTGGATATCTTGAGTCTAAACCTGTTTTAGCTGGTGTGGCCACTAAACTTGATAATTTAGGCTTGAAACCCTTCCTTGAACATAGTTGTGATTGGAATGACACAATTATTAGACAATTTTATGCCACCTATGAGATGGATTTTGATGAAAAGAACATTAAGTGGATGACAGGAAAAAGTGAGTATGAAGCCACTTTTGCAGAGTTTGCAGCAGCAAATTACCTTGATTATGAATACTTTAGTGATGGTGTCGATGTTTATAATGAAGATATTCTTGAGAACACTACAGTCTTTTATGAGCCTGGTACTTCTAATGCAATTATAATGAACTGGCTAGCAGCAGGGCTTAGACATCATCCGGCTATCATCAACAACATCATAAGACACACATTCATGCCTAAGAGCGGAAATAAGGACAAGGTCCGAGAGCACTATTGGAATGTGATAGACCACATAATGAATGAGACTAGGTTTGATGTTGTGGAGCTTATTCTTGATCAGATGATTATCAAAAAGCGTCTTGTCAGAGATAGCATTTATTTTGCTCCTTACATTATGTCTTTGATCAAGACCAAAATTGGGTTCAATGGTTTATGTGATGTGAAGCATGAAATTTATCGACCTTTTTACAATGCCAAAGCTTTTCTCAATAAGCCATTGACACCTTATGGGCAAGCTGCAGAGGATCAAAATGTTGATGAAAATGTTGAGGTACATGCTAGTGATGATGACAATGCTAATATTGATGACTCGGGTCATGACAATGTTGGTGAGGATGCTTATGCTATGCCACCTCCTCCTCCTCCTCCAGTTCATCCCATGCAGCCACAGTGGGAGCCTCCAGCTGGATACTTTGATTCAAATTTCTCTAATATTCAGCAGTTAATGAATACCCAATTTCAGCAGATGCAATCCGGGTTCAACTCCCATTTTGAGGCTTATGGGCAGCAGATGAATGATACATTTCACACTATGCAGCAGGGTTTTCAGCAGCAAATTGACACTAGCCTGAACACTTTTGGTCATCATGTCTATAACACCATGCATGAGCCCATAATGACAAGGTTGGATAATATGCAAACAAGCCTTTAGAGTGACCTCAGTGCCTTGAATGATAGATTTTCTGAGTTATCCACTTCAGAGCAGTACTAGCAGATCTCTGATCAACAGACCCAGCTTCAGAGCCAATTCAACACATTGAACACAGCTTTTGGGGATTTCAGAGATCATTTTTATCACTACTACCCAGCTCCAGCTCCACCACCGCAGTTCTGTCCCCCTCCGCCATTCTATCCTCCTCCGCCGCCGCCTCAGGATGACTAGACCTTTTGGTATTTGATGCCAAAGGGGGAGAAAATTTTGGAGGAGTGATGTGAACTTTAGGGGGAGCTCATTTCTTTGCATGCATTGGAACTTTGAACTCTTGCATTGCACTTGCATGTTTAATTTTAGTTAATTTCAGTTATGCATGAACTTTGGATTGCTTGTAATAATTTGTGAGACTCTGTGATTTGTAATGTGGTTGAGAACTAGAACTTGTGGTTGTTTATGTGATGATCTATGTTTGTGTTTTTAATTTTCTTATTTTATGGCTTGTTCTAGTTCTTGTAGAGTTTTGAGGCTAACTCCTATGCTTAACCTTATTGGATATATATATATGTGTTTGTTGCCTTGATCTCTATTTTGTAGGGAAAACTCCGTCAAAATTGCTATATCTATGCATATGGGTAAAAATCAAGTGAAAATTATATGCACATGTGTAGGGGGAGTTCTCTCTATTTCTTGGTTTTGGAGACATTCACTCTATCCTTTTATTGAATTTCTTTGAGAAGAGTAAGTGTTTCCAAAACTCAAAACCTTTCTTATATCACTCCTTTAAATGGTTGTCATCAATTACCAAAAAGGGGAGATTGAAGGCATCTAGGCCCCTAATTCGTGTTTTGGTAATTAATGACAATCATTGTGGACTAACATTTATATTGAGATATAAGAATAGGTTAGTCCGATGAAATGATGAGTTCATGGGATATGAAAAAGGATGGCTTGTATGCCATGTGTTGGAAAGGAGCTAAAGGCAAAGGTAAAAGCTAGGGTTTTTATTTTTGCCGGTCATAAGGTGATTAGAGGATGATAAATGGCCGGATTGATAGGATAGATAGCTGTACTATCAAGAGGGGTCAATTTCATTGGCTTGACTTTCCATAGTGCCACCTTGATCAAGAATTTGCATGCATTGCATTTAGATGAGTGGCGTTTTCAAAAGATAAAAAAGGTTTTGTTGAAAATCTTGAGAGAAGTCAGTTTTAGCTGTGGGGCGGACAGTCCGGGCCCTTGGGGCGGACGGTCCGCGGGCCTTTGAAGTTTATTTAATATCTGAGGTTTTTGGCAAAGTTTTTCGAGAAAAATCTCTTCCGGGCGGACAGTCCGCGTGTCCCCCACGGACAGTCCGATTTTAACCTCGAAACATACAGAACGGTGCGCAGCTCGGGCGGACCGGGTGGACGGTCCGCGGCCTGCCCGCGGACGGTCCGTGAGGCCCTGGCGGACAGTCCACGGGGTCCTAGCGGACAGTCCGCCCGGCCCAACGGGCTACTCTGACAACAGTTGACTTCGTGTTTTTACCGTTGGAATTCAAACGCGGACAGTCCGTGAGGCCATCACGAACAGTCCGCGAGGTACGCGTTTTTCACGTAACGACTAGTAACGGGAAGGGGGAGTATAAATACTCCATGCCCGGGTTGGGAGAGCTTCTCTTGGCACTTTGAAAGGTTCATACTCCATATTAGAGCTCTACCTCTCCTTTCTCTCACTCACTTTGCTTAGTGGTTGCATCTTTGGTGAGTTTGAGAGCATCTAGTGCATTGCATCAAGGTTTTGATCTTTGTGGCACTAGGGAATCATCAAGCAAGTGGTTGATTTGTTACTCTTGGAAGTTGCCGCTTCCTAGATGGCTTGGTGGTGGAAGAATCCATTGAAGCTCGCAAGAAGATTGTGCGTGGCTCCGGATTTCTTGTTGTGAGAGGTCTTGTGCTCACCTCACCGGAGCGGTGAAGAGCAACTCTAGTGGAATCGAGGTGTGGAGTGGTTCTTTGGTTCTAACTGGCTCAAGATCAAGCGGTGCCTTGATAGAGGAGTGGTTGAACATTGAATCCACCTCAACGTGGATTAGGGGTGACCGGCAAGTCATCGATACCACGGGATAAAATTCGTCTCTTGTACTCGGTTACTTCTTTGCTCAATTTCCTTTCAAGTACTTTACTTTGAGCATTTACCTTCTAGAGATTGAATTATATCTTGTCACCCTAGGTTGCAAACCCCCAACATAGGAATAGAATAGCTAGAAATTTTATCCTCCTTGTGGTTCTAATTAAATTTCTCTAGTGTTGTGCTTTTAGATTTTAAACCGCCTATTCACCCCCCCCCCCTCTAGTCGGTATCCTAGATCCCACAAGTGGTATCAGAGCCAAGGACTCCTTATTTGAGAGATTTAACCATCTCGGAGTAGGATAAATGGCTAACGAGGAAAAGTTTCATGTTGGGAAGCCACCGGTCTTTGATGGGAACAATTATGATTATTGGAAGAAAAGAATGGAGATTCACTTCAAGGCCTTGGGAAGAAATTTTTGGAGAATTGTAATGGAAGGATATGTCATTTTGGATCCTAAGAATAAGTCGAGTGATGATGATAAAAATGAAGAACTCAATGATCGAGCCTTGAGTGTACTCTACAATGCTCTCGCCCTTAGTGAATTCAATAGGGTGAAGGGACTTGAAAAAGCAAATGAGATATGGGCAAAGCTTATGGAAATCTATGAAGGAACATCCACTCTGAAAGAAGCAAAGCTCTATGTGTACAAGGGCAAGTTCAATGAGTTCACTATGAAGAAGGATGAAGATGTTTCAACCATGTTCAACCGGTTGAATGATATTGTGAATGAACTTAGGTGTCTTGATTTCAATGTTACAAACAAAGACTTCTCTCATAAGTTTCTTAGATGCCTTCCCGAAAAGTATGAGACAATTATGACTTTGCTTGTGAGGACCGATTTGAATTAAATGACTCCTACGGAAGTTCTTGGGGAAGTGCGAACTCATGACTTGTTCAAGCAATCACAAAAGGAAGTTCAAGGTCAATCAACTAGTGAAGAGAAGAAAAATATTGCTCTCAAGGCCAAGGCTACTCAAGAAGAAAATGATGATGAGAACCAAGAGATTGACTCCGATGAGGAAATGGCTCTTATTGTAAGAGGGCTCAAAAGAATTATGAACAAGACGAAGTTTGGCAAGAAGGGACAATCATCAAAGAAAAATCCTTTTGAAGGCAAAGATTGCTTCAATTGTGGTGAAATTGGACATATCTCAATTAATTGTCCAAACAAGAAAGAAGACAAATATGGCAAGAAGAAAGACAAGAAGAGTGTGCCTAAGAGGAAGAAATATTACAAGAAGGAGAAGAATGGCCAAGCCTACTTTGTTGAGTGGGATTCCGATGCAAGCTCCGATGAAGAAGATGATGACAAGCCTTCAAGGGGTCTTGCTGGGGTCGCTATCAAGGAAGCTCCTTCACTCTTCTCCAAGCCATATTGTCTCATGGCAAAAGGTGAATCAAAGGTAATAGTTGAGGACGATGATGATGATTGCGATAGTGATAATGATGATAATGCTTTATCTTATAATGATCTAGTTGCCATGATCATTAAGTCTGATGACAAATTATGCATGGAGAGATCAAAGTTGAGGGATTTGGAGGTGAAAAATGTTTCACTTCAAAATTCTTTTGAGGAGCTAAAGACTACTCATGAAAATCTTAAGATTTCCCATGAAACACTTAACACTTCGTGGGAAACTCTTAAAGAGAAGGATGAAGAGCTTAAGGAAGCTCACAACTCTCTCCTTGCACAAGAGGTCAAAGGAAAAATGAGCATGGGTGTTGAATGTAATATATTGAATATTTCTCCATGTGCAACTAACCCATCTTGTAGCACAAGCACTAGCTCTTGCATTAGTGAGGATATGTCTTGTGATTCTCTATTGTTGGAAAATGAATCTTTGAAGGAGGAGATTGAGTGTTTGTCAAAAGATCTTGCACGGTATTTTGGAAGTCATGTCCGGTTTAATCATATTTGGACAAATCAAAAATTCACCTTAGAGAAGAATGGGCTTGGTTATTTGCCCAAGAAAGGAAAAGAGGCTTTCATTCCTAAGGAGAAAATTTTTGTGACTTCAAATGTGACATATGAGGAAGAAGAAGAAGTCAAGATGTGTCATAAGTGCAAGGCAAAAGTTGATGTGAATCACCAATGCAAGAGCAAGAAGACCATATCCTTGGATCCTTCCTACATTCTTAAGAAAGATTCTAAGGGTGTTGTTTGTGCTAAATTTGTTGGTCGCTCTCTTGGTAGTAATAGAAAGAAGTCCATTTGGGTGCCAAAAATTTTGGTCACTAACACTGAAGGACCCAAGAAAATTTGGGTACCTAAAACAAAGTAATTTCTTTTGTAGGTGAACTATAAAGCCAGAGGAAGACATTAGGTTATTGATAGTGGTTGTACAAATCACATGACCAGCGAAAGAAAAATATTCTCTCATCTTGATGAAGATATTTCCGACTTCGACAACATCACTTTTGGAGATGATAGCAAGGGAGGTGTAAAAGGCATTGGTGAAGTACCTATCTCTAAGGATTACAATCTCTCTAATGTCTTGCTAGTTGATTCTCTCAATTTCAATTTGCTATCTATTGCTCAACTTTGTGACAATGGTTATAAATGCACATTCACTAGCAATGATTTTGAGGTCACCTCACTTGATGGGAAAGATTCTATTTTTAAGGGTTTTCGTCATGAGAGCTTATATCTAGTGGATTTCTCATCTAAGAAGACTAGTTTGACTACTTGCTTATTCTCAAAGGCCTCTATGGGTTGGTTATGGCATAGAAGACTTGGTCATGTTGGTATGAAACAACTGAACCGATTAGTGAAGCATGACTTAGTTCTTGGCTTGAAAGATGTCAAATTTGAGAAAGATAAATTGTGTAGTGCTTGTCAAGCCGGAAAGCAAGTTGCCAACCCACATCCTAACAAGAGCATTATGTCAACCACAAGACCATTTGAATTATTACATATGGATTTATTTGGTCCCACTACCTATAGAAGTATTGGTGGAAATACCTATTGTCTTGTGATTGTGGATGATTATTCAAGATATACATGGGTATTCTTTCTTCATGACAAATCTCATACTTGTGACATTTTCAAGACTTTTGTGAGAAGAGCCGAAAATGAATTTGAACAAAAATTGAAGAAAGTGAGAAGTGACAATGGTAGTGAATTCAAGAACACAAATGTTAAAGAGTTTTGTGATGAGAAAGGGATCAAGCATGAGTTCTCAACTACATATACACCAGAGCAAAATGGTGTAGTTGAGAGGAAAAATAGGACCTTAATTGAGATGGCAAGATCAATGCTAGATGAGTACAAAGTTTCGGATTCTTTTTGGGCCGAAGCTATCAACACCGCTTGCCATGCCTCAAATAGGCTATATTGTCATAGATTCTTCAACAAGACACCATATGAACTTCTAAATGGAAGGAAGCCAAATATTTCCTATTTTTGGGTTTTTGGTTGCAAGTGCTATATTTTGAGGAAAGGCTCTCGGTTATCTAAATTCCAAAGCAAGTGTGATGAGGGATTTCTTCTTGGATATTCTTCAAATTCCAAGGCTTATAGAGTATACAACAAGTCCAAGGGATTTGTTGAGGAAGCCTATGATGTGCAATTTGATGAAACAATGGGATCTCAAGATGAGAAAGAAAATTTAGATGATGTGTGAGGTGAAGAATTGAGTAAAGCAATGAAGACCATGGCTATCGGGGATATCATGCCTAGAGAAGAAGATGATGATGAAGGCCCATCAATTTCTATTCAAGCAAATTCATCTACTTCCACAACAAATGATCAAAATTAACAAGAACATAACTCAAGCAACAATGACTCACCTCAAGAAGATGATCAAATGGCTTCTATGACTACACCTTCTACATCAACTCAAGAACCGGTTGATCTACCTAGAGTTCATCATCAAGTCGCCAAAGATCATCCCATTGATCAAATTATGGGTGATATTAGAAAGGGTGTTCAAACTCGATCTCGTGTTGCTTCATTTTGTCAACATTACTCTTTTGTATCTTTTCATGAGCCTAAGCGTGTAGATGAAGCACTTGATGATCCGGATTGGGTGATCTCCATGCAAGAAGAATTAAATAATTTCACTAGAAATCAAGTTTGGGAGTTGGTTGAAAGACCCAAGAATCATAATGTCATTGGTACTAAATGGGTCTACTGGAACAAAGAAAATGAATATGGTATCGTGGTGAAAAACAAGTCTAGATTGGTTGCTCAAGGCTATACTCAAGCGGAGGGTTTGGATTTTGATGAAACTTTTGCTCCCGTAGCTAGACTTGAAGCTATAAGGATCTTGCTTGCTTATGCTTGTTCTCGCAATATCAAGCTATATCAAATGGATGTCAAAAGTGCTTTCTTGAATGGGAAAATTAGTGAACTAGTATATGTTGAGCAACCTCCCAGTTTTGAGGATCCTTCAAAGCCTAATCATGTGTATAAGCTTTCTAAGGCTCTATATGGGTTAAAACAAGCCCCTCGTGCTTGGTATGAAAGGCTTAGGGATTTTCTTCTTTCAAAGGGCTTCAAAATTGGAAAGGTTGATACCACCTTGTTCACCAAGAAGATTGGAAATGACATCTTTATTTGTCAAATTTATGTTGATGATATTATATTTGGTTCAACAAATGAAGATTTTTGTAAAGAATTTGGAGAAATGATGTCTAGGGAATTTGAAATGTCTATAATTGGTGAATTGAGCTTCTTCCTTGGTCTTCAAATCAAACAATTGAAGAAGGGCACATTTGTTTGCCAATCTAAATATGTGAAGGACATCTTGAAGAAATTTGGCATGGAAGATGCAAAACCCATCAAGACTCCTATGGCTACTAATGGACATCTTGATCTTGATGAGGGAGGTAAACCAGTTGATCTTAAGCTTTATAGGTCTATGATTGGTAGTTTGCTTTACCTTACCGTATCTAGGCCCGATATCATGTTTAGTGTGTGCATGTGTGCTAGATTTCAAGAAGCACCTAAAGAATGTCATTTGACCGCCGTAAAGTGCATAATGAGATATTTGAAGTATTCTCCTAACATTGGTCTTTGGTATCCAAAGGGTGCTCAATTTGAATTAGTTGGTTATTCGGACTCCGACTATGCCGGTTGCAAGGTTGATAGAAAAAGTACTTCCGGTGGTTGTCAACTTCTTGGATGTTCTCTTGTATCTTGGTCATCAAAGAAGCAAAATTCCGTGGCTCTTTCTACCGCCGAGGCGGAATATATCTCGGCGGGAAGTTGTTGTGCTCAATTGTTATGGATGAAGCAAACTCTTCTAGATTATGGGGTAAAATTCAAGGAAATTCCTCTCCTATGTGATAATGAAAGTGCCATCAAGATTGCCAACAATCCGATTCAACATTCTAGAACCAAGCATATTGATATTCGGCATCATTTTCTTAGAGATCATGTGAGCAAAGGGGATATCAAGATTGATGGAGTGAGCACGGATGATCAATTGGCGGATATATTTACCAAGCCGTTGGATGAATCTCGTTTTTGCAAATTGAGGAATGAGCTAAATGTCATTGACTTCGCAAATGTGGCTTGAGAGCTAGCACATGTGTTTCTTCATATGCATTTTTCTTTGTTTTATCTCTCTTAATCATTTCTTGCTTATTTTATGTTTTTGTTCTCTAATCTTTGTGAAGCTTGCTTTTCGCATAATTGTCTTGCATACTAGCTACATTGCATCATATGGCAAGTTTCCTTCATGAGTTTTGAGCAATGATCCCAACGTATTCATCACTCCAATCTTTATCTCGGAATATATCAAGCTGAAAAGAAAAAGGCTGGTCGGACTGTCCACGGCAGTGGGCCGGACTGTCCGGTCGTACCTGGCGGACCGTCCGCCGTTGCGGCGCGGACCGTCCGCGCGGGTCGAGGGAGCTCGGGGAGGTACTGGATGCTCTGGAAGTTATTTCGGACCGTCCGCCACGGGGTCTCGGACCGTCCGCGCTCCTCGCGGACCGTCCGCAAGGGCGTCGCGGACTGTCCGCGCGAGCCGCGCACAGGTGGGGCCGGGGTCGCGAGTTGTAAGTCAAGCAGGCAGCCTTCTCTTCTTCCCAACCTGCAAAGACCCCTCTTCCCCATCTCTCTCTTGCTCTCTCTCAAAGAAAGGAGCCCCTCCTTGGGGATTTCGCTTGGGGCACTCCCTGGACCATCCGAGCACATCCACGGACTCTCCGCGAGGTTCTCCACCATGTCATCTGGGTATTTTATCGCATAACTCACTCTCTCTCTCTCTCTCGGATTTTGAGCAAGAAGGTGGTTAGGGTTTCATGTTGTGATCTAAAAATCGTTCATGGATTCAAGTTTTTGGCTTGGTGAATGTGTTTGGTATACTCCTATGATGCTATGGCTATTTTTGTGGATCAACTCTTGGTATTTGTGGAGTAATGGGGATTGCAAAATCGGACGCTACTGTTCACTGTGTGCGCCTGCCCGGACCGGGCGGACTGTCCGCCGCCTCTATGCGGACGGTCCGCGCGGCCCTGGCAGCCACACGTGTGGCTTGTAGCTTTATGGATTGGGGCTTCAATTCTACTAATAATCATTCCACATTGTTGATACTCATTCAAATACCTGATTTATGACAGTGCTCGCAAGGCTATTGCATCGATCACTAAGAAGGTCACTAAAAAGGCTACTTCAAAGAAGAAAAGCAAGGATGTGGGCACATCTAAGAGGCGTCGAAAGGATGATACTTCTGAGGAAGAAGAAGAGCCTGATAATCCAAATGACAGTGATTTTGATCCGGCTGATGAAAGTGCAAGTGCATCATTCATGGTAGAAGAAGAGGAGATCAATCAAGGGGGAGGTAACATTGCTGACATTATTGATGTGCTCAATTACACAGTCCCTAGGAGGCAGTGGACCCAAAGGGAATTTGCTATTGCTAGGAATGCAAATGCTTATAATCAGCCTCGTGACACATAATCTATATTTCCATACCACTGTGCAAGAGCAAGCCTTCTTCAGTAGTTTAATGGATTGCATGGTCTTTGCTCATCAGAGGGTTGATTTTGGATATCTTGAGTCTAAACCTGTTTTAGCTGGTGTGGCCACTAAACTTGATAATTTAGGCTTGAAACCCTTCCTTGAACATAGTTGTGATTGGAATGACACAATTATTAGACAATTTTATGCCACCTATGAGATGGATTTTGATGAAAAGAACATTAAGTGGATGACAGGAAAAAGTGAGTATGAAGCCACTTTTGCAGAGTTTGCAGCAGCAAATTACCTTGATTATGAATACTTTAGTGATGGTGTCGATGTTTATAATGAAGATATTCTTGAGAACACTACAGTCTTTTATGAGCCTGGTACTTCTAATGCAATTATAATGAACTGGCTAGCAGCAGGGCTTAGACATCATCCGGCTATCATCAACAACATCATAAGACACACATTCATGCCTAAGAGCGGAAATAAGGACAAGGTCCGAGAGCACTATTGGAATGTGATAGACCACATAATGAATGAGACTAGGTTTGATGTTGTGGAGCTTATTCTTGATCAGATGATTATCAAAAAGCGTCTTGTCAGAGATAGCATTTATTTTGCTCCTTACATTATGTCTTTGATCAAGACCAAAACTGGGTTCAATGGTTTATGTGATGTGAAGCATGAAATTTATCGACCTTTTTACAATGCCAAAGCTTTTCTCAATAAGCCATTGACACCTTATGGGCAAGCTGCAGAGGATCAAAATGTTGATGAAAATGTTGAGGTACATGCTAGTGATGATGACAATGCTAATATTGATGACTCGGGTCATGACAATGTTGGTGAGGATGCTTATGCTATGCCACCTCCTCCTCCTCCTCCAGTTCATCCCATGCAGCCACAGTGGGAGCCTCCAGCTGGATACTTTGATTCAAATTTCTCTAATATTCAGCAGTTAATGAATACCCAATTTCAGCAGATGCAATCCGGGTTCAACTCCCATTTTGAGGCTTATGGGCAGCAGATGAATGATACATTTCACACTATGCAGCAGGGTTTTCAGCAGCAAATTGACACTAGCCTGAACACTTTTGGTCATCATGTCTATAACACCATGCATGAGCCCATAATGACAAGGTTGGATAATATGCAAACAAGCCTTTAGAGTGACCTCAGTGCCTTGAATGATAGATTTTCTGAGTTATCCACTTCAGAGCAGTACTAGCAGATCTCTGATCAACAGACCCAGCTTCAGAGCCAATTCAACACATTGAACACAGCTTTTGGGGATTTCAGAGATCATTTTTATCACTACTACCCAGCTCCAGCTCCACCACCGCAGTTCTGTCCCCCTCCGCCATTCTATCCTCCTCCGCCGCCGCCTCAGGATGACTAGACCTTTTGGTATTTGATGCCAAAGGGGGAGAAAATTTTGGAGGAGTGATGTGAACTTTAGGGGGAGCTCATTTCTTTGCATGCATTGGAACTTTGAACTCTTGCATTGCACTTGCATGTTTAATTTTAGTTAATTTCAGTTATGCATGAACTTTGGATTGCTTGTAATAATTTGTGAGACTCTGTGATTTGTAATGTGGTTGAGAACTAGAACTTGTGGTTGTTTATGTGATGATCTATGTTTGTGTTTTTAATTTTCTTATTTTATGGCTTGTTCTAGTTCTTGTAGAGTTTTGAGGCTAACTCCTATGCTTAACCTTATTGGATATATATATATGTGTTTGTTGCCTTGATCTCTATTTTGTAGGGAAAACTCCGTCAAAATTGCTATATCTATGCATATGGGTCAAAATCAAGTGAAAATTATATGCACATGTGTAGGGGGAGTTCTCTCTATTTCTTGGTTTTGGAGACATTCACTCTATCCTTTTATTGAATTTCTTTGAGAAGAGTAAGTGTTTCCAAAACTCAAAACCTTTCTTATATCACTCCTTTAAATGGTTGTCATCAATTACCAAAAAGGGGAGATTGAAGGCATCTAGGCCCCTAATTCGTGTTTTGGTAATTAATGACAATCATTGTGGACTAACATTTATATTGAGATATAAGAATAGGTTAGTCCGATGAAATGATGAGTTCATGGGATATGAAAAAGGATGGCTTGTATGCCATGTGTTGGAAAGGAGCTAAAGGCAAAGGTAAAAGCTAGGGTTTTTATTTTTGCCGGTCATAAGGTGATTAGAGGATGATAAATGGCCGGATTGATAGGATAGATAGCTGTACTATCAAGAGGGGTCAATTTCATTGGCTTGACTTTCCATAGTGCCACCTTGATCAAGAATTTGCATGCATTGCATTTAGATGAGTGGCGTTTTCAAAAGATAAAAAAGGTTTTGTTGAAAATCTTGAGAGAAGTCAGTTTTAGCTGTGGGGCGGACAGTCCGGGCCCTTGGGGCGGACGGTCCGCGGGCCTTTGAAGTTTATTTAATATCTGAGGTTTTTGGCAAAGTTTTTCGAGAAAAATCTCTTCCGGGCGGACAGTCCGCGTGTCCCCCACGGACAGTCCGATTTTAACCTCGAAACATACAGAACGGTGCGCAGCTCGGGCGGACCGGGTGGACGGTCCGCGGCCTGCCCGCGGACGGTCCGTGAGGCCCTGGCGGACAGTCCACGGGGTCCTAGCGGACAGTCCGCCCGGCCCAACGGGCTACTCTGACAACAGTTGACTTCGTGTTTTTACCGTTGGAATTCAAACGCGGACAGTCCGTGAGGCCATCACGAACAGTCCGCGAGGTACGCGTTTTTCACGTAACGACTAGTAACGGGAAGGGGGAGTATAAATACTCCATGCCCGGGTTGGGAGAGCTTCTCTTGGCACTTTGAAAGGTTCATACTCCATATTAGAGCTCTACCTCTCCTTTCTCTCACTCACTTTGCTTAGTGGTTGCATCTTTGGTGAGTTTGAGAGCATCTAGTGCATTGCATCAAGGTTTTGATCTTTGTGGCACTAGGGAATCATCAAGCAAGTGGTTGATTTGTTACTCTTGGAAGTTGCCGCTTCCTAGATGGCTTGGTGGTGGAAGAATCCATTGAAGCTCGCAAGAAGATTGTGCGTGGCTCCGGATTTCTTGTTGTGAGAGGTCTTGTGCTCACCTCACCGGAGCGGTGAAGAGCAACTCTAGTGGAATCGAGGTGTGGAGTGGTTCTTTGGTTCTAACTGGCTCAAGATCAAGCGGTGCCTTGATAGAGGAGTGGTTGAACATTGAATCCACCTCAACGTGGATTAGGGGTGACCGGCAAGTCATCGATACCACGGGATAAAATTCGTCTCTTGTACTCGGTTACTTCTTTGCTCAATTTCCTTTCAAGTACTTTACTTTGAGCATTTACCTTCTAGAGATTGAATTATATCTTGTCACCCTAGGTTGCAAACCCCCAACATAGGAATAGAATAGCTAGAAATTTTATCCTCCTTGTGGTTCTAATTAAATTTCTCTAGTGTTGTGCTTTTAGATTTTAAACCGCCTATTCACCCCCCCCTCTAGTCGGTATCCTAGATCCCACAAGTGGTATCAGAGCCAAGGACTCCTTATTTGAGAGATTTAACCATCTCGGAGTAGGATAAATGGCTAACGAGGAAAAGTTTCATGTTGGGAAGCCACCGGTCTTTGATGGGAACAATTATGATTATTGGAAGAAAAGAATGGAGATTCACTTCAAGGCCTTGGGAAGAAATTTTTGGAGAATTGTAATGGAAGGATATGTCATTTTGGATCCTAAGAATAAGTCGAGTGATGATGATAAAAATGAAGAACTCAATGATCGAGCCTTGAGTGTACTCTACAATGCTCTCGCCCTTAGTGAATTCAATAGGGTGAAGGGACTTGAAAAAGCAAATGAGATATGGGCAAAGCTTATGGAAATCTATGAAGGAACATCCACTCTGAAAGAAGCAAAGCTCTATGTGTACAAGGGCAAGTTCAATGAGTTCACTATGAAGAAGGATGAAGATGTTTCAACCATGTTCAACCGGTTGAATGATATTGTGAATGAACTTAGGTGTCTTGATTTCAATGTTACAAACAAAGACTTCTCTCATAAGTTTCTTAGATGCCTTCCCGAAAAGTATGAGACAATTATGACTTTGCTTGTGAGGACCGATTTGAATAAAATGACTCCTACGGAAGTTCTTGGGGAAGTGCGAACTCATGACTTGTTCAAGCAATCACAAAAGGAAGTTCAAGGTCAATCAACTAGTGAAGAGAAGAAAAATATTGCTCTCAAGGCCAAGGCTACTCAAGAAGAAAATGATGATGAGAACCAAGAGATTGACTCCGATGAGGAAATGGCTCTTATTGTAAGAGGGCTCAAAAGAATTATGAACAAGACGAAGTTTGGCAAGAAGGGACAATCATCAAAGAAAAATCCTTTTGAAGGCAAAGATTGCTTCAATTGTGGTGAAATTGGACATATCTCAATTAATTGTCCAAACAAGAAAGAAGACAAATATGGCAAGAAGAAAGACAAGAAGAGTGTGCCTAAGAGGAAGAAATATTACAAGAAGGAGAAGAATGGCCAAGCCTACTTTGTTGAGTGGGATTCCGATGCAAGCTCCGATGAAGAAGATGATGACAAGCCTTCAAGGGGTCTTGCTGGGGTCGCTATCAAGGAAGCTCCTTCACTCTTCTCCAAACCATATTGTCTCATGGCAAAAGGTGAATCAAAGGTAATAGTTGAGGACGATGATGATGATTGCGATAGTGATAATGATGATAATGCTTTATCTTATGATGATCTAGTTGCCATGATCATTAAGTCCGATGACAAATTATGCATGGAGAGATCAAAGTTGAGGGATTTGGAGGTGAAAAATGTTTCACTTCAAAATTCTTTTGAGGAGCTAAAGACTACTCATGAAAATCTTAAGATTTCCCATGAAACACTTAACACTTCGTGGGAAACTCTTAAAGAGAAGGATGAAGAGCTTAAGGAAGCTCACAACTCTCTCCTTGCACAAGAGGTCAAAGGAAAAATGAGCATGGGTGTTGAATGTAATATATTGAATATTTCTCCATGTGCAACTAACCCATCTTGTAGCACAAGCACTAGCTCTTGCATTAGTGAGGATATGTCTTGTGATTCTCTATTGTTGGAAAATGAATCTTTGAAGGAGGAGATTGAGTGTTTGTCAAAAGATCTTGCACGGTATTTTGGAAGTCATGTCCGGTTTAATCATATTTGGACAAATCAAAAATTCACCTTAGAGAAGAATGGGCTTGGTTATTTGCCCAAGAAAGGAAAAGAGGCTTTCATTCCTAAGGAGAAAATTTTTGTGACTTCAAATGTGACATATGAGGAAGAAGAAGAAGTCAAGATGTGTCATAAGTGCAAGGCAAAAGTTGATGTGAATCACCAATGCAAGAGCAAGAAGACCATATCCTTGGATCCTTCCTACATTCTTAAGAAAGATTCTAAGGGTGTTGTTTGTGCTAAATTTGTTGGTCGCTCTCTTGGTAGTAATAGAAAGAAGTCCATTTGGGTGCCAAAAATTTTGGTCACTAACACTGAAGGACCCAAGAAAATTTGGGTACCTAAAACAAAGTAATTTCTTTTGTAGGTGAACTATAAAGCCAGAGGAAGACATTAGGTTATTGATAGTGGTTGTACAAATCACATGACCAGCGAAAGAAAAATATTCTCTCATCTTGATGAAGATATTTCCGACTTCGACAACATCACTTTTGGAGATGATAGCAAGGGAGGTGTAAAAGGCATTGGTGAAGTACCTATCTCTAAGGATTACAATCTCTCTAATGTCTTGCTAGTTGATTCTCTCAATTTCAATTTGCTATCTATTGCTCAACTTTGTGACAATGGTTATAAATGCACATTCACTAGCAATGATTTTGAGGTCACCTCACTTGATGGGAAAGATTCTATTTTTAAGGGTTTTCGTCATGAGAGCTTATATCTAGTGGATTTCTCATCTAAGAAGACTAGTTTGACTACTTGCTTATTCTCAAAGGCCTCTATGGGTTGGTTATGGCATAGAAGACTTGGTCATGTTGGTATGAAACAACTGAACCGATTAGTGAAGCATGACTTAGTTCTTGGCTTGAAAGATGTCAAATTTGAGAAAGATAAATTGTGTAGTGCTTGTCAAGCCGGAAAGCAAGTTGCCAACCCACATCCTAACAAGAGCATTATGTCAACCACAAGACCATTTGAATTATTACATATGGATTTATTTGGTCCCACTACCTATAGAAGTATTGGTGGAAATACCTATTGTCTTGTGATTGTGGATGATTATTCAAGATATACATGGGTATTCTTTCTTCATGACAAATCTCATACTTGTGACATTTTCAAGACTTTTGTGAGAAGAGCCGAAAATGAATTTGAACAAAAATTGAAGAAAGTGAGAAGTGACAATGGTAGTGAATTCAAGAACACAAATGTTAAAGAGTTTTGTGATGAGAAAGGGATCAAGCATGAGTTCTCAACTACATATACACCAGAGCAAAATGGTGTAGTTGAGAGGAAAAATAGGACCTTAATTGAGATGGCAAGATCAATGCTAGATGAGTACAAAGTTTCGGATTCTTTTTGGGCCGAAGCTATCAACACCGCTTGCCATGCCTCAAATAGGCTATATTGTCATAGATTCTTCAACAAGACACCATATGAACTTCTAAATGGAAGGAAGCCAAATATTTCCTATTTTTGGGTTTTTGGTTGCAAGTGCTATATTTTGAGGAAAGGCTCTCGGTTATCTAAATTCCAAAGCAAGTGTGATGAGGGATTTCTTCTTGGATATTCTTCAAATTCCAAGGCTTATAGAGTATACAACAAGTCCAAGGGATTTGTTGAGGAAGCCTATGATGTGCAATTTGATGAAACAATGGGATCTCAAGATGAGAAAGAAAATTTAGATGATGTGTGAGGTGAAGAATTGAGTAAAGCAATGAAGACCATGGCTATCGGGGATATCATGCCTAGAGAAGAAGATGATGATGAAGGCCCATCAATTTCTATTCAAGCAAATTCATCTACTTCCACAACAAATGATCAAAATTAACAAGAACATAACTCAAGCAACAATGACTCACCTCAAGAAGATGATCAAATGGCTTCTATGACTACACCTTCTACATCAACTCAAGAACCGGTTGATCTACCTAGAGTTCATCATCAAGTCACCAAAGATCATCCCATTGATCAAATTATGGGTGATATTAGAAAGGGTGTTCAAACTCGATCTCGTGTTGCTTCATTTTGTCAACATTACTCTTTTGTATCTTTTCATGAGCCTAAGCGTGTAGATGAAGCACTTGATGATCCGGATTGGGTGATCTCCATGCAAGAAGAATTAAATAATTTCACTAGAAATCAAGTTTGGGAGTTGGTTGAAAGACCCAAGAATCATAATGTCATTGGTACTAAATGGGTCCAACAGCAGGTCCTTGATCCGGCTCTCGGCTTCATCCAGCCGGTCGACCAGCCCTTTTGGCGGCGCCCCTTCCTCTTGGGTGACGTAGAGGTCCATCACGTACTGCGCGGCCTCCTTGAGGTCGGCGAGCACCCTCCCCAGACCTGCATTATCAATTGGGAGAGACCTATTATCTCGCCGGAGCAATGGCGGCAAGTCAAAATACACCGCTGTGGCGAAAGAACTACTCACCTTGCTGGACCTCTGTGGTCCTCTCCTTAAGGATCTTCACTTGATCCTTGGTTTCTGCCAGCTCCTTCTTCAGGGCGTCCTCGGCCTCCTTGGCGCCTGAATTCATTCAAGGTCGAGAAGTTAGAAAAAAGACGCACGGGATACATAGATTCAACCTTTGGCGACCTGGCAAACTTACCCTCTACCACGGCTTGGAGGTCGTCAGCCGCATCCTTCGCCTTCCATTCGGCGACCTCTAGCTTCTTCTTCAAGGAGGCCACCTCCTTCTCCGCTTGGTGAGCCATGGCCTCCTTCACACGCTGGATCTCCTGCGCGGCCTCGACCTTGGCCTGCAAAGTATCCTCTCGAGCCGTAGCAGCTTCTGCGTGGGCATTGGCCGCCTTCCTCACCAGGCCTGCCTGAACTTGAGCTCGTTCGGCAAGCGACTGCAACAGAAGGAAACAACTTTCGATTTGAGACCTCACAAGACGTCCGGGATCAGCGACAAGAATTGAAGTGTCAAGGCACGAGTCATTACCGTGAGTGTCCGCCCGATCGTGCGTGATGGCTCCTTAAAGTCGTCGATGTCGCGACGGTCGGCGATGACGTCGTTCTCCCATGGGGTCCCGACGTATAGGCACTGACGATCGTCGTCCTCGACGTTGGCGCCGCCCGCCTCCGCAGCCTGCGGGCCCAGTGTCGGCTTCGGGTCGACCATGCGGAGGTCGTCCTGCTCGCCCCTAGTGGGCGGAGCAGCGCTGGCCCCGTTCTTCTCCGCTGCAGACACCGCCGCTGCCCCGGCCCCGGCGGCCGAGCTCGTGACATCAGCCGTCGAGACCGCCGGCGACTGCTCCACTGGCACCTCCTTCCCCTTGCTCCCGAACACCTCTTGGCCTGAGGCATTCTTGGCGCTCTCCGACGTGGTCGGGGGTGCTCTGCGTACAAGCAGCGACCTTAAATGATCAGAAGTAGCAGAGAAATTTGGGTACAAAACAAGAATCGATATAGGTCTCATGACTTACTTGGTCGTTGACCTCAACCCGGGCTTGCAGGGCTTCGGAGGGGCCTTCCTCGCCCTCTTCTGCGACCCGACGTCGCCCAATGTATCAGCGCCCGACCTCGGGCGCTCCTCCGTCGTGGCAGCCCTACGGGGCGTCTCTGTCGCCCCCTCTTCCGTTGACGCCGCTCTGCGGGGCGTCCCCGCGGATGGGACCGTCGCCGCGCTCGGCGACTTGGCGTCATCCTCTTCATCCTCGACGTTGATGGTCTCAACGCCGGAGCTGACCGTCGCCGTGTCCGCCGACCCAGCAGGCCCAGTCCTCTTCCTCTTCTTCTTCTTGGCCTCCGCCGTCTACGTGGCGGTGATCGTAGCCACAGCCTGAGAGGTGGACATCTTACCCGCCGTCTGTCGTGTGCGCCGCGGCACCGACGCGGCGACCTTGGGTGGCGCCCTCCTCGCGGCGGGAGCATCGTCATCGCTCCCCACTGAGGAATCAGAGATATACTCCTCTATACACTGCTGCGGGGTCGCTTGCGCGTCTGCCGCAGCATAGACCTTGTAACTGTGTTCCTCCTCATTGCGCAATGGTGCAGGGCACCAGTAGATGCCTTCACGATGTTGAAAACAAGAAAAGAGACAAGAAAGATAAAAAGACCTACGTCACAATGGTCGAGCTCTAAGCTAGATGGTGACTGAGGTCGAAAAACTCACCGCATCGGAAGGTCGATACACTCTGAGCGCCTTAAGGGACTCTCGATTGCGGATGCGCCCGCCGAAGATGTTCTTCACCCGCGCCGCCATCTCCCCTTTGGAGACCTTGCACTTGGCGACCCGGGTGGGGTCGGACTGGCCCCAGTACTCAAAGGCCGGGTGAACCCGGTCCTGGATGGGCTGAATCAACCGACGGCTGAAGCTTATAGCCACCGCGCCGCCGGTCAGCCCCTCCGCTTTCAACCTCTCCAGGTCGTCCAGCAAAGGGCGCAGCTCTTCAGTCTTGCGTGACGTGAGCTGATTGGTCCACTCCGGGAAAGGGACGGGAGCTCGCCCCGTCCTGTCAGGAAGCGCCGGTGCAGGGTTGTCGAGGTAGAACCACCCCTGCTTCTAGCCGCTGGTGTTGTCGGGGAGCACGAGGTCGATGTACTCCGGCTTCATGTACCGACGCAGCATGAAGTCGACGCTGCCCACGACCTCAGCCTTCCCGGTCTTCTTGAACTCAAAAAAGTGGCGCTACAAGTGGAAATGTGGCACTATGCCGAGGTAGGCCTCGCAGAGGTGGATGAACGAGGAGACGATGGTGATGGTGTTGGGGACGAGGTGCACCGGCTCGATCCTGTAGAAGAAGAGGAGCCCGCGGAAGAAGTCACCCGCCGGGACCCCGAATCCGCGCTCGATGTGCGCGATGAAGACGACGGTCTCGCCAGTCCCCTCCGTCGGGAACTCCTCGCCTGCCGCCGGCCTCCAGCCGACCTCTGCCTTGGGCCTTAGCAACCCGTGGGTCGCCAGGGCCTGGATCTGCTCCTCTGTCACCACGGATGGCTCCCAGACGGTCTGCGATGGCGGAACCGGCGCCCGCTCCATCTTCTCTTCCTCGAAGCCGATGGACTTGGATCTAAACACTACGAGAGTCTTGGTTCGCATGCGAGGTCACGGTGCGCGGCGACCTAAGCATGGCGGCGCTGCTGTTCTCTCTGAGCAATGGAACGGCGGCGGAACCCTAGTGCGGAGTGGAAATGAAAGCAAGTAAAGGTCCCCAGCCCATGGACCGGCCTTATATAGTTGGGCCCCAGTGGCGCAACGGGCGGCCACGCCCAACGTCTCTTTGGCGAAAATCACGGCGACCCAACGGCTCGGCACCTCCCGCGCATCTACCGCCCAACGGCTCTTTCGGCCTAATAGAAAAATGGCAGTAACGGCTAGTTCCGTACGAGAATCTGCGTCCGCTGGCCTCCGATCAGCGCTCCGGCCGACGTGGACTCGTTATGCCCCACATTCAAGCCCCCAAACATAAATATCTCCAGCGTGACATTCAAGGTCGTCAAGGCCCACGGACGACCTGTGGGCCAGCCCTATCGCCCATTCCAGGTCGCCAAGGCACCGGCAGCCTCCTAGGTCGCCTCGGCCTCCCCATGGCGGGTTTACACCACGTCTCCTTGGCCCAGCTGCCTACATGCCTTCTAGGTCGCCTCGACCTACAGCGGTGAAATTCTGTCAACGGCCCCGTGCTTAAAGGCTCTACCGCCCATTGATGACCTCTTGGTCCTAATCACAGCTCTTAGCTGAGGCCCCGTTGCCTTCTAGGTCGATTACGACCTACAGAGTTTAGGACTGACACCCTACGTTGTGCCACTGCACAGCGACCGTGTTGACTCAGGTCGACATGGGTTTTCTTGTCAATTACTAAGACCTTCTGAAGGTCGGCGTGCTAACACAGCCCTGTCGGGACCTTGGCCATGCCATTGCTGCCCGGGCGCCTCATCACAATGGTCAAGACACATCAGTTGCCATGCAAGCATGTGTATAAAAGCTTCGTAAGCTACAACAGACTTTGGCCCAAGGCCAATTACAAGATACAAACATATTAAAGGTCCTGATCTACCTTATATAGTGCCTACGGCGCAACCTAAACTGATGAAGCGCGTCGCAAGCTTTCTTCTAGCTTCAGGACCTACTTGGAGACCTCCACCACCACCGAGGTCGCGGCTGCCACACAGCCACCTCTACTCTAGCCCCAGAAGGTTTCCTGTGGAGTCCCATCTTTTGCTAGGGTGCTCTCACAAGATCCCAAATTGGACCAGCTTCACCTCGGGCCCCTCCTGGCGTAGCATGACGGTTTCCAACACCACATTAGGCCTCCGCTCACAAGGCCTGTTAAGGAATGTACTACCCCATGCTGCACCTGGATTCCTCGCTGGGGGTGGGCGCAGAGGTTGGTGGAGTTCTCCCAACTTTGCAACCATTCTTCTAGCTCCAAGGGATGACTCACTAGCAATACGCTCTGGTGGACGCACACAAGACCAAGGCACCGCATAATTATCAAGCTGCCTTGCCATGGTGCTCAAACTTGGTTCAAGACACGAGTAATGAGGCCTACTATTTATAGCAGTGGAGCTCCGCTTTAGTTGCCATCCGCACCTCAGCTGTCCAGCATCCTTATCCGCAACACTGTTACCACGTGGAGCGCGAGGTCCTTGTCCGTTTCTGGGTCAGCTGACACGTCTGCCGCACACCTGATGACAACTTTTCAGCTTTTGTCTCCTAGTGGCAGCGACTGCATCTCTACCTAGGGCAGGTCCCGTGTTCGTACAGTACGCCCGTGGGACGCTGCGTGACAAAGACTCCTGGCACCTGACGCTGCTTCGTAAAATTTCCGGATGGCTTGTCTTACTCAGTGGGTAGAGCATCTTAAAAGTTCAGGCAGAAGGCCGTAGGTTCTCGGTTTATTCTTCGAGCATCAACCCGACCTTGCAGGTCGCCTTACTGCTCGGGGGCTACTCCACGAGTGCGTCTTGCGATGCCCTCCCCTTCTACATCGCATCGACCTACCAGCAGCAAGCTCCCGCTATGTCATTGCTCGACCTTCCTTTGGTCAGTTCAAGGACCTTCTCTGACGGCATGGCGATCTTATCTGGCTCCGGTCAAGTCGGCGGGTCTTCAACATGACAGCGCCTTGCCTTCACTTCAAACCCCTGGATCTGCGTTCCAAGAGCTTGATGTTTGGCTTCGTGTGCGCTCAGATGGTTTTCTTTTTTGGATCCCCGTGCACCCTACGCGACCTTGACGGTGCCATGACTTCATCAAGCCTCGACATGACTTCGTCTCGGCCGCTACGCCTACACGTCGATCAGGGGCTTGAGAGACATGGGTACCCATGGGTCCCCACCGACCAGGGTCCCAGAGGTCCCTGCCATGTGGACCCAACCTATCAGAAGCCCCACCGACCTGCAAGTGGGCCCGGAGACCTTATCCACAACCCCAGCAACCTTGGAAGACTCCAGAAGACCTTATCCAGATCCCGGAAGACCTGCCGGGCATGTGGCACAAGTTTCTCCCCCAGGTCGCGGCTCGGCGCCGCCAGTAGGTCCGCAGATCGCGGGATTCACCCTGTAATCACGGAAGTTGACCTTCCTAATTTGTAACCAACCCCGATGAGGGTCCACCGACCTTGAATGGAAGCCCTAGCCCGTCGACCATATAAGGCGGCCTAGAGCTCCATTCGAGGGGACTTCCCCATTTACGCATAATTCCACCGCATACTGGACGTAGGGTTTTACTCTCCGGATGCCAGAACCAGTCTAAACCCTTGTGTCATTAGCCATTCTCACCGTATTCTGAGTTCTCCCTGCGAACTACCACTTACGCTCTTAGTTTCTGATCCCCCCCAATTAACCTACAACCGCTTGGGTCGCCTCCTTGCGGATCTGTCCAGGTCTCACCCCCTGACGCACTTGAAGGACCGAAACGGCGAACCAGAGAGGGGGGAGTGAATGGGAGCCGATAAAATTCTTCTCGAAGGAGATGGAAACTCCAACAAGACGAACACGACTTCCAAAGCACGTCTCCGACTCAACTACCAAAGTTGGCTAAGACCACGCAGCCACTGGAGTGCTACTGGTCCTAGGAACCAACAACCACCAAAGCCTACTCGAGAACGCAGTGGAAAACCAACTCGAGCATCTACTGACCTGCACCGGTCAAACCGGTCACCTACACCGGTCAGACCGGTCACTGCCGGATCTTCCGGACTGAGCCACCGGAACACCCGACACCCTCCAGAGACGCACCGGGTCACCCTGGATCTTGAGCCGGGTCACCCGAGGAAGACTTGGCAATTCTCACAGAAAAGCCCCTGCACCGGTCAGGCCGGTGCAGCTCACCGGTTAGACCGGTCTGAGCCTGGAAATCCCAAATCTGCCAACTTGACCTCCCGAGCTCCAAACTGAACCAAACTCGAAACAGCAGCAACACGAGACAACAGGGAACTCACCAAGATGTTCACCCGAGCAAAACTCAACCAAGAGTCTGCACCGGTCAGACCGGTGAGAGGCACCGGTCAGACCGGTGTGACCTGAGCTCTCGGGATGAACAGCACCCGTGGGTCAACTCCTCCAAATCCAACTCCTGATCTACCAAATCGCTCCACGGTTTTGCACAAGACTTTGGGGATAGTAGGAATACCTCATGGGCACTCCATAGCCAAGATTTGGTCCACCAAAACTTGCCAAAATGAGAGGAATCGAAGAAATCCCACCAAGAACTCCTCTAACCCTAGAGCCAAGAAAACCCCAAAATCGAGCCCCTTTGCTCACGGATTTGGGAGGGGAATCACAGGGAAAAGAACCACGAAGGGTTCAAGCATACATCCCCCACCAAATCCCAAAGAGAAAGGCCTCGAAATCGCTCCAAGAAAATCGCTAAGAAAGGGCTCCGAAAATCACCAAAAAGGAGAAACAAGAAAGACACATCCAAGCCTTGAGGAACCACGCCGAATCATTTATACATACCAAAGAGGTTCATACAAGGTCTATTGCCGCCCGATCATCCTTCCCTCTCACAAGATCTCACCATGAAGCTCTCAAGCTAGTCCTATGGAAATCCTAAGGAAAATAGGAAGGGAAAATAGGAAAACAAATGAGCTAGGGTTCCAAGAGATGGCTGCCATCCTCTCACCACTTGGGTTATATGGAGGCAAGCCGAAAGTCTAAAATAACCTTACTAGCTAATTAGGGATACATGCCCCTCAAGGGCGAATTCGGAAATCTTTGTCATCGCTCCATTGGACGGATGCCCAGCGACCGCAAACTTGCTTAGCCTCGACGCAAGCCTTGCGATCCCGACGCATGTCCTCCGCTTCGAAGATTCCGGACTGCGTCGTCACACACCGGTCAGACCGGTACCCACCAGTCAGACCGGTCAGACCCACCGGTCAGACCGGTCCGATGCTGCTGCACCTCCGTCTTCGGTCTTCGGTCTTGGCTTTGTGGATCAACCAAGGAACCCAGTGGTTTTCTGGTGAACCACCGGAAACCCCGCGAACTCGGTGTAGCCTCCGCCAATCACCACTCATGACTCGGCTCCCACGTAGTCCCGGCTCGACCTTGGTTTCGAGGCTCAACCAAGAAACCGTCCATGACTTCATCATGCCGTTCTTGCCAACATGTGGCCCGCACCTGACCCAGCTGGCCACCGGGTCCCTCGAACCAAGCCTACTTGTCTTCTCCACACCTGGAGGCCTCACTGGCAACGACGGCATGCATAAGCTTTCTGCCCCCTGGGAAGGACCCTTCATCGTCACCGAAGTCATCATCCCATCCACATATCGCCTCCAATGGGGCGACGGGCAAGGCATACCCAACCCTTGGAACGTGGAGCATCTACGACGATTCTACCCATAAAATAGTTTTTACACAGCTATGTATTTCTCGTCCTTGTACCTTTTTAGTCTCAATAAATATTAGCTAAAGTAGTCATCTGCTGTGTCTCGAGTCCTACCTTCTCCTCTCTCATGTCATCAACCCTCCCCCTCGACATGCTCGGGGGCTTGGCTAAAGCCAACATAAGGGTCATATGACCTGGGGGTTAAGATTTCCTGTTCCTCCCCCTCGACATGCTCGGGGGCTTGGCTCAAAGACAACCTAAGGGTCGTTCGACCTGAGGACGTCATCCCTCATGACTACCTGCTTCGTGTCGCTACGAGCCTGCTTGGTCGTAAAAGTTGCTAAACTTGAGTCCTATACTCCTTCCCGCGCGCCAATCACACGTAAGCCTCCCTGCTGAGCTGTGGTGGTCGGTAAGCCAGCCTCTCCGTGAGTAGTGGTTAGCGGTGTATAATACAAGATGTCGTCACTTCAAAGACTACCAGGTTTGCGTAGACACAAAGCAAGTATGTCATGCAGGCCATAAAAGAAGGTTTCATCAAGTACTATTTTACATGGCTGAGAGAAGGAGGAGGTACAGCTCCTAAGACTAAGCCTACTCTTCGCCGTCGTCGCCTTCATAATCAAGAGCGTCGATTACCGCCGTAGCGGCGTCACGCACTTCAAGCTCCAAGGCCTTGAGGTCATTCGTCGTATCTGAACCCTCCCTGACCTTGACCATGTCAACCTCGGGGTAGTGTGACTTCACCCGCACTAACGCCTCCGTGGCCGCCGCCAAGCTCGTTGCCTTCAGGAGGTCGAGCAGCTTCTCGGGTAAAGCTATTAGACGGTCAATAGCAGGCTTGGGCTCCTCCCCCTCGACCTGCGAAGCTATCATGTCCATGGCATAATGGGCAGCGTTCTTCAGGTCGTTCAACTCCACCTCTTGCCCTGCAATGGTTACTTGGTCATTCTGCAGTGACTTCAAAGCTACCTCGAGACTGACCTCAAGGTCCTGCTGAGCCTGTTTCTCATAAGCCAGCTTTTGAGATACAGTGTACTCACTGTCGACGGTCTCCTTCGTCACCTGTTTCAGCTCCTGACCGCCAGCCTCAGCCTCCCGGAGGTTCACCTCCAAGGTTCGAACCTTCTCCCTGGTGTTCTTCAGCTCATTTTTGAGCTCATCCTCCCGCCGGTGAAATTCTGCAATGTGCCAACAACACCCTAAGGTCAGGACCTCAGTAGTACAAGACATTGACAAAGAGAAACCCATAAGACAATCAATTTTACCAGTATTTGCGACTGGCCTCTCAGGTCTTCCGCTTCTCCTCAGCCAGCTCGTCCTCGAGCCTCTTCTTGTCCGCTGCCGCCGTCTCGCGGACCTGCTTGAGCTCCTGCTCAAGAGTGACCACTCGCAGCTGCGTAGCGGCAGCATTCTTCAATAGGTCGGCCCTGCCCTTGGCACGGTCAGCCAGCGACTGCTCCACATAAACAAGAAACCAGGACGTCAAAGACCAGCTACAAAAACAAGTCGTCAAAGACAGTGCAAGAGAAAGGCTTACCGTAAAAGCCTAGTTGAGAGTCAAGATCACGTTCCGGACTGCCCTCATATCCTCCTGCCAAGGAGTACCGGACCAGTCAATCTCTTCATGTCTCAACGTCGGCCCTCTTGATGTCGAGCACGGTACCTATGCATCGGACGCTTCTGGGTTCTCTAGCGGTTGCTCGATTTGAATCAGATCCGCAGTAAGGACCAAAGCCGACGTGATGGGCACCGTGTTGATGGGGTCAACATCGATGACAGGTGGAGAGGTCGACACACCAACGTAGCCTACGGAACCCTGTGTCCCGGCCTCCGCGGCAGGTGGAGGAGTCATTGTCCCTGTGTCGTCAATCAAAGTATGAGCCCCGGCCTCATGGTCGGATGACCTTGTGCACGAAGGAGAAGCCTGAGTACCCAACGCGCTCTGGGCCCGGACATCCGACCTGTAGAAATCCTTGTCAACACAGTGCCAGAACCAGCAGCAGTAAGTAAATGAATAAACTTCAGTACTACGACCCTACCTCACAGCAGCCGGGGTGCGTAGCTTGGGCCTAAAAGGCCGTACTTTTACCAGCACAGGCATCCTTGCCTGCGCTCCAGCAGCAGCTCGTTGCGCCTCCATCCCTTGACGGAGATCGTCCTCCGTCGTCTTCTGCGTTACCTCCCGTTGCCTCTTGGTCGCGAGACTCAACGACCTCCTCACCGTCCGATCTTCAACGATCGGGGGTTCATCGGTGGCTTCATCCTCATTAGATTCGACCTCCTGTTGACGGTCCTTACAACAAAGATTCGACCGTCAAAACCTCGGGTTCGAGAGGAGTATATGGCAAGTTTCATGCACATTTTTAATACTAATAAAGTTCCACGAGTAGTGTTGGTATTTTTACTTGTAGGTACACAAATATGGGAATAATAATGAACAAATGAAGCTTAGAGGGCTGCACCAAAGCAATGGTGCAGGTCCGGCCGCACCTGGCCAGGTCCGGCCGCACATAGCCAGGCTCGGCCGCACCACAGCCGGCCGCAGCTGGCCAGAGCCGGCCGCAGCAGCTGGCCAGGGCTAGGCTTGGCCGCACCAACAGGTGCACCCGCACCTCTAGGTGCGCCCGCACCTACCATATGCCACGTCTTGGGTCCACGACACCAACAATCCCACAAACACACCTTGGATGGATGAGATACACCGGTGAATGGTCGGTTTGATCAAAAGGCTAAGGTTGGAAGCACTTGGATCGATGGACCCACACTCAACCGCCACAACCGTCATTCAGAGGCAATCCTAGGCGTCCATGAGCATAGGCGGTGCATTACACGGCATGGAGTTGGGCCGGCCGCACCTAGAGGGCCGGCCGCACCTATCCATCCGCGTGCCGGGCGAAACCGACCCAAGGAACCGACCTACAACCACGTCAAGAGCAGTGATCAGGGGCGTCCAAGGCGAGAGGCAGTGGATCATAGGGCTTGTCGCACCTCCTGATCCGGCCGCACCTGACATATTGGCCCCACGCGCTCCACCGACCCTCCTTGCCTATAAAAGCCACCTCACACTCGCTGGAACAGAAGACACACCACAGGAGCTTCACTATTATCCACTTTTGTATCTTAGAGTAGGAAGTAGTGTAGTTGGGAGTTAGGGTCGAGTCGAGCTAGTCTCGGTGTTCCGGAGAAGTCTTCTTCAGAGTTCGGGTACTACTCTTGTATCTTTTCTTTTATAAGACTTAAGTGCATTTCAAGCTATCTTTCTATCTTACTTTTCGAGTCAATTACATTCAGCTTTTACTTAGCTACTAAAAGCTTTATTCTAGGTTTAGACTAAAGTGAGTTTTGCCTTGGTTAGCTTAGTTCTCTTGAACCCTATAGTGTTGTGGTCGTTCTTCGCTTGATCTCCGGTGTTTCACGGGAGAGAGAGACCTTTCTCTAAAGGCCTTAGGGAAGGTTCTTTGGTTCGTTGTGAGCGCGGTGCTCAGAACTTGCCTTAGTCTTAGATTGGTGTCCCGTTCAACGGAATAGTTGTGGTACCCTAAGGAGGTGACAGCTCCGGACGGGCTCTGTAGTCCACCACGTTAGTTCAGGCCGGTAGGATTCAACGCATCGTTGTTCTCCCTTCTCATCCCAGTCTGAGAGCGCGGCTTTGCATGCCCCTGCAGCACTAGAAGAGCTTATTGATCCTATCTTACCTTGGCTCTGCTTTACCTTAGTTCTTTTCCTGGAGTTGACAAGATTAGATAGATTGCCTTAGGATCCTTTCTCGTCTCGTTGTCCTCCCAACTCGCTAGGACCTCTCTAGTTCTTTTATCAAGATCTCCTCACGTGTCCAATTTCCCCCGTATATCTTTATCATCACCCTAGCTACAAGATCCTTTCACCAAACTTCGATCCTCTCTACCGTTCGTTTGATTATCTATGCCTTAGTGCTTCCCTTGGGAAAATATAAATATGATAACCCGAATACCACCGGGTGAAGTGCTACAATGGTAATCCGTGCGCTTGCAGACCTTTCTGTGATCATGTGTTGTACCACCAGATGTTCCCTAGCCCCGTTACTAGAGGTGTGAACCCGGTAGCGACGCTTGCGAGTGCCAACAAGCATTCCTGGCGCCGTCACCGTAGTGCAACCTTAGTGGTGAGGCTAAGGAGCGTCAACAAGCATTTCTGGTGCCGTTGCCGGGGAAGCAAAAGGCACTAGATATCTTTTTCAGTAGGGTTATCTCAGTTCGGTGAACCGTCTTTTAGCGGGTTTATCCCTACTCCATTCCTAGTGTACGGAGTAGTACCCGGTTTCGATAGTTCCGTCCCGTCTTCACATCTATCAAGAGTCACTTTAGAAGGATATTCCGACTTCACTACCCTTCAAAAAGTTTCTCTCATTTTATCACGATGAACCCAATCGATCCCGTAGACAGAACCATCTTTCTCATGGCCCAAGAAGCCAACCTTGAGTTCTCTATTGATCAATCCCACACTCCGACTAAGATGGAAATCCCAATCGGAAATAAAAATCTTAACCCAAGGTTCTTCTCCAATGGAAGTATTTCTCCAAAATTCCTTTCCATCGCCCAGAAAAACCCTTTCTCGGGATTCGAAGGAGAAAATCCATACAAACACTTGAGGAATTTTGAGCAATTGTGCTCTACTCGTTCATGCTCCGATCTTTCTCCCTACGAATTCAGAGTTAGACTTTTTCCATTCTCACTAGCGGGAAAAGCAAAGGCTTGGTACTTCCAGCAAGAGAAGGAAGTCACCACGAATTGGAGAATTTTGCGCGATGAGTTCTGCGCTAAGTACTTCCCCTTATCTCGTCTCATGAACCTTCGAAGTCATATTATCAATTTCCAATAGACGAAGACCGAATCCCTTAGTCAAGCATGGACTAGATTCCATGATCCCATGCACTTTTGTCCCGATCATGGCCTGCCAAATTTGGTGTTGATTCAGCATTTTCAGCACGGCCTATCTCGAGACAACGTTTTCCGCTTGCTTGCACTCACAAAGGGGTCACTTTTTCACGAAAATCCAACTGAGGGGCTAGAAATTTTAGAGAGGATCTTAACTATGCCCGTCAGAAGAGAATTCCAGAGCGAAGAAATCAAGGACCATTCCCAATCTTGGATATATCGGATTATCGCCTGTCTATCGTTTTTCTTCCAAACTCTAGTGCATTACCTCTCTAATCAAGAGAGTCACTCCAAGAAGAAATGATCATCAGCAAGTCCATCTCGAGGACTATAAATTCGACGCTCTCGCCGTGAGATAAACCGGCATTTGTCCCTTCCTAAGATCGTGCATCAGGCATGTTTGATTTTTGAAATCTTTTTAACCACTGCATGACTTAGAGTTTAGAAGGTTGAAGAAGCATTTTTGGGCATTTTGCCCAGTGCGGCCAGCCCACTAGGCACGGCCGCACCACCCCTCTTGCCTGGTTGAATACATGGAGCAGCCACTAGCTGCATGGTGGCGAGTCACTTTGTGAAAAAGAAAGTCCAATCTGCAGTAACTCTTCCCTACCACCAATAGCTTTGCTAGCAACCTTTGGACAGCTGAGTGCTCAAATTCTCGAGGATCTCAAGTGCTAGATAGTGCAGCAGCTACCTGCCAGCATTTTCGGTGGAAACACTAGGGCCGGTCGGCCCTGTACGTGCGCCCGCACCTGTGGAATCCACCGTGCTGTCATTTCCAAGTTGTTGCATACTGCTCCTAGCCTCCTAATCACGCACTGAGGTCGCCTCTCAATTTTTGTTGGCACAGCCGGATGGACAGGTGCGGCCGCACCTGCCTCCCTCCACCTGCCTATAAATTGAGGCCTCCCGTGCACTCTCCTAGAGAACCACAGCCAAATTCCGAAGTTTGCAACCTTTGCTCCCTTGTTAAGTCCGTTTGCTCTTAGTGGAAAGGAGTGCCAAGAGTGTGTCCCTCGTAGTGGAAGCCACTCAAGTTTTGTGGAGGTCTTATCACCCCACAAGGACCGCTAACTCCTGGACCGCTAATCCTCGAATGACTAACCTTTCATAACCATCATCCTTTGGGTATCCGTTGCATTAACATTTTGCAGGATGTCGTGGTTCCGTAAGGCCGCAAAGGTAGTGAAGGGAAAACACATCAGGTTCCGCGAGTCGGGCTCGAGTCGCAGTGGCCATTCCCATTCTTCAGATTGGCAAGATCACTCGGTACCCCCGGGTTTCGATCCTCAGGACAATGTGGCCATGGGTTCTGCCCGGGACATGTCCACAAGCTCGGTGCATTATGATTGGTCAGGTTCGGAGGAAAGGACAGCATTCAGAGGGCGCCACCAACCCAAGAAATCAAAGGAAATCAACAAGTCTAAGGGGGAAAAGAAGACGGAAATCAAAAACACCCCCGCCAAAGCCTCACCGACTTCAGCGCCACCGAAGAAAACAAAGAAGGTGAGGCGTGTGGAGAGAGTATCGTCTGAGTCTTCCACTACGGGACCGGACGAATCCAAGATCAATAGAGCAAACGGAGGAGTCCCGCTCATGGACTCTAAACTACGAGCCCCCACCGAGAGGTAAACCGGTATTTATCTCATATTTCCCTTTCAACCTTTTATTCTGTGCATCAAGCATATTTAAATTTCAAATTTAATTTCACCATTGCATTAATAAGTAAACAAGACATAGAAAAGCAGTTTTGGAGATTTTTGGTGATACGGCCGAACCTAGAGGTATGGCCGTACCTCCCCTCGACAAAATTTTTGTGCGGGATGTTTATAGGAGGAGACACGAGTGCCTGGAGAAAATATAGTGGGGCCGGCCGTACCAAGTGATACGGCCGTACCTATGATTTTTCACAAATCCATCAAGACAACCACTACAAGCTTTCAGGTGCTCAACTCATCACCAAAATGAAGACACGCCGACCAGGTAGCCAAAAAATTAGCTTGGGGGAGACCCCATTTTCAATCAAGGAAGGTATGTCCATCAAAACCAATTTTCAACATCTTGTTTATCTCATTTGAATAAAAGAAAAACAACAAAAATATTTGCTTCGACCATGTTCTTGAAATCCTGTTTATATACCCTCACTTTGGAAATGATGAATGGTTGCTATGTTAAAACTTTGCAAGAACCTCGTGTATATCTTTGTGCTCTATGTCTATTTGAATTTGTTGGTATATTTTGAGATATGAGCCTGAAATAAAACTTTGTGGGAAGCAAATGCTTATGACCAAACCTAGGTTGTTGACTAGTACGATATGGTGCGACAGTGTTGATCTTGCTCTATCTCATAGTATGGTGAAATCTCGGATGATTTCTTTTGAAAAATGAAACAAGACAAGTTCCTCAATGGTTATATCACCTACCAAAGCCATATGACATTATCAAAGTTTAAACCTTCTACATATGCTTGCTTGTGACCCGTTGAGTTTTGCCAAATTGTTGTGACCCTTGGTAGAATCTTTTCATGCTTCCATGATCGAGATCACGTACACCCACATATACAAGCTAACCCCTACACCGGGAATTATGCAAAACATGCCAACCATCCACCAGAAATAAATACTCCAAAGTCCAAAGAGATTTCTCTTCTTGTATTCTTGCAAAAGGAGAGAGGGGACATTGAAAAAAGAAAGTATATGCTCGAGAAGCATAGAAAAAATGTGCTCCAATCAAAGAGCATAGAAAAAAAAAGAAGAGAGTGAAACATGACCCCCCTCCAAAATAAAAGCAAGAGGAGAATCTCAAAGCAAGGAGTGCTTAGAAAAACAAACAAAAATATCCCACACACTTGCACATCTCGATCAAGTTGCATGACTAGTTTCTTCTTGGATCCGGTCTTTAGCTCAACAACATCATGTGGCACAAGTGAGTCTCATACTTATCCTACCCAAAGCTCCACATACAAGCCATAGAGTAGGAAGTTGAGGCTCGCTCAAAGCCTTCGGTGAGGTAACAAATCCCACTTGAGCGATCGAGAGAACCATCCGAGGAACCTTGTCTTTCTTTGCAAAATTTTCAAAAACTCCGAGATAGGATCCAGAAAAGAAGAAGAGTGAGAAATGCAAAGTCAAAAACCATTCTACTCTTCAACCTCCGAAGGAAAGGTGGAAAGCTACAAGCCCCATGGGTAAAGTAAGGCTAAGCTTCTCTCATACCAATCTTTTCAAAATAGCAAGAAGAGCATGGAGTTTGTGCACAGGTACTTGCCGAGCGATAACATCACGCAACTCCTGATCCACCGAGGCCAAGTCTAGACTTTGCTCGAGGACGAGCAAACGTTTAGCTTGGGGGAGTTTGTTGACGGTCCTTACAACAAAGATTCGACCGTCAAAACCTCGGGTTCGAGAGGAGTATATGGCAAGTTTCATGCACATTTTTAATACTAATAAAGTTCCACGAGTTGTGTTGGTATTTTTACTTGTAGGTACACAAATATGGGAATAACAATGAACAAAAGAAGCTTAGAGGGCTGCACCAAAGCAATGGTGTAGGTCCGGCCGCACCTGGCCAGGTCCGGCCGCACATAGCCAGGCTCGGCCGCACCACAGCCGGTCGTAGCTGGCCAGAGCCGGCCGCAGCTGGCTAGGGCTAGGCTCGGCCGCACCAACAGGTGCGCCCGCACCTCTAGGTGCGCCCGCACCTACCATATGCCACGTCTCGGCTCCACGACACCAACAATCCCACAAACACACCTTGGATGGATGAGATACACCGGTGAATGGTTGGTTTGATCAAAAGGCTAAGGTTGAAAGCACTTGGATCGATGGACCCACACTCAACCGCCACAACCGTCATTCAGAGGCAATCCTAGGCATCCATGAGCATAGGCGGTGCATCACACGGCACGGAGGTGGGCCGGCCGCACCTATCCATCCGCGTGCCGAGCGAAACCGACCCAAGGAACCGACCTACAACCGCCTCAGGAGCAGTGATTAGGGGCATCCAAGGCGAGAGGCGGTGGATCATAGGGCTAGCCGCACATCCCGATCCGGCCGCACCTGACATATTGGCCCCACGTGCTCCACCGACCCTCCATGCCTATAAAAGCCACCTCACACTCGCTGGAACAGAAGACACACCGCAGGAGCTTCACTATTATCCACTTTTGTATCTTAGAGTAGGAAGTAGTGTAGTTGGGAGTTAGAGTCGAGTCGAGCTAGTCTCGGGGTTCCGGAGAAGTCTTCTTTAGAGTTCGGGTACTACTCTTGTATCTTTTCTTTTATAAGACTTAAGTGCATTTCAAGCTATCTTTCTATCTTACTTTTCGAGTCAATTACATTCAGCTTTTACTTAGCTACTAAAAGCTTTATTCTAGGTTCAGACTAAAGTGAGTTTTGCCTTGGTTAGCTTAGTTCTCTTGAACCCTATAGTGTTGTGGTCGTTCTTCGCTTGATCCCCGGTGTTTCACGGGAGAGAGAGACCTTTCTCTAAAGGCCTTAGGGAAGGTTCTTTGGTTCGTTGTGAGCGCGGTGCTCAGAATTTGCCTTAGTCTTAGATTGGTGTCCCGTTCAACGGAATAGTTGTGGTACCCTAAGGAGGTGACAGCTCCGGACGGGCTCTGTAGTCCACCACGTTAGTTCGGGCCGGTAGGATTCAACACGTCGTCGTTCTCCCTTCTCATCCCAGTCTGAGAGCGCGGCTTTGCATGCCCCTGCAGCACTAGAAGAGCTTGTTGATCCTATCTTACCTTGGCTCTGCTTTACCTTAGTTCTTTTCCCGGAGTTGACAAGATTAGATAGATTGCCTTAGGATCCTTTCTCGTCTCGTTGTCCTCCCAACTTGCTAGGACCTCTCTAGTTCTTTTATCAAGATCTCCTCGCGTGTCCAATTTCCCCCGTATATCTTTATCATCACCCCAGCTACAAGATCCTTTCACCAAACTTCGATCCTCTCTACCGTTCGTTTGATTATCTATGCCTTAGTGCTTCCCTTGGGAAAATATAAATATGATAACCCGAATACCACCGGGTCAAGTGCTACAACGGCAATCCGTGCGCTTGCGGACCTTTCTGTGATCATGTGTTTTACCACCAGACGTTCCCTAGCCCCGTTACTAGAGGTGTGAACCCGGTAGCGACGCTTGCGAGTGCCAACAAGCATTCCTAGCGCCGTCACCGTAGTGCAACCTTAGTGGTGAGGCTAAGGAGCGTCAACACCTCCCTGGCCGAAGGTGTAGGAATTACCGGCGTCTCGACCACTGGTGGAGGGCTCGTCCTCCTCTTTCTCTTCTTCTTCTTCTCCGCCTCGAGTTTGGCGGTCTTTGCCGCCTCGACCTGGGCAGCAGCCTTCGTGGTTGGCTGCTTCGCCGTTGCGGCCCTTGTTTTACGCCCAGGCTTCGCGGCACTGCTCGCCTCTTGGTGCTTCGCCACATCGCTACCGACCTCTGGGTCGGTATCATCATCAGCTTCCACTGACGAGTCTAATTCATAATTCTCCAGCAGCCGAGCTGCTGGAGGTTGGTACTTGTCCGACCTCAATTTCCGACGAGGCTCTTCGCCTTCAGGAAGAGGCGCCGGGCACCATAACTGCCTCTCCCGATCCTGCAACAGATAAAGCGCAAAAATGAGATCAATGAAATGCAGAGAAACAAGATAAACGACCTAGTAGTCCCAGGACTTACAGGGTCAGCTGGCCGACTCAATGAAAACGCCTTTGGGCATTTCTTGATTCGTGCACGCCCGGCGTAGATCTGAGAGACCCTGGCCATCATCTCCTCTTTGAGAGACCTTGCGGTTGACCTCGCGAGTGGGGTTGGATTGCCCCCAGTACTCGTACGCTGGGTGCACCCGATCCTTGATCGGCTGGATCAGGCGCCGACAGAAAGACCTCGCCACCGAGCCTCCCGTCACACCCCTCTCCTTGAGGTCGTTCACCAGTGCAAGAACCTCTTTGACGTCGTCCATCTCGCGCGAGGACAACTACAGGTCCTCAGAGAACCGAGTTGATCGGTACCTCGACGACATCTCAGAGGACAAAGATTTAGCCAACACACCCATAGATGAGACTACTGATGCCAAGAACGCCCGGCGCGAACGCAACAGAAAGCGAGCAGATCGACGCAAACAGCTCCGAGAAGCTCTTCCCATCCGGAACCTTAACGAGGCTCTGGACCAAGTCATCAACCGGGTCCACACAACCCTCGAGCAATGCCTCATGTCTATCACCACGATAGCTCGAATAGCTTAGGGGCATCACGCAGGCGAACTCATCGCCAAACTTGCTTAGGACGCTTACTTCATGCGGGTCAACAACAGGATCGCCGGAGCCGGGAATCATGAAGCCTCTAGTCATAGCCGCACCCCAGCAGAAGTCGGACGCAACCGCGTCCGTGGCGAACACCAGCCAACCCCCAATCGCTCTAGAGCCTCTGTGGCAGCACCTTCGCATGGTGGTACAAGCGGCATCGGTGGTGGCGGCAGTGGCAGCAGTGGTAGCTCATCCCATGGCGGCGGCAGAAGAGCCGGTGGCGGCGGCGATCGTGGAGACCGAAGCCACGCGAACAGCCACGCCACCGGCAATGCACATGGTGGCTACGATGCCCGCCACAGGATCGACGAGATCCACCATGCCAAGAAGACTACCGAAGTCAGCGACAGCGATGGCTTCCCCGCCTACTCTGCACGACTTCGCGATCTGCTTCTCCCCGAGAAATTCAAACCTCTTGGGATCACCAAGTACAACGCGAAGCAAGACCCAGTTCAGTGGCTCAGGTGCTATGCCCTGGCCATCGAAAATGCTGGTGGCGACAACGACACCAAGTGCCTCTACTTCCCCTTCTGTCTGGATCAGACACCACTTACATGGCTCGAGTCGCTCGACAAGAACTCGATCGACAAGTGGGACCAGTTGAAGGCCCAGTTCACTAGCAATTTCGCGGGCGCCATGGGACGCTCGGGTTCTCGCATGGACCTAGCGATGGTCAAGCAGGAGCAAGGTGAGACTCTCCGCTAGTACATGCGCTGCTTTTTCGACAAGCGTGCGACCGCAGTCGACGTCACCGACAAAGAAGTCATCGACCTCTTCCAAGACGGCCTCTACCACCTTCGCACCTTCGAAGACTTCGGTCGCCGTCGCCCAAGCTCCATCACAAAGCTCAAAGACATGATCACATCATGGGCCGACGAAGAGGACAAGGCGAACGCCAAGTACGACTCCATTCGTGGCAAGGGCAAAAACAACACGGGCGGCAACAACAACAACAAGGATCAAGGGGGTCGCAACAACAACAACTACTCGGGTCCTAACCACAAGCGCAAGCCAGACAACACAGTCATGGCTATACAGCGTCCTGCGAAGGACAGCTCCAAAAAGACCTCCGGCGGCTTCAAAGACTTGCTCAAAGAGAAGTGCCCGTGGCATCTGGACGGTAATCACACAACTGACCAGTGTTACCAACTCCGGTGAGCACTCAAGGATGTTCCCGAGCCACGGCCCCCTCACGACAAGAAGGGCAAGAAGAAAGTCGACGAAGGCAATGGTGACTTCCAAGAACCCGACAAAACAATGAATGTCCTCTTCGGCGGACTACCCACCAGGCGATCGCAGAAGCTCACCCTACGGGAAGTCTTGAACATTGAACCAGCGGTGCCGACACCTCTAAGGTGGTTGGACGTACCCATAACCTTCTCCCGCACGGATCAATGGACAAGCTTCTCCGAACCAGGACGTTTCCCACTCGTTCTGAAACCAGTAGTCGCAGGCTCCAGACTCAACAAGGTACTCATCGACGGCGGGAGCGGACTCAACGTCCTCTTCACCAAGACCTTGAAGAAGATGAAGCTCGACATCACTGACATGCTCACCAAGAGCACGTCACCTTTCTATGGCATCGTCCCAGGCAACGCGGCTATACCCCTCGGCTCAGTGGTTCTGCCAGTTACCTTCAGGACAACAAGGGAGAATTACCGCACCGACTACATCAAGTTCGAGGTTGCGGACTTCGAAACCTCCTACCATGCCATCCTCGGCATACCAGCCATCGCCAAGTTCATGGCGGTCCCTCACTACACCTACTTGGTACTCAAAATGCCAAGTCCTGCCAGAGTACTCACGCTGCAAGGGGACTTGAAGATTTCCTACGACTGCGACACCGAAGCCGTGGAACTCGCAGCAACCAATCAAGTACCCAACGCAATGATGGAGATCTTTGCTGCAACCAAGAAGCTTGCGCCAACCGAACTCGAGATACCTGAGAAGACCGACACCTCCAACAAACCTCAGCCAACAGAGGAAGTACATGTGAAGGCCATCGACCTCGGGACTGGCGACAGCAGCAAGACTACCATGATCGGCGTGGGGCTCGACCCCAAATAGGAAGATACGCTCGTCAGCTTCCTCCGGGCTAACCAAGACATCTTCGTATGGAAGCCAGCGGACATGCCAGGTGTGCCTAGGAGGCTGATCGAGCATTCACTCAACGTCGACCCTAAAGCTACCCCCAAGCGACAACACCTCCATCGTTTTGCCGACGACCGACGGGATGCCATCAAGAAGGAACTCGCCAAACTACTCGCGGCTGGCTTCATCCGAGAAGTCTTCCATCCTGAGTGGCTCGCCAACCTCGTCCTCGTCCGCAAGAAGAACACGAACGAGTGGAGGATGTGCGTCGACTACACCAACCTCAACAAGCATTGCCCCAAGGACCCCTTCGGGTTGCTGCGGATTGATCAAGTCATCGACTCCACGACGGGCTGTGACCTGCTCTGCTTCCTCGACGGCTACTCCGGGTACCACCAGATCGCTATCAAGGAAGAAGACAAGGAGAAGACCGCGTTCATCACCCCGTTCGGCGCCTACTGCTACACGATAATGTCGTTTGGGTTGAAGAACACCGGCGCTACCTACCAACGAGCTATCCAGGCCTGCTTCAAGAAGCAGCTCAACAAGAACGTCAAAGCCTATGTGGATGACGTGGTCGTCAAGACCAGAAATTCCGACACGCTCATCACCGATCTTGAAGAGACCTTCGCATCTCCGCGAGAGTACCAGTGGAAGCTCAACCCCAACAAGTGCGTCTTCGGCGTACCCTCGGGGAAACTACTCGGCTTCATCATCAGCCATCGCGGCATCGAAGCCAATCCCGAGAAGATCTCCGCCATCACTAATATGAAAGCTCCAACCTACATCAAGGATGTGCATAAGCTGACCGGGTGTATGGCGGCCCTAAACAGATTTATCTCGAAGCTCGGAGAACGGGGACTACCCTTCTTCAAGCTACTCAAGCACTAGCAGAAGTTCGTATGGACTGCGGAGGCTGATCAAGCTCTGACGCAGCTTAAGGACTTTCTGTCCAAGCCACCGGTTCTCACGGCTCCTCGCAAACAGGAGCAGCTACTGCTCTACCTCGCTGCGACTACTCACGTGGTCAGTACTGCCATCGTTGTCGAGCGGCAAGAAGAAGGCCACGCCTACCCAGTCCAGCGACCAGTCTACTTCGTCAGCGAGGTCCTGTCCGAGTCAAAGGCCCGGTATCAACCGGTCCAGAAGCTACTCTACGCAGTACTTATCAGCTCGCGGAAGCTACGACACTACTTCCAGGAGTACTCGATCATCGTCATCACTGACTACTCGCTCGGTGACATACTCCACAATCAAGATGCTACTGGAAGAATCTCCAAGTGGGCGGTCGAGCTAGGCACCCTCAACATCGACTTCAAGCCACGCACCACTATCAAGTCTCAAGCACTAGTCGACTTCATGGCAGAATGGCGGGACAATCAGCTACCGACTCCAACAGAGCGACCAGAGCATTGGGTGATGTACTTCGACGGCTCACTCAAGCTCGAGGGCGCGGGCGCAGGGGTACTCCTGATTTCTCCAAAGGGCGAACAACTCAAGTACGTCCTGCAGATCTTCTGGAAGGTCTCAAACAACAAAGCCGAGTACGAAACCCTGCTACATGGGCTCCGCCTCGCAATCTCATTGGGCATCAAGTGACTACTAGTCTACGGCGACTCCGCAGTGGTCATCAACCAAGTCAACAAGTCTTGGGACCGCAACAAGGAGAACATAGACGCCTACTGTCTGGAAGTCCGCAAGCTCGAGAACAAATTCTATGGTCTCGAGTTCCACCACGTCGTCCGTGACAACAACGTTGCAGCGAACGTCCTGTAAAAGCTTGCTTCTACTCGCGCTCAAGTGCCTATCGGAGTCTTCGTCCATGAGCTTCACGCGCCATCCATCCCGGAGTCGGCACCAATGACCACTGACCCTGAGCCAGCACAGCCCAGTCAGGAGGTCATGATGATCGATGTGGACTGGAGACAACCCTTCATCGACTACATCCGCGAGCAGAAGGTTCCCTCTAACAAGAACGAGGCCGAACAACTCGTCCGCCGAGCCAAGACCTACGTACTAGTCGGAGACAAGCTTTACAGGCGGGACGCCACTTCTGGTGTACTCATGAAGTGCATACCCCGGGAAGAAGGCAAGGACATCTTGGAGGAGATCCACAAGGGCGTCTGCGGCAACCACGCGCCCTCTCGCACACTGGTGGGCAAAGCCTTCCGACGAGCCTTCTACTGGCCCACAGCTCTGGCCGACGCCGAAGAACTTATCAGAAGGTGCCAAGGGTGCCAATTCTTCACCAAGCAGCAACACGTCCCGGCCTACAAGCTAGTTACCATACCACCGACCTGGCCCTTTGCCTGCTGGGGGCTCGACATGATTGGGCCTCTGCCAACTGCGCCAGGTGGATTCAACAGAGTCTTGGTGGCCATTGACAAGTTCACCAAGTGGATTGAAGTCAAGTCGGTTACCTGCCCAAAGGCCGACAGAGTACTCGACTTCTTGGAAGAACTCGTGCATCGCTACGGGCTACCCCATCGCATCATCACAGACTTGGGTTACAACTTCAACAACCACCAGTTTTGGGAGTACTGCGAGAACAGCGGGATCGACGTCTGATATGTCTCAGTCGCCCACCCGCGTGCTAACGGCCAGGTAGAGCGCGCCAACGGGATGGTACTCGACACCCTCAAGAAGCGATTGCACGATGCAGCTAACACCAAAGGAGGCAAGTGGATCAAGGAACTACCCAACGCACTCTGGGGGCTTCGTACTCAACCTACCGAGCCAACAGGGCAGTCGCCCTACTTTCTGGTCTACGGCTCCGAAGCTATTCTACCCGCCGACATGATATGAGATTCCCCGGCAGTAGAACAATACGACAAAGGCATCTCAGAAGACAGTCGATGGGTTGATATCGACAGCCTCGAAGAAGCCCGCTGTGCTGCCCTCGTCCAATCAGCAAGGTACCTAGAGGGTATCCGACGCTACCATGATCGCAACGTCAAGGAACGGTCCTTCTACATCAGCGATCTAGTCCTCCGTCGCATCCAGAACACAGACGGACTACACAAGCTCAGCTCACCATGGGAAGGTCCCTTCTCAGTCTCCAAGGTGACCGGACCAGGATCATATCGCCTCCAAACACTTGAAGGTGATGACAACAGCAACTCATGGAACGTCGACCAGCTGTGTCGCTTCTACGTGTAGTCACTCGACTACTCATCTACGAGTCCAGCCTATACGGCTATTCATGGACTCTTCGCTGTAAGCGGCCTCTCGGTCCTAGCACTAGTCTACGGACTACTTCTATCCAGGATCCAGCGTTAACGACTACTAACGAATCCTGGGCCACACATAGCATAAGGACTTTGGTGGTGGTCTACAGACCATGTACTCTCTAGATCCAGCCTATACGGCTACTAACGGATCTCCAGCTGTAAGCGGTCTAAGGGCCATAGTAATCACTTAGCCGTAGGCAGCCTACGGGTCCTAGCGACTTCTCATTTGTAACGGTCCTGGCCATCCAGGTGTCATTATTCATCAGTAATAGAGTTTGAAACTTCTCAACTTGTCTACTGTGCCTTCTACATAGGCAGATCCGATCGAGTACTACCACTCGTCAACTCTACAACGGCTTGGTACTCCGCACGCTTCGATGCAAGCGGCGACAACGAGTACTCATTACAGCATAAGAAGTGGACCAACTTTATTGACATTTCAAACAAGTCTCTGACTACTTTGTTTGTCTTACATCAACTACTCTGTACATAAGCTACCTCTACAGGTACATCTACTGGAGGTTCAGCTTGTCCGCGACTTGCTCCGCGATGGGCGCCATCTCCTTCGGAAGGGTCTTGTACTGCTCATCTGTGTAGTTCGCTGCAAGACCTCCGGCTACCACGTCCACCAGTGCCTTCGGGAAGTACGACTTCATGAAGGTGAGTACCTGGTTCGGTATCTGTTGACGCAAAAGTAGGACGTCACCCTTACGCGCGACACACATGACTCCCCGGTCTGTAGCGAGGCGTGCCAGCCAATCTGACCTGTTGATTGACAATGGAAAATATTAAGGATCGGCTAGAGAACCGATGGCCTTGCAGCGACACGTGTACCAGCCAATCGGCCGATATGGGAAAAAGCGGGATCGGCCAGCTCGAAAGCGACTGAAGCGCGGGTACGATCGGCTGGATCGGCCAATCGTGACGTCAGCGCTCGAGTAGGTCGGAATCGGCTGCGGTGTTGAAAGACGATAGGATCTAGATCGAGCGGATGATAATGATAATAGCTAAAACTACAAGAATTTGGTACGAAAACTTGTAGATCTAGCTAATATCGGTAAGGGGTGAATAAAGAACTAGACGAAACCTCAGCGATGCGCCCGGAGGTTAAAGCCTAGGATTATCTGGCCCACCGCTAGGGTTGAATCCCTTTGACCATCGGCCGATCTTCTATCTGACCATCGGCCGATTGCTTTGACAAGCTGGCCCACCGCTAGGGTTGAATCCCTTTGACCATCGGCGATCTGTGCTGACCGTCTTTTTCTCCCTTCAATCGGCCGATTGTACTCTGTTTTCATCGGCTGCTTCTCCTTATCCTTTTTTGACTCTGTTTTTCCAAAAAACGGTGTCAACAGTATCGACTTCGCCAAATGCTTGACGTACGTTGCCAGGCGCCCGGGGGCTTCTTTCAGCCTGTCTACCAGAGGTGATATCTTGGGCCCGCCCGGATGTGGTACCAGCAGCCTCGCTATGGGCAGCGCGACTTCTTCCAGCTCTTTCAGTTGCGCCCGCAGCTTCTCGCAGTCTTCATTGAGCTTCTGCAGAGATTTATAACAGCGTACAAGGTCAAGATCTGAGGCTTCACAGAGCTCCAAGTGCTTGATACACTAATGGCGCAACTGTGCGTACTCGTACTCAAGTACCTCTCTCTTATCGGTCTCCCGGTACACAATGTTCTTGAGGTCCATCTCAGAAGCCTTTAGCTGGTCAACCCTTGCCTCAAGATCTGCAAACAACTCATCACAGTGTCAGATTTCTAACAAGCTTTGCAATAAGTACTCGGTGGTCACGGCAGATGGCATACCTTTGTTCTTCTGGCGCAGAGTCTTGTTCTTCTTGATCAACTCGTCCCTCTTCGCCTGCATCTCTTGTACCTCAATGTGGTACTAGGCAAAGGCGCTGTCGAGCTTGGACTGGAGCAGCGCTGAGTGTTTCTTCGACTTGTCCAGCTCTTTTTCCAAGGCTTCGGCGCGCAGGACTGTGTCACCATATCCCTTCAGAAGGTCGGTCTTCTGGCGGGATCTCTCCACCAGGCCCTGCGCAAGGCACAATGATCAATCAGTACTCAGTACTCAATGAAGCAAGACAACGCAGGGTACTCGCAATGTACCTTGATCCAGTTCTTCGTGCGGCACCACGACTCCATGCTCAGAGACATGAAGGCCGGGTCAATTAGATCATCATCTAGCAACTCGAGACCTCCGCGTCTCGAGGTTCCAGTCTCCGGCATGGGCGCCGAGCGGAGCGACGCCGCGTCTTCTATCATCGCCTCGCGGACGACGACCTCAGACCCTGCTTCAAGTTGGGAGTCAACCCGTGCTTCCGCACTTGGCCTGGGGCCTGTCGAAGTCGCCAGCCCAGAGGCTGTTGGACTCGTAGGCCCGGGGGCTATCGCTACCGCCGGCTCGGCAACTAGCTCTGTAGCCGTTGCCTCAGCAGTAGCTGCCTCCATGGCTACTGCCACAGGGATCGCTGCTCCGTCAGCTTGTGTCCCTGCCAAGATTAGCTCAATTGTCAGTGACAGCTACGACTACTCTCTACAAAAAGTACTCGTGGTGACAGGACGCGTACCCTCCACCAGGGTAGCTTCTTCAAGCCTCGACCCTATCGAGGCATCGGTTTGTGGTGGTGGTGTGGGTTCTCATACCTCCGCCGAGCGGTCTTCACCATCGGCAGGAGTGCTAGTCTCCCAATCCCACGACAAGTCCGTGGATTTCCTGCGTCATGAAGTCTTCAATCAGCAACACGAGCTTGACGGCTACAAAACTACTCAAGAGTTCCAGAAACTTACAGAGTTGACTGCACCACAGTGACGGTCGGGGCGCCCAGTAGCCTGGTAATATCTACAATGCCAAGCTCGCTGGTAGCTCCCGCCTCGACAGGAGGCTCCTCTACTCTCTCCTCTGTCTGCCTGACAGCCGCGGCCGCAGCTGGAGGAGGGCCTTGTACCTCTTCAACCGATGGATGTGACTCCACAGCACCGGTTTGCTCCTGTGCCCCTTCTGGCACAACGTCTTCAGTAGCCGAAGGCGGGCTAGTATTTCTCTCAGCCGTCGCCCCCACAGTCTCCCAGACATCTCTCTCGTCCAGGTCAGCAGGGTCCGAGGAGGGGATGTCCTGCAATAGTACAAGTCATGCAGTCAGCAACAAACTACTAATCGTTAGTACTTGACTACTCCAGTCACGGTACTCACCTCTTGTCTGGTGGCCTCCGACAACTTCAATTTTTTTACAGCACATTTGCGCGCCACATTGCGGGGCTTCATGGGCGGCACCGGCAAGCTCACCTCCAGGCTGGACGGCTTCTCGATCACCAGAATGTGCAGCATTCCAGCTCGGCTGAACCTCGAGCGGAGCTGGAACCGCTGCTGCAGCGTCTCCTCATCCTCGTCGTCGGAGGTGTCTTCAATGACGACAGCATCGTCGCCTTCGCCAACTTCGTAGCGTTCCTTCGCCTTGGATTCCGCCTTCCCGTGTGTTTGTTCCTTAAGCCGTGGGGGGAGGGCGGGATAGAGATGTACTTCTTCACATCGTCCTACAAGCAAAGCATAAGTACGACTACACAAGCAAATTAGTACTCGGGGGCTCTGGCCACGACTTCTAACCTGACTCGGCGGCCGTGCCGCGGAGTACTCCAGCACGAGTGTTGACGGTTGATTGTCGTATCAAAGTTCATTTGGACTTGCAAGCGGACAAGTCCTCCGTCGTAGTCAAGGGACCCTTCTTCCCTTAAGTGTGAACCCAAGGTATCGAATCCGTGGAACAATGTGTAACGCAAGATCCAATCTAATAAGCGGAAAACACTTTGATCTTGAAAAGGGGTTTTGCATCTAATCTATGGAAGAACCATAAAACACATCTAATCTACTAAACACAGGAGGTAGCAAAAGAAAGAGAGGGGAGAACCAATCTAGAGATTGGATCGGGTCTTTTGTTGAAGTTCCAAAACAAAGAAGAATAAAGCAAATGAATCTCATTACTAGCCTCTTTAAATCGTGGCTTCCGTTCCAACTCCGAAGACGCCCGCCTTTTGGAGCCACCGTCCAGGCACAACGCACTCCAATTCGTGCAGGTTAGCCTAGGGCGAGTCCAAGAAGAACAAGTTGAAAACGCTCGGTAGATCGGGTATGCACCTCTAGCCACCATGACTACAAGAGCACCCTAAGCAATCTAGCTATAGACTAGATTGGGGAAGAAGCAAACCCAAGCGAAGACAAAGTTGTAGAGAAAGCACTTGATCGCTAGAAATCGGATTCAATCTTGCAATTTCAACACGAGAGTATAATACATGGACAAGATCACCACCGGGATCCTACCTTGATCTTGATCCTAGCTCCGGGAACTCCGACGTGGTCTTCCATGCAAGGTTCCCACGTTGGCTAGGGAAGCCCTAGTCAACCATCTCGACCCTCTCCTCTCCGGAATGGTGTCCCTCTCTTCTCTGCTCCTCGGCGGCGGATGACGAATGAATTCTTGCGTGGCTCTTGGCGAGGGGGCTATAAATAGTCCGAATGGCGGCTAGGTCAAAGGGGGCGCCGAACCGGGCCCGGAATGGGCTGGGCCGGCCAGCTTGGGCCAACTGGCCTGGGCCCGTTTCGGCCTAGTTCGGCCCCAGCTTCCTCCCTGGTTGCTTCTCGCGCAATTCCTCATTTGTGTGCACTTGCATGTGGGCCTTTGACGTCGTTTCCTTCGCGGTTAAGGCTTGAATGCTTGCCATCCAAGCTTCGCTATTTTCTGGTTGAGTCCCTGAAGATTTCCACGTTGACGCTTCGGTCCTCGAGTCATTTGGAGTCATGTTCATCGTGTGTCTTGACTCTTGTCAGGATTCATGATCTTCTTCCAAAGTGCTTGATGAACTTATCCCGAAAGTCTCCTCTTTAGCATAGATTTCCTGCGTAAACAATAAACTCCAAAATCGACATGCAAGAGTGAACTTGTTATATACGGGGGGTTAGTTCCAGTGGTTAGAATAATAAATCAATGCCAACATTAAAGGTAAACTCATGGCTAGGTTGACGGAAATTCACCGTCAACAACGAGGCAAGGCGTGTACAGGGGCATGTCCTTGAAGATCTTGCCCAGCCTCTCAATGATGACATCATCGTCAATTTCTTCACCGGGCATCCGGGAAGTATCTTCATCGCCAGTGTACTGGTAGCCAAGAGTGTCTCGCGCCATCAGCGGCTGCACCCTTCTCTTCATAAAGCTGAAGGCCACATGCTCGGCCCTTAGTCCGGCCTCCCTCAAGGCCTTAATCTTCTTCAGCAGTGGAGGTAGCTGAAGACCTTCTTGCATGGTGGGCTCCGTGTTCCACCATGGTGCATGCTTCGGTTGTCGACCGCTGGGTTTCGGCAGCTCGGGGTGGTGGTTGCTGATGTAGAACCACTTCGCCTTTCAATCCTGGTTGGAGTCGATCAGCTTGTATGGCAAGTACTGCCCGGCGACGTCTTCACACATCTGTATGCCGATGCCTCCAACTACTCGCAGGTCATCCGTACTCGGCTACGACTTCACCCGGAAGATCTTCCGGAACAAGATCCAGTGGGGCTTGATCCCCACAAATGCCTCGCAGAAGTATACGAAGATGGAGACGTGGAAGATACCATTGGGGTTGAGGTTGAGGTACTCGATGCCGTAGTACCGAAGCATCCCCTTGAAGAAGTCACTCGCCGGCAGCGCGAGTCCATGCTCCACGAACCGCGCGAACATCAGAATCTCATCTGGGTTCTTCTCCATCGGGTACAGATCTCCAGTAGCGGTGCGCCACAGATCCATTTCCTTCTCATGGAGGAATCCGCTGTTGACCAGGGTGAGAAGGTCCTCCGTCTTCAGCTTCGCCTTCTTCCACTCCTTCGCCGGATTGGGGCGAGGGGAGGGGGCGGCAACGACGATGACCGGCTGGCATCGCCGGCCTCATCATGGCTCCTTTTCTTCGATGCGCTGGTCTTGGTGCTCTTCGCTGGGGACCCCTTCATCCTTCGAGTCACGAGCGTCTTCACTCGCATTCGCTCGGGGGCTGCGGAGGAGGGCGGACTACGGCGACAGAGTGAATGTAGATCTAATCTACTTTGCGGCGGCAGCGGTAGCAGAGGAGCAGGGGGCAGTGATTCAGATCTAATCTCAAAGGAATGCAACCGCTGGGAGTGAAAACCCCTAAGGGGTTCACCTGTTATTTATAAGCCATCGGGCGGCTAAGTTCCGAGCGGGCGGATAAGCGTCAAGCGGATGACTCAATGGCAACAGACTGACCCTTTGTATTCCAGTACTCGATGCTCTCAGACTCGGGGGCACGACTACATTCGATGGATTCAGTGGGCTACACCAGATCAAGATCACGCTCAGGACACATTCTACAGTCAAGATGACCCTTTAATTCGAGAGAAAGTACTCAACTCAAGGCTCGGGGGCTCCGTGCCACGTGTCCTTCGGTTTTTTCTCCGGATTTTTTGGGATAAGATTGGCAGAACTTCAGATTGACCCTCAGCTTGAATCTACGATTCGACCTAAGGCTCGGGGGCTACATTCCATATGGAATGCGATTCTTCGAATCGCATCTTCCATATGGTTTTTTCATCAAGACAACACGAGTACTATTGAAGACCTTCGAGAGAAGCACTCGGGGACGCTTGGGGACTACTCGAGAAGACTTCAAGACTACTCAAAGATCAGCTGGAGTACCTTCCAGCCTCGGGATGATTCAAGCATTCTTGAGGACTTTCGGCGTGTGGAACTCGGGGACCCTCAAGGACTACTCGCCAAGGCCATCAAGACTACTTGAAGACATCCTCCTCGACTACAAAGTACTCGGGGGCTTGTCGTACGGACATCCCTGGGCCCACTACTCAGGTGGGTACCAGGACTGACAACTGCGTGGGCCCCTGGGACTACTCGACTTGGGCTGCATGGCACCGGATGGCGTGAAGCACAAGGCATACGGAGGACTAGTACTAAGTTAGGAAGCTAGACATGTCCGGATCCATGTAGAGTACTCCTAGCCATGTGCGACTAGTACTCTCCCTGTCAAACCAACTTGTAACCCCTATCTCATCATCCGCATCATCTTGTAAATACACCCAATCAATCTAGAGCTACGCAGCATATAGGACGTAGGGTATTACGCACCTCGCGGTCCGAACCTATCTAAATTGTGTGCCACATGCCTCTCCTTTGAGTTCCCGATCTCGGCGAGGCCACAAACATCTACCTCGGGTACTCCCCTTGGTAGGTTGCCGGGTTAAAACACCGACAACAGCATCTCCCGGACCCGCTTTTGATCTTTTGTGGAAACATCTACGGTAGCTTTGAAATACTGCAAAATACAATCATTTATGAGAATACAAGTAGAAATCAGTTTCTAAAATCAGATGGAGAATATGAGCAGAGACAAGGTTGAGCATTATTATCTACTTACAGCAGCCTTCTTGATGTTAGGTATGTCATCGAGTAGTCTTAACATATGGAATGCCACATGGAATCCACATAAAGAGGACCGCCATGGCTGCGGAGCACACTACATCGAGGTACCAAAATGATAAGTTAATGCAGTACCAAATAGGTAAGAAGGGACCATAAAAAACCTCGGTCTTACATCGAGATTTGGTTTGTGCTTGAGTGTTGTGCCTTTTGCCTTTTTTTTCTTTCCTTTTGTCACTCCGTCATGTGCATGATTAGAAAAGGCCCTACATGATCAGCAATACAGATTAGAAACACTAAGAGATTGAATTTTTGTGAACAAAACCTGCAAGATACTGTACCAAAGGCCCTGCATGATCAGCAATACCGATTAGAAACACTAAGAGATTGAATTTTTGTGAACAAAACCAACAAGATACTGACCAGTCACAACAGCTTTAAGGTCTGCAAACTTTAGCGTGGGATGTTGTTTAGAAGAATCTAGATACCAAACCTCTTTGAACTTCATACAGATGATCAGTGTTACCCAGTGGCCAGTGTAGTAGGCACCCACCACGTAGTCGTTGTTCATTGCATTTGCGATTGCTTTGGTAACAAGGCCAGAATGCTGAGAAATATTTGTGAAAGTAATAAAATCTGGATCTAAAACCCCAACACTGATTTGCATCTCTGCTGCCTTGTCCATCATTTTCCTACAAAAAATCAAATTGTTAGCATGCTTGAACTTTGTGGTCAAAATTAAAGAGATATCTTTTTAGGTTTTAAGGGACTTACAATGTCCACAACCTAAAGAAGGTAACATCCAGAGAAGCCAGGGTTATAAGGTTATACATGCTACTAAATGCAATGTTTAACATTAAAGCACCACCACCTTTAAAGTAGTGTTGATCCACCTTTACTGGAAAGGCAAGTTTATCCTTATTGTGTTCCATGACGTAAGCATGCAACCTGGCACAATTTGGTCTAGCAGCCTCTAAGTTTTCTTCTGACAACATAGGTGCATCAGTCTTGTATTTTGGTCGTTCCTGTTCTGTCCCAATAATACAGTTAAGAATCTCATCTTTAGACAGAGGTTTCCTGGCCTGGTTCCCCTTCTGCAGTGGAGATTGCCTGGGCTCCTCCTCCTGTTGCAGAGGCTACTGTACATGTTGCATCTGCTGCTTAGGGGGAGATTGCCTGGGCTCCTCCTGCTACTGCTGTACAGGCTGTTGTTTCGTCTGTTGCTTATCCTCATGTTGCAGCTGCTGCTTTGGCGGAGTTTGCCTGGGCTCCTCCGGCTGTTGTCGACGCTCCTGCTGCGTAGTTTTGCTGATCTGCTGCTGCTGCTGCTGCTGTTGAGCCTTCTCTTGCTGACACTGAGCTGCAGTACCTCCATCTGATGTTGTACCCCTGCTACCTATTGCGGCTTCAGGGTTGGCATGTCTCGTCATGGGTGGTATAAGGATCATGTCCTTTGGCCATTGGATCCTTTGAACGAGAGCCTCAGCTAGGGTTGCTATGTCACCCCCATCAATTGGTACAGGAAGAGGGTAGTTGATAAGACTCGGTCCCGATCTTCACGACATAGGATCCCGATCAAGATAACTAGCTGTAGAACAGCCAAGATAAATTGCTGCAAGCAGCGATAACTAGTGCAACCTGACAAATAAAACTCGAAGCCAACCACCGTCTTGAACCGGCAACCTGAATCGAGGATTCGCCCAACCACACTCTCAAAGAACCAACCAACACAACCTAGAATCAAATGGACTAGGAGCACCAATTGGGAGCCGATGACGCGGCCGCTTTTATAATCCCTCAAGGAAATCACAAGAGCAAAGGGGTAGAGATCACTCTCTTAAATTGTTAGCACGCAGCTCAACAAAGGGGTTCTATTTCATTATCAAAAGTCTTCATTATTTTAGAGATACATACAGTATTTATACAAGGAACAACCCTCCTTGTTGGGTGTGAATGGACCTTTGAGTTTCTGGAGTTATGCTACGTGAAAAGCCACCACGAACTGAAATCCCGAATAGCCTCGTGTGACTGTTGGCTTCCTGCGCAGTCTTCACTAAATCGGTCATACCTCTTTATTGGGAAGTCTAATGGACATGTGGTTTCTTGCATTGGAAAGTTAACTTCAAGACGGTTCCATGAAGTACTCATGGGGCTCCAGAGCTATCAGGATTTAAGAGTTATGATCAAATCATTATGCAGGTCCGAACTTGTCCGAACTGATTGTCCGAACTGATCTGTGTGAACTTGTCCGAACTGAACTTTGCTGGATCATCCTTGGTCCGAACTGATCCACTTGTTTCTTTTTCTTTGCTTCCTCTCCGGGTATAGCAGCACCACCCCTCTCACATATATACCTAAGTACAACCAATGTAAAATATTTAGGTAGTATAACTTTCTCAGATATGTTAAAGTTAATTTCAGCTAGGAGAGAGTTCACCTCTTGTTGTAGTTTTTTGGCACGACTTTGGGTGATTGGTCCAATGTGCACTTCTTTTTGTGTAATCGATGCATCATCTTGTGTAAGATCCGGCGTAACAAAGGCATCTGAGTTACATATGGCTGGGATGTCCTCATCATCCTCCCCCTCTTGAAAAGGAGTCGTCCTCGACTCTGATTCTTCAGGTCCAAAGTATGGTGTTAAATCAGCAACATTGAATGTTGTGCTAACACCATAGTCTTCAGGGAGTTCAATCTTGTAGGCATTGTCATTTATTTTTGCTAGTACTCTGAATGCTCCATCTCCTCTTGGCATCAATTTTGATTTATGCTTCTCTGGAAAGTGTTCTTTTCGAAGGTGTACCCAAATGAAATCTCCTGGTTCAAATGTCACCTTCTTGCGATGCTTGTTCGCCCACTCAGCATAGTACTTGGCCTTCTTCTCGATTGCTTCTTTTGTCTTCTCGTGTATCTTCTTTACATATGCAGCACGCTTCAAGGCATCCATGTTACTCCTTTCCTGCAATGGTAATGACAACAAATCGATCGGAGCAAGTGGTTTGAATCCATATACACCTTCAAATGGACACAATTGAGTGGTAGAATGTACAACCCTGTTATATGCAAATTCCACGTGTGGCAAACACTCTTCCCATTCCTTCAAGTTCTTCTTGATCATGGTACGCAGCAGCATAGAAAGTGTTCTATTTACAACTTCTGTTTGTCCATCTGTTTGAGGGTGACAAGTTGTAGAAAACAACAGTCTTTCTCCAAGTTTTGCCCATAATGTCTTTCAAAAGTAACTCAAGAACTTTGTATCTCAATCTGAAACAATGGTCTTGGGCATCCCATGCAACCTTACAATTTCCCTGAAAAACAAAGAGGCTATGTGGGAAGCATCATCGCTTTTATGACATGGTATAAAATGTGCCATTTTTGAGAATCGATCAACAACAACAAAAATGGAATCGCTCCCCCTCTTAGTTCTTGGTAAACACAAAACAAAGTCCATGCTAATATCTTCCCAAGGAACATTAGGAATAGGCAATGGAGTATATAAACCATGAGGGTTCAGTTTTGACTTAGCTTTGTGACATGTGACGCATCGCTACACAAGTCTCTCAACATCTCTTCTCCTCTTGGGCCAATAGAAATGGTCGGACAGCAGCTCGTAAGTCTTTTTCCATCCAAAATGACTCATTAATCCACCTGCATGTGCTTCCTATAACAACAAGAGTCTAACAGAACAATTTGGCACACATATTTTGTTAGCTCTAAACAAAAATCCATCATGAACATGATATTTTTCCCATCCTTTTCCTGCTGTACATTTTGCATAAGGCTCTGAAAATTCATGATTAGTGGAATATAAATCTTTCAAGCTCTCTAGTCCCGGTACCTTTACCTCAAGTTGGTTCAATAAGACATTTCTTCGGGACACAGCATCAGCAACAAGATTGTCCTTACCTTTCTTGTATTTCACCACATATGAAAAAGTTTCAATGAATTCAACCCATTTAGCGTGATGTCGGTTTAGTTTAGCTTGGCCTTTCAAGTACTTCAAAGCTTCATGATCTGAATGGATAACAAATTCTTTTGGCCACAAATAATGTTGCCATGTTTCAAGTACTCTTACCAAAGCATACAACTCCTTGTCATACACGGAATAGTTCAGTTGTGCTCCTCCCAACTTCTCACTAAAGTATGCAATGGGTTTTGCATCTTGCATGAGTACACCTCCAATCCCAATCCCACTTGCATCACATTCAACCTCAAAGGTTTTTGTGAAATCCGGCAACGCAAGTAGGGTTGCTTCAGTCAAGCGCCTCTTCAATTCTTGAAAAGCACTTTCTTGTTGCTCTTTCCATTCAAATGCAACACCTTTCTTTGTTAACTCGTTCAGCGGCGCAGCAATGGTGCTGAAATCTTTAACAAATCTTTTGTAGAAACCAGCAAGTCCATGAAAACTTCTTACTTGATTTACATTCTCAGGTGTTGGCCATTCCTTGATTGCTTTCACCTTTGATTCATCCACTTGTATTCCCTGTCCAGAAACAACAAAACCAAGAAACACAACTTGTATTCACGACGTAGGATCCCGATCAAGATAACTAGCTGTAGAACGGCCAAGATAAATTGCTGCAAGCAGCGATAACTAGTGCAACCTAGCAAATAAAACTCGAAGCCAACCACCGTCTTGAACCGGCAACCTTAATCGAGGATTCGCCCAACCACACTCTCAAAGAACCAACCAACACAACCTAGAATCAAATGGACCAGGAGCACCAATTGGGAGCCGATGACGCGGCCGCTTCTGTAATCCCTCAAGGAAATCACAAGAGCAAAGGGGTAGAGATCACTCTCTAAAATTGTTAGCACGCAGCTCAACAAAGGGGTTCTATTTCATTATCAAAAGTCTTCATTATTTCAGAGATACATAGGGTATTTATACAAGGAACAACCCTCCTTGTTGGGTGTGAATGGACCTTTGAGTTTCTGGAGTTATGCTACGTGAAAAGCCACCACGAACTGAAATCCTGAACAGCCTCGTGTGACTATTGGCTTCCTGCGCAGTCTTCACTAAATCGGTCATAAGTCTTTATTGGGAAGTCTAATGGACATGCGGTTTCTTGCATTGGAAAGTTAACTTCAATATGGTTCCATGAAGTACTCATGGGGCTCCAGAGCTATCGGGATTTAAGAGTTATGATCAAATCATTATACAGGTCCAAACTTGTCCGAACTGATTGTCCGAACTGATCTGTGTGAACTTGTCCGAACTGAACTTTGCTGGATCATACTTGGTCCGAACTGATCCACTTGTTTCTTCTTTGCTTCCTCTCCATGTATAGCATCACCACCCCTCTCACATATATACCTAAGTACAACCAATGTAAAACATTTAGGTAGTATAACTTTCTCAGATATGTTAAAGTTAATTTCAGTTAGGAGAGAGTTCACCTCTTGTTGTAGTTTCTTGGCACGACTTCTGGTGATTGGTCCAATGTGTACTTCTTTTTGTGTAATCGATGCATCATCTTGTGTAAGATCCGGCGAACAAAGGCATTTGAGTTACATATGGCTGCGATGTCCTCATCAGTAGTGACCCACATTAGCCCACAAATAAGTAGGTTGCACCACAACATACCCATCCTGCACCGGTACTGCATGGCAAGCCTTTTGAAATGAAAAGACTTTCGCTAGTGCGAGCTCCACATTAATCCCGATGCCATCCAAAAGGCTGCACGCAGTTGGCTCTGTCAGCTTATCTATTGTGTCCAGCATACGTGATCGACTATCACTGTGCACTTGATTTGCTTCGTACTCGTTGGCATTCCAATGGTCTTGCTCTCTACCACACACATCTTCCTCACTGTCATGCGTATGTTCTTCCTCGCGGTCACGCACATCTTCTTCCTCGCTGCCATGCACGTCTTCTTCCTCGCTGCTACTGACAGGCGCTGGTACTTGGGAAGGAAGAAGTGCATTTTTTAGTATTTCGATGCCTGATAGTCTTAGAGCATGGACAACTATTTTAAATGTTATGTCCATCATATCATCAGACCTCTTGTTCCTCCTCTTCTTCTTGTACATTCCAGCAAACTCTTCACCAAACCCTTTACCCCAGCCAAGTGAACTAGACACGCCTCAGACCTGACCTCGATACTCTGGAGTCTCAAGTGTTGCGGTGATGATATCATCCTCCCTAACCCCAGAGAAAGAACCATCGCTACCCTGAGCTGCAAGTGTTTTCACCCTATCTGCTACCCCACCACCACAGGGTTACTGAATGTTATGCCCCTACTTCCTTCACTAGTATTCTTCCTCTTCTTCCCTACCCTTACCCGCAGATAAAGTCTCGAACGTCCAGGAAATTGGTCCCAAGGGTTCTGTTTTCCTTCTGCAGCTAGCTTTGCATACTCCTCCTCCCACTCTTTCCTTTTACCACGATAACCTTTTCTACCCGTCTTGTGTGGCTTATTATGCAATGCTCTCTTTTGTTTCATCTCTTGGCTCAATTGCTGAAATGAAGGAGAATTGGTTTCCTGCACAAACATGTCCCAGTCTTGTTGCTGCAAAAAGGCATGCTTCACAAAGGGAGTCTCCTCTTTGCTCACATATTTTTTTCTTAAATGGGCCTTGAACCGCCGTTGCAAGGTTCCAATCTCTGATATAGCTGCCTTAACTACCTTCTTGTGAACAGATTCTTCCAGATTGGCTGGGTAATCTAACTTTTCCTCTAAAACTGTGAACAGATGTTCCTTCTCAATTGGTGAGAGATCATCAACCGCCTTGTTGATTGACACCCTCTCCCGAGCAATGAGGCCACAGACCAATACAAATCTATCCCTCGCATCATCTGGGGTAGGCCAAAAATTGGCATCAAGTCCAGTTGCAGTCAACTCACATAAGTCAGGTTGCAATGCCTTCGCAGATGGATGCACGGAGGCAAGGGAACGGATTCTAGACTGAGCTGGCGCGACCACCCGTAAGCTCGCTCGCTGATCTGGTCGGACGGGAGTATGAACATCTCCTACGCGCTCTCCTTGGATTGATTTGCATCTTTTGGATCAGAACAAAATGCTGGAAGGAAACATCCTCGAGAATAATTAAATAGAGAATGCACAAATCAACAACATAGGGAAAATCAATCAAAATCAAGATGAATCGTACGGGAGAAGAATAGAGGGCACCTTGCACCACAACCACGGAACATCATTGCAAATGGGATTCCAGTCCCGTCTAAAGGGGGAAATGGGTGCATTAACGCTGCAACGCGTCTCCAATCGAGGCGAGCGGACTGGGAGTAGGAGGAAACTGCCGATGAGGAGTCGAGCTGGAGAAGCCGGAGGTCGACGGCAACGAACTCGATGCGCGTTCGTGTCCCGACCTGAGCTGGAGGAGGCACAGGCTGATGGCGAGAAACTGTGTGTTCGTCCCCCGACCCGAGCTGGAGGAGGTAGAGGCCGATGGGTGAGGAGCTGCACGTGCGTCCCCCGATCCGAGATTGCGGAGGCGGGCGTGGGGCTGGAGGCGGTGGCGACAGAAGCGGGGAGGCAGAGGCGGGTGCGCGACCAGGGCCGGTGGCAACGAGACGGGTCCCAAGGGGCCGGAGCATAGGCGGCGGCGGTGGCGGAACGAAGGTGCCGGGGGATGAGGGCGTGGGAGGCGACCGCGGAACGGAATAGGCTTGGGGAACTGCAGTCCGTTTTTTTTGACCCACGGTATGGCGATCTGGGAGGATCGGGAGAAAAAAACGTAAAAAACAGAGACACGGGGGAGCTGTTGACCCGTGCGAAGGTCGGAGGTGGCTCAGTTATCGAATATTATCCGGTACTCAGGGTACTATATATATATATATATATATATATATATATATATATATATATATATATATATATATATATATATATATATATATATATATATATATATATACACACGGCAAGACTAAAATGCAACAAGGTGCATTTTATATACAAAACGCACAGACCCAACTCCGCAACAACCCAGCTGACCTCGACCCTCAAGCCTGCGTGGCCCAGCAAATCTAACCCGCGCCACATTTCTTTCTTTTATTTACAAACAAAAAATACGGCACACCACCCGTAACCGGTTCGCTCGCCAGCACCACCGGCATCCACGGTCGGCCTTGGAGAGGCTGCGCCTCTGAGCCACAGCCCCCGCCCGACGACGGCCTCTGCGCCAGGGAGCTTGGGCGCCTTGCCTACTGTTGTTTCCCCCTGCGAGGCCGCGTGCCGCTACAGAGAGGCGAGCCCCATCGGCCGTCGTGCTGGTGGAGGTTGGGCCAGCCAGGTGAGGCGCCGACGCTGGCGTGGAAACGGGCGCGAGGCCACACGGGGGAGCTTCCAGGCGGGGTGGGGGGCTGCACGGGCGCGTGCTGTCTGTAGTCGACGCATGCTGGACGGGACCAAACGGGCGCGCCGACGTCGATGGCAAGCGCTCCCTGCGGTTTAGTAGATTTCAAAGCCGAACGGGCGCCTGGCCTTCTTCTTCCTCGCGTTTTCTCTCTGCTTGGCTTCGTTAACTTGCGTCGCTGGCCAAATCAACCACCACCCGTCAACAGTTCCGGACGAAGCACTAGCAAATCGATGCCCCGCGTGCTACTCTTCTTTTATGTGCTCTCAATTTTCTTAGATTTGACTTAATTTGTTGTTAGCATTTGCTCCTTTCAAGTTGCGTTGCTCCGTCCACGGCTGAGAGCAAGAGACGACAACAAGAGGCTAGGCTTTTGCTCGCGAGCACAGAGCCTTGCCATTTTTCTCCAAGTGCGATTTCTCCCTTTTTTCCGTTTTTTCAGAAAATGTTTGAAATGTTCTTTGCGTTTCGACAAACGAATACTAAGTAGGATAATTGTTCAGTTAAGCACAAAATTGTAACTAAAATAATTGTTCCGTTACAACTGTGTGCCAACGAGAAATTTGCGATACGAACAATAAAGTAATTTATAATTGGAGCTATTGGACCTTATAGCATCATATTGTACATCGTTTGCAACATCGCTACAACACAATTGCAACCTCGTTGGTTACCGGTTGCAACACCCACTCTATTTTAGTTGAAAATTATTTCAAAAAATAAATGGCCATGGGCTAGGCTTAGGCCGACAAGCTGGGACTCAGCCGCTCAGCAAAATTTTCTTACGTTGCAACTATTTGGAACCTCGAATTGCATTTATGAGAATTATTCAATAACTATACTTGGGACTCATACACAAAACATCACAAGTTATAGCTGGAGTAGATATGGATCCTCCAATTGCAGCTAGGACAACCCATGCACGTGACTTCGCAAATGCAATTGGAACTATGGCACTAATCTAGTTACGGTGCAAATATAATTAATCAGATCCTCTAATTGCAATCAGGGCCGTAGCTCAGTTACAACTTGGATAATAACGTAATTACAAAATACACTAAAAATAAATTGTGAGTGGCGCAAACAAAAATAAATAAATCATGTGGAAAAGTTCTTAGATCATCTCCAAGTGTCTTTCTAAATTTTACTCTCTAAATCATCATTTAGAAAAACCATTTGCATAAAATTCGTTTTCTATATCTTTTCATTTTCCAACAACTTTCTATTCCTTATGCGCACTCTAGAGAGTCATTCTCGTCTTCTATATTTGATCAGTGATCCCTCTTGCTAGTCAGAAAGGGACGTGGTGTGGCAGCGGCCGAATGCGGGAGCAGCCTTTGGGCAAGGCTCCACCCCGACAACATCGACAACCAACCACGATGACACAATGACAATTAGTGTTGGGGACAATATTTAAATTACAGTCGGAACAAATTGCAACATGACAAGTCTATCAGTTGCAATTAGGACAATAACTGGTTACAACCACATAGTAAGAAGCACGTGCACATATCACATAATATACAACTAGAGTACTTATATAGTCACAAAATCGAGCAATTGAACTAGTTGCATCCTCTAGTTGCAACTAGGACTAAAAGCACTAATCTTGTCACAAATTCGAGCAGGTCCAACTAGACGCATCCTCCCGATACAACTAGGATAATAACCTAATTACCATCATAGAGAGTGTTAATTGCAACTAGAGCCAATTGGTATTACAAGCAAAAAATTGGGCCAGTTGCAACTATATCTAATTGCAACAAGGGCACTTATCTGATTGCAACTAGTGTCACTTGCAACCAGATGAACCCTGATGAAAATAGACACAAATCTAGGTTACGGCTCAAATCCATGTGGTTGAGATGCATGCAGCTTAACAAAATAATTATTCAAAACTGAACAAAACAATTTGTGACACAATATTACACAAGAGAATTTGGCAAAAATTCAGAAACAATATGGCTTTCCTGATAGCAAAATGCTGACCAACTGAATAAAACAATCCATGTAAATGATTCTTCTAGAACAAACTAAAAAACCAAAATGCTCAGGCACGACATCTCCATCAGCTGAAATTCACGATGCTAGTCATGTTGGTGGTGCTAGATCCCTGTTTTAAAAGTGGCAACTGTTCCCGCATATAGCATCTGCTTGCATAGGAAAAATCAACATATATCTGGAAGCACGACATGTAGTTCCATCTGTTATTGAAAAAAAAGAAAAAGCTGAAGTAAAAAAAATAGAACCAATTGCAACCTGTTGCACTGGCAGTTGCAACACAGCTTTAAAACAAATTACTACTGATTGGCTGATAAGTTCCTACATGAAAAATGTGTGTGTGTTTTTGCTAAATTTATAATAATAACATAAAACAATTTGCCACTAATGTAATGGTTTGGTTGCAGCAATAATGGCTGATAAGTTCCTACATGAAAAATGTGTGTGTGTTTTTGCTAAAATTATAATAATAACATAAAACAAATTGCACTAATGTAATGGTTTGGTTGCAGAAATAACTCTAAATAAATTACTATTGTGTATTTAGGCACAGTTGCAACACATATGAGTGTGGATTGAGTTCCGATAAAAATAAGTCAAACTAAAATTAATTACCACTCATGCAATGGGTCAGTCAAAGTGAATCGAATTACCACTGGTGCCATGGGACAGTTAGAAAAAAAAACTACTAAAACAATTACTACTATGTATATGAGCACAATTACAAGACACATTGGGTTGAGCTTTGATAAACAAATAAGTCAAATTAAACCAAACTGCCATTAGTGCCATGGCTAGTTGCAAAACCGAAAAAAACAAATTGCTACTGTGTGTAAGATAATTTCACACGAAAACCAAGAAATGAGACCAATTGCAACCATGAATATAGTGCAATTTCTAGTCATACAAAATAGAATACATGCTAACCACAACCCTGTTGCAATGATGAGACCAATTGCAATTGAGATCATTTACTTATTACAACCAAATCACTAAGCAAGTTACAACTAGAGCTACTTGCAATAGAGCTACTTGCAATAAGGGCATATCTGATTGCAACTAGTGCGAGTTGCAACCAGGACCCTAATCGTAGCAAGCAGAGCACTCATCAGATGCGATTAGTTTCATATACCACGAAATAGTATCAAAATAGGAAGAGTGATCTTCACAAAGCACTTGACCCTCTATATTTTTTCCCAGCAATCTTTTTTTGTCATTTATGTGTCACAAAATCAGAATAGGAAATTAGTTAATCACAGTGGCTAGAATGGCTCCTATCGACATGCTCTAGGGAAATAATATAGGTTCAGTAAGACAAAATCTAAATCATATTCGAAATTGATTACACGTTAAATCTAGATAGTACTGCAGCTCACCTGGCAGATAGCCCCAACGGCAACAGCTCCAACAGTTTATCTTTAAGCGCTGACCAAACAAGTGTAGGTTCCTGTGTGGTAACTCATCTTCTCCGTCTCATCTACCACAAATTGCTGCAGCGTCCGCCCATGGCGATGTGCAGGGAGTGGCGGCGGACCAACAAAACTCGTCGCACTGGCTCGTCAACAGCTCCTCAGGATGTGCATCTTCTGTGGGCTGTTTGACGGGCATGGCTATTCACACAAGCTGCTCTCCAGGGACCTGGCCACAGATCGATTCCTACAAGTTACAAGTAGATTCTTCAGTTAATTTCGATACACAGCTCCAAATTTGCTGTCATCGTCTTCCAAGGGGTGAAGAATCTATTGTCTACCGCAAATGGCTGGGGTACAGGAGGCCACGTTGCGTCAGTAGCGCGCCTGTGGGGGAGCGTTGAGCGAAGCCTGATCCCGCCGCCTGCTGCCCGCGGAGCTCCTCACCGGGAGCTCGCGGTGTTGCTCTGGCCCGCCGGCAGAGGGAGTGGGGGCCGCGGGCGCCGGCAGTTGTACCCACGGCCGCTAGCGGAAATACAGAGCACCCCAAGATCTGTCGCTGGGTACGGGGGCGCGCCGCGGGCGTGGAGAAGTTGGTGGGGGGAGCGAGCGCCTCCTCCGCGGCTACTGCATCTTCGTGCACAGTCCGCCGCCGACCGTCTCTTCCATGTGCTGCCGTCGGCTCGCCTCCCGCGTGGTGGTCCTCCACGGCCGCAACACCTCTCGGTGACCGTGTGCCACCACCTCTCCACGCCTCCGCCCCTTGAAGCGCTCCCCACTCGCTGCATCGCCGCTCGACCATGGCGCCACGGCTGCTCTAGATTCGCCGACGCCCCTGCAGCGCTCGGAAGGAAATCGAATCGGGGAGATTCGGGTGGAGCTGCGGATGGCTGGATTCGCGGAGATGGTGCCCCCGTGGATGGGTGGGTTGGTCACACCGGTTGGTCAAACTAGTCGCACGGGTTGGACTGGGTGCATCCTCCATACAAAATACACCCAGCTTGTGTGTGTTTTTTTTTGCTAAACTTCTAATAAAAAAATGAAGTGAATTGCTATTGATATGCAAGGATCTAGTTGCACAATAAATCGAATGTATATGGCCAGGTTGCAACACATAAACGTGTGTGGGTTGAGCTCCGATAAAAAATAAGTCAAAGTGAAATGAATTGCCACTAATGCAATGGAACAATTGCAACAATAGATCTAAACCAATTACTACTATAGTAAGCCAAATACTACATGAGGTCGATCAGAAAAAACTGACAGTAGTGCCATGGGTCAGTTGCAACAAAACTACTAAAACAATTACTACTAGGTATATGGGCACAGTTACAACACATATGTTGAGCTCTGATTAATCAAAATAAAAAAACCACCAAAACAAAGACATGAAGTCGATTGCAACTGGTCGAGTAGTCCAATTGCAATTAGGACAACGATTGAGTTACAAGTACACTAGGAAACCATGCACACATCACAAATGCAAACTGGAGCCCTAATCTAGTTATAATTGATACTACAAAATCAAAAAGATAAGAGTCATGGTGGCTGAACGTCCATGGTATTCAAAAGCTCTCAAATAATAAAATAATTCATTAGTCATGCTATGGTTCACTCCATCCGCCTTGAAAGCTTATTTCGATTGGTTGTCATGGCTCGCTCATCACTGGTCAGCAGCATTGGGTGCTGTCGTATGCTAGATGCATGCTAAAAAAAAGTCAAAGTGAATTGAATTGGTACTGATGCAATGGGCCAGTTGCAACAACAAATCTAAATTAGTTACTACTGTGCAAAGTTCCAACTTAAGCTCTGATAAAAAATAAGTCAAAGTGAACAACGAAACTACTAAATAATTACTACTTGGCACAGTTGCAACACATATGAATATGTGGGTTGAGCTCCAACATAAAATTAAATGAAATTAAACCAATTTGCTACATGTGCCATGAGCCAGTTGCAACATAAGAGATAAACCAATTTCTACTACGTGTATGGACAATGATATAAAATAGGTGCCTGAATAAAATTGGCACATGCTAATGATGGAAGGGGTAAACTATACGAGTGTGGGGGTTGAGCTTGGATAAAAAAATAAATCAAACTAAAATTAATTGCCATAATGCAATGTCCAGTTGCAAACAACAAATCTAAATAAATCATTACTATGTATAGTGTAAGTGAGCCAGTTGCAAAAAAAAATGTGAAGTTAGAGGACAACTGGATTTGAACTGACCCAATTACCATGAGCCAATTGCAACAAAACTACTACACAATTACTAGTCAAACGAAAACCAAATCGCAACGGCTGCCATGAACTAGTTGCAAAAAACAAGCTAAACAAATTGCTGATCAGTGTTGCTATATGTTCAACGGATGTATCCAACCCAATTGCATCTAGGACAATAGCCAATTGCAACTTGTCAGATCTACCGATTGCGACTAGGACAATAACATAACTATAAACAATGCTGAATAAAAAAAGAAATATGCTAGATCTTTAAAAAGATATCTACTACAAGAAAAAACATTGACTAGTGACGTACTGAAAATTTATATCATTTAAAATTGCACGGAAGCTTGTAGTGAATGTTATGCAGGATGGGTCCATCGATTAGTGCGTGCGGGTGCATGGTGCCTGATTGTACACAGCACGTGTTAGCTCAAAATTAAAAGCTGACTTCCTTAAGAATGGTTGAGAGGTGGTCAAATTGAGTACTCGGGGAAAAAAAGAAAAAAAGCCTGATAGGCTTAAACGTCTAGGACTGTAAGGCCAATATGACATGTGTTTATAGTTAACATACCTGCTCTGTAACACACGCCATTGCTTCAATAATAAAGGCAACCACATCAGAGCGTCCAATTGCTCGAAATGCACGTTTTACCGAAAAGTGATTCTGTTGTCCTGCCAGCGGAAACAACTGCTGCCCTGCGTAGCTGCGTCAGATCCCAGCAGCGTCAACAATTTTGTACTTTTGCGGCATATTTGAGCAAATCGGTGTTATATTCCTGCGAAGAGTAATTTTTTTATTTTGTTATGAAGCAGCAGCAATGGAACTGAACATAATTGGAGCATCTGATGGAACAAGCAGAGCGGCACTAGATTTAATTAGGCAAAAGTGTTGAGAACAGACCTCCCTATCTGATCCCTTTGTCGTCAAGGAAGCACGAAGCACCACACATCACAGAAATTCTCCAATTAACAGCAGTGTGCTCATGAGCAGTTCGATGACGAGATTGACGAGGGGCCACATGATTCATCGATTTCGCTCATACCTACCGCTCCCACCAGCCGTACGTTGCGAAATCTCAGATCCCACGCACTGCTGGCTCGTTCCTGCACGCTCGCCGCTGATCCAGTCGTCCCTGCGCCCTCGCCGTTGGAACCACCGCGCCCCGCACGCGCCGTGCTGCTCACTTCGAGCGCTCGCTGCGCGGCCACGCACCCGGCCTGACCGTGCCACGCACCGGGCACCCACCGCACCTGCGCGCCTCCCGGGGCAGATAGGAAATGCCTCTGAAAAGCATAATTGACAGCAGATTAGTAGGAGAGCAGACAAATTCTACTTACACGAGTGCATATTCTAATGACTCGTTGATTGCCTCTAAATTTCAGTCTCTGCTTAATTTCAAAAAAATTCAGTCTGTGCAGCTCGGCAGCTGAGAATCAAAGAGGCAGCAGGATTCAAGAGTAGGAGGCAAGCCGAACCTGGATCCCCAATCCACTCCACTCGGTCTCAAGGGATGAGGATGTAAACGAGGCCGTTAAGGATGAGTGAAGAAAAATAAACAGAGAGTTGCAGATGCGGTGGACGGAGGGGAGGAGTGGCCTGCGAACCTGCTGAGCAGAGAGATGCGGGGGGATTTTGAGCACGGAGGCCGAAGGGTGCCGCACGATGTCGCCGTCGGGGCCGAAGGGAGAGAGAGATGCGGGGGGATTTTGAGCACGGAGGCCGGAGGGTGCCGCACGATGTCGTCGTCGGGGCCGAAGGGAGCCGCGTCAGCCGCATAGGAGCTCGCCGCGGACCTATAGGAGCTCTCGGAGCTCCGTCACCGAACCTCTGCGAAAGCTCGGCTCGCCCCTGCCCACCGCCGCTGGTCATTTGTTTGCGCCCCGCCGCCGGTCGCGAGCGGAGCTCGTAGCGACCGAGCTCCCCCGTCCACTCGCCGCCGGACCCCCTGCTGCCCCTCTCTGCGGGCGGAGCTCGCTCCCTGTCGTAGGACTCGCAGCTGCTCCGCGTGTGCTTGTGCCAAATCCGCTCGTCACCGGATAGAAATGGATCTGGGTACGAGGGGAAAAGACAAACGACTCAGTGTTTCTCAGGTTATTACGTCTGTGGCCGGGTGGCGTGGCGGCGCGCATTAGATGGTTCGGTCGGTTGGTCGGATCATATAACCTAGTTGGCCAGGGTGCATTTCATATATCAAATGCACCCAGGTATATATATATATATAGAGAGTTATACATGATCGTACCCTGGGTACCAAATAACTATTCAGCACCCGAGTCTACCCAACGCACCACCCCACCGACTCGTTCGGTTTTTTCGATCTTTTTCCCCGGTTCTTTGTTGGTTTTTTCACCCGGGCCCCGCCCTCCACCTCTCTGGATAACGTGGGAGTCGGTTTCCCGTAGCCGCCGCCGCTCCCCACAACCCCCAGTCTATTCCCCGCAGCAGCCGCCGCTCCCCACGTCCCCGGCGCCACGCCCGCTTCCTCCTCCGCCATCTCGAGTTGGGGGACGAGGGCGCAGCTGCTCCCATCGGCCTCCGCCTCCCTCAGCAATACCGGTTTCCTGTGCATTTTATCCCGCCGACACCCGTCCCTGGTCGCTGCAATGGACGGTCGATGCTGCACATCTTGCCCTCGGCCTCGGCGTCATTCACTGATGGTGACGGATCTGGGCCAACTCGGCACAGCGGCTTCTCCATCCCTCCATGGAGCGTGCAGTAGAAGCTTCTCCAGGCGTCGGGCCCCTGCTTCCCAGGTGTCGTTCATCACCTCATTCAGTCTCCATGAACGGAGCTCCAGCTTAGTCCGATCTGCATGCTCTCATCCTTAATCCACCTAACATATTCAATTTTCTACTTGTTGACTATGAACGAATCCACCTGTTCACCATGGAGATTAGGGTGCAGACTGCAGAGGCTCTCCCTGACTGGTGTGCACGGTGAACATGACGACGACAACAGACTGTACCGTGGCCACCAGCACCATCCCAAAATGGTGCATGTAGTTCTCGTCAGCAACCAAATCGGAGAATGCACCCACTCTGATTGTAATTGATTTTTGCTCAGTTGCAACTGGACTCACTCTAGTTGCAATTGGTTCGCGTCGGGCTGCAATTGAGTGGTCTAGTTGCTATTCGTTCGTATCTACTTGCAACGGGCCAGATTTGTTGTAATTAGTTCTGTCGAGTTGCAATTAGTATAGTGTCATTGTTGCAATTGATCTAGTATCATTATTGCAATTCGTTTGCACGCAGTGAGCGTCTAGTTGCAACTAGTTGGGTCTAATTGCATTTGGTCCGCATCCAATTGCAATTGGTCCGTCTAGTTGCAATTACTGCAGTCGCACATTTCTAACTTCGAGAGTCTGTACATTTGTTGTGCAATATGCTTTTCCGTTGAGTTGCAATTGGTATGGTGTTATAGTTGCAATTTCTCTAGTCAACCTGTTGCAATTGGTTCAAACTGTGAGGTCTGTGCATTTGCTGTACAGATTGCACCTTGTTGTATTTTAGCCTCACCCTATATATATGTGTGATATATATATATTATATATATATATAATATATATACCTATGTGCTATACTACACCCCAGATGTAGTATATCATTCTACACCCTACTACCCCGGCAACCAACCAGGAACGAGCTAACCCACCCAACCGGCAGCCAACGAGCCAACCCACCCACCGTTAACCGTGTCACGCGCCCGACCCGCTAACCTCCCTACCGGCCCACCCCCACGAGATAAACCCGATCCCACCCGGTTCCTCTTTCCCGAGCCTTCCAGGGCGGCGGCGATTCGGCGGCGGCCGCGGGGGAGGGTGGCCGCGCGGGTCTTCGGCGGCGGTCGCGGTGGGAGGGCTCTCAAGCGGTACGCGTTCTCTGCATCTCCTTCCCTCCGCGAGTACCTCCAGCCTTCTAACCTCTTCGTCGGTAGGTAGATCGAAGACAAGGAGGCTGCGAGGCGAGGCTGCAGCGCCGCGCCGCGCCGCGCGGGAAGGGTCAGCCGGAGAGGAGGGTCCTTGCTGGTGATTCGCGCATGCACGCCGGTGAGCACCCCCTACCAGGCACGCTATTTTTGTTCCGAGGCGTCCAATGCTGTGCGGGCCTAGGGTTTCATTTTCCCCTAGATTTCTCTTTCAATTCATGGTGATGGTGGCATACTGATCACTGGGAAGTGAAGGGGGAGTAGCAACGTGACATTAGGGTCAGCCCCGCACCTCCGCATACATTCCGCCCCTCCCCCGTTCTTCCACTATTACCTCTGTGATGTTTGTTGCAAGCATACAATTTATGCATGGTGTTGTATTTTTTTTCATGGAGATTTTCTAGGTTGTTCATGTAGTTTTAGTGGGAGTGTGCCTACCAAACATTACACACTAAGGAGTTTTCCCTAGCAGATGTGTGAGCATTTTGGCTTCTGCAAATTATTAGCACCCATGCCTTTTTGTGTTAGTTCAGTAATATCCATAATATGCCTAGGGTTCTATTTTTCTAAGCAGCATCAGTAATTTTGGCCTCAACATTGCCCCTTCATTCAGTAATTCATGTAATGATAACCTGTCTGCATGAGCAGTTTAACCATTTTAGTTTAGTATTCTATATTCATTCAGTCTCAGTAATTTCTGTTTTTTTCAGTTACTACATCATGGTTTTTTTTCAGTAACTATGTATGCATCACCCTTAACTAATGTGGTAGTTCAGTAGTTGCAATAGTAGTGATCAGTAGTCAACTAGAAAAATTCAATCACCTCATTCCTTCAATAATTTCCACCGTTTTTTTCAGTAGCATTCATAGCTGTTCAGTTTTTTACACCCCCCCCCCCCCAATCTCCTCTTTCTCTTTATTGTGTTCTCAAATTGAGCATTAGGCGCTTTGTCACTGAGCATTTTTTTTGCAACGTGGTTATATATATAATTTTTCCAATTTGCGCACTGGACATGTCATTTTTTCCTATCATTTGTATGAAGTAGCCCAGTAATACAGCTGCATGGTGTGGATATTTAGTAATTTATGGAGTAGTCCTAGTAATTCAACTTTCCAACACTGCTTTCCTGTACTTTTTATCAATTAGTAATTTAGAAATATAAATTGACACTTTCAAGCACTATATATCCACTCAGGGGTCGATCGAGCATTCTTTTTGGTTGTTGCCGCTGCGTGTCGGAGCGATGCCGGTGGTGTGGGTTGGGAGCAGCAGTGGCGGGCTGCAAGCTGATGTTCAGCTCGTGTGACTCACTGCAGGATCGCCATGTTAGTATTTTCTTCTAGGATCTTTGTTTTTCTTTCAGTAATAATGTTCAGTGATTTATCTTTTCATCCTTTTGGATTCAGTGATAGAGCATCCCATTAGTTTCATGCTTCAGCTTCAGTAGTCAATCAAGTTCAGTAATTTTCCCAATAGCTTTAGTAATCGATGCTTTTGGATTTAGAAGTGTCTCCCACCAGATTCAGTGCTCATTTGGATTTAGTAATGCATCAAACAACTTTCAGTTGTCGATGCTTCGGATTAGTAGTGCATCCCATCTGCTTTCGCAGTCAATCCTTTTTTATGACAGAATGCACCACATCTTCCGTTGTTAACCTTTTGAGAGTATGGCATCATTTTCATTTTTCTTCAGTAGCTTGTTCATTTCTTTTCTCTTCAGTATTTTTCTTTTCCTTAGTATTTTTCCTTTTTTAGTATTCTTTTTTTAGCATGCATTCAGTAATTGATGGTTATAGTGTTTAACTTTTTCTTCAGTAATTAAATGCTTTTTTCCATTTCAGTACTTTTGATGGTTAAGTAAGCTCAATATTTCGCCATCATTCATTAATCTAAAGTTAAATGATTCCATAGCAGCGTCAGTAATTTCTAGTGCTTCCTAGTGTTTGATCTAAAGTAGTCCCGATTATTCAGTTTCTAGATTGTCATTGTATTTATCATTTAATCTATGGAACTTAGCAAAAGTATTGAATCATGATAACCCAGTAATCTAGTATTTTCATCCAGCACCCTCATTAATTATGTTAGTGAAGTAATTAAGTAAACATGATCGCGAATGACTATTTTTTAGTACCATACATTTTTTTTGGAGCCTCAAATTTGACCCCCATTGTGCTCCATTGACCATTACATGCAATTTTTGGAGCTTAGTTCAGTAACTCAAAATTTTAAGTAATCACTGTTGTTTACTGATGACTTTACTGAGCTGGTTTGTGGTTCATTTTAGTTGTAGCGGGAGATGTGGCTCAACTTATGGACCATTTTGTTCAGTAGATTCTAGTCCAGTAATTTCTATGTGTGTATTTAGCTCACTCAATGCTGACTAGTTTCCCCGGAGGGGATGTGCTAGGATTTGATTTTTCACTAGGGTTTTCTTCAATTTTTTTCAGGGTGCCAGCGGCGGCATTTTGATCTTTCAGTCGTGAGTGTGGTGAGCCTCGTCCCTACCCCCCCCCCCCCCCCTTGCTCCCTGTTCTTCCCACCCCCCCTGTAATGTTGATTGCTACTGTCATGGCCCCCAATTTTCCCCACTGTCCCTATAGCAGGAGTAGCACATCAAGAAATCGAGTTGCAAAATTTTACACCGCACATCACTGATGCTTCAATTTTTTATTCCACTGTCAGAGCTAGCTCTCTTTTTGTGTGTTTTTACCATACTATTAGGGAAACTTAAATTACTGAAGTCATTACTGAATGCCACTTTGAGGATTCAAGAAGTTCACTATTCATTACTAAACATCATTTTCATGCTTTCAGTAATTTCAGAAGTCATTTTTTCACAGCAATGTTTTAGACTTCACGTGCATCCAAGCAAAATATGTCAGTAATATAATGTTCAGGTCCTAGATAATTTCAGAGTAATATAAGCTTTGTGTAATTAAGTAAGCCAACTGTATAGTGTTCAGTTTTAGTTTTAGCAATTGGTTGCATCCTTTTATTCTTTTCCTCTTCAGTAATTTTCATATTCTACGGTAGCTCAGTAATCTTATCTTATCTTTTGTGTTTTTACTTCAGCACTATGCACTTTCATGAGCATTTTTATAGTTTATGTAACTCAATATTATATTTATTTTGTGTTCAGTTGTTTGATGGACAGCTATACCTCCACAACAAGTTTGATATTATCCAGCAGCACCTACTGCTACCGCAAGAATGTCACTGATGTTGGCTAGTACGACTTGTGTGCACTGCTTGTTATTGAAGATTTGAGATCAAAGGTCGGCAAGTAGAAGAAATTAGGGGCTAAAGTGGATGGTGACATCGCCATTACAACTCTGCGGCCATTTTCTGTATTGCCAAAATAGCTTTTCACTGCAAAGGGATTGACGTTGCTCTTTTTTACCTTGTAATGGTTGTTAACTCCTGAGTGTATGCATTGATCCGAGGGGATTGATGTTATTCTTTGACCCCGCATTTGTTCTGTAATTGCTTGTAGTCACTATTAAATTACTAAATTACTGATGATGTCCATGTGTTGCTTAATCACGGAAAATTAGTGATGTCTTGCTATGTTGCCTTTACATAGATATCACCCTGCACGCATCCCCTATGTCTTGTTAAATTAATGAGATGGTGTTGAATTCCAGTATTTTTCAGTAATCGATCTTTTCATCCTTTGGATTCAGTAATTGAGCATCCCGCCAGTAAATCAATTTCAATAATGCATCCCAATAGCTTCAGTAGTCGATGCTTTGGGATTTAGAAGTGCCTCACATCAGCTTCAATAATCGATCCTTTTGAAATTAGTGATGCATCACAGTAATTTGGTTACCATAACCCATGTAATATACATCAGCTTTAGTACTCAATCAAGTTTAGTAATGCATCCCAATAGGTTCAGTAATGCGATGCGATAATATATTTTACTGTAAAAAGGAAAACCAAGACATTACTGAAGTGGAGTCTTGGAGATTCCAATAGATTTTAATTCAGTAATTTTAAATCTAAAGATGTGCTTTTACTTGTTTGATCCAGGACTAGTTCCAGACCTATTGACAATTTAATCCTCATTAGTAGTCAAATAGCATCATGCATCAGGAAACCACTACGGATGAGTTATTCAAATATCATCTGTTCTTTACAAAATACTCCAATCTTCTACATGGACAACCAATGCAACTCCTGCAAGCTGATTACAGATCTGATCCCCGTTGCACCCTCCCCCTGCATGCTGAACATTCATGATCATAATAATTACTGAATGTTAGCAAGGACCCAGCATTAACTGAATGTTCACCATGGAGCGTTGACTCAATTACTGAGCAAATAGTAGGTTGGCTGTTGATCATCAGTAAACCTTCAGTATTTTTTTTGCAAGCAAATAGTAGGTTGGCTGTTGCAGCTAACAACAGGCTGCACTAACTATGCATACCAATTACCAATAATAATAGTGACCCCAAAAACACTAAGCAAAACAACTGTTTTTATGTCCCACAGCGAAATAGTCTCTGCACTTTATGGACATTATGGCAAAATCATAAGTAAACTCAGTAATTTGTCAGTAGTTAGTACAGTAATCGCTGACATTCAAAATCCATTGATTCATGACCCATTAAGCTATTCTATATTATATCAGTATTTTTTTTGAAAGTAAATTATATCAGTAATTTAGGACCTCAAACAGTAATCATATTTTTTCCCATCCATCATGTGTTGCAAATAGCAAATCAGTAATCTGCTAATTAAAGATAACTGCTATTCGGTAACCTAGTATATCTCAGTAATCCCTTTACACTCAGTAACCATAACTATCATTCAGTAACCCAATATATCTCAGTATTTCCTTTACACTCAATAACCATAAATGTCATTCAGTAACCCAATATCTCAATAGTATCTTCTATTCATCCTCTTCCTGCTCATAAGCAAGCTTCTTTCTCTTCCCTTTATTGGCACTCCCTACCGAAGCAATTTTTCTTGCATTCACTAACACCCTGCATGCACAATTCAGATAGAATTAGCCAAACAAACACAACATTTCGTTCAATACTTTTTTCAGTGCCACCAGCAGTAAATAGCTCACGCGCGCACCTACAATAATTCAAGAACTTTACACAACCTGTCAACCTAGTATCTTAGTAATTTCATGGAATATGATATATTTTTCTGACCATAACAGTAATCCAGTTACGATTATGATCACTATATGATTAGTAATGCAAAAGGAATTCACTATAATAAAAAGCTTATGATTTATTTTGTCCATAAGATATCACTATATGATCTAATAACCCAGGATTTTTTTTACAGTCAGTAACAATAACTACCATTCACACGCACACCAATGATCATCAGTAAACCTTCAGTAATTCGCTAATAGCATAGTGAGTACAACATCTCAGTCAGTAACAATAACTGCCATTCACACGCACACCAATGATCATCGGTAAACCTTCAGTAATTAGCTAATAGCATAGTGAGTACAACATCTCTCAAATTTGCAATACATAACTGCCATGATAGTATTAAGCTGTTCCAAGCACAAGAATAGAATTTCAGTAATCCTGAACCCGAAACAGTAATTATATTCCCCCAGCAAATCATGCACACAAATACTGAGATTGAGACGACTCCAGATAATTTCACCTGGTGCCTTGTGGATGCCAAAATTCAGCATATTGAGTTTTTTCCGAAGCAATTACTGAGAGCAATCATGCACCTCGCCTGGATCTGCTGTTTCCTGCTCCTGCGCACTCATTACCTCACCCTCACCTGTAGCCTGTGAGTGGTCGTGCCTGCTGAGAGGAAACACCGTGATGGATCTAGAAAAAATTCCAGCCCCATTGATGATAACCAGCCCCATTGATGATAATCATGTATTGACAATAGCAATTACTGACAGGGGTAGAGGAATAATTATTTTAAGAACCAATTCACCTTTTGGACGTCGCTGGAGATCGAATTGGGAGAAGGTGCAGATGGCTCCGCCCGCACGCTGCTGGCTGCTATCTCGTCGCTGGCTGCCGTCACACACCCGCGTCAACGCGCTCGCCGCTATGCCCGCTGCACTTGCGTGCTCGCCAGGGATTCCTCCGCGTCGCCTGCTCGCCGGGGATGTAGTGCAGGGGCGTGCCCGAATCCGCACTTTGGTGCCCCAGCACCCGAGCGCCGCCGCTGTTTGCACTGCAATCGCCGTTGGGCCCTCGCCGCTCGCTGCACCGGCACTCCGCGCACGCCGCTGCACCCGGGACCCTCGCCGCTCCGCGCGTGCCGCTGCGCCCCGGCTCGCACTCGCCGCTCGCGTCGCTCCGCGCCGCTCGCGCCTCGTGCTCGCGGGGGGAAGAAGCCGGTTGGTTGGGGACGGTGGAGGCGACAGGGTGCGGACGCCTGTTTAGCGGGTCGTGGAGGGGGGAGGTGGGATCCGGTTGGGTACGTGTGGGGGACAATCTAATCTTTTGCCATCATTTAGAGGTGAGTGGCATCAGATTTGCCACTTTGTGAGAGGGATGAATGTGAGATGGATTAAGTGCCCCCTGCAAAATAGTGGCAAATAATTAAATGCCCCAGGTGTGGGTTGGGTTTGATGGTGGGTTAGGTTGGTTGGGTGTAGAATTCATTCTACACCTGGGGGTAGAATAGCACTGCCGTATATATATATATGTGTGTGGAGAAAGAGAGAAGAAAGAAAAAAAATAGGAACAAAAAGAAAAAAAGAAAAGAGGAAAAAGAGAAAAATTCAAGGCAAAACAAGAAAGATATAAGTGAGGGATGATAAGTCAAGTGAAGATCAAGAGAAGTGCAAGAAAGGATGCGACGATGTTGAGAACAAATCTTTGGTATTCCATACTATGTGCAATTCAACATCGAGGACATCACTAGCGTCTTGAAGTCATTATTCTTTTTCACTGTGCACATGTCCACCGTTATAAATCTTCTCATCCTTGATACCCCTACATTATGGTTTAATTCTCATGATCACTGACTTGGAAGGTGAACAACCACTAGAGGATTTTCCTAGCTTGATAATACTTGTGCTAACTTCACTAGTCATACCTATAGCTCCACCTTACTTTATAAATGAGAGACTTGTGGGAGGTGAGAGTTTATGAAATTACTTAGGATAGGCACTTTAAATGAGTGACATGTGAGAACTTGGAGGAGGACTTTGTCTAATACTTTACGCAGGTATTATATTTCTAAAATCTTGTGAAAACCCTCCGATGGAAGTAAGAAAATAAGTATGGATGAAGTTGAGGATCTCTAGTGAAAAGGAATGAGTTGTGGGGTAAGTCTTGAATTGGTAAATTTCTATATGCCCATATTTACATTATGATCTTTGTTTCATATTTCTTATACTAAAGATGAATGATTGACTAACTTGGAAGGAAGGATCTGCCGAAGCATGTTTCAACTCCTTGGATGAACAACTTGTGAGCAACTTGCTCGAGGACGAGCAAGATCTAAGCGTGGGGGATGTTGGCGGTCGATTTCCGTCAACCAAGAACACTTGTTATGTTATGGTTTGAACTTCATTTTGGAACTAACCCGCCACTAGGCATACTAATGATATAACAAGTTCACCGTTGGATGTGCATTTTGGAGTATAGTGTTTTTGTAGCAATTCATGTATTAAATGAGGGAAGATGCAACTAGTTCCGAGGAAGTTTTGCAAGTCAATCAAGGAGCTCCGACCGTGTGCAAACTTGCCTCCAAAGGTGGCAAGGACCAATGTGCTTCAATGGAGAATTCTCGAGGACCGAGATGAAAAGACCAGAAGGTCATGCGTGAAGACCCCTTAAATTGGTCGCGGGATTAACGACGTCCAAAGTGCACATCTGAAGGAGCAAAAAACCCAAAATGCAAAAGATGAAGCGTGGAGCAAGACGGGCCAGAACCGGGCCGAGGAGAGCCCAGGCCGGCCAGCCCATCGTCTTCTGGCGTCGGTTCACCGTCCCCTTTCTTCAGTGTTAAGTACGTGGAACCCTAATTGCCTGCGGGATCTGCCATTCACGAAAGACAAACAGAGAAGCCTCGAAGATCGACCACAAGTGAGAGAGTCGATCGAGGGAGAAAGCATTCGGGAGAAATCATCGTCGAGGTCAAGCGAGGCTGCCACGAGGAAGGAGGACGCCGAGGCCCTGCCACGGTGCCACCGGAGTTAAAGGACAAAGAAGATCGAACTTCATCAGAGGCATCCACCATGCTCAACGTTGACATGCCTAGCGTCTTGATGGGGTAAGGCTATCGTTTGTCCATGGAGATGTAACGGACCTTGATGTGTAGTCACCTATCTTCTTTGGATCATATGTCTATCATACCTTTGTTGATGATGCTTAATGTTTAAGGCTAGCTACCATGCTTTCGGGGTTGCTCCCGTAAATCGCGTCAACATACTGTGTTCATTAGGTTTAGTACCGATTACCTTCGCATAGTGACATGTACGAGGGAAGGGAAACGTTTGATCCTTTGACTACATGCTTAGATAGATTGGATCGGGGTTTTATCATGTTTTGGGTGATTGCATCTTCAAGTACCTAGACTCCTTGGGCATACGTTCTTCATACTTGTGCACCTCTCATCTCTCTTTAACGTAATGTAGGGTTAGTTTGTCTTTACTTTATAGATTAATCTTTCTATCATAAGTCTTCAATCAACTATATTAGTGTTAGGTTAAACGCTAGTAATCCACTTGCTCCTTGGTTTGACAAGAACCTTGGGACTCCCGTTGGTGAAGAAAGGCATATGTGATCTGTACGCTTGCGGATCGAAACTTTTACAAGTTTTAACCATCAACATGGTCCATCACCATTTTCTGTGCTAGTTCCGTGCCAAAGTCACCAAGCTTCTAGCGAAACACCTCAGCCTCCTTCAATGCATGCACGACGCTCTAGGTATCCGTCATGCTCTTGAATGCATCCAAGATCGAACGAAACATTTGTGTAGTGGGTTCCATGGTATAAGCAAGCCTTGGATTTACGGCACCAGTTGCAAAATAAGTATATGGTGAACATCTCAATACATAATGAAAATAACCTTTTAGCCACCGTCAAAAGGAGTACAATACCGGTCAACACCAACTCCACACCGCTCAAAAGCGTACCCGAGAAGCCGCCCGTGCCAACTACTCAGAGCTGACTGCTACGGTCAAAATAAAGCGCCCATTCCTTCAAAGGCATGGTCGGCCACAGTACAACCTATTCACCCCGTACGGAAGACGGAGACACCAACAAGGACTCCAACACTATTACACCAACTGTAATTCCTTTTTTACCCTTCCCCTATGTCTCCCCTTGTGACTATAAAAGGAGGAGTAGGGGTCCATGTAACACAGGTTCATGCTTGCGCACACACACACCCACTCGAACTCAACTCGCACTACAGGGACTTGGGTATGACAACCCTCTCCTGACTAGTTTGTAATCCCTACTACGAACTTGGGCATAAAGAACACCCCTTTCAGACTGGACGCAGGGCTCCTCGGGTCTAAACCAGTATATACCTTTGTGTCTCTTGTGCCACCATCCGGTCCCCGACACACGATCGTACACTACAAGGAATGGGTCGACTAGTGACGCAAAAAAGGTCGTTTCTCGTCATAAACCGCGATTAATGATGCCGGTTGTTACGAAAACCTTCTGTCATTAATCAAGCATCATAAACCACGATTAATGATGAGACCTTATTTCGTGGCGTCATGAGTTTAATGACGTGTATAAATTCGTAACACTAAGGCATCATAAGCTACATGCGACGTCAGACCAAAATCTGATGTGGCACGACATTTTGTGACAAACGGTTTCGTCATTAAGTGAATTCATCCCATATTTTGTTGAGCCAAGCCCCAAAATCCTTGTCGTCTGAGGACTGGAGCGTCCGGGGACCGGTGGATGGTCGCTCCCTGGTGTGATGAGTGATTAACAACATGGTGTGGACTGACTCTTGGCCGAGTATTGCAGGTGCAGGTTGCGGCTTGACTCGTGTTGGTGCAGGTGAAGAGCGGGCGCGGAAGGTCTTAGCCTTGCGGGGCCTCCGAGGAGTGGAGAGACAAGTAGGCTCGGCTCGATGGACCCGGTGGCCGAACGGGGTCAAGTGCGGGCCGCATGGTGGCAAGAAAAGCAAGACGAAGTCGCCGACCGGAGCCAGTGCAGGGTAGCGGCTCACAACCGGAGTCTGCACGCGGGGTTTACGGCGGTTCACCACAAAACCGTCGGGTTACTTGGTTGAGCCAAAAAACAAAGATCGAAGGCTCGGCGGGCGGAGACGGCATCCGGGTGCGCCGAGAAACTTCGATGCCAGAGGACACGCGGCGAGATCACAGGGCTTGCGTCGGGAGGACGCGGACTGCGGCAAAGGCGTGGCCGGCTGACGAAAAGGAGTGCTACTTGACCATATTGCCCCTGAGGGGATTATATCATAGTTTAAGTGCTAGGGGTAGCTTGGTCATTTGCCCAACCCAGAGGGACTCACATATATATAACTCTAGGGTTTCTGGGCAAACCATCCATCCGGACTGCTTCTCATTTCCCTGCTCCATAGGTTTAGATTTTCTTCACTGTTTTGTAGAGAATCTGATCTCCGAGTGTATGGAAGCTTTCATGGTTGCGTCGATTTCCTTCTTGTAGCTCGTGTGACTTTCGTGTCTTTTTTGGGCTGTTTTCATTGGATTTTCGTGCGCGGCTTGTTCCTCCGATTCTGAGGTGTTTGGGTTCGGATTTTCTTGTGGGGATCATGGATAGATGCCTGGTGCATTTTTGTGCTTGATCTTGACCCCTCAAACTCTGAATTTGGCCTTGGATTTGAGGATTTCGGGTGGAACCCTAACTTTTTGGTAGAGCTCGGTTGCGATTCGATTCCCGGCATTTTAGTTGGTTTGAGACCTCAAGTTTTGGGGCATAGCATCCCCTAGGGACGCTTCACATCTTCCCCAAATCTTGTCTCAGGAGTTGAAGCCGTTTGGGAGATTGGGTGTTGGATTTGGAGGGTTGACTTCTCGAGCTCGACTTGTTTCTGCTCTGTCCGTGGGTGGTGGACCGTCTGCGCCAGGTTGGCGGACCGTCCATGGGGTGCCAGTTCATCAGGATTTCGTCGCGTGTTCTTGAGTTTGTGAGCACGAGTCATTTCGATCCGAGGAAGTGCTAGTTTTTTGATGGGAGCAGTTTGCGGACCGTTCGCGTGCAGGTCACAGACCGTCCGCCCAGCTCAGACCGTCCGCAGATCTCGCACGGACAGTCTAATTTTCTGAGGTGCGGTACTAGAGGTTTTGTCCCATAATACGGACTGTCCGCGCCGACCCCTCGGACTGTCCCCCGACCACTCGCGGACCGTGCGCCCAGACCTTGCGGTCTGTCAACAGGTGGCTCTGCAGATTGACTTAGTCCTTTGCTTCTTGAGTTGCGCTTTCGCTTGGGGTTTGTTTGAGACTTGTTCCTAGGGTTGGTAGGTCCGTTGTAACCACGCGACCTTGGCAAGCTCGTGTGGGAATCCTTGGTTGTGGATTTGGGGCATACGCCGAGTTCATCCTTTGGAAAGAATTTTTATCGGCTCCCTTCACTCCCCCCTCCCCTCTCTGGTCGCATAATCGGTCCTTCAATTGGTATCAGAGCCGGTTACGGATCTTTGTGATTCTAACCAGTCTAAGATCCAAAGATGGCATACCAGGAACGGGGTTCGGGTCCTCCACACTTTGATGGTAAGAATTACCAGATGTGGCAGAGGCGGATGGCTGCTTTCCTCCACGGCAAGGGTCAGATCCTTTGGGATGTTACGGTGAACACAGCTTATGTTCATCCGATTAACTTCCTAGCTCCAGGATCGAGGGATATGCACGACACCAACAACAAGACAGTCGACTACTTGTTTCGTGCTCTGTGTCAATCAGAATTCGATCGGGTTCAGACAGAGGACTTGGCTTGTAGGATTTGGGAGCAGCTGAAGAATGCTCATGCTGGGAACGCTCAGGTTCAGGCTTGGTTGTTCGCGACCTACCGGAGAGAGTACGAGAACTTCACTCATCTTCCCGGTGAGTCCATTGACACCATGTTCCAGCGGATCACTGTGATTGTGAACAACATGAGGGCTAATGTGGCCGTGCTCCCGTACGATGATCATGACAGGGCTGTGAAGCTCCTGCACTCTATGGATCGTACCATGTGGAGTGAGAAGGCCGAAGCCATTCTCGAGTCGGAGAAGTATGAGACCCTCACGGTGGACGAGCTGTTATCCAAGCTCAAGTCGTCCGAGGTGGACCGTGGGGTGCGTGCAAGGATCGAGAACCCGACTGACCCTCATAGTCTGGCCCTCGTTTCTGGACCAAGAACTAATGCTAACATGTCTTCGAGACAGTTCTCTCTGTCTAGTCTTGTGTCCATTCCAGATGATGAGTTCGACGTGCTGGGCGAGGAGGATCTCGCGTTGCTGAGCAGGCAGTTCGAGCACATGTACACGAACCGGAAGAACGCTCGGAGGAGCTCGGGCATGTGCTACCGGTGCGGGAAGTACGGACACTTTATCACTGAGTGCCCGGAAGCCATGGAGGTCAAGCCCGAGCACAAGCACCGTCCGAGGACCGACCACAAGCACTGCTCGAGGGACGACCATAAGGGCAAGAACAAGTCCGAGCGGAGGCCGAGGAGGAGTGGTGGTCACAAGAAGAAGGAGCGTGCGATGGTTGTCGGTGCGAGTGACATCGACTCAAGCTCCTGCTTCTCTTCATCGAGCTCAAGTGATGAAGAAGAACGACACAAGGGCAAGCGGTCAAGCACGAATATCAACGGCCTGTGCTTCGCCGCCCAAGGCTTTTGTGGCATGGGACATAGCTCTGCAAGCAAGAAGAGCAACAAGGATGACTCAAACTCCAATTCTGAGGATGAGGTAAACAATGATCCATCCTTCTTGGTAGCGGAGAATGCTAGGTTGAATGAATTGCTTGACAACCTTGATGATGTGTTTAGAAAGACCAACAAGGAGAAGAGGGAGTATAGGTCTTTGCTTGGAGAGGCTAAGGAGAAGGTGGTTGAGCTAGAGTCTTTGCCTGTTGATGCTAGGGCTCAAATAGATTCTCTTAAGTCTGCTCCTATTGTGACCGATGAACCTAAATGCACTAATTGTTCCACGTTTCTTGGTGATTTGACTGTGCTTAAGGAAAAGTATGCCTCCAAGGTTGAGGAACTAGATGTGCTTAGGGTTGAGCTAGATGAGATGAAATCTAGGCCCTCCTTGCTTGGTGCTTGCACTTCTTGTCCTGTTTTGCATGAGAAACTAGATGAGTCGGTTGCTTATGCTAGATCTCAAGAAGCTGCTTTGAAAGCTCCTATTCCTACATCATGCTCTACTTGTGAAGTAAATACTGAAGAATTTGGAGCTTGCACACTATGTTGATTGTTTGTAGGATGAGAATGATGAGCTGAGGAAGATGATGGGTTGGTTGTCTGGTCATGAGCCTCAGCTCAAGATGATGATTGAGGCATACAAGCGCTATGATGGGCAAGCGCTTGGGTCAGACAAGGTTGGCGTGGGAAGTGGTGAGAATGAGGGGAAGATCGGAGATATCCCAGAATCACTAAAAACCTACCACAAAAATGCCTATGCTCTTAAGCCAAATCCACTTAGGAACCGACTAGACACAACCCCAGCTCCACCCGTGTTTCCTCCACACACACCGACAACTTCCAGAAACCCATCAAGTTCAAGAGTGACTTGGGGAATGAGTTCTTTGGAAGAAGGGAGAGAAACCGAGTGAGGAGAAGCCAGAGCCCAAGGAGAGCCCGAAGCCAAAGCCAAAACCAAAACCCTTCCATTGTGAGCATTGTGGGAGGGATGGACACCTAGCTGAGTTTTGCTTCAGGAGGAAGCGTGAGGAGAGGTTTGCAAGGGAGATGGCAAACAAGGACAGGTACCGCCCTTCTCATGGTGTGCCTGAGCCTAGGATGGTGCCAAGGGGTGAGGGTGTGGTGCGTACCATTTACCCTCGGGAGAGGCGTGAGTTTGTGCCTCGAGGTGAGCCACCACAGAGAGATGGTGGTAGGCGTGTTGGGTTTGGACTTGGTGAGTTTGATGGACGTTCCTTTGCTCGTGGCCAATACGAGTATGGGGGGAACGATCGCAGTTTTAGGTCCCAGAGGAGCTACGGGCCACGGTCTCCACCTCGTGGTACGCGTAGTCCTCCAAGGGGACGTGTAGGTGTTCCACCTAGGAGAGATAGGATGGATTTTGCTAACCCCACTTTTGAGCAAATGGCACGATACTGGTTTGATTCATTTTGTACTAACCCCAGTGTTGAGTCATTTGCTCACTCTCGCTCCCGTTTTTTATTTTTAGGTGGGAGGCTTGGAGGGCTATTGGTTGATCGACTCTGGTTGCTCTCGACACGACTGGAGATCGAAGGTGGTTCTCCAGCCTCACCCCGATGATGACCAAAGAGTACATCACTTTTGGGGACAATGGTAAAGGTAGAGTGCTTTCAGTGGGCACAGTGAAGGTGAGCGAGTCTGTGACTCTTAGACGTATTGCTCTTGTCAAGTCTTTGGGGTTCAATCTTCTTTCGGTTTCCTAGCTTCTTGATGAGGGTTTTGAGGTCCGTTTCAAAATGGGCACTTCTCGTGTTTTGGATTCTCGAGGTGATCTTGTGTGCACGATCATCCCCGAGGGTCTGATTTTCAGAGCTGATTTTTCTCAGTGTGTCGGCTCTTCTCGTTGTTTGGTTGCTGGTGTTTCGGCGAAGCTTTGGAAATGGCATAGGAGACTAGGTCACTTGAGTTTTGATTTGTTGTCACGCCTGAGTGGGCTAGGTTTGGTCCGAGGATTGCCTAAGTTGAAATACCAAAAGAACTTGGTATGTGCTCCGTGTAGGCATGGTAAGATGGTCGCCGCCTCTCACCCGCCTCTAACATCCGTTATGACAGAGAGGCCATGCGAGCTATTCCATATGGACTTGGTTTGTCCAGCTCGTGTGTGCTCGGCAGGTGGAAAATGGTATGTCCTAGTGATAGTTGACGACTATTCTCGCTATGCTTGGGTCTTCTTTTTGGCTAACAAGGGGGAGACGTTTGGTTTTGTCCGGGATCTAATCTTGAGGTTGAAGAATGAGAGGAATGGAGATGCTATTCGAGCTATTCGTAGCGACAATGGTACTGAATTTAAAAACTCTCGTTTTGAAACCTTTTGTCGTGATTTGGGTCTCGAACATCAATTCTCTTCTCCCTATGTTGCTTGTCAGAATGGTGTGGTTGAGAGGAAAAATCATTCCCTTTGTGAGATGGCTCGGACGATGCTCGACGAGCATAGGACTCTGAGGAGATATTGGGCTAAGGTAGTGAATACCGCGTGCCATGTTGGCAACCAGATTTTTCTTCGGGCCTTCTTGAATAAGACATGCTATGAGCTCATGCACGGGCGAGCACCTAGAGTGAGCCATTTCAGGGCTTTTGGTTGTCGGTGCTTTATTCTCAAGAAGGGTAGGCTTGATAAGTTTGAGTCGAGGTATTCCGATGGGATCTTTTTGGGTTTTGCGAGTCATTCTCGAGCATTCCGTGTGCTCAACCTTGATACTAACCTAGTCATGGAAACTTGCGAGGTTACCTTCGACGAGACCCATCCATGCAATTCATCTGTTTTTGAGTGTGCATGTGACGACGAGATTGGCAAGAAGATCTTTGAGGACGAGGAGGGTGATGCTGGAGATGATGATGGTGATGATGGCGAAGCTCCAGCCGAGCATGTACCCTCTACTTCCACTACGACGACTACGGTGCAGGATGGCCCATCCCCTACACCAACTACGATCCAGCAAGATCAAGTGGAAGCTGCAGCTGAGGGAGAGGTTGTCTCCAGGCGAGAGGCACCGAGGTGTGTTCAAGTTGATCATCCTCCCTCAAGAATCATCGGCGACATCAACGAGCGTACGACACGGTCAAGGTCCAGGAATGTTTCTCACTTTGCTCATTCGGCTTTTGTTGCTACCTTTGAGCCGAAAGACATTGGACACGCCCTCTCTGATCCTAATTGGGTCAATGAAATGCATGAGGAGTTAGAGAACTTTGAGAGAAACCAAGTTTGGGAGTTGGTAGAACCACCACCACATTGGAAACCTATCGGGACAAAATGGGTGTGGAAGAACAAAGAGGGTGAGAATGGTGAGGTGGTGAGAAACAAATCAAGGTTGGTTGCTCAGGGCTATAGTCAGAAGGAGGGGATAGACTATGAGGAGACATTTGCTCTTATAGCCCATTTGGAGGCGATTAGGATCCTTCTAGCCTTTTCCGTGGCTAAAGGGTTCAAATTGTACCAAATGGATGTGAAGCGTGCCTTCTTGAATGGGTTTTTAGAAGAAGAGGTTTATGTGAAGCAACCAACGGGCTTTGAGAGTGCTGAGTTTCCTCACCGGGTGTATAGGCTGAGAAAGGCGTTGTATGGGCTGAAACAAGCTCCCCGTGCTTGGTATGGCCGTTTGAGGGGGTTCTTGTTCAGCAAGAGGTTTGAGATGGGCAAGGTTGATAAGACTCTTTTTCTCCTCAGGCAGGGCGATGATATCCTAATTGTTCAAGTGTACGTGATGATATTGTCTTTGGCGGCTCGTCTCATTCTTTGGTTGCAAGGTTTGTAGAGGACATGAGCAAAGAATTCGAGATGTCTATGATGGGAGAATTGCAGTTCTTTCTCGGGCTTCAGATCAAGCAAGCGAAGGAGGGAACCTTTGTGCATCAAGCCAAGTACACGAAGGACATCCTCAAGAAGTTCAAGATGGACGGCTCGAAGCCCCTGTCGACACCGATGAGTACGACTACAGTGCTGGATGCGGACAAGGACAGAGAACCCGTGGACCAGAAGGAGTACCGGAGCATGATCAGCTCCCTCTTGTACTTGACGGCGACGAGGCCGGACATTCAGTTTTCTGTGTGTCTGTGCGCTCATTTTCAGGCATCGCCGAGGACTTCACATCGGCAGGCCGTCAAGCGGATCTTCAGGTATATTCAATACACTCCTGAGCTCGGTCTTTGGTACTCGACGTCCTCTTTTCTTTCGCTTCTTGGGTTTTCGGATGCCAACTTTGCAGGGTGTCAAGTCGATAGGAAGTCGACTTCGGGGACATGCCAGTTTTTGTGTTCCTCGCTTGTTTCTTGGTTTTCTCACAAACAATCTAGTGTAGCTCAGTGTACCACAGAAGCCGAGTATGTTGCTGCCGCTAGTTGTTGCTCCTATCTGCTCTGGATCACATACACACTGAGTGACTTTGGTGAGGAGTGTACCCATGGTCCTCTAATGTGTGATAGCACGAGTGCCATTAGTGTTGCCAAAAACCCCGTGCTACACTCCAGAACCAAACATATAGAGGTGAGGTACCACTTCCTGAGAGACAATGTTGAGAAAGGAAACATAGACCTCATCGATGTGCCAACCGAAAAGCAGCTCACCGATATCCTAATAAAGCCTTTGGACCAAGCTACATTTGCTCGTTTGCGAGGGGAGCTTCGAGTGGTTTGTCCTTTTTGAGCTTCGGTTGTGGGTTTGATGTACATATACATGTTGCATTTTCATTTCTGTATCATATCATGCTTGCATCTTTGTATCATAGACTGCATTTGTATCATATGCTTTAGAGATGTGCTTCTCCTATATACTTTGATCACTATGATGAATTTGCTAGTGATGCTCATGTGATGTATAGCGATGCTCTTGGTAGATTTGGGATGTATATACTTGTAGATGGCTTAATTTTGTGAAAATATGATATATGATCCTCTCTTGTGAGTTGAATGCCTCTCAAGGTCAAATTGTGTGCTTATAGCTATATCTTGCTTAATTTGTGCTTGGAACCATGTTCTTTTCATTTGGGGTCAAAGACCCATTTATCATCATGAATGTTTAGCCTACATGCTACCTTGTGGAGAAGCCTAAGCTTCTTTTTGCCACAAAGGCACTTCATGTACCATGCTTAATTTGTAAATCTTGAAATTGGTATATGAAATGCTTGTGCTTAAAAAATGTGCTTCCATGTCATTTATGCTTTAAATTCCTTATCTTGGGTGCTAAATCGTTGCATGATGTTCACCAATGAGAAGTCACATATTTGAAGTGAACACATGGCTCGGTGGCTTTGACGTGACATGAGATAGCTTGTAGGTGTTTGTGATGGTCTTATGATGAGAATTTGTGACCTTGCATGAAGTTTGTGGGCTATATGTTGTTTGTGCTCTTTTTGGTCATGTTTAGGTCTTATGCTCATGAGAGGGATATTTTTGTGTTGAAAAATGCTTCATTTTGATCAAAACTATGTCACATGCTTATATGTCCCTATCTATCTTGTTGGCGATGCTTGTACTAAATTTGTGGCTATCTTGCTTGTCTATGTCTCAATTGTAGCATGTTGTGGTGCTCTTTGTCTATTTGAGAAGCACATGCTTGCATTTGTAGACTTGATTCATGCATTACCAACAAGGGGGAGAGATAGTACCCAATTCTTGCTTTGGGAGGAAAGTACCCGTTTCATGCATCCAGAGGGAGTTTTTGCATCAAGAGGGAGAAATGCATTTGTTCAAGGGGGAGCTTGCATTCATGTGCTTTGGAGCTCTTTGTCGCCTGATTTTAGTTGTGCTCTTTTACCGATGGTGTCGAGCCCTTTTGCCTCACCTTAAGGAGTCGACAATTTTGGAGCATTTTATCTCGGTTGTGTCGAGCCATCGCCCTTGTCTTAGGGGACCGAGATTTTTTTCTCTCTCAAGTGATCTCGTTTTGGCTTTTGTTTGGCTTTTGATCACTTGTTTGAGTTTTTCATTCGTTTCTTTTCTTTTTCTCTTTTTCTCTGAATTGGTTACTATGTGTGTTGTCAATGCACTCATCAAGGGGGAGACTGAGGACTGGAGCGTCTGAGGACCGGTGGATGGTCGCTCCCTGGTGAAACGAACCGAATTTCCGCGAACGGAAACCCGACTCTCTGCACCTCCGTGATAGTCCCAGGAAGAGGCTATCACGTGCAATCCCTGTCTCAAGTGGTACAAATCCATACAACACGGGAATAACAGAAGGATTACATAACATTATTACAACATCAGAGTACAACTCTTCGGCACAAGCCGGGTACAAGTCCAATAGGACTGAATCAAGAAAGGTAAAACATCTACGCAGTGGATCTATAGAAGCGAAGCGTCTCCAGCTCCACAGGCAAACTCGAGCATAGGATCAGCTCTAGTCTTCACACCTTCGTCGTAGAAGTTGTAGTCGTAGACGGTCACCAAGTCTGAAATGGCAACATCTACCCGATAAGCGGGTAAGTCATGTCAGCTTCCCAACAAAGAGCAAAAGCGGTGGTTGAAACTACTATGCATGGGTAAAACCTACATTTGGCTGTAGAAAGCTACGCATGCAGCAGCGCGGAAGCAACATTCAAGGTATGCTGAATAAGCAGCGAGGTCCACACCTCCGGGGTCCACACCCCTCAACAAGGAAGTCCACACCAAAGCACTGAATCACAACCGATCCAGCTCCCAACACTCATCTGCGATGTGGGGCCCACCTACTCCTATCCCCACATCTCAATGGCCTCAGGCCAGGCTCACTCACTCGGGGGAGAGAAGAAGCACAAGAAAAGAGTCTAGCCAGAATAACAGATCTCAGGACTGTCCATAACCTGTGGACACGGACTATAGCTATAGGTTTAAACACTCTGCAGAGGTTGTACAACTGTACCCGCCCGAATAGAGCCCGGACGGTAGCGAACCGCCCGAAACCCTACCATACGGCTGAGTCCAAGTAAGTGGATAGTACCCTCCTGCGTCTCCGAGTCTGGCGCAGCCCCTGCTGTAGAGCTCGTACTACCAGCGAGGGGTCCCTCAAAGCTGTGGAACCCTTCCCTGACCTCGCCGGGGCGAAGTCTTCTAAGGAGGAACACCGTCTCCCATCACGATCACACCGATCCACCTACAGGCAGGGTGCTATCCACTACGAGTCTCACCCCGCACCCCCGCCCATAACAAGGCGGGTGGTTTGTACGGTAAAAGTCCAAAGAAGCATGGTTAGACTGACGATCGGTCCTTAAGGGCCGAGAGCGAGCACCCTCCATCTCCATCACGTCCGACACACCGCTCGGGCGAGAGGCCAGATCACATCTCCCCGAGGTAGGCGTTCACAAGTAACCAAATGGCTCGCTCCCGCCAGTAACACGTCAAGGAAGAACACACCCAGAACTCACGCTAGAACACACCGAGATCTCCCACATCTCAGTCCAATCCCAGAGAACCATCCATAATCAAGCAACAAAAGTATCGATAGTAAGTATATGGGACTAGCTAGGGATCTGTAGCTAGTCCCGAGGTAGGTAAAGCAAGGAAACAAGGTAAATCAAATATCAAGGTACGGCTAAACAAATAGCTATGCAATCCATCAAATCAAGTAACATAAATATAGCACTAGCATCTGATAGCATGCATGGGTTCTACATGGTTGGGAGTGACATGACACCTGCACGGTAGTCGTCGTAGAGTAGTAGAGGTTGAGCATCCTCTCGGTCAATGTTGAGGTAGAAGGTCTTCTCGGTCGTCACAGCTCGGGTCTTCAAACATGAACACAAGCCTACACGAGATGCGACGCGGAAATAAATAACGAGCATTCATCTAATGCAAAAACATCGATAAGAGCCAATTTAGAAGATCCAATTAAACTCCATGCTAAATACAATCAGCACTGGTTTAAATAATGAAAATAGAGCAATTAGTTTCAAAACAAAAGCAGTTTAAGCAATTAGTTTTATATACTAGAAAACAAGGGTTAGTTCATGGTCGGGTTATGGGTCTCACGGCTAAGATCTCTAGAGATCAAGCTTGCAAGCAGGAAAGCGGAGAGGCTGAGATTAACGCTTGCAAGGTGCTCCTGGATGGTTAAAGCGGTAGCGCAAAGGATGATGATAGCAGAGCGAGATGGAGATAAACTAGGAAAGGCATTACCATGCCAAGATATGCGGTGACCGCTAAAGGAGATGAAAGGGTCAACTTGTGACCGTTATTGGGTGGTGATGCGGTAGGGCATGCTTAAGAGCACTCTGAGGCATGCACTGGTAATGTGGCAACGACCATGGCTAGGCAGCTAGGTTGCGGCTCGGGGTTGCCGTTCGTGAAGCAGTGGCCTCTACTCACGACACGGCCGTCCATCACGTGCGGCATCCTGGTTTCCAGCACATGGCACGGTACACGCTTCACAGCACGTAGCAACGTAGAGCGGGAGCGGGTTATGCATGAAGCAGCACAAAGCGGGGGCATCGGAGGAAAGGCAAGTGATGTGAACTTGGGGAAGGATCCCTGTCCGTGGCACGCCAATGTCTAGTTGCGGGGCTCCGGCGTCCCAGACCCACAATAGCGCAGTGGCGGGCAGCGGTCACGAATTCTACACCAAGTACGCGGGGCAAAAAGGGCTCGGTTGAAGGGCAAGAGCAGAGAAGGATAGGACAACAGCAAGCGCCTCGGAATTACGAAACCAACGCAATTGGTTTCATATTTTTCGGAGCCCCCGATAATTAGTTATGATTTGTCAAAGGCAAAAGCATTTATAAAACATTTATTAAATCATTTATTAAATCAGAAAATGATTTTATTAAAAACATGCTGATGTCAGCATGACGTCAGCGCTGGGCCCAGGTCGTCGGTTAGTGGGCCGTTAATGGGCCCAAAGTGATAGTGGCCCAATGGGCCGGCCCAGTTTGGCCCAAAGTTCCCAAAGTCCAGAGAAGGTCCTCAAACTAAGTTGGTTCGGCCTGGTTTACCCCCGAACTCAAAAGGATTTCGTGGGCCGAAGCCCATACTGGGTTTACACGAGAAAGTCCTGGTATGCACCCTGAACTCCTCTGGGGCTCATCCATCACTGGGTCCGGGATCTTCTGTGGCTCCGTGTGGCCAGGCGTGCATGTGGGCAGGTGTGTGGCTCCACTCCGAGCTTGGGGAGAAAGGACGCACCCAAGGTGTTCGTGGAAATGTCTCAGTCACCCGGCCATGGCGGCGTGCGTCTCCCCAGTCATGGCTCGGCCTTGGGCTCTCCTGCGGCCGGGTGGTTAGCTCCGGGGCCGGTATGGTCGCGTGTAGGCGTGGGTTAGCGAGGCAAAGATCTCGGCTCTTCAGGAGGCGGGCACAGCCGTCGGACCAGAGACAGCGGCGCGGCGGGCTTGGTGCGGCGGCGCGCAGCGGATCGCGCGTCGCGGTTAGCAGAAAGTCATGCCTTGGTCTTGCGTTGGAGTGCGTGTGGCAGTGGCCGCTGTCTGCGCGTGCACGAGCACAAAGAAAGCCCTGGTCGCCGCACGGCCAGGGTGTGCACGCAGCATCCGGGACATCGGAGCGTGGCACGACGACAGCGAGGTCAAAAAGGACGCCACGGTTCAATTCCTGCAAGGCGGCTCGAAGGCCGGGCACACGGCGTCGCCTACGCGATGCGAAGACCGGACATAGACGGGATGGTCACGGGTTAGCTTGATGGCAAAAAGGAAAAGAGCAATGGCGCGCTTTGGGACACGGCGGCAAGCTTCAGCTCAGCGGCTCGAAGGCCAGCAACACGACCAAGCAGTGCGGTGGCTGGACGGTGCAAGGGAGGGAAAAAGAAAGCATGTACGTGAAGCTCACGGCTCATACGCAAAACGTCGAGCAGGTTGTGTGCATGCAAACGTGTAGCTACGTGCAAGACAACTTTGAGCACTTGCGTTCCACAGAAGACAGGGCATCCATTTGCCACGGCTCGACGGCCGGCCAACACAGGCAGACATGGTTTGCGGGAAATAGGGATGGCTTGGGGGTGGCTGCTCACCAAGGACTCGTCGGGTGTCCAGCCGAGGCAGGGTGGTGACGAGGCCGTGGCGAGGTGAAGCGGGCAGGCTTGACGTCGTGGTACAGCCCGCAGACGGGTCGGCGGCGGCGTCTTGAGCTTGGCTCCTCGTCCTCAAGGTTGTCGATGTCCTTGGCTCCCCCAACAACGGCTTCAGCTCGGCGTCGTCGTCCGCGGCATCGCCCGACGCGGCATCATCGCCATGAAGTCCGAGCTGCACCTGGACGGCATCGTGGCAGCCGGTGTCGCAGCAACGTCGGCATCGGTGTTGTTGTCGGCGGTGGCAGCTCTGGCTCCCGTCTTCCTTCTCCTCCTCTCTTCTTTCTTCACCTCTTCTGCTTCTTGGTGGCGGCGGCGCGGAACAGAGGGCGGAGCAGGCACACAGCACCGGGGATTTGGTGCAGGAGGCAGCTTCTCCGGCGGCAGCTCCCCTGCGGCTTCCCTTCCCGACCTCCTCTCCTCTCCTCCTCACCTCCGGACAGCAGCGGCGAGGTGGATTTTGGGGAAAAACCCATGGGCGGCGGCGCAAGGGAGGAGGTGCTGCAGATGGATTTTATAGGAGGCGCTAGGGTTAGGGCGTGAGGATGGACGGCGGAGAGCGATTTGGGTGGCGTGGCTTTCATCCTCGAGTGCCAGCGCGGCAGGGAGCGGCACCATGGGCGAGCTTGGTGCGGCGTGGCGCCTGTCGCAGTCGCAGCGGTCGTCAGCACGGAGGAGGAAAAGGGAACAGGTCTGGCTGACCGGTGGGGCCGGTTCGTCAGAGAAAGAAAGAGAGGGGCAGATCCGGTGGCCTAGCTGGGCCGGTTGGTGGGTTGCACAGATGGGCTTCGTGATCTGTTTATTGGCCGGCGGCCTGCTGCTACAAGGTGGGTTGACGTGGTTATTAGAGTTAGATAGGATTTGAAAATAGGTTTGAGTATTATTCAAAATAGTTTTAGATTTAGTTTGAATTTGAATAGAGTTCAAATTCAAACTTCACTCAATTTGAAACTCCAAATAAAATCCAAGAACTCCAAATCACAATTTATACCATAATTTTAGAAATAGTTTTTATATGGTTTTATTTTATATGGAATTCAAGATGAGTGGCTAGCAATTTGGCTTAAAATTTGGTAGCACACAAGTTCAAAGAAAAAGTTTTAAATTTTTGCGAAAATTCATACATGGGAAAACAGTCAAATTTTGGTATGTTACACCTGGTGTGATGAGTGATTGACAACGTGGTGTGGACAGACTCTTGACCGAGTACTGCAGGTGCAGGTTGCGGCTTGACTCGTGTTGGTGCAGGTGAAGTGCGGGCGCGAAAGGTCTTAGCCTTGCGGGGCCTCCGAGGAGTGGAGAGACAAGTAGGCTCGGCTCGATGGACCCGGTGGCCGAACGGGGTCAAGTGCGGGCCGCATGGTGGCAAGAAAAGCAAGACGAAGTCGTCGACCGGAGCCGGTGCAGGGTAGCGGCTCACAACCGGAGTCTGCACACGGAGTTTACGACGGTTCACCAAAAAATCGTCGGGTTACTTGGTTGAGCCACAAAACCAAGACCGGAAGCTCGGCGGGCGGAGACGGCATCCGGGCGCACCGAGAAGCTTCGATGCCAGAGGACACGCGGCAGGATCGCAGGGCTTGCGTCGGGAGGACGCGAACTGCGGCAAAGGCGTGTCCGTCTGATGAAAAGGAGTGCCACTTAACCATATTGCCCCTGAGGGGATTGTATCTTAGTTTAAGTGCTAGGGGTAGCTTGGTCATTTGCCCAATCCAGAGGGACTCATATATATATAGCTCTAGGGTTTCTGGGCATACCATCCATTCGGACTACTTCTCATTTCCCTGCTCCATAGGTTTAGATTTTCTTCACCATTTTGTAGAGAATCTGATCTCCGAGTGTATGGAAGCTTTCATGGTTGCGTCGATTTCCTTCTTGTAGCTCGTGTGATTTTCATGTTATTTTCGGGCTACTTTCGTTGGATTTTCGTGCGCGGCTTGTTCCTCCGATTCTGAGGTGTTTGGGTTCGGATTTTCTTGTGGGGGTCATGGATAGATGCCTGGTGCATCTTTGTGCTTGATCTTGACCCCTCAAACTCTGAATTTGGCCTTGGATTTGAGGATTTCGGGTGGAACCCTAGCTTTTTGGTACAGCTCGGTTGAGATTCGATTCCCGGTGTTTTAGTTGGTTTGAGACCTGAAGTTTTGGGGCATAGCATCCCCTAGGGACGCTTCACATCTTCCCCAAATCTTGTCTCAAGAGCTGAAGCCGTTTGGGAGATCGGGTGTTAGATTTGGAGGGTTGACTTCTCGAGCTCGAGCTGTTTATGCTCTGTCCATGGCTGGCGGACCGTCCACGGGGTGCCAGTTCATCGGGAGTTCGTCGCGTGTTCTTGAGTTTGTGAGCACGAGTCTTTTCGATCCGAGGAAGTGCTATGTTGGGAGCAGTTTGCGGGCCATTCGCGTGCAGGTCACGGACCGTCCGCCCAGCTCGGACCGTCCGCGGACCTCGCATGGACAGTCCGATTTTCCGAGGTGCGGTACTGGAGGTTGTGTCCCATAATACGGGCTGTCCGCGACCCCTCGGACTGTCCGCCGATCACTCGCGGACCGTCCGCCCAGACCTTGCGGACTGTCCGCCGGTGGCTCTGCAGATTGACTTAGTTCTTTGCTTCTTGAGTTGCGCTTTCGCTTGGGGTTTGTTTGAGACTTGTTCCTAGGGTTGGTAGGTCCGTTGTGACCACGCGACCTTGGCAAGCTCGTGTGGGAATCCTTAGTTGTGGATTTGGGGCATAGGCCGAGTTCATCCTTTGGGAAGAATTTTTATCGGCTCCCATTCACTCCCCCCCTCTCTGGTTGTCTAATCGGTCCTTCATCGTCATAGATTGAATTTGGCCCACTTAATGTTAAGCTGAGCTCAATAGTTTCGGTCGTCATAAATTGGTTTTAGGCCTTATCAAGGTTGGAATGAGCCTAATAAATGTGGTCGTCATAGATTGTATTAAACCTTGTTAAGGTTGGATGGAGCCCAATGTTGTTGTCGTCATAGATTGTTTAAGGCCTGGATGGAGCCTAATAATTGTGGTCGTCATACATACTTTTAGGCCTAATTCTGGTTGTACCAACCCAATAATCGAGGTCGTCATAGAATGTTTTAGGCCCGAATTTGTATGGCTGAGCCCAATAATTGCAGTCATCATTAATTTGTTTTAGGTCCAGTACTGGTTGGATCGAGTCCAATATTCGATGGCATCATAAATTGATTTAGGTCCAACTGATGTTGGACCGAGCCCACCAATGGCTGATGTCATTTTTGATACAACCCAATTTATTTTGGATCGTTTTCTGAATTCGTAAAAAATAATGGGCCGAGGGGGCAAGCCAACATAATTTTTTGCCCTGTTATTTTGGGCTGCACTCCAGGTAGTGCTTAATTAAATATAATTCAATCTCATATTACATGCTAATCAATTCAGTAATTGACATCATAGATAATATTTTCACACCACTGATACAAATAAATGTTTCGGATCACACATGACACATTATTATCAATGAACACAGAACAACCACAAGCAGATTGTCAATAGGATCTCACAAACTAATACACATGATATCTCCCTGCTCACAAATAAAGTTGGTCTTGAAATAGAACTCACTAATATAACAAAGCTCAGTACTCACAAACCAACACAACTAGTTGGGAGGACACAAGCAGAAGACTAAGAAACACAGTGGCCTTACCCAAGGCGTGAGCTTAGCAGTTGACGAAGGAGGGTCTCAGTAGTTTCTATTTATTTCTTCAACCTCTCAATCTCATCAGTATGCATTTTCATTGCTACATCTTAAGCTTGTGCCTTGATCTTCAAGTCTGTCAAAACTTGGTCCTGTTCAACAAGGATTTCACCAAGGTCAGCAGCTTCATGTAGCCCTCCCAAAGAAACTTCAGGTCTTGAGCATGTAGCGGCAGCTGGATAATCTTGAGGCATGTAATCAATGAATAGCTTTGACTTCACATTGGAGGGACAGGAATTTGATATTTGAACTGCAAGGATTGTCCTCAATATTTTAGCCTAAAAATGAAAGGAGAAGTCAAACTTGAACCTTAAACAAAGCAAGCACATAAACTTAAGAACAATCCTAATAATAAAGTAGCAGGATAATCATTTGTTCTATTACATACCACGACATGTGATTGAATCTCAGCAATGCAAGAGTGGGATGCTAGGGCCTGCACAGTAATATTAGGTCAGTTGCCTTAGATATCTAGAACAGAGTGTACCGTGACCATTAGTAGACTTGGAGATAGATCTAGAGACTGATCAGCTGCAATTGCAAGGAGTATTGACCATTTACAAATTAGTGCTTAGAAATTAAAAAATGAGTTCATTAAACAACATATGAGAACTAATGGCCCCCTCCTAACTTGTGTTACAATTCCGAAACTGGATCTAGAGCAGTCAAGGTAAGAGAAGGATCTAAAATCTAACACAATAAACAAACCAAATTACTTTCTAAGCATGGCTCATCTATTAAGTTGTGTTACAAATCAGTAACTACATCTAGAGAGCCCAAGGTAAGAGAAGAATATCAAATCTAACACAACACACAAAACAATTTACTTTCAACGCATGGCTCATCGATTAACTTGTGTTACAAATTAGTGACAGGATCTAGAGCGGCAAAGGTAAGAGACGAATCTCAGAACTAACACAATACATGAAGCAATATACTTTCTAAGCCAACGAAAATACTCCTAGGGGACTAGAAACAAAAGGAAATGAGATTCTTGCTTGTGAAGCTCCAAGATTCAGGGGCCCATGGATTGTGGGGGCATAGGGAGTCAGTGCTTGCGTCGTATCCTGGCTCAACTGCTCAGCTTGTCCAGCACAGCAGACGCAAGCAGAACACCGATATCTGCCACCCACCATCTCAGTGAGATACCTCTCCCCCTGCACCGACGACGGCGAGGTCGGACCGCCACCGCAGATCTAGCTTAGCAGAGTGATGCTTTTTGGAAATGGAAGGCGGGAGTTTAGTGGCACAACATGGTGGCAATGGAGTAGAGTATTTATTATTTTGGGGCTGTGAGGGAATACAAAATTTGAAAATCCCGCTTTCGACTTCCCGACCGTGAAATGAAAATTTGGTAAGCTGCACTTGCTTCGGGACCACTAACAAGTGGCACCGTGCAATCGCGGCCCCGTATTGTCAGCGAGTTTGGGTGGGATTCTAGTGACTTACAATATAGGTGGGACACAGATATCTGGAAGAGGCCCACACTTCAGTGAAGTTGGGTGCGTTTCCAGTCGCAGATCACAAAGCCTAACAGCTGCTTCTCCCACTATAATGCCTACGCGTCTATTTTTTAAGTCATGCGGATATAAGGATCTTCCGTTTGCGTTCTTATCTGGACCAAAGCACACTTATGTACCCACCAAATATTTTCACATGCCTACTGGTGAAAAAGCATGCATATTCCGCCCTATACTTGCGACAAGATTTCTGAGCAGTGTAGGCCTGCGTATTCCGAGCATCCCACATATTTTCATGGCTACTGTAATCCCGTGAGGCATGCTCTGTCACGGGCTGCACGCTGCCTTATGATCGGTCATGGTTCGATAAAAAGGTGTGCCCCCAAGGCCTTTGCTCATCGCCTCTTCATCCTCCATGCATTGTGCTAGCAGACCTCAATTTGGTTCTGCGGGCTGTGAAAAGAGGTGAGCTCTTAGCTTCCGCGTCGTGTTTTTACAGGTTACCACCATTATTTCTAGTAAGTTCTTATCATGTTTACTTTGTTGGCGAGCGTGTAGGAGGATGGCTTCTGATGCGAACGGAGGAACCGCCAACTTCCATTTTGTGCCATGTCTGTAGCGGCCAGGATACATGGATCCATATGTTCTGTACGACATGGACGAAGCGGACGAGGAAGAAACGGAGGAGATGAAGAAAGATGCTTTGGCTTCGCTGTAGTAGCAGGGTTACACTTGTGTGCTTCGCCATGGTCGCTGTGTGTGCCCTTACTGCAATCTTGCTCACCGACAGTGGGGTTTTCATGACATCCTGCAGCATGGTTCTAGCATTGGTCGCTCGAGACGTACCATGAAGTCGAGGGGTAGGCATCGTGCATTGGAGGAATATCTCCGCACGGATCCTCGTGATGCTACATTTTGTCGTGTATTAGGTATGGCGGAATAGGCGTGTGTCATATCCATCTCCATGACCGTGTCTATTGTCTCCATGTTGCCAAGTCTGAAGGTTTCGTTGCTGGGTTGAAGGACCAGAACGGCGAACCAGAGAGGGGGTAGTGAATGGGAGCCGATAAAAATTCTACTCAAGAATTCGGCCTATGAACCCAATTTCACTCGGACACCTTCGCAAGCTTCTCTTGCTAAGTCCACGTAGCCACTGGAATGCTACTGAACCTAGGAGCAAGATCCAACCAACAGCAACACAAAACACGCAGCGGAAAACAACACGAAACTGCTGCTGGCAACCAAAATCGGTCAGGCTGGTTTCCGAAACCGGTCGGACTGATTCTCTGGAACTTAGCCTCTCACAGGCAGGGGAAACCGGTCAGGCCGGTTTTGTCCAGGAGATCCCCAAAAGACCTTCGAGACCAAACTTGACCCAAAACACCTCAAGAACCCCTCAACCTTTGAACAAGAAAAGCCATAGCTTGAACGAGACTCTCCTGTTCAAAAACCTTCACGACAGCCCACTGGGGCTAAACCGGTCAGACCGGTTTGAGAAACCGGTCGGGCCGGTTTTGCCTGGACAGTCGGGAAGAACTCAGCCCACGGGAAAAACCTAGCCTTCACCTCGATCGATCTCCCGATTCATTCCACGGATTCAAGTGAGACTTTGGGGATAGCTGGGGTACCTCGTGGGCTACCTTTCGCTAGAAGCTCGGTCCCCAAAACCTACTCAATCAAGAGGAATCGGAAGTCAACCCTCAAGAACACGTTCCTAAGAACTCCACCGAAAACCACCAAATTGAAGCTGTTTCAGAGGGTTTGTTGGAGCAAGATCACCAAGCAAAGAGGCACAAGGTCCACATACATGACATCCAACAAGAATCCCTCAAAGAAACGCCCCCAAAACTTCCCCACGGAAATTCCAAGAAAAGGCTCCGAAAATCACCAAAAAGGGAAAACGGGAAGAACACAATCAAGCCTTGAGGAACCACGCCGAATCATCTATACATACCATGAAGGTTCATACAAGGTCTAGCTTCCGCCCGATCATCCTTCGCTCTCACAAGATCTCACCTTGAAGCTCTCAAGCTAGTCCTAGAAATCCTAAGGAAAATAGGATGGAAAATAGCAAAGCAAATGAGCTAGGGTTCCAAGAGATGGCTGCCATCCTCTCACCACTTGGGTTATATGGAGGCTAGCCAAAAGACTAAAATACCCCTAAGGCCTAAACTAGGATACACGCCCACCAAGGGTACTTTGGGAATTTGTCTTCGCAACACCATCGGACGGATGCCCGGCGACCGCACTTCGCTTAGCCTCGACACAAGCCTTGCGATCCCGACGCGTGTCCTCCGCTTCGAAGCTTCGGGCGCCCTGCGACCCTAAACCGGTCAGACCGGTTTGGGAAACCGGTCAGGCCAGTTTTGGCCTGACAACCATGCCTGGTCTTCGGCCTCGGCTTTGTGACTCAGCCGAGTAACCTAGTGGTTTTCTGATGAACCACTGCAAACCCCGCGAACTTGATGTAGCCTCCGCCAATCACCACTCATGACTCGGCTCCCACGAAGTCCCGGCTCGACCTTGGTTTTGAGGCTCAACCAAGAAATCGTCCACCGACTTCATCCCGCTGTTCTTGCCACCATGCGGCCCGCACCTGACCCCGCTGGCCACCGGGTCCCTCGAACAAAGCCTACTTGTCTTCTCCACACCTGGAGGCCTCACCGGCAATGATCTTTCGCGCTTGTTCTTCACCTGCACCAACACCAGTCAAGCCGCAACCTGCACCTGCAATACTTAGCCAAGAATCAGTCCACACAACGTTGTCAATCACTCATCACACCAGGAAGCGACCATCCACCGGTCCTCGAACCACACATGGTCCTCAATCTCCCCCTTGATGAGTGCATTGACAACATACACATTTGGTAACCAAAGAGAAAAGGGAAAGAAAAGAAACAACTAAAAGAAACTCAAACAAGTGATCGAAAGCCAAACAAAGGCAAAGAGCAAGATCACTTGAAAGAGGAAAGACTCGGTCCCCTTAGGCAAGGGCAACGGCTTGACACAACCGAGTCAAAAACAAGCTCCAGCAAAGAGCACAAACCACCAAAGCATACAAGAGCTCCCCCTGCACATATGCATACTCCCCCTGAACATGTGCCAACACTGGGCACAAACCGGTCTCCAAACCGGTCAGGCCGGTTCCACCAAACCGGTCAGGCCGGTTCCCAAAACCGGTCAAACCGATTTAACTCGGCAGAAACACCCCCCCCCAAAAGCCAAAAACGCAAAAGAAATGCACAAGCTCCCCCTTGACTGTTGGGATGGGTTCTAGGTATGCAATGCAACTTTGCTCAACCAACATTTCTCCCCCTTGTTGCCAATGCATGAATCAAGGCTCAAATTTGGAAAAGATGCAACTAGAGCTTCTCAATAGACAAAATGCATCACAAGATGCTACACATGATCAAATGAGCAAGTTAGATACTCTACAGCATCGTATGAACATCAACTACATGATCACCAAGTTTCACAACCATTGGGTAAAGCTAAGATAGAATTGATCATTCGAAAAAATCACCCTCTCATGAGCAAAGTCCTAAATATGAGCAAAACATGTCAAAATGGCAAAGCCACACAAACTTCATGCTAGGACAACCATTCTAAGCATAAGACCATCATAAACACCCACAAGCACCTCATGTCATGTCAAAGCCACCGAGCCATGTGCATACTTCTAGATATGAGACTTCTCATTGGTAAGCAACATACAACGATTTAGCACCCAAAAGCAAGTAAATTAAGCACATATGACCTGGGAGCACATTTTCCAAGCAATTTACATTTCATTTTCAGATTTATAATTGGTACATGAAATGTCTTTGCGACAAAAAGGAACTTATGCCCCTCCACAAGATGAAGCATGGGGGCTAAACATTCATGATGGCAAATGAGCCTTTGGCCCCATATGATCAAAATAAGCTATCCAACCACAAATTAAGCATAGCCAAGCCACAAAAACATGTCAAAATCATATAAAGGCATTTACTCACAAGAGAGCATATATGTGACATTTTTGAAAAAACATAGCTATCAACCATGGATATAAACCAAGATCATCAAGAGCTAAGCCACACTAAGCCATATCATACCAAACTAACTCACAAGATCATATATAGCATATCATGGTGAACAATGTATATAGGAGAAGCTTTTCCTACACAATTCATATGATATAAAATGCATGCAATCTAAGATACAAAATGCCTATACATCATATTACATATGCCATGCCAAATGCAAGAAATGCACAAAGGAAAGCTATACATATGATACAAAGGAGCTCCCACACACCCAACTCAAGAAATCAAACAAACACCAAGCTCCCCCCGCAAAAGAGTGAAAGTTGCTTGATCTAGGGGTTTGGTGAAAATATCGGCTAGCTGGTCATGTGTGGGTACATGGATCAAAACGATTTTCCCTTTCTCAACATTGTCTCTCAAGAAATGATACCTCACTTCTATGTGCTTGGTTTTGGAATGGAGCACTGGGTTCTTTGCAACGCTTATGGCACTTGTGCTATCACATTGAAGTGGGACATGGGTATACTCCTCACCAAAGTCGCTCATGGTGTATGTGATCCAAAGGAGCTGAGAGCAACAACTAGCTGCGGCCACATACTCTGCCTCGGTAGTGGATTGAGCAACACTCGACTGTTTGCGGGAAGATCAAGACACCAAAGAAGAACCCAAGAACTGGCAAGTCCCAGAAGTGGACTTCCTATCCAATCGACACCCAGCAAAATCCGCATTCGAAAAACCATGAAGAGCCAAAGAAGAAGACGCGGAGTACCAAAGGCCGAAGTCAGGAGTATGACGCAAATACCTGAATATGCGCTTGACTGCTTGCTGATGCGAAGTCCTCGGAGACGTTTGAAAACGAGCGCATAGACATACCGAGAACTGGATGTCCGGCCTCGTTGCCGTCAAGTAGAGGAGTGACCCGATCATGCTCCGGTACTCCTTCTGGTCCACGTGTTCACCTTCCTCGTCCGCATCAAGAGTTGTAGTCGTACTCATAGGCGTCGTCATGGCCTTGGAGTCCTCCATCTTGAACTTCCTCACAATGTCCTTGGTGTACTTAGCTTGGTGCGCGAATGTTCCTTCCTTTGATTGCTTGATTTGTAGCCCGAGGAAGAACTGCAACTCACCCATCATGCTCATCTCAAATGCCCTGCTCATGTCTTCTGCAAACCTTGCAACAAGAGAGTTAGACGAGCCACCAAAGAGAATATCATCCACGTATACCTGCACAATCAGGATATCTCTGCCCTGCCTGAGGAGAAACAAGGTCTGATCGACCTTCCCCATCTCAAACCCTCTCTCAAACAGGAACCCCCTCAACCTACCGTACCAAGCTCTAGGCGCCTGCTTCAGCCCATACAGCGCCTTCCTCAACTTGTACACCTGGTGGGGGTACTTCTCACTTTAAAACCCTGGTGGTTGCCTCACATACACTACTTCCTCCAAAATACCGTTTAGGAAAGCACTCTTGACATCCATCTGGTATAACTTGAATCCTTTAGCCACGGAAAAGGCTGGAAGGATCCTGATCGCCTCCAAACGAGCTACGGGAGCAAAGGTCTCCTCGTAGTCGATCCCCTCTTTCTGTGAGTACCCCAGAGCAACAAGCCTTGACTTGTTCCTCACCACTTCTCCTTTCTCTCCCTCTTTGTTCTTCCACACCTATTTTGTCCCAATCGGCTTACACCCCCGGGGGAGGGTCAACCAATTCCCAAACTTGGTTCCTCTCAAAATTCTCCAACTCCTCATGCATCGAGTTAACCCAATTGTGATCAGATAGCGCGTGTCCAATGTCCTTGGGCTCAAAGGTGGCAACAAAAGCAGCATGAGCGAAATGAGAATTGTTCCGAACCCTCGACCGTGTAGTACATTCATTCATGTCGTCGATGATTCTCGAAGCTGGGTGATCCACTTGCACTCGCCGGGGAGGTTCTCGCCTTGATGCTACCTCTCCCTCAACAACAGCTTCTTCTTGAACTGGGTTTGTCGTTGTAGGTGTGGGAGAGGGACCGTCCACCACCGTAGTCAAAGTAGTAGGTACATGCTCAGCCACGGGCACCACACCGCCATCTTCATCGTCTCCATGTTCATGCTCCTCCTCCTGGAAAATCTCCTCACCAAGTTCGTCGTCACCTGCACACTCAAAGACAAGCTGACTACGTGGCTGTGTCTCGTCGAAGGTTACCTCGCAAGTCTCCACGATTTGGTTAGTTTCAAGATTGAGCACTCAAAAGGCTCTAGAATGAGATGCGTAACCAAAGAAAATGCCATCGACAGACCTAGCCTCGAACTTGTCCAACTTCTTACCTTTCTTCAGGATGAAGCATTTGCACCCAAACACATGGAAGTGACTCACCTTGGGTGTGCGCCCGTGCATCAACTCATAGCACGTTTTCTTCTTATGCACCCTGAGATAAATCCTGTTCGACACATAGCATGCGGTATTCACTGCCTCAGCTCAGAACCTTCTTGGAGTCCTATGCTCATCAAGCATCGTCCGAGCCATCTCGCGCAAGGTTCTGTTTTTCCTTTCCACCATGCCGTTCTGGGGAGGCGTATACGGACTCGAAAACTGGTGTTCAAGACTTAAGTCATGGCAAAAGGTTTCGAAGCGAGAGTTTTTAAATTTCGAGCTATTGTCACTGCGGATCGCTCGTATGGCATCTCCGTGCCTCTCGTTTCTTAACCTCAAGACAAGATCTCGAACAAAACCAAACATCTCCCCTTTCTCCTCAAGAAAGAAAACCCACGCATACCGAGAGTAGTCGTCCACCACAACCAGGACGTACCACTTCCCACCCACAGATCACACACGAGCTGGGCCAACAAGGTCCATATGGAGCAGCTCGCATGGACGCTCCGTCATCACATCGGTGAGGGGCAGATGGGAAGCAGGTACCATCTTAGCATGCCGACACGGCGCACAAACCAACTCTTTTTCAAACCTCAGCCGTGGCAATCCTCCGACCAAATTGAGTTTCCTCAAGCGAGACAAAAGGTCAAAGCTTAAGTGACCCAACTTCCTATGCCACTTCCACAACTCACTCGAAGATCCAGCCAAGAAACAACGCTCCACACCAGAAGACTGAGAAAAATCCGCTCGAAACACTTGACCCTCGGGAACAACCATGCAAACTAGGTCGCCTCGAGAATCCAAAATACGAGAACCACCAGGCTGAAACAACACCTCAAAACCCTCATCCAAAAGCTGGGACACGGAAAGAAAATAGAACCCGAGCGATTGCAAAAGAGCAACACTCCTGAGAGTGACCTTGTCACTTACCTTGATCTCACCTTCTGACAGCACACGCCCTCGCCCATTGTCCCCAAAGGTGATGTATGTCCTGGACACCACCGGGACGAGACTTGAGAACCACCCCTTGTCTCCGGTCATATGCCTCGAGCAATCGGAGTCAATCAACCAAACGTTCCTCAAGTCTCCCATCTGAAATTCCAAAACGAGAATGTGAATGAACAAACGACTCTGCACTGGGGTTAGTACCAAAAGAGTAAAACTAGTGCCGAGCCATTTGCTCCAAAGTGGGGTTAGCACAAACCAAATCATCACACCTATCAAAGCTACCACCACGAAAACCACCACGAGAACCACCACTAGGGAACCATCCCTGTCTCGCTGGAGGAGAACGAAAACCACGAAAGGAAGACCGTGGACCGTTCCTCCTCTCCATCTCAAAGCTACGACTCCTCCTACCATCGTATTGAGCACGAGGTGGAGCACATCTAGCAAACTGACCACCACCAGACTCTCCATGCCAAACATCTGGACCACGATCAAAGGACCTGAACCGAGCCTCATCCCGAGCATGAAAACCAAACTGGTCACCCTGCTGTCTCCAAACCGGTCTGACCGGTTCTGGAACCGGTCTGACCGGTTTCTCTGTACGAACAGCCCAAACCGGTCTGGCCGGTCTCCAAACCGGTCTGACCGATTTAATTTGTCCAGCAGGGTCCCTTCCTCCCAAAGCACTCTTGTCTCCCCAAGCCGAAACTGTGCGAACAATAGCCTTGGCCCTGGGCATCTGCACACAAGGCTCAAGTACACCATTGGAAGGGTGGTACTTGTCCTTGTTAGCCCACTCCTTTGCCATTCTCTCCTCACGTTTCTTCTTGAAGCAAAACTCGCCCTTGTGACCATCTCTCCCACAATAGTCATATTGAAACTGCATGGGCTTAGGTTTAGGCTTGGGATGGGGCTGCTCACTTGGTTTCTCTCCACTTGGCTTCTCAACCGGTTTCTCCTCACTAGGCTTCTCACCCTCTTTCCCAAACAACACATTCCCCAAGTTGCTCTTGAACTTGATGGGCTTTTGGAAATCATTTGCGGAGTGAGGAAATATGGGTGGATCTGGGTTTGTGTCAAGTTTGTTTCTCAGTGGGTTGGGTTTAGGAGCATAGGCATTTTTGTGGAAGGTTTTTGGTGGAGCTTGGATATCACCAATCTTCTCTTCTCCCTCACCACTACACTCTCCAACCTTCTCCGAACCAAGAGCTTGCCCATCATAGCTCTTGTATGTCTCCATCATCATCCTAAGTTGAGGTTCATGCCCTGACAACCAGCCCATCATTTTTCTCAACTCATCATTCTCATCCTGCAAACGATTCACATAGTGTGCAAGTTCCAAATTTTTCAAAGCATGCACCTCACAAGTAGAGCAAGAAGTGGGAACAGGTTCTTTCAACTTAGCCTCAAGCGAAACAGTATAAGCATGCATCTCATCAATTTTTCCATGCAAAACAGGGCAAGAAGTGCAAGCACCTAGCAAAGCAGGTCTAGACTTAAGCTCAGCCACTTCAACCCAAAGCACATCTAGTTCATCACAAGTAGAAGCATGCTTATCCTTAAGAGCAGTAAGATCAGCTAGGTACACAGAGCAATCACAACAATCAATCTCATCAGAAACCACAGGTGAAGCCTTAAGCGAATCAATCTCAAGCTTAGCATCTAAGTTCTGGGTTTCTAGCTCAGCCACACGATTCCTAGCATCTTCTAGTGAGGCCCTAAGCTCTTTCCTCATCTTCTTTGCCTCTCTAAGCATGTCATCACGATTATCAAGCAACTTGCCAAGATGCTCGTTCTCCTCACGCAAGAAGGGAAGCTCGTCACGTACCTCGTCCTCGGAGTCGGAGTCCGAGTCGCTCTGGTGACTCTTCTTGCTGCCGGAGCTACGAGCCATGCCGCAGAAGCCATCTCGTGCGAAGCAGCTCAGCCCGATCAAGTTCTTGGATGACTTCTTGTTCTTGCGCCGATCACCTTCATTCTCACCGCTACTCGAGCTCGTGGAAGAGTAGGCGGAGCTGGAGTCGACGTCGCTCGCTCCGACCATCGCTCGGGCCTTCCTGCCGCGGCCGTCCTTCTTCCTCGACCGTTGCTCGTCCTTGTGCTTGTTCTTGTGCTTGTGATCGCGCCTCGATCGGTACTTGCCGTCCTTGCTCGACTGGTGCTTGTAGCCGTCCTTGTTCTCCATCTTCTTCGGACAGTCGGCGACGAAGTGTCCCGGCTTGCCGCACTGAAAGCACGTCCGTGCTGTCCTCCTCGTGTTCACCCGGTTCTCGTGCAGCCTCTCGAACTGCCTGGTCAGCAGCGCCAGCTCGTCCTCTCCAAGCACGTCGAACTCCTCGTCTGGCAAAGTCATCAAAGAAGACAAAGAGTACATCCTGGAAGATGTGTTAGCGTTAGACTTAGCACCTTTGCCACCGATGAGAGCAAGACTATGGGAATCAGTCGGGCTCTCAAGACGGGCTGTCAAACCCCGATCAACCTCAGCAGACTTGAGCTTAGAAAATAGCTCGTTCACCGTTAGAGTGGTGTACTTCTCGGACTCAAGAATGGCCTCGACCTTTCCATCCCACACGGTATGATCCAGCGCGTGTAAGAGCTTCACAGCCCTATCATGGTCATCGTACGGGAGGACGTCGACATTGGCCCTCATATTGTTCACAACCACCGTGAACCGCTGGAACAAGGCATCAATAGACTCACCGGGGAGATAAGTGAAGTTCTCATACTCTCTCTGGTAAGTTGCATACAACCGTGCCTGAACCTCAGCATTCCCAGCATGAGCATTCTTCAGCTCCAACCAAATCCTACAAGCTAAGTCCTCTGTCTGAACCCGATCGAATTCGGATTGACACAGAGCACGAAACAAGTAGTCGACCGCCTTGTTGTTGGTGTCGAACATGTCTCTCAATCCCGGAGCAAGGAAGTTATTGGATGAACATAAGCTGTGTTCACCGTGACATCCCAAAGGATCTGTCCCTTACCACGGAGGAACGCAGCCATCTGTCTCTGCCACATCTGGTTGTTCTTTCCATCGAAGTGCGGAGGACCCGATCCCCGTTCCTGGTACACCATCTTTGGATCTTAGACTGGTTAGAGTCAAACAAGACCCGTAACTGGCTCTGATACCACTTGAAGGACCGGAACGGCGAACCAGAGAGGGGGGAGTGAATGGGAGCCGATAAAAATTCTACTCAAGAATTCGGCCTATGAACCCAATTTCACTCGAACACCTTTGCAAGCTTCTCTTGCCAAGTCCACGTAGCCACTGGAATGCTACTGAACCTAGGAGCAAGATCCAACCAACAGCAACACAAAACACGCAGCGGAAAACAACACGAAACTGCTGCTGGCAACCAAAACCGGTCAGGCCGGTTTCCGAAACCGGTCGGACCGATTCTCTGGGACTTAGCCTCTCACAGGCAGGGGAAACCGGTTAGGCTGGTTTGGCAAACCGGTCAGGCCGGTTTTGTCCAGGAGATCCCCAAAAGACCTTCGAGACCAAACTTGACCCAAAACACCTCAAGAACCCCTCAACCTTTGAACAAGAAAAGCCATAGCTTGAACGAGACTCTCCTGTTCAAAAACCTTCATGACAGCCCACTGGGGCTAAACCGGTCAGACTGGTTTGGGAAACCGGTCAGGCTGGTTTTGCCTGGACAGTCGGGAAGAACTCAGCCCGCGGGAAAAACCTAGCCTTCACCTCGATCGATCTCCCGATTCGTTCCACGGATTCAAGTGAGACTTTGGGGATAGCTGGGGTACCTCGTGGGCTACCTTTGGCTAGAAGCTCGGTCCCCAAAACCTACTCAATCAAGAGGAATCGAAAGTCAACCCTCAAGAACACCTTCCCAAGAACTCCACCGAAAACCGCCAAATTGAAGCCGTTTTGGAGGGTTTGTTGGAGCAAGATCACCAAGCAAAGAGGCACAAGGTCCTCATACGTGACATCCAACAAGAATCCCTCAAAGAAACACCCCCAAAACTTCCCCACGGAAATTCCAAGAAAAGGCTCCGAAAATCACCAAAAAGGGTAAACGGGAAGAACACAATCAAGCCTTGAGGAACCACGTCGAATCATCTATACATACCATGAAGGTTCATACAAGGTCTAGCTTCCGCTCGATCATCCTTCCCTCTCACAAGATCTCACCATGAAGCTCTCAAGCTAGTCCTAGAAATCCTAAGGAAAATAGGAAGGAAAATACCAAAGCAAATGAGCTAGGGTTCCAAGAGATGGCTGCCATCCTCTCACCACTTGGGTTATATTTAGGCAAGCTGAAAGACTAAAATACCCCTAAGGCCTAAACTAGGATACATGCCCACCAAGGGCACTTTGGGAATTTGTCTTCACAACACCATCGGACGGATGCCCGGCGACCGCACTTCGCTTAGCCTCGACACAAGCCTTGCGATCCCGACGCGTGTCCTCCGCTTCGAAGCTTTCGGCGCCCTGCGACCCCAAACCGGTCAGGCCGGTTTTGAACCGGTCAGGCCGGTTTTGGCCTGACAGCCACCACTACAAGGTTTTCCCCATATTGCAACAGAACTCTAACGCAACACCACAAATTTGGTTGCATTAGGGGGGTACTATGGCACCGAAATAGTGATTTGGTTGTAATATGTGTGTCTATTGCTACACAAATTTTGAGTTGCAATATTTATTTTTTGTGTTGCAACAGGTTGATGCTAATGCACCCATTATGAGGATTTGTGTTGCATTTGGTTGGAAATACGGCTACCCCATTTCTGCGTTGCATTAGCATGTCGTGAGTTGCAATAGAAAGTTGCTATGGCCACCGTACTAGGCTTGGTTGCGTTTGAACGACTATATCGCAACGTCTTATTTGGGTTGCAAATATATCTTTGCGATGTTGCAACAGGTTGGCGCTAATGCACCCATTATGAGGAATTGTGTTGCATTTGGTAGGAAATACTGCTACCCTAATTCTGTGTTGCACTAGAAATTCATGTGTTGCAATAGAAAGTTGCTATGGCCACCATACTATGGTTGGTTGCGTTTGAACGGCTATATCGCAACGTCTTATTTGGGTTGCAAATATATCTTTGAGTTGTTGCAATACAAGGAGGGCTATTGCTTCGTTTCTAGCCTCAAGGAGGAATATCGTGTACGTATTGCCATGAAATTTGTTTTGATGAAAAAAAAATTCTGCTATGGGGCTGTAGCGAAATTTAAAATGCGATTTAATAGGTAAATGTTATTATGAAAAATATAAATTTTAACAATATGGTATAGACTATATGTACCATGAAAAAAAAGAGAGGATTTGTTTAGATGAAAAAAATGGTGTGCTATGGGGATGTGGGCTAAGCCAGGCCACAACAGGCTCAACCGGCGAGCGTAAAGCCCAGCGAGCGGGAGCCCGAGTGGGCCGGCCAGCCCATTAAGCCCCATAGCACAAGTAGCAAGCAGTAGTTGATGACGGTAATTCGGAGTTCGAAAGCGCAGGCACGCCTCCCCTTTTAAGCTGGGATACCCCCTTCTCAGTTTCTGGGGTGGCACTAAAGGTCCTGGAGTGTGACGCTGCTGCAAAAATGCCAAATGGGCTAGTGAGAGTAATAAAAACAAGGATGGGCCGGCCCAAATCGTCTATAACCTTCAGCTCCCCCACCCCCAATACACTTCAGCTCCCGACCATCCCCCTCGTCGGCTCCAACCGACGCCTCCACATCGAGATGCCCCGCATCGAGGTTTCCCCTGCGGCGAGCGGCGACAGCGGCCGGAGTGGCCGCATCGAGCCTTCCCAGGCCAGCGGCGGGCGCGGACGAAGGGGCCGTAGCGCCGCAACACAGCCGAGCGGCCGCCACGGCAGGCGGGGCCACATCGAGGGGATCCAGGCGAGCGGCGGCGGCGGACGGCGGGGCCGCACCGAGGGTTTTCAGGCGAGCGGCGGCGGCGTACGGAGGGGCCACAGCGCCGCCACGCAGAAGCGCGATGCACGCGGGCGGTTCAATTGTACCACACCACCGACCTCGTCATCCTCCGGTACGGTCGGCGGCACCCCAACCCCGTCGTCCTCAGGTACGGACGGCGCCGCCACCTCCTCCTCGTCATCCGACGGCCCGCATCGCCAAGTTGATCCATCCGGTAAGGGTAAGCAGGTCCTAGTCGGATGCAAGCGGTCCAGAAGTGAAGTGAGGTAGACTGCCTTGCCCTCTTTGACTTTCCAGGAATCGGGTGACTCCTTTTGCAATTAGAAAAATGTTAGTGGTTCATAGTAATCAAATTTACATACTAGATAATGATAATTGGGTTTTTGTGTGGATCCATCTCACCCCATACTAGATAATGATAATGATAATTGGCTTGATTTCTTGCCATCTTTTGCTGTGAATCTGACCTGTGTACATTTGATCACATTGCTGAAAACAAAGCTAGCCAAATGAATGCAGGCTGTCCCATTTAGTAGGTTAGGCCTTTTCTGGCAGCTAGTAGGGGGATCACGGGTCAATTGGTATACAATATGAGTCAAGAGATTGAATAGGCTGTTTTAAACAAATCTGAAAAACAGCAAATTGTTTTGTTTGGTCAGGCTAGTGAACACTTCTAATCAGGTGAGGATCATCATTCCGGACTCGGATGATGAGCAGGACAACAGCAAGAAACCGTCGCCATCGAAAGCTTCGGGATCATTGAAAAGAAAGGTGCATTTTTTGACTATTTGGCTTCATTGGCCACTGCTGTTGTAACACATTTCATGTTAGTAACTTGTGTTTGTTACCTGCCGTAGGAAATGCCCTTGCGCAAAATGGTTCAGCAGCTGAAGGAGCGCTATGATGATTTGCGGGAGCAGATTGAGAACCTAAGTGTGGACATTGCTGGAACGCGGGAAGACATGGAGATGACCTTGAAGGAATTCATGGAGACTGTTGCTGACAAGTTAGAAGGGATGGCGAGGAAGATCCGCAAGCTTCAGGATAAAGTCAATCGCAAGTAGTAGTAATCTAGCTTAGTACGTAACATAACCAGGTCCTAGGTGGATGTTATGCAGATGCTGGTGAATGTTCTAAGAATGGATGTGTATGTGGCAACATCTAAGTATGCCAACTTCTAAGTAATAACTTCGAACCTCTATATTGTAATTGTAGTACTTCGTGTACGTATGGTTGTGTGCTAAAACTTGTATATATGCATGTTCGTATGTCTATATGTGTTAGGATCTGGATGAGCCCTTGCAAAATATTTTAACTTATGAGTGACACAAATTGAAATCTGCTGGGTCCTGTCATGCATATTTGGACTAACCATCTGTCTGTTTTCAGAATTGCGACATGCTATTGTTTATGCTAGACTTGTGTATATTCACAAAGCATTGTGATCAACAATTTGGAGACTCTTCACTAGAACTCCTGAATTTTGTGTATTATTGTTAGCCTCTATAGTAGCCGATCGAAAAAGAAAAATCATGAATTACGCATCTGTTGAAAACCCGAGCCACATAATGTGGACCCTGTGAAAGGTCATAATACGTACAGCCTCAAAAATATTGCAACGAGGTATTCCTTGGTTGCACTGTAATTTGTCTATCGTGATGCTTATTCAGGAGATCAAAACGACGATTAGATAGGGACACATCGGGGTTCCAAAATTCCAAGTCTTCGATGAATTTCCATTCGGTCACCATCTAGATTTCCACGACAGCGTACAACGTACTCCATCTAGATCGATCTCCACGACGTACGTATAGATCTCCACGGCGATCAATCAACATCTGTGTGGAGCCACGGCCGGTACTGTTGTCTTGATCTCGTATATATCTTCGTTCCCTGCATATATATGCATATTGCTATATCATGATCTAGGTCGTTTGAAACATGAATGCAGATTAATGGCATCACACGAAGATCGGAGTTGGATGCACTTGCCTCGACACTCGGCGGATTGGCAGAACAATTTTCGATCTTTTTTTCAAACCTTTACCGCCGCATCAGCGCGAGGTCGATCTATTGTGTGCCCATGTACTGTATGTCAATGCATGATCAGACATGAGACCTTGTTTCCCATTCAAATTCATTTAGCGACTAGAGGGTTTGCTGATTGTTTCATCGATGATGGTATCATTCAAGGCCAAACTAATACTTCATCAGCTGATGGTCGTGTGAATCATGATGTCACTCCTGATCTCAACAATCATGATGCACAACCTACAGCTGATGATACAACACCTTATCTCGGAGAAGACGATGAAGAAGACAGTTGTGATGATAACCTTGCTGCCACTAATACTCTGATTAGAAACATTATGAGTGGCACTATACTTCATGGACAAACCAAAGATGATGAGGCAGATAAGCAGGCATAGATTTTTTTGAAACTATTAGACCAGGCAAAGAAGGAATTGTATCCAGGATGCAAAAATGCAACTAAGGTCTCTTTTATCGTGGAGCTTTTTCAGATAAAGTGCATGTATGACTTAAGTAACGCGGCGTTGGAGGCCATACTTAAGCTCTTCGAAAAGGTTCTACCTGAAGGGCATTGTATTCCTGACTCCTTGGATAAAGTGCAAAGGGTGGTACGAGGCCTGGGCTTGGACTATGTCAAGATACACGCATGTGAAAATGATTGTGTTATTTTTTGATCAATACGCAAATCTGGAGACATGTCCCGTTTGTAAGCAGTCAAGGTGGAAAGTTGTAGAAAAAACCTGTGGTAATAATGAAGGTGCAGTTGGTGCTACTACTGTTAAGAAGCGGTTACCAGTTAAGATCCTACGCTACTTTCCTCTTATCCTCGGCTGCAAAGAATGTATATGTCAAAGCAAATGTCAGAGGATATGCAGTGGCACAAGAAAGAATTGGTGAACGATGGGAAAATGTGTCACCCTACTGACTCAAAGGCATGGAAGCACGTGGATTCAGAGTTTAAATGGTTTTCAGAAAAAGGAGGTCGTAATGTTAGGCTGGGTCTTGCTTCTGATGGGTTTAATCCCTTTGGCATGCAGAGTCTTACATACTCCATATGGCCTGTCATCCTGATACCTTACAATTTGCCTCCATGGTTGTGTCAGAAACAATCTAACTGGATCTTGTCAATGTTGATACCTGGTCCAAAATCTCCTGGAATGGATATTGATGTATATTTGAGGCCCCTTATACTGGAGCTCAAGGAGCTTTGGAATAATGGTGTTAAAACAAGAGATGCAGGGACTAAGAAGAATTTTACATTGCGCGCAATCCTTCTTTGGACAATTAATGACTTCCCAGCTTATGCTATGCTATCTGGTTGGAGCACTAAAGGAAAGTTTGCATGTCCATTATGCCACAAACATAATGACTATTTGTGGTTGAAACATGGGAAGAAGCACTGCTACATGGCACATCAACGTTTCTTGCCCCCCGACCATCCATGGCGCAACAACGCGGTCAGCTTCAACAACAAGGTCGAAACCAGGGAGGCACCAGAACCACTATCTGGTGCACAGGTACTTGAGCAGTATGATACCTTTGAACAAGTAGAATTTGGAAAGACCTTGCTATCCAAAAATAGGAAGCGTGACGAAGACAACAGATGGCACAACTGGAGGAAGAAGAGTATTTTTTTTAAGCTCCCTTACTGGTCTTCTTTGCTCATCAGGCATAATTTGGACATCATGCACATTGAGAAAAATATATGCGAGAGCATACTAGGCACTCTGCTTAAATTGGACGGCAAATGTAAGGACGGGGAGAATGCCAGGCTTGACATGGAGCATCTACGGATACGACCAGATCAGCACCCTGTGATTAAAGATGATAAGTATACCTTGCCATCAGCCTTGTACAAGTTAGATAAGGAAGCCAGGGAAAGTTTGTGTGAATTTCTATATGGAGTGAAGATGCCTGATGGGGTTTCCTCAAATATAAGATGTGTTGACGTAAAGTCACGTAAGGTGTCTGGCTTGAAAACTCATGATTACCATCTAATTCTACAGAAACTTTTACCCTTAGTGGTGCGTAGGATTTTGGCAGAACCTATTGTCATCGGATTGATTCAGCTTAGTAATTTCTTCAATGCACTATGTTCAAAGGAGCTGGTGGAAGCAGAATTGGACAGGCTAAGCTGTTCAATTAGGGAGGCTGTTTGTCGACTTGAGATGATATTCCCACCTGCATTTTTTGATATCATGATCCATTTGCCTGTTCATCTAGCTGAGGAAGCTAAAATTGGGAGGCCAGTGTGTTACAGATGGATGTACCCAGTGGAGCGGTACCTACGCACTGTGAAAGGATATGTGAGGAACAAGGCTCACCCTGAAGGTTCAATTGCTGAGGGATACATACTCGAGGAGTGCCTTACATTCTGCTCAAGATTCTTGGACGTGGACACCAAAGAGAATCGTGTTGATCGACATGAAACAGTTACTGTGAATGAGCCACCATTTGGTTTGAGCATTTTTTCCGAAATGGATTACAAGAGGAGAGGACAGACGGTCGACGAAATTCCACCAGATGAGTTTCGGAAGATGAGGCACTATATAATTTGCAATTGTGATGAAGCTAGACCATATGTCGAGTAAGATACACTGCTCAACATCATTTATTGCTTGTAATTTTGAATTTCAAACTAACGGTAATATTCTTTTTTATGCAGTGTGCATTTGGAAGAACTAAAGGAATATGGAACCAGAAATCTTGATAAGCGACATGAGGATCAACTCGTAAGATGGTTTGAAGGCAAGATCAGAGGTCTACATGCGAGAGGGGAAGTAAGTTCAGAGTTGTTTGCACTTGCTCAAGGACCGGATCCCCGACCTCGTACAATGAATAGATGTCATATCAATAATTGGCTGTTTCGAACCGTTAACATTGAGAAAACCCTCGTGACACAAAACAGTGGTGTGCTTGTCAAGGGTGAGAAAGGAGGCACGAACTGGTATGGGGTGATTAAAAGAATGATCTCACTGGAATTTCCTGGACAAAAAGAAGTTATTCTGTTCCAGTGTGACTGGTTTGATGTGCCTGCTGCCACAAGTACCAACAGAGGCAAAGGGTACAGTAAAGATAAATTTGGGGTGATTGACATCGATACTACTCGACACAGGTATAAGAATGAACCCTATATTCTGGCAACACAGGCAGAACTGGTGTTTTATGTGAATCTGGTGAACAAACCTGGTTGGAGCAGTGTTATTTCATTGAAACCAAGGAACTTGTTTGCCATGCCTGAATTAGATCTTGAGGACTCAATTGCTGTGGGTATCGAAGGTATTAATTTGCTCGGTGAACACCAGGATTTGACAAATTGGTCAAGATCGGACAAGGAAGGCACAACCGGGGATGTCTCAGTTATTAATCAGGTGCGGGCCGAGGCAGTTGATGAACCAGACGATGATGTATTTGATGATGATGATGAACATGATGCAGATGACACGTACATTGATGATGGAGTTGTTGCACCAATTGTTCAAGATGCCCAAGATGATGAATTTTTCGATTGATATTTAGTCGATTTTGTTTGGCGTGTTAAGAGCCAATTTAATCTTGCCATGACATTTGTTTTCAACATTTGTTTCATTATTATGTCGTGCCACAAAACTAAAGCATGAGGTGTATTTGCGGCACTATTCCCAATCTGTTACATTCTCAGTACATTTGAATAATAAGTACTGTAAATTTTTTCATTATTCTGCTTGGGACACATCATCAGCATGAAGCTTAATAGGAAGTTCTAGCAGATGATACACTATACACCATTTTAGCCTCTGTAAACATGATTAACACTAAAGAAGAAGGCATTGCATTCGAAACGAAGCCTACATTCATCACTACAGAAATAAAAGGCAAACCCCCTCCGGCTCGGCTCCCTACCGCAGAAGGTTTGGCCAACGCAGTGTTGAATGTTGCCTCGCGCAACCGCCGGTGGCAGCGTCGGCCGGCGGCGGCCCTGGCGGAGGGCGATACTCCTCATTTGCTTTGCAAGATTAACCGCACGAGTCCGGAAATATTCAGACTGCAAGTTGATGATCATCCGCGGACCTTGAGCCTCGCCCTCAACCTGTCTCATGTACGCAAATGCAGTGGCGTCGGCGTCGGCCCCGCTGTAGAACCTGTAGAGAAGGACGGCTGCGACATAGGCCGCCCCTCTGTTCCCGGCATGGGCAGTGCGGTGTAGCTCGTCTAGGGGAGGACGCCGTCCGCGGTTCCTGCCGAAGATGTCATCCATCCCGGTGAGGAACCCAGCCACCGGGTTGCTGGCTGCAGCCAGGCTACGAACGAAGACGTCGTAGCCGTCGGGGTCGGCATTCTGCAACTGCTCGATTGGAATCCGACCTAGTGCCAGGTGCCTATCGATGTCTCTGTCGCGGCAGGGGCCGAGCATGCTCTTGCAGGTGGCACGTAGGCTCCGGAGGTCCTCCATTGGCTGCTTCGATGTTGCACCGACTCGGCCGGCGATGATTGCCTGCAACTCAATCGGGAGTTCCGCGAGCGACCGAGGGTGCTCCCTCGATGCCATGGAAGGGAAGTCGTGCGGCACGGAGCGTGAGATGTGGGCGGAGAGGGCGCGGCGGCGGAGCGTGAGATGTGTGGGCGGAGAGGGCACGACGGCCGGGGAGTGTGAGATGCGGGCGGAGAGGGCTTTCCAAGAACTGACGGCGTCTTTCGAGATTCCAATAACCGGCCCTGGCCTCTCAAGTTTTTTCCAAATAAATTAACAACTGAACATCAGAACTGGCGTGTCGTGGTGTGGGTTCGAACTGGCATGTCGTGGCGTGGCCGGCCGCTGCGGGGTTGTGGCCGACCGTGGCTTGGTCGCGGCCGGCCGTGGCTCGGGTTTGGCCGGCTGCGGCTGGGGAACGTGGCTGGGCACGGCCAGGCGTGGCTGGGTGTCATTTCATGTGGTGTGGTGGCAACATATGATACCAAAGTTTCAATTTGACATCATTAAAAAGACTTGCACATATATATCAAAGTAGTAGCAATGTACTAGCATTGACTAGATCACTGCATTACTAGATATACATACACAGATACTTTTCTCAAAACCCAGAAATGCTACTTGTTACTATGGATTATATTACATTACTAATTCTAACTATATATCATCTGGCACAAATCTGTAACCATGCTTGATCTCAAGCTGTTTTGCAATCTCAAAAGACAGAAATGCATCCTTGGTGGCGTATTGCACCTGCCAGTCTGCCAAACACCTCGAACCCCACAGCCTGTGGTTCACTCTTCTGTTCTTGAACAGAGGTAGGTCTAGTACCACATTTCCAATCTTCTCCAGTGATGACCTGTAACCATTTTGGTACAGATTGCTGTACTTGTCATCAACCTCAGAAACAATCAGTTGAAGGTCTCTCCAATTAGAAATCGTGATGCCGCAGTCCTGCTCTAGGCGTTCAACATCAATCGAGATATGCGCTCCGACAAAGATGTGGCCTTCCTCGCTGAGAAACTTGCTCAGGACATCAGGTAGCTTGTAGCCGGCATGAAGCACCTGGTAAATAAGGCAACACGACCCGACGCACAATTGCAACAATGCGACCTTGTGCTCGCCACTGCGAAGCTCAATGAACTCGGTGTCCAATCCGACGAGCAAATGATCTGGAGGAGGGTTACCTTTGATTTCTTTGATGTACTCCGCCACTACTTCCATGTCGCAAGTGATTGTGGTCTTGAGATCGGGTACCGCTCCTTGAAGAATTTGGCCTCGCAGACCGAAGTTGGGGGCGGTCCCAGAATCGGCGATCGCTGTGGACGGACGACGGCAGGGCGCCATTCATCCCAGCCACTGCCTAATTGAACGTCGACAGCATCGGCAGCGGCTTCCCACACATCCACGGCGCGAGTACGCTTGCGACCCTACAGTACCAATCCAAGAAAACAGAGTTCTGAATCTTAATCAAACATTCAATCTCGCTACAAATCCACGACTACATACACAATGTACATGCTGGTCGCGTAGGGATGACCTGGAAATTGACACGCTCTGCTGACATGGCGGCGCTTGCTCCGCCTGCAGCACCTTGGTTGGTGAGGGGGCCGGCGGTGGCGGTTGCCCCCACTGCTTCCCCCTTCCTTTCAGGGGCGGCGCTGCCTTTCGCTTCCTCGCATCGGGTCATCGCGGGTGCCAATCTTGCTTCAGAGCTAGGTGGCGTGGCAATGGCGTTCGAGATTGGAAGCTTGGCGGTCGCCGGTGATGGTGGAAGGCAAGAAAAAGTTTTGATGTGACGGTTTGGGGGAACAGGGATGAAGCAATATTCGTCAAAACCACGAGCGCTCGTGCAGTCGTGCGGCTACCTGGTCCCACACGTGGGGAAGATGACGCAGATTGCTTCTGTTATCAAAAAACTTCCAAAATTGACAGAGTTTGAATATGGTTGTCAAACGTTGTCAAATGAAAATTTCTTGAATACCAAACCTGTGCAACTCGTCAAGGCCTACAATCTTTATTTAAGTCATTAATCCATTTGACAGAGTTTGAATAGGACAAATTTCGAAATTCAAAAAATGATATCTACAATCGATATTTTTAAACACCAGATGATGTCAAATGGAAAAGTGGTGAATACCAGAGTTTCATATCTCAACAAGATCTACAAACTTTATTTAGGTCGGATTTTCATTTGACAAAGTGGTACTACACATTGTTCATTAGTCCTACGTTCACTTAGAAAGTTTAAGAAACTTGCTTGGAGACATGTAAAATTTGTACTACATGATAGTACCAATTCGTCAAATGCAAGACCGACCAGAATAAAGATTGTTCATCTCGATGAGCAATGAAACTTTAGTATTCATCACTTTTCCATTTGACATCATCTAGTGTTTGAAAAAATCAATTGTAGATATCAATCTTTGAATTTCGAAAATTTGATGGTTCAAACTTTGTAATTTCGAATTGCATTGGACTCATGAGATAGGTTCTTGTTTTGTAAGAATGTTGGGGAAAAAACCCCCTGTGTTGGGCATCATACGTGTAATATAAACATGTTTTAAGTTTTGATTATGAATGCAAATACAAAATTAAGTTCATCACTTGCCGACAGGTGGGACCCGCAAGTCAAACGCAAGGATGAAAAAGCACACGCGAGGTACTCGTGGGTCGCATCCCTTTGGTGTGGGGTTTCTGTGTGGACCCTTCGTGGTGGGCTCCATTTGTCAGCCGCTTGGGGTCGAAAACAGCTGGTGTCAACCGCACCCTGTGTGTGCCTTCCTAGACGCCCCCGCCTTCCCCGACGCTTCGCTTCTTGTCTCGCCCCTTCCCAAGTGCCTCGCTACAGTAGAAACCACCCAACCGCCGCACAACTCCGATTGCTTTGCAAAACTCCCCACCGTCACAGCCGTCGCCCAACTCTGATTAGTTTCCAAACCTCCCCACCGCAAGCCAAGATGGAGCTGCAGTCGCCCGCGGTGTCGAGGGTTTCTCCTCGCGGTGCCTCACCGAACGCCGCATTGCCGGCATCCTCCTCGCCGAGCCGGAAGACGGGGTCCTCGAAGTCGAAGGGACCAACGGCGGAGGAGGCAATGCTGGGGTTCTTTCCTTGCCCCGATGTTGGCGGGGCATCCGAGGAAGCGGACGCTGAATCCGCTAGGATGCCTCGGAAGCGGAAGGCCGACGATGAGGGTTTTCAGAACCCCACCGCCAAGAAGTCGAAGTAGGCGGAGTCATCCAGCGAGGAGTTGTTCCCCCCCAGATGGCAGGACTTCGAATGGGTGCGTCCGGTAATTGTTCTTACTCGTACCAAATTGAAGTTCCCCTTTATTATTTGAGAACTTATTGTTTATTTCCTCTGGTTGCTAAGTTCACTGAAGTGATTATTTTTGTGTGATTGCGAAATTGTTTATGAGTCATAATCAATTCTGGGACTTGCAATTTAGGATTTCTTGACTAGGGTACATATGGAAATTTTTTGGTACAAATCATCTAGTTTAGAATCATCCAGTGTTTATTGATTTCTTAATTCAGGATCTTGGGCCGACGGTGACTTATGAGTTCACCTTCCCACGAGTTAGGCTATTCGTTGAATGCCATGACGACAGCGATGATGAGCTCTGCCAGCCGGGCCCCTACCGAAAAAACCTACTGATGCCGAGGTATTACCTTCATTCCCTATGTTGACTATTTCAGTTTCATTCAAATTTTGATGTACTTATCACACTGATGATGCATTGTAAAACCATTTCAGATTGAGGCTAAGGTGGAGGATGTCCGGAAGGCGCTGAAGCGCTGGGCAATCCCGTAGGCACGGCTGCAAGCAATGATAGATAGCTTTTGTGTAGTGAACTACTCCCTCATTAACATCTAGATGTGATGAATGAGGCTTATATGTAATGACCTTGTATAATGGCATTACTTTACCGGAAATATTTGGTAGCTAGTGAATGCTGGTATTATTATTACCCTTCATCATCCTTGTGATTGCATTTGTGTTATCCAATTTTTCTCCAACATCACCTCTGACCTTAAACAAGGCTACGAAACTAACAAATACACCAACAACCATTTTAGATCTTGAACTAGGCATTTATGATTAATACCAAGCATACATCAGGAACAAATATTTCTATCAGTCCTAAAATCATGATCGCAGCAGTAAAGGTGCATCTAGGCATTTCAAGACTATACTCAGAAGTGGAGCTCAAAAATCTATTTAATTTTTGCTACAAAAATCACTAAGTCAGAAAATAGCATAAATACAAGATAAATCATATCCAAAGATTTACTCAGTAACTTGGTGCAAATTTTGGTGCAGAGCCTACACATGGAATATACAACAACATATCCAAAGTTTAGCTTGAGATCACAAGAAGAATTTGAAATACAGCAAAAATAGGCCAAACTGATTTCAAATTTTCGTGCATAAACTATTAGTCAAAAGTAGGGTCATGCTTTGCAAAAGATGTAGGTATGCTCACGGCGAAACCAACAAAATTGGTTTTACATTTTTTCGATTTTTTTGTGATTTTATATGAATTTTCCAAGTTCCGGACCTATGGGTGAAAAGGTTAAGAATCTACTTGCAACCCAGCCCTTACAAAGATTAAACTTTTCACAGATATGCCCTCGACGTTTCTACAGGGGTCCCTACAATTCTATGACCTTCACAACTCTGCCCTCGGTGGCGGGGGCGAGCTCGCCACCGGCGAGGTAGGACCGGAGCAGGCAAACAAGCGACGGGGAGATGCGATTGTGTCCTAGGGACGATCTATGAGGCACGGGTTGGTCACGGACGTGAGCGGAGGGAAGGTTCACCGGCGGCGGTGCTAATGACGGACGGTGGCAGAGCGGCGTGGAGAGGCGGTTTCGGCCGCCTTCGTCGTCTACAGGGGTCGCGGCATGGTCCTAAGGCGGTGGGTTTTCTGGCACCTCCGCGTGCGGGCTCGGGGGTATGGGGGCCAGGGTTGTGGGTCCCACCTGTCGGCATAGTTGTGGGTCCCACCTGTCGTTGCCCAGATTGTGATGTGTTCTTGAGTTTTTCATGGACCTAATTAACTTGATTCTTTGATTCATATAATCATAGCTACAAACTTGTATAGATTTCACAAATGACGTCCAAATCAGGAAATTTTTTTCCTACATTCTTATAAAACAATAATCTAGCTCATGGTGTCCACTGCATCTCATGTTACTATATTTCAATAATCATAATTAAGAAATAGTACAATTCAAAACTAGAATCAAGATTTGAAAAAGTAGATGATGTCAAATTGAAAAGTGATGAATACCAAAGTTTCATTGATCATCGAGATGAACAATCTTTATTTTGGTCGGTCTTGATTTGACGAATTGGTACTATCATGTAGTACAAAATTTACATGTCTCCAAGCAAGTTTTTTAAACTTTCTAAGTGAACCTAGGATTAATGAACAATGTGTAGTACCACTTCGTCAAATGAAAATCCGACCAAAATAAAGATTGTTCATCTCGATTAGCAATGAAACTTTGGTATTCATCACTTTTCCATTTGACATCATCTACTATTTGAAAATCTTGATTCTAGTTTTCAATTGTTCTATTTCTTAATTATGATTGTTGAAACATACTAACATGAGTTGCAGTGGACACCATGAGCTAGATTATTGTTTTATAAGAATGTAGGAAAAAAATTTCCTGATTTGGACGTCATTTGTGAAATCTATACAAGTTTGTAGCTGTGATTATATGAATCAAAGAATCAAGTTAATTAGGTCCATGAAAAACTCAAGAACACATCACAATCTGGGCGCCGACAGGTGGGACCCACAACTCTGTGTTTACGTGTCCTCCCTAAGAAAGCGCATTTTTCATAAACCCAATATACCCTGGGACCCCCCCTAATTCAACCTGATCTGGTGGCGGCGGTTCTTCTCCATCTCCCCTGACATCTCGCCTTCATCTTCTACCTCATCCTCATCGAGGAGCACAGCCTCGCACATCCAATCAGCCCTTGCATGTGATGAACTGCAATCACTCCATGGAAAAGGTCGCCGCGGCACGCTACGAGGCGTCGAGGCTGGTGGAACTGCCGAAGGAGCTGACGATTTACATCGTCTCCCGAGTCACTGCTTAGTCAGAGGACGCCATGGAGGATCTCCGGAACCTGCGCGCAACATGCAAGGCAATGTGTGTGGTGTGCAGCGCCGCCACGGTCGGACGACAACTAGCCCTGAAACGTGTCCTGCGGTGTCGATTCAACCTCGGCCCGGATTTTCGCGCGGCGCTCATCACCACACTAGCCACCGTCGGTAACCCGGAGGCCTTGTTCCGCAGCGGGTTGTGCCTCACAATATTGGGGAACAAGCGCGGTGTAATCATGCCATGCCTCGACCAGCTAAGGCGCGCCGTGAAGGCGGGCCACAAGGTATCGATGTACGCCCTCACCCTCTTCCTCTACAGGCCCAACAGCGGTGATGCCGACGATGACGAGGCCCGACGGCTCCTGCGCTTGGTCGAGGGACCCGAAGAGGGGGTGACGGCGCTTCCTTGGAAAAACTTGACTTGTACGAAACACCGCTCCAGGATTATTTCGGCGACATGGCACTTACGGCCGTGGGGTGGGGATTGCCGTGCCGCCGGTGCCGGCGCCCGTACCTCACCAGGACGATTTTCAGTGTGCAGGTCACGGGTGTGGCAACCACGCAGGATGGCATGCTTCCTACTCGTGGCGTAGGTTCTGCAGCGAGGAGTGTAGGATCCGGAACGAGTGTGATTGGTTCTTCTTCACAATCAAGGAAGCGTTTATGTGATCTGATACAAGGTACAAAGTTTGTGATTGCTAATACGTTTTGATTAATTTGTTCCAGACATGATGCACCATAAAAGACATTCTGGATTTCAGTTCACATGTTTGCTTTATTGCTTGTCTGCTACTCATCAGGAATTCACTTTACATCTGGAATTCTTATGTTCTGAAACTTCAGCTGACTACTAAAAATTCTTTAAATTCACAGGATTTCAGTTATCAGGAATTCAATTATTCTGACAGTTCGGTGAATGCTTTCTTTTTTTCAGGAAATTTATCTGGCACTGAGGAGGGACCTTGGGGAGAGCCTTTGGCGTCATTTTAGGCTGTACTTTGAAGAAATCCAACAAATAAACTCGAAGCATGTCTCTGAAGTTGTGTCTTTGGTCGATGTGTCTCTCTACTTGTGTCGATGTGGAGAATGTTTTTTATGATCCTTAGTTGCTGTGGTGTCATCGTGCCTCGGGATGCCTATGTGTAAACTCAGTCCTCATATATCGTACGCACTGGCTACCGATCTTAATGTTGGTTACTTCATTTGTGTGATGCATGTTACTGTGGTGCGAAATTGATGTGAGCAATGTTATTCTGCTAAAGTAGGTGGAAAGATGATATTCAAAATTTACTTTGACCACAAAAACTTTTCTATAAACAATATACAATAACATGTGTCATCTTGTGCAGTTACATAGTAAACAAGAAGTAAACTAAGATAACTTGTATAAAATTATATTTATAAAACTTGATTATGTTCAACGCATCATCTTGACAAATATATATGAAACTGAGTGGGACCCACTCATCAGCGGGACACATGAAAAAGCACCCCTAAAATACGGCAAGCGTTCAGAAAATTTGGTAGCTAACGATTTGGAATGTGGCGCCAGTTTTTCCTTCCGAAATAATTAACAAAGGCCCAAACTACCGCTCTACCATGACTGGGGCCACCACGTTGTTGCGAAACACCGGGTTTTTAGAGTAGTAATAAGTCGTCCGTCTTTAGTTTCCCTCCCTAATCCCCTCGCAAAACCAATCTACATCTCGGTCAGTTAGGGCCGGGTAGTCGACGACGACCGGCATCGCTGCCAAGCTGCTTATCGCCTTACACGAGGATGCCGACGTCCAGCGAGGCGACAAGGGTGACCCCTTCGTCGTCTGAAGCACTGCGCACACCTTCGTCGGCGATGCTACCTCCAATGTTCACACCAACCTCTGGTATGGCGGCTGCTGAACCTCCCCTCAGCATGTCCACCAGGGCTAGGGCGACGACTGTGCTCTTTGGGTCATCACCATTGTCCCAAATAGCATCACAAGGTTCGGGCGATGCAGAAGCGAACGTCGACGGCCTAGATGCAGACCAAGATGTGGTACCTTCGTCTCACGACGAGACGACCGAGGCCAGGTACGCTGTTTCCGCATTCAATCTTTCCCCTCGTACATGCCACCTATATTTCATGCATTTGTGCACGCACTGGTACCCTAGATTTCATACATTTGTTCACGCGATTTGCACACCAAATTTCTTCAAATTATTGAAATGCCATCGATGAATGCGCAGATCAAAAGATGAGCAGATTTGGACCATGTATATGATTGAAAAGGGTATAGATGGGGAGGGAGATGAAAAACATACATGTAAACCTCTTGGGAAACAAATCACCCTGGAAACCATAAACAAGTTAAAAGCAAAACTGGGGTATCGGAACAGGGACGTGGTTTACTACATGACTAGAATTCCTGAATCTCCTGCGGAAGCAACACTCACTGAGATCGACTACGAGGTTGATGTAGCAAAAATGAAAAAGATTCACGAGGAGGAGATGGTGATTAGCTTAGTTGTATCCAGAGAGCCAATACCTAAAAACCACACCATGCCCATAACACCATTGAAATCCAAAAGTGTTTCCACACATGATGATGATGATGATGAAGTCGAAGAATCTGAATTAGATGAATACAAAGTTTGGCTAGCTGCACTGCATAAAGAGAAGAAAGCCTTGGGTAAGATATGTTACAGCCCTATATTTGTATATATATACTCATGATTGTCCAGTTAACTCACATGATTGAAATTAATTATGGATCCTTTTTCAGAATTAAAAGACATATTCAGGGATGACACCATCGACACATACCGAGAATACCTGAATGTTGCAGGACTACTTGATGACATCGGTAATATTCCTCTCCTAATTGGCAAGCAAATTACCATTCTTTGTCAGACTACAAATTATGCTAGCTCATCATGCCACAAAATTGTCTGCAGAACGGTATGTGGACCCCACCTTTATTTTGCAACACAGGCATGACATGAACCCAACAACTCCAGTGCAGCCTCCATCTCATGCTCGGTGTTGGAAACAGCAGGAGCAAGGAGATGGTAACTTGTGTTTATTAGAAATTACCTGTCTATGCATAGTATGTTTTTTTGTGGGTATTATTACATTTTGTTCCCATGGAATAGGCTCACAAAATGTGAAGAAAAGAGGACGCGGTCCCGTAAGAGCCTTGAAGGTAATCGCCAAGAGAATCAAGGCGGGCAAACAGCAGTTGGACATTCAATTCTCAAAACATGGAGGACCGGTAGGTAGTAACTACCACTCATTCGTTGATGAAGTAGTCATGTATACAAGGAAAAGGACGCCAATCATTGGAGTGAAAACGTGGAAACATGTCAAGGAAGAAGTCAAAGACGCAATAGCAACTGATGTATTGGTATATAATCATAAACTTTGCTTTTGAATACAATTCAATTATAAACTAACGTAACAACTCACATAGTATTTGCATGCTATTGTGATTATATAACAGGCAAAGTGGGACATGGAGGATAATGCTGATTCAAGGGAAAAGATATGGAACATTGCTGCGGAGCGTTACAAAGGATGGCGTTCAACTTTCAGTGCTACGGCCAAGGCATACGACAGCTACCACCAGAGAATGTTACATAAGCCTAAAGAATTAGATATTGTTGAATGGCACTATCTGATGAAGTATTTCAGTACTGCTAAATTCAAGGTTTGTTCCACATTGTTACTATTACTGAGCAATACATTTTTCATACAAATGGCAATGTCTGAGTCTTTAAGATTATTGTTCAAATCTTGACATTCTATATAGGAAAGGAGCGCACAAAATTCTCCGATTCGAGGCCAACAAAGGACAAGACATTTGTCAGGCTGTAAGCCTTTTTCTCAGCGCAGCTATGAGAAGGTAATAACTGGAGAAGCACATCTCTAATGTGTCTTGTAGGATGAATAACTAATTTGTTATATTCATGGCTTAACAGAGAGACCCAGAAACTGGTGACAAGCCCGATGATATGGAACTTTGGTGGTTAACTCACACTAAGCATGGGGAATGGACAGACGAACAATCTAAAAATGTCTATGTGAGTTCTCAATGAATGTGTACATACATTTCTATACATAGTCCATGCAATTATAGAATGCAAGCAATTTCTTGTTCAACTAACTCTTCCATCTGTGCCTTGTAAATGTTAGGACAAAGCAAGCAGCGTTATTTCTGAGGCGGAATCAAATGCAGAAAATAACTTTGTTTCCCAAAAGGAAAAAAAACGAGATGTTCCAGAAGGCATACAAGGAAGTCACAAAGTGCAAATCAACCAAGTTGCATGGTAATGGGTACCTAGCAAAAAACCCAACTAGAAGGCAGCTGCTCAATGCGGAGCGCCAGGAACAAATTCGTAGGGAAGAGCTACAGCATCAGGAACACGTCGAGCTCATGGACGCATTTGGGATGCTACAAGAAAAAATGTCAACATGGGAAGATGAAAGGGAAGCAGAAAGGAGAGAACATGCACGACAACTTGAAGAAAGTAACAAGAAAAGGGAGGCTGATCTGCAACAGCTTAGGCAAGAGTTCCTATCAATGCTGCAAGAAGCAAATGGACAGGCACAAATTCCACAGGTACTGGTCAAGCTAGTTGCATGAATGACTTTCTATCCTTAGGATCTATATCTAAATGTCTGTATCCTTTCATAGATTGTCCTGCCAACATCTGTCCAGCCAAACAACAATGTCACTACATCTGCAGACATTGCGACGGCAGCCGCATCAGTCACAAGAACTGAAGATGTGCAGACAGACCCAACGAATGTGCTCTCTTCTAGTCAGGTTGTTTTGTGGATTGACAACTTTTTACTTCTATCATCAGATACTGATCAAAATGGTGCCTAATTTTTCCCTCCCATATATTTTTTGTTCTCAGGAGAAGCAACCTGAAGTCAGTGCTAAACAAAGGGCGGCTACCATTCGCAATACAAGAAGTAATAAATCTGGTACCAATCCTGAAGCACCTTCTGTCCAGCCCCATGCAAAAATTTCATCTCAACAGCTACAGGCACAAGCAGCAAGTAGGAGACGACAACAAGCCAAAAAAATAGGAGGTGAAGTTTTAGTAACTCCTCTGCCTGCTGTGAATGTTTATGTTTCAGCTGTCAAAGTGTTTATAGATGTGTTGATTATTTGATATCATTTTGATAATTTTATGAATGAAAATAAAACTTTGGTTTGGTACATGCTGTTGTTGCACCGTTTCCAATATTATAGTTTACTTGATGCTTACAAATGTTATTCATTCATTTCAGAAAGCTAAGCCGTTTCGAATGGAGCAAACAGGTGATGGGACCTTCTTGAAGTCACACTTTGCTGATCAAGTGATGTGATCTCCTTCAAGCCACCCAACTCTTTGTTGAAACAATCCTTGGCTGATCAACTGATGTGATCGTCTTCAAGTCAACATCATCTGTGTTCAAACAATGTCCTCTTCAAAACTTAGTAGTGTTTCAATACTTCGTGTGTCATTAAACTTAATTATCAGTGTGGATGGTTGAATGTTCCCAGTGGATGGTTTCATGTATCAGTGTGGTTGCTAATTAGTATTTTAGTACTTATTGCGCCATGAATTATAAATGCACAATAATTATTATTGAAGACCCTGTATTTTAATGTTTGAAATTATTGCTGCCATAAATAAATGAGCGTGGCAGAATAAACATATGGTGACCTACAAAACTATGGCATCAACTCCTTTCGTTGCAAAAGAGAAATCACCCTATCGCAACCAATAATTTTCGGTGTCACAAAGGCTTGTGGCAATAGTAGGTTCCACATGAAGCAACCTTGTATTATGGTGGTAATAGAGGCATGAACTTTTGGCAACTGAATCATTTTCGAAGCAACAGAATAGGAAACATATTACAACCAAGTAAACTAGGTGGCATCAGAGTGCCCCACCTATTGCCTCGAATATATTTATCTTAGTGGTATTAGAAAGTTGCACCTATAACAACCATCCCTGATTCGTGGCAATATAGAACACTGCCTATAGCACTGTATTCCACTTCGTTGTAATAAAAGGAAACACATATAGCACCCAAATACGTATCGTGGCAATAGAAAGCAAAAAGGTGGCATTAGAGTGCCCCACCTATTGCCACAAACCTATATATTTTGGTTGTAATAGAATGTTGCACCTCTAACAACCATCTCTGCTACGTGGCATTAGAGGTCACCGACTATAGTAACCAAATTAACTACGTGGTAATAGATGGAATCACATATAGCACCCAAAACAAGTTGGTGGCAATAGAGGTGCTTCCCATATTGCACCCACAATAAGAACGTAGCAATATAATACTTTGCAACAAAATATTTTACAAATTGCAACTCGGTGTGATCGATGCAATTGCACCTATGGAAACGTCAGATGCGTCGCAATAGAATAATTTGCAACCAACACGAGCGCGGTATAAAATGCTAGTTGCAACGCCGCATTGCGTTGCAATAGAAAAACTTTTGCAACCACAAAAAGACCACGGTTGCAACAGGCTAATGCAGCGCGGCCTTTCGCATCACATGGTTGATGAAAAAAATTGGTTGCAATTGCAGCTATTGCAACCAAATATGGCATATTGCAACACAATTTTTGCGTTGCAACAATGCCAAAACGTAGTAGTGCACGCCCGGTCTTCGGCCTCGGCTTTGTGGCTCAGCCGAGTAACCCAGTGGTTTTCTGGTGAACCACTGCAAACCCCACGACCTTGATGTAGCCTCCGCCAATCACCACTCATGACTCGGCTCCCACGAAGTCCCGGCTCGACCTTGGTTTTGAGGCTCAACCAAGAAACCATCCACCGACTTCATCCCGCTGTTCTTGCCACCATGCGGCCCGCACCTAACCCCGCTGGCCACCGAGTCCCTCGAACCAAGCCTACTTGTCTTCTCCACACCTGGAGGCCTCACCGGCAACGACCTTTCGCGCTTGTTCTTCACCTGCACCAACACCAGTCAAGCCGCAACCTGCACCTGCAATACTTAGCCAACAATCAGTCCACACAACGTTGTCAATCACTCATCACACCAGGAAGCGACCATCCACCGGTCCTCGAACCACACATGGTCCTCATGGGTGTGTGTTTGTGCACACGCACTAGTGCCAGTGCCACTGTACGAGTGTAGGTCTATGGGGATGTATCATGTATGTGCACATTTAAGTTGAATAATTTGGGCAAGGTGACCATCATTTACATTGTGTATATTTTTGGTAAAACGGTGAATTTGGTCAAATGGTAAATTGGTAAAATCGGTCATCATTTGCGTGTGTATCTTGCAATTCGGTGTGGTGGGATAAGAATAAAATATCACATGACAAGACATTACATCTCAGACTATGACAATGCACCATGACCAGGGAAAACCACTGAAGCAAGGAAGGTGATCATGGAAAAAAGAACACCAATGTTCTTCATGGATAACAGTGGATACAGGGATTTTCCTACCACTACAAGATTCACAGAGCAGGAAAACAGGGATTGATCTTTCCATCCAAAAGAAAACATACCATTGATCTTTCCATCCACAAGACCACCTATATGAACATGAAAAAGAAAACCCAAATCTGAGTAATCTACGTCGACCCCTCTGAGGAGTTCCCCGATGACTCTGGCATCACAGGAGCTTCAATGCCTGGGGGAGCCATGGGACCAGGATTAGCGGGGCCGGTATTTGAAGGACTAGTGCCGATGTTCATCTTCTTCTTGGTCATCTTCGAGTCCACCTCATCTTTCGCACCCTTCTTCTTCTTCGCTGACGGAATGTCCTTGAACAAATCAAGCTTACCGGCCTTGTCATCCTTCAAAAGCTGCCACACAAACGCCTCCATCTGATGATTCCTCTTCTTGGCCTCTACCCACTTCCTCTTCTTGGCCGCCAATCACTTCTTCTCAATGGCCACCCACGTCTCCACCTCATCCTCGTCCTCTTCCTCTTCATCCTCTTCCACGTAGTCGTCCTCGTCCTCGCTGTCCTCGCTCTCTTGCCTTTCCATGTCTTCTACATCAGATTCACTCGAGGAGGGCTCGGATGGCTCGCATGGACTTGGTTGGGTGGAGTTGGCCGGTGTCCCAATGGAGGAGGGGTTGGAAGGGAAGGGGGAGGCGGACAGTCAAATCGGAAAAGAAGGCATGGTGGTTGTGGTTTTCTGAAGGAAGAGAGTTTGAGACAAGGCAATGGAGGGAGTTGGGAGAGTCCGGTATATTAATAGATCTCAATTTTAGGGAAAGGCGGGGTGTCTCTTCGGGAGTTGTATCACGCTAATGCAAGGAGGCGCCTCAATCTCTAATAATGTAACAATCTTTTGCAAAGGAAAAACTATGTCAATTTGTAATCTTAGTGAATTTGGAGCAATCTATATTTACAAGCACTTCAATATGCATAGATGAACTATTTCACGGCCATTAAATCGAATGTTTGGGTTTGGGATGCATTAACAGATCGGATGTTTGGCAATAGGAGACCGGATGTTTGGGTATAGGAAAAATGTACAGAAAGGACAAATATTTCTGGTCCTGTAAAAGATGCTTGTTTTGATTTTGGGCAAAGGTGACTAGGATTTCATAGTTTATGAGAGAGAGAGATAAAATAGGATAACATTTATAGGGAAACAAGGAAGAGAGATGGTCAGGGAAACAAAGTAGAAACAAGGGGATTGATCAACAAACAAACGATAGCCAAAATCAGAAACATGGTTTGGGTTTGGGATGCATTAGCATTTCGGATGTGTGGCAATAAGAGACCAGATGCTTGTTTTGAATTTGGTCAAGGTGAGCAACGATCACATTGCTATTTCTTATTAATCGTCCAATATTGATCTTCAACCTCTCCAGATACGTGCATTAGTCCAACTACTCCTTACATATCCGTGGCTTAGCTAGAGCGTGTTGAAGTGAGGGGTGTGGTACACTACCATTGGATATGAAGTAAGACAACAAATTGGTTTGAAGTAAAACCATGGCTACTCTACCTAGCGTACACTACATGGGAACAAGACATGGTCAAGACAACCAAGTAGACCCAAAGTTTCATCCATAGTTTTTAACTTGTTCATGTGGCATGCTAGGAAACTACCAAATGAGATCATGCAATTCCATAGGCACGATCAGATGTTTGGGTCTATGAAAAATGTACAAAAAGGACAAACATTTTCGGTCCTATAAAAGATGCTTGTTTTGATTTTGGGCAAAGGTGATCTAAGATTTCATAGTTTCTGAGAGAGAGAGAGATAAAATATAAATTTATAGGGAGACAAGGAAGATAGATGGTCAGGGAAACAGAGCAGAAAAAAGGGGTTTGATCAACAAACAAACGATAACCAAAATCACAATCATGTAGGTAGAACAGGGGCGGATGTTCTTGTCTACGAAACACGAACATGCCGACAAACACAAGACCATGTTTCATGGAAATGTAAAGTTACTAATTAACATCACAATGTTCACATACATAAGACAATGTTCCCACGAATCTAAAGATACTAATTAACATCACAGATAACATAACGACATTGATCTTTCACTGGTGCGGCTCGCTCACTCCATCTACATCCATCCCTCGTTTCTGGCCAGGACGCGGTGGTGGCTCCATTTCTTCATGTTGTCCTCCCTCAGGGCCTCAGACCTGGCCATCCCAAGGATGTGGTCCTTGATCTCATTCAGGTTCCTCCTCCGATGCATACGGTTGGGGCAGACAGGGCACCCGTAGGTGTTGGTAGTGCGCCGGAAGACGCGCAGAGCAACGATCTTCAGATGATCTATGTCAGTTTGGGTGTCGGAGTTGGAGTCGGAGTCGGAGTCCAACTCTGCAAGTGGTGGAGAAGGCTGGGAATCCACTAGCGACCTAAAAGTGACTCTGGGCATCGGCGGGTCGACGTTGGTGGCGTCATAGTGGGGTGGCTCCATGTTGTGGAATTGATGCCCTTGCCACTCTAAGTAGGCGTGGATGAAGTGGAGGCCGCGTGGTGACAGCCAGGACCTGAATTCGGCTCTTGAGGAGGTGGTGGCCGGACCGACGAGTAGGGACGGGTACGGCCATGCGCCTGAGCTCTCTATGTCTGGGGCAGACCGATTGCTTCATTGCATCAGACGGGCAATAGGACTGAAATGTGAGTGTTTGGGAAGAGAACTATAGGTAGAGTGGTTCGGAACTGGCGAGGACGCCGATGGTGATATGAATACAATGGCCAACTTCCATGAAAAGTTGTGCAAGCTTATGTGACAAGTTAAGCAATGAACCTCTAGGTCGAGTGGCTGTCATTGATCTTCAAGATTTGAGTGGCTGATGAGTGGGTACCATCTGGGTATACCCACACATCACTAACCTCTTGATGATGTCAACTACCTTCCATGGGACATTGTGGCAAGCTTCCCTGGGAAATTAGGCACCGGGCGCTTCTACCTGTCAAGGAAGGCTACGGTCGGATGTTACTGATAAGAAAAAGTGACTAGACTGGACTAAATTGTTTGTTGATTTGTGGGCAAAATAGGATGACAACAACCGGATCTTACTGATTTGCAAAAGTGACCAGACCGGACTAAATGGTTCGTTGATTTGTTAGGAAAATACGATCACATTATTCGAACAAACATCCATCCAAAGTAGGAAACAAAGTCCATTCTAAAGTTACTAATTAAACATCACAATGTCCACATACATAAGACAATGTTCAAACAAAATCTAACAATACTAATTAACATCACAGATAACACAACATCACAACGTTCACATACATAAGACAATGTTCCAACAAAATCTAAAGATACTAATTAACATCATAGATATCATAACAACATATATCTTCCACTGGCGCGGCTCGCTCACTCCTTCTACTCCATTCATCCCTCTTTCCTGGCCATGACACGGTGGTGGCTCCACTTCTTCTTGTAGTCCTACCTCTGGCGCGCAGACTTGGCCATCCCAAGGACATGGTCCTTGACCTCATTCAGCTTGCCCCACCGGTGCTTAAGGTTGGGGCAGACAGGGCGTCCGTCTATGTTGTTGGTGCGCTAGAAGACGTGCAAAGCATCACCCTGGGGACCGGAGTGATGTAGCCATGGTGACGGTCATCAAACAAGTCTATGCCAGCTTGGGAGTCAGACTCGGAGTAAAACTCACCAGCGGAAGGGTAACCGTAAACATAACGTTATGAGGCGGCGACGGTGAAGGAGGTTGGATATCCGCCGACGAGCCACCACCAGATCCTGGCAAACCGCCGACGATCGACGACAGATCGACGTTGGTGGCATCGGAGGGCGGCGACAGTGGAGGAGGCTGGGAATCTGCCGGTGAGCCACCACCGGCACTTGGCAAACTGCCGGTGAGCAACGGCTGGTCGACGTTGGCGGCATCGAAGTGCGGCGGTGGCGTGCTGTGGATGTGGGCTCACAGCGCATCCGTGAACATGAGGGCGAAGTGCCGGCTATCGCGCAGCGGCACCCAATCACAGGCGCGTGAAGAGGATGTGGCGCCGGAGGATCAGTTGAAGTGCGAGGGTGAGAGACGACATGACGGGGAGCCGGTGGGGGATAGCCGGCACGACGAGGAGCCGATGGGGGATAGCCAGCGCGACGGGGAGCCTGGTCGCTTCATTGCGTCGGCAAGGCAGTAGGAGTGAGGCGCGGGTGTTTGGGAAGTGGTAGAGTGGTTTGGAACTGGCGAGGACGCCAATGGTGTGGGTAGGAATGTCGATTTATGTGGAGTTACTCACCTTGCTTGGGAAGTTGTGTTGCTTCGGTGAGAAGGTAAGTAACGGGCGCCTCTTGAGTGGCTTCCATTCATCTTCTACCATTGAGGGGCTGATGTGCGGGTCGCCGCACCGTGTGACCAACACGTATGTGATCTCTTGATGATGGCAACCACATTCCATGGGAAGTTGTGGCATGAGGATGGCAACAGGCGGATGTTACTGATAAGGTAACGTGACAACACCGGACTAAATTATTTGTTGATTTGTTGGCAAAATAGGTTCACAATTTTTGAATGAACATCCATCCAAAGTACTTTGTAGGAGGAAACAGAGTTCTCTGATCTTACAATTAGGATAATCAAATATGGAGAGACCAAACTTAATCAAAAACTACTAATTAGCATTACAACAAAGTGACACTTGTTATTGTTGGCAATTAGCTTTTCATCCAGTATGGTTCGTCGAGGACCAAAGGCGCGGCCTCGCCGTCGAGCAAGAACGGCTCCAACATCGGTGGCTAAGCAGCTGGCAATGCTGCCAGCCTTTCGAGCAGGGACAGGAACGGCCGTGCCCCTGAGCTCTCTGGACAGTCGGTGCGGCGGGTGTTCTTGACATCAATGCCCGAGCGCTGGCAACGCCGCCGGCCTTTCAAGCACGTACAGGAATGCCCGTGTGCCTGAGCTCTCCAGGACAGTCGACGCGGCGGGCGCACTTGACATCAGTAGCGGAGTGGACAACCACGAGAGCCACATCCGGCCAGCTCGGCCTCCTGGGCACTCCACCCATTGCACGCCAACTTCTGGTGGCGGCGGTGAGACGGGAATCGTGGTTTTATTGCTTTGGTGAGAATGCCTGTCCCACTGATCCCCGGCATGCTAGCGACGAAGGTCGTAGTCGGTGCAAAGCATGCCAGGCCCCATCGGCCTGGCAATCCATTGAGGTGTTTCTGTCCTGCCGTAGTCGCCGCATCTCGGTCCCGTAGGAGCTTTATCCGGTGTGGATGGTAGGAGAGCGAGCTCCACAGGAGGCACACGATGATTATCACCGGCCATTGGGGGAGATGCTCTGAAATGCACATAGAAATTAGTTTGCTCAAAAAGGTTGAAAAGGTCGAAAGAACAAAGAAATCGATTAAATTGAGAGAGAGGACGACGGTACTTGCGCCGATAGGAGGCGATGCCGATGGGGTCTTCTTGTGCCGAGAGGAGGAGGTGCCAATGGGGTTTTCTTGTGTTGAGGAGGAGATCAAAAGTGTTTTCAAGTATATATTAACAAATCTCATTTGCCAAGGGAAAGGCGCAGGGTCGCATCGGGGATCGTGTCAGGCAAATGGCCTAGGCGTGTAATTTGCAATCTCGTTGAACTTGGAGCAAACTTAATTCACTCGAACATGATGAGATCGAATGTTGCCATGAGACCGGTTACTCTGGTTTATGAAACATTATTAGACCGGACTAAAGCATTTTCTATGAGATAGGCAATAGAAGAAGGGCACAAAAGGTGGTAGGTTGTTTGGGTTTACGAACCATGAGTAGTCTGGAGAAATATTTTTAATCATTTGATGGCAAAAGATGCTTGTTTGAAATTTGGACAAGGTGAGCTATGATATCATCCTTCTTAGGGAGAGCCAAATACATGCACAATTCGAACGTGAAGCCGTGGCTTGGCTAGAGCAAATTGAAGCTATGGGCAACAAATTGGCTTTCAGTAAAACCATGTATACTCTATCTAGTGTACACTACCCCATCTAGCAAAGATTTGTTTTTCCAAGACTTGGTTAGTAGGAAAGAATCGTGAGGACAAGCAAGCTGACCCAGAGTTTCAACCATGACTCATTTTTCCTTATTGACGAGGCATGCCTGATAACAACAAAATGAAATCATGTAATGAGATAGGCAATACAACCCGAGCAGGACCGGATGTTTGGGTTCAGGATACATGAACAGGCCGGAGAATTATTTTTGATCCTTTGGTGGCAATGACATAGGCAATATAACATCGGCACAATAATGGACAGATATTTGTGTTTAGGAAACATGAACAGACCGGACAAAAATTTTCATTCCTTTCCTGGGAAAAGTTGCTTGTTTCGAATTGGGCAAACCTGATTACAGATTTCGTAGTTTCTGACAGAGTGAAAATTGGATCACATTATTTGTTTTTAAATTGTCCAATATTGATTTTCCACCTCTTCAAATTTTGATGGACTATTCCAACTACCAGCTGTGGTAAATAAATGGGGGAAGACCAGATGTTGGTTTCCATCACGTCAATGTGTGTGGGAGTAAAGATTGCTACGCGAGAACCAAGGAAGAGAGGTACAAACAGAGTAGATATCAGGGGATTGATCTAGAAACAAAAGATATCCAAAATCACTCTTACATGTCAAGGGTTAATTTGTTTAGATGCAGATATCCAATTATTTTGCTAAAGAACAAATCACATTCGGTATGAATTCTACATTCCCCGTTACAAAAATGTGACCATTCTTCCTAGCTCATCTTGAAGCACAGGCCGCCTGCGCACTAATGATTGCCAAGCACCACTGTCGGTGCCAGCATTGCCCGTCGGCACCATGCCACTCGCCGAATCACCTCAGAGGCTGCCTCACGGCACCATAGGCAACCCCTGTTCGTCTGCATCATCATCGCTATCGCGGCCACCGATTCTTCCTCGCCCTCGACCTGTCTGATGTACCGCCTCGTAGTGTCATCATCACCGGCGCCGCCATTCGCCCTATAGAGGATCATGGTGGCTATGTAGGCTGCCACATTGTGCCCGGCCTGGGCGCCCTCCTCGAGCTTGACGATGGATGACCGGGAGCTGTAGTTTTCCCCAAACAGGATGTCCATCCCATAGAGGAAACAAGCCTCCGGGTTTTTTATGCAGGTTAGGCAATCGAGGAGGGCATCGTAGCCCTTGCGGTCGTTCCACTGCAGCTCGACGGCAAATCACTCTAGCACCATGCGCCGACCAACAACCGCGTTCTTGCACACGCGATTTATCTCCCAGCAGGTCGCCCATAGGCTGCGGAGGTCGTCCATGGCCCGCTTCGAGGTCGTAACAAGGTGGCCGGCGATGTCAATGTTCACCTCAGTAGGGAGCACCACCAGCGATAATGGCAACTGCCTCGACGACATGATTACTGACCTACAGGCGTCCTGAAAATAGTTTGATCAAACATCAGAGTGCCAGGTCAAATGCACATTCAAATTGATACAGAGACTTGGAAGAGAGCATTGTACTCTCATGGATCTTCCTTCCGAGAGGAGGAGATGCAATTGCAAAAAGGTTTTTTTACGCCAGGTGGAAGAAGTCGAGGGATGCCCCATTTACAACAAATCCACCGCTCGTTTCTCCGCATTTATAGTAAATTCACCGCTCCTTCGCCACCCAAAACAACCGTCACTGCTGCTCCGTTGATTTCGGGATAATAATAATAATTCTTTATGACTGTTGGTGAACCTAACGGAAATTACGTTCTTGGAAATGTGAACGGGTCAGACTAAATGGTCAGTACAATGTCGTGGATACTAACTGCCGCACATTTCTTGGTCGATTTTGGCAATACATCATCAGTACAATGCTCAGAAGCATAAGGCACAATGTTCAAAATACATGATCGACACAATGTTCACAATACCAAAGTGACACTTGCAGAATACGTGATCGACACAATGTTTAGATACATCTAATTAGCCTTGCCACTGAGCATGAATCCCACCATTCCCGCGACAACAACAAATAAAGCAAGCAGCACATGCGCGAGTTTGGCATTGTGCCTATAATAATTCCCAATTGACTTCAGCTCGGCGGTAGCCTTCTGAAGTTTTTGTCGTGCTATTTTGAGCTCATTCATAATCTCTCTAAGCTCACAGTTAGCTTTTCCTAATTCTTCTTCCAACTGCTTTGCATCCTCTTCAGCTTTCGCTTTCCTCTTCATGAGCTTCACCATAACAGCATACGACCGTTCATCCCATTCTAGATCAACCCAGTAGAAGTAATCACATTGCTTTTTTTCTTCTTGCAAATTAAACGCCCCATTAGCAAATGTCGTTGACCACAGGAACCACATAAGAAGGTAGCCAACTAGCCATTACCTTTGGGCAGCCACAAACTGACGGCCAGGATTGAGAAAGGTCCAAGCATACTTCATCATAGCTCTCAACCCGTGTTTGCACTTGTCTTTAGGATGCCAGTGGCTACTATTGCAGGAAGATGTCTCCCAGCAGTAACTACCAATGGATGAAGATGCTTGAGTGCACAGATGGTTAAAAAAATTCATTGCAACTTGAAATCAATGCTTAGTTTTGCACTTTCTAAACTAAAGCCTATCAATCAACTCGTAACAACAATCGTGCTTCAACCGAAATCCCCAATTCCAAATATCACTTCCCTCTGACAAAAGGGGAAAGCAGAGGCACAAAACAGGGTACTAACCTGACCGTAGCTCACTCTCCACTCTTCGATGCGAGGATGCGCCATTCCCACCGCGGGTTGTAGATCTGTGCACCAACGCCTATAGGCTAGATATTTGCCAGAACAACCCACTGGAGCGTGATGGCGAGCCCCTTGCATTGTACGCGGTTGGACATTATAGCCGTTGGGTGCACTTCGTAAACTAGAATTACTTAGTTTGGAAATGCAAAAATTTCATTATGTCTCTGTGGTTCTGTGTACCCTTTTCAGGATCAAACATCACGAGTTCACCCCCTACTATTGACAATGTATTAATTTTCCTCTATTTTTTATCAGACTGACTTGTGGGACCTTATTAAATTTTATGACGAGTTGGAACCACTGTAGGAAACCAGCAGTTACGCGAACGTTACTCAGGAAGGTCCTTCCAGCAAAACATCAACATACCAGACCTTTGTCGTCCACCGAGCAGCAAACATCATATTATGATCAGGTAGCATCAAGTTTCTCTACTCATGACCACAAAGTTCACAACACAAAGTAGCAACAAGTTTCTCAACTCATGATCTCAAAGTTCGCAACACCAAGTACCAAACATCATAGGATGATCATCATTACAATTTTCACAATTATCATAACCACCCATTTGTAATCATAACGATAAGAACTAATCATCAATTTCCATCTGTAGACATTGATTCTCCTTCCATAGCTCCATCCTGCAGTTGTCCCTTCACCTTCTGCAGCTTAGTGGCAGTAGCTTGAAGCTTCATGTTAGCTTTTGAGGATCCTTCCCATTGTTGATCCCTTTTTCGCTTGCTTGACCTAAAGAAAACATAAGAAGTAACAAGTTTCATAACACTACGTGTCATGTCCGCTCATCACTATGAAGTGCACATGAGCAACAACTAGTAATTAAACATTAACAAGGAACAAGTTTCATAATAATCAAGCACTACCTATTTTCATCTTTCTCACGCAGTATCCATTGCTTCTCCTTCTTCATTTGGATAACACTCCGTTGTATCGATTGCTTCTCCTTGTCCATCTCGATAATTAGAGGTGCTTGTAATTTACAGCCTCTTGCTGCGCCATGAGTTCTCTGCCTTGTTGTTCTTGCAGGTCTCTCTTCACCTCCTGCAGCTCAGCTCTAGTGGCTTCAAGCACCTCCTAAAGCTAGTAAAATATAAGAACCTACCAATCCATCAAATGATGCAAATTGAAAACTAACTAAATCTAACACCTATGAATTGTCTATAGCCTATCAACTTGTAACACCAATCGGAGTGCAAAAATGAGGGTACGATGAAATCTAAATCTATTGTATATGCTCATCAATCCATTAGGTCCCCAAATCTAGAAATCCCTAGGATGGTAGGGGAAAATATAGTGGCTCAAACCAGAGAACTGACCTTGTTAGGCTGTTTCAGCCTCTCGTAGCCAGGAGGTGGTGGCGCAACCATCTTCCTGTCGCCGCTAGGATCCGCCATTCCTGCCACGAGCCATTGCAGATTAGTGCATAGCAAAAGTCGAGAGTGGCAAGGCAGTGAAGCGTTTCGCCTGCGAGTTACTGATTTATATTAAAGACTCACCTAGCACAACCATAAGGAAAGTGTTTCCCATTAAATTGACACAACCAAGAAGTGGTGCAGTGGTAAACAACGCAGTCTTATTCCTATAGGTCTCTAGTTCGAACCCTTGCAATGACAAATTGTTTTTGCAACATTTTGTGACATGGCGAAAATGTTTACATGTGGGACCTCCATTTTAGGGAAATTTGGATCTGTACCATTAAAAGATTGCAACTTTAGATATATATCATTGTTGTCTCACTTAGATGTGGGGTTCACATGAGTCAATGACATGTGGGATCAATGGTATATATCTAACTTTGCAATCTTTCAATGGTATAGATCCAATTATTCCTTCATTTTATGACGAGTTGGAACCACAGTAGGAAACAAGCAGTTACACGATCGTTACTCAGGAAGGTCCTTTCAGCAAAACATCAACAGACCAGACCTTATGATCAGGTAGCATCAAGTTTCTCAACTCATGACCACAAAGTTCACAACACCAAGTAACAACAAGTTTCTCAACTCATGACCACAAAGTTCACAACACCAAGTACGATGATCATCATTACAATAATCATAACCACCCATTTGTAATCATAAAGATAACAACTAATCATCAATTTCCATCTATAGACATTTATTCTCCTTTAATAGCTCCATCCTGCAGCTGTCCCTTCACCTTCTGCAGCTCAGCGGCAGTAGCTTCAAGCTTCATATTAGCTTCTGAGGATCCTTCCCATTGTTGAACCCTTTTTCGCTTAGCTGACCTAAAGAAAACATAAGCAGCAACAAGTTTCATAATACTACGTGTCATGGCAGTTCATCACTATGAAGTGCACAGGAGCACACTACAAGAAACTATTTAATCTGTGACGAACTTTCTGTGACGTTCTCATAAAACATCACGAAGAGCACTGTGTCTGTGACGTATTCCTGTTTTTCATCGCGGATGTGTACTGATGGATATTGAAGCCCAGAACACTGTGACGATTTGTTAAATTCGTCGCGATTCTACGACGTATTCCTGTTTTTCGTCACAGATGTGCACTGATGGATATTGAAGCCCAGAACACTGCGACGATTTGTTAAATTCGTCGCGATTCGGCCCACAACGCTACGACGTTACAACACATTCGTCGCGATCAACAAATTTAAAAATAGTCATATTATGAATGGAAAAATCGATATATTGAAAACAAATCTCAAAAAAACAATAAAAAAGAGGGACAAAGCTTGGAAACAAACCTGAGACCTCAAGTAGACCTAAAACCACACGTACCATTGAGCTACAAGTCTTACTATGTACTCTTTTGATCTTAAACTTATTTGTACACGGATTTCTTCCATGGCCGCCACATCCCTGCCACATCACCTGCCCACATACGCTACGTCAAGTGCCGATTCACTCCAGCCAGCCACGGACGCATCCCAGCCAGCCCCGGCCGGCCGCGGCCGCGCCCCAGCCAGCTGCGTCCGGCTGCGCCCAGCCCGGCCGGGTCACCCAGCCACATCAGCCAGCCACAGCCGCACCCCAGCCAGCCCCGATCGGCCGCGTCCCGGCCACGGCCGCACCCCAGCTAGCCGCGGCCGGCCGCGCCCAGCCCGCCCTGGTCACCTGGCGAAATATTAAAAAAAAGAAAAAATTTGCGCTACAAAGAATCGAACCCGCGACCTCAAACATAGGGAGCACAACTCCCACCACTAGGCCACTCCACCAGTTGTAGTCACTTCGGGATAGTTTTCTTTATACAGTTTTGTAACCGGGACAAAAAATGGAAAATGGGGCGTGGGTGGGACTCGAACCCAGGTGGCGGAGACAAGGTTGCAGCGCCTTACCACTGTGCTATGACCATGTTGGTGATTTATAATGGCAAGTTTACTTCATATACAATGCGATGGAGCTTCAGGACCACGTGGCAGCACTGGGTTGGTCGAGTTGCTTCGCAGGGACCACGTGGCGCACGGTGAGCTCGTTTCCCCCATCATTTTTTCTTTTTAATCTACAATTACAATTTGAAACTAGTGTTTCTCGGTCATAGTAACTCCAAATTCATTGATTCTTTTTTCAATTTTTTTGTAAAATCACGATCTTTCATATAATATCGTTCATTTGCATATTAATAGCTATTTCATTTATTTTTTTTATACAACTTCTTTTCTTGTACTGAAAGAGAATGAATAAAAGATATTTTTTGCATAACAAATGGTAACATAAGTTCATATTTTCTAATGTTATGATACACATAAGGTTGTAGCCAAGTTTGAGATTCATACGACTTTGAAAATGTAAATCACCACTCAAATCTCAAAGTTTGTGATGAGTTATTAGAAACTATGTCAGAGATGTATCCATTTGTGAGTAGTGTATGTCGTCACTTCCTTGAAACCACTTAAATTTTGTATGGCAAGATTGTCGACCAAAAACATGTTGTTATGCCAATTTGTAGAATTTTTTGACCAAATTCAAATATTATGTAATTATTATGTTCTACTTTTGACATAAAAGTTTGAATGTTCCTTATAACTCAAATTGAATTTCTCATCAATCTCCTAGATGTGGGCTAGAATGGACCTTAGGCGCCTAAATATAGTTTTTTTGAATTTTTTTGAATCTTATTAGAGGTACATATAAGTCAATTTGGAATTACTTTCGGTAAACATGTAGAAATTCATTTAAATGATAGAAATAAGCAAATCTTCTTGAACATTCTTGAAACTCCTTGGTGAAAACTTATATGTTGTATTTTACATATGAAAAATGTTTTGAGGGTATGTAAGATAATAGTTTTTTCAAGTTACTTCACAAGGGTGTCGTAATTAGGTATTTAAAAAATAGAAAAATAACTTTTTTGTATGACAATTGGAAATCTAAATCTCCAAATACTAATAGGATAGTAAGGTTGAGGTTTTATCCAAATTTAAGGTGTCCATGGGGTAAAAAAGTAGTTGAGTGTGTACAAACTTTGAAGTTTGAGTTGAGTTGTATGAAACAATATGATGAACTATCTAGTTTATGAACAATGTATACTCCAAAGTTCACAAAATCTTATGAAAATTTTTTGTTAGGCTTTTACATCAATAAAATGGTTCTATACCAAGTTACATGATTTTTCGATAAGTTTTAGGTATTATTATCATTATTTTATAACAAGATGACTAGTAGAAGTTCGAGATTTCCCTACAAGTAAATTGAATTTTTCTTCAATCTCCCAGATGTGGCCTAGAATGGATCATCTGCGTCTAAATATAGTTTTTTGAATTTTTGTGAATCTTATTAGAGGTACATATAGGTCAATTTGGAATTACTTTTGGTAAACATGCAGAAATTCATTTAAATGATAGAAAATAGCAAATGTATTTGAAAATTCTTGAAACTCCTAGATGATAACTTATATGTATCATCTTCAATATAAAAAATATATTGGTACATATAAGATAATTATTTTTTGTGTCTTACTTCATAATGATACAAACTAAAAAGAAAAATAAAAAGAAAAATATTAGGCGAAAGATAAATGGACCAGCCCGTATCGGCCTAAAAGGCCCAACTATTTTCAGCCATCCATCTCCGATTCAATGGATGTGATCGCATTCTTGTAGTATATAAGGATCCCAAACCTTACTCCATTGCCTCCCCCTCCCCTCAGCCTCCTCCTGTCGCCCCCGCCGCCCGCTCCCTCTCCTCGCCTCTCCCTCCTCAGATCCGCCGCCACCTCCCTTCTCCTGCACCCACTGGCGCTCCGCCCTCGTCCTCCCCTCCCTTTTCCCCACTCAGATCCGCACGCCGACTACCGAGCCGCGCCCCATATTCCCCGTCTCCTCTCTCTCCCTCCCCTCCTCGGGACCCCGATGGTGGTGTGACGACGGCAACGGCGACGGCGTGCTCGAGGACCGGTATGGCGTCGGCGTCCTCGAGTGCCCTCCCCGCGGCAAGGTCGAGCTCGACGCCCTCCCCGCGGCACTCGAGCCCCGCTCGTTTCTCCCACTCTCGAGTCAGTCCAATCCGGAGTTGTTGGGGGAGTGGTCGGATGGTGAGCAGCAACGGCAAGCCGGCGCAGGGGGAGGAGGGGAAGGTGGCGGCGGAGGGGTCGATCGGTGGCTACGAGTCCCTCCACAGGCTACTGGAGGCCAACCTCTCCCCCGAGCTCTTCCAGGTACTACCCTCTCTCACTCACTCCATCACCGGGCGGGGGGCGCCCAGATTTGTCCGGCCGGGTCGTTGTCCGGTCATCCCTGCCTGTTTCTTGGTTCTTGGATGCCTGTATCCAAATTCAGTTGCGTCTGTGTGCGCGCACAAATTCTTTCACATGTTGAGTCAACGCTGTTGGCTAACCAAATTACGGTTCGGAAAGGGTGATCGAACTGCTGGGGAAAGGGTGATCGAACTGCTGGGGCAAGTTGATCAGAAATTCTGGTGAACGAGTTTTAGTGCTCTTATTAGCCCCATGACTAAGGTTGTGTTATGCATCAACCAGTCACTTTCTCCATGAGTGATGTACTAGTGAATTAAGTAGTTGTGATGTGGGCTGGAAACATTGCTCCCGTAGCTGTACTGATGATATAGATGGTTATGTACGTGTCCTAACTGTGTTTGCAGCCCTCCTCCACCCATTTCTCGATAGAAATTGTGTGTGTGTGTGTGTTTAACAAGTGTCCCTAGTCAGAGCATCAGAGGACTGGTTGGTAGTTAGGAAGATTAGTGGATGTGAAATTTACCTACAGTCTGATTTCAGAATTGTACATGCTATACACTGCTGAGCTTACCTCCCAATTGAGAAATTTCACTGAGCCATAAGGATACTAGATGGCATTTATGCTCGGTTTGTTGATTTTGTCAATTTTTTCATGTTAATAGGAAGCAAGCCGATTGTTGTTGGGTATGAATTGTGCACGACCTCTTGAGACTATCTCACTGCCTGAAGCCACAACCACTCTTGTGGCATCGCACAATTTTGATGTGCAGGTTATCTCCATATTGCTATTTTTTTATTAGCGGTGGTTCTTTCACAATTGATTATGTGATTGCCAGATGTAGCTTACTAATTCAATGTCAGGTGCTAGCATATAGAAATTAAATTATATTGGGTGGCAGATTTAAACTGTGATCTACTTGTGTTGTAGGCCTTCCGTTTTAGTGCAGACAAAGAGTTTCTGAGGCAACTGCGAGTTGTTCGAGTTGGTCTAATTCAGAACTCAATTTGCAATACCTAATTGTTTGTTCATCATAGTTCATCTCTCAAATCTAGTTTTTGAAAAAAATTCTCTCAAATCTAGGATTCTAACTTAGCAATACACTGGTACACATGAACTAGTAGTAGTAGTAAGCAACAGAAGTTCTCATTTGGTCGTCAGACTTGTGAACATCACTGTCAATCATTACTTGCCTTATTCATTTTCTTTCGTGGATAACGAAACAGTTGCCAAATTCTTGTTAGCAAGTGGCAATAGCTGTTTTTATTAATTTGCAACTTTGCTTGTTGTTTAGAAAGTGAGATGTCTTTTTCAAACTACAGTGATGCATCAATGTTTCCTAATTAGTGTATTTAGATAATGCTTGAAATGTTAGTTTAATCCTATTTCACTTCCTTTTTGGTTGGAGCTTTGTCAGTAGGCTAATCAGTGTTGCAGTAGCTTTACAATTTGTTGTCCAAGTTTGTTGTCCAAGCTTCAGATTATATATAGAAAACAAAATGGGTTATGTTGAGCTTGGCTGTCAGAAGATGCATCTGTTGAAACCTGCATTGCTATTCACAACTGATTCAGATTATGGTTTCTAATTTAATTTTTCTGATAACTTAAACCTGAGAGCTAAGTAATCAGGGGTGGAGCCAGTAGAGGTGCATGGGTGTACAGATGCACACCCAATATTTTTGAGGAAAAAAATCTAGTATGTATGCATATACATGCATGAACACTAGTAGTTGGACCAGACATTGTTAGTAATATACATGCGTGACAGCCTAGATCTACATATGGATGTTGCTTTCATGTTAGTAATCATTGGCTAAGTAATTATTTAATCTTTATTAGTTTATACCACTTAATGAGAAATAGTTGCTTGGGTGAAGATCAATTTGAGTACATAATGTTGTATGCTTGTGCTTAACTCTAGCTAGTTTGTGCTAGCTGCTTGTGCTAGCTGCTTGGACTGACAGATAATGGTCTTTCCCTTTTTTTAAAAATAACCAGGAGCAGGAGGAGCAGCTGTAGGAGCAGGAGGAGCAGGTGCTCTAGCTACAGATAAGTGTCAACCTCTCAAATTTCTTGCCTTGTGTGTTCCTTGTTACTAGTATTTAATTCTTTAAGAGATTGCTTTAGCAGCCATTTTAAAGATTTCTCTGTTCCTTTTTGTGCTTCACGGCAACAAGTTGCATACTCTTAGTAGATTCAAGTTCCTGTGATAAACACTGATATTACATTTGTTCCCTTAATTTCAGAAAAAACTGGAGAAGTAGAACTGAGGTAAACTCTTGCTGGATGAAAACTTGTACCTGATGTGAACTCTTGCTGGATGAAAACTTGTACCTGATGTGTTGGATCCTCTTTGTATTTGATGTAATACTGGATGAAAATTTAAGTGTATCCGATGTGATGTTAGTTTTGTTTATTTTTGGAAATGATATCCATTGGTTGGAATTGTAAGTTTGAATGGGCTAAAAAAACCTAATATAATTGATGGGCTAGATTTATTATGGGCTGTATATCTACTGGGCTGGAAATGTGGTGATGTCATCATCCACGTCGGCTGCCACATCATCGTTCACATAGGCTGCCACGTCATCATCCACGTAGGCTGCCACGTCATCATCCACGTAGGCTGCCACATCATCATTGTCCACGTAGGCTGCCACGTCATTTTCCATGTAGGCGTCCACATCAGCAGCCACATCAGCATCCATGTTGGCAGCCACATAATGATCCATGTCAGCAGCAATCCGTGACGATTATTTTCGTCGCTATAACTGGGCTGTGGGTTGGTTGCATGGGCCTCGGGCTGCTCCGTGATGATTCAGATACGTCACAGACCGTGACGTTTATTAAGGAACGTCGACAGATTTAATCAATGACGCTCATTCCACCATGAAAATTTAAATCGTCGCGGATGTTGATTTGTGACGAATTTTATTTAATCCGTGACAGAATGATTGTGTCACAGAATAAATAGTTTCTTGTAGTGGCAACAACCAATAATTAAACATCAATAAGGAACAAGTTTCATAATAATCAAGCACTACCTATTTTTATCTTTCTCGCGCAGTATCCATTGCTTCTCCTCCATCTGGATAACACTCCATTGTATCGATTGCTTCTCCTTTTCGATCACGATAATTAGCTGCTCAACTGATTTCTTATACACTTCCATCGCATGGATGGCATGTTACAGCTTTCGCTTCACGCTTTCCAGCTCAGTGGTAGTTGCTTTAAGCTTGATGTTAGCTTTTGTGCATTCTTGAATCCATGACCTTGCCTCTTCTTCAGGTTTTGCCTTCCTGTCTAGTACCAAGTCTTTCGACTCCTGGTCAAGAATCTCACATATTTCTTTCAACAAGGCATTATCCTGTGTAACATATGGGCACACATCTCCTTGTATTTGTTGGTCTGCTGCAATTATTCATGTAATAATTGGTCAGCCATCTCCTTGAATTTCCTCATCTCTTGCATATTTTTATTTAAAATTTTCTGACACAGCTCCTTGTATTTTGCAGCCTCTTGCTGCGCCATGAGTTCTTTGCCTTGTTGTTCTTGTAGGTCTCTCTTCACCTCCTGCAGCCCAGCTTTAGTGGCTTCAAGCACCTCTAGAAGCTAGTAAAATACAAGAACCTATCAATCCATCAAACAAGGCAAATTGAAAACTAACTGAATCTAACACCTATGAATTGTCTATAGCCTATCAACTTGTAACACCAATCGAAGTGCAAATATGAGGGTACAATGAAATCTGATTCTATTGTATATGCTCATCAATCTGTTAGATCCCCAAATCTAGAAATCTCTTGGATGATAGGGGAAAATATAGTGGCTCAAACCAGAGAACTAACCTTGTCTAGCTGTTTCAGCTTCTTGTAGCTGGGAGGTGGCGGTGCAACCATCTTCCCGTCGCCGCTAGGATCAGCCATTCCTGCCACGAGCTGTTGCAGATCTGCACATAGCAAAAGTCGAGAGTCTTTGCGAAGGCAGTGAAGCATTTCACCTGTGAATTACTAATTTATATTAAAGATTCACATGACACAACCATAAGGAAAGTGTTTCCCATTAAATTGACACAACTTAGAGGTGGTGTAGTGGTATACGGTGCAGTCTTGTTCCTATAGGTCTCTAATTCGAACCCTTGCAATGAAAATTGTTTTTGCAACATTTCGTGAGCTGGCCTCCGCCGACCTGGCGAAAATGTTTACATGTGAGACCCTGGAAAATTTTATGACGACTTGAAACACTCTATTTTCGAAAGAATGCTTACATGTGGGACCCTATTAAATTTTATGATGACTTGGAACACTTTGTTTTTAAAATAATGCTTACATGTGGAACCGATGTTGGTTATGATGTTTTTGCAGAGCTTATGGCGTCACGAAATAGCATGGAACAGGGAATGCCTGGCTACAGTACCAACCGTAATGACGAAAGTTTTTTTTATCACTATATTTGCTTAGATGTGAAATATTATGACGTGATCAGACAAGAACGTCATAAATCAATGATACTAAAATGTGGTTGCGTCACTAGTCAACGATTGCTTGTAGTGGTAGAAATCGTACCTGCCGGTGGTAGAGAACCTCGACACGTATAGGTTACTAAAGTCAACTTTAAATAAGTCTGCTCCGCGCCTCGGCCTCGGCCGTGCCCTGCTCGCCAGTGCTGCACAGCGTCAGTCTGCCTCCACTGGGCTTATGCACCGACGCCGACGCGGGTCCTTGCCAGACGTCAACTACGAGAGGGCCGATAGAGCTCGCTTATGTACCTCTACGGAGGCGACGAGGCTACCACGACACCTACCAAGCCGGCCATGGCAGAGCAGACAGTGATGGATATAGGATCCAGGTGTAGGGAAACCATCTTCTCAATAAGCTTTGTTGCATCAGCAATGGTGAGTGAGAAGATGGCTCCTCCAGCAGCAGCATCAACATGTCCTCGGGCTGTCAGAGTCAGCCCATTATAGAAGTTTTGAAGAATAAGCTAGTTGTCCATTCCATGATGAGGATAGGCTAAGATGTACTCTTGAAGCCTTTCCTAAGCTTCTTGAATAGTTTCATTTGCTGCTTGCTGAAAACTCGAAATCCTTCCCTACAGGGCATTGCTTTTACCCAATGGAAAGAACTTCGCGAGGAATGTTGCGGAGCATTTTGCCCAAGTATTAATCTCTTCACGGTTCGCATAGAACCACTGCTTCTCCTTTCCCAAGAGTGAGAATGGAAACAGTCGCAAACGAATAACATCTTCCTCCACTCCTTGTATGTTGAAGGTGCTGCACAGTTCCAGGAACTGCTGCAAATGGGCACTCGCATCTTCATTCGGCTTGCCACAGAATGGGCTAGCCTGTACCATCGTAATGAGGCCGGTCTTTATCTCAAAGTTTCCATTCCCCGTGTTGATCGTGGGGACTGTTGGCACCTGATGAGCAGAGGGAGCAGAGTACTCGCGGAGAGTCTTCTCGGCAATAGGATTGGGCATAGGAGTTGATGTGGATGGTACTAAGGAAGCTGGGTCGACTTCCGAACGTACACGCTAAGGAGAACCGAAATGAATTCGAGCCTATCTCACAAGTGACTTAGGATCTTCAATGAAATTTGCCGGCAAGTCGAAACCAGTCATGCACTACCTGTCTTCATCATCCAAAGATAAAGAAGACAATTTAAGTTTAGCCTGCATGGAGAATTGCTTTACCCTGTCGTGATTATAAACATATGCAAAGTGTTGTCATGTTATCCTTTTGCCTTCCTAGGCAACGGCACCAAAAATGCTTGTTGACATTTCTTAACGTCATTGCGAAGTTCGTAAGTTCCTAACAACGAGGCCAGAAATGTACGATGGTAATCCTAATGATCACAAAGAATCCGCAAGCGCACGGATATAACATTGTAGCATTTCCCCAAAGAAGTATTCCAAAGGGTATCGAATCCAAGGAAGGCATGGTCGGATTAACAAGACTAACACTATTGCAATGAGTATAAATCATAGACGGAAGTAAATCAGGTTCTCAAGTACAGGGGTAATATATGATAATGATAGGGTAGTGTGAACACACTTGAACTCATCCCTAAAGGTACACTACGGCTTAGGAGGCAACATATGAGTTAGTTCTAGGTTCTAATGTACTAAACACATAAAGTCAGTAGATACAAGTTAGACACACAAGCATTGTATGAATATCATCTGATCACCAGGAACAAACGGGGAGCTAACCACCCGCGCCGCTTCCGCACGACGACGGTTGTTAAACTTTAGACTCTACAGCGATACCCGAACGTGGAGGATTACAAAGGGTCCAACGGCTGTCACTACCGCGGCCTATTTATAGGCCCAGGTCCTAGCGTGAGAGCACCCCAAACACCCCGGTAATCCACTGTAGGACCAATAAGGAAGCATCACATGAAAGGCACCCCAAGCACCATAAGACAAACCATGGGGCACGCTCATATGCAATGTAGGTACTCAACCTAAGCACCATGCTTGCGTTGTTAACTAGACACTGACCGGCCCGGGTTATTGTGACCCAGGTCAGAGCCACCAGATAATTGGCCACTTACACCGAGTACCGTAGCTTGAACTCTAACTTCATACAACATAAACATGTAATCTTACTAAATCAAACTAGGCTAGTCATACAAACGGATTCATGTTCTTTCACGTCTACTCCATAGGATCAAAGGGTCATGTTTGTGAAGAACACGAGCCTCTAACTTATGAACAATCAAAGAAAACATGAATAATTCACCCATCAACTAGATCAAAAGGCCTTGTTCATCAAGATCAGGAGCCTCTAAATGATGAAGGGATGAAGAACACATGAACAAATCACCCATACTTGCAAGCACTACTTTATATGAAATAGTTAAATAACTGAAGTAGATCAAAGTCATACAAAGAAATAAAGCTACAAGAGAACTCATACCTAGATCCCAAGTACACTTGGAACCTGAAGTAGAACTACTCTAGCCTACCTCCTAGCCTTGGAAACCAAAAGTGAGAGAGGGGTTGCAAAGTGAGTTGCTAAGAAATGAACCCCCTCCCCTTCTATTTATAGGCCAGGTACCAGCGTGAGAGCACCCCAAACACCCTAGGAATCCACTGTAGGACCAATAAGGAAGCACCATGTGGAAGGCCAGGATCAACGAACCCAAGGTCGGTTCAGCCGATCCTAGGTGTCGGCCGACCCCCTGTGGCCCCCCTCGTGTTGTTCTTTCTCGTGGTGGCTATCAGGTGGGTCCTCTGAGAGCATGTGTGGTTCGAGGACCAGTGGATGTTCGCTTCTTGGTGTGATGAGTGATTGACAACGTTGTGTGGACTGACTCTTGGCTAAGTATTGCAGGTGCAGGCTGCGGCTTGATTGGTGCTGCTACAGGTGAAGAACAAGTGCGAAAGGTCGATGCCGGTGAGGCCTCCAGGTGTGGAGCAGACAAGTAGGCTTGGTTCGAGGGACCCGGTGGCCAGCGGGGTCAAGTGCAGGTCGCATGGTGGCAAGAACAGCAAGACAAAGTCGTGGACAGTTTCTTGGTTGAGCCTCAAAACCAAGGTCAAGCCGGGACATGGTGGGAGCCGAGTCATTAGTGGAGATTGGCGGAGGCTACACCAAGTCTGCGGGGTTTGCAGTGGTTCACCACAAAACCACTGGGTTACTCGGTTAAGCCACAAAACCGAGGCTGAAGACTCGACGGAGGAGTGTGGCCGGCCAGGCCGGTTCAACCGCCCAGGAGGGGCGGTCAGACCACCCCCCTAGGCAGTTAGACCGCCCAGGGGGGCGGTCTGACCACCCGGGTCGCAGCTGCCGAGAAGCTTCAAAGCGGAGGACACGCGGCATGATCGCAAGAGTTGCGTTGGTGCTAGCAGGCTTGCGGTGGATGCGCATCCGATTGATGGTGCTGAACTGAAGACTTCCAAAATTGCCCTTGAGGGGCTTATATCCCTAGTTGCTAGTAAGGGTAGTTTAGTCTTTTGGTTGCCCCCATATAAACACTTGAGTTGTGGGATGGCAGCCAACTCTTGGAACCCTAGCTCATTTATTTTCCTTAGGAATTTCTAGGACTAGCTTGAGAGCTTCATGGTGAGATCTTGAGAGAGGAATGGATGACCGGGTAGCAATCTAGACCTTGTATGAACCTTCATGATATGTATAGATGATTCGGCGTGGTTCCTCAAGGCCCTGTGTTGCCTCTCCCGTTTGTCTTTTTGGTGATTTTCAGAGCTCTTTCTTGTGATTTTCGTGGCGGAGTTTTGAGGGCGATTTCTTGCAGGATTCTTGTTGGGTGTCACGTATGAGGACCTTGTGCCTCTTTGGTTGGTGACTTTGCCCCAAGAACGCCCTTGAATCGACCTCGATTTGGTGGTTTTCCAAGTTGCTCGAGTTCATGACCTAGAGGGCCAAGATCCGCGATTCCCTTTGATTGAGAGCGTTTCGGTGCAATTCCTTTGGTGGAGAGGTTGCCTAGGAGGTAACCCAGGTATCCCCGAAGTTTTGCTACAATCCGTGGGGTGAATCGGGAGATCAGGCGATGGGAAGTTGAGGGTTGACCCGCGGCCAGTTTTTCTGGGAGGGGCGGTCTAACCGCCATAGGGGTCGGTCTAACCAGGTGGAAGGTTTGATTTTGCCGGATCTTCCTTTGCGAGTTTGTTCGCCTTGATCAGAGGAGCGTTCTGGTGAAATCTTGGCTCGTTTCGGTGTTGTTTGCTAGGAGTTCTTGGCTTGAGTTCTTTGCTGGGTAAGGAGGTTAGACCGCCCCTGGTAGCCGGTCTAACCGCCCCTAGGCCCCTGGGTGAAGTTTTGGTTTTCTCCAAGATTCCCTGGTAGCTAGCTTGGCCTTGACCAGAGGATCTAGTGGGTGAAACCGTGGAGAGTTTTGGAGCTCGAAAGAGGTCGTTCGGAGGATTTATTGGTTACCAGGTGGAGGCGGTCTAACCGTCCCCCATACCCGGTCTAACCGCCCCCTGCTGGCCAGACAGCTTCCGAGTTGTTTCCGCTGCCGTGTGTGTAGGAGCTGTGGCTACAGGTAGTGTTTGTTCCTAGGACCAGTAGCACTCCAGTGGCTACGTGGTTTTGGCAAATGGAAGGTTGAGTACGGAGCGTGTGATTTTGGGTATCCGACCGAGTTCATCTTGTTCGAAAAGTCATCTCCTTCAAGAAAAATTTTTATCGGCTCCCATTCACTCCCCCCTCTCTGGTTGCCAGTTCGGTCCTTCATCCTCATGGCGGTTCCAGGTGTCCACGCGTTTTTGAGGCGGTTTGGGTCCCCATGGGCCCTTCAATCCATGTGACGTCCACGTGTCCTCCTTTGATTCGTTGGGGTGTGTCCCCCTTGGATTGATGACATGTCTTGCATGCATGGAATCTTAGGTGACAACCCCTCCTTGGCTGAGGTGATGTGTCATGGACCATAGAAAGTGAGTTTGTCATTTCTTTTACGCTTATTTTCCTGCAATCAAATAATCTCCAAGGACAAGTGGAACTACATTATTCTTAACTAAATGTGTGCAAGAAATGCCTTTTGCTATTTTATTCATGAGTATATTGACAGCTAATTTAGATACTTAACAGCCGTCAACATTGAGTTTGACGGTGGTATGTTTGCTGGATGTTCTTCACCTCATGATCAATACGAGTCTGGGAGAGGTCGCAGTTTTGAGTCTCAGAGGGGCTAAGGACTATGTTTTCCCTTTCGTGGTGCTTGTACCCCTCCAGCGAGACATGAGATGATTTCCCATGGTGGTCATAGCTTTGATAGGCTTGATAGGATGAATTTTGCTAACCCTACTTTTGAGCAGATGGCTCGGTACTGGTGTGACTTTTTTTGTGCTAACCCCAGTGTTAAGTCGGCTGCTCGCTCTCGTTCTTGTTTTTGATTTTGCAGGCGGGAGGCTTGGAGGACTTTTGGTGGACCGACTCCGGAGTCTAGCGACACATGACCGGAGATCGAATGTGGACCTCCAGCCTTGCCCCGGTGGTGTTAGAGGAGTACATTATTTTTGGGGACGATGGACGAGAATGAGTGACCAAGGTAAGTAGTTTTGTGACTTTGAGTTGTGTGGCTCTCGTCAAGCCACTTGGTCTCTTTTGCTCTTTGCCCTATCGCATGTATCTAGGGTGAGCTTTGTATGCTCTTTGACCCTAGTGCATGCGTTTAGGGGGAGCTTGTGAGTTTTGTGCTCTTTTGCCCGTGTTGAGCTTGGGTTGGGCATCTCTTGTACATATCCTTTTTTGCATCTGTCATTCATGTAACATATCATGTTTAGCATCTTTGTATCATAGACTGCATTTGTATCATATGCTTTAGAGGATGTGCTTCTCTAATATACATTGATCATTGTGATATGTTGGATGTGAGCCTATGATCATGATTGTGAGCTCTTGTGATGTATAGCTATGCTCTTGGTAGTTTTGGATATATATGCATGTGAGATGGCTATATTTTTGTAAAATGCTAAATTGATCCTCTCTTGTGGGTAGAATCCCTTTCATGCTCATTTTGTGCTCAAATGGCTATGTCTTGCTTAATTCATGCTTGGGAATCATGCTCTTTTCACTTGGGGTCAAAGACCTTGTTGTCATCATGAATGTTTAGCCTACATTTTACCTTGTGGAGGAGCATAAGCTTCTTTTTGCCACAAAGGCATTTCATGTACCATGCTTAAATTTGAAAATGGAAATTGGTATATCTAAAATGTCTATGCTTGATAAATATGATTCCATGCCACTATACCATAGCCCCGAAGTAGCAACTTCGTTGTGGTCGGCACAAGTCGTTTCAACAATTGAGCATCTGTCGATATAGAGTTATACCGACCCCAACTATAAGTCGCTACAAGTGGCGTCGGTATATGTTTATACCGACCAACAACCTTTATAGCGACCAATAGTTCGATGTTGTAGGACTATTTTCACCGACTGACAGTCCGACAAGATCATTTAAAATGCAACAAAAAAAAGAATGAAGCTAATTTAAGATGAACAATAACCATAAAGCATTCATCGCAACATATAATGGTGCTCACATTAACAATACAAAGATATCACAATGACATTGTTTCATACGGGTGCAAGCCCAGAATGTTATATATTAAATGCTATCAAACTAGCTAGATACTACATTACACATCGTAGGTAAACATAGCTCCTGTTGGCATCCATCAGCAGTTCAACACTATAATCAGCTTAGCTTTTTACCTAGCACCCATCCTAGAAGTTCCTGGAAACCAAAAGCAAAATGCAATCAGTGGCATCCTATAAACCTCCATTATCAATACATAGAAACAAATGAGTATTGCATAGCAATATCAACTGATCGATCGTTGTTCATTCAGTTAGTACCTCCAGTACCTGCAAAAGTTGCATAGCAATATCAACTGATCGATCATTGTTCATTCAGTTAGTACCTCCAGAAACAAATGAGTATTGCATAGCAATATCAACAAAATGAAATGGTGATTGGATTGATTGCCTGTTGGTATTGATGGATAATCAGATAGTACCTCCAGCACTTGCAAAAGTTCATTCAGTTTTAGAGGTAAACCTCTTGCCTAGGTAATTAACTACTATATATCTCAAAACAATGATACAAGAAACACGAGCAAACTTCAGGGTTGCAGTTTGTGCGACAGAACATGCAATGATTAGTCACATTTGAAAAATGTCTACAACTGAAAGCACTGGAATGGAGGCTGATAGTGATTTAGTAAAAAAATTAGTTCAGTATGATGAAAGTTAGACACCACATATTGGTATCGAAACAAAACAGAAGAGTTTTGTTTAGAAAAACTGAAGCAGGCTATATTTATCTATTCTCTCTTAAAATTGTTCATGCTGGATGGAAATTATATTTATCTATTCTCTTAAAATTGTTCATGCTGGATGGAAATTTATCTGAAAGAGAAATGATTATCTATGAAGTGGCAAAATCCTAGAGAATTCGCAACCACAAGCTTGTCCAATTTCAATAAATCTGCATGACTGCAGACCTTCCTTAAACCACTGTATTTACAACCATGAGCCCCCAACCTTAAATTTAGCACAAATATAATTTTCAAATCCTACTTTGCAACTCAATGCCAACTATAGCATGTAAGTCTGTTTCCCAATGTTTCACTCAAATTTTTCTATGATGTTTTGGAGGAAAAAAATGCCTTGTGTCAAGGTACAAGAGCAACTGTGCAGCATACCAAAATGCATCAGGGTTTCCAAGAAACAAATCTTGTTCATGTCATGTCTATGTTCTACCATACATATGGTACATCTGAGCATACAAAATGATGGGCATAACTACCTTTTTAACCTTGTCCTCTGACTGTCATACTCAATAATGGACAAACTTGATCTAATAGAAACATGATAGTTTCAAAGTTATCTGAAAAGAGAATAAGAAATATCAAAAATAAAAAAATGGACAAGTTATCAAATCATCTTGTTCTTTAACTAGAGAAGAAGAAAAGGTAGTTCAACCAGAGAAGAAAAATGCATACCTGCAGTGCCCCAACAAGACTGTGATGCCTCCTTTAACTGTCATATTTATCGATAGTTAGAAAATTTGTTGCCTCTCAACACACATTAAAAAAAGGAACAAAGACAAGTATATTACAAGTGTCTCTTTTCAGCACAACATTCACAACAACTTCACAATACTGGTTTCCAAGAGCCTCACCTCCTATCACACTGTTAGGTGTCCCCTTAGCCACAAGTTCAGACCTCAGCAAGGCATACAATATCACTTCCTTTCCAGCCTCAAGCAAATGATACAATTATGGGAATTAAAAATAAATGTCTAGAACCACGGCAGAAACAATAACACAAATAGAACTTTTAGAATTTGTAAATTAATTGTTATGTACCTAGTATCATCATCAGTCCATGTTTTATCCATCAACCTTTAGATGTGTGACCAATCACCTTATTTCAAGATTAACAAAAAAAAGGCATATCATAAGCAATGAAATAGCTGCAAAGGTACAAGGGCTTGCACAGCTGCCAAATTTGTAAGTGCCAACTCTTATTTCAGTACATCAAGCAGGTGAGATAAAAATAAGAACATAGTAGTACATTGCAGATTGCTAGAAAATCCTATCTTTCACTTGGAATCTTATATCAGTTGTAATTACTACTAAACACATCCACTAAGTCACAACATTCGACTACATTAGACATGCTTACACAGAAACAACAAAGAGCAAGATGCATTGCAACAACCAGTACCTACACACAGATTCACAGCTACTGAATGCAGGGCATGGATTTGGGAACAGGAGAATCACTAGGGTTACTCACCAGATGGAGAAGGAAATCCAATTAGAGATTCCATGCGAAAAGGGCAGGGGGGTCGCCGGCGGAGGTGTAGACCGGTCACCCCCCGCTGCGCGCACACCGGGATGCGGTGGGGGTGGAGAGGGGCGGGGAGGGGAATCCGACGCGCGCGGTGGTGGGATTGGGGTTGTCACGTTCGCCAATCTCTCGCCGCATTTGGAGCATATGTGGAGGGCCGTAGGGGCCGACATGCTTTCGGAGGACGAAGGCGCGCGCGACGGCGATTTCGGAGAAGCAGGGAGAGGGCGGCGGCGGGATTCGGGATGCAAAGAAGGTGGCGGCACGAGTAGGAAAAAGAGGGAAGGGATTTTAGGGTTGGAGCGGCTGACTGGTGGGCCGTCTAACCAAAATATGGGTGTGAGATTGGGCTGCCTGTGTACGAGAGTGGCCTGCTTCCATGGGTGCAAAAAGGCTCGATTCTATACCGACGGATAGCACATCTCAACATTGATATATAGCGACGGTCTGTGCAATGGGAAGGGTGGATTTCTATAACGACGGATGTTTCGATGGTACAACGAGAAATAACGACGGATGATTCGACGTGGACTTATAACGACGGATGGCTCGATGGTAATTTCATACTTATAATGACGCACATCCGTTGTTAATGTGGGGTTGTGGTATAGTGTGCTTACCATGTCATTTATGCTTTAATTTCCTTATTTTGGGTGCTAAACTGTTGCATGATGTCTACCAATGAGAAGTCTCATATCTAGAAGTAGACACATGGCTCGGTGGCTTTGACATGACATTAGATAGTTTGTGGGTGGTTATGATGACCTTGTGATGAGATATTGTGACCTTGCATGAAGTTTGTAGGATGTATGTTTTTTGTGCTCAGTTTGGTCATGTTGAGGTTATATGCTCATGAGAGGGAATTTTTTTGATGAAAATTGCTTAAAATTGATCATGGCTATGTCACATGTATATATGTCCTTTCAATCTTGTTGGCGATGCTTGTACGGAATTTTGGGCTATCTTGCTTGTTCTATGTCTCATTTCTAGCATGTTGTAGTGCCATTTATCTATTTGAGAAGCACATGCTTGCATTTGTAGACTTGATTGTTGGTATTTCTTAAGTCACCACTAACGATGCCTTGTTAGCGTGAGCGTAAGATCCACCTGGGTTCACCTATGAGTACTAACGAGTCCGCAAGCGCACGGATATACCTCTATAGCACTTCATCTAAGGAGTATTCCAAAGGGTATCGAATCCAAGCAACAGTGGGACCTACCTCGTAGGCTAGCTATGGTGTAAGGACACCACTCTATAGGATGAGAAGAAGATGGAAAGGATCCAACTGATAGCATACAGAGTCGAGAACGGTCTCCCAGTTAGCAACTCTCATTTCGGGCACCGGTTCCCTCCTGGCTATAACAATTGGTTCTAGCTGATACCTCTACGTCGTATCCGAACGTGGAGGAGTACAAAGGGTCCAACGGCTGTCACTACCGCGGCCTACCTCAAAACAAACCATGGGATACAGGGCAAACGAAGGATAACCCGCAGTTTAGACACCACATCTACACCACCGATCACTACTATAGCCCGGCTATGTCCGTGCACCCGTAGCAACACTATAGCACTCCATATAAATACGAAGCGACGAACCCACGAGGGAGAGACTAGTACTCACTCAGGTATTGGCTATCTCATGCAAGGGATCATGAAAGGACTTTGGTCTAGTTAGAACATACGGAGTACCCAATTTTTTCTAGTTGGACTAACAGGCATACAAACAGAATTAGAAGCTTATGAGCTGCACCGGAAGACCAAAAGGTCGAGTTCATGAAGAACACAAGCCTCTAAATCAAGAATAGGTGAAGAACACAAGAACTATTCAACAATGTAGAAAGCCACTATAGTCTAAATAGAAAATGTCAAAATACTCACTTTAGTCTAAATGAAGAACAAAGGCTTCCATAGAGGTTCATTCTTGGGGAAAGGTGCCACAACACCATGTCATGTCCCCAAGTCACCCCCTCACCTTCCTTCTAATCTCTAAGCACTAGCAAGCCAGCACTAATCTTATTCAAAGGCACTCCTCTCCTAGGGAGATAGGAGCCCAAAGGCAAAATGAGGAGAAGAAGTGTGTGTCCTATTCTAACCCCCTCCACTTCTATTTATAGGCCTGAGCACTGGCGTGAGAGCACCCTGAGCACCCCCGGAATGGTCTCCAGAGCCAACCAGGAGACACCACATGGAAGGAGGAGATTGGCGGCCACAAGGTCGGTTCGGCCGACCTGTGGGGTCGGCCGACCCCCTGTGGGCCCCACTCCCCTTGTGCTTTCTCGTGGTGGCTGTCAGGTGGGTCCTCAACTTGGTTCTAGGTGTCCACGTAGTTTGGAGTCGGTTTGGACATGTTTGTGGGCCATAGAATCCATGTGCTGCACACGTGTTGGGTTCTGATTCATCGGGCTTCTCTCCCTTGGATTGGTGACATCAGCAATCCATGGTACTTTGCATGGCAGCCTCTCATTGGCTGGGATTGGGAGGCTTGGATTGATGAAGTGGATGGATAAGGTGTGCTTTTGCTCTATTTCTTGTGCTAGTTACCTGCATTCAAATATACATCGCCACTTGTAGAATTTGTCAGTATAAACCCCTATTCTAGTGTTGATGCTCAATTTCTATTTATTTTATGCAGGAATTGGCGGCCTAAAAGTGGTACATAATAGTCATCAACAACTCCCCCCACACTTGACCTTTGCTTGTCCCGAGTGAAGGGAGAACAAATCAAGTGGGACATGATATCCAAAGGTGTGAAGCGAACATAAGAGATATTCCAAACTATACCTTATACTTGTGAACTCTGTGGAATGGCTATCATGCCATCTTGGGTAGTTGAGGAATGGAACGGTCATGAATCAAATCACTTCTGCTCATCATGTCAAGTAACTCAGGGTTTTGCAATAAGTTTTCAAAACAAACCTTTGCTTAGATTCCACATTTGATTCTCTCATATCACTCAATGTGTATATGTTCTCACCACGGCATTAGAATTGCCTTTCTTCATCCTAGTTCTAATGATGGCTATATGTGGAGCTCAGGGTAGGATAAAAGATAAAGCATACTTGTTTCACATATATTGCAAGGTCAAAAAACCGGATCCAAGAAGAAAATCCAATCATACAATCAGATCAAGATGTGCACATATATATATGGTGAGTATGGTAAGGTGGATACTAGGCCCGGAATGGGTGCTAGATATTACCATACATGATGAATGTTATGGTGATGGTAAGGTGGACACTAGGCCCGGAGTGGGTGTTAGTTATTAACATGTGATTTGCTAGAACTCCTTTTTTGCATGATCTCATCTCTCTCCTTTTTTTTTATTTTGAATATGGGCTATCCTTTCTTTCTTTTTTTTAACTAGCCCATGTCTCTCTTTTTTTCACAGATACTTATTGAGAGGGAGAGAGAGATCACATCACATATGGAGCTTTATTTGCGAAACAAATGGATGATACAATGCTAACTTATGGTGTAGAAGCATATAAAATAGGGTATATGGTGGTGTGCACGTGAATCTTGATCATGAAAGCATAAAAAGGATCCTCACCAGGGTTACAACAATTTGACAAAGCTAAATGCAAAAATAAGCATCATATGTGTATAAGGTTTTTCAACTAAATTCATCATAAGGCTTTGGTAGGACTTTTGGCATATCAAAAGAGGAGCTTCGCAAAGGGTTTTCAAAATTTTCAAAATAAATAACCCAAGCACTCAAACATTAGGAGCGAAGATCATATCATCAATCCATATCACAAACTCTAACTACTTAGATGAGCATGCTTCCTAAAGATATTTGTTCACAAGCATCAAGATGATAGGCATGGAATAAAACATATGCAAGCCAACCATAGGAAACATGTAAAGCACACAGAACATGATTCTTTGAGTTTGATTTAATGGATCAGAGTTAAACTTCATTCAAAACTAATGAATCAAGGAGAGTGAGGTAAAGGGTTGCACATACCATCACTCTTTAAGGATATGGAGATTACGGAGGACCAGTGGTGATTCGGCTAACCCAGGGGGTAGCTTGCGATCACTCCAGTTTACCTTGTCCCTTAGCATGAAGGCGTAGTTGATGTTGTGCGACGTTTGTGTGGGAGTTCTCGAGTGGATATGAAGATGATGAGATCGAGACGACTCCCCCACACTTGTTCTTGTACCTGGTGTTGTTCTTCAAGGAAAAGTGGAAACAAAACGAGGGACTTTGCTGGTTCGATAACCATAGAGCCTTTATTCAAAATCAAATATTTTTGTTTTTTGTCACAATGGCATTTGTTGCTCAAACAGGATTAGATCAAAATTACATTTCATAAACAAAGGGGAATATACTTACCTAACTAGGACCTTTGAGAGGTCATATGTGCTACCTTTGTATGTTATGCAACATGAATCCAAACCTTTACTTACCTTCCCATTTAAAACCATCTCAGTGACTTACCTAGGTGAATTTGTTGATTTCTAGGGGTTAGTCCACATATATGCAACCAAGATCTATGAGGATATAACTCTACGGTTCATCAATCAAAACTCAACACCATGTCTTGTTTTGACCGAAAAAGATAGTTTTAACCTAAGCACCACGCTTAATTTAGAAACTATCCATGTGAAGACTGGAGTGTTTGAGAACTAGTGGATGGTCGCTCCCTGGTGTGATGAGTGATTGACAACGTGGTGTGGACTGACTCTTGGCCAAGTATTGCAGGTGCAGGTTGCGGCTTGATTTGCATTGGTGCAGGTGAAGAGTGGGCGCGAAAGGTCTTAGACTTGCGGGGCCTCCGAGGAGTGGAGAGACAAGTAGGCTTGGCTTGATGGACCCGGTGGCCGAACGGGATCAAGTGCGGGCCGCATGGTGGCAAGAAAAACAAGACAAAGTCGTGCACAGGAGCCGGTGTAGGGTAGCGGCTCACAACCGGAGTCTGCACACGGGGTTTGCGGCGGTTCACCACAAAACTGTCGGGTTACTTGGTTGAGCCACAAAACCAAGACCGGAGGCTCAGCGGGCGGAGACGGGATCCAGTCACGCCGAGAAGCTTCGATGCCGGGGGACACGCGGCGGGATCGCAGGGCTTGCGTCGGGAGGACGCGGACTGCGGCGAAGGCGTGGCTGCCTGATGAAGAGGAGTGCTACTTGACCATCTTTCCCCGGAGGGTGTGTATCTTCCTTTATGTTCTAGGGGTAGCTTGGTCATTTGCCCAACCCAGAGAGACTTCATATATATAGCTCTAGGGTTCCAGGGCAACTCATCCATCCGAACTGCTTCTCATTTTCCCTGCTCTTTAGGCTAGATTTTCTTCATGATTTTGTAGAGAATCTGACCTCTGGTTGTATGGAAGCATTCATGGTTGTGTCGATTTCCTTCTCTTGGCTCGAGTGATTTTCGTGTCTTTTTCGAGCTATGAAGGACCGAACTGGTGACCAGAGAGGGGGGGAGTGAATGGGAGCCGATAAAAATTATTCTCGAACAAGATGTCTTCTCCAACAAGACGAACACGGCTTGGCCAAAACACTTCTCCGACTCAACTACCCAAGTTGGCCAAGACCACGTAGCCACTGGAGTGCTACTGGCCCTAGGAACCAACAACCACCAAAACCTACTCGAGAACGCAGCGGAACAAACACTCGAGCAGAACACACAGACCACACCTTTCAGACCGGTCACCACCACCGGTCAGACCGGTCCTGGCCGGATCACCCGGACTAAGCCGCCGGATCACCCGACACCCTCCAGAGACAGACCGAGCCACCATGGACACCAAGCTGGATCACCTGAGCAAGACTTGGCGATTTTCACAAGCAAGCCTCTGCACCGGTTAGACCGGTCTTAGGCTGGAAACCTTAAATCTGAGAATCCGACCTCCCGAGCTCCAAACAACACCAAACTTGAAACAGCAGCAACCTTGGGAACTAGGGAACTCACCAGCACGTTCACCCAAGCAAAAACCCAACTGGGGTTTGCACCGGTCAGACCAGTCAGGGCCTGGGCGCTCGGGATGAACAGCAACCCGCGGGTCAACTCCTCCAAATCCAAATCCCGATCTACCGATTCGCTCCACGGATTCGCACAAGACTTTGGGGATAGTAGGAGTACGTCATGGGCATCCCATGGCAACGATTTGGTCCACCAAAACTTGTTGAATCAAGAGGAATCGAAGGATTTCTGCCAAGAACACCACTTTCTCGAAACCTAAGAAAACTCCAGAAGCCATCGTCCCACACCGATCAGACCGGTACCCACCGGTCAGACCGGCCTGATGCTTCAGCACCTCCGTCTTCGGTCTTGGCTTTGTGGATCAACCAAGGAACCCAATGGTTTTTTGGTGAACCACCGGAAACCCCGCGAACTCGGTGTAGCCTCTGCCAATCACCACTCATGACTCGGCTTCCACGTAGTCCCGGCTCGACCTTGGTTTTGAGGCTCAACCAAGAAACCGTCCATGACTTCATCTTGCCGTTCTTGCCACCATGCGGCCCGCACTTGACCCCGCTGGCCACCGGGTCCCTCAAACCAAGCCTACTTGTCTTCTCCACACCTGGAGGCCTACCCGGCAATGACCTTTTGCGCTTGTTCTTCACCTGCACCAATACCAGTCAAGTCGCAACCTGCACCTACAATACTTAGCCAAGAGTCAGTCCACACAACGTTGTCAATCACTCATCACACCAGGAAGCGAACATCCACCGGTCCTCAAACCACACAGGCTCTCAATCTCCCCATTGATGAGTGCATTGACAACACACATGATTGGTAACCAAAGAGAAAAGGAAAAGAAAAGAAACGACTAAAAGAAATTCAAAACAAGCGATCAAAAGCCAACCAAAGGCAAAAGAGCAAGATAACTTGAAAGAGGAAAGTCTCAGTCCCCTTAGGCAAGGGCAACGGCTCGACACAACCGAGACAAAAGCAAGCTCAAGAAAAGAGCACAAACCACCAAAGCAAAGCTCGAAAACCACAAAGAGCCCCCCTACACACATGCAAGCTCCCCCTGAACCAATGCAACTTCCACTGGACGAATGCATGCAAACCTCTTCACAAAACGGAGCAGCCGCCTCAGCTCATCTCCGACCGGTCATACCGGTCCACCTCACCGATCAGACCGGTGCCCCAGATCTGCCCAGATCCTGACACTCACACCGGTCTGACCGGTGAGTGCCACCGGTCAGGCCGATGACCACCTGGGAACAACAAGAGCCCAAAAATGGCTCGAAACCACTCGGAAACCTTCTAAATGCATTCAGTAGGCCGAAACATGCTCAAACTTCTCCCCCTTGTTGACAATGCATGAATCAAGCCAAAATTAAGAAAATTTCAACCTAGAGCTTCTCAAATAGACAAAATTCAACATAGGATGCTACACATATCCAAATGAGCAAGTTAGATACTCTATAGCTTCGTATGAACAAAAACTACAAGATCACCAAGTTTCACAACCATTGGGTGAAGCTAAGATAGAATTGATCATTTTTGCGAAAAATTACCCTCTCATGAGCAAAGTCCTAAACATGAGCAAAACATGTCAAAATGGCAAAGAGGTCAACCATTCTAAGCATAAGATCATCATAAACACCCACAAGCATCTCATGTCATGTCAAAGCCACCGAGCCATGTGCTTACTTCTATATGTGAGACTTCACATTGGTAAGCATCATGCAATGGTTTAGCACCCAACAGCAAGTAAATTAAGCACATATGACATGGGAGCACATTTTCCAAGCAAATTACATTTCATTTTCAGATTCATATTTGGTACATGAAATGTCTTTGCGACAAAAAGGAACTTATGCCCCTCCACAAGATAAAGCATAGGGGCTAAACTTTCATGATGACAAATGAGCCTTTGGCCCCATATGCTCAAAATAAGCTATCCAAGCACAAATTAAGCAAAGGAATGCCACTAAAACATGTCATGATCATATAAAGGCATTTACTCACAAGAGAGCATACATGTGATATTTTTCAAAACATAGCTATTAACCATGGATATAAATCAAGATCATCAAGAGATAAGCCACACTAAGCCATATCATACCAAACTAGCTCACAAGATCATATATAGCACATCATGGTGAACAACGTATATAGGAGAAGCTTTTCCTACAAAATGCATATGGTACAAAATGCATGCAACCTAAGATACAAAGATGCCTATACATCGTGATACATATGCAATGCAAAATGCAAGAAATGCACAAAGGAAACTATACATATGCTACACAAGAAGCTCCCACCACCAACTCAAGAGACCAAACACACACCAAATTCTCCCGCAAATGAGTGAAAGTTGCTTGATCTAGGGGCTTGGTGAAAATATCCGCTTGTTGGTTTTGTGTGGGTACATGAATTGAAGCAATTTTCCCTTTCTCAACATTGTCCCTCAGAAAATGGTATCTCACTTCTATATAATTGGTTTTGGAATGAAGCACTAGGTTCTTAGCAACACTAATGGCACTCGTGCTATCACAAAGAAGTGGAACCTGGGTATACTCCTCACCAAAGTCACTCATGGTGTATGTGATCCAAAGGAGCTGAGAGCAACAACTTACTACGGCAACGTATTCGGCTTCGGTTGTAGATTGAGCAACACTCGATTGTTTGCAGGAAGACCAAGACACCAAAGAGGAACCCAAGAACTAGCAAGTCCCAGAAGTGGACTTCCAATCCAACCGACACCTGGCAAAATCCGGGTCTGAAAAACCGTGAAGCTCCAAAGAAGAAGACGCGGAGTACCAAAGGCCGAAGTCGGGAGTGTATCGCAAATACCTGAATATGTGCTTGACTACTTGCCAATGCGAAGTCCTTGGAGACGCTTGAAAATGAGTGCACAGACATACCGAGAATTGGATGTCCGGCCTCGTCGCCGGCAGGTACAGGAGGGAGCCGATCATGCTCTGGTACTCCTTCTGGTCCACGTGTTCACTGTCCTCGTCCGCATCAAGGGCTGTAGTTGTACTCATTGGCGTCGTCATGGCCTTGGAGTCATCCATCTTGAACTTCCTCACAATGTCCTTGGTGTACTTGGATTGGTGTACAAACGTTCCTTCCTTCGACTGCTTGATTTGGAGCCCGAGGAAGAACTGTAACTCACCCCTCATGCTCATCTCGAATTCTCTGCTCATGTCTTCTGCAAACCTTGCAACCAAAGAGTTAGACGTGCCACCAAAGACAATATCATCCACGTACACCTGCACATTTAGGATCTCTTTGTCCTGCTTGAGGAGAAACAAGGTCTGATCTACCTTCCCCATCTCAAAGCCTCTCTCAAACAGGAACTCTCTCAACCTACCATACCAAGCTCTAGGCGCCTGCTTCAGCCCACACAATGCCTTCCTCAACTTGTACACCCTGTGAGGGTAATTCTCACTCTCAAACCCCGGTGGTTGCCTCACGAACACTCCTTCCTCCAAAACACCATTCAGGAAAGCACTCTTCACGTCCAATTGGTACAATTTGATCCCTTTAGCCACCGAAAAGGTTAGAAGGATCCTAATCGCCTCCAAACGGGCTACGGGAGCAAAGGTCTCCTCATAGTCAATCCCCTCTTTTTGTGTGTACCCCTGAGCAACAAGCCTCGACTTGTTTCTCACTACTTCACCTTTCTCTCCCTCTTTATTTTTCCACGCCCATTTTGTCCCAATCGGCTTACACCCTTGTGGAGGCTCCACTAACTCCCAAACTTGGTTTCTCTCAAAATTCTCCAACTCCTCATGCATAGATTTAACTCAATTGTGATCAGATAGCGCATGTCCAATGTCTTGGGGTTCAAAAGTAGCAACAAAAGCAGCATGGGCAAAGTGACAGTCATTTTGAAACCTCGACCATGTAGTGCGTTCGTTGATGTTCCCGATGATCGTTGAAGCTGGATGATCCACTTGAACTCGCCGGGGAACTTCTTGCCTCGAAGCCACCTCCCCCACAGCTGGAGCTTCCTATCAATCTCGGCACGTCGTCGTAGGTGTGGGAGAAGGCCCGTCTTCGATTGTAGTCGAAGTAGTATGTACATGCTCAGCCGCGGGCGCCACACCACCATCTTCATCATCTCCTTGCTGCTCCTCATCCTCGAGCATTCCCCTGGGCATGCAGTCTAACCGCCCTGAGTAGTGTGAGTAGGTTTTTGCTCTTTGATGCATTCCCATGTTGCATTGCTGCATTGGTTCAGGGGGAGTGTGCTTTGGCTCAGGGGAAGCTTCTTGTGTGAGTTTGTGGTTTGCGGCCTTGTGTGCCTTTGGTGGTCTTTGCTCTTTGTGTGAGCTTGTTGTTTTGTCTCGGTTGTGTCGAGCCGTTGCCCTTGCCTAAGGGGACCGAGACTTTCCTTCTTCAAGTGATCTTGCTCTTTGGCTTTCGATCGCTTGTTGAAGTTTCTTTTAGTCATTTCTTTTCTTTTCATTTTCTCTTTGGTTACCAATCATGTGTGTTGTCAATGCACTCATCAAGGGGGAGATTGAGAGCATGTGTGGTTCGAGGACCGATGGATGGTCGCTTCCTGGTGTGATGAGTGATTGACAACGTTGTGTGGACTAACTCTTGGCTAAGTATTGTAGGTGTAGGTTGCGGCTTGACTGGTGTTGGTGCAGGTGAAGAACAAGCATGAAAGGTCGTCGCCGGGTAGGCCTCCAGGCATGGAGAAGACAAGTAGGCTTGGTTCGAGGGACCCGGTGGCCAGTGGGGTCAAGTGCAGGCCGCATGGTGGCAAGAACAGCAAGACGAAGTCGTGGACGGTTTCTTGGTTGAGCCTCAAAACCAAGGTCGAGCCGGGACAACGTGGGAGCCGAGTCATGAGTGGTGATTGGCGGAGGCTACACCTAGTTCGCGGGGTTTGCAGTGGTTCACCAGAAAACCACTGGGTTACTCGGTTGAGCCACAAAACCGAGGCCGAAGACTCGACGAGGGAGTGCGGCCACCCAGGCCGGTTCAACCACCCAGGAGGGGCGGTCAGACCTCCTGGGCCGGTCTAACCGCCCAGGAGGGGTGGTCTGACCGCCCGGGTCGTAGCCTCCGAGAAAGTTCGAAGCGGAGGACACGCGTCGGGATCGCAAGGCTTGCGTCGAGGTTAAGCAAGTTTGGGGTCGCTGGGCATTCGTCCGATGGTGCTGAACTGAAGAATTCCGAATTCGCCCTTGAGGGGCATGTATCCCTAGTTATCTAGTAAGGGTAGTTTAGTCTTTTGGTTGCCCCCATATAAACACTTGGAGGGATGGATGGCAGCCAACTCTTGGAACCCTAGCTCATTTTCCTTTGTCATTTTCATTTGCTATTTTCTCTAGTTTTTCTAGGACTAGCTTGAGAGCTTCATGTGAGATCTAGAAAGAGGGATGGATGATCGGGTGGCAAGCTAGACCTTGTATGAACCTTCATGGTATGTATAGATGATTCGGCGTGTTTCCTCAAGGCCTTGTGTTGCCACTCCCGTTTACCTTTTTGGTGATTTTCGGAGCTCTTTCTTGTGATTTTCGTGGTGGAGTTTTGAGGTTGATTTCTTGCTGGATTCTTGTTGGGTGTCATGTATGAGGACCTTGTGCCTCTTTGGCTGGTGACTTTGCCCCAAGAACTCCCTTGAATCGACCTCGATTTGGTGGTTTTTCGAGTTGCTCGAGTTCATGACCTAGAGGGCCAAGATCCGCGATTCCCTTTGATTGAGAGCATTTCAGTTCGATTCCTTTGGTAGAGAGGTTGCCCACGAGGTAAACCAGGTATCCCCGAAGTCTCGCTGCAATCCGTGGGGTGAATCGGGAGATCGGGCGATGGGAAGTTGAGGTTTGACCCGCGGCCAAGTTTTCTGGGAGGGGCGGTCTAACCGCCATAGGGGGGCGGTCTAACCACCCTGGGCCTTCCAGGTGAAAGTTTTGGTTTTGCCGAATTTTCCTCTGTGAGTTTGTTCGCCTTGATCAGAGGAGCGTTCAGGTGAAATCTTGGCTCGTTTCGGCGCAATTTGCTAGGAGTTCTTGCCTTGAGTTCGTTGCTGGGTACAGGAGGTTAGACCGCCCCCGTGGGCCTGTCTAACCGCCCAGGCCTCTTGGGTGGAGTTTTAGTTTTCACCAAGATTTTCTGGTAGCTAGCTTGGCCTTGACCAGAGAATTCAGTGGGTGAAACCGTGGAGAGTTTTGGACCTCAGAAGAGCCGTTTCGGAGGATTTCTTGGCTACTCAGGAGCAGGCGGTCTAACCGCCCCCTACCCCGGTTAAACCGTCCCTGCTGGCCAGACAGTTTCCGAGGTGTTTCAGCTGCTGTGTGTGTAGGAGTTGAGGCTGCATGTAGTGTTTGTTCCTAGGACCAGTAGCACTCCAGTGGCTACGTGGTTTTGGCAAATGGAAGGTTGTGTGCGGAGCGTGTGATTTTGGGTACCCAACCGAGTTCATCTTGTTGGAGAAGTCATCTCCTTTGAGAAGAATTTTTATCGGCTCCCATTCACTCCCCCCCTCTCTCATCACCAGTTCGGTCCTTCAAGTGGTATCAGAGCCGGTTACGGATCTTCGGATTCTAACCAGTCTAAGATCCAAGGATGGCGTAGCAGGAACGGGGATCGGGTCCTCCGCACTTCGATGGCAAAAACTACCAGATGTGACAGAGACGGATGGCTGCGTTTCTCTGCGGCAAGGGACAGATCCTTTGGGACGTTACGGTGAACACAACTTAATGTCATCCGATTAACTTCCTTGCTCCAGGATCGAGGGACATGCACGACGCCAACAACAAGGCGGTCGACTACTTGTTTCGTGCTCTGTGTCAATCCGAATTCGATCGGGTTCAGACAGAGGACCTAGCTTGTAGGATTTGGAGTCAGTTGAAGGATGTTCACGCTGGAAATGCTCAGGTTCAGGCTCGGATGTATGTGAATTACCGGAGAGAGTACGAGAACTTCACTCATCTCCCCGGTGAGTCCATTGATGCCTTGTTCTAGCAGTTCACGGTAGTTGTGAACAACATGAGAGCCAATGTGGACGTGCTCCCATTGATGATCATGACAGAGCTGTTAAGCTCTTGCACTCTCTGGATCGTACAATTTGGGATGGCAAGTTCGAGGCCACTATTGAGTCTGAGAAGTATGACACTCTAACGGTGAACGAGCTGTTCTCAAAGCTCAAGTCGGCTGAGGTGGACCATGGTATGACAGCCAAGCTTGAGAGCCCGACTGACTCTCATAGTCTCGCTCTCATCAGTGGCTCAGGTGCAAAGTCTAACGCTAACCCATCCACCAGGATGTACTCTTTATCCTCTTTAATGTCTTTGCCGGATGAGGAGTTCGACATGCTTGGAGAGGACGAGCTGGCGCTGTTGACCAGGAGGTTCAAGAGGATGCATGAGAACTGGGTGAACACAAGGAGGAACACGAGGACATGCTTTCAGTGTAGCAAGCCAGGACACTTCGTCGCCGACTGCCCCGAGAAGATGGAGAACAAGGACAGCTACAAGCACCGGTCGTGGACGGACGGCAAGTACCGATCAAGGAGCAATCACAAGCACAAGCACAAGAACAAGCACAAGGACGAGCGACGATCGAGGAAGAAGGACGGCCGCGGCAAGGCCTGAGCGATGGTCGGAGCGAGCGATGTCGACTCCAGTTCCGCGTACTCTACCTCGAGCTCGAGTAGCAGTGAAGACGAAGGTGATCGGCGCAAGAACAAGAAGTCATCCAAGAACTTGAGCAGGCTGAGCTGCTACGCGAGAGATGGCTTCTGCACCATGGCGCAAAGCTCCGGCAGCAAGAAGAGTCACCAGAGCGACTCGGACTCCGACTCCGAGGATGAGGTATGTGACGAGCTTCCCTTCTTGTGTGAGGAGAATGAACGGCTTGGCAAGTTGCTTGATAATCGTGATGACATGCTTAGAGAGGCTAAGAAGATGAGAAAGGAGCTTAGGGCCTCGCTTGAGGATGCTAGGACTAGAGTGGCTGAGCTAGAAACACAGAACTTAGATGCTAAGCTTGAGATTGATTCGCTTAAGGCTTCACCTGTTGTTCCTGATGAGGTTGATTGTGCTGATTGCTCTGTGTTCCTAGCTGATCTTACTATTTTCAAGGAAAAGCATCCCTCCAATTGTGAGGAACTAGATGTGCTTAGGGCTGAAGTGGCTGAGCTTAAGTCTAGACCTACTTTGCTAGGTGCTTGTACTTCTTGCCCTGTTTTGCATGGAAAGATTGATGAGATGCATGCTTACACTGTTTCTCTTGAGGCTAAGTTGAAAGAACCTATTCCCACTTCTTGCTCTACTTGTGAATTGCATGCTTTAAAGAATCTGGAACTTGCACATTATGTTGATCGCTTGCAGGATGAGAATGATGAGTTGAGGAAAATGATGGGTTGGTTGTCTGGTCATGAACCACAGCTTAGGATGATGATAGAGGCATACAAGCGCTATGATGGGCAAGCGCTTGGGTCGGATAAGATTGGAGAGTGTAGTGGTGACGGAGGAGAGAAAATTGGTGATATCCAAGCTCCACCAAAAACCTTCCACAAAAATGCCTATGCTCCTAAGCCAAACCCATTGAGAAACAAATTTGACACAACCCCAGATCCACCCAAATTTCCTCACCCCACAAATGATTTCCAAAAACCCATAAAGTTCAAGAGCAACTTGGGGAATGTGTTCTTTGGGAAAGAGGGTGAGAAGCCTAGTGAGGAGAAACCGGAAGAGAAACCAAGTGAGGAGAAACTAAGTGAGTAGCCCCAACCCAAGCCTAAACCTAAGCTCATACGGTTTCATTGTGACTATTGTGGGAGAGATGATCACAAGGGTGAGTTTTGCTTTAAAAGGAAGTGTGAGGAGAGAATGGCTAAGGAGTCGGCTAATAAAGGACAGGTACCGCCCTTCAAATGGTGTACCTGAGCCTCGTATGCCACTGCCCAGGGGTAAGGCAGTTGTGAGAAGTGTTCCGGCATGGGGAGGTGCGAGTTCTCGCAGCCGAGGTGGTTTTCTGGAGAGGGCGGTTAGACCGGCCTGGAGGGGCGGTCAGACCGCCCCCCCAGAATTCTGGGCGGTTTGGTTTTCGAGGTGGCGATTCGAGTGGTTTCAGTTCTGGTGGTCATGGTTCTGATGGTTGGCATGGTGAATCTGGTGGTGGTCAGTTTGCTAGACATTCTCCATCTCGTGCTCAATATGATGGTTGGAGGAGTCGTAACTTTGAGTTGCAGAGGAGGAACAGTCCACGGTCTTCCTTTCGTGGTTTTTGTTCTCCTCCAGCGAGACAGGGGTGGTTCCCTAGTGGTGGTTCCCGTGGTGGTATTCATGGTGGTAGCTTTGATAGGCGTGATGATATGGTTTGTGCTAACCCCACTTTGGAGCAAATGGCTCGGCACTGGTTTTACTCTTTTGGTACTAACCCCATTGCTGAGTCGTTTGTTCACTCACATGCTCGTTTTTGAATTTCAGGTGGGAGACTTGAAGAACGTTTGGTTGATTGACTTCGGTTGCTCGAGGCATATGACCGGGGACAAGGGGTGGTTCTCAAGTCTCGTCCCGGTGGTGTCAAAGACATACATCACCTTTGGGGACAATGGGCGAGGGCGTGTGCTTTTAGAAGGTGAGATTAAGGTAAGTGACAAGGTCACTCTCAGGCGTGTTGCTCTTGTTCAATCACTTGGATTCAATTACCTTTCCGTTTCCCAGCTTTTGGATGAGGGTTTTGAGGTGTTGTTTCAGCCTGGTGGTTCTCGGATTTTGGATTCTCGAGGGGACCTAGTTTGCATGGTCGTTCCCGAGGGTTAAGTTTTCCGAGCGGATTTCTCTCAGTCTTCTGGTGTGGCTCGTTGCTTTTTGGCTGGTTCTCCAAGTGAGTTGTGGAAGTGGCATAGGAAGTTGGGTCACTTAAGCTTTGACCTTTTGTCTCGCTTGAGTAAACTCAATTTGGTCTGAGGATTGCCAAGGTTGAAGTTTGCAAAAGAGTTGGTTTGTGCGTCGTGTCGGCATGCTAAGATGGTAGCCTCTTCCCATCCACCCCTCACCGATGTGATGACGGAGCGTCCATGCGAGCTGCTCCATATGGACCTTGTTGGCCCAGCTCGTGTGAGATCCGTGGGTGGGAAGTGGTACGTCCTGGTTGTGGTGGACGTCTACTCTCAGTATGCGTGGATTTTCTTTTTGGAGGAGAAAGGGGAGACGTTTGGTTTTGTTCGAGATCTTGTCTTGAGGTTGAGAAACGAGAGGCACGGAGATGCCATACGAGCGATCCGCAGTGACAATGGCTCGGAATTTAGAAACTCTCGTTTCGAAACCTTTTGCCAAGACTTGGGTCTTGAACACCAGTTCTCTAGTCCATATACGCCTCCCCAGAACGGCGTGGTGGAAAGGAAAAACAGAACCTTGTGCGAGATGGCTCGGACGATGCTCGATGAGCATAGGACTCTGAGAAGGTTCTGGGCTGAGGTGGTCAATACCGCGTGCTATGTGTCGAACAGGATTTACCTTAGGGTGCATAAGAAGAAAACTTGCTACGAGTTGATGCACGGTAGAACCCCCAAGGTGAGTCACTTTCATGTGTTTGGATGTAAATGCTTTATCCTGAAGAAAGGTAAGAAGTTGGACAAGTTCGAGGCTAGCTTTGTCGATGGCATTTTCTTTGGTTACGCGTCTCATTCTAGAGCCTTTCGAGTGCTCAATCTTGAAACTAACCAAATCGTGGAGACTTGCGAGGTTACCTTTGACGAGACACAGCCACGTAGTCAGCTTGTTTTTGAGTGTGCAGGTGACGAGGAACTTGGCGAGGAGATTTTTCAGGAGGAGGAGCATGAACATGGTGATGATGAAGATGGCGGTGTGGTGCCCGCGGCTGAACATGTACCTACTACTTCGACTACAATTGTGGACGGTCCTTCTCCCACACCTACGATGACGCGCCGAGATCGTGAGGAAGCTCCAGCTGAGGGGGAGGTGGCTTCGAGGCGAGAAGCTCCCCTGCGAGTACATGTGGATCATCCAGCTTCAACGATCATCGAGAACATCAACGAACGCACTACACGGTCGAGGTCTCGTAATGATTCTCACTTTGCCCATGCTGCTTTTGTTGTTACTTTTGAGCCCAAAGACATTGGACATGCGCTATCTGATTACAGTTGGGTCAATTCGATGCATGAGGAGTTAGAGAATTTTGAGAGTAACCAAGTTTGGGTTAGTGGAGCCTCCACCGAGGTGTAAGCCGATTGGGACAAAATGGGTGTGGAAAAATAAAGAGGGAGAGAAAGGAGAAGTTGTGAGAAACAAGTCAAAGCTTGTTGCTCAGGGGTACACACAGAAAGAGGGGATAGACTACGAGGAGACCTTTGCTCCTATAGCCCGTTTGAAGGCGATTAGGATCCTTCTAGCCATTGCCGTGGCTAAAGGGTTCAAATTGTACCAAATGGATGTCAAGAGTGCTTTCCTAAATGGTGTTTTGGAGGAAGAAGTGTTCGTGAGGCAACCACCGGGGTTTGAGAGTGAGAAGTACCCCCACAGGGTGTACAAGTTGAGGAAGGAGCTGTATGGGCTGAAGCAGGCGCCTAGAGCTTGGTATGGTAGGTTGAGAGGGTTCCTGCTTGAGAGAGGTTTTGAGATGGGGAAGGTAGATCAGACTTTGTTTCTCCTCAGGCACGGAAAAGAGATCCTAATTGTGCAGTTGTACGTGGATGATATTGTCTTTGGTGGCTCGTCTAACTCTTTAGTTGCAAGGTTTGCAGAAGACATGAGCAGGGAATTTGAGATGAGCATGATGGGCGAGTTGCAGTTCTTCCTTGGGCTCCAGATCAAGCAATCGAAGGAAGGAACATTTGTACACCAAGCCAAGTACACCAAGGACATTGTGAGGAAGTTCAAGATGGAGGACTCCAAGGCCATGGCGACGCCGATGAGTACGACTACAGCTCTTGATCCGGACGAGGACAGTGAACACGTGGACCAGAAGGAGTACCGGAGCATGATCGGCTCCCTCCTATACCTGACGGCGATGAGGCCGGACATCCAATTCTCGGTATGTTTTCAAGCGTCTCCGAGGACTTCGCACCGGCAAGCAGTCAAGTGCATTTTCAGGTATTTGTCATACACTCCCGACTTCGGTCTTTGGTACTCCGCGTCTTCTTCTTTGGAGCTTTACGGTTTTTCAGACGCGGATTTTGTCGGGTGTCGGTTGGATAGGAAGTCCACTTCTGGGACTTGCCAGTTCTTGGGTTCTTCTTTGGTGTCTTGGTCTTCCCGCAAACAATCGAGTGTTGCTCAATCTACAACCGAACCCGGATATGTTGCCGCAGCTAGTTGTTGCCCTCAGCTCCTTTGGATTACATACACCATGAGTGACTTTGGTGAGGAGTATACCCAGGTTCCACTTCTTTGTGATAGCACGAGTGCCATTAGTGTTGCTAAGAACCCAGTGCTTCATTCCAAAACCAAGCATATAGAAGTGAGATACCATTTTCTAAGGGACAATGTTGAGAAAGGGAAAATCGCTTTGATCCATGTGCCCACACAAAACCAACTAGCAGATATTTTCACCAAGCCCCTAGATCAAGAAACTTTCACTCATTTGCGGGGAGGACTTGGTGTGTGTTTGGTCTCTTGAGTTGGGCGTGGGAGATCCTTTGTAGCATTTGTATAGCTTTCCTTTTATGCATTCTTGCATTTGCATTGCATATGTATCATGATGTATAGGCATCTTTCTATCTTAGGTTGCATGCATTTTGTATCATATGCATTTTGTAGGAAAAGCTTCTCTTATATACATTGTTCACCATGATATGCTATATATGATCTTGTGAGCTAGTTTGATATGATATGACTTAGTGTGGCTTAGCTCTTGATGATCTTGATTTATATCCATGGTTGATAGCTATGTTTTTGAAAAATGTCATATGTATGCTCTATTGTGAGTAAATGCCTTTATATGATCATGACATGTTTTAGTGGCTTGTCTTTGCTTAATTTGTGCTTGGATAGCTTATTTTGAGTATATGGGGCCAAAGGCTCATTTTCCATCATGAATGTTTAGCCCCCATGCTTTATCTTGTGGAGGGGCATAAGTTCCTTTTTGTCGCAAAGATATTTCATGTACCAAATATGAATCTGAAAATGAAATGTAAATTGCTTGGAAAATGTGCTCTCATGTCATATGTGCTTAATTTACGTGCTTTTGGGTGCTAAACCGTTGCATGTTGCTTACCAATGAGAAGTCTCATATTTAGAAGTAAGCACATGGCTCGGTGGCTTTGACATGACATGAGGTGCTTGTGGGTGTTTATGATGGTCTTATGCTTAGAATGGTTGTCCTAGCATGAAGTTTGCATGGCTTTGCCATTTCGACATGTTTTGCTCATGTTTAGGACTTTGCTCATGAGAGGGTAATTTTTCGCAAAAATGATCAATTCTATCTTAGCTCTGCCCAATGGTTGTGAAACTTGGTGATCTTGTAGTTTTTGTCCATACGAAGTTATAGAGTATCTAACTTGCTTATTTGGATGTGTGTAGCATGCTATGATGAATTTTGTCTATTTGAGAAGCTCTATGTTGAAACTTTTCGCATTTTGCCTTGATTCATGCATTGTCAGCAAGGGGGAGAAGTTTGGCCATGATTTGGGCACCTGGGAGCATTTGGAAGGTGTACCAAGTGATTCTTGCATTTGCATTGCATATGTATCATGATGTATAGGCATCTTTCTATCTTAGGTTGCATGCATTTTGTATCACATGCATTTTGTAGGAAAAGCTTCTCTTATATACATTGTTCACCATGATATGCTACATATGTCGACCTGCTCAAGTGTGCGTTCAGCAAGCTTCAAGATGTTGGTGAGGCCTTCGACATCAAGGCTCCACATGAAGTGGACAAAGACCTGAGCGTGAAGGGTCTGGCCTTCAGGATCCACGGGTTGGCTGAAAAGCTCGAGAACCTCCCCGTGGTCAAGCGGGCTGGCCGCCACTTTGACTTCAACGACGGCGGCTCCGACGGCGACGACGGCTCCGACAGCAGCCACGGCGGCGACCGACTAATTGATAGACTCCTCTACCATATATAGTAATAATGTGTGTGTGTGTGTGTGTTTGTGTTTTCGTCAGGTTATTGGACATGAACTGCTTCGTTTGTTTGTCGATCATGAACTGCTTAGTTAATTAGTTTGGTTGTTGGATTTTGTATGTCATGAACTCGATCTAATAGACGCAAGTAGATCCATTCGTGTCTCCTATAATATGTCTTCCTCCTATTGTGATGAACTACAGATTCGTTGTGTTGAACTGGAGATCTGTTGTGATGAATTAGATCTTAGAGACAATGGATAGTCATTGGCGACATGGGTTAGCGAACCTGCATCGCCTTTGTTGGCAGTTGGGTCATGGCGGGCAGGCAACGGTTATGTTTTTATATTGGCTGCTGACGCTTACACATGGGCCCGTCACTATGTTTTTTGGAATGAAACTTGCTTCCCTAAAATATTAGAGCCCATAAAACAACACCTACAAATCAAAAAATATGAACAATTCGTATTTGGACATTTAGTATTTGAATAAAATATCAACAGTCACACTTGTGTGCCCAAAATTCTTATAATTCATTTTTACATCCTATGTTAATGATATAATAATTCTAATAACATCTAATGTGCTCTAAAAAATCTACAAATTGACATGGCAACATAATTTGGGTACCTAAACTTGTCTTCAAAATTTCAAATGGTTTTGATGAAGGAATAATATACTTGTGTACAAATGTCTACATCTCTCACATAGTTTCCTAGAATGTTACTTGAACATTGAAGTTTTCCACACTTTGCAACATGTTCGAACCCATATGCATTTGAAAACTTAACATAACCTTGTGTTCACCTTAAGCTTACGAAATGCAAAGCTTCATCACTAATGGTTGTGTAAAACAAATATTATTTATATGTTGTTGTACTTACAAAGAACAAAATAAGGCATATAAACATTATTCAAGAAACGGAATATACACTAAACAATAAAATTAATGAAAAGATGCTGATTTTACAAAAATTTAGAAAAAAATCAAATTTGGACTAATTACGACGAAGAAATACATGTTACAACATTTGATTGCAGATTAAAAGGAGAATGCGAATTGTTCTTCATTCAAATAGAACTGGGCCCCACAGTCATTGGCGACACGGGACCGATAATCCGCGTCGGCTTTGCTGCTCTTCCAAAAATTTACATAGATAATACGAGCAACATACAAAAGCTAATCCACTACTGATTTCCTATTCCAATACTCTGTTCGAGCTTCACCATTTCGCGGCGGAGCCTACAGTCTTCGCTGCAAAACAGAGAAATTCCAAGCCATCCTTTATCCACACCGCAACCGCCGCCGTTGCCTGCGCACGGCTGATCGCCGTGCACCTGTGCCGAAGGCGGTAGTAGTTCAGCCCAAACGCGCCATGTCGAGGAGTGGATCACACGCGCGGCCTTCTCGCGCAAAGGCAGACACCCCTTGTTGCTCAGCCATCTCGACGTCGTACTGCCGCCGCCCACGACCCGCTTCATGTACCGCTTCGCGGTGTTGTTGGCGGCGGCACCGCCATTGTCCCTATAGAGCAATATGTCATATAGATAGGCCGCCGCATAGTGCCCACCCTCGGCGGCGTGCCGGAGATCATTGCTTTCCCTGTTTTCCATGAACACGGCTTTGATCCTGGAGATGAATCAAGCCCCTGGGTTCCCGAGATTGCTCAGCATAGCAAGGAAGGCTTTGTAGGCGGTTGTTGGTATTTCTTAACCTCATCACAAGTTGTACACCTAGCGTGAGCGTAAGATCCACCTGGGTATACCGACAGGTACGAAAGAATCCACAAGCACACGGAAATACCGCTGTAGCACTTCACCTCAGGAGTATTCCCAAGGGTATCGAATCCAAGGAACGGTGTGTGCTACCTCCTAGCCTAGCTATGGTCCAAGGACACCAAGCCCCTGCTTGGGTAGAGAGATGATGGGGTGCTCGGTTCTAGTGGGGTACAAGCTGTAAAGGATCTCGCTTCGGACACCGGACCCTCCTGGCTATAACAGTCGGTTCACGGCAAAGGGTTGCCTACACCTGTATCCAAATGTGGGGGATTCCATAAGCGTCCAACGGCAGTCACTATGTTGACGGATAAAACTCATATCCACCTACGATCCACAAGTGCACGGACCTACACCTTTTTCACCACAGGGATTCCCTAGGTTCTTGTCAATCCGCGGAGCAGGGGGATTACAAGCGTTTGATATAGCACTACTAACTAACTTATCCAAACCCTAAAGTACGGTTAATCTAGAGAACTACTACAGTAGAGAGAGCGATTAAACTCACAAGATATATAAAAGACACTTGCCCAAGGGTCTATGATACTTGAACATGCAACCGCTTAGAAATATGAAAACTGATCTAATCTACCGGGGATTGTGACCACGGTTTCGCCCTTTCCCTCCCCCCGTACTGTCACTACGCGGAGGTATTCATGACTAGACCTATGATGATCAGGGCGTATTGAAGGGTTCTAAGGGAGAAGTGAGATCTATACTCCCTACTAGGCATGGTAGCTAACCTTAAACATGAAAGCATCTTCAACACTAGATGATAGATTGAAACCATAAAAGTATGCGATTACATCTCAAGATCGATTACAACCCATGGACAAATGAGAAGATTACCCCATCAAGGTGCTAGGCATAGCACCGTTGATCATGGTGACGCTTCCGACGATGTCTTCCTTCTCCTTCGGGGGTGTCATGGCAGGGCCTTGACGTCCTCCTCCACTTGTGGTTGCTTCCTTCGAGTAGAGCGATCCTTCTCGCGAATGATGTCTTTCCTCTCCTTCCTCTCTAGCTTGTGGACAGCCTCTCGGGCGAATGGCTCTCTCTCTACGAATGACGGCGCCTCCACCTCTTTAGGGTTGCATCTTCTTCACACTGAAGAAAGGGGGGCCCGAATCGACACGGGAATGGGCCAGGCCGGCCGGCCTGGGCCGACCGGCCTGGGCCCATCCCGGCCCGGTTCGGTCGCCCCTTCGCTCCCGTGGGTCCCCTTGGCATTTTGCACTTTGCCCCCTTCAATTGCATCATTTTGACGATGATATCCTCGCGTCCAAGATAGAGGGTCTTCTCGCTTGAAGTTCGGTCTTTTACGCTTCAATCCTCGGGGATGTTCCGTTTTAACACTTCGGTCCTCGCCACCTTTGGGAGTGATTTCATCATGTACTTGAACACAAACGGGACTCCTCATTTGCTCCTTTGAACTTGTTGTGATTCCGTCCTTTTTGTCCATATTTTCCTGCAAAAACATAACACTTCCAAATGCACATACAAAGATGAACTTGTTATATCATTAGTGTGCCTAGTGGCGGGTTAGTTTCGTAATCAAGCTCAAACTAATGTGTAATGAACATGTTTGGTGTACCAAAATACACCGTCAACATCTTCCCCGCGCTTAGATCTTACTCGTCCTCGAGCAAGTCCTCGTACTAGAACTTTTGTCCATGGTGTTGAAAACGTGCTCCGCTAATTCTTTCTTGACAAGTTAGTCAATCCTTTATCTTTAATAGAATAAACATAAGGCAATGATCATGATACATAAACATGGGCGTTTAGAATTTTTACCAAATCGAGATTCACGCCACAACTCATATCTTTCACTCGAGGTCCTCAATTCCAGCCATGCTTACTTCTTTGCTTCCATCGGAGGGTTTTCATGATTTTTTTTTTCAAAAATAAAATTCCTGCAACAAGTATTAGATAAAAACCTTTCTCCTAGTTCTCACATGACGCTCATATGAAGTGGCTATCCTAAACAATTCATAAACTCTCACTTCCCACAAGTCTCTCATATATCATGTAAGGTGGAGCTATAGGTATGGCTAGTGAAATCAACACAAATATTGTCAAGCTAAGAAATTTCTCTAATGGTTGTTTACCTTTCGAGCCAACGATCATGAGAATTAAACCATGATGTGGGGATGTCAAGGATAAGAAGATATAGACTGGTGGACATGTGCAAGGGCAAAAGAAAACAAAACTACGAGGCACCGATGACGTCCTCATTGTCGGATTGCACATGGTTGGAAAAATGAAAGTTTCGTCTCTTAACAATGTGGCATCCTTCCTTACACTTTACTTGATCTTCACTTGATTCATCCCTCTTCATATCTTTCTTGCTTTACCTCTTTCTTTCTTTCTCTCTTCTCCTTTCTTTTCCCCTTTTTTCTTTTCTTTTTCTTTTTCTCTTTCTTTTCTTTTCTCTCTCTTTTTTTATTTTCTTTTCCATACACACATATATTTCCTTTACTTCTCTCTTTCTCTCTACATCTTTACCTCTCTTTCAAAGCTCTTTGCTCATCTCTTCTTGCATAAATACAATCAGAATTTTAAATGAAAACCATGCTAGAGACAAGATGAAACTTCGAACATAGGTTGTGTTCAAGGAATGCGATGTACAAAAGAGATATTATGGTTTGGGTATGGAATTCGGCGATGTACGTGACTTTCGATATGAGAGTCTCGTTACCGAATACATGACGAGGCTAGCAATAAAAGATATATACAAGGACATGATCATTGCTTTAAATTAAAACTTCGAAGAGAGAAGGATCCTAGCCCAACTCATCATGCTAACCACACTTATGGTGGAGCGGTATTGAGCTGGCCTTGTATAGGATTTTTCTTTGTCTCTCAACTTGGAAAACAGAGTTTGCTAACCTTTATTACAATGGTTTTTCATATAATTTTCAGAATTAAACTCCTCTAACATTAGCATCAAACTTAGCACAACCGAAACAAGGTTCTAGATCAAAGTATGGTGCGGGCACTTTTAAAGGTAAAAACTCCACTAAGCACCATGGTAAACATTTCAAACCAATTGGTCATGCTTGTATATCAAAAATCAAAGACAAACATACGAGTAAAGAAAGAAAAAGCATCGCATGAGACAAAAATTAAAAGACACTTTTTATTTAATTTTTTGACTCGAACACTAAATTAACACTCTTTAAACATGAAAAAATAAAAGCACACCTAAAAATTTAACTCACAAACTCTCGCAAACTCTAAACCAAACCAAACCAAACTAACTCACTAAGGAAAATTTTTAAGATCTAGCTAGCTAGCTCTCCCCCACGCTAAAATCATATGACGTCCTCGTCGTATTTTACAAAAATTTTAAGGGGGGGGACCCTAACTTTCTAGTGGAACTTCCCACAGTCCTTGCACCACCTTTTCTTCATGTTGCCGACCATCCCGAATAACTTCCTCACGTTCCTATTAAGGAACTTGTAGTCGTCATCGACTACTCGTTCCAAATCCTCCATTCTCTACCTCATCGCCTCCATAGCTTGGAAACACTCCTCGACCGACGCGTAGAGGTCCGAGATGGAGTGACGGCAAGCCGCACAACATAACGGATGCATCCCGAATGGGTCGTCTTCGCTGGGGTTATCGCCGTCGCCACTGTCGTCAGGATCTCCGCCGCCGTTTGGACCTTCGGGACTTTAGGCACCTCTTCCCAATAGAAGAGGTCATTGTCATCCCTTCTAGCGGCTGCCCACGAGCTCGGGCTGCGGTTGTTGGAATAATCACTCCCCTCATAATCCTTCGGCTCAGGCGACTCCTCCTTGTAGTCTTTCCTCTTCATGCCCTGGAGTCACTCCGATCTACGGATGGGAGTTGAGACCTCCTCCTTGACATGGTGGCGAGATGCAATCAGCCCGGTCGGGACACGCCCTCCATAACGGATGCGGGTGGTCCTCTTGATCTCCATTCTAGGCTTGAGCTCGCATCGCTTCGCCTCCTCCTGCTTCAAAGGCTTCTCGGTGCCTAGCTTGATCTCCTTGCTCCTTGGGGACGTCATGGCTGCTGCTTGGGTGCAAAAGGATGTGAATTGGGATGGATTCCCGAGCTCCAATCTCGTTCCTTTAAATAGTCCGAGAAGGAATTCCCTAGAACCCATCTTTTCCTTTTCTTCACTTCCCTAAAATTCTCTGACTAAACAAGGAAGTCGAAGACGCGTGTCCCAGAGAAAAATGGGGGCGAACCGCCGCCCGGGCCGGCTGGCCTGCCCTGGTTCACGGGCTGGTTCGGTCCGGTTTTTCGCGTACTCCACTGTTTTTTAATTGTTAGCCCATATAGAGAAATTGGCTTGGTAAAACTTCGCGAGAAACTCCAAAAAAATAAAATAAGAGCTATTTACAAATTGCTCACCTAGTTTTACGTCCTAGGCTTGACGTTCGGGCTCATCCTCCATGATGAAAATATCAACATGGTGAAGAGGCACGACATCGGGCTCGAAATACACCTTAAGTCGTTGACCATTCACAATGAATTGATCTCCTTTCATATCCACGATGGTAATCGCTCCATTGGAGAGCACCGAATGAACAATGTAAGGTCCATCTCACTTGCTTTGCAACTTCCCCTTTCCGAAAGTTTTGAATCTCGAATTATATAGGAGGACCTTATCTCCTTCTTTAAACTCCTTCTTTTTAAGTCTTTTGTCATACCATCTTTTGATCCTCTCTTTATAAATGCTTGCATTTTCATAAGCTTTCAACCTCATCTCCTCTAGCTCGCTAATTTGGATTCTCCGTTTTACTACCGCGGCGTCTAGATCGAGGTTCATCTCTTTTATTGCCCAATATGCCTTGTGTTCTAGCTCAACCGGAAGGTGATAAGCCTTGCCATAAACAAATTGATATGGGGTCATACCTATCGGTGTCTTGAACGTCGTTCGATATGCCCACAAAGCTCCATCCAACTTCTTTGACCAATCCTTACCTCCCTTCTCTATAGTCTTGTTAAGGATGCTCTTTAGTTGCCTATTCGATGTTTCCTCTTGTCCGTTGGTTTGTGGGTGATAAGCCATAGAGACTATGTTCAATCCCCAACTTGGACAAGTACTTCTTAAAGTTCTTCCCGGTGAAGTGAGTTCCTCCATCGCTTATCAAGATTCTCGGGGTACCGAAGCGAGGGAAAATCACACTCTTAATCATCGCGATGGACTCTTCCGTGGAACCTTTACGACATGGAATGGCCTCTACCCACTTGGATACATAATCAACCATAACTAGGATGTGCTCGAATCCATGTGAGTTTTTGAAAGGCCCCATGAAGTCAATTCCCCAAACATCGAATAAATCGATTTGTAGATTGTAATTCAAGGGCATAGCATTCCTTTGAGAAATGTTTCCGGTCCTTTGGCATTCGGGGTATGATGCAACATATCTTTTAGTATCTTCATGCATCTCCGGCCAAAAGAATCCGCTGGACTAAACTTTTGCTTGGGTTCGAAAAGGACTATAGTGTCCACCGTACTCCACCGAATGACACTTCCTCAAAATTTCTTGCCTCTCTTCTCTTGGTACACATCTTCTCATTACTCCATCATTCCTAAGTTTAAAGAGGTAAGGTGAATCCACTACATGAAAAACTCACTTTGGTAACGGGCATAGATGGCCTTTCGTAATGGGCAAAGCGCCTGTTATCGATCAAGTGTTACAAATGAGCCAAGAAAGGTAACGGGCAGATGCCCGTTACTGATAACACATATTCGTAACGGGCATCAAACAACGATCGTTACCACAACTAGCCACTGGTCATGTGAAATGGTTGTTTCTCTGGGCCCACAGGGAACTTTGGTAACAGGGACCAAAACAGAACCCGTTACATTAACTCAATATCAGAGACGCCTGCTGTGTACCTGCGTCTCCTCTATCTTGACGAAATGAGATGCGTCTATTTCACACGTGTCTCAGCACATCTAGGATTCGTAACGGGCATCAAACAACGACCGTTACCACAACTAGTCACCGGTCACGTGAAATGGCTGTTTCTCTGGGCCCACAGGGAACTTTGGTAACGGGCATGAAAACAGAGTCGGTTATTGTGAAATCAACATCAGAGACACGTGCCATGAACTTGCGTCTGCTCCGTCTCGACGAAATGAGACGCATCTGTTACCACGCGTGTCTGCTTTCTCTAGATTAAAGGAGACGCGTGCTTTCAACCTGCGTCTCATATATCTCGATGAACGGGCCAGGTCCTGGGGCCCACCGGTCAGGACTGGTATCGGGTTTTTACACTACCCGTTACATTGTTGGCATGTTTGTAACAGGCTTTCCGAATTAAGCCCGTTACTCACTGATCAGTGTTTGTAACGAGCTTTAATTAACGCCTGTTACAGATACGTAGGCCACCCCTACAGTAACCTGCCCGCTTGCCGGCTGCATCCTGGAACCAGCCAGGATTTGGAAGCCATCAGGGGCTGCATCCTGCCATCCTGGAACCAGCCAGGATATGGCAGCCACCACAGCAAGGAGACATCACAAACACATTCTCACATCACAGATATAGGCAAGCAAGATCACATTTATAGAAAAGCAAAAAGATCACATTTATAGACAAGCTAGGATCGATCACATCAAGTTTCAAGTTACTCTCATCATGGCTTGTTTGGATGGAGTCATGAGAAAACTGCCTGAACCAGGCAGCATCTGACCCCAACCAAGCAAGCCAAGCAAGTTTCTCAGGCAACAACACCTGACTAAAGAAGACTGAATGAGTTTCAAGTTTCTGGCTACAATGAACTCACGGTGCACCATTGTAGAAGTTGCCCTTTCGGTCGATGGTCTCCTTAAGAATGTACTCGCACAGCATCTCCCGGACACGCTTTAGATCTTCTGTGGAAACATCTACAGCAGATTTGAAATCCTGCAAAATACAATCATTTATGAGAATACAAGTAGAAATCAGTTTCTAAAATCAGATGGATAATATGAGCAGAGACAAGGTTGAACATTATTATCTACTTACAGCAGCCTTCTTGATGTCAGGTATGTCATCGAGTAGTCTTAACATATGGAATGTCACATGGAATCCACACAAAGAGGACCCCCATGGCTGCTGAGCACACTGCATCGAGGTACCAAAATGACAAGTTAATGCAGTACCAAATAGGTAAGAAGGGACCATAAAAAAACCTCGGTCTTACAACGAGATCTATTTTCTACTTGAGTGTGGCTTTTGGCTTTTTTTCTTTCCTTTCGTCACTCCGTCCTGTGCATGTTCACCAAAGGCCCTGCATGATCAGCAATACCGATTAGAAACACTAAGAGATTGAATTTTTGTGAACAAAACCTACAAATACTATACCAAAGGCCCTGCATGGTCAGCAATACCAATTAGAAACACTAAGAGATTGAATTTTTGTGAACAAAACCTACAAGATACTGACCAGTCCACAACAGGTTTGAGGTCTGAGAACTTTAGCGGGGGATGTTGTTTAGCAGAATCTAGATACCAAACCTCTTTGAACTTCATACAGATGATCACTGTTACCGAGTGCCTAGTGCAGTAGGCACCCACCACGTAGCCGTTGTTCATTGCATTTGAGATTGCTTTGGTAAGGCGAGAATGCTGAGAAATATTTGTGGAAGTAAACAAATCTGGATCTAAAACCCAACATTGATCTGCATCTCCGCTGCCTTGTCCATCATTTTCCTACAAAAAATCAAATTGTTAGCATGCATGAACTTTGTGGTCAAAATTAAAGAAATATCTTTTTAGGTTTTAAAGGACTTACAATGTCCACAACCTCAAGAAGGTAACATCCAGAGAAGCCAGGGTTATAAGGTTATACACGCTACTGAATGCAATGTTTAACATTAAAGCACCACAACCACCTTTAAAGTAGTGTTGATCCACCTTTGCTGGAAAGGCAAGTTTATCCTTACTGTGTTCCATGACGTAAGCATGCAACCTGGCACAATTTGGTCCAGCAGCCTCTAAGTTTGCTTCTGACAACATAGGTGCACCAGGCTTGTATTTTGGTCGTTCCTGTTCTGTCCCAATAATACAGTTCAGAATCTCATCTTTAGACAGAGGTTTCCTGGCCTGGTTCCCCTTCTGCAGTGGAGATTGCCTGGGCTCCTCCTCCTGTTGCAGAGGCTGCTGTGCATGTTGCATCTACTGCTTAGGGGGAGATTGCCTACGCTCCTCCTCCTGCTGCTGGAGAGGTTGTTGTTTCGTCTGTTGCTTATCCTCATGTTGTAGCTGCTGCTTATGCGGAGTTTGCCTGGGCTCCTCCGACTGTTGTCGACGCTCCTGCTGCTGGAGAGGCTGCTATTTCATTTGTAGTTTATCCTCATGTTGCAGCTGCTACTTAGGCGTAGTTTGCCTAGGCTCCTCCGGCTGTTGTCGACGCTCCTACTGCTGGAGAGGTTGTTGTTTCGTCTGTTGCTTATCCTCATGTTGCAGCTGCTGCTTACGCGGAGTTTGCCTGGGCTCCTCCGGCTGTTGTCGACGCTCCTGCTACGTAGTTTTGCTGATCTGCTACTGCTGCTGTTGAGCCTTCTCTTGCTGACACTGAGCTGCAGTACCTCCATCTGATGTTGTACCCTTGCTACCTGTTGCGGCTTCAGGGTTGGGATGTCTCGTCATGGGTGGTATAAGGATCCTGTCCTTTGGCCATTGGATCCTTTGAACGAGAGCCTCAGCTAGGGTTGCTATGTCACCCCCATCAATTGGTACAGGCAGAGGGTAGTGACCCGCGTTGGCCCACACATAAGTAGGTTGCACCACAACATACCCATCCTGCACCGGTACTGAATGGCAAGCCTTTTGAAATGGAAAGACTTTCGCTAGTGCGAGCTCCACATTAATCCCGGTGCCATCCAAAAGGCTGCACACGGTTGGCTCTGTCAGCTTATCTATTGTGTCCAGCATAGGTGATCGACTATCACTGTGCACTTGATTCTCTTCGTCCTCGTTGGCATTCCAATGATCTTGCTCTCTGCCACACGCATCTTCCTCGCTGTCATGCGCATGTTCTTCCTCGCGGTCATGTGCATCTTCTTCCTCACTGCCATGCACATCTTCTTCCTTGCTGCTACTGACAGGCACTGGTAATTGGGAAGGAAGAAGTACATTTTTCGGTATTTCGATGCCTGATAGTCTTAGAGCATGGACAATTGATTTAAATGTTAGGTCCATCATATCATGAGCATCAGACCTCTTGTTCCTGTTCTTCCTGTACATTCCAGCGAATTCTTCACCAAACCCTTTACCCCAGCCAAGTGAACTAGACACGTCTCGGACCCGACCTCGATGCTCTGGAGTCTCAAGTGCTGCGGTGAGGATATCATCCTCCCTAACCCCAGAGAAAGAACCATCACTACCCTGAGATGCAAATGTTTTCACCCTATCTGCTACCCTCACCACCGTAGGGTTACTGAATGTCATGCCCCTGCTTCCTTCACTAGTATTCTTCCTCTTCTTCCCTACCCTTGCCTGCAGATAAGGTCTCGAACGTCCAGGAAATTGGTCCCAAGGGTTCTGTTTTCCTTCTGCAGCTAGCTTTGCATCCTCCTCCTCCCACTCTTTCCTTTTACCATGATAACCTTTTCTGCCCGTCTTGTGTGGCTTATTATGCAATGCTCTCTTTTGTTTCATCTCCTAGCTCAATTGCTGAAATGAAGGAGAATTGGTTTCCTACACAAACATGTCCCAGTCTTGTTGTTGCAAAAAGGCTTGCTTCACAAAGGGAGTCTCCTCTTCGCTCACATATTTTTTTCTTAAATGGGCCTTGAACCGCTGTTGCAAGGTTCCAATCTCTAATGTAGCTTCCTTAACTGCCTTCTTGCGAACAGATTCTTCCAGATTGGCTGGGTAATCTAGCTTTTCCTCTAAAACTGTGAACAGATGGTCCTTCTCAATTGGTGAGAGATCATCAACCGCCTTGTTGATTGACACCCTCTCCCGAGCAATGAGACCACAGACCAATACAAATCTATCCCTCGCAGCATCTGGGGTAGGCCAAAAATTGGCATCAAGTCCAGTTGCAGTCAACTTGTCTTCTGGCCATTTGGTTTGTGTCCTTGACCCGCGGGATCGAGTACTACTCACAGCAGTCTGTGCTGAGTGACCCTGTGAAGAAGGTTCACCGACGATGGGCTGTGATGATGCATTGGAGGTAGAGGAGTTTGTTGTTGTGGGAGACTGCATAGATGATATGTCAGGTTGTCAGTAGAGCAACATAAGCAAGACTGAAAATCTAAACGAAATTCTTATTAAATAAATTCATTTTCTCTGACAGGCAAAATAGCTGATATTGCACTAGAAATCATTACAAGTCATAAATAAAATCAGCATAGACATACACAGTTCATATTTTACTTAATTAGCATACAGGGATAGGTGCTGACCATTTTGACAGGGACACAACAATACGCTTATATATCAAAGCAGAGAATAAATTCCTTCAACTGCTTCCCTGTCCAACTTCATTAGCGATGGATTGTGTGTTCCATGTGTACATGCAACAAGAGGATAAAGCAATGGTCATGACATTATATATGACAGTAGTGAAACAACACTCACAACACATCATGACACCAACAGTAACAATATATATGACAGTAGTGAAACAATTAACACTCACAACAAAGCATAGGACAGTCTAGTTATCACTACATTATAAACCACTGCGATGCAATTCCCACTGACATTATGTGGCCATCAGAATTAAAGTATGCTTACAGGTCCAAAGCATAACTATCGATCTGGTACATTCAAAGCATAGCAGAATTAAAGTATGCTAACATCCTTTATGCTTTTCATGAATTTACAGTGCAAAAATTGTACCACCAGGAACATGAAAATGAATTTCAACAGTTCATATAACTTCATCTGTTAGCAACAATTTATTCAAACACACTTGGAGCAACAAAATCCATCCATCAAATCCACAGTCAATCAATTGAAGATGAACTATTAAGGCATGTCTCCCTAATCCACCTTGACATGAATATATAGCAGATTGGGTGGACAACATTATAAACCACTGCGATGCAATTCCCACTGACATTATGTGGCCATCAGAATTAAAATATGCTAATAGGTCCAAAGCATAACTGTCGATCTGGTACATTCAAAGGATAGCAGAATTAAAATATGCTAACAGGTCCAAAGCATAACTGTCGATCTGGTACCTTCAAAGCATAGCAGAATTAAAGTATGCTAACATCCTTAATGCTTTTCATGTATTTACAGTGCAAAAATTGTAGCACCAGGAACATGAAAATGAATTTCAACAGTTCATATAACTTCATCTATTAGCAACAATTTATTCAAACAGACTTGGAGCAACAAAATCCATCCATCAAATCCACAGTCAATCAATTAAAGATGAACTATCAAGGCATGTCTCCCAAATCCACATTGACATGAATATATAGCAGATTTGGTGGCCGAGGAGAGAGAGGGCGTTGGGGGTTCAAGCAGGACTAACCTCTGTCGCGAATGAAGTAGTTGTTCTCGTGATGGTCGGAGGGGCCGGATCCACGTCGGCTCCTAGCCTGAGGTGGCCGGCTCGTCGTCGTGGCCGGGGATGACGGATCCGCGTCAACGTCTTTAGGTTGGCCGGGAAGCCGTCCGCACGCCAGTAACCGCGTCCTCGTCACCGTCGTCACGCAGGGAGCGGTGGGGCTAGAGAAGAGCAGGGCTGTGGCGGGGAGAGAGCGGCGAAGGCGAGCGGGGAGAGAGCGGCGAAGGCGAGCGGGGAGAGTGGCGGCGGCGGTGGGGAGAGTGCGGCCATTGTGGATCTGTCTAGCGAGGAGCCGAATATGAACTGCGCGCGTAACTGTGTTTAAGGAAACTACTGGCGTGCCCTTGACGGCTCTCTGCTGGAATTGGAATTCCATGGGCATTATAGTCAATATAGGTGAGAAATTTTGAGCAGCCCGCGCACGGTTTGCCTGCTGACGCTGACGCGTGGGCCAGTGTCATTGGCGACGGTGGTTAGCGAACCCGCATCGCCTTTGTTGGCAGTTGGGTCCGGCGGGCGGGCAGCAGTTATCTTTTTATTTTGGCTGCTGACGCTGACACGTGGGCCAGCCACTACTTTTTTCGAATGAAACGTGCTTCCCTAAAATATTAGAGCCCATAAAACAGCACCTAAAAATCATAAAAATACGAACAATTCATATTTGGACATTTAGTATTTGAATAAAATATCAACAGTCACACTAGTGTGCCCAAGATTCTTAGAATTCATTTTTACATCCCATGTTAATGATGTAATAATTCTAATAACATCTAGTGTGCTCTAAAAAATCTACAAATTGACTTGGCAACATAATTTGGGTACCTAGACTTGTCTTCAAAATTTCAAATGGTTTCGATGAAGGAATAATATACTTGTGTACAAATATCTACATCTCTCACATAGTTGCCTAGAATGTTCCTTGAACATTGAAGTTTTCCACACTTTGCAACATGTTCGAACTCATATGCATTTGAACACTTAACAAAACCTTGTGGTTCACCTTAAGATTACGAAAATGCAAAGTTTCATTACAGGAGGTGTGGAAAGCAAATATTATTTATATGTTGTACTTACATAGAACAAGATAAGGCATATAAACATTGTTCAAGAAACAGAATATACACTAAACAATGAAAATAATGAAAACACGGTGATTTTATAAAATTGTAGAAAAAAATAATCAAATTTGGACTAATTACGACGGAGAAATACATGTTACAAAATTTGATTGCGGATTAAAAAGAAAAATGCCGTCGGCGACGCGGGACAGATAAACTGTTCTTCATTCTCCAATAGAACAAAGGAGGAAGTAGAGGGCACCGCCGCCCGCCGCCGTCCCCGCCGTGCCCGCTTCGGCGGTTTTGACACCCAAGAAGGCCTCCTAGGCCTCGTCGGTGGCAAATGAGACCACCACAACCGTCAATTTGACTCACAAACGTGACAAATCAAATATTATCTATCAAAAACCGATTAAAAACCGACATCCTGATAAAATCAAATCCGTGTTTAGTAATATCTAATTATTTACATTCAAAATAGATAATGTTCATTGATGCTTGCGCCTACATCCCGATGTTCATCCTGCTGACGGCGTACTCCACAGCGGGGCGGAAGCTACGCGTCTAGAGGTCGAACTCATGACGGATGCGACACTCGGCGCTGCAGTAGTGGATGATCTCTTTGGTATCCGTCCCGTAGCGCCTACATCCCGCTACCCAAATGCAGATGTGGGGATTCTGGACAGGCAGCAACGGAATGTCGTCGTCGCCGTCATCAAGCCAGTACCACCACGCAATGTTGTCGAGATCTTGGTTGACGAGGTAGCGCAGCCGCCACAGGTTGTGGTTCTTCCACCGCCCGTCAGGGGGCGACGGGCCGCCGCTGATTTCCTGGAGCAGTGCCATGGCTTCGGGGTCCGCCGGGTTGCAACGGTACTTCAGCATCGCTAAGAAGTACTTGGCACCGGAGTCTTCAGCAGCGGCATCTCCAATGAGCTTCAGACCCTTATCGGGGTTCCGCCGTCTCATCAACCTCTCCATCCCCTCGAAGCATAATGCCTCCAGATGATTGGCCTCGCGGAAGCACCGCTCAAAGCACGACCTGACGTAGTGATTCTTGCACACCCGACGAAGATCACGCAGCGACACGTGCAGTAGTACCTCATCGGAGTCGCAGATGCACCAGAAGGTGCCGCAGATTTTATTGCGAAGGTTCAGAAAATGGAAGACGGGCTCATCCTTGATGGAGTGGATGATGATTTGGGTGACAAGATCATCTGGCAGCAGCTGCATCAAGCACACCGCGACCATAAGGAGAAGGGCAGGAAATAGAAAAGCGACGGGGTTTGGAAATTGAAAGACGACGGGGGTTGAAGTTGAAGGCGACGAGGGTTGAAGTTGAAGAAGGCGATGAGGGTTGAAGTTGAAGAAGGCACCTCGGCCATGTAAAACAATAAATGGAAATTGAAAAGGCGCCGCAGTTTGGCTGCTGCCGCTGATGAGTGGGCCTGACATCATTGCCCCTGCCCCTTCTCCTTCCCGCGTAATTGAAAGGCGAAGCGTGGTTTTGGACGGTTTTGCGCCCGAAACGGAGCCCGATGCGCAATTGAGTGGCACATACTGGCAGTAATGGAGTAGTGGGTAGGGGCAGAGGCACCTAACGGTTCCGCGTCTTGTCAATATAACTCCCCTGCCTTCCCCTGCTTTCCCCTGCTTCTTCCATAAGCTTATCATCTCTTTCGCTTCTTCTTCCTCCTCGCGATCCACCACTACAAATCTTCAGTCACCGAGAGAAGGAGGAGATGGCGTCGAGGAGCCCGCCACCGTCGAAGTGGGGACGAAGGGAGGACGACGATGATGAAAGCCGCCGTTGGAGGAAGTTGAAGAAGGGGAAGGAGCCGGCGACCAAGGACGCCGACGAGGAACCGTTCTTCGACGACACTAAGTTCGCCGTCGACCTGCTCAGGAGCGCCTTCAGAAAGCTTGAAGATGTTGGCATGGCCTTCGACATCAAGGCGCATCATGAAGTGGACAAGGACCCGAGCGTGAAGGGTCTCGCCTTCAGGATCCACGGGTTGGCTGAGAAGCTCGAGAACCTCCCCGTGGTCAAGCGGGCTGGCCGCCACAACTTCGTCTTCGACGACGGCGGCTCCGACGGCGACGACGGCAGCCATGGCGGCGACGACGGCGACGATGGCAGCCATGGCGGAGACGACGGCGGGACTCTGACGGCGGCGACCGACTAAATGATAGACTCCTGCTTGTGTCGAACTGCTTAGGTTGTGTGTGTGTGTTTGTGTTCGTCAGGTTGTTGAACTGCTTAGTTTGTTTCTAGATCATGAACTGCTAAGTTAATTAGTTTGGTTGTTTGATTTTATTTGCTTAGTTAATTAGTTTGCTTGTTTGATCCATCCACGTCTCCTATGATATGTGTTCTGTTGTGATGAACTGGAGATCTGTTGAGATGAATTAGATCTTAGAGACAATGGATAGTCATTGCCGACACGGGTTAGCCTGCTGACGCTGATGCTGACGCATGGGCCAGTGTCATTGGCGACGATGGTTAGTGAACCTGCATCGCCTTTGTTGGCAGTTGGGTCCGGGCGGGCAGGCAACGGTTATCTTTTTTATATTGGTTGCTGACGCTGATGCGTGGGCCTGTCACTATTTTTTTTTGGAATGAAACTTGCTTCCCTAAAATATTAGAGCCCATAAAACAGCACCTAAAAAATCATAAAAATACAAACAATTCATATTTGGACATTTAGTATTTGAATATAATATCAACAGTCACACTTGTGTGCCCAAAATTCATATATTTCGTTTTTACACCCCATGGTAATTATATAATAATTCTAATAACATCAAATTTGCTCTAAAAAATCTACAAATTGACTTGGCAACATAATTTGGGTACCTAAACTTGTCTTCAAAATTTGAAATGGTATCGATGAAGGAATAATATACTTGTGTACAAATGTCTACATCTCTCACATAGTTTCCTAGAATGTTGCTTGAACATTGAAGTTTTCCACACTTTGCAACATGTTCGAACTCATATGCATTTGAAAACTTAACAAAACCTTGTGTTCACCTTAAGCTTACGAAATGCAAAGTTTCATCACTAATGGTTGTGTAAAACAAATATTATTTATATGTTGTACTTACAAAGAACAAATAAGGCATATAAACATTATTCAACAAACGGAATATACACTAAACAATAAAATTAATGAAAAGATGGTGATTGTAGAAAAATTTAGAAAAAAATATCAAATTTGGACTAATTACGACGAAGAAATACTTGTTACAACATTTGATTGCAGATTAAAAGGAGAAATGGGAACTGTTCTTCATTTGAATAGAATTGGGCCCCACAGTCATTAGCGACGCGGGGCTGATAACTCGCGTCGGCTTTGCTGCTCTTCCAAAATTTTACACAGATAATTCGAGCAACATACAAAAGCTAGTCTACTACTGATTTCCTATTCCAATACTCCGTTCGAACTTCACCATTTCGCAGCGGAGCCTACAGTCTTCGCTGCAAAACAGAGAAATTCGAAGCCATCCTTTATCCACGCCGCAGTAGCCGCCGTTGCCTGCTCACGGCTGATCACCGCGCACCTGTGCCGGAGGCGGCAGCGGTTCACCCCAAATACGCCAAGTCGAGGAGTGCATCGCACGCGCGGCCTTCTCGCGCAAAGGCAGACACCCCTCGTTGCTCAGCCATCTCGACGTCGTACTGCCGCCGCCCGCGACCCACCTCATGTACTGCTTCACGGTGTCATCGGCGGCGGCACCGCCATTTTCCCTGTAGAGCAAGATGGTGTATAGATAGGCCGCCGCATCGTGCCCACCCTCAGCGGCACGCCGGAGATCATTGCATCCCCTGTTTTCCATGAAGACGGCTTTGATCCCGGAGAAGAAGCAAGCCTCCGGATTCCTGAGATCGGTCAGCATAGCAAGGAATGCTTTGTAAGCGATAGGGTCCCACACCCAAGAAATCTCATCTCGTATCCCCTCTGTCAACAAACGTCGGCCGACGTCGCCGTGGCCGCACACGCGGCGCATGGTCGAGCAAGTACCGCGTAAGCTGCGGAGGTCAGCCAAGGGCCGCTCCGAGGTCGCACCGACACGCGCCGCAATCTCAATGCGGAGGTCTTGAGGGAGGTCCAGCAGCGACGACGGCTGGTGCCGCCCCACCTGCTTCTTCCTGGCATGCTATTCATCTCCGGCCGGGAATGGTGACGATGAGGAGTAGGCAGTTGCTGTTTTTTCGCGGGTAGATGAAGGGGCAGGGGATCTAAATTTTTTTGGAAGGAGAAGATACATGAGATTTGTTTCCAAACACGGTTTAAGTAAGCAATGGAGACGATGTTTGGCTAATCCACGTATCCTTGAATTCTCCATTGCAGACGACGTTTGGTTAATCCTCGTATGCTTTAATTCTACTCCCTCCGTCCCAAAAAACATGCAATTATGGGAAACGTGCCAGTCAAACTATTACAACTTTGACCAAGTTTATAGCAAAAAATATTAGCATTTATGTCTTGAAATAACTTTTTTATAAAAAAATATACTCCTCCAGATGTGAGAATTGCATGTTTTATTTTGTAATTGTTAGTAGTTTTTCATATAGTTTGACTCCTCGGGATGTGAGAATTGCATCTTTTATGGGACGGAGGGAGTACATTGGAGACGATGTTTGGTTAATCCGCGTATCATTTAATTCTACATTGGAATCACTACCTCTGCTCTCAGCCATTGACTGGGCAACTGTTTCCCCATTGACCAGATCTGGCATCAATTTCTTGGGAACCTTGCCGTTTCCTGTGCTCTTGATCTTATCCTTTCCTCTTTTTTTTACAACCGATGTTATCCCTTCCTTGTTTTTGCTATAAAGAGGCACCGACGCCTATCGGTCCTCCTCACTTGCTTCCTTCTTCTCTAGATCTAGATCTACCTATGGCACAAAGATTAGATCTTGTAGGGCGCAAGCTTTTGCTTTTCTCTCTTCTTCCTCCTCCTCGATCTCTCAGTTGCTAGAAGAATTCTTGTGATATGGGTGATTGGGTTGCTCATCCCTCTAGCACAGCTGCTAGAAAAATCCTTGTGATATATCAGTTGTCGGGGGAAGGTAGCCCAGAACCTCCTGGCATCAGGAAGAACAAGCCGACGGAAAGCCAGAACATTATGCTGCAGCTTTCCCGTCAAACTTGCGCTTCCTTTTGCTTTCCCTCCTCCAGGAGGAGGATTTTTGAAGGGATATGTTTCCACCCTCTCTGTATCTTTCTCATGTGCTCACTTGTAAGCATGAAGAAGAAGCCAGAATCTGGAGCATATCTCGTCATGAAGAACAAGCCGACGGCGGCCTCCTTTCTCTTCACCTCCGACGATCGACTGACGGGCAGGGAAGGAGAGCAAGATCGACCTTTGAGCCTAGGGAAGGCGAGCAAGATCGACCTTTGAGCCTCAACATTGCCAAGTTAGCACCTCTCTTCATGAAGAACAAGCCGACGGAAGTATATCTCTTTTGCTTAGTTTAGATCTATGTTCCTCATCCTGGTAGTGCCTAGTGATGATGAACATAGATGGCCGCTTTGTAACCTTCTGATGTATCAATGATGACTGTAATCTGTGTGTGTGATTTTGCATCTCAAGAGCTATGCTTGTGTGATTATCTGTGTGCAGTACAATTTTTTATATGATTTACCTACTCACTTGCAAGCATGAAGAAGAACAAGCCGACGGGGGTTGGCTAATCCGCGTCTCTTTTGATGTAATCTGTGTGTGATTTTGCATATCTCGCCCATAACAAAGACGACACGGGTTGGTTAATCCTCGTCTCTTGCCCTTAACAAAGGCAATGCGGGTTGGCTAATCCTCGTCTCTTTGATATTAACGCCCGTTACTGAACTGAAGCAGCCTGCAACATACTTACGGAACTGAAGCAGAATATAAACAGAATATATATAGTATCTTAGGCAGAATATATTACAAATAGGATTCAAATTCCACCACATCCCATATATTACAAAAAGGATTCAAATTCCACCAATATATCGCATCCTTAATATTACAAAACGGATGCCATTTCCACCAATAGACACATCCTGCATTACCAAAAGGATTCAGCAGAAATCAGGCTTGCTTTTTCTTCCTTGATTTCTGTATATGGATTTTTTCACTATGGTCACTTCGCAAGTACGGTGTTTTGTTAGTTCCCAAGAGTCGGGGCTTGTATGAACTGTCAAAGGATGGAATTTCGTCAAACTGGTTGTATTCCTCCTCCTCAACAACATTTTCAACCCCAACAATCCTTTTTTTCCAGGCATAACCACAGACCAGTTCTTCTTTGCAAGGTCAGGTACATAGAACACTTGCTCAACATCGTTGGCGATGACAAACGGTTCGTTTTTGTAACCAAAGACCCGGAGATCAACACTAATATAACCATATTTGTCCTTGCTCACAGCTCTCTTCCCATTGGTGACCCATCTACACCGAAACAAGGCTACCTTCAATCCTACATAATCAAGCTCCCATATCTCCTCTATTTGACCATAATATGTGTCTGTCTCCGTGTCATCATCATCATGACTGTCGTCGACGACGGCCCGTACACGCACACCACTATTTTGATAGATGCTCTTTTTATCCTAGGCCATGGTGTAGAACGTGTATCCATTGATATCCATTGCTTGGTATCTTGTAACAGTGAATAATGGCCCCGCTGCTAGATTCCTTATCTCGTCGGTTATTACAGCATTATTGCTGCATGTCTCGACATAATCTCGAAGCCACCTGCTGAAACCTTGCATGTGCATCTTTGCAAGCCAAGCCGTACCATGGTCAGGGTTGTCTTCACATAGTTGTCGCTTGTGCTCATTAGCAAACGGTGTAATTAGGTGCAGCTATTGTATCACGGTGAAATGAGCCTTCTGGAAGGCATCTGGTTCCGGAGTGACTGACTTTTTCCCCAGGGTCCCAACACCTGAAAGCCTACCTTCATGCCATGAGTGAGGCACACCAATGGGGTTTTGGGGGTCCATATAACCCATGGCCTACTCCACTGCTTCGATGGTCTCGTAGCCACGAACAATGGCTCCCTCTGGAAATAACCGGTTATGTACCAATGATTTCAGGAATCCATAGAACCTCTCATATGGAAACATCTGATGAAGGTAAGATGGGCCAAGGAACCAGATTTCCCTCGCGAGGTGTGCTGTTAGATGTAGCATGAGATCAAAGAATGATGGTGGGAAGGTAGCTTCAAGCAGGCCTAGGGTCTCGAAATGCCTCCTCTCTAAGTCCAATTGTTTTTCCTCATCAATCACCTTCTGTTCTATTGCATTGAAGAATAAACACGAGCTCGTGACCGCGTCGCGAACCAGTTCTGTCTTGATACCTCTAAGTGTAACAGGAAGAAGAGCTGTCATCAACACATGGCAATCATGAGATTTCATCAAGTTGAAATTCATTTTCATGTCCTTCACCGACACTAGCCTCTTGAAGTTTGATGAGTAGCCAGAAGGTACTTTCAAATCATGCAAAAACTGACAGAATTCTTTTCTCTCTGCCTTTGACAAGGTGGTTGCAGCAACGGGAAGGTTCGTCCCCGTCTCTGTTTCCTCTGCATAGAGCTCCGGCCTAATGCCCAGTTCTTTAAGATCCTCTCTTGCATTTTTATGATCTTTTCCTTTGGACTTTTATTGTAGCAATGTTCCACAAGTAGCTTCACACACATTCTTCTTGACGTGCATGTTGTCAATCGAATGACGCACATCCAACATCGGCCAATACTCTAGCTCCCATAGAATTGATTTCTTATTCCACATTCCTTCTTCTTCTTCTTCTTCTTCTTCACCATCCCGTTTCTTTCTTTTGCCAAGGTTTTTTTCAGTTAGTTTGGGTAACTCCTCGATAGTTTTGACGTCCTTGACTTTCAAGTGGACCAGATCTCCAGTCACATGCAACAGCGCTTCTCGATTCTCCTTTTCCCCATTAAACTGACAATCCATGGCCCGGTATGGATGTTTCTTGCCGAGGAAACGACGGTGCCCCATAAATACATATTTCTTTGAATGTCTTAGCCATACTGCACAAGTATCTTCCAAGCAGTGTGGGCAAGCTGCACCTTTCCTTTTACTCTGGCCAGAGAGGTTGCGATGAGCAGGGTTGTCGTTGATGGTGGTGAACAACATGGCATGCATTGTGAACTCCTCACGCTTGTACTCATCCCAAACCTCCGGCAGACCAGGCTTCCACAATATCTTCAAGTCATCAACTAGTGGCCTCAAGTAGACATCAATACGGTCGCCAGGTTGCTTTGGCCCGGAGACCAATATTGTCAGCATCATATATTTTTGTTTCTTGCATAGCCAGGGTGGAAGGTTGTACAATGACAGCACGATAGGCTAGGTGCTATGTGTTGAGCTCTGGTTACCGAATGGGTTCACGCCATCTGTGCTCATAGCAAACCGTATGCTCCTTGCGTCTTTGTCAAACCACGGAAAGTGGTTATTAATGTTACCCCATTGTGCTGCATCTGCAGGGTGCCTAAACTTGCCATCTTTCTTAAGCTCATTTTGGCCTTTGTCATGCCAACGCAAGAGTTCGACCTCCTTTCGTGTTGCGAACCATCTTCTCAGCAGAGGAATGATGCAAAAATACCATGCCACCCTCACAGGAGCCCCTCTGTTAGCCTTCTTCTTCTTGCCTCTGATCTCGCCGGGCTCGTTCTCGTCATCAGCATTATTATCATCTCCACCATCCTTTTTCCTCTTGTACCGATCATAACCACACTTGGGGCACTTGTCAAGGTCTACATAATCTCCACGGAACAATACACATCTGTTCTTGCATGCATGGATTTTTTCAACCTCTATTCCCAGAGGACAGATTATCTTCTTCGCCTCATAGACAGACTCTGCTATTTGGTTTCCTTCAGGTAGCATGTCTCTAAGCACATCCAATAGATGTTTGAAACTTTTGTTGCTCCAACCATGATCTGCCTTAAGCTGCAGAAGTTTTAGATCACCAGAAAGGCGAGAGTACTTCTGGCAATCCGGATAGAGGGGTTTCTTTGAATCTTCAATGAACTGCTTCAGCCTCGCTAATTCAGAAGGTGTGTACACTCGTTGAAACTCAACATCCCGCAACATTTGATCAACATTGTGCACACATTGCAACACCTCACCATCATCAAAGCCCCTAACTTCTTGATCAGTGATATCCTCAGGCCTCATCACATTTGGTGGGAACAATGGTTCATTTTCCTCAAAAACTCCACCGTCATCAAGGTCTTCATCATGGTCAGTAGCATGGTGTCGCACTTCACCTTCATTTAGGCAGCCTGCTTCGAGTTCATTAAGGCCTTCCTCACCATGTTTATTCCAACACGTGTAATTTTTTGTGAAACCACGTGTGACCAAATGATGAAAAATGATTTCCCGTTGTGCGAATTTCTTCTGGTTGAGACAATCTATACAGGGGCAAAGAATTGCCTGAACACCACGGTTTCTCATATCCGCCTCTACTTGATTTAGAAAACCATTGACCCCGCTTAAGAAATTCTCCCACTCTTCTTGGGGTTGTCTGTACATCCAAGCCCAAGCAGCAGACGCCATCTGCATTCCATACACCGAATGAGCATAATTCATCACACAAAAAAATTCAATAAAAGGGGGTAATTAATTTCCACCTTGACGAGGACTTTCTACGAGGCTAGCGCGGCCGAGGAGGAGGATCGGAGGCGGCGTCGCGGCCGCGGCGACAGCGTGGAGGACGGCACGGTCGACGTCCGCTGGCCCCTTTCGCCGTCGCGCACGCGGCCGGTCGGCCTGCTGCAGTGCCGGCTTTCTGAGGAGAGAAATTAAGCGCGATCCTCAGAGCGCGCGCAGCTAGCGGTGGCGAACGGGACAGGACGGCAGGGACATCTGAGCACAGAGATCGAGCGAGTGACCTTCTGAGGAGAGAGAGCAAGTGTTGTTGTCAGAACGGGAGTGGCCTTCTGCGGAGAGAGAGCGAGTGGTGTCGGAAGGAGAAGACAGAAACGAGCAATAGAACGTGCGTCTCCGATGTGAGAAAAAAGGCGACCCTGGGTGGCAATCAAAGGAGACGAGTCCTAAGACACGAGCGTATCCAATTAGGTCGCCAGCAAAGGAGACGCATCCTAACAAGCTTGCGTCTCCAGTACGAAATTATCGGTAACAGACTTTATAGCCCGTTAGCAATACGGCAGTGATCAGTAATGGACTTAAACAGCTCGTTACTGACAGGGCATTGATCGGTAACGAACTTTACAAGCCCGTTACTGATAGGTTTAACATTTGTAACGGCCTCTATTTAACGTCCATTACAACGAATTCATGTAACGGGCGTTTAAGAAGCCCGTTACTAGAAGTCCACATTGGTAACCAGCGTAGTGGAGGCCAACCCCGGGGTCGGCCTGCCGTGCTTATGGGTAACGGGCGCCAAACAACAACCGTTACAGATGTGGGTGGATGTAACGGGCGTTAAGGGCCCGTTACAAATGCTGCGTGATCTATTTGAGGTTTTCACGTAGTGATCCCAAAAATATTTCCGGCTTTCAGAGATTATCCTCCTTTGAGTGTTTTTATCTAGGTGATCAAGAGGCATTCTCCGAATTGCTCGAATGATATCGATCATCCAAGTATCCTTGTCGAGTATTCGGTAGAGGTGGTCATCTCTCGTCTTATCCATTATAGCCTCTTTGTCATCTTGTCCACGGTTCATCCTAGACAAATGATCAGCCACAACATTTTCCACCCCCTTTTTATCATGAATTTCAACATCAAACTCTTGGAGAAGAAAGATCCAACGAATCAATCTTGGTTTATCATCCTTCTTAGCCAAAAGATACTTGATGGCCGCGTGATCGGTGTAGACAATTACCTTTGAGTTCACGATGTAAGATCTGAATTTTTCGAAAGCAAACACCACCGCTAGCAACTCTTTTTCCGTAGTGGCATAATTTAATTGTGCCTCACTAAGAGTTTTACTAGCGTAGTATATGGCGTGAACTCGGACTTCCTTTCTTTGACCTAAAACCGCCCCTATGGCATAGTCACTTGCATCGCACATGATCTGGAAAGGTTGACTCCAATCCGGAGGTGAATGATGGGAGCACTCACCAAAACGTTCTTCAAGGTCCGGAATGCTGCTAAGCACTTCTCATCAAAGTCAAAAGCCACATCTCTTTGAAGAAGTTGTGTTAAAGGCTTAGTGATCTTCGAGAAGTCCTTAATAAATCTTCTATAGAATCCGACATGGCCTAAAAAGCTCCTCAAAGACTTAACATCCGTTGGAGGTGGGAGTTGCTCAACCGTCTCCACTTTAGCTTTGTCCACTTCAATTCCTCACTCGGATGTAACATGTTTGAGCACTATGCCTTGCTTTACCATGAAGTGGCACTTTTCCCAATTTAGCACTAGGTCGACCTCCGACACCTCGTGAGAACCTTGCCTAAGTTTGTCAAGCAATCCACAAATGTCTTCCCATAAACGGAAAAATCATCCATGAAAACCTCGACGATTTCCTTGATGAATTCCGAGAATACCGCCATCATGCAACGTTGAAAAGATGCCAGAGCGTTGCATAAACCGAAGGGCATCCTTCTATACGCAAACGTTCCATAAGGGCAAGTAAATGTTGTCTTGTGTTGATCATCCGGGTGAATGGGAATTTGCATGAACCCCGAGTATCCATCGAGAAAGCAAAAATATGTGTGGTTTGCTAACCTCTCGAGCATCTCGTCAATGAACGGTAGGGGGAAGTGATCTTTCTTCTTTGCTTTGTTTAGCTTTCGATAATCGATACACATCTGCCATCAGGTCACGGTTCTTGATACGGATGTTGTCCCGACCTTCACGACGTAGGATCTTGAACAAGATAATTAGCTGATAAATCAGCCAAGATAAATCGCTGTGAACAGTCGGATAGTAGCGCAACCTGACGACACGCACAAGAAGCCAACCACCGTCTCTATACGGCAGCCTGAATCAAGGATTCGCCCAATCACACTCTCAAAGAACCAACCTATGCAACCTGAACATGAAGTATCCAGAGCACGGATTGGGTGCCGATGAAGCGGCCGCCGATGTAATCCCACAGGGAAATCACAAGAGCAAAGGGGTAGAGAATCACTCTCTGAATTTGTTAGCACATAGCTGAACAAAGGGGTTCTATTTCATTATCAAAAGTCTTGATTATTTCAGAGATACATAGGGTATTTATACAAGGAACAACCCTCCTTGTTGGGTGTGAATGGATCTTTTAGTTTCTGGAGTTATGATACGTGAAAAGCCACCATGAACTGAAATCCCGAACAACCTCGTGTGACTGTTGGCTTTCTGCGTAGTCTTCACTAAATCGGTCATAACTCTTTATTAGGAAGTCTAATGGACATGCGGTTTCTTGCATTGGAAAGTTAACTTCAAGACAGTTCCATGAAGTACTCATAGAGCTCCAGAGCTGTCGGGATTTAAGAGTTATGATCAAATCATTATGCAGGTCCAAACTTGTCCGAACTGATCTGTGTGAACGGGTCCGAACTGAACTTTGCTGGATCATCCTTGGTCCGAACTGATCAACTTGTTTCTTCTTCTTTGCTTCCTCTCTGTGTATAGCTGCACCACCTCTCACATATATACCTAAGTACAACCAATATAGAACATTTAGGTAGTATAACATTCTCAGATATGTTAAAGTTAATTTCAGCTAGGAGAGAGTTCACCTCTTGTTGTAGTTTCTTGGCACAATTTCGTGTAATTGGTCCTTGGTTTATATTTATTGGTGTGTTGTGTTCATCCACTTGTGTAACAGTACGGTCAATGGGGATGTCCGCATCAGTTCTTTACGGTATTAATTCGTTCTTCTCATTCTTCACCACGGTCAAACCTCCTTTCTTTGGCACACAATGTACGGCGCTCACCCACTCGTTATGCGGCATCGGGTAGATGATTCCGGCATCAAGTAACTTGATAACCTCCTTCTTCACTACCTCTCGCATGGCATGGGTTAGCCTCCTTTGATGGTCATCTACGGGCTTACATTGGTCTTCCATTGGTATACGATGAGTGCAAAAGGCTGGGCTAAGTCCTTTGAGATTATTGATCGAATATCCAATCACCTTATTGTGCTTTTTCAATAAATTCAGCAACTTCTCATTTTCTTCGGGACTCAACTCATCGCTCACGATGACTGGATAAGTCTTGTCTGGGCCCAAAAATTTGTACTTTAATCCTTTGGGAAAATGTTTGAGATCCACCTCGGGCACTTGTGGCTCTTCGGGTTTAGTGTCTCCTATGTCTTCGAAGGTTTTTTCCTCCACGCTTCCATCTTGTGGTTCTAATCCCTTCGTTGCTTCTTCTAGTTCCTCGTCTTGTTGATCATTGGATTGATTCTCCATTGCTCTTTGCGGTGGGTCTCTAAGGGTTTCAACAAAACAAAGACTACCTACCTCCTCTTCTTCTTCATCGGGAGGAAAAGGTGAAGGGTGACTAGAGGCACTGTTGATGGTCGATTTTGGTACACCTAGCTATAAGTTTACCGTCAACATTCGCACATATTTGATATCCTAACTAATGGTACTAACCCCCTAGAGGTATCAAGTTCACTCTTGCATGTCAATTTTGGAGTTTATTGTTTACGTAGGAAACTGGCGCTTAAAGGGAGACTTTCGGGATAAGTTCATCAAGCACTTCAAGAGAACATCATGAAGCCCGGCACAAGTCAAGACACATCATGAACATGACTCCAAATGGCCCAGGGACCGAAGCATGAAGCCGTAAAACTCCAGGGACCTGAACAGAAGATGCTGAAGCTTGCGCGACAAGGAGCTCTATCTAAACCGTGGAGAAGATGACGTCAAGGGCCCACATGCAGAAGGGGGCAAGTCAACAATTGACAGAGAAGCGTCGGGGAGCGAACCGGGGCCGAACCGGGCCCAGGCCGGCCGGTCCAGCCCTTTTTCGTGGCGGTTCGCGACGCCCTTTGACCTAGATGCTCCTCAATAAATTGCCTCTGGCTCCGCCGGCCGCCACATCCATCCATCAATTCATCAGAGAGCTGCCGACACGAAGGAGAAGCATCGGGAGGAAGCCGACGGCCGCCACAAGTCCTCGAGTTGCCTAGGAGATGGCTTAGGCCATGCCCTAGCCGCCATGGTTGGCCCTGCGTGGTGAAGCCATGGTGGAGTTCTGGAGCCACGACTTGAATTCGTCAAGTCGTTTGTACCTTCAACATTCGATGGTGATGTAATCATATCTTGTCCTACTTTGATCTACATCGATGAGTGTTTTATCCATATGTGTAGCTAGCATATGTTTTTAGTAGGAATAGGTCTAATTGTGGTGGTTAGTCTATCTCTTGCGGATACGTCGTTGTAGTGCACGGACCGAGGTTGTCGTTCGGTGATGATTATCCTTGCGTAGTGACAGTACGGTGGAGGAGAAAGCGGCGAATGAACGTGTATCGGACCACTCCATATCGGGTTACTCCATATCGAGTGTACTCCTTATCATAGCATAGGTTTAGATTGGTTTGTCACCTTGGCCGGAACGGCAACAAAAAGACGATAGGCTAGGGTTACCCTTTGGTGTTTACTTTTATTGCTAGATGGATGAGATCCATACATCGCTTCGTGTTTGTATGTTACCTTTATGCAATCAACACTTCATGATAGGTTAGATCATTACATTAGATGGATAGCGTTAGGAGTTTGCTTCCGATTCTTGGATTGACAAATCTAGGGAGGACCCTCCTTGGTTAAAAAGGCACCAAGTCACCCGTACGCTTGCGGTGAACTTGAGCACGGTTTTGAACCGTCAACAAGCCCCTTTTTCTGGCGCCATTGCCGGGGATCGGCAACTCAAACCCTAGGGCGATCTATATTTCTTTTAACTAACCCTAATTTTATTATTGTATATACCCTGTGTTTCTTGTTTGTGTCCTTGAATGTAGGTAAAACCCTAGACACAAAGCGATCGAGAAGTTTTCAACATTCGGACTTCGACAAGTCCAACCTCGCTCAACCAAGTTAATGGCTACGCAAAGAATTGCTCTTTAGTGGTAGGTGCTAACCTTGGTTAGTGGCCCAACATCCGCTATTGAGCCCCCACCCAAAGCTAACGAAGATGAGCAAGGTATGCCTACGTGTGTCAATTAAGTTTTTAAGACTAATTTCTTTTGGAGGTTTGTATGTTCGAGCTATAGGTTTCAGAAATGACCATGTCAAGCACGATATAGAAGGATTCCATTACCATCATGCTCATGCAGCGATGGTAATGATTTTTGAAGACAAGGGATGCGTGACATGGTGCCCTAAAAGACTTCAAGATAAAGACCACGCGTACATCTCCGGATCGATGGACAAAAGGATAACGATGTCATCAAGATGTTTGCATGAGCCTTAGCAGAAAACAATTGGATATATTTGAATTTTCAGAAGCCCCATGAAGTCTACGTTCCAACAAATCAAGCGGCAATGGAATCGGAGGTTCCTACAAGCGGATATGACCGAATCACCGAAGGTTGCACGTGCTGAAATTCTGGACAGCAAGTAATGCTGAAGTGAAACAGCCATAGCTCCCTCATTCGGACTCCGATCAAGACGAATGAGTACCCGTTGGAAAAGTAATTTTATAAATTTTTCAATAGAACTATATTTTGGTATATGTTCTGTTCTAGATGCAGGGGTAAATCCACGAAGAAGAGGCAGCAGCAAGGCGATGACGACAAGATAGAGGAGATGGACATGGTGTCAATAAAGAGAAGATGGGGCAACGGTTCCACAACAAGTACATGATGAAATTCAGAAGCTAAGGACTAAAACAAACCCTCCAGAGCATGGATGAATGAAGACACAAGAGGCACCACTCAACACATGATGATGTTGGAAGCGAACCACGACCGATTTCATAAGGCAACATCAAGCTGCATGGCTACTTTGGATTCTCGCACAAAGAACCATGGCTTCACGACGATGAAAAGGTACGTGAGAAAGTCGAGCTCTAAGACTTAAAATGAAGCACTTTGTGGGAGGCAACCCGATCTTTTTATAAATCTATATAAACTATGACCGTCTACATTGTGCCCTTTCTTTTAAAACTTCAAGTAACATTGTACCATTGCTCTAATAAATGTCACAACCACATGTTGTATGCTTTAATATATATATTGAGTGAGCACTATGTTACTTGATTTTGGAAAACTTGTAGACCCCTTATTTTTGTGTGCTTATTAGTATTTTGAGTCTTTTTATTTGTGTCTTTTTAGAGAGAAATATGAAGCATGATCCCTTTTGATTCTAAACTTGTGACTAGTTAACTTAGGCTAACTTTTGCTTTTGGTTTAGATCACCACCATATCATGTCATGTCTTTTTGTTCATTCATAATCATGTTGTACTTCATTCCACATTGTTCTCCACCCTTGCATTATGTTGCATGTTGCATCTCATTTTTATAAAAACCATCTTTGCCTAAACCTTCCTATCAAACCACACCTAGCACCCAAGCCAACAAAGGGAGGAATCGACTTATGTCAATCCAACCAAGTCTATCTCTATCCCTTTTCTAATTAAAATTTTGACTAGCCTCATCCTAAACCCTTAGGAAAAACCCCTCATACCTTTAGTAATCCTAAAACTGTAGGTTTGTTTTTCATCCAAAAATCTAACCCTTGCTTTTCTTCTCTTCCAAAACAACCTTAGATAGAGTTTCTTCACCCGACTTATCCTTTCAAAATTCTTGTCTTAAGCCAAAAATATAGGATACCCATAAGCCTTACCTTAAAATCTTGTTAGTATGTTTGATTAGGTCTTTTGATAGAAATTATGTTGCCAAGACTCTACCTCTCATAAAGTGACTTACTTGTCATTATTGAGAAACAACATCGAAAGCCTTTTTCAAACATTGCTAACCCTTTTTTACTAACTCCTTTGCATTTGCATTTTGCATCAACCCCTTTGTTCTATCATGCATAGGATAGCTTGGCTTCTTCGCAAAACTTTTTGATGAATGCTTTATTTCCATAATGGTGCTTCGCGCGCGAGGCATTTTCTTTTGCAATCTTGTGTAAACATGGTGTTTAGACATGATTGGAGACCACCATCATTCAGATTTATAATTTCACGTTGCATAGGTTGGTTTATAAGCTTTGCAATGCGCTTTAACTTTCTTGCGACATGAAGAATTATTAACCTTGAAATGAACATGGTGTTTTGACCTTGGTTAAATATTTATGGTTATATAGAAATAAAGCAATCTAGTTGTAAACATGGTGTTTAGAACTTGGTGCAAACATTGTCTTTGTTTATATCCCTTCCTTTCATTTGCATTTTTTCACCTACACACACGTACACTCATTAGGTTCTTACTTTTCTTTTTACTAGGTAAGCTATGCCAGAAGTTAAGATCTTAGGGATGTATTTGGTTTGTTGGCAATGGTTTCTACTCCCGACCATCACCCCGGGTGTAGAATGTGCATTTGATTTGTTTTGCAGGCATGATGAAGTGTTCCCATGAGTTCTTGACCAATTGCAAATTTGCAATCATCAAGATCGTTAGTCATCTACAAGGCTTGAGAAGGAAGTCGTTGTTTCCATCAAGGTTTGAGCACGTGTTCAGAGATGTACAATGGAAGAAAAGTTCGTATTCAGAAGCTCCTTCAAACTTTCTTTCCAACGCATCAAGGATCATCAATTTTGAAGACCCGTACAAGGAGATATGGCGGAAACATTGAGCGCCGCGCGGTCTGAAATCAGCCTTGGACAGATTGCATCGCCGGAGTAAAATAGTCACAACTCTCTTGTTCGGAACCCGTTTCATGCAAATGATAGCTCGTTGAAAAGATAATTTCATGAACTTCAACTTGGAGGGGTGTTTAAGTACATATTCTGTTCTGGAAGTAAAATAAAAAAACTGTGGAAGATGAGGCAGCGACAAGGACGGGATGGAAGTCGGTGATGACGATATGATGAAGGATTGGAACCATGGCTTGATGATAATAAGAAGAAGTTGGAGGACAACTGAGGTACAAAGGCGAGGAAGTGAAGATGATTCTCAAACACATGGCAATAGGGAGCGATTCAAGTTCTTCCACACTTAGCAACATGCTAAGCATGGGGGAGGATTTGAAGGACGAAAGGGAACAAGGCCACGAGGTACAAGGATCACCTTCACCACAAGATGCTCATCATTCTTTTTCCATGATAAGCACAATGCTTAAGCATGGGGGAGGCATCGCTGCACTTCATTACGAGCATCGAAAAGAACGGTAACTCACCCTTAACTTTATCTTTGTTCATCTCCTTTTAAATGCTTGCACATATATGCTTTCAACCATAGACAACCTTTGCATCTATCTCTCGATCAATAACATGGCTACTAGGAGGACAACCTAGGTTAGTTAGTTTTTATTTTTCAATAAATGAATCACCATCTCTTTTGAGCTTACCACGATGATATCATTTGTATGTCTTGCTTATGGAAAAGTGATGAAAGTTGCCGCTTTGTTCTACTTGCGTGATGTTTTATATGACATGACTTTTTGCTCTCTATTAAAAGGAACTTAAATTGATTAAATACCGGCTCTTTCATCTGTGGAGGTTAAATGACTAATTTTTAAGACCCACATACTTTATGTTGCTCTTTGATTTAAGTTTACCGATGACCTATGCCTTGTACTTGTTTTATTTAAAATTATTATGCTATCTACATTTGTGAATCTCTTGCAAGGCTCTACCTACCAAAGCCTATACACATACAAGTACTTTCATGATGTAACCTTTAGTTTGCAAACTTATATCTTGATGAGTTGGATTAGGATTGATTTCTGTGGTATGAGACTAAGAAGCTGGTCATTCCTTTGCGTATCTTTTTCATGCTAGCCATTTTTGTCCATGCATTGTGAGTTTCTACACTGGAAATTTCACAAACTTCGCTGGGTATCCACCCTAAACTCAAAACATCTTTTTGTGATTACCTCCTTGACTACAACCTAAATTGAGTTTGGATGATCTTTTGATGAATTTTCTGAAGATTTTCTTGGCAAGATTTCAAGACATATAATGTATGGAGGGACTCATTAATGCAATCAAGATCATGCAGAATTTCGACATGGAGGATGCCCTGAAGATTTCAAAAGATTTATAAAGGAATACAAGGATTTTGTACTTCCATAGCAGCCATAGGTCCCCTCACTTCTATGCTCGACGACGAGGAATCATTTAAGCATGGGGGAGGACTGCTATAGCAAGTACTATGTTGCTTAAAAGTTCAGAGGAGCATAAAAAATGATGAATAAAAAAAAGAAAAGAAAAAAAGAAAGAAGGAAAGAAAGAAAAAAAGAAGAAGAAAGAAAAAAACAAAAAAAGAGAAAAATAAAAATGATCCTCGGTTCTTTTTCGCTTTCATTAAAATCTTAGAGAGCTTTGAAGACAAGTCCAAACTCAATCTTTTCCAACCATATGCAATCCGATAACGAGAACTTCATTCATGTCTCGGGATCACCCATTTGCCACTTGCACATGTCCACCTTTCTAAATGCGTGTGTTCCATCTCTCTCTCTTTCCAACATTTATTTTCCATGACCTTTTTGACTAGTCTCGGTAATTCCAATAGATCTCTCTCTTAGTTTGACAATATTTCAAGTATAATGTTTTGCTAGGATTGTTTTTACCTACAAAGCTCCACATAAGCTTTCAACTTTCATATATGAGTAGAATAGGTTGAGAATAATCTAGTGTAGGCTTGAGTGACTTGACGAGATGAGTGTTCCCATGAGCTTTTGCAAGAGAACCTCACTTATGTTAGATGTGCAACTTTTTGAAAACTCTTCACGATGTAACAAGGTAAAAGTTTGAAGTTTGCTTAAGTTTGAGAGCACTATATTTGTTTTATTGTGGCATGTTCTTTAATGATAGTCTATCTTCCATGATGAATTAGCCGGTCAAAATTTGAACCTTAAATGCTAAATACTTGAGAGAGCAATATGTCTTGTTGTGTATAACTAAGTGCAGGAAAGACATTGAAGTGCAACGCTGATTTCCAAGTTAAGCAAAGATCTTGGACTTGCTCGAGGACGAGCAAGGTTTAAGCATGGTGGTATGTTGACGGTCGATTTTGGTACACCTAGCTATAAGTTTACCGTCAACATTCGCACATATTTGAAATCCTAACTAATGGTACTAACCCGCCGGAGGTATAAAGTTCACTCTTGCATGTCGATTTTAGAGTTTATTGTTTACGTAGGAAACTAGCGCATAAAGAGAGACTTTCGGGATAAGTTCATCAAGCACTTCAAGAGAAGATCATGAAGCCCGGCACAAGTCAAGATACATCATGAACATGACTCCAAATGGCCCAGGGACCGAAGCATGAAGCCGTAAAACTCCAGGGACCTGAACAGAAGATGCTGAAGCTTGCGCGACAAGGAGCTCTATCTAAACTGTGGAGAAGACGACATCAAGGGCCCACATGCAGAAGGGGGCAAGTCAACAATTGACCGAGAAGCGTCGGGGGGCGAACCGGGGCCGAACCGGGCCGAAACGGGCCCAGGCCGGTCGGCCCAGTCCGGTCGGCCCAGGTCGGCCGGCCCAGCCCTTTTTCATGGTGGTTCGCGACGCCCTTTGACCTAGATGCTCCTAAATAAATTGCCTCTGCCTCCGCCGGCCGCCACATCCATCCATCCATTCATCAGAGAGCTGCCGACACGAAGGAGAAGCACCGGGAGGAAGCCGACGACCGCCGCAAGTCCTCGAGTTGCCTAGGAGATGGCTTAGGCCATGCCCTAGCCGCCATGGTTGGCCCTGCGTGGTGAAGCCATGGTGGAGTTCCGGAGCCACGACTTGAATTCGTCAAGTCGTTTGTACCTTCAACATTCGATGGTGATGTAATCATATCTTGTCCTACTTTGATCTACATCGATGAGTGTTTTATCCATATGTGTAGCTAGCATATGTTTTTAGTAGGAATAGGTCTAATCGTGGTGGTTAGTCTATCTCTTGCGGATACGTCGTTGTAGTGCACGGACCGAGGTTGTCGTTCGGTGATGATTATCCTTGCGTAGTGACAGTACGGTGGAGGAGAAAGCGGCGAATGAACGTGTATCGGACCACTCCATATAGGGTTACTCCATATCGAGTGTACTCCTTATCATAGTATAGGTTTAGATTGGTTTGTCACCTTGGCTAGAACGGCAACAAGAAGACGATATGCTAGGGTTACCCTTTGGTGTTTACCTTTATGGCTAGGTGGATGAGATCCATACATCCCTTCGTGTTTGTATGTTACCTTTATGCAATCAATGCTTCATGATAGGTTAGATCATTACATTAGATGGATAGCCTTAGGAGTTTGCTTCCGATCCTTGGATTGACAAATCTATGGAGGACCCTCCTTGGTGAAAAAGGCACCAAGTCACCCGTACACTTGCGGTGAACTTGAGCACGGTTTTGAACCGTCAACAGGCACGAAGAAAACTATATGTGTACTTATCTCCATTAAGATTTATTGTTACTTTGCCTTCTTCGGCATCCAACACGGCATCAACCAACTTAAGGAAAGGCCTACCTAGGATTATGTGATCATGATTATTATAGTAGGCATCTATAACAAAGAAATCGGTTGGTATGCACTTTCCAGAGATGATTACATTAATGTTGCAAGCAATACCTAGAGGTTTAATAGTTCTACCATCTCCCATAATTAATTTTGTTGAAGTTGGAGCTAAGTCTAGGTTATGGTCTTGAACTTTATCATAAATCTTGGAGGATAGGACACTTACTTGGGCTCCGATGTCGCATAAAGCCTTGCACTGAATTCCATTGATCTCGCAACTCAAGTGTGGTGTCGTCTTCTCCTCTTGATCGGATCCTATTGCATAGACTTCAGCGAGGCGAGCATATGGCGATGCTTCGGGCTTGATCCCCATGATTCTTTTCACCTCGTCTATGTGATCCGGATCCACTTCATCATCGCTAAAGAGCTTTCGAAAGATCTCACCGGTAGTTTCAAGATCGTACGAATTTTTTGCTTGCTTTTCCGGTGGGAAGTCTACTTCCAATGCTCTTGCCATCCCCTTTTGGTTAGGGAACGGTCTTCTCTTGTCGCATACCTCTCCATAATCGATTGGAACCCAATCCATTTGCTCGAACTACCTTAATGGCTTTGCGCTTGACATACTCCTCTTGTTTGTTTCATTTGACTTGGCGAAGTCAACGCTTGGGGTAGTTCTTGTCTCGGTGTGTACTTCTTCAAGCTTTTCTAGGACTGGCTCCTCTTTCTTGTTTTCTGGGGTTGCCTTTTTGGAAATTTCAGCACATTTCTTCACCCTTGAATCGTGTTCCAGCTCTCCCGAAAGTCGTGTTTCCCAATCTCTTCGCATGGCCGCCGCTTTGCTAATCTTTTGCAAAAGTTGAGCGGCTTCCGTGAGTGTTTTCTCCATGAGATCCCCACCTGCACACATTTGAACATGTTCCATGCAACTAGGGTTTAGGGAAAAGAAAAATGTATGCAAAAGTACGTCACTGGAGAAGCCGTGTCTTGGTCCTTGTTCAATCAACTCATTATATCTATTCCAAGCTTGGTCTTTCCCTTCCTCTTCTCCTTGCGTGCAGGTGATCACTTGCCTCCTTAGATGTTGAACCTTACTTATTGGAAAAAACTTCTCACAAAATTTCTTCGTCAACTTTTTCCAATTCCCTTCAACTTCAAAGGACGAAACGAGTACCACGTCTTTGCTTCGCCGGCAAGAGAGTAGGGAAAGAGATTCCACTTGAACCATTCGTTGGGAACTCCTTCTTGACGCCCCGTGTTGCATAGCGTCGTGAAATGCTTTATGTGTCTATACGGGTTCTCCGTTTCCATCCCTCCAAATGGGGTTGCCGCCGCCATCTCGATGATCCTAGCCTTGATTTCATACTTGGTCGCTTCGAGCTTCGAATCCTACTCTTGTACCTTTATATCTTCACATCGAGGACTAGCGTAATCCCGTAGTAATTTCTCCGGTTCTTCCACGGGGTGGTTGGTGAACGCCATCTAGACAACAAGATAGAAAAACAAAAACAAAACAAAATGGTTTTCTAGGTAATAGGGGTTAGATGTTAGCAATAATTGATAAACAAAAACAAAAATAAACGCAAAACCAAACGATGTAAACTGGCTTGCTCCCCGGCAATGGCGCCAGAAAAAGGGGCATGTTGACGGATAAAACTCGTATCCACCTAAGATCCGCAAATGTACGGACCTACACCTTTTTCACCACGGGGATTCCCTAGGTTTTTGTCAATCCGCGGAGCAAGCAGATTACAAGCGTTTAATCTAGCACTACTAACTAACTTATCCAAACCCTAAACTACGGTTAATCTAGAGAACTACTACACTACACTAGAGAGAGCGATTAAACTCACAAGATATATAAAAGACACTTGCCCAAGGGTCTATGATACTTGAACATGCAACCACTTAGAGATATGAAAACCGATCTAATCTACCGGGGGTTGTGACCACGGTTTCGCCCTTTCCCTCCCCCCGTACTGTCACTATGCGGATGTATTCATGACTAGACCTATGATGATCACGGCGTATTGAAGGGTTCTAAGGGAGAAGTGAGATCTATACTCCCTACTAGGCATGGTAGCTAACCTTAAACATGAAAGCATCTTCAACACTAGATGATAGATTGAAACCATAAAAGTATGCGATTACATCTCAAGATCGATTACAACCCATGGACAAATGAGAAGATTACCCCATCAAGGCGCTAGGCATAGAACCGTTGATCGTGGTGACGCTTCCGACGGTGTCTTCCTTCTCCTTCGGGGGTGTCATGGCAGGGCCTCGACGTCCTCCTCCACTTATGGTTGCTTCCTTCGAGTAGAGCGATCCTTCTCGCGAATGATGTCTCTCCTCTCCTTCCTCTCTTGCTTGTGGATGGCCTCTCAGGCGAATGGCTCTCTCTCTGCGAATGGCGGCGCCTCCACCTCTTTAGGGTTGCATCTTCTTCATGCTCAAAAAAGGGGGGCCCGAACCGACACGGGAACGGGCCAGGCTGGCCGGCCTGGGCCGACCGGCCCGGGCCCATCCCGGCCCGGTTTGGTCGCCCCTTCACTCCCATGGGTCCCCTTGAAATTTTGTACTTTGCCCCCTTCAATTGCATCATTTTGACGATGTCATCCTCACGTCCAAGATAGAGGGTCTTCTCGGATGAAGTTCGGTCTTTTATGCTTCAATCCTCGGGGATGTTCCTTTGTAACACTTCGGTCCTCGCCACCTTTGGGAGTGATTTCATCATGCACTTGAACACGAACGAGACTCCTCATTTGCTCCTTTGAACTTGTTGTGACTCCGTCCTTTTTGTCCATGTTTTTCCGCAAAAACATAACACTTCCAAATGCACATACAAAGATGAACTTCTTATATCATTAGTGTGCCTAGTGGTGGGTTAGTTTCATAATCAACCTCAAACCAAAGTGTAATGAACATGTTTGGTGTACAAAAATACACCATCAACACACTACCGCGGCCGACCCCAAGACAAACCGTGGGATACAGGGCAATCGAAGGATAACCTATAGTTCAGGTACCACGTATGCACTACCGACTACTACTATAGCACGGCTACGTCTAACGTCCTGTAGCAACACTATAGCACTCTGTATAAATACAGAGCGACGAACCTACGAGTACGGCTTAGACCTAGCCCATCGTTGAACCGAGGTGGCACGAGGTCAAATGACTAAGCACCAATTAATGTATTCCAATAAGATCTAATGAGATAACTCACACAAACTGAATGCAGAATTATTCATCTAGTCAACAAGATCAAAGGATCATGTCACGAAGAACACGAGCTTCTAAATGATGAACACATGAAGAACTCAAGAACATATCACCCATGCATGAATATCACTTTAGTCTAAACGGGAAATACAGAAATACTCACTTTGCTCTAAATAAAGAAGAAATGGGAGTCTCACCCACACCACTAGCTACATAGCACCTACTCCAAACTACACATGGAGAGGTGAGAACTCCAAGTGAGAAAATGAGAGAGGGGAGAGTTTGGGATGTGTCTCTAATTCTACCCCCTCCCCTCATATTTATAGGCAAGGGAAGAGGGCCTCTCCTCTTATTTCCAACGCTCCCCACATGCCACCTGGCCTGTGTAGCGTGCTATGGAAGGTGCTTAAGGCGGTGGAGAAGAAAACCGGGCAAGAATCAGACCCTAGGTGCCCGAACCGGAGCTGAACGGCTGACTGGGTGCCTGAACCAGACATTTCTGGGTCAAAACCGGTAGCAAAGGGGGCGAATCAGGCAACCGACGCTGGGCGCGCCACCACCGAGCGCCACGCGTCCCGATCCGAGGCGTTCCCGCGCGGCACGCGCGCCCACGTCACCTGCTGCCTACTGCAGGCCGCCACGTCGCCCGGCCCGGGGGAGCCTCCTGTGCGCCCTCGCGTGCAACGCGCCGCGGCAGCGGCCCGCAGCCAGCCGACGGCCGCCACGTGGCAGTTCCGGGGCTGTTTGCATGGCACTATAGCACGGCCCCGGGTGATGTCAGCACGTGTCAGCATTTGTCCTTTTTATATCTTTTCCGTCCGGACTCCGATGCATACAAATAATATATCCATTTTCATCATCTCGACGAGCCCGTCGCAATGGTGGAGTCCAATTTGTCATTTGACACTGTTTCCAATGACGCCCTTTTAGGTCTTTGGTTCTCTTGCTCTGTGAATACACTGTTTAATGCGTAATTCCATGCATCCTGCAATAAAAGCTAGGAACACCAACACTTGTGGAAATTATTAGCATAAACCCCTATTCTAGTGTTAATGATCATTTTCTAAATATTTTATGCAGGAATTGACGGTAATAAAGTGGTACTTAACAACCATCAACAGCGGTGGGGTCCCACACCCAAGAAATCTCATCTCTTATCCCCTCTATCGACAAACGCCGGTCGACGTCGAGGTGGCCGCACACGCGGCGCATGGTCGAGCAAGTACCTCATAGGCTGCGGAGGTCGCACCGACGCGCGCCGCAATCTCAATGCGGAGGTCTTGAGGGAGGTCCAGCAGTGACGGCTGGTGCCGCCTACTTCTTCTCGGCATGCTATTCATCTCCGGCCGGGAATGGTGACGATGAGGAGTAGGCAGTTGCTATTTTTTCACAGGTAGATGAAGGGGCAGGGGATCTAAATTATTTTGGAATTAGAAGATACAGGAGATTTATTTCCAAACACAGTTTAAGTATGCAATGGAGACGACGTTTGGCTAATCTACGTATCCTTTAATTCTCCATTGGAGATGACGTTTGGCTAATCCGCGTATCCTTTGATTCTACATTAGAGATGACATTTGGTTAATCCGTGTATCCTTTAATTCTACATTCGAATCACTACCTCTGCTGCCAGCCATTGACTGTGCGACTGTGTCCCCCTTGACCGGATCTGGCATCAATTTCTTGGGAACCTTCCCGTTCCTCTTTTTTTTTCACAACTAGTCTTATCCCTTCCTTGTTTTTGCTATAAAAAGGGACCGACGCCTATGAGTCCTCCTCACTTGCTTCGTTCTTCTCTAGTTCTAGATATAGCTATGACATAAAAAATAGATCTTGTAGGGCGCAAGCTTTTGCTTTTCTCTCTTCTTCCTCATCCTCGTTCTCTCAGTTGCTACAAGAATTCTTGTGATATGGGTGATTGGGTGGCTCATCCCTCTAGCACAGTTGCTAGAAAAATCCTTGTGATATATCAGCTGTCGGGGGAGAGTTCCCCAGAACCTCCGCGTCAGGAAGAACAAGCCGACGGAAAGATCAATGCTGAGGACTGCAGAGAGTAGCCCAGAACCCAACTGCTGTATCTTTCACGTCAAACTTGAGCTTCCTTTTGCTTTCCTTCCTCTAGGAGGAGGATTTTTGAAGGGATATGTTTCCACCCTGTGCTGTATCTTTCTCTTCTGCTCACTTGTAAGCATGAAGAAGAACAAGCGGACGGGAAGGTCACAGAATCTGGAGCATATCTCGCCAAACATACATTTCCTTTTGAAGGGATATGTTCACCCCTTCTGCTGTATTTTCCTCACTTGTAAGCATGAAGAAGAACAAGCCGCCGGGAGCATCTCTTTTGCTTAGTTTAGATCTATGTATGTTCCTCATCCAGGTAGTGCCTAATGATGATGAACATAGATGGCCGCTTTGTAACCTTCTGATGTATCAATGATGACTGTAATCTGTGTGTGTGATTTTGCATCTTAAGTGACATGCTTGTGTGATTATCTGTGTGCAGTCCAATTATTTGTACGATTTACCTGCTCACTTGCAAGCATGAAGAACAAGCCGACGGGGGTTGCCTATTCCGCGTCTCTTTTGATGTAATCTGTGTGTGTTGCCTAATCCTCGTCTCTTTTATATTAACGCCCGTTATTGATGATAATAATGTCAGCAGCCTGCAACATATACTTACTGAACTGAAGCAGAATATAAACAGAATATATACAGTATCTTAGGCAGAATATATTACAAAAAAAAATTCAAATTCCACCACATCCTATATATTACAAAAAGGATTCAAATTCCACCGCATCCTATATATTACAAAAAGGATTCAAATTCCACCAATACATCATATCCTATATATTACAAAACGGATTCCATTTCCACCAATAGACACATCCTGCATTACAAAAAGGATTCAGCAGAAATCAGGCTTGCTTTTTCTTCCTTGATTTCTGTATATGGATTTTTTCACTATGGTCACTGTCAGATGTTTAGATCTAGACAGCCCACAGGGGTATTAATCCCGGTGGTTTAGTTGTTCAGTGGGGCGGAATCTAAGGCTAAGAACTCGAAGGTTGCGCACGAGCACACGGAACACAGAGAACACGGCAAGTTTATACTGGTTCGGGCCCCCAGAGAGTAAAACCCTACGTCCAGTTGTTGGTGTCGATTGCTTGGGGATTGCGTGATCGTACAAGGGTCGCCTTGCCCACCTTATATTGGCCGGCGGGCAAGGTCAGTTCCCAGATTCCTGGCCTGTTACGACCAGGAGACCTAAGTCTTGTTGATTACATCGCTTGCCATATCCGTCGATCTGCTTTGGTCAGAATCCACTAATGTCTTGTCTTGCACGCCAAGTTTTGAAGTCATTCTGAATAAGGTCGTCTAGAATCATCTGGAAGGTCTTCAGGAGGTCGTGTGGGCCACCAACTAGGTCAGTTGGGCCCACTGACAGGTCGGCGGGTCTTCTGGTAGGCCGGACCCACTTGTCGAGGACGGCCGTGAGCCTGGTCGGTGGGGACCCAGGGGTACCCATGTCTCACAAGCCCCCGAGCGAGGTGTAGGCGCAGCGACCATAGAAAGGTCATGACGTAGTCGTAGAGCTTTCGACAGGTCGAATAGCATGCACGTCGGTCAAAAAGAAAAGAACAAATCAACTTAGCAGCCGACCTGTTTGAAATCTTGCCGAACAAAGAGAGGTCGAGCGACGACCCATAGGAAGCTGGCTTCCAATAGATCGGAACAATGACGAAAAAATTTCAGAGGGCATCAAGGATGCACTCATAGAGTAGTATCCGAGCATCGTGGCGGGCAGGATGGCCGGTATGATGATCCAAAAAAGAAAAGAAGAAGAAAGAGTAAGTCGAGTAACGACGTGATGAGAAACAGGTTTCCCAACAGGTCGTTACGATGAAGAAAACAAGAAGGCGTCGAAGACGCACTCGTAGAGTAGTCCCCGAGCGTTGAAGCAGGTAGCATGGCTGGTTTGATGCTCAAAAAAAGAGAAGAAAACTGAGTCATGGTCTTGATCGAACGAAGTGTAGAGACACCCAGATCTCCCAGCATGACTGCAGGGAGTCTGGCAGGGTCGACCTCAAGGAGGCCTTGTAGGCGTGCTGACCTCAAGGAGGCCTCAAGTCAATAATGTCCAGTATTCGAGGATACCCAGTAGGATCTTGAAAGGCGCATGAAGAGGTCGTTGATGATGTCGTAGCTTGAAGTCGTGATATCTGGAGCCATTTCCGACGAAGTTGTAGAAAATATGTAAATCTTGAACGTATGGAGTGTAGAGACACCCAGATATCCTGCATAGCTGCAAAGAGTCTGGCAGGGCCACTCGAGGCATGCCGACCTCAAGAACGTCTCAAATAAAAAAAGCGCCCAAGCACCCAGAGGTACTTGGCAGGGCCATCAAGCGCGCACCCCACAGGGAGGCTTTCATTCCTGACGTAAAATCCTGGGTGTCCAGAGCAGGCTGGCAGGGCTTCAAGAGCACACCGACCTCAGGAAGGTCATGCATCCAGGGCGCCCAACTAGGTTGGTAGAGCCATAGACATACCAATGGTATTACTAGACCTAGGTATTAAGGCACGCCGACCTCAAGGAGGTCGTTTTGGTGCCTAGACGACCAACATAGCTGTCAGCCATCCAGCAGAGCCAGAATACTAAGATATTGGCGACCTTAGCAATAGGCACACCGACCACGGAGGCCCGACGAATTCGTAGACATGAAGCTTCTGATCTTCAGGCGCCCAGACGGATCTGGCAGAGCAGCGAGGCACGCCTACCCCGGAAGGTCTTCAATCGAACCTACGACCATTCTGCTCAAGAAACAGAAAAATAGGCTGACTGGAATAGGTCTGTTTACGTACAGAGCCATAGTGGGTGCACCAGGACGCAGAGCCTAGCGGGTGCAATGAAGACGTGGAGCTTGTGAAGACTTCATTTAATTATCATTGTCATCCTCTGTAGATGTAGTAAGGCACAGGGCCCTCTGACGCAGAGTCAGGCTTATCTTTTGCCGTAGACTGCAGGGTCACGGGTCAACAGTGGTTAGAGATTCTCTTGCCACCCAGAAAATGACAAACTGCCCACGAATCAAGGGGTGCACTGTAGCCATGTGATGCTGCGGCGGGCTCAGGCATCATTGATGCACTAGCGACAAAAGACGTCACGAGATCAGGTAAAGTCATCACCTTTAATCATGCACATGTTTGCAGGCCCTCTGGACCATGTGGGGACAGTGTCATCACTTCACCAGCTACCCGAGGCTCGGCTTTGGCTATAAATAGCACCGTGAGACTGAAGGAGGCAAGCACCGAGCATTGTTGAGCTATGAAGCCACAGGGTAGTATTAAGGTCATGCCATGGGCATGTGTTCGTCCACCAGATTGTAGGATGCTATTTTTGTAGAAGCTTGGAGCTAGAAGAACTCTTGCGAAATGTAGACAGCACACCCACTCTTTGTATCGTGCCTCAGCGAGGAATCAAGGAGAGTTTGGAGGTGATGCTGTAGAGGCCCGAGGTGAAGCTGTAAGTCTTTGGGGAGCATATGATGCTCGTCGGAGGCTTGTGGTCCGCACCGAAGAGCAAGCTCGTGTCTGCATTCCATAGTCCGGCACAGAACGTGCCGTGCTACGTGCAGCGTCGTGCAGTTGTTCACCGCAAGGCCACCATCGAGGTCCTGAGGCTAGAAGAATTCTTGCGACGTGCCCGGCTGTAGCTGGGTACACCTCAAGGATTGCTCTAGGTAGATCAGGTCTTCGAGTATGTTTGTATTTTTGTGATGGGTTCTGGATCCAATAAGGTCGAAGGCGACTTGTGTACCTTCGAAGTTCCCATGTAATGTTCGCTCTCTTCTATCATGTAATGGTTGTTTTGAAGAAATTATTCATCAAAGACCTAAAGTGACGTAATTTGGGGGCTTATCGACCTCATGAAGATCGAAATGTGCTATCAGGACGACCTGATAACTTTGTTGTATTCACAACCTAAACTCAGGGTATAGGTCGCTAGACTATCCGTTGAGTAAATATCTGTTGGCGTAAAATCCAGCGAGATCGTCTCGCGAAATTGTCGGCACATAGCCATTGGGTGCGCTCCTTACTGTGGAAGGAGCCGCAACGGGCAGACCCGGTGGGGCCCTTATAAATAGAGCGGCGGGGACCGGCGTTGACCATCCCCATCATCTTCTTCCTCCTCTCGCCATCTCCGTCAAAATCCTTGTGCCCTAGCCACCGCGCATTCCGCAGCCAAGCGCTACCCTAGGATCCTCAGCCCGCCGCCATCTGTAGCAGACCGCGCGCCGGCTCGCCATCCACGTGTCGCTCCGCTTCGTATGCGCATCAAAACCTTAGTGAACTTTAGATCCAAAACTTCTCGTCTCCAAGAAATGGCGGCCGCTGCTCCTCAGATCCCCGACCCACGGACGGTGTGGGAGCCCTCGACGATGACCGAGGCTAAGATTCAAGCATTGGTGGATCGCAGGCTGCTGAGGCCCAAGGCAGAGGTGGAGTGGAAGGCGCCTACGGGCGAGGCCTTTCCGACGGAGGATGACAAGGAGCAGGTCGTCTTTGCCTCCTTCTTCGAGCGCGGGTTCAACATCCCCGCGGGCGACTTCTTCAGGGGTCTCCTCTTCTACTACAAATTGGAGCTGGTACATCTCATCCCCAACTCCATAACCATTGTATTGTCGTTCATCCATTTTTGTGAGGCATACCTGGGGATAGCGCCCCATTTCCTCCTTTGGCGATATCTCTTCAACGTCAAGTCCACCGGCAAGCGCACCGGTGTTGTGGGGGCTGTCATGTTCTGCTTGAGGTCAAGTCTCAAGACAGAATGGATTGATACGGACCTGCCGGACAACACCGCTGGGTGGAGGTCGGAATGGTTCTACATCGCCGATCAGCGGCCGGTGCTCCCGAAGCGAACTGGGCACAAGCCCGTGAAGATACCGGAGTGGGACCTGCAGCTGTCCTCTCGCGAGATGGAAGATGTCAAAGAGGTTCTTACCCTTGTGCACGACCTCAAGGAGAAAGGTGTGATAGGAGGCTCGGTAGCAAGGTCGTTCTGCCGTCACCTGATCCAACCAATCAAGGATCGGGTGCATCCGGCATATGAATATTGGGGACAATCAGACCCCACTCGCGAGGTCAACCGCAAGGTCTCCCACAAGGAGATGGTGGCCAGGGTGTCGCAGATCTATGCCGGGCGTGCACGAATCAAGAAGTGCCCAAAGGCATATTCCTTGACCCGACCAGCTGACCCTGTAAGTCCTGGGACTACTAGGTCGTTTATCCTGTTCATTTGTTTACGTCGATCTTACTCTTCGGTGCTTATCTATTGCAGGCTCGGGAGATGCAGTTTTGGTGCCCAGCACCCCTACCTAGAGGCGAGGAGCCTCATCGGAAACTGAGGTCGGACAAATATCAGCCTCCAGCAGCTGGGCTGCTGGAGAACTATCAATCAGACTCGTCGGTTGAGGCCGACGAAGATAGCGATGACGAGGGCAGTGATGACGTGGCAGACCGCCCAGCGGTGGGTAGTGCCACGAAGCCCCGGCGCAGGACAAGGGCGGCTACGGCGAAGCAGCCAACCTCGAGGGCTGTTGCCAAAGCCGAAGCGGCGAAGACCGCCAAGCTCGAGGCGGATAAGAAGAAGAGGAAGAGGAAGGCAAGCCCTCCCCCAGCGGTCCAGACGCTGACAATTCCTACACCTTTGACCAAGGAGGTCGAAGATGATGAGGATGAAGCTACCGATGACTCGCCGGTCTTGGAAGATCGGACGGCGAGGAGGTCGTTGAGTCCCGCGGCCAAGAGGCAGCGGGAGTTGGAGCAGAAGACGACGGAGGATGAGCTCCGTCAGATGAGGGAGGCGCAGCGGGCTGCTGCTGGTGCGTAGGTGAGGACGCCTGTGCAAATAAAAGTATGGCCTTTTAGGTTGAAGCTACGTGCCCCGACTGCTGTGAGGTAAAGCTGTAGCGCTGAAGTTCATTCAGTTGCTAACTGTTATTGGTTCTTGCATTGTGTTGACGAGGACTTCTGCAGGTCGGACGTCCAACCCCAGAGCGCCTTGGGTGCTCAAGAGTCACCTTCACGAACAAGGTCGTCCGACCAAGAGGCCGGGCCTCGGGCTTTGGTCGACGACGCGGGGACGGCAGCCCCTCTGCCTGTTACTGAGGCCGGAGCACGAAGCTCCGTGGACGATGTCGGGGCTTCAACTTCTCCACTATTATCGACGTGGACCCCATCAACTCGGTGCCCCGCACGTCAGCTCAGGGCCCAACTGCGGACCTGACACAGATCGAGCCGCCGCAGGGGAACCCAGAAACAACCGGCGTGCAGGCACTGGGTTCGACGTCAACGGGGCTGACGTTGAGGCGTGAGGAGATTGACTGGACCGGAACTCCCTGGCAGGAGGATATCTTCGATGACAACGAGGATATGAAGGGGGTCTGTAATGCGATCTTGACTCTCAACCAAGCGTTCACAGTAGGCGCTACTCTTGTACCTAATTTGACAACTTGCTTTTGAGCTGTTCTTGACGACTTGTTTTCTTGTTTACGTGAAGCAGTCGCTGGCTGACCGTGCTAAGGGCAGGGCCGACCTGCTGAAGGGTGCTGCAACTACGCAGCTGCGGGTGGTCGAGCTTGAGCAGGAGCTTAAGCAGGTCCGTGAGACGGTGGCGGTGGACAAGAAGAGGCTCGAGGATGAGCTGGTCGAGGAGAGGCGGAAGACCCGAGAGGCCAACTCGTAATTCAACGCCGCAAACATTGGTAAAATCGATGTTCTGACAAGTTTTTCATCATCATTGACTTGCACTGCTGAGGACTTGGCCTCAGAGTATTGTTTGTATATTACAGATTTTCACAGGCGCGAGGACGACCTCAAAAATGAGCTGAAGAACACCAAGGAGAGAGTTCGAAGCTTGGAGGTGAACCTCCGGGAGGCCGAGGCTGGTGCCAATGAGCTGAAGCGGGTGATGAAGGAGACCATTGACAGTGAGTACGCTGTATCTCAAAAGCTGGCTTATGAGAAACAGGCTCGAAGGGACCTTGAGGTCAGTCTTGAGGTAGCTTTGAAGGCACTGCAGAATGACCAGGTGACCATTGCAGGGCAAGAGGTGGAGCTCAAGGACTTGAAGAATGTTGCCCATTTTGCGATGGACATAATGGCTTCGCAGGTTGAGGGGGAAGAGCCCAAGCCTGCTATCGACCGTCTTCTGGCTACACCCGAGAAGCTGCTCGACCTCTTGAAGGCAACGAGCTTGGCGGTAGCCACGGAGGCATTCGTTCGGGTGAACTCTCATTATCTCGACATTGACATGGTCAAGGTCGGAGAAGGCCCGAACGCGACGAAGGATCTCAAGGCCTTGGAGCTTGAAGTGCGTGACGCCGCTACGGCGGTAATGGACGCCCTTGATTATGAGGGCGATGACGGGGAGGAGTAGTCGTAGTCTTAGAGCTGTACCCCCTCCCTCCTCCAGTCATGTAAAACATTACTTCATAACCTTCTTTTGGCCTACATGACGTACTTGTTTTGTGTTTGCGCGAACTTGGTAGCCTTGAAGCGATTTGTCTTTATCATACTCCGCTAACCACTACTCACGGAGAGGCTGGCTTACCGACCACCACAGCTCAGCGGGGAGGCTTACGTGTGATCAGCGCGTGGGAGGGAGTCTAGGACTCAGGTTTTGCAACCTTTACGACCAAGCAGGCTCGCAACAACACAAAATAGGTAGTCATGGGGGACGACGTCCTCAGGTCGAACGACCCTTACATTGGCTTGAGCCAAGCCCCCGAGCATGTCGAGGGGGAGGAGCAGGAAATTTAACCCTCAGATCTTTCGATCCTTGTATTGGCTTTAGCCAAGCCCCCGAGCATGTCGAGGGGGAGGGTTTTTAACATGAAGGAGGAGAAGGTAGGGCTCGAGACACAGCAGATGACTGCTTGAACTAATATTTATTAAACTAAAAAAAGTACAAAGATGAGCAATACATAGCTGTAAAAAACTATTCTACGGGTAGAATCGTCGTAGATGCTCCACGTTCCAAGGGTTGGGCACGCCTTGCCCGTCACCCCACTGGAGGCGATATGTAGATGGGCTGATGACTTCAGTGACGATAAAGGGTCCTTCCTAAGGGGCAGAGAGCTTGTGCATGCCGTCGGTCTTCTGGATACGCCTTAGGACTAGGTCGCCAACGTTGAAGGAGGTCTCCTTGACATTGCGATCATGGTACCGACGGAGTTGCTAGTCGTGACGAGCTTGCCTCATAACGGCTGCCATTCTCTGCTCCTCGAGGCTGTCGAGGTCGACACGACATGTCTGCTCAGCTTCTCACTCTTCGTAGAACTGTATGCGTGGAGCTCCGAAGGTGACGTCGGTGGGTAGGATAGCCTCGGAGCTGTAGACCAGGAAGAAGGGCGAGAAGCCCATAGTAGAACTGACTTGGGTCCTTAGACCCCAGATTACATGTGGTAGCTCGGCTAACCACCGGGTAGCGTAGTTTGAAGCGTCATCAAAGATGCGATATTTGAGAGCTTGGAGAACCATGCCATTGGCACGTTCGACCTGGCCGTTGCACCTAGGGTGGGTGACCGAGGAGTAGTAGACGTCGATCGTATTGTCTTGGCAGAAATCCCAAAAGGCCGACCCTGTGAAGGCTGACCCTAGGTCGGTGATGATCCTGTTGGGCACACCGAAGCGATGTGTTATGTCTTGCATGAATTTGGCCGCTTCATCTGACGTGACTTTTGCAACAGGTCGGACTTCAATCCACTTGGTGAATTTGTCGACGGCCACAAGGACATACCTGTAGCCGCCTGGGGCAGTTCGGAACGGACCCACAGAGTCGAGGCCCCACATGGCGAAGGGCCAAGATGGGGGAATTGTGCGCAGGGCCTGAGCTGGCAGGTGCTGCTGCCTGGCATAGAATTGGCATCCTTTGCACCTCTTGACAAGGTCTTTGGCGTCAGCCATGGCAGTGGGCCAGTAGAAGCCAGATCGGTACGCCTTGCCGACCAGATTGGCAGATGCCGCGTGACAGCCACACTCTCCGCCGTGAATCTCAGCTAAGAGCTAGAGACCTTCTGATCGCAAGATGCACTTCATCAAGACGCTAGTAGAGGCGGCTTTCTTGTATAGGTCGGTACCAATCACGACGTAGTTGGCACTTCGTCGTGTGATACGCTCACGTTCAGCCTTGTCTTCTGGGACTCGTTGGTCGAGTAGGAAGGCCAGGAAAGGCTCGCGCCAATCGTCCTCTTTATCTGTCATTAGCACGTCGCAGGGAGGTGCTGGAGTTGGGTCGGGCTGTACTTGGTCTGGATTGTCTGGATCCAACAGCTTGATTGACGGCTTGCGTAGGTCTTGGACGAACACACCCGCCGGGACTAGAGCTCGCCGAGAGCCTAGTTAAGATAGTACATCGGCGGCCATGTTGTTGTTGCGTGGTACGTGCTGAAACTCAATTCTCTCGAAGTGGCCTTCGAGCTTGCGGATCTCAGCACAGTAAGCGTCCATTGTGTCTTTGACACAATCCCACTCCTTGTTGACTTGCTCGATGACGACCTTGGAGTCACCGTATACCAGTAGTCGCTTGATGCCAAGGGATACTGCTATACGGAGTCCATCAATTAGAGCTTCGTATTCTGCTCCATTGTTGGAGGCCTTATAATGTATCTGCAGGACGTACTTTAGCTGCTCCCCCTGAGGAGAGATGAATAGCACCCCTGCTCCCACGCCTTCGAGGTTGAGGGCGCCGTCGAAGTACATTATCCAGTGTTCGGGCCGCTCCTTGTGATATGACCACGCCGACTACACCATCCAATGCGTCGAATACTTCTCCAACCAATATGACTACTTCTCCAACCAATATGACTACTTCTCCAACCAAGATGAGATGACTACTTCTTCAAGTCAAGCTACATCAACTACACCCGCTCATGTTTTTGATGGACCAATTACTCATAGTCGAGCTATGAAGCTACAACAAGAGGTGCACGCGGTACTTTGTGAATTTCATTTTAATATTGATGAGAATTATATACTACCTAAATCGTGTATGTTGCTATTGCTCAGGTTCACCAAGGAGGATGACAAGGATACACCAAGAATGAACCAGAGAGATGGACCACGTCGAATCAGTTCAGCCTGACAGAACCGTCAAGAAGAACTAGTCATATCTTTTGATTCCCTAAAGCTATGAAGGCGCATGAGTACACATTGGAAAGATCTTGAAGTCAACTTTCTAATGCCACCGGTCTCGACTAGTTTGGTTATTCCAGTTTGGCAGTTGAGTACTTTTAGTGCAGACTGGTCAGAAGGTCAACAGCCAACCTAATGTTCAAGTCTCCGTGCAAAATTGTACTATTCTACAATATCTCGTGGTACATGCTGCACATGCTGTGAACGAGCATCAAGTTAACTTTCCAATGCAACTGACGGCATGTCTTTTAGAGTTCCCTAGATGGAGTTATTGCCAAAACATTGAAGACTGCGCAGAAGTCCAACAGCCACGCGGGAACAACTCCAGAGCGTGGAGGCCTTTTCACATTTCGTCTTTTCATTTTCTGTTTCATATTTTCACCTATCTAGGAGGGCTGCTACTTGTATAAATACTCCTTTGCTCCATAGCAAATGAAACACTTTTGATAATTGAAATACAGAACCCCTTGTTTAGCTGTGTGCTAGCAAACCCTTGAGAGAAATCTCTACCCCTTGCTCTTGTGATCTCCTTCGCGGGAATACAACAGCGGCGGCTTCATCCGCTCCCAATTGGTGCTCCTACTCCCTTCGAGGTTTCCTCGATTGATTGTAGGCTGTGTTGGTTGGTTCCTTGAGAGTGTGGTTGGGCGAACCTCGATTCAGGTTGCCGGTTAAAGACGGTGGTTGGCTTCGAGTTTTATTCGTCAAGTTGCACTAGTTATCGCTGCTTGCAGCAAGTTACCTTGGCTTCTTTGAAGCTAGTTATCTGGTGTTTATCCTACGTCATGAAGATCGGGACCCCCTTGGCGCATCACCTTGGGAGGGGGCATCTGGATCTCTGTCCACTCTGACACAAAGTCAGCTAGGATCTGGGACTTGATTGCCTGCCTGGGGCAGAACTCGATGTCGAAGTCTCCAAGCTCTACTGACCACTTGACGATGCGGCCGTTAGTGTCGCGGTTGCGGATGATCTCTCCTAGCGGGAACGATGATGGTACTGTGATCTTGTGAGCTTGGAAGTAGTGGCGCAGCTTTCTCGACGTGATCAGGAGCGCATAGAGCAACTTCTGAGGCTGTGAATAACGTGTCTTAGCGTGGGCAAGGACCTCGCTCACATAATACACAGGTCGTTGAACAGGGTAGGCCTGCCCTTCTTCTTCTCGTTCTGCAACGAGGACCGTGCTGACCACATGAGTGGTGGCAGAGATGTAGAGTAGGAGGGTTTCCCCTGGTATCGGTGGCGTCATGACTGGAGGTGTGGTCAAGGACTCTTTGAGAGCCTCAAACGCCTTCTGTGCTTCTTCATCCCATACGAACTTATCTGCCTTCTTTAATAGCTTGAAGAAAGGCAGACCTTTCTCGCCGAGCTTGCTGATGAAACGACCTAGAGCCGCCATCATACCTGTGAGCTTCATGACGTCTTTCTTGCAAGATGGCTTGGCCATGTTGCATATTGTGTCGACCTTCACGGGGTTTGCTTCGATGCCCCGGTGCCCGACCATGAAGCCCAGGAGCAATCCGGAGGGGACACCGAAGATGCATTTTGTCGGGTTGAGCTTCCACTGGTACTCACGTAGGCTAGTGAAGGTCTCGGCGAGGTCGGTGATGAGCTGATCTTCCTCGGTGGTCTTGACGACCACATCATCAACGTAGGCTTCCACGTTCTTCCTGATCTGCGACTTCAGGCACTTTTGTATCGCCTTCTGATATGTTGCTCCAGCGTTTTTGAGGCCAAAGGTCATGACCTTGTAGCAGTAGATGCCATTGGGCGTTATGAATGCCGTTTTGTCTTCGTCGTCAGGATTCAAGGCTATCTGGTGATAACCTGAGTAGCAGTCAAGGAAGCATAGTAGAACGCTACCAGCCGTGGAGTCCACGACCTGGTCGATGCGAGGAAGGGGGAAAGGATCTTTTGGGCAGTGCTTGTTGAGGTCAGTATAGTCGATACACATCCTTAATCCTCTAGTCTTCTTGGGTATAAGGACCGGGTTTGCGAGCCAAACCGGGTGTTTACATTCACGAATAAATCCTACAGCTAAGAGCTTGCAGACTTCTACTTCTACAGCTTGCTTCCTATCTTTTGCAAATCGCCGGAGCTTTTGCTTGATAGGTCGAGCGGTCTTGCTTACTTCAAGGGCGAGCTCAGCCAGCTCCCTAGGGACACCGGGCATGTCGGACGGACTCCATGCGAAGATGTCAGCGTTGTCCCTGAGGAAACTGGTGAGCGTGAGTTCCTATTTGGGATCGCGGTTGGCCCCGATGGTGACTTCCTTGGATGCGTCGGGTAGGCCGAGGCAAACTTTCTTCACAGCAGGACTTGGATCCAAGGCTGTGGCTGTACGCTTCTGCTCTGGAACTTCTAGGGTTGTTTGGTTGATCTTGGCAGCCTGAGCAACCATGACCGTGGCTGCAGCTTTGCAGGCAGAATCCTTGGCGAGTTCGACGGTGGAGCTCTCGCAGTTGTAGGAGACCATGATGTTGCCAAGGACGGAGAGGATCCCGTTTGGCGCTGGCATCTTCATGATGAGGTAGGTGTGATGGGGTATGGCCATGAACTTGGCTAACATAGGTCGACAAAGGATGGCATGGTAGGAGGAGCGGAAGTCCGCGACCTCGAACGTCAAGTACTCTGTACGGAAGTTTTCCTTTGTGCCGAAGGTGACCGGCAAGCATACGCGACCTATGGGGTACGCAGCCTTGCCGGGCACAACCCCGTAGAAGGGTTCGTCGCAGGCAGTCATCTTGTTGAAGTTGGAGTCCATCTTTCTCAGCATCTCTGTGAAGATGATGTTTAGGCTACTGCCCCCGTCGACGAGGGTCTTAGGTAGGAACGCGCCGTCCACTATAGGGTTGACGACCAGCGGGTAGGTCCCGGGGTCAGGTATGTGGACCCAATGATCTTTCCTTGAGGAAGTGATGGGGTACTCCGACCAACGCAGAGGTTGTGGAGTTTCAGTGTTGACTTGGCCGATCTCCCTTGCATTTGATCGTACCTGTCTGTTGCTGTTGGCTGCTTGGCGACCACCAACGATGAAGTTGATCTCGTGGTTGGCGGTCTGAAACGTACCATTGGGGTTGCCCCCTTTTGGCGGTGGTGGTGGAGAAGGCTCCTTGTGACGATTGTCATTGCGGTTGTGGTCGTCTTGTCAGCGACGATCATCACGCCGATCATCACGGCGCCCGTCACGCCGGTCGTTGAGGTTGTCCTCACAGCGATCGTCGCGGCGATAGTCGTCACGTCGGTCATCACGGTGGTCATCGCGGCGATCATTGCGGCGATCATCGCGGCGATAGTCGCAGCGATAATCGCGGTGGTCCCTGTCGTCGTTGCGATGGTAGGGTCGGCGATCACGGTAATCACGTCGATCAGGTTGACGGTTACGGTTGTCGTAGCGGCGGCTGCTGTTCTGGTTGTTGTTACTGCCGCTTTTGGTCTTCTTGGGTTACGAAGGTACCCCTAGGGCGCGCTTGAGCTGTTGGCACTCCCTCATGGTGTGCTTGGCGTCGCGGTGGAACTGGCACTGGTCGTCCATGACCATGTTGAAGTCGCCTTCAAGGAAGGTGGAAGGTCTGGGTGGATCGATCTCATAGACCTCGCCGGATTGCTTGCGCGACCTGCTGCCACCGTCGTCGTGGTCTTCTCCCTTGAAGTCGTGCATCACCGCATCTTGAGTGTCGACAAGCTTGTCGACGTAGGCCATGAGATCGGCGATAGTGTGAGTGTCAACTTCGTGGATCATCTCAAAGAGCTTGATGTTGGTGACCCCCTTCTTGCAGTAGGCTATGACGTCTTCATCCTTGACGCCTGCAAGGGTGTTGCGATTCTCAAAGTAGCGGTTGGTGTACTCTCGGAGAGTTTCGTCACGCCTCATCCGTACTCTAGCGAGGTGATGTGTGTTGCCGGGACGATTGTAGGTCGCTTGATAGTTGGTCGTGAAGAGGCGTGACAAGGTCGCCCACGAGGTGATATACTCCGCAGGGAGATTGTCGAGCCACAGGAGTGGTGCTTTGCCCATCACGAGGGGAAAGTATCCCACCATGTGATCCTTATTACCTCCAGAGGCACGTGCTGTGATGCTATACATCTTGAGCAAAATACTTGGGTCAGAGCGACCGTCGTATTTCCCGATGGCTGGCATGAAGTCTTTAGGGTATCTGATCGTCCTGAGACGTCGTGAGAACGCCGGGAAGTTGTTGACTGCTCCAGGGCTGGCTGATGGGGCATAGGCCGTCGGGATGATGTACAAGTCATTTGGAGGACCATTATCTTGGTCGTACTGGGCACGTCGTAGGAGCTCTTGGTCGTGCATCTGCTGGAGTTACGTTGCTTAAATAGGATTATTGGTGTTGAGGGGATCAGGGACCCTGTGGTCGTGGTCGTAGTTAGCACGACGTGCTATCTCCACTTCGTCTCGTATCCGTTGAAGGACCGGAACGACGAACCAGAGAGGGGGGAGTGAATGGGAGCCGATAAAAATTCTACTCAAGAATTCGGCCTATGAACCCAATTTCACTCGGACACCTCCACAAGCTTCTCTTGCCAAGTCCACATAGCCACTGGAGTGCTACTGAACCTAGGAGCAAGATCCAACCAACAGCAACACACAATACGCAGCGGAAAACAACACGAAACTGCTGCTGGCAACCAAAACCGGTCAGGCCAGTTTCTGAAACCGGTCAGACTGCTTCTCTGGGACTTAGCCTCTCGCAGGCAGGGGAAACCGGTCAGGCCGGTTTGGCAAACCGGTCAGGCCGGTTTTGTCCAGGAAAACCCCAAAAGACCTTCGAGGCCAAAACTGACCCAAAACACCTCAAAAACTTCTCCACCTTTGAACAAGAAAAGCCATAGCACGAACAAGACTCTCCTGCTCAAAAACCCTTCACGACAGCCCACAGGGCTAAACCGGTCAGGCCGGTTTTGCCTGGACAGTCGGAAAGAACTCAGCCCGCGAGAAAAACTCAACCTTCCAACCAATCGATCTCCCGATTCATTCCACGGATCAAAGTGAGACTTTGGGGATAGCTGGGGTACCTCGTGGGCTACCTTTGTCTAGAAGCTCGGTCCCCAAAACCTACTCAATCAAGAGGAATCGGAAGTCAACCCTCAAGAACACCTTCCCATGGAATCCACCGAAAACCCCCAAATTGAAGCCGTTTCGGAGGGTTTGTTGGAGCAAGATCACCAAGCAAAGAGGCACAAGGTCCTCATACGTGACATCCAACAAGAATCCCTCAAAGAAACACCCTCAAAACTTCCCCACGGGAATCCCAAGAAAAGGCTCCGAAAATCACCAAAAAGGGAAAACGGGAAGAACACAATCAAGCCTTGAGGAACCACGTCGAATCATCTATACATACCATGAAGGTTCATACAAGTTCTAGCTTCCGCCCGATTATCCTTCCCTCTCACAAGATCTCACCATGAAGCTCTCAAGCTAGTCCTCTAAAAACCTAAGGAAAATAGGAAGGGAAAATAGCAAAGCAAATGAGCTAGGGTTCCAAGAGATGGCTGCCATCCTCTCACCACTTGGGTTATATGGAGGCAAGCCGAAAGACTAAAATACCCCTAAGCCCTAAACTCTGATACACGCCCACCAAGGGCACTTTGGGAAATTGTTTTCGTAACACCATCGGACGGATGCCCAGCGACCGCAAACTTGCTTAGCCTCGACGCAAGCCTTGCGATCCCGACGCGTGTCCTCCGCTTCGAAGCTTCCGGCGCCCTGCGACCCCAAACCGGTCAGACCGGTTTCCCAAACCCGTCAGGCCGGTTTTGGCCTAACAGCCACGCCCGGTCTTCGGCCTCAGCTTTGTGGCTCAGCCGAGTAACCCGGTGGTTTTTTGGTGAACCACCGCAAATCCTGCGAACTTGATGTAGCCTCCGCCAATCACCACTCATGACTCGGCTCCCACGAAGTCCCGGCTCGACCTTGGTTTTGAGGCTCAACCAAGAAACCGTCCACCGACTTCATCTTGCTATTCTTGCCACCATGCGGCCCGCACTTGACCCCGCTGGCCACCGGGTCCCTCGAACCAAGCCTACTTGTCTTCTCCACAATTGGAGGCCTCACCGGCGACGACCTTTCGCGCTTGTTCTTCACCTGCACCGACACCATTCAAGCCGCAACCTGCACCTGTAATACTTAGCCAAGAATTAGTCCACACAACGTTGTCAATCACTCATCACACCAGGAAGCGACCATCCACCGGTCCTCGAACCACACATGGTCCTCTATCTCCCCCTTGATGAGTGCATTGACAACACACCCATTTGGTAACCAAAGAAAAAAGGAAAAGAAAAGAAACGACTAAAAGAAACTCAAACAAGCGATCGAAAGCCAGACAAAGACAAAGAGCAAGATCACTTGAAAGAGGAAAGACTCGGTCCCCTTAGGCAAGGGCAACGGCTCGACACAACCGAGTCAAAAACAAGCTCAAGCAAAGAGCACAAACCACCAAAGCATACAAGAGCTCCCCCTGCACATATGCATACTCCCCCTGGACATGTGCCAACACTGGGCACAAACCGGTCAGGCCGGTTTCCCAAACCGGTCAGGCCGGTTCCACCAAACCGGTCAGGCCGATTTAACACAGCAGAAACACCCCCCAAAAGCCAAAAATGCAAAAGAAATGCACAAGCTCCCCCTTGACTGTTGGGATAGGTTCTAGGGATGCAATGCAACTTTTCTCAACCAACATTTCTCCCCCTTGTTGCCAATGCATGAATCAAGGCTCAAATTTGGAAAAGATGCAACTAGAGCTTCTCAAATAGACAAAATTCATCACAAGATGCTAGACATGATCAAATGAGCAAGTTAGATACTCTACAGCATCGTATGAACATCAACTACATGATCACCAAGTTTCACAACCATTGGATAAAGCTAAGAGAGAATTGAACATTTTTGCGAAAAATCATCCTCTCATGAGCAAAGTCCTAAACATGAGCAAAACATGTCAAAATGGCAAAACCACACAAACTTCATGCTAGGACAACCTTTCTAATCATAAGACCATCATAAACACCCACAAGCACCTCATGTCATGTCAAAGCATACCGAGCCATGTGCCTACTTCTATGTATGAGACTTCTCATTGGTAGGCATCATGCAACGGTTTAGCACCCAAAAGCAAGTAAATTAAGCACATATGACATGGGAGCACATTTTCCAAGCAATTTACATTTCATTTTCAGATTTATAATTGGTACATGAAATGTCTTTGCGACAAAAAGGAACTTATGCCCCTCCACAAGATGAAGCATGGGGGCTAAACATTCATGATGGCAAATGAGCCTTTGGCCCCATATGATCAAAATAAACTATCTAACCACAAATTAAGCATAGCCAAGCCACAAAAACATGTCAAGATCATATAAAGGCATTTACTCACAAGAGAGCATACATGTGACATTTTTCAAAAATATAGCTATCAACCATGGATATAAATCAAGATCATCAAGAGCTAAGCCACACTAAGCCATATCACACCAAACTAGCTCACAAGATCATATATAGCATATCATGGTGAACAATGTATATAGGAGAAGCTTTTCCTACACAATGCATATGATACAAAATGCATGCAACCTAAGATACAAAGATGCCTATACATCATGTTACACATGCCATGCAAAATGCAAAAAATGCACAAAGGAAACTATACATATGCTACAAAGGAGCTCCCACACACCCAACTCAAGAAATCAAACAAACACCAAGCTCCCCCCGTAAACGAGTGAAAGTTGCTTGATCTAGGGGTTTGGTGAAAATATCAGCTAGCTGGTCATGTGTGGGTACATGGATCAAAGCGATTTTTCCTTTCTCTACGTTGTCTCTCAGGAAATGATACCTCACTTCTATGTGCTTGGTTTTGGAGTGGAGCACTAGGTTCTTTGCAACGCTTATGGCACTTGTGCTATCACATTGAAGTGGGACATGGGTATACTCCTCACCAAAGTCGCTCATGATGTATGTGATCCAAAGGAGCTGAGAGCAACAACTAGCTGTGGCAACGTATTTGGCTTCGGTTGTAGATTGAGCAACACTCGATTGTTTGCGGGAAGACCAAGACACCAAAGAAGAGCCCAAGAACTGGCAAGTCCCAGAAGTGGACTTCCTATCCAACCGACACCCGGCAAAATCCGCATCTGAAAATCCATGAAGAGCCAAAGAAGAAGACGCGGAGTACCAAAGGCCAAAGTCGGGAGTGTGTCGCAAATACCTGAATATGTGCTTGACTGCTTGCCGATGCGAAGTCCTCGGAGACGCTTGAAAACGAGCTCACAGACACATCGAGAATTGGATGTCCGGCCTCGTCGTCGTCAAGTAGAGGAGTGACCCGATCATGCTCCGGTACTCCTTCTGGTCTACGTGTTCACCTTCCTCGTCCGCATCAAGAGCTGTCATAGGTGTCGCCATGGCCTTGGAGTCCTCCATCTTGAACTTCCTCACAATGTCCTTGGTGTACTTAGCTTGGTGCATAAATGTTCCTTCCTTTGATTGCTGGATCTGTAGCCCGAGGAAGAACTGCAACTCACCCATCATGCTCATCTCAAATTCCCTGCTCATGTCCTCTCCAAACCTTGCAACAAGAGAGTTAGACGAGCCACCAAAGACAATATCATCCATGTATACCTGCACAATCAGGATATCTTTGCCCTGCCTGAGGAGAAACAAGGTCTGATCGACCTTCCCCATCTCAAACCCTCTCTCAAACAGGAACCCCCTCAACCTACCGTACCAAGCTCTAGGCGCCTACTTCAACCCATACAACGCCTTCCTCAACTTGTACACCCGGTGGGGGTACTTCTCACTCTCAAACCCCAGTGGTTACCTCACATACACTACTTCCTCCAATACATCGTTTAGGAAAGCACTCTTGACGTCCATCTGGTACAACTTGAACCCTTTAGCCACGGAAAAGGCTAGAAGGATCCTGATCGCCTCCAAACGAGCTACGGGAGCAAAGGTCTCCTCGTAGTCGATCCCCTCTTTCTGTGAGTACCCCTGAGCAACAAGCCTTGACTTGTTCCTCACCACTTCTCCTTTCTCTCCCTCTTTGTTCTTCCACACCCATTTTGTCCCAATCGGCTTACACCCTGGGGGAGGTTCAACCAATTCCCAAACTTGGTTCCTCTCAAAATTTTCCAACTCCTCATGCATCGAATTAACCCAATTATGATCAGATAGCGCGTGTCCAATATCTTTGGGCTCAAAGGTGGCAACAAAAGCAGCATGAGCGAAATGAGAATTGTTCCGAACCCTCGACCGTGTAGTACGTTCATTCATGTCGCCGATGATCCTCGAAGTTGGATGATCCACTTGAACTCGGCGGGGAGGTTCTCGCCTTGATGCTACCTCCCCCTCAACAGCAGCTTCTTCTTGAACTGGGTTTGTCATTGTAGGTGTGGGAGAAGGGCCGTCCACCACCGTAGTCGAAGTAGTAGGTACATGCTCAACCGCGGGCACCACACCGCCATCTTCATCATCTCCATGTTCATGCTCCTCCTCCTGGAAAATCTACTCACCAAGTTCTTTGTCACCTGCACACTCAAAGACAAGCTGACTACGTGGCTGTGTCTCGTCGAAGGTTACCTCGCAAGTCTCCACAATTTGGTTAGTTTCAAGATTGAGCACTCGAAAGGCTCTAGAATGAGACGCGTAACCAAAGAAAATGCCATCGACAGATCTAGCCTCGAACTTGTCCAACTTCTTACCTTTCTTCAGGATAAAGCATTTGCACCCAAACACATGGAAGTGACTCACCTTAGGTGTGCGCCCGTGCATCCACTCATAGCACGTTTTCTTCTTGTGAACCCTGAGGTAAATCCTGTACGACACATAGCACGCGGTATTCACTGCCTCAGCCCAGAACCTTCTCGGAGTCCTATGCTCATCAAGCATCGTCCGAGCCATTTCACACAAGGTTCTGTTTTTCCTTTCCACCACGCCGTTCTGGGGAGGCGTATACAGACTTGAAAACTGGTGTTCAAGACCCAAGTCATGGCAAAAGGTTTTGAAACGAGAGTTTTTAAATTCAGAGCCATTGTCACTGCGGATCGCTCGTACGGCATCTCCGTGCCTCTCGTTCCTTAACCTCAAGACAAGATCTCGAACAAAACCAAACGTCTCCCCTTTCTCCTCAAGAAAGAAAACCCACGCATACCGAGAGTAGTCGTCCACCACAACCAGGACGTACCACTTCCCACCCACAGATCGCACACGAGCTAGGCCAACAAGGTCCATATGGAGCAGCTCGCATGGACGCTCTGTCATCACATCGGTGAGGGGTGGATGGGAAGAAGCTACCATCTTAGCATGCCGACACGGCGTACAAACCAACTCTTTCTCAAACCTCAGCCGTGGCAATCCTCGGACCAAATTGAGTTTACTCAAGCGAGACAAAAGGTCAAAGCTTAAGTGACCCAACTTCCTATGCCACTTCCACAACTCACTCGAAGATCCAGCCAAGAAACAACGCTCAACACCAGAAGACTGAGAAAAATCAGCTCGAAACACTTGACCCTCGAGAACGACCATGCACACAAGGTCGCCTCGAGAATCCAAAATCCAAGAACCACCAGGCCGAAACAACACCTCAAAGCCCTCATCCAAAAGCTGGGACACCGAAAGCAAATTGAACCCGAGCGATTGAACAAGAGTGACACGCCTGAGAGTGACCTTGTCACTTACCTTAATCTCACCTTCTGAAAGCACACGCCCTCGCCCATTGTCCCCAAAGGTGATGTATGTCTTGGACACCACCGAGACGAGACTTGAGAACCACCCCTTGTCTCTGGTCATATGCCTCGAGCAACCGGAGTCAATCAACCAAACGTTCCTCAAGTCTCCCACCTGAAATTCAAAACCGAGAACGTGAGTGAACAAACGACTCTGCACTGGGGTTAGTACCAAAAGAGTAAAACCAGTGCCGAGCCATTTGCTCCAAAGTGGGGTTAGCACAAACCAAATCATCATGCCTATCAAAGCTACCACCATGAGAACCACCACTAGGGAACCACCCCTGTCTCGCTGGAGGAGAATGAAAACCACGAAAGGGAGACCGTGGACCGTTCCTCCTCTCCAACTCAAAGCTACGACTCCTCCCACCATCGTATTGAGCACGATGTGGAGAACGTCTAGCAAACTGACCACCACCAGATCTCCATGCCTAACATCTGGACCATGATCAAAGGACCTAAATCGAGCCTCATCCCGAGCACGAAAACCAAACTGGTCACCCTGCTATCTCCAAACCGGTCTGACCGGTTCTGGAACCGGTCTGACCGATTTCATCCCTCCAGCAAGGTCCCTTCCTCCCAAAGCACTTCGAACTCCTCATCTGGCAAAGACATCAAAGAGGACAAAGAGAACATCCTGGTGGATGGGTTAGCATTAGATTTTCCTTTCGAGCCACCGATGAGGGCGAGACTATGAGAATCAGTCGGGCCCTCAAGCTTGGCTGTCATACCCCGATCCACCTCAGCCGACTTGAGCTTCGAGAACAGATCGTTCATGGTCAAAGTGTCATACTTCTTCGACTCTACAATGGCCTCAAACTTTCCACCCCAAACCGTACGATCCAGCGAGTGCAAGAGCTTGACGGCTCTATCATGATCATCGTACGGGAGCACGTCCACATTGGCCCTCATGTTGTTCACCACAACCGTAAACCGCTGGAACAAGGCATCGATGGACTCACCGGGGAGATGAGTGAAGTTCTCGTACTCTCTCCGGTAAGTCGCATACATTCGAGCCTGAACCTGAGCATTTCCTACATGAGCTTCCTTCAACTGTGCCCAAATTCTACAAGCCAAGTTCTCCGTATGCACCCGATCGAATTCGGATTGACACAGAGCACGAAACAAGTAGTCAACCGCCTTGTTGTTGGCGTCGAACATGTCCCTCAATCCTGGAGCAAGGAAGTTCACGGGATGGACATAAGTTGTGTCCACCGTGACATCCCAAAGGATCTGACCCTTACCGCGGAGGAATGCCGCAATCCGCCTCTGCCACATCTGGTAGTTTTTGCCATCGAAGTGCGGAGGACCCGAACCCCGTTCCTGGTATGCCATCTTTGGATCTTAGACTAGTTAGAGTCAATCAAGACCCGTAACCGGCTCTGATACTACTTGAAGGACTGGAATGGCGAACCAGAGAGGGGGAGTGAATGGGAGCCGATAAAAATTCTACTCAAGCATTCGGCCTATGAACCCAATTTCACTCGGACACCTCCACAAGCTTCTCTTGCCAAGTCCACGTAGCCACTGGATTGCTACTGAACCTAGGAGGAAGATCCAACCAACAGCAACACACAATACGCAGCGGAAAACAACACGAAACTGCTGCTGGCAACCAAAACCGGTCAGGCCGGTTTCTGAAACCGGTCAGACCGCTTCTCTGGGACTTAGCCTCTCACAGGCAGGGGAAACTGGTCAGGCCGATTTGGCAAACCAGTCAGGCCGGTTTGTCCAGGAAAACCCCAAAAGACCTTCGAGGCCAAAACTGACCCAAAACACCTCAAAAACTTCTCCACCTGTGAACAAGAAAAGCCATAGCACGAACAAGACCCTCCTGCTCAAAAACCCTTCACGACAGCCCATAGGGCTAAACTGGTCAGACTGGTTTGGGAAACCGGTCAGGCCGGTTTTGCCTGGACAGTCGGGAAGAACTCAGCCCGCGGGAAAAACTCAACCTTCCAACCAATCGATCTCCCAATTCGTTCCACGGATCAAAGTGAGACTTTGGGGATAGCTGGGGTACCTCGTCGGCTACCTTTGGCTAGAAGCTCGGTCCCCAAAACCTACTCAATCAAGAGGAATCGGAAGTCAACCCTCAAGAACACCTTCCCATGGAATCCACCGAAAACCCCCAAATTGAAGCCGTTTCGGAGGGTTTGTTGGAGCAAGATCACCAAGCAAAGAGGCACAAGATCCTCATACGTGACATCCAACAAGAATCCCTCAATGAAACACCCTCAAAACTTCCCCACGGGAATCCCAAGAAAAGGCTCCGAAAATCACCAAAAAGGGGAAACGGGAAGAACACAATGAAGCCTTGAGGAACCACGCCGAATCATCTATACATACCATGAAGGTTCATACAAGGTCTAGCTTCCGCCCGATCATCCTTCCCTCTCACAAGATCTCACCATGAAGCTCTCAAGTTAGTCCTCTAAAAACCTAAAGAAAATAGGAAGGGAAAATAGCAAAGCAAATGAGCTAGGGTTCCAAGAGATGGCTGCCATCCTCTCACCACTTGGGTTATATGGAGGCAAGCCAAAAGACTAAAATACCCCTAAGGCCTAAACTTGGATACACGCCCACCAAGGGCACTTTGGGAAATTGTCTTCGAAACACCATAGGACGGATGCCCAACGACCGCAAACTTGCTTAGCCTCGACACAAGCCTTGCGATCCCGACACGTGTCCTCCGCTTCGAAGCTTCCGGCGCCCTGCGACCCCAAACCGGTCAGGCCGGTTCTGGCCTGACAGCCACGCCCGGTCTTCGGCCTCAGCTTTGTGGCTCAGCCGAGTAACCCGGTGGTTTTCTGGTGAACCACCGCAAACCCCGCGAACTTGATGTAGCCTCCGCCAATCACCACTCATGACTCGGGTCCCACGAAGTCCCGGCTCGACCTTGGTTTTGAGGCTCAACCAAGAAATCGTCCACCGACTTCATCTTGCTGTTCTTGCCACCATGCGGCCCGCACTTGACCCTGCTGGCCATCGGGTCCCTCGAACCAAGCCTACTTGTCTTCTCCACACTTGGAGGCCTCATCGGCGATGACCTTTTGCGCTTGTTCTTCACCTGCACCAACACCAGTCAAGCCGCAACCTGCACCTGCAATACTTAGCCAAGAATCAGTCCACACAACGTTGTCAATCACTCATCACACTAGGAAGCGACCATCCACCAGTCCTCGAACCACACATGGTCCTCATCCGTCGACACTGACTGCTCTCTGCGTGGTTGGCTTGTACTGGTGGAGGTTGAGCTCCAGCGTTCTGCCTTGCGTTAGCGGTAGCATTCTGCTGTTGGGCGCCAGCCGCAATGGCGGCGTTGTTTTGGGCATTGCTAGGGGCATTGCCCGCAGCGTTGGCAGCTGGGTTGGCTGCTTGATTGGCAGCGGTGTTGGTAGCGGGATTGACCGGCTGTGCTACTTCGTTTTCACCTCCTCCATCTTCAGCCACGGGCTCAAGGGGAGTGTTGATGCGACGTCGTTGGCGAGGTTGCTCCGACCTACTCCTGGAGTAGGAGCTTGCAGCTGATCTGCTGTATCCTGGACCCCTTTCTTCGACCTGGGCGGTAGCGATGCGGATGTGAGCTTGTAGGCGCTGTATTGTAGGAGTGTCCTCATGTTGACCTAGTGCGGCAAGAGCTGCACCCAAGTTTGCGTGAGGAGAGTTGTAGACTTCGTGGCCGTCTTGCTCAAAGTCCCTCAGGAGGTCTCTGGCACGTAGGCGGTTTCGACGAGGTTCATTGCGATTTTGAGGAGCGACTTGAGGTGCGGGTGCTTGCGCCCCGACGTTGCCTACTGGTTGGTTGCCGGCACTTTGTCTGACGTTGCCCGCAGGCTGACCTGCTCCTGGGGCAGCTGCAGCTAACTCTTGCTGACGAGGTGTAGCCCGTGCGGCGTTGGCGTTTTCACGGTCTATGCGCTGCTCGTCTATCTCCGTCTTCGGGACGCACATCTGCAGAGACCACGAGGACCTCCCGGTCTGAGATCTCAAATTCTTCTCCCGAATAGTTCGGGGAGATGGTCGTACGAGCGATCTGAAACGCGAGGCGGTCCGGAGACGGCTCGCGGTTGATCTGGCGGTGATGAGCTGCGGTGAGAGGTCAGCAAAGCTTCTTGAGCACACGGCACTGGCGAGCCATGTGTTTGGAGTTTTCATGGATGGGGCAAGGATCGTCAAGGTGACCCCTGTGGTTCCCACGATCTGGAGTCTTGTGTCCAGATTCAATCTGGATCTTGCGCTTCATGTAGCGAGACGCTATGTGAGTTGCGTTCCGCAGACCGAGAGGCATGCTGGATGAGGACAGAGGGGTCCTGCGAGGGTGTTTGACGCGCTCACAGACCTTGATCGTGTCAGAGAGCATGGCTTCGACACGATCGAGTCCCGCGATCAGGTCGCTAGGAGTGGGTGGGTGGGTTTCTGCCAGCAGATCTGTTCCGACCTGCTGGTTGGAGGTGACTGCATTGCTCTCGATGACGAGGCAAGCGGTTGGAGCGGTGGATTCCGTCGGCATAGAGCCAAAGCAGATGTCGACGGGGTTGGCGAGGATGTCCGCCATGCTCTCCGGGAAGATGACGCCGTTGGTCGAAGCCATTGAGTTGCACGAAGAACCCTGGATTCCTCCTCTACCTGGCGCGCCAACTGTCTGATGTTTAGATCTAGACAGCCCACAGGGGTATTAATCCCGGTGGTTTAGTTGTTCGGTGGGGCGGAATCTAAGGCTAAGAACTCGAAGGTTGCGCACGAGCACACGAAACACAGAGAACACGGCGAGTTTATACTGGTTCGGGCCTCCAGAGAGTAAAACCCTACGTCCAGTTGTTGGTGTCGATTGCTTGGGGATTGCGTGATCGTACAAGGGTCGCCTTGCCCACCTTATATTGGCCGGCGGACAAGGTCGGTTCCTAGATTCCTGGTCGGTTACGACCAGGAGACCTAAGTCTAGTTGATTACATCGCTTGCCATATCCATCGATCTGCTTTGGTCAGAATCCACCGATGTCTTGTCTTGCACGCCAAGTTTTGAAGTCGTTCTGAATAAGGTCGTCTAGAATCTTCTGGAAGGTCTTCAGGAGGTCGTGTGGGCCACCAACTAGGTCGGTTGGGCCCACTGACAGGTCGGCGGGTCTTCTGGTAGGCCAGACCCACTTGTCGGGGACGGCCGTGAGCCTGGTTGGTGGGGACCCAGGGGTACCCATGTCTCACAGTCACTTTGCAAGTACGGTGTTTTGTTAGTTCCCAAGAGTCGGGGCTTGTATGAAGTGTCAAAGGATGGAATTTCGTCAAACTGGTTGTATTCCTCCTCCTCAACAACATTTTCAACCCCAACAATCCTTTTTTTCCAGGCAGAACCACAGACCAATTCTTCTTTGCAAGGTCAGGTACATAGAACACTTGCTCAACATCGTTGGCGAAGAAAAACGGTTCATTTTTGTAACCAAAGACCTGGAGATCAACACTAACATAACCATATTTGTCTTTGCTCACAACTCTCTTCCCATTGGTGACCCATCTACACCGAAACAAGGCTACCTTCAATCATACATAATCAGGCTCCCATATCACCTCTACTTGACCATAATATGTGTCTGTCTCCATGTCATCATCATCATTGCCGTCGACGACGGCCTGTACACGCACACCACTATTTTGATAGACGCTCTTTTTATCCTATGTCATGGTGTAGAACGTGTATCCATTGATATCCATTGCTTGGTATTTTGTAATAGTAAACAATGGCCCCACTGCTAGATTCCTTATCTCGTCGGTTATTATAGCATTGTTGCATGTCTCGACATAATCTCGGAGCCACCTGCTGAAACCTTGCATGTGCATCTTTGCAAGCCAAGCCCTACCACGGTCAGGGTTGTCTTGACGTAGTTGTCGCTTGTGCTCATTGGCAAACGGTGTAATCAGGTGCAGCTGTTGTATCACGGTGAAATGAGCCTTTTGGAAGGCATCTGGTTCCGGAGTGACTGACTTTTTCCCCAGGGTCCCAACACCTGAAAGCCTACCTTCATGCCGTGAGCGAGGCACACCAATGGGGTTTTGGGGGTCCATATAACCCATGGCCCACTCCACTGCTTCGATGGTAACGTAGCCATGAATAATGCCTCCCTCTGGAAATAACCGGTTATGTACCAATGATTTCAGGAATCCAAAGAACCTCTCATATGGAAACATCTGATGAAGGTAAGATGGGCCAAGGTACCAGATCTCCCTCGTGAGGTGTTGTTGACGCTCCTTAGCCTCACTACTAAGTATGCACACACGGCGACGGCGCCAGGAATGCTTGTCGGTACTCGCAAGCGTCGCTACCGGGTTTACACCCCTAGTAACAGGGCTAGGGAACGTCTTTGGTAAAACACACGATCACAGAAAGGTCCGCAAGTGCACGGATTACCGTTGTAGAACTTCACCCGGTGGTATTCGGGTTATCGTATTTATATTTTCCCAAGGGAGGCACTACTGCAAAGATGATCGAATAAACGGTGGAGATTAACAAGACTTGGTAAAGAGCTATAGCGGGGGTAACGAATAAAGATATTCGGGGATAACTTGACACACACAGAAGGAGATCTTGATAAAGGGTTAGAGAGGACCTAGTGAGCTGGGAGGACAACGAGACGAGAAAGGATCCTAACACAATCTATCTATTCTTGTCAACTCTAGGCAAAGAACTAAGGCAAAGGATAACCAAGGCAAGCTAAACTCGACAAGCTCTTCTATTGTTGTAGGGGCATGCAAAGCCGCGCTCTCAGACTGGGATGAGAAGGTAGAATGACGACGCGCTGAATCCTACCGGCCCGAACTAACGTGGTGGACTACAAAGCCCGTCCGAAGCTGTCACCTCCTTAGGGTACCACAACTATTCTGTTGAACGGGACACCAATCTAAGAGTAAGGTAAGCTCTAAGCACCGTGCTCACAACAAACCAAAGAACCTTTCCCCAGATATCACGAAGGAAGGTCTCTCTCTCCCGTGAACCACCGGAGGTCAAGCGAAGAACGACCACAACACTATAGGGTTCAAGAGAGCTATGCTAACCATGACTAAACTAACTTTAGTCTAAACCAAGAATAAAGCTTCTAGAGCAAAGTAAAAGCTGAATGTAATTGACTCGAAAGGTAAGATAGAAAGATAACTTGAATTGTACTTGAGTCTAAACAAAGAAAGGATACAAGAGTAGTACCGGAACCCTGAAGAAGACTCCTCCGGAACCCCGAGACTAGCTCGACTCGACTCTAACTCCCAAGCTACACTAATCCTACTCTAAGTGAACAAAAGAGGGAAATGGGAGGTGGCTTTTATAGGCAAGGAAGGTCGGTGGAGCGCAAGGGGGCCACATGCCAGGTGCGGCTGGCTCACCAGGTGCGGCCGGCCCTGGGATGTGCCGCCTCTCGCCTTGGACGCCCCTGATCACTGCTCCTGAGGCGGTTGTAGGTCGGATCCTTGGTTCGGTTTTGCCTGGCAAGCGAGTGGATAGGTGCGGCCGGCCCTCTAGGTGCAGCCGGCCCACCCCCGTGTCGTGTGATGCACCGATTATGCTCAGGGACGCCTAAGATTGCCTCTGGAAGACGGTTGTGGCGGTTGAGCAGACGGACAAGTGGACCCATTGATCCAAGTGATCCTAGCCTCCACCATTTGATCAAACCGATGTTTCTTCAGTGAATCTTGTTCGTCCAAGTTGTGCTCGAGGGAGAGGCGGTGCTTAGGACTAGGGACACGCCACGGGGCAGGGCCAGCCGCACCTGTAGGGCCGGCCTAGCACGTGTGGTGTGTTGGTCCCAATTTCTCCCAAAATGTGTACCTGCTTATGAAAATCACAACACAACTCGTGGAACTTTATTAGTACTAAAAATGTGCATGAAACTTTCCATATACTCCTCTCGAACCCGATGTTTTGACGGTCGAATTTTTGTTGTAAGGACCGTCAACAGGTGTGATGTTAGATGCAGCATGAGATCAAAGAATGATGGTGGGAAGGTGGCTTCAAGCAGGCATAGGGTCTCAAAATGCCTCCTCTCTAAGTCCAATAGTTTTTCCTTGTCAATCACCTTCTGTTCTATTGCATTGAAGAATAAACACAAGCTCGTGACCGCGTCGCGAACCAATTCTGTCTTGATACCTCTAAGTGCAACAGGAAGAAGAGCTGTCATCAACACATGGCAATCATGAGATTTCATCAAGTTGAAATTCATTTTCATGTCCTTCACCGACACTAGCCTCTTGAAGTTTGATGAGTAGCCTGAAGGTACTTTCAAAGCATGCAAAAACTAACAGAATTCTTTTCTATCTGCCTTTGAGAAGGTGGTTGCAGCAACGGGAATGTCCGTCCCCGTCTCTGTTTCCTCTGCATAGAGCTCTGGCCTAATGCCCAGATCTTTAAGATCCTCTCTTGAATTTTTATGATCTTTTCCTTTGGACTTCTGTTGTAGCAATGTTCCACAAGTATCTTCACACACATTCTTCTTGATGTGCATGTTGTCAATCGAATGACGCACATCCAACATCAGCCAATACTCTAGCTCCCATAGAATTGATTTCTTGTTCCACATTCCTTCTTCTTCTTCTTCTTCACCATGTCGTTTCTTTCTTTTGCCAAGGGTTTTTTAAGTCAGTTTGGGGAACTCCTCGATAGTTTTGACGTCCTTGACTTTCAAGTGGACCAGATCTCCAGTCACATGCAACGGCGCCTCTCGATTCTCCTTTTCCCCATTAAACTGACAATCCATGGGCGGGCATGCATGTTTCTTGCTGAGGAAATGACGGTGCCCCATAAATACGTATTTCTTTGAATGTCTTAGCCACACTACGCAACTATCTTCCAAGCAGTGTGGGCAAGCTGCACCTTTCATTTTACTATGGCCAGAGAGGTTGCGATGAGTCAGGTTGTCGTTGATGGTGGTGAACAACATGGCGTGCATTATGAACTCCTCACGCTTGAACTCATCCCAAACCTCCTGCACACCAGGCCACCATAGTGTCTTCAAGTCATCAACTAGTGGCCTCAAGTAGACATCAATACGGTCGCCAGGTTGCTTTGGCCTGGAGACCAATATTGTCAGCATCATATATTTCTGTTTCTTGCATAGCCAGGGGGAAGGTTGTACAATTACAGCACGATAGGCCAGGTGCTATGTGTTTAGCTCTGGTTACCAAATGGGTTCACGCCATCTGTGCTCATAGCAAACCGTATGCTCCCTATGTCTTCGTTAAACCACTTAAAGTGGTTATTAATGTTACCCCATTGTGCTGCATCTGCGGGGTGGCTAAACTTGCCATTTTCCTTCTTTCGGCCTTCCTCATGCCAACGCAAGAGTTGGACCTCCTTTCGTGTTGCGAACCATCTTCTCAGCCGAGGAATGATGCAAAAATACCATGCCACCCTCACAGGAGCCCCTCTATTAGCCTTCTTCTTCTTGCCTCTGATCTCCACAGGCTCGTTCTCGTCATCAGCATTATTATCATCTCCACCATCCTTTTTCCTGTTGTACTAATCGCAGCCACACTTGGGGCACTTGTCAAGGTCTGCATAATCTCCACGGAACAATACACAACTGTTCTTGCATGCATGGATTTTTTTAACCTCTATTCCCAAAGGACAGATTATCTTCTTCGCCTCATAGATAGACTCGGCTATTTAGTTTCCTTCAGGTAGCATGTCTCTAAGCACATCCAATAGATGTTTGAAACTTTTGTTGCTCCAACCATGATCTGCCTTAAGCTGTAGAAGTTTTAGATCACCAGAAAGACGAGAGTACTTCTGTCAATCAGGATAGAGGGGTTTCTTTGAATCTTCAATGAACTGCTTCAGCCTCGCTAATTCAGAAGGTGTGTACACTCGTTGAAACTCAACATCCCGCAATATTTGATCAACATTGTGTACACGTTGCAACACCTCACCATCATCGAAGCCCCTAACTTCTTGATCAGTGATATCCTCAGGCCTCATCACATTGGGTGGGAATGGTTCATTTTCCTCAAAAACTCCACCTTCATCAAGGTCTTCATCATGGTCGGTAGCATGGTGTCGCACTTCACCTTCATTTAAGCAGCCTGCTTCGAGTTCATTAAGGCCTTCATCACCATGTTTATTCCAACACATGTATTTTTTTGTGAAACCACGTGTGACCAAATGATGAAAAAAGATTTCCTATTGTTCGAATTTCTTCTGGTTGAGACAATCTATACAGGGGCAAAGCATTGCCTGAACACCACAGTTTCTCATATCCACCTCTGCTTGATTTAGAAAACCATTGACCCCGCTTAAGAAATTCTCCCAATCTTCTTAAGGCTGTTTGTACATCCAAGCCCGAGCAGTAGCTGCCATCTGCAATTTCCATACACCAAATGAGCATAATTCATCACACAAAAAAATCGATAACATAAGAGGATTAGGACAGCTGAAGAATTTCAATAAAAGGGGGCAATTAATTTCCACCTTGATGAGGACTTTCTACGAGGCGAGCGCGGCCGAGGAGGATCGGAGGTGGCGTCGCAGCCGCGGTGATAGCGCGGAGGACGGCATCGAGCCCGAGGGGGAGGGGCCACAGAGGCGTCTGCTTTGGATGATGCCGCGGTCGACGTCCGCTGGCCCCTTTCGCCGTCGCGCACGCGGCCGGCCGGCCTACTGCAGCGCCGACTTTCTGAGGAGAGAGAGCGCGATCCTCAGAGCACGCGCAGCTGGCGGCGGCGAACGGGGCAGGCCGGCGGGGACTTCTAAGGAGAGAGAGCGTGTGACCTTCTGAGGAGAGAGAGCGAGTGTTGTTGTCAGAACGGGAGTGGCCTTCTGAGGAGAGAGAGCGAGTGGTGTCAGAAAGAGAAGACAGAGATGCGCAATAACAACACGCGTCTCCGATGTGAGAAAAAAGGCGACGCTGGGTGGCAATCAAAGGAGACGAGTCCTAAGAAATGAACGTATCCAATTGGATCACCATCAAAGGAGACGCATCCTAACAAACATGTGTCTCCAGTACGAAAGTTATCGGTAACAGACTCTAAAGCCGGTTACCAATATGGCAGTGATCAGTAACGGACTTAAAGAGCCCGTTACCGATGGGGCATTGATTGGTAATGAATTTTATGAGCCCGTTACCGATAGGTTTAACTTTTGTAACAGACTCACTTTAACGTCTGTTATAACGAATTCATGTAACGGGCGTTTAAGAAGCCCATTACCAGAAGTCCTCATTGGTAACGGGCGTTGTGGAGGCAAACCCTGGGGTCGGCCTGCCGCGCTTATGGGTAACGGGCGCCAAACAACAACCGTTACAGATGTAGGTGCATGTAACGGGTGTTAAGGGTCCGTTACAAATGTTGCGTGACCTATTTGAGGTTTTCACATAGTGATGGTAGCCGCTTCCCATCCACCCCTGACCGATGTCATGATAGAGCGTCCATGCGAGCTGCTCCATATGGACCTTGTTGGCCCAGCTCGTGTGCGCTCTGTGGGTGGTAAGTGGTACGTCCTGGTTGTGGTGGACGATTTCTCTCGGTATGCCTAGGTTTTCTTTTTGGAGGACAAGGCTGAGACGTTATGCTTTGTTCGAGATATGGTCTTGAGGTTGAAGAACGAAAGGCACAGAGACGCCATTCGGGCGATTCAGAGTGACAATGGCACAAAATTTAAAAACTCTCGCTTTGAAACATTTTGTCATGACTTGGGTCTTGAACACTAGTTTTCTTCTCCGTACACACCTGCTCAGAATGGCGTTGTGAAAAGGAAGAATAGGACTTTGTGCAAGATGGCTTAGACAATGCTCGATGAGCAAAGGACTCTGGGGAGGCGGTGAATACCGCGTGCTATGTTTCGAATATGATCTTCCTTCGAGCTTACAAGAAAAAGACCTGCTATGACCTTATGCATGGTCGCACTCCCAAGGTGAGTCATTTCCATGTTTTCGGTTGCAAGTGTTTCATTCTCAAAAAGGGTAAGAATCTGGATAAGTTTAAGGCTAGGTCGGTTGATGGTATTTTCTTTGATTGTGCTACTCAGTATAGAGCATTTCGTGTGCTCAACTTGGAAATTGACCAAATCGTGGAGACTTGCAAGGTGACCTTCTGTCACACCTTGAAATTCCTGAATTTCAGGATGTGAATAGAGAGAACAATTAAAAAACAATTTTGTCATAATTTTAAAAAAAAATCCAACATTTATCTTCTTTACAGAAAATATAGTGTAAGAAAAGTCTATGTTTGATTTTCTGAATTAAATAAATGGTCATGTGAGTGTTACATTCATGCTGATGCATCTTGGTGCTTCTTGAGTGTAAAGGTTTCAAAAATGCGTTAAGGTGCTGACCAAATCCTTCCGAGAATTTTCTAGACTTTTCTAGAATTTATTCTCACTTTCCAAGAGCTATTTCTATTTACTAAAAGGCTCTAAAATCCTTTTAATGAGCTGCAAATAATTTATTTGGGTTCTTCGTGTCTTAATCTATCTCTGGAAATTTTCCTAGACTTTTTGAGATTTTTAGAACTTTTGTTCGTGGCATGAATGAATTATCTGAATTTTCTGGATTATTTTTTACATGAAAATTGTTTCTGAAAATAAATCGTCTCCTATTAGTTCGGGCCGAGCCCGTGGGCCCGACCCATCTCTGCCCGGACAACCGCAGGCCCATTCAACCACCATGGCCATGGCCGCCGCCGCAGCAGCCCTTCCTTGGCGTGCGCGCCAGGGAACCTCGGGCCACACGCCTATTTAAGGCAAGGCCGAGCCCCTGCGTGTCCTAGCTACCTCCGCCGCCCTGTCCTGCTTTTCTGCGTGCCCTAGCTACCTCCGCCGCCAGTCCTCGTGCCGCCACCGCACGCCGACCATCGAAGCCGAGCACCACCACCGAAGCTTTTCTGCTTCGATTCACCGAACAAGGAGGCCGCTTGAGGAAGTCGTTGCCTCCAGAAGCTGCGCGATGCCGAGCCGCGTCCGGAGAGCATCTTCCTGGCTCCTGACGTCTACCGGAATGACGTCGCCTATGCGCAACCGAGCCGCTGGTCATCTCCTCTGCCGCTGCAGCTCCGAAATTCGGCTGCCTCCGCATCTCCTTGCCGCTGGTGAGCACACCTACGCGATCCCGTCGACCTCCTTTCTCCGTTCCGCGACTCAGCCGAGCCCCCAGCCACTCGGAGCCCCAGCAACGCTGACACTAGGAGCTCTCGTCCGCCCTGTACGCCCCATCCCTGGATCGAACCAAGGTTGAAGAAGATAAGGTTCTTTTGTGTTTAGGTCACTATGATATCTCGTAATGTTTAGATCCAATCTTGTGTCTTTGCAAATCTATACATAACCCCCTAGAAAGATCCCATCTTTCACGCATAAGGCCCACCTGAGCCTTTTGCAGATCTAACCCCGATCTTAGATGTATTCATGAGCACTATTTGATGTGTCTTGTGAATCTTTTCTGTTGGCCCTCCAGATCTTTGGTGAATAACAATTAGGTCCTTGTGTCTTGTTTTATTCATATCTTGCATGTTTTAGATCCGTTTTAATTCGTTCAAGTTGCGTTAGGTTCATAATAATGTAAAGCACACGTTAGTGGTGAGTTTTCATCATGTTTGTTTTTGAAAATTATTGAATATTAATTTTATTAATGTCTATTAAGCATGCCTTTTATAAATAAAGGATATATAGTGTTATACACCGTTTTTCATAATCAATGTTAATTTGATTAATGATCACTTCATATGCTTTTCTTAATAAAAGCTCCTTAGTGTGCCACATCCCAGTTTTTCTTAAACTAATGCTAATCTTGCTTAATGTTCACTATTTAATTAATTTCTAAATTAAAAGTTGATTAGGCTTTTACACCGCCTTTTATAAATAAACATTAACTTGACTAATGTTAATATGCATGTTTTCTTAAATAAAGTTTGTTTAGCTTAACACGTCATATGCTTCAATTAGATTAGTTGTTCTCACCTTTCTAAAGTAAAGTGTGTAATTGGTATAAATTATACATAAACATTTATGAATAAAACTAGACTAGGTTCTTTCTACGGTTTCTTCAAGTAAAGTTTAATTTGACTTAATTCCGAAATAGGGTATTTTCTTTGTGAAATATCCTTTACATGCCTTTTGCTAATTAAAATAAGGAAGAAGTCCATTTTTGACCATCGAACTCTTGCCTCGGTTCATTTTTGACCACCGAACTTCAAAACCAGGAATCTTTGACCACTAAACTCTGCAAACCATGTATAATTAGCCACTAACCCTGTTTTAACCGGTCTTAAGTGGTTTTGACTGCCATATTAGCTCCAGCCGCCATGTCACCTAGCTGACTAGGATGGGGTCCTATCTCTTCTAGGCGCACGCGCGGGCACACCTCACACTTTTCCCTATCTGCCATGGCTGCAGGCGACGGCTTCAATCCATGGCTGCCGCGCGCACCGCCCGTACCTCCTCGCCGGGGCGTGCGCCGCCGCCCGCACCTCCTCGCTGAGGCCACCACCCCCACCTTCTCGTCGGGGCGTGCGCTGCCGCCCGAACCTCCGCCGTCGCCGGCACCCTCAATAGGGCATGCACCGCCCGCACCTCCTCGCCGGGGCCTCTCACAGATGTCGTGCGCACCGCCTACACCTCCTCTACGGGGCGTGCGCCGCCGCCTGCAACAGTGCAACCTCGCCGCTGCCGACTGGATTTCTCCGACGCTGTCTCAAATCGATTCTGCCGGATGGGTGCGCGACAGGAGCACAAGGGGCCCTGATCCCGCTGGATTGCTTAGCTGATGCGGATATGATGGTCGACGAGCAGAAAGAGGAATTTAGATTTTCAAGGGCAGAGACAAGATAGATTGTGTTGTGGTAGTTGCATTTTGAACAGATGGTTCATCTGAAAATGTCAGCATGTTCCTTGTGTATCTCAGATGAATGAATGAAATATGAATCATGTCTTTTATCTCTGAATGTTAGCAAGTCAGCATGTTGTTTATCTCTGAATTGCATTGACTTACAATTTGACAACCAACAGAAATATAGAAATTCAACATGAATGAAGTTAATAATTGCAGTGACAACAGGAATATAGAAACAACCAATAGTTCACATGCCAACTTGAATCTTCATCACGAGGTAAGTAATCACTATCACTGCCACTTGAATCTTCATCATGTGGAAGCCCTTCAGATTGATTCTCATGATCTGTCCCTTGAATACCTACAGCTTGTGCCACTGAAGGTTGAGATGATGCCTTAGGTACTACATTTTGCTTCGCCACCTTGCTTGGACTATACCATGCTCTGACAAACTGAATATCTCTCTCCCTGCCCTCCTTCATTTCAGTCAATGCGGTGATTTTGCTCGGTGATTCATGCCCAACATCATTGTCAGCTCTGGGGCCTCAACATATATATCTGCCACCTCCCCATTCACAACAGTATCAGCCATCTTAATGCAAGACGTGTCATCTACTAGGACACGCAGCCCATTGATCATGTCTTTCCCAGGATGGAGCCAATGTAGTAGAGCTCCATCATCGACACTGCAGCAATGATCCTTTAGGTGTCCCCAAATCTCAGGTAGAGATACTTTGTCTCTATCTATGTATGAGATCGCTTACTTTCCACCACAGTAGAATAGACGGTTCCGAGAGCTTACAAACTCTCCAATGAAATGAAACCGCACTTGTAAAACGTCCATATCATCCATCTTTGCCTTCGTTTCTGCAAACAAAACCATGAAAAACATCACTGTTAGAACCTAGCTTATACTACTAAACGACCACTATCAAGACCAATTTGCACCAGATCCAAGCAATAAACAATGGACTTGGCCCCATAAACAATCTCCCACCAACTAATCCTTTTTTATTGCGAGAATCCCACAGGGTGACAAAACCACACAAACCAAAACAACTAACCCGTGCTTCATGTGAGGTGCTTGCGTCCTCCGCTTGCCGCGAGGATGCTGTCGCACAGCTGACAGAATCTGTTGTGCCGTCGTCTAGGGTTCCAGTGGAATTTATTTGACCCAGAGATGGCGGAATCCAGGCGACGGCTATGGCGTTACGTAGGCAGCGGTGGTACAAGCGGTGGCGCGTAGCTTCCAAGCAAGGAGGTGTGGGTGGTGCACGGAGGGAGCAAAGCCATCGCCAGCAGCCTCTGCGGCGGCCGGGCGGGCGGTGCGGACGGGACGACTACGAGCCTGCGATGTTGACCGACCGCACGCAAGAGATAGGGTATGTGATCTGACGGGCGAGCCCATCCTAGTCAGCTAGGTGACGTGGCGGCTGGAGCTGATGTGGCGGTCAAAACCACTTAAGACCGGTCAAAATAGGGTTAGTGGTTAATTATACATGGTTTGCAGAGTTTAGTGTCAAAGATTCCTGGTTTTGAAGTTCGGTGGTCAAAAATGAACCGAGGCAAGAGTTCGATGGTCAAAAATGGACTTTTCCTTAAAATAAACCTATCTCATAGACTTGTTCTATCATATATGCAAATCGATCGTTAGTCGTTCTTTATCAAGCTCTGTCTCTAGGTGTCTGTGTTGTAGAGCTAGACCTCTTTCAAGCTCTAGATCTTTTTGATCCTAGTTCATGCTCAAACCTAGTGTCTTTCATAAAGCTAACCAAGCCTTTCCTTTTCTTAGCATGGTCTGTGTGCTTTAGTGATCCATAGAATCGAGTCTATCCTTTAGTGCGGTCTTTTAAAGTTTTCTTGATTGTTGTATTGTTCTTAGTTTGTTTGTTTGTTTGCTTTGTATGCTTGTGCTGATGATTGATGCACATAGAGTGAACGCTGTTCCAGAGCTTTGAAGAGCAAGAAGTTGAAGACATTCTGAGCAACAACATTACTCTGGTTAAAGCCAAGTGTGTCCTTGTTCTTTTGTCCCAATAACTATATTTAATCACTTTGCATATGCTTTGCATTAATATTAACGTGTCCTATTAAGGATTATCCTAGTCTTTATGATCATTCCTTGTCAAACTGGGTTTTACCTTTCTGTTGGGTAGTTTTGCTTAGCTGCTATACTCTGGGTTATGTTGGTTGTTGACGCTCCTTAGCCTCACTACTAAGGTTGCACTTACGGTGACGGCGCCAGGAATGCTCGAGGCACTCACAAGCGTCGCTACCAGGTTTACACCCCTAGTAACGGGGCTAGGGAACGTCTTTGGTAAAACACACGATCACAGAAAGGTCCGCAAGCGCACGGATTACCGTTGTAGCACTTCACCTGGTGGTATTCGGGTTATCGTATTTATATTTTCCCAAGGGAGGCACTACGACAAAGATAATCGAATAAACGGTGGAGAAATACAAGACTTGGTAAAGAACTATAGCGGGGGTAACGAATAAAGATATTCGGGGATAACCTGACACACGCAAGGAGATCTTGATAAAGGACTAGAGAGGATCTAGCGAGCTGGGAGGACAATGAGACGAGAAAGGATCCTAACACAATCTATCTATTCTTGTCAACTCTAGGCAAAGAACTAAAGCAAAGGATAACCAAGGCAAGCTCAACTCAACAAGCTCTTCTAGTGCTGCAAGGGAATGCAAAGCCGCGCTCTCAGACTGGGATGAGAAGGGAGAATGACGACGCGCTGAATCCTACCTGCCCGAACTAACGTGGTGGACTACAAAGCCCGTCCGGAGCTGTCACCTCCTTAGGGTACCACAACTATTCCATTGAACGGGACACCAATCTAAGACTAAGGTAAGCTCTGAGCACCGCGCTCACAACGAACCAAAGAACCTTTCCCCGGATATCACGAAGGAAGGTCTCTCTCTCCTGTGAACCACCGGAGATCAAGCGAAGAAAGACCACAACACTATAGGGTTCAAGAGAGCTATGCTATCCAAGACTAAACTAACTTTAGTCTAAACCAAGAATAAAGCTTCTAGAGCAAAGTAAAAGCTGAATGTAATTGACTCGAAAGGTAAGATAGAAAGATGACTTGAATTGTACTTGAGTCTAAACAAAAAAAGGATACAAGAGTAGTACCGGAACTCTGAAGAAGACTCCTCCCAAACCCTGAGACTAGCTCGACTTGACTCTAACTCCCAAGCTACACTAATCCTATTCTAAGTGAACAAAAGAGGGAAATGGAGATGCTCCTGCGTTGTGTGTCTATTCCAGCGAGTGTGAGGTGCCTTTTATAGGCAAGGGAGGTCGGTGGAGCACGTGGGGGCAAGATGCCAGGTGCGGTCGGCTCACTAGGTGTGGCCGGCCCTGTGATCCACCGCCTTTCAACATGGACACTCCTGAACCCTGCTCCTGAGGCGGTTGTAGGTCGGCTCCTTGGGTCGGTTTCGCCTGGCACGCTACTTGATAGGTGCGGCCGGCCCACCTCTGTGCCGTGTGATGCACCGCCTATGCTCAGGGACGCCTAGGATCGCCTCTGAATGACGGTTGTGGCAGTTGAGCAATCGGATAAGTGGACCCATTGATCCTAGCCTCCACCCTTTGATCAAACCGATGTTTTTCAGTGAATCGTGCTCGTCCAAGTTGTGCTCGCGGGAGAGGGGGTGTTCTAGACCAGGGACGTGCCATGGGGCAGGGTCGGCCGCACCTGGCAGGGCCGGCCGCACCTGCCAGGCCGGCCGCACCTGCAGGGCCGGCCAGACCAGGTGGTTCTGCCGTGCCTAGCACATGTGGCACGTTGGTTCCAATTTCTCCTAAAATGTGTACCTGCCTATGAAATTCACAACACAACTCGTGGAACTTTATTAGTACTAAAAATGTGCATGAAACTTGCCATATACTCCTCTCGAACCCAAGGTTTTGACGGTCGAATCTTTGTTGTTAGGACCGTCAACAATGGTTTAATGAACTTAATGATGAACTTTCTTTACTTTTTTTATATACCTCTGGTTAATACAAAATCACTATGCATTAATTTGAACATGGAGAACCACCCAAGAAAACAGTACAACCACAAGACATATGGCTCTGTCTTGGCCGAATAATTCGAAACCTTGATGTTGTAGTTATCTTACCTGAAAGGGGCAAATGGGGAGGCATTGATGGGGTACAGACCTGCTCTAGCTAGGAGTTGGACTTTGCTAAGACACGGTACCTACTAGGAAGCTTTATGCCCTGCTTTGTCCTGAAACCTAGTGGGTTGCTACACATTAGGGAATCTTTGTAAAGGCCTCATAGCGTCCCTATGCAATCACACCTCGGTAGTGTGGTATGATGCCTAGCTAGCATCGCATGGTTGGGTCCAAAGTTCTTCAGAACTTTTATGTGACTTGTGGTGAAAGTGTACAACCTCTGCAGAGTGTAAAACTAATCGATTAGCCGTGCTCACGGTCAAGAGTGGCCTAGACCCTCACATGATAATTGAACTTGAAGATGGACTTAAATTGTGATATGGTTATGCTTGCCATATGCTTATGGCGTATCTCTATGTTTATGTTGATGTGGGTTGGTATATACTTATATCTTAGTAATCAGGTGCTAATAAAATTTGATCAACTAAAATTGCTTAATGGAGTCAACTTGTCTGCCTTTCTTTGTTAAGGTTTTGCATTCATACTTTCCCCACACTTGCTGAGTACGACATGTGCTCACCTTTGCTATAACCAATGCTCTCAGAAAGAGGAAGCTGCTATGAAGTTGTTGTGAAGATGTTGCTGGTGCTAGGCGTATGCAACCCCCGGTTGACTGCCTGTGATGTTTGGTGCCTTCGTTTCCAGGATTTAGCACAATACTCCGATAATCTTTCTCTTTCTTTACATGATACTGTACTGTTATTCACTTATGTCAACTATATGCATGAAACTTGATCCTGGCATGAATATAGTTATGCACTAGTTTTCATTGGAAAAACAGGTGTGACAGAGTGGTATCAGAGCTGTATCCACTGTAGGACGCAAGCCTAGTTAGCAATGGTCATTTCCTAATGTCTCTTTTGATCTAAAATCTATTCTTGCCTTATCCTTGACCTCTCTGATTAATATTCTCTCTCCTTGACCATTTTCTTTTCCTAATCCCTCTTGATAACTCAACTTCCCACTTGATCCATTTTTATTTGCACTTCGTTGCTTTGCAAAATGTTAGACTCTACCCTTGTCTACTTATTTTCTCTCCCTTGGCCACTTCTTTATCTTGATCTTGCACCCCTTTCCTATTGAATAACCTCTCTTTCTTATATCCATCTTGCCCGTTGTACCTCTCTTTCCTTTTCAAACAATGCTATACTTTGGATTCTCCCCATTGACTTTTGATTCCAAAGTCTCTTTTATAATTCAAAATTCTTACTTGATCCAATCCACGTACCCTGAAGCAAGCCTGCCCAATCACCCAAACAAAGGAGCTATTCTGGAATTCTTACTTTTCTGGAATTTATTCTCACTTTCCAAGAGCTATTTCTATTTACTAGAAGGCTCTAAAATCCTTTTCATGAGCTCCAAATAATTTATTTTGGTTCTTCGTGTCTTAATCTATCTCTGGGAATTTTCCTAGATTATTTGCGATTTTTAGAACCCTTTTCGTGGCTTCAATGAATTATCTGGATTTTCTGGATTATTCTTTACACAAAAATTATTTCTGAAAATAAATCTCCTCCTATCAGTTCGTGCCGAGCCCGTGGGCCTGACCCATCTCCACCCGGCCCAACCGCAGGCCCATCCGGCCACTATGGCCATGACCGCCGCCGCAGCAGCCCATCCTTGGTGTGCCAGCCAGGGAACCTCGTGCCCCGCGCTTATTCAAGGTGAGGCCGAGCCCCGCGTGCCCTAGCTGCCTCTGCCGCCTAGTCCTGCGCCGCGCCGCCGCTGCACGCCGACCGTCGAAGCCGAGCGCCGCCGTTGAAGCTTCCTTGCTTCGATTCGCTGGAGGAGAAGGCCGCCGAAGGAAGCCGTTGCCTCCAGAAGCTGCGCGATGCCAAGCTGCGTCCGGAGAGCTTCTTCCCGTCGCCTGACGTCTACCGGAATGATGTCGCCGGTGCATAACCAAGCCGTCAGCCATCTCGTCCGCTGCTGCAGCTTCGAAATCCGGCTGCCTCCGCATCTCCTTGCCGCTGGTGAGCACACCTATGCGATCCCCTCGACCAACTCTCTTCGTTCCGCGACTCAGCCGAGCCCCCAGCCGCTCGGAGCCCCAGCAACGCCGACACCAAGAGCTCCCTTCCGCCCTGTACACTCCATCCCTGGATCTAACCAGGGTTGAAGAAGATAAGGTTGTTTTGTGTTTAGGTCCCTGTGAGATCTCGTAATGTTTAGATCCAATCTTGTGTCTTTGCAAATCTATAGATAACCCCCTAGAAAGATCCCACCTTTCACACATAAGGCCCACCCGAGCCTTTTGCAAATCTTTTGTCTTTTGAATCTTTTCTGCTGGCCCTTCAGATCTTTGGTGAATCACAATTAGGTCCTTGTATCTTGTTTTATCAATATCTTGCATGTTTTAGATCCGTTTTAATTCGTTCAAGTTGCGTTAGGTTCGTAATAATGTAAAGCACACGTTAGTGGTGGGTTTTCATCATGTTTGTTTTCTGAAAATAATTTTGTTAACGTCTATTAAGCCTGCCTTCTATAAATAAAATCTATATAGTGTTATACACCGTTTTTCATAATCAATGTTAATTTGATTAATGATCACTTCATATGCTTTTCTTAATAAAAGGTGATTAGTGTGCCACATCCCGGTTTTTCTTAAACTAATGCTAATCTTGCTAAATGTTCATTATTTAATTAATTATTTTAATTAAAAGTTGATTAGGCTTTTACACCGGCTTTTATAAATAAACATTAACTTGACTAATGTTAATATGCATGTTTTCCTAAATAAAGTTTGTTTAGCTCAACACGTCATATGCTTCAATTAGATTAGTTGTTCTAACCTTTCTAAAGTAAAGTGTGTAATTGGTATAAATTATACATAAACATTTATGAATAAAACTTGACTAGGTTCTTTCTACGCTTTCTTCAAGTAAAGTTTAATTTGAATTATTGCCAACTTAGGGTATTTTCTTTATGAACTATCCTTTACATACCTTTTGCTAATTAAAATAAACCTAGCTCATAGTCTTGTTCTCTAATATACGCAAATCGATCGTTACCCGTTCTTTATCAAGCTCTGTCTCTAGGCGTCTGTGTTGTAGAGCTAGACCTCTTTCAAGCTCTAGACCTTTTTGATTCTAGTTCATGCTCAAACCTAGTGTCTTCATAAAGCTAACCAAGCCTTTCCTTTTCTCAGCACAGTCTGTGTGCTTTAGTAATCCATAGAATCGAGCCTATCCTTTAGTACGGTCTTTTAAAGTTTTCTTGATTGATGTATTGTTCTTAGTTTGCTTGTTTGTTTGCTTTGTATGTGTGTGTCAATGATTGATGCGCATAGAGTGAACACTGTTCGAGAGCTTTGAAGAGCAAGAAGTTGAGGACATTCTGAGCAGCAACATTACTCTGGTTAAAGGCAAGTGTGTCCTTGTTCTTTTGTCCTAATAACTATATTTAATCACTTTGCATATGCTTTGCATTAATATTGATGTGTCCTATTAAGGATTATCCTAGTCTTTATGATCATTCCTTGTCAACCTGGGTTTTACCTTTCTGTTGGAACATGGAGATCCACCCAGGAAAACAGTACAACCATAAGACATATGGCTCTATCTCGGCTGAATAATTAGAAACTTTGATGTTGTAGTGATCTTACCTGAAAGGGGCATATGTGGAGGCGTAGATGGGATATAGGTCTGCTCTGGCGGGGAGTTGGGCTTTGCTAAGACACAGTACCTGCTAGGGAGCTTTATGCCCCACTTCGTCATGAAACCTAGTGGGTTGCTACACATTAGGGAATCTTTGTAAAGGCCTCATAGAGTCCCTATGCAATCACACCTCGGTAGTGTGGTATGATGCCTAGCTAGCATTCATGGTTGGGTCCAAAGTTCTTTGGAACTTTTACGCGACTTGTGGTGAAAGTGTACAACCACTACAGAGTGTAAAACTAATTGATTAGCCGTGCTCATGGTCAAGAGCGGCCTGGACCCTCACATGATAATTGAACTTGAAGATGGACTTAAATTGTGATATGGTTACGCTTGCCATATGCTTATGGTGTATCTCTATGTTTATGTTGATGTGGGTTGGCACATACTTATATCTTAGTAATCAGGTGTTAATAAAATTTGACCAACCAAAATTACTTAATGCGGTCAACTTGTCACCGTTTCCTTGTTAAGCCTTTGCATTCATACTTTCCCCACACTTGCTGAGTACGACATGTGCTCACCCTTGCTATAAACAATGTTGCTCAGAAAGAGGAAGCTGTTATGAAGTCATTGTGAAGATGTTGCTGGTGCTAGGCATACGCAAGCCCCTGTCGACTGCCTGCGATGTTTGGTGGCTCCATTTCGAGGATTTAGCGACTACTCTAATGATGTTTCTCTTTCTTTACGTGATATTGTATTGTTATTCACTTATGCCAACTATATGCATGAAACTTGATCTGGCATGCATATAGTTATACACTTGGTTTTCTTTGGAAAAACAGGTGTGACACCTTCGACGAGACACAACCACATAGCTCTTTGGTCTTTGATTGTGCAGGAGATGATGAACTTGGCGAGGAGATCTTTGAGGATTAGGAGCAAGTACAAGGAGATGATGAAGATGGTGGTGAGGCGCCCGCGGCTGAGCAAGTACCCGCTAGTTCAACTACGACCGAGGACGGCCCTTCTCCTACACCTACGACAATGTGCCGATATTGAGAGGAAGTTGTTGAGGGGGAGCTAACTTCCAGGTAAGAAGCTCCCCAACGTGTACAAGTGGATCATCCAGCTTCGAGAATCATCGGGGACATCAGGGAATGAACTACACGGTCGAGATTTTGAAATAACTCTCAGTTTTCACATGCTGCCTTTGTTGCGTCTTTTGAGCCCAAGGACATTGGACACGCACTATCTGATTCTAATTGGGTGAACGCAATGCATGAGGAGTTGGAGAACTTTGAGATTAACCAAGTCTGGGAGTTAGTAGAGCCTCACCGGGTTGCAAACCTATAGGGACAAAATGGGTGTGGAAGAACAAAGAGGGAGAAAATGGAGAGGTTGTGAGAAACAAGTCACGGTTGGTGGCTCAGGGGTTTAGCTAGAAAGAGGGGATAGACTATGAGGAGACATTTGCTCTAGTGGCCCATTTGGAGGTGATTAGGATCCTTAGAGCCTTCTCTGTGGCTAAAGGGATCAAATTGTACCAAATGGATGTGAAGAGTGCCTTCCTGAATGGTGTGTTGAAGGTAGAAGTGTATGTGAGGCAACCTTCGGGCTTTGAGAGCGTGAAGTACCCCCACCGAGTGTACATGTTGAGGAAGGCGTTGTATGGGTTGAAGCAAGTGCCTAGGGCTTGGTATGGTAGGTTGAGGGGGTTCTTGTTTGGGAAAGGCTTTGAGATGGGGAAGGTAGATCAGACCTTGTCTCTCCTCAGGTAGGGCATTGACATCCTAATTGTTCAGGTGTACGTGGATGATATTATCTTTGGTGGCTTGTCTCACACTTTGGTTGCAAGGTTCGCAGAAGACATGAGCAGGGAATTCAAGATGAGCATGATGGGTGAGTTGCAGTTCTTCCTCGGCCTCTAGATTAAGTAGTTTAAGGAAGGGACTTCTGTGCATCAAGCCAAGTACACGAAAGACATTGTGAGGAAGTTCAAGATGGAGGACTCCAAGGCTATGATGACACCGATGAGAATGACTACAACTCTTGATGCGGACGAGGAAGGTGAACACATGGACCATAAGGAGTACCGGAGCATGATCGGCTCCCTCCTGTACGTGACGGTGACGAGGCCGAACATACAATTCAGTGTGTGTCTGTGCGCTCGTTTTCAAGTTTCTCCAAGGACATAGCATCGGCAAGCTGTCAAGTGTATCTTTAGCTATTTGCGATACACTCTTGATTTTGGGCTTTGGTACTCCACGTCCTCTTCTTTGGCTCTTCATGGTTTTTCGGACGTGGATTTTACCGGTTGTCGTTTGGATAGGAAGTCCACTTCTGGGACGCCAATTCCTGGGTTTTTCTTTGGTGTCTTGGTCTTCCCGCAAGCAGTCAAGTGTTGCACAGTCCACTACCGAGGCTGAGTATCTAGCTGCTGCTAGTTGTTGCTCTCAGCTCCTTTGGATCATGTTGACACCCAAATTTGGCAAAAGCTGACTCAGGCCAGGCAGGCCGGTCAGACCGGGTCCCCAGGGCGGTCTGACCGGGGTACCCTATAACCGGTCCGGCACGAAGCCGCCAGGCGGTCTAACTGCCCCTAGGGGGCGGTCAGACCGGGTTACCCCGAGTCTAAGTAGAATTAGGAGTTTGGCTTGATTCTGAGTTGTAAAGCATTGTTTGCAGGGCAAGACCTCCCACCGTATAAATATAAAGGGTCGTGGCCAATTGAGACCTATCATCCAATCGTCATTATCAATTTTTCCTTATTTTCTCCAACCCCTAACTTTTCCAACCCCCATTGCTCTCCTCCTTCGTATCCAAAGTGTCAGGGGGTGAGACCTAGACAGATCCGCAAGGGGGCGACCCAAGCGGTTGTAGGTTAATTGGAGGGGATTGGGAACTAAGAGTGTAGGTGGTAGTTCGCAGGAGGAACTCAGAATACGGTGAGAATGGCGAGGGACACAAAGGGTTTAGACTGGTTCAGGCCTCCGAAGAGTAAAACCCTACGTCTAGTATGCGGTGGAATTATGCGTGAATGGGGAAGTCCCCTCGAATGGAGCTCTAGGCCGCCTTATATGGTCAACGGGCTAGGGCTTCCATTCAAGGTCGGTGGACCCTCATCGGGGTCGGTTACAAGTTAGGAAGGTCATCTTCCGTGATTACAGGGGGGAATCCCGCGATCCGCGGACCTACTAGCGGCGTCGAGCTGCGGCCTAGGGGAGAGTATTGCGCCACAAGCTCAGCAGATCCTCCAGGATCTGGATAAGGTCTTCTGGAGTCTTCCAAGGTCGCCGAGGTTGCGGATAAGGTCTCCAGGTCCACTTGCAGGTCAGTGGGGCTTCTGACAGGTCGGGTCCACATGACAGGGACCTCTGGGACCCTGGCCGGTGGGGACCCTGGTCGGTGGGGACCCATGGGTACCCATGTCTCTCAAGCCCCCGATCGACGAAGTCATGTAGAGGCTTGATGAAGTCATGGCATCGTCGAGACCCTGGTCTCTCAGGACCCTGGTCGGTGGGGACCCATGTAGGCGTAGCGGCCGAGACGAAGTCATGTAGAGGCTTGATGAAGTCATGGCATCGTCGAGGTCGCGTAGGGTGCACGGGGATCCAAAAAAGAAAACCTTCTGAGCGCACACGAAGTCGAACATCAAGCTCCTAGAACGCAGATCCAGGAGTTTGAAGTGAAGACAAGGCACTGTAGTGTTGAAGATCCGCCGACCTGACCAGAGTCAGGGAAGATTGTCATGCCCTCGGGGAGGGTCCCTATGCTGACCGAAGGGAGGTCGAGCGGAGGAGTAGTGAAAGCAGGGTTCCAGTAGGTCGATGCGACGTAGAAGCAAGAGGGTGTCACAGGACGCACTCGTAGAGTAGCCCCCGAGCAGTAAGGCGACCTGCAAGGTCGGGTTGGTGCTCGAAGAACAAACCGAGAACCTACGGCCTTCTGCTTGCGCTTTTAAGATGCTCTTCCCGCTGAATAAGACAAGCCATCCAGAATCTTTGCGAGGCAGTGTCAGGCGCCAGGAGTCTTGTCGCGTAGCGTCCCACGGGCGTACTGTACGAGCACGGGACCTGCCCTAAGCAGAGATGCAGCCGCTGCCACTATGAGACAAAAGCTGAAGAGTTGTCATCAGGCGCGTGGCAGACGTGTCAGCGCTCCTAGAAATAGACAAAGACCTCACGCTCCATGTGGTAACAGTGTTGTGGATAAGGAAGCCACGCCAGCTGAGGTGCAGGCGGTAACCAAAGCCAAGCTCCACTGCCATAAATAGGAGGCCTCATGGCTTACTTCTTGGACCAAGGGTGAGCACCATGGCGAAGCAGCTTGATAATTATGCGGTGCCCTGGTCTTGTGTGCGTCCACCAGAGCGTAGTGCTAGAGAATCATCTCTTAGAGCTAGAAGAATGCTTGCGAAGTTGGGAGAACTCCATCAGCCTCCGCGCCTGCCCCCAGCGAGGAATCCAGGTGCAGCATGGGGCAGTACATGCCTTGACAGGCCTTGTGAGCGGAGGCCTAATGTGGCATTGGAAACCATCATGCTGCGCCGGGGAAGGCCCGAGGTGACGCTGGTCCAATTTGGGATCTTTTGAGAGCACCCTAGCAAAAGATGGGTCTCCACAGGAAACCTTCTGGGGCAAGAGTAGAGGTGGCTGTGTGCCAGCCGCGACCTCGGCGACGATGGAGGTCTCCAAGTAGGTCCTGAAGCTAGAAGAAACCTTGCGACGCGCTTCATCAGTCTAGGTTGCGCCGTAGGCACCATGTAAGGTAGATCAGGACCTTTAATATGTTTGCATCTTGTAATTGGCCTTAGGCCAAGGTCTTTTGTTGCTTATGAAGCTTTTATACACATGCTTTCATGGCAACTGATGTGTCTTGACCAATGTGAAGAGGAGCCCGGGCAGCAATGGCATGGCCAAGGTCCTGACGGGGCTGAATTAGCATGCCGACCTTCAGAAGCTCATAGAGATCAACAAAAGGGTCTGTGTCGACCTGGGTCAACACGGTCGCTGTGCGGTGGCACAACACAGGGTGTCAGCCCGAAAATCTGTAGGTCGTAATCGACCTAGAAGGCAACGGAGCCTCAGCGAGGAGCTGTGATTAGGACCAAGAGGTCGTCAACGGGCAGTAGAGCCTTTAAGCACTGAGTCGTTGATAGAATTTCACCACTGTAGGTCGAGGCGACCTAGAAGGCATGTAGGCAGCTGGGCCTAGGAGACGTGGTGTGAACCCGCCGTGGGGAGGCCGAGGCGACCTAGGAGGCTGCCGGTGCCTTGTCGACCTTGGATGGGCGATAAAGCTGGCCCATAGGTCGTCCGTGGTTCGTGACGACCTTGAATTTAGTACTGCAGACATTATGCTTGGGGGCTTGAATGTGGGGCATAACAGGTCCACGTCGACCGGAGCGCTGACTAGAGGCCGGCGGACGCAGATTCCCGTACGGAACTAGCCGTTACTGCCATTTTCCCGTTAGGCCGAAAGAGCCGTTGACAGATAGATCCGCGGGAGGCGCTTAGCCGTTGGGTCGCCGTGATTTTCGCCAAAGAGACGTTGGGTGCGGCCGCCCGTTGCGCTGCTAGGGCCCAGCTATATAAGGCCGGTCCATGGGCTAGAGACCTTTACTTGATTTCATTTCCATTTCACACTAGGGTTCTGCCGCCAGTCCATTGCTCGGAGCGAATAGCAGCGTCGCGCGCTTAGGTCCGCCACGCGCCGCAACCTCGCATGTGAACTAAGACCCTCGTACTGTTCAGATTCAAATCCATCGGCCTCGAGGAAGAGAAGATGGAGCCGGCGCCAATTCTGCCGCCGCAGACCGTCTGGGAGACGTCCGTGGTGACGGAAGAGCAGATCCAGGCCTTGCCGCGGGTTGCTGAGGCCCAAGACGGAGGTCGGCTGGAGGCCGGCGGCGGGCGAGGAGTTCCCGACGGAGGGGACCGGCGAGACCGTCGTCTTCCTCGCGCACATCGAGCGCGGATTCAGGGTCCCGGCGGGTGACTTCTTCCGCGGCCTCCTCTTCTTCTACAGGATCGAGCCGGTGCACCTCGTCCCCAACGCCATCACCATCATCTCCTCCTTCATCCACCTCTACGAGGCCTACCTCGGTATAGCGTCGCATTTCCACTTGTGGCGCAACTTCTTCGAGCTCAAGAAGACGAGGAAGTTCGAGGTCATGGGGAGCGTCGATTTCATGCTGTGCCGGTACATGAAGCCGGAGTACATCGACCTCGTACTCCCCGACAACACCACCGGCTGGAAGCAGGTGTGGTTCTACCTCGACAACCCCACGCCGGTGCTACCTGACAAGACGGGGTGAGCTCCCGTCCCATTCCTAGAGTGGACCAACCAGCTCACGTCTCGGGAGACTGAGGAGCTGCGCCCTCTGCTGGACGACCTGGAGAGGTTGAAGGCGAAGGGGCTGACCGGCGGTGCGGTGGCTATCAGCTTCAGCCGTCGGCTGATTCAGCCCATCCAGGACCAGGTCCACCCGGCCTATGAGTACTGGGGCCAATCTGACCCCACCCGGGTCGTCAAGCGCAAGGTCTCCAAAGGGGAGATGGCGACGCAGGTGAAGAATATCTTCGGCGGGCGCATCCGCAATCGGGAGTGCCCCAAGGCGCTCAGTGTGTATCGACCTTACGATGCGGTGAGTTTTCGACCTCGGTTTCCTTCTACCTGAGAGCTTGAGCCCTTGTGACGCAGGTCTTTTCATCCTTCTTGTCTTTTTTCAGCATCGTGAGGGCATCTACTGGTGCCCTGTGCCACTGCGCAATGAGGAGGAGCGCAGTTACAAGGTCCGTGCTGCGGCGGACGCGCAGGTGACTCCACAGCAATGCATCGAGGAGTACATCTCTGATTCGTCAGTGGGGAGCGATGATGATGCTCCCAGCGCAAGGAGGGCACCGCCCAAGGTCGCCACGGCGCACGCAGCAGACGGCGGGCAAGATGTCCGCTTCCCGGGCTGCGGCTACGATCGCCACCACCCAGACGGCGGAGGCCAAGAAGAAGAAGAGGAAGAGGAGTGAGCCTGCTGTGTCAGCAGACACGGCGACGGTAAGTTCCGGCGTTGAGACTATCAACGTCGAAGATGAGGAGAATGACGCCAAGTCGCCGAGCGTGGCAACGGTTCCGCCCGTAGAGATGCCCTGCATGGCCACGGTGACGGAGGGGCAGTCGTCGCAGACGCCCCACAAGGTCGCTACCCCAGAGGGGTGCTCAAGGTCAGGTGCGGACGTCCTGGGCGACACCGGGTCGCAGAAGAGGGCGAAGAAGGCCCCTCCTAAGCCCTACAAGCCAGGGCTGAGGTTGGCGACCAAGTAAGTCACGAGACCTATACCCGTTCTTGTTTTGCACATCAAATTCTATGCTGCTTCTGATCGGTTAAGGTCGCTGCTTGTACGCAGGGTGACTCCGGCCACGTCGGAGAGCGCCAAGAATGCCTCAGGCCAAGAGGCGTTCGGGCGCAAGGGGAAAGAGGCGCCGGTGGAGCAGTCGACGGCAGTCTCGATGGCTGATGTCATGAGCTCGGCCGCCGGGACCGGGGCGGCGGCGGCGTCTGTGGCGGAGAAGGACGGGGCCAGCGCTGCTCCGCCCGCCGGAGGTGAGCAGGACGACCTCTGTATGGCTGACCCGCAGCCGACGCTGGACCCACAGGCTGGGGAGGCGAGCGGCACCAATGTTGAGGACGACAACGATCGGTGCCTGTACGTCGGGACCCCGTGGGAGGACGACGTCATCGCCGACCGCCGTGACGTCCTCAATTTTAAGGAGGCGTCGCGCACGATCGCGCGGACACTCGCGGTAAGGACTTGTACCATGATACTTCAACCCTTGTCATTGATCCCGAGTGTCTTGTGAGGTCTAAAACCGAAACCTGTCTTTTTGTGTTGCAGTCGCTTGCTGAGCGAGCTCAGGCTCGGGCGGGCCTAGTGAGGGAGGCGGCCAACGCCCACGCGGAAGCTGCCACGGCTCGAGAGGCTTCTCTGCAGGCCAAGATCGAAGCCGCGTAGGAGATCAAGCGCGTGAAGGAGGCCATGGCCCGCTAGGCAGAGAAAGAGGTGGCCTCCTTGAAGAAGAAGCTGGAGGTCACCGAACGGAAGGCGAAGGATGCGGCTGATGACCTCCAGGCCGTGGTAGAGGGTAAGTTTGCTAGGTCGCCTAAGATTGACTCCTTGTGTTCCCTGGGTCTTTGTCCTGATGTTTCGACCTTGGATGGGTTCAAGTGCCAAGGAGACGGAGGACGCCCTGAAGAAGGAGCTGGCGGAGACCAAGGATCAAGTAAAGATCCTTAAGGAGAGGACCGCGGAGGTCCAGCAGGGTGAGTAGTTCTTTCACTGCAGCAGGGTGCTTTGACTTGCCGCCGTTAGTCCGAAGAAATGACAGATCTCTCCAATTGATAATGTAGGTCTGGGGAAGGAGCTCGCCGACATCAAGGAGGCCGCCTAGTATGTGATGGACCTCTACGTCCCTCAAGAGGAAGGGGCGGAGCCAAAGGGGCTGGTCGACTGGCTGGATGAGGCCGAGACCCAGATCAAGGACCTGCTGCTGGACACCGCCAAGCTTGCGGCGGCTGTGGCGTTGTCGACGGTGAAGTATCACGAGCTGTCATTCGACCTGCAGAAGGTCGCGGAGGACGTCGACTTGTCTGGCTTGGTGAGGCGCGAGGACATCCTGGCTGCCGCAGAGGAGGTCGTCAACAAGTTTGACTTCTGAAAATGAAAGGTCGAGCTGTATCATTTTGTAGATGTAAGTTAGGCCGGGGCCTAGCAATGTAAACAATCATTTGCCATAATAAAGATTTGCAAATTATATAGAACGTGCGCTGCACTTGATTAGCAAGAACAATCGTTATGTAAGCTCGAAAATAACCAGATTGCGATGTGCACCCTCCGCTAACCCAACTCAGTGGAGGAACGGCTTACCGGCTGTGCAGCTCAGCGTGATGGCTTAGGCACAGCCAGCGCGCGGAGGCGGGTTGTGGACCCTAGGCCTCGCAACCTAGCGACTTAGGGACATTCATAAAGAAAGTAGGAGCCAAACATGTGTGGAGTGTGCATAAACATAAGACATGTGAAACCCCTTCAGGTCGCGAGACCCTTAGGTTGGCGAAGCCAAGCCCCTGAGTGCTTCGGGGCCTAACATAGACCAAGCCCCCGAGCGTTTCGAGGGGGAAGGGTAAAAACAACAGATAGTAAAAGGGAGACCTAAATGTAGGTCGACAGAGGAGCTACCGAAAGGAATCTCTTTCTTTATTAAATGGAAATTACAAAAGAGGAGAATACATAGCTTTTATTTTGGTACATATCTTTTAGGGATAGAAGCGACGCAGGTGCTCGATGTTCCAGACGTTCAGGATGCCTTGACCGTCGGCCCACTGGAGGCGATAGGTCGCTGGTCTGACGACTTCCATCACGATGAAGGGGCCTTCCCAAGGCACGGAGAGCTTGTGCATTCCCTTGGTGTCTTGGATGTGCCGCAAGACTAGGTCACCCACGTTGAAGGATCGTTCGCGCACGTTGCGGTCGGGGTAACGTTGTAGCTGCTGCTCGTGGCGAGTGTGCCGCATCAGCACAGCCACACGGTGTTCCTCAGTGCTGTCAAGGTCGACCTTGCGCGTCTCCTCGGCTGTCCCTTCTTCGTAGTGTTGGATGCGTGGGGCACCAAAAGCGAGGTCGGTCGGGAGGACAGCCTCCGACCCGTACACCAGGAAGAATGGTGAATAACCCGTAGCTAAACTAACCTGGGTCCGGAGGCCCCAGATCACGTGCGGTAGCTCTGCTAGCCACCTGGTGGCATATTGGGAGGCGTCGTCGAAGATACGGTCCTTGATGCCTTGAAGCACCATGCCGTTTGCGCGCTCGACCTGGCCATTGCAGCGTGGGTGCGCCACTGAAGCGTAGTAGACGTCGATGAGGCTGTCTTGGCAAAAGTCCCAGAAGTCGGATCCTGTGAAGGCCGAACCTAGGTCGGTGACGATCCTGTTGGGAACCCCGAAGCGGTGGGTGATGTCTTCGATGAACTTTGCCGCCTCCTTCGATGTGACGATGGCGACGGCTCGGACCTCGATCCATTTGGTGAACTTGTCCACCGCCACCAGGATGTGCCTGTAGCCGCCAGGGGCCGTTCTGAAAGGTCCCACTGAGTCCAGGCCCCATATGGTGAAGGGCCGGGACGGTGGGATTGTCCTCAGGGCTTGTGCCGGCACGTGCTGCTGCTTGGTGAAGAACTGGCACCCTTTGCATCGCCGGACTAGGTCTTGAGCGTCGGCCAGGGCGGTGGGCCAGTAGAAGCCCGACCTGAAGGCTTTTCCCACCAGGTTGCCAGAGGCTGCGTGATTGCCGCATTCTCCACCGTGGATTTCTTGCAAGAGCTGGAGACCTTCAGATCTGAGGATGCACTTCATCAGGACACCATTGGAGGCGGACCTCCGATAGAGCTCCATGCCGATAACGACATAATTGGCGCTGCGCCGGACGATCTTCTCCCGTTCGACCTTGTCTTCGGGGACTCGCTGCACCAGGATATAAGCGATGAAGTCGAGGCGCCAATCATCTTCGGCCTCTGCCATAAGGACGTCGTGGACGCCTGGAGGGGGCACGTCACCAGACAACGTATCTGGGTCGCTGAGGAGCCTGATCGACGGCTTGCGCAGGTCTTTGACAAACACGCCGGCTGGGACCAGTGCGCATTTGGACCCCAGCTTGGAAAGGACGTCGGCTGCTACGTTGTTGTCGCGGCAGACGTGGTGGAATTCCAGGCCCTCGAAGTGGGCCTCGAGCTTCCGTACCTCGGCATAGTAGGCATTCATCGAGTCCATCTTGATGTCACATGCCTTGTTGACCTGGTCAATGACGACCTTGGAGTCGCCGTAAGCGTTGAGCCGCTTGATTCCCAAGGAAACAGCGATGCGTAGTCCGTGGATCAAGGCCTCGTACTCGGCGTCATTGTTGGACGCCTTGTAGTGGATCTGTAGGACGTATTTCAGGTGATCGCCCTGAGGGGAGATGAAGAGTACACCCGCACCCGCTCCTTCAAGGTTTAGGGAACCATCAAAGTACATCTTCCAGTGCTCCGGCTTCTCTGTCGGTGGGGGTTGCTGGGTCTCTGTCCATTCGGAGACGAAATCTGCGAGGATCTGGGACTTGATGGCCTGTCGTGGACAGAACTCAAGCTCGAACTCGCCTAGCTCGACAGACCACTTGACGATGCGTCCTGTGCTGTCGCGGCTGCGTAGGATTTCTCCCAAGGTGAAGCTGGACACGACCTTGATCTTGTGCGACTGGAAGTAGTGCCGGAGCTTGCGTGAGGTGACGAGAAGGGCGTACAGCATCTTCTGAGGTTGCGAGTACTTGATCTTGCTGTCAGAGAGGACCTCGCTGACGTAGTAGATAGGTCGCTGGATGGGGTAAGGTTGGCCTTCTTCAGGTCGCTCCGCCACCAGGACCGCGCTGACCACCTGGGTGGACGCGGAGATGTAAAGCAGAAAGGTCTCTTTTGGTGCGGGGGGCACCATGACCGGAGGCGTCGTGAGGAAGGTCTTCAACTCTTCAGCGTTCTTGAGGCCGAACGTCATGGTCGTGTAGCAGTAGATGCCGTGAGGTGTTATGAATGCCGTTTTGTCTTGGTCAGAGACCTTCAGGGCTATCTGGTGATACCCTGAGTAGCAGTCTAGGAAGCATAGCAGGACGCTTCCAGCTGTGGAGTCAACGACCTGGTCGATGCGCGGTAGAGGGAAGGGGTCTTTAGGGCAGTGCCTGTTGAGATCGGTGTAGTCGATACACATTCTCCATTGACCGGTTTTCTTGGGTACAAGTACCGGGTTGGCGAGCCAAACCGGATTTTTACACTCACGGATAAATCCGGTAGCTAGGAGCTTTATTATCTCTACCCTAATGACCTCCTTGCGATCCTTCGCAAAGCGGCGTAGCTTCTGCTTGACAGGCTTGGCCGTCTTGCTTACATCCAAGGAGTGCTCAGCCAGCTCCCTTGGAACACCCGGCATATCCGATGGGGTCCATGCAAATATGTCGGTGTTGTCCCGGAGGAAACTGGTGAGCGCGAGTTCCTATTTCTCCCCGAGGTTGTCGCCGATGACCACCGTCTTCTCTGGGTCGGCAAGGCCGAGGCAGACCTTCTTTGTCGCTGGCGTGGCGTCGAGGGCGGTGTCGGTGCGCTTCTGCTCTGGGATGGTGAGGTCGCTCGGGGCGACCTTCGCAGCTTTGGCGACCATAACTGCCGAGGCGTCGATGCAGGCGTTCGTCATGGCGATGTCCAAGGCCTCGTTATCACACTTGAACGAGACGATGAGGTCGCCGTAGACAGTGAGGACCCCGTTGGGAGTCGGCATCTTCAACACCAGGTAGGTGTAGTGCGGGACAGCCATAAACCTGGCCAGCATGGGGCGACCCAGGATGGCATGGTATGAAGACTTGAAGTCAGCGACCTCGAAGCTGAGATACTCCATGCGGAAGTTCTCTTCCATTCCGAAAGTCACCGGAAGAGAGACCCGACCCATGGGGTAGGCCGCCTTGCTGGGGACAATGTCGAAGAAAGGCTCGTCGCACGTTGTCATCCTCTTGAAGTTGAAGTCCATCTTCTTCAAGGTCTCGACGAAGATAACGTTGAGCCCGCTTCCTCCGTCGATGAGAGTCTGAGGGAGCAAGGCGCCCTCGACTATGGGCTCGACGACAAGCGGGTAAGACCCAGGATCTGGGATATGGACCCAGTGATCAGCCCTGGAGAACGTGATTGGCTGCTCCGACCACCGCAGGGGCTGCGACGGCTTGGTGTGGATGAGCTGGATCTCGCGCTTATCCTTGCGATAGCGCCTCCTGCTTGTGCTGGCCTTCAGGCCACCGACGATCACGTTGATCGACCTCTTGGCCTGCTGAAAGGGACCATTAGGGTTGCCCGCTGCCGGTGGAGGAGGTAGGTCGCGCTCGTCGCGACGGTCCTCCGGCTGCTGGTCATCACGTCGCCGGTCGTCGCGGCGGCCGTCATCGCCTCGACCACGTCGGTCGACCCAGCAGTTGTTGTTGTAGCGACGTGAAGATGACCGATCTCTGTCGCCTCTAGGTCGCTTCGGATCTTCGGGCGTACGGAACGCCCTCTTGAATTGTGAGCACTCGCGGACGGTGTGGGTGGCCCCCTAGTGGAACGTGCAAGCGCTATCAAGCACCGTGTTGAATTCGTCAACGTTGAACATCGAAGGTTGACGTCCCTCCGCCGCAAGCACCTCTGAAGGTCGCTTGCGCAGCTTGGAGCTTGAGTCCCCAGCGGTGCCAGAGACACCTACGTCGCGCTTGGCATCAGAGTTGAACTGGTTGACCAACGCCTCGTTGGTGTCGATGAGCTTGTTCACAACCTCCATGAGCGCTGAAACTGTGGTGGCTCCTGACTCGTGGATCTTCTCAAAGATCTTGCGATCTCTGATGCCCTTTTTGTACCTATCGACGACTTGGTCGTCCAGGACACCGACGTAGGTGTTGCGGTTCTCGAAGAACCGGTTGGTGTAGTCGCGGAGCCGCTCGTTGGTCTTCATGGTAACCCTCCCGATATTGAAGGCGTTCCCAGGGTGATTATAGGTCGCCTGGAAGTTGGACGTGAAGGCCTGAGATAGGTTGGCCCACGACGTGATGCTGCCTGTCGGGAGGTTGTTGAGCCAGAGTGACGGTGCGTTGCCCATCACCATCGGGAAGGAGGCCGCCATGTGATCGAAGTTGCCACCCGCTGCCTTGACGGCGACGTAGTAGGTCGACAGCCAGATGTTGGGGTCGGAGCGGCTGTCGTACTTCTGGATGTTCAGCTTGAAGTTGTCAGGGTACGCGACCGATCTGAGGCGAGGAGCCAATGCAGGGAAGGTGGTGATGGCCATGTCGTCGCCGCTGTCCCCGACTTGGGCGCCGCCTCTGCTCTGTGCAGGGGCCACGACCTGGCATCTGGGCTGGCGATCCAGGTTCGGAATGGGGGCCTCCGGGTGGCCGTAGTCCGCCTCGTACTGAGCACGTCACTTGTTCTCGACGTCGTGGCGGTCGCGCTCCTCACGCTCCATGATGCGATGGACGGCGCCCGGAGGTCCGTACTCGCAGTCGTATTCCGCGCGACGTCGCAGCTCTCGCTCCTCATGCTCGTGATGGCGCTGATCGATGTAGCCGCGAGCATCGCGGCCACGCCTGTTCTTGTCGAGGTTGGCGCGGAGGTTGTCGTCTTTTGCACCATTCGCCTGGGGCTGGTTGGGGTTGTGTTGGTCGACTTCCTCCTAGATAGTGGGGAGTTTACTGTGTGCAGGTCGATTAGATCGACTGCGCGAATGCCGGCTTGACGTCGACGCAGCGGACTTCGCTGCTGCACTCTTCTCCTCCACCAGGGCCGTGGCGACCCGAAGGTAGGCCATGGCTGCGTCAGCCTCGGGTGAGGGGTTGGCTTGCTGGAGACGTGCCATAGCAGCGCCCAGGTTGGCCTGAGGGCTATTGAATGTCAGCAGCCCCACTTCCTCGAACTCGAGACGCAGGTCTCGGGCGCAGGGAGGTACCGCGTGGCGTTGCTCTTCCACCCATCGCTGAGCACGGTTGGCATTGCCCTGGATCCGACGTGGTTCCTCAGAGTCCGTCGCGCCAACCCGCGGTGGTTCGTTCGCCGACACCACCAGGACCCGCCGCAGGATGGAGCTCTGGTCATTAGGGGAGACGTGGATCCGGACCTTCTGGAACTCACCAACGTCTGGAGACGTGGGAGCTCGCGTGGTACGGGGAGCAGTACGCTCCTGGTCGATCTTCTTCCGCAGCCGGCAGCCGCGGAGGGTGTGTCGCATGCCCTAGTGGTAGGTGCACGGTACGTCGAGCGGATCGCGGCGGGCGCGGAGCTCGGGCTTGAGGTCGCCAGATGACTCCCGCCGCCCAGATTGGATCTTGGAGGACTTGGTCGCCTGACGGGTGTAGACATCGCTGGATGGTCGCAGACCAAAGGGGAAGGTCTTGCGGCGCGACGCGGTCTGCGTTGAGCGCTGGGCTCTCTCGCAGATCTGGAGGGTCTCCTCCATCATGTTGATGACGCGCTCCATTCCCTGAACGATGTCATAGGGTTTGGGCGGGTGGGTCTTCGACACCAGATCGGAAACAGGGACGGCGACGGGTGTCGCCAGGATCTTCACAGCGGTTGCCGGAGAGGTCGCGGCCGCCAATGCAGTCGAGGTTGCCATGAAGGAGCCGAAGCAGATCTCCACAGGGTTGGCGAGGATGTCCGCCATGCTCGCCAGGGAAACAACTCCAGATCGGGCCACCATGCTGCACAGTGAGTTCCCGATCACCCCTACCTGGCGCGCCAACTGTCAGGAGGTGAGACCTGGATAGATCCGCAAGGGGGCGACCCAAGCGGTTGTAGGTTAATTGGAGGGGATCGGGAACTCAGAGCGTAGGTGGTAGTTCGCAGGAGGAACTCGGAATACGGCGAGAATGGCAAGGGACACAAAGGGTTTAGACTGGTTCAGGCCTCCGGAGAGTAAAACCCTACGTCTAGTATGCGGTGGAATTATGCGTGAATGGGAAAGTCCTCTCGAATGGAGCTCTAGGCCGCCATATATGGTCAACGGGCTAGGGCTTCCATTCGAGGTCGGTGGACCCTCATCGGGGTCGGTTACAAGTTAGGAAGGTCATCTTCCGTGATTACAGGGTGAATCCCGCGATCCGCGGACCTACTGGCGGCGTTGAGCCGCGACCTGGGGGAGAGTCTTGCGCCACAAGCTTGGCAGACCCTCCGGGATCTAGATAAGGTCTTCTGGAGTCTTCCAAGGTTGCCGAGGTTGCGGATAAGGTCTCTGGGTCCACTTGCAGGTCGGTGGGGCTTCTGACAGGTCGGGTCCACATGACAGGGACCTCTGGGACCCTGGTCGGTGGGAACCCATGGGTACCCATGTCTCTCATACGGTGGTTGAGGGAGTTCTGAGTGGCCTGCCGATCTCGAAACAACACTAGGCGCACTGTTCCCAACGGGGTCCCTCCCGGAGCAGCGAATCTAGGTTTTCGACATGCCTTCTGTCCAAGACGGTTAGACCGCCCCCCTAAGCGGTTAGACCGACCCGTGCTGGGAGGTTCAGCGAGTGGATTTTCGACGACCACGTGAGCTAGCGCACTTGTGTGTTCCGACCAGAAAAGCATCAACACACTTTTGGCGACTCCGCTGGGGAAAGATCTGGTTTTTACAACCGATCTTTCGATCTTTGCATGGGAGCACGTTGTGATCTCGACAAGAACAACGTGATCATGATGAACATCGAGGAACTCAGCGAGGAAGACTAGAGGAAGTACATTGAGCTTCAAGAATACATCAAGCAGCAGTTTCTCTCTAGCGCCAAAAAGGATCGTTAAGACAAGGTGACAATTGCACAAGATTTCGAGTTGCCGGCGATCAAGTTGAACAAAGACAAGGTTGAGGTAATACCCACTGTAAGTCAAACACCTCCCGCTGATCTAGTTACGCAATTATCTAATATTTTCGATAGATTTGAACGTGCGTTTAATGATCAGAATAGTTTGGTTGCTAGTGTTATTACTCGCATTGAAAAAGTAAAGGGTAAGCGTGTAGTTAATAATATACCTGATGATAATATCCCTCAAGTAGATTCACAAGGGGTTCTGCATTCAACCACGTCGGCAGCTCCAGAAGCTTCACCTAAAGCTCCTGTGTATGGTATGCCAACGGGGTTTTATCCGGGACAAACGCCATCACCCAAACCGACCCCGATTAAACCACCCTCCCCCCCAAGCCGGTTCAACCACCCTGTCCGGTCAGATGGTTATGGTCTCGGACCAGCTGTTGCCTTTGTCGGTTGTGCCTAGTACATTGGTTCAGAGTCAAAATAATGCTTATGGTACTATTCCACTAATGTATAGTACAATAGCTCACACATCACCACCTATTCCTAACGTTGCTTCATCTTATGGTGTGCCTAATGATGAGTTTACCGACTTACACCGCATGCAAAATCCTAATCAACCCCCTGTGAGTAACTTAACATCAGCTGCAATGCGATCTCAATTAGCTGCTAGGAATGAATTTGCTCAATTTAAGGAAGAAGTAGCTAACATGATGAGAAACAAGCTCGACGTTGATATGGGTACTACTAGATTGTATCAAAAACCATATAGAGCCGATTTTGATTATGTGGCTTTTCCCCCTGGTTGGCGTATGCCTGATTTTGTTAAATTTAGTGGTGATGACAACCGCACAACCTGGGAACACATTAGCCAATATACTGCTCAACTAGGTGAAGCTGGTACCTTTAATTCTTTAAAAGTTCGCTTACTTTCATTATCTTTGACTGGTACCGCTTTTGCTTGGTTCTCTTCGTTAGCTCCCAACTCTATTGACTCTCAGGATTAATTAGAGCAAAAGTTTCATGACCACTTCTTTAGTGGGAGCTATCAATTAAAATTGACAAATCTAACATCGGTTAGGCAAGGTAAAGAGGAGTCGGTTTCCTATTACCTTAAGCGCTTTAAAGAAGTTAAAAACCGTTGTTTTAATTTGTCTCTTACCGATTCTGACCTTGCTGATCTAGCTGCTAAAGGATTAAAAATCTGCTATTAGAGATAGATTAGAAGGTATAGAATTTCATACTCTTGCTAATGTGCTAGTTAGAGGTATGGCACAGGAATTAAAATTAAATAAGGAAAAATAACACTCTAAGCCTCGTCGGTCTAATGTTCATATGATTGAGTATGATTCTGATAGTTCAAGCGACAAGAATGAGGTTTATGTTGCTGAGTTTGTGTGGCCTTCCAAGGCTAAGGCTAGTTCTTGTGCATCACTTGAGCTGGCTACTAAGCCTCGGCAAGAAGAACTAAAATTTACCTTTGATGTTTCTAAATGCGAACATATTTTTGATGAATTACTTAAGCTTGGAAACATTAAGATTTCTCATACTATGCCTCCACTTGATGAAATTAAACGACGTGCATATTGTAAGTTTCATAACTCTTATTCTAATGCCACTAACGATTGCAATGTGTTTCGTCGTCAGATTCAATCGACCATTAATTAAGGTCGTTTGATGCTTCCTGAGATGCAAGTGGATAAGCAACCTTTTCCCGTCAATACCATGGAGTTGCAGCAGCCCAAGGTTCTAGTTCGGCCTCATCAAGTCAAAGCTACCAAAGGCAAGAACGTGGTGGTCGGGGAAGCTAAGCCCAATTTGAGGGGAAAAGAGTTGAGAAGAGAAGTAGCATATGAAAAGACCCCTGATGGCAGAGAGACGTTCAAGATCACTGTCAAAGCTTCTGAACATGGGTGGCAAGGATCATCCACGCCATTTGGTCAGTAGACAACCGAGCCTGTCTTGGACAGGGCGGTTAGACCGGGGGTACAGGGCGGTCAGACCGCCCCTGCACATAGTCGCCCGAAGATGCTTGTTCCGAAGCGGCCAGAGATTGGGAACTGGAAGCTCATCGTGGCAAAAAATCAGGGGGTGTTCCAAAGCCAAAGGTCTCGTTTGATATGCTATTTGACAAGTACTGCAAAGAAAACGCCGTTACAAGTGATCGGCCGTTAAAAAAATGATGAGATCACCTCCACGTCAAGAGAGGCCGTCATCACCTCCCAGAGCAGCTGTCTGGTTCAGGGGTGAATCATCTCAGAGGCAACACTTTACTCCAGCTTGGGCTCCTTCAAGATCAAATCCACCTCGTCCGATCTACGACGACAATGGGGTGATGTGGGTACCATATCAGCAATCCTTCCATCCTGGATGGGGAGGACCGAGGAGACCAGCTCTGGATTGAATCTCACGGCCTACACAAGATCACTGGGCTCCATGCAGTTTGGACAGGGCCGCCAGGGCGACCCGGTTAGACCGCCTCCTACAGGCGGTCAGACCGCCCTACCTAGAAATGTGCAACTTCCTCTCAAAAAGGTGTACAAGCCCAAGATCAAAGAGGAGGAGGTTCAGAAGATGGACATCGACCCAGAGAGGACTACAAGTGTTGACATCATCCAGATTGGGACAATGGACGTTCCCATTGAGAAAAGTGGAAAAGGACCGGTTGTGCTAAACAATCAGGTTGTGACACCTACTCAAAAGGGATCTGTTGCTGTGAATAATCTTGAGGCCAGCGGAAGCAAGTCTCGTCCGGAATACTTCTTGCCAAGGTGGTGTCCTCCTGGTTTGACTCATACTCAAAGGAGAAAACTTCAACGACTAAGGCTACGGCAGAAGAGGGAGAAAGAACTAGAGAAACAGAGGGACGAGATCTTCAACAGCTACAGGCCCATGGTGCTGCAAGGGAAGGAGTGGAGAGCCAAGACGGTGCCCCAGATAGAGGCGGTCAAACTGCCAGAGGGGGCGGTTCAACCACTCGAGGCGGTCAGACCGACCTACCAGGCGATCAGACCGGGTTCTCCAGAAACGCCACCCGGTTTCGCTTCTTCAGTCCCCATGGCTTGCAATGACAAGCTATCATCGGTTCCTGCTTCAGAAGACGACCAAGAGCTTATGGATTACAGTTCTTCTCCAGAGCGGATGGGGATGCGGCAGCGACGCAGCGTGCGAAGGGGATGGGTGGATGCGATCTGGTGTGGGCGGTTAGGAAGGTAAATGTGAGTTTGTAGTGGGCCCCATGAGAACTATATCCAATAAGCACATGTTGGGTGGGAATAGTTTTTTGGGTGGGTTAGATGCAAACTAGCCCACTCTAACCCTCCTGTTTAGATATTTTGTGGCTAGTTGAGCTCCCACTAGCTCAAACTAACTCTAGCCCAAGGATCCAAACAATGCCAATGAATAGTACTCAGTTGGTAGATTGAATAGTCAGGCTATTCATTTGGCTAGTGGCTGGTGGCTGGTGCTGGTTTGTTCTGAGAGAAAAGTACTACTGGCTGGTGGCTGATAAGCGAGACGAACAGGGTGAGTATTGGTGAGAGGAAATGTTGGGGGGTCCGAAAATCGGATGGAATCCCCAAACACAAGATTCCAGAATGAACGCACGAAAGTAAGAACGTTAGGGGGGGACAAGGAATCCCCGAAAGTCTGTGCTCGCCTCAATAGTTGTGAATCCCTTTACACGTGCCCTTGAACCCCCTTTTATAGGGAGACAAAGGGACTTTTACATTCCGAGACTACCCTCGAGAATCTGAAGAATATTCCTGGTGTGAACATGTACATGAATGTCCTTTACATCCCGTGATTTGCGAGCTAATTTCACATATTTACAAGCTTGCCACCTATTCACACCTCAAACCCGGACTTTTGAAGCAGTGCCTTTGACTTGGTCTTCCTTTTGACCTTCGATCCTTCATTCACGAAAATCACCAATCGCCAGGTTCTCCGAACTGAGCATCAGAGTCTACAGTCGAGGTGAAGTCCTTTAAGATCTCTGAAGTTTCCATCCTTTCCATTCCCCGAACTCTCCAGGTTTTTGCCGTCCTGAAACGAGAAGCAAATCTGCGATCCAATGCTTATTCGGCAATTATTTCGCACAACATTAGGGGGTCAGTGAATCATGTAAGAAATAACAAAACACCTTCCCGAATACTTTTACGTTATGAAACAGACTTGCGATCCAGTGACTCATCTCCGAATACTTTCATGAATTCACAGAAGTCTAAGCTACTCCGAAGTTTCGAGGGTGAAAGGTTTTTGCCCAATTCCCCAACAGGAAATAAGTCCAAACAAGCCGAAATAAGCTAAGCCTACATAAGTCGAACAGGTTGTTGGTCGCGAGAGGTGAGCGCGAATGCGAGAGGTGGAGGAAGCGGACGGTGGGGGTCGGAGGTGGGGGTCGGAGAGTTGAGGCGCTCGAGATAGGAGAGACAGAGGTGGACGGGTGCCGAGTGGAGAAAAGGATCGTCCTCCGACCCCCTTTTAAACTTTTTAGTTGTATATAGTATATAGTATATATAGAGAGGTATGATTTGGTAGGGTCTTCCAAATAGAACAGTGATCATTCATTTATATTATCTTATGTTATTTATGGTTCTAAACTTAAGGTCATTGTAGAATATATTTGATTATGAATCCAACTTTGTAAAATTTACAATGGTACACTATAATTTAAAAAAATAATAGTTAAATTATTAGTCAAAAATGGAAAGTTTGATAGAGGTCATGGGATTGCAAAAAGACCCTCACAAAGGAGTGACTTGCTCCATGCGTGCAAAACAAATGAGTGCGGGAGGAAGACGATAGAGGTCATGGGATTGCAAAAAGACCCTCACAAACAATTGAAATTGTCGGTGTTAGGATTAGTCCCGACACTTGCTAGTGAGTTACGCTGTGATGAGCCTCTCGATGGTTGGTGCAAATGGCAACACAGATACATGGGTTTATCCTAGTTCCGGCCACAGGGCCGTACGTCCAGCAGAGTGTGCTCGCACACTGTATTGATTTGCACCGGTGGTGCTCGTGGACGGGGGGCCACAAGCAAGGCGGGAGAGGAGGAGAAGCCTCCAAGTCCCTGCTGTGATGATTGAGCCAAGTGCCAATATCGAGAATGTGAGAGTGGTGTGACGTCGCGCAAGCGTTCTAGCGTCGTTGTCCCGTGCCCGCAGCTGGGCGTCTGCCTCCTCCTTTTATAGGCCAAGGGGAGGCAGCTTACAAGCATGCTGCATAATGGCGTGTACAGTGGTGGTGTACTGGCGTACAGTACGCCTGGCGTGACGGTCGTCCTTGTGAATCTTTGCCTTCGGGGCGGGTTGATGGCGAATTCTGGCTTCTGCGGGCGACGTGGCGACTCCTGTGCTTGTCGGGGAATGGCTTTGAGGGGTGTCTTGACCGGCATTCGTGTTCAGTCGTTGTCCGTACGCCGATCGAGGGTGCGCCCATGCCTGTCCGAGGGTCTCACCGTGGGGGAGAGTTCTAGCGGCACAGGCGCCGGCGTGGCAATGTCTCGTCAGCATAGGGCGCCATAGCGCCGGGGATGGCTCCACAGCGCCGGGATGGCCGCACAGTGCCGGTAATGGCTCCACAATGCCGGGGATGGCCGCACAGTGCTGGTGATGGGTGGAGAGGACGTGCTTTACGTAATCCGCGCCGCGGCGCTGCCCAAAATGTGCGCCCAGTCGCCACTCGTACACCTTTAGAGGGTGCCCCCATGCCCTTTCGAAGGGCTCGCTGTGGGGGGAGGACGGGAGCAGGCGGCACAGTGCCATGGAATGACACCGGCCTGTCCGCATAGGGCTGCGCAGTACATGTACAACGCTGGGGATGGTTGTACAGGGACGGGGGTTGGCCGCACAGTGGTGGGGTCAGATTCCCAGGCCATGTCAGTGGTGAGGTGTGGGAAATGATTTGCCTTTTGACTATGGTGCCTGTGGCGGATCAGGGCATTTAATGCCCTTGTCGGATGGAGCGAGCGGGATGCTGTTGGTCGAGGGTTTTCCTCGAGTGAGGCGAAAATCCGCTCGAGGGACGCTAGGCCCTCGAGCAAGGCGGAAATCCGTTCGAGGGGTGCTGAACTAGCGAGGCGGAAATCCGTTCGAGGGGTGCTGAACTAGCGAGCGAGGCAGAGTTTGGCTTGAGGGCGGCTGGGACCCTCGAGTGAGGAGGAGATCCGCTGCGTGGGTGAGAGCCCTCGATAAATGGGCCCGAGCGGTTGCTGGGCCGTATTAGGCTGTGGGCCTTACGTGCATTTGTCCCTAGTTAACTTGCGGGGGTTATTTTGGAGTGGTTTGTGTTTTAAGAGGGTGTTTTTCCCCTTAGTTAGGGGACCCCTTATGATCGTCCCTGGTAGTAGCCCTTGAGCCTTTGCTGGAATGGTGAACAGTTCCGCAAAGGCTGGTAGCTCCGTGTGGGACTTTCCCCTTTGAATGCGTATGGGTTTTCCGTGGGGGTGCGCTAGCGCACCCGCGGGTGTAGCCCCCGAAGCCTTGGAGGAGTGTGAGCACTCGTGCAAGGTTTTATGAACGTTGAGTGACGGGCTCGTTGTGCGTTTGTTTCAACCAACTTCGGCGGTGTTTCAGCCGGCATCGGCGATCTACGCGGGCGAAGTAGCGTCGACCCTGCTCAGAGCGAGCTCTGGAGGCTCTACTCATTATCCTTCTGGGGGGCGACCCTTCACAGATTTTCATGACCACGTGGCACATTCAGAGGGTATGGCCATGTTGCAAGAAGCCCCCGAGCCCCGGCCCAGGTGGGGACGATCAGGGGAAGTCCTCGTCTTTGCGCTACGACCCTCGTCGCCCTTCCGCGGGGAGGAGGGGTGAGGCAATCCATGCTTCCCTTCGAGTGGGCCGCAAGTCATGGATGCCTCGGTGAGCTGTTGGCGGGTGGTTCAAGTGGGCGTCCGTGCCCCGTTCGATAAGGGTCGGCTCGTGGTCCGGAGACATGTCCATAAGAGCGCTCACAAAGGTTTGCTAGGTAGGGCTCAGTCCCGTTCGATTGGGGCCGAGGGCGCGGAAGCTCTCCCTCGATGGGATCCCTCGACTAGCTGCCTTTTGTCTGGCCTTGAACATGAACTATGGGGCGCCCCCGAACTTCGCGTTCGGGGATAGGCTCGATCCCGCGCGCCCTGGTCGTCCCTAACTCTGTTGATCTGAGACGCCTGTTTGAACCTTTCGCAGGTCAGGTCTCGAATCTCTGATCAGTAGGGCCTTGCAGGGAGCTCCGTGCGTCCCTATTTTTGTTGATCTGCGGCGCCTGTCGAACCCTTGTTGGCCCAGGCTTCGAACCACTGATCAGTAGTGGCCTCGTTAGGAGGTGCATCTATGGTGCATGTCGTACCCTCAGTGGGCCGGTCCTCGAGCCACCGATCAGTAAGGATTTTGGGGAGAGGCACTAGGCGCCCCTCGAACCACGCTTTCGAGGGCTATCTCAAGCAAATGCATTCGGGGGTACCCCTAACCCCCTCGATCTGGGTGTTCATTTGAATCCCTTTTGAGGGATCAGGCCTCGATCCCCTGTTTAACAGGACTTGAGGAGTTACCTTCTCTTGGAAGGAACTCCCTCCCTTTGGTCTCTGGTCGTGGACCGGATCGTGGCCATGTGCGTGTGGTCGTGGCTGACGGGGCAGTTAATGGGCGCACCTTTTCAGGCGAGTCCGCGCAGGCGGCTGGCCGTTTGAAGTGACGTGCTGCAGTTTGCTGTTTTACCAAGCCATAATGATGGTGTTTGCGCATGCGCGCATTGGTTTTGGGGTGGTGGGGCCCTGCCGTCAATTACGGGTGGCACCCACCGCATTTACTGCGGCTGTACACCGCTCCGCCAGCCGCTCGATTCCCCCTACTCTATATAAGATAGGAAGCGCAGGGGAGAATCTTACCTTCGCCGCTTTTGCCTTCGTCTTCCTCCCACACCTTTGAGCTCTACCGCGAGAGATCCGAGTGCATCCGCATGCTTCGTCCCAATCCCGCTCTCCGCTCCTTGCTCTTTTCAGCCATGGTCAAGTTCGTGGAAGCCCTGCCGTGGAGCCGGTCGACCGTGGATGAACATTCCCTCAAGCGGCTCGTTCCCGGTGGGCAGCTAGCGGATAACACCGACCCGGCGAGGCCGGCATTGCTTGTGCCACCGTCGCATCATCGGGAGCTGAACCCCCCTGAGGGGTATGTGGTGAGCTTTGCCCGCCTGCACGAGCGGGCATTAAACGCCCCGGCCAGCAAGTTCATGAGGGGGCTGTGCTACCACTACGAGGTGGAGCTTCACAACTTCGCCCCCAATGCCATCTCACAGGCAGCAACCTTCGTTGCTGCTTGCAAGGGGTTCATGGGGGTCCACACCTCCTGGGACCTGTGGGTTCACCTCTTCCGGGGTGAACTCCACATGGTGTCTGCCGGGGTGAAGGGCACGCGTCGGCCCATTCGCGCCAGCGGCCTCACGTTCGCGCTGCGCGACAGGGGAAAGGACCTGTACCTGCCCTGCACCATGACGTCCAACAACGCGGACTGGGAGAATGTGTGGTTCTACCTCCGCAACAACGGCGCCGGGCTTCCGCCGTACACCAGGAAGGTGCTGACGGAGCGCCCGATGAGCTGGTCATACGGGGTGTCGGGCCCCGGGTGGCGGGACAAGCTCCAGCCTTACCTGGACGCCCAGCACACCTTGGAGCGGGCAGGGCTGACCGCGGCAGCCGTCATCACGCAGTTTCATCGTCGGCGGGTGATCCCCTCATGGAGAGGGTGCTCCCCATCTACGATATGACAGAGAACGCGGACCCGCGGCGTTGGCGTGCTCGCGGTTGGTGTCTGAGCCCCTCCCCGAGGCGTACGTAGCCGCGAGGGCGAGGCACGCGATGGACACCAGGAAGGTGTCGTGCGACAGGGACGACGAGTTGTGGTCATTCAAGATGCACCCTGAAGAGGGTTACATTTCGGTCGATTTCGGGTTAATTAGTTTCGGTTGCTGATTGCTGATGGTTGTTGTGGCGGCAGGGATTGACCAGCAAGGGTGCCTACTCCTCGGATCCCCCTATGCCCAACTCCCGCGCGGCCAACCGTGCGCGATAGCTGGAGAAGGCGAGGGCGGACATGTTGAAGGTGAAGTAGAAGAGGAGGCAAGACCGACTCGAGGCATATAACCTGGAATGGACGCAGCAGGAGAAGGAGGGTTGCTCCCTCCCACCGACTCTGGTGAACACGAACAGCAGCAGCAGCGATGGCGAGGAGCTGCCTGTCAGCGAGGAGGAGGAGGAAGTTTCCTTGGCCCCGGTGGCCAAGGGCAAAGAAGTTATTGTTGAGTCTGCGCCCTAGATGGTGCGGGCTCGCGTCACACCTGCCTCCACGGCGTGCATGGCGCAACTTGGTGGAGGCACATCTTCGAGGGGTGCGCCCGACTCGGGGGGTGCGCCGCCCCGAGCTCTTTGAAGAAGTGCAAGCACCAGGCATCGGCTCAGCGGTAAGTCGTGTGTTGATTTCATTTTGCTTAACCCAGTTGATTCAGATTTTTGATGTCCCTCTTCCCTCTCTGTCAGTCGCACAGGCACGCCCATCGCCCCCGCGCTAGCGCCAACCAAGGCGCTTAAGGCGGGGGCGCATGACGTGCTGCGCACGATAGGACCCCGCTCGGTGAGGGTGCCACGATCGGAGGCGACGCTCGCTGCATCTCTTCAGGCGGCGATGGTGCGGGGAAATGCACAGGGGAGGGAGAGGCCCGCGCCACCGGCCAGGAGATCGAAGACCGTTCGAGGGGGGCGGCCCCTCGAACCAGCATGATGGCGACGGCCCCACCAGCGGCGGCAGCGGTGGAGGAGGCGGACCCGGCCTGCGTCAGGGGCGTGGCACCGGCGGCGGGCGGCGGCGGCGCTGATCCGTGGGAGGAGGCGACGCTCAGACTTGGATCCGGGGCTCCGCAAATGTGGCCTGGGGGCCAGCAGGAAGTCGGCGCGTCTTCATCGCGCCAGCCCGCTGTCGGCGAGGTTCCCGAAGTGTGGGTGTGGGGCTTGATTAGCCCAGGGTCCCGGACTCGCTGGTGCGGACCGCGGAGGTGGAGCATAGTGCGTGGTAGCAGTTCTACCTGATCGGCCTCACCATGCAGAATTCGCTCCGCCATGCCCTCGCGCTCCACTCCAACGACGCGGCGCAGATCTTCCATGTGCGTGCGTTCGTCTTCTCGCCGTTCCCCCTTTCCCTGTTCTTGCCCATGTCTCATCTGGGTTTCTCCTCTTCTCTTTCGGCAGTGATTGCAGACACAGTCCGGGGACAAGGTTTCATACGTCGCCGACCTGCACGCTAAGCTCGAGGAGGTGCACCAGGTGAACAAGGAACTGGCCCCAGTGGTGACCCGTCTTCGCTCCCAGCTGTATGAGCTGCAGACGAGCACCCTTAGGTGCGAGGATGCCCGGCTCTGTGCGAAGCAATACCGCGACACCCACCGAGTCGCGGCGGAGCAGAAGGCAAAGGAGGCCGAGCAGCTCGGCGTCGCGCTGCGGGAGAAGGAGGAGGCACTGACCGCGAAGGAGGAGGAGCTCCAGCGGGAGCATACGGCGTTCAACGAGGCGCAAGCTCAGCTCGAGCGGGAGCGCAAGGCGCTCGAGGAGGCGCATGCTTGGCTCGCCCAGGCGGAGCAGAAGGGCGACGCGTTGGTGGTGGTCGAGGGTCAACTCTAGCAGGAGCGTGCCGTGCGTGAGGAGGCGCAAGCCCAGCTCCAGCTCGAGCGCACGGTGCTCGAGGGTGCGAGGTCCACGCTCCAGCAACGAGACGCGCTCGTCGCGGCGGCGAACTCCCAGCTTCAGACCCGGCAAACTGAGGTCGAACGGCTCACCGAGGCTTTGGTGCAAGAGAGCTGCAGTGTCGAGGCCCTGCGGTCCTTCCTCGGAGAGAGGGACGCCTCGATCCTTAAGCTGCAGCAGGATGCTATTGCTGCTCAGGCCGAGCTCGAGGAGGAGAAGCGGCAGGCCGAGGGTAAGTTGTGGCCCCTGGTTCCTTTGGTTTTCTCTTGAATCCTTCGAGGATCGTTCTGATGCTTGTTTTCATACTGCAGGGCTGCAGAGGGATCTGGCGAACCCGTCGGCAGAGATGGAGGCTCTCCAGGTCACCAATACCAAGGCCTAGGAAGAGCTCTAGGTCCTAGAGGCTGCCGCCCTCGAGGCGTGTTGAGAGATCAAGGGGGCCGAGGGCCAGTCTTCAGGCAGCTCGATAGCGAGCCGCCTGAGGTCCCTGGGCGGCCGTGTCGTCGAGCGCCTACGAGCCGCCATTCGACTTGGCGTCCAGAAGTCCCTGGGACTGGTCTCGATGCACTACCTCGTCGACTTCGACGCGTTGCGGACGGGCTACATCCTCGCCGAGGTGCTTAACGACAACGTTGAGCTCGACGCCATCAACCAAGCGGACGCCACCGTCGCGGACCCTGCTGCAACGCTCGCTGAGCTGTTTGATGTGGATCTGTTCCCCGACGCAGACGAAGACGAAGCCGCCGCTGCTCCAAGCCCCCGCGTGCCCTGAGGAGTTGGGCTTCGAGACCCGTTAGTGTGTATTAGGAGTTTGGTCAAGTCCTATTTTTGTAATGAACAATTTGATGCTCATTGTACATGTTTTATTTACAAGTTTATTTCGTATGTCATTGCATTTTCCTCGTGTCTTAGAGAAATTTCGGCCGGGAAGTTTGCGTTCGTGAACAAACTTAGTGTAGGGTAGTGAGGGGGATGTTGTATCCTCTCGGAGGCGTAGGCGGTCCCGCGGCTCAACCGGCCCCAAAATTAGCTAATTCACGCCCTGCTTCTACTTCTCTAAGTGTTTGAGGCGTAACGCGCTAACATTTTTGAAAGAAAACATGTTTTTGCGAAAAAATTGGGACACTTGGGGGGGTGCCCCCTGTTGTAGCCCTTGAGGGAAACTTGGTTTGTGTCGAGGCCCTAGTCCAGGGTAAACCTTGTCGCCCTATTTTTATTCACGATTTTATTTACACTCGAGTATGAGATGTCCGATATGTACAAAAGAGTTTGGAAACTCATGGATAGAAGCGACGTAGCTGCTGGATGTTCTAAGCATTGGTGAAGACTTCGCCCTTCTCAATCGCGAGCTTGGACGTGCCGGGCTTGAGCACCTCAGCGATGATGTAGGCCCTTCCCACGGTGGCGAGAGCTTGTGTCGACAACGGTTGTATTGTCGTAACCTCAGCACCAGATCGTCCTTGTTAAAGTCTCGACGCTGGATCCTTTGTGCTTGGTACCGCCAGAGGGAATTCTGGTATCTCACCAATTGTAGGATTGCCACGTCTTAGGCTTCGTCCACGTTATCTAGCGAGTCTTCACGGGCCCGCTGGTTTTGGTCCTCTTCGTAGGCCCTGAGCCTGGGGGACACATACTCCAAGTCCGTGGGGAGGACGGCCTCTGCGCCATAGACGAGGAAGAACGGGGTGAATCTCGTGGCTCTGCTCGGAGTCGTTCTGAGGCTCCATATAATCGACGGTAGCTCTTGAACCTACTTTCGGCCAAACTTGTTCAGTTTCTTGAAGATCCTGGGCTTGATGCCTTGTAGAATCATGTCATTGGCACGCTCCACTTGGCCGTTGGTCTGTGGATGCGCAATAGCTGACCAATCCACGTGGATGTGGTAGTTTTCGCAGAATTCCAAGAACTTTCTACCGGTGAATTGGGTGCCATTGCCGGTGATAATGGAGTTTGGTACCCCGAACCTGTGAACAATGTCCGTGAAGAACAGCACGGCCTGTTCAAATCTGAGGTTGCTGATTGGGCGTGCCTCGATCCATTTCAAAAACTTGTCGATCGCAACAAACAAGTACGTGAAGCCCCCGGGCGCCTTCCGCAGGGGCCCGACGAGGTCCAGTCCCCATACAGCGAAATGCCATGTGATGGGGATGGTTTGGAGGGCGTGAGCCGGGAGATGCATCTTGCGAGTGTAGAATTGGCACCCTTCGCAGGTGCGCACGACCTCGCCGGCGTCAGTGACCGTCGTGGGCCAATAGAAGCCTTGGCGGAACACATTGCCTACAACCGCATGAATATCTCAGATCAGCTCCCAACCCTCGGGAATGGGGATGCATCGCTACAAAATCCCCGAGGGGCTGCGCTTGTACAATTCCCTGTCGATCACGACAAAATACTTGGCCGTCCTGGCGATGCGCCTTTCCTCGGTCCGGTCCCAGGGTAGTTCCCCCCGGTCGATCCAGGTGAGGTACTGGCTCTGCCAGTCCTGAGAGGATGGGGCTTCGTCAGTCACCATGACTTCGGCTTCGTCCGCCCAAGACCCCTCGGGGTCAGAGGCCTCGGGTTCCCCGTTCGATGGTTTGGCGAGGTCGCCAGCAAAGACGTTCGGGGGGACGGTGATTCACCCCGACAGAATCTTGGCCAGCTCGTCCGCCTCCTCATTGTACTCGCACGCGACATGGTTTAGCTCGAAGCTGTAGAACTAGTCTTCGAGCTTGCGCACTGCGTTGCAGTATGCTTCCATCTTTTCGTTGTGGCAGCTTGTTTCCTTCATCACCTTGTCGATCACCAGCTGAGAGTATTGTTGACGGTGAATTTCCGTCAACCTAGTCATGAGTTTACCTTCGGTGTTGGCATTGATTTAATATCCAAACTAACGATCCTAACCCTCATCATATGTCAAGTTCGCACTAGCATGTGGTATTGGGAGTTTATTGTTTACGCAGGGTTTTAACGCTAAAAAGGAGACTTCCCAGGAAAGTTCATCAAGCACTTTGTGAGAAGATCATGAAGCCCGGCACAAGTCAAGACACGAAGTGAACATGACTCCAAGTGGCCTAAGGACCGAAGTGTGAAGCCGTGAAACTCCGAGGACCTGGACGGAAAAGGCTGAAGCTTGCGCGACAAAGAGCCCTATCCAAACCGCGGAGAAACTGACGCCAAGGGCCCACATGCAGGAAGTGGAAAATTCCAGAAGACACGAGAAGCAACCGAGAGGAAGCCGTGGCCGAACTAGGCCGAAACGGGCCCAGGCCGGCTGGCCCAGCCCATTCTGGGCCCAGTTCGGCGCCCCCTTTGACCTAGACGCCCCTCGGACTATTTATAGTCCCCCTGCCAAGAGCCACATATCAATCCATTCGTCATCCGCCGCCGAGGAGCAAAGAAGCTTGAGGGACACCATCTCGAAGAGGAGGGTCGTGCTAGTTGTCTAGGGTTTCCCTAGCCGACGTGGGAACCTTGCATGGAAGACCAGGTCGGAGCTCCGGAGCAAGGATCAAGATCAAGGTAGGATCCTGATGGTGATCTTGTTCATGTAATCATTCATGGTGAAGTCTTTAAGTGAATCCGATTTCTAGCGATCAAGTGCCTTCTCTATGATTTTGTTCTCCCTTGGTTTTGCTTCTTCCCCAATCTATACTTAAGATAGATTGCATAGGGTGCTCTTGTAGCCACGGTGGCTAGAGGTGCATACCGGACCGACCAAGTGTTTTCAACTTGTTCTTCTCGAACTCGCCCTAGGCTAACCCGCACGAATAGGAGTGCGTTGTGACAGGACGGTGGCTCCAAAAGGCGGGCGTCTTCGGAATCGGATCGGAGGCTATGGTTTAAAGATGCTTTTTATGAGATTCGCTTTTCTATCTTCATCTATCTTGTTTGGAGCTACAACATAAGCATGATCTAGACTCTCTAGATCGGTTATCTCTTTGCTTTCTCTTGCTACCTCTTTAGTAGATTAGATTAGATTAGATTAGATTAGATTAGATTTGTTTTCTTGATGATTCTTAGATTAGATGCAACTTGGTTCTTCAAAAGAAGGAGTTTCTTTGCTTTACTAGATTGAATCCTTGCGTTGCACATTGTTCCACGGATTCGATACCTTGGGTTCTCACACTTAAGGGAAGAAGGGTCCCTTGACAACGACAGGGGATTTGTCCGCTTGCAAATCCAAACGAACTTTGATACAACAATCAATCGTCAACAAGTATCCCCGGATGTCAAGGCGTTTGATGCCGAGCTCGATGGCGATTCGGAGGCCGCTAAGGAGGGCCTCATACTCCACCATGTTGTTGGATGCGGGGAAGTGCAAGCGCACCTTGTAGCGTATGTGCTCTCCGAGGGGTGATACGAAGAGCAGGCCTGCGCCTGCGCCCGTTTTCATCACCGACCCATTGAAGTACATGGTCCAACACTCGGCTTGGATCTAGGGCGGGGGCAGCTAAGTATCGGTCCACTCAGCGACGAAATCTGCCAAGATTTGCGATTTTATCGCCTTTCGCGGAGCATAGGTGAGAGTATCACCCAAGAGCTCCACTGATCACTTAGCAATTCTACCCGAGGCATCCTGATTGTGGACTATGTCTCCCAGAGGGGATGATGAAACCACGGTGATGGGATGGGCCTCGAAGTAGTGCCGCAGCTTGCGCTGTGTGAGCACCACCGCGTAGAGTAGCTTTTGGATCTGTGGATATCGCATCTTAGTTTCAGACAGCGCCTCGCTGATGTAGTACACCGGCCTCTGGATCGGCAAGGCGTGACCTTCCTCCGTCCTCTCCACGACAATGACCACGGTGACCACTTGGGTCGTTGCAGCAACATAGAGATACAGAGGTTCGCCGTTCAGGGGCGGTGTTAGGATTGGGGCGCGCGCGAGCGTCTCCTTTAGCTTGTCGAGAGCCTCCTGGGCCTCGGTGGTCCAGGAAAAGCGCTCGTGCTTCTTCAGGAGTCAGTATAAGGGTAGGCCCTTCTCACCAAGACGTGATATGAAGCGGCTCAGAGCCGCTAGGCAACCCAAGACCTTCTACACCCCCTTTAGGTCTCAGATTGGCCCCATTCGATCGAGGGCCGAGACTTTCTCAGGTTTGGGTTCAATGCCCCGCTGGAAGACAATGAAACCTAGGAGCATGCCGTGCGGCACCCCAAAGACGCACTTCTCGGGATTCAACTTTACCCCGTTCGCTCAAAGGCAATCAAACGCAGCGCGCAGATCGTTAACCAGGACGCTCGCCTTCCTAGTTTTTTCGACTATGTCGTCTACATACGAAAAACGTGTTGCATACATCACTGGTGTATAGCCCCGGTGTTTCGGAGACTGAATGGCAATGTAACATAGCAAAACATGCCGAATGGTGTGATAAAAGAAGTCGTGAGCTGGTCGGACTCTTTCATCTTTATTTGGTGGTAGCCGGAATATGCATTAAGAAAACATAAAAGTTCGCACCCCGCAGTAGAGTCTACTATTTGATCGATTCGTGGCAGAGGAAAAGGAACTTTGGGACATGTTTTATTCAAACCGGTTTAATCTACACACATCCGCCATTTCCCATTCTTTTTCTTAACTAACACAGGATTAGCTAGCCACTCGGGGTGGAACACTTCCTTGATAACCCAGCCTCTAAGAGCTTCCGCAACTCCTCTCCAATCGCCCGGCGCCTCTCTTCATCAAAGCATCGCAGGTGTTGCTTCACAGCCCTGGAGTGAGGTAGGATGTCAAGGGAGTGCTCGGCGACCTCCCTCGGAATGCCTGACATGTCCGAGGGGCTCCATGCGAAGATGTCGGTGTTGGCGCAGAGAAAGTCGACGAGAACCACTTCCTATTTCGGGTCGAGGGCGGAGTTGATGCTCAACGCCTTGCCCTCGGGGCGACAGGGTCGAGGGGTACAGCCTTGGTGTGCTCATCAACCTCGAAGCTGCCCGCGTGCTTCCTGGTGGAGTCGAGGCCCTCGTTGGCCATCTTCTCCAGATCTGCTACAAGTGCTTCGTCAAGCGTGAGCGCGTCGGTGCGCTCGACGCACTCGACGTCGCACTCGTAGGCGTGCTCGATTGACGGCCCCACCGTGATGACGCCTTTTGGTCTCGGCATCTTCATCTTGAGGTAGGTGTAGTTCGGGACCGCCATGAACTTAGCGTAGCACGGACGCCCAAGGATGGCGTGGTACACTCCCGGAACCCTACAACCTCGAAGGTGAGCACCTCCTTGCGAAAGTTGTCCCGCGTGCCGAATTAGGCAGGCAAGTCGATCTGCCCGAGGGGTTGAACTCGCTTGCCCTGTGTAACGCCGTGAAACGGTGACTTGCTGGGCTGTAGCTTGTCCAAACCAATTCCCATCAGCTGCAAGGTGTGGTCGTACAAAATGTTGAGGCTGCTGCCTCCGTCCATGAGCACCTTGGAGAACCACGAGTTGCCGATGATGTGGTCGACAACCAGCGGGTACTGTCCCGGGTTCGGGATGTGGTTCGAGCGGTCCATGCGGCCGAAGGAGATGGTCTCCTCTGACCAGTCGAGGAAGGACAGCACGGTCTTATCCGTGGTAAGGACCTCATGCCGCTCATGCTTGCGCTGGTAGGATGTCATGTCCACCGTCGGTCTCCCAAAGATGAGAAAGACGTTCTCCACCTTATGGAATCCGTCGGCACCCCCGTCGCCTGCATCCTTCTTGGTGTTGTCGTCCTTCTCGACAACGCGGCTGTAGTACTTCTTGAGCTTGACGCATTGCTCGAGGGTGTGGGCGACCGGGGTCTTGTGGTACGGCCAGGGCTTCTTCAGCATGTCGTCGAACACGTCAGGCCCTCGAGGGGGTCCTCGAGGGCCCTTGCGGGTGGGGTCGACTGCGTGGATCTTGTCGGAGCCCTTGCCGTGCTCCTGCGCGCGCAGCATGCTAGGGCTTCTTGCCTTTCTTGCCCGGCTTCTGCTTCTTCGCATAGTCCTTGGATTTGCTGCCCTCCACGGGCGCATCCTCTGTGCGCTTGCCCTTCTTGCCATCGAAGATCGCACCAACTGCCTCTTCTCCAGAGGTGAAGCTGGTGGCGATGTCGAACAGCTCGTTGACGCTCTCGGGAGGGTTCCGCCCCAGCTCGCGCACCAGGTCCCGGCAAGTCATGCCCTCGAGGAAGGCATGTACGACCTCGTACTCGCCGACGCTCGGGAGCTCGGTGCAGCGCTTGGAGAAGCGACGGATGAAGTCCCTCAGGGACTCGCCGGTCTTCTGGACACACCCTCGCAGGTCCCAGGAGTTCCCAGAGTGCACGTACGTGCCCTGGAAGTTCCCCACAAAGGATCAGACCAGGTGGTCCCAGTTGTGGATCTGGCTCACGAGCAAATGCTTGAGCCAGGTTCGAGCAGAGTCCGCAAGGTGTAGTGGTAGGTTGAGGATGATCATGATGTCATCGGTGGCACCGCCCAGCTAGCAAGCCAGGCGGTAGTCATTGAGCCATACCCGGGGTTCCGTCTCCCCCGAGTACTTGGTGATGGTCGCAGGCTGCCGGAAGCGCGGGGGGATCGGAGTCGTGCAGATCTCCCGGCTGAACACACGAGTTCCCGAGGGTTCTGGCGACGGGGTCCTATCCTCCCGGCTGCCGTAGCGGTCACCACATCGTGGGTGGTAGCCGTGTGCCGTCATAGCGTCCTGCTTCTTCTTGTTCAGGACGTTGCGGGCATCGCCATCGTTGGCTTTGCCGCGCGTGTCAAGGATTCGCTCCCTGACGGGTGTTCTGCCCTGGCTCGCCGGTTGGCCTACTGCACCCTCTTGCGGAGCGTGAACCGACTCCTCCTGGTCCCGCATGCCGTCGCTAGCCCTCGCGCTGGACTAATGGCGCATGCGGGACGCGGAATTCTCGGCCTGCTGCGCAACGGCCTGCTCGATGAGGGCCCGCGCCTCGCGGCGCAGATTGCGTGCCTCGGGCGTCGAAGGCTCGGGCGTGGCTCGGAGCAAAGTCGCCGCAACAATGAACTTCTGGCTGCCTCTGGGCAGTGTTTGTGCATCGTCCACGTTGTCGTCAGCGTTGATGCGGTCGCGAGCTATACGCCCCAGCTCTCGGACGCGCTCGCCGCGTGCTGACGCCTCGCCCGCGATCGTAGCACGTAGCCTTCGCACTTGCCGGTGCTCCTTCGTGAGCTTTGCCTCCAGCTCACGGACTTGAGCCAGCTGTGCTGCGAGTGTTGTGTTGCTCGGCGGTGGCGGCGCCGGCTGCCGGTTTGGTGCGGGGTTGTTGGGGACCTCTGGATCGCCCGCTCCGTCGCTTTGCTTAGTGATAGCAACGACGAAGCACTCACGCGTGTGGTCATAATCCCCCTCGCTGGAGTCATCCAAGTGAGGCAGTAGTCCGCTGTGGCTAAGAACCGCCTGAAGGCATCGGGGTCCCAGAACCCGGAGTAATCCGACTCTGAGCCCCCGTGCCCGCGTGAGTACGCCTCGCTGTCGGTATCACGGTATGACTCGCCGGGCGAGGTCGTGATGAGTTTCCGGATCGACAGGAAGTGGTGACCCGGGAGATCCTCGTACGCAGCCAAGTCCGTGCTGACAGACGAGGCGTAGGCTGTTGTAGAGTTGCGCATCCCGTGGGGAAATTGCGACACCACGACCTCACTTTCCCCGACGGGGCACGTCGTCGGGTTCGTTGGTGGAGGTGCGACTCCTTGCATTGCGGCGCTGGGCTGCAACGCAGCGGCTTCGACCCGCTGGGGGGAGTCGGCGCGCGCCGCCCGGCGTCGCTCCGCGCACGCTTGTCGCGAGCACTGGCCCGAGCGCCTATGACGCTGAGGCGATGATGGGGCGGCCGCTGGAGCCTCTGGTACCGGACCAGGCCCGGTCGAGCGCCAGGGGTGGAGTTCGTTCCTGTTGAGGATACGCATGAGGTAGCCATTGCCCGTTGCCTGGAAGTTCTGGCTCCCGAACCGGATTTCGAATGCGGCCGGGAGAGGGTCAGAATGTCCCCAAGCGAGTCGTGACGACGTCATCTCAGTGCGGATCACCATCGAGAGAGCTGATGGGTGGAGAAACGATCATAGCGCGTACCCCCTACCTGGCGCGCCAACTGTCGGTGTTAGGATTAGTCCCGACACTAACTAGTGAGTTACGTTGTGATGAGCCTCTCGATGGTTGGTGCAAATGGCAAAACAGAGACACAGGTTTATCCTGGTTACAGCCACGGGGCCGTACATCCAGCAGAGTGTGCTCGCGCACTGTATTGATTTGCACCGATGGTGCTCGTGGACGGGGGGCTACAAGCAAGGCGGGAGAGGAGGAGAAGCCTCCAAGTCCCCGCTGAGATGATTGAGGCAAGTGCCAATATCGAGAATGTGAGAGTGGTGTGAGGTCGCGCAAGCGTTTTAGCGACGTTGTCCCGTGCCCGCAGCTGGGCATCTGCCTCCTCCTTTTATAGGCCAAGGGGAGACAGCTTACAAGCATGCTGCATAATGGCATGTACAGTGGCGGTGTACTGGCGTACAATACGCCTGGCATGACGGTCGTCCTTGTGAATCTTTGCCTTCGAGGCGGGTTGATGTCGAATTCCAGCTTCTGCGGGCGACATGGCGACTCCTGTGCTTGTCGGGGAACGGCTTCGAGGAGGGCCTTGACCGGCGTCCATGCTCTGTCGTCGTCCGTACGCCGATCGAGGGTGCGCCCATGCCTGTTCAAGGGTCTCACCGTGGGGGAGAGTTCTGGCGGCACATGTGCCGGTGTGGCGATGTCTCGTCAGCACAGGGCACCACAACGCCGGGGATGGCCACACAGTGCCGGTGATGGTGGAGAGGACGTGCTTTACGTAATCCGTGTTGCGACGCCGCCAGAACGTGCATCCTGTCGCCACCCGTACACCTTTCGAGGGTCCCCCATGCCCTTTCGAGGGGCTCACCGTGGGGAGGGATGGGAGCAGGCAGCACAGTGCCATGGAATGACAGTGGCCTGTCCGCACAGGGCTGCGCCGTACCTGTACATCGCTGGAGATGGTTGTACAAGGACGGGGGTTGGCCGCACAGTGGCGGGGTCGGATTCCCAGGCCGTGTCAGTGGTGAGGTGTGGGAAATGATTTGCCTTTTGACGATGGCGCCTATGGCGGATCGGGGCATTTAATGCCCTTGTCTGATGGAGCAAGCGGGATGCTGTCGGTCGAGGGTTAGCCTCGAGCGAGGCGGAAATCTGTTCGAGGGGCGCTGGGTACTCGAGCGAGGCGGAGTTTGGCTCGAGGGTGGTTGGGACCCTCGAGCGAGGCGGAGATCCGCTGCGTGGGCGAGAGCCCTCGATAAATGGGCCCGAGCGGTTGTTGGGCCGTAGCAGGCCGTGGGCCTTACGTGCGTTTGTCCCTAGTTAACTTGCAGGGGCTTTTTGGAGTGGTTTGCATTTTAAGAGGGTGATTTTCCCTTTAGTTAGGAGACCCCTTATGACCATCCCGACAGAAATTATGCATATTACTTTTTGTATCATCACATTTTCACAGAAAACCCATATAAGTTAACAAAATTTTTAAAAAGCTTTGCAAAAAGTCATCTAGCAACAATTCAGAGTATTGGTATACTGCATACCCTCAATACTTTAGGAATGTTATAGACATTTCTTGACAAACAGTTCACAGTTGTCCCGGCCACAATTCACATTTCTTTAGGCGCATTTGTGAACCGATGTTTTGTCCACTTTTTCACAGCTCACAGTTGCCCCAGTCAAATGACTTTCACCTTTCTCACAGCAGTTTTTTTCACAACCACAGCTCAACCAAACACACCTTTAATATGCATATACGTCTTATAAATGAAAAATAAAGGTGGTATTTCCTTATTGTAAATTGCAGGGCTTCAAATTAAAGATGTCACAAGAACACTTGCAATGCCGTGTTCAGAATATGCTCAGCTACTATCCTGTACGTCCGCTGGGATGGATGAACTGAATCAAAGAACACGTACTTATCCGCGTCTTGACATGTCAACGGCCAATCCAAGCCGCAAAGTACAGATGTTTCGATGAGTCCTGTGCCACAGCAACCTTGCACCACGTTCTCGAATCCTAGCCATCGCAAAGAAATAGGATATAGTATGAAATTCTAGCAGACTGTGCTCAAGTCGTCGATCAGTTACCCTACAAACTGTTTTCTTACATTATATCATGGAGAAGTTTGCATAATGTTTAATTACTTCCATCATTTTAAAATGTATACTGTTTTGATTTTCTACACATATGTAAATTTATTATACATCTAGATATATAACTATATTTATGTGTATAACAAAATCTATAGATCTAGAAATACCAAACTATCTGTGTATCTTTAAATTGATGGAGTATTATCGTAACTTATTTGTAATGTTGTGATGAAGATAGATAGGGCTACTAACCGTAGAAGAACGGGTTGGCAGTCATGTCAGACACCACGCTGTACGTCTCTGAGTACACCACCTGCGCGCCGGCGAGGTTACCATTTAGCTTCCTCACGGCCTCCTGCAGCTCGGCGTTGAATCTCCTCGCTAACTGGTTGTACTCTTCGTTGCAATCGCCGGGTTCGTCGCGGTTCAGCGTCCTGGCTGAAGGTACGCAGCCGAACGGCGCGAGGCCGGTGAAATCGATCTTGCGCGCGCCGAGGTCGTAGGCGTCACGAACCGCCGCGTCGGCAAGGCCAATTAGGTAGGTGACGTACTCCGGCGCGGTGTACTGGGTCGGGCGGAGAGGAAGGACGAAGTAGTTCACGATGAAGTCGTTGGTGCCGACGCTGAAGACATAAAGGGCCTCCGCGATGATCTCGTCGGCAACGGACTCCCCCTTCGCGAGTTTCAGTCTCTCCTTGTACTCCTTGAAGTACTCCAGCTGCTGCCTCAAAGGTATCACCGACTGGAATAAATTCGAATAGTTTTCAAAATAACAAAGTTAGTTCTGATTTGAAGTTTCCTTGAGGTTATCTTTGAGGTTACGAACAATTTCCGGAGATATACCAAGAATCTATGAATCGGTTTATCTATTTCAGATATATACTAAAGTAGAAATGTTGCTCAGTTTTCTAATTGGGACCAAAACTCAGAAAAAAAAATAGATTTCTCAGCTTCCCAAAAACGAAAATCCGTTTCTTTGAGAAACAGAATATATCCCTCCTGCTATACAGGACCTGAATTGAAATGTTTACAATAAGGAGAGAAGAAAGGATCAATAAAAACTAGAAAATATAATGGCCGTACCACACTAGTTGCTACTCTGGTATTTGCAATTAATTTCTTTTTATTAGCGACAAGGTGGGGAAAAGGATCCAAGCTCACCTAAATAAGTTATTGTTGACACCCAAAATTTACAAGTCTGGGCAAAACCGATAAGGCCGTCCTATCAACCCGGTTAGACCGCCCTAGTCAAAGTCCTCAAAAGGTAATTTGGACTTCTCAATTGGATAGCTCTCGTGGATTATATCAAGATTCATATATAGAATGTCCAATTCGGAGTCCGGATGAGAGGGATATGGCTTCTGGAAGATCTGCACTTCAGACAGGCGGTTAGACCGCGTGGTCGAGGCGGTTTGACCGGGTTTGGGCTTTGTAAACCGAGTTGGAGTTGTATTTTAGCACGAGATTCGTTAGTGCTTCAACTCCAACAAGGGCAAGACCTCCCCACCCTACAAATATAAAGGGTCGTGGCCAACTGAGGACCTATCATCGAATCGAACATATCAATTTACTACTTTATTTCTCCAAACTTAGCTTTTCCAACTCTATTGCTCTCTTCGTCTCCACGGCAGTTGAGGAAGTTTTGAGTGGCCTTGCTGACCTAAGGACAATCCTAGGCGCGCTGTTCCCGGCGGGGTCCCTCCAGAGCAGTAAATTTAGGTTATTCAGCGATGCTTCTGTCCAAGGCGGTCAGACCAGCCCCCAGGCGGTTAGACCAGCTAGTGCTGGAAGTTTCGACGAGTTGATTTCCGACCTTCACGCGATCTAGAGCACTCGTGTGTTCGAGCGAAAAACGTTAACAGTTATCTTATATACTCCTTACGTTTCATAATACTTGTCGTTTTGCCTTTTCTAGATACATTTCTACTACTATGTATCTAGACATATGTATCTAGACATATGTATATATATTAAGGTGCATAGTAAAACCAATATATCTAGAAAAGTCAAAACGACAAGTATTATGAAACGGAGGGAGTAACCTATATAGGAGCACCCCACTAAAGATCATAACTTCATTTCTTTCAACATCCAAGCAATTCACGTCAGAGCCACATCACCATCCACTAGGACTATCTATTTATGTCTCATACCGATTTTTTTGTGACTAATAACATCCATGCATGCAACTTATAAGTCTTTGCGAGTAGCACGCTACAGAATTATCACAGTAAAATATATGGAAGATCAATAATTTAGGAGCAATTCTCTATCAATAAAATAAATGTGTTTTCATGTATAATGTGGTTTGCAAAATATTATTCCCTTGCAAGCACCTTAGTTTTCTACTTTCAAAGTTCAACTTAAAATTTTGCTTAAAAATTTTTCGCAACAACACGTGGGGTATCACTATTAAACTTAAGCTATCTGTGTGGTATACTATCATCGAAAAGTTCTCTCAAATCCCGCAGCAACGCATAGAGAGTTATTGAAAGTATCTGAGGTATACCAAAGAACTGTTTCTAAGAGGAAACATATGACGATATCCGTTTGAACCACTGTGCTATTCGGAATTAATGCAATAAAATAAGATCCAATATATGTACAGTTTAACTTTGATATGGATTTTTTAAATCAACATTTGGAATGTATTGTTTCAACAGTTGAATAACTACAACATTGTGGTCATACTACTTCAAAATTTGAATAGAAACTGTTGATCTAGTCTATCGGAGTTGTTCACCTAAATTTGAGAAAAAATGAACCTAAAATATCAAAATGTTGACTATACTAGTTCAACCCTTTAAGTATATCTAATTATTTTTATGCTTAAAATGTCAAATTAGTATAATTACAATGCTAGATTATATGTTCCTGTGTTGAGCTAAACTCTTCGTGTTAACAATGGTATCACCATTTCTAGGATGATCTTGTCACGAGTTGATTTATGTCATCTTAGCATGAGGCGAGGTGTATTTGAGATGACAATGGAGAGCTTTATGCTGGGACATCGAAACATAGCAGCGAGGTGTGTTTAAGGTGGCAATGGGAGGTGTTTGGATCCTTTTGCTAAACGTTAGCAATTCTCACATCGCATGTTTGATATTAATTAAAAGTATTAAACATAGACTAATTATAAAACTAATTACACAAATGTAGGCTAATTCGTGAGACCAATCTATTAAACCCAAGTAGCTTATGATTTGACAGTGTGGTGTTAAGGTTAACATATACTAATGATGGATTAATTAGTCTTAATAGAATCATCTCTTTATTTTGCTTTTCTTGACTCCTGTTAATTAATAATAAGCATCCAATGATTCGATGTGACACATACTAAACTTTAGCAACAGGATCACCAAACAACATTATTTTTGTTCAATCGTTGGGTCAAAATGGTGTCAGAAACCAAATCTACACTTGATGAGGCTACAACATTTTGTTCGGAAATGTGGATCTCAAGGATGATGCACTACCGGAATCCCTACCTTTGCAGCGTGCCTAAGGCACATGGCGAAGGCCTTCTTGCTCACAACAAAAGCTTCACTGTCGGCCGCACACGGTGGTGAAGCTAGCACAACGAAAAGGAATTGTTGTGTGCCTTTTATCATACACGCTACAAACCTTTTTGCCATGCATTTTTAGGACACAGCGGAAAAAAGGAGACGGAGAAGGTGGTGGCAGATGGAGCAGTTTGCCGTGTGTTTAGGCCGACACACCGCAAAAAAGTTTACAGGAATAAAAAAAGAAAAATCCAGAGGGAGCACCCCCTCCGCCGCCCCACAGTCGGTCGCACCCCACCACCATGGGCCACACACTAGAGGAGGAGCCACCACCAGAGGTGGAGGAGGAGCAGGGGGAGCCACCACTGCACCACCATCGCACGTTGAATCCTCTGCCCCTGCGGCGGCACTCGAGCTCACCATTGTAGGAGGAGGAGAAGTAGCAGAAGGAGCCACCATCGCGACATTGGAGGAGGTGGAGGAGCAGTAGAGGGAGCCGCCGCTGCGCCACCATCACACACTGGATCCTCCGCCGTCGCGCGCATCGTATCCTCTGCCACCGTCGCACACCGCTGAGGAGCTCTAGGAACCACCTCTTCTCCCTTGACCACGACGGACACATCCAGGTGCCGCAAGCTGGCGGATCTGGAGGAAGGGGCTTCCTTGTGAGCACCTCCACCCCGTGGAGGGGAGGACTGGAGGAGGCCGGACGAGCGTCGTCCTCCCTCTCCTTCACCTCCGCTACTCCATGGGGCCAGAGAGGGAGGAGGCCGCACACTGGAGGCTAGAGCCTCCACCCCCACGTCGGATCTGGATCCGAGACTGGAGGGTGGTGGTGGGGAAGGAGGATAGAGGGTGATATGAGCCCGGCCCAGCCGAAGATTGGATAATGGAAAGCCCGATGCACCGATTATTCAGTTTAGCATCGCACACCCAAAAATCCCGACACACTGACCCGGCTACAACACCACTAGGGCCTCTTGTTGTGCCTCGGCAATCTTAGCACCACAACTCCTGACACACCAATCCGGATTTCCTGAATCCCGCAATCTTAGCACCATATGATGTGCCCCCTCGGGGAATGGCCCAATCGCCCCAAAAGACTAGTCCAATAGGGGATGGGTGACTCTCCCTTTTAACGTGGTTTCCTCCTCCCAAGCTAAGCTGGGTGGGCTTATGAGGCTCACACGGTCGCCACCTAACTACAACTGGGCTACAGCCCATGTTGCGTCTTTGCCAATGGGTAATAGTGGAGGATGTCCTCATCAGTGGGGGGTGATGACTATGAGAGGCGACTGGGAGGGAGGAGGGAGGGGGTCAGCGAGGAGGGAGGGCTCGGGCGGCGGCGCTGAGGTGGGAGGGAGGAGGCGGTGCAGATAGGGAGGGGCTCGGGTGATGGCGCTGAGGAAGGGAGGGAGAAGAGTCGCGGTCCCATGTCTCTGGGGAGGGGCAGGGGTAGTTGCGGGAGGGAGAGCAGGGGAAGAGAGGGAGGCTAGGGTTTGTTCCTTTTATAGTCGATTTTCATCCATGGATCTCAAGACAACAAACTGTTTTTATATCACTTAAAATTCTATACTTATACTTAATACATTAAAATTATCAAGTAGTTTCAAAAAATTATGACAATTTCAAATGAAAGCTTCATCGTCGAGAGGGAAACAACCCGAATCAATTTATGTTGTCTATTGCCTATACAAAGAGTTTCGAAGTTAAAACAAAATTTGATCTTCACTTTCACTCCAAAACTTGACTCTCTTATTCTTCTCCGGAAATGTTTCCGTTTGTAAGCATGTACATGATAAAATTACAAAACACACTCAATTTTTCACCACAACTTACAAGTATGATATCTTGAGATATAGACAAATCTCGTACTTTTTAGACTTTATTTGCATTTTTTAAAATTTTAAAATCACTAAGACTCACAGTCGTAATCATGTTTCCTAATCATGATCAATGTACAAAATAGCTCGCTATTAGCTTTTTAGGAGATCTACCGCTATGCTATATAACATTTGTCCGCTATGTCCACTAAAGGGGGTTTTACGGGATTTAGCCATAATAAATGTCTGCTAAAGAGGCTATTGCGATATTTAGCAAAGCTGTGAGTATATTTTTTTTCATGGGTAACGCCTTAAATTGGGCTAAATAACATGAATATTATTTTCCACTCATTTTATTCTATCATTTGAATTACTTTCAGTTCAAATTTGATTTGATTTCAAAATACTTGAAATGAAATTAATTAGTTAAATATAACAAATAAATACAAAAACATTCCAAATTTTAACATATAGTAGCACATGTTCTAAGTGGAGTGGGAAAAAGTTTGAAAGGCTGAAGACGATTGTTTTATCTACTTCGCCGTGTGTAAGAAAAAAATCACGTGACGAACTTTTACTTAGCCGTGTGCCAAAAGAAAGCACACGGTGAACCATAATAGCTGCACCTAATGCTAACGACGGTTGCTCGCGGAGGTGGGGAAAATAAAAAATTATTACTTTGCCGTGTCAAAAAACACACATGGCGAAATAATAGTTCGCCGTGTGCCGTGTGTCAAAAAAAGCAAACGACGAAGCTTGACTTCGCCTTGTGCCAAAGAAAAGTACACGACGAAGTATGACTTCGTCCTATGCCCAAAAAAGCACATGATGACCTATTATGCCGTATGCCAATAAAAAACACACGGAGAACTATGGGCACACAACGAAGTCCAGTTTTGTGATGGTGATGTAGTATATATATGAGAAAATATGAAACAACATTTTTATAGGTATTATTGAGAGGAGCGTACTGGCACATGTTTCGGGCCAGGAGATATTAACCATGACATGTCGTACATTAGAGATGATGTTCTCTATGTTTATGCACTTCACATAGAATTTCTTCTATTTACGAGTTTTCAATTGTCTTTAATTTTCTCTGAACTCTTCTTTGTGTAGTCATAGCCCAGATCTATGCTCTTTTGAGGTAGTTGATGCTTGATTATTTTTTCCATTATCTAAAAACTACTGTCATCAATACTCATGCTTCACTATACGTTTATGTTTATACATTACAATTTCCGAACCGAACTAATATTACTGTTACGGAAATAATGGCTTATATGTCCAGTCTTTACCATTGTAGTGTTTAGGCAAGGGAGTAAATCCACCAACCTATCTAGGCCTTGTTTAGTTCGGTGAAAAATTTGTCTTTTCAACGTTTGAAACTCCTGTAGCACACTCTAGCATGTTTCGTTTGTTTGTGGTAAATATTATCCCGCGAAGTACATCAAAACTGTGTAATTAGTTATTTTTTTACCTATATTTAATACTCCGAACATATATCTTTTGGCGTATTTAATATGATGTGATGGAGAGAGAGTGGAGAAAACGTTAGAAATTTTAGCAAACTAAACAAGGCCCTAGCGTTGATACCGATATTAATGAAGCTACAACACAATAAAGGGTGTCAGAAACCAAATCTATACTTATTAATGAAGCTACAACATTTTTTTTCGGAAATAGGGATCTCGCATACTAGCACCGGTTTCGGACCAAGTTGCAGTAAATTGACAGCGACTGGGAGTTAACCGTGTGGCATGTCGTACTTTAGAGAGTGTTAGTGTTACTATACTTCACATAGATGGTTCTTCAATTTACAAATTAGGTTTTCAGATGTCTTTTATTTCCTTTGAACTCTTGTTTGTGTAGTCATAGCCCAGAATCATTCTCTTTTGAGGTTGTTGAAGCTGGATGAAATTTACCAATATCCAAAAAATATTAAATTGTAATCAGTACTCATGCTTTCCTGCTACGTTTATGTTTAGTACATTATTACAATTTCTGAACCGAACTCATATTACTGTTATGGAAATAATGGTTTATATGTCCAATCCTACTATTGTATTGTTTGGAAAAGGGACGGGGCACCAAAACTATCTAATGTTGATACATACATGGAGTGCTTGGTCTTCAAACCAGGGTTTTTTCCCCGATCGGAACCGGTTCGGAAACCGCGGTTACCGGTATAACCGGTTCCGGTACCGGCCGGATGTAACCGGTGGGATTCAAAATTTTGAATTTGATTTAAAATAACTAAAAATTCCCAAAAAAATCAAAAATACTTCAATTTGCAAGAATATAATGGTGTCAAAGATTTTTAATATTCGTTCATTTAGTATACTTTGTGGGCATTAGAAGTTCAACAAAAAATCTGCAAAAAAATACTAAATCCATTAATATTTGAAAATTTTTGACACCATGAGATTCTACGCACCTTGAAATATTTTTAGGAACTTTTCTTTTAGTTTTAAATTTTTTAATTCAAATTTGAAAACATGCAAAATTCTTCACTGATTCGTTTTTTTTCAACAACTGGTTACCGCTCAAACCGCTCGGTAAGCCGTTTCAAACTGATTTGACCAATTTTTTCGGTATCCGGTCAAACCGGACCGGCTAACCGGAACCGGACCTCGACGGTTTGGTCCAACCGGTTGGGGGAAAAAAACCCTGCTTGAAACAAGATCATGAATTGGCCAATCAGTCCTCATCACTCATCAGAATTCCAGGTTGAATAAATTGGACAGCAGGCTCATCCACGCCTCCCTTCAGAAGGCATACGTCTTCACTTGAAAAATTGTGAATTACCCGTCCCAATCCCAAAGCAAATTAAAAGTAGAAGCGACGATGCAACGCTGAGAAAGTAAACATAAAAAATCATAGCATAACAGAAGTGTACAAGTGCACTTACTGCGATTTTCGCTGTTAAATCATCCAGCCCGGTACCTCCGGAGGCAAAGCTCACACCCATGGCGAACTGGTCGATCGAGTAGCTGGGGTCCAGGTACGCTGGCACAGACGACGGCAACCCGAACGCCTCCGAAAAGAAGTCCGTGGCGAGGCGGCCATTGGAAAACCTGCCGGTGGAGACGCCCCCGTCGAAGTCTCGCCCATACGGTGGGAAGTTTCCCTTGGCGATGGTGGGGATGAAGTTGTTGTTGCCTGCGTCGACCGTCGAGTCCCCGAACACGATGATGGCTGACACCTTGCCGGCGGTGGCTATGGTGGCTGAGAGCGAGAAATGCGCGACGAGAAGCAGCAGCCAGTAGCACAGGCTCTCTGAGGACATCTTTGACTGGTAGCTAGCTCTATGTTGAAGGGCAAGCAGGAGTAGATGCCACGACTTTAATGACTCGGTAGCTTCGATATACAATTTGAGAATTGAGAGTTTCATAAATAGATGGATCGGAGCTGAGACTATTATATGCTTCGATCGTATCATATAGTGTGCAGTTGTGGTGCAGTTGTGGCTTATTAACAATACAGTACGATTTCAGTCTCACATGACCCGAATAGAAAGACAACGCTCCCGAGAGCGAGAGCTGCCTCCTCTCCTTTCATCTGATTTGGAGGCGCGCAATCGAACTCAAATTTGCAGGTGCATTTATTTTCTTTAGTTGAAATATTGCGATGCATGGAAAAGACCAGCTAGCTTCAATCTGCATTTCGGAAATCCCTTCATTAAATAGCTTCGTTTTCCAATTCACTTCGTAGATCTTCATATCCCAACATGACAAGATTACTTGTTGGCAGCTGGACTATACTGGCATCAGTCATAATTTTTAGAACGAAATCTTGTAGGCCCAGAGCATGGATCAACTTATCTAAATTCTAACCTTATAATTATTTAAGCTTTTGTTATTGTTGACACCCAAAATTGGCAGCTAAGTCAGATCAGACTGGGCCAGCCGGTCAGACCGCGTGCACCAGTTGGTCTGACCGGGGGTGCCCTGTAGTCGGTCTGGCAAAAGGCCGCCAGACGGTTTAACTGCCTCGTAGGGGCTGTCAGACCGACGTCCCCCGAGTCCGAGTAGAATTAGAGAATTTTGATAGATTTCAAGTTGTAAAAGGATTCCTTGAGGGCAAGACCTCACACCCTATAAGTATAAAGGGTTGTGGCCGATTGCGCGATGATCATCTAATCGAACAATCAATTTACTACTCTTTATATTCAAACCCTAGCTTTTCTAACCCTTTTTGCTCACCTCGTTCGTCTCCACGACGCTTGAGAAAGTTTTGAGTCGCCTGCCGATCTCAGAGCAAACCAAGACGCGCTTGTCACACCTGGTTTTAGAAAAAAACAAACTAAGTGCATACCTATATGTATGTGAAGATCAAGTTTCATACATATAGTAGACGTAAGTAAGTAAGTAACAGTATAACGTAGAAAAAAAGAGATTATCCAAGTATTACGCTAAATCATGGAAATGAAGGCTCTAAACAGCACAGACAGTCGACTGGGGTTGCGTACGCCTAGCACCAGCAACATCTTCACAACAACTTCATAGTAGGTTTCTCTTTCTGAGCAACATTGTTTATAACAACTGTGAACACATGTCGTACTCAGCAAGTGTGAGGAATATATGAATGCAAATGCTTTAAACAAGGAAAGACTGACAAGTTGACTGCATTAAGCAATTTTAGTTGGTCAGATTTTATTAGCACCTGTTTACTAAGATATAAATATATACCAACCCAATATAAATATAAAGAGACGCCATAAGCATATGGCAAGCATAACCATATCATAGATCATGATTTAAGTCCATCTTCAAGTTCACTTATCATGTGAGGGTGCAGGCCGCCCTTAACCGTGAGCACGACTAACCGGATAGTTTTACAGTCTGCAGAGGTTGTACATCACAAGTCGCGTAAAAGTTCTAGGAACTTTAAACCCAGCCATGCGGTGATAGCTTGACACCATACCACACTACCGAGGTGTGATTGCATAGGAACACTACGAGGCCTTTACAAAGATTCCTGTGTGCAGGCTGTCTGCTAGGTTACACAACAGCGCAATGCATAAACCTCTCTCGAGACTGCGAAGCTACCATAAAGCAGATCAGCCTGAGGGCCGGGCTATACACCAACTATCGGCATCCCCTAACCCCTTTCAGGTAAGGCATACCTAACACCAAGGTTTCTAATTAATTAGTCAAGACAGAGTCATTTATCTTGTGATAGTACGGTTTTATTGGGTGATCGCTCCATGTTCCAATTAATCATTATGATCTTGTTTTAGCTCGAGGTATATAGCATAAAGGTAAAGCAAGTTCATCGTTAATGTTCATTAAAACCATTGTAACCTAAGTATAGTAATTAAGCATAGCTACCCAACATAAATGTAATCTCAGGTTGTCAAGGAATGATATTAAAGACTAGGATAAACCTTGTTAGGACTCATCAAATTAAATGTAAAGCATACGCAATGGTAATTAAATATATTATTGAGACAAAAGCACAAGGACACACTTGCCTTTAACTAAAGTAATGTTGCTGCTCAGAATGTCTTTAACTTCTTTCTCTTCAAAGCTTGCAAACCACATTCATTCTACTCGCATCAATCATGGGCACAAGCATACAATGCAAATAAACAAGCAAAAACTAAGAACAATACACCAATCAAAAGAAAGGTTTAAAAGAGCACACTAAAGGATAGGCTCGATTATATGGTTATGAACGAACGAAACGCTAAAACAAAACTAAGGTCGAAAAGACAAAGCTACCATGAGATCATTATCAAACAACAAGAGACTACGTACTTGACATATTTTAATGAGAAATCATGTGGAAAGAATATTTCAGAGAAATACTCTATGTTAGAATTAAGCAAAGTTATATTTAATTATAGAGAACATGATAAGCCTAATCATATTTTATTTGCAGATATTTAAGTCAAATTAACAATTAACATTAGAAAGACAAAGCATGTATAAAGCATCTAACCGAAGAACTTTATATTGCATATTGAACTAAACATATTAAATTTGAAAAGATAATTACAATATCATTAAATTTATTAAATTTATTATGAAAACTGATGTATAACACAAACCATGTTATAAATAAGAATTAACCAATTACATTATGATTAAAGAAAACTGAAATAGAACCTAGTCACTTTTATTTAGAAAACCAATGGATTAAGAATTAGTCAAGATTTACATGCACTTTAGTGTTAAAACAAGTAACTTGTGATACACATGCTAACGCACAAGGTTTAACAATAAAGACAAACTATCAAACGCACAAGAAACCTTAAGCTAGGGTCTACCAGGAGAACTAGGCTGTAGAGAGAACAACCAGATGGCAGAGGTACTAACAAGATTGATTCTAAGAAAGATAGCTGCACAAGATTGGATCACAAAGAACTGAAAGAGTATAACTGACTTAAAAAAGACAACTATGATAGTATAGCATGAACTAGGATGAGAAAGATCTAGAGCTTGAAAGAATACTAACTCTACAACAAAGACACACTGAGATAGAGCTTGATGTTGCGCCATTTTTGAATCAAGTTGCATTTTTGAACATGAAAGACTATAAGCTTAGGTTCATTTTAATTAGCAAAACATATGTATAAGATATTTCATAAAGAAAAATACCCTAAGTTGGATTTAATACAAATTAAACTTTATTTGCAAGAAACGAGGTATAGAACCTAGTCAAGTATTAATTATAAATGTTGAGATTATTCCCTATTTGATACCCGTTTCTTTCTTGGCCCTGGAAAAAATTTTCTGCCCTATTTGACACCGAGTACAACTTTCATTCCTTAATCGGCCTTCCGTTGGAATTTCCGTCTGAGAACCGTGAAAAGCTGTGTGAAAAGACAATTTTGCCCCTGTGGGCCCACCATCTTTCTCCTTCCTCTCTGATTCTCCCATCCTCTCTCATTTTCTCTCCTCTGCTCTGTTCACTCATTCCACGACGTCGCCGATGCTATAGGACGCGAGGACAGGCAGGGGGACGGAACCAGCACTGGCGCCGGCGGCATAGGCTTCCTTCTGAGTTGCTCGACTCAGACTCCATCACGTACACGATCAAATCGTTCCTTCCCATGGTCAGCACGACATGCGGCGTCCTCGTCAACGGCGACTCCCCGCAACAGACGTTCATCCTCGATGTCACCAACTACTCCTAAAGGCGGCACATGAAAAGGACGATGCGGCCAGGACGATGCTAGGCGCAAAGGATGGGGTCGTGACCGCTAGGTTTGAGGCAGCGTGGGACGAGGTCGCGGCGGTTGGCCCGGTGGCGCACCAGTGCCCCGCAGTCGGGTCGGTAGCACGACCGTGCATGAATGGGTCGCGACGGCCAGGACAGCTGCGGGGACGGGGCTGCGGCCGCGACCGTCGGGTTTCAGGCGGTGCGGGACAGGGCCGGTGGTGCGTCGGTGCCCCGCGGTCGTGTCGATGGCGCGCGCGACACAGGGGCACGACCACATGTGAATGGGTACCCGAGATCACCTACGAGCTCGATTCACCAGCCATGGTGTCGCCCGAGGCCGCGTGCCGCTGAGCCATCATGGAAGGTCAGGCCGCCAGTGAGGATTCGTTGTGAAGCAGAGGAAGGAGAAGGGGATGAGAAGATGGAGAAGTGTGGTGGGCCCGAGGGGCAAAATTGTCTTTTCACAGGACAATTGACGTCGATCGGATGGAAAACCCAACAAAAGACTGAATAGGGAACGAAAGATGTACTCAGTGTCAAATAGGGAAGGAAAAAATTTTCATGGCCAAGAAAGGAACGGGTAAGTTTTCTAGTGTCAAATAGGGAATAATCTTATAAATATTTATGTATAGATTATACCAATTACACACTTTATACTTTAGAAAGGTTAGAACAACTAATCGAATTGAAGCACATGTCGTGTGGAGCTAAACAAACTTTATTTAGAAAACATATGCATGCTGTCATTAGTCAGGTTAATGTTTATAAGCCGGTGTAAAAGCCTAATCAACTTTTATTTAAAAAAGTTAATTAAATATTAAACATTAAGCAAGATTAACATTAGATTAGAAAAAACTGGGATGTGGCACTAATCATATTTTATTAATAAAAGCATATGAAGTAAACATTAATCAAATTAACATTGCTCATGAAAAACTGTGTATAACACTGTATAGCTTTTATTTAGAAAAGTTATGCTTAATAGACATTAACAAAATTAATATTACATAATTTTCAGAAACATACAGGATGAAAACTCACTACTAACGTGTGCTTTACATTATTATGAACCTAACGCAACTTGAACCAATGAAAATGAATCTTAAACAAACAAGGTATGGATAAAACAAGATATAAGGACCTAATTGTGATAACTGTAGATTTTAGGGGCTAACAGAGAGATTAACGAGACACATGAAATAGTGCTCGTGAATAGAGCTAAGATCAGGGTTAGATTCATAAAAGATCTTGGGTTGGATCTAATTGCAGGAAACCAATAGATCTAGGGCTCTATCTAGAAAACTTGAAAGACACGTAAACTGATCTAAGGATTACCGGAAAAGACAGGGGTCTATCTGCAAAATGACCGGCCTTCTTCTTCATCTGCCTCACGACGGACAGGGAGTTTGGGCGGCCAATTCGCTGGCGCGTCAGCGAGGTAGGGGCCTAGGCGAGCGGCTGAAGGACCAATTAGGCGACCAGAGAGGGGGGGAGTGAATGGGAGCTGATAAAAATTCTTCCCGAAGGATGAACTCGGCCTATGCCCCAAATTCACAACTAAGGATTCCCACACGAGTTTGCCAAGGTCACGTAGTCACAACGGACCTACCAACCCTAGGAACAAACCCCAACTCAAAGCAACACGGAAGCGCAACTCAAGAAGCAAAGGACTTAGGCAATCTACGGTGCCTGGGGCGGACGGTCCGAGAAGACCAGGCGGACAGTCCGTGAGGGCCGGGCGGACGGTCCGCGGGGTCACGGCGGACGGTCCGCAAAAACGACCCGAACAACCATTACTGCACCTCGAATTACGGACGGTTCGTACCCTACCCGCGGACGGTCCGAGAGCAACTTGTGCCGCGCGGACTGTCCGCGACAAGCGGGCGGACTGTCCGCAAACACCGTGCAAACAAAATCAACTTCCCTGACGGATCAAACCACGAACGCGCAAGAACAAGCGACGAACTGGACGAACTGCGGGTCACGCGGACTGTGCGCGCCTACCAGGCGGACTGTCCGCCAGGTGCGGACAGAGTAGCTCGAGCCCGAAAATGAGAAGTCAACCCTTCCTATCCATCCATGGATCTCCCAAACGGCTTGAGCTCTTGAGGTAAGATTTGGGGGAGATATGAAGCGTCCCTAGGAGATGCTATACCCCAAAACTTGAGACCTCAAACGAACTAAATCGCCGGGAATCGAATCGCAACCGAGCTCTACCAAAAACTAGGGTTCCCACCGAAATCTTTCAATCGGAGGCCAAATCCGGAGATTGGGGGTTCAAGATCAAGCACAAAGATGCACAAGACATCTATCCATGATCCTCACCAACAAATCCGAACCCAAACACCTCAGAATCGAAGGAACAAGGTGCGCACGAAAATCCAACGAAAATAGCCCGAAAAAGATACGAAAATCACACGAGCTACAAGAAGGAAATCAACGCAACCATGAATGCTTCCATACACTCGGAGGTCAGATTCTCTACAAAGCGGTGAAGAAAATCTACGCCTATGGAGCAAGGAAATGAGAAGCAGTCCGGATGGATGGTTTGCCCAGAAAACCCTAGAGCTTTATATATGAGTCCCTCTGGGTTGGGCAAATGACCAAGCTACCCCTAGCATTTAAACTTAAGATACAATCCCCTCAGGGGCAAATAGGTCATGTAGTACTCCTCTTCATCGCACGGCAACGCCTTCGCCGCAGTCCGCGTCCTCCCAACGCAAGCCCTGCGATCCCGCCACGTGCCCGCCGGCATCGAAGCTTCTCGGCGCGCCCGGATCCCATCTCCGCCCGCCGAGCCTCCGGTCTTGGTTTTGTGGCTCAACCAAGTAACCCGACAGTTTTGTGGTGAACCGCCGCAAACCTCGCGTGCAGACTCCGGTCATGAGCCGCTACCCTGCACTGGCTCCGGTCGACGACTTCGTCTTGCTTTTCTTGCCACCATGCGGCCCGCACTTGACCCCGCTGGCCACCGGGTCCCTCGAGCCGAGCCTACTTGTCTCTCCACTCCTCGGAGGCCCCGCAAGGCATAGACCTTTCGCGCCCGCTCTTCACCTGCACCAACACGAGTCAAGCCGCAACCTGCACCTGCAATACTCGGCCAAGAGTCAGTCCACACCACGTTGTCAATCACTCATCACACCAGGGAGCGACCATCCACCGGTCCTCAGACGCTTCGGTCCTCAATCTCCCCCTTGATGAGTGCATTGACAACACACATATAGTAACCAATTCAGAGAAAAGAGAAAAAGAAAAGAAACGACTGAAAAACTCAAATAAGTGATCAAAAGCCAAACAAAAGCCAAGAAGAGATCACTTGAGAGAGAAAAATCTTGGTCCCCTAAGACAAGGGCAACGGCTCGACACAACCGAGATAAAATGCTCCAAAATTGCCGACTCCTCAAGGTGAGGCAAAAGGGCTCGACACCATCGGCAAAAGAGCACAACTAAGATTCAAGCGAAAAAGAGCTCCCAAATGCATATGAATGCAAGCTCCCCCTGAACAAATGCATTTCTCCCCCAAAACAAGAATTGGGTACTATCTCTCCCCCTTGTTGGTAATGCATGAATCTAGTCTACAAATGCAAGCATGTGCTTCTCAAATAGACAAAGAGCACTACAACATGCTAAAAAGAGACATAGACAAGCAAGATTGCCACAAATTTAGTACAAGCATTGCCAACGAGATAGATAGGGACATATAAGCATGTGACATAGCCAAGATCAAAATAAAGCATTTTTCACAAAAACTTCCCTCTCATGAGCATAGGACCTAAACATGATCAAAATGAGCACAAACAACATATAACTCACAAACTTCATGCAAGGTTACAAATTCTCATCACAAGATCATCATAAACACCTACAAGCTATCTCATGTCATGTCAAAGCCACCGAGCCATGTGTTCACTTCTAAATGTGAGACTTCTCAACGGTGAACATCATGCAACGGTTTAGCACCAAGATAAGGAATTTAAAGCATACATGACATAGAAGCATATTTTTCAAGCACAAGCATTTCATATACCAATTTCAAGATTTACAAATGAAGCATGGTACATGAAGTGCCTTTGCGGCAAAAAGAAGCTTAGGCTTCTACACAAGGTAGCATGTAGGCTAAACATCCATGATGATAGATGGGTCTTTGACCCCATATGAAAAGAACATGGTCCCAAGCACAAATTAAGCAAGCTATAGCCATAAGTGCACAAATTTAGCATGAAAGGCATTCAACTCATAAGAGAGGATCATATATAGCATTTTCACAAAAATAAGCCATCCACAAGCACATACATCCCAAATCTATCAAGAGCATCGCTATCCATCATATGAGCATCAAAAGCAAAGTCTTAATCTCCTATCTAGCATATCATAGTGATCCAAGTATATAAGAGAAGCACATCTCATATGGTACATATGTAGTCTATGATACAAAGATGCAAGCATGATATGATACATAAATGAAAATGCAATATGAGTATGTACATCAAACCCCCAACCAAAGCTCAAAAGGGGAAAAGAACACCAAGCTCCCCTCGCAAACGGGCAAATGTAGCTTGGTCCAAAGGTTTGGTTAGGATATTGGCAAGCTACTTTTCGGTTGGCACATGGATGAGGTCTATGTTTCCCTTCTCAACATTGTCTCTTAGGAAGTGGTACCTCACCTCTATATGTTTGGTTCTGGAGTGGAGCACGGGGTTTTTGGCAACGCTAATGGCACTCGTGCTATCACACATGATAGGTACATGGGAACACTCCTCACCAAAGTCACTCAGCGTGTATGTGATCCAAAGCAGCTGTGAGCAACAACTAGCGGCAGCAACGTACTCGGCTTCTGTGGTAGACTGAGCTACACTAGACTGTTTGTGAGAAGACCAAGAAACAAGCGAAGATCCCAAAAACTGGCAAGTCCCCAAAGTCGACTTCCTATCGACTCGACACCTCGCAAAGTCAGCATCCGAAAACCCAAGAAGCGAAAGATAAGAGGACGCCGAGTACCAAAGACCAAGCTCAGGAGTATATCGAAGATACCTGAAGATCCGCTTGACGGCCTGCCGATGTGAAGTCCTCGGCGACGCCTGAAAACGAGCGCACAGACACACAGAAAACTGAATGTCCGGCCTCATCACCGTCAAGTACAAGAGGGAGTCGATCATGCTCCGGTACTCCTTCTGGTCCATGGGCTCTACGTCCTCGTCCGCATCCAACGCTGTAGTCGTACTCATCGGTGTCGATAGGGGCTTCAAGTCGTCCATCTTGAACTTCTTGAGGATGTCCTTCGTGTACTTGGTTTGATGCACAAAGGTTCCCTCCTTCGCTTGCTTGATTTGAAGCCCAAGAAAGAACTACAATTCTCCCATCATGGACATCTCGAATTCTTTGCTCATGTCCTCTGCAAACCTCGCAACCAAAGAGTGAGACGAGCCGCTAAAGACAATACCATCCACGTACACCTGAACAATTAGGATATCATCACCCTGCCTGAGGAGAAAAAGAGTCTTATCAACCTTGCCCATCTCAAATCCCTTGCTGAACAAGAACCCCCTCAAACGACCATACCAAGCACGGGGAGCTTGTTTCAGCCCATACAACGCCTTCCTCAACATATACACCCGGTGAGGAAACTCAGCACTCTCAAAGCCAGGTGGTTGCTTCACATAAACCTCTTCTTCTAAAAACCCATTCAAGAAGAAACTCTTCACATCCATTTGGTACAACTTGAACCCTTTAGCCACGGAAAAGGCTAGAAGGATCCTTATTGCCTCCAAACGGGCTACAGGAGTAAATGTCTCCTCATAGTCTATCCCCTCCTTCTGACTATACCCCTGAGCAACCAACCTCGATTTGTTTCTCACCACCTCACCATTCTCACCCTCTTTGTTCTTCCACACCCATTTTGTCCCTATAGGTTTGCAATGTGGTGGTGGCTCTACCAACTCCCAAATTTGGTTTCTCTCAAAGTTCTCTAACTCCTCATGCATTGCGTTCACCCAATTAGGATCAGCGAGGGCGTGTCCAATGTCTTTCGGCTCAAAGGTAGCAACAAAAGCCGAATGAGCAAAGTGAGAAACATTCCTGGACCTTGACCGTGTCGTACGTTCATTGATGTCGCCGATGATTCTTGAGGGAGGATGATCAACTTGAACGCGCCTCGGTGCCTCTCGCCTGGAGACAACCTCCCCCTCAGCTGCAGCTTCCACTTGATCTTGCTGGATCGTAGTCGGTGTAGGGGCAGGACCATCCTGCACCGTAGTCGTCGTAGTGGAAGTAGAGGGTACATGCCCGGCTGGAGCTTCATCATCACCATCATCCTCTCCAGCATCATCCTCCTCGTCCTCAAAGATCTTCTTGCCAATCTCGTCGTCACCTGCACACTCAAAGACAGACGAACTGCATGGCTGGGTCTCGTCGAAGGTAACCTCGCAAGTTTCCATGACTAGGTTAGTATCAAGATTGAGCACACAGAATGCTCGAGAATGACTCGCATAGCCCAAAAAGATCCCATCGGAAGATCTCAACTCAAACTTATCCAGCCTGCCCTTCTTGAGAATAAAACACCGACAACCAAAAGCCCTGAAATGGCTCACTCTAGGTGCTCGCCCGTGCATGAGCTCATAGCACGTCTTGTTCAAGAAGGCCCTAAGAAAAATCCGATTCCCAACATGGCACGCGGTATTCACCGCCTCAGCCCAATATCTCCTCGGAGTCCTATGCTCGTCGAGCATCGTCCGAGCCATCTCACAAAGAGAACAATTTTTCCTCTCAACCACACCATTCTGACAAGCCACATAGGGAGCAAAGAATTGATGTTCGAGACCCAAATCACGACAAAAGGTTTCGAAACAAGAGTTTTTAAATTCAGAGCCATTGTCGCTACGGATAGCTCGAATGGCATCTCCATTCCTCTCATTCTTCAACCTCAAGATTAGATCCCTCACAAAACCAAACGTCTCCCCCTTGTCAGCCAAAAAGAAGACCCAAGCATAGCGAGAATAGTCGTCCACTATCACCAGGACATACCATTTCCCACCCGCCGAGCACACACGAGCTGGACCAACCAAGTCCATATGGAACAGCTCGCATGGCCTCTCTGTCATAACGGATGTCAAAGGTAGGTGAGAGGCAGCGACCATCTTACCATGCCTACACGGAGAACATACCAAGTCCTTTTGGTATTTCAACTTAGGCAATCCTCGGACTAATCCTAGCCCACTCAAGCGTGACAACAAGTCAAAACTCAAGTGACCTAGTCTCCTATGCCATTTCTAAAGCTCCGCCGAAACGCCAGCAACCAAGCAACGAGAAGAGCTAACACGCTGAGAAAAATTGGCTCTGAAAATCTGACCCTCGGGGATGATCGTGCACACAAGATCACCTCGAGAATCCAAGACACGCGAAGCGCCCGTTTTGAAACGAACCTCAAAACCCTCATCAAGAAGCTGGGAAACCGAAAGAAGATTGTACCCCAAAGACTTGGCAGGAGAAACACGCCTAAGAGTCACAGACTCGCTCACCTTCACCGTGCCCACTGAAAGCACTCTACCTTTCCCATTGTCCCCAAAAGTGATGTACTCTTTGGTCATCACCGGGGTGAGGCTGGAGAACCACCTTCGATCTCCGGTCATGTGTCGAGAGCAACCGGAGTCGATCAACCAAAAGCCCTCCAAGCCTCCCACCTGCAAATCAAAAACGAGAGCGAGAGTGAGCAAATGACTCAGCACTGGGGTTAGTACAAAATGAATCAAACCAGTGCCGTGCCATTTGCTCAAAAGTGGGGTTAGCAAAATCCATCCTATCTCCTCTAGGTGGAACACCTCCACGTCCCCTTGGAGGACTACACGCACCACGAGGTGGAGACCATGGCCCGTAGCTCCTCTGGGACCTAAAACTGCGATCGTTCCCCCCATACTCATATTGCCACGAGCGAAGGAACGTCCAGCAAACTCACTACGCCCAAACCCAACACGCCTACCACCTTCTCTATGTGGTGGCTCACCTCGAGGCACAAACACACGCCTCTCTCGAAGGTAAATGGTATGTACCATACCCTCGCCCCTTGGCACCAACCTAGACTCAGGCACACCACGAGGAGGGCGGTACCTATCCTTGTTGGCCATCTCCCTAGCCACCCTCTCCTCACGCTTCCTCCTGAAGCAAAACTCTGCTAGGTGCCCATCCCTCCCACAATGCTCACAATGGAAGGGTTTTGGTTTTGGTTTTGGTTTTGGTTTTGGTTTTGGGCTCTCTTTGGGCTCTGGCTTTTCCTCACTCGGTTTCCCTCCCTTCTTCCCAAAGAACTCATTTCCCAAGTCACTCTTGAACTTGATGGGTTTCTGGAAGTTGTCGGTATGTGGAGGAAACACGGGTGGAGCTGGGGTTGTGTCTAGTTGGTTCCTAAGAGGGTTTGGCTTAGGAGCATAGGCATTTTTGTGGTGGGTTTTTGGTGGCTCTGGGATATCTCCAATCTTCCCCTCATTCTCACCACTTCCCTCACCAACCTTGTTTGCCCCAAGCGCTTCCCCATCATAGCGCTTGTATGTCTCGATCATCATCCTAAGCTGAGGCTCATGACCAGACAACCAACCCATCATCTTTCTCAACTCATCATTCTCATCCTGCAAGCGATCAACATAGTGTGCAAGCTCCATATTCTTCACAGCATTTATTTCACAAGTAGAGCATGATGTAGGAATAGGAGCTTTCAGCTGAGCCTCTAGTGATCTAGCATAAACAAGCGAAACATCTAGCTTCTCATACAAAACAGGACAAGAAGTGCAAGCACCAAGCAAAGAGGGTCTAGATTTCATCTCATCTAGCTCAACCCTAAGCACATCTAGTTCCTCAACCTTGGAGGCATACTTTTCCTTAAGCACAGTCAATTCACCAAGAAAAGTGGAACAATTAGTGCATTCAGGTTCATCGGTCACAATAGGAGCAGACTTAAGAGAATCTATTTGAGCCCCAGCATCAACAAGCAAAGACTCTAGTTCAACCACCTTCTCCTTAGCCTCTCCAAGCAAAGACCTATACTCCCTCTTCTCCTTGTTGGTCTTTCTAAGCACATCATCACGGTTGTCAAGCAAGTCATTCAACCTAGCATTCTCCTCTATCAAGAAGGATGGATCATTGTTAACCTCTTCCTCGGAGTCAGAGCCCGAGTCATCCTTGTTGCTCTTCTTGCTTGCAGAGCTATGTGCCATGCCGCAAAAGCCTTGGGCGGCGAAGCACAAGCCGTTGATGTTCTTGCTTGACCGCTTGCCCTTGTGCCGGTTCTCATCTTCATCACTTGAGCTCGATGAAGAGTAGCAAGAGCTCGAGTCGATGTCGCTTGCTCCGGCAACCATCGCTCGCTCCTTCTTCTTGTGACCACCACTCCTCCTCGGCCTCCGCTCGGACTTGTTCTTGCCCTTGTGGTCGTCTCTCGAGCGGTGCTTGTGGTCGGTCCTCGGACGGTGCTTGTGCTCGGGCTTAACCTCCATGGCTTCCGGGCACTCAGTGATAAAGTGCCCGTGCTTCCCGAACCGGTAGCACATGCCCGAGCTCCTCCGAGCGTTCTTCCGGTTCGTGTACATGCGCTCAAACCGCCTACTCAGCAACGCGAGATCCTCCTCGCCAAGCACGTCAAACTCCTCATCTGGCATGGACACAAGAAAAGACAAAGAAAACTATCTCGAAGACATGTTAGCGTTAGTCCTTGATCCAGAAACGAGAGCCAGACTATGAGGGTCAGTCGGGTTCTCGATCTTTGCACGCACCCCACGGTCCACCTCGGACGACTTGAGCTTGGAAAACAGCTCGTCCACCGTGAGGGTCTCATACTTCTCCGACTCTAGGATGGCCTCAACCTTCTCACTCCACACGGTACGATCCAGAGAGTGCATGAGCTTGATAGCCCTGTCATGATCATCGTACGGGAGCACGGCCACATTAGCCCTCATGTTGCTCACAATCACCGTGAACCGCTGGAACATAGCATCTATGGACTCACCGGGGAGATGAGTGAAGTTCTCATACTCTCTCCGATAGGTCGCAAAAAGCCGAGCCTGAACCTGAGCGTTCCCGGCATGAGCATTCTTCAGCTGCTCCCAAATCCTGCACGCCAAGTCCTCTGTCTGAACCCGATCGAATTCTGATTGACACAGAGCACGGTACAGGTAGTCGACCGCCTTGTTGTTGGCGTCGAACATATCCCTCGATCCTGGAGCAAGGAAGTTCATAGGATGAACATAAGCTGTGTTCACCGTGACATCCCACAGGATCTGACCCTTGCCGCGGAGGAAAGCAGCCATCCGCCTTTGCCACATCTGGTAGTTCTTACCATCAAAGTGTGGAGGACCCAAACCCCGTTCCTGTTACGCCATCTTTGGATCATAGACTAGTTAGAATCACGAAGATCCGTAACCGGCTCTGATACCAATTGAAGCACCGATTAGGCGACCATAGAGGGGGGGAGTGAATGGGAGCCGATAAAAATTCTTCCCCAAGGATGAACTCGGCCTATGCCCCAAATTCACAACCAAGGATTCCCACACGAGTTTGCTAAGGTCACATAGTCACAACGGACCTACCAACCCTAGGAACAAACCCCAACTCAAAGCAACACGGAAGCGCAACTCAAGAAGGAAAGGACTTAGGCAATCTGTGGTGCCTGGGGCGGACGGTCCGAGAAGACCAGGCGGACAGTCCGCGAGGGCCGGGCGGACGGTCCGCGGGGTCACGGCGGACGGTCCGCAAAAACGACCCGAACAACCAGTACTGCACCTCGAATTACGGACGGTCCGTACCCTACCCGCGGACGGTCCGAGAGCAACTTGTGCCGCGCGGACTGTCCGCAAACACCATGCAAACAAAATCAACTTCCCCGACGGATCAAACCACGAACGCACAAGAACAAGTGACGAACTGGACGAACTGCGGGTCACGCGGACTGTGCGCGCCTACCAGGCGGACTGTCCGCCAGGTGCGGACAGAGCAGCTCGAGCTCGAAAACGAGAAGTCAACCCTTCCTATCCATCCATGGATCTCCCAAACGGCTTGAGCTCTTGAGGTAAGATTTGGGGGAGATATGAAGCGTCCCTAGGAGATGCTATACCCCAAAACTTGAGACCTCAAACGAATTAAATCGCCGGGAATCGAATCGCAACCGAGCTCAACCAAAAACTAGGGTTCCCACTGAAATCCTTCAATCGGAGGCCAAATCCGGAGATTGGGGGGGTCAAGATCAAGCACAAAGATGCACAAGACATCTATCCATGATCCCCACCAACAAATCCGAACCCAAACACCTCAGAATCGAAGGAACGAGGCGCGCATGAAAATCCAACGAAAATAGCCCGAAAAAGACACGAAAATCACACGAGCTACAAGAAGGAAATCAACGCAACCATGAATGCTTCTATACACTCGGAGGTCAGATTCTCTACAAAGCGGTGAAGAAAATCTACGCCTATGGAGCAAGGAAATGAGAAGCAGTCCGGATGGATGGTTTGCCTAGAAAACCCTAGAGCTATATATATGAGTCCCTCTGGGTCGGGCAAATGACCCCTAGCACTTAAACTTAAGATACAATCCCCTCAGGGGCAAATAGGTCATGTAGTACTCCTCTTCATCGCACGGCCACACCTACGCCACAGTCCGTGTCCTCCCAATGCTAGCCCTGCGATCCCGCCACGTGCCCGCTGGCATCGAAGCTTCTCGGCGCGCCCGGATCCCGTCTCCGCCCGCCGAGCCTCCGGTCTTGGTTTTGTGGCTCAACCAAGTAACCCGACGGTTTTGTGGTGAACCGCCGCAAACCCCGCATGCAGACTCCGGTCGTGAGCCGCTACCCTGCACCGGCTCCGGTCGACGACTTCGTCTTGCTTTTCTTGCCACCATGCCACCCGCACTTGACCCCGCTGGCCACCGGGTCCCTCAAGCCGAGCCTACTTGTCTCTCCACTCCTCGGAGGCCCCGCAAGGCATAGACCTTTCACGCCTGCTCTTCACCTGCACCAACATGAGTCAAGCCGCAACCTGCACCTGCAATACTCAACCAAGAGTCAGTCCACACCACGTTGTCAATCACTCATCACACCAGGGAGCGACCATCCACCGGTCCTCGGACGCTCCGGTCCTCAGCGGCGCAGGATGTAGAGGAGATAGAAGGGATCTCATGGAGGTGCTCACCGGTGTTGGAGTTGGATGGAGATGACCAGAATCGAAAGCGGCAGTTGTGACGGTGGCCGGCTGCATCGGCAATCGCGTACGGGCGGCGCTCCGGCGACTCTCTAGCAATGCCAATGGGCAGCGAGGGTGCGGCTCGACGAGGCAAACACCAAGGCAGCGCCAGCTTGCTCCGGCGGTTTCCACGTCCATCGAATCGATGACAAGAGCCCATGCCTTGGTCTGCTTGCGCGGACGGCATGCGGCCGAAAAATCAGCGGCGGTGCTCCGAAGGTCGACACACGATGGGAGCCAGTGGTGGAGCTACGGCTTGGCCTCACGGAGCTCCTGGAGTAGACGGCTTGCTCCATCGACCAACGGGCGCGGCAAAACGATGACGACAATGCTGGCGGCGACGCTTGGCTCGGCACAAACGACAGCTGCTAGCGGCGGCGCGACACAAGGAAGGCGGCGGGGTGCAGCGGTGGCTAGGGCATGCGGGGATATGGGGCTCACCTTATATAGGCGCGGGGCGTGAGGATGGTCGTGGCGCGAACGATAAGGCCGAGGCGGCGGTGGCCTGCCATGCTGCGCAGCAGCTCTGTTGCGCGTTCAGCCCAGATGGGCTCCTGCGGAATGGCGGGCCGGGACGAAGATAGGTTGGGCCCTTGGGCTCGTCCCAAACCGAAAAGGATATATTTTATTGTTTTTTGAAAATTAATTTCTAGTGCAAAACAAATCTAGAAAAAGTCTAGGAAATGTTTTGAGGCACAAAAAATATCCAGAAAATTCTCAAAAATTCCAGGAAAATACCCAGAGATAGACTGAGACATGAGGAAACCAAATAAAGTATTTGGTGCTCTGAAAAAGAATTTAGAGCCTTCTAATAAATAGAATTAGCTCCAAGAGAAAAAAGAATAAATTTTAGTAAAAGTTGAAAATTCACAGAAGGTCAGCACCTAAACGCCCTTTTTGAAATCTTTTGCACTCAACAAAAACCGAGATACATCGACATGAATGCAACACATACATTTAACCAGTTTGTTTATTTAAAAGAATCAATAGTTTTTTTCCTATACTATATTTCGTGTATAGAAAATAAATGTTGGATAATTTTAAAATCATGTGAAAATTGTTGTTTAATTATTCTTTCTAATCACATCCTGAAATTCCGAAATTTCAGAGTGTGACAGCGTTGTTCCCGACGTGCATTTAGGTTTTGGACGACGCCCCTATCCAAGGTAGTCAAACCGCATCCTGCAGGCGGTTAGACCGGCCCGTGCCGGGGACTTCGATGAGTTGATTTCCGATCTGCGCGCGATCTAGGGCATTCGTGTGTTCGATCGAAAAAAGCGTCAACACACTTTTGGTGACTCCGCTAGGGACAGATCTGGTTTTTACAACCAGTTTGTCAGACGTTGTATGGGAGCACTCTGCGATCTCGACAAAAACAACATAATCATGGTGAACATTGAAGAACTCGGTGAAGAGGACCAGAGGAAGTACACTGAGCTTCAAGAGTACATCAAGCAACAATTTCTCTCTGGTGCCAAGAAGGATCATTCAGGCAAGGTGACAGAAGCTCAAGACTTGGAGTTGCCGGCAATCAAACTAAACAAAGACAAGGTTGAGGTAATACTAACTGTAAGCCAACCTCCATCTTATCTAGTTACACAATTATCCGCTATATCTGATAAATTTGATCGTGCATTTAACGATCAGAATAGTCTTGTTCCTAGTGTGATTACTATCCTTGAAAAAGTAGAGTGTAAACGTATTAGTTCTGATATTTCTGATGATAATATCCTTCAAGTAGTGATGATAATATCCTTCAAGTAGATTCACACGTGGTTTTACACCAAAACACGTCGGTAGCACCAGGAACTTCTAACGAAACACCTGTGTATGGTATGCCGACAAGGTTTTATCCGGGACAATCACCATTGCCCAAGACGACCCTGGTCAAACCGCCCCCATGGCCGGTTAGACCGCCCAGTCCGGCTAGATGGTAATTGTTCCAGATCAGTTGGTGCCTTTGTCGGTTGTGCCTAGTACGCTTGTTTGTAACCATAATAATGTTTATGGTAGTGCACCTCCTGCATATAGCACGATAGCTCACACATCACCACCTATTCCGAATGTTGCTTCGTCTTATGGTGTGCCTAATGATGTGTTTACCGACTTGCACTGTATTCAAAATCCTAATCAAGCCCCTGTGAGTAGATTTAATACATCAGCTCCAATGCAATCTCAATTAGCATTTAGGAATGAATTTCCTCAATTTAAGGAAGAAGTAGCTAACATGATGAAGAATAAACTCAGACATTGATATGGGTAATTCTAGATTATATCAAAAACCATATAGGGCTGATTTTGATTATGTGGCTTTTCTCCCTAGTTGGCGTATGCCTGATTTTGTTAAACTTAGTGGTGATGGTAACTGTTCAACTTGGGAACATATTAGCCAATATACTGCTCAACATTTTAGACAAGGTAAATGAAGGACCAAAAAGGAGAACGAGAGGGGGGGAGTGAATGGGAGCCGATAAAAATTCTATTTAAGAACTCGGACTATGAACCCAAGATCACTCAGAGACCTAGGAGCCAAGTCCACGTAGTCACTGAAGTGCTACTGGACCTAGGAGCAAGTCGCACCAAGCAACTCTGAGACTTAGGCTCTCACAACCAAGGGAAAACCGGTCAGGCCGTGTGCAACCCGCCCAGGAAAATACCGTACTATCGCCTAAACCAATCCACTTTGGCCATTAAGCGACAGTAAAGTACCATCCCGTCGTTAGTTGCTGGGTTAACGCCCGGTAAATCACTTGGAAATCACACAGAGGATCGAACATATGCATTAAAACTCACACGAAGGCGAGTCCAGAGTACAAACACAAATTAAATCCAAATTGTACCCCTAAGGGTTAATTATTACAAACCATTGTTCATGACATGATAAGTAAAGGTTCAGAGTTCGAAAACAGTGGAATAAAATAAACTAGCAACACGATAAACATCACAGGAGGCCGTCCGTGATGCCATCACTTGTCGTCATCCACCCATTCCAGCTCCCAGCCGGGTGGAAACTCACCAGGCCAAACCACCTGTAACCACATATATAAAGCAAGGCTGAGTATACTAATACTCAGCAAGACTTAACCGTCGGGTGATAACTACATCACCAAACTCTAGACATGAGAGGCTTTTTGGCCGGTGGAGTTCTTTTGCTGAAAAGCAAAAAAGAGTATGTCCTTACTTTCAAGATTTTAGCTCAAATTCTAGTTAATTATCATTTCTACGTGAGCCATCTATTGCAATCAAGAATTGTACAATACAATTAATTCACGCAGTAATATTCACAAATTCCATCATTAAGGGATATCATGGCCAGTTGATTAAGCAGTCTCAGATAACGGTGAGAGGCCGACAATCGATTGGTTTATAACCTTGCAAGGTAAACCTAAACACGCGGTAGGGTGCCCTCACATGGACAACCACCAGGCGGTTCCCAAAAGTCCTCGGCTTGGGATCAAATCTTACAGTCCCGGGTACACAGCTATCTGGCGTACCCCGCAAGGCACCCAGCTTCACACATGTACCCACCTCCCGGTAGCTAGCCGGGCAGGTGATTACTCAAGATTAGTAATAGTAAGTTCCCGCACCGTCTCCTTAAGGTACTAGGCTTACCGGTCTCATTCCCAACAAGTGCTTAGTACGTTCAAAAGCTTAGCCCACGAAAGCCACTGGACCGGAGCCCAATCCCATTCTCTTACCACATGAGCAATCCATTTATAAAGATCTTATGATTCCAACATAAGAACCTATTCTCGCAAGTGACGAACATCACTCGACTTCTACCGGGTCCTATAGCATAGCAGCTATCGACCTAGCATACTAGTAAAAGAGCATAGGTACCTAGGGATCATGCATCTAGGGTTTCAATTCAACTCCTGAAACGTAAATGCACAATCACATCAAAGGTAATTGCATAATTTGACAAGAGGGTTAATGATCCGGGGCTTCCCTTCGCTGGCAAGGTTGGCCTTGGGCCCTTCTGGACTTTGGTCCAGGTCCTGAGCTACGTCCACGTACTGCAGCTCACCGTCAGCTCCTACTTCTCCTCCTTTCGGCACGAGCATATAGCTATCGTCGGGAAGATCAACACGAGGATGCAATCCAAGATTTAATTAACGGTTTTGATTTAATTAATTATAAAACAACACATGACAACCATGGGGTGCATGGTTCACCACATTCACCTAGATAAACATACATTCAGCATACTCTTCCAATAAAGGAACAATATGGTGTTCTTTATTATTTATTCTTTTGAATAGTGACTGGGTACATATTTATGTAAATAAATTAATTTAAATTCACAACACAGCAAAGGGTTGGTCTTAAGCTTTTTAAAATGATTTACCTCACATTCATAAAGCCATTAGGTGTGATGTTGGTGATTTTCCAAATTAAACTTAATATTAAGCTTTAATTGGCCTCCAATTGTTTCTATTCACAAAATAAATTCATAACTTCAGTGGGTGTGTTTTCCAAGCTCTATAACTCTAATCAAAGCCACTGAACACACATGCACGCTTAAAAGAGCTATAAAATTAATTATACCAAAAATAACAAAATCTAGCTACCAAAACATGAGAAATGCATGTGAAAATAAATACACAACAAAATGATTCCAACTTTCTCTTCCTGAATCTTTGACTCAAAACAAGGCTAGGAAATCAACAAACACATCAAGAGCTACTCTTGATCTTGAGCTATGTAATTACATGGAAAATTAGGCATAAAACAAGATTAATTATTTCTGGCAGATATAAAATCATGATTAATTCACTAGAGGTGTAGTTAGGCATAAAAAGATCGCATGCAGAAGTTGAGCACAAAAATCTAATTATTTTTAGCTACAAAACTCATTAAGACAGATTCAGCATAAATACAAAACAATTCATAATTAAAGATCTACAAAGTATCTTTATGTAATTTTTGGTACAGAAGCTAGTCATGACATAAATCACAACATATCTAAAATTTAGCTGCAGAGAACTTGTAGATTTTGAACTACAATAGATCTAGTTTTAACAGTTTTGTATTTTTCATGCAAAAACTATCAGGCAAAAGTAGGGTCATGCTTTGCAAAAGTTGTAGGGTTCTTCACAAGGAATCCAACAAAATTGGGTTTACAATTTGCTGATTTTTCTACAATTTTCTACGGATTTTACAAGATTCAGCAAAAAGCCTAATACTATTCAAGAAACTTCTTTCAAGCAGGCCCCTGGAAAGGTTTTGGAATCACACATATGCCCTCGGTTTGCAGAAAAGACCTTGGAAAGAAATAGATTTTTGCAATGTGGCCCTTGGGGCGGCCGGCGGCGCCGGCGGCCGGATTCCGGCGAGCTCGCCGCAGCTCTTGGCCGGGGAAGCGGTGGGAAGGACCACATGCTCACACGGACTCGATCAGTGGCCGGAGATTGGGCAGAAACGCCGGCGGCGAGCTTGCACGGCGGCGGCGGCTGCGGAAACAACTACTCCGGCAAGACGACGGCCAATACGGAGCAACACGAGGGTTCTAGAGCTCTAGGGGGATCCAGGGAAGGCGCCAAGGGAGTGGAGCGGCCGAGTGAGCGGGCGAGAGCAGGAGCTCAGCACGGCGGTGGCAAAGGTAGGCGACGGAGGGTTGCCGCCGAAGTGCGTGCGCGGCAAGAAGTGGCCGGGTAGCTCCTACATGTGAAGGTGAGGGTGTCCGAGCGCTAGGGAAGGCCAAGGGCTCAAGCTGGCTGGCTGGCCGTGGCGCTTGGGGAGGCGGCCATGGCGGCTCGGCGGCGGAGCAAGGCGAAGGCGCGGCGGCGCGTGCACGCGCGAGGAGGCACGCCGGGGCTTTTATAGCCGAGCGAGCAAGCAAGGGGGCGCATAGACTTCGTCTCGAAGCAAACGAAAGAGGGCGAGGGGCGCAGCCATCGCAGCGTGACAGGCACTGCCGGCGGGCGGCGCAACGGGGGGTCCGGCGCGGCGTGGTGCGAGCAGACGACACGCGCGGGGACGCCGGCTCCAAGGTTGCTCGGGGCGCGTGCGACCTCGGGAGTCACAGCTCGGTGGCGCAGGCCGGCGTGGGAGGGCCCGGGCGCCGAGGGGCGGGGCGACACGCGGCGGGCGTGGCGCGCTGGGGCGCGACGTCGCGGCGCGGCGCCGATTCCATTTCGCTTAGCACTGTTTGACTGCGAAATTCTCCAAAAACTTGAACTGAAGTGCACTAAGGTGTAAATAGCAAATTTGTAGGTCAAAGGTCCCTCTACAACTTTTACAGAGGCTGGCCTATGTTTTGCTCAATGGTTTGAGCATAAACTGCAGGCAAAGTTGCTATTTTTCATGGCACCGGTGAATAGTATTAGCTGCAGTTGACTGAGTTTTTCACCAATTTCCACTCCTAATCTCAAATGCCGCCAATTATGAAAAGTGTGTCTCTCGAAGAGACGAACAACTTTTATATTGGCCGATTTTGAAGTGTTTAAGTGAAAACTTGAGAACGCGGCAAAAGTTCCAGCGGGGGTTCAAAGACATAGGGGTTTGACTAGGGTTTTGACCAAGGTTTGACCACAAGTGTGTGTTGACTTGATTAAGAGGGTTATTAGTGATCACCGGCAAGATTTTCGAGGTGATGACCCAGGTTGACCAAGGTTTGGCTAGAGTCAACAGGTTTGACTCGGTCATTAGCACTAATGATGCTAATTAAAAACCTGGGGCGTCACAGGCCGGTTTGGCAAACCGATCAGGTTGGTTTTGTCCAGAAAATCCCCGAAAGATCAACGCGGCCAAAACTGAGCGAAACAAACACAGACTCCTACCAAACTTGAATAGGGAAAGCCACCACTAGAAAAAGACTTGCCTGCCCAAAACTCTCCTCGAAGGCTCATAGGTGGCCAAACCGGTCAGACCGGTTTATGAAACCGGCCAGGCCGGTTTTGCCTGGGCAGTCGGGAAGAACTCAGCCCACGAGAAAAACTCGACCTTCACTCCAATCGATCTTCCGATTTGCTCCATGGATTCAAGTGAGACTTTGGGGATAGAAGGGGTACCTAATGAGCTACCTTTGGCCAAAAGCTCAAGCCCCAAAACTCACCAAATCAAGAGGAATCAAAGGTGAACCTCCAAAACCACCTCTCCAGGAACTCCACCGAAAACCACCAAATCGAAGGCCTTTCCACAGATTTGGAGGGGCAAGATCACCAAGAAAAGAGGCACCACATCCTCATGTGTGATTCCCACACCAAAACCCGCAAAGAAACTCCTCCGAAACCTTCCCACAAAAAACACAAGAAAAGGCTTCGAAAATAGCCAAAAAGGAAAAACGGGAAGAACACCAAGAGCATTTGAGGAAGATTCATACAAGGTCTAGCTCGCCTCTCAATCATCCATCCCTGAAGGACCGAACTGGCGACCATAGAGGGGGGAGTGAATGGGAGCTGATAAAAATTCTTCTCGATGGAGATAACTTCTCCAACAAGATGAACTCGGTCGGGTACCCAAAATCACACGCTACGCACACAGCCTTCCGTTTGCCAAAATCACGTAGCCACTGAAGTGCTGCTGGTCCTAGGAACAAACACTACCTGCAGGCATAGCTTCTACACGCACACGACAATGGAAACAACTCGGAAGCTCTCTGCCTGGGAGGGGCGGTCAGACCGGGTATGGGGGTGGTTAGACCGCCTGCTCCTGGCCACAAAGAAATCCACCGAAAAGCCTCCTCCGAGCTCCAAAACTCTCCACGGTTTCAGCCACATGATCCTCTGGTCAAGGCCAAGCTAGCTACCAGTGAATCTTGGCGAAAACAAGAACTTCACCCGAAAGGCCTAGGGCGGTTAGACCAGCTCACGGGGGCGGTCTAACCTCCTGTACCCAGCAGAAAACACCTCCAAAGAAAACCTAGCAAACTACTCCAAAACGAGCAAAGATTTCACCAGAGCGCTCCTCTGATCAAGGCGAACAAACTCACAGAGGAAAATTCAGCAAAACCAAAACTTCAACCTGGGAGACCCAGGGCGGTTAGACCGCCCCCCCTATGGCAGTTAGACCGCCCCTCCCAAAAAACGTGTCCGCGGGTCAACTCTCAACTTCCCATCGCCTGATCTCCCGATTCACCCCACGGATTGCAGTGAAACTTCGGGGATAGCTGGGTTACCTTCTGGGCAACCTCTCCACCAAAGGAATTCCACTAAAACATTCTCAATCAAAGGGAATCGCGAATCTTGGCCCTCTAGGTCATGAACTCGAGGAACTCCGAAAACCACCAAATCGAGGCCGATTCAAGGGAGTTCTTGGGGCAAAGTCATGAAGCAAAGAGGCACATGGTCCTCAAACGTGACACCCAACAAGAATCCCGCAAGAAATCACTCTCAAAAATCTGCCATGAAAATCACAAGAAAAGCCTCCGAAAATCACCAAAAAGGGAAAACGGGAGACAACAAAAGCCTTGAGGAACCACGCCGAATCTTCTATACATACCAAGAAGGTTCATACAAGGTCTAGCTTGCCTCCTGATCTTCCATCACTCTCTCAAGATCTCACCATGAAGCTCTCAAGCTAGTCCTAGAAAATCCTAAGGAAAATAGGAAGGGAAAATAGCAAAGGGAAATGAGCTAGGGTTCCAAGAGTTGGCTGCCATCACACAACTAAGTGTTTATATGGGGGCAACCAAAAGACTAAACTATCCTTACTAGCATACTAGGGATACAAGCCCCTCAAGGGCAATTTTAGAAGTCTTCAGCTCAGCACCATCCGACGGATGCGCATCCACCGTAAGCCTGTGTAGCACCAACACAACTCTTGCGATCATGCCGCATGTCCTCGCTTCGAAGCTTCTCGGCGACTGCGACTCGGACGGTCGGACCGACCCCCTGGGTAGTTAGACCATCCTAGGCGGTCAGACCGCCCCTCCTGGGTGGTTGAACCGGCCTGGGTGGCCGCACCTCCTCGTTGAGTCTTCGGCCTCGGTTTTGTGGCTCAACCGAGTAACCTAGTGGTTTTGTGGTGAACCACTGCAAACCCCGCAGACTCGGTGTAGCCTCCCACCAATCTCCACTCATGACTCGGCTCCCACGTTGTCTCGGCTTGACCTTGGTTTTGAGGCTCAACCAAGAAACCGTCCATGACTTCGTCTTGCTGTTCTTGCCACCATGCGACCCGCACTTGATCCCGCTGGCCACCGGGTCCCTCGAACTAAGACTACTTGTCTTCTCCACACCTAGAGGCCTCACCAGCATCGACCTTTCATGATTGTTCTTCACCTACACCTGCAATACTTAGCCAAGAGTCAGTCCACACAATGTTGTCAATCACTCATCACACCATGAAGCGACCATCCACCGGTCCTTGAACCACACAGGCTCTCAATCCCTCTCTAAAGATCTCACCATGAAGCTCTCAAGCTAGTTCTATAGAAAATCCTGAGGAAATAGGAAGAAAACTAGAAAGCAAATGAGCTAGGGTTCCAAGAGATGGCTGCCATCCTCTCTCCACTTAGTTTATATGAAGGCAGCCGGAAGACAAAACTACCCCCAATACTAGAAGATACACACCCATCAAGGGCACTTTGGGAATTTGTTGTCGTCGCACCATCAGACGGATGCGCATCTACCGCAAGCCTACGTAGCACCAATGCAACTCTAGCGATCATGTCGCGTGTCCTCCGCTTCGAAGCTTCCCCGTGTTGACGACTGTTAAGTACCACTTTCATGCCATCAACTTCTACATTAAATATTTGAAAAGTGATCATCAATACTAGAAAAGGGCTTTATACTGACAAGTTCGACAAGTGTTGGTGTTTCTGGCTTTAGTTGCAGGACGCACTGAAATACATGTTAAATGGTATAGTTGAGAGCAAGCGAATGCGTCATCACAAACAGTCTCAAATTCCAATTTGGATTGCACCAATGCGATGGGCTCGTCAAGACGATCGAAAAAGATATATTATTTGTCTACATCGGAGTCCGTATGAGAAAGATATGAAATAAATAAACAAAGGATAGATGACATCACTTGGGCCCACACCTCGTCACGCAGGAACCACCAGCGGGGCCCACACCTGGCGCGGGTCGATGCCACATCAGCAGCATGGAGCGCATGCACAAGTGTGGCTGCAATGAGTAGCTTCCCAGAAGCTTACACCGGAAGATTCAGTAGCTTACACAGGAAGGAAGCCGCCTCAAACTCCTTCTCACGCAAGATACAGCAAGTTGGGCCCCACTCCTCAGAGCCACGTGTCACCACCCTACAGGTGGCGCCCATGGCAGCCTTGGGGGCTCCTCCTACCTCCCTTAGGCCTATAAATAGATGGTGAGGGGGCTCATTATGAAGCTTAGAATAGATGCTTGTTCTTCAATTAGAGTAAAGTAAGTGTTTCTGCATTTTTTATTTAGACTAAAGTGTTATTCATACTTGAGTGATATGTTCTTGTGTTCTTCGCCTGTTCATCATTTAGAGGCGCGTGTTCTTCATGAACACACCCCCTCGATCTAGTTGATTATGTGCACAAGTTTGTATCCTGTTTGTATGATTAGTCAACTAGAATAAAGTGGATATGCTTGCAAGCTCTGATTAGAATAAAGTGTGTTCGTGATTCCTTTCTAATAGTTTATGATATGTTGCATAAGTAGCCTTTTTCCTCTGCTAGTGCGTAGATCTTGTGTTTATGCGTTCATCTGCTGCAAGTCATTCGTATACGTTGGAAGCATAGTACGGGACCGAGTGCTCTCTCGTATGCCTTCAGTATAGGCTAGTAGTACCTATAGTGAGTGAGATAAATTCTCTTTCGTGGTCGTAGTTCTATTAGTACAGAGTGTCGTAGTCCGTTTGCTATGACAGTAACCATAGCATAGACGCAGTTGTCACGCTACCGGTTATCATTCATTCGGCATATCCCAAGGTTAGGTAGAGGCAGTCTAGGAGGTGGTGACAGCCCTTCTGGCCCTTGTTGATCTTCCGTGGTTGGATATAGTCAGAGCTCCGTTCCACATAGATCCGCGTGCCGGAGTCGCCTATTAAGTTAGGGCTATCGGTACCCTAAGCCAAGTTCTATCTAGAGATCGACCTTTAATCTCATCTATAGTGCTATATTTAGGAATCCTCTCTATCCTTGCCTCTTATCTGAGTGTGTCCTTGGACCGACTGTACGAAATTAGTACACACACGTTCCCTTGGATTCGATACCCTTGGAATACTCTGAGGTGAAAGCTACAACGGTATCCGTGCGCTTGCGGATTTATTCGTGTGTCACTAAAATACCCAACAAGCTTTCTGGCGCCGTTGCCGGGGAACGGTTGCTGTATCTATCTTTGTACCTAGTGGTCCTCGTATTTATCTTTTTCATTTTTCTCTTCATTTTCTTTACTTTACCTTTATCATGGATGAACCCACCATTCTAATTTTCTCTGCTCCGAAAGGGGAATTCTTTGAGCCATCATCCTCTGAGCACCCAATTCTCACATCTGGCTATGAAATCCCTTCCGGCTATATCACTACGGTTCGGAAACTTTCCTTCTCTAGGTTAAGTAGTGATAACCCATACCACCATCTGCGGGAGTGTGAGCAAGTGTGTTCATGCATCACCATCGCGGGCATGTCACATGATACCCTTAAGTGGAAGTTGTTTCCTTTTTCTCTTGTAGAGAGGGCTAAACAATGGTACACCAAAACCGTAGGTAGCATGAACGGGAACTGGGATGACCTTGTAGACAAATTTTGTCTTAGGTTCTTCTCCACAACCCAGATGTTTGCCCTACGAAAGGCTATCGTATCTTTCCAGCAAAATGAGAAGGAATCCTTAGGTGCGGCCTGGGCTAGATTTTCACTCTTGGTGAAATTAGGCCCTGTCCTATCGATACCCGATGTTGTGTTGCTTCAACATTTTTGCATAGGTCTCGATCAGGACTCCACCCAATATCTCGATATCACCGCTGGAGGATCTTTTTGTGAAAGGACTTCAGATGAAGCTATAGAAATCTTAGAGCGAATTTCTGAAAATGCCTCCTTCATAGCTGAGTGTGAACCCCTCCACAAAGAGTTCATGTCGAGCCATGAGAGTCTCTCAACAGCCGAACCAGAACCAATGATTTCCACATCCCAAGATTCATCCGTTAAGCTCTCTCCAGAACCACGAATTCGACCTTCGGAGTTCGCTTTCGATTCGAGGATGACCCTTCTAGGAACCACAAAAATACCTCGAATCTCTCTAATGCCCAATTTGGGGAGGAAGTCTTTTCTGTCCAAATCTAGCCAGCTAGAAATCTTTTGACAGAACCTTCTCCTAGGCCTATGGTACCTCCTTTTCCTCCCAATGCTCCAAATGAAACATCTATTATGGAGTCCATGGAGAAGAAGTGGTCGACTAGAGTGGGAAACTTTTCCGAAGCACTTTGAATTTGTTCACCCTCTACGATCATTTCTTGTTCCATAAGGGAAATTATCGTAGAAGCCCATCTTAACCCCACTATGGAGGTTAATGTCATGCCATGGCACCTAGCGTACTCTTTGTTGGGCAACGTTATGCTAAGACCATCCGACAAACTCCTCAAGAGTTGTCCCTCCAAACATATTCTTGAGTGTCGGGGGTGTCAGGGGTTGCATGTGCCATGCCACTCCTAGTAGACAAGATCAAGGTGAATCTAGACTTCCACATCTTTGATGTTCTCGATCTTGATCTCCTCCTAGGCTCCCCAACAGAAAAAATTCTCGATGCATCTCGAGGGAGCCTAGATGAAAAGCTTAGGGAAGCCGCTTCTGCCACCACCCCCTTGTTCTCAGAAAGTTCTATGGCAAAGCCTATTTTTAATCAAAACCCGCTCGAGGAGATGATGCATGTATCTCTATTCGCATCATTCGAGCTCGTTCTTGTTGAGGTTGTAATTTCTCTACTCCTCAAGAGTATGACTCAGGAGATCCTCTTCACCTTCATGAAGGTGAACGATCATCATCACCCTCGAACGAGTTTGAGCCTCTTCCCGCTGGCCCATATCATGTTGCTCTCGACCTTGATCGAGAATCAACATCGATCTTACTCAATGAATCTCTCGAGATGGAGAATTCATGGGCCATGGAGATCTATGAGGCACCGACTATGGAGTCCAAAGGGAAGGATATTCCACAGACGAGCATGGTAGCTTCACTCTTGATATGCCACCTAAACCATGCTCACGTCATGCTTCTCCAGAGTCAGCTATGCTCAATGCACTAGGCACGCATGAGGACTACAACCACCTTTTGGTCCTCTTTTGCTCAACGTTGAGAAGGTTGGTTGTAGATGCATATGTTTACCATAAGAATTGCAGATTTCGTGTATGCTCTATGGCACTAACCTTGTAGCTAAATCTTCAACGACACATCAACAATTGGTGGTCAGACGGGAATGACATCACCAATGATAGCTGCAGGAAGAAGTTCCCATGGTCGAGCTTATGACCATAAACAAAGAACTACTAGGAGATAGCCTGTATTAGGTTAGATTTTATTTCCTTTTTCAAATAAAAAGCAAGAGCATGATTTTAGGATAAGGTTGTCCTTCGAATATTTTTGGTCGCTAACCTTTCAGGTGGAGATTGAAAAGAATGGTGGACAGGTGATGCCTAAGGACATGTGAGCTACATCAACTACAACACCTTGGTAAGCTTTTGGTGAGAGAACATTTACAAAAGGAAGCTTGATCTCCACACACTTGAGTTTTTTTGCATAGCAATGCAAACTTCAAGTGTGGGGGAGGTATGTGAGCATCTCAAGTAAAGTTCCTCTCATACCAAATCTTATCCTAGTTTGGAGATGATGTTAGCTCTTGCATCTTGCCCGGTTAGGTATGTCCTGCTTTTGACTTTAAACAAAGCCCTTCCTGGTGGTTGCCCGATGTTCACCATCCTATGCTCATATTTACGTCCCATTGAGTATAGCTTGATCATGCTTTCATGCTTCCATTATCTATGTTCGTAATGCTATGGTTTGAGTGCATGTTTAGCTACGTGCATTCATAGGTTGTTTTAAATTAAGCATGGTGCTTAGGTTAAAATTGCCTTCTTTAATCGAACAAGACATGGTGTCGAGTTTGATTGATGAACCTGATATTATATGCTTGCATAGATATTGGTCGTATATGTGGACTAACCCTTGCAGGAAGTTCAAATCCAAATGGGGTAAGTCATCGAGCTTGATTCAAAAGGGAAGGTAAGCCAAGGCATGTCAGCCTTGTTTGAGCTAGGCCTCATGGTGAATTTATATTTGAATTTGAATAAAGACTCCCTGGTTCTTGAACTAGTAGAGTCCCTCTTTTGTTTTTTTCCATTTTGTTTGAAGACAGCACCAGATACAAGAACAAGTGTGGGGGAGATCTCCCAAGCATATAGTTGACATACACACTTGAGATCTCCCACACAAGCATTGCACAACATCGACTGCACTTTCATGACAAGGGACAAGGTAAACTAGAGTGATCTGTCTGCCCCATGGGTCAGCTAAACCACCACTGGTTTTCCTTTTTTCTCATATTCTTCAGGAGAAATGGTATGTGCACCCTTTATCTCACTCTTTTTGATTCATGAGTTTGAATGAGTTTCAATCTTATCTATTAAATCAAACTCTTGGAATTGTGCTCTACCTGTTTTACATGTTTCCTATGGTTGGCTTGCATATGTTTTATTCCATGCTTACCATCTTGATGCTTGTGAACAAATATCATTAGGGAACTCATGCTCATCTAAGTAGTTGGTGTTTGTGATATGGTTTGATGATATGATCTTCTCTCTAATTGTTTGAGTGCTTGGGAATTTTATTTGAAAACTTGAAAACCCTTTGCAAAGCTCTTGTTTGATATGCCAAAGTCCTAACAAAGCCATATGATGAGTTATCTTGAAAACCTTATACTCATATGCTGCTTGTCATTGCATTGAGCTTTGTCAAATTGTTGTGACCCTTGTGAGAATTCTTTTCATGCTTTCACGATCAAGATTCATGTGCACTCCGTTTTCCCCTTGCTATGCTTCTACACAGGAAGTTAGCATTGTATCATCCATCCATTCCACAAAATAAAGCTCCATATGTGACCTCTCTCTCCAAAAGTATCCTTGAAAAACGGCATGAGCTATGCAAAAAAACCATGCTCAAAGGCATAGGTGAATAAAACCATGCTAAAGCATGAAAAAAAGAGAGAGATAGCTCATGTCCAAAAGAAAGAAGGAAAAAGAGAGAGATGTGGTCATGCAAAAAGGAGTCCCAATAAATCAGATGGTAATAACTAGCACCCACTCCAGGCCTAGTGTCCACCTTACCATATCCATCACACCTCATACATGTGCACATCTTGATCTGATTGTATGATTTGATTTTCTCATTGGATCCGGTTTTTGACTTTGCAATATATGTGATGCATGTATGCTTTATCTTTATCCTACCCTGAGCTCCACATATAGCCATCATTAGAAGTAGGATGAAAGAAAGGCAAATCTAATGCCTTGGTGAGGACATATACACATTGAGCGATCCGAGAGAATCAAATGAGGAGCTAAGCAAAGGTTTGTTTTGAAAACTTATCGCAAAACCCCAAGTTACTTGACATGACGAGCAGAGGTGATTTGATTCATTACTGTTCCATTCCTCAACTACCCAAGATGGCATGATAGACACTCCATAAAGATCACAAGTACAAGGTATGGTTTGGAATATCTCTTATGCTCGCTTCATACCTTTGGATATAATGTCTCACCTTGATTTGTTCTCCTTTACTCGAGGATGAGCAAAGGTCAAGTGTGGGGGTGTTGTTGACGGCTGTTAAGTACCACTTTCATGCCATCAACTCCTGCATTAAATAATTGAAAAGTGATCATCAACACTAGAATAGGGCTTTATACTGACAAGTTCCACAAGTGTTGGTGTTTCTGGCTTTTGTTGCAGGATGCTGAAATACGTGTTAAATGGTATAGTTGAGAGCAAGCGAATGCGTCATCACAAACAGACTCAAATTACAATTTGGACTGCACCAATGTGACGAGCTCATCGAGACGATCGAAACAGATATATTATTTGTCTACATCGGAGTCCGTATGAGAACGATATGAAATAAATAAACAAAGGATAGATGACGTCACCTGGGGCCCGCACCTCGTCACGTACGACCCACCAGCGGGCAATGAGTAGCTTCCCAGAAGCTTACACCGCAAGATTCAGTAGCTTACGCAGGAAGGAAGCCGCCTCAAGCTCCTTCTCACGCAAGAAACAATAACTTGGGCCCCACTCCTCAGCGCCACGTGTCACCACCCTACAGGTGGCGCCCATGGCAGCTTGGGGGCTCCTCCTACCTCCCTTAGGCATATAAATAGATGGGGAGGGGGCTCATTATGAGACACACCATCTCACCCAAGGATGAGAGCTTCCCTTCAAAGGAGAGGCCTCTCCTTGGTAGATTAGAGAATAGGAGAGTGAGAGAGAGAGTTGTATCTGTATGGATGCCTGTTCTTCAATTAGAGTAAAGTAAGTATTTTTGTATTTTTTATTTAGATGAAGGTGTTATTCATACTTGAGTGATATGTTGTGTTCTTCGCCTGTTCATCATTTAGAGGCGCGTGTTCTTCACGAACACGCCCCCTCGATCTAGTTGATTAGGTGCACAAGTTTGTATCCTGTTTGTATGATTAGTCAACTAGAATAAAGTGGATATGCTTGCATGCTCTGATTAGAATAAAGTGTGTTCGTAATTCCTTTCTAATAGTTTATGGTAGGTTGCATGAGTAGCCTTTTTCCTCTACTAGTGCCTAGATCCTGGGTTTATGCGTTCGTTTGCTGCAAGTCGTTTGTATACGTTGGAAGCATAGTACGGGACCGAGTGCTCTCTCGTGTGCCTTCAGTATAAGCTAGTAGTACCTGTAGTGAGTGAGATCAGTTCTCTTTCGTGGCTACGAGAGTAACCACAGCGTAGACGCAGTTGTCACGCTACCGGTTATCATTCGTTCGGCTTATCCCAAGGTTAGGTAGAGGCAGTCCAGGAGGTGGTGACTGCCCTTCTGGCCCTCGTTGATCCTCCGTGGCTGGATATAGTCAGAGCTCCGTTCCACATAAATCCACGTGCCGGAGTCGCCTGTTAAATTAGGGCTATCGATACCCTAAGCCAAGTTCTATCTAGAGATCGACCTTTAATCTCATTTATAGTACTATATTTAGGTATCCTCTCTATCCTTGCCTCTTATCTGAGTGTGTCCTTGGACCGAGTGTACGAAGTTAGTACACACACGTTCCCTTGGATTCGATACCCTTGGAATACATGAGGTGAAAGCTACAACGGTATCCGTGCGCTTGCGGATTTATTCGTGTGTCGCTAAAATACCGAACACCCGGCGCCCTACGACCCCAAACCGGTCAGACCGGTTTGACCAACCGGTCAGATCGGTTTCGGCCTATCAGCCACGCTGAGTCTTCAGTCTTGACTTTGTGGTTCAGCCAAGTAACCACTGGAAACCCTGCGGACTTTGTGTGGACTCCGGCCAATCTCCACTCATGACTTGGCCCCTACAGTTCTCCCGGCTCGACCTTGGTTTTGAGGCTCAACCAAGAAACTGTCCACGACTTCGTCTTGCTATTCTTGCCACCATGCGGCCCGCACTTGATCCCGCTGGCCACCGGGTCCCTCAAACCAAGCCTACTTGTCTGCTCCACACCTGGAGGCCCACTGGCATAGACCTTTCGCACTTGTTCTTCACCTGCACCAACACCAGTCAAGCCGCAACCTGCACCTGCAATACTTAGCCAAGAGCCAGTCCACACAATGTTATCAATCACTCATCACACCAGGAAGCGACCATCCACTGGTCCTCGAGCCACATAGGTCCTCAATCTCCCCCTTGATGAGTGCATTGACAACACACATATTTGGTAACCATAAGAGAAAAAAAAGAAAAGAAATGAACAAAAGAACTCAAACAAGCGATCGAAAACCGAAACAAAGGCAAAGAGCAAGATCACTTGAAAGAGGAAAGTCTCGGTCCCCTTAGGCAAGGGCAACAGCTCGACACAACCGAGACAAAACAAGCTCGCCACAAAGGAGAAAACCACCAAAGCAACCAAAGCAAGAACTCACACAAGAGCTCCCCCTGCACATATGCACACTCCCCCTGAACTTCTGCCTACACTGCACACAAACCAGTCATACCGGTTTCCAAATCTAGTCAGACCGGATCCACACAACCGGTCAGGCCAGTTCCAAAACCAGTCAGACTGGTTTAACCTGATAGAACTCACCCCCCAAAACCAAAAATGCAAAGGAAATGCACAAACTCCCCCTTGACAACTGGAACAGGTTCTAGGGATGCAATGCAACTTTTCTCAGCCTTTCTTTCTCCCCCTTGTTGCCAATGCATGAATCAAGGCTCAATATGGAAAACATGCATGAATCAAGGCTCAAGTATACAAAATCCACCACAAGATGCTATACATGACGAAATAAGCAAGTTAGATACTCGATAGCTTCGTAAGTTCATAAGCATCATGACCACCAAGTTTCATAGCCATCCGAAAAAGCTAAGATCAAATCAAGTATTTTTTTGTGAAAAACATCTCTCTCATGAGCAAAGTCCTAAACATGATCAGAACATGCCAAAGTGACAATATCACACAAACTTCATGCTAGGGTATGTATTCTAATCCAAAGACCATCATAGACACCCATAAGCACCTCATGTCATGTCAATGCCACCGAGACATGTGTCTACTTCTAGATATGAGACTTCTCATTGGTAGACATCATGCAATGGTTTAGCACCCAAGATAAGATAATTGAGCACAAAAAGACATGGGAGCATATTTTCTAAGCATAAGACATTTCATTTTCAGATTTAAACATGGTACATGAAATGCCTTTGCGGCAAAAAGGAACTTATGCCCCTCCACAAGATAAGCAAGCCGACTAAACATCCATGATGGCAACAAGATCTTTGACCCCAAATGATCAAAATAAGCCATCCAACCATGAATTAAGCATAACAAAGCCACTAAAAAATGTCATGAGCATATAAAGGCATTTACTCACAAGAGAGCCTATCACTAGCATTTTAAAAACTCATAGCATTCTCATATGGATATAAATCAAAACAATCAAGAGCTTAGCCAAACTTCACCATATCATACCAAGCTAGCTCACAAAGTCATCCATAGCATGTCATAGTGAACAATGTATATAAGAGAAGCTTTCCTACCACAATGCATATGGTACAAATGCAATGCAAAGCTAAGATACAAAGATGCCTATACATCATGGTACTAATGCAATGCAAAACATGCACAACCGAAAAGCTATACATATGCTACAAAGGAGCTTCACCACCAACTCAGGAAACCAACCACACACAAAACTCACAAATGGTCGGCTCTTTGAGGGGAGGCAAAAGGGCTTGACACCACCGGCAAAAGAGCAAAACAGCACAAAACTCACAATCTCCCCCTAAACACATGCCCTAGGGCTAAAGAGCATACAAAACTAACCCTAAGCATACATGATAGAGCAAAGAGCATACTAAGCACACAGGCTACCCCTAAACATATGCATTAGGACCAAAGAGCATACAAAGCTCACCCTAAGCACAGATGATAGAGCCAAGAGCACACTAAGCACACGGGCTCCCTGAAGGACCGAACTGGCGACCAGAGAGGGGGGGAGTGAATGGGAGCTGATAAAAATTCTTCTCGATGGAGATGACTTCTCCAACAAGATGAACTCAGTCGGGTACCAAAAATCACATGCCTCGCACACAACCTTCCGTTTGCCAAAACCACGTAGCTAATGAAGTGCTGCTGGTCCTAGGAACAAACACTACATGCAGCCACAGCTTCTACACACAAATGACAGCGGAAACAGCTCGGAAACTATCTGCCCGGGCATGGACGGTCAGACGGCATGGAGGGCGGCAGTTAGACCCCTATGCCTAGCAACAAAGAACACCTTCGAAAAACCTCTTCCGAGCTCCAAAACTCTCTACAGTTGCAGCCACAAGATCCTCTGGTCAAGGCCAAGCTAGCTACCAAAAAATCTTGGCGAAAGAAAGAACTTCACCCAAGGGCCTAGGGCGGATAGACCGGCTACCAGGGGCGGCCTAACCTCCTGTACCCAGCAAGAATCACCACCAAGGAAAACCCTGCAAACAACTCCAAAATGAACCAAAATTTCACCAGAACGTTCCTCTGATCAAGGCGAACAAACTCACAGAGGAAAACCCGACAAACCCAAAACCTTGACCTGGATGACCCAGGGTGGTTAGACCGCCCCACCCATAAAACCTAGCCGCAGGTCAACCCTCAACTTCCCATCGCCCGATCTCCCGATTCACCCCATGGATTGCAGCGAAATGTCGGGGATAGCTAGGTTACCTCCTGGGCAACCTCTCCACCAAAGGATATCCACCGAAACGCTCTGAATCAAAGGGAATCGCTAATCTTGGCCCTCTAGGTCATGAACTCAAGGAACTCCGAAAACCACCAAATCGAGGCCGATTCAAAGGAGTTGTTGGGGCAAGGTCACCAAGCAAAGAGGCACAAGGTACTCATACGTGACACCCAACAAGAATCCCGCAAGAAATCGCCCTCAAAATTCCGCCACGGAAATCACAAGAAAAGGCTCCGAAAATCACCAAAAAGGGAAAATGAGAGAGACAACAAAAGGCCTTGAGGAATCACACCGAATCTTCTATACATACCAAGAAAGATTCATACAAGGTCTAGCTTGCCTCCCGATCATCCATCCCTCTCTATAGATCTCACCATGAAGCTCTCAAGCTAGTTCTATGGAAATCCTAAGGAAAATAGGAAGGGAAAATAACAAAGGGAAATGAGTTAGGTTTCCAAGAGTTGGCTGCCATCCCACAACTCAAGTGTTTATATGGGGGCAACCAAAAGACTAAACTACTCTTACTAGCATACTAGGGATACAAGCCCCTCGAGGGTAATTTTGGAAGTCTTCAGTTCATCACCATCGGACGGATGCGCATCCACCACATGCCTACGTAGCACCAATGCAACTCTTGCGATCATGTCGCGTGTCCTCCGCTTCGAAGCTTCTCGACGGTTGCGACCCGGGCGGTCAGACCGGCCCAAGCGGTCAGACCACCCCTCCTGGGTGGTTAGACTGGCCTGGGTGGCCGCCCCTCTTCGTCGAGTTTTTGGTCTCGGTTTTGTGGCTCAACCGAGTAACCCAGTGGTTTTGTTGTGAACCACTGGAAAACCCGCGGACTCGGTGTAGCCTCTCGCCAATCACCACTCATGACTCGGCTCCCACATTGTCCCGGCTCGACCTTGGTTTTGAGGCTCAACCAAGAAAACGTCCATCACTTCGTCTTGCTGTTCTTTCCTCCATGCAGTCCGCACTTAACCCCGTCGGCCATTGGGTCCCTCGAACCAAGCCTACTTGTATGCTCCACACCTGGAGGCCCACCGACATAGACCTTTCGCGCTTGTTCTTCACCTGCACCGACACCAATCAAGACGCAACCTGCACCTGCAATACTTAGCCAAGAGTAAGTACACACAATGTTGTCAGTCACTCATCACACCAAGAAGCGACCATCCACCGGTCCTCGAACCACTCAGGCTCTCAATCTCCCCCTTGATGAGTGCATTGACAACACACACATTTGGTAACCAAAGAGAAAAGGAAAAGAAAAGAAACAACCAAAAGAACTTCAACAAGCGATCGAAAGTCAAAGGAAAGGAAAAGAGCAAGATCACTTGAAGAAGGAAAGTCTCGGTCCCGTTAGGCAAGGGCAACGGCTCGACACAACCGAGACAAAAACAAGCTCACACAAAGGAGCAAACCACCAAGGCAAACAAGCCACAAACTCACACAAGAGCTCCCCCTGAGCCAAAGCACACTCCCCTTGAACCAATGCAGCAATGCAACATGGGAATGCCTGGGCCGGTCAGACCGCCCCTACCAAGGACCTGACCGCCTGGGGGCGGTTAAACCACCCCATGAAACCACCTTTCACACAAACTTTTCCGAAACTAGCCCGAACCACTTTGAACACCTTCCAAAAGCTCCCAGGTTCTCAAATCATGTACAAACATCTCCCCCTTCTTGACAATGCATGAATCAAGGTAAAAATTGGAAAATTACAACCTAGAGCTTCTCAAATATACAAATTCACCACAAGATGCTACACATGTCCAAATGAGCAAGTTAGATACTCTATAGCTTCGTATGAACATAAGCTACATGATCACCAAGTTTCACAACCATTGGATAAGGATAAAATTAAGCATTTTTTCGAAAAAATTTCCCTCTCATGAGCAAAGTCCTAAACATGAGCAAAACATGCCAAAGTGACAAGGTCACACAAACTTCATACCAGGACAACCATTCTAAGCATAAGATCATCATAAACACCCATAAACACCTCATGTCATGTCAAAGCCGCCGAGCCATGTGCCTACTTCTATAATGAGACTTCTCAAAAGTAGGCATCATGCAGCGGTTTAACACCCAAAAGCAATTTAAATAAGCACAAATGACATGGGAATATATTTTCTAAGAAATTTAGATTTCATTTTCAAATTTATACATGGTACATGAAATGCCTTTGCGGAAAAAAAGAACTTATGCCCCTCCACAAGAGAGCAAGTGGGCTAAACATTCATGATGATAAATGAACCTTTGGCCCCATATGATCAAAATAAGCCATCCAAGCACAAATTAAGCATAACACAGCCACTCAAACATGTCAAGATCATATAAAATCATTTACTCATATAGCGACATACAACTAGCACTTTTCCAAAACATAGCCATCAACCATGGATATAAAGCAAGATCATCAAGAGCTAAGCCAAACTAAATCGTATCATACCAAACTAGCTCACAAGATCATTTATAGCACATCATGGTGAACAATGTATATGAGAGAAGCTTTTGCTACAAAATGCATATGATACAAAATACATGCAACCTAAGATACAAAGATGCCTATACATCATGATACATATGCAGTACAAACTGCAAGAATGCACATAAAGAAAGCTATACATATGCTACGCAAGGAGCTCCCACCACCAACTCAAGAAACCAAACACACACCAAGTTCTCCCCGCAAACGAGTGAAAGTTGCTTGATCTAGGGGCTTGGTGAAAATATCTGTTAGTTGGTTTTGTGTGGGCACATGGATCAAAGCTATTTCCCCTTTCTCAACATTGTCTCTCAGAAAATGGTATCTCACTTATAAATGCTTGGTTTTGGAATGGAGCACTGGGTTCTTTGCAACACTAATGGCACTCGTGCTATCGCATAGAAGGGGAGCATGTGTATACTCCTCACCAAAGTCACTCATTGTATATGTGATCCAAAGGAGCTGAGAGCAACAACTAGCTGTGGCAACGTACTCGGCTTCGGTCGTAGATTGAGCAACTCTTGACTGTTTGCGGGAAGACCACTACACCAAAGAAGAACCCAAGAACTGGCAAGTCCTAGAAGTGGACTTCCTACCCAACTGACACCCGGAAAAATCCGTGTCTGAAAAACCGTGAAGCTCCAAAGAAGAAGACGCGGAGTACCAAAGGCCGAAGTCGGGAGTGTATCACAAATACATGAAGATGCACTTGATTGCTTGCCGATGCGAAGTCCTTGGAGACGCTTGAAAATGAGCACACAAACATACCGAGAATTAGATGTCCGGCCTCGTCGCCGTCAGGTACAGGAGGGAGCCGATCATGCTCCGATACTCCTTCTGGTCCACGTGTTCACCTTCCTCGTCCGCATCCAGGGCTGTAGTCGTACTCATCGGCGTCGTCATGGCCTTGGAGTCTTCCATCTTGAACTTCCTCACCATGCCCTTGGTGTACTTGGCTTGGTGCACAAATGTTCCTTCCTTCGACTGCTTGATCTGGAGGCCGAGAAAGAACTGCAACTCACCCATCATGCTCATCTCGAATTCCCTACTCATGTCTTCTGCAAACCTTGCAACTAAAGAGTTAGACAAGCCACCAAAGACAATATCATCCACGTACACCTGAACAATTAGAATTTCCTTGCCCTGCCTGAGGAGACACAAAGTCTGATCTACCTTCCCATCTCAAAGCCTCTCTCAAACAGGAACCTCCTCAACCTACCATACCAAGCCCTTGGCGCCTGCTTCAACCCATATAGTGCCTTCCTCAACTTGTACACCCTGTGGGGGTACTTCTCACTCTCAAACCCTGGTGGTTGCCTCACATACACTTCTTCCTCCAACAAACCATTCAGAAACGCACTTTTCACATCTATTTGGTACAATTTGAACCCTTTAGCCACAGAGAAAGCTAGAAGGATCTTGATTGCCTCCACACGGGCTACAGGAGGAAATGTCTCCTCATAGTCTATCCCCTCTTTTTGTGTGTACCCCTGAGCAACCAACCTCGATTTGTTTCTTACTACTTCACCTTTTTCTCCCTTTTTGTTTTTCCACACCCATTTTGTTCCAATCGGCTTACAACCCGGTGGAGACTCTACTAACTCCCAAACTTGGTTTCTCTCAAAGTTTTCCAACTCCTCATGCATTGAGTTCACCCAATTTAAATCAGAAAGCACGTGCCCAATGTCTTTGGGCTCGAAAGTAGCAACAAAAGCAGCATGGGCAAAGTAAGAGTTGCTTCAAAACCTCAGCCGTGTAGTTCGTTCGTTGATGTCCCCGATGATCCTTGAAGTTGGGTGATCCACTTGTACTCACAGGGGAGCTTCTCACCTTGAAGCCACCTCCCCCTCAGCAACAGCTTCCTCTCGATCTCGGCACGTCGTCGTAGGTGAGGGAGAAGGCCCGTCCTCGATCGTAGTCGATGTAGTATGTACATGCTCAGCCGTGGGCGCCACACCACCATCATCATCATCTCCTTGCTGCTGCACCTCATCCTCGAATATCTCCTCACCAAGTTCCTCGTCACCTGCACACTCAAAAACAAGCGAACTACGTGGTTGTGTCTCGTCGAAGGTAACCTCACAAGTCTCCACGATTTGGTTAGTTTCAAGATTGAGCACCCGGAAGGCTCTAGAATGAGTCGCATAACCAAAGAAGGAGCATGAATCACTTCTAGCATCTGACATTAAACGCAATGATCTCAAAGGGTGTACTATATCTGTTTGGGTAATAGGGATAATTTTAGGAGCAAAAGAGCATTCTCTCCCGGTTCTAATAGATCAGTGTATTAATTACTCAGAGTGGTGAGAGAACAAGACTAACCAAAAAAGAGAAAACTGTTTACAAAACAAACACAAGTAAAGACCTGACCCTAACCATCATCTATACCGGCACCCTATAATCTTTCGAGTCGCGCATTGATTATTTATGCATTTTCCCCACGACTTTTTAGTGCATCACCATGTTCAACAAATAATAGTTATTAAACAAAGCTATCATCAAAGCTCCAAGTTAAGCCGACATCTAGAAAATTAATGTATTCCAGTTCTCCATCCATGTACATATAGTAAAACAATCCAAACATATCCAATGTGACCATCCATATCACAAACACCTTAAATTAATGACACATGCGGATAAACAGTACCTCGCTGCCCCTCAGGCGTGATAAAACCCCCAGCGCAGCTGTCATCGAAAGTCTCTCGACCAAAGTTCAACACACCATCACCATTTTTGCCCCAAAATGGTTGTTTGGTTTTTTGTCAGTTTAATATTTTGCATCATAATAGAACGAACAATAATAATAATGACTCTTCGGTAGATCACCTTGAATGCGTGTGGACCCTTGTAATGGATCTTTCTCTCCATGACAATCGCCCCTATGTGGCCATTCATTGTATTCACCTTGTGTTTCATCTCCCTCAGCTAGGTATTCATTCAATGAATACTCTCCATCTATATACACATGCAAACCATTATACACATTTCAAATGCACTACGGGCATCGGAAAGCTTTCAAATTTATGCCTTATAGAATGAAAGAGTACATCCTTGGTCGAGAGGGCCTACACAACTATGCACACATCTCACTGATATGTTAACAACATTATCCCAACCACATCTCAATCCCCCTTATTTAATTTTTGTAACAGCATGTTGGTAAGCACTAATCTCCCAAACTACTGTACAACACAAAATAAAAATATCCCTGTATATCATAAAAACACACCTGGATTGTTCGCGGGATCAATAATGGTATTTTCATTTTCATAAGAAGCGTGTGTATGGTTCCCTTGAAATGTGCCTACGTTATAACACCAGAATGAATGAGATGCGGAACAAATAAAATTAGACTACATCCCTTCAAATAAACGGTACCTTCCACATGTGGAACAGATGTTGAATTTTCAAGGACCTGCCCTTTGTTTTCAATGCGCCTCTCACGTCTCTTCCTGTTGAGCTCTTCCTTCTTTTCTCTTGGCATTGATGCATATATAGCGTTCCCTATCCCTCTGCCTCCTCCGCTCATTAGGATCTAACAGCTCTGTCCTCGGTCCATGTGGGTCTGCGTTACCTGTAGGCACGCCCAAATCCATTACAAGGGTACATTACAAAACAATTGTCATATTCCTTTATACAAGGGTACATTACCTTGATCGTGTACACCAATTGGTGCATTTTCATCCGGCCATCGTTTATCCCCTATGTTATATGAACCAAAGTGAATGAGTGAATGAGTGCTACAAATGAAATTGGTGTATCAGCCACCTCTTCAAATAAATGGTACCTTCCTCACATGGAACAAATGTTGAATTTTCACAGGCCCGCCCTTTATTCTCCTTGCGCCTCTCACGTCTCTTCCTGTTGAGCTCATCTTTCTTTTCTCTCAGCACTGATGCATAACGTTCTCTATCTCTCTGCCTCTTCCGCTCATTAGGATCGTCGACGCCTGTCCTCGTTACATGTGGGTCTACATTACCTGGAAACACGACAAAAACACCTACACATTGCGAAATATACTGAGTTATTTATAAAAGTAATTGTGAGATCTAACCTTGACTTATAGTGTTTGTGATATCTAGGAGCGGGATAACCTTATCTGTTGTTTTTGAGGGATCCATCAACAGAGTGAAACTGCGTGCATTAAGTCAAAATTAGCAAGCTACATGGAATGAAGTAGGAAGCACATGAAATCTCACGTGAGACAGGGATGGTACATTTGAACTTCACACATATCTACTATAGAAACGTATCTGGCTAGCACATTCTAATCTTTTAGTAACTGAAGGGAAAAAAGAAATATAATGAATAGCTTGCACAAAATGAGTTGAATCGGCTACTACTACCTTTATTTTAAACAATTGACATATCTATGTTTCACTACTCGATCGCTCTGCCTTGATGGGACTTGTCTGTCCAACAACTGACAAGCAAGGGTTCCAACGTGGCCTTGTTGCCTAAACCATAGGCTTGACTGTGGCGCTATGCACGTTGCTGGTGTGCCCGGCTGAAGCATCGATGGAGATCGATGGTATAGAATAGAATGACATACGAATACGATGAACACCATGCACCTTTGAGCCCTAGATTGGACACCGAAGTTGCTGGCGGTGCCGGACGGGGTCACAGGACGATGGTGGACATGTACAGCACGGTGAAGCTCCCACGATGACGATGGACGATAGCAGGGGCAAGGTCGATGATCTCCAGATCGGACTTGCTGCTCGATCCGGCGAGTGAGTGGATGTCGGCGGAAGGGGTAATAGGGGTATTATGTATCCTAGTATTAAGCATCGGAAGGGAGGAGCCAAAGGAGAACGAAGCGAAGAAGACACAAAAGTTGTTGCATCCGTCGAGACTAAGCATCAACGCCCGCCTGTGAACACCAAAAAGATGACTAAGTTGAAGAATAAACCTACACCAAATCCAAGGATGGTGTAGAAGTGGGGTTCCCAAGATTGCAACGCCCGCAAAGAGCGTTGATCCGAAGTGAAGAAGAGAAGAAGTCTAGCTATAGACTATAAACGAAGCGCTTGCGGGAGGCAACCCGTTCGTCGAGTCAAGAATAAGCTACCAGGAGAACAACCCGATCAATAAAGCTACCGGGCGGACAACCCTGAAGATTTTCGAGTTTTTCAATTAAGTCGATCATAGAATTTGCTACGCAAGAACTATTATAAATTCCTAAGTGGTTGAATAATTTTTTTGAGATGTGATATTTGCTCAGTCATTTTATTTAGATTTTATTTCAAATAAACCAATGACAAGAGCCATCCTATGGTTTATTTGCATCTTTTTGAGAAACTAGTACCAAAAATTCAAAACCTATCCAATCCTTTCATCCTCTTCATGATGATAAGGTTGGCTTGGTTTACATGATAAAAACATAGGAGTAGAGCCTCGCTATGTTTCTCAATGTTTTTAATCTTTGACGCATGGTCGGACTTGTGTAAACCAAGAAAACTTGATTTTTGGTTTCATTCAACTTGACATCCATCGGTTTCTCTAGATTTAGAATTTTTCTATGCCCCATTGACTTTATTTTTATTCAAAATCTCTCTCTCATGTTTGGCCAAATTTAGAACCAAAATCCATACCCCCACGGTCAAGCCGGAGGAGCTTGCTATCAATTAATGAAAGCAAGTGATCCCAGTGCAACCAATATAAATATAGTCAGAATGTTTTTGATGCCTAAAAGCTCCTCTAAAATATATTTAAACTCATTGCTAGCTTTGAGTTAATTTTTAATTTTTGAAATTAGAGGAGCGATTAGCATCTAAACACGATTAAGGGGAGGTTTTTGAGCTTGATTAACATATAGTGCTCCATGATGCATCGCGGGAGGGCATCCATCATTTGGCATTTTGGGCACATACAAAGGACAAGCATGGGGGGCAGAAAGGACTTTGTTTTACAGGAAATTAGTGGAAGCACGTAAGGCAAGGGGACAAGATGTGACACAAAGAAAGACAATGGAGGTGGATCCGTTAATCGTGCAAGCAAAGGAGTGGCTGCGAACATTTGGGTGGTATGGATCACGCGAACACAAGGCCAGAAGGGAGCAAGGAGCATCTCGGAGAAAGATCAGAGCAAATGGAGTAGGAGGGCCCCTAGGCCGATCGGTGTAAGCACTCACAAGGAGCTTGCCTTGGAATTCTTATACATTAGCACCGGTCATTGATGAAGGAGTGTTGTGCCCCTCTTTTCGCCTAGAAGATGAAGAGTAACTAGTTCCTTATGGATATATTAGAGAGCTACTCGGTCCCAAGAAGGAAGCCCCGGAGCAAGTTGAAGTCCAAGAAAATATGTTAGAAGGATTTTGGGGAATGATTTCGGAAGAAGATTACAAGGAACCCAAAATTTCTCCTTGTCGGGACCTCTTTGGAAGACAAGTACATGAAGCGAGGAAAATATATTAGTGGAGATGAGAGGAAAAGACTTCTTGTACCAGCAAAGAAGAAAAAAAGAGGAAGAATTGTTGAAGAAGGATCATCCTCCGCAGCCCAACATGAAGGAGGGGCTGCACATCAAGCTAACAAACAACCACATGGAGGGATCCTGATGCCACCACCTTATGGAGGAATACCAATGCCTCCACTATATTATGAAGAGTGCCGATGCAATCATGGGGGAGTGGGGCAGCCATGCCGCCACCTCCTCCATCGTACATGGCGCCCAACGAAGCTATCATGGCGCCTCATCCAAACCAATGCAAGTCCAATGGAAGTAGGGACCAGCGCAATCATACTATGAGCAAGGATACACCGCGCAAGACCCTCGATATCAACCATCGGATAATGAAGGACGAAGAAAAATAATAATGATGCCTTCAACTTCGGTTCGATTTTCTCTTTTCTTTATTTTCAGCTTTTATGCAAATTTGTGTGTGCATAGCATTTTCTGTTTTTGTTGATTTTCAGCATGTAAAGATAAAAGTTTGCCACCATGTGCATAGTAGTAGTGTTTGCTTTAAATCAACATGATAAAAGTTTGCCACCATGTTTATCACCTTTTGTAAAGATAATAAGTTGATGCCATGTCGATATATGATGAAAGTTGCCGCTTTGCTCATCTTTGTGCTTGATTTATGCATGATTAAGCTAATGCTCTCTATAAATGCAAATCTGAAATTAAATTAAATGCTAGCTTAATCCTTTACGGAGGTTATGTTAAAAATAGGACCCATAGTTTTCTTTTCATGCTCTCAATTTTGGATGGGTTAAAGATGATTTATTTTTGTTCTTAAAAATTATGCTAACCTCGTCATTAATGCCTCTTGCATCTTGGCCTACCTGTCCAAAGCCTTATATTTATTTGAGTGTAAAAACTTAGTATACAAGATTTATTTTTGGGTGAATTAATTCAAGGCTTGATTTCTCTGACCCGAGACTAAGAAGCTGGTCATTCCGTTTTTGCGTACCTATCTTGTTGCTAGCCTTTTATATCCGTGCGTTGTGAATCTCCACATCGGAAATTTCACAAACCTCACCGAATATCCACCCATAAAACCATAAATATCATCTTTGTGTTTACCTCCTTGACCACAACCTATCATTTGAGTATGGATGAATATTTTGAGGAAAATCACAAGAATGAAGGTGCCAAGGATTGAAGTATAATTTTGGGAGTCCTCCAAGACGACATGAAGGTTGCGTGAAGGATCCCTAGAAGATTTCAAGTGTTTCTCTCTAGGAAAACATAGAACTCACGCTCCTGGGCTTTGGGACGGGGTTCCAAAACTCCTGCGTGTGCACGAGATAAAGAGGGAGTATTAGGGAGGGCCCGGGCGGAGGAAGACAGCGATGGTGGAGCTCCTCATCGTGGTGATGGCGGCGGCGGTTTCCAGGCGAGCGGTGGTGCGAGAGCGAGGGGGAAGAGGTTGGGAAGGAAAAAGGGGATGCCATGGTTCAGTATAGGTTCTTTATAGAGGAGGAGAGGCAGTGGGGCTCGGGGATTGGGAGCGTCTTCTCCGGCCGTGACAGGCGTGGCACGGGGCGAGTGAGAGGGGTCGCACTCCTTCCTTCTGTGGTAGGGTTGCACCTGGACGGGGTCACGGGCGCGGAGGAGAGCACGTAGAGGGAGCAGGTGGGTCTAGGAAGTGGAGATCACGGTGGGGACGTAGGGGTTTGACTGGCGGCGGCGGTGCTTTGTTTTTGGAAGGGGAGGGAGGTAGGGGATGACATGCGGGCCCGGGCTGGCAGCGAGAGAGGGAGATGGCAGGTTTTGGCCAGGCGCCTTTGGCGCAGCTTGATGTTGGGGAGAGGGACATGGGCCGGCGGAGAGAAAAGGGAGGAGGGGAAGGAAGGGAAGGATGGGCCGGCTGTGATTTAGCCTAAGAGAGGAGAGTTTGGGCTAGATTTGGCCTTTGTGGTTTGGAGAGAAAAAGAAGAGCGAAAGGGAGGTGTGGGCTGGATATGATTCGGGCTTTGGGTACCAAGAGAGAGGTGGGTTTGGCGTGGATATGGGTTTGGGCCTAGAAGAGATTAAATTTATAGGTTTAGATAGAGAGAGAGAGAAAGAGAAGAAAGAGATAGAGAGAGAGAGTTCGAGAAAGATTTAGAGAGAGACGAGGACTGACGCTTGGGTAGGGAGAGACAGAGAAAAAGGGAGAGAATGGTTTTAGAGAGAGAAGGAAAGACCTTTAGTTGTAGAGAGAGGCAGAGAGATCTGGGCTGGGTTGGACAAGGGTTTTTGGCCCACGAGAGGAAAGAGAGATTTAGAGGGTTAAACTATAGATGAACCTATTCGAGTTTGAAAACTCAAATTCATTTTTCACACAAATAAAATATGCTTGCAGCATGCATGCATCAAACAAATATTTATAACCTATGATTCATTTATTGATTATAGAAAATATTATTTATTTTGAAATATTATACACACTCTCTATTTAATTCAAACAAATTTTATTGAAATTTTAAAATCCTAGCAAAATTGCAAACTAGGGTGTTACAGTTGGCCTCAACGCCAGCTAAATTCCCCCCCCCCCCCCGATTCACCTTCCGCCGCGGCACCCCCCCGGAAGCAATTTCGCATTCCTCAATGTCGGTGTCTGTTTTCTCAGCATCTGCGTTGCTCAATGTTATTTCGACATCGCCGCCATTAACGGAATCACTACTTTCATCGCTATCAGAATTGGATGAAGAGCTGCCACTCTCGTGAGAGCTAGTAGATCAGTCCAAGCCAGAAATCTTACCAGATTCCGAGCTAGACGAGGATGAAGAGGATGCTGCGGCAGGTTCCGCATCAGGTGTCGCAGCCTCAGGCGAAGCAGGGCGTTCTTCGCGATTTGACAGAGAGCCTTCACCTTCCATCGCTTTTGCTGTATGCCTGATGCGAGCCATTTTCTATAAAATCTCAATCTTAAAACACATAGCGTCGAAAAGCAAACGAATTTCATTCACCTCTCTTAAGGCGGAAGCCAACCTGTTAGCACGTCCGGCCTTCGACAAACGGAGCTCTAGAGAAGCGAGGCCTCAGAGTTCAATCTACGATTTCAAAAATGGAGGCAAGAGTTGAAAGCGACAGCAGTGTGAAAGCACCGCCGACCCCCTCTATTTATAGGCAGGAGACGGCAACGGTCGAATCCTCAAACCCAACGGTCAAAAACCCAATGGTCGAATTCACACAATTCTTCGGGAGTCAGCGGCAAAGAAGACAGTTTCTTTTGTCTCGATTCTCGAACCTTGTGTTTCGGCGGCTCAAGCTTTTGATCTCACAAGCTGTTCGTCTCCGAGGGGCTTCTGTTGGGGGATTCGGAATCGAGTTTGACAAAGTTATCATTTTTGAGCCGTCGCGGTTACCACAGGCAACACAAAAACTTTTCGTATGCGATGGCGAAGCCCGCAAAGCCATATAGTTTCTCCTTTCTTTTAACCTCTTGGTTTTCGCCGGTTACCTTTCGTTACTCGAAAGGCGCAGTGGAGTAAAAGGTCTCAGTTCTCAACCACGGCTTAATGCCATCGGCTTTCCCGAGACGAAGCCCAGGGGTCGAATCCTCAAATCGGGAGAAATCACAGTCTTATTTTCGCTTGGGGTTTCGCCGATGCTAACATTTCGTTTCACGCGTTTTGTCTAACGAATGCTTTCAGGTAACGGGATTTGCTAGGCGAAGGGTATCTCCAAATCGAAGGTCTTCACCCGACAGGCGCACGTGCGTATGCCGGAAAAAGCGCCGTGATATGCGGCGCGAAATCAGGAAAGTGCTGATTACGTGAAGACCTAATGGAGAATTCCCAAAATTAGCCTAGTACATTCTAGTTTGATTCGTTTTGCACAAGGTCATTTTCGGGATGTAAAAAGTCTGCTCATCTCCCTATAAAAGGAGGCCGACCGGCACTTGTAAAGGGGATCGACTTTTGAGAATTACACTGTTGAGAGTTTTGTTTCTTGCCCTTCACGTTAGTTACTTGAGCAGTTTACTTTGTTGTTCGTGTTAGGCTTCGCTATACCACAACACAAGCGGATCTTCAGGTATCTTCGATATACCCCTGAGCTTGGGCTTTGGTACTCGACGTCCTCTTCTCTTGCGCTTCTTGGTTTTTCGGATGCTGACTTTGCGTGGTGTCGTGTCGATAGGAAATCGACTTCGGGTACTTGTCAGTTTTTGGGTTCCTCGTTGGTTTCTTGATCATCTCGCAAACAGTCAAGTGTAGCTCAGTCTAGCATAGAGGCCAAGTATGTAGCTGCTGCTCTGTTCCCAGCCGCTTTGGATCACCTATACTTTGAGTGACTTTGGTGAGGAGTGCACACATGTTCCTCTCATGTGTGATAGCACTAGTGCCATTAGCGTTGCCAGAAATCCAGTGTTACACTCCAGAACCAAACATATATAGGTGAGATACAATTTTCTAAGAGACAATGTGGAGAAGGGAAACATAGACTTGATTCATGTGCCAACCCAGAAACAGCTTGCAGATATCCTGACAAAAACTTTGGACTAAGCTACCTTTTCTCGTTTGCGGGGTGAGCTTGGTGTGGTTTTTCCTTTTTGAGTTTGGATTGGGGATCTCATGTACATATGCATTTTGCATCTCTCATTTGTATCATATCATGTTTGGCATCTTTGTATCATAGACTGCATTTGTATCATATGCTTTAGAGGATGTGCTTCTCTCATATACATTGAGCATTGTGATATGTTGGATGTGAGCTTATGATCATGATTGTGAGATCTTGTGATGAATAGTTATGCTCTTGGTAGCTTTGGGATGTATATACATGTGAAATGGCTTGTTTTTGTAAAGATACTTAGTTAAACCTCTCTTGTGAGTAGATTGCCTTTCATGCTCATTTTGTGCTCAAATGGCTATATCTTGCTTAATTTGTGCTTGGGAATCATGCTCTTTTCATTTGGGGTCAAAGACCCAGTTGTCATCATCAATGTTTATCCTACATGTTACCTTGTGGAGGAGCCTAAGCTTCTTTTTGCCGCAAAGGCACTTCATGTACCATGCTTAATTTTAAATCATGAAATTTTTATCTTGAAATGTCTATGCTTGAACAATATGCTTCCATGTCATATGTGCTTTAAATTCCTTGTCTTGGGTGCTAAACCGTTGCATGATGTCTACTAATGAGAAGTCTCATATTTAGAAGTAGACACATGGCTCAGTGGCTTTGACGTGACATGAGATAGCTTGTAGGTGTTTATGATGATCTTATGATGACAACTTGTGACCTTGCATGAAGTTTGTGAGTTATATGTTGGTTGTGCTCATTATGGCCATGTTGAGGTCCTATGCTCATAAGAGGGAAGTTATGTTGGAAAATGCTGCAATTTAGTCATGGCTATGTCACATGATTATATGTTCCTCTCTATCTTGTTGGTGATGCTTGTACAGAATATGTGGCTATCTTGCTTGTTCTATGTCTCATTTCTAGCATGTTGTAGTGTTTTTTGTCTATTTGAGAAGCACATACTTGCATTTGTAGACTTGATTCATGCATTACCAACAAGGGGGAAAAGTACCCAATTCAGTTTGCACATCGAGGGGGAGAAAAGGGGGGAGAAATGCATGTAGGGGGAGTTTTCCTCCATTTTGCACGCATTTGTTCAGGGGGAGCTTGCATTCATGTTTTGGGAGATCTTTGTGTCGCCTGAATTTGCTTTGTGCTTTGCTCTTTTGCTGATGGTGTCGAGCCCTTTTGCCTCACCTTGAGGAGTCAACATTTTGGAGCATTTTTGTCTTGGTTGTGTTGAGTTGTTGCCCTTGCCTTAGGGGACCCAGACTTGCTCTCTGAAGTGATCTCGTTTTGGCCTTTGTTTGGCTTTTGATCACTTGTTTGATATTTTTGTTTGTTTCTTTTCTTTTTTTTCTTCTCTGAATTGGTTACTATGTGTGTTCTCAATGCACTCATCAAGGGGGAGATTGAGGACCGGAGCGTCTGAGGACCGGTGGATGGTCGCTCCCTGATGTGATGAGTGATTGACAACGTGGTGTGGACTAACTCTTGGCCGAGTATTGTAGGTGCAGGTCGTGGCTTGATTTGCGTTGGTGCAGGTGAAGAGCGGGCGCGAAAGGTCTTAACCTTGCGAGGCCTCCGAGGAGTGGAGAGACAAGTAGGCTCAGCTCGATGGACCCGGTGGCCGAACGGGATCAAGTACGGGACGCATGGTGGCAAGAAAAGAAGTCTTGGACAGAGCCGGTGCAGGGTAGCGGCTCATGACCAGATTCTACACGTGGGGTTTGCGGCGGTTCACCACAAAACTGTCGGGTTACTTGGTTGAGCCACAAAACCAAGGCCGGAAGCTCGGCGGGCAGAGACGGGATCCGGACGCGCCGAGAAGCTTCAATGTCGGGGGACACGCGGTGGGATCACAGGGCTTGCATTGGGAGGACGCCGATTGCGGCGAAGGCATGACCACCCAATGAAGATATCCAAGTCTTGACTATATTGCCCCTGAGGGGTGTGTATCCTCCTTTATGTTCTAGGGGTAGCTTGGTCATTTGCCCAACCCGGAGAGACTTCATATATACAGCTCTAGGGTTCCAGGGCAACTCAGCCATCCGGACTGCTACCTATTTTCCCTGCTCTTTAGGCTAGATTTTCTTCATGATTTTGTAGAGAATCTGACCTCTAGTTGTATGGAAGCATTCATGGTTGCGTCGATTTCCTTCTCTTAGCTCGAGTGATTTTCGTGTCTTCTTCAGGCTATTTTTTGGGATTTTCGTGCGCGGCTCGATTCGTCGATTCTGAAGCGTTTGTGTTCGGTTTTGTTTGTGGGGATCATGGATAGATGTCTGGTGCATCTTTGTGCTTGATCTTGACCCCTCAAACGCCGGATTTGTCCTCCGATTCAAAGATTTTGGTTGGTTCCCTAGCTTTGTGCTTGAGCTCAGTTGTGATTCGATTCCCGACGATTTAGTTGGTTTGAGGCTCCAAGTTTTTGGGTATAGCATCTCCTAGAGACGCTTCTTCTTCCCCAAAATCTTGTCTCAATCCATGTAGTTGTTTGGGAGATCCATGGATGCCTAGGTGGAGTTGACTTGCGTTTTGCTGGTTCCGTTCGTGCTCTGCGAGAAGGACGGACGGTCCATCCTAGGGCCGTGGACGGTCCGTGAGTGCTAGGGTTCGTCACGTGTTCGTTTAGTTCTTGCGAGTTTGATACGGACGTTGTCCTGATCTTCACGACGTAGGATCTTGAACAAGATAACTAGCTGAAATTCAGCCAAGATAAATAGCTGCGAACAGCCGGATAGGTAGTGCAACCTGACGACTCGCACAAGAAGCCAACCACTGTCTCTATACGGCAGCCTGAATCAAGGATTCGCCCAATCACACTCTCAAAGAACCAACCTACACAACCTGCACACGAAGTAGTAGGAGCACGGATTCGGTGCTGATGAAGCGGCCGCCGATGTAATCCCACAGGGAAATCACAAGAGCAAAGGGGTAGAGAATCACTCTCTGAATTTGTTAGCACACAGCTGAACAAAGGGGTTCTATTTCATTATCAAAAGTCTTGATTATTTCAGAGATACATAGGGTATTTATACAACGAACAACCCTCCTTGTTGGGTGTGAATAGACCTTTGAGTTTCTGGAGTTATGCTACGTGAAAAACCACCACGAACTAAAATCCCGAACAGCCTCGTGTGACTGTTGGCTTCCTACGCAGTCTCTACTAAGTCGGTCATAACTCTTTATTGGGAAGTCCAATCGACATGCGGTTTCTTGCATGGAAAGTTGACTTCAAGACGGTTCCATGAAGTACTCATGGAGCTCCAGAGTTATCGGGATTTAAGAGTTATGATCAAATCATTATGCAAGTCCGAACTGGTCCGAACTGATGGTCCGAACTGATCCATGTGAACTGGTCCGAACTGAACTTTGCTGGATCATCCTTGGTCCAAACTGATCCACTTGTTTCTTCTTCTTTGCTTCCTCTCCGTGTATAGCTGCACCATCCCTCTCACATATATACCAATGTAGAACATTTAGGTAGTATAACATCCTCAGATATGTTAAAGTTAATTTCAGCTAGGAGAGTTTCCCTCTTGTTGTAGTTTCTTGTCACGACTTCGTGTAATTGGTCCTTGGTTTATATTTATTGGTGTGTTGTGTTCATCCACTTGCGTAATAGCATGATCAGTGGGGATGTCCACATCATCCTCCCCCTCTTGAAAAGGAGTCGTCCTCGACTTTGATTCTTCATCACCAAAATATGGTGCCAAGTCAGCAACATTGAATGTTGTGCTAACACCATAGTCATTTGGAAGATCAATCTTGTATGCATTTTCATTGATTCATGCCAGCACTCTGAATGGACCATCTCCACGTAGCATCAACTTGGATTTATGTCGATCTGGAAAACGATCCTTGTGCAGATGTACCCAAACTAGATCTCCTGGTTCAAATATCACCTTCTTCTAATGCTTGTTTGCTTTGGCTGCAAAATACTTCGCTTTCTTCTCAAGTTCTTCCTTGGTCTTCTCATGTATCTTCTTAATGTATGCAGCCCGCTTCGAGGCTTCCACATTACTTCGTTCCTGCAAAGGTAATGGCAACAAATCTATGGGAGTATTTGGTTTAAAACCATACACAATTTCAAATGAACACATTTTGGTTGTAGAGTGTACTGCCCTGTTATATGCAAATTCAACATGTGGCAAACACTCTTCCCACTCCTTCAAGTTCTTTTTTATCACATCTCGCAATAGCATTGAAAGTGTTCGATTCACCACCTCAGTTTGCCCATCTGTTTGCGGATGGCCTGTCGTAGAAAACAGCAGCTTGGTTCCAAATTTTGCCCCAAGTTTCTTCCAAAAATAACTCACAAACTTTGTTTCACGATCTGAAACAATGGTCCGTGGCATTCCGTGTAATCTCACAATTTCCCTGAAAAATAAAGTAGCACGTGGGAAGCATCATCACTTTTAGTGCGTAGATCCTGAGTTTATGCGTTCGTCTGCTGCAAGTCATTCATATTCGTCAGAAGCATAGTACGGGACCGAGTGCTCTGTCGTATGCCTTTAGTGTAAGCCAGTAGTACCTATAGTGAGTGAGATCAGTTCTCTTCCGTGGTCGTAGTTCTATTAGTACAGTGCCATAGTCCGTTGGCTACGGCAGTAACCACAGCGTGGACGTTGTGACACACTACCGGTTATCATTCGTTCGGCTTAACCCAAGGTTAGGTAGAGGCAGTTCAGGAGGTGGTGACAGCCCTTCTAGCCCTCATTGATCCTCCATGACTGGATATAGTCAGAGCTCCTTCCACATAGATCCGCGTACCGGAGTTGCCTGTTAAGTCAGGACTATCGGTACCCTAAGCTAAGTTCTATCTAGAGATCGGCCTTTAATCTCATCTATAGTGCTATCTTTAGGAACCCTCTCTATCCTTGTCTCTTATCTGGGTGTGTCCTTGGACCGACTAGTACGAAATAGTGCACACACGTTCCCTTGGATTCGATACCCTTGGAATACTCTGAGGTGAAAGCTACAATGGTATCCGTGCGCTTGCGGATTTATTTTGTGTGTCGCTAAAATACCCAACATAGACCCCTCACGAATTTGCTGGCGAAGGACACCCCGTTTGACTCCATAGAGGAATGCATGAAAGCTTTTCTCATTCTCAAGAAGGCTCACACCTCAGCCCCAATCATTCAACCCCCCGATTGGACGTTACCCTTTGAGATCATGTGTGATGCTAGCGACTATGTTGTAGGGGTCGTGCTAGGCCAAACTAAGGACAAGAAGCATCATGTGATCGCTTATGCTAACAAGACTATGACCGGAGCTCAACTTAACTACGCTACTACTGAGAAGGAGCTCCTAGCAGTTGTCTTTGCCTTAGATAAATTCAGATCTTACTTAGTGGGGGCTAAGATAATTATTTATACTGATCATGCTACTCTAAAATATTTGCTCACTAAGAATGATGCAAAACCTCGTTTAATCCGATGGATCCTTTTACTCCAAGAATTTGATATTGAAATAAAAGATAAAAAAGGAGTAGAAAACTCTGTCGCAGACCACTTGTCGCGTATACGTGTCACTAACTCGCAGGACATACCGAGAAATGACTACCTCCGGGACGACATGCTGCTAAAGGTCACCGACTCCAACCCCTGGTATGCAAATATTGTTAATTATATGGTTACAGGGTATATACCACCAGGGACAGACAAGAAAAAGTTGGTACACGAGAGCAGGAAACATATGTGGGACAATCCATATCTGTATAGAGTTTGCAATGACGGCCTGTTGCGAAGATGTGTACCTGCTCTAGAAGGAATGCGGATCATTGAGAAATGTCATGCGGGACCTTATGGGGGACATTATGGTGTTTTCCGCACGCATGCAAAAATTTGGCAGAGTGGATTTTTTTGGCCAACCATGTAGGAAGACACCAAGGAATTCATCCGAATATGTAAAAGGTGCCAAAAACATGGAGGAATCACCACAAGAGATGCAATGCCCTTGCATGATAATCTTCAAGTGGAACTTTTCGACATATGGGGCATTGATTTCATGGGACCATTTCCGAAGTCAAACGACTGTGAATATATCTTGGTGGCAGTTGACTATGTGTCAAAGTGAGTGGAGGCAATACCTTGCCGATTAGCAGACTCCCAACATGCTCAGAAAATGTTCTGAGAGATAATCGTACCGCGATTTGGCACACCAAGGCTGGTAATTAGTGATGGAGGTTCTCATTTCATTGACAAAAGATTCAGATGGCTCCTGAAGGAGATGGGGATAGATCACAATATTGCCACCGCATACCATCCTCAAACCAGTGGTCAGGACGAAACTTCGAACAAACAAATCAAGAACATTCTACAGAAGATAGTAAATGAGGCAGGAAGAAGTTGGAAGAAACATCTACCAGATGCATTATGGGCATACAGGACTGCTTTCAAGACACCACTTGGAATGACACCCTATCAACTAGTCTATGGGAAAACATGTCATCTGGCGGTAGAAGTCGAACATAGAGCCTACTAGGCCATCAAGAAGTTCAACCTAGATTTTTCCAAGGCAGGAAGACAAAGGAGGTAACAGATCTCAGAACTGGAAGAATGGAGAAATAAAGCATATCACAATGCCAAGATCTATAAGGAAAGAACAAAGAGATGGCATGATAAAAGAATCAAGAAGGAATTCACAGCAGGAGACAAGGTGCTCCTCTTCAATTCTAGGGTCAAGCTATTTGGACATGGGAAGTTACGGAGTAAATGGGAAGGACCTTTCACTGTCATTGAAGTCGCACCACACGAAGCAGTCACACTACAAAATGATGAAGGAGAAACCTTCAAGGTGAATGGTCACCGTCTGAAAATCTTCCTAGAACCCGACGATGAAGAGTATGAGATTATCAAGTTTGTGGAAGAACCATAGCTCCGAGTTAGGGCCTCCCACGACAACAGGTAAGGAACCAGTGTGGGGGAACTTTCCAGCCCCACACTCATCAGTAAAAGTACGTTATCCCCATTCTTAAAGCTAAATAAAGGTTACTTTCTTAAGTTATGCTCCCGTTACATGCTTTCGAAGGTTAGCCTGCAATTGGTTTCATTCCTTACTTGATATCTTGATGCTTGTAAGAAAAATTTTCTTTAAGGAACTCATGTTCATCTAGGTAGTTGATGTTTGAGATGTGGTTTGATAACATGATCTTTGTTCCTAAATATTTGAGTGCTTGGGAATTTCATTTTGAAAACCTAAAAACCTTGTGCAAAGTTCCTCGTTGATATGCCACAGTCCTACCAAAGTCATATGATATTTTAGTTGAAAACCTTATACTCATATGTTGCTTGTTATTGCATTGAGCTTTGTCAAATTGTTGTGACCCTTGTGAGAATTCTTTTCATGCTATGCTTCTACATAAGAAGTTAGCATTGTATCATCCATCTATTCTACCAAATTAATAAAGCTCCATGCATTGTTTCAAGATTCACCCCTCTCCAAATATTTCCAAAAGAGATAGCCCATGTCTTACATATTGCGAGAAGGAGAGAGGAGAAAGTCATGCAAAAGGAGTTCCGATAAATCATATATGGTAATATCTAGCACCCATTCCGGGCCTAGTATCCACCTTACCACACCCATCATACTCACACATGTGCACATCTTGATCTGATTGTATGACTAGATTTTCTCCTTGAATCCGGTTTTTTATTTTGCAGTATATGTGATGTGAGTATGTCTTGTCATTCATTCCCTACCTTGAGCTCCACATAAGCCATTATCAGAAGTAGGGTGAAAGGTAATCTGAATACCTTGGTGGGGGCATATACACAAAGAGTGATCTGAGGAAATCAAATGAGGAACAGAGCCAGGTTTATTTGTAAAACTTATTGCAAAATCCCAAGTGCCTACATGATGAACAAAGTGATTGGAGTCATGACTACACCATCCCTCAACTACTCAAGATGACATGATAGACACTCCAAGAGCTCACAAGTCCAAGGTAAAAGTATGGTATGACTCCCTTGCTCGCTCCGTACCTTTGAGTAGCATGTCTCACCTTGATCATCTCACCTTCACTCGAGGACGAGCAAAGGTCAAGTGTGGGAGAGTTGTTGACGGCCGTTAAGTGGCATATTTATAACCGTCAACTCCTGCAGTTTAACACAAGAAATATGCATCCACAGTAGAATAGGGGCTTATACTGACAAATTCCACAAGTGGCGATGTATATTTGAATGCAAGCAACTAGTACAAGAAATAGAGCAAAAGCACACCTCATCCATCCACCACATCAATCCAAGCCTATCCACCTCAGCCAATGAGGGGCTGCCATGCAAAGTGCCACGGATTGGTGATGTCATCAATCCAAGGGAGAAAGACATGGCGAATCAGAGGCCGCCACACATACATCACATGGATTCTATGGCCCACAAACATGCCCAAACCGGCTCAAAACCGCGTGGACACCTGTAACTGCCATAAGGACCCACATGAAAGCCACCACTAGTGAGTGCAAGAGCTTGACAACCCTGTCATGATCATCATATGAGAGCACGGTCACATTGGCCCACATGTTGTTCACAATCACCTGGGACCGCTGGAACATCGTGTCTATGGACTCGACAGGGAGATGAGTGAAGTTCTTGTACTCTCTCCGGTAAGTGGCAAACAAGCGAACCTTCACCTGATTTTTCCCAGCATGGGCAGCTTTGAGCTTGTCCCAAATCCTACAAGCTATGTCCTCTGCACACACCCGATCGAATTCGGATTGGCAAAGAGCACGAAACAGGTAATCGACCGCCTTATTGTTGGTGTCGTGCATATCCCTCAATCCTGGGGCAAGGAAGTTTATGGGATGAACATAGGCAGTGTTCTCCGTCACATCCCAAAGCAACTGTCCCTTGCCACGAAGAAAAGCAGACATCCATCTCTGCCACATCTGATAGTTCTTCCCATCAAAGTGTGGAGGACCCGAACCCCTTTCCTGGTACGCCATCTTTGGATCATAGACTAATTAGAGTCACTAAAGACCGACCCTGATACCACTTGAAGGACCGGATTAGGTGACCAGAGAGGGGGGGGTGAATGGGAGCCGATAAAAATTCTTCTCAAAGGAGATGACTTATCCAACAAATTGAACACGGCCGGAAACCCAAAATCACTTCCACCACAACTTCCTCAAGTTTGTCAAGACCACGTAACCTCTGGAGTGCTACTGATCCTAAAAACAAACTACACGTGCAAGCACAGCTTCTACACACGAGCCGCAGCAAAATCAACTCAGAAGCTGTCTGCCTAGCAGGGACGGTCAGACCGCATGTGGGGGACGGTTAGACCGCCTGCTCCTGGCAACCAAGAACTCAACCGAAAACCACTTAACCGAGCTCAAAACTCTCTAGAACTTCAGCCACAAGATCCTCTGGTCAAGGCCAGCAAGCTACCAGAAAACCTTGGCGGAAAACGAAACTTTCACATAACAAGCCTATGGCGGCGGTTAGACTCCCTACATAGGGTAGTCAGAACACCTGTACCCAGCAAGAAACTTCTCCACAGAAAAACCTGCAAACAAGCTCAAAACCAACCACGGTTTCACTAGTATGCTCCTCTGATCAAAGCGAACAAACTCACAGAGGAAGATCCAGGCAAAACCAAACTCCGTGCAAGGAAACCCCAGGGCGGTTAGACTACCTCCCTAGAGCGGTTAGACCGCCTCCCCCAGAAAACTGACCGAGGATCAACTCTCAACTTCACATCGATCGATCTCCCGATTCACACCACGGATTGCAGCGCAACTTCGAGGATAGCTAGGTTACCTCCCAGGGAACCTCTCCACCAATGGATATCCACCGAAACGCTCTCAATCAAATGGAATCGTGAATCTTAGCACTCTAGGTCATGAACTCGAGGAACCACGAAATCGAAGGCCTTCCCAAGGGATTGCTGGGGTAAGATCACCAAGCAAAGAGGCACAAGGTCCTCATACGTGATACCCAACAAAAATCCCACCAAGAAACACCTCCAACAATCTCCCATGAAAATCCAAGAAAAAGCTCTGAAAATCACCAAAAAGGAGAACGTCGGGAAACAAAGAGACACAAGATGAACCACGCCAAATCTTCTATACATGCCATGAAAGGTTCATAAAAGGTCTAGCAAGTAGCCCGAACATCCAACCCTCTCTCAATATGAATCATGAAGCTCTCAAGCTGGCCTATGGAAAACCTAAGGAAAAAGGGGAAACTAGAGAAGCAAAATGAACTAGGGTTCCAAGAGTTGGTTGCCATCACACATCTACTAGGTTTATAAGGGGGCAACCGAAAGACGAAAACACCCCTACTAGCATAATAGTATATACATGCCCCAAAGGGCAATTTTGGAAATCTCCATCATAGCACCATCGGACGGATGCGCATCCACCGCAAGCCTGCGTAGCACCAACGCAACCCTTGTGATCATGCCGCGTGTCCTCCTCTTCGAAGCTTCTCAACGCTGCGACCCGGGCGGTCAAACCGGCCTGGGTGGCCGCCCCTCCTCCGTCGAGTCTTCAGCCTGTGGCTCAACCGAGAAACCCAGTGGTTTTGCGGCGACCACTGCAAACCCCACGGACTTGGTGCAACCTCACGCCAATCTCCACTCATGACTTGGCCGCCACGGTTGTCCCGGCTCAGTCTTCGCTTTGAGGCTCAACCAAGGAACCGTACACGACTTTGTCTTGCTGTTCTTGCCACCATGCGGTCCGCACTTGATCCCGTCGGTCACCGGGTCCCTCAAACCAAGCCTATTTGTCTCTCCACACATGGAGGCCCACCGGCATAGACCTTTCGTGCTTGTCCTTCACCTGCACCAATGCAAATCAAGCCGCAACCAGCACCTGCAATATTTGGTCAGTCCACACAACATTGTCAATCACTCATCACCAAGGAGCGACAATCCACCGGTCCTCGGACCACACAGGTCCTCAATCTCCCCCTTGATGAGTGCATTGACAACACACATACACTAAGCAAAGGGAAAAGAAAAAGAAAAGAAACGAACAAATAAACTCAAACAATCGATCGAAAGGCAAACAAAGGCAAAGAGCAAGGTCACTTTAATGAAAAAGGTCTCAGTCCACTTAGGCAAGGGCAACGGCTAGACACAACCGAGACAAAACAAGCTCACCACAAAGGAGCAAACCACCAAAGCAACCAAAGCAAGAACTCACATAAGAGCTCCCCCTGCACACATGCAAGCTCCCTCTGAGCCAAAGCACACCCCCCTGACCAAAGCATGAATGCAACTTGAGAATGCATGACAAACAGCAAACCATACTCACACTACACAAGGCGGTCAGACCGCCTACACAGGCCGGTTAGGCCACCCTCCTGGGGTCTGATCGGCCCCCAAGAAGTTAAACCGCCCCATAAAACCGCCTTCCACAAAAATTTCACCGAAAACTGCCCGAACTACTTTGGACACCTTCCAAATGTACCCAGTTGCACAAATCATGCACAAACTTCACCCCCTTGTTGACAATGCATGAATCAAGGCATAATTCGGAAAAATTCAACCTAGAGCTTCTCAAATAGACAAAATTCACCACAAGATGCAACAAGTGACCAAATGAGCAAGTTATATACTCTATAGCTTCGTATGAACATCAGCTACATGACTGCAAAGTTTCTTGGCCATTCGACAAAGCTAAGATCAAAATGAGCATTTTTGCGAAAAATTTCGCTCTCATGAGTAAAATCCTAACACATGAGCAAAACATGCCACAGTGACTATATCACACAATTTTCATGCTACGACACATATTCTAATCAAATGATAATCATGAACACCCACAAGCTATCTCATGTCATGTCAAAGCTACTAAGTCATGTGTCTACTTCTATGTATGAGACTTCTAATTGGTAGACATCATGCAATGGTTTAGCACCCAAATTAAATTCAATTAAGCATAAATGACATGTGAGCATATTTTTCAAGCATAAGGCACTTCATTTTCAGATTTATACATGGTACATGAAATGTCTTTGCGGCAAAAAGGAACTTATGCTCCTCCACAAGGTAAACAAGGGGCTAAACATTCATGATGACTAAAAGGTCTTTGACCCCAAAAGATCAAAATATGCTATTTAACCATGAATTGAGCATAACAAAGCCACCAAAGTATGTCATGCAGGTGTAGGTTGTGATTTGATTTGCGTTGGTGCAGGTGAAGAGCAGGCGTGAAAGGTTTTAGCCTTGCGAGGCCTCCGAGGAGTGGAGAGACAAGTAGGCTTGGCTCGATGGACCGGGTGGCCGAACGGGATCGAGTGCGGGCCGCTTGGTGGCAAGAAAAGCAAGTCGAAATCATGAACATGAGCCGGTGCAGGGTAGTGGCTCACAACCAGAGTCTGCACGCGGGGTTTGGTTGGTTTACTCCACAAAATCAACACCAAGCCGAGACGACGTGGTGGTCAAGTCAAGAGTAGCTTAGCGTGGAGGCCACACCGAGTTCGCGGGGTTTGCGACGGTTCACCACAAAACCGTCAAGTTCCTTGGTTTCTCCACAAATCCAAGACCGGAGGCTCGGCGGGCGGAGATGGGATCCGGGCGTGCCGAGAAGCGTCGATGCGGGGAACACGCAGCAGGATCGCGGGGGCTTGCGTCGGGAGGACACGGATTGCGGCAAAGGCGTGGCCGCCCGATTAGAACATCCAAGTCTTGACCATATTGCCCCTGAGGTGTATGTATCTTCCTCTAAGTTGTAGGGGTAGCGGGGTCATTTGCCTCCACCGGAGAGTCTTCATATATATAGCTCTAGGGTTGGATGTCAACTCATTGATCGGGACTGCTTCCTAATTCGTTTGCTCAATAGGTAGATTTTCCATGGATTTGTATAGAATTTGACCTCTGGATGTATGGAAGCATTCACTGTTGTGCTGATATCCCTCTCTTAGCTCGTGTGATTTTCGTGTCTTTTTGGTCTATTTTTTTGGGATTTTCGTTCGTCGCTTGATTCGTCGATTTGGAGGTGTTTCCTTTCGAATTTCTTTGAGTGGATCATGGGTGAGTGACTTGTGCCTCTTTGTGAATGATCTTAACTCCTCAAACACTGGGATTGGCCTTCGATTCGTGAGTTTTCGGTGGAACCCTAGGTGGTTGCTTGAGCTCGGTAGTTTGGCGATTCCTGTTATTTTGTTTGGTTTGGTGCTCCAAGTTTTTAGGTGTAGCATCTCCTAGTGACGCTTCTAATTTTGGGCGCAATCCATATAGCAGTTTGGGAGATCCGTGGTAGAGGAGGTGGAGTTGACCTCGCATTCCTGTTGTTGTTCGCGTTTTGCGAGCAGGATGGACAGTCCGTCCGGGGCTCGTGGACAGTCCATGGGTTACGCTGTTCGTCTCGTGTTCGTCATGTTCTTGAGCATGAGACATTCGATCGGTTGAGGAGTTTTTTTTGTTGCAGCCGGTTCACGGACAGTCCGTGGAAGTGGACGAACGGTACGTGTGGTCGAGCTCGAGGTGATGAATTATTAACACGAATCACAAATTTTGGAAGTGAGGGATGAAATGGCAACCAAGGTGGGGGAAGTGAATGGGAGCCGATAAAAATTCACTCCAAAGAGATGAACTTGGCCTATGCCCCCAAATTCAACACCGGGTACTCGCACACAAAGGAGTGACCCAAAACTAGCCAATTAACAAGCCTACAAGCCCTAGAAACAAACCTCGGAACAACGAGCGGAAGCAGAAAGTAAGAGGCAATGGACTTGCAGAAAACTATGAGCCAGGAACGGACCGTCCGCCAGGGCCGGGCGGACTGTCCGCGGACACAGGGCGGACCATCAGAAAATGCCAACAGAACCTCCAGAGACGAACCGCACCACGCGGACCATCCGCCAGTGTCGCGGACCGTCCGCCAGTGCCGCAAACCGTCCGTGAGCCTTACGCGGACCGTCTGAGCCAACCCCTTGGAAAAGTCCAAAACCTTATCTCTCCGAGCCACACCACGCGGACCGTCCGAGAGCTGATGGCGGACCGTCCGTGCAAACTCGCGCACGAACAGGAAGAACAGCTACAGTAACTCACGAGGAAACACTCCCAAATCCATCACCGGATCTCCCAAATGGCTGAAGGGATTGAGCCAAGATTTTGGGGAAAGGAGAAGCGTCTCTAGGAGATTCTATGCCCAAAAACTTGGAGCCCCAAACCAACCAAAATGTCGGGAATCGCCAACCTACCGAGATCAAGCAACCACCTAGGGTTCCAACCGAAATCCGTGAATTTGAAGGCCAAAACCAGCGTTTGAGGGGTCAAGATCATCCACAAAAATGCACAAGACATCCACTCATAATCCCCTCAAAGAAATCCCAACAGGAACGCCCTCAAATTGACGAATCAAGCGAAGAACGAAAATCCTCCAAAAATACCTCTTAAAATCGCATAAAAACGCTCTAGATAACAGGATTTGGCACAAGATTAAGAAAAGATTTCACTATGAATCACTTTGTCATATCCGGTTACAAGCCACTCACCAGAATCACAAATCTTGGATGGCAAAAAACTCAAATAAAGAGCCACACACTCTCCTCTCTCCTTCTCTCCCAAGAACACCCCAAAATGAAAGAGCACTCCCACCACTAAGCCAAAAAAAGAGTTGGCTAAAATTCAGCCACTCCTCCTATATATAGACCCTCCGGAAATGACCGAAGTGCCCCTACACTAGGAGTTACAACACAAGCACTCAAAGGGGCATTTTGGTCAACACATGAAGTTCCCCATCGGACATTCGCGCATCCATCGGGCCTTCGCATCCTCCCAACGCAAGCATCTCGATCATGTCGTGTGTCGCCCGCCTCGAAGCTTCTCGGTGCGCCCGGATCCCATCTCCGCCCGCCGAGTCTCCGGTCTTGATTTTATGACTCAACCAAGTAACCCGACGATTTTGTGGTGAACCGCCGCAAACCCCGCGGACTCGGTGTAGCCTCCACGCCATGCTCCTCTTGACTCGGCAGCCACGTCGTCCCGGCTTGGTGTTGGTTTTGTGGAGTAAACCAACCAAAGCCCACGTGCAGACTCCGGTTGTTAGCCGCGACCCTGCACCGGCTCCTTGTTCACAACTTCGTCTTGCTTTTCTTGCCACCGTGCGGCCCGCACTTAATCCCGTTGGCCACCGGGTCCTCGAACCTAGACTACTTGTCTCTTCACAACTTGGAGGCCACACAGACATAGATCTTTCGCACCTGTTCTTCACCTGCACCACGCAAATCAAGACGCAACCAGCACTTGCAATACTCGGTCAAGAGTCAATCCACACCACGTTGTCAATCACTCATCACACCAAGGAGTGACCATCCATCAGTCCTCAGGAAGGTTCAATGTCTTGTTGCCTTTCGGAAGATGTATAGGATTTCGCACGTACTTGTGGAAGATGGATAAGAGTTGAAACCTAAGCCCAACTAAACTTGATAGTAGTTTTCAACCATCACACATCATAATTATTAACTAAAAAATGCTACAACATTTTTTGAAAATGTTGCAACATTTTTCAAACAAAAGTTGAATCAACATTTTTCATAAAAAGTTGAACCAATATTTTTTGGAAAAAGTTGCACCAACATTTGTTCAGAGAAAATGTTGGATCCAACATTTTTCAAAATGTTTTCGCCAACATTCTCATGAAAATATTGATCAACATTTTTTGGAAATAAACTCAACATTTTCCTTTCTTCCCCATGGCCGGCGTCGCACAGCGACACGCGGGGCAGCAGGGGCCAAGTGCAACCAACGAGCTCCCGCAAAGGCACGACCGTGGATCAAGATTGGGGGCCACCAGCCATGGCGGCCGTGGATCGGGATTGGGGGCCACCGGCCATGGCAAGAAGCACGGGACGGATGGCCAAGGCGGTGCGCGGCAGCCATGGCAGGTGGAGCTCGGCACATGGCGGCCATGGTAGGCCGAGGTCGACACAAGGGTTTCACGTTGTTGAGCTGAGCTGTGCCTACTACCTTCGGGAATCGATAGGATCCCCACCACCACCACCCCGCCCCCCCCCCCCCCCACACACACACACACCCACCCCGCCCCCAAAAAAAGTACCTCCAACCAACCGATTTACATCCTTCAAGGTACATTGATCTGTTCTTTCAGAAAAAATGTACATTGATCTGATAGGTACCAACACCCGGACTGGACGGAAATGCAAAACATTTTTTAACCGCAAAAGGCGCAAACTTTGTACGATTAACGTACAGACAGAAGCTGATTACAAAAAGCTAAAGCCTACCATTACACGGACCAATAGACTCCATCCTGCCATTATATTTCCGAATGCTAACTGATAGTGCTAATTAATGAAATCGATAAATTGAATTTCCTGCAAATCTACCACATCCTTCGACCTGATTTTAAAAACCCGACACACTCACCTGAGCAGGTTACTCGGCTTCAAACCCAACCGCACGTCCGCACCATATCCAACTGAAATACATTTATGTGGATAAAGTAGGGCTGTCGAGTGCAAGTCCCATTGTGTTGAGTCCATTGTCAACGTAAATGGTTGAGCCAGTGACTGCAGATGCCAATGGAGACACGAGGAATGCTGCTGTGTTGCCAACTTCATCTGTATATGTAATGCCATTTTCAGAGTACAGAATGATAGAAGTAATTGCTATTACTCCTTTTGAAAGAATCAAAGGGAAAGGAGAGAAATTAGACCTGCCAACAGTTCCTTTTGCAGTGGTGCATTGACATAAGAATACTCTATCATCTTCTCGATGAACCCAATAGCTTTTGCAGCCCGGCTTCCCAGTGGACCTATGAAAATAACAGTTATGCATGACCCAGATAACCCAGGAATATGCATAATGGATGGCACAAGTCAAGGATACCACTGTTGCAAGTGAATAAAGCTACTGCAAATCAATTTTTTCTTGGTAGATAAACTTGTCAATTTGCAGCTACCTGCTAATTTGGTATATAAATGATGTTTCCAAAATGCAAATATTTTCTGCACTGCAAGATTTCAAAAGAGGACTTGTTTACTTTCCTTGCAAAAGAAAAGAAGTTACCTGCTGATATTGTGTTCACTCTGATTTTTCCTTTCCGACCTGCTTCGTACGCAAGAACCTGAATTGGAAAATGGATTGGGAGTAAATATATACAGTGGAAGCACTATTATAGATATGCAAGATCTCAGAGAATTTTGTACTCTTGTATCACTCTCAAGTGCTGCTTTTGCTGAGTTCATACCACCTCCATAGCTATAAAGCAATCAACAAACAACCATAAGTACTGAGCCGATAGCATGATTTGAAATCATTAAAAAATATATATACCCCGGAATTATCCTTTCAGAAGCTATATAGGTCAAAGAGACACTAGCCCCACCTGCAAATTAATGAAAATAAAAGTGAACCAGTTGAGAAAGGTAGTAGGATATGTGTTAGAACAAACAGTGTTTGATCTAACGAAGCGAAACAACAATTTTTACTAAAAATATAAGAACACATTTTTAAAATACAAATTGTTTTTTATCTAACAGAATAATTTTTACCAAAAAAGCACATTAGGGCACTGCTTTACCACACTAAGGCACAACTAACACTATTAGCAGTGGCTAACTCTGGTGTATTTGCATTTTTTTCTCGAACAACACAGGAGAGCTGCGTGTCATTTTATCTAAGGTAGAAGAAAATGTTAGATAATTGATTAGCTCCTCTCTTAATCCCCTCATTAGCAAAGTCAAAGGAGTTGGTGGAACTCCTCCAGTGCACTGCACAGCCAAAGGAGGCAGCAGGGGCACTCAAGTGTATCAGGGCAAGCATGCCCTTGTAAAGTCCTGTACATAGCTAAGTAGTGTACTAGTATAAGTACAAGTAGCTGTAAAAGTAGAAGTACTAGAAGGTATGAGTAGCTTATGTACCTAGGTTTGACTTTGGCCTCTACAAAAGGAGTAGAAGGCAGCAATGCAAAAGCAGCTCAGTTATGCAGCAGCACAAGGTGCAGGCGTGTGTGTTCTGAACTCACCTGAGCTCTTCTTCTCCCTGCCTCTTTGATCTGGGCTGAGTGTGTGAGCTGAGAGCTCGGCATTGGTGGCTGCAGGGCAGCTCCATTGCCAACAGTTGGCATCAGAGCCGCGGTTAGGCTCGTCGGCGCAGGGCGATGGCGGACCAGCAGCAGCAGCGCGGCCGCAACGAAGGGCGCGGCCGTGGCCGCGGCGGCCGCGGGCACCAGCACCGCTCCACCGGCCATCGGGACGTCTCCCTGTCACCACGCCGCGGGGCGACGTACGTGGTGAAGAAGACGATCCGCGACATCGGCGGAGCGCAATTTCCCATGCTCACGCGAACCAATTACGCGGAGTGGGAGGTGCTGATGACGACGATGCTCCAGGCGCGCGGCCTCTGGGAGGCCGTGGAGCTTGGGCTCGGCGACTTCGAGGACGACCGGCTCGCGATGGAGGGCATCCTCAAGTCGGTCCCCTCGGAGTACCGTGTTGCGCTTGGGAAGAAGAAGACGGTCCTGAAGACCATGCGGCTCGGCGGCGAGCGCGCGCGCGAGGCGAAGGCGCAGCAAGTCCGCCGCGACTACGAGGCGCTCGAGTTCCGCGACGGCGAGGCCGTCGAAGACTTCGCGCTGCGCCTCACCGGCATGGTGACGGAGCTGGGAGCGCTGGGCGCTCCTGTCACCGAGAAGGACGCCGTGCGCAAGTTCCTGCGCGTCGTCCCAGAGAAGTTCGATCAGGTGGCGATCTCGATCGAGACGTGCCTGGAGATGGAGACGCTCACCATCGAGGATGTGTCGGGGCGGCTCAGGGCGGTGGAGGATCGCTTCTCCTCACGGGCGGCGAAGACGGCCACTGCTGTCGCCGGCGCCAAGCTGCTGCTCGCCGCTCAGGAGGAGCGGGCGCTGCAGCTGCGCGGACGCGAAGCAGGGGAAGGGTCCTCTGCTCCGCGCAGCAGAGGAGGGCGCGGCAGAGGCCGCGGCAGCTCCAACACGCGCGGCCGTGGCGGCAGCGGCGGGCGCAGCGGCAGCCGCAGAGTCGCCAAGGACCAGTGCCTCAACTGCGGCGAAACAGGGCACTGGTCCAGGGACTGCAGGCAGCCGCGCCGGGAGCGCGCTCATCTGGCTCAGGAGGATGACGACGAGCCGGCGCTCCTGATGGCGCAAGTCTGCGCGCTGCACGACGCAGAGGAAGAAGTCGCGCCGCGTGCCCCTGTGGTGCTCGACGAAAGGCGGGCGCAAGTTCACCTCGGGGAGGAGGACGGCGACTGCAGCGGCGACGACAAGAAGAAGAAACTGTGGTACCTGGACTCGGGCGCCAGCAACCACATGACCGGAGAACGCGAGGCCTTCTCCGAGCTCGACACCGGAGTCGTCGGAACAGTGAAGTTCGGCGACGGCTCGCGCGTGGAAATTCGAGGGCGCGGCACCATCGTCTTCAAGTGCTAGAACGGCGCGCACCGAGCCCTCGCCAACGTGTACTTCATCCCCAAGCTTCGCAGCAACATCATCTGCATTGGGCAACTTGACGAGCGCGGCTGTCAGGTGCTCATCGACGACGGCGTGCTACGGATTCGCGACAAGGATCGCCATCTGCTCGCCAAGATCAACCGCTCCACGAACCGCCTCTACAAGATCGACCTCCGGATCACCAGACCTGTGTGCCTGGCGGCGCACGGCGACGACGAGGCCTGGCTGTGGCACGCGCGCTTCGGCCACCTCAGCTTCGATGCGCTGAGGAACTTGGCGCGCCATGGGATGGTGCGCGGCCTACCGGAGATCGTCCACGACGGGGAACTGTGCGACAGTTGCCTCGCCGGGAAGCAGAGGAGGCGCCCATTCCCCAAGACGGCGACGTACCGCGCCGAGGAGTTGTTGGAGCTCATGCACGGGGACTTGTGCGGGCCACTCACGCCGGCCACTCACGGCGGGAGGCGCTACTTCCTCCTGCTCGTGGACGACTGCAGCCGCTACATGTGGCTGCAACTGCTGACCAGCAAGGCTGAGGTGGCGGCGGCGATCCGACAGTTCAAGGCGCGGGTGGAGACGGAGACGAGGAAGAAGCTCAAGGTTCTCCGCACAGATCGGGGGGGTGAGTTCACCTCGATTGAATTTGGTGTGTATTGTGCAGAGGAGGGGATGCGGAGGCACACGACGGCGCCCTACTCACCACAGCAGAACGGCGTGGTGGAGAGAAGAAACCAGACCATTGTCGGCATGGCACGCAGTATGCTCAAGGCCAAGGGCGTGCCGGCGACGTTCTGGGGCGAAGAGGTGAGCACGGCGGTGTTCATCTTGAACCGCTCGCCGACGAAGAGCCTGAAGGGGATGACCCCCTTTGAGGCATGGCACGGCCGAAAGCCGGACGTGTCGTTCCTGCACACGTTCGGGTGCGTGGGACACGTGAAGGAGACGAGGCCGGGCCTCGCGAAGCTGGCGGACAGGAGCACGCCAATGGTGCTCCTCGGCTACGAGGCAGGAAGCAAGGCTTACCGCCTCTACGATCCATGTGCGCGGCGAGTGTGCATCTCGCGCGACGTGGTGTTCGACGAGAAGAAGGGGTGGCGCTGGGAGGAGCGTGGCGACGGGGAAGGTGGCAGTGGGAGCACGACGAGCAGCTCCTTCACCATCGAGCACTGGGTGACCCGTGAAGCAGAGGAGGTGCGAGGAGAAGGGGATGCAGGGGCAGCAGCTGAAGCAGAGCAGTCTAGCACACCCGCTGAAGCAGAGGAGCCGGGGTCACCTGTTGGACAGGGATCACCGGCGCCGGGAACGCCTGTGGGACAGGCATCGCCGGCGAACGCGTCCCCGAGTACGGCCTCACCAATCCGCTACGCGTCTCCGCCACCAGAGGTGTCAGACCTCGTCGACGACGACTACGACGGGGAGCCGCTGCGATTCCGGGCGATGGACAACATCGTCGGACATGGGCCCCCACCCGGGCTCGCAGCGCGCAACCTCGATGATCAGGAGCTGCATCTGGGGAGCGCAGAGGAACCGACGACGTTCCGCGAGGCGGAACGCGACCACCGCTGGCGGAAGGCGATGATCGAGGAGATGAACTCGATTGAAGAGAACGAGACATGGGTGCTCGTTGACCCGCCGGCGAATTGCCGGCCAATTGGATTGAAGTGGGTCTTCAAGGAGAAGCACGACGAGCACGGGAACGTGGTCAAGCACAAGGCGAGGCTGGTGGCGAAGGGCTACGTACAGCGGGAAGGAGTGGACTTCGAGGAGGTTTTCGCTCCGGTTGCGCGGATGGAATCCGTGCGACTGCTGATTGCGTTGGCGGCAATCAAGGATTGGGAAATCCATCACATGGATGTGAAATCCGCCTTCCTAAACGGGGAACTCAAGGAGGAGGTCTTCGTGCAGCAACCGCCAGGCTTTGTGGTCGCCGGCAAGGAGCACCAGGTGCTCCGCCTGCGCAAGGCGCTCTACGGCCTGCGGCAGGCGCCACGGGCATGGAATATCAGGCTCGACGAGAGCCTGACGACGCTCGGCTTCGCCAAGTGCCCCAGCGAGCACGCGCTCTACACCAAGCAAGCGGAGCGCGGCACCATCATCGTCGGCGTGTACGTAGATGACTTGGTCATCACCGGCGAGAAGAAAGGGGACATCGAGGCGTTCAAAAAGGAGATGACGAAGATGTTCCGCATGAGCGATCTGGGATTGCTCAGCTACTACCTCGGAATCGAGGTGGAGCAGGGGAGCCGCGGCATCACCCTGTGCCAGAGCGCGTACGCGAAGAAGCTCCTAGAGCGGAGCGGCATGAGCGGCTGCAAGGGAGTGCAGGCGCCGATGGAAGAGAGGCTCAAGCTGTCAAAGGACAGCACGGCGGCGAAGGTCGACGCCACGAATTTCAGGAGCATCGTCAGCGGCCTGCGGTACCTCACGCACACACGGCCCGACATCACCTTCGCCGTGGGGTATGTGAGCCGCTTCATGGAGGATCCCAGGGAGGATCACCTCGCCGCAGTCAAGCACCTGCTGCGCTATGTGGCGGGGACGAGCGGGCACGGCCTAATCTACCCGCGGCGAGGAACGGCGGCACTGGAGCTGACTGGGTACAGCAACAGCGACATGGCGGGCGATATCGACGGAAGGAAGAGCACCTCCGGCGTGCTGTTCTTCCTCGGCGATTGCCCCATCACCTGGCAGTCCCAAAAACAGAAGATCGTCACGCTGTCCACCTGCGAGGCAGAATACATCGCGGCGGCAACGGCGAGCTGCCAGGGAGTCTGGCTGGCGCGTCTGCTCAAGGAGCTCACCGGAGCAAAGCTCCAGGCGCCAGTCCTGATGGTGGACAACAAATCCGCCATCGCGTTGGCTAAGAATCCCGTCCTACACGATCGCAGCAAGCACATCGACACCAAATTCCACTTCATCCGTGACTGCATCGAGGAAGGGAAGATCAAGGTTGAGTATGTTGAAACTGCTCAGCAACTTGGCGATATTCTCACCAAGCCATTGGGGCGGCTCAGGTTCCAGGAACTGAGGAGCAAGGTGGGAATTGAGGTGATCAAGAAGGAGCAACATAATTAGGGGAAGGATTGTTAGATAATTGATTAGCTCCTCTCTTAATCCCCTCATTAGCAAAGTCAAAGGAGTTGGTGGAACTCCTCCAGTGCACTGCACAGCCAAAGGAGGCAGCAGGGGCACTCAAGTGTATCAGGGCAAGCATGCCCTTGTAAAGTCCTGTACATAGCTAAGTAGTGTACTAGTATAAGTACAAGTAGCTGTAAAAGTAGAAGTACTAGAAGGTATGAGTAGCTTATGTACCTAGGTTTGACTTTGGCCTCTACAAAAGGAGTAGAAGGCAGCAATGCAAAAGCAGCTCAGTTATGCAGCAGCACAAGGTGCAGGCGTGTGTGTTCTGAACTCACCTGAGCTCTTCTTCTCCCTGCCTCTTTGATCTGGGCTGAGTGTGTGAGCTGAGAGCTCGGCATTGGTAGCTGCAGGGCAGCTCCATTGCCAACAGAAAACGAGTACATGAATGCAGGATGGACCCCATCCAAGTACAAAGAGAACCCCACCCATACACACACTCCAGGGTACTAAGCTACAGACGCACCACAAAGACAAACAGACCCCTAGACCTTAAGCTCCCTGGGTCAGCGACCTAGCCAGGTGTTCCTGAAGCTTAGAAGCACCCGCCATACAGCAAAACTACATTTAGTGCTAACAGCCATGAAGACCTCCTGAATATTTGGCCTAGCATTTTCAAACACACATGCATTACCATGTATCAGTATTTGAATTGTTACCAAGCCAAAGCTAAATTTGGCAAACTCGACATTCCTGGTACTTGGCTTAACACTAACCACTGGTTCATTTCTCCCTCTCTTTGTATTGCTTTTAGGATATAAGGACATAATAAAACATGGAAAAGGGCTGCCTCATGGAAGAATTTGTAACGCACCAGTGAAGTAGGAACGAAACACTAATTACACAAGTGAATGAGTGCAATGTGAGCGTGGCAGACATGTCCACAAACCTAACATGGCTAGTAATTCAGAAAGTGCAAGGTAAATTTGCTGCTGGCATTTAAACTCTTTTCAACATGCATTTATACTAGTTAATCATGTTTGGGAGGATACAGCCTTGCTCACTTCCAAAATTATATTGATATCATGAGGGTCATTCAAAAGATCATAGCCGAAAACATAGTAACCGAAGAAAATCAGAAAAGACACATAACAGACACATCACATAAGTAAGAAATATTACCTGGATTCATTATGGGAAGGAAGTGTTGAAGTAAAGAAACAAAGGAATAACTAGATGCTGAAATTGCAGCAAGATACCCTTTCCTTGATGTCTCCAACAGAGGCTTTGTGACCTTTCATGTGATAAAATAATAGGTCAACTACATGGTCCTGATGTTGGCACTGACGGGAACTACTAAAAGATTTTGATGATAGATTAACCTCGGGACCATTAGCCAAAGAGTGCACAAGGATGTCAATGCTGCCAAAATCATTCTTCACAGTTTGAGCAACTTCCTAGCAGATTTTGAGAACATGGGAATTAAACACGGATAGGAAACATTTGATAGCACAGCATTGATGTTTCTTGATGGGGGCAAAAGGCACATTATAGCTAACCTTAACAGTCCAGTTTGAAGCTCCAGCATATCTTTTGTTGGCTTTAACCTGCAACAGGTTACAAAAGGCTCGTAAAGCATGAAAGGAAAATGACAACGGAAACATCATAAACAAAACAAGGAGCATTAACATCTTCAGGAACATCCTCAGGAGTGTCATAAACTGCATCTAGTGGATATACTTTAGCAATCTCCATAAGGGATCCATCAGGCAGTCTACATCAAATACATATAGAAGTCAAAAGGCAAGAATCACTGAAGTAAAATAAAGAAACTTTGACGATGCTAAAAGTTAAACTATAGTTAATCATATAAACACACTTGCGTGATTCATCAAACTTTCCACGTCTCAAGCTTGTCTCAAATATGTTCAACGCCTGCAAATTTTTGATAAATCTAAGACAATTTTTCACCTATCCAGTGCCATAAATTCCAAGAATGAGATCAACTTACAGGCACCCATGTACCGACAAGAATCTCAGCACCAGCTGCAGCAAGAGCCTTAGCAATTGCCCAACCATAACCATTGTCATCAGCAATGCCAGCAATAAATGCTCTTTTGCCTGGAATAGTACAAGATAGTTAACAACTAGAAAACCTGTAGTGAATGAAGATGTGCATTAGGTCAGATCATGAAGATTTAAAAAGGAACCATTAATAGTTACATTTCTGTTCCATATGTATTCAGTGTGTTCTAAGAGAAGGGAACAAGTCTTCACTGTATAGCTTAGGAAATCTGGAGGCAGTGTTTACAAAAAATTACCTTTCCAAAATAAAATAGAACATGTTGGCAACATACATCAACAATAATTGTCAAAAGACACATCATAACATGAAGCAATTTGGACATTAAAACCTGGTCTACAAAGAATTATAGCTCAACTTTTTTTTCTTACATTTTTTTTAAAAGGAACTACAGATTTCTCTTACATTTGCTAATGAAGTGCTCTATAATTTTAGACAGAATCCCTTAAAAGAATAGTTTCTGGTAGCAAAATTTTGTGCAAGCAAATGAGCTTTAGAAATTGTTTCCTGGCTTTCCTTGACTACCCTGGTCATATCTCGTCAACTGAAGATCACTTTGCCATGCAGTGATGTAACTTGAATAGTGTGTTTAAAATATGTTGCTTTGCTTTCTAGCCCTAGTAGCACTCAATTTGAATGTTTTCTAGATCCCATTGCATGGCTCCAGAACCTATCAATGAGTCTAGACCGTGTTTCAAAATTTACCACATTTTTTGTGCCCGCCCAGTAGGCCACCTTTGAAGGAGATGTTTTTTTTAGTTGGGGTGACTGGTGAGAAATAAATCCACTGGTAAATTTTCCATGGTGCATTTGTAGTATATTCGTCATGGAAAGACCTTATGCTGAGGTAAAGATTGAAGTGGAGCTTTCTCATTTGTACATCACATTAAACATACAGACAAAAAAAAAAGTGAATGAGTTTTGTTCAGCTTTAACATTACACAGAAACACAATGGGAGCATCCATTAGCAAATAATAATAAATACAACAATACCAACAAGCCAATTGAGGAAAAGAAAAGCCCTATAAGAATTGTATCAATAACAATGCAACTTTCTTCACAAGTTTTGAGCAAAGAGCATCTAAGTGCAGCTTACCTGTGAGATCAATGGGAAGCCCTTGGGCAGCTCCCTGAGACATTGCCCTCATGACAACCCTCTTAAAACTTGAAGAAATCAGTGGCCCTGGTGATGTGAGTTTGGAAGAGCTAGCAAAGGCAGTTCTGGTACTAAGTGCCCTTCCAAATGCAGATAGCGTGGATGTCGGACCAAGCACTTGTTTGCAGGCTGGGATGCAAGGGAGCCCAGCCAACATCTGCATACCAGCTGCCACGGATGCTCCCATTGTCCTTTTTAGAAAGAAAAAGGGACAACTACAATGAGAACAAACTTAAGGCAATATCATAAACCATATTATTGACAGAGCAGGGTGTTTACATCTTTCAATGTCTGCACTGTTACAGCCAAACACTGGAAATCAAAAATCAACCCAGAATTTTCCATCAGGACTCATGCGTTAATTGTTAAATCTCCAACCTTGACTGGCAAAAATCCGGTTATAATTAGTATTTCACTTTTACCCCATAGCAGCACCCTGCCTCTTATATTTTGCAACAGCGAGATAAATAACCCAATAACGCAGGCACAGCACATTTACGAGTTTTAACAGAAACAGGAAATTGCGGGAACCCTAAACTAAATCTTTGATTCAATTTCAACCCTCGCAGCCACATGTAACGATAAATAACAAGACACGGCAGCGGCATCCGCCCAGTCGGAACCCCCAACTACACCACCATTCCGCATTACAAGATTAGACTCCGCGGCGGAGCCAATCCCCCCAATCCCCGCAACAGTAGTATCCAGCTCTTGCCGGCGAAAGAACAATAAGTGTCATGACGAAGGAGAAATATCTGTGCGGTACCTGGGTTGGTAATGGGGGGATGATATTCGAGGTCGAGATTTGCCGGGCAGCGGCGCGCGTTAGAATCGGAGGCGGAGGAGTTGGGAGGTGAAAGGGGGAATTGTTGATGAGGCTGGCTGGCTGGGAGAAAAGGTTTTGGGCTTTCTTGGATTCGGCCGAGTGGCGGAGCGCGCGTGGCAGGAGAATGCCAGGTGGGACCTTCCGTGTGCAGTTTTCCCCATCTTCAAAATGAAGACTCAAATGTCACTATAGCAGTTCCAGCAGTTTCCCTATTCCTTACCGTAAAATGAAGATTTCCCCATCCACCTCCCCCTCCTTCCCCTTTGCTGGGATTTCTCTCCTTCTCTCATCTCAAACGCCGCCTCTCTCTCCTCCTTCCCCAGGCCGGCGGCACCCTCCCCTGCTCTCTCACTCTCCAGCACGCGACAGCTCCTCCTCCACTTCCTCCTCCGCTCCACCCCGCCACCTCCTCCTCGCGCTCCCTCTCCCTCGAGCAGTCGTGGCAGGGCGGAGTTCCGGCCGCTGGTGGAGGCGCTCCCACCTGCTGGGTTGAGGCGCTCCCGCCGGTTGGTGAGGGTCCACCGCCTCGTCGTGTCGTCACTCGATCCACCCGGAGGGCTCTCAAATCCCGTGCGAAGAGGTTGGGGAGAGCCTCGGCGAGGAGGTCGAAAACGAAGGACGGTCGGCGGCGACATCTTGCCTCCTCCTCGTGCTCCCTCTCCTTATCCTCTCCGGGCGCCTCGATGTGGAGCAGGAGCGCAGCCGTCGCCACCATGCGCCCTTTCGGTGGCAGGGGCGGAGGCGGATCCGCGGCAGCGCGGAGCCCGTTCGGCATTGGGGGCGGAGGCGGCTCTGCGGTGGCGCGACGTCCGTCGGTTTCTCCAACCGGCCGCGGGAAGCAACTGCTTCGTCGATGGGGGGAGGGATGCAGGGATATTAGTGGAAGACTGAAGGACCGAACTGGCGACCAGAGAGAGGGGAGGGAATGGGAGCCGATAAAAATTCTTCTCGAAGGAGATGGCTACTCCAACAAGACGAACACGACTAACCAAAACACGTCTCCGGCTCAACTACCCAAGTTGGCCAAGACCACGTAGCTACTAGAGTGCTACTGGTCCTAGGAACCAACAACCACCTAGACCTACTCGAGAACACAGCGGAACAAGCAACTCGAGCGCCACTGGACTGCACTGGTCAGACCGGTGAGCAGCACCGGTCAGACCGGTCCCTGCTGGAGCAACCTGGCAAAACCTGAGAACTTCCACAGAAGCCTCTTACACCGGTTAGGCCGGTGTAGCTCGCCGGTCAGACCGGTCCAAGCTAGGAAATCCCAAATCCACCAAACAGACATACCGAGCTCCAAAACTGACCAAACTCGAAACAGCAGCAACACGAGACAACAGGGAACTCACCAAGACGTTCACCCGAGCAAAACTCAACCAAGGGTCTGCACCGATCAAACCGGTGAGAGGCACCGGTCAGACCGGTCAGGACCTGAGCTATCGGGATGAACAGCACCCGCAGGTCAACTCCTCCAAATCCAACTCCCGAACTCCAGATTCGCTCCACGGATTCGCACAAGACTTTGGGGATAGTAGGAACACCTCATGGGCACTCCATAGCCAAGATTTGGTCCACCAAAACTTGCTAGAACAAGAGAATCGAAGGAATTCCACCAAGAACGCCTCTAACCCTAGAGTCAAGAAAACCCCAAAATTGAGCCCCTCTACTCACGGATTTGGGAGGGGAATCAAAGGGAAAAGAACCACGAAGGGTTCATGCATACATCCCCCACCAAATCTCAAAGAGAAAGGTCTCAAAACCGCCACAAGAAAATCACCAAGAAAAGGCTCCGAAAATCACCAAAAAGAGAAAACGGGAGAGACACAATCAAGCCTTGAGGAACCACGCCGAATCATCTATACATACCATGAAGGTTCATACAAGGTCTAGTTTGCCACCCGGTCATCCATCCCTCTCTCAAGATCTCACCATGAAACTCTCAAGCTAGTCCTAGAAATTCCAAAGGAAAAAGGAAGAGGAAAATAGCAAAACAAAATGAGCTAGGGTTCCAAGGGATGGCTGCCATCCTCTCACCACTTGGGTTATATGGAGGCTAGCCGAAAGACGAAACTACCCCTATTACATTAAACTAAGATACACGCCCCCGAAGAGCCTCGACGCAAACCTTGCGATCCCGACGCGTGTCCTCCACTTCGAAGACTCCGGAAGCCGTCGTCGCACACCGGTCATACCGGTACCCACCGGTCAGACCGGTCAAACCCACCGGTCAGGCCAGCCTGATGCTGCTGCACCTCCGTCTTCGGTCTTGGCTTTGTGGATCAACCAAGGAACCCAGCGTTTTTCTGGTGAACCACTGGAAACCCTGCGAACTCGGTGTAGCCTCCGCCAATCACCACTCATGACTCGGCTCCCACGTAGTCCCGGCTCGACCTTGGTTTTGAGGCTCAACCAAGAAACCGTCCATGACTTCATCCTGCCGTTCTTGCTACCATGCGGCCCGCACTTGACCCCGCTGACCACCGGGTCCCTCGAGCCAAGCCTACTTGTCTTCTCCACACCTGGAGGCCTACCCGGCAACGACCTTTCGCGCTTGCTCTTCACCTGCACCAACGCCAGTCAAGCCGCAACCTGCACCTGCAATACTTAGCCAAGAATCAGTCCACACAACGTTGTCAATCACTCATCACACCAGAAAAGCGACCATCCACCGGTCCTTGAACCACACAGGTCCTCAATCTGCCCCTTGATGAGTGCATTGACAACACACACATTTTGGTAAACAAAGAAAAAAGAAAAAGAAAAGAAACGACTAAAAAGAAACTCAAGCAAGCGACCGAAAGCCAAACAAAGGCAAAGAGCAAGATCACTTGAAAGAGGAAAGACTCGGTCCCCTTAGGCAAGGGTAACGGCTCGACACAACCGAGTCAAAAACAAACTCAAGCAAAGAGCAACAAATCACCAAAGCAAAGCTCGAAAACCACGAAGAGCTCCCCATGCACACATGCAAGCTCCCCCTGAACCTATGCAACTCCCCCTGGACGAATGCATGCAAACCACTTCACGAAACAGAGCAGCTGCCTCAACTCAGCTCTGACCGGTCAACCTCACCGGTCAGACCGGTGGACAAGATCGTCCAGCACCTGACACTTACACCTGTCAGACCGGTGCATCCCACCGGTCAGGCCGATGACCACCTGGGAAAAACTGGGAACTGCACGAGCTCAAAAATAGCTCGAAACCACTTGGAAACCTTCTAAATGCGTGCAGCAAGCCAAAACATGCTCAAACTTCTCCCCCTTGTTGACAATGCGTGAATCAAGCTAAAAATGTAAAAAATGCAACTTAGAGCTTCTCAAATAGACAAAATTCAACATAGCATGCTACACACATCCAAATGAGCAAGTTAGATACTCGATAGCTTCGTATGGACAAAAACTACAAGATCACCAAGTTTCACAACCATTGGGCGAAGCTAAGATAGAAATGATTATTTTTGCGAAAAATTTCCCTCTCATGAGCAAAGTCCTAAACATGAGCAAAACATGTCAAAATGGCAAAGCCACACAAACTTTATGCTAGGACAACCATTCTAAGCATAAAACCATCATAAACACCCACAAGCATCTCATGTCATGTCAAAACCACCGAGCCATGTGCTTACTTCTAGATATGAGACTTCTCATTGGTAAGCAACATGCAACGGTTTAGGACCCAAAAGCAAGTAAATTAAGCACATATGACATGGGAGCATATTTTTCAAGCAATTTACATTTCATTTTCAGATTCATATTTGTTACATGAAATGTCTTTGCGACAAAAAGGAACTTATACCCCTCCACAAGATAAAGCATGGGGGCTAAACATTCATGATGGCAAATGAGCCTTTGGCCCCATATGCTCAAAACAAACTATCCAAGCACAAATTAAGCATAGAAAATCCACTAAAACATGTCATGATCATATAAAAGCATTTACTCACAAGAGAGCATACATATGACATTTTTCAAAAACATAGCTATCAACTATGGATATAAATCAAGATCATCAAGAGCTAAGCCACACTAACCCATATCATACCAAACTAGCTCACAAGATCATATATAGCACATCATGGTGAACTGTGTATATAAGAGAAGCTTCTCCTACACAATGCATATGATACAAAATGCATGCAACCTAACATACAAAGATGACTATACATCATGTTACAAATGCAATGCAAAATGCAAGAAATGCATAAAGAAAAGCTATACATATGCTACAAAGGAGCTCCCACACACCCAACTCAGGAAATCAAACACACACCAAGCTCCCCCCCCCCGCAAACGAGTGAAAGTTGCCTGATCTAGGGGCTTAGTGAAAATATCGGCTAGCTGGTCATGTGTGGGTACATTGATCAAAGCAATTTTTCCTTTCTCAATATTGTCTCTCATGAAATGATATCTCACTTCTATGTGCTTAGTTTTGGAGTGGAGCATTGGGTTCTTTGCAACACTTATGGCACTTGTGCTATCACATTGAAGTGGGACATGGGTATACTCCTCACCAAAGTCACTCATGGTGTATGTGATCCAAAGAAGCTGAGAGCAACAACTGGTTGCGGCAACGTATTTAGCTTCGGTAGTAGATTGAGCAACGCTCGATTGTTTGCGAGAAGACCAAGACACCAAAAAAGAACCCAAGAACTAGCAAGTCCCAGAAGTGGACTTCCTATCCAACCGACACCCGGCAAAATCCGTGTCTGAAAATCCATGAAGAGCCAAATAAGAAGACGCGGAGTACCAAAGGCCGAAGTCGGAAGTATGTCGCAAATACCTGAATATGCGCTTGACTGCTTGTCGATGCGAAGTCCTTGGAGACGCTTGAAAATGAGCGCACAGACATACCGAGAATTGGATGTCCGGCCTTGTCGCCGTCAGGTACAGGAGGGAGCCGATCATGCTCCGGTACTCCTTCTGGTCCACGTGTTCACTGTCCTCGTCCGCATCAAGGGCTGTAGTCGTACTCATAGGCGTCGCCATGGCCTTGGAGTCCTCCATCTTGAACTTCCTCACAATGTCCTTGGTGTACTTGGCTTGGTGTACAAATGTTCTTTCCTTCGATTGCTTGATCTGGAGCCTAAGGAAGAACTACAACTCGCCCATCATGCTCATCTCAAATTCCCTGCTCATGTCTTCTGCAAACCTTGCAACCAAAGAGTTAGACGAGCCACCAAAGACAATATCATCCACGTACACCTGCACAATTAGGATCTCTTTTCCCTGCCTGAGGAGAAACAAAGTCTAATCTACCTTCCCCATCTCAAAACCTCTCTCAAACAGGAACCCTCTCAACCTACCATACCAAGCTCTAGGCGCCTGATTCAACCCATACATTGCCTTCCTCAACTTATACACCCTGTGGGGGTACTTCTCACTCTCAATCCCCGGTGGTTGCCTCACGTATACTTCTTCCTCCAAAACACCGTTCAGGAAAGCACTCTTGACATCCATTTGGTACAATTTGAACCCTTTAGCCACGAAAAAGGCTAAAGGGATCCTAATCGCCTCCAAACGGGCTACGAGAGCAAAGGTCTCCTCGTAGTCGATCCCCTCTTTCTGTGTGTACCCCTGAGCAACAAGCCCTGACTTGTTTCTCACCACTTCTCCTTTCTCTCCCTCTTTATTTTTCCACACCCATTTTGTCCCAATCGGCTTACACCCCGGTGGAGGCTTCACTAACTCCCAAACTTGGTTTCTCTCAAAATTCTCCAACTCCTCATGCATCGAATTGACCCAATTATGATCAGATAGCGCATGTCCAATGTCTTTGGGCTCAAAAGTAGCAACAAAAGCAGCATGGGCAAAGTGAGAATCATTACGAGACCTCGACCGTGTAGTGCGTTCGTTGATGTTCCCGATGATCGTTGAAGCTGGATGATCCACTTGTACTCGCCGGGGAGCTTCTCGCCTCGAAACCACCTCCCCCTCAGCTGGAGCTTCCTCACGATCGCGACACGTTGTCGTAGGTGTGGGAGAAGGACCGTCCACCATCGTAATCGAAGTAGTTTGTACATGCTCAGCCGCGGGTGCCACACCACCGTCTTCATCATCTCCATGTTCATGCTCCTCCTCCTGAAAAATCTCCTCGCCAAGTTCCTCGTCACCTGCACACTCAAAAACAAGCTGACTACGTAGCTGTGTCTCGTCGAAGGTAACCTCACAAGTCTCCGCGATTTGGTTAGTTTGAAGATTGAGCACTCAAAAGGCTCTAGAATGAGACGCATAACCAAAGAAAATGCCATCGATAGACCTAGCCTCAAACTTGTCCAATACCTTTCTTCAGGATAAAGCATTTGCACCCAAACACATGAAAGTGACTCATCTTAGGGGTTCTACCGTGCATCAACTCGTAGCAAGTTTTCTTCTTATGCACCCTGAGGTAAATCCTGTTCGACACATAGCACGCGGTATTCACCGCCTCAGCCCAGAACCTTCTCGAAGTCCTATGCTCATCGAGCATCGTCCGAGCCATCTCGTACAAGGTTCTGTTTTTCCTTTCCACCATGCCGTTCTGAGGAGGTGTATACGGACTAGAGAACTGGTGTTCAAGACCCAAGTCATGGCAAAAGGTTTCGAAGTGAGAGTTTCTAAATTCCAAGCCATTGTCACTGCGGATCGCTCGTATGGCATCTCCGTGCCTCTCGTTCCTCAACCTCAAGACAAGATCTCGAACAAAACCAAATGTCTCCCCTTTCTCCTCCAAAAAGAAAACCCACGCATACCGAGAGTAGTCGTCCACCACAACCAGGACGTACCACTTTCCAACGACAAATCACACACAAGCTGGGCCAACAAGGTCCATATGGAGCAGCTCACATGGACGCTTCGTTATCACATCGGTGAGGGGTGGATGGGAAGCAGCTACCATCTTAGCATGCCGACACGGCGCACAAACCAACTCTTTCTCAAACCTCAGTCGTGGCAATCCTCGGACCAAATTGAGTTTACTCAAGCGAGACAAAAGGTCAAAGCTTAAGTGACCCAACTTCCTATGCCACTTCCACAGCTCACTCGAAGAACCAACCAAAAAGCAACGAGCCACACTAGAAGATTGAGAGAAATCCGCTCGGAAAACTTGACCCTCGGGAACGACCATGCAAACAAGGTCCCCTCGAGAATCCAAAACCCGAGAACCACAAGGCCGAAACAACACCTCAAAACCCTCATCCAAAAGCTGGGAAACGGAAAGCAAATTGAATCCAAACGATTGAACAAGAGCAACACGCCTGAGAGTGACCTTCTCACTTATCTTAATCTCACCTTCTGAAAGCACACGCCCTCGCCCATTGTCCCCAAAGGTGATGTATATCTTGGACACCACCGGGACGAGACTTGAGAACCACCCCTTGTCTCCGGTCATATGCCTCGAGCAACTTCAGTCAATCAACCAAACGTTCCTCAAGTCTCCCACCTCATCCTCGGAGTCAGAGTCCGAGTCGCTTTGGTGACTCTTCTTGCTGCCGGAGCTACGCGCCATGGTACAAAAGCCATCTCCAGCAAAGCAGCTCAGCCTGCTCAAGTTCTTGGAAGACTTCTTGTTCTTGCGCCGATCACCTTCGTCTTCACTGCTACTCGAGCTCGAGGAAGAGTCAGCGGAGCTGGAGTAGACGTCGCTCGCTCCGACCATCGCTCGGGCCTTGCCGCGGCCGTCCTTCTTCCTCGATCGTTGCTCGTCCTTGTGCTTGTGCTTGTGCTTCGACTTGTGATCGCGCCTTGATCGGTACTTGCTATCTGTCTTCGACCAGTTCTTGTAGCCGTCCTTGTTCTCCATCTTCTCGGGGCAGTCGGCGACGAAGTGTCCTGGCTTGCCGCACTGAAAGCATGTCCTCGTGTTCCTCCTTGTGTTCACCCGGTTCTCGTGCATCCTCTCGAACTGCCTGGTCAGCAGCGCCAGCTCGTCCTCTACAAGCACGTCGAACTCCTCATCTAGCAAAGACATCAAGGAGGACAAAGAGTACATCCTGGTGGATGGGTTAGCGCTAGACATTGCACCCGAGCCACCGATGAGAGCGAGACTATGAGAATTAGTCGGGCTCTCAAGCTTGGCTGTCATACCACGGTCCACCTCAGCCGACTTGAGCTTCGAGAATAGCTCGTTTACCGTCAAAGTGTCATACTTCTCGGACTCAACAATGGCCTCGAACTTGCCATCCCAAACTGTACGATCCAGAGAGTGCAAGAGCTTGACAGCTCTGTCATGATCATCGTACGGGAGCACGTCCACATTGGCCCCTCATGTTGTTCACCACAACTGTGAACCGCTGGAACAAGGCATCAATGGACTCACCGGGGAGATGAGTAAAGTTCTCGTACTCTCTCCGGTAAGTCGCATACATCCGAGCCTGAACCTGAGCATTTCCAGCGTGAGCATCCTTCAACTGACTCTAAATCCTACAAGCTATGTCCTCTGTCTGAACCCGATCGAATTCGGACTGACACAGAGCACGAAACAAGTAGTCAACCACCTTGTTGTTGGTGTCGTGCATGTCCCTCGATCCTGGAGCAAGGAAGTTAATCAGATGAACATAAGCTGTGTTCACCGTAACATCCCAAAGGATCTGACCCTTACCGCGGAGGAAAGCTGCCATCCGCCTCTGCCACATCTGGTAGTTTTTGCCATCGAAGTGCGGAGGACCCAAACCCCGTTCCTGGTATGCCATCCTTGGATCTTAGACTGGTTAAAATCTGAAGATCCGTAACCGGCTCTGATACCACTTGAAGGACCGAACTGGCGAGCAGAGAGGGGGGAGTGAATGGGAGCTGATAAAAATTCTTCTCGAAGGAGATGGCTACTCCAACAAGACGAACATGACTAACTGTGAGACATGGGTACCCCGGGCCCCAACCGACCAGGCTCACGGTCATCCCCAACAAGTGGGTCCGGCCCACCAGAAGACCCGCCGACCTGTCAGTAGGCCTGCCCGACCTGACATGTGGGCCTGAAGACGAGAAGACAGCTTGGCGTGCAAGCCAAGGAAGTCTAGACGGATTAAGGCAGCTCGGATAAGCCTTCCATATTGTAACTGACTAGAGATAGGTTTTCCTGTTGTAACCGACTTGGACTCCGGTCCACCGACCTTGTCCGTCGCCCAATATAAGGCGGGCAAGGACGCCCTTCCGAGGACCACCTCCACATCGACACCACAGGTCATCATGTAATCTCGCCACGCCAGCAATACAAACCGAAGAACTGGACGTAGGGTTTTACTCTCCGGAGGCCCGAACCAGTATAAAATCGCCTTGTCCCTTGTGTCTCACCATGATTTCCGTGTGCTACGCTAGCATAACCATCAAGTTCTTAGCTCCCGATCTCCCCGCCGAACAAATAAAGTACCGGGGTTAACCCCCCTGTGGACTATTCAGATCTAAACCTCTGACAGTTGGCACGCCATGTAGGGGTGATCAGAAGCTCTTCGTGTAGCACGATGGTAGTTCGCTCCGATGATGATCTTCGGCGACGACACGAAGGATATCTCTACAGCGACCTGCTCGCCGCCACCCTCCGATCTAATCGTGAGGTCGACGTCTTCGTTCTGCGGACCGCGCGCCAGAAATTTTTTCGCACCCACCCTACCCACCCACGACGACCTGATCCTGGTGAAATCAATTTACAATCCGACGATACAGCGGGCGGCGTCCTAGCGCCTCGCCTCTCTGCTGCATGTCGGCCCCCAGGGGCAGCGACCTAGAAGCAACATGACGTTCTTCGAATTCCGAAGTCGACGGATGCTCCACAGAAGTTCAGCTAGGTTTCGAGCCATCACGTATGTCCAGGGGATCGTCTCCGAGGTCGAATCGCCGTGGTGCAGTTAGGCGTGCAAAAGCTTGCCTATCGAGTGACGTCTGGCGTCATCACGCCCCCAGCGGAGACACGACTGCTTGCGTCGGCCTGACGAGCACAACCCCGACAGACCTGTCTGTTCCGGTTCTGTCGGTATTATCTCAGGACCGCTGCCCTGTTGCTGCATGCAGCTAAAAAAATCGATCTACGAGACTACGACATCGCCGCTAGGCCATGTGAATCACCCCGTTGATTTTTGGAACCAGCAAGAAGCAAGAAGCAAGTCGTGTAGACCACCACGTGTTCACATGCATGTACAGGAATCAAAAAGCAAGCAAGATGGAGATTGACATGTCCTCGTGAGTGTACATGCTCATGCATCTACAAGAAAAAGCCAGCAGATGGATATTTGCTATTGCCGCGCGTGCGAACACAGTCTGTCGTGTCCGTCTCGACCACCACTCGGCTCCCACGGCCACGACGATGATTAAACGACTTCAACTCAACCACCTCGGCTCGACGCCCAAGCTAAGTATTATTTGTAATTAAATATTTTTGCGGCTTTAATTTCTTTCGTAGACCTGCTCTACATGTTGTCTGCTCTTCCGATCCCTCTCCCTCGACATGCTCGGGGGCTTGGCCTTGCCAACACGTAGGTCGCCAGACCTGAGGGTTCAAATTTTTATCTTGTGCTATGTTCCCCTCCCCCTCGACATGCTCATGGGCTTGTCCATGCCAATCTAAGGGTCGCAAGACCTGAGGGGCCTATTCCTCCTATGTGTTCTTCCTTTAACTCCTTGACTCTCGTTATGAAGATTTGATGTTGTGTGGTTGCAAAACCTGAGTCCCAGACTCCTCCCCGTGCGTCGGCTACATCTAAGGCTCCCTGCTGAGCATTGTAGAGGGGTGAAACACTTTGCAGCTTCAGAGCTTTTGAATTCGAATAATGTGTGCCTGGCACGATAAGGGGAATGTCTTTCCTCTCAAACAAAACATAGCACAAGGATGATTAGCTCCAGCTAACATTATTCAACATCTACTTGTTCAGCTTAGGCTAAGTCTTTATCATATTTATATTCGACAGATTGATACACTGACCTGGTGTTTATTTTATTTTGCAGGACCAGCTTTTTGCTTCGGTATCACCTTCATTAGGTCGCTAGACCTCTCTCCAGCTCCGGCGTCGCCTTTGGCGAACCTTCCTGGTGGCTCCATCGTCGTCGGATCGAGGTTGGCGGACCTCCTTGCGGCTCTGTTGTCGCCTACTTTAGGTCGGCGGACCTCCTGGTGTCTCTACCGTCGTCCTCGTCAGGTCGCTAGACCTTCCTCTGGCTCAGTCGTCGCCCTCGTCAGGTCGCTAGACCTCCCTCCGGCTCCGTCGTCACCTTCGTCAGGTCGCTAAACCTCCCTGCGCCTTCATCAGGTCGCTAGACCTTCCTCCGGCTCTGTCATCATCCTCGTTAGGTCGCTCGACCTTCCTTCGGCTCCGTCGTCGTCCTCGTCAGGTCGCTAAACCTCCCTCCGGCTCCATCGTCGTCCTTCGTCAGGTCGCTAGACCTTCCTCCAGCTCCATCATCGCCTTCGTCAAGACCAAGACCTCCCTCCGGCCCCGTCGTCATTCTCGTCAGGTCGCTAGACCTTCCTCCAGCTCTGTCGTCGCTTTCGTCAGGTCACTAGACCTCCCTCCGGCTCCGTCGTCGTCCTCGTCTGGTCGCTAGACCTTCCTCCAGCTCCGTTGTCGCTTTTGTCAGGTCGCTAGACCTCGCTCCGGCTCTGTTGTCGCCCTCGTCAGGTCGCTAGACCTCCCTTTGGCTCCGTCGTCGTCCTCGTCAGGTCGCTAGACCTTCCTCCGGCTCCATCGTCACCTTCGTCAAGACCAAGACCTCCCTTCGGTTCCGTCGTCATCCTCATCAGGTCGCTCGACCTTTCTTCGGCTCCATCGTCATCCTCGTCAGGTCGCTAGACCTTCCTCCAGCTCTGTCGTCGCTTTCGTCAGGTCGCTAGACCTCGCTCCGGCTCCATCGTCACCCTCGTCAGGTCACTAGACCTCCCTCCGGCTCCGTCGTCATCCTCGTCAGGTCGCTAGACATTCCTTCAGCTCCATCGTCGCCTTCGTCAAGACTAAGACCTCCCTTCGGCTCCGTCTCATCCTCGTCAGGTCGCTCGACCTTCCTTTGGCTCCGTCGTTGTCCTCGTCAGGTCGCTCAACCTCCCTTCGGCTCCGTCGTTGTCCTCGTCAGGTCGCTCGACCTCCCTTCGGCTCCGTCGTCGTCTTCGTCAGGTCGCTAGACCTCCCTTCGGCTCCGTCGTTGTCCTCATCAGGTCACTCGACCTCCCTTCGGCTTCGTCATCATCCTTGTCAGGTCGCTCGACCTCCCTTTGGCTCCGTCGTCGTCCTCATTAGGTCGCTAGACCTTCCTCCGGCTCCGTCATCATCTTCGTCAGGTCGCTAGACCTTCCTCTGGCCCCATCGTCGTCCTCGTCAGGTCGCTCGACCTTCCTTCGGCTCTGTTGTCGTCCTCGTCAGGTCGCTCGACCTTCCTTCGGCTCCGTTGTCGTCCTCGTCAGGTCGCTAGACCTTCCTCCGGCTCTATCGTCGTCTTCGTCAGGTCGCTAGACCTTCCTCCGGCTCCGTCGTCGTCTTCGTCAGGTCGCTAGACCTTCCTCCGGCTCCGTCGTTGCCTTCGTCAGGTCACTAGACCTTCCTCCAGCTCCGTCGTCGTCTTCGGCTCCATCATCGCCTTCGCCAGCTTGGAAGACCTCCCCAAGATTTTATGTCGGGAATGAAGGCCTCCCTGTGGGGTGCGCGCCTAATGGCCCTGCCAAGCATCTCCGGGTGCTTGGTCGCTTCTGATTTGAGACCTTCTTGAGGACGGCATGCCTCGGGTGGCTCTGCCAGACTCTTTGTAGCTATGCAGGATATCTGTGTGTCTCTACACTCCATTCGTTCAAAAGACCAACACATAGCTTCATCATCGACAGATCTGGACATCACAACTTCAGCTACGACAGGACTGAAGACCTCTTCAAGGGGTGCGCGTCTAATGACCCTGCCAGGCATCCTCAGATACTAGACAATTATTGATTTGAGGCCTCTTTGAGGTCGGCACGCCTACAAGGGCTCCACGAGGTCGGCCCTGCCAGACTCCTTGCAGCCATGCTCGGAGAACTAGGTGTCTCTACACTTCGTTTGAACATGACCATGACATAGTTTTCTACTCTTCTTTGAGCATCAAACCAGCCATGCTGCCTGCTTCAATGCTCGGGGACTACTCTACAAGAGCGACTTCAACACCCTCTTATGTTATTCGTCACTTCGACCTATTAGAAGGCTACTTCTTTTAGGTCGTTGCTCGACCTCACTACGCTTGGGATACTACAAACAGGTCGGCTGCTAAGCTGATTTGTTCTTTTCTTTTGGACCGACGTGCACGCTATTCAACATGTCGATGGCTTCAAGACTTTGTCATGACCCCCTCGAGGTCACTGCGCCTACACATCGCTCAGGGGCTTGTGAGACATGGGTACCCCGGGCCCCCACCGACCAGGCTCACGGCCGTCCCCAACAAGTGGGTCCGGCCCACCAGAAGACCCACCGACCTATCAGTAGGCCTGCCCGACCTGACATGTGGGCCTGAAGACGAGAAGACAGCTTGGCGTGCAAGCCAAGGAAGTCCAGACGGATTAAGGCAGCTCGGATAAGCCTTCCATATTGTAACTGACTAGAGATAGGTTTCCCTGTTGTAACCGACTTGGATTCCGGTCCACCGACCTTGTCCGTCGCCAATATAAGGCGGGCAAGGATGCCCTTCCGAGGACCACCTCCACATCGACACCACAGGTCATCATGTAATCTCGCCACGCCAGCAATACAAACCGAAGAACTGGACGTAGGGTTTTACTCTCCGGAGGCCCGAAACAGTATAAAATTGCCTTATCCCTTGTGTCTCGCCGTGATTTCCGTGTGCTACGCTAGCATAACCATCACGTTCTTAGCTCCCGATCTCCCCGCCGAACAAATAAACCACCGGGGTTAACCCACCTGTGGACTGTTCAGATCTAAACCTCTGACACTAACCAAAGCACGTCTCCGACTCAACTACCCAAGTTGGCCAAGACCACGTAGCCACTGGAGTGCTACTGGTCCTAGGAACCAACAACCACCTAGACCTACTCGAGAACGCTGCGGAACAAGCATCTCGAGTGCCACTAGACTGCACCGGTCAGACCGGTGAGCAGCACCGGTCAGACCGGTCCCTGCTGGAGCAACCTGGCAAAACTTGAGAACTTCCACAGAAGGCTCCTACACCGGTCAGGCTGGTGTAGCTCGCCGGTCAGACCGGTCCAAGCCAGGAAATCCCAAATCCACCAAATAGACCTACCGAGCTCTAAAACTGACCAAACTCGAAACAGTAGCAACACGAGACAACAGGGAACTCACCAAGATGTTCACCAAAGCAAAACTCAACCAAGGGTCTGCACCAGTCAGACCGGTGAGAGGCACCGGTTAGACCGGTCAGGACCTGAGCTCTCGGGATGAACAGCACCCGCGGGTCAACTCCTCCAAATCCAACTCCCGATCTCCCGATTCGCTCCACGGATTCACACAAGACTTTGGGGATAGTAGGAACATCTCATGGGCACTCCATAGCCAAGATTTGGTCCACCAAAACTTGCTAGAATAAGAGGAATCGAAGGATTTCCACCAAGAATGCCTCTAACCCTAGAGCCAAGAAAACCCCAAAATTGAGCCCCTTTACTCACGGATTTGGGAGGGGAATCAAAGGGAAAAGAACCACGAAGGGTTCATGCATACATCCCCCATCAAATCCCAAAGAGAAAAGTCTCACATCCACCACAAGAAAATCGCCAAGAAAAAGCTCCGAAAATCACCAAAAAGAGAAAACGGGAGAGACACAATCATGCCTTGAGGAACCACGCCGAATCATCCATACATACCATGAAGGTTCATACAAGGTCTAGCTTGCCACCCGGTCATCCATCCCTCTCTCAAGATCTCACCATGAAGCTCTCAAGCTAGTCCTAGAAATTCCAAAGGAAAAAGGAAGAGGAAAATAGCAAAACAAAATGAGCTAGGGTTCCAAGGGATGGCTGCCATCCTCTCACCACTTGGGTTATATGGAGGCTAGCCGAAAGACGAAACTACCCCTATTACATTAAACTAAGATACATGCCCCCGAAGGGCCTTTTGGGAAACTTCGTCGTAGCAACATCAGACGGATGCCCGGTGACCGCAAACTTGCTTAGCCTTGACGCAAGCCTTGTGATCCCGACGTGTGTCCTCCGCTTCGAAGACTCCGAAAGCCGTCGTCGCACACCGGTCAGACCGGTCAGACCCACCGGTCAGGCCGGCCTGATGCTGCTACACCTCCGTCTTCGGTCTTGGCTTTGTGGATCAACCGAGGAACCCAACAGTTTTCTGGTGAACCACTGGAAACCCCGCGAACTCGGTGTTGCCTCCGCCAATCACCACTCATGACTCGGCTCCCACGTAGTCCCGGCTCGACCTTGGTTTTGAGGCTCAACCAAGAAACCGTCCATGACTTCATCTTGTCGTTCTTGCCACTATGCGGCCCACACTTGACCCCGCTGGCCACCGGGTCCCTCGAGCCATGCCCACTTGTCTTCTCCACACCTGGAGGCCTACCCGGCAATGACCTTTCGCGCTTGCTCTTCACCTGCACCAACGCCAGTCAAGCTGCAACCTGCACCTGCAATACTTAACCAAGAATCAGTCCACACAACATTGTCAATCACTCATCACACCAGGAAGGGACCATCCACTGGTCCTTGAACCACACAGGTCCTCAAAGACCCACTTTTTTTTGAAGGCAGTTTCCTTCTCTTTCCTTCTCTCATAAGGGAATTTTGCAGATGGGGATTGGGTCCATTGCTGGAGTTAGTCCTAGGGGGCGCCTCGGTAAAAATAGGAGTCGCTCCGATATAGATTGAGTTAGAATACCAAATCGGTCATAATATTGAAATTAGAGGTGATCACAATTCTATTATTTGGATGTCATTGCATTAACTTTTGGAAACTTGGAAGGAACTCATTTCAATTTATGTTTAGATGTAAATAAACTTATAATTGGCATTCATACCTTCTTCTCCCCACCATCACCCACTCATCCTCCACGCTGCCCTCACCTCACCTTCCTCCTTCACGCCACACGTCGCCTACCGTCCTGCGCAGCCCCGCACCTCACCTTCTCTACGCCGTGCCTCGCCGCGCCGTGCCTTGTCGTCCTCCGCGCTACCCCTCGCCTCGCCATCTTACTTCGTGTTGTCCTTGCCTCACCATCCTCCTCCACTCGTCCATGGCGGAGCTCCTCCATCCTCCACCGAAGCGGCAGCCACAAGGAGGAACATGGGAGTGCCGGTCACAAGGAGGAAGAGGAGGGGACCATCACCGTTAGGACGAGGAGGGGGCCGCCTCTGTGAAGAGGACGAAGGTGCCGCTGTCGCGAGGAGGGGAACTGGTGAAGGGGACCGCCATTGCGAGGAGGAAGATGAGGGGCCGTCGCGGCTAGCAGGAAGAGGAGGGGGGCCCATGGCCATAAGGAAGAGGAGCAGGTGGTGGTTGTTGGAGGCGAAGTTCCTACGATGAGGTACTGATGACGGATTGGTGGCGGTCCTGTGACGGAAGAGAAGGAGCGAGCCAATTCATCTCAATACAGAGGGTTGAGGCTCGGTATTAACGGAGAGATGTTTTAGTTCCGGTGGAATCCACAGTATTGGTTACTTAAATACCAATTCCCAATTCTGTAGACATCCAAACAACTGAATTCACTGGATCAAATTCCAATTCTCAATTCTGAGCTCCAATTTATACAACCAAACCTAACCTAGAAGAAATGTCCATGCGTTGCTATGGGCCTCTACTTATGCTCAAGTTATTTTTTTATTCTTATACACCCACTTCTCTTCATAACTAATTGTGTGACATTTCTATGAAAGATAAGATTAAAAGAGCTAGCCGGATTTTGTTTTCTCACCTCACCTCCCTAACCATTGATCGGTGCTATGACGATTAATGACCAAGTCCACGTAATACCTACTCTCATACTATATGACTTTGTGGCTTTGCCTTTGTTTCCACTGTCACACAATGCAAAAGCCACACAACTTACTAGTACTAGTGTAAGTGCACGCACGACACGTGTGTGATAAAAAAATTACATACAAAATACGTATAAAAAATTATACAAAGTAAAGTATCATAAATTATTGTTATGTCAATATATTATCATAATTAACTATGACACTTGTTTACATTCTCACATAAACTATTACTCACCTCTCAAATTATACCACCCTCATGCCGTGTCACGAACCCTCAAGCTTGAGAGCTTGCCATAAGCTATTCTGATGGGAACTGGGTGACCCGATCTTCCGTCAGGTGAGGATAACTCTCGATTCGGTCGGAGAGCGATACACCAATCCGGCTTCAGATCACAAAGACTTGAACCCTGCAATCTTAGTACCACATCTCCTCTGGTTATCAACCGTGTCACAAGCCGGTTGACCTCGCCAATAAGGCTAATCCCTGCTGCGAATCGAGGAACACAAGAAAGAACAAGGTAAAATGCAACTCAATTGAAGTGAGAATTTGCAGATGAATGATAAGCACACGAGTTGGGGTCATACAAACCGATAAACTGCGAAACTATTCAAAGACAGACTAATCTAAGCAAAATCCGAACCCTAACGAGGGTGTGGCGGCTGCTAATAAAATCCATAGGGTCGTGCAAGACCCCCTGGACTCACCTCTATTGGGCTCTAACATGATACAAGGCCCAAAGACTAAAAGACGCAGCGCCGGGACAGATTCTGGACGTCAACTTGTTCGGATGATTCCCGTCAAGTCCGAAAGCATTTTGGCCTGGGACTGGTGCCATTGGAAGCATATTGAAATTATCTTTCCAGCCATATAAGGAACAACTGAAACCGTTCAGAATCCCCTCGACACACTAGAGCGGATGGCTTGGATGTGGAACCAGAGAATATCAGTTTTGGGTCCTTTTCACTGGGAGATGTGATGAATCATGAGATTCGGAAATTGGGGAGATTTGCTTTTCGAGACAAATGTTCCAGTGGTGATGCTTCGAAGAATTTCGTCGATGAATTCGTCAAGAGCGCGCCGCAATTGGGATGAACAGAGAGAGGTGTGGCGGATTGGAAGGTTCATACGGAGAGGGAAAGGGTCCAGGGGGAGCTAATTGAAAACTTCTCTCAAGAGGCCCATTCTGCTCTTTCCGGCCCATTGGAGCCTACTTACCCCTTCGGTACCTGCATTGATGATTTGTATGGCCACTCGTGGTCAGATAGGGTTGGAGTGTGGCTTTGGGTTCCCAAAGGCTCTGCGTTGGTGGCGGCGGAGAACAACCTAGGGTTCCCTGCTAGGAAGAGTGAGATCCAGAAGTTTGGTTGGAGGGCTAGGAGGATTCTCAAGACAACTCTGATAAAGGTGGACGGGCGATCTTTTGCAGTGGTGGTGAAGATGGATAGAGGGTGGGATTCGGGAAATAGCAGAGGAAGGGGGCCTGCATCGCACCCAGGGAGAGGCTCAGGGCGATTCAGTGGACCACAATCATCCAGCAACAGATCTGATCAATTTGAGAGGGGTGAATCTTTTGGGAGAGGAAGGTTCTACTCAGGAAAGGATGGGGAAAGTTTCAGAGGCTATGGTGTGGGTGCTGATCCTCCTCGACCAATCAATAACAAGCGCAACTTCGATGAGAGGGAGAGAATGGAGAGGGAGGAACAGGATTTGAGGGCAAAACTAAGAAGGGAACAAGATGACCACCGCCAATCAGAGGATGCTCGTCGGTTCAGACCTGCGAAGGACAGAGACTCTAGGGGGAAATCATCTGGGGCTCATTTTGATTACCATTGTTTTAACTGTGATGGCACTAGGCATGAGAAAAGATTGTACTAATCCACCCTTCTGCTATTGTTGTAAGAAATCAAGCCACCACTCTTTAGTCTGCCCAGAAAAGAGAGGCTTGAGGCTTTGTGGGTTTGGCATACCTGGACAGGGATTCTATAGTATGTATATTCCTTCTGATAGAGGTACCAAGAACAAGAAAGAAGTGATGGGTATCATGGTGATTGAAAAGGGAGAGGCAAATGTGGCAATTATTGAGAAAGAACTGAGACACCTATTCAATGAAGTTCCGAAGTGGCCCATCAGAAAAATGAGTGAGGAAAATGAATATATGATCAACTTTCCTAATGAAGATATTAGACATCAATGCTCAAGGTTTTGGAGTTTTGAATTTGAGACTGCTGCCATCAAAGCCAAGGTTATCCCAACTGATTTATCTCTAGAAGCTGATGGAAGCCTGGAGGTGGTGTGGGTCAAAGCTCTTAACATTCATCCTGATGCTAGAAAGGAAGACACGGTCATGGAGTTGGCTTATTTGGTGGGTGATCCTATAGAAGTGGATTTGAAATCTTTGAATTCCCAAGGACCTATTAGAGTGAAATTGGCCTGTAGGGATGCTAAGCAGATAAGAGGTGAAACTAAAGTTTTTTTCAATGGTGAAGGCTATACCATTAGATGGGAGCCTGAGATTCTAATGGACTCAGTTGAGGGATCCAAATCAACAAAATTTGACAGACAGAGGGATAGAGAGGAGGATGAATATGATGATGAAGAAGAAAGAGATAGGGACCCTATGGCAAGACAAGAACCCTTCAGCACCTCATCTAAAATAGGATGGTCCTCTCAATCCAATGCTGGAAAGAGTGGTGGTGGGCCTAGTAAACAAGCAGCCATAAATGCTGGTTTCTCAGAGAAAGGCAAAAGCAGTGAATTTCCAACTGGCCAAGAAGCTCATAACTCTTTCAATCAGGTTGGAAAAAGTACTATGGATGATGGCAAAAAGACTTCTAAAATAGGCTCTGCTCAAATGAAGATGGGTGAAGAACAGGTTGCTGAAGAGGGAGAACTCATTGACTCTGGTTCTGGTGCTATGGCTGAGGGTGAGCAATATCTGGAAAAGACTCTTATCTCAACTCAACAGAGCTCAGCTCTTGACAGTACAGTTGCAGATATGGATATTGAAGGAGAAGAACTTTTAGATTATGAAGAGGAACCTATTAACACTGAGATAACTGAAATGGCAAATCTGGAAAAATGCATAGAGGCGAGGGCTGCCAAATTACTTAAGGAGCAGGCTATTAACATACCACCGCTGGGTACTGATAATTCCCCTGCTGTTGGTCAGAATTCTTCAAGTAATAAGAATGGTGAGGATTCTGATGAAATTGACTGGGATAAAGTTGGAAGCAATTTGTGGAGTGATGAGGAAGGTGAATTTACTCCGGTTAAAGAGAAAAATGCTTCTAAAGGGGTGCTTCGTAGAAGTCTCAGGAACCTAGGAGACAATATGAGGATTCAGGAAAAAGCGGAAGCTTCGAAGAAAAAGTTCAATGAAATTTCAAGTAAACCTTCACCTTTTGCCATTCTTAATACAGTTGAGCCTCATATTCTTGAATCTGTTGCCCTTGCTAGCAATATTAGATTAGGAAATAATGAGATTGCTGTTACGGCCACTATTAGTACCATTCAAGCGAATGAAAATGCTAGAGCTGCTTTACATGAAGCTACAAAGAAAATTGCTGAATAGTCTAAGAAAGATAACACAGAGAGCGGGATTCACCTTCAGAAGGCTCTGCCGGAGCATGCTGAATCTACTTCTCATAGAGATGGCTTTGAGACGGATGATGCGGACACAATCAGACCACCAAAGAAACCTCCAAGACAAAGTTCCAAACCATAAACTGATAGAGCTGGCTGCAGTCGTAATAGAAAAAAGAAATGATGAAGATTCTCTTTTGGAATATTAGGGGTTTGGGGGCAAGTGGAAGACGTAACCAGTTGAGAGGGCTGCGAAAGACTCATAGAGTGGATGCTGTCTGTCTACAAGAGACCATCAAATCTGACTTTTCTATATGGGATCTTAATTCTTTGAGTGAGGGGGAATCTTTTGAATGGAGTTGGACTGCAGCAAGTGGTCATTCTGGTGGCACCTTAACAGGAGTAAATACAGCTGCGGCAGTGGTAGTAGCACAGGATAGAGGGTCTTTTTTCTCTAGCTTGGTGGTAGTTTCTAGGGAAGACAATTTCCAGTGGGAGTTAGTAAATGTTTATGGGCCTGTTCAGAATGATAGAAAGCTGGAGTTCATTCAGGAATTGACTCAGAAGATTGTGAATACTTCTTGGCCTATTATGGTGGGAGGTGATTTCAATTTGATTAGGTATGCTTGGGAAAAATCTTCAGACAACATCAATCAGTATTGGTTAGACTCTTTCAATGGTTTCATTATGGATAATGGTCTGATGGAACTACCTAGAATTGGCATCAAGTATACTTGGACTAACAAACAGGTCAACCCAATTATGTGTGTCCTTGATAGAGTGTTGATTTGTAACAACTTTAATTCACACTATGGGCAGGCTACTTGTGAGATAGTCACTAGAGTTGGGTCTGACCATAACCTGTTGGTGGTCAACACGGCTGACACGAGAATCAGACAACAACACAATTTTTGGTTCGAAATGTATTGGCTGGAACAACAAGGGTTTAAAGAAGCTGTGTTAAGTAAATGGCCAGTTAGAGGAGAATGCCCAATTCAAGATTTTTGGAGAGACTTAAAAGCCGCTACCAAAAAATTTTGTAGAGGGTGGGGTGCCAACACTCAAAGCCAGTTCAAAAAGACAAAAAAATGCTACTAGGAAAAATCAAGGACTTTGACAGAGAGGCTGAATTAAGAGAGGTTAATGCCACACAATGGAAGGTCAGATATAATCTAGAAGCAGAGTTGGAAAAAATATACAATATAGAAGAGCTACACCTAAAAAGACAGAGTGGGATCAAATGGACTCTCAAAGTTGATGCAAACAATAGTTGTTTTCATGGAGCTGCCAGTGGTAGGAGAAGGTCTTCCATCTTTTACTTAGAAGACAATGGTGTAGAAATCAGAGAGCTGGATCAAATTAGAAATCATGTTGACCTTTTTTTATAAGGAGCTTTTTAGTGCAGAAGAGGATGGTGAGATCAAGTTGGGAGAAAACTTCTGGGGGCCTGAAAGTAAGTTATCCCAAGAAGAGGCTACTGAACTTACAAAATCTTTCTCACTAAAAGAAATTGAGGATGCCTTGAAAGAGATGGACTGTACATCGGCACCTGGTCCTGATGGCTTTCTAGTTGGCTTCTACAGAGTTTTCTGGGATGAATTAAAATTGCTTGTTCTAGAGATGTTTAATGACTTTCATAGAGGTGACCTCAATTTGAGGAGGTTGAACTTTGGAATGATCTCTCTAATACCAAAATTGAAGGAAGCTAACAACATTAGACAATTCAGGCCAATATGTGTGTTAAATGTAGATCACAAATGGTTTACCAAGACTTTGACATTGAGGCTGACTCCCTTTGCCGACAAGCTGATCAGCAAGAACCAGACGACATTCATACCAGGGAGGTTCATCCTAGAGGGGGTAATTATCCTGCATGAAATCTTACATGAGTTATGAATAACCAAAACTAAAGGGGTGATTCTCAAGCTCGATTTTGAAAAAGCATATGATAAGGTACACTGGAGCTTCTTGTTTGAGGTCCTCAGGCAGAAAAATTTCCCTGACATTTGGATAGAGTGGATTAGATAATGTATAGAGGGAGGCAAAGTGGGTGTCAATCTCAATGGAGTCCATGGCAACTTCTTCAACACTTATAAGGGGTTAAGGCAGGGTGACCCACTGTCACCATTATTGTTTAATTTGGTGAGTGATGCTTTGGGGTCCATGCTGGATAAGGCAAGAATCAATGGGCAGATACAAGGCTTGGTACCACATCTAATAGAAGGAAGCATAACACATTTGCAGTATGCTGACGATACCATGATTTTTCTGGCTTTGGATGACCAATCAATCATACATACAAAATTCCTATTATATTGCTTTGAAGATATGTCTGGCTTAAGAATTAACTACCAAAAGAGTGAGGTGTTAGTCATTGGTGGTTCAGAGGAGGATCAAAACAAAGTGGCGGAAATGTTCAACTGTAATATAGGGCGATTGCCAATGAAGTACCTTGGAGTGTGGATTAGTGACAGGCATATGTCTAGCTCTGATTTGGCATATGTCCACCAAAAGGTTGAGAAGAAATTACCGACCTGGCAGAGTGTGGGTTTAACTTCTGGGGGAAAGCCATTCTTATTCAATCTTGCCTGAGTTCTATTCCAAATTATACTATGGGGGTGTACCTGTTACAAGAGGAAATTCACCAAAAAATGGATTCCGCTAGATCAAATTTCTTTTGGCATGGTCCCAATCTCAAAAGGAAGTATCATATGGCTAGCTGGGAGTTGTTGGCCTCTCCTAAAAGAGCTAGAGGTTTAGGCTTTACTAATACGAGAGTGATGAACAAATGCCTATTGGCTAAATGGATCTTTAAAGTAGAGAATGACGAGGATAATATGCATTGTCAATTGTTGAGAAAGAAATACTTGGGGGACAAAGGTTTTTTCAGCTGCAGAAAGAGCAACTGCTCACAATTCTGGAAAAGTCTGTTGGACATTAGGGAAGACTGTATGAGAGGATTCAAATATATTGTGGGTGATGGTAGGAAGATCCGCTTCTGGCATGATGTTTGGATGTATGACTGCCCTCTGAATATAGCCTTCCCCCATCTATTTGAAATCTGCAACCAACGAGACTGGTTGGTCCGTAGAGTGTGCAATCAAGAGAATGGTGCCCTTACCTTTAGAAGAAGCTTTGGTCATAGAGAGGAAGTGGAGTTCACTGAACTGCTGAATTTGATGAACGCAGTAACCCTCTCAGAAGCTAAAGATTCAGTCAAGTGGGTGCTGGAGAAGACAGGATCTTTCTCCACATCTTCTTTATATAATGAACTCACTTTTACTGGCTTTTCTAATAGATGGCTATTGAATGTTTGGAAAACCAAGGTTCCCCTTAAGATTAGGATCTTTCTATGGCAAGTTATAAATGACAAAGTCCAATCTGCAGAACAATTAAAGAAAAGGAACTGGCCGGGTTCCATTGCCTGTAAACTTTGTGGGCAGCCTGAATCCACCAGCCACATCTTTTTTCGGTGTGCTCTAGCCATCTTCTGCTGGTGTATGTGTAGGGATGCCCTTGGGTGGCCTTTTCCCCTTCTAATTCTGAGGATGTTTACAATTTCTGTAGTAATAATTCCAACAGACAAACGAGACGTGTGCTTTATCTCTTTGGAGCGGTTGCTTGGAGTTTGTGGCTCATACCTAATGAGTTTGTATTCCAAAACGTTGTCATCCACTCACCTGATGTGGGGGTCTTTCGTTCTATTTCTTTTTTGCAGAAATGGAGGGTGATGAACAAGGAGACGGAACAACAACGGATCGACATGGTGATTCAAAAGCTGAATCTTCAACTGTCATCATTAAGGCATGAAGGGCAGGGGGGAGTTCTGCTGCCTCCTCTGACATCTGAAGACCCTGGCTGAATCTACTTTGTATTTTCTCTTAGGCTTCCTGTTGCTTTTGTGATCCTCGGCGTGGCTGTTAGGCGCCCCTTCTCTGTAACTTTCTGTGATGGTTATTTTACTTCTGGTTCCTTGGGGACCTCTTTAGCTGGTCTAGTTGAGTGGTTTTGATAGAGGGAGGGTTCTAGAGTGAGATTGTAAGCCCTTTCAAGGGTCTCTCTTTGTTCTCTGCTTCATGTAAAAACTGGTAACCCCAGTATATTCTAGCTTTAATCAAAGCTAGCCCTTTGAGGCCTTTTAAAAAAAACATCTGAAACCGAGCCCGTATGAAACCTAGGCATCCGTTTTAGTGCAGAATGTTTCTGGACACCGAGACAGACTCGAAGCCGACTTGATTGGGCCTCCAACATGGCTTGGACGCCCTTGCTATCCTCCTAAGGTGGTGGCCAAGGTGGAGGACATCTTGCGTCATTCGTAAAGTGTTCTACACATCCTTGGGGCATGCTCCTACTTGGGCCAGGGTCCCAAGGGTGAATATCATGCTCATGATGATGACGTCGCTTCTGAATGTTGGACTTTGAAGAGCTTGCACTTTGAAACGTAATTATACCTTCAATCAAATAAATACATGTACTCCCTCTGGTTCCCTATTAGAAGTCGTTTAGGACAGCGACACGGTCACCAAAGCACAACTTTGACTTCTCTTTTCTATAAAATTATTTATTGGAAAGTTATATATGTATATTCTTATGAAAGTAATTTTCAAGACAAATCTATTTATATGATTTTCACATTTTCAAACTCAATGACTTAAAAGTTATTCATGATTTATATTCCCAATGTTTGACTCGAACCTTGTCCAAAACGACTTCTAATAGGGAACTGGAGGGAGTACATGTGGAACCAAGTGAGTTGTACCAAAAGTTACTATGCAAATGTCTAAACAAGCTCACCATATATCCTCCCCTTCTTGACAACAAACCGTCCTCGGATTGAGTTTAGTTGGAGGACATGTTGTAGGTAATAGCAAACATTGCTCCCCTTCTTGTAATTTACCCTGCTTCTTTATAACAAAACTTGGGGATCTTGACAAGACATGGTTATAGCTAGTGCAGCTCTCTAGTTGATCATATTGTTGTATAACAAAAGGAGATTTCAGATTTCAAATATGGACACAATGCACCATATATTCTCCTTTACAATTATATTTACCAATGAAGTGACATATACATCTAGATAACCATGGCAATTCAACACATTTAAGTTTCTCTTCTAAATTGCTAAGAGCACACAGAGTATCGAACTCAATATAACCCAAAGTATTTAGAGAAGACAACAATTTTTTTCATCAGAGTGCACTAGGAATTGGAACAGACACTTTATTTTCAACACAATTATATGGCCCCAAAGCATGTGCATCATTAGCATGGACTAATTGTGGCACAGGAATACATGAATCAATTTCACGCAACTCTTCTTTGTCACAAGGAACAACAAGAAAATCATCTTGTGACAAAGGCAAAAAATTGAATGATTCCACTAGAAGTTGTTGTACAATAGCATGATTAGTGGATAAATTTGGCTCATAAAAAAGAATTCTCACCTTGTCCAAGGGAAGCACCTTTTTCATTACCTTTTCTCTCATTTTCAGAAATTGTAGGTGCACTTCTAGTTGCTCATTCTGAAATCTCACATGAGGAAGGAACATCCTCATTCTGTAGTGCATAGTCCACTTCGTTGTCATCAAATGGATCACCAATGACAACACTCGCATCCATGTCCTCAACATCTGAAGCACTAATGTACCCACCATCATCTTGAAGAATGTATGCTCGTGGACTAGTACAAACATCCTGCATGTGTCCAAATCCATTGCAATGACGGCACTGAGCTCTAAAAGTCTAGCATTCTAGGTAAGCACCTGTGCTAAACAAGCAGTTGTGCATGCAATTAAGCAAACATCAGTATTATCCATTTGTTCCATCATTAAGGGATCATGGTAGCCAATTTGTTAAGTAGTCTCGGGTAACGGTCAGAGGCTGATGATCGATCGATTAGTAACCTTGCAAGGTGGACCTAAACAGATGGGAGGATGCATACCCCAAAAAGACAACTACAAAAGGGGTGGGGTACACACCAACGAGGTGGTTCCCATCGATCTTCGGTTCAGGATGAAGGATTACAGTCATGGGTACAAGGCTCAGTGGACGCCCGTGTAACGGCACACACCACCTCTTGCACATGCACCCATCCTCCCGGTTGCAAGTCGGGTAGGCGAATACTCAGGATTAGTAAGTGAAACATCCCTAGCCGCCTCAATCAGGTACTAGGCTTACCGGTCCCATTCCCGACATGTGCTTAGTATGTTCAAACGCTTAACGAACAAAAGCCACTGGACCTGAGCCCAAATCCCATGCTCTTACCACGTGAGCAAACCAGTTTATCCTAGTCTTATGATTCCAACATAAGAACCTCTATCTCGCGAGTGACGAACATTACTCGACTTGTACCGGGTCCTTATAGCATGGCAACTATCGACCTGGCATACTAGTATAAGAATAGGTACATAGGGATCATGCATCTATGGTTTCAAAACAACTCCTGAAATGTAAACGCACAAGCATAAACATAGATAGTTGCACAATTTAGCAAAGTTAGGTTATGCTCTAGGGCTTGCCTTCACTAGCAAAGTCAGTCAAGAGATCTTCCGAACTTTGGTTCGGGTCTTGGTGAATCTCCACAGCATTCACTTCCCTCTCGGACGATCCTTCACCTTGCTCTGGAACGAGCTCGTAGTTGCCGTCAACGAGTTCTACACGGAATGCATATGCACAACTTTACTCATTTTTTTCAAGCAAGATTATACTTCTGAAATTTAGAGACAAGACATGAGGTTTATACGTGGCCACATTCACCTGACAAGATATATTAAGCATACTCTTCCTATAAAAGAAAGGGTGTGTTGGTTATTTTGATGGTGATTGTGTGCACATCTAAGAAAACTTAAAACTGTGCATCAATCAAACAGGGGCATATTTAAAATAAGCTCATGTTTCGACAACAGATTTACTGAGCAAAAATTACCACAAACAAAGCTATATACTAAGCATGAAAAATACAATAAGAGGAAGCAACCAAAATCAAGATAAATTTGTTATTGGGATAAAAATCTTCCCCGAAGAGGGGCCAACAGTCGAAACGAACTAAGGAAAGGAAAAACGCTAAGACACCAAAGAATAAATACTCGAACTTGACTGAGCATAATGAAACTCAGCCGCACTCCAATCGCCCCCATTTCATTACCGTCGGGTCCTTTTTATAGGCCTGTAACAATTATGCTTTACAACACTTGCCATCGCTTTTTTACATTGTGCGAAGCATCTCAAGGGTATTTTGGTAACCTCGCAGGGCTCGTACTCACACACTTTACAGATGTTCACTTTACACACTGTCCACCTACGTGTCTACCCACATGGCATCTCAGTCTTCGTTAGCCTTCTCGTCCGGCCTGAACTTCGCGGCCTTCTCTTCGCTTGCCCTTGAATCTCCGCCGACTCTTCGCCTCCACGTCCTTCACACTCCATCTTCAGTGTAATTCATCAAGCTTCGCACGGGTCGTTTCCTTCGAAGCGTGTCCTAGGCTGCATCTCTTTACGTGTCCTCTTCGCCCCGTCTTGAATCGCCTTCGCAACGGTCCTTTCCCCGCACCTTCGCATGTGAACTCCGCTTCCCTGAACGAAGATGCTGAGCTTTGGTCCGTCTTCGCAAGCGACTCTTTGCCTGCCCTTCACTGGCCAGACTTATGGTCATTCCCTGAAATAGCCAAGGCAAGAACCAAAATAGGCCCCGCTCTTCTCCGATGAGCCAAAGATACAGGGGAGGGGTTAGTTGCAAAATATTTACCCCAACATTCAGCCCCTTGCTAGTGAGGGTTTCAACCTAAGACGAGCCGAACTAGCAAAACCTCTTCGTGACGGGTGAAAATGTTTCACTCCAAAGCGCCTCCCCTCTTCGGCTCGTCTTCAGATTTTACCTTTTTAGTTTTTATTTTTATTTTTATTATTTTTACTATTTTGCATGTTTATCCGTGAAGCTCCGTGATTTTCGCCACCTCATGCTAGAGATCCTAGATTCTCGCCACGTTTCTCGCTACACGATCTCCAAGATTTCCTCCTTTGGCAGCCTATATAAGGTTCGCCCCTGCCCTTGGTTGTTTTCACCGTGGTGAAATCTCTGCTTTTTAGCCTCTGCCTTCGCGAGAGCTGAAGCTTTCTAAGCTGCCTCTGTTGCCTTCGTTTCCCTGGTATCTTCTCCTTCTTCTCTTCTTTTCATCTCTTTCTTTTGTTTAGTTTCTTATTGCCTTTTGTACTCGTGTAGTTTTCTTCTTCGCCTCCTACCTACTCCGCGTTCATGGCTCCCAAAGCCGATAAGGCTCCAGCTACTTTTGTCTTTGGTCGAAGCAAAGTTTTCCGAAGGTTTGCTGGGCGAATATGTGCCCTCTAGCTTCATCAGAGAAGGGAAGGGCAGAGCCCCTGGTTCGGAGACTACTCCCACACCTCGCCCCAATGAAGTAGTGGTCTTTCGTGACTTGTTCACTGCTGGACTTCGTTTCCCCTTGATGGGGCTGTCGTTTCTATTCTTCGGAATTTTGGGATGTATCTTCATCATCTCACCCCTAATGTCGTTCTTCGTTTTAGTGTTTACATGTGGGCTTGCAAGACAATGGCTGTGAGTCCTACTGCTGCCAACTTCGTTAGGGTTCACACTATTCATCACCAACCTTTGAAAATTGAGCGGCTTGTTGACGGTGCTCTGGTTCGCGAGGAAGCCCAATTCGCTTCTCTGAACTTCAAATACCGCGATGACATTGATGTTCCTGTTGTTTGATATAAGAACAAGTGGGATGAGAACTGGAACCATTACTAGTTTTATCATACCGTTGAAGACGAAGAGCTCCCCCTTGTCTGCACCCAGTTTGAGAATCTGCCTAAGGGCGTTGGCACTGCATACGAAGATGGAGATGTAGACCGTCTTTTTCTTACTGCTTTCCAGGAGCTGGCGAAGACCTACGCCACTCGTGATCTGGTTGAGGAATACATTGGCGCGAAGGTGTTTCCTGTTCGCGCTGGTTGGTCTGTTGCCACCTAGAATGACTTCGCTTCGCCAATCAAGATCCCGGACTTCGCTTGAAGCTTTGGCTTGACGAAGAATGGTACCCACCTTTTCTTCCTTTGTTGCTTCTTTCCGCATCTGGCTCATGTTTTTTTTGTTTTATTTTATTGATATTTGTTTCTATCATTTTTGTAGATATCAATGTTGCTGAGATTGAAGCCTGGGCCAATAAAATTCTTGGGCCTATCTCCTCTAAGGAAGATGCTGAGATTCAAGAGCGTCTTGGTGGTACTCGAGACAATCGTCTCTTCTTCTTCTTCAGCATTCATGCTGGTGACCGTGCTGTCACCATTGGTCGCCATGCAGTGCAAGAGAAGTGTGCGGCGAAGAAGGGTGGCCAGGGGAGTTCCGAAGCCGCAGCCCCTTCAGCACGCCCGAAGACTATTAAGAAGCGTGGTGGCTGCGGCACCAGGCGAAGTGTTTCAAAGCGCCATAAGACTTCTCATGTGACGACCTCCGAAGCTGTGTCATCTAGCCCCGAAGAGTCTGATCATTCTAAGAGCAATGCTGAGACGCGGCCCACCGAAGTTGGTGTTGGCTCCGGTACAAATATCGAAGCTCCTTCAGTTGGCCAACCTGAAGAGATAGTAGATGTTACTTCTCTTTCTCCTGGTGTTGTTGTTGGTGCTACGCTTGCTGATCCCCTCGACATTGATTACAGCGACCCTGAGCCCGAAAGTGACGAAGATTGCGCCGCTCGGGCCAGATCTTCGAAAGACAAGACTCTTGTTCCTCCACCTTCAGCTGTTGAAACTTTGGTTCCTTCACCTGCTGAAGTCCCTGGTGGCAGTAAAGTTATCTCAGCTATTCACCATAAAACTTTAGCTCGTGTGGAGCAAGCCGACAACTCTTCGTCTGAGACTGATAGTGACACCCGGAGTGGTGGTGTCTTTGTTAGCAATGTGTCACCCAGTGTTGTAGCCCGGCGTCTTGGCATGAAGCCTAGTGCTCGCATCTTCGGTGATTCTATGCGCAAGGTGCTCCAATTCTGCAGCGATGATCGCGAACGTACTTTGCTCCAAGAAGCTGGTGATAGCTACGGCTTTCCTATCATGGAGGATGAACTAGGCTAGGAAAGTGCCGAAGAGATTCTGTATCAAGCTCAGGACCTAAGCATGAAGTCTTTCTTGGCTTGCCGCACTACTCAACGTCGATGCCATGCTGACCTTCGGTCCCGGCAACTTTCTGAAATGACCTCTACTACTGCGCTAAACAAGGAGATTGATGTCGTGAAGGCCCTGCATGCGGAAAAGACTTCTATCTCATCTTCACTGGAGTTTGAGAAGAAAAAATGCCTTGAAATTTCTGGTGAGAAGGATGAATTACTGAAGAAGAACGCTTAATTGGAACTTCAGCTAACTGAACTTCGTCGTTTGGCTTCTACTGCCGAAGACGAGAAGACGAAGGCTGAAGGTCTACAAAAGTTGTATGACACTAAAGTTGCTGAGCTTACTGATCTTTGGCAGTCACATACCAATCTGACTTCGTAACATGAGATCTACTGTGATGAGATTGAGCACCATGTGGCACCTCTTTGCAAGAAAGTTCATGATCTCCTTGTGGACTATGGACTCACCCCTGCTCCCTACGACGTCAAAGAGATGTTCATAGGTCAGGTGTTTGACTGGCTGTCTAATGGCGTTAGTTTACTTGCATCTGCTGGGCGCTCTTTTGGAGAACTTGGAGCTGCTGTCGCTGCCCGAAGTCTCGCCCACATGATATACTCTCTGTTCAAATCCTCTGGAGATGGCGAGCCTAGCCTTACTAAGAATGATCTTCGGCAACTTCGTGATGCAAACTTTGCTTGGCCAACTGAGACATCTGTTGAGAAGTTCCCCGTGTTGCCCAAGAACATAGCAAAAAGTTTTATGCAAACATTCTTTGAGAAGTTTGGCTTTGGTTTGACCATAGCCGAAGGTCGGCGTGTATTTCGCAAGGTTCGCAATGCTTCTTATCCTTTTTGTCTCTTTTGATTTCCTTTTTAACTTTGTCTGACTTTTTCTTCTTTATTTCAAGGTCCTCCAATAGCGTCTGGCTCTGTGGCCACACCTTCGTCTGCTCCTGCATCTTCTGGGGGAATGGGTGATCCTTCTTCGGTTGCAGTGTCTTCGGCTACACCATCTACGCAGGCTGCTTCTCCGCATGAAGGCCGCACAATGGACGTTACTTCGGGAGCCCCAGAGGTGTGAAAGAGTGCGTAGTCTTAGCGGTATGGGCCCTTGGGATATTTTGTGAAAAATTTATCTGAAACATTTGCAACTCTGCGCAGGTGCCGGAGGTGTATCCTGCGTAGGTTGCCGAAGATGTTTGTCCTGTAACTATTAACTTTGGCGATTACTTTATGTCTGGCTCAATATGGCGCAAGTTTAACTCTAAGTTTCCCGACGTGCCCTTTGATACTTTTATGTCATGTAAGATAGAAAAATACGAGAAGAAAAATCTTGACGCAAAAAATGTTTTCGAACATTCTCACAATCGTCTTTGTCATGGTGGCGCTCATCGTCGCCAAATTTGTGGATCTGAATAATCTTCTGTTGTGCCTGCCTGCGAAGACGCCCCTTCGTCTTCGAGCCCCCTTGTCCTCCCGAAGATCGAAGTTATTGATCTCACCGAAGATACGGAGTATGAGTATATGTACAAGCGCCCCCGCTGATTTGTGCTGCGATGTATCTGTCTTTGCCGTGTATTCTGATCTACTTGTAATCGTTTGAACTATGTCACTGTACTGAAATGCTTTGTCTGTAATCTATTTTTTTTACAAGGATGTATGTCATAATTTTATTGTAATCACGTATGTGTGAAGATGGTATTTTTAATATACCCGATGATGCGCTTACCTGTTTGTTTTTCTACTTCCGAAGATTGAAACATGGGAACTGCGCTCAAAAAGCGCCTCCCCCCAGTATCCTGTTTTAATCTTCGCAGCTCATTTCCTTCCGATCGTGCGATGTATCATTTATAAGAGAAAAACAAGTCATGCACGTAAAATAATTAGTCTGTCATGCATGCTAGTTTTGACTATGCGAAGTGGCGTGATAGCCCGACTTCAATTGTTCTTTGAAAAATATGACCTCGAGGTGGCTCGTCAGCCCTGCCTCGCAATTTGCTTCACGCATTCACCGCCGAAGGCTTCTTCGCTTGTGATAAAGCAGATGATTTTGCGACTATGTTGTTTAATGAATCGACTTATCCCTACAGCATTTTACTGAGGGGCTTCGCGCATTGGCTGCCGAAGACTTTTTGTTCGTGGAAAAGTGGGCCTTTAAGCGAATCATGCACTCCTCTTAGGTACTGATTGTTGCATGTTCCTTAACATCTTCGCGACCTTTGCAAAACTGTTCCCACATGCGCCCCCCTCAATCAAATTTTTTTCTTTAAGTGAACTAAATGCGACTTGTCTTCGCGAGTGAGGACCTGTGTGGTTCAAGGACCGGTGGATGGTCGCTTCCTGGTGTGATGAGTGATTGACAATGTTGTGTGGACTGATTCTTGGCTAAGTATTGCAGGTGCAGGTTGCGGCTTGACTGGTGTTGGTGCAGGTGAAGAGAAAGCACGAAAGGTTGTTGCCGGGTAGGCCTCCAGGTGTGGAGAAGACAAGTAGGCTTGGTTCGAGGGACCCGGTGGCCAGCGGGGTCAAGTGCGAGCCGCATGGTGGTAAGAACGACAAGATGAAGTCATGGATGGTTTCTTGGTTGAGCCTCAAAACCAAGGTCGAGCCGGGACTACGTGGGAGCCGAGTCATGAGTGGTGATTGGCGGAGGCTACACCGAGTTCGCGGGGTTTCCAGTGGTTCACCAGAAAACCACCGGTTTCCTTGGTTGATCCACAAAGCCAAGACCGAAGACGGAGGTGCAGCAGCATCAGGCCGGTCTGACCAGTGGGTCTGACCGGTGGGTACCGGTTTGACCGGTGAGGAGCACCGGTCTGACCGGTGTGTGACGACGGCTTCCGGAGTCTTCGAAGCAGATGACACGCGTCGGGATCGCAAGGCTTGTGTCAAGGCTAAGCAAGTTTGTGGTCGCCGGGCATCCGTCCGATGGTGCTACGACGAAGTTTCCCAAAAGGCCCTTCAGGGGCGTGTATCTTAGTTTAATGTAATAGGGGTAGTTTCGTCTTTCGGCTAGCCTCCATACAACCCAAGTGGTGAGAGGATGGCAGCCATCTCTTGGAACCCTAGCTCATTTTGTTTTGCTATTTTCCTCTTCCTTTTTCCTTTGGAATTTCTAGGACTAGCTTGAGAGCTTCATGGTGAGATCTTGAGAGAGGGATGGATGACCGGGTAGCAAGCTAGACCTTGTATGAACCTTCATAGTATGTATAGATGATTCGGCGTGGTTCCTCAAGGCTTGAATGTGTCTCTCCCGTTTTCTCTTTTTGGTGATTTTCGGAGCCTTTTCTTGGTGATTTTCTTGTGGCGGTTTTGAGACCTTTCTCTTTGGGATTTGGTGGGGGATGTATGCATGAACCATTCGTGGTTCTTTTCCCTTTGATTCCCCTCCCAAATCCGTGAGTAAAGGGGCTCAATTTTGGGGTTTTCTTGGCTCTAGGGTTAGTGGCGTTCTTGGTGGAAATCCTTCGATTCCTCTTGTTCTAGCAAGTTTTGGTGGACCAAATCTTGGCTATGGAGTGCCCATGAGGTGTTCCTACTATCCCCAAAGTCTTGTGCGAATCCGTGGAGCGAATCGGGAGATCGGGAGTTGGATTTGGAGGAGTTGACCTGCGAGTGTTGTTCATCCCGAGAGCTCAGGTCCTGACCGGTCTGACCGGTGCCTCTCACCGGTCTGACCTGTGCAGACCCTTGGTTGAGTTTTGCTCGGGTGAATGTCTTGGTGAGTTCCCTGTTGTCTCGTGTTGCTGCTGTTTCGAGTTTGGTCAGTTTTGGAGCTCGGTAGGTCTGTTTAGTGGATTTGGGATTTCCTGGCTTGGACCGGTCTGACCGGCGAGCTACACCGGCCTGACCGGTGTAGCAGCCTTCTGTGGAAGTTCTCAAGTTTTGCCAGGTTGCTCCAGCAGGGACCGGTCTGACCAGTGCTGCTCACCGGTCTGACCGGTGCAGTCCAGTGGCGCTCGAGTTGCCTGTTCCGCTGCGTTCTCGAGTAGGTCTAGGTGGTTGTTGGTTCCTAGGACCGGTAGCACTCCAATGACTACGTGGTCTTGGCCAACTTGGGTAGTTGAGCCAGAGACGAGTTTTGGTTAGTCGTGTTCGTCTTGTTGGAGTAGCCATCTCCTTCGAGAAGAATTTTTATCGACTCCCATTCACTCCCCCCCTCTCTGCTCGCCAGTTCGGTCCTTCAAGTGGTATCTGAGCCGGTTACGGATCTTCGGATTCTAACCAGTCTAAGATCCAAGGATGGCGTACCAGGAACGGGGTTCGGGTCCTCCGCACTTCGATGGCAAACACTACCAGATGTGGCAGAGGCAGATGGCAGCTTTCCTCCGCGGTAAGGGTTAGATTCTTTGGGACGTTACGGTGAACACAACTTATGTTCATCCGATTAACTTCCTTGCTCCGGGATCGAGGGACATGCACGACGCCAACAACAAGGCGGTCGACTACTTGTTTCGTGCTCTGTGTCAGTCCGAATTCGATCGGGTTCAGACAGAGGACTTAGCTTGTAGGATTTGGGAGCAGTTGAAGGATGCTCATCTGGGAATGCTCAGGTTCAGGCTCGGATGTATGCGACTTACCAGAGAGAATACGAGAACTTCACTCATCTCCTCGGTGAGTCCATTGATGCCTTGTTCCAGCGGTTTACGGTTGTGGTGAACAACATGAGGGCCAATGTGGACGTGCTCCCGTACGATGATCATGACAGAGCTGTCAAGCTCTTGCAGTCTCTGGATCGTACAGTTTGGGATGGCAAGTTTGAGGCCATTGTTGAGTCCGAGAAGTATGACACTTTGACGGTAAATGAGCTGTTCTCGAAGCTCAAGTCGACTGAGGTGGACCGTGGTATGACAGCCAAGCTTGAGAGCCCGACTGATTCTCATAGTCTCGCTCTCATCGGTGGCTCGGGTGCAAAGTCTAACACTAACCCATCCACCAGGATGTACTCTTTGTCCTCTTTGATGTCTTTGCTAGATGAGGAGTTCGACGTGCTTGGAGAGGATGAGCTGGTGCTGCTGACCATGCGGTTCGAGAGGATGCACGAGACCGGGTGAACACAAGGAGGAACACGAGGACATGCTTTCAGTGCGGCAAGCCAGGACACTTCATCGTCGACTGCCCCGAGAAGATGGAGAACAAGGACGGCTACAAGAACCGGCCGAAGATAGATGGCAAGTACCGATCAAGACGCGATCACAAGCCGAAGCACAAGCACAAGCACAAGGACGAGCGACGATCGAGGAAGAAGGACGGCCGCGGCAAGGCCCGAGCGATGGTCAGAGCGAGCGACGTCGACTCCAGCTCCGCCGACTCTCCCTCGAGCTCGAGTAGTAGTGAAGACGAAGGTGATCGACGCAAGAACAAGAAGTCTTCCAAGAACTTGAGCGGGCTGAACTGCTTTGCTGGAGATGGCTTCTGTACCATGGCACGTAGCTCCGGCAGCAAGAAGAGTCACCAGAGCGACTCAGACTCCGACTCTGAGGATGAGGTACATGACGAGCTTCCCTTCTTGCGTGAGGAGAATGAACGGCTTGGCAAGTTGCTTGATAATCGTGATGACATGCTTAGAGAGGCTAAGAAGATGAGGAAAGAGCTTAGGGCCTCGCTTGAGGATGCTAGGACTAGAGTGGCTGAGCTAGAAAAACAGAACTTAGAAGCTAAGCTTGTGATTGACTCGCTTATGGCTTCACCTGTTGTTTCTGATGAGATTGATTGTCGCAAAAATAGTCATTTCTATCTTAGCTTCGCCCAATTGTTGTGAAACTTGGTGATCTTGTAGTTTTTGTCCATACGAAGCTATCGAGTATCTAACTTGCTCATTTGGATGTGTGTAGCATGCTATGTTGAATTTTGTCTATTTGAGAAGCTCTAGGTTGCATTTTTCGCATTTTTTGCTTGATTCATGCATTTTCAACAAGGGGGAGAAGTTTGAGCATGTTTTGGTTTGCTGCATGCATTTAGAAGGTTTCCGAGTGGTTTAGAGCTATTTTTGAGCTCGTGCAGTTCCCAGTTTTTCCCAGGTGGTCATTGGCCTGATCGGTGGGATGCACCGGTCTGACCGGTGTAAGTGTCAGGTGCTGGACGATCTTGTCCACCGGTCTGACCGGTCAGAGCTGAGCTGAGGCAGCTGCTCTGTTTTGTGAAGTGGTTTGCATGCATTCGTCCAGGGGGAGTTGCATAGGTTCAGGGGGAGCTTGCATGTGTGCAGGGGGAGCTCTTTGTGGTTTTCGAGCTTTGCTTTGGTTGTTTGTTGCTCTTTGCTTGAGCTCGTTTTTGACTCGGTTGTGTCGAGCTGTTGCCCTTGCCTAAGGGGACCGAGTCTTTCCTCTTTCAAGTGATCTTGCTCTTTGCCTTTGTTTGGCTTTCGGTCGCTTGCTTGAGTTTCTTTTTGTCGTTTCTTTTCTTTTCCTTTTCTCTTTGGTTACCAAAATGTGTGTGTTGTCAATGCACTCATCAAGGGGGAGATTGAGGACCTGTGTGGTTCAAGGACCGGTGGATGGTCGCTTCCTGGTGTGATGAGTGATTGACAACGTTGTGTGGACTAATTCTTGGCTAAGTATTGCAGGTGCAGGTTGCGGCTTGACTGGCGTTGGTGCAGGTGAAGAGCAAGCGCGAAAGGTCGTTGCCGGGTAGGCCTCCAGGTGTGGAGAAGACAAGTAGGCTTGGCTCGAGGGACCCGGTGGCCAGCGGGGTCAAGTGCGGGCCGCATGGTGGCAAGAACGGCAGGATGAAGTCATGGACGGTTTCTTGGTTGGGCCTCAAAACCAAGGTCGATCCGGGACTACGTGGGAGCCAAGTCATGAGTGGTTCACCAGAAAACCGCTGGGTTCCTTGGTTGATCCACAAAGCCAAGACCGAAGACGGAGGTGCAGCAGCATCAGGCCGGCCTGGCCGGTGGGTCTGACCGGTCTGACCGGTGGGTACCGGTCTGACCAGTGTGTTGACACCATTTTTTGGAAAAAAACAGGTCAAAAGGACAGGGAGAAACAACCGATGAAAAATAGAGCACAATCGGCTGATGGAAGAAGGAGGAGGATGGTCAACAGGACTCGCCGATGGTCAAGGAAGCTCAAATCTGACGATGGACCAGCGAGTCAAACTGATCGGCCGATGGTCAAATAGGAGGATCGGCCGATGGAAAGAAGAAGGCGACAATCGAGAAGATACGCCAAAAGGAAAGCACGGTGGAGGTGGGTCAGTCCACGATTGGCAAAGGGTGAAAGAGTTAGTTTTAGGGAGTTTTGACTCCTACAAGAGTCCTTTTCTATTTTTAGTAGTATTTGTCTTTCATTAGATACAAGTAAACAGTGCCGTAATCGGCTAGGAGTCGGGTTGTCCTCAGGATATAAATAGCGACCCTGCGCGGTCGGAAAAAAGTGTACACACCAATATCAAACAAACCGCCTCCGGGCAAACCCTTTACTTTACAGCATCTACTTTACAGCATCTACTTTTACAGCATCTACTTTTCGGCGACTTCGCCATTGCATTTTTTCCTCTTTCTACAACGCCGTCCTTCAAGTTCGTCGGGCTGCATCAATCGATCTCCGGCAAGCTTGTGAGTACCGTTTTACCGAATAACCCTAGGCTTTAACCTCCAGGCGCATCACTGAGGTTTCGTCTAGTTCTTTAGTCACCCCTTACCGATATTAGCTAGATCTGCAAGTTTTTGTACCGATTCTTGTGGTTTTAGCTATTATCACCAATTACCCCACTCGATCTAGATCCTATCGGCTTCTAAGCATTACAGCCGATTCCGACCTGTTCGAGTGCTGACATCACGATCGGCCGATCTCAGCCGATCTATCTACTCACGTACCCGCGCTTCGGTCGCTTTCGAGCCGGCCGATCCTGCTTTACTCGTATCGGTCGATTGGCTGGTACACTACCAGTTGAAAGGCCATCGGTTCTCTAGCTGATCCCTAATATTTTCCATTGTCAATCAACAGGTCAGATTGGCTGGCACACCTCGCTACATACCGGGGAGTCACGTGTGCTGCGCGCGGAGGTGACGTCCTATTTTTGCGTCAACACACTTTTGGCACGCCCGATGGGACTCGAAAAAGTCAACTACGACGAAGAACACGAAGGGTGGTACTTCTGAGATTGATCCGGACAACGTCCAAGCAATCACCAAGGATCAGCTGAAGGATGCAGACAAGATCGAGTTTGAAGCTCACATAAAGCATTATGAAGAGCTATGTCTGGCATCATATGGTCAAACCAAGGGTGGAGTCTTCAAGAAGAATCCTTTGCCAACACCTAAGCAAGTAACCTTCTCAACCGATCCTGAAGGGCTTCAAGACATGATGACTAAGGCGATGCATCAAACGATGATTGATCAATCTAAAGTTTTCACCAATACTATTCAGAACTGTCTGACTGAAGCACTCAAGAACTGCATACTTCCAACCAAATTGAACTCCTCTGGTGTTCCTACATAATCAATCGGCTTCCCCGCCGATTGATGACCCAACAATAGGGATTTCACCGTCTCCACATGTCAATGCAACTGCTCTTGGATCTTCATCGGATTCCCAGCTGATTCAGAACCAAGGCATTGGAGATAAGTCCAAAGATCCTGCTGTTACAATGCCTATGGTCCAGACTCATTCAACACCGACCAACGTCCAAGATCAGACATTCTTAGTGTAGAATCAGCATCAAAAGTATCCTGCCATGAGAAATCAGGATGGAAAGCTTGCAGGATGGGATTTGCCTCGTGATCATTTTGAGACTGACATCTCAAATTTCTTCGAACCCCAGCCTGAGGAAATTCCAGAAGTGATGTACCCGCAGTCTTATCAAGCCATGTTCGGGGGTACTCCAGGGACTGTGCACATGAACAAGGAGGGAGTAGAATTTGTCTACTTCAATCACGGGAGCAAAGCTTTTGAGAGAGTCAAGATCAGTCCAGCTCACGCTCATATGTGTTGGTGTTTCTTAACCTCGATGCTAAGTTACGGGTTCCTAGCAACGATGCTAGAAATATCCAAATGGTAATCCTAACAATTACAAGAGTCCGCAAGTGCACAGAAGTACCATTGTAGCATTTCCCCAAAGGAGTATTCCAAAGGGTATCGAATCCAAGGAAGGCTGGGCGGATTAACTAGTTCAACACTTTTGCAAGGAGTATAAATCATAGACGGGGACAAACCAGATACTCAAGTGCAGGGGTAAGATAAAATAGATAGGATAGTAGTGTGAACACATAAACACACACTCTCTAAAGGTCCTAGGCTTAGGAGGCAACATACGAGTTAGTTCTAGGTTCTAAGGTACTAAACATACGAAGTTACACAGACGAGTTAGTCACACACTGGCATCGCATGATGCTGGCTCAAGCACCCAGGCACAAACGGGGAGCTAACCTCCCGCGTCGCTTACACACGACTCCGGTTGTTAGACTTTAGACTCCTACAGCGTATCTGAATGTGGGGGATTCCGAAAGGGTCCAACGGCTGTCACCACCGCGGCCTACCCCAAGACAAACCGTGGGATACACTCGTAAGCAACGTAGCTACGCAACCCAAGCACCACGCTTACGTTGTTAGCAGGACCCTGACCGGCCCAGGCTATTGTGACCCAGGTCAGAGCCGCCAGGTAAACCGGCCAATTACACCGAATACCGTAGCTTGAGCACGAACTTCATGCAACACAAACATAGGATCTAACTAGATCAAACTAGGCTAAGCACACAAACAGATTTGTGCTTTCCTATGTCTATTCAACAAGATCAAAGGGTCATGTTCGTGATGAACACGAGCCTCCAACTTATGAACAAACACCGAAAACATGTATAAGTCACTCGTCAAAAGGATCGAAAGGCCTTGTTCATCAAGAACAGGAGCCTCTAAATGATGAACGAGCGAAGAACACATGAACAAATCACCCATGTGTACAAGCACAACTTTATATGAAATAGCTGAATAACTGAAGTAGATCAAAGTCATACAATAAAATAAAGATACAAGAGGACTCATACCTAGATCCCAAAGTAGAATTGGAACCTGAAGTAGAACTACTCTAGCCTACCTCCTAGCCTTAGAAACCAAAAGTGAGAGAGGAGGAGTAAGATGTGTTGGTAAGAAATGAGCCCCCTCCCCTTCTATTTATAGGCCAGAGCACCGGCGCAAGGAGTTAAACACCCCGGGGATGGCCTCTAGGACCAATGGACAAGCGCCACGTGGAAGCCCAGGATCAACCGACCCAAGGTCGGTTCGGCCGATCCTAGGGTCGGTTGATCCCAGGTGGGCCCCACTCGGGGTGTGCTTCCTCGGGGTGGCTGTCCTGTGAGTCCTTAAGTCGGTCCCCGGTGTACACGTGTTCTTGAGATGGTTTAGGCACTCTGGTGGGCCCATGGATCCATGTGAAGTCCATGTGTCACGCTCTGATTCGTCGGGGCTTGCCTCTCTTGGATTGGTGACATGGCGTGCATGCGTGGCACCTGAGGTGGCTTGGCTTGCATGCATGGCACCTGAGGTGGTAGCCATTCCTTGAGGTGACGTGGCATGAATCATAGAAGGTGAGTTTGCCACTTCTTTTGTGCTTATTTTCCTGCAATCACATAATCTCCAAGGACAAGTGGAACTACATTATTCTTAACTAAAATGCGTGTAAGAAATGCCTCTTGCTCCTTTATCCATGCGTAAATTGACGGCTAAAGTAAGCACTTAACAGCCGTCAACAACTCCCCCAAGCTAGCCTCTTGCTCGTCTCGAGCAAGATACTTAGGACTTAGGTTGGTCGATCAGGAGTTGCTACGATGTTGTATTCCTAGTTTATGACAAGCATACGACTAGGTACTCTATCAAGGATTGACTGAGTTGGCATTGATCCTACCTTACGCTTGATAGCTATGGGGCTTGTAGCTTCACCTGCCTTGGGCGGTTGAAAGATAGAACGGTTGTATAAGATTTACTAATCATGAATACCTTGATCAGTCGTCAATCCGGAGGTTTTGCAAATTTTCGCAAAGAAATCAAAGTTCCTCGAATGATACTCTCGGATCGCTCAGTGTGTATGATTCCTCACCAAGGCATTGATTTGCCTTCTTTCTCCACCTACTTCTAATAAGCTGATATGTGGGGTTGTAGGTAGGGAAAACATGTGGCATACCTGTTCCTCATGTATTGTCGAGTCGAAAACCGGATCCTTGGGAGTAACAAGTCATACAGCCTGATCAAGATGTGCATGTGTGTGTATATGGTGGATGGATGAAAAACTCCTTTTTGGTATAAGATTCTTTCCTCTCCTTTTGAGATTTTTGAGACTTGGGCTATGTCTCTTTGTTCTTTCTCTCTCTTTTTTTTATAGCCCATAGTCCTTGCTGAACATTTTTGGAGTGAGAGTAATCACGAAACAATGCGCGGAGCTTTATTTGCGGAATGGATGAAATGATTGGTGCTAACTTCCGGTGTAGAAGTTTAGCAAATAGCGGCTGTGTACGTGATCTTGATCATGGGAGCATGACAAGTTTCTCGCCGAGGGTCACAGCAATTCGACAAGACTCAATGAAGAAAACAAGCAGCATATGTGGAGGCTAACAAAAGCTAGGATCTACATATGGCTTTGTATAGGAATTTCTCATCATTGAGGAACTTATCATTTTATTGTTTTTTCAAAAGAAAACTCCGGATATCAAACATCACTTAGCACAGGCTCATAGCAACCCTAGGCAAAGGTCATGCTTTTTGCTACCCACAAGTTTCAAGCTAAGGTTTGATCGTACAAGCCAACAAACTCAAAACTAAGATAGGATACTAAGCTGTAGCAAGGCATACAAGAGGAATAAACAGAGCAACTATTCATCATTTCGACCATAAAGGGACATAAAACATTCTTACCGCGCATATGAAAGCAAACTAATTTAAGAAAGCAAAATAAATATTTTTGGTCTTTTTAATTTTTGCAGATTTTTATGGGTTTTTAGCATATGAGATTCTGAAAATAAAGATACAAGTTACCTCAGAGTGGGGGTCCTCCCCCAAGCTAGCTTCGGGCTCACTACTGTGGAGGAGGGAATCCCATCCACCGGTAGTAGGCCCTCTCTCCTCCAGCTGCTGCTGCTGTGCCAGCTCGATGGTGTGAAGTCTCTTGCCGGACATCCGCTGCCAGTCCCGGGTGGACTCGACGTGCTGGTGCACGGTCTCCTCCATGTCGCCGACTCGGATGTTGAGCTCGCTCATCTGCTGAGTGAGGGTGGCCCCACGGGATGACGAGCGCAATCTGGACGATGAAGATGTCGCATCTCCGTGGGTAGTACCAGCAGGGACGGCCCACTCACCACTGCCCGCGCTAGCCCAAGCCGAGCTACTCGCACCCTGCTAGTACATGGGCTGGTCCCAACCGGGAGCATACTCGGGAGTGACCCCAGGCATGTACTCGGTAGAGGTCCACGTACCAGGCGGAGGTGTGGTAGGCTGAGGCTGTGGCTGAGGTGACAGCTGTGGAGACGGCTGTGGTGGCGGCTGTTGCGCTCCGGCTGCTCTCCTCGATGCACTTCTAGTTACCCTGTCACCATAGACACTAGAACGACGAGGTTCCTTGAGAGGAACGGTCAGTGACCCCTGGCCGTACAACCTGAAATCCGGGTTAGGTAACTGGATCTGGTTTGTATGGCCTGGGTAAAAGAAAACCAAAGAGTCATCCGGACCCTTCTTAAGAATATGCCCCTGAGTCAAATAAGCCTCATCAATCTGAGTCCGGGGATTAGCAATGGAGGGCACGTTAGGCCCTTGCATAATCCCAAGGTTCGTGACGATGCGAGAAATCAGAGACGTACACTCAATAGAACCCGTCATCTTAAAATTTGTTAACCACTGCCGAATCATAGCTTGCACAGGAGAGATCTTGATCCGTCTAACCGCGGCATATAAGATCATCATCTCGTCAGTGCGCACGGGCCGCACGTCATCCCTTGGAAAGAGAGTGATGGCGAGCCACTTGTGCCACAGTCGGAGAGTGGGGTGCAAGATATCGTTGCACCTAGGTATTAACTTGCCACGAACAGGACGACCAGAGATCTCTTCCCAAAAACTCTCGCTATTAAAACCAGTGCAAGCTTGCTCAAGAGAAATAGCGCAGCGACGATGAAAACCGAGGGTGCGACTAAGATCTTTCCACGAAACTCGATACAGAACTCCATGAAATCGAAATGAAATACCAGACGCATCCTCTTGAAGAGTGCAGAGAAACTGGATGGTGGTAGGTCTAGAACCAACCTCCTGAACTGGGACGAAATCCTCCCATCCTAGAGCTTGCCAAATGGAATTGAACTCGGAGTCCACACCTGTTTTCTCGAGAAGGTCCGGGTCGAACTCCTTGGTGTTGGCGAAGACTCGGTCCTTGTCTCTCGCGATCATTCCTCAAGTCGATGAAGGTGGCGTCAACGGCGTACACTTCATCGGCTTGTGGCGTGGGTAGCTCTTCTTCTCCTTCTTCTTCACAGTCGGTTGACATTGGGCTTTGTGCAGCTTCGGAGTGACGAGACGAGCTCCCCCCGTCGCGCGAACGGCGTGAGCGAGTCAACTTCCAGAATGCGCCGGAGGCCCAACTCATCTTGCACAACTATCGGACGACACGAGCAACTCGGTGATGGGTTAGTGAAACCGAATGAAATTCTTACCGAGTTTGCTCCACCAATGATCAATATTTCAACAGCACTGGAGAGAATACTTGGCACCTCAATCTCGAGCGAGAAATCCATGAAAACCAGAGAGCAAGAACAAGAGAGGGAGAGAGTGTTGCAATGGGTGAAGACACCCCTCAAACCCCCTTGTATTTATAGGCATTGAGGCCGGGCACCGAGACATGGGGCGTGTGCAACGGCTAGGAGCCATTGGAGGAAGGAGGGCCGGGCTAGCCGTTAGGCTGGGTCGGCCGACCTGTGGGGTCGGCCGAACCCACCTCGGGTCCGCCCGCCTCCGGCTTTTTGCAACAGCTCTCTAACGGTCACATGAGGGCCTGCCCAGGTGCATCTGTCCAAATTTGCCCAAAAACTTGCTTGAATGATTTTTCAAGGATTTTTCAACCCAAAATTTTATTTTCAGAATTTTTATTTTTTTAAGGAAAAAGGGAAATTTGGCTAGAAAGAATTCCAGCATGCGGATGCAGGGATGGAAAATTCAAATATGCACCCGAAAAAATTAAATTAACTTTTGGAAGGGAAATATGAGATAGCTCACCAATTTTACCTTTTGGCGAAAGGACTCATCTTTTTAAGTCTGAGAGCGGGACTTTTTTCGGTGATTAGTTCCACTCGTCACCCCACTCCCGAGAAGTAGAGGGGTGCGATCTCTGTACCTGCCTCCACACCTTCCGTGCCATCCTTGTTTTTCTTGGTGTGGTCAGAGGTCGTGTGAGCTGGGGTTGTGGCTCCGTCCACCCCCAGGTCTGCTCATCGTTTCCTTGCACTGAATAGCATTGCTCTTCTGTTGGTCGAAACTAGAACATCAAGTTCTTTTTCCCAATGCGGAAACGGATGGTCCCACTTTCCACATTGATCCTTGCTCGAGCGTCACTTAGGAATGGCCTCCCAAGAATGAGTGGCATTTCCGCATCATCTTGCATATCAAGGACCACGAAATTCGCGAAGATGCAAGAGCCTTGGACGAATACTAGTAGACTCTCCACAATCCCCTCCGGATACCAGATCGATGCATCAGCAAGTTGAACTGTCCTCGAGGTTGGGGTAAGAGCGGGATATCCCAGTCTTTCGAACATAGCCTTGGACATGAGGTTGACACTCGTGCCAAGGTCATAGAGGGCATTCCTAATTTTGTGGTAGTATATAGTGCAAGTGATAGCCGGATAACCAGGATCTTTCCTGTGCACAATTGCTGAAGATTCCCATGGATCAAGAACCTGCTGTATGGGTCTCCCTGCATAGTCAGCAGCTCGTGCCCTCCCAGATGGCTTACCCCATCTGGTGGACACTGCACAAACATTCTCACAAGAAGACACGGGTTGCCCCGGAATCTTCCCGTCCTCAGCAGAGGGAACCAAAGCAGCCAACTAAGCCAACTAGGTCTATCATTTTATTAAAGCTCAGCTGGTTCTTGAGAGCAGAAGAAAGGTTATCGATTTTAACGTTGAGGCTTTCCAAAGCCCTATCGTAGGCAGCCGTTTTCTTGTTAAAGCCTTCATTAATCTTGGCTTGCCCGAAAACCAAATCTTTCAGGGAAGGTTGGTTGGGATTGTAAATATTACCTTGATTACTCCCCTGATAGTAAGGGCGTGATTGATTCCACGTTTGACCTCCTTGTGGATGATAACCATTGTTGTTGCATTTCATGTAAATCAAATCCTCCTTGGTAGCGGGGCAATAATTCCCAGAATGCCCAGTATCACCACAGACTTCGCAGGTCATGCGAGCATCCATAGCTTGAGTAGTGATGGTGAGAGCCAGGTGTGGTTTGAGGACCGGTGGATGGTCGCTTCCTGGTGTGATGAGTGATTGACAACGTGGTGTGAACTAATTCTTGGCTAAGTATTGCAGGTGCAGGTTGCGGCTTGACTGGTGCAGGTGCAGGTGAAGAACAAGCGCGAAAGGTCGTTGCCGGTGAGGCCTCCAGGTGTGGAGAAGACAAGTAGGCTTGGTTCGAGGGACCCGGTGGCCAGCGGGGTCAAGTGCGGGCCGCATGGTTGCAAGAACGGCAAGATGAAGTCATGGACGGTTTCTTGGTTGAGCCTCAAAACCAAGGTCGAGCCGGGACTACGTGGGAGCCGAGTCATGAGTGGTGATTGGCAGAGGCTACACCGAGTTCGCGGGGTTTCCGGTGGTTCACCAGAAAACCACTGGGTTCCTTGGTTGATACACAAAGCCAAGACCGAAGAACCGAAGACGGAGGTGCAGCAGCTCCAGACCGGTCTGACCGGTGGGTCTGACCGGTCTGACCGGTGGGTACCGGTCTAACCGGTGAGGAGCACCGGTCTGACCGGTGTGCGACGACGCAGTCCGGAATCTTCGAAGCGGAGGACACACGTCGGGATCGCAAGGCTTGAGGCGAGGCTAAGCAAGTTTGCGGTCGCTGGGCATCCGTCCGATGGAGCGAAGACAAAGATTTCCGAATTCGCCCTTGAGGGGCATGTATCCCTAGTTAGCTAGTAAGGGTATTTTCGTCTTTCGGTTGCCTCCATATAACCCAAGTGGTGAGAGGATGGCAGCCATCTCTGGGAACCCTAGCTCATTTGGTTTTCCTATTTTCCTTCCTATTTTCTTAGGATTTTCGTAGGACTAGCTTGAGAACTTCATGGTGAGATCTTGTGAGAGGGAAGGATGATCGGGCGGCAAGCTAGACCTTGTATGAACCTCTTTGGTATGTATAGATGATTCGGCGTGGTTCCTCAAGGCTTGGTTGTGTCTTTCCCGTTTCTCCTTTTTGGTGATTTTCGGAGGCTTTTCTTGGCGAATTTCTTGTGGCGGTTTTGAGACCTTTCTCTTTGGGATTTGGTGGGGGATGTATGCATGAACCCCTCATGGTTCTTTTCCCTTTGATTCCCCTCCCAAATCCGTGAGTTAAGAGGCTCAATTTTGGGGTTTTCGTGGTTCTTGGGTTCGTGGTGTTCTTGGCGGAAATCCTTCGATTCCTCTTGATTCAACAAGTTTTGGTGGACCAAATCTTGGCTATGGAGTGCCCATGAGGTATTCCTACTATCCCCAAAGTCTTGTGCGAATCCGTGGAGCGAATCGGGAGATCGGGAGTTGGATTTGGGGGAGTTGACTCGCGGGCGCTGTTCATCCCGAGCTGCTCAGGTCACACCGGTCTGACCGGTGCCCTTGACCGGTCTGACCGGTGCTAGCCCTTGGTGGGATTTGTCTCGGGGAACAGCCTTGTCCGTGTGGTTTTGTCCCGTGGTCCTGCTGGTCAGTTCTTGGCGTGTTTGGAGTTGTTTTGCTAGGTTTTGTGAGGGGTTCTTCTTCCTTCCAGGTTGTGTTTCGGAGGTGGTTTTTGTTCCAGGGCCTAGAGGAGTCACTGAGGCTTCCTGGAACGTTTGCTGTGCAGCTGCTGTAGCCACCGGCCTGACCGGCTCTGTCCACCGGTCTGACCGGTGTCACCGGTCTGACCGACGCAGGTCATCGGTCTGACCGGTGTAGCACAGGCAGCAAGCCGTGCAAGTTTCCGCTGTGTGTTTTGGTGAGTTCTGGCTCGGAGGGTTGTGTGTTGGCTCCTAGGACCAGTAGCACTCCAGTGGCTGCGTGGTCTTGGCCAACTTGGGTAGTTGAGTCGGAGACGTGATTTGGAAGCCGTGTTCGTCTTGTTGGAGTTCTCATCTCCTTCGAGAAGAATTTTTATCGGCTCCCATTCACTCCCCCCCTCTCTGGTTCGCCTAATCGGTCCTTCAATTGGTATCAGAGCCGGTTCGGGTCTTTATTGACTCTTACCAGTCTAAGATCCAAAGATGGCGTACCAGGAACGGGGTTCGGGTCCTCCGCACTTCGATGGGAAGAACTACCAGATGTGGTAGAGGCGGATGGCGGCGTTCCTCCGCGGAAAGGGTCAGATCCTTTGGGATGTCACGGTGAACACATCTTATGTTCATCCAATGAACTTCCTTGCTCCAGGATCGAGGGATATGTTCGAAGCCAACAACAAGGCTGTCGACTACTTGTTTCGTGCTCTGTGTCAGCCTGAATTTGATCGGGTTCAGACAGAGGACTTAGCTTGTAGGATTTGGGAGCAGTTGAAGGATGCTCATGCTGGGAATGCTCAGGTTCAGGCTCGGATGTACGCGACTTACTGGAGAGAGTACGAGAACTTCACTCATCTCCCCGGCAAGTCCGTCGATGCCCTTTTCCAGCGGTTTACGGTCGTTGTGAACAACATGAGAGCCAATGTGGCTGTGCTCCCATACGATGATCATGATAGAGCCGTGAAGCTCTTGCACTCGTTGGATCGTACCGTATGGGACGGGAAGTTTGAGGCTATTGTTGAGTCCGAGAAGTATGACACCTTGACGGTGAACGAGCTATTCTCGAAGCTCAAGTCGGCTGAGTTGGACCGTGGTATGACAGCCAAGATCGAGAGCCCGACTGATTCTCATAGTCTCGCTCTCGTTGGTGGCAGAGGAGCCAAGTCTAACGCTAACGCATCCTCCAGGATGTACTCTTTGTCTTCTTTGATGTCTTTGCCAGACGAGGAGTTCGACGTGCTTGGAGAGGACGAGCTGGCGTTGCTGACCAGGCGGTTCGAGAGGCTGCACGAGAACCGGGTGAACTCAAGGAGGAACTCAAGAGCGTGTTTCAAGTGCGGCAAGACCGGACACTTTTTCGCCGAGTGTCTGAAGGTGAACAACCACGACAAGCACAAGTCCAAGGACAAAGGAAGAAGATCCAAGAAGAAGGAACATGAACATGGGAGGAAGACACGGACCCGAGAGAAGATCAAGAGATCGAGCGACATCGACTCCGACTCTGAGGATGTGTCATCAAGCTCGAGTGAAGAAGAAGAAGAAGAGGACAGCAAGAGGAAGCACAAAAAGAAGAAGAAGGACTTCGGCAAGTACTTGAACGGCCTTTGCTGTACCGCAAGCAAGACTTCGAGAGGCTGCAACAAGAAGGATGGGCTGTGCAGCATGGCACGCAGCTCCGGCAGCAAGAGAAGCCAGAAGAACGCCTCGGAATCAGACTCTGACTCTGAGGATGAGGTATGTGATGAGCTCTCTTCTTTGCGCAAGGAGAATGAGGAGTTGGTTGACTTGCTTGATAATCGCGATCACATGCTTAGAGAGGCTAAGAAGCTTAGGAAGGAGCTTAGGGCTTTGCTTGAAGATGCTAGGAATAGAGTGGCTGAGCTGGAAACACAGAACCTTGATGCCAAGCTTGAGATAGATTTGCTTAAGGCTAGTCCTGTTGTTTCTGATGAAGTTGATTGTGCTGATTGCTCTGTTTTCCTAGCTGATTTGACTGCTCTTAGGGAAAAGCATGCCTCCAAGTGTGAGGAACTAGATGTGCTTAGGGTTGAGTTGGTTGAGCTGCAATCTAGACCCACTTTGCTTGGTGCATGTACTTCTTGCCCTGGTTTACATGAAAAAATTGCTGAGCTTCGTTCTCGCATTGTTTCACTTGAGGCTGATTTGAAAGTGCCTATTCCTACTTCCTGTTCTTCCTGTGAATTACATGCTGTGAAGAATTTGGAACTTGCACAATGCATTGATCGTTTGCAGGATGAGAACAGTAAGTTGCGTGAGGTGTTGAGTTGGGTGTCCAGTCATGAGCCTCAGCTGGGTGTGTTAATTGCCAGTTGTAAGCGCTTTGATGGTTGGGCTTTGGGATCTGATAAGTTTGGTGAGAGCAGTGGTGTGAGAGAAGGGAAATTTGGGAATATTCCAGTTCCACCACAACCAACACCCAAAGACAAGTTTGCATCCAAGTCAAACCAGTTGCTTAAATCGAGAGAAAAACCAAGTGAGAAGCCTAGTGAGAAACCTAGTGAGAAGCCTTGTGAAGAGCCACACCCGAAACCTAAGCCAAGACCAATTCGTTTCCATTGTGAGTTTTGTGGAAAGGATGGTCATAAGAGAGAGTTTTGCTATAAGAGAAGAAGAGAGGCGAGATTGGCTAAGGAGTGGGCAAACAAGGACAGGTACCACCCTTCTCATGGTGTGCCTGAGCCTCGTATGCCACTACCTAAGGGAAAGGGTGTTGTGCATACGGTTCCAGCATGGAGAGATAGGAGAGCTTCAGGTGGAGGCAAGTTTGCTGGCTGAGGACCACCGGCCAGACCGGTCAGAGTGACCGGTCAGACCGGTGCTAGGCAGAGTGCTGGACAGTTTGGTTTCCGGGGCCGTGATGCTAGAGGGTTCAGCCCTTTTGGTCGTGGAACCGATGGTAGGCGCTTTGAGTCAAGTGGTGTTGAGTTTGCTGGACGTTCTCCACCTCGTGATCAATACGAGTTTGGGAGAGGTCACAGCTTTGAGTCTCAGAGGGGCTACGGACCACGCTTTCCCTTTCGTGGTACTCGTACTCCTCCAGTGAGACGGGAGTGGTTTTCCCATGGTGGTTCCAGGTTTGATAGGTTTGATAGGATGGATCGGAGTTTTGATAGGCGCGGTAGGATGGATGTTGCTAACCCAACTTTTGAGGAGATGGCTCGGCACTGGTTTGACACTTTTGGTACTAACCCTAGTGTTGAGTCATTTGCTCGCTCTCGCTCTTGGTTTTGAGTTGTAGGTGGGAGGCCCGGAGAACATTTGGTTGATATCGGGGGTGGTTCTCCGGCCTCATACCCCGGTGATGACATGGAGGTACATCACTTTCGGGGATGGTGGACAAGGACAGGTGAATTCTGAAGAAATGATAAAGGTAAGTGAATTTGTGTCCTTCAAGTGTGTGGCCTTGGTCAAGCCACTTGGTTCATTTCGCTCCTTGCCCTATCTCATGTGTGTAAGGTGAGCTTTGTATGCTCTTTGACCTTAATGCATGAGTTTAGGGGGAGTCTGTGTGCTTAGTGTGCTCTTTACTCTATCATGTGTACTAAGGGTGAGCTTTGTATGCTCTTTAGCCCTAGTGCATGTGTTTAGGGGGAGCTTGTGAGTTTTGCGCTCCTTTGCTCTTTTGTCGGTGGTGTCGAGCCCTTTTTGCCTCCCCTCGAGGAGCCGGTCGTTTGTGAGCTTTGTGTGTGGGAGCTTCTTTGTAGCATATGTATAGCTTTCCTTTGAGCATTTCTTGCATTTGGCATGGCATATGTAACATGATGTATAGGCATCTTTGTATCTTAGGTTGCATGCATTTTGTATCATATGCATTGTTTAGGAAAGGCTTCTCCTATATACATTGTTCACCCTGGAATGATATATATGTCTTTGTCAGCTAATTTGGTTAGCTATGGTTAGTTTGGCTTAGCTCTTGATAATCTTGGTTTATATCCATGGTTGATGGCTATGTTTTTGAAAAATTTCATATATATATATGCTCTCTTGTGAGTAAATGCCTTTACATGATCTTGACATGTTTTTGTGGCTTGGCTATGCTTAATTTGTGGTTGGATAGCTTATTTTGATCATATGGGGCCAAAGGCTCATTTGCCATCATGAATGTTTAGCCCCCATGCTTCATCTTGTGGAGGGGCATAAGTTCCTTTTTGTCGCAAAGACATTTCATGTACCAACTATAAATCTGAAAATGAAATGTAAATTGCTTGGAAAATGTGCTCCCATGTCATATGTGCTTAATTTACTTGCTTTTGGGTGCTAAACCGTTGCATGTTGCTTACTAATGAGAAGTCTCATACAGAGAAGTAAGCACATGGCTCGGTATGCTTTGACATGACATGAGGTGCTTGTGGGTGTTTATGATGGTCTTATGCTTAGAATGGTTTTCCTAGCATGAAGTTTGTGTGGCTTTGCCATTTTGACATGTTTTGGTCATGTTTAGGACTTTGCTCATGAGAGGGTGATTTTTCGCAAAATTGCTCAATTCTATCTTAGCTTCGCCCAATGGTTGTGAAACTTGGTGATCTTGTAGTTGAGGTCATTACGAAGCTATAGAGTATCTAACTTGCTCATTTGGACATGTGTAGCATCCTATGTTGAATTTTGTCTATTTGAGAAGCTCTAGGTTGCATTTTTTGCATTTTTGGCTTGATTCATGCATTGTCAACAAGGGGGAGAAGTTTGAGCATGTTTTGGCCTACTGAATGCATTTGGAAGGTTTTCAGGTGGTTTCGAGCCTTTTCTGGCCTCTGTTGTGCACCGGTCTGACCGGTTGATGTCACCGGTCTGACCGGTCAGAGTGCTGGTTCTGTTCATATGTTGAGCACCGGTCTGACCGGTGGTGATGGCCGGTCTGACCGGTCAGAGCTGAGCTGTTGTAGCTGCTCTGTTTCGTGAAGTGGTTCGCATGCATTCGTCCAGGGGGAGTTGCATTGGTTCAGGGGGAGCTTGCATGTGTGCAGGGGGAGCTCTTTGTGGTTTTCGAGCTTTGGATTGGTGGTTTGTGCTCTTTGCTTGAGCATGTTTTGTCTCGGATGTGTCGAGCCGTTGCCCTTGCCTAAGGGGTCCGAGACTTGTCTTCTTCAAGTGATCTTGCTCTTTGCCTTTTCTTTGGCTTTCGATCGCTTGTTGGAGTTTATTTTAGTCGTTTCTTTTCTTTTCCTTTTCTTTTGGTTACCAAAACGTGTGTGTTGTCAATGCACTCATCAAGGGGGAGATTGAGAGCCAGGTGTGGTTCGAGGACCGGTGGATGGTCGCTTCCTGGTGTGATGAGTGATTCACAACGTGGTGTGAACTGATTCTTGGCAAAGTATTGCAGGTGCAGGTTGCGGCTTGACTGGTGCAGGTGCAGGTGCAGGTGAAGAACAAGCGCGAAAAGTCGTTGCCGGTGAGGCCTCCAGGTGTGGAGAACACAAGTAGGCTTGGTTCGAGGGACCCGGTGGCCAGCGGGGTCAAGTGCGGGCCGCATGGTGGCAAGAACGGCAAGATGAAATCATGGACGGTTTCTTGGTTGAGCCTCAAAACCAAGGTCGAGCCGGGACTACGTGGGAGCCGAGTCATGAGTGGTGATTGGCGGAGGCTACACCGAGTTCGCGGGGTTTCCGGTGGTTCACCAAAAAACCACTGGGTTCCTTGGTTGATCCACAAAGCCAAGACCGAAGAACCGAAGACGGAGGTGCAGCAGCTCCTGACCGGTCTGACCGGTGGGTCTGACCGGTGGGTACCAGTCTGACCGTTGAGGAGCACCGGTCTGACCGGTGTGCGACGACGTAGTCCGGAATCTTCGAAGCGGAGGACACGCGTCGGGATCGCAAGGTTTGCGTCGAGGCTAAGCAAGTTTGCGGTCGCTGGGCATCCGTCCGATGGAGCGAAGACAAAGATTTCCAAATTCGCCCTTGAGGGGCATGTATCCCTAGTTAGCTAGTAAGTGTATTTTCGTCTTTCGGTTGCCTCCATATAACCCAAGTGGTGAGAGGATGGCAGCCATCTCTGGGAACCCTAGCTCATTTGGTTTTTCTATTTTCCTTCCTATTTTCTTAGGATTTTCGTAGGACTAGCTTGAGAGCTTCATGGTGAGATCTTGTGAGAGGGAAGGATGATCGGGCGGCAAGCTAGACCTTGTATGAACCTCTTTGGTATGTATAGATGATTCGGCGTGGTTCCTCAAGGCTTGGTTGTGTCTTTCCCGTTTCTCCTTTTTGGTGATTTTCGGAGGCTTTTCTTGGCGAATTTCTTGTGGCGGTTTTGAGACCTTTCTCTTTGGGATTTGGTGGGGGATGTATGCATGAACCCCTCGTGGTTCTTTTCCCTTTGATTCCCCTCCCAAATCCGTGAGTAAAGGGGCTCAATTTTGGGGTTTTCGTGGTTCTGGGGTTCGTGGTGTTCTTGGCGGAAATCCTTCGATTCCTCTTGATTCAACAAGTTTTGGTGGATCAAATCTTGGCTATGGAGTGCCCATGAGGTATTCCTACTATCCCCAAAGTCTTGTGCGAATCCGTGGAGCGAATCGGGAGATCGGGAGTTGGATTTGGGGGAGTTGACTCGCGGGCGCTGTTCATCCCGAGCTGCCCAGGTCACACCGGTCTGACCGGTGCCCTTGACCGGTCTGACCGGTGCTAGCCCTTGGTGGGATTTGTCTCGGGGAACAGCCTTGTCCGTGTGGTTTTGTCCTGTGGTCCTGCTGGTCAGTTCTTGGCGTGTTTGGAGTTGTTTTGCTAGGTTTTGTGAGGGGCTCTTCTTCCTTCCAGGTTGTGTTTCGGAGGTGGTTTTTGTTCCAGGGCCTAGAGGAGTCACTGAGGCTTCCTGGAACGTTTGCTGTGCGGCTGCTGTAGCCACCGGCCTGACCGGCTCTGTCCACCGGTCTGACCGGTGTCACCGGTCTGACCGGCGCAGGTCATCGGTCTGACCGGTGTAGCACAGGCAGCAAGCCGTGCAAGTTTCCGCTGTGTGTTTTGGTGAGTTCTGGCTCGGAGGGTTGTGTGTTGGCTCCTAGGACCAGTAGCACTCCAGTGGCTGCGTGGTCTTGGCCAACTTGGGTAGTTGAGTCGGAGACGTGATTTGGAAGCCGTGTTCGTCTTGTTGGAGTTCTCATCTCCTTCGAGAAGAATTTTTATCGGCTCCCATTCACTCCCCCCCTCTCTGGTTCGCCTAATCGGTCCTTCAGATGGCCATGGCAGCCTTCTCGCTGGTCAGAGCATCCATTCTCTTCATGAGTAGGTCCATCTTGGCGTGCAACTTATCCACTTCCTTGACGGTATGTGTACCCCTCTGACGTGGCTGGAGTCGATCATCACACCACCCTTGGTTGGAGACCATCTTCTCGATAAGTTTGGTTGCTTCAGCGATAGTGAGAGAGAACAAAGCTCCTCCAGCAGCAGCATCAATATGGCCTCGGGCTGTCGGAGTCAGCCCATTATAGAAACTCTGAAGAATAAGCCAGTTGTCCATCCCATGATGGGGACAAGCCAGGATGTACTCCTGAAGCCTCTCCCAAGCCTCTGGAATGGTTTCGTTTGCTGCTTCCTGAAAGCTCGAAATTCTTCCCCGGAGAGCATTGGTTCTGCCCATCGGAAAGAACTTCGCGAGGAACGCTGCTGAGCACTTTACCCAGGTGTTAATATCTGCACGGTTCGCATAGAACCACTGCTTCGCCTTTCCCAGGAGTGAGAATGGAAACAGCCGCAGACGAATGGCATCTTCCTCCACTCCTCGTATAGTGAAGGTACTGCACAGCTCCAAGAACTATTGCAAGTGGGTGCTCGCGTCTTCATTAGGCTTGCCACAGAATGGGCTAGCCTGTACCATCGTAATGAGGCCAGTCTTGATTTCAAAGTTTCCATTCCCGGTGTTGATCTCGGGGCCAGTGGGCACCTGATCAGCAGAGGGAGCAGAATATTCGCGAAGAGTCTTCTCCTGATTGGCCATAGGAGTTGATGTAGATGGCACAAAGGAAGCTGGATCGACTTCCGTGCGTACACGCTGGGGAGAACCGAAATGAGTTCTAGCTCTCCTTACGAGTGACTCAGGATCTTCAGTGAAATTCGGCGGTAAGTCGAAACCAGTCATACACTACCTGTCTTCATCATCGATAGACAAAGAAGACATTCAAAGTTAGCCTGCATTGATTATAAACATTGCAAAGTGCTGACAAGTTATCCTTAGCCTTCCCCGGTAACAGCGCCAGAAATGCTTGTTGGTATTTCTTAACCTCGATGCTAAGTTACGGGTTCCTAGCAACGATGCCAGAAATATCCAATTGGTAATCCTAACGATTACAAGAGTCCGCAAGCACACGGAAGTACCATTGTAGCATTTCCCCAAAGGAGTATTCCAAAGGGTATCGAATCCAAGGAAGGCTGGGCGGATTAACTAGTTCAACACTTTTGCAAGGAGTATAAATCATAGACGGAGACAAACCAGATACTCAAGTGCAGGGGTAAGATAAAATAGATAGGATAGTAGTGTGAACACACAAACACACTCTCTCTAAAGGTCCTAGGCTTAGGAGGCAACATACGAGTTAGTTCTAGGTTCTAAGGTACTAAACATACGAAGTTAGACAGACGAGTTAGTCACACACTGGCATCGCATGATGCTGGCTCAAGCACCCAGGCACAAACAGGGAGCTAACCTCCCGCATCACTTACGCACGACTCCGGTTGTTAGACTTTAGACTCCTACAGCGTATCCGAACGTGGGGGATTCCAAAAGGGTCCAACGGTTGTCACCACCGCGGCCTACCCCAAGACAAACCGTGGGATACACTCGTAAGCAACGTAGCTACGCAACCCAAGCACAACGCTTACGTTGTTAGCAGGACCCTGACCGGCCCGGGCTATTGTGACCCAGGTCAGAGCTGCTAGGTAAACCGGCCAATTACACTGAATACTGTAGCTTGAGCACGAACTTCATGCAACACAAACATGGGATCTAACTAGATCAAACTAGGCTAAGCACACAAACAGATTCGTGCTTTCCTATGTCTATTCAACAAGATCAAAGGGTCGTGTTCATGATGAACACGAGCCTCTAACTTATGAACAAACACCGAAAACATGTATAAGTCACTCGTCAACTGGATCGAAAGACCTTGTTCATCAAGAACAGGAGCCTCTAAATGATGAACGAGCGAAGAACACATGAACAAATCACCCATGTGTACAAGCACAACTTTATATGAAATAGCTGAATAACTGAAGTAGATCAAAGTCATACAATAAAATAAAGATACAAGAGGACTCATACCTAGATCCCAAAGTAGACTTGGAACCTGAAGTAGAACTACTCTAGCCTACCTCCTAGCCTTAGAAACCAAAAGTGAGAGAGGAGGAGTAAGATGTGTTGGTAAGAAATAAGCCCCCTCCCCTTCTATTTATAGGCCAGAGCACCAGCGCAAGAAGGAGTGAAACACCCCGGGGATGGCCCCTAGGACCAATGGACAGGTGCCACGTGGAAGCCCAGGATCAACCGACCCAAGGTCGGTTCGGCCGATCCTAGGGTCGGCTGATCCCTGGTGGGCCCCACTCGGTGTGTGCTTCCTCGGGGTGGCTGTCCTGTGGGTCCTTAAGTCGGTCCCCGGTGTACACGTGTTCTTGAGACGGTTTAGGCGCTCTGGTGGGCCCATAGATCCATGTGAAGTCCATGTGCCACGCTCTGATTCGTCGGGGCTTGCCTCTCTTGGATTGGTGACTTGGCGTGCATGCGTGGCACCTGAGGTGGCTTGGCTTGCATGCATGGCACCTGAGGTGGCAGCCATTCCTTGAGGTGACGTGGCATGAATCATAGAAGGTGAGTTTGCCACTTCTTTTGTGCTTATTTTCCTACAATCACATAATCTCCAAGGACAAGTGGAACTACATTATTCTTAACTAAAATGCGTGTAAGAAATGGCTCTTGCTCCTTTATCCATGAGTAAATTGACGGCTAAAGTAAGCACTTAACAGCCGTCAACAATATGGTTATACCAACAGAAAGAAAAGCTCCTATTCAACCTCAGAAATCGGCTTAGCAGCCGACGCTAGGGATGCCCGTGCAGACTGCCCCACTACAACAGTCAATGCCAATGCAGCCTGTCTTAACCCCGACTAATACGGTGGCTCATACAAGATCATCGCCTCAGCAGCCGATCAACCAAGGGGTGACGGGACAGCTAGTAATTCCACAGGTAGATCCTGCACAAGTGCTACAAATGCTTCTAAATCAATTGGCTATCTCAAGCCAGTTGAATTTGCATCAACCAACCCCATCGGCTAGTCAGCCGATCGGACAAACTCCACCTGTTGCAAGTCAACCAAATGCGCAAAGTTCTTCTGGAGCAGGAACATCAATGGTACCAAATCCACAACCAAGAACCTCAGAAGAACAGCCTCCAGAGACTCCGTCAGCTAAGATGCAAGCAATCGAACAAGTATCTGCTGAGTTGAAGTCTCATGTGAAGCAAGAGTTGATGGATCACTTCTCAGAGATGTTGCAGAAGCAATATGGGATGAAACCTAAGCAGCTATCCTGCATGTATAGGACACCGTATCCATCTGGCTACGATTAGATACCGTTCCCTCCAAGATTCAAGGTGCCAGACTTCACCAAGTTCTCTGGGCAAGATGAAACATCCACAATGGAGCATATTACTTGATTCATCATACAATGTGAAGAAGCAGGGAACGTTGATGCACTAAGGATACGGTTGTTTTCTTCATCTCTCTCAGGGCCCGCATTCTCATGGTTTACCTCATTGCCAACTAATTCCATTATTAAAAGGTCCGATTTGGAACAACAGTTCCACAATTATTTCTTCTCTGGCATCCATGAGATGAAGATTACTGATCTGACCAGACTCAAGCAAAGGAATGATGAAATAGTTGCTGGATTCATTCAGAGGTTCAGAGAGGTCAGAAACAAGTGTTATAGTCTAAACCTAGGAGATAAACAACTGGCTGAGTTGGCTTTCCAAGGTCTCTTGCCAGCCTTGAGGGAGAAATATGCATCACATGACTTCGAGAGTCTTAGCCAGCTGGTCAGTCAGATGAGTCAGGAAACTGCAAAGTCCTATGAGCCTAGAAGAAACTTTCAGAAGAAGGTGTCTTATGTGGACTATTCTGACTCAGAAGATGAAGACAATATGATAGGACTCGCAGAGTGGGTCAAAGGCAAGAAGACAGTGTCCTGTCCTTTTGGTAAAAAGGAACCAGAAAAACTCGGCTTTGATATCACTAAAGCCGATAAGATATTTGATCTGTTGCTTCAGCAAGGGCAGATCAAACTCTCCCAGTTCCATACCATACCATCTGCAGAGGAGCTGAAGAGGATGAAGTATTGCAAATGGCACAATGCAACGTCGCATGACACCAATGATTGCAAGATCTTCAGACAACAGATCCAATCAGCTATTGAGCAAGGGAGGCTTAAGTTTGAAACCCCTTCCAAAGCTGAAAAGCCGATGAAGATTGATCAGCACCCCTTCCCAACTAACGCAGTTGAGGTGTCTAGCAAAGACACATCACGTGTTAAGCTGCTGACGTCTGATTTGGCTCAAAATAATGGAGCTGTCGATCCCAAGGTACAAGCAACCGCTGTCGATGTCAAAGGGAAAGGGTTGCTACTTGAAGAAGGATACTTGAAGCCATGCCGACCTGTTACGTCCCAAATGCTGATCAACAAGTTCCGGCATCGGCAGGAGAAAGCAAAAGGAAGAGAAGAGTGGGCACGACGCAACGAAGGACATTGGAGATGTCCATTCTTCAAGTATTGATGGGAAGAAGGGATCAAGCGACCAACATCAGAGAATTGTCTAGAATGCAATGGGGCTTACAACAACAGCAGCTCATTTAAGAGAGTTTGCTTTGACGACAGAGGACCTGCAGCTGGGGATCACCGTGAATTTAGCAATCGACGGGTTTCAGTCCACGATCGGCTGGGGGTCAAGGCCAGTGTCCACGATCTACTGGGGGGCAAGGCTAGCGTTTATAATCGGCTGGGAGGCCGAGTCAATGAAAAGTCAAACAATCGGCTAGAAGAGATGGTCGATTCTCTGGTCCCTGACGAGGATATCATGTACCGAGCTCCTGAGCGTCGACGTACGCTGCAACTGGATGATGAAGGATCAAGCCCAACACGTAAGAAGTCCAATCCACAATGGTGTTCAGATGGCTTGACCAAGTCACAGAAAAGGAGAGTCCAGCGCCTATGCCAGCTAGAACAGCAAGAAGAAGCAGAAAGATGCATGCTGGACAAGAAGAAGGTTCGGTCTAAAGTATGGCGCCCTAAGCCTAAGGCTGATGATGGAAAGGACGACAAACCACAGGCTGATATAAACATGGTTGTCTTCCTACCAAAAGAGGTCATGGCTCCTGTTGATTCGGATGTGTCCGATGAAGAACGTGGCATGGCTCAGTTAACACTGGAACCTACACAAGCCATCTTTGAGAAGCCAGATGATGAAAAGAGACAACACTCGAAGGCTCTGTTTCTCAAGGGTTTTGTCAATGGGAAACCAGTCACCAGGATGCTTGTGGATGGAGGAGCAGCAGTCAATCTGATGCCATATACCATGCTGCGCAAGATTGGGAAGTCTGATGAAGATTTGACCCAGACCGATATGATGCTGGTGGACTGCGAAGGAAACATCTCTCCGGCTCAAGGTGCAATCTGCGTGGAGCTCACCATTGGCAGTAAGACCCTTCCAACCGCTTTCTTTGTCATTAAAGGGAGGGGATCTTATAATCTACTGCTGGGTCAGGATTGGATACATGCCAATTGTTGCATACCATCTACAATGCATCAATGCATCATCCAATGGATCGGAGATTCAGTGGAGGTGGTACAAGGAGAAACCTCCTTGACGGTAGCAGCTACGGAAGCACAAGAGTGGACCTATGACCGAGTGAGCTGCATATCTGGAAAAACATGGGATACCAAGTATCTCAAAGTGTCCAATTTCGGACTAAAGCCGGTTCAAGCAGTCGACTCTGAATACAAGATTTAATGGATCAGTTCATTTAAAACGAAGGGAAGCTTGGGCACGGGTTTACATCGGCTGATGAATTGGAGAAGATAGACCTTGGAGATGGAAGCAAACCAAGGCCGACGTACATCAGTGCCAAGCTAGATGCAGAATACAAGAAAGAACTAATCGCATTGTTAAAGGAGTTCAAGGATTGTTTTGCTTGAGAATATTATGTGATGCCTGGCTTAGACCGATCCATTATTGAACATCGGCTACCTATTAAACCAGGGTATCGACCTTTTCAGCAACACCCAAGGCAATGTAATCCAAAGATTTATCCTGATATAAAGGCCGAGATAACAAAGTTACTTGAAGCTGGTTTTATTCGGCAATGTCGATATGTCGAATGGATCTCTAACATAGTCCCTGTCTAGAAGAAAAATGGCAAACTACATGTATGCATTGATTTCAGGGACTTGAACAAAGCAACACCGATGGATGGGTATCCGATGCTAGTAGCCGATGCATTAGTCAACGCTGCTGCAGGGCACAAAGTCATCAGCTTTATGGACGGTAACGCTGGGTACAATCAAATATTCATGGCCATAGAGGATATTGCAAAAACTGCTTTCAGGTGCCCTGGCCATGTCGGATTATATGAGTGGATTGTCATGACCTTTGGATTGAAGAACGCTGGTGCCACATATCAAAGAGCCATGAATTACATATTCCATGAACTCATCGGCAAGATAGTAGAGATCTACATTGATGATGTAGTTGTCAAATCAAAGAGCTACAAGGAGCACCTGGCTGATCTATGAAAAACATTGGAATGCACTAGAAAGCATGGTTTGAAGATGAATCCCAACAAATGTGCTTTCGGTGTTTCAGCTGGTCAGTTCCTGGGTTTCTTAATATACGAAAGAGGAATCGAAGTGGGTCAGAAGTTAATCAGTGCGATTGACAATATAAAAGCACCATCGAACAAGAAGGAGCTCCAGTCATTAATTGGCAAGATCAATTTCATCAGAAGATTTATATCTAATTTGTCGGAAAGGATTCAGCCATTTACACCTCTACTGAAGCTCAAGGCCGATCAGAAATTCGTATGGGGAGAAGAACAGCAGAAGGCTTTAGATAACGTCAAGCAGTACCTAAAGTCTCCTCCTGTCTTAATGCCCACTCAAGACAAGAAGCCGTTCAAATTATACTTATCGGCTAATGAGCGGGCTATTGGATCGGCCCTTGTACAAGAGTTTGAAGGAAAAGAACGAGTTGTATATTTCGTAAGTAGAAGGCTCTTGGATGCAGAAACGAGATATTCGGCGGTGGAAAGACTATGCTTGTGCTTATATTTCTCATGCATAAAGTTGAGGCCTTACCTATTAACTGCCGAATGTACCATTGTGTGCAAAGATGATGTGGTCAAATATATGTTGTTATTGCCAATCTTGAAGGGCAGGATCGGAAAATGGATCTTAGCTTTGTCAGAATTTGATTTGACCTATCAATCGGCCAAAGCAATCAAAGGGCAAGTAATGGCCGATCTAGTAACTCAGCATTGTGGACCTGAAGTTGCAGTTGTAGAACCTATTCCATGGACTATGTTCTTTGATGGATCATCATGTGGAGTAGGAGCTGGGATCAGAATCGTCCTCATCTCGCCCCAAGGAGCAAATTACGAGTTTTCTATCCCAATTGAGAAGACTTCAACAAACAATCAAGCTGAGTACCAAGCAGTGTTAAAGGGGATAAAGCTACTGCGAGAAGTCAATGCTGAAGTTGTTGAAATATTTGGAGATTCTCAACTCGTGATAAATCAATTGGCAGGAGAATATGAATGCAAAGATGACATATTAAGGATTTATCATGAAGAATGTCTTCAGCTACTTCGAGAGTTCAAGATAGTAAAACTTGAACATATCCCTAAGTGTCACAACAGTGAAGCTAATCGGCTGGATCAAGGGGCGTCAGGTTATCGGTCAATTCTAACTGTGGAGTTATCAGCCGAGGACTGGAGGAATGAGATAGTGGATTATCAGAAAGATCCATCCAAGAAGGTTGATAAACAATTAAGGTACAGGGCCATTAAATACATTCTGTTAGAAGATGAGTTGTACTATCATACCATCGATGGGGTTCTGCTCAAATGTCTTGGTGAAGAAGAGGCTAAAACCTTAATGGGGGAAATTCATGAGGGAGTCTGTGGAGCCCATCAATCGGTGTTTAAGAGAAGTTTGCCAGAGCATTGAATGGGAAGTATTTGAAGAAATACTATCCAAGCATATGGGTAGACGCTTAGTCCAAACAGAGCCTGAAAACGGCCGATTAAAGACTCAAGTTACAGCCGATTGCAAAGCATAATCGTCTTTATTGCGGGATAGCCGAATCATCGGAACGTGTTCGGTTGCAGGTTATGGCCGATGTACAAATCGCCCTTGGAATAAAAAATGTATATATATATTTCCCTCATCTTCGATTACAATGGTGGCATTACAGTACAGATCTGAAGAATACATTAAGAAGATGAACTTGGACGGTTCATTACAGATCGGTTACATTCATCATCACTGGACAGGAGATGGGGACGAAGAAAGAGAAAAACAAAAAAGAAAGCGTAAATTTGACGAAGATGAATCACCAGATTCGGTAACTCTCCCCGTCAAGTTTGTTGAGAAAGAAGACATAGGGTTGTTCTTCTTTCCGCAACGCCCAGGGACGACCTCCACCCTCCTCCACCAGCTGATGCACCTAAGTTGCATCACAAGGGTTCTTCTAGCTGTTGGACCTCCTGGCTTCACAAAAGGAGACTAGAGAGAGAAGTATGTCCTAGGCTGTTTCACAAGAATTCTTCTAGCCATCATGAGTTAGAGAAGAAGAAAGGAACCGAAGAGTAAGAGCTTAAAGCTCCCTGGATCTATATCTCGAGCCATGGATGAAGGGAAAGTGCGTTCTCCATAAGGGTGTGAGGACGGTTATTTATAGCCAAGTCAGCGGAAGAGATAGAGATGAAGGAGCCAGAAAAGACGAAAGTCGAAGATGCTGGATCCGGTAAAAAAGGAAATAGATGACCCGTGAATGGTTCGGTTTCCAAAGAATGACCGATTCAGAGGAATCATCCCCAAATAAAGGATGACACGTGTACACACAAACGGTGGGAAATTTCTCTAGCACATCCACAAACTGCAGGACATGGTTCACAGAAATCGTCTGCCCAACATTGCAGACAGAGCCTGTGAGCTCGCTAGCAGCACCCAGAAGAAATGATATTTCACGTTGAAGTCTGTCAATGACCAGCGACAACCATTATCCCCTAAGGAGTTTTCCAAGAAGAAATGCCTCTCATGCCTAAAACTAAAGTGGCCGATGGCTACATCCGAGAGAACCAAGTCTGGAAGAAATCATGGAACCCCTGGATAAAAGGGTGAGTCTTATAGGGAAGGGGAGTGAAAGAGCCAAAGTGTCACATGGTGAACAGCCCTGGAAAATGTCAGATTGAAAGGACAGGGCACTATCAATGGAGATTGATCGCATCAATCACGTAAAAAGATTTGGCTATCATTCGAATTAAGAGAAAGATATCGATTTCAAGCGAATTTCGGAGCAAAAGATATTTACTCCGAAACTAGGGGGCATGTGTTGACACCATTTTTTGGAAAAAATAGGTCAAAAGGACAGGGAGAAACGGCCAATGAAAAACAGAGCACAATCGGCCGATAGAAGAAGGAGGAGGATGGTCAACAGGACTTGCCGATGGTCAAGGAAGTTCAAATCTGACGATGGACCAGCGAGTCAAACTGATCGGCCGATGGTCAAATAGGAGGATCGGCCGATGGAAAGAAGAAGGCGGCAATCGAGAAGATATGCCAAAACGAAAGCACGATGGAGGCGGGTCAGTCCACGATTAGCAAAGGGTCAAAGAGTCATTTTTAGGGAGTTTTGACTCCTACAAGATTCCTTTTCTATTTTTAGTAGTATTTGTCTTTCTTTAGATACAAGTAAACAGTGCCGTAATCAGCTAGGAGTCGGGTTGTCCTCAGGATATAAATAGCGACCCTGCGCAGTCGGAAAAAAGTGTACACACCAATATCAAACAAACCGCCTCCAGGCAAACCCTTTACTTTACAGCATCTACTTTACAGCATCTACTTTTACAGCATCTACTTTTCGGCGACTTCGCCATTGCATTTTTTCCTCTTTCTACAATGCCGTCCTTCAAGTTCATCGGGCTGTATCAATCGATCTCCGGCAAGCTTGTGAGTACCGTTTTACCAAATAACCCTAGGCTTTAACCTACGGGCGCATCGCTGAGGTTTCGTCTAGTTCTTTATTCACCCCTTACCGATATTAGCTAGATTTGCAAGTTTTTGTACCGATTCATGTGGTTTTAGCTATTATTACCAATTACCCCACTCGATCTAGATCCTATCAGCTTCTAAACATTACAGCCGATTCCGACCTGTTAGAGTGCTGACGTCACGATCGGCCGATCTCAGCCGATCTATCTACTCACGTACCCGCGCTTCGGTCGCTTTCGAGCCGGCCAATCCTGCTTTGCTCGTATCGGCCGATTGGCTGGTACACTACCTGCTGAAAGGCCATCGGTTCCCTAGCCGATCCCTAATATTTTCCATTGTCAATCAACAGGTCAGATTGGCTGGCACGTCTCACTACAGACCGGGGAGTCACGTGTGCTGCGCGCGGAGGTGACGTCCTATTTTCGCGTCAACACGGTGAGGAGCACCGGTCTGACCGGTGTGCGATGATGGCTTCCGGAGTCTTCGAAGCGGAGGACACGCGTCGGGATCGCAAGGCTTGCTTCGAGGCTAAGCAAGTTTGCGGTCGTCGGGCATCCGTCCGATGGTGCTACGACGAAGTTTCCCAAAAGGCCCTTCGGGGGCGTGTATCTTAGTTTAATGTAATAGGGGTAGTTTCGTCTTTTGGCTAGCCTCCATATAACCCAAGTGGTGAGAGGATGGCAGGCATCCCTTGGAACCCTAGCTCATTTTGTTTTGCTATTTTCCTCTTCCTTTTTCCTTTGGAATTTCTAGGACTAGCTTGAGAGCTTCATGGTGAGATCTTGAGAGTGGGATGGATGATCAGGTGGCAAGCTAGACCTTGTATGAACCTTCATGGTATGTATAGATGATTCGGCGTGGTTCCTTAAGGCTTGATTGTGTCTCTCCCGTTTTCTCTTTTTGGTGATTTTCGGAGCCTTTTCTTGGCGATTTTCTTGTGGCGGTTTTGAGACCTTTCTCTTTGGGATTTGGTGGGGGATGTATGCATGAACCCTTCGTGGTTCTTTTCCCTTTGATTCCCCTCCCAAATCCATGAGTAAAGGGGCTCAATTTTAGGATTTTCTTGGCTCTAGCGTTAGAGGCGTTCTTGGTGGAAATCCTTCGATTCCTCTTGTTCTAGCAAGTTTTGGTGGACCAAATCTTGGCTATGGAGTGCCCATGAGGTGTTCCTACTATCCCCAAAGTCTTGTGCGAATCCGTGGAGCGAATCGGGAGATCGGGAGTTGGATTTGGAGGAGTTGACCCGCGGGTGCTGTTCATCCCGAGAGCTCAGGTCCTGACCGGTCTGACCAGTGCCTCTCACTGGTCTGACCGGTGCAGACCCTTGGTTGAGTTTTGCTCGGGTGAACGTCTTGGTGAGTTCCCTGTTGTCTCGTGTTGCTGCTGTTTCGAGTTTGGTCAGTTTTGGAGCTCGGTAGGTCTGTTTGGTGGATTTGGGATTTCCTGGCTTGGACCGGTCTGACCGGCGAGCTACACCAGCCTGACCAGTGTAGGAGCCTTTTATGGAAGTTCTCAGGTTTTGCCAGGTTGCTCCAGCAGGGACTGGTCTGACCGGTGCTGCTCACCGGTCTGACCGGTGCAGTCCAGTGGCGCTCGAGTTGCTTGTTCCGCTGCGTTCTCGAGTAGGTCTAGGTGGTTGTTGGTTCCTAGGACCAGTAGCACTCCAGTGGCTACGTGGTCTTGGCCAACTTGGGTAGTTGAGCTGGAGACGTGTTTTGGTTAGTCGTGTTCACCTTGTTGGAGTAGCCATCTCCTTCGAGAAGAATTTTTATCGGCTCCTATTCACTCCCCCTCTCTCTGGTCGCCAGTTCGGTCCTTCAGCGAGGCCAGGCGCATGTGTTCACTTACTTCTGCAATGTTTTCCTGAAAGTAACAATCTCTTCGGATGACTGTTACTTCGGGACCGATGATAGATAACGATGGTCTTTTTTGGGGAGCCCTTGTTATATTTCTCAAGGGGATATTACACAAGTCCGCCTCGTTAAAAACCTCACATCTTCGGTGTTCCCGTTGTGAGATCACTGAAGACTCTCCCCGCGAGGAAAAGAGTACGGACTCCACTACATACTTACAAAAGTTGAAAGTGCAAGAGAAGTTGAAATGAAGATTACAAAAGTTGAAAATGAAGAGAAACTAAAAAATAATAAGATCTAGTAGACAATACACTTATTCTTAGCGCCAGTACTTCTGCAACTTGTGCTGATTTCATGAGTAAGGAACCTCTTCTCCTTCCAAAGTTTGCAATCTGTAAGCCCCTTGTCTTGTTTCTGATACTAAGAATGGACCTTCCCACTTCTCTTCCAATTTTCCTACTCCTCTTGTTTTTCTTCGAAGAACCATGTCTCTTGTGGATATTTTTTGCTCACGAACTTTCTTATTTCTCCACTTCCTCGTTTCATCTTGAAACTTTTCTATGTTGCTTAGTGCTTGAAGCCTGTCTTCTTCTCTTGTATCAATTGCCAAATTTGTATCTTCTTCGTTTTGTGGCTCTTGGTCTGCTCTCAATGATCCCAACTTGACTTCTTCGAGGATGACCGCTTCTTCTCTGTACAGCAATCTGAAGGGTGTGAAGTTTGTTTCCCTAGAAGTAGTTGTGTTGTGAGACCACACGACTCTAGGCATCTCTTCGGCCCATTTCCCCCTAGCCATTCCTGTTAGGTTCTTTTTGATTCCCATGAAGATGATGCCATTGGCTCTTTCTATTGCTCCGTTGGACTCTGGGTGATACACTGAAGCGAAGCATAACTTAGTGCCCAAGTTGAAGCAAAATCTTCTGAAATCTGTGTTGTCAAACTATTTGCCATTGTCCACTGTTACTTCGTAGGGAACTCCGAACCTGCACACGATGGATGCTTTGCCAGAAAAATTTTTGTATCACTTGCGAAGTGATTCTTTGCACTGCCCTTACCTCTTTCCACATTGAGAAGTACTCCACTGCCACTATCGCGTACTTGTAATTGTCTGGTGCTATTGGTAACTGTGCCACAATGTCAATCCCCCATCTTGTGAAGGGCCAAACTGGTGGTAGCAATTGTATCTCGTAAGGAGAGGTTTTTGTGTAGTTGCAATGTGTTGACGGTGAATTTCCGTCAACCTATCCATGAGTTTACCTTCGGTGTTTGCATGAATTTTATATCTTATCCATTGGTACTAACCCCCTTGGTATAACAAGTTCGTTCGTGCATGTCGGTTTTGGAGTTTGATGTTTATGCAGGAATTCAACGCTGAAAGCAAGACTTCCGGGTAAAGTTCATCAAGCACCTCGTGACAAGACCTTGAAGCCCGACACAAGTCAAGCAATGAAGTGCACATGACTCCAAGAAGCCCAAGGACCAACCTGTAAAGATGGAAAACTCCGAGGACCTGAACAGAAAATACTGAATCTGGCAATACAAGGAGCTCTATCCAAACCGCGGAGAAACTGACGTCAAGGGCCCACATGCAGAAGGGAGAAACATCTAGAAGACACGAGAAGCATCACCGAGGAAGGAGGCCACGAGATGGGCCCAGGCTAGCCGGCCCAGGCCGGCCAGCCCAGCCCAGCCCATTTCTGGGTCCATTCGTCACCCCCTTTGACCTAGCCGCCTCTCGGACTATTTATAGCCCCCTGGCCAAGAGCCACGCATCAACTCATTCGTCATTCGTCGCCGAGGAGCAGAGAAGAGATGGACACCATTCCGGAGAGGAGAGGGTCGAGCTAGTTGTCTAGGGTTTCCCTAGCCCACGGGGGAACCTTGCAAGGAAGACCACGTCGGAGTTCCAGGAGCTAGGAGCAAGATCAAGGTAGGATCCCGGTGGTGATCTTGTCCATGTAACATTTACTATGTTGAATTATCAAGTTGTAATTCGATTTCTAGCAATCAAGTGCTTCTTCTACAACTTCGATTTCGATTGGCTTTTCTTACTTTAAGATCTATTCTCGAGATAGATCATAAAGGGTGTTCTTGTAGCCGTGGTGGCTAGAGGTGCATGCCTGACCTTCCAAGAGATTTCAACTTGTCCATTGGACTCGCCCTAGGCTAACCCGCACGAATAGGAGTGCGTTGTGACAGAACGGTGGCTCCAAAAGGTGAGCGTCTTCGGAGTTGGACGGGAAGCCGTGATTTAAAGAGGCTCTTTATGAGATTCGACTTGGCTATTTCTTCTTTGCTTGGAACTTCAACAAGAGCTTGATCCAATCTCTCTAGATTGGTTTTACCTATCCCTCTCTATCTCTTGCTACCTCCGGTTTTCATAGATTAGATTCGTTTCTTTTGATGTTCTCTAGATTAGATGCTAAAGCAACAACCTTTCGAAGATTAAAGTGTTTGTGGCTTTATTAGATTGATTCTTGCATCGCACATTTGTTCCACAGATTCGATACCTTGGGTTCACACTTGAGGGAAGAAGGGTCCCTTAGCTACGATGGAGGACTTGTCCGCTTGCAAGTCCAAACGAAGTTGGATACACATATACACCGTCAACAAGCCCCTTTTTCTGGCGCCATTGCCGGGGAGCAAGTGATCAAGATTCGATCTTTTATTGCTTTTTGTGAATATTTTCAGTTTTCTTTTGGTTTTTCTTTTTGCATCTACTAACTTTTGATCATCCTCAAAAATCAATCTAATCTAGTTTGACTAACCCTAGTTTTCTTAGATTTTTTTTTATTTTTGTTTTTGTATATATTTTTTTTATTGCTAACCCTAACAGGAGATGGACGGCTACCTCTCCAACAAACCCGAAAATTTTGTGGATGATCCAGAAAAACTTTACAGGCTAAGGAGACATGAAGCACAAGCTAAAAAGCTGGAATTTGCAGATCCAAAAGCGAGGCCAAAGAATCGTCAGAGTCTCCAAAGGAATTGCCACCTCCAAGCCCTAGGGGGAATCAACTTCCACCGCAACCGATGGGAGAACAACCGCAGCTGGAGCGCAGGATCGGGGAGCTATGCACCCCGGACATCGTCGACCTACCAATCTTGAACCTCGCGGAAATCGAAAGGCCATTCGAGATCAAGACCTCTACAATCCGCATGGTGCAACATTCACCCTTCACCGGTAAAGAGGATCCAAACCTTCACCTCCAAGCGTTCATTCAACTTTGTCAAACATTCAACATGGACGGGGTGACTCAAGATCAAGTGAGGGCAAGGCTCTTTCCGTTCTCGTTACTCGGGAAGACTTTGTCAGACATTCAACATGGACGGGAAGGCTTTCACTCTATTCAAGAAGGTCGCGGATAATGACACATGGGCGTCATCCGGACGCTTACTTCCGGTTCAACCCACGGGGAACGTCAAAGGAGTCTTGCAAGTAGAGAAGGAAGATCTACTCGAAGGCAAGATCGATTCGCTTATGCGGAGGTTGGAGAAGATGGAGATAGAGAAGAAAGAAGCTCAAGACTTAAAGGTTGCTGAAGCAAGATCCACATGTGAAGAGTGCGGAGAATATGGCCATGTCCAGAAAGATTGCCCGGAGGAAGCCAAGATGCTCGACTACATGAGGAAGGGAGATTTGCCGAACTTTTGCTACGGGCAAGGTAGACCTCAATTTAATGCAAGCTCATCCATTCCGAATTCGGTTCCTGTTCATATGCAATTGAAGGACTTCATGGACGAGCAAGCTAAGATCAACAAGGACACCGTCACCAAGTTCAAGGCCATAGACAAGGTGTTGGAGAACATCGATAGCAAGGTGACGGAGGTCGGAAGCTCCAACCATCAAGTGCTCAACATGATGAAGATGCTCAAGACGCAAGTGGGACAACTTGCCGGGCGCCTATCCGCTAATGAAGGAAAGCTTCCGGGACAACCTCAAGGTCCCAAGACGGCAAAAGCCATTCAAACTCGTTCGAGGAAGGAGACCGACGATCCAGAGCGTTCCGCGAGAGCAAGAAATCCTAGACCATCTACCGAGGTGGAGGAATTTGCTAAGGGGAAGGTTACCAAGATCATCACCGAAGAGCCCGAGTTTGAGATGCCGGGTGAAGACACGAAGATACCGCAACTCAAGACAAACTCAAGACACGCTACTTCCGAGGTAAACTTGATAATCATTTTGAGAAGTTTGTGGAGGTTGTGCGTAGGTTGAGCATCAACATGCCTCTTTTGGACGCCCTTCAAGTTCCTACATATTCTCGCTACTTCAAAGATATTCTTGCAAACAAGTATGAGATAGCAACACTTGGGGTGGATCATGTCAAGATGTCCGAGCAATGTAGCGCCGCTATTGCAAACGGACTAGAGAAGCAAGGAGACCCCGGTTGCCCGATGATTCCATGTTCCGTTGGTTCATTCAAGTTTGAGAAGGCATTATGCGACCTTGGAGCAAGTGTGAGCGTCATGCCAAGAGATGTGTTCGAGAAGCTACGCCTACCGGAGTTAGAGCCTACGGCCATGTGCTTGGAGTTGGGTGACAACTCCATTCGCTACCCTTTGGGCATCGCCGTGGATGTGCCCATGAAGGTCGGACACCACTTCATCCCGTCGACTTCATGGTGCTCGAGATGGGAGAAAGGGAGAAGCCGCCACTCATTCTTGGGAGGCCTTTCCTCAAGACCGTGGGAGCTACCATCGACGTCGGCAAGGGGGAGATCAAGTTCGACATCAACGGTGAGAGGAGTTCCTTCAAGTTTCGACCACGCTTCGAGGTATGCAATATGATCAAAGTTAAATATATTCCGCCTCATCATTGCGTTAGTAAGGAAGAGCCAAGGAAGAAGGAAGAGCCGGAGAAGAAGGAAGCGAAGGAAATCAAGGAAGTTGTTGCATCCGTCAAGATAAAGGAACAAAAGCCGCCTGTGAAGACCAAAAAGATGACTAAGCCGGAGAATAAGCCTGCGCCCAAGATGGTGCGGAAGTGGGTACCCAAGATTGCAATGCCCACAAAGAGCGTTGATCTGAAGTAATCAAGTGAAGAAGTCTAGCCATGGACTATAAACGAAGCGCTAGGCGGGAGGCAACCCGTTTCGTCGAGTCAAGAATAAGCTACCGGGAGGACAACCCGATCAAGATTTTTCGAGTCTTTCAAGTAAGTTAGTTTTAAAATTTTGCTACGCAAGACATTCATAGACTTAAAGTGGTTGGATAATGTTTAGAGTTATAAATCTTGTTTGGATATTTTATTTAGATCATAAACCCTTTACATGAGCCATCCTATGAGTTATTTGCTTCTTTTCGAGAAACCAAAACCAAAAAAATTCAGAACCTACCTCAACCTTTCATCCTCTTCATGATGTTATGGTTGACTTGTTTTACATGCTAAAAACACATGAGTAGAGCCACGCTATGTACCTAGATGTTATTTAAATTTCAGCGCATGGTAGGACTCGCGTGAACCTAGAAAACTTAACTTTTGGTTTGTTCAAAATTCATATCCTTGGTTTCTCTAGAATTAGAATTTTTCTAAGCCTCATTTAATTTTATTTCATTCAAAATCTCTCTCATTTAACCAAAATTAGAACCTAAACCTATGCCCCCATGATCAAGCCGGGAAAAGCTTGCTCTCAACTAATAAAAGCAAACAATACCGGTGAGACCAAAATAAAAGTAGTCGAAAAACATTTTCGACTTACATTTGTTTTTGATGCTTAAAAACTCCTCTAAATATATTTGAACTCATTGCAAGCTCTGAGTGTAATTTTATTTTTCGAAATTAGAGGAGTGCTTAGCATTAAAATGTGCTTAGAGGGAGGCAAATGAGTTTACTTACCTATGCATAAACCATGATGCATCACGGGATGCCCCTCCAACATTTTTCATCAAACCACATGCAAAGGACAAGCATGGGGGGCAGCCAAAGCTTTGTTTTGCAGGAATCTCATGGAGGCATGTGAGGCAAGGGAGCATGGAAGTGACTCAAAGCAAAACCATCAAGTGGAAGGATCAATCATGCAAGCAAAGGAGTGGACGAGAGCATTTGGGTTGTGCAACCCCGTGGAGCACGTGGTCACAAAGCAACAAAGCAAGCATGAGTGCACTGGAGGAAAATCGAGCCAAGTGGAGTAGCAGGCCACCTAGGCCGGTCGGCCCAGGCCGGCCGGCCTCCCCCCTTTTTAAAGCCCCCGGTGCCCGTCTTCCTCAGGTAAGTCATTTGCCCAGTTCCTTGTTCGTGTTCATGAGCTCTTAGTCCAGAACCACCATAGACTTAGCCCTTCAATTCGAGTTTTGTTTCGTCCAACAAAATCCATCCTAAATCCACTCAAAGTCCTTACTCCAAATAATATTTGTGTGCCTTGTTACTGGTTGAAAACCCCGGGTATATATTTGTGAGGGAGAGTGCAGCAACCATTTGGAAGAAAACTACAAGTCTTTTCGCCAAGAAGAAGGGATCATCGTCGTCCAAGCCATCATCGACAACCTCTTCGAGGAGGCACTCAGTCTCTGAGTCTCCTCGGAGTATGGAGGAGGACACGGCACCACCGAGGAGGAACGACACTCTTCTCCTTGGTGGCATGAGGGCCACACGAAGCTCGTCTATGCGGTTCACCAAACCACAAGGACGCACGGAGGAGCCGCTCGTCCGACATCGCCGCTCAACACGATCATCCGCTCCACCTCCATACACTCCGCGATATTCCAAGTATGGGTTTATTATCAAGACAGAGGAGGAGGAGGAGAAGCTCACTCGCCTTGAGAAGAGGCTTGTGGCAAACGTCGATCTCGACGACCAAGCTCTCCAAATGTTGGGTTTTCATACGGATGTTTACTACATGTTGGGACACCTAGGTTGGGTGCAATTCTCTAACGGAGTGTCGGCAAACACCCACAAGGAATTCACCTTGGAAATTCTCATGACCATGACGCCTATCCTTGATGAAGGAGTGCCGAGTCTCTCATTCCGTTTGGAGGGAGATGAACAAGTGGTTCCCTATGAGTATATTAGGGAGTTGCTTGGTTTTCAAAAGGGAGCCCCAGAGCAAGTAGATGTGCATGGAGGCACATTAGAAGGTTTTTGGAGAATGATCGCGGGGGAAGCTAATCGGCAAAGAAATAGTATCCGGAACCCCATCATCCGAGTGTTTCACTCATGGATGTGCAAGAGGATTTTGGGGAGAATGAAAGAGACCAAGATAACCGACATGGAGGTGAATTGGCTTTACTCGGCTTTGATTGTCGGGCAGCCAATCGACCCCACTCACCTTATGATCAACCGGTGGTGTTGTGAAGCAACATCGGGATCGGGAGATATTGGTTCGGGGTGCTACCTCTCTATGTTGGCTATCTCATTGAGACCGGGAATTCCAAGAAACCCGGAAACATCTCCTAGTTGGGACTTCCCTAGGGTTTGATTATATGAAGCAAGGCAAATACATAAGTGGAGATGAGAGAGGAGGCTTCAAATTGGTCAAGGTGAATTTACCCCTACCGGATGCAAGACAAAGACTTTTTCTTGAGGGGAAAGAAGATTGGTTAGAGGAAGGACTTCTTGTGCCGGCAAAGAAGAACAAGAGAGGAAGGATTATAGAAGAAGGTTCTTCCACAGCCCAAGAAGAAGGTGCGCCACAAAATTATGTGCCACCATTTGGAGGAATTCCGGTGCCGCCGAGATACTACGGTGGTGTACCAATGCAAGCATGGGGGAGTGGTGCAGCCATGCCCCCACCAAATTTTGCGGTACCCAACGTGGCCTTTGCGGAGCAATATGCACACCTCCCTCAACCACAACAAAGTGTGGCCATCATTGGAGGATACACTGCAAGAAACATGCAAAATATGGCAGCCATCCAAACCAAAGCAAACCAAATGAGTGGAGGAAATGCAAACATCGCCTTTGAGCTTGGACCTCTTCACCTAGCACCGCCGGAGCAATTCATAGGAGGAGTGGTGCAATCCTATTATGAGCAAGGGTACAACAATCAAGATTATCAATATCAACCATTGGCGGAAGATTAGAGAAAGGAGGAGCTTTAGTTTAATTTTTCCTTTTCCCTCTTCTTTAATATTCATCTTGTATGCACCTATGTATGCGTAGTGTTTTCAGTTTTTATTTAATTTTCAGCATGTGTGTTAGTTTTTATTTTCATCATGAATAAAATCACCACCTTGTTTTTACCCTTGGCAAAGATACAAAGTTTGTGCCATGTTGATATATGATGATAGTCGCTGCTTTGTTTATCTTTGTACTTGTTTTATGCATGATTAAGCTAATGCTCTTTTAAAATACAAATCTGAAATTAATCTAAATGCTAGCTTAATCTTTTGGGGACGTTATGATAAAAATAAGACCCATAGTGTTTTATGTGCTCTCAAGTTTTGATGGATTAAAGATGATTTATTTTTGTTCTTAAAAGTTATGCTAACCTTGTCATAAATACCACTTGCTTGTTGCTCTACCTATCCAGAGCCATATATATATTCGAGTGCAAAAACATAGTATATAGGGTTTATTTTTGGGTGAGTTATTTCAGGGCTTGATTTCTCTGGCCCGAGACTAAGAAGCTGGTCATTCCGTTTTTGCGTATCTATCTTATTGCTAGCCTTTTTATCCGTGCATTGTGTATCCCCACATCGGAGATTTCACAAACCTCGCCGGACATCCACCCTTAAAACAAAAAATATCATCTTTTGTGTTTACCTCCTTGACCACAATCTATCATTGAGTATGGATCGTCAGTTCAAGGAAGATCGCAAGTTCGTGCCAAGATTGAAGATTTCAAGTATCTGTTGACGGTGAATTTTGGTGCTCCAAACGTATTCGTTACACTTTGGTTTGAGCTCGATTATGTAACTAACCCGCCACTAGGCACACTAATGATATAACAAGTTCAACTTCGTATGTGCATTTGGAAGTGTTGTGTTTTCGAAGGAAAACATGGACAAAAGGGACGGAGTCACGACAAGTTCAAAGGAGCAAATGAGGAGTTCCGTTCGTATTCGAGTGCAAGGCGAAATCACTTCCAAAGGTGGCAAGGACCAAGGTGCTACGACGGATCATCCCCGAGGACTAAGACGTAAAGTTCGGACTTCATATGAGAAGACCCCCTATCTTGATCGCGGGGATGATGACCTCAAAATGACACAAATGAAGGGGGCCAAGTGCAAAATGTGAAGATGAGCCGCGGGGAGAAAGACGGACCCGAACCGACCCAGAAAGGGCCTGGGCCAGTCGGCCTGGTCAGATCGGCCCAGGGGGTTTTTTTGGCGGTTCGGCCCGCCCTTTGACCTAGTCGCTCCTTGGTCTATTAATAGCTCCTTCCTCCGACAGCCGCCACATCCAATCATTCTACCGACGCCATTCACCAGAAAACCGCCACCGCAAGATGAGGGAGAGAGTTGGATGAGCTCGTCGCAAGGATCAACGCCGGTGGAGGGAAGGAAGCAAGAGGAGGACTCCAAGCCGCTCGCCTAGGGGTGTTTCCAAGCTTCATCGCCGCCATCTTCATCGACGACGTTCTCCGGAGTCTCCATCACCCCTATGTGCGTCAATCCATGTAAGATGATGGGGTAATGCCTCCGTTCGTCCCTAGGGTTAGATGGATGCGTGATATGTAATCTATACATGAATCTTATGCCTATCGATGCTTTATGGTCTATGTCTTCGCGAATGCTTTGTTTACATATGTTTGCGCAACATGTGGTCTTAGTAGGGTTTGTGGTAATCGTGGTGATTAGCTTAACCCTATGGATGCTTAGGTATAGATGCGGTTATATGTGAAAGTGTTTGATTACCTTGCATAGTGACAGTACGGTGGAGGGAAAAGGCTTAGCGGCCGCATAACCGCCATGAAGCAAGTGAAGGCAACACCTTTTTCATGTAATAGATGCATGTTTGTGAGATCCTAAACCCTAGGGAGGGAACGCTTATCTATCTTAATCTCTCTCTTGTATCCACCCTTTGCCATCTAGTTTAACCTTAGATTTCTTAGATTAACATAGGTTAGATTGTCTTTACCTTTAGATCAATACCTCTTTCAAAGGTTTTCCATCAACTAGATTAGTACTTGGTTAAGCGCTAGCAATCCCCTTACTCCGCGGATTGACAAGAACCTTGGGGGTCACCCCGTGGTGAAAAAGGTGTAGGTCCGTACGCTTGCGGATCGAAGGTTGTTACGTGTTTCAACCGTCAACAGTATCTCTCCAAAGGAAAAATATTTCTAGTACCTACCTTATCTCTATCACCTCTTTGCCCGAGGACGAGCAACGTCTAAGCATGGGGGAGGAGGTAGGTACAATGCAATTTAGAGTTCAATGGGAGCAAATAAAAAAAGAGTGAAAGTGTATAAAGAAAAAAAAGGAGAAAAAGAAAGAGATAAAGAAAAAAAATATATGTATGAGAAAAGAAAAAATGAGTATGTATAAAAATAAAATAAAGTGAACTTCCTGGTTCTCTAAATGCATTAGGAATTTTGGAAGGTTTCAAGATTAAGATCCAAACTCATCTTTCCATCCATGTGCAATCCGATAACAAGGACTTCCTTTGTGCCTCGGGATCACTCTTTGACATTTGCACATGTCCACCTATCTCAAAGTGTGTGTATTTTTCTCTCCCCCTCCTTGATATAACATTATTTTCCAATGACCTTTTTGACGAGTCTCGGTAAGACCATGAGAAGCTTGTCTTGATTTGACAACATCTCATTTATAATATCTTGGTAGGACTAAACTTTCCCAAAAAGCTCCATATAAAGCCTACCACATATATATATGTTATGAGAGGGAAAGGAGTAGAAGAAATAGGCTTGAGAGACAAGATGAGATAAGTGTTCCTGAGCAAGATGCAAGGTGGTTTAAATTTTTTGAACTTGGTTTAGCTCTTTTTCATCTCGTTCTTTATTTCAAAATTCTGAGATCCATTTAAATTTTGGGAGCATGTTTAATACTTGTGGGATGAGCTTAATTAATATCCACCCTCCGTAGGGATAAAGGCTAGTACACTATGGAACTCTAACGAATTAAACTTTTGAGAGCATTATGTTTTCTCGTGTATGATCAAGTGCAGGGTTTGAGCAATGAAGGGCAACGCTGATATCCATCGAAGGCTTACTCGAGGAAGAGCAAGGTTTAAGCATGGGGGAGATGTTGCCGGTGAATTTCCGTCAACCTAGCCATGAGTTTACCTTTGGTGTTGGCATGAATTTTATATCTTATCCATTGGTACTAACCCTCTTGGTATAACAAGTTCGTTCGTGCATGTCGGTTTTGGAGTTTGATGTTTATGCAGGAATTCAGCGCTGAAAGCAAGACTTCCGGGTAAAGTTCATCAAGCACCTCGTGACAAGACCTTGAAGCCCAGCACAAGTCAAGCAATGAAGTGAACATGACTCCAAGAAGCCCAAGGACCAACCTGTGAAGATGGAAAACTCTTAGGACCTGAACAAAAAATGTTGAATCTTGCGAGACAAGGAGCTCTATCCAAATCGCGGAGAAACTGACGTCAAGGGCCCACATGCAGAAGGGAGAAACTTCAAGAAGACACGGGAAGCATCACCGAGGAAGGAGGCCACGAGATGGGGCAGAATGGGCCCAGGCCGGCTGGCCCGGGCCGGCCGGCCCAGCTCATTTTTGGGTCCATTCGTCGCCCCCTTTGACCTAGCCGCCTCTCAGACTATTTATAGCCCCTTGGCCAAGAGCCACGCATCAACTCATTCGTCATTCGTCGCCGAGGAGCAGAGAAGAGAGGGACACCATTCCGGAGAGGAGAGGGTCGAGCTAGTTGTCTAGGGTTTCCCTAGCCGACGTGGGAACCTTGCAAGGAAGACCACGTCGGAGTTTCAGGAGCTAGGAGCAAGATCAAGGTAGGATCCCGGTGGTGATCTTGTCCATGTAACATTTACTATGTTGAAGTTGCAATCCGATTTCTAGCGATCAAGTGCTTCTTCTACAACTTCGATTTCGATTGGCTTTTCTTACTTTAAGATCTATTCTCGAGATAGATCATAGAGGGTGTTCTTGTAGCCGTGGTGGCTAGAGGTGCATGCCTGACCTTCCAAGAGATTTCGACTTGTCCATTGGACTCGCCCTAGGCTAACCCGCACGAATAGGAGTGCGTTGTGACAGAACGGTGGCTCCAAAAGGTGGGCGTCTTCGGAGTTTGACGGGAAGCTGTGATTTAAAGAGGCTCTTTATGAGATTCGACTTGACTATTTCTTCTTTGCTTGGAACTTCAACAAGAGCTTGATCCAATCTCTCTAGATTGGTTTTACCTATCCCTCTCTATCTCTTGCTACCTCCGGTTTTCATAGATTAGATTCATTTCTTTTGATGTTCTCTAGATTAGATGCTAAACGAAGGACTTGTCCGCTTGCAAGTCCAAACGAAGTTGGATACGCATATACACCGTCAACACAATGCTTTTGACAGTTGTCACATCTTCGCACTACATCTTCGGCATCGCGGACTGCCATTGGCCAGTAAAACCCCTGACGGAATGCCTTCGTGACTAGTCTTCTTGTTCCAATCTGAGATGAACACATCCCGGAATGAATTTGCTGCAACAGGTCTTGTCCTTCTTCTGTGGAGATGCATTTAAGTAGTGGTGCACACACTCCGCTTTTGTACAAGTTGTTTCCTCTTATTTCATATGATCTCGCCCTCAAGGCCATTCTTTTGCTCTCCTCCCTAGACTGTGGTTCATAGTGTCCTCTCAGAAATATATGCCATGATCGAAGACCTCCAATCTTCGCTCAATATCGCGTTTATGTATCTTACTGGTGCTTCGTCACAATCTACTGATTTGCACTTCAGGACTTCATAGAAGACATCTGGTGGTAATGGTTCTTTCTGTGCTGCTGCCTTCGCTAGCATGTCTGGTTCATTGTTCTGGTCTCTTGGTATTTTCTTGACCGTGAAGCCAAAGAAGAATTTTTCCATGCCTCGCACTGTTTTCAAGTACTTTTCCATTTCATCGTGTTTTGCCTTATATGTTTTGCCAATCTGCCTCGTGATGAGTTCGGAGTCTGTGTTTATGACCACTCTTCGTGCCCCTATTGCCCTTGCTTTGCGAAGCCCCAACAACAATCCTTCATATTCTGCCACATTGTTTGTCTTGCCTTCGAAGTCCAGCCTTACAGCATATCTCATCTTTATGCCTGATGGTGACATTAGAACTGTTTAAGATGCGGCTCCATCATCGCAGTAAGCCCCATCACAATACATCACCCATGGTGTTTCTCGCTTTTCTTCTTTCATTTCATCACCCTGACATGGAGTCCAGTCTACGATGAAGTCTGCTAGGACTTGTGACTTGATAGTTGTTCTGGCTGTGAATTCTATGGCATATTGGGATAGTTCTGTGGCCCATTTTCCTATTCTCGCCGAAGATTCCTTGTTTTCTAGTGTCTCGCGAAGAGGATACGATGTTGGGACTGTGATTGAATAACTCTGGAAGTAGTGCTTTAGCTTTCTTGCCGCCATTACCACTGCGTATGTCATCTTTTCGAGTTCTGAGTAAAACTTCTTGGCTCCTGATAAGGCCTCGGAGACGAAGTATACTGGCACTTGTTTGAGTTGCCCCTCTTTGTACTTCTCTTCCACTAGAGCTGCACTTACTGCACTGGCCGAAGCTGCAATGTACAGCTATAGCTTCGCTTTGTCTCTCGGACTTGTTAGCACTGCCAAATTTTCCAGGTAAGATTTGAACTGCTCAAATGCCTCCTGCTCTTCGGGACCCCAATTGATCTTATTCTTCGCAGACAACATCTTGAAGAATGGTAAGCTTTGTTCTGCTGATCGCGCTATGAAGCGACCCAATGCTGCTATTATTCTAGTGAGCTTCTGGATATCTCTTTTTGTTTGTGGTGTTCTCATGTTTCTTATTGCCTTCATCTTCTCTGGATTTGCTTGTATGCCTGACTTTGACACCATGCAACCTAACAATTTTTCCCTGGATACCCCGAAGATACACTTTTCTGGGTTTAGCATGAGGCCGTATTTCCTTAAGTTCGCAAAGGTTTCTCTAAGATCTTCGATGTGTTGATCTTTCTTTTTGCTGTGTATGACAACATCATCTACATAGGTTGATACATTTCTCCTCAGTTGCAGGCGAAGTACAATCTTCACCATTCTGTTAAATGTTGGGCCAGCGTTGCGCAGGCCTTCGGGCATTCTCACGAAGCAATATACCCCAAAGGGTGTTATGAAACTTGTTTTTGTCTTCGTCCTCCCGCTTCATCCAGATTTGGTGATATCCAGAGAAGCAATCTAACAAAGACATTCTCTCGCATCCTGCTGCTGCATCCACCAACACATTGATTCTTGGTAAAGGGTAGTCATCTTTTGGGCAAGCCTTGTTCAGAAGTGTGAAATCGATGCACATTCTTTGCCCCCCATTCTTCTTCGGTACCATAACTATGTTTGAAAGCCAAGTTGTGAACTGTATTTCTCTGATAACCCCAGCATCCAACAACTTCTCTACTTTGCTTTGTACTGCCAATTCTTTCTGAGGTGAAATGACTCTGAGCTTTTGTCTCTTCAGTGAGATCTTTGGATCTAGGGGCAGTGTGTGCTTTATCACTTCGCGAGGCACTCCCTTAAGATCTCTTTTGCTCCAGGCGAATACATCTTGATTGTTGCGAAGGCATGTGATCAAAGCATTCTCCTCTTCTTCGATCATCCCCCTCGCTATGGTGACCAGTTTGTCATGAACGTCTTTGCAAAGACGCACCTTCTTCGTGTGTTCATGGGGTTGCATTCTCTTCTTTTCATCCTGGCAAAGTTCTTTTTCATTTCGAGCTCTTCAGGCTCGTCTTCTTCTTCGCTTTCTAATGTGTCTTCGCTATTTGTGACTGCGTGTATTGGTTTCTAATTGCTGCCTACATTGTACTCTCTGTCGTGTGCATCTTCCTGATCTCCGTATATTGTGAGAATGTCATTGCTGGTTTGAATCTTCATACACAAGAATGGCATGTGTATCACTGCTGCGAACTTGTTTATGATTCCCCTACCGAAGATTGCTTTGTATCCATATGGGATGTGATGAGGACACCACGAGTACATCTACACCAGCTGATGCGGACACCATGAGTTCATCTACACTAGCAGCACCTCGGGCGCCTCCAGTTGATCCTCCACTCCAGGCGCCACCTTGTGGGCCACTCACTCGGGCCCGTGCGCGTGAATTGAACTTCGTCCTACTGTTAAAGAATGAAGGCCCAGAAGAATAAAGGCTGGTCCAACAGGAGGCCCACATGGGTGCCTAGGGTACTGTTCACGCGCGCTACCGTACCCGCGGGTACTGTAGCAGCGCCGCCGCCGCCGCCCTCCTGGCCGCTAGGGGGCTGCGACCCCTATTTAGATAGACCCCTCTCTTATTTTTCAGACTTGAGTTTTGTTTTACATCTAGCTTTAGCTACACTAGACCACGCACAAATACGTGCTGTCCTCTGTGATTCAGAACTCCACCTTCGAGTGATATTAATATTGCTCGCCTCAGATTCTTGTTCGTTCTTCGATTGCGTACAGGAATTGATCTTCGTGATCAGGCTGATCTTGCACCGGCAAGGTTGGTAACCATCAGGAGTTGGTTCAGCGATTGCATTGGCGCTTCGAGTCTTGCTCGTCGTAGTCGGATCGTGAGGGTCGCCTCCCACCAGATCGAAGTTATCTCCACTCACCGAAAGATCGGGCACTCCGCCTCTATCAGTATGTCAACTACATCGAAGGTCACCATCTCTGTTCTCATCAGCGCTCCTGTCCTGAGACTTACATTCATTTCAATTGTTCCTAGAGCCTTAACTTTCTTGTTGCCGAAGCCATATAATGGCTTCAAAGTTTTCTGCATTTGGTCATCTCTGAACTCCATCCTCTTGAATAACTCGTAAGTTATGATGTCTGCGGAACTGCCATTATCTACCAGGATGCCTCCCACATCATTGCCTAACAAGTACTTTGTATTCTTTCCTAGTACTGCTCTGATGACTAGAGGATCTTCGTGAGGATACTTCTTCAGCTTGAGATCTGCCTCTGTGAAAGTGATTGGAATGTGTGACCATTCTGTTTTGAAAACCTTTCCTGCGCATACATGACTCACTTCTCTTTGCTGATCTTTTCTCTACCTCTTCATCATATGTTCAGGTGAGTTGCACCCGCCTGTGATAGCATTGATAATGTTCATTCTTCGGTAGCGATCTTCGTCATCTCTGTTTTGATTGGCTTGCGAAGGTGCCTGGCTGGTATGACGCGGTGCTTTGCTGCTGTAGTTGCTTCATGTTTGGGTTGAACATTGGTGGAGGTGGGAGCGGCATTTGCTGGAAGCATGGTTGTGGAATATATGGTTGCCAGTTTTCCATTGAGCTCTGAGCCATCGAAGGTGCCGCTGATGATGTGTGATTGACTGTCTTCGCCTGGCTCTGCGCTATTCTCTTCTTATTTTCTTCAACCTGCTTCTTCCGAAGTAACGTTCTACATTCGTACGACCAGTGCCCTTTGTTGATGCCATGCAACGAGCATACAGATTGAGGTGGTGGACCCCTTCCAGAATTTGGCCTCTGTTTCCCGTGGCTGCCGAAGATGCCATTTGTGAATTGTTCCCTGAAACATTGTTTACATTACTTCTGTTGTAGAAGTTTGATCTTGTCGAAGGTCCTTGATTGCTTTGAGGCCTGTTTCCCCATTCTGGCTGAGACTTCGCTTGATTCTTTCTCTTGTTGTATTCATCTACTCTTCGTTGTTTGCCCCTATCTGACTTACAATATTCTTGCATAATGTCGAACAACTGCTTCTCTGTTTTGGGTCTTCTTCGGTCAAGATACTCTCCGCATGGTCCTACCTTGAGGCCATCTATTGCTGCGTCAATTATAGTTGTGGCCTGCACGTGTGGTGCTTTAGCTCTGGCTTTGGCAAATCGCTTGATGTACTCTTGCAATGGTTCTTTGTCTCCTTGTTTTATGAGGTGAAGATCACCTGATGTGAGATCTTGAGGTTGATACCCCTGAAAGTTGTTGTCTATTCTTTGCCGAAGCTGTTCCCATGATCTAATGCTTCCTTTTGGCAGCGAAGCGTACCACTGCTGCGCTGAGCTTTTCAGAGCCATTATCATAGCTCTTGCCATTGCTACATCATCTCCCCCACCCGAAGATATTGCGACAGTGTATTTCTGGAGGAACTATCTTGGGTCTGACTCACCATCGTACTCCGGCAAGGATGCAGGTAACTTGAACTTCGGTGGCCATTCGGCCTTCTCGAGCTCTAATGAAAGAGGGGAAGCGGGTTTACCTTGCTTGAGAACACCTCTCTGTATCTTTTTTGTGGCCTACGTTCCACATATGCCTCTTCTTCTAAGTCATAATACAAGGAGCCTTCATCATTGTCTTCCTCTTCTTCTTAAGTTTCTTCGTCAACGATTATGGGTCTTCGTTTTTTTCTTTGCCCTTGTGCTTTGCGAGGTTGTTGGGTCTGTTCTTTGATAGAGGCGGAGCGCCCGATCTTTCGGTGAGTGGAGATAAATCCGATTCGGCGGGAGTAGACCCTCACGATCCGACTACGATGAGCAAGCCCGAAGTGCCAATGCAATCCCTGAACCAACTCCCTGTGGTTACCGACCTTGTTGGAGCAAGATCGGTCTGATCACGAAGATCAATTCCTGTGCGCAATCGACGAACGAACAAGAATTTGAGGCGAGCAATCTTAATATCACTCGAAGGTGGAGTCTGCAATACACGAAGGCAGCGCTATGCGGCTGTTCGGTTGTAGCTATAGCTAACTTGTAAAACAAACTCAATTTTCTAAGGCAGCGGCTACTGAGTATAAAAGGAGGGGCGTCCTAGGGTTGGGGCGTCCTAGGATGGGGCACCCACAACTTGGGCCTAAGGCCCATCAAACTGGCGACGCAGCACCTTGACAGATTCTGGACGTCAACTTGTTTCGACGATTCCCGTTGACTCAAGATGAATTTTGGCATGAGACTGGTGCCATTGGAAGCCCTATGAAATTGTGCTTCCAACCATATATAGAACATCTAAAACCGACTCCGTATGCGACCTGGGCGTCCGTTGTTTTGCGCACTACTCCTGGACTCCGAACTGGGCTCGAACTTGAATTGCTTTAGGCCTCCACCTCGGGGATTCGAACCGGATTAGCCTCGTGCCTCCTCCTCGACTTGAACACCCTTGTTGGACTTCTTCTACTCCATTCCATGCACCAATCATGGTCGTATGCACGGATGTCATGTCCTCATCATTCTCCCCCTTTTGATGAAAAGTCATCCTCGACGTCGATTGTACTTGAAAACGATCCTGCGCAACACAAAGGAGAACGGGGTTGCCGAAATAAAGCAAACCAAAACAATTGTGAGGAGGAATGAGACCATGTTTCCAATTGTGTATCATGTCATGTCGCATGAAATTGCCAGCATCTCTGGAGACTTCGTTATTGAAAGACACGTTATGTTTGTCATTACTATCCTGCAAAAGATTAGTACCAACAAATGACACAACAGGAATAGCTGGTTTATTGCAAGAAAATTCAGCACCAAAAATCATGGAGAGCCACCAACAATGCTTCCCTTCTTGCGAAACAAAACTACTAGAGGAAATGTGAATATGTTTGTAGGATGGTTACCCTCTAACCGATCAGAATCTTGCACAACAAAAGGAGAATTCAGATTTGTACAAATGTAAACCCGATGTACCATATATTGTCCTTTGTTGTTATATTTGCCAGTAACATGATATGAATGTCTAGACAACCATGGCAAATCAGCATATGCAAAAATTCTCTCTTCTAAATAATCTAGATGACACAAATCATCAAATTCAATGTAACCCAAGGTATCTAAAGAAAACAACAAATGTAGCTCATCACTTTTACTAGCAACATGCATAACAAGTTTATTTTCGGCACTAGCATGTAAAATGGAAGTAGTAGCACACAATTCATCTTTATCACAAGAAACATCAAGCAAATCACCATGTGACAAGGATAAATCAAGAGATGGTTCCACTATTAATTGCTCAACTAAAGCATGATTTGTGGAAAAATTCAGCACATTATCACAACTCTCACCTTCCGTGAGTGTAGCACCATGAGCATTACCTATGTTCTCAGCAGGAGTATTAGGTCCATTCTGAAGTGATGGTTCCGAATTTCCACATGAGGATGCGCCTGTAGGTTCGGTCGTCCTCTCAAGCGGGGTAGTGGTGGGCGTGGATGGCGCTGGGCTCTCGAGCGCTGTAGTGGCGGGTGTAGATGGCGCTGGGTGTTGACGCTCCTTAGCCTCACTACTAAGTTTGCACTTACGGTGACGGTGCCAGGAATGCTTGAGGCACTCGCAAGCGTCGCTACCGGGTTTACACCCCTAGTAACGGGGCTAGGGAACGTCTTTGGTAAAACACACGATCACAGAAAGGTCCGCAAGCGCACGGATTACCGTTGTAGCACTTCACCCGGTGGTATTCGGGTTATCGTATTTATATTTTCCCAAGGGAGGCACTACGGCAAAGATAATCGAATAAACGGTGGAGATTAACAAGACTTGGTAAAGAGCTATAGCGGGGGTAATGAATAAAGATATTCGGGGATAACTTGACACACACAAGGAGATCTTGATAAGGGATTAGAGAGGACCTAGCGAGCTGGGAGGACAACGAGACGAGAAAGGATCCTAACACAATCTATCTATTCTTGTCAACTCTAGGCAAAGAACTAAGGCAAAGGATAACCAAGGCAAGCTAAACTCGACAAGCTCTTCTAGTGCTGCAGGGGCATGCAAAGCCGCGCTCTCAGATTGGGATGAGAAGGGAGAACGATGACGCGCTGAATCCTACCGGCCCGAACTAACGTGGTGGACTACAAAGCCCGTCCGAAGCTGTCACCTCCTTAGGGTACCACAACTATTCCGTTGAACGGGACACCAATCTAAGACTAAGGTAAGCTTTGAGCACCGCGCTCACAACGAACCAAAGAACCTTTCCCCCGATATCACGTTGGAAGGTCTCTTTCTCCCGTGAAACACCGGAGATCAAGCGAAGAACGACCACAATACTATAGGGTTCAAGAGAGCTATGCTAACCAAGACTAAACTAACTTTAGTCTAAACCAAGAATGAAGCTTCTAGAGCAAAGTAAAAGCTGAATGTAATTGACTCGAAAGGTAAGATAGAAAGATAACTTGAATTGTACTTGAGTCTAAACAAAGAAAGAATACAAGAGTAGTACCGGAACTCTGAAGAAGACTCCTCAAGAACCCCGAGACTAGCTCGACTCGACTCTAACTCCCAAGCTACACTAATCCTACTATAAGTGACCAAAAGAGGAAAATGGGGATGCTCCTGTGTTGTGTGTCTGATCCAGCGAGTGGGACGTGGCTTTTATAGGCAAGGAAGGCCGGTGGAGCGCAGGGGAGAAATATCCCAGGTGCGGCCGGCTCACTAGGTGCGGCCGGCCCTATGATCCACCGCCTCTCGCCTTGGATGCTCCTGATCCCTGTTCCTGAGGCAGTTGTAGGTCGGCTCCTTGGGTCGGTTTCGCCCGGTGCGTCGGTTGATAGGTGCGGTCGGCCCTCTAGGTGCGGCCGGCCCACCCCCGTGCCGTGTGATGCACCGACTCTGCTCAGGGACGCCTAGGATCGCCTCTGGATGACGGTTGCGGCGGTTGAGTGACCGGATAAGTGGACCCATTGATCCAAGTGATCCTAGCCTCCACCATTTGATCAAACTGACGTTTCTTCAGTGAATCTCGTTAATCCAAGTATTGCTTGAGGGAGAGGCGGTGCTTAGGACCAGTGACACGCCACGGGGCAGGGCCGGCCGCACCAGGCAGGGCCGACCGCACCTACAGGGTCGGCCGTACCTGCCAGGCCGGCCGCACCTGGTGGTTCGGCCGTGCCTAGCACGTGTGGTGTGTTGGTCCCAAATTCTCCCAAAATGTGTACCTGCCTAAGAAAATCACAACACAACTCGTGGAACTTTATTAGTACTAAAAATGTGCATGAAACTTGCCATATACTCCTCTCGAACCCGAGGTTTTGACGATCGAATCTTTGTTGTAAGGACCATCAACAAACTCCCCCAAGCTAAGCGTTTGCTCGTCCTCGAGCAAAGCCTAGACTTGGCCTCGGCGGATCAGGAGTTGCATGATGTTACCACTCGGCAAGTCCCTATGCACAAACTCATGCTCTTCTTGCTATTTGAAAAGATTGGTACGAGAGAAACTTAGCCTTATCTCACCTATGGGGCTTGTAGCTTTCCACCTTGCCTTCGGAGGTTGAAGAGTAGAATGGTTTTTGACTTTGCATCTCTCACTCTTCTTCTTTTCTGGATCCTATCTCGGAGTTTTTGAATATTTTGCAAAGAAAGACAAGGTTCCTCAGATGGTTCCCTCGATCGCTCAAGTGGTATTTGTTTCCTCACCAAAGGCTTTTGAGCGAGCCTCAACTTCCTACTCTATGGCTTGTATGTGGAGCTTTGGGTAGGATAAGCATGAGACTCACTTGTGCCACATGATGTTGTTGAGCCAAAGACTGGATCCAAGAAGAAACTAGTCATGCAACTTGATCGAGATGTGCAAGTGTGTGGAATATTTTTGTTTGTTTTTCTAAGTACTCCTTGCTTTGAGATTCTCCTCTTGCTTTTATTTTGGAGGGGGGTCATGCTTCATCTTTTTTTTTCTATGCTCTTTGATTTGAGCACTTTTTTTTCTATGCTTTTTGAGCATATTCTCTTTTTTTCTTTTGATGACCCCTCTCTCCTTTTGCAAGAATACAAGAAGAGAAATCTCTTTGGAACTTCGGAGTATTTATTTTTGGTGGATGGATGGCATGTTTTGCGTAACTCCCGGTGTAGGAGTTAGCTTGTATATGTGGGTGTACGTGATCTCGATCATGGAAGCATGAAAAGATTCTAACAAGGGTCACAACAATTTGGCAAAACTCAATGGGTCACAAGCAAGCATATGTAGAAGGTTTATACTTTGATATCGACATATGGCTTTGGTAGGTGATATGACCACTGAGGAACATGTCTTGTTTTATTTTCAAAAGAAATCATCTGAGATTTTCACCATACTATGAGATAGAGCATGATCAACATTGTCGCACCATATCATACTAGTCAACACCCTAGGTTCGGTCATAAGCATTTGCTTCCCACAAAGTTTTATTTCAGGCTCTTGTCTCAAAATATACCAACAAATTCAAATACTCATAGAGCACAAGGTTGCACACTAGGTTCTTGCAAAGTTTTAACATAGCAACCATTCATCATTTCCAAAGCGAGGATAAAGACAAGATTTCAAGCACATGGTTGAAGCAAATATTTTTATTGTTTTTCTTTTATTCAAAAGTGATAAACAAGATGTTGAAAATTGGTTTGGATAGACATACCTTCCTTGATTGAAAACAGGGTCTCCCCAAGCTAATTTTTTGGCTACCTGGTTGGCGTGTCTTCATTCTGGTGATGAGTTGAGCACTTGGAAGCTTGTAGTGGTTGACTTGATGGATTTGTGGAAAATCATAGGCACGGCCGTATCACTTGGTTCGGCCGGCCCTACTAAATTTGTCCCAAGCACTCGTGTTCCCTTCTGTAAACATCCGGCACAAAAATTTTGTCGAGGGGAGGTACGGCCGTACCTCTAGGTTCGGCCGTATCACCAAAAATCTCCAAAACTGGTTTTCTATGTCTTGTTTACTTACTAATACAATGGTGAAATCAAATTTGAAATTTAAATATGCTTGATGCACGAAATAAAGTGTTGGAAGGGAAATATGAGATAAATACCGGTTTACCTCTCAGTGAGGGCTCGTAGTTTAGAGTCCGTGAGCGGGACTCCTCCGTTTGCTCAATTGATTTTGGATTCGTCCGGTCCCGGAGTGGAAGACTCGGACGATGCTCTCTTCACACGCCACACCTTCTTCGTTTTCTTCGGTGGCGCTGAAGTTGGTGAGGCTTTGGCAGGGGTGTTCTTGATTTCCGTCTTCTTTTCCCCCTTAGCCTTGTTGATTGCCTTCGGCTTCTTGGGTTGGTGGCGCCCGTTGAATGCTTTTACCTTGGGCTTGGTTGGGGCCACCTTCTCTTCCTGCACATAGTTAGAAATTTTTCTATCGACCATTCGTACCTGTGAGCATTGCTCCACCTTTGGTTTAAAGGTGAATTGTTCTTCCTCGCCGTTGATGTTGAAGCGGATTTCTCCGGCTCCTACATCGATGTTAGCATTGGCGGTGCTCAAGAAAGGTCTCCCGAGGATTAGAGGCGTCCTTGTATCGACATCCATATCGAGGACGATGAAATCCACGGGTACGAAGAAAACCCGAACTCTCACCGGAATGTCCTCTGCTATCCCCGCCGGGTAGCGGACCGATTGGTCCGCTAGCTGCAAGCACATGGTTGTAGGCGACAAGGAAGTATAATTGAGTTTGTCGAAGACTACCTTAGGCATGACGCTAACGCTGGCTCCAAGGTCGCATAGTGCATTCTCAAAGTGTTCGGACCCGATAGAGCAGCTGATTGTAGGGCACCCGGGGTCTTTCTTCTTTAGAATGGCCGCACTACATTCCTCCGTAAGCTTGACCATATCCGTGGTAGGTAGAGGTCTCTTATTGTTGAGGATGTCCTTGAGGTACTTGGCGTAGGTTGGCACTGCATAGCCTCAAGAAGTGGTATGTTGACATTGAGTTTCTTGATTACCTAAACGAACTTCCCGAATTGCTCATCCACGGTAGGCTTCTTGATTCTTCGGGGAAATGGGAGTAGCGTGGTATCGACGTAATCTTGGGGTGCCGTCGTCCTCAACTTTTCCTCATTGGGAGCTACTTTCTCGGTGTCCCCTTCTTCTTCCGACTCGGTGATCACTTCCTTCTGTTTCTTCTCTGCGGGGTTAGGACATGGTGGATCCCGAGTGGTCTTACCACTGTTGACGCTCCTTAGCCTCACCACTAAGGTTGCACTACGGTGACGGCGTCAGGAATGCTTGTTGGCACACGCAAGCGTCGCTACCGAGTTCGCACCTCTAGTAACGGGGCTAGGGAACGTCTGGGTAAAACACACGATCACAGAAAGGTCCGCAAGCGCACGGATTACCGTTGTAGAACTTCACCCGGTGGTATTCGGGTTATCGTATTTATATTTTCCCAAGGGAGGCACTACGGCAAAGATGATCGAATAAATGGTGGAGAAAGACAAGACTTGGTAAAGAGCTATAGCGGGGGTAATGAATAAAGATATTCGGGGATAACTTGACACACGCAAGGAGATCTTGATAAAAGGTTAGAGAGGATCTAGCGAGCTGGGAGGACAACGAGACGAGAAAGGATCCTAACACAATCTATCTATTCTTGTCAACTCTAGGCAAAGAACTAAGGCAAAGGAAAACCAAGGCAAGCCAAACTCGACAAGCTTTTCTTGTGCTGCAGGGGCATGCAAAGCCGTGCTCTCAGACTGGGATGAGAAGGGAGAACGACGACGCGCTGAATCCTACCGGCCCGAACTAACGTGGTGGACTACAAAGCCCGTCCGGAGCTGTCACCTCCTTAGGGTACCACAACTATTTCGTTGAACGGGACACCAATCTAAGACTAAGGTAAGCTCTGAGCACCGCGCTCACAACGAACCAAAGAACCTTTCCCCGGATATCACGAAGGAAGGTCTCTCTCTCCCGTGAAACACCGGAGATCAAGCGAAGAACGACCACAACACTATAGGGTTCAAGAGAGCTATGCTAACCAAGACTAAACTAACTTTAGCCTAAACCAAGAATAAAGCTTCTAGAGCAAAGTAAAAGCTGAATGTAATTGACTCGAAAGGTAAGATAGAAAGATAACTTGAATTGTACTTGAGTCTAAACAAGAGTAGTACCGGAACTCTGAAGAAGACTCCTCCGGAACCCTGAGACTAGCTCGACTCGACTCTAACTCCTAAGCTACACTAATCCTACTCTAAGTGAACAAAAGAGGAAAATGGAGATGCTCCTGTGTTGTGTGTCTGATCCAGTGAGTGGGAGGTGGCTTTTATAGGCAAGGAAGGTCGGTGGAGCGCAGGGGAGGAATACCCCAGGTGCGGCCGGCTGAAGGACCGGAAAGGCGAACCAGAGAGGGGGGAGTGAATGGGAGCCGATAAAAATTCTTCTCGAAGGAGATGGGAACTCCGACAAGACGAACTAGGCTTCCAAAGCACGTCTCCGACTCAACTACCCAAGTTGGCCAAGACCACACAGCCACTGGAGTGCTACTGGTCCTAGGAACCAACAACCACCTTGACCAACTCGAGAACGCAGCGGAACTAGCAACTCGAGCACCACTGGACTACACCGGTCAGGCCGGTGAGCTGCACCGGTCAGACCGGTCCCTGTTGGCAAAATCTGAGAACTTCCACAGAAGGCCCCTACACCGGTCAGGCCGGTGTAGCTCGCCGGTCAGACCGGTCCAAGCCAGGAAATCCCAAATCCACCAAACTGACCTACTGAGCTCCAAACTGAACCAAACTCGAAACAGCAGCAACACGAGACAACAGGAAACTCACCAAGACGTTCACCCGAGCAAATCTCAACAGCGATTCTGCACCGGTCAGACCGGTGAGAGGCACCGGTCAGGCCGGTGTGACCTGAGCTCTCGGGATGAACAGCACCCGCGGGTCAACACCCCCAAATCCAACTCCCGATCTCCCGAATCGCTCCACGGATTTGCGCAAGACTTTGGGGATAGTAGGAACACCTCATGGGCACTCCATAGCCAAGATTTGGTCCACCAAAACTCGCTAAATCGAGAGGAATCGAAGAAATCCCACCAAGAACGCCTCTAACCCTAGAGCCAAGAAAACCCCAAAATCGAGCCCCTTTGCTCACGGATTTGGGAGGGGAATCACAGGGAAAAGAACCACGAAGGGTTCAAGCATACATCCCCCACAAAATCCCAAAGAGAACGGCTCCGAAACCGCCACAAGAAATTCGCCAAGAAAAGGCTCTAAAAATCACCAAAAAGGAGAAACGGGAAAGACACATCCAAGCCTTGAGGAAATACGCCGAATTATCTATACATACCAAAGAGGTTCATACAAGGTCTAGCTTGCCGCCCGATCATCCTTCCCTCTCACAAGATCTCACTATGAAGCTCTCAAGCTAATCTTATGGAAATCCTAAGGAAAATAGGAAGAGAAAATAGGAAAACAAATGAGCTAGGGTTCCAAGAGATGGCTGCCATCCTCTCACCACTTGGGTTTTACGGAGGCAAGCCGAAAGACTAAAATACCCTTACTAGCTAACTAGGGATACATGCCCCTCAAGGGCGAATTCGGAAGTCTTTGTCATCGCTCCATCGGACGGATGCCCAGCGACCGCAAACTTGCTTAGCCTTGACGCAAGCCATACGATCCCGACGCGTGTCCTCCGCTTCGAAGATTCCGGACTGCGTCGTCGCACACCGGTCAGACCGGTGCTCCTCATCAGTCAGACCGGTACCTACCGGTTAGACCGGTCAGACCCACCGGTCAGACCGGTCCGATGCTGCTGCACCTCCATCTTCAGTCTTCGGTCTTCAGTCTTGGCTTTGTGGATCAACCAAGGAACCCAGTGGTTTTCTGGTGAACCACCGGAAACCCTGCGAACTCGGTGTAGCGTCCGCCAATCACCACTCATGACTCGGCTCCCACGTAGTCCCGGCTCGACCTTGGTTTTGAGGCTCAACCAAGAAACCGTCCATGACTTCATCTTGCCGTTCTTGCCACCATGCGGCCCGCACTTGACCCCGCTGGCCACCGGGTCCCTCGAACCAAGTCTACTTGTCTTCTCCACACCTGGAGGCCTCACCAGCAACGACCTTTCGCGCTTGTTCTTCACCTGGACCAACACCAGTCAAGCTGCAACCTGCATCTGCAATACTTAGCCAAGAATAAGTCCACACCACATTGTCAATCACTCATCACACTAGGAAGCGACCATCCACCGGTCCTCGAACCACACATGGCTCTCAATCTCCCCCTTGATGAGTGCATTGACAACACACACGTTTTGGTAACCAAAGAGAAAAGGAAAAGAAAAGAAACGACTAAAAGAAACTCCAACAAGCGATCGAAAGCCAAAGGAAAGGCAAAGAGCAAGATCACTTGAAGAAGAAAAATCTCAGACCCCTTAGGCAAGGGCAACGGCTCGACACATCCGAGAGAAAAACCATGCTCAAGCAAAGGGCACAAACCACCAATCCAAAACTCGAAAACCACAAAGAGCTCCCCCTGCACACATGCAAGCTCCCCCTGAACCAAAGCAACTCCCCCTGGATGAATGCATGCAAATCACCTCGCGAAAACAGAGCAGCTGCTTGAGCTTTGCTCTGACCGGTCAGACCGGTCAACCTCACCGGTCAGACCGGTGGGCAAGATCGCCCAGCACCTGGGAACTCACACCGGTCAGACCGGTGAGCACCGGTCAGGCTGATGACACCTGAGAAAAACTGGGAACTACCCGAGCTCAAAACTAGCTCGAAACCACTTGGAAACCTTCTAAATGCATGCAGCAAGCCAAAACATGCTCAAACTTCTCCCCCTTGTTGACAATGCATGAATGAAGCCAAAAATGCAAAAAAAAATGCAACCTAGAGCTTCTCAAATAGACAAAATTCAACATAGCATGCGACACACCTCCAAATGAGCAAGTTAGATACTCGATAGCTTCGTATGGACAAAAACTACAAGATCACCAAGTTTCACAACCATTTGGCGAAGCTAAGATAGAAATGACTATTTTTGCGAAAAATCACCCTCTCATGAGCAGAGTCCTAAACATGATCAAAACATGTCAAAATGGCAAAGCCACACAAACTTCATGCTAGGACAACCATTCTAAGAATAAGACCATCAAAAACACCCACAAGCACCTCATGTCATGTCAAAGCCACCGAGCCATGTGCTTACTTCTAGATATGAGACTTCTCATTGGTAAGCAACATGCAACGGTTTAGCACCCAAAAGCAAGTAAGTTAAGCACATATGACAAGGGAGCACATTTTCCAAGCAATTTACATTTCATTTTCAGATTTGAATTGGTACATGAAATGTCTTTGCGACAAAAAGGAACTTATGCCCCTCCACAAGATGAAGCATGGGGGCTAAACATTCATGATGGCAAATGAGCCTTTGGCCCCATATGATCAAAATAAGCTATCCAACCACAAAATTAAGCATAGCCAAGCCAAGCCACAAAAACATGTCAAGATCATATAAAGGCATTTACTCACAAGAGAGCATATATATGACATTTTTGAAAAACATAGCCATCAACCATGGATATAAATCAAGATCATCAAGAGCTAAGCCACACTAAGCCATATCATACCAAACTAGCTCACAAGATCATATATAGCATACCATGGTGAACAATGTATATAGGAGAAGCTTTTCCTACACAATGCATATGATACAAAATGCGTGCAAGCTATCATACAAAGATGACTATACATCATGATACAAATTCAATGCAAATGCAAGACATGCACAAAGTAAAGCTATACATATGCTACAAAGGAGCTCCCACACACCCAACTCAAGAAATCAAACGAACACCAAGCTCCCCCCGCAAATGAGTGAAAGTTGCTTGATCTAGGGGTTTGGTGAAAATATCGGCTAGCTGGTCATGTGTGCGTCCATGGATCAAAGAAAATTTCCCTTTCTCAACGTTGTCTCTCAGGAAATGATACCTCACTTCTATGTGCTTGGTTTTGGACTGGAGCACTGGGTTCTTTGCAACACTTATGGCACTTGTGCTATCACATTGAAGTGGGACATGGGTATACTCCTCACCAAAGTCACTCATGGTGTATGTGATCCAAAGGAGCTGAGAGCAACAACTAGCTGCGGCCACATACTCTGCCTCGGTAGTGGATTGAGCAACACTCGACTGTTTGCGGGAAGACCAAGACATCAAAGAAGAACCCAAGAACTGGCAAGTCCCAGAAGTGGACTTCCTATCCAACCGACACCCGGCAAAATCCGTGTCTGAAAATCCATGAAGAGCCAAAGAAGAAGACACGGAGTACCAAAGGCCGAAGTCGGGAGTATGTCGCAAATACCTGAATATGCGCTTGACTGCTTGCCGATGCGAAGTCCTCGGAGATGCTTGAAAACGAGCGCACAGACATACCGAGAATTGGATGTCCGGCCTCATCGCCGTCAAGTAGAGGAGTGAACCGATCATGCTTCGGTACTCCTTCTAGTCCACGTGTTCTCCATCCTCGTCCGCATCAAGAGCTGTAGTCATACTCATAGGTGTTGCCATGGCCTTGGAGTCCTCCATCTTGAACTTCCTCACAATGTCCTAGGTGTACTTAGCTTGGTGCATAAATGTTCCTTCCTTTGATTGCTTGATCTGTAGCCTGAGGAAGAACTGCAACTCACCCATCATGCTCATCTCAAATTCCCTGCTCATGTCTTCTGCAAATCTTGCAACAAGAGAGTTAGACGAGCCACCAAAGACAATATCATCCACGTATACCTACACAATCAGGATATCTCTGCCCTGCCTGAGGAGAAACAAGGTCTGATCGACCTTCCCCATCTCAAACCCTCTCTCAAACAGGAACCCCCTCAACCTACCGTACCAAGCTCTAGGAGCCTGCTTCAGCCCATACAGCACCTTCCTCAACTTGTACACCCGGTGGGGGTACTTCTCACTCTCAAACCCCGGTGGTTGCCTCACATACACTACTTCCTCCAAAACACCATTTAGGAAAACACTCTTGACATCCATCTGGTACAACTTGAACCCTTTAGCCACGGAGAAGGCTAGAAGGATCCTGATCGCCTCCAAACGAGCTACGGGAGCAAAGGTCTCCTCGTAGTCGATCCCCTCTTTCTGTGAGTACCCCTGAGCAACAAGCCTTGACTTGTTCCTCACCACTTCTCCTTTCTCTCCCTCTTTGTTTTTCCACACCCATTTTGTCCCAATCGGCTTACACCCTGGGGGAGGGTCAACCAACTCCCAAACTTGGTTTCTCTCAAAGTTCTTAAACTCCTCATGCATCGAATTAACCCAATTGTGATCGGATAGCGCGTGTCTAATGTCCTTGGGCTCAAAAGTAGCAACAAAAGCAGCATGAGCAAAGTGAGAATTGTTTCGAACCCTCGACCGTGTAGTGCGTTCATTGATGTCGCCGATGATTCTCGATGCTGGGTGATCCACTTGAACTTGCCGGGGAGGTTCTCAACTTGATGCTACCTCCCCCTCAACATTAGCTTCGCCTTGATCTGGGTTTGTCGTTGTAGGTGCGGGAGAAGGGCCGTCCACCACCGTAGTCGAAGTAGTAGGTACATGCTCAGCCGCGGGCACCACACCGCCGTCTTCATCATCTCCATGTTCATGCTCCTCCTCCTGGAAAATCTCCTCGCCAAGTTCATCGTCACCTGCATACTAAAAAACAAGCTGACTATGTGGCTGTGTCTCGTCGAAGGTTACCTCGCAAGTCTCCACGATTTGGTTAGTTTCAAGATTGAGCACTCGAAAGGCTCTAGAATGAGACGCGTAACCAAAGAAAATACCATCGACTGACCTAGCCTCGAATTTGTCCAACTTTTTCCCTTTCTTAAGAATGAAGCATTTGCACCCAAACACGTGAAAGTGACTCACCTTGGGGGTTCTACCGTGCATCAACTCGTAGCAAGTTTTCTTCTTATGCACCCTGAGGTAAATCCTATTCGACACATAGCACGCGGTATTCACCGCCTCAGCCCAGAACCTTCTCGGAGTCCTATGCTCATCGAGCATCGTCCGAGCCATCTCGCACAAGGTTCTGTTTTTCCTTTCCACCACGCCGTTCTGGGGAGGCGTATACGGACTCGAAAACTGGTGTTCAAGACCCAAGTCATGGCAAAAGGTTTCGAAGCGAGAGTTTTTAAATTCTGAGCCATTATCACTGCGGATCGCTCATATTGCATCTCTGTGCCTCTCATTTCTCAACCTCAAGACAAGATCTCGAACAAAACCAAACGTCTCCCCTTTCTCCTCAAGAAAGAAAACCCACGCATACCGAGAGTAGTCGTCCACCACAACCAGGACGTACCACTTCCCACCCACAGATCGCACACGAGATGGGCCAACAAGGTCCATATGGAGCAGCTCGCATGGACGCTCCGTCATCACATCAGTGAGGGGTGGATGGGAAGCAGCTACCATCTTAGCATGCCGACACGGCGCACAAACCAACTCTTTTTCAAACCTCAGCCGTGGCAATCCTCGGACCAAATTGAGTTTACTCAAGCAAGACAAAAAGTCAAAGCTTAAGTAACCCAACTTCCTATGCCACTTCCACAACTCACTCGAAGAACCAGCCAAGAAACAATGCTCCACACCAGAAGACTGAGAAAAATCCGCTCGAAACACTTAACCCTCGGGAACGACCATGCAAACTAGGTCCCCTCGAGAATCCAAAATCCGAGAACCACCAGGCCGAAACAACACCTCAAAGCCCTCATCCAAAAGCTGGGACACCGAAAGCAAATTGAACCCGAGCGATTGAACAAGAGCAACACGCCTGAGAGTGACCTTGTCACTTACCTTAATCTCACCTTCTGAAAGCACATGCCCTCGCCCATTGTCCCCAAAGGTGATGTATGTCTTGGACACCACCGGGACGAGACTTGAGAACCACCCCTTGTCTCCAGTCATATGCCTCGAGCAACCGGAGTCAATCAACCAAACGTTCCTCAAGTCTCCCACCTGAAATTCAAAAACAAGCACGTGAGTGAACAAACGACTCTGCACTGGGGTTAGTACCAAAAGAGTAAAACCAGTGCCGAGCCATTTGCTCCAAAGTGGGGTTAGCACAAACCATATCATCACGCCTATCAAAGCTACCACCACGTGAACCACCACGAGCACCACCACGAGGGAACCACCTCTGTCTCGCTGGAGGAGAACGAAAGTCACGAAAAGAAGACCGTGGGCCGTTGCTCCTCTCCAACTCAAAGCTACGACTTCTCCCACCATCATATTGAGCACGAGGCGGAGACCGTCTAGCAAACTGAACACCACCAGACTCACCATGCCAACCACCAGAACCACGACCACCAGGGCTGAGACCACCTGAAATGCCACCTCGAAAACCAAACCACCCAGATATCTGGGGTGCCGGTCTGAGTGCCTAACCAGGCCGGTCTGACCGCCCCCCTCTGGGCAGGGCCGGTCTGACCGCCCCTCCAGGCCGGTATGACCGCCCTCTCCAGAAAGCCACCTCGGCTGCGGGAACTCACATCTTCCCATGCCAGAACACTTCTCACGATCGCCTTACCCCTGGGCAGTGCCATACGAGGCTCAGGTACACCATGAGAAGGGTGGTACCTGTCCGTGTTAGCCCACTCCTTAGCCATTCTCTCCTCACGCTTCCTCTTGAAGCAAAACTCACCCTTGTGACCATCTCTCATACAATAGTCACAATGAAACCATATGAGCTTAGGTTTAGGCTTGGGTTGGGGCTGCTCACTTGGTTTCTCCTCACTCGGCTTCTCACCCTCCTTTCCAACCGCACTCTCCTTGGAGCTCACAAACTTCACCGGTTTTTGGAAATCATTTGTTGGGCGAGGAAATATGGGAGGATCTGGGGTTGTGTCAAGTTTGTTTCTCAGTTGGTTGGGCTTAGGAGGATAGACATTTTTGTGGAAGGTTTTTGGTGCATATCACCAATTTTCTCTTCTCCCTCACCACTACACTCTCCAACCTTCTCCGAACCAAGCGCTTGCCCATCATAGCGCTTGTATGCCTGTATCATCATCCTAAGCTGTGGTTCATGACCTGACAACCAACCCATCATTTTTCTCAACTCATCATTCTCATCCTGCAAGAAATCCACATAATGTGCATGTTCCAGATTTTTCAAAGCATGCAATTCACAAGTAGAGTAAGAAGTGGGAACAGGTTCTTTCAACTTGGCCTCAAGCGAAACAGTGTAAGCATGCATCTCATCAATCTTTCCATGCAAAATAGGGCAAGAAGTGCAAGCACCTAGTAAAGCAGGTCTAGACTTAAGCTCAGCCACTTCAACCCTAAGCACATCTAGTTCATCACAAGTAGAAGCATGCTTATCCTTAAGACAAGTAAGATCAGCTAGGTACACAGAGCAATCACAACAATCAATCTCATAAGAAACCACAGGTGAAGCCTTAAGCGAATCAATCTCAAGCTTAGCATCAAGGTTCTGGGTTTCTAGCTCAGCTGCTCGGTTCCTAGCATCTTCTAGTGAAGCCCTAAGCTCTTTCCTCATCTTCTTTACCTCTCTAAGCATGTCATCACGATTATCAAGCAACTTGCCAAGATGCTCGTTCTCCTCACGCAAGAAGGGAAGCTCGTCACGTACCTCATCCTCGGAGTCGGAGTTCGAGTCGCTCTGGTGACTCTTCTTGCTGCCGGAGCTACGAGCCATGCCGCAGAAGCCATCTCTCGCGTAGCAGCTCAGCCCGCTCAAGTTCTTGGATGACTTCTTGTTCTTGCGCCGATCACCTTCATCTTCACTGCTACTCGAGCTCGAGGAAGAGTAGGCGGAGCTGGAGTCGACGTCGCTCGCTCCGACCATCACTCGGGCCTTCCTGCCGCGGCCGTCCTTCTTCCTCGACCGTCGCTCGTCCTTGTGCTTGTTCTTGTGCTTGTGATCGCGCCTTGATCGGTACTTGCCGTCCTTGTTCGTCCGGTGCTTGTAGCCATCCTTGTAGCCGTCCTTGTTCTCGTCTTCTCTGGACAGTCGGCGACGAAGTGTCCTGGCTTGCCGCACTGAAAGCACATCCGTGCTGTCCTCCTCGTGTTCACTCGGTTCTTGTGCAGCCTCTCGAACCGCCTGGTCGGCAACGCCAGCTCGTCCTCTCCATGCACTCCTCATCTGGCAAAGACATCAAAGAAGACAGAGAGTACATCCTGAAGGATGCATTAGCATTAGACTTAGCCACTTTGCCACTGACGAGGGCAAGACTGTGGGAGTTAGTCGGGCTCTCAAGATGGGCTGTCAAACCACGATCAACCTCAGTAGACTTAAGCTTAGAGAACAGCTCGTTCACCGTCAGAGTGGTGTACTTCTCGGACTCAAGAATGGCCTCGACCTTTCCATCCCACACGGTACGATCCAGCGCATATAAGAGCTTCACAGCTCTATCATGGTCATCGTACAGGAGGACGTCGACATTGGCCCTCATGTTGTTCACAACCACCGTGAACCACTGGAACAAGGCATCAATAGACTCACTGGGGAGATGAGTGAAGTTCTCGTACTCTCTCCGGTAGGTCGCATACAATCGTGCCTGAACCTTAGCATTCCCAGCATGAGCATTCTTTAGCTCCAACCAAATCCTACAAGCTAGGTCCTCTGTCTGAACCTGATCGAATTCGGATTGACACAGAGCACGAAACAAGTAGTCGACCGCCTTGTTGTTGGCGTCGAACATGTCCCTCGATCCTGGAGCAAGGAAGTTAATCGGATGAACATAAGTTGTGTTCACTATAACGTCCCAAAGGATCTGTCCCTTGCCGCGGAGAAATGCAGCCATCCGTCTCTGCCACATCTGGTAGTTTTTGCCATCGAAGTGCGGAGGACCCGAACACCGTTCCTGGTACGCCATCCTTGGATCTTAGACTGGTTAGAATCCGAAGATCCGTAACCGGCTCTGATACCACTGGATGGACCGGAACTGGCGACCAGAGAGGGGGGGGAGTGAATGGGAGCTGATAAAAATTCTTCTCGAGGGAGATAACTTCTCCAACAAGATGAACTCGGTCGGATACCCAAAATCACATGCTCCGCACGCAACCTTCCGTTTGCCAAAACCACGTAGCCACTGGAGTGCTACTGGTTCTAGGAACAAACACTACCTGCAGCCACAACTCCTACACACACATGGCAGCGGAAAGAACTCGGAAGCTGCCTGCCTGGAGGGGGCGGTTAGACCGGGTATGGGGGTGGTTAGACCGCCTCCACATGGTAACCAAGAAATCCTCCGAAACACCTCTTCCGAGCTCCAAAACTCTCCACGGTTTCACCAGCAGGATCCTCTGGTCAAGGCCAAGCAAGCTACCAGAGAATCTTGGCGAAAAGCAAAACTTCACCCAAGGGGCCTAGGGGTAGTTAGACCGGCTACCAGGGGCGGTCTAACCTCCTGTACCCAGCAACGAACTCAAGGCAAGAACTCCTAGCAAACAGCACCGAAACGAACCCAGATTTCACCAGAACGCTCCTCTGATCAAGGCGAACGAACTCACAGAGGAAAATCCGGCAAAACCAAACCTTGCACCTAGAAGGTCCAGGGCGGTTAGACCGCTCCCCTATGGCGGTTAGACCGCCCCTCCCAGAAAACTTGGCCGCGGGTCAACCCTCAACTTCCCATCGCCCGATCTCCCGATTCACCCCACGGATTGCAGTGAGACTTCGGGAATACCTGGGTTACCTCCTGGGCAACCTCTCCACCAAAGGAATCGAACCAAAACGCTCACAATCAAAGGGAATCGCGGATCTTGGCCCTCTAGGTCATGAACTCGAGCAACTCGAAAAACCACCAAATCGAGGTCGATTCAAGGGAGTTCTTGGGGCAAAGTCACCAGCCAAAGAGGCACAAGGTCCTCATACGTGACACCCAACAACAATCCCGTAAGAAATCGCCCTCAAAACTCCGCCACGAAAATCACAAGAAAGAGCTCCGAAAATCACCGAAAAGGAAAACGGGAGAGGAAAAAGGCCTTGAGGAACCACGCTGAATCATATATACATACCCTGAAGATTCATACAAGGTCTAGCTTGCCATCCGGTCATCCATCCCTCTCTCTAGATCTCACATGAAGCACTCAAGCTAGTCCTAGAAAAACTAGAGGAAAATACAAAGGAAAATGAGCTAGGGTTCCAAGAGTTGGCTGCCATCCATCCCCTCAAGTGTTTATATGGGGGCAACCAAAAGACTAAACTACCCTCACTAGATAACTAGGGATACATGCCCCTTAAGGGCGAATTTGGAAGTCTTCAGATTTTCACCATCGGACGGATGCCCAGCGACCGCAACCTTGCTTAGCCTCGACGCAAGCCTTGCGATCCCGACGCGTGTCCTCCGCTTCGAAGCTTCTCGGCGGCTGCGACCCGGGCGGTCAGACCGCCCCCCTGGGCGGTCAGACCCCCCTGGCGGTTAGACCGGCCCAGGCGGTCTGACCGCCCCTCTTGGGTGGTTGAACCGGCCTGGATGGTCACACCTCCTCGTCGAGTCTCTGGCCTCGGTTTTGTGGCTCAACCGAGTAACCCAGTGGTTTTCTGGTGAACCACTGCAAACCCCGCGAACTCGGTGTAGCCTCCGCCAATCACCACTCATGACTCGGCTCCCACGTTGTCCCAGCTCGACCTTGGTTTTGAGGCTCAACCAAGAAACTGTCCATGACTTTGTCTTGCTGTTCTTGCTACCATGCGGCCCGCACTTGACTCCGCTGGCCACCGAGTCCCTCGAACCAAGCCTACTTGTCTTTCCACACCTGGAGGCCTCACCAGCAATGACCTTTCGCGCTTGTTCTTCACCTGCACCAACGCCAGCCAAGCCGCAACCTGCACCTGCAATACTTAGCTAAGAGTCAGTCCACACCACATTGTCAATCACTCATCACACCAGGAAGAGACCATCCACCGGTCCTCGAACCACACAGGTCCCCACCGATCAGACCGGTGGGCAGCACCGGTCAAACCGGTGCTCCCCTGAGACAAATCTTAGCCAAGTTTTGCTCCTTACTTCTTCAAAAAGAATGGATAGATGATGAAGAGTTTATATTGATCCATATTTTGACAAATCTTGAAAGAATGGAGGATAATCCAATTTAATTGATAATTCTTGATTCTTCCAAGAGAGAGAGAGAGAGAGAGATAAATATAGATTTTATGGACTTGAGAAAATCTTCTTAATTGTGACTAGCCATCAATCAAACAAGGAGAACTATAGCCACAACTAAGTTGATTGGGTCACAAAGACCAAGAATCAAATATTTTTCAAAATGAGCACACTTTCTACACATGCTAGTTGATTTTTCGAAAAGTCTATCCTATGTCACAAACTGCATGCATCCACTTCAAACAAATAGTCTTTCTAGTATATTTAGCTCATACCCTCAACCACGGGACACAAAGTCGAGTGAACGCAAAGGTATCAACCAAATATCTAGAGAAGCACACAAAGATTCACTTGAAGCAATTACATGCTAAGGATGGCACACTAGCATAGTATAATGGCCTATATGCATTACGGTATTCAATGAGGTTCATGGAAACATACCTTTGCCTTAAGACCATTACGGTATTCTTTTGAGAATGTTACTTATTAAGAGCTTGCATAAGATGCACAAATGATCAAGACTACAAGATCAAGAAATTGTTAGTCCCACAAGTGACACAAGTGTTGCAATGAGCTCCCCCTTAAATAGTGCTAGAGATATTTGAATTTCTCGAACAAAGCACTTTATTCAATTAAGAATATGGTGAGGCTCATTCCAAACTTGGTCAAGACACATAAATAGTTTGACAATTGAAATGTGTCAAGTATCTCATTACCTATGATGTCAAATCACCATTTTTCATGAAAACGGTTCACTCTCGGGTCACCCGGCCATAGGGGTCGGGTCACCCGACAGCCAACAGAGGCGCACCGGGTCACCCGAGCACAGGGGCTGGGTCACCCGTCCTCTGACTCACAGGGCCGGCACCGGTCAGACTGGTGCTTGTCACCGGTCAGACCGGTGACCCCCGATGCTCACTCCTTTGGCGATTTTTCCCTTCTTGTCCCTTGATCGTGTGAACACATCACTAATTTAAGGTCTGCAACAGAGACAACACAATGCTCTACTAGAGAGCCATTAAAAGCATCGAATGGCATGAGAGGATAAATTTTCATACAAATGTCAAAGTCACTACCTCATGTTTTACTAGCACAAGACATGTGTCACATGAGAGTTCACAAAGAACCAAGAGTGACTTAGACTCAACAAAGAGCACTAGTTACCGAGATGTCATTGAATTCAAGATTTATATAAATTTGCCCTTCACATGGCCAATTGATCAAAAGTGAATTCTATGCCTTCTAGCCATGTGTTCAATGCATCTCTTTCAACCTGCAAGCTCAGCAAGCATTTCTTGGTACCCAACACTTGTTGGGTCCTACTAGGTTAGCCACAAGGTGCTTAGGAACCCAAATGGCTCTCATGATGGTTTGAGGTGAACTAATCTCCCTCATAGCACAAGTCCCATTCATATCGTTCCTAAGCTTACTAAAATCATAATGGACAAGGTTTGATTTAGGATTGATACCATTTGGGCAATTTTTGCCCATGTGACCCTTTTGTCGGCATTTCAAATGCGGCTTTTGTTCTTGTTGGTCATACCATTCCTTGAAATTTCTTGTCCATGCTTACTCCTGAGCCTTGTTCTTGGAGAGGAGGTCATCTTTGACTTGTTTGCTTGAGGGGTGGCAGACCTGGCCGGCACCGGTCTGACCGGTGGCATGCACCGATCTGACCGGTCACGGTCAGTACCACCGCCCATTGTTGTACTTGGGCAAGCATCGGCAAAGTGACCCTTTTCTCTGCACTTGTAGCACACTCTCCACTTGTTTGAGCTTCTAGGGTTCTTGGAGAGTGATTCTTTTGCTTTGTGCTTGGTTGGGCGATGTTGGGACTTGATGTGCCCAACGTTGCTCTTTTCTTGAATCTTGTGCTTGTGGGTCTTTGTATGTTGTTGAGGAGTTGAGCTTGCGACGGTTGATCCCTTCTCAAGCTTCTTCACCATGTCCTCACGGTTATCTTGAGAAGGTTGCACTTTGCTCTTCCCCTTCAACACATACAAATCTCTTTGTAGCTTTTCAACCTCTTGCTTGAGTTCATCATTTTCTTTAGCAATGAGGTCATTACAAGATTCTACAAGTACATGCTCAATGCTAGATTGGCTTGCTTGAGGCAAACAATCATTAGTGCAAGACAAATCAATTTTAACTTGTGAGCATGTGCATGTGTGAAATAGAGGTTGCATAAATTTTACTGATGAAATCACAACCTCTTAGGCTATCTCTAGTGTTGCATAAGAATCTACAAGCTTCTCATAGGAACACTCTAGTCCCTTGTGATCATCTTGTAGAGCCATATGCTCATTCGTGAGATTCCCTAGCTTTTCTTCAAGCCTTTCATTTTCTTGATCCACTGCAGCTACACAAGCAAAGGATTTGATAACCTTATCATATTTTGTAGCGAGTGAATCATACTTACAAACCAAGGAGGCATTCTCGGATTTGAGGGCCTCAAGTTCCTTGGCCAAAGAGCTTGAAGGTTCATTCTTCTCAATCTTTCCTCTGTTGGTCCTTTTCTTCTTTTCCTTCTTGGCCATCAAGCAAGTGGTTGTACCTCTGCTGACACTGGTCAGACCGGTGGGTGCCACCAGTTTGATCGGTCCCTGCAGAGGGACAGGGTCTTCGCTTCTTTGGCCTTCTCCTTGCTTGGGAAGTGACACTTGAGGCTCAGTGATGTTGAATGAAGACATAGAGCTCTCCTCAAGTGCCTCCTCCATGGTTTGCTCTTGATCAATCCATTTGGGCTTTTCATATTCTTCTCTAAGGATCTCCCAAATGGTGTGTGCATCAATCTCAAGTTTGTCATAGATGAATTCCTGCACATCATTACTCAAAGTACTACAAATGTAGTTAAATACTCGAGAGTTGCATTGCCAACACTCTAAGTCCTCTAGGGATGATTCTGACAAGTCAATTTTGATATCCCTAAGGTGAGGAGGTAGAATGCTAGCAACAACAATCTTCTCGGCAAGTGGACCCATGGTCCTAATGAAATTGAGTACATGAATTGACCAAGAAGCATAGTTTGAGCCATCTAGAGCTAGAGGCTCAAACAGTACCTCACGAGTTGTCGACATCGAAGAACTCCAAGCGGTTAAGCTCGAATCAGAGCACCAAGCTCTGATACCAATTGAAAGGAACTTGATGTCGCCTAGAGGGGGGGTGAATAGGCGTGACGACCAACTTTGACTTTTCGTCCCCGAAAACTTGAGCTGTCAGTATCCCACCGGTCAGACCGGTGGCGGTGACCGGTCAGACCGGTCACGCACTTCACTTCACAGGAGGCACCGGTCAGACCATTGCCTAGCACCGGTCAGACTGGTGTAGCACAGAACACTTGCAAAAACAACTTCAAACTTCTCTTGACTTCAAAGCCTTTGTAGATGATCACAAGCAGGGTAATGAGCCCTGCACACACAAGTGGCACACCCAAGTAGATCGAAGCGGAAGCAAATCAAATATGCTAGAAAAACAACTTAGAGAGGCAAACCACAAACGATGCAAGGATTTGTTTCCCGAAGTTCACCGCCCACTAAGGAACAGTTACGTCTCCGTTGAGGAGCTTGTAAGGGAGAATTCCCACAACAAGCCGGGTCTCTTTCAACCACTTTCCTCCTTTCCACTAAGGCGATCTTTTTCACGAAGAGGCAAGATCACAGCCCTCACAAACTTGCCGCTGCTCACCACAACCTTGGGAGCTAGCCGGCGACGCCTAGCCGTCTAGGAGGCAAACCTCCAAGAGTAACAAATGCTTCAAAGCTTGTAGACGCGAAACCGAAGTGCTCAAGCTATGGGAATGCTCTTGTTAGCTCACAAAGACGCTCTTGAGCTCACTCTCTCAACCCAACACAAAGGATGTGGCTTGAATCCACAAATCTCACAAAGAGATGGTTGGGAAGAGCCACTAAGGCTTAGGGCTTGCAAGAAATGGTTTAGAAGCACAGCACAACCACTAGGAACAACAACCTTCAACTGAAGAAGGCTTCAGGTATTTATACCCCTCAAAGGAGAAAACTAGCCGTTAGCCCTCGGGCGGCACCGGTCAGACCGGTGTTCGAAAAACTAGCCATTGGTTAGCGGCACTGGTCAGACCGGTGCCCCTGACCGGTCAGATCGGTCAGGCCCGAGGCACCCCCAAAACCCTTTCTATGATTCTAACACTTCACCAACGAGATGAAGTGGCTCAGGTTAGGTTAGGAGGGTTTGTTAGCACACTCTAAGGCTCTCAAGGCTAGATCTCACTTAGGTCAACTAATGAGCACTTTGACTTGGTCAACTCGCTAATATTGCATCCCTCTTGATAGTACGGCATACCTATACTCAAGATTAAATAAAAACACTTTGTCAACCTCTTGAGCTTGAATGTCTTCAACCTTGCCATACTTGATCTATATCCACTTCAGGGCTTTCAACATAGCCTATGTTTTGAGCACGTCCATACTTGAGCTAGTGACTTAGGATCTTTCCATCTAGTATAAGAATGCACACTTGGATCCATGAGTCACTCCATATTGCCAATCATAACATGTTGATGAGTTGCATTGCTTCCCTCGGTAAGCCTTGGATATGATACTTGAAGACCCCACGGATGCTAGAACTTCACCTTAGCAAAACACTAATGGCGGCTTAGCTACGGCCCCAAAGATTGCTTAGTCCCTCGACCTAAACATCTGGTTGATCTCTTCATCACTTACCCAATCCACTTTGAGTTCCACTTTGCTTCATCCATAATTAAACTTCATTTGAAATCCTGCTTCAAATGCTTGATCTTGATTGACAACAAATATGCAAGCTTCCAACTTAGAACCATAACGTTTACACTCATCCTTATGTCCTCTTTCGATTACCACATGAAGACTTGCACTTGGTCTAAAAAATTACCATCTTCTCCAATTTATGATCCTTGTAATTTTAATCAAGCTATGTCTATTATGGGAGACCATGAATTGACCTTCTCAAATTATCCCAATATTTATCTTCTTTTATTGCTTGATATTTGTAACGTATGCATAAGGATCATCCATATATTTGTCTTTTCCAATGTGAGCCATAACATATCCATTCATCAATAAATACTCCAATAATTGCTCATGAATATCTAAATGAAACCTGCTCACAATCTTAGACAAATACATTAGTCCTTTAATCATTTTGTCATTCAATTCACCAAAATCCACTTAGGGGCCTAGATGCACTTTCACCGACTAGACACAACCCCAGCTCCACCCGTGTTTCCTCCACACACCGACAACTTCCAAAAAACCATCAAGTTCAAGAGTGACTTGGGGAATGAGTTCTTTGGGAAGAAGGCAGAGAAACCGAGTGAGGAGAAGCCAGAGCCCAAAGAGAGCCCAAAACCAAAACCAAACCCAAAGCCAAAACCAAAACCCTTCCATTGTGAGCATTGTGTGAGGGATGGGCACCTAGCTAAGTTTTGCTTCAGGAGGAAGCGTGAGGTGAGGTTTGCTAGGGAGATGGCAAACAAGGACAGGTACCACCCTTCTCGTGGTGTGCCCGAGCCTAGGATGGTGCCAAGGTGCGAGGGTGTGGTGCGTACCATTTATCCTCGGGAGAGGCGTGAGTTTGTGCCTCGAGGTGAGCTACCACAGAGAGAGATGGTGGTAGGTGTGTTGGGTTTGGGCGTGGTGAGTTTGCTGGACGTTCCTTCGCTCGTGGGCAACACGAGTATGAGGGGAACGATCGCAGTTTTAGGTCCCAGAGGAGCTACGGGCCACGGTCTCCACCTCGTGGTACGCGTAGTCCTCCAAGGGGACGTGTGGGTGTTCCACCTAGGAGAGATAGGATGGATTTTGCTAACCCCACTTTTGAGCAAATGGCACGGCACTTGTTTGATTCATTTTGTACTAACCCCAGTGCTGAGTTGTTTGCTCACTCTCGCTCTCATTTTTTATTTTCAGGTGGGAGGCTTGGAGGGCTTTTGGTTGACCGACTCCGGTTGCTCTCGACACATGACCGGAGATCGAAGGTGGTTCTCCAGCCTCACCCCGGTGATGACCAAAGAGTACATCACTTTTGGGGACAATGGGAAAGGTAGAGTGCTTTCAGTGGGCAAGGTGAAGGTGAGCGAGTCTGTGACTCTTAGGCGTGTTGGTCTTGTCAAGTCTTTGGGGATTAATCTTCTTTCGGTTTCCCAGCTTCTTGATGAGGGTTTTGAGGTTCATTTCAAAACGGGCACTTCTCATGTTTTGGATTCTTGAGGTGATCTTGTGTGCACGATCATCCCCGAGGGTCAGATTTTCAGAGCCGATTTTTCTCAGTGTGTCGGCTCTTCTTGTTGATTGGTTGCTGGTGTTTCGGCGGAGCTTTGGAAATGGCATATGAGACTAGGTCACTTGAGTTTTGACTTGTTGTCACGCTTGAGTGGGCTAGGTTTGGTCCGAGGATTGCCTAAGTTGAAATACCAAAAGGATTTGGTATGTGCTCCATGTAGGCATGGTAAGATGGTCGCCGCCTCTCACCCGCCTCTGACATCCGTTATGACAGAGAGGCCACGCGAGCTGTTCCACATGGACTTAGTTGGTCCAGCTCATGTGTGCTCGGCGGGTGGGAAATGGTAAGTCCTGGTGATAGTGGACGACTATTCTCGCTATGCTTGGGACTTCTTTTTGGCTGAGAAGGGGGAGACGTTTGGTTTTGTCCGAGATCTAATCTTGAGGTTGAAGAATGAAAGGAATGGAGATGCTATTCGAGCTATTCGTAGCGACAATGGCACTGAATTAAAAAACTCTCATTTCGAAACCTTTTGTCGTGATTTGGGTCTCAAACATCAATTCTCTTCTCCCTATGTAGCTTGTCAAAATGGTGTGGTTGAGAGGAGAAATCGTTCCCATTGTGAGATGGCTCGGACGATGCTCGACGAGCATAGGACTCCGAGGAGATATTGGGCTGAGGCGGTGAATACCGCGTGCCATGTTGGGAACCAGATTTTTCTTCAGGCTTTCTTGAACAAGACGTGCTATGAGCTCATGCACGGGCGAGCACCTAGAGTGAGCCATTTCCGGGCGTTTGGTTGTCGGTGCTTTATTCTCAAGAAGGGTAGGCTTGATAAGTTTGAGTCGAGGTCTTCCGATGGGATCTTTTTGGGTTATGCGAGTCATTCTCGAGCATTCCGTGTGCTCAATCTTGATACTAACCTAGTCATGGAAACTTGCGAGGTCACATTCGACGAGACCCAGCCATCACTACGTGAAAACCTCAAATAGGTCACACAGCATTTGTAACGGGCCCTTAACGCCCGTTACATCCACCCACATCTGTAACGGTTGTTGTTTGGCGCCCGTTACCCATAAGCGCGCCAGGTCGACCCCAGGGTTGGCCTCCACAATGCCCGTTACCAATGTGGATTTCTGGTAACGGGCTTCTTAAACGCCCGTTACATGAATTGTTTGTAACGGATGTTAAATGGAGCCTGTTACAAATGTTAAACCTATCGTTAACGGGCTTGTAAAGTCCGTTACCGATCAATGGCCTATCAATAACGGGCTGTTTAAGTCCGTTACTGATCACTGCCGTATTGGTAACGGGCTATAAAGTCCGTTACCGATAATTTCGTACTGGAGACGCATGCTTGTTAGGATGCGTCTCCTTTGCTGGCGACCCAATTGGATACGCTCATGTCTTAGGACTCGTCTCCTTTGATTGCCACCCAGGGTCGCCTTTTTTCTCACAACAGAGACGCACGTTGTTATTGCTCGTCTCTGTCTTCTCCTTCCGACACCACTCGCTCTCTCTCTGCAGAAGGCCACTCCCGTTCTGACAACAACACTCGCTATCTCTCCTCAGAAGGTCACTCGCTCGATCTGTGTGCTCAGATGTCCCCGCCGGCCTATCCCGTTCGCCGCCGCCAGCTGCGCGCGCTCTGAGGACCGCGCTTAATTTCTCTCCTCAGAAAGCCGGTGCTGCAGCAGGCCGGCCGGCCGCGTGCGCGACGGCGAAAGGGGCCAGCGGATGTCCACCGCGCCGTCCTCCGTGCTGTCACCGCGGCCGCGACAACGCCGCCTCCGATCCTCCTCCTCGGCCATGCTCGCCTCGTAGAAAGTCCTCATCAAGTTGGAAATTAATTGCCCCCTTTTATTGAAATTCTTCAGCTGTCCTAATCCTCTTGTGTTATCGGTTTTTTTGTGTGATGAATTATGCTCATTAGGTGTATGGAATGCAGATGGCGTCTGCTGCTCGGGCTTGGATGTATAGACAGCCCTAAGAAGATTGGGAGAATTTCTTAAGCGGGGTCAATGGTTTTCTAAATCAAGCAGAGGCGGATATGAGAAATCGTGGTGTTCAGGCAATTCTTTGCCCCTGTATAGATTGTCTCAACCAAAATAAATTCGCACAACGGGAAATCATTTTTCATCATTTGGTAACACGTGGTTTCACAAAAAATTACACGTGTTGGAATAAACATGGTGAGGAAGGCCTTAATGAACTCAAAGCAGGCTGCCTAAATGAAGGTGAAGTGCGACACCATGAAGACCTTGATGACAGTGGAGTTTTTGAGGAAAATGAACCATTATTCCCACCAAATGTGTTGAGGCCTGAGGATATCACTGATCAAGAAGTTAGGGGCTTCGATGATGGTGAGGTGTTGCAACGTGTGCACAATGTTGATCAAATGTTGCGGGATGTTGAGTTTCAACGAGTGTACACACCTTCTGAATTAGCGAGGCTGAAGCAGTTCATTGAAGATTCAAAGAAACCCCTCTATCCTGATTGCCAGAAGTACTCTCGCCTTTCTGGCGATCTAAAACTTCTGCAGCTTAAGGTAGATCATGGTTGGAGCAACAAAAGTTTCAAACATCTATTGGATGTGCTTAGAGACATGCTACCTGAAGGAAACTAAATAGCAGAGTTTGTCTATGAGGCGAAGAAGATAATCTGTCCTCTGGGAATAGAGGTTGAAAAAATCCATGCATGCAAGAACAGTTGTGTATTGTTCCGTGGAGATTATGCATACCTTGACAAGTGCCCCAAGTGTGGCTATGATCGGTACAAGAGGAAAAAGGATGGTGGAGATGATAATAATGCTAATGATGAGAACGAGCCCGGCGAGATCAGAGGCAAGAAGAAGAAGGCTAATAGAGGGGCTCCTGTGAGGGTGGCATGGTATTTTTGCATCATTCCTCGGCTGAGAAGATGGTTCGCAACATGAAAGGAGGCCCAACTCTTGCGTTGGCATGACGAAGGCCGAAAGGAGCTTAAGAAAGATGGCAAGTTTAGGCACCCCGCAGATGCAGCACAATGGGGTAACATTAATAACCACTTCCCATGGTTTGACGACGCAAGGAGCATACGGTTTGCTATGATCACAGATGGCGTGAACCCATTCGGTAACCAGAGCTCAACACATAGCACCTGGCCTGTCGTGCTGTCGTTGTACAACCTTCCACCCTGTCTATGCAAGAAACAGAAATATATGATGCTGACAATATTGGTCTCCGGGCCAAAGCAACCTGGCGACCGTATTGATGTCTACTTGAGGCCACTAGTTGATGACTTGAAGATATTGTGGAAGCCTGGTGTGCCGGAGGTTTGGGATGAGTACAAGCGTGAGGAGTTCACAATGCATGCCATGTTGTTCACCACCATCAACGACAACCCGGCTCATCGCAACCTCTCTGGCTAGAGTAAAAGGAAAGGTGCAGCTTGCCCACACTGCTTGGAAGATACTTGCGCAGTATGGCTAAGACATTCAAAGAAATACATATTTATGGGGCACCGTCGTTTCCTCGGCAAGAAACATCCATACCGGGCCATGGATTGTCAGTTTAATGGGGAAAAGGAGAATCGAGAGGCGCCGTTGCATGTGACTGGAGATCTGGTCCACTTGAAAGTCAAGGACATCAAAACTATCGAGGAGTTACCCAAACTGACTGAAAAAACCCTTGGCAAAAGAAAGAAACGAGATGGTGAAGAAGAAGAAGAAGGAATGTGGAACAAGAAATCAATTCTATGGGAGCTAGAGTATTGGCCGATGTTGGATGTGCGTCATTCGATTGACAACATGCACGTCAAGAAGAATGTGTGTGAAGCTACTTGTGGAACATTGCTACAACAAAAGTCCAAAGGAAAAGATCATAAAAATGCAAGGGAGGATCTTAAAGAACTGGGCATTAGGCCGGAGCTCTATGCAGAGGAAACAGAGACAGGGACGAACCTTCCCGTTGCTGCAACCACCTTGTCAAAGGCAGAGAGAAAAGAATTCTGTCAGTTTTTGCATGATTTGAAAGTACCTTCAGGCTACTCATCAAACTTCAAGAGGCTAGTGTCGGTGAAGGACATGAAAATGCATTTCAACTTGATGAAATCTCATAATTGCCATCTGTTGATGACAGCTCTTCTTCCTGTTGCACTTAGAGGTATCAAAATAGAACTGGTTCGCGACGCGGTCACGAGCTTGTGTTTATTCTTCAATGCAATAGAACAGAAGGTGATTGATGAGGAAAAACTATTGGACTTAGAGAGGAGGCATTTCGAGACCCTGTGCCTGCTTGAAGCTACCTTCCCACCATCATTCTTTGATCTCATGCTGCATCTAACAGCACACCTCGCGAGGGAAATCTGGTTCCTTGGCCCATCTTACCTTCATCAGATGTTTCCATATGAGAGGTTCTATGGATTCCTGAAATCATTGGTACATAACCGGTTATTTCCGGAGGGAGCCATTGTTCGTGGCTACGAGACCATCGAAGCAGTGGAGTGGGCCATGGGTTACATCTAAAGATACACGGATTAGCCAGCCCCCATCAGCTTGTTCTTCTTCATGCTTGCAAGTGAGTAGGTAAATCATACAAAAAATTGTACTGCACACAGATAATCACACAAGCATGTCTCTTGAGATGCAAAATCACACACACACAGATTACAGTCATCATTGATACATCAGAAGGTTACAAAGCGGCCATCTATGTTCATCATCACTAGGCACTACAGATCGATCTTGCTCACAGGTCGATCTTGCTCGCATGTCGATCTTGCTCGCAGGTCGATCTTGCTCGCCTTCGGCTTGTTCTTCATGACGAGATATGCTCCAGATTCTGGCTTCTTCTTCATGCTTACAAGTGAGCACAAGAGAAAGATACAGAGAGGGTGGAAACATATCCCTTCAAAAATCCTCCTCCTGGAGGAGGGAAAGCAAAAGGAAGCGCAAGTTTGACGGAAAAGCTGCAGCAGGCTGTTTAATTTCTGGCTTTCCGTCGGCTTGTTCTTCCTGATGCCAGGAGGTTCTGGGCTACCTTCCCCCGACACAGCTGCGAGCAAGGAGTTTATCACAAGGATTTTTCTAGCAGCTGTGCTAGAGGGATGAGCAACCCAATCACCCATATCACAAGAATTCTTCTAGCAACTGAGAGATCGAGGAGGAGGAAGAAGAGAGAAAAGCAAAAGCTTGCGCCCTACAAGATCTATTCTTTGTGCCATAGCTAGATCTAGATCTAGAGAAGAAGGAAGCAAGTGACTCACTTTATTGTATCAGAAGAAGGAACCATAGCTAGATCTAGATCTAGAGAAGAAGGAAGCAACCTGAAGTGAGGAGGACCGATAGGCGTCGGTGCCTTTTTATAGCAAAAACAAGGAAGGGATAACATCGGTTGTAAAAAAGAGAGAGGAAGGGATAAGATCAAGAGCACAGGAAACGGGAAGGTTCCCAAGATCCAGTCAATGGGGAAACTGTTGCCCAGTCAATGGCTGAGAGCAGAGGTAGTGATTCCAATGTAGAATTAAATGATACGCGGATTAACGAAACATCGTCTCCAATGTACTCACATCCCGAGGAGTCAAACTACTCCCTCCATCCATCTATCCAAGGCCTATAAATGCAACACTGATCAACAAAGTGTTTAACGCCTTAATCACCTGTGGAAAACCGAAATAGGCCTTGTAAAGTTGGATTTTTTCAGTTTTCTAATGGGCCTTGGATAGATGGATGGAGGGAGTATATGAAAAAACTACTAACAATTACAAAATAAGACATGCAATTCTCACATCTGGAGGAGTATATTTTTTATAAAAAAGTTATTTCAAGACATAAATGCTAATATTTTTTGCTATAAACTTGGTTAAAGTTGTAATAGTTTGACTGGCACGTTTCCCATAACTGCATGTTTTTTGGGACGGAGGGAGTAGAATTAAAGCATACGCGGATTAACCAAACGTCGTCTGCAATGGAGAATTAAGGATACGCGGATTAGCCAAACGTCGTCTCCATTGCTTACTTAAACCATGTTTGGAAACAAATCTGCTGTATCTTCTCCTTCCAAAATAATTTAGATCCCCTGCCCCTTCATCTACCCGAGAAAAACAGCAACTGCCTACTGCTCATCGTCACCATTCCCGGCCGGAGATGAATAGCATGCCGGTAAGAAGCAGGCGGCACCAGCCGTCATCGTCGTCGCTGCTGGACCTCCCTCAAGACCTCCGCATTGAGATTGCGGCGTGCGTCGGTGCGACCTCGGAGCGGCCCTTGGCTGATCTCCGCAGCCTACGCGGTACTTGCTCGACCATGCGTCGCGTGTGCGCCCACGGCGACGTCGGCCGGCGTTTGTCGATAGAGGGGATACGAGATGAGATTTCTTGGGTGTGGAACCCCACAACTTACAAAGCATTCCTTGCTATGCTGACCGATCTTGGGAATCCGGAGGCTTGCTTCTTCTCCGGTATCAAAGCCGTCTTCATGGAAAACAGGGGATGCAATGATCTCCGGCGCGCCGCCGAGGGTGGGCACGATGCGGCGGCCTATCTATACGCCATCTTGCTCTACAGAGACAATGGCGGTGCCACCGCCGACGATACCGCGAAGCGGTACATGAGGCGGGTCGCGGGCGGCGGCAGTACAACGTCGAGATGGCTGAGCAACGAGGGGTGTCTGCCTTTGCGCGAGAAGGCCGCGTGTGCGATCCACTCCTCAACTTGGCGCATTTGGGGTGAACCGCTGCCGCCTCTGGCACAGGTGCGCGGCGATCAGTCGTGCGCAGGCAACGGCGGCTGCTGCGGCGTGGATAAAGGATGGCTTCAAATTTCTCTGTTTTGCAGCGAAGACTGTAGGCTCCACTGCGAAATGGTGAAGTTCGAACGGATTATTGGAATAGGAAATCAGTAGTAGATTAGCTTTTGTATGTTGCTCGAATTATCTGTGTAAAATTTTGGAAGAGCAGCAAAGCCGACGCGGGTTATCAGCCCCGCGTCGCTAATGACTATGGGGCCCAGTTCTATTCAAATGAAGAACAGTTCCCATTTCTCCTTTTAATCTGCAATCAAATGTTGTAACAAGTATTTCTTCGTCGTAATTAGTCCAAATTTGATGTTTTTTTTAAATTTTTCTAAAATCACCATCTTTTCATTAATTTTATTGTTTAGTGTATATTCCGTTTGTTGAATAATGTTTATATGCCTTATTTTGTTCTTTGTAAGTACAACATACAAATAATATTTGTTTTACACAACCATTAGTGATGAAACTTTGCATTTCGTAAGGTTAAGGTGAACACAAGGTTTTGTTAAGTTTTCAAATGCATATGAGTTCGAACATGTTGCAAAGTGTGGAAAACTTCAATGTTCAAGCAACATTCTAGGAAACTATGTGAGAGATGTAGACATTTGTACACAAGTATATTATTCCTTCATCGATACCATTTGAAATTTTGAAGACAAGTTTAGGTACCCAAATTATGTTGCCAAGTCAATTTGTAGATTTTTAGAGCAAATTTGATGTTATTAGAATTATTATATAATTACCATGGGGTGTAAAAACAAAATATATGAATTTTGGGCACACAAGTGTGACTGTTGATATTTTATTCAAATACTAAATATCCAAATACGAATTGTTCGTATTTTTATGATTTTTTAGGTGCTGTTTTATGGGCTCTAATATTTTAGGGAAGCAAGTTTCATTCCAAAAAAATAGTGACGGGCCCACGCGTTAGCGTCAGCAGCCAATATAAAAAAGATAACCGTTGCCTGCGGGTTCACTAACCCGCGTCGGCAATGACTATCCATTGTCTCTAAGATCTAATTCATCTCAACAGATCTCTAGTTCATCACAACAGAACACATATCATAGGAGACGTGGATGGATCAAACAACCAAACTAATTAACTAAGCAAACAAAATCAAACAACCAAACTAATTAACTTAGCAGTTCATGATCTAGAAACAAACTAAGCAGTTCAACAACCTGACGAACACAAACACACACACACAACCTAAGTAGTTCGACCAAGCAGGAGTCTATCATTTAGTCGGTCGCCGCCGTCGGAGTCCCGCCGTCGTCGCCGCCATGGCTGTCGTCGGAGCCGTCATCGCCGCCATGGCTGCCGTCGGAGCCGTCGTCGCCGCCGTGGCTGCCGTCGTCGCCGTCGGAGCCGCCGTCGTCGAAGACGAAGTGGCGGCGGGCAGCCCGCTTGACCACGGGGAGGTTCTCGAGCTTCTTAGCCAACCCGTTGATCCTGAAGGCGAGACCCTTCACGCTCGGGTCCTTGTACAAATCTTGATGCGCCTTGATGTCGAAGGCCGCGCCAACATCTTCAAGCTTTCTGAAGGCGCTCCTGAGCAGGACGATGGCGCACTTAGTGTCGTCGAAGAACGGTTCCTCGTCGGCGTCCTTGGTTGCCGGCTTCTTCCCCTTCTCCAACTTCTTCCGACGGCGCTTTCGTCGTCGTCGTCCTCCCTTCGTCCCCGCTTCGACGGCGGCGGGCTCCTTGACGCCATCTCATCCTTCTCTCGGTGACCGAAGATTTGTAGTGGTGGATCACGAGGAGGAAGAAGAAGCGAAAGAGATGATAAGCTTATGGAAGAAGCAGGGGAAAGCAGGGGAATGCGAGGGAGTTATATTGACAAGACGCGGAACCGTCAGGCGCCTCTGCCCCCACCCACTACTACTCCATTACTGCCAGTATGTGCCACTCAATTGTGCATCGGGCTCCGTTTCGGGCGCAAAACCATCCAAAACCACGCGTCGCCTTTCAATTACGCGGGAAGGAGAAGGGGCAGGGGCAATGATGTCGGGCCCACTCGTCAACGGCAGCAGCCAAACTGCGGTGCCTTTTCAATTTCCATTTATTGTTTTACATGGCCGAGGCGCCTTCTTCAACTTCAACCCTCGTCGCCTTCTTCAACTTCAATCCTCGTCGCCAACTTCATCCCTCGTCGCCAACTTCAACCCTTGTCGCCTTCAACTTCAACCCTCGTCGCCTTTCAATTTCCAAACCCCGTCGCTTTTCTATTTCCTCCCCTTCTCCTTGATGGCCGCGGTGTGCTTGATGGAGCTGCTGCCAGATGATCTTGTCACCCAGATCATCATCCACTCCATCAAGGATGAGCCCATCATCCATTTTCTGAACCTTCGCAATAAAATCTGCGGCACCTTCCAGCGCATCTGCGACTCCGATGAGGTACTACTGCACGTGTCGATGCGTGATCTTCGTCGGGTGATCAAGAATCGCTACGTCAGGTCGTGCTTTGAGCGGCGCTTCCGCGAGGCCAATCATCCGGAGGCATTATGCTTCGAGGGGATGGAGAGGTTGATGAGGCGGTGGAACCCCGATAAGGGTCTGAAGCTCATCGGAGATGCCGCTGCTGAAGACTCTGGTGTCAAGTACTTCTTAGCGATGCTGAAGTACCGTTGCAACCCGGCGGACCCCGAAGCCATGGCACTGCTCCAGGAAATCAGTGGTGGCCCGTCGCCCCCTGACGGGCGGTGGAAGAACCACAACCTGCGGCGGCTGCACTACCTCGTCAACCAGGATCTCGACAACATTGTGTGGTGGTACTGGCTTGATGACGGCGACGACGACATTCCGTTGTTGCCCGTCCAGAATCCCCACATCTGCATTTGGGCAGCGGGATGTAGGTGCTACGGGCCAGATACCAAAGAGATCATCCACTACTGCAGCGCCGAGTGTCGCATCCATCATGAGTTCAACCTCTGGACGCGTAGCTTCCACCCCGCCGTGGAGTACACCGTCAGCAGGATGAACATCGGGATGTAGGCGCAAGCATCAATGAACATTATCTATCTTGAATGTAAATTATTAGATATTACTAAACGCGGATTTGATTTTATCAGGATGTCGGTTTTTAATCGGTTTTTGATAGATAATATTTGATTTGTCATGTTTGTGAGTCAAATCGAAGGTTGCGGTGGTCTCATTTGTCGCCGACGAGGCCTGGGATGCCCTCTTGGGTGTCAAAACCGCCGAAGCGGGCACGGCGGGGGTGGTGGCGGGCGGCGGTGCCCTCTGCTTCCTCCTTTGTTCTATTGGAGAATGAAGAACAGTTTATCCGTCCCGCATCGCCGACGGCATTTCTCTTTTTAATCCGCAATCAATTTTTGTAACATGTATTTCTCCGTCGTAATTAGTCCAAATTTGATTATTTTTTTTCTAAGTTTTCTAAAATCACTGTGTTTTCATTATTTTCATTGTTTAGTGTATATTCCGTTTCTTGAACACTGTTTATATGCCTTATCTTGTTCTATGTAAGTACAACATATAAATAATATTTGTTTTCCACACCTCCTGTAATGAAACTTTGCATTTTCGTAATCTTAAGGTGAACCACAAGGTTTTGTTAAGTGTTCAAATGCATATGAGTTCGAACATGTTGCAAAGTGTGGAAAACTTCAATGTTCAAGCAACATTCTAGGAAACTATGTGAGAGATGTAGATATTTGTACACAAGTATATTATTCCTTCATCGATACCATTTGAAATTTTGAAGACAAGTTTAGGTACCCAAATTATGTTGCCAAGTCAATTTGTAGATTTTTTGGAGCACACTAGATGTTAGTAGAATTATTATATAATTACCATGGGGTGTAAAAATGAAATATATGAATTTTGGGCACACAAGTGTGACTGTTGATATTTTATTCAAATACTAAATGTCCAAATACGAATTGTTCGTATTTTTATGATTTTTTAGGTGCTGTTTTTTGGGCTCTAATATTTTTGGGAAGCACGTCTCATTCGAAAAAAATAGTGGCTGGCCCACGCGTCAGCGTTAGCAGCCAAAATAAAAAGATAACCGCTGCCCGCCCGCTGGACCGAACTGCCAACAAAGGCGATGCGGGTTCACTAACCATCGTCGCCTATGACACTGGCCCACGCGTCAGTGTCAGCAGGCAAACCGTGCGTGGGCTGCTCAAAATTTCCCACCTATATTGACTATAATGCCCATGGAATTCCAATTGCAGCACAGAGCCGTCAAAGGCACGCCAGTAATTTCCTTAAACACAGTTACACGTGCCGTTCATATTCAGCTCCTCGCTAGACAGATCCACAATGCCCGCACTCTCCCCACTGCTGCCGCCACTCTCCCCACTCACCTTCGCCACTCTCTCCCCGCTCGCCTTCGCCGCTCTCTCCCCGCCGCAACCCTGCTCTTCTCCAGCCCCACCGCTCCCTGCGTGACGACGGTGACGAGGACACGGTTACTGGCGTGCGGACGTCTTCCCGGCCAACCAACCTAAAGACGGTTGACGCGGATCCGTCGACGTCATCCCCGGCCACGACGACGAGCCGGCCGCCTCAGGCCACGAGCCGACGTGGATCCGGCCCCTCCGACCATCACGAGAACAACTACTTCATTCGCGACAGAGGTTAGTCCTGCTTGAACCCCCAACACCCTCTCTCTCCTCGGCCACCAAATCTGCTATATATTCATGTCAATGTGGATTAGGGAGACATGCCTTGATAGTTCATCTTTAATTGATTGACTGTGGATTTGATGGATGGATTTTGTTGCCCCAAGTCTGTTTGAATAAATTGTTGCTAACAGATGAAGTTATATGAACTGTTGAAATTCATTTTTATGTTCCTGGTGCTACAATTTTTGCACTGTAAATTCATGAAAAGCATTGAGGATGTTAGCATACTTTAATTCTGCTATGCTTTGAATGTACCAGATCGACAGTTATGCTTTGGACCTGTTAGCATACTTTAATTCTGATGGCCACATAATGTTAGTGGGAATTGCATCGCAGTGGTTTATAATGTAGTGATAACTAGACTGTCTTATGCTTTGTTGTGAGTGTTAATTGTTTCACTACTGTCATATATATTATTATTGTTGGTGTCATGATGTGTTGTGAGTGTTGTTTCACTACTATCATATATAATGTCATGACCATTGCTTTATCCTCTTGTTGCATGTACACATGGAACACACAATCCATCGCTACTGAAGTTGGACAAGGAAGCAGTTGAAGGAATTTATTCTCTGCTTTGATATATAAGCATATTTTTGTGTCCCTGTCAAAATGGTTAGCACCTATCCCTGTATGCTAATTAAGTAAAATATGAACTATGTATGTCTATGCTGATTTTATTTACGATTTGTAATGATTTCTAGTATAATATCAGCTATTTTGCCTGTCAGAGACAACGAATTTATCTAATAAGAATTTTGTTTAGATTTTCAGTCTTGCTTATGTTGCTCTACTGACAACCTGACATATCATCTATGCAGCTCCCACAATAACAAACTCCTCTACCTCCAGTGCATCATCACAGCCCATCGTCGGTGAACCTTCTTCACAGGGTCACTCAGCACAGACTGCTGTGAGTAGTACTCGATCCCGCGGGTCAAGGACACAAACCAAATGGCCAGAAGACAAGTTGACTGCAACTGGACTTGATGCCAAATTTTGGCCTACCCCAGATGCTGCGAGGGATAGATTTGTACTGGTCTGTGGTCTCATTGCTCGGGAGAGGGTGTCAATCAACAAGGCGGTTGATGATCTCTCACCAATTGAGAAGGACCATCTGTTCACAGTTTTAGAGGAAAAGCTAGATTAGCTAGCCAATCTGGAAGAATCTGTTCACAAGAAGGCAGTTAAGGCAGCTATATCAGAGATTGGAACCTTGCAACGGCGGTTCAAGGCCCATTTAAGAAAAAAATATGTGAGTGAAGAGGAGACTCCCTTTGTGAAGCATGCCTTTTTGCAGCAACAAGACTGGGACATGTTTGTGCAGGAAACCAATTCTCCTTCATTTTAGCAATTGAGCCAGGAGATGAAACAAAAAAGAGCATTGCATAATAAGCCACACAAGACGGGCAGAAAAGGTTATCGTGGTAAAAGGAAAGAGTGGGAGGAGGAGGATGCAAAGCTAGCTGCAGAAGGAAAACAGAACCCTTGGGACTAATTTTCTGGACGTTCGAGACCTTATCTGCGGGCAAGGGTAGGGAAGAAGAGGAAGAATACTAGTGAAGGAAGCAGGGGCATAACATTCAGTAACCCTGCGGTGGTGGGGGTAGCAGATAGGGTGAAAACACTTGAAGCTCAGGGTAGCGATAGTTCTTTCTCTGGGGTTAGGGAGGATGATATCCTCACCGCAGCACTTGAGACTCCAGAGCATCGAGGTCGGGTCTGAGGCGTGTCTAGTTCACTTGGCTGGGGTAAAGGGTTTGGTGAAGAGTTCGCTGGAATGTACAGGAAGAAGAGGAACAAGAGGTCTGATGCTCGGGATATGATGGACATAACATTTAAATCAATTGTCCATGCTCTAAGACTATCAGGCTTCGAAATACCGAAAAATGTACTTCTTCCTTCCCAATTACCAGCGCCTGTCAGTAGCAGCGAGGAAGAAGATGTGCATGGCAGCGAGGAAGAAGATGCGCATGACCACGAGGAAGAACATGCGCATGACAGCGAGGAAGATGCGTGTGGCAGAGAGCAAGATCATTGGAATGCCAACGGTGACGAAGCGAATCAAGTGCACAGTGATAGTCGATCACCTATGCTGGACACAATAGATAAGCTGACAGAGCCAACCGCGTGCAGCCTTTTGGATGGCACCGGGATTAATGTGGAGCTCGCACTAGCGAAAGTCTTTCCATTTCAAAAGGCTTGCCATTCAGTACCGGTGCAGGATGGGTATGTTGTGGTGCAACCTACTTATGTGTGGGCCAATGCGGGTCACTACCCTCTGCCTGTACCAATTGATGGGGGTGACATAGCAACCCTAGCTGAGGCTCTCGTTCAAAGGATCCAATGGCCAAACGACAGGATCCTTATACCACCCATGACGAGACATCCCAACCCTGAAGCCGCAACAGGTAGCAGGGGTACAACATCAGATGGAGGTACTGCAGCTCAGTGTCAGCAAGAGAAGGCTCAACAGCAGCAGCAGCAGCAGATCAGCAAAACTAGGCAGCAGGAGCATCGATACCAGCCGGAGGAGCCCAAGCAAACTCCGCCTAAGCAGCAGCTGCAACATGAGGATAAGCAACAGACGAAACAACAGCCTCTCCAGCAGCAGGAGCGTCGACAACAGTCGGAGGAGCCCAGGAAAACTACGCCTAAGCAGCAACTGCAACATGAGGATAAGCAACAGACGAAACAGCAGCCTCTGTAACAGGAGGAGGAGCCCAGACAATCTCCCCCTAAGCAGCAGATGCAACATGCACAGCAGCCTCTGCAACAGGAGGAGGAGCCCAGACAATCTCCACTGCAGAAGGGGAACCAGGCCAGGAAACCTCTGTCTAAAGATGAGATTCTTAAATGTATTATTGGGACAGAACATGAACGGCCAAAATACAAGCCTGGTGCACCTATGTTGTCAGAAGCAAACTTAGAGGCTGCTGGACCAAATTGTGCCAGGTTGCATGCTTACGTCATGGAACACAGTAAGGATAAACTTGCCTTCCCAGCAAAGGTGGATCAAGACTACTTTAAAGGTGGTGGTGGTGCTTTAATGTTAAACATTGCATTCAGTAGCGTGTATAACCTTATAACCCTGGCTTCTCTAGATGTTACCTTCTTGAGGTTGTGGACATTGTCAGTCCCTTAAACCCTAAAAAGATATTTCTTTAATTTTGACCACAAAGTTCATGCATGCTAACAATTTGATTTTTTGTAGGAAAATGATGGACAAGGCAGCGAAGATGCAGATCCGTGTTGGGTTTTTAGATCCAGATTTGTTTACTTCCACAAATATTTCTCAGCATTCTCACCTTGTTGCCAAAGCCATCTCAAATGCAATGAACAACGACTACGTGGTGGATGCCTACTGCACTAGCCACTGGGTAACAGTGATCATCTGTATGAAGTTCAAAGAGGTTTGGTATCTAGATTCTGCTAAACAACATCCCCCGCTAAAGTTCTCAGACCTCCAACCTGTTGTGAACTGGTCAGTATCTTGTAGGTTTTGTTCACAAAAATTCAATCTCTTAGTGTTTCTAATTGGTATTGCTGACCATGCAGGGCCTTTGGTACAGTATCTGTAGGTTTTGTTCAAAAATATTCAATCTCTTAGTGTTTCTAATCGGTATTGCTGATCATGCAGGGCCTTTGGTGATCAACATGCACAGGACGGAGTGACGAAACGAAAGAAAAAAAAAGCCAAAAGCCATACTCAAGCACAAAACAAATCGCGCTGTAAGACCGAGGTTTTTTTATGGTCCCTTCTTACCTATTTGGTACTGCATTAACTTGTCATTTTGGTACCTCGATGCAGTGTGCTCAGCAGCCATGGGGGTCCTCTTTGTGTGGATTCCATGTGGCATTCCATATGTTAAGACTACTCGATGACATACCTGACATCAAGAAGGCTGCTATAAGTAGATAATAATGCTCAACCTTGTCTCTGCTCATATTATCCATCTGATTTTAGAATCTGATTTCTACTTATATTCTCATAAATGATTGTATTTTGCAGGATTTCAAATCTGCTGTAGATGTTTCCACAAAAGATCTAAAGCGTGTCCGGGAGATGCTGTGCGAGTACATTCTTAAGGAGACCATCGACCGAAAGGGCAACTTCTACAATGGTGCACCGTGAGTTCATTGTAGCCAGAAACTTGAAACTCATTCAGTCTTCTTTAGTCAGGTGTTGTTGCCTGAGAAACCTGCTTGGCTTGATTGGTTGGGGTCAGATGGTGCCTGGTTCCGGCAGTTTTCTCATGACTCCATCCAAACAAGCCCTGATGAGAGTAACTTGAAACTTGATGTGATCGATCCTAGCTTGTCTATAAATGTGATCTTTTTGCTTGTCTATAAATGTGATCTTGCTTGCCTATATCTGTGATGTGAGAATGTGTTTGTGATGTCTCCTTGCTGTGGTGGCTGCCATATCCTGGTTGGTTCCAGGATGGCAGGATGCAGCCCCTGATGGCTGCCAAATCCTGGCTGGTTCCAGGATGCAGCCGGCAAGCGGGCAGGTTACTGTAGGGGTGGCCTACGTATCTGTAACGGGCGTTAATTAAAGCTCGTTACAAACACTGATCAGTGAGTAACGGGCTTCATTCGGAATGCCCGTTACAAACATGCCAACAATGTAACGGGCAGTGTAAAAGCCCGTTACCAGTCCTGACCGGTGGGCCCCAGGACATGGCCCGTTCATCGAGATATATGAGACGCAGGTTGAAAGCACGCGTCTCCTTTAATCGAGAGGAAGCAGACGCGCGTGGAAACAGATGCGTCTCATTTCGTCGAGACAGATGAGACGCAGGTTCACGGCACGCGTCTCTGATGTTGATTTCATAATAACGGGCTCTGTTTTCATGCCCGTTACCAAAGTTCCCTGTGGGCCCAGAGAAACAGCCATTTCACGTGACCAGTGACTAGTTGTGGTAACGGTTGTTGTTTGATACCCGTTACGAATCCTAGATGTGCTGACACGCGCGTGAACTAGACGCGTCTCATTTCGTCAAGATAGAGGAGACGCAGGTACACAGAAGGCGTCTCCGATATTGAGCTACTGTAACGGGCTGTGTTTTGGTGCCCGTTACAAAAGTTCCCTGTGGGCCCAGAGAAACAGCCATTTCACATGACCGGTGGTTAGTTGTGGTAACGGTCGTTGTTTGATGCCCATTACGAATATGTGTTATCAGTAACGGGCATCTGCTCGTTACCTTTCTTGGCTCATTTGTAACACTTGATCGGTAATGGGCGCTTTGCCCGTTACTAAAGGCAATCTATGCCCGTTACCAAAGTGAGTTTCACGTAGTGCATGCAGTTCGTCTGTTTTTGAGTGTGCAGGTGACGACGAGATTGGCAAGAAGATCTTTGAGGACGAGGAGGATGATGCTGGAGAGGATGATGATGATGATGATGGTGAAGCTCCAGCCGAGCATGTACCCTCTACTTCCACTACGACGACTACAGTGCAGGATGGCCCATCCCCTACACCGACTACAATCCAGCAAGATCAAGTGGAAGCTACAGCTGAGGGGGAGGTTGTCTCCAGACGAGAGGCACCGAGGCACGTTCAAGTTGATCAGCGTCCCTCAAGAATCATCGGCGACATCAACGAACTTACGACACATTCAAGGTCTAGGAATGTTTCTCACTTTGCTCATTCGGCTTTTGTTGCTACCTTTGAGCCGAAAGACATTGGACATGCCCTCTCTGATCCTAATTGGGTGAACACAATGCATGAGGAGTTAGAGAACTTTGAGAGAGACCAAGTTTGGGAGTTGGTAGAGCCACCACCACATTACAAACCTATCGGGACAAAATGGGTGTGGAAGAACAAAGAGGGGAGAATGGTGAGGTGGTGAGAAACAAATCGAGGTTGGTTGCTCAGGGCTATAGTCAGAAGGAGGGGATAGATTATGAGGAGACATTTGCTCCTGTAGCCCGTTTGGAGGCGATTAGGATCCTTCTAGCCTTTTCTGTGGCTAAAGGATGTGAAGAGTGCCTTTCTGAATGTGTTTTTAGAAGAAGAGGTTTATGTGAAGCAACCACCGGGCTTTGAGAGTGCTGAATTTCCCCACCGGGTGTATAGGCTGAGGAAGGCGTTGTATGGGCTGAAACAAGCTCCCCGTGCTTGGTATGGCCGTTTGAGGGGGTTCTTGTTCAGCAAGGGGTTTGAGATGGGCAAAGTAGATAAGACTTTTTTTCTCCTCAGGCAGGGCGATGATATCCTAATTGTTCAGGTGTGCGTGGATGATATTGTCTTTGGCGGCTCATCTCATTCTTTGGTTGCGAGGTTTGCAGAGGACATGAGCAAAGAATTCGAGATGTCTATGATGGGAGAATTGCAGTTCTTTCTCGGGCTTCAGATCAAGCAGGCTAAGGAGGGAACCTTTGTGCATCAAGCCAAGTACTGAAGGACTGGAAACAGCGAACCAGAGAGGGGGGAGTGAATGGGAGCCGATAAAAATTATACTCAAGAATTCGGCCTATGAACCCAAAATCACTCGGACACCTCCGTAAACTTCTCTTGCCAAATCCACGTAGCCACTGGAGTGCTACTGGACCTAGGACCAAGATCCAACCAACAACCACTCAAAACACGCTGCGGAAAACAACTCGAAACAGCTGCTGGCAGCCAAACTCGGTCAGGCCGGTTTTTGAAACCGGTCAGACCGACCTTCTGAGACTTAGCCTCGCACAGGCAGGGGAAACCGGTCTGGCCGGTTTGGCAAACCAGTCAGGCCGGTTTTGTCCAAGAAATCCCCAAAAGACCTTCGAGACCAGACCTAGCCAAAACTGCCTCAAGAACACTTCAACCTTTGAGCAAGAAAAGCCACAGCAATGAAAGAAGCTCTCCTGTCCAGAAACCCTCATGACAGCCCACTAGGGCTAAACCGGTCAGCCGGTTTGGGAAACCGGTCAGGCCGGTTTTGCCTGGGCAGTCGGGAAGAACTCAGCCCGCGGGAAAAACCCAACCTTTACCTCGATCGATCTCCCGATTCGTTCCACTGATTCAAGTGAGACTTTGGGGATAGCTGGGGTACCTCGTGGGCTACCTTTGGCTAGAAGCTCGGTCCCCAAAACCTACCCAATCAAGAGGAATCGGAAGTCAACCCTCAAAAACACCCTTCCATGAACTCCAGCAGAAACCACGAAATTGAAGCCGTTTCAGAGGGTTTGTTAGAGCAAGATCACCAAGCAAAGAGGCACAAGGTCCTCATATGTGACATCCAACAAGAATGCCTCAAAGAAACGCTCCCAAAACTTCTCCACGGAAATTCCATGAAAAGGCCCCGAAAATCACCAAAAAGGGAAAACGGAAAGAACACAATCAAGCCTTGAGGAACCACACCGAATCATCTATACATACCATGAAGGTTCATACAAGGTCTAGCTTCCGCCCGATCATCCTTCCCTCTCACAAGATCTCACCATGAAGCTCTCAAGCTAGTCCCAGAAATTCCAAAGGAAAAATGGAAGAGGAAAATAGCAAAACAAAATGAGCTAGGGTTCCAAGATATGGCTGCCATCCTCTCACCACTTGGGTTATATGGAGGCTAGCCAAAGGACTAAACTACCCCTATTACATAACTAGGAAACACGCCCACCAAGGGCACTTTGGGAAATTGTCTTCGTAACACCATCGGACGGATGCCCGGCGATCGCACTTCGCTTAGCCTCGACGCAGGCCTTACGATCCCGACGCGTGTCTTCCGCTTCGAAGCTTTCCGACGCCTTGCGACCCCAAACCAGTCAGACCGGTTTCCCAAACCGGTCAGACTGGTTTTAGCCTAACAGCCACGCCCGATCTTCGGCCTCGGCTTTGTGGCTCAGCCGAGTAACCCAGTGGTTTTCTGGTGAACCACTGCAAACCCCGCAAACTTGATGTAGCCTCCGCCAATCAGCACTCATGACTCGGCTCCCACGAAGTCCGGCTCGACCTTGGTTTTGAGGCTCAACCAAGAAACCGTCCACCGACTTCATCTTCCTGTTCTTGCCACCATGCGACGCGCACTTGACCCCGCTGGCCACCGGTTCCCTCGAACCAAGCCTACTTGTCTTCTGCACACCTGGAGGCCTCACCGGCAACGACCTTTTGCACTTGTTCTTCACCTGCACCAACACCAGTCAAGCCACAACCTGCACCTGCAATACTTAGCCAAGAGTCAGTCCACACCACGTTGTCAATCACTCATCACACCAGGAAGCGACCATCCACCGGTCCTCGAACCACACATGGTCCTCAATCTCCCCCTTGATGAGTGCATTGACAACACACACATTTGGTAACCAAAGAGAAAAGGAAAAGAAAAGAAACGACTAAAAGAAACTCAAACAAGCGATCGAAAGCCAAACGAAGGCAAAGAGCAAGATCACTTGAAGGAGGAAAGACTCGGTCCCCTTAGGCAAGGGCAACAGCTTGACACAACCGAGTCAAAAACAGGCTCAAGCAAAGAGCACAAACCACCAAATCAAAGCTCAAAACACTCAAGAGCTTCCCCTGCACATATGCATACTCCCCCTAAACATGTGCCAGCAGTGGGCACAAACCGGTCAGACCTATTTCCCAAACCGGTCAGGCCAGTTTCCCCAAACCGGTCAGGCCGGTTCCAAAAACCGGTCAGACCGATTAAACTCAGTAGAAGCTCATCCCCAAAAGCCAAAAATGCAAAAGAAATGCACAAGCTCCCCCTTGACTGTTGGGATATGTTCTAGGGATGCAATGCAACTTTTCTCCACCAACATTTCTCCCCCTTGTTGCTAATGCATGAATCAAGGCTCACATTTGGAAAAGATGCAACTAGAGCTTCTCAAATAGACAAAATTCATCACAAGATGCTACATATGTTCAAATGAGCAAGTTAGATACTCTACAGCTTCGTATGAACATCAACTACATGATCACCAAGTTTCACAACCATTGGGTAAAGCTAAGATAGAATTGATCAGTTTTGTGAAAAATTACCCTCTCATGAGCAAAGCCCTAAACATGAGCAAAACATGTCAAAATGGAAAAGCCACACAAACTTCATGCTAGGACAACCATTCTAAGCATAAGACCATCATAAACACGCACAAGCACCTCATGTCATGTCAAAGCCACTGAGCCATGTGCGTTCTAGATATGAGACTTCGCATTGGTAAGCAACATGCAACGATTTAGCACCCAAAAGCAAGTAAATTAAGCACATATGACATGGGAGCACATTTTCCAAGCAATTTACATTTCATTTTCAGATTTATATTTGGTACATGAAATGTCTTTGCGACAAAAATGAACTTATGCCCCTCCACAAGATGAAGCATGTGGGCTAAACATTCATGATGGCAAATGAGCCTTTGGCCCCATATGCTCAAAACAAGCTATCCAGGCACAAATTAAGCATTGAAATGCCACTAAAAACATGTCATGATCATATAAAGGCATTTACTCACAAAAGAGCATACATATGACATTTTTCAAAAAACATAGCTATCAACCATGGAAATAAATCAAGATCATCAAGAGCTAAGCCACACTAAGCCATATCATACCAAACTAGCTCACAAGATCAAATAGCATATCATGGTGAACAATGTATATAGGAGAAGCTTTTCCTACAAAATGCATATGATACAAAATGCATGCAATCTAAGATACAAAGATGCCTATACATCATGTTACACATGCCATGCAAGATGCAAACAATGGACAAGGGAAACTAGACATATGCTACAAAGGAGCTCCCACACACCAACTCAAGAAATCAAACAAACACCAAGCTCCCCCCGCAAACAAGTGAAAGTTGCTTGATCTAGGGGTTTGGTGAAAATATCGGCTAGCTGGTCATGTGCGGGTACATGGATCAAGGCGATTTTCCCTTTCTGAACATTGTCTCGCAGGAAATGATACCTCACTTCTATGTGCTTGGTTTTGGAATGGAGCACTGGGTTCTTAGCAACACTTATGGCACTTGTGCTATCACATTGAAGTGGGACATGGGTATACTCCTCACCAAAGTCACTCATGGTGTATGTGATCCAAAGGAGCTGAGAGCAACAACTAGCTGCGGCCACATACTCTGCCTCGATAGTGGATTGAGCAACACTCGATTGTTTGCGGGAAGACCTAGACACCAAAGAAGAACCCAAGAACTGGCAAGTCCCAGAAGTGGACTTCCTATCCAACCGACACCCGACAAATTCCGCGTCCGAAAATCCATGAAGAGCCAAAGAATAAGACGCGGAGTACCAAAGGCCGAAGTCGGGAGTATGTCGCAAATACCTGAAAATGTGCTTGACTACTTGCCGATGCGAAGTCCTTGGAGACACTTGAAAACGAGCACACAGACATACCGAGAATTGATGTCCGGCCTCGTCACCGTCAAGTAGAGGAGTGACCCGATCATGCTCCGGTACTCCATCTGGTCCACATGCTCACCTTCCTCGTCCGCATCAAGAGTTGTAGTCGTACTCATAGGCGTCGCCATGGCCTTGGAGTCCTCCATCTTGAACTTCCTCACAATGTCCTTGGTGTACTTGGCTTGGTGCACGAATGTTCCTTCCTTCGATTGCTTGATCTGGAGCCCGAGGAAGAACTGCAACTCACCCATCATGCTCATCTCAAATTCCCTGCTCATGTCTTCTGCAAACCTTGCAACCAAAGAGTTAGACGAGCCACCAAAGACAATATCATCCACGTATACCTGCACAATCAGGATCTCTTTGCCCTGCTTGAGGAGAAACAAGGTCTGATCGACCTTCCCCATCTCAAACCCTCTCTCAAACAGGAACCCCCTCAACCTACCGTACCAAGCTCTAGGCGCCTGCTTCAACCCATACAGCGCCTTCCTCAACTTGTACACCCGGTGGGGGTACTTCTCACTCTCAAACCCTGGTGGTTGCCTCACATACACTACTTCCTCTAAGACACCGTTTAGGAAAGCTCTCTTCACATCCATTTGGTACAATTTGAACCCTTTAGCCTCGGAAAAGGCTAGAGGATCCTAATCGCCTCCAAACGGGCTACGGGAGCAAAGGTCTCCTCGTAGTCGATCCCCTCTTTCTGACTATACCCTTGCGCCACCAACCTCGACTTGTTTCTCACCACTTCTCCTTTCTCTCCCTCTTTATTTTTCCCACCCATTTTGTCCCAATCGGCTTACACCCCGGTGGAGGGTCAACCAACTCCCAAACTTGATTTCTCTCAAAATTCTCCAACTCCTGATGCATCGAATTGACCCAATTATGATCAGATAGCGTGTGTCCAATGTCTTTGGGCTCAAAGGTAGCAACAAAAGCAGCATGAGCAAAGTGAAAATTGTTTTGAACCCTCGACCGTGTAGTACGTTCATTGATGTCGCCGATGATCCTCGAAGCTGGGTGATCCACTTGAACTCACCGGGGAGGTTCACGCCTTGATGCTACCTCCCCCTCAACAACAGCTTCTCCTTGATCTGGGTTTGTCGTTGTAGGTGTGGGAGAGGGCCCGTTCTCAATCGTAGTTGAAGTAGTAGGTACATGCTCAGCCTCGGGCACCACACCACCTTCTTCATCATCTCCATGTTCATGCTCCTCCTCCTGGAAAATCTCCTCGCTAAGTTCCTCGTCACCTGCACACTTAAAAACAAGCTGACTACGTGGTTGTGTCTCGTCGAAGGTAACCTTGCAAGTCTCCACGATTTGGTTAGTTTCAAGATTGAGCACTCGAAAGGCTCTAGTATGAGACGCGTAACAAAAGAAAATGCCATCGACAGACCTAGCCTCGAACTTGTCCAACTTCTTACCTTTCTTCCGGATAAAGCATTTGCACCCAAACACGTAAAAGTGACTCACCTTGGGGGTTCTACCGTGCATCAACTCATAGCAAGTTTTCTTCTTATGCACCCTGAGGTAAATCCTGTTCGACACATAGCACGCGGTATTCACCGCCTCAGCCCAGAACCTTCTCGGAGTCCTATGCTCATCGAGCATCGTCTAAGCCATCTCGCACAAGGTTCTATTTTTCCTTTCAACCACGCCATTCTGGGGGGGCGTATACGGACTAGAGAACTAGTGTTCAAGACCCAAGTCATGGCAAAAGGTTTCAAAACGAGAGTTTCTAAATTCCGAGCCATTGTCACTGCGGATCGCTCGTATGGCATCTCTGTGCCTCTCGTTCTTCAACCTCAAGACAAGATCTCGAACAAAATCAAACGTCTCCCCTTTCTTTTCCAGAAAGAAAACCCACGCATACCGAGAGTAGTCGTCCACCACAACTAGGACGTACCACTTCCCACCCGCAGATCGCACACTAGCTGGGCCAACAAGGTCCATATGAAGCAGCTCACATGGACGCTCCGTCATCACATCGGTGAGGGGCGGGTGAGAAGAGGCTACCATCTTGGCATGCCTACACGGAGCACAAATGTTGACGCTCCTTACCCTCACTACTGAGTTTATACACCTAGTAATGGAGCTAGGAACGTCTTTGGTAAAAAACGTCACAGAAAGGTCCGCAAGCGCACGGATTACCGTTGTAGCACTTCACCCGGTGGTATTCGGGTTATCGTATTTATATTTTCCCAAGGGAAGCACTATGGCATAGATAATCAAACGAACGGTAGAGAGGATCGAGGCTCGGTAAAAGGGTCTTATAGCTGGGGTGATGATAAAGATATGCGGGGTAAATTGGACACGCGAGGAGATCTTGATAAAAGAACTAGAGAGGTCCTAGTGAGTTGGGAGGACAACGAGACGAGAAAGGATCCTAAGGCAATCTATCTAATCTTGTCAACTCCGGGAAAAGAACTAAGGTAAAGCAGAGCCAAGGTAAGATAGGATCAACAAGCTCTTCTAGTGCTGCAGGGGCATGCAAAGCCGCGCTCTCAGACTGGGATGAGAAGGGAGAACGACGACGCGCTAAATCCTACCGGCCCGAACTAATGTGGTGGACTACAGATCCCGTCCGGAGCTGTCACCTCCTTAGGGTACCACAACTATTCCGTTGAACGGGACACCAATCTAAGACTTAGGCAAGTTCTGAGCACCGCGCTCACAACGAACCCAAGAACCTTCCCTAAGGCCTTTAGAGAGAGGTCTCTCTCTCCCGTGAAACACCGGAGATCAAAGCGAAGAACGACCACAACACCATAGGGTTCAAGAGAACTAAGCTAACCAAGGCAAAACTCACTTTAGTTTAAACCTAGAATAAAGCTTCTATTTAGCTAAGTAAAAGCTGAATGTAATTGACTCAAAATGAAAGATAGAAAGATAACTTGAAATGCACTTAAGTCTTATAAAGGAAAGATACAAGAGTAATACCCAAACTCTGAAGAAGACTTCTCCGGAACCCCGAGACTAGCTCGACTCGACTCTAACTCCCAACTACACTACTTCCTACTCTAAGATACAAAAGTGGACAATAGTGAAGCTCCTGCGGTGTGTCTCCTGTTCCAGCGAGTGGAGGGTCCTTTTTATAGCAGTGGGAGGTCGGTGGAGCGCTGAGGCAGCGGGAGCCAGGCATGGCCGCACCTCTAGGTGCGGGCGCACCTATGATGTGCCGCCTTTCATCGCGGACGGTCCTGATGCTTGCTCCTTGGTCGGTTGTGAGTCGGTATCCTGGGTCGGTTCTGCCGGATTCGACGCTTCATAGGTGTGGCCGTATATCTTGATCCGGCCGTATCTACTCCAAGTCGTGTGATGCACCGCCACTGATAGGGAATGCTCAGGATTGCTTCGGAGTGGCGGTTGGTTACATGTAGAAGTGGGCCCATGGATCCAGGTGCTTCTTTTCTCATCCTTTGGATCAAACTGACATAACCACAGCATATCCTATCCATCCAAAGCGTGTTTGTGGAAATGATGATCGCATGGACTCGAGTCATGGCGGGCTACAGGGCCGGCCGCACCAGCAGGGCCGGCCGCACCTGCTGGTTCGGCCGCGCCTGGTTGGTGTGGCCTAGTGACTCCCTATTTATCCCAAATGTGTACCTGCATATAAAATTTACAACACAACTCGTGGAACTTTATTAGTACTAAAAATATGCATGAAACTTGTCGTATACCCTCCTCATTTCCGGGATTTTGACAGTCAGAAACTTGTTGTAAGGACCGTCAACAAACTCCCCCAAGCTAAACGTTTGCTCGTCCTCGAGCAAAATCTACACTTGGCCTCGGACGATCAGGAGTTGCACTGATGTTACCACTCTGCAAGTTCCTATGCACAATTCCATACTCTACTTGCTGTTGAAAAGGTTGGTACGAGAGAGACTTAGCCATGTTTTACATGCGGGGCTTGTAACTTTCCACCTCGCCTCTGGAGGTTGAAGAGTAGAACGGTTTTGACTTTGCATCACTCACTCTTCTCTTTTCCGGATCCTATCTCGGAGTTTTGAAATTTTCGCAAAGAGAGACAAAGTTCCTCGGATGGTTCCCTCGATCGCTCAAGTGGTATTTGTTACCTCACCAAAGGCTTTTGAAAGAGCCTCAACTTCCTACTCTATGGCTTGTATGTGGAGCTTTGGGTAGGATAAGTATGAGACTCACTTGTGCCACATAATGTTGTTGAGCCAAAAACCGGATCCAAGAAGAAACTAGTCATGCAACTTGATCGAGATGTGCAAGTGTGTGGAATATTTTTGTTTGTTTTTCTAAGTACTCCTTGTTTGGAGATTCTCTTCTTGCTTTTATTTTGGAGGGGGGTCATGCTTCATTTTTTTTCCTATGCTCTTTGATTGGAGCACACATTTTTCTTTCTATGCTTCTTGAGCATATACTCTTTTTTTATTTTCAATGACCCCTCTCTCCTTTTGCAAGTTTACAAGGAGAGAAATCTCTTTGGAATTTGGAGTATTTATTTTTGGTGGATGGATGGCATGTTTTGCGTAACTCCTGGTGTGGAAGTTAGCTTGTATATGTGGGTGTACGTGATCTCGATCATAGGAGCATGAAAAGATTCTACCAAGGGTCACAACAATTTGGCAAAACTCAATGGGTCACAAGCAAGCATATATAGAAGGTTTGTACTTTTATATCGACATATGGCTTTGGTAGGTGATATGACCATTGAGAAACTTGTCTTGTTTTATTTTCAAAAGAAATTCATCCGAGATTTCACCATACTATGAGATAGAGCAAGATTAACATTGTCTCACCATATAGTACTAATCAACACCCTAGGTTTGGTCATAAGCATTTGCTTCCCACAAAGTTTTATTTCAGGCTCTTGTCTCAAAATATACCAACAAATTCAAAAGCCCGTAGAGTACACAGCTGTACACTAGGTTCTTTTAAGGTTTTAACATGGCAACTATTCATTATTCCAAAAGAGGGTGTATAGACAAGTTCTCAAGCTCATGATGAAAGCAAATGTTTTTGTTATTTTCTTTTATTCTGAATGAAGTTGGGATTGGACTGGATGGGCGTACCTTGTTTGATGGAACCGAGGCTCTCCCCCAAGCTGACTTTGATCTCCTGGATGATTTGTCTTACCTTGCGATGCTAAGTGGGGCACTTGGAGGCTTGATGCTGAAGCTGCTGGACAATTTTGTGTAATTTCATAGGTACGGTCGTACCAGTTGGTTCGGCCGGTCCTACTACTTTCACTCCAAGTGCTCACTTCCCCTCCTGCAATTGTTCTGCACAAGAATTTCATCGAGGGGAGGTACGGCCGTACCTCATTAGTTTGGCCGTACCACGGAAACTTCCCAACATAACTGATGAAACTTCTCACTAGACTCCTGTAGACTATTACCTTCGAAAGACTACTCCCTTGAAACTTCTCTCTCTTTCTCTTCTTTTTTTTAGATAGAAAGAAAAACAACTAGACAAAGAGAATGAAAAACCACTAAAACAAAAGGAAAGAAAAAGGAAAGCTGGTTGGTTCTTACCTGGATGGGGGCCTCTCTCCCCCAAGCTGAGTCGAAAAATGGGACTAATAATCGGGCGGTTGTTGATACGGGTTCCATGACCCGAAGAAGTTGTTCCCTCCATGAAAGCCTTCCTGTGTGGTCGCGGTTAGGGTGTACAGCTGGCCATCTATCTCCTGTTGCCGCCTGGCGGTGTCCTGGAGGCCTTGCTCGATTCTCTCGGTGCGGGCATCGATACTGCGGAGGCAGTTGTCGATGTTAAAAAGTCCTTGGTCAATGATACCATACTGCTCCTCATGGTACCCGTAAGGGTAGCTCTGAGGATAGTTTCTACCGTAGGTCGGGTGGCCTCCAAAATGCGCTAACTGAGAGTGTGACGAGCTGGAACAAATGGAGGCACTGGGGGCTGGATTCCGCTGGACTGCTACTGCTGCTGGCGGCTACTGGAGGGTCCTGCTCCGCCGGATGCTGGAGCCTGCTGCGTGGTGCTTTCTGGGATGAGGTTCCAGTCGCTCCTGCGAGTGTGTGATCAGGTTGCTGGTCCGGGTCCCGAAATGCTATGCCGTGAAGGCCTTACCGTCTCCACATCGTCCTCGGGTGTCAGGTTCAGGGTGTACTTTTTAACTTGGTAAAGACCAAGCTCTGGGCACGGGAGGACGATGGTTGTGAAGGAATGGGGGTAAAGCATGACCAACTCTCCCTCAACATGCTTCAGCAAGTGGGCTTGCACAAAATGGTCCTCATCGAAAGTCTCGCGGGGCGTCTCCAAGTACGTGACCTGGGCTCCCTCAAGAGCTCCGATGTACGTGGCAATCCGAGTCACAAAAGAGGTGATCTCAATCTTGCCAGTCCTTGTGGCCATGGTGCACCAGTGCTCGACCATCGAAACGACAGGAGCAAGCTTGATCTTATGGATGATGGCAAACAGGCATTGAAACTCGTCCACCCTGACCGTTCTAAACTCGACTCTTGGGGCAATCATTCCCGAAATGAGCCGGTGGAGGAATCGAAGAGTGGGGTTGTGGATCAAGTTGATCTGGGGAGCGGGTTTCAACCCTCTCCCTGAAATCTTTTTCCAGAACGACTCCCTCGAAAAGGCTTTCATACCCTTGTGCTTAGACCACTCAATCAGACAGTTTGAATCGAAGCCTAGAGCCACACTCAACTGATCCCAGGTTAAGTCGTGCTCTTCATTGAAGAGCCGAAACTTAACACCACTGCTATCGGCGCTCAAAGTTGAGAGGAACTCTAGGGTGAGAAACTTCGAGCCCTCTTCCCACGCATGCCAAAAATTCCCCCAGCCTATGGCATCAAAGGCTGCCCCAAATTCTCCTATCATACCGGTTTCATTAAGAAGGGTGTTGTCGTATACCTTCGTATGCGTGAATTCTCGGTCTTTTAGCTGCTGGAACAACCTCCACTCTTGGTCGGTTCGCATGATGATTTGAGTTTCAAAGGTAAGGAAACGCGTCATTTCCTCCGAACCTGACCCATCATAATGCACCGAGCTTGTGGACATGTCCCAGGCAGAACCCATGGACACATTGTCCTGAGGATCGAAACCCGGGGGCACCGAGTGATCTTGCCAATCTGAAGAATGGGAGTGGCCACTGCGGCTTGAGTCCGAGTCACGGAACCTGATGTGCTTTCCCTTCACTACCTTTGCGGCCTTACGGAACCACGACATCCTGCAAAAGATTAGTGCAACAGATACCCGAAGGATGATGGTTAGGGAAGGTTAGTCGTTCGAGGATTAGCGGTCCAGGAGTTAGCGGTCCTTGTGGGGTGATGAGACCTCCACAAAACTTGAGTGACTTGCACTACGAGGGACACACTCTCGGCACTCCTTTTCACTAAAAACGAACGGACTTAACAAGGGAGCAAAGGTTGCAAACTTTGGAATTTGGCTGTGGTGTTCTGGGAGAGTGCATGGGAGACCTCAATTTATAGGCAGGTGGAGGGAGGCAGGTGCGGCCGCACCTGTCCATCCGGCCGTGCCAACTAAAAATGAGAGACAACCTCAGTGCGTGATTAGGAGGCTAGGAGCAAGCTGCAACAACTTGGAAATGACAACACGGTGGATTCCACAAGTGCGGGCGCACCAACAGGGCCGGCCGGCCCTAGTGTTTCCACCAAAAATGCTGGCAGGTAGCTGCTGCACTATCTAGCACTTATGATCCTCGAGAATTTGTGCACTCAGCTGTCCAAAGGTTGCTAGCAAAGCTATTGGTGGTGGGGAAGGAAATACTGCAGATTGGACTTGCTTTCTCACAAAGTAAAGCACCACCATGCAACTAGTGGCTGCTCCATGCATTCACCCAGGCAAAGGGGGTGGTGCGCCCGTGCCAAGTGGGCCGGCCGCACTGGGCAAAATGCCCAAAACTGCTCCCTAAACCTTCTAAACTCTAAGTCATGCAGTGGCTAGAAGGATTTCGAAAATTAAACATGCCTGATGCACGAACTTAGGAAGGGACAAATGCCGGTTTATCTCACGGCGAGAGCATCAAATTTATAGTCCTCGAGCTGGACTTGTTGATGATCATTTCTTCTTGGAGTGACTCTCTTGATTAGAGAGGTAATTCACTAGAGTTTGGAAGAAAAACGATAGATAGGCGATAATCCGATATATCCAAGATTGGGAATGGTCCTTGATTTCTTCACTCTGGGATTCTCTTCTGACGGGCATAGCTAAGATCCTCTCTAAAATTTCTAGCCCCTCAGTTGGATTTTCATGAAAAAGTGATCCCTTTGTGAGTGCACGCAAGCGGAAAACGTTGTCTCGAGATAGGCCGTGCTGAAAATGCTGAATCAACACTATATCTGGCAGGCCATGATTGGGACAAATGTGTATGAGATCATGGAATCTAGTCCATGCTTGACTAAGGGATTTGGTCTTCGTCCATTGGAAATTGATAATTTGTTTTCGAAGGTTAATGAGACAAGATAAGGGGAAGTATTTAGCGCAGAACTTGTCGCGCAAATTTCTCCAATCTGTGGTGACTTCCTTCTCTTGCTGGAAGTACCAAGCTTTTGCTTTTCCCGCTAGTGAGAATGGAAAAAGTCTAACTCTGAATCCGTCAGGAGAAAGGTCGGAGCATGAACGAGTAGAACATAATTGCTCGAAATTCCTCAAGTGATTGTATGGATTTTCTCCTTCGAATCCTGAAAAAGGATTTTTCTGGGCGATCGAGAGGAATTTTGGAGAAATACTTCCATTGGAGAAGAACCTTGGTTTAAGATTTCCATTTACGATTGGGATTTGCATCTTAGTCAGAGAATGGGATTGATCAATAGACAACTCAAGGTTGGCTTTTTTGGCCCTGAAAAAGATGGTTCTGTCTACAGGATCGACTGGGTTCGTCGTGATAAATCGAGAGAAACCTTTCGAAGGGTATTGACATGAAGTCGGAATATCCTTCTAAAGTGACTCTTGATAGATGTGAAGACGGGACAGAACTGTCGAAACCGGGTACTACTCCGTACACTAGGAACGGAGTAGGGATAAACCCACTAAAACACGGTTCACCGAACTGGGATAACTCTACCGAAAAGATATCTAGTGCCTATTGCGTCCCCGGCAACAGCGCCAGAAATACTTGTTGACGCTCCTTAGCCTCACTACTGAGTTTATACACCTAGTAATGGAGCTAGGAACGTCTTTGGTAAAACACACATCACAGAAAGGTCCGCAAGCGCACGGATTACCGTTGTAGCACTTCCCCCGGTGGTATTCGGGTTATCGTATTTATATTTTCCCAAGGGAAGCACTATGGCATAGATAATCAACCGAACGGTAGAGAGGATCGAGGCTCGGTAAAAGGGTCTTATAGCTGGGGTAATGATAAAGATATGCGGGGTAAATTGGACACGCGAGGAGATCTTGATAAAAGAACTAGAGAGGTCCTAGTGAGTTGGGAGGACAACGAGACGACAAAGGATCCTAAGGCAATCTATCTAATCTTGTCAACTCCGGGAAAAGAACTAAGGTAAAGCAGAGCCATGGTAATATAGGATCAACAAGCTCTTCTAGTGCTGCAGGGGCATGCAAAGCCGCGCTCTCAGACTGGGATGAGAAGGGAGAATGACGACGCACTGAATCCTACCAACCCGAACTAACGTGGTGGACTACAGAGCCCGTCCGGAGCTGTCACCTCCTTAGGGTACCACAACTATTCCGTTGAACGGGACACCAATCTAAGACTTAGGCAAGTTCTGAGCATCGCGCTCACAACGAACCCAAGAACCTTCCCTAAGGCCTTTAGAGAGAGGTCTCTCTCCCGAGAAACACCGGAGATCAAGCGAAGAACGACCACAACACTATAGGGTTCAAGAGAACTAAGCTAACCAAGGCAAAACTCACTTTAGTCTAAACCTAGAATAAAGCTTCTATTTAGCTAAGTAAAAGTTGAATGTAATTGACTCGAAATGTAAGATAGAAAGATAACTTGAAATGCACTTAAGTCTTATAAAGGAAAGATACAAGAGGAGTACCCGAACTCTGAAGAAGACTTCTCCGGAACCCCGAGACTAGCTCGACTCGACTCTAACTCCCAACTACACTACTTCCTACTCTAAGATACAAAAGTGGACAATAGTGAAGCTCCTGCGGTGTGTCTCCTGTTCCAGCGAGTGGAGGGTCCTTTTTATAGCAGTGGGAGGTCGGTGGAGCGCTGAGGCAGTGGGAGCCAGGCACGGCCGCACCTCTAGGTGCGGGCGCACCTATGATTTGCCGCCTTTCTTCACGGACGGTCCTGATGCTCGCTCCTTGGTCGGTTGTGAGTCGGTATCCTGGGTCGGTTCCGCCGAATTCGACGCTTCGTAGGTGCGGCCGTATCTCTTGATCCGGCCGTATCTACTCCAAGCCGTGTGATGCACCGCCACTGATAGGGATGCTTAGGATTGCTTCAGAGTGGCGGTTGGTTGCATGTAGAAGTGGGCCCATGGATCTAAGTGCTTCTTTTCACATCCTTTGGATCAAACCGACATAACCACGACATATGCTATCCATCCAAAGCGTGTTCGTGGAAATGATGATCGCCTGGACTCGAGTCGTGGCGGGGTGCAGGGCCGGCCGCACCAGCAGGGCCGGTCGCACCTGCTGGTCCGGCCGCACTAGCAGGGTCGGCCGCACCTGCTGGTTCGGCCGCGCCTGGTTGGTGTGGCCCAGTGTCTCCCTATTTATCCCAAATGTGTACCTGCATATAAAATTTACAACACAACTCGTGGAACTTTATTAGTATTGAAAACATGCATGAAACTTGTCGTATACCCTCCTCATTTCCGGGATTTTGACAGTTGGAAACTTGTTGTAAGGACCGTCAACAACAAACCAACTCTTTTTCAAACCTCAGCCGTGGCAATCCTCGGACCAAGTTGAGCTTACTCAAGCGAGACAAAAGGTCAAAGCTTAAGTGACCCGATTTCCTATGCCACTTCCACAAGTCACTCGACGAACCAACCAAGAAACAACGAGCCACACCAGAAGACTGAGAAAAATCCACTCGGAAAACTTGACCCTCGGGAACGACCATGCAAACTAGGTCCCCTCGAGAATCCAAAATCCGAGAACCACCAGGCCGAAACAACACCTCAAAGCCCTCATCCAAAAGCTGGGACACAGAAAGCAAATTGAACCCGAGCGATTGAACAAGAGCAACACGCCTGAGAGTGACCTTCTCACTTACCTTAATCTCACCTTCTGAAAGCACACGCCCTCACCCATTGTCCCCGGGACGAGACTTGAGAACCACCCCTTATCTCCGGTCATATCCCTCGAGCAACCGGAGTCAATCAACCAAACGTTCCTCAAGTCTCTCACCTAAAATTCAAAAGCGAGCACGTGAGTGAACAAATGACTCTGCACTGGGGTTTGTACCAAAAGAGTAAAACCAGTGCCGAGTCATTTGATCCAAAGTGGGGTTAGCACAAACCAAATCATCACGCCTATCAAAGCTACCACCACGAAAGCCACCACGAGAATCACCACTAGGGAACCACCCCTGTCTCGCTGGAGGAGAACGAAAGCCAAAAATGGAAGACCGTGGACCGTTCCTCCTCTCCATCTCAAAGCTACGACTCCTCCCACCATCGTATTGAGCACGAGGTGGAGAACGTCTAGCAAACTGACCGCCACCAGACTCACCATGCCAAACATCTGGACCACGACCAAAGGACCTGAACCGAGCCTCATCACGATCACGAAAACCAAACTGGTCACCCTGCTGCCTCCAAACCGGCCTGACCGATTTTGGAACCGGTCTGACCGATTTCTCTGTATGAACAGCCCAAACCGGTCTGGCCGGTTTCCAAACCGGTCTGACCGATTTAATTCGTCCAGCATGGTCCCTTCCACCCAAATCACTCTTTTCTCCCCAAGCCGGAACTGTGCGAACAATGACTTTACCCCTAGGCAGTGGCATACGAGACTCAGGCACACCATGAGATGGGTTGTACCTGTCCTTGTTTGCCCACTCCTTAGCCATTCTCTCCTCTCGCTTCCTCTTGAAGCAAAAATCCCCTTTTTGACCATCTCTCCCACAATATTCACAATGAAACCGGATTGGTTTTGGCTTTGGTTTTGGTTGGGGTTGCTCACTCGGTTTCTCCTCACATGACTTCTCACCCTTCTTCTCTCCAACAACACTCTCCTTAGGGCTCACAAACTTCACCGGTTTTTGGAAGTCATTTGTTGGGTGAGGAAATATGGGTGGATCTGGAGTTGGGTCAAGTTTGTTTCTCAGTGGGTTGGGCTTAGGAGCATAGGCATTTTTGTGGTATGTTTTAGGTGGAGCTTGGATATCACCAATCTCTTCTCCTCCCTCACCACTACACTCTCCAATCTTATCCGACCCAAGCGCTTGCCCGTCATAGCGCTTGTATGCCTCTATCATCATCCTAAGCTGTGGTTCATGACCTGACAACCAACCCATCATTTTCCTCAACTCATCATTCTCATCCTGCAAGCGATCAACATAATGTGCAAGTTCCAGATTCTTCAAAGCATGCAATTCACAAGTAGAGCAAGAAGTGGGAATAGGCTCTTTCAACTTAGCCTCAAGAGAAATAGTGTAAGCATGCATCTCATCAATCTTTCCATGCAAAACAGGGTAAGAAGTGCAAGCACCAAGCAAAGCAGGTCTAGACTTGTGCTCAGCCACTTCAACCATTAGCACATCTAGTTCATCACAAGTAGAAGCATGCTTATCCTTAAGACTAGTAAGATCAGCTAGGTACACAGAGCAATCACAACAATCAATCTCATCAGAAACCACAGGTGAAGCCTTAAGAGAATCTATCTCAAGCTTAGCATCAAGGTTCTGGGTTTCTAGCTCAGCTACTCGGTTCCTAGCATCTTCTAGTGAGGCCCTAAGCTCTTTCTTCATCTTCTTTGCCTCTCTAAGCATGTCATCATGATTATCAAGCAACTTGCTAAGATGCTCGTTCTCCTCACGTAAGAACGGAAGCTCGTCACGTACCTCATCCTCGGAGTCCGAGTCCGAGTCGCTCTGGTGACTCTTCTTGCTGCCGGAGCTACGAGCCATGCCGCAGAAGCCATCTCTCGCGTAGCAGCTTAGCCCACTCAAGTTCTTGGATGACTTCTTGCTCTTGCGCCGATCACCTTCATCTTCGCTGCTACTCAAGCTTGAGGAAGAGTAGGCGGAGCTGGAGTCGACGTCGCTCGCTCCGACCATCGCTCGGGCCTTCCTGCCGCGACCGTCCTTCTTCCTCGATCGTCGCTCGTCCTTGTTCTTGTGCTTGTGCTTGTGATCACACCTCGATTAGTGCTTGTTGTTTGTCCTCGATCGGTGCTTGTAGTTGTCCTTGTTCTCCATCTTCTCGGGGCAGTCGGCGACGAAGTGTCCTGGCTTGCCGCACTGAAAGCATGTCCTCGTGTTCCTCCTTGTGTTCACCCAGTTCTCGTGCATCCTCTCGAAACGCCTGGTTAGCAGCGCCAGCTCGTCCTCTCCAAGCACGTCGAACTCCTCGTCTGGCAAAGTCATCAAAGAGGACAAAGAGTACATCCTGGTGGATGGGTTAGCGTTAGACTTAGCACCTGAGCCACCGACGAGAGCGAGACTATGAGAGTCAGTCGGGCTCTCGAGCTTGGCTATCATGCCCCTATCCACCTCAGCCGACTTGAGCTTCGAGAACAGCTCGTTCACCGTCAAAGTGTCATACTTCTCGGACTCAAGAATAGCCTCGACCTTTCCGTCCCATATTGTACGATCTAGCGAGTGCAAGAGCTTCACGGCTCTATCATGATCGTCGTATGGGAGCACAGCCACATTGGCTCTCATGTTGTTCACCACAACCGTAAACCGCTGGAACAAGGCATCAATGGACTCACCGGGGAGATGAGTGAAGTTCTCGTACTCTCTCCGGTAAGTCGCATACATCCGAGCCTGAACCTGAGCATTCCCAGCATGAGCATCCTTCAACTGCTCCCAAATCCTACAAGCTTGGTCCTCTGTCTGAACCCAATCGAATTCGGATTGACACAGAGCACGAAACAAGTAGTCAACCGCCTTGTTGTTGGCGTCGAACATGTCCCTCGATCCCGGAGCAAGGAAGTTAATCGGATGAACATAAGCTGTGTTCACCGTAACATCCCAAAGGATCTGTCCCTTGCCACGGAGGAACGCAGCCATCCATCTCTGCCACATCTGATAGTTCTTTCCATCGAAGTGCGGAGGACCCGATCCCCGTTCCTGGTACGCCATCTTTGGATCTTAGACTGGTTAGAGTCAATAAAGATCTGTAACCGGCTCTGATACCACTTGAAGGACCGGAAACGGCGAACCAGAGAGGGGGGAGTGATTGGGAGCCGAAAAAAATTCTACTCAAGAATTCGGCCTATGAACCCAAAATCACTCGGACACTGGAGTGCTACTGGAGCTAGGAGCAAGATCCAACCAACAGCCACTCAAAACACGAAGCAAAAAACAACTCGAAACAGCTACTAGAAGCCAAAACCAGTCAGGTTGATTTCGGAAACCGGTCAGACCGACCTTCTGAGACTTAGCCTCTCACAGGCAAGAGAAACCGGTCAGGCCGGTTTGGTAAACTAGTCACGCCGGTTTTGTCCAAGAAATCCCCAAAAGACCTTCGAGACCAGACCTAGCCAAAACTGCCTCAAGAACACTTCAACCTTTGAACAAGAAAAGACACAACAATGAAAGAAGCTCTTCTATCCAAAAACCCTCACGATAGCCCACTGGGGCTAAACCTGTCAGACCGGTTTGGGAAACCAGTCAGGCCGGTTTTGCATGGGCAGTCGGGAAGAACTCAGCCCGCGGGAAAAACCCAACCTTCACCTCCATCAATCTCCCGATTCGTTCCACGGATTTAAGTGAGACTTTGGGGATAGCTGGGGTACCTCGTGAGCTACCTTTGGCTAGAACCTCGGTCCCCAAAACCTACCCAATCAAGAGGAATCGGAAGTCAACCCTCAAAAACACCCTTCCATGAACTCCACCGAAAACCACCAAATTGAAGCCGTTTTGGAGGGTTTGTTGGAGCAAGATCACCAAGCAAAGAGGCACAAGGTCCTCATATGTGACATCCAACAAGAATCCCTCAAAGAAACACTCCCAAAACTTCTCCACGGAAATTCCAAGAAAAGGCTCAGAAAATCACCAAAAAGGGAAAACGGGAAGAACACAATCAAGCCTTGAGGAACCACGCCGAATCATCTATACATACCATGAAGATTCAAACAAGGTCTAGCTTCCGCCCGATCATCCTTCCCTCTCACAAGATCTCACCATGAAGCTCTCAAGCTAGTCCTAGAAATTCCAAAGGAAAAATGGAAGAGGAAAATAGCAAAACAAAATGAGCTAGGGTTCCAAGAGATGGCTGCCATCCTCTCACCACTTGGGTTATATGGAGGCTAGCCAAAAGACTAAATTACCCCTATTACATAAACTAGGATACACGCCCACCAAGGGCACTTTGGGAAATTGTCTTCGTAACACCATCGGACGGATGCCCGGTGACCGCACTTCGCTTAGCCTCGACGCAAGCCTTGCGATCCCGACGCGTATCCTCCGCTTCGAAGCTTTCCGACGCCCTACGACCCCAAACTGGTCAGACTGGTTTCCCAAACTGGTCAAACCGGTTTTGGCCTGACAACCACACCTGGTCTTCGGCCTCGGCTTTGTGGCTCAGCCGAGTAACCCAGTGGTTTTCTGGTGAACCACTGCAAACCCCGCGAACATGATGTAGCCTCCGCCAATCACCACTCATGACTCAGCTCCCACGAAGTTCCGGCTCGACCTTGGTTTTGAGGCTCAACCAAGAAACCGACCACCGACTTCATCATGCTGTTCTTGCCACCATGCGGCCCGCACTTGATCCCGCTGGCCACCGGGTCCCTCGAACCAAGCCTACTTGTCTTCTCCACACCTGGAGGCCTCACCGGCAATGACCTTTCACGTTTGTTCTTCACCTGCACCAACACCTGTCAAGCCGCAACCTACACCTGCAATACTTAGCCAAGAGTCAGTCCACACCACGTTGTCAATCACTCATCACACCAGGAAGCGACCAACCACCGGTCCTCGAACCACACATGGTCCTCAAGTACACGAAGGACATCCTCAAGAAGTTCAAGATGGATGACTCGAAGCCCCTGTCGACACCGATGAGTACGACTACAGCGCTGGATGCAGACGAGGACAGAGAGCCCGTGGACCAGAATGAGTACCGGAGCATGATAGGCTACCTCTTGTACTTGACGGCAACAAGGTCAGACATTCAGTTTTCTGTGTGTCTGTGCGCTCGTTTTCAGGTGTCACCGATGACTTCACATCGGCAGGCCGTCAAGCGGATCTTCAGGTATCTTCGATACACTCCTGAGCTCAGTCTTTTGTACTCGGCATCCTCTTCTCTTTCGCTTCTTGGGTTTTCGGATGCCGACTTTGTGGGGTGTCAAGTCGATAGGAAGTTGACTTCGGGGACGTGCCAGTTTTTGGGTTCCTCGCTTGTTTCTTGGTCCTCTCACAAACAATCTAGTGTAGCTCAGTCTACCACAGAAGCTGAGTATGTTGCTGCCGCTAATTGTTGCTCCCAGCTGCTTTGGATCACATACATGCTGAGTGACTTTGGTGAGGAGTGTACCCATGTTCCTCTCATGTGTGATAGCACAAGTGCCATTAGTATTGCCAAAAACCCCGTGCTACACTCCAGAACCAAACATATAGAGGTGAGGTACCACTTCCTGAGAGACAATGTTGAGAAGGGAAACATAGACCTCATCCATGTGCCAACCGAAAAGCAGCTCGCTGATATTCTCACAAAGCCTTTGGACCAAGCTACATTTGCTCGTTTGCGAGGGGAGCTTGGAGTGGTTTTTCCTTTTTGAGCTTCGGTTGGGAGTCTGATGTACATATGCATGTTGCATTTTCATTTATGTGTCATATGATGCTTGCATCTTTGTATCATAGACTGCATTTGTATCATATGCTTTAGAGATGTGCTTCTCCTATATACTTTGATCACCATGATACGCTGGATATGAGCTTATGACTTTGCTAGTGATGCTCATGTGATGTATAGCTATGCTCTTGGTAGCTTTGGGATGTATATGCTTGTGGGTGGCTTATTTTTGTGAAAATGCCATATATGATCCTCTCTTGTTAGTTGAATGCCTCTCATGTTCAAGTTGTGTGCATATGGCTATATCTTGCTTAATTTGTGCTTGGGAACCATGTTCTTTTCATTTGGGGTCAAAGACCCATTTTTCATCATGAATGTTTAGCCTACATGTTACCTTGTGGAGAAGCCTAAGCTTCTTTCTGCTGCAAAGGCACTTCATGTACCATGCTTAATTTGTAAATCTTGAAATTGGTATATGAAATGCTTGTGCTTGAAAAATATGCTTCCATGTCATTTATGCTTTAAATTCCTTATCTTGGGTGCTAAACTGTTGCATGATGTTCACCAATGAGAAGTCTCATATTTAGAAGTGGACACATGGCTCGGTGGCTTTGACATGACATGAGATAGCTTGTAGGTGTTTGTGATGATCTTGTGATGAGAATTTGTGACTTGCATGAAGTTTGTGAGTTATATGTTGTTTGTGCTCATTTTGACCATGTTTAGGTCCTATGCTCATGAGAGGAAAATTTGTGTTGAAAAATGCTTCATTTTGATCATGGCTATGTCACATGCTTATATGTCCCAATCTATCTTGTTGGCGATGCTTGTACTAAATTTGTGGCAATCTTGCTTGTCTATGTCTCATTTTTAGCATATTGTAGTGCTCTTTGTCTATTTGAGAAGCACAAGCTTACATTTGTAGGCTTGATTCATGCATTACCAACAAGGGAGAGAGATAGTACCCAATTCTTGCTTTGGGGAGGAAAGTACCCATTCCATGCATTCAGGGGGAGCTTGCATTCATGTGCTTTGGAGCTCATTGTCGCCTGATTTTAGTGGTGCCCTTTTGCCGATGGTGTCGAGCCCTTTTGCCTCACCTTGAGGAGTCGGCAACTTTGGAGCATTTTATCTCAGTTGTGTCGAGCCGTTGCCCTTATCTTAGGGGACCGAGATGTTTTCCTCTCAAGTGATCTTGTTTCGGCTTTTGTTTGGCTTTTGATCACTTGTTTGAGTTTTTCTTTCGTTACTATGTGTGTGTTGTCAATGCACTCATCAAGGGGGAGATTGAGGACCGGAGCGTCCGAGGACCGGTGGATGGTCGCTCCTTGGTGTGATGAGTGATTGACAATGTGGTGTGGACTGACTCTTGGCCGAGTATTGCAGGTGTAGGTTGCGGCTTGACTCGTGTTGGTGCAGGTGAAGAGCGGGCGCGAAAGGTCTTAGCCTTGCGGGGCCTCCGAGGAGTGGAGAGACAAGTAGGCTCGGCTCGATGGACCCGGTGGCCGAACGGGGTCAAGTGCGGGCCGCATGGTGGCAAGAAAAGCAAGACGAAGTCGTCGACTCGAGCCGGTGCAGGGTAGCGGCTCACGATCGGAGTCTGCACGCGGGGTTTGCGGCGGTTCACCACAAAACTGACGGGTTACTTGGTTGAGCCACAAAACCAAGACCGGAGGCTCGGCGGGCGGAGACGGGATCTGGGCGCGCCGAGAAGCTTCGATGCCAGTGGACAAGCGGCGGGATCGCAGGGCTTGCATCGGGAGGACGCGGACTGCGGCAAAGGCGTGGTCGTCTGATGAAGGGGAGTGCTACTTGACCATATTGCCCCTTAGGGGATTGTATCTTACTTTAAGTGCTAGGGGTAGCTTGGTCATTTGCCCAACCCAGAGGAACTCATATATATAGCTCTAGGGTTTCTGGGCAAACCATCCTCCTAGACTGCTTCTCATTTCCGTGCTCCATAGGCTTAGATTTTCTTCACCATTTTGTAGAGAATCTGACCTCTGAGTGTATGGAAGCTTTCATGGTTGCGTTGATTTCCTTCTTGTAGCTCGTGTGATTTTCATGTCTTTTTCGGGCTATTTTCATTAGATTTTCATGCGCGACTTGTTCCTCCGATTCTGAGGTGTTTGGGTTCGTATTTCTTTGTGGGGATCATGGATAGATGTCTTGTGCATCTTTGCGCTTGATCTTGACCCCTCAAACTCTGGATTTGGCCTTGGATTTGAGGATTTCGGATGAACCCTAGTTCATAGTGTTCTTGGTAAGGATTCGCGATTCCGGGAGTTGTAGGGAGTTCGAGGCCGAAATTTTTGGGGCATATCTTTCCTTTGCGGTGCTCATCATATCCCCAAAATTTTGTCTCAAGACTCCAAGTGGTTTGGGAGATCCATCGAACGAAAGTTTGGGGCTGTTTCGCGGGCTGAATTTTTAGGAGGGGGGGCGGTACTACCGACCCTATCCAGGTAGTATCGATAACCTGATTTTCAGCTGCCAGAGAGTCTTTATCGGTAGTACTGACCCGAGGTCAGTAGTACCGATAGTCGGAAGTACCGACCCTGTGTCGGAAGTACCGATAACCTGGTTTTTAGGTGCCAGTAAGCCCAAATCGGTAGTATCGACCTGGGGCCGGTAGTTCCGACAATTTCTGCTGCAGTTTGCGTCGCGCTAGCTTTTTCTCTCGTTTCTTTTTGTGCTTGCTTCAGCTTTGTTCCTAGGGTCAGTAGGTCCGTTGTGACCACGTGATCTTGGCAAGTGTGTGCGGGATTCTTCAGAAGTGATTTTGGGGTATAGGCCGAGTTCTTGAGAAGAATTTTTATCGGCTCCCATTCACTCCCCCCCTCTCTGGTCGCCAATCCGATCCTTTAGGGGGACACGCGGTGGGATTGCAGGGCTTCCGTCGGGATGACGCGGACTGCGGCGAAGGTGTGGCCGCCCGATGAAGAGGATTGCTACTTGACCATATTGCCCCTTAGGGGTGTGTATCTTCATTTATGTTATAGGGGTAGCTTGGTCATTTGCGCAACCCGGAGAGACTTCATATATATAGCTCTAGGGTTTCAGAGCAACTCATCCATCCGGACTGCTTCTCATTTCCCTGCACTTTAGGCTTAGATTTTCTTCACTGTTTTGTAGAAAATCTAACCTCTGAGTGTATGGAAGCATTCATGGTTGCGTCGATTTCCTTCTTGTGGCTCGAGTGATTTTCGTGTCTTTTTCGGGCTATTTTCATTGGATTTTCGTGCGCGGCTTGTTCCTTCAATCTTGAGGTGTTTGGGTTCGGATTTCTTTGTGGGGATCATGGATAGATGTCTTGTGCATCTTTGTGCTTGATCTTGACCCCTCAAACTCGGGATTTGGCCTCCGATTGAAGGATTTCGGTTGGAACCCTAGCTTTTTGTGTGAGCTCGGTAGAATCTCGATTCCTCTCGACTTAGTGGGTTTGAGGCTACAAATTCATAGGAATAGCATCTCCTAGACATGCTTCATCTTCTCCTATGATTTGGTAGCAATCCCTTGGCTGATTCGGGAGATCTGGTGAAGGGAAGGTGGAGTTGACCTAGTAGAGGTCGATCTCGAGCTGTTCTGTCCGCGCGTGGTGGACAGTTCGCCAGGGGGTCGCGGACGGTCCGCGAGGATCTGGCTGACTAGGTGTTCATCGTGTTCTTCGTGTGTTCTTGCGAGCTCGTGTTTCGATCCGTCGAGTCGGTGGTTTTCGGTTGCAAGAAGTTTGGCGGACGGTCCGCGAGGAGAGTGCGGACAGTCCCTCTGTCGCGGACGGTCCGCGGTTAGGGTTTGGATGGTCCGCTTTTTGGGGTGTGCTACTAGTGGTTTGGGGGCTATTTTCAGACAGTCTGCTGTAGACCCGCGGACGGTTCGCCCAGGCCCCGCGGACGGTCCGCCCAGTCCATGCGGACGGTCCGCCCCGGGCACTGCAGATTGCCTAAGTCCTTTACTTCTTGAGTTGCGCTTTCACTTGTGATTGGTTTAGACTTGTTCCTAGGGTTGGTAGGTCCATTGTGACTACACGACCTTGGCAAGGTTGTGTGGGAATCCTTGGTTGTGAATTTGGGACATAGTCGAGTTCGACTCTTCTGAGAAGAATTTTTATCGGCTCCCATTCACTCCCCCCTCTCTTGTCGCCTAATCGGTCCTTCAGGTGGTTTGCTCCTTGGATTAGTAGCACTCCAGTGGCTACGTGTTCTTGGCAAACTTAAGGAGTTCGATTCAGAGGAGCTTTTGGGTTTGGCCGGGTTCATCTTGTTGGAGAAGGCATCTCCTTCGAGAAGAATTTTTATCAGCTCTCATTCACTCCCCTCTCTCTGGTCGCCTAATCTGGTCCTTCACGAACCAAAGGCAAAAGAGCAAGATCACTTGAAAGAGGAAAGTGATGCGGACATCGCCACTGATCGTGCTATTACACAAGTGGATGAACACAACACGCCAGTATATATAAACCAAGGACCAATTACACGAAGTCATGCCAAGAAACTACAACAAGAGGTGAACTCTCTCGTAGCTGAAATTAACTTTAACATATACCTAAATATTCTACATTGGTTGTACTTAGGTATATATGTGAGAGGGATGGTGCAGCTATACACGGAGAGGAAGCAAAGAAGATGAAACAAGTGGATCAGTTCCGACCAAGGATGATACAGCAAAGTTCAGTTCGGACCAGTTCACACGGATCAGTTCGGGCCATCAGTTCGGACCTGCATAATGATTTGATCATAACTCTTAAATCCTGATAGCTCTGGAGCTCAATGAGTACTTCATGAAACCGTCATAAAGTCAACCTTCCAATGCAATAAACCGCATGTCCATTGTACATCCCAATAAAGAGTTATGACCGACTTAGTAGAGACTGCGCAGGAAGCCAACAGTCACACGAGGCTATTCAAGATTTTAGTTTGTGGTAGTTTTTCACATAGCATAACTCCAGAAACTCAAAGGTCCATTCACACCCAACAAGGAGGGTTGTTCCTTGTATAAATACCCTTATGTATCTCTGAAATAATCAAGACTTTTGATAATGAAATAGAACCCCTTTGTTCAGGTGTGTGCTAACAAATTCAGAGAGTGATTCTCTACCCCTTTGCTCTTGTGATTTTCCTGTGGGATTACATCGGCGGCCACTTCATCGGCACCCAATCTGTGCTCCTGCTACTTCATGTGCAGGTTGCGTAGGTTGGTTCTTTGAGAGTTGGATTGGGCGAATCCTTGATTCAGGCTACCATATAGAGACGGTGGTTGGCTTCTTGTGCGCGTCGTTAGGTTGCACTACCTATCCGGTTATTCGCAACTATTTATCTTGGCTGAATTTCAGCTAGTTATCTTGTTCAAGATCCTACATCGTGAAGATCGAGACAACATCCGTATCATCTGGTATCAAAGCCATCGTTGCCACGGTAGGATTTTCTTTACCCTTAGCTATATATATTTTTGCCTTTGTCCTATCCACCAAAAAGCCATAAAAAAATCTATCATAGCCTTTTGTTACAATATGTTTATCTAGTGAGTTTGGTTATTTTTCAGTCCATTAGAGTCCTTGTTTAGTTGCTGATCGTATTATCCTTTGCGTGTCCTTTTTTGTTCCTTTCTATATATCTGAAAATCCCCACAAAAAGAAGTAAACCATTTCTATCCTTTGTGAAAACTTTTGTCCTATTAAGATAGTTGCTAGTTATATTGGGTTCTATCATCTTAAATTTGTGCAAGTGTTATATCTGATCTTGTTTAGTATTGTGCAAAAAAAGTGTCAAAAAAAGAGAAGAAACAACGCTGAAAAAAAGTGTCAATTTGTGTAACCAGGTTGGTATCAACATTTGGTGCAATTTTGCTAGGTGATTCTCTTTAAATCAATCATCACTAGCATATTCCTTGTTTGCATCAAATCTGAAATCTGTCTTTTGTGCATGTGTTGTTACATCACATCTTTCATATTTTATGATCAGCACTAGGCTTTGAATCTCTAGTTTGGATTGTTACTTATCTTTACAACAACTAGAATTCAGATTGCCCCTTGTGTTTATACCCTACCAAGCTTCACATAAAAGCCATCGCGTACGGTATTTTTGGTCTTGTATTCGCTCAATTATCACTACTCTTTACCATCAACAGATTGCCTTAGTAACTTGCAGGGAAGCATAAGAGCTTTAGTTGGTAAGAGAAGGTGAGGTTGTGAGATCCACATAATTTTCCATTCCACATATACTTTTTGTTTGTGTTTTTACTAACCATATAGGAAGATGGATGAACGAACTGAAATTGAAGATTATGTTACCATGGCACAATTCAATGATTTGAGGCAAAACATAGAGGACAGACAAAATAGAATGGCCAATGATTTGCAAGCTATTTTAGAGCAGCTGCAGCATCTTCCTCGTGATGCTGAAAATGCGAGTAATCATGAAGATGAAGTTGAGGAAACCGCAGAAGAAGCTGCTAAACGAGTTGCAAGAGAACAGCAAGAACATCGACAAAGAGTTGCTTTCCATGCTAGAAGATCTGCTGGTCGAGGGCGTGCTAATGGAGGTAATGGAGGTGGTCGAGGTAGAGGAAGAGGTCGTGGACAAGAAGATAATGATTATGTTGAATATGAAGAAGAAGAGGTTGAACAACATGTAAACTATGGTTGTCGTCGCTGAGGTAATTATGATCGTGATCGGCCCAATGAGGAGAGGTTTGGGAAGTTAAAATTCACCATTCCCAAGTTTGATGGAGGATCTGATCCTGAAACATATCTTACATGGGAGTTGAAGGTTGACAAAATTTTTCGCTTACATAATTATTCCGAAGAAGAAGATGGCAATGGCTGCACTTGAGTTTGATGATTATGCTCTAATCTGGTGGGAGCAAATGCTCAATTATAGAGAAGAAGCTGGGCAAGGTACTGTTCGTACATGGGATGAAATGAAAAGAGAAATGAGAGCAAGATTTGTACCTAGACATCATCGCCGTGATCTTTTTGACAAGCTGCAGAATTTGAAGCAAGGAAGTCTCTCTGTTGATGAGTATTATAAAAAGATGGAGAAAGCAATGATCAGGGCTAATGTGTATGAAGATCAAGAGCAATCAATTGCAAGGTTCATGTCTGGCTTACATCGCAATATTCAGCGCATTATTGAATTCCAGCCGTACCGTAATATTATTGAGTTGGTACATCAAGCAAGCAAAGCTGAGCGCTAATTGCAGCAAGACATGAAGAGCAATAGAGGAGGTTCATTCAGTGCCAAGGTTACCCCAAGTGCAAGAAAGTTTACACCAAGAACCAATGCAAATCGAGGTTCAAATTCCAACTCAAGTGGAGGCTTACGTGCAGCTGCTATGAGCAACTCTAGTGGCAAAGAGTTGGCTGCACATACTAAGAGGAGTAAACCTGCAACATCATCATCTACATCAATGGCTTCTACAGCAAAAAGTAGTGGAATTCAATGCTTCAAGTGTGGAGGCCGTGGTCATGTTATCAATGAGTGTCCAAATAATCGAACCATTCTTGTTAATGATCAAGGAGAGTATGAATCTGCTAGTGAAGAAGAGCAAGAAGTTGATGAAGGCCAATTTGAGGATGCTACTAAAAATGATGGTCTCACACCATGTGAATTCGAGGGAGGTGCTGCCCTTGTTGTTACTCAAATTTTGAGTGTGCAAATGAAGGAAGCTGAGAATGGTCAGCGACACAATTTATTTCAAACAACAACTAAGGTTGAGGACAAAGTTTGCAATGTAATCATTGATGGTGGAAGCTGCCACAATCTTGCTAGCAAGGAAGTGGTTGATAAACTTGGTTTAAAGCTGCTGAAACATCCTCAGCCTTACCATGTGCAATGGTTGAACAACTCCGGATCCATCAAGATTGCACAAACAGTGCGAGTTCCATTCAACGTTGGTCAGTATGTTGACACCATCGAGTGTGATGTGGCACCCATGACAGTATGTCATCTACTTTTGGGAAGGCCATAGCAATATGATCGTTCATCTCTACATTGTGGTCGCACAAATCAATACACCATCAAGTGGAAGGGAAAGAACTTGGTGCTTAAACCCATGACACCGCAACAACTCTTAGCAGAGCACTTGCAAAAGAGTTCCGAAGTGAGAGTTGAGAGGGAGAAAAAGAATGTGAGTGCCCTCCACAAATCAGTGAGTGAGAGCCACAAGCCAAATGCGAGACATAAAAATAAAAGAGAGGATAAAAATCTGGTATTGTTAGCCACTAAATCTGAAATGAGAGATGTGAGATGTAACCCAGGCCAAGTACTCATTGTACTTGTGTACAAAGACATGTTGCTTTCAGCTAATGACATAACATCTCTTCCTAGTATTGTTTCACGTCTTTTGCAGGGTTACAAGGATGTCTTTCCAGATGAAACACCTTCTGGACTGCCGCCATTGCGTGGCATTGAACATCAAATCGATCTCATTCCAGGGGCTGCATTGCCCAATCGTCCACCATACCGCACCAATCCCGAAGAAACAAAGGAAATTTAGAGGCAAGTACAAGCACTTTTAGATAAAGGATACATGCGTGAAAGTTTAAGTCCTTGTGCTGTCCCAGTTATTTTGGTGCTAAAGAAAGATGGTACATGGAGGATGTGTGTAGATTGTAGGGCCATCAATAATATCACTATTTGCTATCATCATCCTATTCCTAGGCTAGATGATATGCTTCATGAATTGAGTGGTTCCATGATATTTTCCAAAATTGATTTGCGTAGTGGTCACCATCAAATTCGAATGAAAATTGGTGATGAGTGGAAAACTGCTTTCAAAACAAATTTTAGGTTGTATGAATGGTTAGTTATGCCTTTTGGTTTGACTAATGCTCCTAGTACTTTCATGAGATTAATGAATCATGTCTTAAGACCTTTCATTGGAAAATTTGTTATTGTTTACATTGATGACATCTTAATTTACAGCAAGACCATGGAGGAACATGCTGAACACATAAAACAAGTTTTGGATGTGCTTAGAAAAGAGAAATTATTTGCTAACCTTGAGAAGTGCACCTTTTGCACAGATCAAGTTGTGTTTCTTGGTTTTGTTGTCTCTGGACAGGGAATTCAAGTGGATGAATCCAAGGTTGCAGCAATCAAAGAATGGCCAACACCTGAGAATGTAAGTCAAGTGAGAAGTTTTCATGGTCTTGCTGGTTTTTATAGAAGATTTGTCAAAGATTTCAGCACCATAGCTGCTCCATTAAACGAGTTGATGAAGAAAGGTGTCGTGTTCAAATGGGGTGAGCCACAAGAAAATGCTTTTCAAGAATTAAAGAAACGGTTGACGGAAGCACCCTTACTCATGCTACCAGATTTCACAAGAACTTTTGAGGTTGAATGTGATGCAAGTGGGATTGGAATTGGAGGAGTGCTCATGCAAGAAGGGAAGCCCGTTGCATATTTCAGTGAGAAGTTGGGAGGAGCACAACTGAACTACTCCATGTACGACAAGGAGTTGTATGCTTTGGTAAGAGTACTTGAAACATGGCAACATTATTTGTGGCCTAAAGAATTTGTTATCCATTCAGATCATGAAGCTTTGAAGTACTTGAAAGGCCAAGCTAAACTGAACCGTCGACATGCAATGTGGGTTGAATTCATTGAAACTTTTTCATACATTGTGAAGTACAAGAAAGGTAAAGATAATATTGTTGTTGATGCATTGTCCCGCAAAAATATTATGCTGAATCAACTTGAGGTAAAAGTGTTGGGATTACAGAGCATAAAAGAATTGTACTCTACTGATCATGAATTTTCAGAGCCTTATGCTAAATGTACAGCAGGAAAAGGTTGGGAAAAATACCACATGCCTGAAGGATTTTTATTTCGAGCTAACAAACTATGTGTTCCAAATTGCTCTGTTAGACTTTTGTTGCTGCAGGAAGCACATGAAGGTGGTTTGGTGGGTCATTTTGGAAGAGATAATACCTATGAGATGCTGGCCAGCCACTTTTATTGGCCAAAGATGAGGAGGGATGTTGAGCGACTTGTGTAGCGCTGTGTTACATGCCACAAAGCTAAGTCAAAACTGAACTCTCATGATTTATACATTCCATTGCCCGTTCCTAGTGTTCCTTGGGAGGACATTAGCATGGATTTTGTCTTGGGTTTACATAGAACAAAGAGGGGGAGGGATTCTATTTTTGTGGTTGTTGATAGGTTCTAAAAAATGGCGCATTTCATACCTCGTAATAAAAGTGATGATGCTTCTTGATAGATGTGGAGTGCCCGATCTTTCGGTGAGTGGAAATAAATCCGATTTGGTGGTTGTTGACCCTCACCATCCGACTACGACGAGCAAACTCGAAGCGCCAATGCAATCCCTGAACCAACTCTCGATGGTTACCAACCTTGCCAGTGCAAAGTCAGCCTGATCACGAAGATCAATTCCTGTGCGCAATCGACGAATGAACAAGAATTTGAGGCGAGCAATCTTAATATCACTCGAAGGTGGAGTCTGCAATACACGAAAGCAGCGTTATGCGGCTGTTCGGTTGTAGCTAAAGCTAACTTGTAAAACAAACTCAAGTTTCTAAGGCGGCGGCTACTGAGTATAAAAGGAGGGGCGTCCTAGGGTTGGGGGCGTCCTTAGATGGGGCACCCACAACTTGGGCCTAAGGCCCATCAAACTGGCGACGCAGCACCTTGGCAGATTCTAAATGTTAACTTGTTTCGACGATTCCTGTTGACTCAAGACAAATTTTGGCATGATACTGGTTTCTTTGGAAGCTCTATGAAATTATGGTTCCAACCATATATAGAACGTCCAAAACTGACTCCGTATGCGACCTGGGTGTCGTTTTTAGTGCGCGCTGCTCCTGGACTTCGAACTGGGCTCGAACTTGAATTGCTTTAGGCCTCCACCTTGGGGACTCGAACCGGATTAGCTTCGTGCCTCCTCTTCGACTTGGACACCTATGCTGGACTTCTTCTACTCCATTCCATGCACCAATCATGGTCATATGCATGGGTGTCATGTGTTCATCATTCTCCCCCTTTTGAAGAAAAGTCGTCCTCGATGTCGATTGTACTTGAAACTGAGCCTGCACAACACAACGGAGAACGGGGTTGCAGAAATAAAGCAAACCAAAACAATTGTGAGGAGGAATGTGACCATGTTTCCAATTGTGTATCATGTCATGTCGCACAAAATTGCCAGCATCTCTGAAGACTTCGTTATTGAAAGACACATGATGGTTGTCATTACTATCCTGCAAATGATTAGTACCAACGAAGGACACAATAGGAATAGCTTGTTTGCTGCAAGAAAATTCAGCACCAAAAATTATAGAGAGTCACCAACAATGCTCCCCTTCTTGCGAAACAAAACTACTAGTGGAACATGTGAATATGTTTGTATGATGGTTACCCTCTAATCGATCACAATCGTGCACAACAAAAGGAGAATTCAGATTTGTACAAATGTAAACCCGATGTACCATATATTGTCCTTTGTTGTTATATTTGCCAATAACATAATATGAATGTTTAGACAACCATGGCAAATCAGCATGTGCAAAAATCCTCTCTTCTAAACAATCTAGATTACACAAATCATCGAATTCAATGTAACCCAAGGTATGTAAAGAAGACAACAAATGGAGCTCATCACTTTTACTAGCACCATGCATAACAAGTTTATTTTCAGCACTAGCATGTAAAACGGAAGTAGTAGCACACAATTCATCTTTATCACAAGAAACATCAAGCAAATCACCGTGTGACAAAAATAAATCAAGAGATGGTTCCACTATTAATTGCTCAACTAAAGCATGATTTGTGGAACAATTCAGCACATTAACACAATTCTCACCTTCCGTGAGTGTAGCACCATGGACATTACCTATGTTCTTAGTAGGAGTATTAGGTGCATTGTGAAGTGATGGTTCCGAATTTGCACATGAGGATGCGCCTACAGGTTCGGCCGTCCTCTCGAGCGGTGTAGTGGTGGGCGTGGATGGCGCTTGGCGCTCGATCACTATAGTGGTGGGCGTGGATGGCCCCGGGAGAGCCGGAGCTGAGCTGGATGTCGAGCTTTGTCCTGCAAAAGAGTTAGAATATTGTTTCGAGCGATGTTCCTGCACTTCACGTTTAGCTCTGCAAGCATACTCAAATAAAGTGGCCATATCTGCATTTTCCGTACAATCAAATATATCCTGAATTTCGCTGTTCAAACCACCACGAAAACGTGCCAGTGCAGCGTCATTTTCCTCAAATAAACCACAACGAAGCATGCCTTTTTGTAATTCCTGATAATAGACATCTACAGATTGGGAACCTTGCTGAAAACGCTGTAGTTTAATAAGCAAATCTCGGGCATAATAAGAAGGCACAAATCTGTGTCGCATAGCAGCTTTTAATTGATCCCAAGTGGTTGGAATTTTAGTGGGGTGTCTTTTATTATAGTCACGCCACCACATTAAAGCAACATCCGTAAACTCACTAATAACAACTTCAACTTGAGAACTAGCATGAATATCATGGCTTGAAAATTGTTGTTCAACTTCTAATTCTCAATCAAGATATGCAGCAGGATCATATTTGCCATTATAAGGTGGAATTTTAAATTTATGCTTAGCAAATGAATCAATACCGGAATGGCATGGCACATGGCAAACACGACCACAGCTGTCCTTCTGCAACCCTCTGATCGTAGTGTGCAATGCATCAAGTCATGCCACGACGGAGTCGAGTGTGGTCTTAGTAGATGTCTGTGCGAGCTCGATCCGATCAGAACGCTCGTTTGATGAAGTGGTCATCGAATCTAGCCGTGTATGTATCGTTTGAATGTTCGCAGCAACTCCATCAACTCGTGTCCACATGTCCTGCAGCTGGTCATCACTCTTGTCGTCGCCTGCCATGGTTAGCGCAAACAAAAAAACCAAATCGACGACAAAACATAGGTGTATTTGCTCACAAAGGCGCTTAAACTAATGCTGTTATCAAATTCTTATCTGTTTTTACCAAGCACACAGGGGCGAACTGCAACCAACTGGTGGAACCTGCGAAAGATTAGAGGAGTGATTGCCTGGCGGGACCAAACCTGCTCGTCGGAGAACTATGTGGAGTTCTGGGAAGGCTGCACTCAATTAAAGGATTAGCACAATCAAACAATAATTGCAAAGTTGAATAATAGTGCTAACACGAACAAAGGTTGTTGATTACTAGTGGAAGGGATCAAAACGTGGGAGGGGGTTTGGTAGGAGGGGGAGCACAAAGGAGGAAACCGTGAGGAGGGGGCTCGGCCTCGGGAGGAACCGCGAGTAGGGAGGAAACTGTGAGACGGGGGTTCGGTGGGAAAGAGAAGTGCGGGCGCTGTCAGGGAGGAACCACGCGGGTGAAGCGTGGCGTGAGGAAAAAAAGAACGGCGTGTGAGTAGGGATGGCAACGGGGACATCCCCGTCGGGGAACAGCTCCCCATCCCCGTCCCCGTGATAGAAAATTTTCCCCGACCCGTCAAAGACATCGGGGACGATTTCTACCCCATCCACATCCCCGTGCAGGGATTAATCCCCACGGGGTCCCCGTCCCCGTTACAATGCAGCATTGGAACAAGCGATTTCTTCTCTATTCAATCACAGGGTACTACAAGACTTTGAAACATCAAAAGATGATTAAACGAGAATGAGAAAGAACAAAATCCAACTGATTACACATCTGATACTCATATACAATCTGATAGCCAAGCTTCGTTGAGCAAACAAAAATCAGAAGAGAACAAAAATGCAAGACGCAAGTTCCTGATAGGCAGCTAACTTCATCAGGCTCACAAAGTGGCAGCAACAAAGCCATCATTGCTCCCGTTGACCATTGCTTACGGGATTGCAACACAAAATCTCCAATCGGCGCTGCTCTGTGCGGTTGTACCTGCAGGCAGTGGAAGTCCGTCGCTCCTATCGGCAAGCTGCAAGCGGCGTTGGGTTCGAACAACGCGGACGAGCTTGAGGAGCGCGGCCTCCACAAGATTCAGGCGAGGTCTGCGGGACTGGGGCGGCGCTGGGGAGATTGGAGAGGGATCGAGTGAGTGGATGGGAAGGGATAAGATTAGGGTTACAGTTATTTATAAGGTCTGGCTCGCGATGGGCCTCTGGTGGGCTGGTTTTACTTTGGATCAAACATATCGCTGCGTGTTTACTCGGGGCTCGCGGGGAACGGGAACGGGGGACTGCGTATCGTCCCCGTCCCCACCATCCCCGATGGGGACTGTTTTTCTCCCATTTCATTCCCCATGGGGAGAGAATTGCAACCATCCCCGTCCCCTAATAGGTGAATTCCCCACGGGGAATCGGGGATCGGGTCCCCGTTGCCATCCCTACGTGTGAGAGGTTGTGGGCGTGAGAGAAAAACGGTGGAGGCGCGATGCCCACGAAAAAAAGGCGGCACGCGAAGGATGAGTTGTTCGTTTTTTTATTTTTTTCCGAGAGGAGCCACGAGCAGATGCCCTCAAGGGGATCGCGACCCACCCGGGGAAGGGCGGCGCGCGTGAAACTCGGCAGGACACCAGATCGGTTCCTTTCTTTTTTTTCTTTTTTTCACTTTCTTTTTTTTGACTTTCCTTTTTTTATAACTTTCTTTTTTTCCTTGCCAGTCACGGGAGGAAACCTAACCGGCTTAGGGCCAGGGAGCTTCGGGCGCGATGGGAGTTTGTGAGGGGGGGGAACTTTGGCATGGGAAAAAATGCGCGTGAGGGGGGTGTGGTTCGGCGTGATGGGATGGTAGGCACGACGCGAGGGGTGTTTTGCCGTGGATGGGTAGCGAGCAGTGGAGAAAAAGAAATGGCGGCGGCTAGGGTTAGAAGGAAAAAAAGAAAACACAAGTAACCAGCAACAATTGAACGAAGTAAGCACACAAACTCAATAAAGTAGATTATTGAATGAAAGTGCGAGGCTAAAATGGGTTGCTAGGACAAGGATCTAACCTAGAACAATTTTTGTTTGGTTTTTTTGGACTGTAGGAAATAAAAACACTCGATAAACTCACCGATCAATCTGGAAAGCTGATACCACTTGATAGACGCGGAGTGCCCGATCTTTCGGTGAGTGGAGATAAATCCGATTTGGTGGTTGTTGACCCTCACGATCCGACTACGACGAGCAAACTCGAAGCGCCAATGCAATCGCTGAACCAACTCCTGATGGTTACCAACCTTGCTGGTGCAAAGTCAGCCTAATCACGAAGATCAATACCTGTGCGCAATCGACGAACGAACAAGAATTCAAGGCAAGCAATCTTAATCACTCGAAGGTGGAGTCTGCAATACACGAAGGCAGCACTATGCGGCAGTTCGGTTGTAGCTAAAGCTAACTTGTAAAACAAACTCAAGTTTCTAAGGCGGCGGCTACTAAGTATAAAAGGAGGGGCATCCTAGGGTTGGGGGCGTCCTTGGATGGGGCACCAACAATTTGGGCCTAAGGCCCATCGAACTGGCGACGCAGCACCTTGGCAGATTCTGGATGTCAACTTGTTTCGATGATTCTCGTTGACTCATGATGAATTTTGGCATGAGACCGGTGCCATTGGAAGCTCTATGAAATTGTGGTTTGAACCATATATAGAATGTTCAAAACTGACTCCGTATGCGACCTGGGCGTTGTTTTTAGTGCGCGCTTCTCCTGGACTCCGAACTGGGCTCGAACTTGAATTGCTTTAGGCCTCCACCTTGGAGACTCGAACCGGATTAACTTCGTGCCTCCTCTTTGACTTGGACACCCTTGCTGGACTTCTTCTACTCCATTCCATGCACCAATCATGGTTGTATGCATGTGTCATGTCCTCATCACTTCCCACGTAGCTACTTTATTTTTAAGGGAAATTGTGAGATTGCACGGAATGCCACAGACCATTGTTTCAGATCATGACACAAAGTTTGTGAGTTATTAAACTCGGAACCAAGCTTCTATTTTCTATGACATGCCATCCGCAAATAGATGGGCAAACTGAGGTGGTGAATCGAACACTTTCAATGCTATTGCGAGCTGTGATAAAAAAGAACTTGAAGGAGTGGGAAGAGTGTTTGCCACATGTTGAATTTGCATATAACAGGGTAGTACACTCTACAACCAAAATGTGTCGATTTGAAATTGTGTATGGTTTTAAACCAAATACTCCCATAGATTTGTTTCCATTACCTTTGCAGGAATGAAGTAATGTGGAAGCCTCCAAGCGGGTTGCATACATAAAGAAGATACATGAGAAGACCAAGGAAGAACTTGAGAAGAAAGCGAAGTATTTTGCAGCCAAAGCAAACAAGCATCGGAAGAATGTGATATTTGAACCAGGAGATCTAGTTTGGGTACATATACGCAAGGATCATTTTCTAGATCGACGTAAATCCAAGTTGATGCCACGAGGAGATGGTCCATTCAGAGTTCTGGAACGAATCAATGATAATGCATACAAGATTGATCTTCCAAATGACTATGGTGTTAGCACAACATTCAATGTTGCTGACTTGGCAACATATTTTGGTGATGAAGAATCAGAGTCGAGGATGACTCCTTTTCAAGAGGGGGAGGATGATGCGGAAATCGCCACTGATCGTGCTATTACACAAGTGGATGAACACAACACGCCAATAAATATAAACCAAGAACCAATTACACGAAGTCGTGCCAAGAAACTACAACAAGAGATGAACTCTCTCCTAGCTGAAATTAACTTTAACATATCTGAGAATGTTATACTACCTAAATGTTCTACATTGGTTGTACTTAGGTATATATGTGAGAGGGATGGTGCAGCTATACACAGAGAGGAAGCAAATAGAAGAAACAAGTGGATCACTTCAGACCAAGGATGATCCAGCAAAGTTCAGTTCGGACCAGTTCACACGGATCAGTTCAGACCATCAGTTCAAACCGTCTTGAAGTCATCTTTCCAATGCAAGAAACCGCATGTCCATTGGACTTCCCAATAAAGAGTTGTGACCGACTTAGTAGAGACTGCGCAGGAAGCCAACAGTCACACGAGGCTGTTTGAGATTTCAGTTCGTGGTGGTTTTTCACATAGCATAACTCCAGAAACTCAAAGGTCCATTCACACCCAACAAAGAGGGTTGTTCCTTGTATAAATACCCTATGTATCTCTGAAATAATCAAGACTTTTGATAATGAAATAGAACCCCTTTGTTCAGCTATGTGCTAACAAATTCAGAGAGTGATTCTCTACCCCTTTGCTCTTGTGATTTCCCTGCGGGATTACATTGGTGGCCGCTTCATCGGCACCCAATCCGTGCTCCTGCTACTTCGTGTGCAGGTTGCGTAGGTTGGTTCTTTGAGAGTGTGATTGGGTCAATCCTTGATTCAGGCTGCCGTATAGAGACAGTGGTTGGCTTATTGTGCGTGTCGTCAAGTTGCACTACCTATCCAGCTGTTCGCAGCTATTTATCTTGGCTGAATTTCAGCTAGTTATCTTGTTCAAGATCCTACGTCGTGAAGATCGAGACAACATTCGTATCAGAAAGTCTCAGTCCCCTTAGGCAAGGGCAACGACTCGACCCAACTGAGACAAAACAAGCTCACAACAAATGAGCTAAACCACCAAAACAAACTCAAAAACACACAAGAGCTCCCCCTGCACACATGCAAGCTCCCTCTGAGCAAATGCAACCCCCCTGGAGCAATGCATGTGAAATTCGCAGAGAAACAGAGCAGCTCACCAGCTCGGCTCTAACCGTTCAGACCAGTCCAAGACACCGGTCAGACCGATGACCATCTGTATAGGGAACCAACCCCTAACTGGTCAGACTGGTGACCATACATAGCCCAGAATTTGCTCAAAACCACCTGAAAACCATCTAAATGCATCCAGAAGCACTTTTCCTTCGCAAACTTCTCCCCCTTGTTGCCAATGCATGAATCAAGGCAAAATATTGAAAAATGCAACCTAGAGCTTCTCAAATAGACAAAATTCATCACAAGATTCTACAAGTGACCAAATGAGAAAGTTAGATACTCGATAGCTTCGTAAGAGCATCACCTTCATGCTGGTAAAGTTTCATAGCCATACGACAAAGCTAAGATCAAGTTGAGCAATTTTGTGAAAATTTTATCTCTCATGAGCAAAATCCTAAACATGAGCAAAACATGCCAAAGTGAACTAAATCACACAAACTTCATGCTAGGACACATATTCTCATCAAAAGGTCATCATAAACACCCACAAGCTATCTCATGTCATGTCAAAGCCACCGAGCCATGTGTCTACTTCAGATATAAGACTTCTCCTTGGTAGACATCATGCAACAGTTTAGCACTCAAAGTAAATTAATTAAAGCATACAAGACATGATTCATATGAGAGCATATTTTTCAAGCATAGGCATTTCATTTTCAGATTCAAACATGGTACATGAAATGCCTTTGCGGCAAAAAGAAAATTATGCTCCTCCACAAGGTAAATAGATGGGCTAAACATTTATCATGACAAATGGGTCTTTGACCCCAATTGACCAAAACATGCTATCCAATCACAACTTAAGCATGACAAAGCCACTAAAGCATATCAAGATCATGAAAAGGCTTCTACTCACAAGAGAGCCTAAACTAGCATTTTCCAAAAACGTAGCATTCTCACATTGATATAAACTAGACCATCTAGAGCTTAGCCAAACTTAACCACATCATATCAAACATGCTCACAAGCTCATCCATAGCATCTCATAGTGAACAATGTATATGAGAGAAGCTTTTCCTACCAAAATGCATATATTACAAGTGCAATGCATACCTAGGATACAAAGATGTCTATACATTATGATACATATGCAATGCAAAATGCACAGCCGGAAAGCTATAATATGCTACAAAGGAGCTCCCACCACCAACGCAAGAAACCAAGCAAACACCAAGTTATCCATGCAAACGAGTGAAAGAAGCTTGAACAAGATGCTTGGTGAAAATATCCGTTAGTTGGTTTTGGGTGGGCACATGGATCAAAGCGATATTCCCTTTCTCAATGTTGTCTCTCAGGAAATGATATCTCACCTCTATGTGTTTAGTTTTGGAGTGTAGAACGGGGTCTTTGTCTACACTTATGGCACTGGTGCTGTCACATAGGAGGGGAACATGGGTATACTCCTCACCAAAGTCACTCATGGTATATGTGATCCAAAGGAGCTGAGAGCAACAACTAGCAACAGCTATGTACTCCGCCTCTGTAGTGGATTGGGCTACACTCCACTGCTTGCGGGAAGACCAAGAAACCAACAAAGAACCCAAGAACTGGCAAGTCCCAAAAGTGGACTTCCGGTCCAAATGACACCCAGCAAAGTCCACGTCTGAAAAACCATGAAGAACCAAAGAAGAGGACGCGGAGTACCAAATACCGAAATCTGGAGTGTATTGCGAATAGCTGAAAATCCTCTTGACAACTTGCCAGTGCGATGTCCTCGTGGAAGCTTGAAAACGAGTGCACAGACACACACTGAATTGTATGTCTGGTCTCGTCACTGTTAGGTACAGGAGGGAGCCTATCATGCTCCGGTACTCCTTCTGGTCCACGTGTTCACCTTCCTCATCCGCATCAAGTGCCATAGTCGTACTCACCAGCGTCGTCATGGCCTTGGAGTTCTCTATCTTTAATTTCCTCACAATGTCCTCGGTGTACTTGTCTTGATGCACAAAGGTCCCTTCCTTGGACTGCTTGATATGAAGGATGAGGAAGAACTGCAACTCACCCATCATGCTCATCTCGAATTATCTGCTCATATCCTCTTCAAACCTCACAACCAAAGAGTGAGACGAGCCACCAAAGATAATATCATTCACATACACCTGAACAATTAGGATGTCATTGCCCTGCCTGAGGAGAAACAAGGTCTGGTCTACCTTCCCCATCTCAAAACCTTTCCCAAATAGGAACCCCCTCAACCTACCATACCAAGCCCTGGGCGCCAGCTTCAAACCATACAAAGCATTCCTAAGCTTATACACTCTGTGGGGGTACTTCACACTCTCAAAGCCCGGAGGTTGCCTAACATACACTTCTTCCTCTAACACCCTATTTAGGAAGGCACTCTTCACATCCATTTGGTACAATTGGAATCCTTTAGCAACAGAAAATGCTACAAGAATCTAAATTGCCTTCAAATGGGCTATTGGAGCAAATGTCTCGTCATAATATATCCCCTCTTTCTTGCTATACCCCTGAGCTACCAACCTCGAATTATTTCTCACAACCTCTCCATTTTCTCCGTCTTTGTTCTTCCACACCCACTTTGCACTTGTCGACGGTGAATTTCCGTCAACCTAGCCATGAGTTTACCTTCGGTGTTGGCATTGATTTGATATCCAAACTAACAATCCTAACCCTGATGATATATCAAGTTCGCACTCGCTTGTGGTTTTTGGAGTTTATTATTTACACAGGAATCAAGCACCTAAATGAGGACTTTCGGGTAAAGTTCATCAACCACTTTACAAGAAGATCATGAAGCCCAGTACAAGTCAAGATATGAAGTGAACATGACTCCAAGTGCCCCAAGGACCGAACCGTGATGGCAGAAAACTCCGAGGACCTGAACCGAAAATGTAGAAGCTTGCACGACAAGGAGTCTTATCCAAACCGCGAAGAAAATGATGCCAAGGGACCACATGCAGAAGGGTGAAAGTTCCAGAAGACACGAGAAGCATCGCCGATGAAGGAGGCCGTGAATCGGGCCGGGATGGACCGAGGCCGATCGACCCAGGCCGGCCGGCCCAGCCCACTTTGGGGTCCATTCACCGCTGTTGACGGTCGTTATGACCCTATTTTCGACCCTGAACTTTGAACAAATTTCACTCCATCAAAGCTTGCATCATAGTTGTGGGGTTATAAACTAACGGATTCCACGAGCGTTGGTGAATATTTGGATGCAGGTCATAATGAGACATCATAGCACAAATAAAACATCTTGACAAACAATGTCAAATGCTTAGTTTGATAGCACCATTGCGAAGTTCTTGTCAAGATAATCGAAATGGAGTTTTGGTTCACCCAATTCGGAGTCCGGATGCAGAAATTATGTCTCACAGAAGATTGTGACAGGAGACGTGTCGGGGGGTAGGTGCGGCCGACCTAGTAGGTTCGGCCGGACCTATCAACCTCTTTCGATCAACACAAAACTTTACCAAATGCCTCTACACTTAGCATAATATCCAAGGGGACCAAGTCCATGGGCCAAATACCACAAAAGTTGGTCCGGCCGCACCACCCAAAATCCTCCTCTCGGGTCCACGGCACCAACAATCCCACAAACACACCTTGGATGGATGAGATACACTGGTGAATGGTCGGTTTGATCAAAAGGCTAAGGTTGGAAGCACTTGGATCGATGGACCCACACTTAACCGTCGCAACCGCCATCAAGGAGTGATCCTGGACGCCCCTCAACACGGTCGGTGCATCACAAAGCCACTGGGTAGGGCCGGCCGCACCTATCAACTAGCATGCTGGGAGAAACCGACCCAAGGAGCCGACCTACAACCGCCTCAGGAGCAGTGATCAGGGTCATCCAAGTCCATAGGCGGTGGATCACAGGGTCGGCCACACCTGGACATATGGCCGCACCTCCTTGCTCGGCACTGCAGCTCCCTCTCGCCTACATGTACCCCCTCCTGCAGCCACCGACCCATTGGGGCTATATATAGAGCCTGGCACCTCGTAGAAGGATGACAAGTGATTGGAAGCAAGTGGCGGAGCCCTACACAAGTTAGTATTCAGAGAGTAGGAAGAGAGAGTTGAGTGGTGGAGTAGAAGCTGGAGTGTCGGTCTTCTCTTCATACCTCGGCGGGTGCGGTACAACTACGGTCGTCCACACCCGGGATGTTTTGTAAGTTCGGATTCGTGAGTAACTAAGTCTCAAGTCATTTCATCATTCGCTCTTAGGTTCTTCGATTGCAATTAGTAGTTTCTACTTGTTGTGATTGCTTTGCTTTGGATCCGAGTAAAGTAGTGCTTGGTTAGTGTAGACGTGGTGTCTAGGCTTTCCAGTACCTTGGAATGCTTCCCGGTTCAACGGAATAGTTGTGGTACCCTAGGGAGGTGACAGCTCCAGACGGGCTTTGTAGTCGACCACGTTAGTTCCGGCAGGTAGGAGTTACGACATCAGAGCCCCCTTCTCATCACTTTCTATGGCTCTTTTCCCTCTGGCCCCGACAAGCGACAAGTTTTGCCTTGATTCTATCCGTGACTCTCACGAGTCCCAAACTTCATCAGCTATCCCCTCTCTACCTGAAATCTACCCTTGCCTTTCTATCCTTCGTCACCATATCCCCCGGATGAATTAGTTCAGGTTCACAACACTTCTCGTTCCCCATGGAAATCGATACCTTGGAATACTCCCGAGTGAAAGCTACAACGGTATCCGTGCGCTTGCGGATTTATCTGTGATCGTGTAGTATACCAACAGGCTTTCTGGTGCCGTTGCAAATCTAGTAACGACGTAAGAAGTGCCAATAAGCTTTCTGGCGCCATTGTTGGGGAACGGTAGCTGTTCTGATCCCGAACCTAGTTCGTTCGTGTATCACCCCATTTATCCCATGGATTCAAATCCAACCCTTTTTGATTTTTTCGGCTCTAAAGGGTGATTTATTGGAACCTCCATCATCATCACATCCCATCAAAACACCGGGCTATGAGCTTTGCCCTGCTCTTATAGCCTTGGTCCGAGAGAATTCGTTCGCTGGAACGAAAGAGGAGAGCCCATACATTCAATTGTGAGGTTTCGAGCGAATTTGCTCGATAATCGTAATTAAGGGAATGACTCAACAAACCCTCAAATGGAAGCTCTTTCCGTTTTCATTATCGGGAGGAGCAAAGAAATGGTACTCTTCCTCAGTCGGAAGCATGGAGGGAAGTTGGGAAAAGCTTAGAGAAAAGTTTTGTCTGACCTTCTTCCCTATGTCTCGAGTAGTGACCCTACGGCTAGAAATCCTCTCTTTCAAACAACTAGACAAGGAGTCACTAGGGACTGCTTGGGCACGATTCACCAATTCTTTGGCCTCTGGACCCAACATTGGGATCTCAGAAGCTAATCTTCTACAACATTTTAGAATGGGTCTCGATGTCGAGTCAGCCAAATTTTTGGATACTTCATCAGGAGGCTCGTTCTCTCATTTGACTCCTAGTGAAGGGAAGGTGGTTCTAGGAAAAATCCTAGAAAACACTCCCTACATAGGAATTTTTGACGAATTCCCAGACGAGGAAGAAGAACCCAAGCCAGACGCTCTCTCGGAACCAAAACCCATAGAGGAGAAACCCACTAGCACTTTTTGGCATGAAGAACCACTCCTTTATCCCCGTGTGTACCCAGCTGATTTCTTGTATGACTTCGACGAGGAATCAACAGACTCCGATCCACTCTCTGAATCGGAATTCATAGAGGAGAAGCCTACCTAGAAAAATTCATATCCACAGACACCCATCCTCCTCTTACCAAAACTTGGTTCACAGTGGAACCATTCCAACTTTATCGAGAGCTCGATCACCCCTCGTGTGACTTCGTCTATGAATACTATGATGAGTTATTTGATAAACATTGGACGGAGAAATCCTTCCCGAGAAGGGAAAGAGACTCAACACACGAGAGAGAATTAGTCAACTTACTCAACCCAGAAGAGGTAAAAAGACGGAGAGAAAAGTTGGAATACATCTCCGCAATCAGTAGCCGGGAATGGTTGAGAGAAGCAGAAGGCATGGATCAAGTAATCCAGCTATATCCCGAGCTAAAGTTACTCTCATGCCAAGTAGGAAACCTCTCTTACCAGGATGTGTTCTATGACCCTAGAGTCGATATCAATATCATTCCTAAATCCTTAGTATTAGAGGCCTTTCCCGACGAACCTCTCTCTTTCTCTCAGAAGCGTCTCCAATGCATTTCGGGTCAAACCATAGAGACGGAGGGAATCCTTAGAGTCGTCCAAACAAAGATTGGAGAGTATGGGATCTTCCTAGATTATCATATCTTTGACATCCTAAAAGGAGATCCACCATTCATTCTCATCGGAAGACCCATTGAAGGGGTACTGAGTAGTGTGCTCGACCGTGAAAAGCAGCCATATCATCTTGAGGTTCGAGATACACATCTCCAATGTCATAGACTTGAGGTTAAGAAAGAACATGTGTGGGCTATGGACATTCTTGAGGCGTCGACACTGGATTCTCAAAACAGACTCGAGTATGAAGGTTTTACACTAGAGGGATCACAAATCCCATGCTCACATCAAAAGTTTCCAGAGTTATCAAGCCTCATTACCAATGACCTTTACGAAACCTACAACCTCCTCATTTTCCTTGTGCATGCTAACTTTGAAAGGAAGGTTGTAGATGCTTTTGTTTACCATAAACATTGCAAATTTCGTGGTCATTTTTTGGTACTAACCTTGCAGCTAGAGCTATGATGGTTTCATCATCTCGATTGGCTGCAAGATGAAGATCTCCAGTGGTCGAGCTTATGACCCAAAACAAAGCACTATCGGGAGATAGCCCGAATAATCATTTATATTTCCTTTTCAAATAAAAGTAAGAGCATCTCTTTAGGATTAGTCGTCCTTCGGGTATTTTTGGTCGCTAATGTTTCAGGTGGAGATTGAAAGGACCGATGGATAGGCAATGCCTAAAAACATGAGAGCTACACTAACTACAACACCAAGGTAATTCAGGGAGATAAAGTATTACAAAGGAAGCTTGAACTCCGCACACTTGAGTTCTGTTGCCTAGCAATGCAAACTCCAAGTGTGGGGGAGATATGTGAGTATCCCGAGTAAGTTTCTCTCATACTAAATCTTATTTTGGTTTGAAGATGGTGTTGGTTCTTGCATCTTGCTCTCTTAAAAAAAACACAAAAATATTTCAATTTGAATAAAGGCTTCCTAGCTCTTCAGCTAGCAGAGCCTCCCTTTTTTCCATCTTTTTCTTTGAATAATAACACCAGGTACAAGAGCAAGTGTGGGGGAGATTTCTCAGGCTCGTCGAAACACAAAATTGAGATCTCCCGCCATGGTGCCGAACAACACCGACTATGCTAATCGACGAGGGATGAGGTAAATGCACTAGAGCAAGTCGGTCGCCCCTGTGGTTTGGCCGAATCACCATTTGTCTATCTCATTCCCCACTTTCTCCAAGAGCGATGGTATGTGCACCCCTACCTCTCTACTTTTGGAAATCATGAGTTTAAATGAGCTATAAATCCGATCATATAAATCAAACTCAATTGAATCCTCATGCACCCGATGCTCGACATGTTTCATATGGTTGGCTTGCATAAGTTTTATTCCATACTTATTATCTTGATGCTTGTGAATAACATATCTTTAGGAAACCATGCCCATCTATGTAGCTGATGTTTGAGATATGGTCCGATGAAATGATCTTTGCTCCAAATGTTTGAGTGCTTGGGAAATTTATTTGAAAATTTTGAAAACCCTTTGCGAAGCTCCTCTTTGATATGCCAAGTCCTACCAGAGCCATATGATGAGACATCTTGAAAACCTCATACACATATGCTACTTGTCGTTGCATTGAGCTTTGTCAAATTGTTGTGACCCTTGTGAGAATTCTTTTCGTGCTTTCATGATCAAGATACACGTACACGCCAACATCCTCGTTGCTATGCTCAGTTGAGAGCTAGCATTGCACCATCTATCTATTCCACAAAATAAAGCTCCACACTGTGTGTTGATCTCTCTCTCTCTCTCCAAGTTAATATTACAAAAGAGACATGGCTATAGAAAAAAAATGGACACATGAAGGTCCAAGAAAAAAAGAAAATATAGCCATGTCCACAAAAGAGTCAAAATAGAGAGAAAGGATGATGCAAAATGGAGTTACAACAAATCAGATGGTAATAACTAGCACCCATTCCGGGCCTAGTGTACACCTTACCATCATCACAACGTTCATTATACATATGGTAATATCTAGCACCCATTCTGGGCCTAGTATCCACCTTACCATATCCATCATATCCCTACACATGCACATCTTGATCTGATTGTATGATTTGATTTTCTCCTTGGATCCGGTTTTTGACTTTGCAACACATGTGATGCAAGTATGCCTCATCATTATACCCTACCTTGAGCTCCATATATAGCCATCATTAGAAGTAGGTTGAAGAAAGGCAATCTAATGCCTTGGTGAGGACTATACACATTGAGCGATTTGAGAGAATCAAATGAGGTGCCAAGCAAGGTTTATTTTGAAAACTTATTCAAAAAAATCCCAAGCTACTTGACATGAGGAGTAGAAGTGATTTGATTCAAGATCGTTCCATTCCTCAACTACCCAAGATGGCATGATAGACACTTCAAAGTTCACAAGTGCAAGGTATGATTCAGAATATCTCTTATGCTCGCTTCATACCATAGGAATTTTTGTTTTCACCTTGGTCCTTAACCTTTACTCGAGGACGACCAAAGGGCCAAGTGTGGGGGTGTGTTGACGGTCATTCAGTCCCTATTTTCGACCCTCAACTTTGAACAAATTTCACTCCATCAAAGCTTGCATCATAGCTGTGGGGTTATAAACTAACGGATTCCACGAGCTTTGGTGAATATTTTGATGCTGGTCATAATGAGACATCATAGCACAAATAAAGCATCTTGACAAACAATGTCAAATTCTTAGTTTGATAGCACCATTGCGAAGTTCTTGTCGAGATAATCAAAATTGAGTTTTGGTTCACCCAATTCGGAGTCCAGATGCAGAAATTATGCCTCACGGAAGATTGTGACACAAGACGTGTCAGGGGGGGGGTAGGTGCGGCCGAACCTAGTAGGTTCGGCCGGACCTATCAACCTCCTCCGATCAACACCAAACTTTGCCAAATGCCTCTACACTTATCATAATATCCAAGGGGACCAAGTCCATGGGCCAAATACCACAAAAGTTGGTCCGGCCGCACCTAGTAGGTCTAGGTCCGGCCGCACCACCCAAAATCCTCCTCTCGGGTCCACGGCACCAACAATCCCACAAACACACCATGGATGGATGAGATACACCAGGGAATGGTCGGTTTGATCAAAAGGCTAAGGTTGGAAGCACTTGGATCGATGGACCCACACTTAACCGTCGCAACTGCCATCAAGGAGTGATCCTGGACATCCCTCAACAAGGTCGGTGCACCACAAGGCCACTGGGTAGGGCCGGCCGCACCTATCAACTGGCGTGCCGGGCGAAACCGACTCAAGGAGCCGACCTACAACCGCCTCAGGAGTAGTGATCAGGGTCGTCCAAGTCCATAGGCCACCGATCACAGGGTCGGCCGCACCTCCTTGCTCGGCACTGCAGCTCCCTCTCGCCTACAAGTACCCCCTCCTGCAGCCACCGACCCATTGGGGCTATATATAGAGCCTGGCACCTCGTAGAAGGATGACAAGTGATTGGAAGCAAGTGGCGGAGCCCTACACAAGTTAGTATTCAGAGAGTAGGGAGAGAGAGTTGAGTGTTGGAGTAGAAGTCGGAGTGTCGGTCTTCTCTTCATACCTCGGCGGGTGCGGTACAACTACGGTCGTCCACACCCAGGATGTTTTGTAAGTTCAGATTCGTGAGTAATTAAGTCTCAAGTCATTTCATCGTTCGCTCTTAGGTTCTTCGATTGCAATTAGTACTTTCTACTTGTTGTGATTGCTTTGCTTTGGATCCGAGTAAAGTAGTGCTAGGTTAGTGTAGACGTAGTGTCTAGGCTTTCCAGTACCTTGGAATGCTTCCCGGTTCAACGGAATAGTTGTGGTACCCTAGGGAGGTGACAGCTCCAGATGAGCTTTGTAGTCCACCACATTAGTTCCGGCAGGTAGGAGTTACGACATCAGAGCCCCCTTCTCATCCCTTTCCGTGGCTCTTTTCCCTCTGGCCCCGACGAGCGACAAGTTTTGCCTTGATTCTATCCGTGACTCTCACGAGTCCCAAACTTCATCAGCTATCCCCTCTCTACCCGAAATCTACCCTTGCCTTTCTATCCTTCGTCACCATATCCCCCGGACGAATTAGTTCAGGTTCACAACACTTCTCGTTCCCCGTGGAAATCGATACCTTGGAATACTCCCGGGTGAAAGCTACAACGGTATCCGTGCACTTGCGGATTTATCTGTGATCGTGTAGTATTCCAATAGGCTTTCTGGCCCCGTTGCAAATCTAGTAACAACATAAGAAGTGCCAACAGCCGCCCCCTTTGACCTAGACGACCCTCGGACTATTTATAGTCCCCGTGCAAAGAGCCACGCATCATACCATTCGTCATCCACCGCTGAGGAGCAGAGAAGCTAGAGGGACACCATCTCGGAGAGGAGGGTCATGCTAGTTGTCTAGGGTTTCCCTAGCCAACGTGGGAACCTTGAATGGAAGACCACGTCAGAGTTCCGGAGCAAGGATCAAGATCAAGGTAGGATCCCGGTGGTAATCTTGTTCATGTAATCATTCATGGTGATGTTCTTTAAGTGAATCCGATTTCTACCGATCAAGTGCCTTCTCTATGATTTTGTTTTCTCTTGGTTTTGATTCTTCCTCAATCCATACTTAAGATAGATTGCTAAGGGTGCTCTTGTAGCCACGGTGACTAGAGGTGCATACTGGATCGACCAAGTGTTTTCAACTTGTTCTTCTTGGTCGCCCTAGGCTAACCCGCACGAATAGAGACGCGTCGTGACAGGACGAAGGTTCCAAAAGGCGGGCGTCTTCAGAATCGGAACGGAGGCCACGGTTTAAAGATGCTTTTTATGAGATTCGCTTTGCTATCTTCATCTATCTTGTTCGGAGCTACAACATAAGCATGATCTAGGATCTCTAGATCGGTTATCTCTATGCTTTCTCTTGGTACCTCTTGAGTTTACTAGATTAGATTAGATTAGATGCAATTTGGTTCTTGAAAAGAAAGTGTTTCTTTGCCTTACTAGATTGAATCCTTGCGTTGCACATTGTTCCACGGATTCGATACCTTGGGTTCACACTTAAGGGAAGAAGGGTCCCTTGACTACGACGAGGATTTGTCCGCTTGCAAATCCAAACGAACTTTGATACAACTATTAACCGTCAACAAGCCCCTTTTTCTGGCGCCGTTGCCGGGGAACAAGCAATCAAGATCCGATCTAGTAGCGCTTTCTTGTAAATATTTTTTAGTTTTTTTGTTCTTTCTTTTCATCTTTCTTTTGCATCTCTTAACTTTGATCATCCTCAAAAAGAAAAAAACAATCTAATCTATTTTTTGACTAACCCTAATTTTTCTTTTTAGATTTTTGTTTATTGCTAACCCTAACCGGAGATGGACGGCTATCTCTCCAAGAAACCCAAAATTTTTGTGGATGATCCAGGAAAACTTTACAAGCAAAGAAGACGTGAAGCACAAGCTAAGGAAATTGTAGATCCAAAAGTGGAGGCCAAAGAATCGTCGGAATCTCCAAAGGAAACTCCACCTCCAAGTCCAAAGAGAGGTCAACATCAACCACCACCGATGGGAGAACAACCGCAGCCGAAGCTTAAGATCGGGGTGCTATGCACCCCGGACATCATTGATCTATCTATCATAAACCTTCAAAACGTCAAAAGCCCGTTCAAGATCAAGCTCGCAACTATCCGCATGGTGCAACATTCACCCTTCACCGGTAAAGAGGATCCGAACCTTCACCTCCAAGCATTCGTTCAATTATGTCAGACTTTCGATGAGGACGGGGTGACTCAAGATCAAATGAGGGCAAGGCTTTTTCCGTTCTCACTACTTGGAAAAGCTTTGCACTGGTTCAACACTCTACCGGCAAAGTCGAAACAAAATTGGGAAGTGTTGATGAGGGACTTCTTAAAGGAATATTATTCACCGAGCAAGACTCAGAATTTGCGTAACAAGATTGCTACGTTTGCTCAATTGTCAATTCCCAATGGAGACAATTGCGGAAGCTTTGGAGCGCTTCAATGAATACATGTGAGAAGAACTCTTTGAAGGGAAGGTCAATTCACTCATGAGGAGGATGGAGAAGATGGAGATGGAGAGAGAAGCTCAAGACCTAAAGGCAGCCGAAGCAAGATCCTCATGCGAGTGTGGGGAGTACGACCACATCCAAAGAGATTGTCCAGAGGAAGCAATGGTGCTTGATTACATGAGGAAAGGAGAGTTGCCAAACTTCTGCTATGGGCAAGGTAAACGCCAATTTAATGCAAGCTCGTCCATTCAAAATTTGGTTCCTCTTCGTATACAATTGAAGGATTTCATGGACGAGCAAGCTAAGATCGATAAGGACACCGTCACTAAGTTCAAAGCTATGGACAAAATATTGATGAATATAGATGGCAAGGTGACAGAGGTCAGAAGCTTTATCCGTCAAGTGTTCAACATGATGAAGATGCTAGAGACGCAAGTGGGACAAGTTGTCGGGCACCCGATGGGTAACAAAGGAAGATTTCTGAGACAACCCCAAGGTCCCGAGATGGTAAAGGCTATTCAAACTCGTTCGGGAAAGGAGACAGAGGATCCCGAATATTTTGTCAGAGCAAGGAAGCCTAAGCCACCCACCGAGGCGGAAGATCACACTAAGAAGAAGGTGACCATTATTCCGGAGATCACAACCAAACAACCGAAGTTTGAGATGTCGAGCCAAGATATGAAGATGCCTCCATGCTACTTCTGAGACATGCTTACCAACAAGTACAAGATGGCATTATGCGATCTTGGAGCAAGTGTAAGTGTCATGCCAAGAGATATGTTCAAGAAGCTACGCCTACCGCTCAAGCCTATGGCCATGTGTCTAGAGTTGGGAGACAACTCTATTCGCTATCCCGTGAGAATCGCCGAAGATGCACCCGTAAAAGTTGGAGAGATCAAGTTTGACATCTACAGTGAGGGAAGTGCATTCAAGTTTCAACCATGTTTCGAGGTATGCAACATGTTCAATGTTAAATATGTTTCACCTCATCGTCGCTTTATCAAGGAAGAGCCAAAGAAGAAGGAGGAGCCAGAGAAGAAGGAAACAAAGATCAAGTAAGTTGTTGCACCCGTCAAGACCAAAGAACAAAGCCAGCCTGTGAAGCCCAAAAAAATGACAAAGCCGAAGAATAAGCCCGCGCCCAAGATGGTGCGGAAGTGGGTACCCAAGACTGTAACACCCACAAAAGAGCGTTGATCCGAAGTGAAGAAGAGAAGAAGTCTGGCTACGAACTATAAATAAACAAAGCGCTTTGCGGGAGGCAACCCATTCGTCGAGTCAAGAATAAGCTACCGGGAGGACAACCCGATCGAGAATAAAAGCTACCGGGAGGGCAACCTGGAAAATGTCTGAATTCCAAGTAAGTTGGTCATAGAATTTGCTACGCAAGACATTTTATTAACTCTTAAGAGGTTGAACAAGTTTATAGAGAACCTTTTTATTTGCTCGGTCATTATATTTGAATTTGTCTATCTTAAACCAATGACATGAGCCATCCCATGATTTATTTGCCTCTTTTGGAGAAATTAGAACAAAAAATTCAGATCCTATTTGAGCCTTCCATCCTCTCCATGATGGTTGGTTCAGTTTTGTTTTGCATGTTAAAAACAAACGAGTAGAGACTCGCTATGTTCCTTAATGTTTTTAAATCTTTTGATGCATGCTAGGACTCACGTGAACCTAAGGAATTCGATTTTTGGTTTGATTTCACTTAATAACTACCGGTTTCTCTAGAGCTAGAGTTTTTCCAAGCCCATTTGTTTTTTATTTATTCAAAATCTCTCTCTCATGTTTGGCTGAATTTAGAACCTAAATCCATACCCCCACGGTCAAGTCGGAGGAGCTTGCTATCAATTAATGAAAGCAAACGATTCCGGGGCAACCAAAATAAAGGTAGTCGGAAAGTTTTCTACTTACAAATGTTTTTCGATGCCTAAAAAACTCCTCTAAGGATACATTTGGACTCATTGCTAGCTTTGAGTTAATTTTTAAATTTTCAAAATTTGAGGAGTGATTAGCGTCAAAACATGATTAAGGGGAGGATTTTTGAGTTTGGTTAACACTTTGTGCTCGATGATGCGTCATGGGAAGGCTTAATCATCAAAACATCTTGGGCACATGTATAGGACAAGCATGGGGGCAGCAATGACTTTGTTTTGCAAGAAATAAGTGAAAGCACACGAAGCATGGAAGAAAAGAAGTGGCACAAAGTAAAGGATGGAGGCATTGATCTCATCATTCAAAATGAAGGAGTGGTCGAGAGTGTTTGGGCGGTGGATTCTCGTGGAGCATGAGAACACAAGGCAACAAGGGAGCAAGGAGCATCTCAGGGAAAATCAAGGCAAATGGGGTAGCAGGGATCCTAGGTCGGTCGACCTGGTCCGACCGGCCTGGCCTCTTTTCATGGCCCCTAGTGTCGGGCATACATCCCAGGTACCCATACAAGGAAGGATGAAGACGGACTCCTACTAGAATTCCCCTATAATCCTACTAGGACTCGTTCTGTGTAATCCTACTAGGGATCCTACCTTGTAACCGACTAGGAACCCGCCCCCTGGACTATATAAAGGAGGGTCGGGTACCTAGGAGAAAAACTCAACCAATCCAACACCAAGCGCAGGGCGCCATACTTGATACCCCAAACAAGACGTAGGGCTCGCTACTCTGGCGGCCCGAACCTGTATAAATCTTATGTCATATGTCCCTGCCTTTACCTTCGAGTTCCAGGTCTCACGATCACGATCCCACACCACACAATCTACTACCTCAGGTATCCTCTGGGTAGGTTTGCTGGTCTAAAACACTAACAGCTGGCGCGTCAGGTAAGGTTGATCATCGACACCGGGTAAATTCGAAGGACCTTCATCTTCAAAATCAACTTGACTCAGCGACAACAACCTCCTGTTGTGGCGAGAAAAATCAGCAAACCAATCTCGTGTTCGAGCCAGACAGAGACACAGCTGTTCACAACGAAGTCGTCAAGCTGGAGATCAAGACGGACAAACCACTATCCAAATCGGAACCAGAGTGGAGGTTTCTCGCAGCTATCACGCATCTAGGCCAAGGCAAAGAATTCATGACTCCGTAATCAACTCCAGGACATACAGGAACAATTTGGCATTACACACATGAAGACAAATCGTTGATCCCCTGTTTTTGAAGTGTGCCATCAATTTAAATTGCTGAATTTGCTACAAGTACACCGTGCCAACTACTCTCTCTGGAATCTGAGGATTTTGTTGTAGCCACACGGAAAAATTACCAGAAGTTTCAAGATTTTTGCTTGCCGCACACGGCAAGACGTACGCGAGTACGACTACGCCAAACTCCATCCACAACAACAATCCACTTTACAGCTCCATCCACCTCGCCATGCGCCGTGACTACTCGTCTCCCAGTTGCACCGGCTCTACTGCGCCTATGCCGTGCATCCGGACGCGCCGTCTCGCCGCTCGACTTCTCATCGGTCGATCGCACTAGCTCGCGCCATGCGCCAGGTCACTCCGTCTCGCGGCTCGACTACTCATCGCCTGGTTGCACCGGCTCTACTGCGCCTATGCCGTGCATCCGGATGTGCCGTCTCGTCGCTCGACTTCTCGTCCGTCGGTCGCACTAGCTCTCGCCGTGCGCCCGGTCACTGCGTCTCGCGGCTCGACTACTTGTCGTCTGGTTGCGCCGGCTCTACTGCACCTATGCCGTGCATCCGGACGCGCCGTCTTGCCACTCGACTACTCATCATCCGGTCGCACGGTTACGCCGCTTGACTCATCGCGCCCAGATGTGCGTGCCGCCGCGACATTGTCTTGCGGCCGTAACGGCTCCACTTCGACTACGCCATGGGTCACTGCAACATCATCCTGCGGCTGCACCGGCTCTACTTCGGCTACTCATCTCGGCTAGTTTCGCCGTCGCGGCTCCATCGCCGACCACCATGGCTTCATCTACAAGTCCGCACTAGTGGCAACAGCTAAGTCATTTACTTAATGATTACCTTTTTCTTTTTTTGGCTTGTTTTCCTCGTCATGCAGGATAACATGCCGACTATTCATTCGTGTACGCTCCTCGGCGGGTTTTCACGAGAGCTACACTCTGTCGACTACTCTTGGGGTATATTGACCAAGTCACCACGAGCCTACTTCATCAACTCAGGGGCTATCCCAAGGAGGCAGCTTCTAAAGTCCGCTCCGCGCGGCAATCTAAAGTCGACTTTTAAAGTCGCATCATAAAGTTCGCTCCATGCGGCAACTTAAAGTCGACTCCGGCCGCACCTTCGCCCGCTCTAGCGGCAACCGTACCATGGGTCCAAGTACCCTAAGTACTTGTGCACCGTACCATGGGTCTCGTACCCTAAGTACTCGTGCTCTGTACCATGGGTCCGAGTACCCTAAGTACTCGCACTCCATACCATGGGTCCCAGTACCCTAAGTACTCAAGTCGACGCTAACGGTTGCACCTAAGCCCACTCTGGTGGCACAAGTCGACGCTAACGATCGCACCCAAGCCCACTACGGTGGCACAAGTCGACAGTAACGGTCGCACCCAAGCCCACTCCGGTGGCACAAGTCAATGCCAACGGTCGCAGTCAAGCCCACTCCGGTGGCACAAGCCGACTTCGGTCGCAATCTTAAGTCCGCTCCAGCGGCAAAACTACTCGTTTTCTCTGATCTTTAGTTCAATTTTGCCTTTCGGAAGTGCTTTTCATTTTTTGCATCTTAAGTCCACCCCGCGTGGCACAAAGTTGACTATTGTCGTCGCATCCAAAGTCCGCTCCGTGCAGCAACTAAAGTTGACTTCGGTTTTCAAGTCGCATCTCAAAGTCCGCTCCGTGTGGCAACTAAAGTCAACTTCAGTTTTCAAGTCGCATCTCAAAGTTCACTCCGCGCGGCACAAAGTCGACTTCGGTTTTCAAGTTGCATTCTAAAGTCCGCTCTGCCGGCATCTAAAGTTGACTTCGGTCGCATCTAAAGTCCGCTCTAACGGCACAGCTACTTCTCAAGCTCCACAGCTTGATGCCAAATTACTACTTGGAAACTCTCCAGCTCGGGGGCTGCTTTCAAATTACTAACTTCAGCAGCCTTCGCTCACTCTCAATCTCGGGGGCTCAACTCCAATCACTACTCGACGTGGCTCATACGGCTCACTTGGCACATGATCTTGGGGGCTGACGGTACAAGAGTACTCAGATGATGGCTTTCACAAATTATGAAGACCCTTGGATTGATTACCTAATCATTTCAAGGCTCGGGGGCTGCTATGCTACACCCATCACTCAATTTTTTCAATAACAGAAGATCTAGAATCAAAATTGACCCTCAGCTAGAGTCCGCGACTCAACCTAAGGCTCGGGGGCTACTCCATATGGAGTGCGATTTTGCAATCGCACTTCCATATAATCTTGACTTCAAGAATGATGAGCTGGACCACCTTCCAGCCTCATGGCAGTTCAAGTACTACTGAAGACCTCTCCAATCAGTACTCGAGGACACTCAAGAACTACTCGAAGAGGCTTCAAGACTACTCGAACTACTACTCTCAACTACAAAGTGCTCGGGGGCTTGTTGGGCATACACCCCGGGTACCCATACAAGGAAGGATGAAGACAGACTCCTACTAGAATTCCCCTGTAATCCTACTAGGACTCGTTCCGTGAAATCTTACTAGGACTCCTACCTTGTAACCGACTAGGAACCCGCCCCCTGGACTATATAAAGGAGGATCGGGTACCTAGGAGAAAAACTCAACCAACCCAACACCAAGCGCAAGGCGCCATACTTGATACCACAAACAGGACGTATAAATCTTGTGTCCTGTGTCCCTGCCTTTACCTTCGAGTTCCAGGTCTCACGATCATGATCCAACACCACACAATCTACTACCTCGGGTACCCCCTTGGTAGGTTTGCCAGTCTAAAACACCGACACCCGGCGTCCATCTTCCTCAGGTAAGCCTCTCGTTCAATTGCAAGTTCATGCTCCCGAGTTCATAGTCCAGAGACCTTACGAACCACTCAAAAAAATTTGTGCCTTACCTCCCTCTCTAAAAATCCCTGAAAGTTTGTTACAATTCTTGCCCATCCTTATACTTGCTTCGTGCATTTTTCTTCCGGCAAGAAACCCCCGGGAGAGTTGTTTGTGAATTTGTGCAGCAAGGCACGATGAGGAAGGCCATGAACATCATCCTTGGAAGGAGGACACGGTCATCATCATCGGAGGCGCCATCTAACTCTTCACGGAGGCACTCTGTTCCGAGTCCCTGCGAAGCATGGGGAGGACGTGGCACCATCGAGGAACGACACGCTGCTCCTTGGAGGCATGAGAAGTACACAAAGCTTGTCCATGTGGAACAAACCGCAAGGGCACACAGAAGAGCCACCCGTTCGACCTCGACGCTCAACTTGCTCATCCACTCCGCCACCATATACTCCGAGGCACTCCCAGCTTGTTTTCATCATAAAGACGAAGGATCAGCCATTGGAGGAAGAGTGAAGGAAGGAAGGAAGGAAGAAGAAATAATGCTTCCAATTCGGTTTGATTTTCCCTTGTCCTTTCCTTTATTTTTCAGTTTGTGTGCAAATTTGTGTGTGCGTAACATCTTCAGTTTTTATTTATTTTCAGGATGTGTGTGTGGTAGTAGTAGTTTTTATTTTCCATCACCATGAAGAAATTTCACCATCGTTTTATGATAATAAATATGGATAGAAAATTGTGCCAAGTTGATATATGATGACCGTTGCCTATTTGCTTATCTTTGTACTTGTTTTATGCACGATTAAGATAATGCTCTCTTTAATGCAAATCTGAAATTAATTTAAATGATAGCTTAATCCTTTGCGGAGGTTACAATAAAGATGAGACCCATAGTTTTTCTCATGCTCTCAATTTTGGATGGGTTAAAGATGATTTAGTTTTGTTCTTAAAAAGTAATGCCAACCTTGTCATTAATACCACCTGCATTTTGCTCTACCTATCCAAAGCCTTATATTTGATTGAGTGTAAAACCTTAGTATACAAGATTTATTTTTGGGTGAGTTAATTTAAGGCTTGATTTCTCTAGCCCGAGACTAAGAAGCTGGTTATTCCTTTTTTGCGTACCTATCTTGATGCTAGCCTTTTCTATCTGTGTACTGTAAGTTTTCACATCGAAAATTTTGCAAACCTCGCCGGATATCCACCTACAAACCCAATATATCTTTTTTGTGTTTACCTCCTTGATCACAACCCAACATTTGAGTATGGATGAATATTTCGAGGAAGATCACAAGAATGAAGGTGCCAAGGATTGAAATATAATTTTGGGAGACCTCCAAGACGACATGAAGGTTGTGTGAAGGATCCTTAAAAGATTTCAAGTGTTTCTCTCTAGGAAAACATAGAACTTTTAGTACCTACCTTGTCACAAAAATTTTACCACCTCTTTGCTCGAGGACGTGCAATCGTCAAAGCATGGGGGGGCTGGCAATAAAGATGGCAATGGGCATGAAATATCTGCGGACCCGCGGATACCAAATCCGATGGGCGCGGATGAGGATCTAAGTCTGTGCCCGCGGAAGCGGGCGCGGGCACGACCCTAAACCCGCGGATACTTTGCTAACGGATTTGAAAAAATGCTATCCGCGCCCGCAAATCCGCTAAACCCGTTAAGACTATTGACTTGTGGACCCCAGTAGTTAGAAGTTTATATAATCGCTAGGGTTTCTCATCCCCGGTCAATCCCCCCATTCCCCCCAACCCGGCCGCCAGCCCGCTATGGCGCTCGCGCGGCCGCGCTCCACACCACGCTCCCGTCCCACCGTGAGGCAGTGACCCCGACTCGAGATCCAGACCGCCGCCGCCAGCCCGCCGCCGCCCGTGACCGCTGTCGAACCGCCTGAGATGCCGAGATCCAGATCCTGTCGTCGCCATCCAACCGTCCTGCGCCGGGCCGCCGACGCCGTCCAGTCGTCCTGCGTCGTCCTATCATCCCCACGAACTCCAGCGTCCAGCCGTCGCTGCTCTCCCGCCAGCCACCGGAGGTACACGAACAAGAGTACAGGACTCCCTGCTCCCTGCCGAAGCCCCCATCCAAGGTACCGTACTCACTACTCACTAGTCACTACTCACTAGTTGCCTAGTTAGATACTATTTTGACATGGAAATTAGATGAATCGCATTGTGTTTTTGTTCCGAAATGAGAAAATCATGCCTATGTACTCACTACCCAGTAAGTCGGTACTCAGTAGTTGCCTACTTGGGTGCTTATTTAATTATGCCTACTTGTTATGCAGCTGCTATGGATAGTAGCTCTCAAGTTCCGGTCTCCCAAGCATCTGGTGCAGCTGTGGTTGCAACTGGTACCGAGGGAGAGGGAGATGATGTTGTGGTCCTATCAGATGGGGAAGAGGGACAAGGACAAGATGGTCGAAAGAGGAAGCTGAGATCAGCATTGTGGAGAGACTTTGGATTAGTGGATGATGATGGAGTTTCGAAGGCCAAATGCAATCACTGTGGTAGGAAGCTTTCTGCTGTTTCAAAGAACGGTACTACCCATATTAAACCCCATTTGAAATTCATTATATTCTATAACAAGAAGCCAAGAGATAAAATTCAAACTAATTTGAGGTTTGGAACCACTGAAAAGGGGACAGTAGCTATAGAGAACTATGTATTTGATCAAGAAGTAGCTAGAAAAGCTCTTTATTCAATGATTGTACTGCATGAGTACCCACTGCCCATTGTTGATCATCATGGCTTTAGAAAGTTTGTTAGTTCACTCCAGCCAATGTTTAAGATGGGAACTAGAAATACTATTAGTCGGGACATCTTGCAATTCTATGAGGGTGAGAAAAGGAAAGCTAGAATATATTTGTAGAAGACTAGTTGCCGGGTTGCTGTAACAACAGACCTTTGGGCAGCTGATAATCAAAAAAGAGGATATATGGCAGTCACTAGACATTTTATTGATGACTCATGGACGCTTAAAACCTACATTTTGAGGTGATTATCTAATTTGCCTTAAATTGTTGCTTCCTATCCAGATCTGAATTTTTTTGGAATTATGAACTATGCAGCTAATTTATTGTATTATTGTGTGCAGGTTTATGTATGTGCCATGGCCCCATACTGCTGAAGTCATCTGTGATGCATTGCACAAGTGCCTCCAAAGTTGGGATATTGATCAGAGGATATCAACTGTGACCCTTGACAATTGCAGCACAAATGATAGCATGGTTGGCTTAATGGAGACAAGGCTTGGTGCAACAAATATGCTATTGAAAGGAAAGTGGCTGCATATGTGGTGCTGTGCACACATTCTCAACCTCATTGTCAAAGATGGTTTGGACATCATTGGAACTGCGGTCTCAGCCATCTGAGAAAGTATTTCTTATTGGGTTGCTACACCAAAGAGGTATGAAAAGTTCGAGAAAACAGCTCTAGATGAAAATGTTGAATTGGGTAAAAAGTTACAACTAGATTGCAAAACTAGATGGAACTCTACCTAGATCATGCTTGGTATTGCCATACCTTATAGGAAGGTTTTTGAGCGTTTGGGTGACCTTGATAGGAAATTTACCTGTCCACCACCTGATGATTGGATATTTGCTAGTTAAGTTTGTGAGAAATTAGAATTGTTCTATCAACTCACTGAGGTGTTTTCTGGGACCAAATATGTGACAGCCAACCTTTTTTTCCCTAAAGTATGTGAGATTAAACTTAAAATCAAATCTTGGGAGAATGATGAACATCAAATTTTTAGAGATATGTTTGCTGCCATGATAGAAAAGTATGATAAGTATTGTCTGATATACATGGTCTTATGGCTGTTGCTGTCATTCTTGATCCACGCTATAAGATGACAATGTTACATGCTTACTATATTGCCCTTTTTGGTGAAGAAAGTGCTGGATACCATGTGGCAGAGGCCCATCAATTGCTAACTGATTTGATGAAACACTACCATGTCAAAGAGAATGATTTTGTGGGTACATCATCTAGTGGTGCTAGTTCTTCTGTTGGTGCAGTGGCTGTGTTGTCTATTTTTAAGACGCTTTCTCAAAACAAGAAGACTACTACCTTTGTTAGAAGTAAGAATGAGCTAGATCGCTATTTGGATGAAGACACTCTTCCTCATGATGAGAATGATTATTTTGATGTCCTTGGTTGGTGGAAGTTGGAGGGGACTCGTTATCCAACTTTGAGACAAATTGCTCGTGACATACTGGCTATTCCAATCACAACAGTAGCTTTTGAATCAGCTTTTAGTACTAGTGGAAGAATTTTAAGTGAGCATCGCAGCCGTCTTACTCCGAAAATGTTGGAAGCTTTGATGTGTAGCCAAAGTTGGCTTCGCCACACTCTGAAAGGTATTACTGTTTGTGCATTTGCAATATGTCATCTTTTTCATATTGGACTTATTTGATGCAGCTACTAATGTATATGAAACTGTATTGTAGATGATGGTGATAGGGAAAATAGCTTCTGGTCATGCCTTGAAGACATTCAAGAAGAAATGAAGGAAGAATCTTGCATCACTATAGCTGAAGATTCTGACTGATGGACGAATTGGCCAGTTGGGTGATTTGCTTGGTTGAACTATTGGTGCAATGTGTCTGTTTGAGTTGGATGATTTGCTGGGTGTCTGTTTGCAATGTGTCTGTTTGAGTTGGTTGAACTGTTTGAGTTGGTTGAACTGTTTGACAGTTTGAGTTGGGTGCAACTTTATGTGGTACTGTAATAATTTTAAATTTGTGATGACTATGGTCAGTTCTATCTACATGTGTTGTTCTAGACTTTATTAGCACAATAACTTTGGTCTGTAATTTGTTGCATTTGCATACTTGGCACTTGTTATCTGAAATATGTGTTGAAATGTTGTTGGAGTTGCCTGCAAGTTGTGATTTTGCGGGCACACGGGCATGCCCGCGGGTATCCACTATCAGCGGATTGCGGGCGCGGGCGTGGTTATGTGCCCGTTGCGGATAGCAGGCGCAGGCGCGGGCGCGGGCACGGTTTTCAGCATACGAGTGCAGATATTTGTAGGTAGTATCCGCGCGAATACTACGCGTTGCCATCTCTAGCTGCCAAGGAGGTAGGTATAATGTAATCTAGAGTTCAAGGGGAGTATAAAAAAAGAGAGAGAAAAAGAAAAAAAAGAAAAAAAAGAAGAAAGAAAGAAAAAGGAGAGAAGAAAAAAATGTGTATATAAAAAAGAGAGAGAAAGAAAAAATATAATAAAGCTTCCCGACTCTCTAGATGCATTAGGAATTTCAAGAGGATTCAAGATCAAGATCCATACTCATCTTTCCAACCATGTGCAATCCGATAAATGAGGACTTTGTTTGTGCCTCGGGATCAATCTTTGCCATTTGCACATGTCCACTTATCTCAAAAGGTGTGTGTTCATCTCTCTCCCCTCCTTGTAACATTATTTTTCCAATGACCTTTTTGACTAGTCTCGGTAAGACCCTGAGAAGCTTGTCTTATTTTGATAATATCTCGATTATAATATCTTGGTAGGACTAAACTTTTCCCTAAAGCTCCAGATATTCCACTTATATTTATTGAGAGGGGAAAGGAGTCGAATAAATATACTTTGAGAGACAAGATGAGATGAGAGTACATGAGAAAGATGCAAGGAGATTTAAATTTTTGAACTTGGTTTAGCTCTTTTTATTCATCTTGCTCTACACTTCAAAATTTCTGAGATTCATTTGAAATTTGGGAGCATGACTAGTTATTTGTGGGAAGAGCTTAATTGATATCCACCCTCCGTAGGGATGAAGGCTGGCTTCATTATGGAACTTTATCAAATATAAATTTAGAGAGCATTATGTTTTCTCGTGTATGATCAAGTGCAGGGTTTGAATAATGAAGGGCAACACTGATATCCAACGAAGGCTTACTCGAGGACGAGCAAGGTTTAAGCATGAGGGAGCTGTTGACGGTGAATTTTCGTCAACCTAGCCATGATTTTACCTTCGGCGTTGGCATTGATTTGATATCCAAACTAACGATCCTAACCCTCATGATATATCAAGTTCGCACTCGCATGTGGCTTTTGGAGTTTTTTGTTTACGCAGGAATCAAGCACCTAAATGAGGACTTTCTGGTAAAGTTCATCGACCACTTTACAAGAAGATCATGAAGCCCGGTACAAGTCAAGATATGAAGTGAACATGACTCCAAGTGGCCCAAGGACCAAACCGTGAAGGCAGAAAACTCCAAGGACATGAACAGAAAATGTTGAAGCTTTCACGACAAGGAGCCCTATCCAAACCGCAGAGAAAATGATGCCAAGGGCCCACATGCAGAATGGTGAAAGTTCCAAAAGACAGGAGAAGCATCACAGACGAAGGAGGCCGCGAACCAGGCCGGGGTGGGCCCAGGCCGGTCGGCACAGGCCGGCCGGCCCAGCCCACTTCAGGGTCCATTCGCTACCCCCTTTGAGTTAGACGACCCTCGGACTATTTATAGTCCCCATGCGAAGAGCCACGCATCATACCATTTGTCATCTGCCGCCGAGGAGAAGAGAAGCTAGAGGGACACCATCTCGGAGAGGAGGGTCGTGTCGTACGGACATCCCTGGGCCCACTACTCAGGTGGGTACTGGGACCGACTACTCCGTGGGCCCCTGGGACTACTCGACTTGGGTTGCACGACACCTGCTGGCGTGGAGCGCAAGGCCTACAGAGGATTAGTACTCGGTTAGGAAGCTAGACATGTCCGGATCCATGTAGAGTACTCCTAGCCGTACACGACTAGTACTCCTCTGGCAAACCGACTTGTAACCCTGCCTCCCGGACTATATAAGGTGAGGTAGGGACCCCTATCTCATCATCCGCATCATCTTGTAAACACACCCAATCAATCTAGAGCTACACAGCATACAGGATGTAGGGTATTACGCACCTCGTGGCCCGAACCTGTCTAAATTGTGTGCCACGTGTCTCTCCTTCGAGTTCCCGATCTCGGCGAGTCCACAAACATCTACCTCGGGTACTCCCCTTGGTAGGTTGCCGGTCTAAAACACCGACAGCTAGCGCGCCAGGTAGGGGCTCTCGCCGAAGATCACATGGAGAACTCGACGGCTTCAATCGTCATCAAGCCAACCGCCGCTTTCAACCGCGGCGACACCTTCGTCTTCGGCTCCTGGGTCTGCATCGCTGACGGCGCTGGATCATTCCAACGCTACCTCGCCATGACCCCAAACCCAGAGACTGGACTCATGACGCTTCCCGAAGCCATCACGGGTCAACTCGTTGAGAAATTCGACGAATTTTCGCTCTACAACCAAGTCGCCGACTTCGAGACCGAATCCAGCTCCAACTCGAACTCGGCGTCGCCCTGGATCGAACCGCGCGAGCTGGCTCCTGAGCCATCGTGCGAACCGGTCCTCCCCCGTGAGCACTTCCCGTACGGTCTCTGCAACTCTAGCAAAGCCCACGCAGAAGCACTCACTTCGCATCGGGCCGGCAAGGAGATCGCCTCCGAATACTCCTCGGACTCCAACACCGTCCCCGACTACAACTCGGACTCCTCCTACGAGTTCGACTTCGGTCTCGATCCGATCGAGTCCGAGTCCGAGCTCAACGCCACCGAGGAACCGTTATCAGGTCCTGCTGCTGGCTTAGTAATCATGTCTACTCCTGCCGGCAGATTCGTCTACTGGCCCGACCGCAAGCCCGCAGACCTGATCAACGACAACTCTCGCTGCGTCGCCTACCTCGAGACACTCCCCTTCCAGGAGGGGATACCGCTGACTCCGACCGAGGAAGAGCACACGCCAACCGAGGTGGTGACTACCGACTCCGGACTCTGCACGCCTGATCGTGAAGTATTCATGGCTGCCGGAGAAGCTGGAACCTCAGGCAACCAAGTTGATCGGTACCTTGAAGACATCTCAGCAGACGAGGAATCAGCAAATGCACCCACAGATGAGACTACTGAGGCCAAGAATGCTCGGCGCGAGCGCAACAGAAGACGAGTTGATCGACGCAAGCGGCTTCGAGAAGCTTTTCCCATCCGGAACCTCACAGAGGCTCTTGATCATGTCAAAAACCGGGTACACACCACCCTTGAGCAATGTCTCATGTCTATCTCCACGATAGCACGAATAGCTCAGGGGCACCGCGCAGGCGAACTCATCGCCAAGCTCGCTGAAGACGCCTACTTCATGCGGGTCACAACAGAGTCGCTTCCGCTGGAAACCACGAAGCCACTAGTCGCAGCCCAGCAGATGGCGGACGCAACCGCGTTCGTGGCGAACACCAACCAACCCCCAACAGCTCTAGAGCCTCTGCAGGAGGACCCTCACATGGAGGCCACAGCGGTGGGGGCGAGGGCGGCGGTGGCGGAGGCAGCAGCGGTGGTAGTTCCTCCCGCGGCGGCGGCAGAAGAGCTGGTGGTGGCGGCGATCGCGGAGGCTGAGGCCACGCGAATAGCCACGCCACCGGCAACGCACGTGGCGGCTATGACGCCCGCCACAGGATTGATGAGATCCGTCACGCCAAGAAGACTACCGAAGTCAGCGACAGTGACGGCTTTCCCGCCTACTCTGCACGACTTCACGATCTGCTTCTTCCCGAGAAATTCAAACCTCTCGGGATCACCAAGTACGACGCGAAACAAGATCCAGTTCAGTGGCTCAGGTGCTGTGCCCTGTCCATTGAAAACGCTGGTGGCAACAACGACACCAAGTGTCTCTACTTCCCCTTCTGTCTGGACCAGGCTCCACTCACATGGCTTGAGTCACTCGAAAAGAACTCGATTGACCAGTGGGACCAGCTGAAGGCTCAGTTCACCAGCAACTTCGCGGGCGCCATGGGGCGCTCGGGTACTTGCATGGACTTGGCGATGGTCAAACAGGAACAAGGCGAGATGCTCCGCCAGTACATGTGTCGCTTCTTCGACAAGCGTGCGACTGTAGTCGACGTCACTGACAAAGAAGTCATCAACCTCTTCCAAGACGGTCTCTACCACCATCGCACCTTCGAAGACTTCGGTCGCCGCTGCCCGAGTTCCATCACCAAGATCAAAGACATGATCACTTCATGGGCCGACGAAGAGGACAAGGCGAATGCCAAGTACGACTCCATTCGCGGCAAGAGCAAACACAACACGGGCGGCAACAACAACAACAAGGACCAAGGGGGTCGCAGCAACAACAACTACTCGTGTCCTAACCGCAAGCGCAAGCCAGACAACACAGTCACGGCTATACAACGCCCTGTGAAGGACAACTCCAAAAAGACCTCCGCCGGCTTCAGAGACTTGCTCAAAGAGAAGTGCCCGTGGCATCTGGATGGCAACCACACAACCGACCAGTGCTACCAACTCCGGCGAGCACTCAAGGATATTCCTGAGCCACGGCCTCCTCATGACAAGAAGGGCAAGAAGAAAGTCGACGAAGGCAATGGTGACTTCCAAGGACCCGACAAGACGGTGAACATCCTCTTCGGTGGACTACCCACCAGACGATCTCAGAAGCTCACTCGACGGGAAGTCTTGAACATTGAACTAGCGGTACTGACACCTCTAAGGTGGTCGGAGGTACCCATCACCTTCTCCCGTGCGGATCAATGGACAAGCTTCTCTAAGCCAAGATGTTTCCCACTCGTCCTGAAACCAGTAGTCGCGGGCTCCAGACTCAACAAGGTACTCATCGACAGCGGGAGCGGACTCAACGTCCTCTTCACCAAGACCTTGAAGAAGATGAAGCTCGACATCACCGACATGCTCACTAAGAGCGCGTCGCCTTTCTACGGCATCATCCCTGGTAACGCGGCTATACCACTTGGCTCAGTGGTCCTGCCAGTTACCTTCGGGGATTCAAGGGAGAACTACCGCACTGAGTACATCAAGTTCGAGGTTGCGGACTTCGAAACTTCCTACCATGCCATCCTCGGCAGACCAGCCATCGCCAAGTTCATGGCGGTGCCTCACTACACCTACTTGGTACTCAAAATGCCAAGTCCTGCCGGAGTACTCACGCTGCAAGGGGACTTGAAGATTTCTTATGACTGCGACACCGGAGCTGTGGAACTCGCAGCGACCAATCAAGTACCCAACGCAATGATGGAAATCTTCGCTGCGTCCAAGAAGCTTGCCCCAACCGAACTCGAGATACCTGAGAAGACCGACACCGCAAACAAGCCTTAGCCAACAGAGGAAGTACAGGTGAAGGCCATTGACCTCGGGACGGGCGACAGCAGCAAGACTACCATGATCGGGGTAGGGCTCGACCCGAAATAGGAAGACGCACTCGTCAGCTTCCTTCGGGCTAACCGAGACATCTTCGCGTGGAAGCCAGCGGACATGCCAGGTGTGCCCAGGAGGCTGATCGAGCACTCACTCAACGTCGACCCCAAAGCTACCCCCAAGCGACAACACCTCTTCCGCTTTGCTGATGACCGATGGGACGCCATCAAGAAGCAACTCGCCAAACTATTCGCGGCCGGCTTCATCCAAGAAGTCTTCCATCCTGAGTGGCTCGCCAATCCCGTCCTCATCCGCAAGAAGAACACAAACGAGTGGAGGATGTGCGTCGACTACACCGACCTCAACAAGCACTGCCCCAAGGATCCCTTGAAGGACCGAAACGGCGAACCAGAGAGGGGGGGTGAATGGGAGCCGATAAAAATTCTACTCAAGAATTTGGCCTATGAACCCAATTTCACTCGGACACCTCCGCAAGCTTCTCTTGCCAAGTCCACATAGCCACTGGAGTGCTACTGGACCTAGGAGCAAGACCCAACCAACAACAACACGAAACACGCAGCGAAAAACAACTCGAAACTGCTGCTGGCAACCAAAACCGGTCAGGTCGGTTTCTGAAACTGGTCAGACCGATCTTCTGGGACTTAGCCTCTCGCAGGCAGGGGAAACCGGTCAGGCCGGTTTGGCAAATCGGTCAGGCCGGTTTTGTCCAGGAAATCCCCAAAAGACCTTCGAGACCAAATCTACCCCAAAACACCTCAAGAACCTCTCCACCTTTGAACAAGAAAAGCCATAGTAAGAACAAGACTCTCCTGCTCAAAAACCCTCACGACAGCCCACTGGGGCTAAACCGGTCAGACTGGTTTGGGAAACCGGTCAGGCCGGTTTTGCCTGGACAGTCGGGAAGAACTCAGCCCACGGGAAAAACCTAGCCTTCACCTCAATCGATCTCCTGATCGTTCCACGGATTCAAGTGAGACTTTGGGAATAGCTGGGGTACCTCGTGGACTACCTTTGGCTAGAAGCTCGGTCCCCAAAACCTACTCAATCAAGAGGAATCGGAAGTCAACCCTCAAGAACACCTTCCCATGAACAACACCGAAAACCCCAAATTGAAGCCGTTTCGGAGGATTTGTTGGAGCAAGATCACCAAGCAAAGAGGCACAAGGTCCTCATACGTGACATCCAACAAAAATCCCTCAAAGAAACGCCCTCAAAACTTCCCCACGGAAATTCCAAGAAAAGGCTCCGAAAATAACCAAAAAGGGAAAACGGGAAGAACACAAACAAGCCTTGAGGAACCACGCCGAATCATCTATACATACCATGAAGGTTCATGCAAGGTCTAGCTTCCGCCCGATGATCCTTCCCTCTCACAAGATCTCACCATGAAGCTCTCAAGCTAGTCCTAGAAATCCTAAGGAAAATAGGAAGGGAAAATAGCAAAACAAAATTTGCTAGGGTTCAAAGAGATGGCTGCCATCCTCTCACCACTTCGGTTATATGGAGGCAAGCCGAAAGACTAAAATACCCCTAAATCTTAAACTAGGATACACGCCCACCAAGGGCACTTTGGGAAATTGTCTTCGCAACACCATCGGACGGATGCCTGGCGACCGCACTTCACTTAGCCTCGACGCAAGCGTTGTGATCCCGACGCGTGTCCTCCGCTTCGAAGCTTCTAGCGCCCTGCGACCCCAAACCGGTCAGACCGGTTTCCCAAACCGGTCAGGCCGGTTTTGGCCTGACAGCCACACGCGGTCTTCGGCCTCGGCTTTGTGGCTCAGCCGAGAAACCTTGTGGTTTTCTGGAGAACCACCGCAAACCCCGCGAACTTGATGTAGCCTCCGCCCATCGCCACTCATGACTCGGCTCCCACGAAGTCCCGGCTTGACCTTGGTTTTGAGGCTCAACCAAGAAACCGTCCACCAACTTCATCTTGCTGTTCTTGCCACCATGCGGCCCGCACTTGACCCCGCTGGCCACCGGGTCACTCGAACCAAGCCTACTTGTCTTCTCCACACCTGGAGGCCTCACCGGCGACGACCTTTCGCGCTTGTTCTTCACCTGCACCAACACCAGTCAAGCCGCAACCTGCACCTACAATACATAGCCAAGAATCAGTCCACACAACGTTGTCAATCACTCATCACACCAGGAAGCGACCATCCACCGGTCCTCGAACCACACATGGTCCTCAATCTCCCCCTTGATGAGTGCATTGACAACACACACTTTTGGTATCCAAAGAGAAAAGGAAAAGAAAAGAAACGACTAAATGAAACTCAAACAAGCTATCGAAAGCCAAACAAAGGCAAAGAGCAAGATCACATGAAAGAGGAAAGACTCGGTCCCCTTAGGCAAGGGCAACAGCTCGACACAACCGAGTCAAAAACAAGCTCAAGCAAAGAGCACAAATCACCAAAGCATACAAGAGCTCCCCCTACACATATGCATACTCCGCCTGAACATGTGCCATCACTGGGCACAAACCGGTCAGGCCAGTTCCCCAAACCGGTCAGGCCGATTCCCAAAACCGGTCAGACCGATTTAACTCGGCAGAAACACCCTCAAAAGCCAAAAATGCAAAAGAAATGCACAAGCTCCCCCTTGACTGTTGGGATATGTTCTAGGGATGCAATGCAACTTTTCTCAACCAACGTTTCTCCCCCTTATTGCCAATGCATGAGTCAAGGCTCAAATTTGGAAAAGATGCAACTAGAGCTTCTCAAATAGACAAAATTCATCAGAAGATGCTACACATGAGCAAATGAGCAAGTTAGATACTCTACAGCATCGTATGAACATCAACTACATGATCACCAAGTTTCACAACCATTGGGTAAAGCTAAGATAGAATTGATGATTTTTGTGAAAAATCACCCTCTCATGAGCAAAGTCCTAAACATGAGCAAAACATGTCAAAATGGCAAAGCCACACAAACTTCATGCTAGGACAACCATTCTAAGCATAAGACCATCATAAACACCCACAAGCACCTCATGTCATGTCAAAGCCACCGAGCCATGTGCTTATTTCTAGATATGAGACTTCTCATTGGTAAACAACATGCAACGGATTAGCACCCAAAAGCAAGTAAATTAAGCACATATGACATGGGAGCACATTTTCCAAGCAATTTACATTTCATTTTCAGATTTATAATTGGTACATGAAATGTCTTTGCGACAAAAAGGAACTTATACCCCTCCACAAGATGAAGCATGGGGGCTAAACATTCATGATGGCAAATGAGCCTTTGGCCCCATATGATCAAAATAAGCTATCCAACCACAAATTAAGCATAGCCAAGCCACAAAAACATGTCAAGATCATATAAAGGCATTTACTCACAAGAGAGCATACATGTGACATTTTTCAAAAAACATAGCTATCAACCATGGATATAAACCAAGATCATCAAGAGCTAAGCCACACTAAGCCATATCATACCAAACTAGCTCACAAGATCATATATAGCATATCATGGTGAACAATGTATATAGGAGAAGCTTTTCCTACACAATGCATATGATACAAAATGCATGCAACCTAAGATACAAAGATGCCTATACATCATGTTATATATGCCATGCCAAATGCAAGAAATGCACAAAGGAAAGCTATAGATATGATACAAAGGAGCTCCCACACACCAACTCACGAAATCAAACAAACACCAAGCTCCCCCCGCAAATGAGTGAAAGTTGCTTGATCTAGGGATTTGGTGAAAATATCGGCTAGCTGGTCATGTGTGGGTACATGGATCAAAGCGATTTTTCCTTTCTCTACGTTGTCTCTCAGGAAATGATACCTCACTTCTATGTGCTTGGTTTTAGAATGGAGCACTGGGTTCTTTGCAACGCTTATGGTACTTGTGCTATCACATTGAAGTGGGACATGGGTATACTCCTCACCAAAGTCGCTCATGGTGTATGTGATCCAAAGGAGCTGAGAGCAACAACTAGCTGCGGCCACATATTCTGCCTCGGTAGTGGATTGAGCAACACTCGACTGTTTGCGGGAAGACCAAGACACCAAAGAAGAACCCAAGAACTGGCAAGTCCCAGAAGTGGACTTCCTATCCAACCGACACCCGGCAAAATCCGCATCTGAAAAACCATGAAGAGCCAAATAAGAAGACGCGGAGTACCAAAGGCCGAAGTCGGGAGTGTGTCGCAAATACCTGAATATGCGCTTAACTGCTTGCCGATGCGAAGTCCTCGGAGACGCTTGAAAATGAGCGCACAGACATACCGAGAATTAGATGTCCGGCCTCGTCGCCGTCAAGTAGAGGAGTGACCCGATCATGCTCCGGTACTTCTTCTGGTCCACATGTTCACCTTCTTCATCCGCATCAAGAGCTGTAGTCGTACTCATAGGCATCGCCAAGGCCTTGGAGTCCTCCATCTTGAACTTCCTCACAATGTCCTTGGTGTACTTAGCTTGGTGCACAAATGTTCCTTCCTTTGATTGCTTGATCTGTAGCCCGAGGAAGAACTGCAACTCACCCATCATGCTCATCTCAAATTCCCTACTCATGTCTTCTGCAAACCTTGCAACAAGAGAGTTAGACGAGCCACCAAAGACAATATCATCCACGTATACCTGCACAATCAGGATGTCTCTGCCTTGCCTGAGGAGAAACAAAGTCTGATCGACCTTCCCCATCTCAAACCCTCTCTCAAACAGGAACCCCCTCAACCTACCGTGCCAAGCTCTAGGCGCCTGCTTCAGCCCATATAGCGCCTTCCTCAACTTGTACACCCAGTGGGGGTACTTCTCACTCTCAAACCCCGGTGGTTGCCTCACATACACTACTTCCTCCAAGACACCGTTTAGGAAAGCACTCTTGACATCCATCTGGTACAACTTGAACATCCTAGCCACGGAAAAGGCTAGAAGGATCCTGATCGCCTCCAAACGAGCTATGGGAGCAAAGGTCTCCTCGTAGTCGATCCCCTCTTTCTATGAGTACCCCTGAGCAACAAGCCTTGACTTGTTCCTCACCACTTCTCCTTTCTCTCCCTCTTTGTTTTTCCACACCCATTTTGTCCCAATAGGCTTACACCCTGGGGGAGATTCAACCAATTCCCAAACTTGGTTCCTCTCGAAATTCTCCAACTCCTCATGCATTGAATTAACCCAATTATGATCAAATAGCGTGTGTCTAATGTCATTAGGCTCAAAGGTGGCAACAAAAGCAGCATGAGCGAAATGAGAATTGTTCCGAACCCTCGACCGTGTAGTACGTTCATTGATGTCACCGTTGATTCTTGAAGCTGGATGATCCACTTGAACTCGCCGGGGAGGTTCTTGCCTTGATGCTACCTCCCCCTCAACATCAGCTTCATCTTCCTATTCTTGCCACCATGCGGCCCGCACTTGACCCCGCTGGCCACCGGGTCCCTCGAACCAAGCCTACTTGCCTTCTCCACACCTGTAGGCCTCACCGGCGATGACCTTTCGCACTTGTTCTTCACCTGCACCAACACCAGTCAAGCCGCAACCTGCACCTGCAATACTTAGCCAAGAATTAGTCCACACAATGTTGTCAATCACTCATCACACCAGGAAGCGACCATCCACCGGTCCTCGAACCACACATGGTCCTCACCCCTTCGGGTTGCCACGGATCGACCAAGTCATTGACTCCACGGCGGGCTGCGACCTGCTCTGCTTCCTCGACTGCTACTCCGGGTACCACCAGATTGCTATCAAGGAAGAAGACCAGGAGAAGACCACATTCATCACCCCTTTCGGCGCTTACTGCTAAACGACAATGTCGTTCGGGTTGAAGAACGTCGGCGCCACCTACCAGCGAGCTATCCAGGCCTACTTCAAGAAGCAGCTCAACAAGAATGTCAAAGCCTATGTGGATGATGTGGTCGTCAAGACCAGAAACTCCGACTCGCTCATCGCCAATCTTGAAGAGACTTTCGCATCCCTGCGAGAGTACCAATGGAAGCTCAATCCCAACAAATGCATCTTCGGCGTACCATCAGGGAAATTACTCGGCTTCATCATTAGCCATCGCGGCATCGAAGCCAACCCCGAGAAGATCTCCGCCATCACCAATATGAAAGCTCCAACCTGCCTCAAGGATGTCCAGAAGCTGACCGGGTGTATGGCGGCCCTAAATAGATTCATCTCGAAGCTTGGAGAACGGGGACTACCCTTCTTCAAACTACTCAAGCACCAAGAGAAGTTCGTGTGGACCGCGGAGGCTGATCAAGCTCTAACGTAGCTCAAAGACTTCTTGTCCAAGCCACCGGTCCTCACAGCTCCTCGTAAGAAGGAGCAACTACTGCTCTACCTTGCTGCGACTACTCACGTGGCCAGTACTGCCATCGTCGTCGAGCGGCAAGAAGAAGGCCACGCCTACCCAGTCCAGCGACCAGTCTACTTCGTCTATTAGGTTTTGTCAGAGTCCAAGTCACGGTACCAACTGGTCCAGAATCTACTCTACGCAGTACTCATCACCTCGCGGAACCAATGACACTACTTCCAGGAGTACTCGATTGTCGTCATCACCGACTATCCGCTTGGTGACATACTTCGCAATCAAGATGCTACTGGAAAAATCTCCAAATGGGCGGTCGAACTTGGCACCCTCAACATCGACTTCAAGCCACGCACCGCTATCAAGTCTCAAGCACTAGTCGACTTCATGGCAGAATGGCGGGAGAATCAGCTACCAACTCCTACAGAGCGACCAGAGCACTGGGTGATGTATTTCGACGGCTCCCTCAAGCTCTAAGGCGCGGGCGCATGAGTACTCCTGATTTCTCCAAAGGGCGAACAACTCAAGTAAGTCCTGCAGATCTTCTGGAAGGTCTCAAACAACAAAGCCGAGTACGAAGCCCTGCTGCATGGGCTCCGCCTCGCAATCTCACTGGGCATCAAGCGACTACTAGTCTACGTCGACTCCGTAGTGGTCATCAACCAAGTCAACAAGTCTTGGGATCGCAACAAGGAGAACATGGACGCCTACTGTCTTGAAGTCCGCAAGCTCGAGAACAAATTCTATGGTCTCGAGTTCCACCACGTCGTCCGCGACAACAACGTTGTAACGGACGTCCTGTCGAAGCTTGGCTCTACTCGCGCACAAGAACCCGTTGGAGTCTTCGTCCACGAGCTTCACGCGCCATCCATCTCGGAGCCGGCACCAACAACCACTGACCCTATGCCAACACAGCCCAGTCAGGAGGTCATGATGATCGATCTGGACTGGAGACAACCCTTCATCGACTACATCCGCAAGCAGAAAGTCCCCTCCGGCAAGAACAAAGCCGAACAACTCGTCCGCCGAGCCAAGACCTACGTTCTAGTCGGAGACAAGCTCTACAGGCGAGGTGCCACTTCTGGAGTACTCATGAAGTGCGTACCTCGGGATGAAGGCAAGGACATCTTGGACGAGATCCACAAGAGCGTCTGCGACAACCACGCGTCTTCTCGCACGCTGGTGAGCAAAGCTTTCCGACGAGCTTTCTACTGGCCCACAGCTCTGGCCGACGCTGAAGAACTTGTCAGAAAGTGCCAAGGATGTCAATTCTTCGCCAAGCAGCAACACGTCCCGGCCTATAAGCTAGTCACCATACCACCGACCCGGCCCTTTGCCTGCTGGGGGCTCGACATGATTGGGCCTCTGCCAACTGCGCCAGGAGGATTCAACAGAGTCTTGGTGGCCAACGACAAGTTCGCCAAGTGGATCAAAGTCAAGCCGGTTACCTGCCCAAAGGCCGACAGGGTACTCGACTTCTTGGATGAACTCGTGCATCGCTACGGGCTACCCCATCGCATCATCACAGACTTGGGTTCCAACTTCAACAACCATCAGTTCTGTGAGTACTGCGAAAATAGCGGGATCGACGTCCGGTACGTCTCAGTCGCTCACCCGCGCGCTAACGGTCAAGTTGAGCGCGCCAATGGGATGGTACTCGACGCCCTCAAGAAGCGATTGCACGACGCAGCTAACACCAAGGGAGGCAAGTGGATCAAGGAACTACCCAATGCACCCTGGGGGCTTCGTACTCAACCTACCAAGCCAACAGGGTAGTCGTCCTACTTCCTGGTCTACGGCTCCGAAGCTATTCTGCCCGCCGACGTGATGTGGGAATCCCCGGCGGTGGAACAACACGACGAAGGCATCTTAGAAGACAGTCGACGGGTTGATATCGACAGCCTCGAAGAAGCCCGCTGCGCTGCCCTCGTCCAGTCAGCAAGGTACCTAGAGGGTATCCGACGCTACGATGATCGCAACGTCAAGGAATGCTCCTTCAACGTTGGCGATCTAGTCCTCCGTCGCGTCCAGAACACGGACGGACTACACAAGCTCAGTGTTGACGGTGTATATGCGTCTCAAACTTCGTTTGGACTTGCAAGCGGACAAGTCCTCCATCGTAGTCAAGGGACCCTTCTTCCCTCGAGTGTGAACCCAAGGTATCGAATCCGTGGAACAAATGTGTGATGCAAAATCCTATCAATTAAAGCCGAGAACACTTAGATCTTCAAAGGGGAATCTTATGCATCTAATCTAAAGAACATCATAAAAACGAATCTAATCTACGAAAGCCGGAGGTAGCAAGAGGTAGAGAGGGATAGGTAAAACCAATCTAGAGAGATTGGATCAAGCTTTTGTTGAAGTTCCGAGCAAAGAAGAAATAGCCAAATTGAATCTCATAAAAAGCATCTTTAAATCACAGTTTCCCGTCCAACTCCGAAGACGCCCACCTTTTGGAGCCACCGTTCTGTCACAACGCACTCCTATTCGTGCGGGTTAGCCTAGGGTGAGTCCAATGGACAAGTTGAAATCTCTCGGAAGGTCAGGCATGCACCTCTAGCCACCACGGCTACAAGAACACCCTCTATGATCTATCTCAAGAATAGATCTTAAAGTACAAAAAGCTGATTGAAATGTAGGAGAAACACTCAATCGCTAGAAATCGGATTGCAACTTGATAATTCAACATAGTACATGATACATGAACAAGATCACCACCGGGATCCTACCTTGATCTCGCTTCTAGCTCCTGGAACTCCGACGTGGTCTTCCTTGCAAGGTTCCCACGTCGGCTAGGGAAACCCTAGACAACTAGCTCGACCCTCTCCTCTCCGGAATGGTGTCCCTCTCTTCTCTGCTCCTCAGCGACGAATGACGAATGAGTTGATGCGTGGCTCTCGGCCAGGGGGCTATAAATAGTCCGAGAGGCGGCTAGGTCAAAGGGGGGCGCGAATGGGCCCTGAAATGGGCTGGGCCGGTCGGCCTGGGTTGGCCGGCCTGGGCCCATTTCGGCCCATCTCGCGGCCTCCTTTGCTGGTGATGCTTCCCGAGTCTTCTAGAGTATTCTCCCTTCTGCATGTGGGCCCTTGACATCAGTTTCTCTGCGGTCTAGATGAAGCTCCTTGTCCCTCAAGATTCAGCATTTTCTGTTCAGGTCCTCGGAGTTTTCCGTCTTCACGGGTTGGTCCTTGGGCTTCTTGGAGTCATGTTCACTTCATTGCTTGACTTGTACCGGGCTTCAAGGTCTTGTCACGAGGTGCTTGATGAACTTTACCCGAAAGTCTTGCTTTCAATGCTAAATTCCTGCATAAACATCAAACTCCAAAACCGACATGCATGAATGAACTTGTTATACCAAGGGGGTTACTACCAATGGATAAGATATAAAATTCATGCCAACACCCAAGGTAAACTCATGGCTAGGTTGACGGAAATTCACCGTCAACATCTCCCCCATGCTTAAACCTTGCTCGTCCTCGAGTAAGCCTTCGATGGATATCATCGTTGCCCTTCATTGTTCAAACCCTGCACTTGATCATACACGAGAAAACATAATGCTCTCAAAAGTTTAATTTGTTAGAGTTCCATAATGTACTAGCCTTCATCCCTACGGAGGGTGGATATTAATTAAGCTCATCCCACAAGTATTAAACATGCTCCCAAAATTCAAATGGATCTCAGAAATTTTGAATAAAGAATGAGATGAAAAAGAGCTAAACCAAGTTCAAAAATTTAAACCACCTTGCATCTTGCTCATGAACTCTCATCTCATCTTATCTCTCAAGCCTATTTATTCTACTCCTTTCCCTCTCATAACATATGTGGTAGGCTTTATATGGAGCTTTTTGGGAAAGTTTAATCCTACCAAGATATTATAAATGAGATGTTGTCAAAACAAGACAAGCTTCTCATGGTCTTACCGAGACTCGTCAAAAAGGTCATTGGAAAATAATGTTATATCAAGGAGGGGGAGAGAAAAATACACACACTTTGAGATAGGTGGACATGTGCAAATGGCAAAGAGTGATCCCGAGGCACAAAGGAAGTTCTCGTTATCGGATTGCACATGGTTAGAAAGATGAGTTTAGATCTTTTAATCTTGAAACTTTGAAATTCCTAATGCACTTTAGAGAACCGGAGAGTTCACTTTATTTTATTTTTATACATATTCATTTTTTTTCTTTTCTCATACATATTTTTTCTTTATACTCATTTTTTTTCTTTTTCTTTTCTTTCTCTCTTTTTTTTATTTGCTCCCCTTGATCTCTAAATTGCATTGTACCTACCTCCTCCCCCATGCTTAGACGTTTGCTCGTCCTCGGGCAAAGAGGTGATAGAGATAAGGTAGGTACTAGAAATATTTTTCCTTTGGAGAGATACTTGAAATCTTCAATCTTGGCACCATCTTGCGATCTTCCTTGAATTGACGATCCATACTCAATGATAGGTTGTGGTCAAGGAGGTAAACACAAAAGATGATATTTTAGTTTTAAGGGTGGATATCCGGCGAGGTTTGTGAAATCTCTGATGTGGGGATACATAATGCACGGATAAAAAGGCTAGCAATAGGATAGATACGCAAAAACAGAATGACCAGCTTCTTAGTCTCGGGCCAGAGAAATCAAGGCCTGAAATAACTCACCCAAAAATAAATCTTGTATACTAAGTTTTTGCACTCAAATGTATATATGGCTCTGGATAGGTAGAGCAACACGCAAGAGGTATTTATGACAAGGTTAGCATTACTTTTAAGAACAAAAATAAATCATCTTTAATCCATCTAAAACTTGAGAGCACATAAAACACTATGGGTCTTTATTTTTATCATAACCTCCGCTAAAGATTAAGCTAGCATTTATATAATTTCATATTTGCATTTTAAGAGAGCATTAGCTTAATCATGCATAAAACAAGTACAAAGATAAACAAAGCGGCAACTATCATCATATATCAACATGGCACAAACTTTGTATCTTTGCCAAAGGTAAAAACAAGGTGGTGACTTTATTTATGATGAAAACAAACACTAACACACATGCTGAAAATAAAAAAACTGAAAGCACTATGCATACATAGGCGCATACAAGCTGAAAATTAAAGAAAAGGGAAAAGGAAAGATAAACTAAAGCTCCTCCTCTCTCTAATCTTCCGCCGGTGGTTGATATTGATAATCTTGATTGTTGAACCCTTGCTCGTAATAGGATTGCACCGCTCCTCCTATGAATTGTCCCGGCGGTGCTAGGTGAAGGCGTCCAAGCTCATAGGTGATGTTTGCATTTCCTTCACCCATTTGGTTTGCATTGGTTTGGATGGCTGCGATATTTTGCATGTTTCTCGCAGCGTATCCTCCAATGATGGCCACACTTTGTTGTGGTTGAGGAAGATGTGCATATGGCTCCGCAAAGGCTACGTTGGGTACCACAAAATTTGGTGGGGGCATGGCTGCACCACTCCCCCATGCTTGCATTGGTACACCACCGTAGTAACTCGGTGGCGCCGGAATTCCTCCAAATGGTGGCACATAATTTTGTTGAGCACCTCCTTCTTGGGCCGTGGAAGAACCTTCTTCTATAATCCTTCCTCTCTTATTTTTCTTTGCCGGCACAAGAAGTCCTTCCTCTAACCAATCTTCTTTCCCCTCAAGAAAAAGTCTTAATCTTCCATCCGGAAGGGGCAAATTCACTTTGGCCACTTTGAAGCCTCCCCTCTCATCTCCACTTATGTAGCCTTGCTTCATATAATCAAATCCTAGGGAAGTCCCGACTAGGAGATGCTCCGGGTTTCTCGGAATTCCCGGTCTCAAAGAGATAGCCAACATGGAGAGATAACACCCCGAGCCAATATCTCCCGAACCCGATGTTGCTTCACAACACCACCGGTTGATCATAAGGTGAGTGGGGTCGATTGGCTTCCTGGCAATCAAAGCCGAGTAAAGCCAATTCACCTCCATGTCGGTTATCTTGGTCTCTCTCATTCTCCCCAAAATCCTCTTACACATCCATGAATGAAATACTTGGATGATGGGGTTCCGGATACTATTTCTTTGCCGGTGAGCTTCTCCCGCAATCATACTCCAAAAACCTTCCAATGTGCCTCCATGCACATCCACTTGTTTCGGGGCTCCCTTTTGAAAACCAAGTAATTCCCTAATATACTCATAGGGAACCACTTGTTCAACTCCCTCCAAACGGAATGAGATGCTCGGCACTCCTTCATCGAGGATAGGCGCCATGGTCATGAGAATTTCCAAGGCAAATTCCATGTGGGTGTTTGTCGACACTCCATTGGAGAATTGCACCCAACCAAGGTGTCCCAACATGTAGTAAATATCCGTATGAAAACCCAACACTTGGAGAGCTTGATCGTCGAAGTCGACGTTTGCCACAAGCCTCTTCTCAAGGCGAGTGAGCTTCTTCTCCTCCTCCTCCGTCATGATGATAAACCCATACTCGGAATACCGCAGAGCGTATGGAGGTGGAGCGGATGATCGTGTCGAGCAGCGAGGTCGGCCGGGCGGCTCCTCCGTACGTCCTTGAGGTTCGGTGAACCTCATAGACGAGCTTCGTGTGGCCCTCATGCCATCGAGGAGAAGAGTGTCGTTCCTCCTCGGTGGTGTTGCGTCCTCCTCCATACTCCGAGGAGACTCGGAGACCGAGTGCCTCCTCGAAGAGGTTGTCGATGATGGCTTGTATGACGATGATCCCTTCTTCTTGGTGAAAAGACTTGTAGTTTTCTTCCACATGGTTGCTGCACTCTCCTCACAAATATAAACCCGGGGTTTTCAACCGGTAACAAGGCACACAAATATTATTTGGAGTATGGACTTTGAGTGGATTTAGGATGGATTTTGTTAGACGAAACAAACTCGGAGTGGAAGGCTAAGTCTAAGGTGGTTCTGGACTATGAGCTCAAGCACACGAACAAGGAACTGGGCAAATGACTTACTTGCCGAAGGAAAGTACCAGGGGGGTATAAAACGAGGTGAGGCCGGCCAGCCTGGGCCGACCGGCCTGGGGCCCTTGCTGCTCCATTTGGCTTGAATTTTCTCCAACGTACTCCATGCTCCTTTGTTGCTTTGTGACCGCGTGCTCCACGGGGTTGCACCGCCCAAATGCTCTCGTCCACTCCTTTGCTTGCATTATTGATCCCTCCACTTGATGGTTTTGCTTTGAGTCACTTCCATGCTCCCTTGCCTCACATGCCTCCATGATATTCCTGCAAAACAAAGCCTTGGCTGCCCCCCCATGCTTGTCCTTTGCATGTGGTTTGATGAAAGATGTTGGAAGGGCATCCCGTGATACATCATGGTGCATGCATGGTTAAGTTAATCAAATTGCCTCCCTCTAAGCATGTCTTAATGCTAAGTACTCCTCTAATTTCGAAAAATAAAAATAAACTCAGAGCTTGCAATGAGTTCAAATATAAATTTAGAGGAGTTTTTAAAGCATTAAAAACAAATGTAAGTCGAAAATGTTTTCCGACTACTTTTATTTTGGTCTCACCGGTATTGTTTGCTTCCATTAGTTGAGAGCAAGCTTTTCCTGGCTTGATCATGGGGGCATAGGTTTAGGTTCTAATTTTGGTTAAATGAGAGAGATTTTGAATGAAATAAAATTAAGTGAGGCTTAGAAAAATTCTAATCCTAGAGAAACCAAGGATATGAAATTTTTAAACCAACCAAAAGTCAAGTTTCTAGGTTCACGCGAGTCCTACCATGCGCTGAAATTTAAATAACATCTAGGTACAAGGCGTGGCTCTACTCATGTGTTTTTAACATGTAAAACAAGTCAACCATAACATCATGAAGAGGATGAAAGGTTGAGATAGGTTCTGAATTTTTTTGGTTTTGGTTTCTCGACAAGAAGCAAATAACACATAGGATGGCTCATATAAAGGGTTTATGATCCAAATAAAATATCCAACCAAGAATTATGTCTCTAACATTATTCAACCACTCTAAGTCTAATGTCTTGCGTAGCAAATTTCAAAACTAACTTACTTGAAAAGACTTGAAAAATCTTGAATCGGGTTGTCCTCCCGGTAGCTTATTCTTGACTCGACGAAACGGGTTGCCTCCCGCCTAGCGCTTCGTTTATAGTCCATGGCTAGACTTCTTCACTTGATTACTTCGGATCAATGCTCTTTGCGAGCATTGCAATCTTGGGTACCCACTTCCGCACCATCTTGGGCACGGGCTTATTCTCTGGCTTAGTCATCTTTTTGGTCTTCACAGGCAGCTTTTGTTCCTTTATCTTGACGGATGCAACAACCTCTTTGATTTCCTTTGCTTCCTTCTTCTCCGGCTCTTCCTTCTTCCTTGGTTCTTCCTTACTAACGCGACGATGAGGTAGAATATATTTAACTCTGATCATATTGCATACCTCGAAGCATGGTCGAAACTTGAAAGAACTTCTCTCGCCGTTGATGTCGAACTTGATCTCCCCATTACCGACGTCGATGGTAGCTCCCACGGTCTTGAGGAAAGGCCTCCCAAGGATGAGTAGTGGCTTCTCCCTCTCTCCCATCTCGAGCACCACGAAGTCGACGGGGATGAAGTGGCGTCCGACCTTAACGGGCACATCCACGGCGATGCCCAAAGGGTAGCGAATGGAGTTGTCACCCAACTCCAAGCACATGGCCGTAGGCTCTAACTCCGGTAGGTGTAGCTTCTCGAACATATCTCTTGGCATGACGCTCACACTTGCTCCAAGGTCGCATAATGCCTTCTCAAACTTGAATGAACCAATGGAACATGGAATCGTCGGGCATCCGGGGTCTCCTTGCTTCTCTAGTCCGTTCGCAATAGCGGCGCTACATTGCTCAGACATCTTGACATGATCTCAGAAGTAACATGGCTTAAGTTGCGGTATCTTCGTGTCTTCTCCCGGCATCTCAAACTCGGGCTCTTCGGTGACGATCTCGGTAACCTTCTCCTTAGCAAATTCCTCCGCCTCGGTGGATGGTTTAGGCTTTCTAGCTCCCGCGGAATGCTCCGGATCTTCGGTCTCCTTCCCCGAACGAGTTTGAATGGCCTTCACCGTCTCGGAACCTTGAGGTTGTCCCGGAAGCTTCCCTTCATTAGCGGATAGGCACCCGGCAAGTTGTCCCACTTGCGTCTCGAGCATCTTCATCGTGTTGAGCACTTGATGGTTGGAGCTTCTGACCTCTGTCACCTTGCTATCGATGTTCTCCAACACCTTGTCTATGGCTTTGAACTTGGTGATGGTGTTCTTGTTGATCTTAGCTTGCTCGTCCATGAAGTCCTTCAATTGCATACGAAGCGGAACCGAATTCGGAATGGATGAGCTTGCATTAAATTGAGGTCTACCTTGCCCGTAGCGAAAGTTTGGCAAATCCCCATTCCTCATGTAGTCGAGCATCTTGGCTTCCTCCGGGCAATCCTTCTGGACATGGCCATATTCTCCGCACTCTTCATATGTGGATCTTGCTTCGGCAGCCTTTAAATCTTGAGCTTCTTTCTTCTCTATCTCCATCTTCCCCAACCTCCGCATAAGCGAATCGATCTTGCCTTCGAGTAGATCTTCTTTCTCCACTTGCAAGACTCCCTTGACGTTCCCCGTAGGTTGAACCGGAAGTAAGCGTCCGGATGACGCCCATGTGTCATTGTCCGTGACCTTCTTGAATAGAGTGAAAGCTTGGGTCAGTGTAAGCTCGATGATGGATCCTCCCGCCGATGCATCGATGATTGTCCTTGACGCCATGGTAAGTCCTTGATAGAACTTTTGATTGAGATCCTCCTTCGGGAACTTGTGATGTGGAACCGCCCGAGTGTACTCATTGAAGCGCTCGAATGCCTCCGATATAGTCTCCGTAGGATATTGAGCAAAAGTAGCAATCTTATTGCGCAAGCTTTGAGTCTTACCCAGCGAGTAGTATTCCTTCATGAAGGCCCTCATCAAGGTGTCCCAATTTTGCACCGTCTCCGCCGGTTGAGAGTAGAACCATTGCAAAACCTTCCCGAGTAACGAGAACGGAAAGAGCCTTGCCCTCATTTGATCTTGAGTCACCCCGTCCATGTTGAATGTTTGACAAAGTTGAACGAACGCTTGAAGGTGAATGTTCGGATCCTCTTTACCGGTGAAGGGTGAATATTGCACCATGCGAATCGTTGAGGTCTTGATCTTGAAAGGCCTTCCGATCTCCGCGAGGTTCAAGATTGGTAGGTCGACGATGTCCGGGGTGCATAGCTCCCCGATCTTGCGCTCCGGCTGCGGTTGTTCTCCCATTGGTAGCGGTGGAAGTTGATTCTCCCTAGGGCTTTGAGGTGGTGATTCCTTTGGAGACTCCGACGATCCCTCGGCCTCCGCTTTTGGATCTACAAATTCCAGCTTTTTAGCTTGTGCTTCACGTCTTCTTAGCCTGTAAAGTTTTTCTGGATCATCCACAAAATTTTCAGGTTTGTTGGAGAGGTAGCCGTCCATCTCCTGTTAGGGTTAGTAATAAAAAAATATATACAAAACAAAAATAAAAACAAATCTAAGAAAACTAGGGTTAGTCAAAAACTAGATTAGATTGATTTTGAGGATGATCAAAAGTTAGTAGATGCAAAAAGAAAAACCAAAAGAAAACTGAAAATGTTCACAAAAAGCAATAAAAGATCGAATCTTGATCACTTGTTCCCCGGCAACGGCGCCAGAAAAAGGGGCTTGTTGACGGTGTATATGCGTATCAAACTTCGTTTGGACTTGCAAGCGGACAAGTCCTCCGTCGTAGTCAAGGGACCCTTCTTCCATCGAGAGTGAACCCAAGGTATCGAATCAGTAGAACAAATGTGTGATGCAAAATCCTATCTATTAAAGCCGAGAACACTTAGATCTTCAAAGGGGAATCTTATGCATCTAATCTAAAGAACATCATAAAAACGAATCTAATCTACGAAAGTCGGAGGTAGCAAGAGGTAGAGAGGGATAGGTAAAACCAATCTAGAGAGATTGGATCAAGCTTTTGTTGAAGTTCCGAGCAAAGAAGAAATAGCCAAGTTGAATCTCACAAAAAGCATCTTTAAATCACGGTTTCCCGTCCAACTCCGAAGACGCCCACCTTTTGGAGCCACCGTTCTGTCACAACGCACTCCTATTCGTGCGGGTTACCCTAGGGCGAGTCAAATGGACAAGTTGAAATCTCTCGAAAGGTCAGGTATGCACCTCTAGCCACCACGACTACAAGAACACCCTCTATGATCTATCTCGAGAATAGATCTTAAAGTACGAAAAGCCAATTGAAATCAAAGTCGTAGGAGAAACACTCGATCACTAGAAATCGGATTGCAACTTGATAATTCAACATAGTACATGATACATGAACAAGATCACCACCGAGATCCTACCTTGATCTTGCTTCTAGCTCCTGGAACTCCGACGTGGTCTTCCTTGCAAGGTTCCCACGTCGGCTAGGGAAACTCTAGACAACTAGCTCGACCCTCTCCTCTCCGGAATGGTGTCCCTCTCTTCTCTACTCCTCGGCGACGAATGACGAATGAGTTGATGCGTGGCTCTCGGCCAGGGGGCTACAAATAGTCCGAGAGCCGGCTAGGTCAAAGGGGGCGCGAATGGGCCCCGAAATGGGCTGGGCCGGTCGGCCTAGGCCCATTTCGGCCCATCTCGCGGCCTCCTTTGCTGGTGATGCTTCCCGAGTCTTCTAGAGTATTCTCCCTTCTGCATGTGGGCCCTTGACATCAGTTTCTCTGCAGTTTAGATGAAGCTCCTTGTCCCGCAAGATTCAGCATTTTCTGTTCAGGTCCTCAGAGTTTTCCGTCTTCACGGGTTGGTCCTTGGGCTTCTTGGAGTCATGTTCACTTCATTGCTTGACTTGTACCGGGCTTCAAGGTCTTATCATGAGGTGCTTGATGAACTTTACCCGGAAGTCTTGCTTTCAACGCTAAATTCCTGCATAAACATCAAACTCCAAAACCGACATGCACGAATGAACTTGTTATACCAAGGGGGTTAGTACCAGTGGATAAGATATAAAATTCATACCAACACCGAAGGTAAACTCATGGCTAGGTTGATGGAAATTCACCGTCAACACTCAGCTCTCCTTGGGAAGGCCCCTTCTCAGTCTCCAAGGTGACCGGACCAGGATCATATCGCCTCCAAACACATTAAGGCGATGACATCAGCAACTCGTGGAATGTCGACCAACTGTGTCGTTTCTGCGCGTAGTCGCTCGACTACTCATCTACGGGTCCAGCCTACACGGCTACTCATGGACTCTTCGCTGTAAGCGACCTCTCAGTCCTAGAACAAGTCTCCGGACTACTCTTATCCAAGATCCAACGTCAACGGCTACTAACAGATCCTGGGCCGCACGGAGCAGAAGGACTCTGGCGGTGGTCTACAGACCATGTACTCTAGATCCAGCCTATACAGCTACTAACGGATCTTCAGCTGTAAGCGGCTCAAGGGCCCTAGCAAACACTTAGCCGTAGGCGGCCTACGGGTCCTGGCGACTACTCATTTGTAACGGCCCTGGCCATCTAGGTGTACTTCTTGATTAGTAATAAAGATTGATTCTACTCAACTTGTTTACTGTGCCTTCTAACTAGGCAGATCCTACTGAGTACTACTACTCATCACATCTCCCACGGCTTGGTACTCCGCACACTTCGCTGCAAGTGGCGGCTATGAGTACTCATTTCACATACAAGCAGTGGACAACTTTCATTGATATTTCAAACTAAGTCTCTGACTACTTTGTTTGTTTTACATCAACTATTCTAAGCTACCTCTACAGGTACATCTATTGGAGATTCAGCTTCTCCGCCACCTGCTCTGCAATGGGCGCCATCTCTTCCAGAAGAGTCTTGTACTGCTCATCGGTGTAGTTAGCCGCAAGACCACCAGCTACCACATCCACCGGTGCCTTGGGGAAGTACGACTTCATGTATGCCAGCACCTGGTTCGGGATGGACTTCGCCAGATGCTTGACAAATGTCGCCAAGCGCCCGGGGGGCTTCCTTCAGCCTGTCTACCAGCGGGGCTATCTTGGGTCCACCCGGATGTGGCACCAGCAGTCTTGCAATGGGCAGCGCGGCTTCTTTGAGTTCTTTCAGCTGGCCTCGAAGCTTCTCGCAGTCTTCATTGAGCTTCTACAGAGATTTATAACAATTGACAAGGTCACGATCTGAGGCTTCACGGAGCTCCATGTGCGTGATACACTCATGGCGTAGCTTGCCGTACTCATACTCAAGTACCTCTCTTTTGTCAGTTTCACGATACACAATGTTTTTGAGGTCCGTCTCAGAAGCCTTCAGTTGGTCAACCTTCGCTTCAAGATCTGCAGACAACTCGCTTCAGTGTTAGATTGCTCACAAGTACTACTATAAGTACTCAATGATCATGGCGGAAGACATACCTTTGTTCTTCTGGCGCAGCGACTTGTTCTTCCGGATCAAGTCATCCCTCTTCGCCTGCATCTCCTGTACCTCGTTATGGTACTGGGCGAAGGCGCCATCTAGCTTGGACTGGAGCAATGCTGCATGTTTCTTCGACTTGTCCAGCTCCTTCTCCAAGCCTTCGGCACGAAGAACTGTGTCGCCGTATCCCTTCAGAAGTTCAGACTTCTGGTGGGACCTCTCCACCACGTCCTGCGCAAGATAGAACGTCCAATGAGTAATCAGTACTCCACAAGACAAGACTACTCAGGGTACTCACAAGACGTACCTTGACCCACTGCTCGGTGCGGCGCCATGACTCCATGCTCAGAGCCACAACAGCCGGGTCAATCAGATTGTCTTCCAGCAACTCGAGACCCCCGCGGCTTGAGGATCCTATCTCTGGCATGGGCGCCGAGCGAAGTGGCGCAGCTTCTTCTATTATCGCCTCATGGACGACAACTTGAGTACTCACCTCGGGTTGCGGATCAACCCGCGCCTCTGCGCTTGGCTCGGGGGCTACCGTAGTCCCCGACCTGAGGGCTGTCGCTGTCGTCGCTCCAACAACCGGCTCTGTGGACTCCGTCTCCACAGTAGCTGTCTCCATGGCTACTACCTCAGGGATCGTGGCTCCCTCGGCTTGTGCTCCTGTCAGAATCAGTACAAGAAGTCAAGTCAACGGCTACGACTACCCTCCATGATGACTACTCGTGGTGGCAGGAAGCATACCTTCAATCAAGGTGGCCTCTTCAAGCACTGGCTCTACCGCGGCACCAGCTTGTGGTGGTGGTGTGGGTTCGCGCACTTCCGCCGAGCGGTCTTCTCTATCAGCCGGAGTGCTGGTCTCCCCACCATCCCACGACAAGTCCGTGGATTTCCAGCATCACGAAGTATCCAGTCAACCACATAAGCTTGACGATCACACGACTACTCGAGAGTTCAGGGAACTTACAGAGTTGACCGAACAACGGTGACGGTTGGAGCGCCTAGTATACTGGCGATATCAACTATGCCAGCCTCACTTGCAGCTCTGGCCTCGACAGGAGTCTCCTCTGGCTGCTTTACAGTCGCAGCCGGAGGAGGGCCTTGTCCTTCTTCAACCGACGCCTGCGACTCCACGGCGCCAGTCTGCTGTTGTGCCTCTTCTGGCACGACGTCTTCAGTAGCTGGAGGCGGGCTGATGCTTCTCTCAGCTGCCGCCCCCACCGTCTCCCAGACATCCTCATCACCCTGATCAGCGGGGTCCAACGGGAGGATGTCCTGCAACAACACAGTTATACAGTCAGCCACAGACTACTCATTGGCGGTACTCAACTACTCTAGTCATGGTACGCACCTCTTGGCTGGTGGCTTCAGAGAGCTTCAACTTCTTCACAGTGCGTTTTCGCGCCACATTGCGCAACTTCCTAGGCGGCGCCGGCAAGCTAGCCTCCAGGCTAGATGGCTTCTCAATGACGGGGATATGAGGCATCCCAGCTCGGCTGAATCGCGAGCGGAGTTGGAATCGCTGCTATAGTGTCTCCTCATCTTCGTCATTGGAGCTGTCCTCAACGACGACGGTATCGTCGCCCTCACCGACTTTGCAGCGCTCCTTCCCCTTGGGCTCCGCCCTCCCTTGCGCTTGTCCCTCAAGTCGTGGAGGGGAGGGCGGAACGGAGACGTACTTCGTCACATCGTCCTGCAACATCAAGCAAGCATGAGTTTGACTACTTCAAGCACACCAGTACTCGGGGGCGTGTACAGGGGCATATCCTTGAAGATCTTGCCCAGCCTCTCGATGATGACATCATCATCAATTTCCTCACCAGGCATCCGGGACGTGTCCTCGTCGCCGGTGTACTGGTACCCGAGGGTGTCTCGCGCCATCAGCAATTGCACCCTCCTCTTCATGAAATTGAAGGCCACGTGCTCGGCCCTCAGTCCGGCCTCCCGCAAGGCCTTGATTTTCTTCAGCAGCGGAGGTAGCTGAATACCTTCCTGCATGGTGGGCTCCGTGTTCCACCACGGCGCATGCTTCGGTTGACGACTACTCGGTTTCGGCAGCTCGGGGTGGTGGTTGCAGATATAGAACCACTTCGCCTTCCAGTCTTAGTTGGAGTCGATGAGCTTGTATGGCAAGTATTGGCCGGCGGCATCTTCGCACATCTGAATCCCGGCGCCTCCGACTACTCGCGGATCATCTGTGCTTGGCTGCGGCTTCACCCGGAAGAACTTCTGGAACAAGATCCAGTGGGGCTTGATCCCCACGAAGGCCTCGCAGAAGTGCACGAAGATGGAGACGTGGTAGATTCCATTGGGATTAAGGTTGAGGTACTCGATGCCGTAGTACCTGAGATGTCCTTTGAAGAAGTCGCCAGCCGGCAGTGCAAGACCACGCTCCACAAACCGCGCGAACATCGGAATCTCGTCCGGGTTCTTCTCCATCGGGTACGGGTCGCCGGTGGCAGTGCACCAGAGATCCATCTCCTTCTCGCGGAGGAATCCGCTGTTGACCAGGGCGAAGAGGTCCTCGGTCTTCAACTTCGCCTTCTTCCACTCCTTTGCCGGATTGGGGCGAGGGGAGGAGGGCGGCAGCGACGACGACTGGCCGGCATCTCCGGCCGTATCGCGGCTCCTCTTCTTCGACGCGCCGGTCTTCGAGCTCTTTGCTGGGGACGCCTTCATCCTCCAAGCCACGGGTGTCTTCACTCGCATTCGCTCGGGGGCTGCAGAGGTGGTCGGACTACAGCGGTGAGCGAGTATAGATCCAATCTACCTTGCGGTGGCGGTGGTGATAGAGGAGCAGGGGAGCAGTCACTTAGATCTAATCTGAGAATGCAACCGCTGAAAGTGAAAAAACCCTAAGGGGTTCACCAGTTATTTATAAAGCCATCGGGCAGCTCAGTTTCGAATGGGCGGATAAGCGCCAGGCGGGTGACTCAGCGGCGGCAGCCTGACTCTTCATATTCCAGAACTCGACGCTCTCAGTCTCTGGGGCTCAACTACATCCGACGGATTCAGTGGGCTACACCAGATCAAGATCCCACTCAGGACACATTCTACAGTCCAGATGACCCTCCAATTCGAGAGAAAGTACTCGACTCGAGGCTCGGGGGCTCCATGCCACATGTCCTTCAGTTTTTTCTCCAGATTTTTCGGGATAAGATTGGCAGAACTTCAGATTGACCCTCAGCTTGAATCTGCGATTCGACCTAAGGCTCGGGGGCTACATTCCATATGGAATGCAATTCTCCGAATCGCATTTTCCATATGGGTTTCATCAAGACGACACGAGTACTATTGAAGACCTTCGAGATAAGCACTCGGGGACGCTTAGGGACTACTCGAGAAGACTTCAAGACTACTCAAAGATCAGCTAGAGTACCTTCCAGCCTTGGGATGATTCAAGCATTCTTGAGGACTTTCAGCTTGTGGAACTCGAGGACGCTCAAGGACTACTCGCCAAGGCCGTCAAGACTACTCGAAGACATCCTGCTCGAATACAAAGTACTTGGGGGCTTGTCGTACGGACATCCCTGGGCCCACTACTCAGGTGGGTATTGGGAACGACTACTCCGTGAGCCCCTAGGACTACTCGACTTGAGCTGCACGGCACCTACTGGCGTGGAGCGCAAGGCCTACAGAGGATTAGTACTCGGTTAGGAAGCTAGACATGTCCGGATCCATGTAGAGTACTCCTAGCTGTACACGACTAGTACTCCTCTGGCAAACTGACTTGTAACCCTGCCTCTCGGACTATATAAGGCAAGGCAGGGACCCCTATCTCATCATCCACATCATCTTGTAAACACACCCAATCAATCTAGAGCTACACAGCATACAGGACGTAGGGTATTACGCACCTCGCGGCCCAAACCTATCTAAATTGTGTGCCACGTGTCTCTCCTTCGAGTTCCCGATCTCGGCGAGGCCATAAACATCTACCTCGGGTACTCCCCTTGGTAGGTTGCTGGTCTAAAACACCAACAGGTCGTGCTAGTTGTCTAGGGTTTCCCTAGCCGACTTGGGAACCTTGCATGGAAGACCACGTCAGAGTTCCGGAGCAAGGATCAAGATCAAGGTAGGATCCCGGTGGTGATCTTGTTCATGTAATCATTCATGGTGAAGTTCTTTAAGTGAATCCGATTTCTAGCGATCAAGTGCCTTCTCTATGATTTTGTTCTCTCTTTGTTTTCCTTCTTCCTCAATCTATACTTAAGATAGATTGCTAAGGTTGCTCTTGTAGCTGTGGTAGCTAGAGGTGCATACCGGATCGACCAAGTGTTTTCAACTTGTTCTTCTTGGACTCGCCCTTGGCTAACCCACATGAATAGGGGCACGTCGTGACAGGACAAAGGTTCCAAAAGGCGAGCATCTTCGAAATCGGAACGGAGGCCACGATTTAAAGATGCTTTTTATGAGAATCGCTTTGCTATCATCATCTATCTTGTTCGGAGCTACAACATAAGCACGATCTAGGCTCTCTAGATCGGTTATCTCTATGCTTTCTCTTGGTACCTCTTGAGTTTAGTAGATTAGATTAGATTATATGCAATTTGGTTCTTGAAGAGAAAGTGTTTCTTTGTTTTACTAGATTGAATCCATGCGTTGCACTTTGTTCCATGGATTCGATACCTTGGGTTCACACTTATGGGAAGAAGGGTCCCTTGACTACGACGGGGATTTGTCCACTTGCAAATCCAAACGAACTTTGATATAGCTATTAACCGTCAATAGTACCTATGGGTTTACAATTAGGTGGAGGCTCTACCAACTCCCAAACTTGATTTCTCTCAAAGTTCTCCAACTCCTCATGCATGGCGTTTACCCAATTAGAATCAGAGAGTGTGTGTCTAATATCCTTGGGCTCGAAGGACGCAACAAAAGTAGAATGTGCGAAGTGAGAGATTTTGTGAGGCCTCGACCGTGTAGTGTGTTCATTGATGTCACCTATGATGCTTGAAGATGGGTGATCAACTTGTACAGATCGGGGAGCCTCTCAACTGGAGGCCACCTCCCCCTCAGCATCAGCTTCCACTCGATCTCGACACGTCATCGTAGGTGTAGGAGAAGGATCATCATCGATCATAGTCGTCGTAGTGGAAGTAGTAGGTACTCGATCAGCTGCGGGCGCATCACCACTGTCTTCATCATTTCCTAGTTCATGCACCTCCTCTTCAAAGATCTCCTCGCCAAATTCATCATTTCCTGCACATTCAAAGACCAAAGAGCTACGTGGTTGTGCCTCGTTGAAGGTCACCTCGCAAGTCTCCACGATTTTGTTAGTTTCAAGGTTGAGCACACGAAATGCTCTAGAGTGAGTAGCATAACCAAAGAAAATACCATCAACCGACCTAGCCTCAAACTTATCCAAAATCTTGCCCTTCTTGAGAATGAAACACTTGCACCCAAAGATATGGAAATGACTCACTTTGGGAGTGCGACCATGCATAAGCTCATAGCAGGTCTTTTTCTTGAACGCTCAAAGGAAGATCCGGTTCGACACATAGCACGTGGTATTCACCGCTTCAGCCCAATACCTCCTAGGAGTTCTGTCCTCATCAAGCATCATCCTAGCCATCTCGCACAAAGTTCGATTCTTGCTTTCCACAACACCATTCTGAGGAGGGGTGTACGGAGTCGAAAACTGGTGTTCAAGACCTAGATCACCACAGAAGGTCTCAAAGTGAGAGTTTTTAAATTTTGTGCCATTGTCACTACGTATAGCTCTAATGGCATCTCCATGTCTCTCATTCTTTAACATCAAGATTAGATCTCGAACAAAACCAAACATCTCACCCTTGTCCTCCAAGAAAAAACACACAGGCATAGCGAGAGTAATCATCCACCACAACCAGGACATACCACTTTCCACCCATAGAGCACACACGAGCTAGGCCAACCAAATCCATATGGAGCAGCTCACATGGACGCTCTGTCATGACATCGGTCAAGGGTGGATGGGAAGTGGCTACCATCTTGCCATGCCTACAAGGAGCACAAACCAAATCCTTCTCAAAGCGTAACTGGGGCAATCCTCGGAACAGGTTGAGACCACTTAAGCGAAAGAGCAGATCAAAGCTCAAGTGACCCAACCTCCTATGCCACCTCCACAACTCACCAGAAGAAACAGCCACAAAGCAATGAGCGACACCAGAAGACTGGGAAAATCCACACAGAAAATCTGACCCTCGGGAACGACCGTACACACAAGGTCGACTCGAGAATCAAGGATCCAAGAAGCACCAGGCTTAAACAACACCTCAAAGCCCTCGTCCAGAAGCTGAGAAACTGAAAGAAAATTGAAATCGAGCGACTTGACGAGAGCAACACGCTTCAGAGTCACCTTGTCACTTACCTTAACCTCACCTTCTGAAAGCTCACATCCTCGTCCATTATTCCCAAATGTGATGTATACCTTTGACACCACTGGGGTGAGGCTAGAGAACCACCCCCGATCTCTGGTCATGTGTCGAGAGCAACTGGAGTCGATCAACCAAATGTTCCCCATGCCTCCTGCTTGAAAGTCAAAAACGAGAACGTGAATGAGCAAATGACTCAACACTAGGGTTAGTACCAAAAGAGTAAAACCAGTGCTGAGCCATCTGCTCCAAATTAAAGTGGGGTTAGCACGGTCCATTCTACCACGCCTATCAAAGCTAGAACCACCACGGGGAAACCACTCCCGTCTCGGTAGAGGAGTACGAGCACCACGAAAGGAAGAGCCTGGTCTGTAGCCCCTCTGAGACTCAAAGCTACGACCTCTCCCAAACTCGTGTCAATCATGAGGAAGGAAACATCCAGCAAACGCAACACCACCAGACTCAACACGCCTACCACCTGCACAACGACCAAAGAAACTGAACCAACTATCATCACAGGCATGAGAACCGAACTGCCCAGCTCTCTGCCATGCACCAGTCTAACCGGTGTGATGACGCTTATTCTCCTCGGATTAAGCACTCATTCCATACTAGCTGAGTAGCTGCTGAGCTTAAGTGCCAGCAGTAGAATAGGATCCATGCGTAGCGTAGGAGATGGTTGGGGGAAAAGGCGTCACGGGAAGGAATGATCCAATAAATCCAGATAGCCAAGAAAAGAAATGAACACTTCTCTCGATCGGTCTCCGCCCTCCCATACCTCCTAAAACAACGGTAGTTTGCTTCTTTTCGTTCAATTGTACCTAGCCCAAGCGCCTATCTATTTAGTACTTTCGAGTACCGCACAACAGCTTTCGAGTAAGAAAGCAACTTGACATTATGATCCCCGAGAAGAGGATTCGTATTCGAGTAGGTTTAGTCTCGAACCCTGACCGGTCTGACCGGTGACCCCCGGCCAGCAAGCTTGCTTCCATTTGAAGCACTCCTATCTCCCCAAGCTGGAACCATACGCATAATGGATTTTCCCCTGGGTAGTGGCATACGAGGCTCAGGCACACCATGAGAACGGTGGTACTTGTACTTGTTTTCCCACTCCTTAGCCATTTTCTCTTCTCGCTTCCTCTTGAAGCAAAAATTATCCTTGTGACCATCCCTCCCACAATACTCACAATGGAAGCAGACTGGTTCTGGCTTAGGTTTTGGCTGTGGTTCCTCATAAGGCTTCTCTCTTGGTTTCTCTCCCGTCTTCTCTCCAAACACATTTCCCCAATTGCTCACAAAGCTCAACGATTTTTGGAAGTTGTCTATCTTGGGAGGAAACACTGGTGGATCTAGGGTTGGGTCAAGTTTGTTTAGGAGCTGGTTGGGCTTAGGTGCATATTGGTTCTTAGGTGTAGTTTGTGGTGGAATCGGAATGTCCCCAATTTTCCCGTCTCTATCACCACTGCACTTTCCAATCTTGTCAGCCCCAAGCGCTTGACCATCAAAACGCTTAAACTCAGCTATCGTCATCTTAAGTTGTGGCTCATGACCCGAAAACCAACCCATTAACTCACGCAACTCATCATTCTCATCCTGCAATCAATCAATATAGTGCACAAGCTTGAAAGTGCATCTTGGCCCCTAATTGTTTTGGTGATAATGAGAAACACAATTTGAGGTATTTAATGGTTAATTAAGATGTGTGCAGGATAAAAGCAAAAGAAAAATATGCTTTTACCAAAGGAAGACCCCCCCAACTCTTTATCGATGTAAAGACCCTTTGAAGGTTTAAATTCTTTTTCATTTCAAAATTGAGTATAGGAAACACCGTACTATAAAGGGGGATGCGAATTGACCGTCTTGAGATGCTAAAAGTGCTTAGAGAGATGCCCTAAGAAACCTAGAGAGACACTAAGCTTACACGTACACAAGTTGATCTTTTTTGAAAAGTTCAACGCTTCTCGGTAGTACCGGCCCTAGGCCGGAAGTACCGATCTCGCCCCTCAGTTAGAGTTTTTGTCACCCTCGGTAGTTCCGGCCCTAGGCCGGTACTACCGATAAGCCTCCACTGTTTATTTTTCTAGGGAACCTTTGGTAGTACCGACCCGAGGTCGGTAGTACCGATAAACTTCATTTTCAGCACAGTAACGACTAGTTTTGGAGGTGGGTATTTATACCTCACACCTCCCCCTTCATTTGTTGTTGACCTAACACGAGACAAATACACCCAAGAGCATTCACTCCACTCCTCCACTCCCTCCTAGAGCTAAGTCTTGATTCCTTTGAGCTAGGGCTTGTGTGAGGAAGTGATTCAAGGTGTGAGATTGAGAAGCTTTGAGTGACCCATCCATCTTCTTCATCTCAAGAGCACTTGAAGCATCTCCAGGCATTGATTTGCGTTTGTTACTCTTGAAGATTGCTTCTAGACGTTTAGGCATCACCCGTTGAGTACCCTCTTTGTGTGGAGCACCCGAGATCGTTTGTATTTCCCTCTCCTTGGTGGAGAATTCTTAGTGAGCACCATTCTTTGTGGGGATTGGGTGAGGCAAGAGGCTCTTGGTGATAGCCCTCCCTTTGTGGGATCCTCAACGGAGACGAGCTTCCTTGGTGGAAGTGAACTTCAGATTAAATCTCTTGTCTCTTGCTTGTTTGAGTTCTTCTCTTGTTGAATAACCCTAGAAGCTTGTTTTGTTCCGATCTATATATTTGTTGTGGTCCTATCTATATCTTTGGTTGCAGGAGGTTCCTAGCATCTAAACTTAACTCTTGTTTCAAATAGAATTGCTAGAATCGCTTTAGTTTTCAAATTTTGTTTTAGTCATCTCTGGTAGGTCGGTAGTTCCGCCCCTGTGCCGGAACTTCTGAGCCCCCTCGGAAGCTTTGACAAAGCGTCAGAAGTTCCAACCTGCGTTTTAACTGCTGCATTTTGTTTCAGAAATTTGAAGTGATCCTATTCAACCCCCCCTCCTCTAGGCATCACAAGGTCCTTTCAAAGCTCCAAATTCCGAATAGCATGAACCTCACAAGTAGAACAAGATGTAGCAATGGGAGATTTCAATGCAACCTCAAGCGAAACAATACGAGCACGAGAGTCAACTAGTCTACTATGCAAGATGGGACAAGAAGTACACGCTCCTAGCAAAGTAGGTCTAGACTTCAGCTTGTCAAGCTCAACCCTAAGCACATCTAGTTCCTCACACTTTGAGGCATGCTTCTCCTTAAGAGCAGTCAAATTAGCCAAGAACATAGTGTAATCACCACAATCAACCCCATCCGACACAACAGGAGTAGCCTTAAGCAAATCTATCTCAAGCTTAGCATCAAGGTTCTTCGACTCTGGCTCAGCTACCTTCTCCCTAGAATCATCAAGCAAAGCCCTAAGCTTTTTCCTCATTTTCTTAGCCTCTGGAAGCATGTCATCGCGATTATCAAGCAAGGCAACTAGCTCCTCATTCTCCTGATGCAAGAAAGAGAGCTCATCACATACCTCATCCTCAGAATCTAAGTCTGAGTCATCCTTTTGGCTCTTCTTGCTGCCGGAGCTATGAGCCATGCTGCAGAAGTTGTTCTCTTGCGCGAAGCAGCTCTGGCCACTAAGGTTCTTGGACACCTTCTTGTTCTTGTGCTTGTCGTCATCGTCGTTGCTACTTCTGGGGCTTGAGGTGGAGTAGCCGGAGCTAGAGTCGACGTCGCTCGCACCAACCATCGCTCGAGCCTTCTTCTTTCCGTGGCTGTCCTTATTCCTTGATCTCTGCTGGTCCTTGTTCTTGTGCTTGTGCTCGTGCCTTGAGTAGTGGTTGTTCTCAATCTTCGGTCAGTGCTTGTAGTTGTTCCTAGGATTGATCTCCTCCGGATAGTCGGTGACAAAGTGCCCTGCTTGCTGCACTGAAAGCATGTCCTCGAGTTCCTTCTTGAGTTCACCCGGTTCTCGTGCATCCTCTCGAACCTTCTTGTTAGCAATGCCAGCTCGTCCTCACCAAGCACATCAAACACCTCATCTGGCAAAGACATCAAAGAAGACAGAGTACATCCTGGAGGATGGCTTAGCATTAGTCCTAGCACCTGAGCCCAAGACCAGAGTGAGACTATGCGAGTCAGTTAGGCTCTTGGCCTTGGCTCTCAAGCCACGATCCACCTTGAACAATTTGAGCTTAGAGAACAGCTCGTCCACTGTTAGGGTCTCATACCCGCTCGAGTGCATGATAGCCTCGACCTTTGCGCTCCACACGGTATGATCTAGCGAGTATAAGAGCTTCACAACCCTGTCATGATCATCGTACGGGAGCACAATCATATTGGCCCTCAAGTTGTTCACAATCACCATGAACCGCTGGAACATCGTGTCTATAGACTCACCGGGGAGATGAGTGAAGTTCCCGTACTCTCTCGATCATGCTCCGGTACTCCTTCTGGTCCACGGGCTCTCCGTCCTCGTCCGCATCTAGCACTGTAGTCGTACCCATCGGTGTCGATAGGGGCTTCGAGTCGTCCATCTTGAACTTCTTGTGGATGTCCTTCGTGTACTTGGCTTGATGCACAAAGGTTCCTTCCTTCGTCTGCTTGATCTGAATCCCGAGAAAGAACTGCAATTCTCCCATCACAGACATCTCAAATTCTTTGCTCATGTCCTCTGCAAACCTCACAACCAAAGAGTGAGACGAGCCGCCAAAGACAATATCATCCATGTACACATGAACAATTAGGATATCATCGCCCTGCCTGAGGAGAAAAAGAGTCTTATCTACTTTGCCCATCTCAAACCCCTTGCTGGACAAGAACGCCCTCAAACGGCCATACCAAGCACGGGGAGCTTGTTTCAGCCTATACAACGCCTTCCTCAGCCTATACACCTAGTGGGGAAACTCAACACTCTCAAAGCCCAGTGGTTGCTTCACATAAACCTCTTCTTCTAAAAACCCATTTAAGAAGGCACTCTTCACATCCATTTGGTACAATTTGAACCCTTTAGCCACGGAAAAGGCTAGAAGGATCCTAATCGCCTCCAAATGGGCTACAGGTGCAAATGTCTCCTCATAGTCTATCCCCTCCTTCTGACTACAGCCTTGAGCAACCAACCTCGATTTGTTTCTCACCACCTCACCATTCTCACCCTCTTTGTTCTTCCACACCCATTTTGTCCCGATAGGTTTGCAATGTGGTGGTGGCTCTACCAACTCCCAAACTATGTTTCTCTCAAAGTTCTCTAACTCCTCATGCACTGCGTTCACCCAATTAGGATCCGAGAGGGCATGTCCAATGTCTTTCGGCTCAACGGTAGTAATAAAAGCCAAATGAGCAAAGTGAGAAACATTCCTAGACCTTGACCATGTCGTACGTTGTCACACCCGATTCTTCAAGGAAAACCGAGTGCATCTCATATGTGCGCCAGGATCAAGTTTACACACATATGATAGACATCATGAGTGAATATCCATAATACAGCATTCAAAAACGTACAAAGGTTTAACTTTATTACAATATCTTTATTACACTCAGACGGTAGACTCGAAGGTCTTTAACATAGAACAACGATAACTAAGATGATCAGCTCCGTCTTCAGTCTTCCACAGGCACTTGACTGGGGGATCGCATGCCTCAGAACTCATCGTAGTCGCTGTAGTACTCCTCACCGATGTTCTCCTCTGAACAGCGGTAAGCAAGGGTGAGCACACTTATGGTTGGAGCTCAGCAAGTGGGGGAAGATGCAAAGCCACAAGGATAGGCTAAGGTTTTGCAGCGGTTAGCATTTTAAAGTTGGTCAAATTTTAATTAACAAACACCTAGTTACTACATGTAAGTTCATACCAACCCACTTAAGCATTTATAAAACATCTCATCTCAAAAACCCACAAGAAACCATGATTTGATTCCATCTTTAAGTTTGATTATCATGTGAGGGTCCAAGCCGCTCTTGACCGTGAGCACGGCTGATCGATCAGTTTTCACTCTGCAGAGGTTGTACACTTTACCCACAGTTCGTGTTCCCCATGTTGCCCGGGTTAGCTAGACCCTTAAACACTTCAGAGGTGAGTGGCTAGGGGTCCACTACGAAGCCTTTACAAAGACATGCAAAAGACCAACAACCCGCATAGTTACAGTTCAGAGCGGACCATAACCCTCCCTAATGGTCAGCACCTTAGCAAAGGCTGCTACCCCAAAAGAACCGGGCTAGCTATACCCCTGCAACTCCAAACCCCTCTGCTCCTTTCAGACAAGGGTCATCAGATAATTCACACATCTAATTAATTGGCTAAGCCAGAGCCATATAGACTGTGGTTGCACTGTTTTCTTGGGTGGTTCTCCATGTTCCGATTGAATTAAGGTGTTCTTGTATTAACCATAAGCATCATCATTAAACATGCATAACTTTCATTTGTACAAAAGATTCATTTGCAACCATCCCAAGGTAAAGCAACTAAGCATTGTCTACCCAAAACATTTATTTAAACCAGGTTGTTCAAGGGTACAGGGATAAAGTCTAGTCATGTCCTTAAAAAGGATTTCCCATCAAATTTATGCAATATCATAAAAGGTAAACTTAGTTGTCATGCAATTGTATAGGATAAAATAGAAAATGCAGGGGGAGAAGACTAATTGCCTTCCTCGCCTAAAAACTCAGATTGCACTTCCTCGAAAAACTATTCTTGATCAACACCAACGGGCTCTTCAGTTGACACAGGCACGATATCTACGAACACACAAGAAAGCATACAATAAATAAAACAGTACATCAAACAGAACTAACAGCTACAAACACGCTGCTAAAACAAATGAGCTCGCTGAGACGATCGTATGGACACCAAGAATGCTAAAAACGGATCTAAGACGGAAAAGATATGACCAAAACAAGGTCTAGGGGCTTAACTGCGAGGAAAACAACTACCAGGGACTAAACTGAAAGAAACCAGGGGCTAAAACCAAAAAGACTTAAGAACCGAGGGTCTAAGGTGCAAAAGGACGGCTAAGGGCTGCGGGCGGGAAAAACAGAGAAGCTCAGGGGCTTAAACGATAAAAACAGGACCTAACTGTGATGATCTTTAAGGGTGGAAGGACCAGCTTGAAAAACAAGCGAAACAGGGGGGCTCTTTAGCAAAACCACCACGGTCAGCTCGGGTTAGACTCTGTTGACCGGTACATGCTCTGGTTGACTCCGGTTAGACTTGATCTGAGCCGCAGATCTCGTAGCGGACGGCTGAGAACGTCCACAGGCGGACGGCTGAGAACGTCCACAGGCCGACGGCCGGCGGCGGGCGACGACGCACGGCGGCGCCGGCGGCGGAACTCACCGGGGAAAACTCGAAAACGAGTTCCCGGCCACGGTTTCGAGCAAGGATTGGCTCTACATGAAGCTGTGGACATGGCGAAATCATCCAGAGGCTCTAGAGGGTGGCTCGGGTGGCCAAGGCGACACGCACCGAAAGGGGGCGGCGCACAGCCTATGCCGATGAGGTGGAGCAGGGGTTCTACGGCCCAAGGCACAGGGGAAAAACGAGGAGAGGCGCGAGGCTCACCACACGACGAAGATCGGGTGAAGAGATGGTGTTGGAGAAGCAACGGCGGTGGAGATCGATGATGGCGGGGTCCCGAGCTTGGGCGGCGCTCCGGGAAAGAAGACGGTGTGCGGCTCGGTCTGGTTGCGGTCCTGAGACAGAGAGGGCTCGATGAGGTTCGTGCACGAAGGAGAAGCAAGAGAGAGGCGGGAAAGGACTTCACCGGCGATGAGCTTTGGCCGGCCGGCAATGTCCCGGTGGCCGGAACTTCAAAGGGCGTCAGTGCGTGCGCGAGGTGAGAGGTGCGGAGCGAGAGGGGTCGGAAAGGGACGTGCGTGAGGCTCGAGCTCGGCTTATATAGAGCAAAGGAGGGAGGGGAAATGATGGCCGGGGCAGAGAGGCCATCAATGGCCATTGCGGCCGGTGGACGTTTGAAATCAAAGGGGGCCTTGATTGGAGAGGAAACGGATGGGGAAAGTGAAGGGAGAAGTGATTCTGGTGCTCCACTTCGCATTGAAGGGGGAATGAGAGAGGGGGAATGCGAGGAAGCATGGGAGAAGGCGGCTGGGCGTCGCGACTGAGCAAGCAGAGGAGAGGCTAGAGGTGGGAGACGGCCCTGGCAAGCGGGGTCGGGCTGTCAGCGAGAGAAGGGAGAGGGGAGAGGAGAGCTGGGCCGGCGGTTACCTGGGCCGCGTGTGACACGAGCCGAGCGAGAACTGGGCCCGGGAAGGAGAGAAAGGCCAACAGCCCGCGTGCGACTGACTCGGGCTGAGGGAAGGTTGGGCTGGGCTTAGCAAGAAAGAGAGAAGGGGAGGGAAGGTGGGGTTAAACTTTTATGATTTTCAAAACCACACTTCATCAAACATAAACCATGCGAAGCAAATTATGATCCTCAAACACTTGTTGATCTAAAATTATTCAAATTTTGTTTAAATATTTAAAGGCTCGAATTTATTTGATAGTTTATTTAATCCTTATAAAATTAAATCTAAAGCACCATGTTGCTTACATTGTTTTATTAGTGATGGAATTTTTGGGTGTTACATACGTTCGTTGATGTCGCTGATGATTCTTGAGGGAGGATGATCAACTTGAACGCACCTCGGTGCCTCTCGCCTGGAGACAACCTCCCCCTCAACTACAGCTTCCACTTGATCTTGTTGGATCGTAGTCAGTGTAGGGGATGGGCCATCCTGCACCGTAGTCGTCGTAGTGGAAGTAGAGGGTACATGCTCGGCTGGAGCTTCACCATCATCACCATCATCCTCTCCAGCCTCATCCTCCTCGTCCTCAAAAATCTTCTTGCCAATCTCGTCGTCACCTGCACACTCAAAACTAGACGAACTGCATGGCTGGGTCTCGTTGAAGGTAACCTCGCAAGTTTCCATGACTAGGTTAGTATCAAGGTTGAGCACACGGAATGCTCGAGAATGACTCGCATAACCCAAAAAGATCCCATCGGAAGACCTCGACTCAAACTTATCATGCATACCCTTCTTGAGAATAAAGCACCGACAACCAAAAGCCCTGAAATGGCTCACTCTAGGTGCTCGCCCATGCATGAGCTCATAGCACATCTTGTTCAAGAAGGCCCAAAGAAAAATCTAGTTCCCAACATGGCACGCGGTATTCACCGCCGCATCCCAATATCTCCTCGGAGTCCTATGCTCGTCGAGCATCGTCCGAGCCATCTCACAAAGGGAATGATTTTTCCTCTCAACCACACCATTCTGACAAGCCACATAGGGAGAAGAGAATTGATGTTCGAGACCCAAATCATGACAAAAGATTTCAAAATGAGAGTTTTTAAATTCAGTGCCATTGTCGCTACGAATAGCTCGAATGGCATCTCCATTCCTCTCATTCTTCAACCTCAAGATTAGATCTTGCACAAAACCAAATGTCTCCCCCTTGTCAGCCAAAAAGAAGACCCAAGTATAGCGAGAATAGTCATCCACTATCACCAGGACATACCATTTCCCACCCACTGAGCACACACGAGCTGGACCAACCAAATCCATATGGAACAGCTCGTATGGCCTCTCTGTCAGAACGGATATCAGAGGCGGGTGAGAGGCGGCGATCATCTTACCATGCCTACATGGAGCACGTACCAAGTCCTTTTGGTATTTCAACTTAGGTAATCCTCGGACCAAACCTAGCCCACTCAAGCGTGACTAAAAGTCAAAACTCAAGTGACCTAGTCTCCTATGCCATTTCCAAAGCTCCGCCGAAACACCAGCAACCAAACAACGAGAAGAGCCGACACACTGAGAAAAATCGGCTCTGAGAATCTGACCCTCGAGGATGATCGTGCACACAAGATCACCTCGAGAATCCAAAACTCGCCCGTTTTGAAATGGACCTCAAAACCCTCATCAAGAAGCTGGGAAACCAAAAGAAGATTAAACACCAAAGACTTGACAAGAGCAACACGCCTAAGAGTCACAGACTCGCTCACCTTCACCATGCCCACTGAAAGAACTCTACCTTTCCCATTGTCCCCAAAAGTGATGTACTCTTTGGTCATCATCGGGGTGAGGCTGGAGAACCACCTTCGATCTCTGGTCATGTGACGAGAGCAACCGGAGTCGATCAACCAAAAGCCCTCCAAGCCTCCCACCAGAAAATCAAAAATGAGAGCGAGAGTGAGCAAATGACTCAGCACTGGGGTTAGTACAAAACGAATCAAACCAGTGCCGTGCCAGTTGCTCAAAAGTGGGGTTAGCAAAATCCATCCTATCTCTCCTAGGTGGAACACCCATACGTCCCCTTGGAGGACTACGCGTACCACGAGGTGGAGACCGTGGCCCGTAGCTCCTCTGGGACCTAAAACTGCGATCATTCCCCCCATACTCGTATTGGCCACGAGCGAAGGAACGTCCAGCAAACTCACCACACCCAAACCCAACACGCCTACCACCATCTCTCTATGGTGGCTCACCTCGAGGCAGAAACTCACGCCTCTCCCGAGGGTAAATGGTACGCACCACACCCTTGCCCCTTGGCACCATCCTAGGCTCAGGCACACCACGAGAAGGGCGGTACCTGTCCTAATTTGCCATCTCCCTAGCAAGCCTCTCCTCACGCTTCCTCCTGAAGCAAAACTCAGCTAGGTGCCCATCCCTCCCACAATGCTCACAATGGAAGGGTTTTGGTTTTGGCTTTGGCTTTGGGCTCTCCTTGGGCTCTGGCTCCTCCTCACTCGGTTTCTCTCCCTTCTTCCCAAAGAACTCGTTCCCCAAGTCACTCTTGAACTTAATGGGTTTCTGGAAGTCATCGGTATGTGGAGGAAACACGTGAGGATCTAGGGTTGTGTCTAGTCGGTTCCTAAGTGGGTTGGGCTTAGGAGCATAGGCATTTTTGTGCAAGGTTTTTGGTGGAGCTATAATATCACCAATCTTCTCCTCCTTCTCACCACTACTCTCCCCAACCTTATCCGACCCAAGCGCTTGCCCATCATAGTGCTTGTATGCCTCAATCATCATCCTGAGCTGAGGCTCATGACCCGACAACCAACCCATCATCTTCCTCAACTCGTCATTCTCATCCTGCAAGCGATCAATATGGTGTGCAAGCTCCAAATTCTTCACAGCATTTATTTCACAAGTAGAGCATGATGTAGGAATAGGAGCTTTCAGATTAGCCTCTAGAAATCTAGCATAAGCAAGCAAAACATCTAGCTTCTCATGCAAAATAGGATAAGAAGTGCAAGCACCAAGCAAGGAGGGCATAGATTTCATCTCATCTAGCTCTACCCTAAGCACAGTCAAATCACCAAGAAAAAGTGGAACAATCAGTGCATTCAGGTTCATTGGTCACAATAGGAGCAGACTTAAGAGAATCTATTTGAGCCCTAGCATCAACAAGAAAAGACTCTAGCTCAACCACCTTCTCCTTAGCCTCTCCAAGCAAAGACCTTTACAAGTTAAGAGTCCTAGGAAACATTGTTGGATTGTTGGCAATTCTATCTACTCCCAACTGTCACCTTGGGGGTAGAATGTGCGCTTAAAATGTTTTGCAGACAAGGTAAAGACTCTCATGACAAGGAAATTGAAGGATGGATAAGTAAAAATGCTTTGTCTTCTTCTTCCATGCCTAGCAAAATGCTAAGCATGGGGGAGACCTTTAATCTTCAACACAGAAGTGCAACATGATGCTCTAAAAGATAGAATTAAGATCATCAACATCTCTGGATCAATGCACAAGAAGCTATTGATCTCATCAAAATTCTGTATGGTCTCAAAGTGAAAACATTGAGTACTTTTGGATATTTAGAATCCCCATGAAGTTATGATTCCAACAAATCAAGAATCAAGACAATCAGAGGTCCCTACAAGCAGTTATACCCGAATCACCGAGTGCAACACGTCCTGAAATCAGTTTTGACAGCACGCAACGCTGAAGTAAAACGGACATAGCTCCCTTGTTTGAACTCCGTTTTCGATGAATGACCACACGTTGGAAAGGTAATTTCATAAACTTTTCAATATATCTATATTTCGACATATGTTCTGTTCTGGACAGAGGGGAAATCCATGAAGAAGAGACAGCAAGGAGATGATGAGAACAAGAAAGAGGAGATGGTAATGACAACATTGAAGAGATTGGCGACCATTGGCTCCATTAAGCATGCATGATCAAATTCAGAAGTTTAGGAGCATTGGAAAATCAAGAAAAAAGCAAAGCCACATTCGATACATGGAGATGTCGGGAGAAGATCGCGAAGAACCACAAAAGATGGTAACACCTCCATGGACCTTCTCTTTTCCGAACATAAATGCTTGTAAGTATGCCTTCAACCTCAACTAGGTGCAACTTTTGTTTTTCCCTTCGATAATAACATGGCTACTAGAAGGACAACCTAGATTTCTATTTGTTTTCAATAAATAAGCATGACCATGTGTTCACTTCGATGTTTTATATTGCCTATGCTTATGGAAAGATCAAGAAAGTTGCCGCTTTGTTTTACCTACATGAAGTTATACATGGCTTGGCTAATTGCTCTCTATAACATGATCTGAAATTAATTTAAATACCGGCTCTTTTATTTGTGGAGGTGAAATTACTATACTCTAGACCCACATATATATATCTTTGCTCTTTGATTTAAGTTTATGGATAGCTGGATAACTTGTTGCTTTTATGAAAACTTAACTTTTATGCTATCTACATATTTGTGATGCTCATGCAAAGTTCTACCTACCAAAGCCATATACATATATGTTATATGATAACAAAACCCATAGATTGCAAACATATGTTTTGATGAGTTGGATTAGGATTGATTTCTATGGTTCGAGACTAAGAAGTTGGTCATTCCTTTGTGTAACTTTTCATGCTAGCCTCTTTGTCCATGCATTGTGGGTTTTCACATCGAAAATTTCACAAACCTCGATGGGCATCCTCCCTAAACCAAAAACATCTTTTTGTGATCACCTCCTTGACCACAACCCAATTTGAGTATGGATGATCTTTCGCCGAATTTTCTGAAGATTTTCTGGAAAGATTTCAAGATATATAACATATGGAGGGACTCATCAATGCACCCAAGATCATACGGTGTTTTGACATGGAGGATGCCCATGAAGATTTCGAGAGATTTATAAAGGAACACAAGGATTTTGTACTTCTCTAGCAGCCATAGGTCCCCCTTCTTTTATGCTCGAGGACGAGAATCGTTCAAGCATGGGGGAGGAGTCATCACATCATCTCTGATAAATGCTGAGTAATTATTATGTTCCAAAAGTTCTTAGGAGCAAAAGAAAAAAATGAAAATATGAAAAATGATGAGAAGAAAAGAAAAATAAGAAAAAAGGAAGAAGAAAAAAAAAGAAAGAGAGAGAAAAATCAGAAGGAAATAAAATAAAAGTAAAAAAATTAAGTTGCTCCTCGGTTCTTTTTGCTTCATAAGTTCTCAAGTGCCTTGAAGACAAATCCATACTCAAATCTTCCAACCATGTGCAATCCAATAATGAGGACTTCACTTGTGCCTCGGGATCATCAATTTGCCACTTGCACATGTCCACCTATCTAAATGTGTGTGTTTCATTTCTCTCTCTTTCCAACATTTATTTTTCATGGCCTTTTTGACAAGTATCGGTAATTCCAGTAGATCTCTCTCTTAATTTGACAATATTTCTGATGTATGTTTTGCTAGGATTGTTTTTAACCTACCAAGCTCCACATAAGCCTTCCACTATCAAATATGAGTAGAATAGGTTGAAAATAATCTAGTATAGGCTTGACTGACTTGACGAGATGAGTGTTTCCATGAGCTTTTGCAAGAGATTTTCACTTATCTTGGATATGCATCTTTTTGAAAATTCTTCCATGGAACAAGGTAACAATTTGAAGTTCACTTAAGTTTGAGAGCATCGTGTTTATTAAATGTGGCTTGTTCTTTATTGTTAGTCTATCTTCCATAATGAAAAAGAAGCCGGTCACAACTTGAACTTTAAAACTAAATTCTTAAGAGAGCAATTTGCCTCGTCATGAATGACTAAGTGCAGGGACAACATTGGAAGGCAACGCTGATTTCCCTTTTAAGCAAGAATTACTTACTCGAGAACGAGCAAGGTTTAAGCATGGGGGAGATGTTGACGGTGAATTTTGGTGCTCCAAACATATTCGTTGCACTTTGGTTTGATCTTGATTATGCAACTAACCCTCCACTAGGCACACCAATGATATAACAAGTTCAACTTTGTATGTGCATTTGGAAGTGTTGTGTTTTTGTAGGAAAACATGGACAAAAGGGACGGAGTCACAACAAGTTCAAAGGAGCAAATGAGGATTTTCGTTCGTGTTCAAGTGCAAGGCGAAATCACTTCCAAAGGTGGCAAGGACACCAAGGTGCTACGATGGATCATCCCCGAGGACTAAGACGTAAAGATCGGACTTCATGCGAGAAGACCCCCTATCTTGATCGCGGGGATGACGACGCCAAAATGACACAATTAAAGGGGTTTAAGTCCAAAATGTCAAGATGGGCCATGGGGAGAAAGATGGGCCCAAATCGGCCCAGAAAAGGCCCAGGCTGACTGGCTTGGTCAGATTGGCCCAAAGCTTTTTTGTGCCGGTTCGGCCTCCCCTTTGACCTAGCCCCTCCTCAGTCTATTAGCAGCTCCTACCTCGGACGGCCGCCGCATCCAATCATTCCATCGATGTCCATTCACCAGAAAGTCGTCACCGCAAGATGAGGGAGAGAGTTAGATGAGTTCGTCACAAGGATCAACGCCGACGGAGGGAAGGAAGCAAGAGGAGGACTCCAAGCCGTCGGCCTAGGGGTGTTTCCAAGCTTCATCGCCGCCATCTTCGTCGACGACGTTCTATGGAGGCTCCACCACCCCTATGTGCTTCAATCCTTGTAAGATGATGGGGTAATGTCTCCGTTCATCCCTAGGGTTAGATGGACCTTTGATATGTAATTGCTATGTGAATCTTATGCCTATCGATGCTTCATGGTCTTTGTCTTTGCAAATGCTTTGTTTACATATGTTTGCGCAACATGTGGTCTTAGTAGGGTTTGTGGTAATCGTGGTGATTAGCTTAACCTTATGGATGCTTAGATATAGATGCGGTTATACGTGAAAGTGTTTGATTACCTTGCGTAGTGACAGTACGATTGAGGAAAAAGTCTTAGCGGCCGCATAACCGCCATGAAGCTTGTGAACGCAACACCTCTTTCATGTAGTAGATGCATGTTCTTGAGATCCTAGACCCTAGGGAGGGAATACTTATCTACATTAATCTCTCTCTTGTACCACCCTTGCCATCTAGTTTAGTCTTAGATTAACATAGGTTAGATTGTCTTTACTTTAGATTAATCTCGCTTTTAAAAGTTTTCCATCAACTAGATTAGTACTTGGTTAAGCGATAGCAATCCCCTTGCTTCGCGGATTGACAAGAACCTTGGGGTCACCCCGTGGTGAAAAAGGCTATAGGTGGTCCGTACGCTTGCAAATCGAAACTCGACACGTGTTTCAACCATCAACATACCTCGAGTACGTTCTCCCCGGTGGTCACTTCAATAGCAGGCGGGCTCTTGCTCTCGTGCCTCCGGCTACTCAACGACTTCTACTGCAGCGAGAGGGGGATCTTGGGTCTCTACTACCGACGGCTGCGAGTCCACTTCTGTGGCCGCCGGCTGCTTCTATGCCTCCATTGGCACGGCTTCTTCGACGACCGAAGGCGGGATAGTGTTGCCTCCAGCCGGCGCTCCCACGGTATCGAAATCTTCTTCTTCATCACGAATGGCCGTCTCGACCGGTTCCGTGGGGGGAATCTCCTGCAATGGCACGATAATAACAAGTCGTCAACAACCAGCAGCCGGTATCGAGTACTCGACTACTATATTGGGGAGTACTTACTTCTGGCCTGGTGTCTTGCGACACCTTGATCTTCTTCACGGCACGCTTCCACGCCGTGTTGCAGGGCTTCCTTGGCGGATACGGGACATCATCCTCAAGACTATTCATCGGCTCATCCACCAGCACGAGCGACATCCCAGCTCGGTGGAATCATGACCGAAGCTGGAAGCGCTGCAGTACCGTTTCTTCATCCTCATCATCAGACGACGTGTCTTCAACGAGGGTAGTGTCGCCACCTTCACCGACTACTCAGTGCTCCTTAGCCTTCACCTCTACCCTTGCTCCAGATTGTTCCTGAGATTCGGGTAGACGAGGCATGGATACAAACTTCTCAATGTCCGCCTACAATAAGCAGCAACAAGTATCAGTACGACTACTTCAACAACTAGTACTCGGGGGCTATAGCCACGAGTACTAACCTTCTTTGGCAGACATGATGCAGAGTACTCCTCCACTGGGCAAGGAGTGTACGGGGGCATGTCTTTGAAGATCCTGCCCAACCTCTCGATGATCCACTCATCGTTGATCTCTTCCTCATGCAACCTCGAGGAGTCATCCACCCCGGTATACTCGTACCCGAGGTGGTCACGCGCCATCAGTGGCTATATTCTTCTCTTCATAAAACTGAAGGCCACGTGCTCGGCCCTTAGTCCTGCCTTCCTCAAAGCTTCAACCTTCTCCAACACCGCTGGTAGCTAGAGGCCTTCTTGCATGGTAGGCTTCGTGTTCCACCAGGGTCGATGCTTCGGTGGGTACCCACTCAACTTCGGAAACTCCGGATGGTGGTTGTTCGCATAGAACCACCGTTGCTTCTAGTCTTGGTTGGAGTCGATCAGCTTGTACGGCAAGTACTGTCCGGCGGCGTCTTCACGCATCTGGACTTCGGCGGCACCGACTACTCTCAGGTCATCAGCGCTGAGCTGGGGCTTCAACCAGAAGAACTTCCGGAACAGTACCCAGTGTGGCTTGATCCCCATAAAGGCTTCATAGAAATGTATGAAGACGGAGGTGTGGAAGATACCGTTTGGGTTCAGATTGACACACTGATGGCGTAGTAGTGCAGCATCCCCCGGAAGAACTCACTGGCGGGGAGTGTCAGTCTGTGCTCGACAAACTGCGAGAACATAGAGATCTCGTTCGGATTTTTCTCCATCGGATATGCATCCCTGGTGGCGGCGCTCCATCCGTCGACCTCCTTCTCCCGCAAAAAGCCGATGGTGAGGATATCCTCAGCCTTCAGCTTTGCCTTCTTCCACTCCTTCGCCAGATTTGGTGGAGCGGGGTGGGATGACGACTGACTGGCATCCCTCGTCTCCTCCCGGCTCCTCTTCCTCGACGTTTGGGCTTTTCACAGTGACGCCTTCATCCTTCCGGTCACGAGCGTCTTCACTCGCATTCGCTCTGGGGCTGCGAGGTGGAGGCTACGGCGGCAGCGCTAGCAGATCTAAATTGTTAGTGGCGGTGGTGGTGGCTGAGGAAGATCTATAGATCTATTCGCAAATGACTACAACAGATGCGAGTGGGCAACCCTAAGGGGATGCCCTCTTATTTATAACCGCGTGGCTGACTTGGCTCAGTGTGGCTTACTCAACGCGGGTGGGTGTGACCCTTCGACTTCTAGTACTCAATGCTCTTCAACTCGGGGGCTCGACTTCAATCATTGGATTTGGAGGCATATCAAGGATCAACTACGGACACATTCTACAGTCAAGATGACCCTTCAATTCGAGAGAAGTACTCAACTCAAGGCTCAGGGGCTCCGTGCCACGTGTCCTTCGGTTTTTTTCTCTGGATTTTTAGGGATAAGATTGGCAAAACTTCAGATTGACCCTTAGCTTGAATCTACAATTCGAACTAAGCCTCTATTGACGGTGAATTTTGGTGCTCCAAACGTATTCATTACACTTTGGTTTGAGCTCGATTATGTAACTAACCCGCCACTAGGCACACTAATGATATAACAAGTTCAACTTCGTATGTGCATTTGGAAGTGTTGTGTTTTTGCAGGAAAACATGGACAAAAGGGACGGAGTCACAATAAGTTCAAAGGAGCAAATGAGGAGTTCCGTTCGTGTTCGAGTGCAAGGCGAAATCACTTCCAAAGGTGGCAAGGACCAAGGTGCTACGATGGATCATCACCGCGGACTAAGACGTAAAGTTCAGACTTCATGCGAGAAGACCCCCTATCTTGATCGCGGGGATGACGACCTCAAAATGACACAAATGAAGGGGGCCAAGTGCAAAATATCAAGATGAGCCGCGGGGAGAAGGACAGGCCCGAACCGGCCCAGAAAGGGCCCAGGCCGGCCGGCCTGGTTGGATCAGCCCAGGGGGTTTTTGTGGTGGTTCGGCCCGCCCTTTGACCTAGTCGCTCCTCAGTCTATTAATAGCTCACTCCTCCGACGGCCGCCGCATCCAATCATTCTACCGACGCCATTCACCAGAAAACCACCGCCGCAAGATGAGGGAGAGAGTTGGATGAGCTCGTCGCAAGGATCAACGCCGGCAGAGGGAAGGAAGCAAGAGGAGGACTCCAAGCCGCTGGCCTAGGGGTGTTCCCAAGCTTCATCACCGCCATCTTCATCGACGACGTTCTCCGGAGTCTCCATCACCCCTATGTGCTTCAATCCATGTAAGATGATGGGGTAATGCCTCTGTTCGTCCCTAGGGTTAGATGGATGCATGATGTGTAATCTATACATGAATCATTATGCCTATCATTGCTTTATGGTCTATGTCTTCGCGAATGCTTTGTTTACATATGTTTGCGCAACATGTGGTCTTAGTAGGGTTTGTGGTAATCGTGGTGATTAGCTTAACCCTATGGATGCTTAGGTATAGATGCGGTTATACGTGAAAGTGTTTGATTACCTTGCGTAGTGACAGTACGGTGGAGGGAAAGGCTTAGCGGCCGCATAACCGCCATGAAGCTAGTGAAGGCAACACCCTTTTCATGTAGTAGATGCATGTTCATGTGATCCTAAACCCTAGGGAGGGAACGCTTACCTACCTTAATCTCTCTCTTGCACCAACCCTCACCATCTAGTTTAATCTTAGATTTCTTAGATTAACATAGGTTAGATTGTCTTTACCTTTAGATTAATATCACTCTCAAAGGTTTTCCATAAACTAGATTAGTACTTAGTTAAGCGCTAGCAATCCCCTTGCTCCGCGGATTGACAAGAACCTTGGGGGTCACCCCGTGGTGAAAAAGGTGTAGGTCCGTTCGCTTGCGGATCTAAGGTTGTTACGTGTTCAACCGTCAACAAGCCCCTTTTTTCTGGTGCCGTTGCCGGGGAGCAAGCCAGTTTGCTACGTTTAATCTTGTATTAGTTTTGTTGATTACTAACATCTAACTCTCGTTTTCTAGAAAAAAACCCTTTTGTGTTTTTCTTTTTTATTTTTAGTGCCTAGATGGATTTGTTCATATCACCTTTGGAGGACGAAGAGATGTCGCTAAGGGAGCTAGCAATGCCGTCAATGGAGGACATTGAGATGCAAAAATCAGATTTGGCGCTTGCTACAACCCACTATGAAGTGAAGCCTAGAATCATCAACTTAGTGGCGACAAACCCCTTTAGAGGATTGGAGGATGACAACCCATATAGACACATTAAGGAATTCACGATGATATGCAACACGGTGCAACAAGAAGGAGTTCCGGCCGCTTGGTTCAAGTGGAATCATTTTCTGTTCTCTCTCGAAGATGAAGCGCAAAGATGGTATACACTTGCGTCTGTTGAAGTGAAAGGAAGTTGGGATGAGCTCGTGAAGAAATTTCTTTCAAAGTTCTTTCCCATAAGAAAGGTCCAAGACTTAAGGAGGCAAGTGCTCAATTTCAAGCAAGGAGAAGACGAAGGAATTGATGAAGCTTGGGACCGTTTCAATGAACTACTCGAGCAAGGCCTGAACTTGGGATTTTCCGGTGACTTGATGTTGCATACATTTTATTTTTCACTAACCCCTAACTCTTCTCATTTTGTAAGCATGTGTGCAGGCGGTGATTTAATGGATAAAACGATTAGTGAAGCCGCACAAATCTTACAAAGGATAAGTAATGGAAAAAGAACGCAACGAGATTGGCAAAGACGTTGTCGGGAGGAGCAAAACGACAAAAGCAAGCCCAAGGTGCTTGCTGAATTTTCTGAAAAAGATGAACCGGAGGTCAAGGAAGATGAACCGACCATACAAGAAATTTAAGAACCACTTCCTAAGGTAAGTGAAGTCATTTCGCATGATAAAAATGTTGAAACTAACATGAATGTAGGCCGAAGTATGGGGAATGCTAGACCATTGGTGGAGTTCAATCAATTCGATTGGATTCAAGTTGATTTTGCCCCCCTAATCAACTACCGAAGAAAGGAGGAACACCGACACGTCTCTAAAAGAGTTGAAGACATATTTGATCAAGAGATGAGTGGAGAGTCGATCCAAAAGATATTTGAAGAAGAAAGAGAAGAAGGAGATGAAGGATGGATCGACCGATTTGACAACTCAAAGATTTATGATGAAGAAAGAGAAGAGTACAACCGTGACGAGCCTAGTGACTCGAAGGATAAATAGGAGAAGATAGGACTCAAGCTAGAAGATGAATGGGAAGGAGTTGACATAGAGCAAGTACTCCAACAAGGCCCCTCTCCACAAGGTTATAGCTTGTGGGCTATTAAAGCCTGCACACTAGCAATGCAAGACATAGAAGTACTCAAGGATGAAGAAAAGAGTGAATCAACGATGAGCGATCTTGACAACATGTGGTACACGGGAGATAAAGAAAGCAACATACAAGACTTTGAAGATGAAGATTTGGTTGATGATGAAGACTTCAAAGAAGAGATGAATGCGTACATAGTTGAAGGATTACATGTTCCACATGATGAGTTGAAGAAACTGCAAGATGGTGATGAAGAGTCAACTCCACTTGTTGAGATTGACTTGATTTCAACACTACAAGACGAACCAAAGATCACTCTTGTTGAGGGAGCTCCGAGGCAAAGGTACACACTAAAATCTCAAGATACTATTAGTATTAATGATGATATGTTCAAATATTCATGTTGGACCATTAGTATGAATAATAGTTTAAATTCTATGCCTTGTTCCAATAATGATCATGTTGATAGGCTAGATTTTCTTGAGAATGAAAAAGAGGAAACATTTATGTTTGAACCAATTAATCTCACGCCTAAAGAACCTTTGCCTAATGGTGAGTTAAGTGCTATGCATGAAACATATGCTTCTTTTGTTTACACCTCGTCTTGTTGCTATAATTTGCATGTGGTGTTAATTATGGACGCGTATGTTTACAATAAGTTTTGTAAATCTCGATCATGCTTTGTGCTTGGTCAAGATAATGACCTTAAAGAAGCACATGTTGGGAAAAGGCCCGATTTTCACTAACCATGTAGACAAGGCTTGAATGATGAAGAGAGAAGTCATGCCTAAAGAGTTGCAAGATAAATCATCAACCTCCCCAAATCCCGCGACGGGTGCTGCTGTCTTCATCAATTTGAGAGCTTGTTCAGAGGTGTACAAATGAAGAAAATGAGATATTCAGAAGCTCTATCAAGTTTCCATTCCAACGCATCAAGAACCAACAAATTTGAAGACCCGTGCAAGGAGTTATGGAGAAAACATTGAGCGTTGCGCGTTCTGAAATTTCAAGACAGATTTCATCACCGAAGTAAAACGGACTTAACTCTCTTGTCCGGAGTCCGATTTGGGCAAATAAAGACTCGTTGAAAAGGAAAATTTGTGCACTGTGTAATGGAGTAGAGTTTGGGTATACTTTCTATTCTGGACATTAAAGAAAAATTCATGGAGTGAAGGCAGCACCGAAGGGTGATAAAGAAGGAGATAGCGATGAAGCAAAAGGATGCCTTGGGCAAGTCTTCTATAAGTGATCAAGCACAACATGGGAAGTAAATTAAAGCTACATTGGTACCTTTTCTTCTTGCATGAAGGGCTATGGCTATGCGATGAGAAGGTATGTGAGAAAGTCGAGCTCTATGACTTTAAATGAAGCGCTTTTCGGGAGGCAACCCGTTTCTTTATGTTTTTATTCCTTTCTTAGAGAGAATAAAGAATGGCACCATCTTATGATGATCAACTTGTGGCTAATTAATCTAAGTTTAATTTTCTCTTTAGAACCACCATCATGTTCATGATCATATTTATTTATTTGCATGCATTGCATTTTTGTTATCAACGTGATGTTTCTTTGCATATACATGTTTTGCATATAGTTGGCTTGGTTGTTTTAAGGCTCAATGATGTATGCTTTCATATCCATGTTATTGCTCCAGCTGGGCATTTTCCTTTTGTGATCTTGTGTAAACGTGGTGTTTAAACATGATTGCGGACCATCATCGTTAAGTTCGATAAACCTTGCTAGCTTTTCATATGTTTTCATGTTGCGTTGGTTAGTTTATAAGCTTTGCAATGCGCTTAATTTTTCTTTTTCTATAAGAGTTATTGATTTAGGGATAGACATGGTGTTTTAACCCTAGATAAATAAATCTTTATGGCTATGGAGAAATTCGGCAACCTAGTTGTAAACATGGTGTTTAGAACTAGGTGAAAACATTGTCTTTGTTTATATGCTTTCCTCTCATGTGCATACATACTTTGCACCACGAACACCCATTAGGTTTTTATTTCTCATTAGACTAATTATGCCATAAGTTGAGAGTCCTAGGAAACATTGTTGGATTGTTGGCAATTCTATCTACTCCCAAACGTCACCTTGGGGGTAGAATGTGCACTTAAAATGTCTTGCAGGCAAGATAAAGACTCTCACTATAAGGAAATTGAAGGATGGCTAAGATAAAAATGCTTTGTCTTCTTCTTCCATGCCTAGCAAAATGCTAAGCATGGGGGAGACCCTTAACCTTCAACACGGAAGTGCAACATGATGCTCTAGAAGATAGAATGATCAGGATCATTAACGTCCCCGGATCAATGCACAAGAAGCTACTGATCTCATCAAAATTCTACATGGTCTCAAAGGGAAAACATTGTATATTATTGGATATTTGGAAGACCCATGAAGTTACAATTCCAACAGATCAAGAATCAAGACAATCGGTGGTTCCTACAAGCGGTTATGACCGAATCACCGAGTGCAACACGTCCTGAAATCAGTTTTGGACAGCACGCAGCGCTGAAGTAAAACGGACATAGCTCCCTTGTTTGAACTCCGTTTTAGATGAATGACCACACGTTGGAAAGGTAATTTCATAAACTTTTCAATAGAGTTATATTTCGATATATGTTCTGTTCTGTACAGAGGGGAAATCAATGAAAAAGAGACAGCAAGGAGATGATGAGAACAAGAAAGAGGAGATGGTGATGACAACATTGAAGAGAAGGGCGACCAATGACTCCATTAAGCATACAAGATCAAATTAAGAAGTTTAGGAGCATTGATAAATCAAGACAAAAGCAAAGCCACATCGATACATGGAGATGTCGGAAGAAGGCAACGAAGAACTACAAAAGATGGTAACACCTCCATGGACCTTCTCTTTTCCGAACATAAATGCTTGTAAGTATGCCTTCAACCTTATTAGGTGCAACATTTTGTTTTTTCTCTTCCAACAATAACATGGCTACTAGGAGGACAACCTAGGTTTCTTTTTATTTTCAATAGATAGGCATGACCATGTGTTCACCTTGATGTTTTATATTGCCTGTGCTTATGGAAAAATGATGGAAGTTGCCGCTTTGTTTTAACTACATGAAGTTATACATGTCTTGGCTAATTGCTCTCTATAACATGATCTGAAATTAATTTAAACACCGACTCTTTTATTTGTGGAGGTGAAACGACTACACACTAGACCCACATATATATATCTTTGCTCTTTGATTTAAGTTTATGGATAGCCGTATTTTTATGAAAACTTAACTTTTATGCTATCTACATATTTGTGATGCTCTTGCAAAGTTCTACCTACCAAAGCCATATACATATATGTTCTATGATAACAAAACCCGTAGATTGCAAACATATGTTTTGATGAGTTGGATTAGGATTGATTTCTATGGTTCGAGACTAAGAAGTTGGTCATTCCTTTGTGTAACTTTTTCATGCTAGCCTTTTTGTCCATGCATTTGACTAAGAAGCTGATGAGTTGGATTTCGAAAATTTCACAAACTTCGTTGGGTATCCACCCTAAACCAAAAACATCTTTTTGTGATCACCTCCTTGTCCACAACCCAATTTGAGTATGGAGTAAAATTCTCGATGGAGATTCAAATATTCCGCAAGATTATGGAATTTATGCATACTTTAGCAATCATTTCCCCCCCCCCCTTTTATGCTCGAGGACGAGCATCGTTCAAGCATGGGGGAGGAGTCATTACATCATCTCTGACAAATGCTATGTAAGTATTATGTTGCAAAAGTTCTCAGGAGCAAAAGAAAAAAAATGAAAAATGAAAAAAATTATGATGAGAAGAAAAGAAAAGCAAGGAAAAAAGGAAGAAGAAAGAAAAAAAAGAAAGAGAGAAAAATGAGAAGGAAATCAAATAAAAATAAAAAAATAAAAATGCTCCTCTGTTCTTTTTGCTTCATAAGTTCTCAAGTGCCTTGATGACAAATCCATACTCAAATCTTCCAACCATGTGCAATCCGATAATGAGGACTTCACTTGTGCCTCGGGATCATCCATTTGCCACTTGCACATGTCCACCTATCTAAATGTGTGCGTTTCATCCCTCTCTCTTTCCAACATTTATTTTCCATGGCCTTTTTGACGAGTCTCGGTAATTCCAGTAGATCTCTCTCTTAATTTGACAATATTTCGGATGTATGTTTTGCTAGGATTGTTTTTAACCTACCAAGCTCCGCATAAGCCTTCCACTATCACATATGAGTAGAATAGGTTGAAAATAATCTAGTATAGCTTGTGTGACTTGATGAGATGAGTGTTTCCATGAGCTTTTGCAAGAGATTTTCACTTATGTTGGAAATGCATCTTTTTGAAAATTCTTCCATGGAACAAGGTAACGGTTTGAAGTTCACTTAAGTTTCAGAGCATCATGTTTATTAAATGTGGTTTGTTCTTTATTGTTAGTCTATCTTCCATAATGAAAAAGAAGCCGGTCACAACTTGAACTTTGAAAATAAATTCTTAAGAGAGAGCAATTTGCCTCGTCATGAATGACTAAGTGCAGGGACAACATTGGAAGGCAACGCTGATTTCCCTTTTAAGCAAGGATTACTTACTCGAGGACGAGCAAGGTTTAAGCATGGGGGAGATGTTGACGGTGAATTTTGGTGCTCCAAACGTATTCGTTACACTTTGGTTTGAGCTCGATTATGTAACTAACCCGCCTCTAAGCACACTAATGATATGACAAGTTCAACTTCGTATGTGCATTTGGAAGTGTTGTGTTTTTGCAGGAAAACATGGATAAAAGGGACGGAGTCACAACAAGTTCAAAGGAGCAAATGAGGAGTTCCGTTCGTGTTCGAGTGCAAGGCGAAATCACTTCCAAAGGTGACAAGAACTAAGGTGCTACGATGGATCATCACCGAGGACTAAGACGTAAAGTTCGAACTTCATGCGAGAAGACCCCCTATCTTGATCGTGGGGATGACGACCTCAAAATGACACAAATGAAGGGGGCCAAGTGCAAAATGTCAAGATGAGCCGCAGGGAGAAGAACGGGCCCGAACCGGCCCAGAAAGGGCCTAGGCCGGCCGGCCTGGTCGGATCGGCCCAGGGGGTTTTTGTGGTGGTTCGGCCCGCCCTTTGACCTAGTCCCTCCTCGGTCTATTAATAGCTCCCTCCTCCGACAGCCGCCGCATCCAATCATTCTACCGACGCCATTCACCAAAAAACCACCGCCACAAGATGAGGGAGAGAGTTGGATGAGCTCGTCGCAAGGATCAACACCGGCGGAGGGAAGGAAGCAAGAGGAGGACTCCAAGCCGCTGGCCTAGGGGTGTTCCCAAGCTTCATCACCGCCATCTTCATCGACGACGTTCTCCGGAGTCTCCATCACCCCTATGTGCTTCAATCCGTGTAAGATGATGGGGTAATGCCTCCGTTCGTCCCTAGGGTTAGATGGATGCATGATATGTAATCTATACATGAATCATTATGCCCATCATTGCTTTATGGTCTATGTCTTCGCGAATGCTTTGTTTACATATGTTTGCGCAACATGTGGTCTTAGTAGGGTTTGTGGTAATCGTGGTGATTAGCTTAACCCTATGTGTGCTTAGGTATAGATGCGGTTATACATGAAAGTGTTTGATTACCTTGCGTAGTGACAGTACGGTGGAGGGAAAAGGCTTAGCGGCCGCATAATCGCCATGAAGCTAGTGAAGGCAACACCCTTTTCATGTAGTAGATGCATGTTCATGTGATCCGAAACCCTAGGGAGGGAACGCTTATCTACCTTAATCTCTCTCTTGCACCAACCCTCACCATCTAGTTTAACCTTAGATTTCTTAGATTAACATAGGTTAGATTGTCCTTACCTTTAGATTAATACCACTCCAACGGTTTTCCATCAACTAGATTAGTACTTGGTTAAGCGCTAGCAATCCCCTTGCTCCGCGGATTGACAAGAACCTTGGGGGTCACCCCGTGGTGAAAAAGGTGTAGGTCTGTACGCTTGCGGATCATTGGTTGTTACGTGTTTCAACCGTCAACAGCCTCGGGGGCTACATTCCATATGGAATGCGATTCTTCGAATCGCATTTTCTATATGGTTTTTCATCAAGACAACACGAGTATTATTGAAGACCTTTGAAAGAAGCACTCAGGGACTCTTGGGGACTACTTGAGAAGGCATCAAGACTACTCAAAGATCAGCTAGAGTACCTTCCAGCCTCGGAATGATTCAAGCATTCTAGAGAACTTCCGGCTTGTAGAACTTGGGGATGCTCAAGGACTACTTGCGGAGGCCATCAAGACTACTCAAAGACATCTTGCTCGACTACAAAATACTCAGGGGCTTGTCGTATGGACATCCCAGGGCCCACTACCCAGGCTAGTACTAGAACCGACTATTATGTGGGCCCTCGGGGCTACTCGGCTTGTGCGCTACGGTGCAAGACAGCGTGGAACGCAAGGCAGCAAAGGACTAGTACTCGGTTTGGAAGGCTAGGCATGTCCGAACCCATGTAGAGTACTCCTATCCATGTACGGATAGTACTCTCTTCCTAAACCAACTTGTAACCCTACCTCCCGGACTATATAAGGTGAGGCAAGGACCCCTCTCTATCTATCCGCATCATCTTGTAAACAACACCCCATCAATCAAGAGCTACACAACATACAAGATATAGGGTATTACGCACATTGCACCCCGAACCTGTCTGAATTGTGTGCCACATGTCTCTCCTTCGGGTTCCCAATCTCGGCGAGGCCACAAACATCTACGTTAGGTACTCCCCTTGGTAGGTTTGCCGGTCTAAAACACCGATAGATACACATTGCAAGGAATTGTATTAGAAGTTGTACTTATGTGGGTATAAGGAACAATTTTCTTGGAGCCAAGTTTAGATAGTACAAGAATCAGGTAAACATATTATTACAGATTGGGCTTTCCTCTTATAATGAAGAAATATATCTTGAAATTTTATATATGTAACCATAACTGTATTGAGAACATTTTTCCTACATGTGCTTCAATTTCTCCCACATCCATCTTACTGTGTAACATTGAGAATTTTATATATGTAACCATAACTGTATCGAGAACATTTTTCCTGCATGTGCTTTAATTTCTCCCACATCCATTTCACTGTGTAACATTAAGGGGAGTATAGATGACTCCTGAGCTTGCAAGTGTTGAACTATCTGAAGTAGTCTTGGTTGAAGTAGTCTGTGTTGCTATCTAGTGTTGGGGTAAATATTTCACAATTAACCCCTCCCCTGTATCTTCGGCTCGTCGGAGAAGGGCGGGACCTAGTTTGGTTCTTGCTTTGGCTATTTTAGGAAATGATCAAAAATCTGGCCAACGAGGGTCAGACGAAGAGTGACGAGCGGAGATGGAGCCAAGCTCAGGATCTTCGTTCGTGGGCGTGAGGTCCGCATGCGAAGATGCGGTGAAGGAGTTGCCACGAAGGTGCTTCAAGACAGGGCGAAGAGTACACGCGAAGAAGAGCAGCCAAGGGAAGAAGCGCGTGATCTTTGGAGAAATGACCTTCGCAAAGTCCGATGAGTCACGGCGAAGATGGAGTATGAAATGCACAGAGGCGAAATGCCGGGGAAGTTTCGGAGGCAAGCGGAGAGGAGACCATGAGGAAAAGAACAAGAGAGGCATAGGACGAACGAGAGGACTAGCGAAGATCAAAATGCCATGAGAGCAGACATGTAGACTGACTGTGTAAAGTGAACATCTGTAAAGTGTGTAAGTACGGGCCCTGTGAGGTTACCGAAATACCCCTGAGATGCTTCGCATAATGTAAAAAAGCGATGGCAAGTGTTGTAAAGCGTAATTGTTACGGGCCTATAAAAAGGACCCGACGGTAATGAAACGGGGGCGATTGGAAGGCGGCTGAGTTTTATTACACTCAGTCGAGTTTGAGTCTCAGTTCTTCGGCATCTTCAGTGTCTTTTCTTTACTTAGTTCGTCTCGACTGTTGGCCCCTCTTCGGGGAAGATTTTTGTCCCAACAGTTAAGGCGCCCACTATGTTCCGTCCCAGCCATGCCACCGAAGAAGCTACCGAAGAACCCACAACCACATCCAAACAGAGCGACTGATGATCCGTCGGAAGAAGAGAGTGAAAATCCTATAGAGAGACAGATACCAGACAACACAAATAGAACAAGGGACATGGTCCTAAGTCCATACAACCATAGGGGCGGAGAAGATCAAGAACGAGAAGCCGAAGATGTAGCAGAAGGAAACTTCGAGGTCGGCCTAGTGGATGCAGGGGTCGAAGATGAGGACATTGCTTCGCTGAGAAGAATCGAAGAAAGACTTGCCGCGAAGATGAGAGAAAGAACAATGCCAGCAAATATCCGAACAAGAGCTCAAGCAGAGGCTGCCATCCTCAGGGCAAACGAATTACAGAACAAAGATCCAGCAAAAGAAAAAGCCAAGTACTATGAGATGTTCCAGCAAGTCAAGAAGAAGAGAATGCTACTGCAGCAACTGCAGGAAGACGAAGAACAGCAAGCAATAAGAAGCAAAACACTACAGCTTCAAGAGCAAATGGCACTCCTGCAGGCCCAACTGAACTCTATTCAGCAACAAGAACAGACCCAGCAACCTCGCAAAATGCAAGGGCAAAGCAAAAAGCGAAGACCCATAATCATTGACGAAGAAACTTATGAAGATGAGGAGAATGATGAAGGCTCCTAGTACTATGACTCAGACAAAGAGGTGTATGTGGAACGTAGGCCACAAAAGAGGTACAGAGAAGTGTTCTTAAGCAAGGTGAAACCCGCTTCTCCTCTTTCATTAGAGCTTGAAAAGGCAGAATGACCACCAAAGTTCAAGTTACCCGCATCTTTGCCGGAGTATGATGGCGAGTCAGACCCAAGACAGTTCGTCCAGAAATACACTGTAGCAATATCTTCGGGTGGGGGAGATGATGTAGCAATGGCAAGAGCTATGATAATGGCCCTGAATGGATTAGCTCAGCAGTGGTACGCTTCGCTACCAAAAGGAAGCATCAGATCATGGGAATAGCTTCGATAGAGAATAGAGGACAACTTCCAGGGGTACCAACCTCAAGATCTCACCTCAGGCGATCTTCACCTCATAAAGCAATGAGATAAAGAACCATTGCAAGAGTACATGAAGCGATTTGCTAAAGCCAGAGCTAAAGCACCACACGTACAAGCCACAACTGTAATTGACGCAGCAATAGATGGTCTCAAGGTAGGACCCTGTGGAGAGTACCTAGACCGAAGAAGACCCAAAACAAAGAAGATGTTGTTTGACATAACGCAAGAATACTGCAAATCTGATAGGGGCAAGCAGCGAAGAATAGATGAATACAACAAAAGAAAAAACCAAGCGAAGTCTCAAGAAGAATGGGGAAATAGACCTCAGAGCAATCAAGGACCTTCGACAAGATCAAACTTCTACAACAGAAACAATGTAAACAACGTTTCAGGAAACAACTCACAAATGGCATCTTCGGCAGCCACAGGAAGCAGAGGCCAAAATTCTGGCAGGGGCCCACCACCTCAGTCTGTATGTTCTCTGCACGACATCAACAAAGGCCAGTGGTCTTATGAATGTAGAACTCTACTTCGGAAGAAGCAGATTGAAGAAGATAAGAAGAGAACAGCGCAGAGTCAACCGAAGACAGACAACCACACGTCCTCAGTGGCACCTTCGATGGCTCAGAGATCAATGCAAAATTGGCATCCATACATTGCACAACCATGCTTCCAGCAAATGCCATTCCCACTGTAACATTCTAGAAATTGCTTGTCTTCAAAAATGTGGAATTCAAAATTTTTTGCTTTGATCATGAGTGCACATGAAATAAATTAAGGATGCCTTCTTTTTCTCCACCCCATATTCTTAGATTTATTTTACGTCGAATAAATAATTCTAGATCATATAAAATGTTAGTGTGAGAAGTTGGATCTTCCTTGGCTTTTATTTGGGATTTATTGTTTGCTATTCAAATTTGAATGGAATTCAAATTTGAATGTAAATTGTTTAAGTGTTTTACATAAAGGAAAGACCACCAGCCCTGTTTGGGCCGTAACCCCAAATCTCCAAGTCCGCCGGACCACCCTCTTCTCTTCACCCGCTGGCACCGCCGCACCTCAGCCCAGCAACGGCCCGCAGCCAAGCAGCCCACGAGGCCTGCTGTCCCTTTAACACCGGCCGAGACGCTTACAGGTGGGGCCTACCTGTCGGCCGCCACATCACCGCACCTTTCTTCTTCCTTTTTCCCTTTCCCCTTCCTCTTCTCTCTCACACCGCCGCGCCACCATGGAAAGAGTGGCCGTGCGGCCACGCCCGCCGCCGTGGATGGCATCCACGCGTCCCGAGGCGCTATCCACCGTCCGCCTCACCTACCACCGCCTATATAGAGCACCGCTGCGGGGAGCGCCCAAACCCTAGCCAACCGGGGGTTTTCCTCCCCAATCCCGCCGCCGGTGACGTCAGGAGGAGAAGTGGAGGAGAAGGAGGCGGGGAGCCGTCCGAGGGAGCGCCATCCGCTGTGAAGATCGGAGCTGCCCGTGAGGAGGAGCTGGACCTGCTGTAGCCGCACACCCCTGCATCCCCTGCTCCGAGCCGCTCTGCCGCGTCGAGCCCCTCTTCGCCGACGCCTTCACCGCGGGGTCCCCTTGGACCGCAGGTGAGAACAGTGTCACCCTCTCTTTGTGGCGCCTGACCTTCGAGTCGTGGTTGCGTTCGAGCCTAGTGTGCTCGCCGTTGCCGTGTGCGCCCGCCGTGAACTCGTGTCGCACCGCGCCGCCGCGCGACCTGCCGTCGCCTGGGAGCCGGCCATCGAGCCATGCCGGACGTTTCTGCAGGTGCTGCTGCCTTCGCCAACGCGTGTGTGCCTCTCTGCTTTGAATCGACCCTGAGCCGTCGTGTCGTACGCCGCCGCTCCGGTCCGCCACCGTGGCCGAGCCGCCGGTGCGCGCACGCACTCCCTTCCTGCACACACGCCCACAGGCACATCCCGCGCACGTGTGCGCACCCACGCGCATGCGTTGAGCAGGCAAGGCCAAAGACTGGCCTTTTGGCCACCTTGAGTCGCACCTCGCCGGCGTCCAGTCCACCGTGCGCCGGGTCCTCACCATCGGGGGATCCTTTTCCTGCCGGGTACGCGAGCACCGGTCTAACCACGCGCGTGCGAACGCGTTCCTTTGCACGCTCGCATGATATCTCACCAGCACCAGCCACCCCAGCTGCGCCGCCGTGTTCCCCTGCGTCCGCGTGCCGCGCCGAGCCGCGTGTTCGCCGCCGTGCCGGACTCCTCAGGTCAAAGCCGCCCTTTTTCCTTACCCTGGAGGAACCCTTGGACCTGCACTCCCACGCCGTATCGCGTGTCGATCTAACCCAGCCTCACCTCACCACCGGCGAGCCTGTTTCTGACCGCCGCTCCTTTGGGGCATTTCGTCGAGCACCGGTCGCCCACACCCAAAACCCCAGTGGGGTTTTGTGGCACAAGTCGGCCCACACGCCGCTCTTGGCCGCAGGCGATCCCCCCAGATCATATGCGGCTGACCACTCCCTTTCTCAGGCACACCTTAGCCCGCATCGAGCTGTGCTGCACCAGATCTCTAAGATCACGTGCACCTGGCCAATCCTGGCCCTTGGCACACGCACGCCTGTGCCGCCCCTGTCCGCAGCCGATCCGGCCGGATCTTGTGCGCCCAGCCACGCGTGCCGCCATGGGGCCATGCAGCTAGCCTAGAGCTGGCTAGGTGGCAGCCACGTAGGCGGCTGTAGCCGGCCTGCAGCTAGCCTGTAGCTGGCTTAAAGCCCTTTTTAGACAGCTAATAGTTAGCTTAAAGTTATTGCTATTGTGTATACGTATTTTATTTCCAGAAAACTATTTTTATCTTTGGAAAATCATAATAAATCCGTTTTGACTCCGAAAAATACAAAACCTTTTCCGGAAATTCTCTAAAATCTTAAACTCTGTGTTAGGATAGTGTTTGCTCTCTTTTGGCTCTTAATTGCTGTTCGTTTGGAGTTAATTGCAATAGGACCGCTCTTTATTTTCTTTTACGCGTTAATAGGAGCAGCTGGAGCCGGGGAGCTGAACCCAGAGTTCGACTACGCCGACGACTACGCTGCTGAGGACTACCCGACCCCAGGTTCACGCCCGACTGACTTTGAATACTTATTAGACATTGCAATGTAGTATGCTAGCGCTTTACTTTGTATTGATGTTGATGAACCTTGCACTGCCTACTTTATTTACCCTGTCCTTGATTGTCCTACTACTATATATATGTTTATAAGCGTGTATATACGCTGAGCTTCACAATGCATGTGTTGGGATGGGAATAGTGGTTCTTGGCGTGTGTGGGGATTAAAACCGGCAGGAGAAGGCGTTTTGGGTACTTTGGCGGGGGTGAGCTCGAAACAACCGATCTGGGATCGGGGACGGGGATGCACTCCTCAGTGCATTCCCACTTTTATGGTTTTCGGAGCCTAGGTGTTGGGGTTTTACTTGCGCTTGGAGGATATGAGCTCGCCCCGGTCTAAAAGCGAGTGGACAGACCTTTTCACGAGACCTTTACGTACACACCACCTCGCTGAGCATGGGGTTAGGGCCGAGTTGAGCTCGGCAAGTGCGGAACCATACCTGCTAGTAGGATAGCGGGGTATCAGTGGGGGAGAGGTGGGAGAGACCACCTTCTCTCAGAGCGACTCCCGTGTGGCCACACGGGAGCATTTCACAGTTTCGGTGCAATTCCTTCCGAGGGGGAATCGTTTTGAGGGCCGGATGCAGGATGGGACCGTAACTACCGAGAGTTCGCACGGTAGGATGGGCTCGGTCGGCCGTACACTGGCCGGGTGCCATTCCGGGTTGGGTTCAGGTGTACACGCTCTGCAGAGTTGTTTGATCTATAGCTATAGCCGCGTCCTCGGTCATGGACATGTCCCCTGATAGCTTTGTTCTCATGTTTTGGGTTTTCTACCTTCCCCCTATAGCTGAGAGTGTGGTGAGCCGTGGTTGCTGTCGGGGAGAGGAGAGTGGCTCCCTCTACCTCGCGGATCCAATTACAATCATTGAGGTGCGAGGAGAGGAAGTCCTCGCATCGACCCTAGATGGAGGTAGGATGTGGAGACGGGGCCCTGGGATACCAGGTGGTTCCGAGCTGTGTTGAGAGCTTTGGGTTGGGATCTTGATGGAGATATCTTGTTGCTACTCTGCTGCTGCTACTTAGGAAACCCGAGCTTCTACCTTGTCTCTTTTCTTCCCTTTAAAAGTTAGGCCACTTAAAGCTGCATACAGTTAGTGACGTGGACCTATCCCACTCCTTGGGGATAGACTTTGGGTGTGCAGGGTACGAGTCCGAGTTCGACAACAACGCCGATGGATGGTACGACTGAGGGATGCGTCGCTTCGCTCAAGGATGCATGTGGCGAGAAGAATAAAAGATGGAGACCCTTCTGAGAAGCTAGCTACCACTGCATAGAAATTTCACTCTGATTCAGCCAAGAGGCTTGTAATGTTGTACTCCATAATGGACATGTAATAAATTTATGTATTAATGCTTATGTGATGCGATGTATGGCTGTGTTTTACTATCTGTGATACGTTCTGTACGCGATAGCCACTGATCCAGGGACTATCGCGAAGGTACAGGGATTCGAGTTTTCTTTTGAACATCCGGGGTTTTACACCCACCACCACCAATGTTCAACCCAAACATGATGCAACTACAGCAACAAAGCACCGCGTCATGTCAGCCAAAACCAGAGCCTGCTCACCAGGCACCTTCGCAAACCAATCAAAATAGAGATGATGAAGATCGCTACCAAAGAATGAACATAATCAATGCTATCACAGGCGGGTGCAATTCACCCGAACATCTGACGAAGAGACAGAAAAAAGATCAGCAAAGAGAAGTGAGCCATGTATGCGCAGGAAAAGTCTTCAAAATAGAGTCGTCACACATTCCAATCACTTTCACAGAGGCAGATCTCAAGCTAAAGAAGTATCCTCACGAAGATCCTTTAGTCATCAGAGCAGTGCTGGGAAAGAACACAAAATACTTGTTGGGCAATGATGTGGGAGGCATCTTGGTAGACAATGGCAGTTCCGCAAACATCATAACTTACGAGTTATTCAAGGGATGGAGTTCAGAGACGACCAATTGCAGAAAACTTCGAAGCCATTATATGGCTTTGGTAACAAGAAAGTCGAGGCTCTAGGAACAATTGAAATGAACGTAAGTCTCGGAACAGGAGCGCTGATGAGAACAGAGATGGTGACCTTCGATGTAGTTGACATCCCTTATGCATACAAAGCTATCTACGGTAGGGGAATCATAAACAAGTTTGCAGCGGTGATACACATGCCATTCTTGTGTATGAAGATACCAACCAGCAACGGCATCCTCACAATATACGAAGATCACAAAGATGCACAAGACAGAGAATACAATGTAGGCAGGAACCAGAAACCAGTACACGCAGTTGGAAACAGCGAAGACACAATAGAAAGCGAAGAAGAAGATGAGCCCGAAGAGCTCGAAATGAAAAAGAGGCTTTGCCAGGACGAAAAGAAGAGAATGCAATTGCGAAGACATTCATGACAAACTAGTCACCATAGCAAGGGGAATGACCGAAGAAGAGGAGAATGCTTTGATCACATGCCTTCGCAACAATCAAGATGTATTTGCCTGGAGCAAAAGAGATCTTAAGGGAGTGCCTCGCGAAGTGATAGAGCATGCACTGCGCCTGGATCTAAAGATCCCACCGAAGAGACAAAAGCTCAGAGTCATCTCACCTGAGAGAGTTAGCAGCGCAAAGCAAAGTAGAGAAGCTGTTGGATGCTGGGGTCATCAGAGAAATACAGTTCACAACCTGGCTTTCAAACATAGTGATGGTACCGAAGAAGAATGGGGAACAGAGAATGTGCATTGATTTCACCCTTCTGAACAAGGCTTGCCCAAAAGATGACTACCCATTACCAAGAATCAATGTGTTGGTGGATGCAGCAGCAGGATGCGAGAGAATGTCTCTGTTAGATTGCTTCTCTGGATATCATCAAATCTGGATGAAGAGGGAAGACGAAGACAAAACAAGTTTCATAACACCTTTTGGATGATATTGCTTCGTGAGAATGCCCGAAGGCCTACGCAACGCTCGCCCAACATTTAACAGAATCGTGAAGATTGTACTTGGCCCGCAACTAAGGAGAAATGTATCAGCTTATGTAGACGATGTTGTCATACACAGCAAAAAGAAAGAATAGCACATCGAAGATCTCAGAGAAACCTTCGCGAACTTAAGAAAATACAGCCTCATGCTAAACCCAGAAAAGTGCATCTTTGGGGTATCCAGGGGAAAATTGTTAGGCTGCATGGTGTCAAAGTCAGGCATACAAGGAAATCTAGAGAAGATAGAGGCAATAAGAAACATGAGAACACCACAGACAAAAAGAGATATTCAGAAGCTCACTGGAAGAGTAGCAGCATTGGGTCGCTTCATAGCGCGATCGACGGAATGAAGCTTACCATTCTTCAAGCTGTTGTCTGCAAAGAACAAGATCAGCTGGGGTCCCGAAGAGCAAGTGGCATTTGAACAGTTTAAATCTTACTTGGAAAATTTGGCAGTGCAAACAAGTCCAGGAGACAAAGCAAAGTTGTTGTTGTACATTGCAGCTTCAGCCAGTGCAGTAAGTGCATCCCTAGTGGAAGAGAAATACGAAGAAGGGCATCTCAAACAAGTACCAGTATACTTCATTTCTGAGGCCTTATCAGGAGCGAAAAAATTCTATTCTAAACTCGAGAAGATGACATACACAGTGGTAATGGCGACAAGAAAGCTAAAGCATTATTTCCAGAGCTACCCAATCACAGTCCCCACATCGTATCCTCTTTGCGAAATACTAGAGAACAAGGAATCTTCGGCGAGAATAGGAAAGTGGGCTACAAAGCTATACCAATATGCCATAGAGTTCACGGCAAGAACAACCATCAAATCACAAGTCCTAGCAGACTTCATCGCAGACTGGACTCCTAGTCAGGGCGAAGAAATGAAAGAAGAAAAGCCAGATTCACCATGGGTGATGTATTGTGATGGGGCTTATTGTGATGATGGAGCCAAATCTTCGGCAGTCTTAATGTCACCATCAAGCATAAAGATGAGATATGCTGTGAGACTGGACTTCGAAAGCAAAACAAACAATGTGGCAGAATATGAAGGATTGTTATTGGGGCTTCGTAAAGCAAGAGCAATAGGGGCACGAAGAGTGGTCATAAACACAGATTCAGATTTCATCACATGGTAGATTGGCAAGACCTACAAAGCAAAACATGATGAAATGGCAAAATACTTGAAAACCATACGAGGCATGGAAAATTTCTTCTTTGGCTTTACCGTCAAGAAAATACCAAGAGATCAGAATAATGAAGTAGATATGCTAGCGAAGGCGGCAGCACAGAAAGAGCCACTACCACCAGATGTCTTCTACGAAGTCCTGAAATGCAAATCAGTCGATTGCGACGAAGCACCAGTGAGATACATAAATGTGATATACAGCGAAGACTGGAGGTCTTCGATCATGGCATTTCTAAGAGGAAACTATGAACCTCAGTCAAGGGAGGAAATCAAAAGAATGGCCTTGAGAGCGAGGTCATATGAAATAAGAGGAGACAACTTGTACAAAAGCGGAGTGTGTGCACCACTACTAAAATGCATCTCCACAGAAGAAGGGCGAGATCTGTTGCAGCAAATTCATTCAGGAATGTGCTCATCTCACATCGAAATAAGAAGATTGGTTGTGAAGGCATTCCGCCAAGAGTTCTATTGGCCAACGGCAGTTTGTGACACCGAAGATATAGTGCGAAGATGCAATAATTGCCAAAAGCACTGCAACTACACAAAAACTTCTCCCTACGAGATACAGTTGTTACCACCAGTTTGGCCCTTCGCAAAATGGGGGATAGACATAGTGGGACAGCTGCCAATAGCACTAGGCAACTACAAGTATGCAATAGTGGCAGTGGAGTATTTCTCAAAGTGGATAGAGGCAAGGGCAGTGCAAAGAATCACTTCGTAAGTGATACAAAAGTTTTTCTGGCAAAATATGTGTGCAGGTTTGGAGTTCCCTACGAAGTAACAGTGGACAATGGCAAACAGTTTGACAGCACAGATTTCAGGAGGTTTTGCTTCAACTTGGGCACTAAGTTATGCTTCGCTTCAGTGTATCACCCAGAATCCAACGGAGCAGTAGAAAGAGCCAACAACATCATCTTCACAGGAATCAAAAAGAACTTGACAGGAATGGCTAGGGGGAAATGGGCCGAAGAGCTGCCTAGAGTTGTATGGTCTCACAACACAACTACTTCTAGAGCCACAAACTTCACACCCTTTAGATTGTTGTACGGAGAAGAAGTTGTCATTCCCGAAGAGGTCAAATTGGGGTCGTTGAGAGCAGACCAAGAGCCGCAAACCGAAGAAGATACAAATTTGGCAATTGATACAAGAGAAGAAGACAGGCTTCAAGCACTAAGCAACATAGAAAAATATCAAGACGAAACGAGAAAGTGGAGAAACAAGAAGGTCCGTGAGCAAAAGATATCCAAGGGGGACATGGTTCTCCGAAGAAAAACAAGAGGCATAGGAAAATTGGAAGAGAAGTGGGAGGGTCCATTCTTGGTATCAGAAATAAGGCAGGGGGCTTACAGATTGCAAACCCTAGAAGGAGAAGAGGTTCCCTACTCATGGAATCAGCACAAGTTGCAGAAGTACTGGCTCTAAGAATAAGTGTATCATTTACTATGTTTCATCATTTTTTAGTTTCTCTTCATTTTCAGCTTTTGTAATCTTCGTTTTAACTTCTTTTGCACTTTCAACTTTTGTAAATACGTAGTGGAGTCCGTACTCTTTTCCTCGCGGGGAGAGTCTTCGGTGATCTCACAATGGGAGCACCGAAGATGCGAGGTTTTTAACGAGGCGGACTTGTGTAATATCCCCTTGAGAAATATAACAAGGGCTTCCCAAAAAGACCATCTTTATCTATCATCGGTCCTGAAGTAACAATCATACGAAGAAGATTGTTACTTTTGGGAAAACATTGCAGAAATAAGTGAACACATGTGCCTTGCTCAGTGAAGACAAGTCGCATTTAGTTCACTTATGAAAAATATGTGAAAAAAGAGAAGGCGCATGTGAATACTATTCTTCAAAGGTCGCGAAGATGTTAAGGAACATGCAACAATCTGTCCCAAAGAGGTCCATTTTTCTGCGAACAAAAAGTCTTCGGTGGTCAATGCGCGAAGCCCCTCAGTAAAATGTTGTAGGGATAAGTCGACTCGTTAAACAGCGTAGTCGCAAAATCATCCGCTTTATCACAAGCGAAGAAGCCTTCAGTGCTGAATGCGCAAAGAAAATTGCGAGGCAGGGCTGACGAGCCACCTCGAGGTCATATCCTTCAGAGAATAATCGAAGTTGAGCTATCATGCCACTTCACATACTTGAAACGTGTGTGCGTAAAAGACTAGATACTTGATACATATGACTCGCATTTATCTCATCATGATACATCACATGCTAATTAGCAAAACAATCTGCTTCAGCAGAACAACGAACCGTGAAGATTAAAATAGGAAACTGGGGGGAGGTGCTTTCAAGTGCAGTTCCCTTGTTTCAATCTTCGCAAGCAGGAAAAAGAGCGAAGATCGAGAAGTATGCACAAAAAATATATAGAAGTAAACAAATGCAACATCATGTGGTTTAAAATGTCATCTTCGCACGTACGTGAGTCTAATAAAATCAAAACTTACATCACTGTCGAAAAGGTAGCTTACAAACACGGCATTTCAGTACAACAGCATAGCTTCAGTGATTACAAGCAAAGCGGGATACAGGTCGAAGATAAATACATCACAGCAGATATCAGCAGGGGTGCTTGTACATATACTCGTACTCCGCATCTTCGGTAAGATCAATAACTTCGATCTTGGGGAGGACAAGGGGGCTCAAAGACGAAGAAGCGTCTTCGCGGGCAGGCACAACAGAAGATGGTTCAGATCCACGAATTCGGTGACGATGAGTACCATCGTGACAGAGACGGTTGCGAGAATGTTCGAAGACATTTTTTGCATCGAGGTTCTTCGTCTCGTACTTTTCTATCTTACGCGACATAAAAGCATCGAAGGACACGTCGGGGAACTTAGAGTTAAATTTGCGCCATATAGAGCCAGACATAAAGTAATCACCATAATTAATAGTTACAGGACAAACATCTTCGGCAACCTATGCAGGATACACCTCCGGCACATGCGCAGAGTTGCAAATGTTTCAGATGAATTGTTCACAAAATATCCCAAGTGCCCAAATCACTAGAACTACACACTCCCTCACACCTCAGGGGCTCCCGAAGTAATGTCGGTCGCGCGGCCTTCGTGAGGAGAGGCAGCTTGCGCGGAAGGTGCAGCCAAAGATACAGCAGCTGAAGAAGGATCAACCCCTCCCCCAGAAGATGTAGCAGCGGGCGAAGGTGTGGCCACAGAACCAGACATCGCTTGAGGACCCTGAAACAAAGAAGAAAAAAGTTAGAAAAAGAGAGATAGGAAAGTACAAACTTAAAAGAGACGAAAAGGAGAACAAGCATTATGAACCTTGCGAAGCACATGCCGACCTTCGGCAACGGTTAACCCAAAGCCAAACTTCTTAAAAAAATGTTTGCATAAAGTTCTTCGCTATGTTCTTGGGCAAGACGGGGATCTTCTTGACCGACGTCTTGGTTGGCCAGGCAAAGTTCGCATCACGAAGTTGCCGAAGATCACTCTTAGTCATGCTAGGCTCGCTATCACCAGAAGATTTGAATAAGGGGTATATGGCGTGAGCGAGGCTTCGCGCAGCAACAGCAGCTCCGAGCTCCCCAAAAGAACGCCCAGCAGATGCAAGAGAGCCAACACCATTAGAAATTCATTCAAATACTTGGCCTATGTACATCTCTTTAACATCATAGGGGGCTGGGGTGAGTCCATAGTCCACGAGAAGATCATGAACTTTTTTGCAGACAGGCTCCACATGACACTCAATCTCAATGCAGTAGGTTTCATGCTCCGAAGTGAGATTGGCATGTGACTATCGCAGATCATTAAGCTCAGCAACTTTAGTGTCATACAATTTTTGTAGACCTTCAGCCTTTTTCTTCTCATCCTCAGCAGTAGAAGCCAAACGACGAAGTTCAGTCAGCTGAAGTTCCAGTTCGGCGTTCTTCTCCAGTAATTCATCCTTCTCACCAGAAATTTCAAGGCACTTCTTTTTCTCTGACTCCAGCGAAGAAGAGAGTGATATCTTTTCAGCCTGGAGGGCCTTCACAACATCAATTTCTTTAGTAAGTGCAGTGGTTGAGGTCTTCTCAGAAAGTTGCCGGGACCGAAGGTCAGCACGGCATCGGCGTTGAGCAGCACAGCAGGCTAAGAAGGATTTCATACTGAGGTCTTGTGCTTGGTATAAGATCTCTTCCTCACTTTCTTTGCTAAGCTCATCCTCCATGATAGGAAATCCAAAACTATCACCAGCTTCTTGAAGCAAAACACGCTCGTGATCATCGCTATAGAACTGAAGCACCTTGCGCATAGAATCACCGAAGATGCGGGCATTTGGCTTCATGCCAAGCCGTCGAGCAACAACACTGGGCGATTCATTGCTAACAAACACGCCACCACTTCGGGTGTCGCTCTCAGTTTTCGACGAAGATTCGCCACTTTGTTCCACGCGAGCTAAAGTTTTTTGATGAATAGCCGAAACAATTTTGCTGCTACCAGGAAGATAAGAAGCACAGGGCACCTCAGCTTCAGCGATAGAAGGAGGAGGAATTGGAGCCTTGTCCTTAGCGGTTTTGGCCCGAGGAGCACAATCTTCGTCACTTTCAAGCTCAGGCTTGCTGTAGTCGATGTCGAGAGAATCAGCAAGTGTAGCACCAGTAGTAGCGCCAGGAGAAAGAGAGGTAATATCTATTATTTCTTCGGGATGATCAGCCGAAGGAGCTTCAACGTTGGTACCGGAGCCGACAGCAACTTCGGGGGGATGTGTCTCAGTGTCACTCTTAGAATGATCAGACTCTTCAGGGCTGGACGACACAACTTCAGAGGTCGCTGCACGAGAAGTTTTCTAGCGCTTTGAAACACTCCGCCCGGTACCACGACCACGACGCTTCCTAATAGCCTTCGGGCGTGCTGAAGGGGCTGCGGCTTAGGAGCTCCCCTGGCCACCCTTCTTCGCAACATGCTTTGCTTGCGCTGCGCGAGGGCCAATGGTGACAGCACGATCACCGGCATGAATCCCAAAGAAGAAAACGAGTCAATTGTCACGAGCACCACCGAGGTGATCTTGAATCTCAGCATCTTCCCTAAAAGAAATAGGCCCAAGAATTTTGTTGGCCCTCGCTTCAATCTCAGCAACATTGATATCTACACAATAAAACAAAACCAAGAATGAGAATAAAAAAAGAGAAGTGTAAACTAAACGAAGAAAGGAACATCAAAGAAATAGGAGGTGGGTACCATGCTTCTCCAAGCGGAAGCTTCGGGTGAAGTCCGGAATCTTGATAAGGGAAGCGAAGTCATTCCAAGCGGCAATGGACCACCCGGCACAAACAGGGCACACTTTCGCGCCAATGTCAACAAGGTCACGGGTTGCATAGGTCTTCGCAAGTTCCTAGAAGCCAATGAGGAAAAGTCGATCCACGTCACCATCTTCGTAGGCAGTGCCAACGCCCTTCGGCAAATTCTCAAGCTGAGTACAAACAAGGAGAAGTTCTTCGTCTTCAGCTATGTGATAGATACAGTAGTGATTCTAGTTTTCATCCCTTTTGTTCTTATAGCAGACAACAAGCACATCGACATCATTGCGATACTTGAAGTTGAGAGAAGCAAACTGGGCCTCTTCGTGAACAAGGGCACCATCAGCGACACGATCCACTTTGAGAGGCTGGTGGTGCACGGTATGCACTCTCACGAAATTAGCAGCAGAAGGGGCCACAACCATTGTCTTGCAGGACCACATATACACACTAAGCTGAAGAATAGCGTTGGGTGTAAGATGATGAAGATACATCCCAAAGTTGCGAAGGATAGACACAACAGCGCCATCAAGGGGAAACCGAAGACCTGCAATGAATAAGTCACGGAAGACCACCACTTTGTTGGGACGAGGAGCAGGCACAGTCTCAGAGCCAGGGGCTCTGCCTTTCCCTTCCTTAATGTACCCAGGGGTCACAAACTCTGCTAAAAGACCCTCCGAAACTTTGCTACGGTCGAAGACGAATGTGGGTGGAGATTTATCAGCCTTGGGAGCCATCGACGCGAAGTGTTAATGAAGCAAAGAGAGAAAGCTACACGAGCATAAAAGACAATAAGAAACTAGAGTGAAGAAAGAAACATAAGACGAGAAGGAGAAGAAGATACCAAGGTAGCAAAGGAAGCGAAGACACAGCAGAAAGCACCCGCGAAGACAAAAGACAAGCAGTCAAGATTTACCACGGTGAAAAACCAAAGGGGGGATCGGACCTTATATAGGATGCCAAAGGAGGAAATCTCGGAGATCGTGTAGTGAGAAACGTGGCGAAAATCTAGGATCACCAGCATGAGGTGGCGAAAATCACGGAGCTTCGCGGATAAACATGCAAAACAGTAAAAACAACAACAACAACAACAATAATAATAATAATAATAATAATAATAATAATAATAATAATAATAATAATTGTAATTGTAACAGTGAAATCTGGAGACGAGCCGAAGAGGGGAGGTGCTTTGGAGCGAAACATTTTCACCCGTCACGAAGAGGTTTTGCTAGTTCGTCTTGTCCTTGGATAAAACCCTCACTAGCAAGGGGCTGAATGTTGGGGTAAATATTTCGCAACTAACCCCTCCCCTGTATCTTTGGCTCGTCGGAGAAGGGCGGGACCTAGTTTGGTTCTTGCTTTAGCTATTTCAGGAAATGATAAAAAATCCGGCCAGCGAGGGTCAGACGAAGAGTGACGAGCGGAGATGGAGTGAAGCTCAGGATCTTCGTTCGTGGGAGTGAGGTCCGCATGCGAAGATGCGGTGAAGGAGTTGCTGCAACGGTGCTTCAAGACAGGGCGAAGAGTACACGCGAAGAAGAGCGGCCAAGAGAAGAAGCGCGTGATCTCTGGAGAAATGACCTTCGCGAAGTCCGACGAGTCGCGTCGAAGATGGAGTACGAAATGCACAGAGGCGAAATGTCGGGGAAGTTTCGGAGGCAAGCGAAGAGGAGACCGTAAAAGAACAGGAGAGGCATAGGCCGAACGAGAGGACTAGCGAAGATCAAAACGCCATGAGAGCAGACACGTAGACTAACTGTGTAAAGTGAACATCTGTAAAGTGTGTAAGTACGGGCCCTGCGAGGTTACCAAAATACCCCTGAGATGCTTCGCACAATGTAAAAAAGCGATGGCAAGTGTTGTAAAGCGTAATTGTTACGGGCCTATAAAAAGGACCCGACGGTAATGAAATGGGGGCGATTGGAAGACGGCTGAAATGGGGGCGATTGGAAGGTGGCTGAGTTTTATTACGCTCAGTCGAGTTTGAGTCTCAGTTCTTCGGCGTCTTCAGTGTCTTTTCTTTACTTAGTTCGTTTCGACTGTTGGCCCCTCTTCGAGGAAGATTTTTGTCCCAACATCTAGCACCAATGGCAGCGCTGGCTCGTCATGAGTCTGTTGCAACCCATGTTAGCTCTAGGAAAATCTCAATGATAATTAGTAAGGACTCAATGGTGAGTTTTTCTCCATCTTCAGCTTATCTTTACCAAAGAGCAATTTTTCTTACAGCATGCCAATCATGACTTTGCATTACTATCACTAATTATCCATCCTGGGACTACATTTCTAACTTTCATTGCTCATGTTGTGAGTCATTACATGTGTAGCTTTCAGCCCATTGGAAAGTTTTCTCAATGTCAGTGTTTGATAAAAAAATTGCACATATGGTACTCAAAATTTGAAAAGCATACAATATATTCACAATCTGATTATGTTTCCAAAGTTCTTTCATGTGAAAACTGAATCAATTTTGGATGTGTGCATTGTTCATTAAACCTAGATAGTTCCTTTTGGTCTTCTACTCTTCTGCACTTGTGCGAGACAACACTGCATCTTTTTGTGTCTTTTAATCACAGTTAAACCTAGATAGTTCCTTATGATCTTCTGTTAATGACAGATGGTTTGCTTTTATAAATAGCAGTCATCAGCCAAAAGAAAGCTAGGATGATATGGCATGTTAATTGCCAGAATTTCGGTTTATAAAATTTCTACTACAAAAACACTATAATATTGTTATGGATTCTAAGACTTCTGATGTGTTTCAGTTATTTTAATTAGTACCAGCTGTGGCACTTCGATACATCACTGATTTGCACAAATGGTTTAAAAGTTTAGTACATTGCATATATGGTTAATAGTTTCAGTTCACTGCATACATACACAAATGAACTACAAGTTCACTACATTGGACCAGTACTTGATATTTTCAGTTAGTTGAATTGCATTATGCATACTCACCATATTGTCTCCAGAAAAAATGTTCTTATTGCAGCTATGGTTATATTGGTGATTGGTGAGCAATATGCTTGCCCACACAACTCCTACATGCCTTGATATTTAGACACATTTTTTTGTTGTTGGAACTGATACTCTGATGTTGTGTTTGCCAGGAAAGTTCTGAAGAACTAGCAATTCTAGACCTTCTACTTGGAATTGCACTAAAAAAATTGCTAATGCAGCCTTGAAATCCTAACGATCTTCACTCGGGAATGAGAACCTGGTCAAAATAAGAAGAAAGCAAAAAAGAAGGCCAAGTAGACTAATAGAAGCTACTAACTGGAATCAGAAGCTTTTTCTTAATTTCATTGTCAATAAGTTACCATTCGAAGGTTGATGGCCCGCCCCGCCTAGTATAGGAATCTTGTAATGTTTGTTGTACTCAGACTGATATACTCATGGTTTTTTCAGTTTTGTCACAATGTTAATTTGCAATTTCTATATGAGATGCTGCACACAATGGTGATGCGAACACGTATCTAAGGTAATATATGTTGTCCATATATTTGATGAGATGCTTCAATTGATTACCAGATTCTTACTTCCAAAGCTATTGTCTCTAATTATCCATCCTTATTTCAAGTTCCTTTTTGTCTAATTGTTTTGAAAAATTGTAGTTACGATAAATTTGCTAAGTACACTTAAGCACCAAGTTTGTAGGCAGGATTATGTGGCATGGAGTCCGGAGATGTCAGCGGTGGGAGGTGGCAGATAGGATGTTGTGGGGTGGCAAAAAGTTGAGGGTCGACGAAGCCAATGAATTTGCAACTTTCCTTGCTTAATCAACTGGTGGAAAGATCCTACTTCAAAATTCATTTTATCTTACAGTGAAGGTTGTGTTGCTTGTTGTAGTGAAATATATTTGAAATGTGACCCTCTCATAAGCTCCAATCTTTGTACAAAATACAATTTGTAGTTCTATGTTAAGGCAAAGTGAGTGCTTTATGACATGTCAAATATTTCATACGATGAAAATAATGCTCATAGAGGTAATTTATTTTTTCCCGTAAAGTGAGTGCTTTATGACATGTCAAATATTTCATACGATGAAAATAATGCTCATAGAGGTAATTTATTTTTTCCCGTAGCAACACACATGCACGAATCTAGTTTTACTAAAAATTGAACATTTGTTGTTCAAGAGTTGAACAAATCTGTACACTGCCCGCCTATCAAGCATTTTACATGAATTAGCAAAACCTTTGTTAAATAAATGACTGAAATAAGATAGACAACCTGCGCAGCTGCGCTGCTTCAACGATTTGATTCTACAAATTTCTTTTTTTAACTACATATATAGGATAGCAACGAGTTATTTGTCTAATACCAGTGAAATGCTGTTCGGGCAGCAACCACAACAAATTACTAAAATGATGCAACGAACAAAAATGGACTACGTTTTGGAAAGCAGACAAAGACCAGCATTTTCCGGGCGCCTGACTATCGGACCACTAAAGGCTAAGGGCCAAAATGGACATGAGATTTACAATGCATATCTTTTAAAACATGACACTTCTGATTTGATACTCTAATACAATCTAAATTCTGAAAGACCAGCTCACTCTTTCTGCACTGAATCAACCCACGGTCAGAGCATTGGAGCTCATTGCAACAAGTCCAGGTGGATGTGACACCAAGTAGTATACAAGGTTATCAGCTAAAAGATGCTTCCGACGAAGTATCATTTGCTTGTGCATCTGTTTAAGGATTAGGATGTCATGGGTGGCTTCAAAGAGCAAGAATGCTTGGGTAGCTCACCATCAATGTTCGCCCCAAATGGATGGTGTATTATTCTCATTGCTCATAAAACTCTCTGTGGCTCCAATTGTAGTTAACAAGTTTGTCACTTCCTTGACAGAAATGCAAGAGGGAGAGTGCACCTGTTATACTGGTTGGCGGGTTATCTGCCCTAGCCTGCTTCTCTCCAACCTTTGATGAAACAGGTTCCACGGACTATTCATCATCTAAAGATGTAATATTTACAATGTTCTCAGACACTCCATTATCCACTGCATTTAGATCTAGTGGAAATACACACTTTCTATCACTGCTGGAGGCTCCTGCCATCGATTTATTGCTAGTGCTGTCATCCACAGAGGAAGCAGCAAGGGGATGCACCTTAGATGATAGCCTTCCATTGTTGGTATTCTCACTTAACTCAGAGTTTGTAGACACTACAGTATCCAATTTGATTTTCTTATGCTCGACTACTCCAACTTCAGCAGCTCCATTGGTCATCTCAAAATTTTTTTTGGGTGCACCACCTGATGCATGTGAATCGAGTGCTCCTGTGCTAATCTCACCGGTATTTACAGGGTCTATATCCATGAGGTCCTCTGCATCGTTAAGGTTTATGGTTGTGCTCTCCTTGCCAACTCCTTTAATAATAGATAAAAGTAAAGTATTTACAAAATGATGTTGATAAATAACTAACTTCTACTATTATGAGGAACAGTTTTATTTACCTTCCTGATGGGTTGAGGAAACAGAACAAGCAACAGCCACCGTGTTCACATCAAAATCTCTTTCACTAACATCAGGTTTCTGCGCATGCATAACATACATTCAGATACTGATATGACAATCATCTAAATGATCATGTAAAACGAAGTGAATAAAATTCTAGTTGTCATAAAGGCATGCAAAACTCCCAAGATGCATGGGGAATTTTCACATATTGGCTGGTTGCCAATGAAGTAAAATTCACACTAGAGAACTTTCTAGAAGTTAGTGATAACCTAAATACAACTATGTAGAAAACAGTTCATCAAGCATGCGCTATCCGACAGAACATATAAGTACTCACCTGGTGTTTTATTTCTGTAGCCATGGCAGAGGAACCCATAGCACCCTTACTATTTGTTGAATCTAGATGACCTGCTAGAGTTGTTCCATTCACAGGCTGATTTACAGAAATCTTTCCATTCAAACACACTTCATGATTGGATTCCAAATTTGGTAGAAAATTAGCTGATTTTACCAAACTGTCATGTTCGGCAAAACTATTCCTGTCTTTCGAGAATGAAAGACTAGATGAAAAAACAGAGGTACTGGGATCCACAGTCCGGGGATCCTCCATAAAATTAGGTTCGAGCCTACATGTCGGCACATCAGATGAAAGGTTTGAGCAATCTTTTCTTCTGACTCTGAATACACCCCATAGAAAATAGAGCATATTCCACCCTTAGAAAGAATAAGAATACGATCAATTCAGCAACCACAGTAAAACCATCATGAAAAAAAATAAAACTCCAAGTGAGTGAAGAATTCTTACTTTGGAAGTTCTTTGACAGGGTATTGGAAGGGAATATAAGTAACTCAACAGCATCAACACTTCCTCTGAGAACTAAATCATTCTTCAGCATATTTTCAACTAATTTACTATAGTGATTTTCATAACTGCAAAACATGTTAACTATTCAGATTTGAGTTTAATAGTATGAGTGACTGAAGCAAATATAAGGAAAAAACTGAACACACCTCTGAATATCTCTGGCAAAGAAGAAAAGACCAACATTTTCATATGTTGGACCATTTTTCTGAAATTGTGTTGGCCATGAATTCTGCCGAGGAACTTCCTCAAGCTGGACTTTAGAAGGGAATTTTTTTGCTACTTCCAGCACTAACTGTGAAGCGGAACATGATAAGTGGGCTTGGAAACCATCACATAACTCAGGTGATCTTCCAGTCCTCCGCAGCTCAAAACCACCTCTGTTGAGACCAAAAAGAAAGGTTAAATTGCATATAATGAACAAAACTAGAAAATATTATAATTGATACTCCCTCCATTGATCCATTTGATAGACCTATTTCATCTTGGAACAATGACCACGGAAAATGAACCTTACTTATCATCTAATGAATCATGTGATTATGTACTCATTATGATATACATGCACCTCGGTACCGATGTCATCATATACATTCACCAATTATTTTCTAGATGAGTTATTCTGATAGGGAATCAAACAGTCATCTGGGTCAAACACGAGACGACAACTCAAATAGGATTACTTAAAAAGAAAATTAGAGTTTTGCAAATAGCCCTATCAAAAGAGAATGGAGGGAGTAGCAGGTTCGGTTGCTTGAGTGATAAGCAGGTGTAAAAAAATGGAATCAACCATGAAGCAAACTTAATACGGAACACAGTAAGCATGTGAAAATGTTACCCCATAAGGGGTTCTTAGTTGATTTATAGGTAATGACATGTAAAGGGAGACTTATTAATTTTTTAAAAAAATTTAAGTTAATATATTCCACATATGGGATGGAAAGGAAAGAACATTCTTACTGCCATATCCAGTCCAGCTCTGGCAAAGTTGAAGCCATTGGTGCATCACCAGATGAAAAGGCTTGAGCAGATTCATCCCTTCGATCACTTGGCATAGTGCAACTATTATCAACAGGGATTCCTGTTGTGGCAGATAAAGTGGCATGATCATCCTTGAACTTCAACTTGTTATAATCTACTGAACCTGCGCTCCCAGGGTTGGACAAAATAAATCTCATATCCTGTTCATTAGCTCGAGCTGACAATGGGGAGGTCTTTCTCACATGGCTGAATGAGGCAGGTAAAGCATCTTTAGGCCCAGATCTGAAGGCAACTTTTTCAGTAGCCTCTGAAGTACTAGTTTCAGATGTTCTAATTCTTTTGGCAGACACATCCTTCATGTTTCGCTCACTTAATGGTTTTACTGCAGAAACACGAAGTTTGTCAACGGCACAAAATTGTGTAGAATGACCTGCTTCATTACATATTTGGCAACGGATTGTGCGATTACTGCTAGAAGCACCCTGTCTGAAGCCAGTGGAGTCCTTGATTTTAGTATCCCGATGTGAAGGATCTGAGTTTTGAAATACTTTTCTCTGAGCAGAACCAAGAATACCAACCAAGGATCTTTCAGGATTATGTGGCATTGTACTTCCTGCTAAAAGTGGCTTCTTTAGTTCATTGTTCCCTGAAAGAACAAATCAATGTTACTACAGTAAAGTAAATGCAATTTGAAAAATAATAAATTATCTGACACATTGAAAAATGAGATGCAGGGGAAAGGAGGGGGGAAAGTAATTTACCAATGCAACTTTTACCACCCTGTAAATGAGTGGTGCCTAAATTATTTGAGTCAGCCGTGTTATCTCCTGTATCAAGGGGCTGAGCTGTGGTATCAGTTTGAGAAATAACAGGAGCAACCGTTTGCACAGTAGTGGAGGGAGTCCCCAATACAGAAGAGCATTGGTCATTTGTAGCATTTTGGCTTACCAGCTGATTCACCAACCTTGGCTCCTCAGCAGTTGACAAGATGGAAGACTTCGCCTTGTTTGCTGGCTCACCAGTTTTAGGCTTTTTGAAGGTTGCAGACTTAGTAGTCATGCTTATTGGCCCTTCCTTTTTAATGATTGGAAACCAAGAATCCTTGAAACTTTTGGGCTTCTGAGGAACTTCATTCAGTAGCTGTTTCACTTTGGGAACCTTTGAGTTGTTGAAAGAAGTGGATTTGGTAAGTTGACCTGCAGTATACCTTGCTTAGTACAGTTTCTTTTAATGGAATGTCTTCAAGGCAACCCCAGAAGTACCAGAAATTGAATATTCAGGATTTTATGTAGAGTCTACATCTGAAAATAATAATATTAACAATTTACCATAAGGTTGTGGTGCCTGATTCTTCGGAGCATTAGACGCCAACGAAGTTCCCACTTGACTAGGTTGCTTTCCTTTGTCAGCATGATACCTAAGTGAGCCCTCACATGATGATGGCATTCCTTTTCTTGAGTCAGGCCCCATGTAAGCATCACCAGTTTCAGAAATAGTGTCCCGAATTGAGGATGTAATTGCTGCATCATCTTCCATCCTTTTTTTGACCATATCATTCCCCTTCTTCTCTGACTCTTTGTTGCCTGCATTCTCAGCCTCCAGTTCATTGTCAAAGGAACGTTTGCTCTTCGCAGCAATAGCAGGTTTGTTGAATTCTCTTTCAAATGACTGCCCTTTAGATGTGCCACCTTTCACCTGAGATTTTTCTAGTTTCGCCACCTTTTCAGATTCTACCGCAGTTTGGCAGTCTTCACACAACCACTCACTCTCTGGAACATCTTCCATCATTACCCGCATACAATACCTGAAGTAAAGAAGAAAGAATGAAAAACTCATAGCAGATTCACATTCTTTTGAGAAGAAGACATTATGTGGACAAATGGAGAAAAGTGCAATTTCTTCATGCCCCGAGGTATGAATATAGGAAGATAATAATGGTGTACATGATTATAAGCGCATTGGCATGCCTCATTATGCCTTTAGCCTTCCATTAAGCAGTTAAAAATCACAGAACAGCAAATAGGCAACTTGAACCATTACCATACAGGATACCCAAATGCAACTGTTAAGCAAAAAAACATTACGTATGCTCTGCACCGTCATTGCATCTGCTACATACAGCAAGCTTCTCCTCCTCACCAACATCTCCACATATGTCGCACACCTTCACCTATATTTTTTTTAAAACAAGTAATACAGTTCAGCCGATTCAAAACTCAGGCTATCACATAAAAAAAGAGAGAGAACAAGTAACCCGATCTATGTACAACCAATTGTGGTCTAGCTCCGTAAATAACAAAACAAAAGTTTAAGGTTGTCAACTCACATCTTCAACTTCTTCTAAACTTTTATCATCAGAGGATGTGGTGTTCACTTGTGCATCAGATACCTGCTGAATGTTGAAGATTTACAACAAACTTAGTTGCTAATACAAATTGAAGGTGTAATTTTAGACAAATTGTATGCTTGGATATAAAGCAAACAAATCACTTCAAGATGCATGATAATTTTGCAACAACAAGACTGTCACACAGATAAAATGAAAATGCTGAAATAATAAACCCCAAGGAACTCACATCATCCTTCATTTCATGAGAGCCTTTTTTGTCATCAACACCTTTTTTCACAACAGCAGCTTGCGCATGAGAATCATCTTCATATGCACCTTCCTGATCCAAATGATACACGACTTGTTTGCTTCTTAGTGAGCTTGTAGAAACCTTCTTTGTGGTTTCAGAGCCACCTTCTTTGTAGTTTGATGAATTGTCTTGTTCTTCTGCAGCTGAGGATGGACCAGCAGAATTCTCTGACTGGCCTAGTTTTTGTAAGCAATCACTCCCATCCAAATTCTCCTCACTGTGCACAACAGAATGACTTTTACCAACATGGCCATCTGTATCGTCAATATCATTGTCAACAGCATCATCACTGTCAATCTCCGTATCCACCTTTTTATCACGCGATCTTTTAGCAGACGGAGGTGCTCTTCTCCCCCTTTTCTTCCTTACAGACACATTAGATGTGTCTTTTAACTCAGAGATCCATGAAACAACATTATTGCGACGATCTGAGCTACGTGCCACCCGGTCTGCATTCCTTACTGAATATGAATAACCATTAGTGGTACGGTCGATTCCGATTGTGCTTATGATAATGAAAAGCATCTAAGATGCAAATGGGATGAGAAGGAAAGAAAGCATACATCGCATGTCCTTTTATTAAGATTTATGGCAAATGTTCTGGCTCGCGACTGTCCTTCCTTTCCTGTGAGGAAATTTGACCTATTATTAATTCCAACACATAGAGCAAATATAATAAATGTTTGCCTATAAACATGGGCAAACTATAAATATATATGCATATTTATCATTGATACTGATGATTTATTAATTCCAACACATAGCTACCGATGTAGAGAAGTCATATGAATAAATAAAAGGCCCGCTAACTTTTCAGATAGCTAACAAACTTACAATTATGCATATATCAGATATTAGAAAATGGGTGTAGGTGTAACCATACAAGACCCATAATTTTATAAGGAAGATGTGCATGGATACAAATAAGTGGAGTATACACGAACACTAATCCATATGTGTCACAACATTGATAGGCTAACCGCAGGTCTGAAGCTTAAGTAATATCCTTTACAAGTGTACATGTGTAGATACATTTACCACTAAGTTGAAGATACTAATTAGTTTAGTTCAGCTAACAGGTCGGGAAGTTCAATGAATTCATGGTGTGATGATATTACACCTCCCAACAACTCATTCAAATGATGGCTGAATAGCTCAAGCAACCACCCACATATGCCATAATCATCCTCACCTCAGTTCACAACAAATTTACCGATCAGTTGGTTTCAACTGAAAACCTCAGTTCACAACATATTTACCTATCAGTTGGTTTCAACGAAAAATTGCGACAAGCACATAGAACTGGGGAATGGAGGACGACCTCACCTCGTGAACTGGGGAACTCGTCGTTGGAGTAGCGAGATGATGAAGCAGCTATCGATTCTTGTGTATTAGGTGAGAGGTGCGGCTGAGAAGCAGGAAGGAGGCTGGGATGGATGGGGGAGACCAGACTGCGCTACGAGGAGACAGCCAACGACGGGGAGCAGAGTTCGCCGACCTGAAGATGAGCGGAGAGGAGGAACGAGGTTCGGGTCGGCCGGATCGGGAAATCCAGGGCGTCAGGACGCAGCGGAAGGCGGCGGAATCCCGTTTTCCTCTTTAGAACCCACCGGCGGCGGCGGCGGCGATGGACCAAGCAGCTGGCGGTTAGGGTTATAGGGTGAAAATAGCGTTGAGGGGAAACAGGAACGAACGGAGGTGGCCAGGTGGGGATCGAAGGGATACGTCCTGGGAGGATCGGGTGATGGAGGGAGCGGCGCTAGAGAACCCTAGTCGGCCGTCGGGGAGGCGCTCGGGGGATGGAGATGAGTCGGGAGGAGAAGAGCCTGGAACCGTTGGAAACTGTTTCTCTTTTTTTTAGCAGTTATTAATTTTGTGTGTTGTGGAAAAGAAAGTCATTTTACGTCTCCCGTCGGTTATACTGTCGTTAAATCCAATGCAATGTAGGAGTAAGAGCAAATTTCAAAAAAAAAAATCTCATAACAGTGTACTCGTATTGGGGTTACAACAAATTTTTTCTCGAATACCCATCAACCTACAACAAAATGCCAATAATTATCCTCTTATATTTTAAAATTTATATATATAATAGACCATGTTCTGTTTAGTTTCCAAAAATTTCCCTCGAATACCCATCAACCTACATCAAAACGCCAATAATTATCCTCTTATATTTTAAAATTTATATATAAAATAGATCACGTTATGTTTAGTTTCCAAAAATTTCAACCACTCGTGACATCAATCTTTAGTCACTAATTAGGAGTATTAAATGCAAATTAATAACAAAACTCATTAAGCCCTACTTTTTTTCGAGATGAATCTAATGAGTCTAATTATGTTATGATTAGACAATGTCATGCTACAGTAACCAATCTTTAATGACGGATTAATTAGGCTTAACGGATTCTTCTTGTGATTTCTGGTTCATTCGTGTAATTACTTTTATAATTAGTCTACGTTCAATACTTCTAAGGGCATCTCCAAGAGTATCTAATATTTTCTTCTTAAAAATATTAAGTTTTAGTGCTTCTAAAAGGGTATTGGAAAGAACATAGAAGGTTATCTTCAAGAGTTTCTAATAATCTACTCCTAAAATATAGAAGACAATTTTGCATCATTCTTAAATTCTTCTAACAACTTTTATGTATTCTTTCTCTCTTGTACATTTGCATCATGAACCATTTTCTACTCTTTATTGTTTTTGAGCCTTTCCACCTTGTTTTGGAAGAGGATACGTGTCGACCGAAACCGCGTATCTTTACGTGGAACAGGTTGTTTTTTCTCAAGTCCTAAAAGATTAGGAGTGTGATTTAGGAGTTGTTGGAGAGATTTTTTTTGTCATCTTTCTAAAAATAAAAAATTATGAAAGGATTTAAGGAACTCTTGGAGATGCTTGATAGACCTCGAAAGTGGATAAAAAAATTTTCACCGAACTAAACAGGTGCAATTGGACTGCCCACCTCCCCTCACGCAGCCTCGCGACGTCGCCAATGGCACCATAAGGTTGTAGCTCGCGGCGACGACGATGACAGGCTGAGCGGCCTTCCTAATGGCATCCTTGAACAGTCGAGCATGTTCTCTTCTTCCTCCGACGTTGTGCGCCTGTTCATGCTCTCAAGATGGTGGCTCCGTGCCTAACCCATGCCTCCACGCTCAACCACTCCAAGGAGCACCTCGAGGACCAGTTATGTGGAAACTGCCTCTTGAGACGTCTCCACTTAATCAATACAGTGCAATGTGTGACATCCGGCTCCTATTTGGATGGTTCATGAGCATAAGTGTGCATGTTTGGTGCCGCATTGCTAGTTTAGCAAGGTGAAACCAACTTATTATCCTTTGTCTAACAGTCATATCACCTTCGGGTTAACTCTTTTACACGAAACGAGGACGAAAGTGTAATCACGATGGTATTGTTGACGGTTGTTAAGCACCACTTTTATAACGTGAACTCTTGAATAAATGAATAAAGTATGAGCATGAATAGTAGTGTTAAGCGTTATTACTAACAATTTTCATGAGTGTTGGTGTTTCTGTCTTATATTGCAGGATGCATCAAAATACACATGAAATGACATAGTTGAGAGCACGTGAATATATGGCTTCAAATATTTCTTCCTCTCAAACAATCTCAAATGTCAAAATGGATTGCACCATTGTGAAGCTCTCGTCGAGACGATTGAAATGGATACATCATTTGTCTGCTTTGGAGATCGGATAAAAATATATTTGAAAGGGAAAATAATGTGGGATGCTGACGTAATGCTGACGTCAGCACCCCAGCATATTACACCAATAAGCCATTATCCCACGTGCAGCACGGCGGCCAAGAAGCCCAAGGAGGCCCAGCGGCAGCCTGTGGTGCGGCCCAGCCAGGCGGTCCAACCGAGTACGCGCGGCCCAGGCGCGTGGTTTGGGCGCTTAGACCGGACGCGTGGCACCCTGAAGGATTGATTAGGCGACCAAAGAGCGGGGGGTTGAATGGGAGTCGATAAAAATTCACCTCAAAAAGATGAACTCGACTATGCCCCAAGAACTACTCCAAATCCGAGCACACACACGATGGAGAACGTAATCGCCAAGATCACGTAGTCACAACGGACCTACCAACCTTAGGAGCGATCCTTTGTTCAACTAGCGGAAGCACGAATCAAAGAACCAAAGTACTTAGCCAAATCTGCGAGGCCCTCGGCGGACGGTCCGCAACCATACGGCGCACAATCCGCGAGCCCGACGGACGGTCCGTGACTCCCCGGCGGACGGTCTGCAAATAGCGACCGAACCTCCAGTACCGCACCCCGGAAATTCGGACAGTCCGGGCGAGCACCTCGAACAGTCCGTGCCGCGCGGACAGTCCAGCCCCCACCTGGCGGACAGTCCGGCAAACCGACTCCAACCAAAATCTCTAAATTCGACGGATTGAAACGGCATGTGCTCATGAACTCAAGAACACGCGACGAACAATCGACGAACATGCACCTCGCGGACAGTCCGCCAGCCACGAACAGAGCAGAAACAGCCCGAGCTCGAGAGGTCAACCCTCCAGATCCATCACCCGATCTCCCAAATGACTTCATCTCTTGAGACAAGATATGAGGAAGATGTGAAGCGTCCCTAGGGGATGCTATGTCCTAAAACTTGAGACCTCAAACCAACTAAATCGCCGGGAATCAATCTTGAACTGAGCTCAACCAAAAAGCTAGGGTTTCACCCGAAATCCTCAAATCCAAGGCCGAATCTGAAGTTTGAGGGGTCAAGATCAAGCACAAAGATGCACAAGGCATCTATCCATGATCCCCACAAAGAAATCCGAACCCAAACACCTCAGAATCGGAGGAACAAGTTGCGCACGAAAATCCAACGAAAATAACCCAAAAAAGACACGAAAATCACACGAGCTACAAGAAGGAAATCAACGCAACCATGAATGCTTCCATACACTCAGAGATCAGATTCTCTACAAACTGGTGAAGAAAATCTAAGCCTATGGAGTATGAAAATGAGAAGCAGTCCGGGAGGATGGTTTGCTCAGAAACCCTAGAGCTATATAAATGAGTCCCTCTGGGTTGGGCAAATGACCAAGCTACCCCTAGCACTTAAACTGAGATACAAACCCCTTAGGGGCAATATGGTCAAGTAGCACTCCTCTTCTTCGGGTGGCCACACCTTCACCGCAGTCCGCGTCCTCCCGACGTAAGCTTTGCGATCCTGCCGCGTGTCCCCCGGCATCGAAGCTTCTCAGCGCGTCCGGATCCCGTCTCCGCCCGCCGAGTCTCCGATCTTGGTTTTGTGGCTCAACCAAGTAACCCGACCGTTTTGTTGTGAACCGCCGCAAACCCCACGTGCAGACTCCGGTCGTGAGCCGCTACCCTGCACCGGCTCCAGTCGACGACTTCGTCTTGCTTTTGTTGCCACCATGCGTCCTGCACTTGATCCCGTTCGGCCACCGGGTCCATCAAGCCGAGCCTACTTGTCTCTCCACTCCTCGGAGGCCCCGCAAGGCTAAGACCTTTCGCGCCCGCTCTTCACCTACACCAACACGAATCAAACCGCAACCTGCACCTGCAATACTCGGCCAAGAGTCAGTCAACGCCATGTTGTCAATCACTCATCACAGCTAGGAGCGACCATCCACCGGTCCTCGGATGCTCCGGTCCTCACGCCCACAGGAGGCGTGTTGCAGGTCGGTTCCCAGTTCGGCCTGGTTTGTGTCTTGGGGCACGAGTTTGCTTGCCAGATGGCGCTAGGAGAAGGAGGATAACAAGGGAGAAGCTCTCAAATCCAAGGGTGTCCTCCCCCTATAAATACAAGGTGAGGGGGTCATTCTAAGAGCACACACTTCACCATCCCACTCAAGGCTTCTCTCCTAGCTAGTGTTAGATCAGTAGAGAGGGAGAGAGGCATGTGCCTCTATGATGTCATTGTTAGTCATTTAGACTAAAGTGTGTATTTTTGTATTTTCTATTTAGACTAAAGTAGCATACTAAAGTGTGTATTTTTGTATTTTCTATTTAGACTAAAGTAGCATTCATGCATAGTTGATATGTTCTTATGTTCTTCACTTGTTCTTGATTTAGAAGCATGTGTTCTTCGCGAACACAACCCTTCAATCTTGTAGCATAAGTTCATAAGTACTCATATTCGTTTGTATGCATGTTCGTCAATTAGAATATAGTGGATATTCCTGCATGTCCTATTTAGACCAAAGTGGCATTCGTAATTCCTTCTAGCTTTATACGTGTTGCATGAGTAGTCTTATTCTTTTACTAGTGCGTAGATCCTGGGTTTATATGTTCGTCTGCTGCAACTCAGTCGTATACGTTGCTCTAGCACACTACATGATTGAGTGCTCTCTTGCATGCCTTGAATATAAACTAGCACTTCTATAGTTGAGTGAGATCAGTTCTCCTCCTTGTGGGTTCGTCGCTCTATTTTAATATAGAATGTCGTAGGTTGCTACAGGGTATCAAACGTAGTCAGTGATAGACATGGGTACCCATGGGTCCCCACCGACCAGGGTCCCAGAGGTCCCTGTCAAGTGGACACGACCTGCCAGAAGCCCCGCCAACCTGCAAGTGGGCCCGGAGACCTTATCCGCAACCCTGGCGACCTTGGAAGACTCCGGAAGACCTTATTCAGATCCCGGAGGATCCGCCGGGCTTGGAGCGCAAGGCGAGCTATTAGATCGCGGCTTGGCACCGCCAGTAGGTCCGCAGATCGCGGGATTCTCCCTGTAATCAAGGCAGATGGCCCTCCTGATTTGTAACCGACCCCGATGAGGGTCCACCGACCTCGAATGGAAGCCCTAGCCCGTTGACCATATAAGGCGGCCTAGAGCTCCATTCGAGGGGACTGCCCTTCCACGCATAATTCCGCCTCATACTGGACGTAGGGTTTCACTCTTCGGAGGCCCGAACTAATCTAAACCGCTGTGTTCATCGCCATTCTTGTCGTGTTCCGAGTTCCACACGCGAACTACCACCTACGCTCTTAGTTCCCGATCCCCTCCAATTAACCTACAACTGCTTGGGTCGCCCCCTTGCGGATCTGTCCAGGTCTCACCCCCTGACAGTTGGCGCGTCAGGTAGGGGAGATCGGGAACTCGCTGTGCAGCATGGTGGCCCGATCTAGTGTCGTCTTCTCGGCAAGCATGGCGACCGTCCTCGCTGACCCCGTGGAGATCTGCTTCGGCTCCTTCACGGCGACCTCGTCCACTCCGGCGGCCACGACCTCTCCAGTGGCCGCTGTGCAGATAGCGACAGCACCTGTCACCACCCCCGTTCCCGATCTAGCGTCGGAGGCCCACCCGCCCAAACCCTATGACATCATTCAGGGAATGGAGCGTTTCATCAGCATGATGGAGGACACCCTCCAGATCTGCGAAAGAGCCCAGCGCTCAACGCGGACGGCACCGCGCCATGGGACCTTCCCCTTCGATCTGCGACCACCAGGCGACGTCTACGCTGGCCAGGCGATCAAGCCTTCCCAGATCCAATCTGGGGGGCGGCGGCCCGCTAGCGACCTAAAGCCCGAGCCTCGCGCACACCGCGACCCGCTCGACGTACCGTGCACCTACCATAAGGGCGCACGACATACCCTCCGCAGCTGCTGCCTGCGGAAGAAGATCGACCAAGAGCGGCCCACCCGTACCACGCGAACTCCCGCGTCACCGGATGGCGGCGAGTTTCAGAAGGTTCGGGTCCACGTCTCTCCCAACGACTCGGGTCCCATCGTTCGCCGGGTCTTGGTGGTTTCTAAGAATGAACCACCACGTCACGGCGTGACGGATTCCGAGGAGGCGCGGCGGATCCAAGCGAATGCCAACCGCACCCAGCGACGTGCGGAAGAGCAACACCGTGCGGTACCTCCCTGCGCTCGAGACCTTCGTCTCGAGTTCGAGGAAGCGGGCCTACCGACGGTCAATAGCCCTCAGGACAACCGACGTTCAATAGCCCTCAGGCCAACCTGTGTGCTGCCGTGGTGCGCCTTTAGCAAGCCAACCCTACACCCGAGGCGGAGGCGGTCATGGCCTACCTTCGGGTCGCCACGGCCCTGGTGGAGGAAAAGAGCGCGGCAGCCAAGTCCACCGCATCTTCGTCGAGCCGTCATTCACGCAGTCGATCTAATCGACCTACGCGTAGCAACCTCCCTCCCATCCAGGAGGAAGTCGATCAAAATAATCCCAATCAACCTTGAGCGAACGGTGCCAAGGACGGCGACCTCCGCGCCAACCTCAACAAGAACAGGTGTGCCCGCGACGCCCGTGGCTACATCGACCAGCGCCACTGCGAGCACGAAGAGCGGGAGCTACGACGTCATGCGGAGTACGACCGCGAGTACGGCCCCCTGGCACCGTCCACCGCATCATGGAACGCGAGGAGCGCGACGGCCACGACGTCGAGAACAGGCGTCGTGCTCAGTATGTGGCGGACTACGACCGTCCGGAGGGCGGTGCTCTGAATCCAGATCATCAGCCCTGGTCCCAGATCGTCACCCTTGCACAGAGCAGAGGCGGTGCTCAAGCCGGAGATGGCGCTGACGACATAGCCATCACCGTCTTCCCCGCATTGGCTCCTCGTCTTAGGTCGGTGGCCTACCCCGACAATTTCAAGCCTAACATCCAGAAGTACGACGGCCGCTCCGACCCCAACATTTGGCTGTCGACCTACTATGTCGCCATCAAGACGGCCGGTGGCAACTTCGACCACATGGCGGCGTACTTCCCACTGGTGATGGGCGACGCGCCGTCACTTTGGCTCAACAACCTCCCGGCTGGCAGCATTACCTCCTGGGCCGACCTGTCCCAGGCCTTCACGTCCAACTTCTAGACGACCTATAATCGCCCTGGGAACGCCTTCAACCTCGGGAGGGTTACCATGAAGCCCAATGAGCGGCTCCGCGACTACACAAACCGGTTCTTCGAGAACCGCAACACTTGCGTGGGCGTCAGAGACGATCAGGTCGTCGACAGCTATAAGAAGGGCATCAGGGATCGCAAGATCTTTGAGAAGATCCACGAGTCCGAAGCCACCACCGTCGCGGCTCTCATGGAGGTCGTCAACAAGCTCATCGACACCGACGAGGTGATGGTCAACCAGTTAGACTACAGCGCCAAACGTGACGCGGGCACGTCTGGTACTGCCGGCGATTCCAGCTCCAAGCTGCGCAAGCGACCTTCCGAGGTGCTTGCGATGGAGGGACGTCGACCTTCGACCTTCGACAGCCCTTGTGGGTTCCATGAGGGAGCCACCCACACCGTTCGCGAGTGCTTACAGTTCAAGAGGGCCTTCCGCACACCTGAAGACCCCAAGCGACCCTGAGGCGATGGCGACCGATCATCTTCGCGTCGCTATAACAGCGGCCGCCGCGACAACCGACGCGGCCACGGTGACGATCGAGACAGCCGCCGCGACGAGCGCCGCCGTGATGACCCATAGCCAGAGGCTCATCGCGACGACCGCGACCTGCCTCCTCCACCAAAGACGGGCAACCCCAACGGCCCCTTTCAGCAGGCCAAACGATCGATCAACATGATCGTCGGAGGCCTCAAGTCTCATGTGAGCAGGAGGCGCTATCGCAAGGACAAGCGCGAGATCCATCTCATCCATACCCAGCTGGCGCAGCCTCTGCGTTGGTCTGAGCAACCGATCACGTTCTCTAGAGCTGATCACTGGGTCCATATCCCAGACCCTGGGTCCTACCCACTCGTCGACGAGCCTATGGTGGATGGGGCCCTGCTTCCCCAGACCCTCATCGATGGGGGGAACGGGCTCAACATCATCTTCATTGAGACCTTGAAGAAGATGGACTTCGACTTCAAGAAGCTGACGGTGTGCGACGAGCCCTTCTTCAGCATTGTCCCCGTAAAGGTGGCCTACCCCGTGGGTCGGGTCTCCCTCCCTGTCACCTTCGGTACGGAGGACAACTTCCGCACGGAGTACCTCAACTTTGAGGTCGCTGACTTCAAGTCCTCCTACTATGCCATCCTAGGTCGCCCCATGCTGGCCAGGTTCATGGCCATCCCACACTACACCTACTTGGTGTTGAAGATGCCGGCTCCGAACAGGGTCCTCTCCGACTACGGCGACCTCATAGTCTCCTTCAAGTGTGACAACGAGGCCCTCGACATCACCGCGACGAATGCCTGTGTCGATGCCTCGGCTATCCTGGTCGCTGAGGCCGCGAAGGTTGCCCCGAGTGACCTGACCATCCTAGAGCAGCAACGCACCGACACTGCCCTGGATGCCACGCCGTCAACGAAGAGGGTCCGCCTCGGCCTGCTCGACCCAGAGAAGACGGTGGTCATCGGTGACAACCTCATGGAGAAATAGGAACTCGCGCTCACCAGTTTCCTTCAAGATAACACGGACATATTCGCATGGACCCCATCGGATATGCCGGGTGTTCCTAGGGAGCTGGCTGAGCACTCCTTGGATGTAAGCAAGACGGCCAAGCCTGTCAAGCAGAAGCTGCACCGCTTTGCGAAAGATCGCAAGGAGGTCATTAGGGTAGAGATAGTAAAGCTCCTAGCTGCCGGATTCATCTGTGAGTGTAAAAACCCGGTTTGGCTCGCCAACCCGGTACTTGTACCCAAGAAAATCGGTCAATGGAGAATGTGTATCGACTACACCGACCTCAACAGGCACTACCCTAAAGACCCCTTCTCTCTTCCGCGCATCGACTAGGTCGTGGATTCCACGGCCGGGAGCATCCTGTTATGCTTCCTCGACTGCTACTCAGGGTATCACCAGATAGCCCTGAAGGTCTCTGACTAAGACAAAACGGCGTTCATAACACCGCACGGCATCTACTGCTACACAGCCATGACGTTTGGCCTCAAGAACGCTGGAGCGACCTATCAGAATGCCATCCAGAAGTGCTTAGAGTCTCAGATCGGTGACAACGTTGAAGCCTACGTCGACGACGTAGTTGTCAAGACCACGGTGGAGGACAACCTCATCGCCGACCTTGCCCAGACTTTCGCCAACCTTCGACGCTACTGCTCTAAGCTCAACCCGGAGAAGTGTGTCTTTGGTGTACCATCTGGCAAGCTCTTAGGCTTCATGGTCAGCCACCGGGGCACCGAGGCGAACCCCACCAAGGTCGATGCCATCCGCAGGATGAAGAGGCCTACCGGGAAGAAGGACGTCATGAAGCTCACAGGCATGATGGCTGCTCTAGGTCGCTTCATCAGCAAGCTGGGAGAGAAAGGCATGCCCTTCTTCAAGCTGCTAAAAAAGTCAGACAAGTTCGTGTGGATGGATGAGGCTGATCAGGCCCTGGAAGAGCTGAAGACCTTCCTCACGACGGCCCCGGTCATGGTGCCCCTGGCGCCAAAAGAGACCTTGCTGCTCTACATCTCCGCGTCCACCCAGGTGGTCAGCGCGGTCCTGGTGGCAGAGCGACCTGAGGAAGGCCAATCTTACCCTATCCAGCAACCCGTCTACTATGTCAGCGAGGTCCTCTCTCATAGCAAGATCAGATATTCGCAACCTCAAAAGATGTTGTACGCCCTCCTCGTCACTTCGCGCAAGCTCCAGCACTACTTCCAGGCGCACAAGATCAAGGTCGTCTCGAGCTTCCCCCTGGGAGAGATTATGCGTAGCCACGACACCACGGGGTGCATCGTCAAATGGTCCATCGAACTAGGCGAGTTCGACCTTGAGTTCTGTCCGCGATAGGCCATCAAGTCACAGATCATCGCGGATTTCGTCTCTGAGTGGACAGAGACCCAGCAACCTCCACCGGCGGAAAAACCTGAGCATTGGAAGATGTACTTCGATGGTTCCCTGAACCTCAAAGGAGCGGGAGTAAGCGTACTCTTCATCTCCCCCAAGGCGATCACCTGAAGTACGTCCTGCAGATCCACTACAAGGCGTCCAACAACGGTGCCGAGTACGAAGCCCTCATTCACGGGCTGCGCATCGCTGTCTCCCTGGGGATCAAGCGGCTCATAGCCTACGGCGACTCCAAGGTCGTCATCGACCAAGTCAACAAGACGTGCAACATCAAGAAGGACATGATGGACGCCTACTGCGCCGAGGTCCGGAAGCTCGAAGCTCATTTCGAGAGTCTGGAGTTTCATCACGTCCGCCGTGACAACAACGTGGTGGCAGACGTCCTCTCCAAGCAAGGCTCCAAGCGCGCACTGGTCCCGGCTGGCGTGTTCGTCCAAGACCTACGCAAGCCTTCCATCAAGCTCCTCAGCAACCCAGAGCCACTGCCCGGCGACGTACCTCCACAAGGCAGCCGCGACGTCCTCATGACCGAGGCCGAAGACGACTGGCGCCTCGACATCATCGCCTACATCCTGGAGCATCGGGTCCCTGAAGACAAGGCCGAGCATGAGAAGGTCACAAGGCGCAGCGCCAACTACGTCGTCATCAGTACAGAGCTTTATCGGAGGTCTGCTTCCAATAGCATGCTGATGAAGTGCATCATATGGTCTGAGGGCCTCAGGCTCCTGCAAGAGATCCACAGTGGTGAATGCGGTAACCACGCGGCCTTCGCTAACCTGGTGGGAAAGGCTTTTAGGTCGGGATTCTACTGGCCTACCGCCATGGCTGACGCACAGGACCTAGTCCAGCGATGCAAAGGGTGCCAGTTCTTCGCCAAGCAGCAGCACGTCCCAGCTCAGGCCCTGAGGACAATTCCTCCATCCTGGCCCTTCGCTATGTGGGGCCTGGACTCGGTAGGACCCTTCAGAACCGCCCCTGGTGACTACAAGCATATCCTCGTGGCGGTGGACAAATTCACCAAATGGATCGAGGTTCGGGCCGTCACCAGTGTCACGTCAAAGGAGGCGGCAAAGTTCATCGAAGATATCACTCAATGCTTCGGGGTCCCCAACAGGATCGTCACCGACCTAGGCTCGGCCTTCATAGGAGCCGACTTTTGGGACTTCTGCCATGATAACCTCATCGACGTCTACTACTCTTCGGTGGCGCACCCACGTTGCAACGACCAGGTCGAGCGTGCTAATGGTATGGTCCTCCAGGGCGTCAAGGACCGAATCTTCGACGACGCTTCCCTATACGCCACCAGATGGCTAGCGGAGCTCCCGCACATTATCTGGGGTTTCCGAACCCAGGTCAACTCAGCTACAGGATATTCACCATTCTTCCTGGTCTACGGGTCGGAGGCCATCCTCCCGACCGACCTTGCCTTTGGCGCCCCCCGCATCCAGCATTACGAAGAGGGCGCAACAGAAGAGACACGCAAGGTCGACCTCGACAGTGTTGAAGAGCATCACGTGACTGCGCTGATGCGACACACCCACCACGAGCAGCAGATACGCCGCTACCATGACCGCAACGTGCGGGAACGATCCTTCAACGTCGGCGACCTAGTCCTGCGACGCATCCAAGACACCAAGGGCATGCACAACTCTCCGCACCCTGGGAAGGCCCATTCATTATCAAGAAGGTCATTGGACCGGTGACCTATCGCCTCCAGTGGGCCGATGGCTAGGGCGTCCTGAACGTCTGGAACATCGAGCACCTACGGCGCTTCTACACTTAGAAGATCTGTACCAAAATAAAAGCTATGTACTCTCCCACTTTGTAATTTCCAATTAATAAATATGAGATTCCCCTCGGCAGCCCTTCTGTCGACCTACACCTGGGTCTCCCTTTTACTTTCTATTCTGTTCACCCTCCCCCCCGAAGCGCTCGGGGGCTTGGTCTAAGTTAGCTCCGAACACGCTCGGGGGCTTGGCTTAGCCAACCTAAGGGTCTCGCAACTTGAAGGGGTTCTTTATGTTTTCTTTTATCTACCGCGCCTTCTCTTAGCGTAGGTCTTACTCTTTTTATGCGCATTCCCGACTGCGAGACCTAGGGTCCAAGACCCCCCTCCGCGTGCCGGCTGCACCTAAGCCTCCACGCTGAGCCGTGCAGTCGGTAAGCCGTTCCTCCACTGAGTTGGGTTAGCGGAGGGAACGTGTTGCAATCCCACCACGTTTTGAACCTTCATATCAAATGTTTTTGTTGCTCAAAGAGGCTGCGTGCTCTAATTAAAGTTGCATGTTTTTATTATTGCAAGGTCCTTTTTACATTAACAGGCCCTAGGCCTAAACCTGTATCTACACTCTGATACAACTTAAACATTACTTTCAGAGGTCGAACTTCTTGATGACCTCCTCCGCGGCAGCCTGGATGTCTTTGCTATTCACCAGCTCGGACAAGTCGACGTCCTCCGCGACCTTCTGCAGGTCGAACGACGGCTCGTGGAACTTCACCGTCGCCAACGTCGCGGCCGCAGCAAGCTTGCTGGTGTCCAGGAGCAAGGTCTTCATCCGACCTTCAGCCTCATCTAGGCGGTCAAGCAGCTCCTTCGGCTCTGCCCCCTCCTCCTGAGGGACGTAGATGTCCATCAAGTACTGGGCGGCCTCCCTGAGGTCGGTGAGCTGCTTCTCCAGATCTGCGTAAATGAGAGGAGGTCTGGTTACATCCTCGGCGCAACGACGACAAAGACCTTAGGGAGAAGGGGTCGCTCACCTTCCTGGACCTCCGTGGTCCTCTCCTTGAGGACCTTCACTTGGTCCTTGGTCTCCGAGAGCTCCTTCCTCAGGGCATCCTCCATCTCCTTGGCGCCTGGACGCATCAAAGGTCGAAATTAGGAAAAGACCTAAAGAGACAAGAAGATGACACCCAGTGACCAAACAAACGTACCATCAACGACGGCCTGGAGGTCGTTCGCGGCGTCCTTCACCTTTGCTGGGCAGCCTCCAGCTTCTTCTTTAAGGAGCTCACCTCCTTCTCTACCTGACGGGCCAGGGCGTCCTTCACGCGCTTGACCTCCTGTGCGGCTTTGACCTTGGCTTGCAACAAAGCCTCACGAGCCGCGGCCGCTTCCGCGTGGGCATTGGCGGCCTCTCTCACCAAGGTCGCCCGAGCCTGCGCCCGCTCCGCAAGCGACTGAAATAAAAGTAGATGCACCTCGCATCAAGGCCTCGAAAAACAACCAGAGCAGACGCCATGGGAATCACAGCAACAGTGCCAGGTTCTTACCGAGAGCGTCCGCGCGATCGTTCGCGACGCTTCTTTGAAGTCGTCAACGTCGCGGCGGTCGGCGATGACATCGTTCTCCCATGGGGTCCCAACGTACAAGCACCTGTCGTTGTCCCCCTCGAGGCCAGGCCCGCCCAACTCTGTAGTTTGCTGGTGCAGCATTAGTGGCGGGGCGGACATGCATAGGTCATCCTGGAGACCTCCAACGGGCTGAGCATCGCTGGCATCACCCTTCTCCGCCTCCGACGCCGCCGTCGCCCCGGCTCCAAGAGCCTGGCTCGAGACGTCCGCAGCTGAGGCCGTCGGTGATTGCTCCCCCGGCACCCCCTTCCCTTTATGCCCGAACGCCTCCTGACCCGAGGCATTCTTAGCGCTTTCTGATGTCGCCGGGGTCGCCCTGTGCACAAACAACGACCTTCAGCAACAAGAACAGTCGAGAATTGGATGCTAAAAGCAAAAGCGGGCATGAGTTCCGTGACTTACTTGCTCGCAGACCTTAGCCCAGGCTTGATGGGCGTAGGTGGGGCGTTCCTCGCCCTCTTCTGTGACCCTGCGTCTCCCGGAACGTCCGCGCCCGACCTTGAGTGCTCCTTCACCGCGATGGCCTTGCGGGGCGTCTCCGCCGCTCGCTCTGTCGTTGCGCTAGGTGATTTCGCGTCGTCTTCCTCCTCTTCGACGTTGATGGTCTCAACGTCGGAACTGGCCGTCGCCGTGTTCGCCGACACAGTGGGGCCTGTCCTCTTCCTCTTCTTCTTCTTCGCCTCCGCCGTCTGGGTGGCGATGACCGTTGCCGCGGCCAGGGACGCGGACATCTTGCCCGCTATCTACCGCGTGCGCCGCGGCGGTGGCGCGGCGACCTTTGGCGGCGCCCTCCTCGCGGTGGGACCTTCATCATCACTCCCCACCGACGAGTCGGAGAGGTACTCTTCGATACATTGCTACGGAGGGGTTTGCACATCCCCCATAGCACGGACCTTGAAACTCTGGTCCTCTTCATTGCGCAATGGCGCCGGGCACTAGTACATCCCTTCACGAAACTGAAAAGGAGAAGACCTACATCAAAATTGTCCAAGTACTCAGATGGCAAAGAATCAAGGTCGGAGACTTACAGCGTCAGTGGGCCGGTACACGCTGAGCGCCTTGGGGCACGTCTAGTTGCGGATGCGCCCGGCGAAGATGCTCTTCACCCGCGCCACCATCTCCTCCTTGGAGACCTTGCGCCGGATGACCCGGGTGGGGTTAGATTGCCCGCAGTACTCGTAGGCCGGGTGTACCCGGTCCTGGATGGGCTGCTGCAACCGCCGGCTGAAGCTGATCGCCACAGCGCCGCCGGTCATCCCCTCCGTCTTCAGCCTCTCAAGGTCCTCCAGCAGCGGCCGCAGGTCATGAGTCTCCCGCGACGTAAGCTGATTGGTCCACTCGGGGAATGGCACGGGGGCGTGCTCGGACCTGGTGGGGAGCGCTGGCGCCGGGTTGTCGAGGTAGAACCACCCCTGCTTCCAGCCTGTGGTGTTGTCGGGCAGCATGAGGTCGATGTACTCTGGCTTCATGTATCGACGCAGCATGAACCCGACGCTCCCAACGACGTCGGATTTCCCTGTCTTCTTCAGCTCAAAGAAATGTCACCACAGATGGAAGTGTGGCGGTATCCTGAGGTAGGCCTCGCAGAGGTGGATGAAGGAGGAGACGATGGTGATGGCGCTGGGGATGTGGTATACCAGGTCGATCCTGTAGAAGTACAGGAGCCCACGGAAGAAGTCGCCGGCCGGGACCCCGAACCCGCGCTCGACGTGCGCGAGAAAGATGACGGTCTCCCCGGTCCCCTCGTTGGGGAACGCCTCGCCCGCTGCCGGCCTCCAGGCAACCTCCTCCTTAGGCCTCAGCAACCCGTGGGTCGCCAAGGCCTGGATCTGCTCCTCAGTCACCACGGACGGTTCCGAGACAGTCTCTGGCGTCGGTGCAAGCGCGAGCTCCATCTCCCCCTCCTCTACTCCGATGGATTTGGACCTAAACACCACGAGTGACTTCATTCGCATGCGAGGGCACGCGGCGCGGCGGACCTAAGCACGACGACGCTGCTAATCTCGCTGGAGCAATCGAGCGGTGGTGTAACCCTAAGTTCTGTGCGGAAATGCAAGCAAGTGGAGGTCCCAGCCCGTGGACCGGTCTTTTATAGCCGGGCCCTAGCGGCGCGGTGGGCCGCTGTGCCCAACGTCTCTCCAGCAGACTTCAAGGCGACCCAACAGATCTGCGCTCCGCGGATCTATTCCTCAACGGCTCTTTCAGCCTAACGGATAGAAGGAAGTAATAGCTAGTTCCGTACGGGAATCTGCGTCCGTCGGCTTTTGGTCAACACCCCGACGGCTATGGACTCGTTATGCCCCACATTCAAGCCCCCCAAATATGATACTTATGTTGCTAACCTCAAGGTCTCCACAGCCCACAGGCGACCTATGGACCTGGTCCACTGCCTCCTGGAGGTCGACAGGGGTCCGACAGCTTCCTAGGTCGACTCGGCCTACAACGGCGGGTTCACACCACGTCTCCCAGGCCCAGCTGCCTACTCGCCTTCTAGGTCGCCTCGACCTACAGCGGCAAACACTACCAATGGCTCCGTGCTTAAAGGCTCTACTGCCCATTGGTGACGCCTTGGTCTTAATACAGCTCCTTGCTGAGGCCCCGCTGCCTTCTAGGTCGATCAAGACCTACAACTACTAGGTTGACGCCCTGCGTTGTGTCACTGCATAACGGCCGTGTTGACTCAGGTCGACACGGGTTCTTTCATCGATTTCTATGCCTTCTGAAGGTCGGCGTGCTTTCATAGCCCTGCTGGGACCTTGGCCATGCCATTTCCGCCCGGGCGCCTCTACACAACACTCAAGACACATCGTTTGCCATGCAAACACGTGTATAAAAGCTTCGTAAGCTACAAAGGACTATGGCCCATGGCCAATTACAAGAATTAAACATATTAAAGGTTCTGATCTACCTTACATGATGCCTACGACGCAACCTAGACTGATGAAGTGCGTCACAAGCTTTCTTCTAGCTTCAGGACCTACTTGGAGACCTCCACCGTCGCCGTTGTCGCAGCTGCCACACATCCACCTCTACTCTAGCCCCAGAAGGTTTCCTGTGGTACCCTCACTTACATTCGGGTTCCCCCACAAGATTCCAAATCGAGCCAGTGTCACCTCGGGCCTTCCCCGTTACAGCATGGTGATCTCCAGCATCACCTCGGGCCTCCGCTCACAAGGTCCGTCAAGGCATGTACTGCCTCATGCTGCACCTGGATTCCTCGCTGGGCGCGGGTGAAGCGGCTGATGGAGTTCTCTCAACTTCGCAAGAATTCTTCTAGCTCCTGGTAATGATGACATAGCTCTATGCTCCGGTGGGCGGAGACAAGCCCAAGGCACAGAAAAATTACTACGCAGCTTTGCCATGGTTTTCTTGGTTGGCTCAAGTGGCGAGCTCGGTGGTATGGTCACCTATTTATAGTCATGGAGCACAGCCTGGGATCCTATCTGCAGCTCAGCCGACGTTGCGTCCTTATCCCGTCACTATTACCACGTGAAGCACGAGGTCGCTGTTCACCTGTGGACGCATTGGCGCGCCCATCCCCTACCCGACTGCATCCTGGCAGCCTTTCTTCTGCGGGCGAACAGCGCGGTAGCTCTGCTACAAGAGAGGTCCCGTGACTGTACAGTGCTTCTGGGACACAAGATACGATAAACACTGGTGTCTCGTGCTTTCCCCAAAGATTTCGGGTGTTTTGTCACGATCTGATCGTCGAAGCATCTCGATGGGAACAGAAGGCCGTAGGTTCTTAATTCTTTTTTACTTCTCGAGCATCAACCCGACCATTCTGGTCACCTTACTGCTCGGGGGCTACTCCACGAGTGTGTCTTACGACGCCCTCTCCTTCTACGTCGTGACGACCTACTGGAAGCCCGCTTCCACTACTTCCTGCGGTTCGTAGCGAGACCTTCCTCAAGGTCATGATGATTCCTTCATGATTGCCTGACTCAGGTCAGGTCGGCGGCTCTTCAAAGGACGGCGCCTTGTCTCCACTTTGACCTTTTGGACCTACGTTCTAGGAGCTCGATGCTCGACTTCGTGCGCGCTGGAGGAGTTTTCTTTCTTTTTTGGATCCCCATGCACCCTACACGACCTCGACGACGCCATGGCTTCACTTTGTCTCGACATGACTTCGTCTCGGCCGCTACGCCTACATGTCGATCGGGGGCTTGAGAGACATGGGTACCCATGAGTCCCCACCGATCAGGGTCCCAGAGGTCCCTGTGAGAGACATGGGTACCCATGGGTCCCCACCGACCAGGGTCCTAGAGGTCCCTGTCATGTGGACCCGACCTGTCAGAAGCCCCACCGACCTACAAGTGGACCCGGTGACCTTATCCGCAACCCCAACGATCTTGGAAGACTCCAGAAGTACTAATCCAGATCCTGGAGGATCCGCCGGGCTTGCGGCGCAAGACTATCTCCCAGGTCGCGGCTCGACACCGCCAGTAGGTCCGCAGATCGCGGGATTCACCCTGTAATCACGGAAGATGACCTTCCTAGTTTGTAACCGACCCCGATGAGGGTCCACCGACCTCGAATGGAAGCCCTAGTCTGTTGACCAAATAAGGCGGCCTAGAGCTCCATTCGAGGGGACTTCCCCGTTCACGCATAATTCCACCGCATACTAGACGTAGGGTTTTACTCTCCGGAGGCCTGAACCAGTCTAAACCCTTGTGTCCCTCGCCATTCTCGCTGCATTTCGAGTTCTATCTGTGAACTACCACCTACGCTCTTAGTTCCCGATCCCCTCCAATTAACCTACAACCGCTTGGGTCGCCCCCTTGCGGATCTGTCCAGGTCTCACCCCCTGACAGTTGGCGCGCCAAGTAGGGATGATCGGGAACCCGCTGTGCAGCATGGTGGCCCGATCTGGTGTTGTTTTCCTGGCGAGCATGGCGAACATCCTCGCCAACCCCGTGGAGATCTGCTTCGGTTCCTTCACGGCGACCTCAACCGTATCGGCGGCCGTGACCTCTCCGACGACCACTGTGAAGATCCCGGCGACACCAGTCGCCGTCCCTGTTTCCGATCTGGTGTTGAAGAAGCCGGAGCACTGGAAGATATACTTTGATGGTTCCCTGAACCTCGAAGGAGCGGGTGCGGGTGTACTCTTCATTTCCCCTCAGGGCGATCACCTGAAATACGTCCTACAGATCCACTACAAGGCATCCAACAACGGCGCTGAGTACAAGGCCTTGCTCCACGGACTACGCATCGCTGCTTCCCTGGGAATCAAGCGGCTCATCACTTACGGTGACTCCAAGGTCATCATCGACCAGGTCAACAAGGCGTGCGACATCAAGAAGGACTCGATGAATGCCTACTGCGCTGAGGTACGGAAGCTCGAAGCCCACTTCGAGGGCCTGGAATTCCACCACGTCTGCTGCGACAACAACGTAGCAGCTGACGTCCTTTCCAAGCTGGGGTCCAAACGCGCACTGGTCCCAGCCGGCGTGTTCGTCCAAGATCTGCGCAAGCCGTCGATCAAGCTCCTCAGCGACCCAGATACGTCGTCTGGCGACGTGCCCCCTCCAGGCGTCCGCGACGTCCTTATGGCAGAGGCCGAAGATGATTAGCGCCTCGACTTCATCGCATATATCCTGGAGCAGCGAGTACCCGAAGACAAGGTCGAATGAGAGAAGATCGTCAGGTGCAGCGCTAACTACATCGTCATCGGCACGGAGCTCTATCGGAGGTCCGCCTCCAATGGTGTACTGATGAAGTGCATCCTCAGATCTGAAGGTCTTCAGCTCCTGCAGGAAATTCACGGTGGAGAATGCGGCAATCACGCAGCCTCCGCCAACCTGGTGGGAAAAGCCTTCAGGTCGGGCTTCTACTGGCCCACCACCCTAGCCGATGCTCAAGACCTAGTCCGGCGATGCAAAGGGTGCCAGTTCTTCGCCAAGCAGCAGCACGTGCCGGCACAAGCCCTGAGGACAATCCCTCCGTCCTGGCCCTTCGCCATATGGGGCCTGGACTCAGTGGGACCTTTCAGAACGGCCCCTGGCGGCTACAGGCACATCCTGGTGGCGGTGGACAAGTTCACCAAGTGGATCGAGGTCCGAGCCGTCGCCACCGTCACATCGAAGGAGGCGGCAAAGTTCATCGAAGACATCACCCACTGCTTCAGGGTCCCCAACAGGATCATCACCGACCTAGGTTCGGCCTTCACAGGATCCGACTTCTGGGACTTTTGCCAAGACAGCCCATCGACGTCTACTACGCCTCGGTGGTGCACCCACGCTGCAACGGCCAGGTCGAGCGCACAAACGGCATGGTGCTTCAAGGCATCAAGGACCGCATCTTCGACAAAGCCTCCCAATACGCCACCAGGTGGCAAGCACAGTTACCACACGTGATCTGGGGTCTCTGGACCCAGGTTAGTTCAGCTACGGGTTATGCACCATTCTTCCTGGTGTACGGGTCGGAGGTTGTCCTCCCTACCGACCTCGCTTTCGTGCGCGACGCCTCCTTAAAATCGTCGACGTCACGGTGGTCGGTGATGACGTTGTCCTTCCACGGGGTCCCAATGTACAGTCACCGATCGTTGTCGCCTTCGACGTTGGCGCCGCTCACCTCCGCAGCCTGCGGGTCTAGCGTCGGCTGCGGGTCCGCCACACAGAGGTCGTCCTGCTCACCTCCGACGGGCGGAGCAGCGCTGGCCCCGTCCTTCTCCGCCGCAGACGCCGCCGCCGCCCCGGCCCCGGCGGCCGAGCTCGTGACATCAGCTGTCGAGACTGCTGGCGACTACTCCACCGGCGCCTCTTTCCCCTTACGCCCGAACGCCTCTTGGCCTGAGGCATTCTTGGCACTCTCCGACGTGGCCGGAGTCGCCCTGCGTACAAGCAGCGACCTTAACCGATCAGAAGTAGCAGAGAATTTGATGTGCAAAACAAGAACGGGTATAGGTCTCGTGACTTACTTGGTCGCCGACCTCAGCCCGGGCTTGCAGGGCTTAGGAGGGGCCTTCCTCGCCCTCTTCTGCGACCTGGCGTCGCCCAGGACGTCCGCACCCAACCTAGAGCGCCCCTCTGGGGTAGCGACCTTGTGGGGCGTCTGTGACGACTGCCCCTCCGTTGCCGTGGCCTTGCGGGGCGTCTCCTCGGGCGGAACCGTTGTCGCGCTCGGCGACTTGGCGTCATCCTCCTTATCTTCGACGTTGATAGTCTCAATGCCGGAACTTACCGTCGCCGTGTCCGCTGACACAGCAGGCCCGCTCCTCTTCCTATTCTTCTTCTTGGCCTCCGCCATCTGGGTGGCGGCAATCGTAGCCGCAGCCCGGGAAGCGGACATCTTGCCCGCCGTCTGCCGCGTGCACCGCGGCACCGGCGTGGCGACCTTGGGTGGCACCCTCCTTGCGGCGGGAGCGTCATCATCGCTTCCCACTGACGAATCGGAGATGTACTCCTTGATGCATTGCTGTGGAGTCACCTGCGCGTCCGCCGCAGCACGGACCTTGTAACTGCGCTCCTCCTCATTGCGCAGTGGCGCAGGGCACCAGTAAATGCCCTCACGATGCTGAAAAAAGACAAGAAGGATGAAAAGACCTGCGTCACAAGGGCTTAAGCTCTCAGGTAGAAGGAAACCGAGGTCGAAAAATCACCGCATCGGAAGGTCGATACACACCAAGCGCCTTGGGGCACTCTCGATTGCGGATGCGCCCGCCGAAGATGTTCTTCACCCGCGCCACCATCTCCCCTTTGGAGACCTTGCGCTTGACGACCCGGGTGGGGTCGGACTGGCCCCAGTACTCATAGGTCGGGTGGACTGGTCCTGGATGGGCTGAATCAGCCGACGACTAAAGCTGATAGCCACCGCGCCACCGGTCAGCCCCTCCGCCTTCAACCTCTCCAGGTCGTCCAGCAGATGGCGCAGCTCCTCAGTCTCCCGAGACATGAGCTAGTTGGTCCACTCCGGGAATGGGACGAGAGCTCGCCCCGTCCTGTCAGGAAGCGCTGGCGCGAGGTTGTCGAGGTAGAACCACCCCTGCTTCCAACCGGTGGTGTTGTCGGGGAGTACGAGGTCGATGTACTCCGGCTTCATGTACCGGCGCAGCATGAAGCCGACGCTCCCCACGACCTCGGACTTCCCCGTCTTCTTGAGCTCGAAGAAGTGGCGCCACAAGTGGAAATGCGGCGCTATACCGAGGTAGGCCTCGCAGAGGTGGATGAAGGAGGAAATTATGGTGATGGTGTTGGGGACGAGGTGTACCAGCTCGATCCTGTAGAAGAAGAGGAGGCCGCGGAAGAAATCACCCACCGGGACCCCGAACCCGCGCTCGATGTGCGCGAGGAAGACGACGGTCTCGCCGGTCCCCTCCGTCGGGAACTCCTCGCCCGCCGCCGGCCTCCAGCCGACCTCCGTCTTGGGCCTCAGCAACCCGCGGGTCGCCAAGGCCTGGATTTGCTCCTCCGTCACCACGGACGGCTCCCAGACGGTTTGCGGCAGCAGAATCGGTGCTGACTCCATCTTCTCCTCCTCTAGGACAATGGATTTGGATCTGAACACTACGAGGGTCTTGGTTCGCATGCGAGGTTGCGGCGCACAGCGGACCTAAGCGCGGCGGCGCTGCTGTTCGCTCCGAGCAATGGACTGGCGGCAGAACCCTAGTGTGAAATGGAAATGAAAGCAAGCAAAGGTCTCTGGCCCATGGACCGACCTTATATAGTTGGGCCCCAACAGTGCAACGGGCGGCCACACCCAACGTCTCTTTGGCAAAAATCACGATGACCCAACGGCTCAGCGCCTCCCGCGGATCTATCGCTCAATGGCTCTTTCGGCCTAATGGGAAAATGGCAGTAACGGCTAGTTCCGTACGGGAATCTGCGTCCGCCGGCCTCTAGTCAGCGCTCCGACCGATGTGGACCTGTTATGCCCCACATTCAAGCCCTCCAAACATAATGTCTGCAGTACTAAATTCAAGGTCGTCACGACCCACGGACGACCTATGGGCCAGCTTTGTCACCCATTCAAGGTCGGCAAGGCACCGACAGCCTCCTAGGTCGCCTCGGCCTCCCCACGGAGGGTTCACACCACGTCTCCTAGGCCCAGCTGCCTATACGCCTTCTAGGTCGCCTCGACCTACAGCGGTGAAATTCTATCAACAGCCCCGTACTTAAAGGCTCTACTGCCCGTTGACGACCTCTTGGTCTTAATCACAGCTCCTCGCTGAGGCCCCGTTGCCTTCTAGGTCGATTACGACCTACAGAGTTCAGGACTGACACCATGCGTTGTGCCACTGCACAACGGCCGTGTTGACCCAGGTTGACATGGGTTTTCTTGTCAATTACTATGACCTTCTGAAGGTCGGCGTGCTTCTACAGCCTCGCCGGGTCTTTGGCCATGCCATTGCTGCCCGGGCGCCTCTCCATATTGGTTGAGACACATCGTTTGCCATGCAAGCATGTGTATAAAAGCTTCGTAAGCCATAAAAGACTTTGGCCTAAGGCCAATTACAAGATGCAAACATATTAAAGGTCCTGATCTACCTTACATGGTGCCTACGGCGCAACCTACACTGATGAAGCGCGTCGCAAGCTTTCTTCTAGCTTCAGGACCTACTTGGAGACCTGCACCGCCGCCGAGGTCGCGGCTGCCACACAGCCACCTCTACTCTAGCCCCAGAAGGTTTCCTGTGGAGTCCCATCTTTTGCTAGGGTGCCCTCACAAGATTCCAAATTGGACCAGCGTCACCTCGGGCCTTCCTCGGCGCAGCATGACGGTTTCCAACGCCACATTAGGCCCTTGCTCACAAGGTCCGTCAAGGCATGTACTGCCCCATGCTGCACCTGGATTCCTCGCTGGGCGCGGGTGGAGTGGCTGATGGAGTTCTCCCAACTTCGCAAGCATTCTTCTAGCTCCAGGAAATGATTCTCTAGCACTACGCTCTGGTGGCCGAACACAAGACCAAGGCACCGCATTATTATCAAGCTACTTTGCCATGGTGCTCCTACTTGGTCCAAGAAGTGAGTCATGAGGCCCCCTATTTATAGCAGTGGAGTTCGGTCTTGGATGTCATCCGCACTTCAGCTAGCGTGGCGTCCTTATCCACAACACTGTTACCACGTGGAGCGCGAGGCCTTTGTCACCATCTGAGAGCGCTGACATGTCTGCCACTCGCCTGAAGACAACTTTCCAGACTTTGTCTCCTAGTGGCAGTGGCTACATCTCTGCTTAGGGTAGGTCCCATGCTCGTACAGTGCACCCGTGGGGTGCTGTGCGACAAGACTCCTGGAGCCGGGCACTGTCTTGCAGAGATTCCGAGTGGTTTGTCTTACTCCGCAGGAAGAGCATCTTAAAGCACAAGCAGAAGGCAGTAGGTTCTTGGTTTGTTCTTTGAGCATCAACCCGACCTTGTAGGTCGCCTTACTGCTCGGGGGCTACTCCACGAGTGCGTCTTGTGACGCCCTCTTGCTTCTACGTCGCATCGACCTACTAGAACCCTGTTTCCACTACTCCTCCGCTCGACCTCCCTTCGGTCAGCATAGGGACCTTCCCCGAGGGCATGACGATCTTCCCTGACTCCGGTCAGGTTGGCGGTTCTTCAACACGACAGTGCCTTGTCTTCACTTCAAACCCCTGGATCTGCGTTCCAGGAGCCTAACGTTCGACTTCGTGTGCGCTCGGAAGGTTTTCTTTTTTGGATCACCGTGCACCCTACGCGACCTTGATGGTGCCATGACTTCATCAAGCCTCGACATGACTTCGTCTCGGCCGCTATGCCTACACGTCGATCGGGGCTTGAGAGACATGGGTACCCATGGGTCCCCACCGACCAGGGTCCCAGAGGTCCCTGTCATGTGGTCCCGACCTGTCAGAAGCCCCACCGACCTGCAAGTGGACCCGGAGACCTTATCCGCAACCCCGGCGACCTTGGAAGACTCCAGAAGACCCTATCCAAATCCTGGAGGATCCGCCGGGCTTGCGGCGCAAGACTCCCACGCAGGTCGCGGCTCGACGCCGCCAGTAGGTCCGCGGATCGCGGGATTCAACCTGTAATCACGGAAGATGACCTTCCTAGTTTGTAACCGACCTCGATGAGGGTCCACCGACCTCGAATGGAAGACCTAGTCCGTTGACCATATAAGGCAGCCTAGAGCTCCATTCGAGGGGACTTCCCCATTCATGTATAATTCCACCGCATACTGGACGTAGGGTTTTACTCTCCGGAGGCCTGAACCAGTCTAAACCCTTGTGTCCCTCGCCATTCTCGCCGTATTCCGAGTTCCATCTGTGAACTACCACCTACGCTCTTAGTTCCCGATCCCCTCCAATTAACCTACAACCGCTTGGGTCGCCCCCTTGTGGATCTGTCCAGGTCTCACCCCCTGACAGTTGGCGCGCCAGGTAGGGGTGATCGGGAACTCGCTGTGCAGCATGGTGACCCGATCTGGTGTTATTTTCCCGGCGAGCATGGCGGACATCCTCGCCAACCCCGTGGAGATCTGCTTCGGTTCCTTCACGGCGACCTCGACCGTATCGGCGGCCGCGAGCTCTCCGGCGACCGCTGTGAAGATCCCGGCGACACCCGTCGCCGTTCCTGTTTCCGATCTGGTGTCGAAGAAGCCGGAGCACTGGAAGATGTAATTTGATGGTTCCCTGAACCTCGAAGGAGCGAGTGCGGGTGTACTCTTCATCTCCCCTCAGGGCGATCACCTGAAATACGTCCTACAGATCCACTACAAGGCATCCAACAACGGCGCTGAGTACGAGGCCTTGCTCCATGGACTACGCATCGCTGTTTCCCTGGGAATCAAGCGGCTCATCACTTACGGCGACTCCAAGGTCATCATCGACCAGGTCAACAAGGCGTGCGACATCAAGAAGGACTCGATGAATGCCTACTGCGCCAAGGTACGGAAGCTCGAAGCCTACTTCGAGGGCCTAGAATTCCACCACGTCTGCCGCGACAACAACGTAGCAGCCGACATCCTTTCCAAGCTGAAGTCCAACCACGCGCTGGTCCCAGCCGGCGTGTTCGTCCAAGATCTGCGCAAGCCGTCGATCAGGCTCCTCAGCGACCCAGATACGTCGTCTGGCGACGTGCCCCCTCCAGGCGTCCGTGACGTCCTTATGGCAAAGGCCGAAGATGATTGGCGCCTCGAGTTCATCGCTTATATCCTGGAGCAGCGAGTCCCCGAAGACATCTTCAGCGCCAACTACGTCGTCATCGGCACGGAGCTCTATCGGAGGTCCGCCTCCAATGGTGTACTGATGAAGTGCATCCTCAGATCTGAAGGTCTTCAGCTCCTGTAGGAAATTCACAGTGGAGAATGCGGCAATCACGCAGCCTCCGCCAACCTGGTGCGAAAAGCCTTCAGGTCGGGCTTCTACTGGCCCACCGCCCTAGCCGACGCTCAAGACCTAGTCCAGCGATGCAAAGGGTGTCAGTTCTTCGCCAAGCAGTAGCACGTGCCGGCACAAGCCCTGAGGACAATCCCTCCGTCCTGGCCCATCGCCATATGGGGCCTGGACTTAGTGGGACCTTTCAGAACGGCCCATGGCGGCTACAGGCACATCCTGGTGGCGGTGGACAAGTTCACCAAGTGGATCGAGGTCTGAGCCGTCGCCACCGTCGCATCGAAGGAGGCGGCAAAGTTCATCGAAGACATCACCCACCGCTTCAGGGTCCCCAACAGGATCATCACCAACCTAGGTTCGGCCTTCACAGGATCTGACTTCTGGGACTTTTGCCAAGGTAGCCTCATCGACATCTACTACGCCTCGGTGGCGCACCCACGCTGCAACGGCCAAGTCGAGCGCGCAAACGGCATGGTGCTTCAAGGCATCAAGGACCGCATCTTCGACGACGCCTCCCAATACGCCACCAGGTGGCTAGCAGAGTTACCGCACGTGATCTGGGGTCTCTGGACCCAGGTTAGTTCAGCTACAGGTTATTCACCATTCTTCCTGGTGTACGGGTCGGAGGCCGTCCTCCCTACCGACCTCGCTTTCGGTGCCCCACACATCCAACACTACGAAGAAGGGACAGCCGAGGAGACGCGCAAGGTCGACCTCGACAGCATTGAGGAACACCGTGTGGCTGTGCTGATGCGGCACACTCGCCACGAGCAGCAGCTACGTCGTTACCATGATCGCAACGTGCGTGAACCATCCTTCAACGTGGGCGACCTAGTCTTGCGGCGCATCCAAGACACCAAGGGAATGCATAAGCTCTCCGCGCCTTGGGAAGGCCTCTTCATCGTAATGGAGGTCGTCGGTCCAGTGACCTATCGCCTCCAGTGGGCCGACGGTCAAGGCGTCCCGAACGTCTGGAACATCGAGCACCTGCGTCGCTTCTATCCTTAGAAGATGTGTACAAAAATAAAAGCTATGTATTCTCCTCTTTTGTAATTTCCATTTAATAAAGAAAGAGATTCCTTTCGGTAGCTCCTCTGTCGACCTACATTTAGGTCTCCCTTTTACTTTTTGTTGTTTTTACCCTTCCCCCTCGAAACGCTCAGGGGCTTGGTCTAGGTTAGGCCCCGAAGTGCTCGGGGGCTTAGCTTCGCCAACCTAAGGGTCTTGCGACCTGAAGGGGTTTTTCATGTCCCATGTTTATGCATGTTCCCCACATGATTAGTCACTACTTTCTTTATGAATGTTCCTAAGTCGCTAGGTTGCGAGACCTAGGGTCCACGACCCCCCTCCGTGCGCCGGCTGTGCCTAAGCCTCCACGTTGAGCCGCACAGTCGGTAAGTCGTTCCTCCACTGAGTTGGGTTAGCGGAGGGCGCACTTCACAATTTGGTTATTTTCGAGCTTACATAACGATTGTTCTTGCTACTCAAGTGGAACACACATTCTATATAATTTGCAAAGTCTCTATTATGGCAAATGATTGTTTACATTGCTAGGCCCCGGCCTAACTTACATCTGCAAAATGATAAAGTTCGACCTTTCATTTTCAGAAGTCAAACTTGTTGACGACCTCCTCTGCGGCAGCCAGGATGTCCTCGCGCCTCACCAAGCCAGACAGGTCGACGTCCTCCGCGACCTTCTGCTGGTCGAATGACGGCTCGTGATATTTCACCGTCGACAATGCCGCAGCCGCTGCAAGCTTGGCGGTGTCCAGCAGCAGGTCCTTGATCTGGTTCTCGGCCTCATCCAGCCGGTCGACCAGCCCCTTTGGCTCCGCCCCTTCCTCTTGAGGGACGTAGAGGTCCATCACGTACTGGGCGGCCTCCTTGAGGTCGGCGAGCTGCTTCTCCAGACTTGCAATACCCATTGGCGAGTTCAGTCATTTCTTCAGATTAACTGTGGCAAGTCAAAGGGCCCCGCTGCGGTGAAAGAACTACTCACCCTGCTGGACCTCCGCGGCCCTCTCCTTCCTTCGCCTTCCGTTCGGCGACCTCCAGCTTCTTCTTCAAGGAGGCCACCTCCTTCTCTGCCTGGCGGGCCACGGCCTCCTTCACGCGCTTGATCTCCTGCGCGGCTTCGATCTTGGCCTGTAGAGAAGCCTCTCGAGCCGTGGCAGCTTCCGCGTGGGCATTGGTCGCCTCCCTCACTAGGCCCGCCCGAGCCTGAGCTCGCTCGGCAAGCGACTGCAACACAAAAAGGTAGGTTTTGGTTTAAGACCTCACAAGACGCTCGGGATCAACGACAAGGATTGAAGTATCAAGGTACAAGTCCTTACCGTGAGTGTCCGCGCGATCGTGTGCGACGCCTCCTTAAAATCGTCGACGTCACGGTGGTCGGCGATGACGTCGTCCTCCCACGGGGTCCCGACGTACAGGCACTGATCGTTGTCGCCTTCGACGTTGGCGCCGCCCGCCTCCGCAGCCTGCGGGTCTAGCGTCGGCTGCGGGTCCGCCATATAGAGGTCGTCCTGCTCACCTCCGACGGGCGGAGCAGTGCTGGCCCCGTCCTTCTCCGCCGCAGACGCCGCCGCCGCCCCGGCCCCGGTGGCCGAGCTCGTGACATCAGCTGTCGAGACTGCTGGCGACTACTCCACCGGCGCCTCTTTCCCCTTGCGCCCGAACGCCTCTTGGCCTGAGGCATTCTTGGCGCTCTCCGACGTGGCCGGAGTCGCCCTTCGTACAAGCAGCGACCTTATACAATCAGAAGTAGCATAGAATTTGATGTGCAAAACAAGAACGGGTATAGGTCTCATGACTTACTTGGTCGCCGACCTCAGCCCGGGCTTGCAGGGCTTAGGAGGGGCCTTCCTCGCCCTCTTCTGCGACCCGGTGTGGCCCAGGACGCCCGCACCCGACCTAGAGCGCCCCTCTGGGGTAGCGACCTGTTGACGGTCGATTTTGGTACACCTAGCTATGAGTTTACCGTCAACATTTGCACGTATTTGATATTCTAACTAATGGTACTAACCCCCCGGAGGTATCAAGTTCACTCTTGCATGTCGATTTTGGAGTTTATTGTTTACGCAGGAAAATAACGTTAAAGAGGAGACTTTCAGGATAAGTTCATCAAGCACTTCAAGAGAAGATCATAAAGCCCGGCACAAGTCAAGACACATGATGAACATGACTCCAAATGGCCCAGGGACCGAAGCATGAAGCCGTAAAACTCCAGGGACCTGAACAGAAGATGCTGAAGCTTGCGCGACAAGGAGCTCTATCTAAACCGTGGAGAAGACGACGTCAAGGGCCCACATGCATAAGGGAGCAAGTCAACAATTGACCGAGAAGCATCGGGGAGCGAACCGGGGCCGAACCGGGCCGAAATGGGCCCAGGCCAGTCGGCCCAGGCCGGTCGGCCCAGGCCGGCCGGCCCAACCCCTTTTCGTGCCGGTTCGCGCCCCCCTTTGACCTAGGTGCTCCTCTATATATTGCCTCTGCCTCCGCCGGCCGCCACATCGATCCATTCATCGGAGAGCCGCCGACACGAAGGAGAAGCACCAGGAGGAAGCCGACGGCCGCCGCAAGTCCTCGAGTTGCCTAGGAGATGGCCTAGGCCATGCCCTAGCCGCCATGGTTGGCCCTGCGTGGTGAAGCCATGGTGGAGTTCCGGAGCCCATGTCTTGATTCCATCAAGGCAATTGTACATTCTACATTCGATGGTGATATAAATCATGTCTTTTCTTTACTTTGATCTACATCGATAAGTGCTTTATTCATATGTGTAGCTAGCATATGCTTTTAGTAGGAATAGATCTAATCGTGGTGGTTAGTCTATCTCTTGCGGATACATCGATGTAGTGCACGGACCAAGGTTGTCGTTCGGTGATGATTATCCTTGCGTAGTGACAGTACGGTGGAGGAGAAAGCGGCGAATGAACGTGTATTGGACCACTCCATATCGGGTTACTCCATATCGAGTGTACTCCTTATCATAGTATAGGATTAGATTGGTTTGTCACCTTGGCCGGAACGGCAACAAGAAGATGATAGGCTAGGGTTACTTTTGGTTTGCTTACCTTTATGGCTAGGTGGATGTGATCCATACATCCTTTCATGTATGTTTAACCTTTATGCAATCAACACTTCACATAGGGTTAAACCGGTAGGTTAGATAGAGAACCTTAGTGGTTTACTTCCGATCCTTGGATTGACAAATCTAGGGAGGACCCTCCTTGGTGAAAAAGGCACCAAGTCACCCGTAGGCTTGCGGTGAACTTGAGCACGGTTTTGCACCGTCAACAAGCCCCTTTTTCTGGCGCCGTTGCCGGGGATCGGCAACTCGAACCCTAGGGATATCTATCTTTCTTTTCACTAACCCTAATTCTTAGTATTGCATATACACTTGTTTTCTTGTTTGTGTCCTTGAAAGTAGGTGAAAAGCTAGACACAAGACGTTCAAGAAGTTCTCAACATCCGCACCCCAACAAGATGATCGCAACATCAAGATTTGCTCTTTAGTGGTAGGTGCTAACTTTTGTTAGTGGCCCATCATCCGCTATCGAGTCCACACCCTACACAAGAGATGATAAACAAGGTAAGTCAATGTGTTAATTAAAATTTTAAGACTAATGTTTTGTGGAGAATCGTTTGTTTGAGCAATAGGCATTGGAAGCAATCACGGTGCCCCCAGGATCACGAGATCAAGCCCGTCAACATCTTTGAAGCTTCTGTTTGCATCAAGTTTTGCATAGCCTCATGGGAAGAACAAAAGAATATACTTGAATATTTAGAAGCCCTACGAAGTTACGCTTCCAACGAGTCAAGAACCAAGTCAATCGGAGGTTCCTACAAGCGGATATGGCCGAATCACCGATGGTTGCACGTCCTGAAATTTCTGGACAGCAAGCAAAGCTGGAGTGAAACAGCCATAGCTCCCTCATATGAACTCCGATTAAGATGGATGAGTACCCGTTGGAAAGGTAATTTTATAAATTTTTCAATAGAATCATATTTTCATATATGTTCTGTTATGTATATAGGGGAAAATCCATGAGAAAGAGGCAGCAGCAACACGATGAGAACTAGAGAGTGGAGATGAGGACGACAACAACGAAGAGAAGTTTGGACAATACTTCCACTAGACCACACATGAAGAAATTCAGAGGCTTGGAACAAAACAAAGACCCCTGGAGCATTGGCAAATGAAGACACATGTTGGCGACATCCGATGCAAGGAGATGTTTGGAGCAAACCACGAAGGAGTACACACAAAGGACAACATCCAATGGCGTAGACACTTTGGGCTCTCACACGAAGGCTCATGGAGTTACATGAAGACACTTAAGAGTTGTGTGAGCCCACAAATGAAGAGGAGTGATCCTTCATAAAGTGACCTTGACGACATGTGGCACGAAGGGAGAGATTGAAGAAGTCTACGTGAGCCACCTCCGATCATCAAGGATCATTCGTTTTCAACTCCGAAGGACCACTCACAATGAAAAGCTCGAAGGCTAAGGTACACATTAAGCTCTCAAGGTACTTTTGGATATGATATCTTTCTTTTGAAATATTCATGTTCATGACCAATAGTATGTTTGTTTCTATGCCTTACACTTTTATCATGATAGGCTAGAATTTCTTGAGAATGATAAAGAGGCTATGTTGTGCTTTAACTTTGTTAATTTGCATACCTAATGAACCCATACCTAATGAGAGCCTTAGCACTGAGCAAGAAACTTATGCAACCTTTAATCACATTTTGTTCATCTAACTTTTAAATTGTGGTTACAATTGCATATGTCTATATTATGTTTTGCAAATCCTAGACTTGCTTTGTGCTTGGTCAAGCTCGTGACCTTAAAAGAGCGTGTCGGGAGAAAACCCGAGTTTCACAAACCATGCAGGTCATTAAACCACAATAAAGAGGGGAGAAGCCATGCCCCAAAGGAATTGCAAGCTCGTGCATCGCCATCACCGAACCTCGAAGACAACACCGCTGTTTTCATCAGTTTTGAGCACCTGATCAGATATGTAGAAGAAGGATAAAGTTTAAAATCAGAAGCTCCATCAAGTGCCGATTCCAATGCCTCCTAGATCGACAAATTTGAAGACCCGTACAAGGAGATATGGTGAAAACATTAGGCGCTGCGCAGTCTGAAATCTTTGGACAGATTGCAGCGTTGGAGTAAAACGGGCGTAATTCACTCGTTCGGAGTCCATTGGGGGTCAACAAAGACTTGATGGAAAGATAATTTCATGCGCCACGTGTGTAAGTTGTTGTTTGCTACATGATCTGATCTGGACAGAGAGTAAAATTCATGAAAAGAGACGCAGCGACGAAGAGCAAAGGAGAAGGAAGGGATGATGACGCAAGAGACGATCGAGCAAGCCTCTCGTCAAGCAAAATGATCATGTCAAGCATGGAGAGTGGATCAAAGCTGCATGGACATCTTCAAATCTTACATGAAGGACCATGGCTTCACGACCATGAGTAGGTACGTAAGAAAGTCAAGCTCTATGACTCTAAATGAAGCGCTTTGCGGGAGGCAACCCGTTTTCTTTTGTTTATGTTTATATATATTATGACCGTCTACATTGTGATCTCAAAAAGTAACATCAAGTAACATTGCTCTAATAAATACCACAACACCATGTTGTTTAATTCAATTGCTATTGAGGGAGCACTTTATTATTTGATCTTGGAAAGCTTGTAGACCCCTTTTTTGGTGCCTATTAGTGTTTAGAGTCATTTTTCTTTTGTGTCTTTTTAGAGAGAAATATGAAGTTGGCACCATCCTTTAATTCCAAACCTTGTGGCTAGTTAATTTAGGCTAACTTTTGTTTTTGTTTTAGACAACTTCCATATCATGTTGTTTTGTTCATCCATGTTATATTGCATTGCATGTTGTGTTGATCTAACTCTTTGCCAACCAACCTAGGCCTTCCCATAGCCCCCACCAAAAACCATAGCCAATAGAGGTAGGATTGATTGTTGACCATTTGCCGTCACCATCCGGATTGAACAAGTCTATCTCTTTCCTCTCTTCTAACTAAAAACTTTGACTAGCCTCCCCATAAAATCCTTAGGAAAACCTTTCACACCTTTAGCCATCCTAAAACCATAGGTTTGTTTTTCATTAAAAGACTCGTAGCACCACCTTAGTTAGAATTTCTATACTTGACTTCCTCTCTTCAAAATCCTTGTTTGAGCCAAAAATATAGGATACCCATAACCTATCCTTAAACCTTGTTAGTTTGGTTGATTGATTCTTTTCGATGGGTGACTTCCTTGTTGACAATGCTTACTTTGTATGAAGTGTGAGATCAAGCTTTGTCCTTTGCTTATTGTAGACCGCATCGAAAGTGTTTTTCAAACCTTGCTAATGTTTGTTTGTGCTAACTTCTTGCATTTGCATTTTGCATCCATCTCTTTGTCATCATCCACTTTATGTTAGCTTGGGACCTTTTGTGAAGCTTTATGATGAATGCTTTCGTACCTATGTTAATGCTTCATATGACGATATGGGCATTTTTCTTTTTGCAATCTTGTGTAAACATGGTGTTTAGACATGGTTAGAGACCCACATCATTCAGTTTTATATACCTTGCTATCATATTGCATTGGATTGTTTATAAACTTTGTAATGCGCCCTACTTATCTTACGCCACGAAGAGTTGTTAATCTTGGGATAAGCATGGTGTTTTGACCTTGGTTAATAAATCTTTTTGGCAATGGAGAAGTTTGCCAACCACTTTGTAAGCATGGAGCTTAGATGGCGTAAACATTGTTTTGATTTTATACCATCCTCTCATTTGCATACACACTTGCACACACGTACACCCATTAGGTTTTAATTTTTCTTTCACTAGCTTAACTATGCCACAAGTTAAGATCTTAGGGGATATCTTTGGTTTGTTAGCATAGAGTGAGTATTCCTGACCATCACCTCGGGGGTACTTTGTGCTTTAGAGTTGTTTTGTAGGCATGACGAATCGCTCCCATGAGTTAGCAATGAAAGATGAAAATAAGATCCTCAACACCTCCAAAATCCCAGAAGAAACACCGCTGCCTTCATCAAGATTAGGCACATGTTCAGAGATGTACAAAATAGGAAAATTTGGATATTCAGGAGCTCCACTAAGTCTTCTTTCCAACGCATCGAGATTCAACATTTTAGGAGACCTGTGCAAGGAGTTACAACCAAATCATTGGGCGTCACACTTTCTGAAATCAGCCGGGACAGTTTGCATTGATGGAGTAAAAATGGTGTAACTCTCTTGTTCGGAGTCCGATTGGGGTGAATGACCACTCGTTGGAAAGATAATTTCAAGGACTTTACAATGGAGCAATGGTGCAGTACATGTTCTGTTCTGGAAGTTGAAGAAAAAATCGTGGAAGTTGAAGCAGTGATAAAGGACAACATAGAAGGAGGTGAAGACGGGTTGAGAGACGATTGGAACTAAGGCTTGTGACAAAGGGTGGACGTTGAAGGACGATCAAGGCAACAAAAGTGTAGAGTACGATGATGATCTCCACATATGGTGGTAGGACTTCAATAAATACATGATGATTCATCAGCTTCCATGCCTAGCAACATGCTAAGCATGGGGGAGGACTTGGTGGACGTAAGAAGACCGCATGGAGAACAAAGATCACGATTGCCACGTGATGCTAATTTTCTTCTTTCATGTTAAGCATAATGCTTAAGCATGGGGGAGGCCACGCTACACTTCAAGCATCAAAGGACGGTAACAATTCTTCAACTCTCTTTTGTTCTTGTCTTTTCTATATGTCTGTATTTATGTATGTGCTTTCCACAACCTTAGATACAACATTTGTATATCTCTCTTTAGAATAACATGGCCACTAGGAGTACAACCTAAGTTTGTTTTTATTTTTAATTGTAATCACCGTTACCTTGAGCTCACCATGATGATATCTCGTATGCTCTTACTTATGGATATATGATGATCGTTGCCACCTTACTCATTCTTGTGCTTGGTTTGTATATGATTAAGCTAGTGCTCTCTTTAAATATGATCTGAAAATTTAATTAATGCTAGCCTAATCTTTTATGGAGGTTATGATGACTTGAGACCCATAGTATTTTTCGTTGCTCTCACTTTTGAATGAATCAAAGATCATTTATTTTTGTTCTTAAAAGATATGCTAACCTTGTCTTTGATACCACTTGCATTTTGCTCAACCTATCCAAAGCCTTATATTCATTGAGTGCAAAAACCTTAGTATACAAGATTTATTTTTGGGTGCATTAATTCAAGGCTTGATTTCTCTGGCTCAAGACTAAGAAGCTGGTCATTCCGTTTTTGCGTATCTATCTTTATGCTAGCCTTTTCTATCCGTGCATTGTGAGTTTCCACATCGGGAATTTCGCAAACCTCGCCGGATATCCACCCACAAACCCAAAATATCTTTTTGTGTATACCTCCTTGACCACAACCCAAAACTTTGAGTATGGATGAATATTTCGAAGAAGATTACAAGGAAGGTGCCGTCAAGTGGAGCAAGATTTTGGGAGACCTCCATAAAAGGATCCCTAGAAGGTTTCAAGTATCTCTCTTCATGAAAATACAAGAATTTCAGCACTTACCTTGGCACAATCATCACCTCTTTGCTTCGGGACGAGCAATGTCTAAGCATGGGGGGGTTGCCAAGGAAGTACTAGTGTAGTCTAGAGTTCAAGGGGAGTAAAAAAAGAAGGTAAAAAAGAGAGAAAAAGTGATGAAAGAAAAAAATATATATAAAAAGAAGAAAAAGTATGATGAGAAAAGGAAGAAAAGAAAAAAAAAGAGTGAAGAAACAAAATTTATAATAAAGCTCCCCGGTTCTCTAGCTACCTTTGGAAATTTCAAAAGGATTTCAAGATCAAGACCCATACTCATCTTTCCAACCATGTGCAAATCGATAACGAGGACTTCGTTTGTGCCTCGGGATCACTCTTTGCCATTTGCACATGTCCACCTATCTAAAAAGTGTGTGTTTTTCTCTCCTCCCTCTGCGGAACATTATTTTCCAATGACCTTTTTGACGGGTCTTGGTAAGTCCATGAGAAGCTTGTCTTGTTTTGATAAAATCTCAACTATAATATCTTGGTAGGACGAAACTTTCCCATAGCTCCACATAAAGCCTTCCACCAAATATTCACTACGTGAAAAACTCACTTTGGTAACGGGCATAGATGGCCTTTGGTAACGGGCAAAGCGCCCGTTACCGATCAAGTGTTACAAATGAGCCAAGAAAGGTAACGGGCAGATGCCCGTTACTGATAACACATATTCGTAACGGGCATGAAACAACGACCGTTACCACAACTAACCACCGGTCACGTGAAATGGCTGTTTCTCTGGGCCCACAGAGAACTTTGGTAACGGGCACCAAAATAGAGCCCCTTACAGTAACTCAACATCAGAGACGCGTTTTATGAAACTGCGTCTCCGATGTCTCGACTAAATGAGACGCGTCTATTTCACGCGCGTCTCAGCACAACTAGGATTCGTAACGGGCATCAAACAACTACCGTTACCACAACTAGTCACCGGTCACGTGAAAATGACTGTTTCTCTGGGCCCACAGGGAACTTTGGTAATGTGCACCAAAATAGATTCTGTTACTGTGAAATCAATATCGGAGACGCGTGCGGTGAACCTGCGTCTCCGATGTCTCGACGAACAGGCCAAGTTCTGGGGCCCACCGGTCAGTACTGGTAATGGGCTTTTACGGTGCCTGTTACATTGTTGGCATGTTTGTAACGGGTGTTCCGATTGAAGCCCGTTACTCAGTGATCAGTGTTTGTAACGAGCTTTAATTAACGCCCGTTACAGATACGTAGGCCACCCCTACAGTAACCTGCTACCTGCTTGCCGGCTGCATCCTGGAACCAGCCAGTATTTGGCAGCCATCAGGGGCTGCATCCTGGAACCAGCCAGGATATGACTAAATTCACAGAAATTAGATCCAGCATCCAAATTCATAGAAATCCACATAATTCACATGCTTCATATGACAAAATTCAGCATCATCATCTCACAAGGAGGAATGCAACAATATCACAAAAATTCATGGACAAGGAGGAATGCAAAAATTTCCTAGTCACCATGCATAATCTGAGCCCACACAGTTTCATCAGCATGAAATTTTCCTCCGGCTGTGATCACCTGTTCCATGAGGAATGTGGTAATTCTTTCACGAATATTGACCAGCAATGATTTGTCGAGAGGATGCTCATCTAGCCCTAATCTCTGGATATAACAATGTCACCAGTCAGCACACATATATAGGTGGTTACCAAACATGTGCAGTGCTAATAAGCAAGAACTGTGCTCAGTTGCAGGTTTTACAAATGAAGATCCCAAGAAAGTACCTCCATATGTGGGCCGCTATCTTTTAATTTAAGCATGTGATAGGCACAATAGAAGCCGCAGAGTTTGGATCCAGTAGGTTGTTGGTGGCACTGCAATAAATGTACAAAGAAAAATAGTGGTGATCGAGAAGAAATAAACTCAAGCTTTAGTACTAGCTTCCATAGGAAGGAAATAAGTGGTATGCACCTTAACATCTTTGACATGTTCCAAGGTGCCAATGCGCAACTTCTTATCGCGGCAGTAACGTTCCCAACCCCTACAACGAAACATGCAACAATTGTTAGGGCACTATTAATTAATATACTCTGCACAGTTTGTTAAGGAACGTCTGCAGGTTAAGAAAGAAATAACTTACTCATTAATGATTTGCTCGAAAGGGTTAGTATCAGTATTAACTGTCTTCAATGAATCAAGATAGTAGACCTTCCGCTGCTTCGGAACGATCACCACTGCAATCCAGTGGTTCGTACTGAGATAAGCGGTAAGCATGAAATTCTTTTTAGCATATAGTTCGAAGGCATTGCACATATAGGACACAGAGAAAGCAAGATTGTTATTCGTGCTCTTCAACGTTGTCGAGCAAAGGCATTCAGGAACAAGGAAGCCAACTGCAGCGCCCGTCTTCTCAACTTCTACAGTCTTATTCCTATTAGTAAGAAAAAACAAAGTGTAAGGAGGCAAAATACATGGTAAAGATGATGTGAGGCAAAAAGCATATTTCGATAGAGAATGATTAGTGAGAAGCAGATTAAAATTTCAAGCAACTTACAGGATGAAGCAGAGGAGAAGTGTTAGATCCAAAGCATCCAAGTTGAAGAGATCGTACAAATCACTGAGTTGCACAGGTAGCTGCTGGAGTCCGTTTGACGATTCATTTCTCTGAGGCCATGCACTGGTCCCGGGCCGAAGTGCGACCATAATCGGAGAATCATCATCTAACTTACCACGTTGCATGTAGAATGTGTGTTGCTTTCTGGTACAAGGAGCAGCCTTTTTGAGATCACCATCACTGAGAAGGCTCTTTCCGAATTTGTAATTTGGGTTAACCATAGCCCAAGGATTCTTCTCTGTGTTTCTCTCAGATCGCTTTGGGTTAGTCATAGACCAAGTATTCTTCTTGGTGTTTCTCTTAGATCGCTTTCTAGTAGGCCTCTTAGAGGTTTTATTTACAACAATTTCCTTTTCCTACTGCTTTGAGATGGCTGAAGAAGGTTTCTTAAGGGCTTGCTTGCCTGCTGTAGGTGGTGTAGAGCTTTTATTTTTGGCAAGTTTCTCTTCTTGCAGCTTTGAAATGGCTGAAGGTTTCTCAAGGGATTTCTTGCCTGCTGTACGTGGTGTAGAGATTTTATTTTCAGCAAGTTTCTTTCCTTGCTGATTTGAAATGGCTGAAGGTTTCTCAAGGGCTTTCTTGCCTAGTGGTGTCTCAGCAGGAGCTATTATAGAGGTATTGGGCCCAAATGTACCTACAGCTTTCTTCGAAATGTCGTCGACAGATTTATCAGCACCAGCCAACACATCACTCTGGTTGACTGGTGACAGTGGTGTCTCACCAGGACCTATTACAGAGGTATTAGGCCCAGATGTACCTGCTTTAGCATGATTGTTTTGAGCACTTTCGTTTGGGGGTGTAGGTTTTGTTGTTTCATGAGGAGGAGAAGGAGGAGGAGGAGGAGGAGGAGGTGGTGGTGGTGGTGGAGGGATGTAATATTTGGTGTCTCTTGCGGATGTGGGGATGCAAGTTTTTCTGCGTTTTCAGGATGACGAGGAGGTGGGGATGCAAGTTTTTCAGGACGAGGAGGAGGTCCGAATGGAACGTCTTGCGGATGTGGGGATTGAGGAGGAGGAGGAGGATGTGGGGAACCATGTGAGGAAGGAACCTGCACCGTACTCTATGAACTACAAGGAATCTGTACCGTAGCCTGTGAACGAGATTTACATGTTGGTGCTCCTTTGATGTCAATCCAACACCTTCTCCACTATAACCTCTGTCCTTCAGCTTGTCCGAGTTTCATCACCTCGTCATTAGGAGGGTATTCCAACAGTTCATCCGCAAAGATAGTATATACAGTGAGCACTTCAACCACAACACAGTCTTCATGAATCAGGACTGTTTGTAGCGTAATATCCTTTGGATGAACAAGACTAATTGCAGCCTCACATTGAAGACCCCTCCACGTGATCCATAGGCCACAGTGTGTGGGTTCAGTCAACATGCCTATAAGGTCCTCGTGTGTACGATCGTCACAGCGCACCTCCGTCGCCAACTCTGCAGTGCCATCGATCAAACCTACATTATCTGCGGACGCACAACTGCTCTTCAGTGTGGCGGGTGAAGGGCTTGCGCGATTGGACACTGGTGACAACACCATCTGGTGACAACACCACCTCTGCATCTGCATGTTCTGCATCTGCATGTTTTGCATCTGCATCTCAGCCACCAGTTCTTGCTTGATTTGTTCCTTTATCTTTTCCGTATCAACTGATGCGTCGGTCTTCATCCTCTTCCTCTTCCTGTACATCTCGACGTGCTGAGGCCATGCATACTTCCAGCCCTGGTAGCTGGAGACACCACGCACATGACCTGGTTGTTCAGGGCGGCCCAAACACTGACTTAGCACATCATACTCCCTCTGCCCTGCCATTCCTGAAGATTCTGCACGTGCAATCATCTCCTTGATGTCTGCAGCCAATTTTTCTGCCTCTTTGTTGTTGAACACTATCACGGCAACACGGTCTTTAATCACTAGCTTACTCCTTGCTCACAGCCAATTCTTGGAACGATCGTCAAGGTAGGCGTCATATGGGTTGGGGATACCAGCTGCAGCTAATTGTTTGTCCTCTTCCTCCCATTGTTCTAGTTTCACAGTATAACCAGCTGGACCCATGCTGTGCTCGCTTGTGTTCCGGCTTTGGAGTTCTTTGAACTTGACACTAGCAGATGAGGCTTGCTCGGTTTCCTCCTGTTTCATGAACTCCTTCCACTGTTCCGGGACAAAAAAGGGTGCCTTGTAAATGGCTCAAGTCATTTTCTGACAAAATCTCGCCTAAGCTGAAATCTGAATTGTCTCCATGCCTTGGCTGCCGTCTTCCAGAAAAGCTTGAATGCCTGCGGTTTTGTGTCTTCCTGGAACTTCAAGTGTTTCTGCACATGCTTATCAAACAAGTCCCACTTTTCATCATTGCTTAGTTCTTTGAATTCTGGCAAGTGCAAAGGTATCTTTTGTCTAGCAACGAGCCCCGCAAGCGCCCTGAACCTGCGCTTTTGAGTCAATGGTACTGGCATCCCCACTATGTCGACCTCAGTGACTATCATTGTGTCACTTGGCCACTTTGTGGATGTCCTTGGCGCTCTGCCTCGGCGCTGAGCCCCACCCACCTGGTCTTGTTGTGCACTAGCAGTGCCATAACCCTCTTCTTCATCTTGTGGCCCAGGTCTATAGCCCTCGTCAGATTTATCCTGTGAATTAATAGTCAAGGGAATTACAGTAACTACTTTAGCCCACTGTAATATCATTGGTTCTTGGTAAACCATTAACATAAATGGAAAATTCAGTAACCAAAAAATTAGTTCAGGCAATGCGACCTTACCATTTTAAAGAGGAAGATGCAGGCTGCCTCTGTTGCTGATGAGGTACTTATTCAACTTGGAGAGAATATGCAGATGTACATAGGAACAAGAGCAAAACCAAATATAAGAGTCAATCTAAAGGGAAATGCTAAGTATGTATACCATCAACAGCTAAGTATGTCCACATGTACTTATACAAAGGAGCCACGGCATACCCTGCAATTCCCACAAGTACAAGTATATTTATATGCATTTATATAAAAAGAAAACCATACGCACGCATATGTTGTATACTTGATTATTTGAACGCATGTGTGCTGCATACGCTCGCTTGGCCTAATTGCATAAACTCGAGCAAATATACCAAATTACGTTGTTAATTTTACAGTTATTACTAAATTGTTGTTAATTTTACAATTATTACCGAGTTGGTAGAATGCATTTACCGAATTGTATAAGACATTTTTAGAGCGGCATACCATAAACTCAAATCCTAGATTCGCCACTGACCTTGTCACTGCCGGAGCGGAGGGATCTCTACTCCTCATCGCTGCCTGCTCGCCGCCACGTCCTCGTCCTCGCGTCGTCCTCGTGGCTGGATCCCTCCTCCTCCTAGTCGTCGTCGTCGTCGTCGTCGCTGGATCCCTCCCCTAGTCGTCGTCGTCGTCGCCGCCGCCGCTGGGTCCCTCCTCCTCCAGATCTCGCTGTCAGAGGTGTGGTGCGCGTCTCAGCGAAGGGGTGTAGCGTGCGTCGCGGCGTGGGGGGAGGTGAGGGGGACGAAGGCGACGGGGAGAAAGCGGCAGTGGCGGCGCGAGGGGAGAGTGGGAGGAGAGTGCATGAGGGAGGCGTCCTTCCCTACTAACCTAGCGCGAGTGGGCTTGTGTGGGCCTTAAAACGAGTAATGTAGTCAAGTACTACTCTGCTACTAGTATAGTTATCATAAACATGAGATAAAAAAATCTAATTTTAAGAAATTTGGTTAAACAAGTGTGGCTGTTGATATAGCATCACATGTTCACATATGACATGCATCACAAGTTCACATCACCAAAGCAAACAAGTGTGATTGTTGATATAGCATCACATGTTCACATATGACATGCATCACAAGTTCACATCACCAAGCAAACTAACTCATAACAAACATATTCACATCTGACATGCATCAGCAGGGCACATCACCAAAATAAGACTGCATCAGCTGGGCGTATCACCAAACTAGATTGTAGTTGCAAGGGAACTAGTTAGCTAGGATGGCTTCTTTTGTGCTGGTGCCTCAAGTTCAGCTAGCCTTGTCTCTAGTTTTGCAATTCTTTCTGCCAGCTCAGCATTCTTCTTTAGAAGTTCAATCTCCTGCCTCTTTTGTGCGGCTTTAAGCTGCTCATCCTGCTTGTCGATTCCTTTCCAGATGTAGTCAATGTCATCCCGAGTAACAGCACGTTCCTAAAACAAAGGAAAAAATTATATTGATGCAAGCTTCATAACAGTTGTAATTTACAAGAAAGCTGTTTAGCTCTAACTGATTTCAAAACTTGCCTGCTTCTCTTCAGCCGATTCCTTGAGCTTGTTGATTTCAGTCCAAATCCTGTCAATGTCATGTGCAACAACTTCCTACAACAAATGGAAATTAATGCATTAGAACAATTGATCAGTGAAGATGTGAACAAGGACAAATCGTGCGTGATGGTTTCAGAACTTGCCTCATGGTCTTCAGAATCGTCGCCGGAGTTGTTGCCGGGGTCGTCGCCGGAGTTGTTGACGGAGTCGTCGCCGGAGGAGATGAGGTCTACCACCACTCTTCTTCCCGGGTCGTCGCCGGAGGAGTCCGCGCTCACCTCAATGCGTGTGGACCGCTTCTTCCTTCGCGTTGAGGAAAAAAACCCTGCCTCTCCATGGCGGGCATCGCTGGAGTCCGCCAACTTGGCCCTTGCACGCGTGTACGGCTTCCTCCCCCGGGCCGACAAAGAACCGGCCTCTTCCATGGAGCGCCGAGGAAGACGCACGGGGGCGGCGCGCTGGGACGGCTCCTCTTTGTCGCCGCGGAACCTCACTCTCTTGGAGGGGGCGGCGGACAGCACCGAGGAAGACGGACGGGGACGTGGCCGCGGGGCCTCCTCCTTGCAGAACCTCCCCCTAGAGTCATGGGCCATCCCTGCGACGGAGACGAGGAAGGCGGAAGCCGGAGAAGGGGATAGAAGGCGGAATGCGGGGCGGAGCGTTTATTAAAAAGGTTCAGATGCGCAAATGATACGATGATTAACAACCACCCGTCGCCAATGAAGGGGCGGGGCCAGGTCTATTCGAATGAAGAACAGTTTGCTTTTCCCCTTTTAATCTGCAATCAAATTTTGTATCACGTATTTCTTCGTCAACCGTAATCCAAATTTGATGATATTTGTTTCTGAATTTTTCTAAAAATCAACATCTATTCATTTATGACATTTTTTCGTATGTAATTCCATTTCTTGGATGTTGTTTATACACCTTATATTGTTCCTTATAATTACAACATAGAAATAATATTTGTTTTACACAACCATTACTAATGAAACTTTGCATTTCGTAATCTTATGGTGAACATAAGGTTATGTTAAAATTTCAAATGCATATGAGTTCGAACATGTTTTAAAGTGTGGAAAACTTCAATGTTGAAGTAACATTCTAAGAAACTATGTGAGAGATGTAGACATTTGTACACAAGTATAATCTTCCGTTTTCGAAACCATTTGAATTTTTGTAGACAAGCTTAGGGACTTAAATTATGTTGCCAAGTCAATTTGTAGAATTTTTAGAACACACTAAGACGTTATTATAATTATTATATCGTAAAGAAGAGATAAAAAATCTAATTTTAAGAAATTTGGTTAGACAAGTGTGGCTGTTGATATTTTATTCAAATACTAAATTACCAACTATGAATTGTTCGTATTTTTTACGAATTTTTTGGTGCTGTTTATGGGCTCTAATATTTGAGGGAAGCAAGTTTCAATTCAGAAAAAATAGTGTCGGGCCCACGTGTCAGCGTCAGAAGCCTATATAAAAATAGATAACCGTAGCCTGCCCGACCGACAAAGGCGATGCGGGTAGACTAACCCTCGTCGCCAACAAGTGCTCCATTGTCCGAAATGCCCCTGGCCAAATGAATATGCGTCCGCCCCGGCGATGCTGGTAGACTAACCCTCGTCGCCAACAAGTGCTCCATTGTCCGAAATGCCCCTGGCCGAATGAATATGCATCCGCCCCGGCGACGCTGGTACACTAACCCTCGTCGCCAACAAGTGCTCCATTCTCTGAAATGCCCTGGCCGAATGAATATGCATCCGCCCCGACCCCAGCCCCCTTCTTCTTCCCCGATCTGAGCTCCACCGCCGCCGCCCGCCCGTCCTTCCCCGCCGTCGTGCACATGTCGCACTACGCCGATTCGTCTAGAGGTGCACGTGCGAGGAGCAGGGTTCAAGGTTGCCGGAGCAGCCGCAATCACTCCATCGGCTTGGATCCAGTCAGTGAGCTAAGCGGCTTTCCACTGGTCCCTTACCCGGACTGTGGTATGGCTCGGATGGTGGAGGGGCGGACGCAGAAGGAAGGTGAAAACCACGGTCGTCTTTATTTCAAGTGTGCAAGGAACTCGGTGAGTAGTCTGCTGTGTCTCCCAAATCTGAGTTAGGGTTCTTATGTGCTTTTGATTCTGCAGTACACCAAGAATTGTGGATTTTATCGTTTCCACAAGGAGTATCTCCAGATGCTGAAGGATGCTGGCGTCATTGTTTTTCGACCGTCGAACTGGGCAGACGCGGTCGATGAAGTAGTAGATTCAGCGGAATGTCAAATTGGGAGCGGCGAGCAGAGGCAAGCACTGGAGGACAAGCAGAGGAAGAAAGCACTGGAGGAGAAGATGGACAATGTGATCTGGAAGATGAACTTGATTATTGTGGCTGTTGTTTGTGTAGTATTTGGATGTTTACTGGGGATGTATGCTGCAAAGAAGTAATTCTGATGTTAAAAGTGGTGCTTTTGCTTCATCTGTGTGGATGAAGAATGAAAAATTTGTCACATATGACAAACTTAAATGTATGAATGAAGAATGGATGGAATGACAATTGGGTCACAAATCTTAATGTGTCACACATCACAAAATTCATCAATTAATCTGTGCTGACATTTCATTGCAGCACGAGGTAAAGGAAACGCGGATTAACACAAACAGAGTAACAAACTTCTGGCATACACATTGCAATTCATTGTGAATTGCTGCCATATAATGACACAAACAGAGTAACAAACTTCTGGCATACACATTGCAATTCATTGTTAGCTGCTGCCATAGACATTGCAAGTTCATCTCAAGTTCAACATACACACAGGAGGAACATATTAACAGAGGATCTACTAGTCCATCAAAAGTTCAACAAACACACAGGAAGAACACATTAACAGAGGAACAAATTAATTAAGCAGAGGTAGTCGCCGCCGGAGGAGCCCCACCGTCGGAGTCGGAGCCGGAGCCGGAGCCGTCGAGGCTGCCATCGTCGCCGCCGTCGTCGTCGACGGGGGCGAGCACTCCTCTCTCCAGGTCCCCAACCAAGATATTGATCTTGAAGGCGTAATCCTTCACGGTCATCTGCAGCGGATCCCTGGGTACTGGGACCCCGAGACGAACGGTCACCTTTCGAAGCTTCACGAAAGCATCACGGAACAAGTTCACTGACCAAGTGGCTTCGTCAGCATTTAGTGGAGGAGCACGCACGACCGCCACGGGCTGCGGCGCCAGCGCCTCCTCGGACTCGTCGGGCGGGGGCGACTTCACCTCGGCGGGCGGGGGCGGCGGCACCTCCTCGGGCTCGGCGGGCGGGGGCGGCGGCACCTCCTCAGGCTCAGCGGGCGGGGGCGGCGGCACCTCCTCGGGCTCGGCGGGCGGGGACGGCGGCACCTCCTCCCTCCCCCGCTTCGTGGATGGCTCGCTTGACGATGCCATGCGCGCGCTTGAGGAAGAAGAAGCTCTTGGATTCACTTCTTGGAGACCAGAGACGGTGGTGCTGGGGTTTTCTTGGTGCCGCGGTTGATGAAGTTCTTGGCCGGCCGGGATTTATATTGAAAAGACGGCGAACCGTCAGGCGGCCGGTCACGTGCCTCGGAACCCGTGTCCACTCAGGAGAGCTCTTGGCCACAAAAAGAGTCATGTGGTCACAAGGAGAAGTGTGACTGTTCATATTTTATTCAAAATACCAAATGCCCAACTACTCCTATGAGTTGTTCGATTCTTTAAAAAAACTATGAATTGTTCGTATTTTTATTAATTTTTAGGTGCTGCTTTATGGGCCCTAATTTTTGAGGGAAGCAAGTGTCATTTCAAAAAAAAAGTGTCGGGCCCACGCGCCAGCGTCAGCAGCCTAGTGTAAAGAAGGTAACCATTGTCCGCCCGCGCACCAGCCAACAAAGCGACGCGGGTTTCCTAACCCGCGTCGGCATTGACTATCCATTTTGCAAAATGAATATTCAACCGCCCCCTTCTTCTTTCCGAATAGATAAGCGCAGCACTTTCCTTAAAAAAAAGCGCAGAGGAGGCGTGAGAGGAGGCGTGGAGACAGAGACGACGATGAGCGCCGGTGAGGGGTCAAGCAGCGGACGACCCTGCGCACCCAGGATCGAGGAGAACCGGAACGCGAAGCGGTGCCGCAACTGGATCCGCGCGTGTGCCGACGAGATGGCGGCGAAGAGGGAGATGACGATGAGCGCTGGAGAGGGACCAAGCGGCGGTGGAGTGAACCCAATGCCGAAGACGAGGGTCCTCAACTGGATCCTCTCAGATTCCGACAAGGGGCCAAGCAGCGGCAAGGAGGAGCGTGCCGGCGAGGGGGCAGCGAAGTGGGCGAGGGGCCTGCCTCATGTTTGCGAGCACAAGTGTCTGGCAACTATGAAGAGGGGTCGAGGGAGCGGCGAAGAAGGTGTAGAGGACCTCATCTCTGACTTTGGCAACGACCACGACGACGGCGAGGCAAGTTTCTCTGAATCTCACTGCCTTTTTACTTGTTCTATAGATGGAGCTTAAGCTAGCTTGAGCTTGAGCTTCATAAAGTTAATTAGTGCCTATGATGATGTCTTCCATGCTTGTCATGATCTTATACCAAGTTCTGAGGCAAATCAGTTCTGAACTAAGTTCTGCTTTTACTTGTCACACCCTGCTATGAAGCCTAGGATAATTTTCAAGTTCTTATATAATTTTCCTATGACTGTTCCTATACTACTCCAAGTTCTGAGGCAAATTAGTTCTGAATTAACTATGTTATTCTTATACCATGTTTAACCCTGTTTCAGGCAAAACTCTTTGAGTCGCGAGCAGAGCTTGAGTTACTTCTAAACCTTAATGTCTGGGATTATGTGAAACCTGAGTTTGAAAAAATCACGAAAGAAGTGAACATCCTCATCAAAAAGGCTAAGCACATAAGGAGGTACAAGTATACTACTGAACAAAATCTCGAGCCCATTGAAGGTGCGCTCGAAGGGCTTCAAGAATCCTTGGTTGCTTACGAAGAGGCTGCAAAAAGAGCCAATCTTGATGGGTCTAGTTCAAGCTTGTTGATGTGCAGGGTCAGTAGCCATACTTTTGTGGATGTTCAAGGGGCATGCCTTTGTTGATGTGTATGGTCAGATAGCACGACCATAGTAAATAATGTGATGGACAAGTTAAGTCCTAGCCTAATGGACAAGTTAACCTTTTGTAATAATTATCTTTATTCCTGTGGACAAGTTATCTTCATCTTTGTGGACAAGTTATCTCTCTTATGATGTCTGTTTTGTCTCAGAAGATATGTGTGTTGATTGTGCCTGTATGTCGAAATGGAAGCAATGAGAGATCGAGTTGACCTGTCAATGAGGACAGACTCAAAGGAGACGATGATTCACAAACCTCCGTCTCATTTGTTCACTGCCGCCGCGCTCCCGCTTCACGGCAGTGAAGAGTGCTATTAGACTTTAATTATTGGGCTCTCAGTCTAGTAACGGGCGTCAAATGCTCATCGGTAACGGACTTTATAGCACGTTACCAATACGGTAGTGATCAGTAACAGACTTAAACAGCCCGTTACCGATAGGGTATTGATCAGTAACGGACTTTACGAGCTCGTTACCGATAGGTTTAACTTGTGTAACGGGCTCGATTTAACGTCCGTTACAAAGAATTCATGTAACGGGCGTTTAAGAAGACCGTTACCAGAAGTCCACATTGGTAACGGGCGTTGCGGAGGCCAACCCCGAGGTCGGCCTGCCGCGCTTATCTGTAACGGGCGCCAAATAACAACCGTTACAGATGTGGGTGCATGTAACGGGTGTTAAGGGCCCGTTACAAATGCTGTGTGACCTATTTGAGGTTTTCACGTAGTGATTTGAGAGAGTAAAGGAGTAGAACAAGTAGGCTTGAGAGACAAGATGAGATGACAGTTCATGAGCAAGATGCAAGGAGGTTTATTATTGATCTTGGTAAAGCAAATTTTTCTTCATCCCGCTCTTTATTTTCAAAATTTCTGAGATTTGTTTAAAATTTGAGAGCAAGATTAATTACTTGTGGAAAGAGCTTAAATGATTGTTGGCGTTTCTTACGTCGTTACTAAATTCGCAACAGCGCCAGAAAGCCTGTTGGTATACTACACGATCACAGATAAATCCGCAAGCGCACGGATACCGCTGTAGCTTTCACCCGGGAGTATTCCAAGGTATCGATTTCCACGGGGAACGAGAAGTGTAGGAACCAGAACTAATTCGTCCGGGGGATATGGTGACAAAGGATAGAAAGACAAGGGTAGATTTCGGGTAGAGAGGGGATAGCTAATGAAGTTTTGGACTCGTAAGGGTCACGGATAGAATCAATGCAAAACTTGTTGCTCGTCGGGGCCAGAGGGAAAAGAGCCACAGAAAGGGATGAGAAGGGGGCTCTGATGTCGTAACTCCTACTCGCCGGAACTAACGTGGTGGACTACAGAGCCCGTCCAGAGCTGCCACCTCCCTAGGGTACCACAACTATTCCGTTGAACCGGGTAAGCATTCCAAGGTACCGGAGAGCCTAGACACCGCGTCTACACTAACCAAGCACTACTTTACTCGACGTCAGAGCAAAGCAATCACGATAAGTAGAAACTACTTAAACCACAATCGAGGAACCTAAGAGCGAATAATGAAATGACTTGAGACTTAGTTACTCACGAATCTGAACTTACAAAGTATCCCGGGTGTGGACGACCGAAGGTGTACCGCACCCGCCGAGGTACAAGAAGAAGACCGACTCTGGCTTCTACTCCAACACTCAACTCTCTCACCCTACTCTCTGAATGCTAACTTCTGGAGGACTCCGCCACTTGTTTCTAATCACTTGTACTCTCCCCCGAGGTGCCTGGCTCAATTTATAGCCCCATTAGGTCGGTGGCTGCAGGAGGGGGTACTTGTAGGCGAGAGGGAGCTGCAGTGCCCGGCAAGGAGGTGCGGCCGTATCTCCAGGTGCGGCCGGCCCTGTGATTTTCACTGCCTTCGATCGTGCGTCTGTGATTTGGTCCCTGAGGCGGTTAGAAGGCGGTTGTGGGTCGGTTTGCTGAGGAAAGGAGGTGCGGCCGGTACTCCTGGTGCGGCCGGCCCTGGGCCCTCGTGTCATTCACTCCGGATCGTGCCCTTATGTGTAGATGAAGTGTTGGACGTTGCCCCATGTCAGTTGTTCACTGGCTTGTGGGTCCATGGATCCAAGTGAGGCTAATCTCATCCTCTGGATTGAACCGACCTTGTTCCTTCGATCAGGATCGTTTGCAGCTGTGTTCCTCTGAGTGACTGAGACTTGGTGACTTGTTTGGGCGAGTTGGGCAGGTGCGGCCGGCCTAGGTGGTGCGGCCGCACCTTGAGGTTCGGCCGGCCCTGCCTCCTGGCCCCGGTGCATCTCTCATGCGGATTGTTTGCTTGATCCCACACGATCGTGTCGAGTTTAGTCGTTTGGGAGCCGGTGCATGGAACTTTACTCGGTGTGAACCTCCATAGAGGGGCAAGGTAGGGCCGGCCGTACCACTAGGTGCGGCCATGCCTACCATATGTGGCTCGGTGCTCCGGAATTGCCCCAAAATCTTGGTCCTGCAGATAAAAACTCAACACAACTCGTGGAACCTTGTTAGCACCTAAAATATGCATGAAAATCGTTATAAAGTGCTACTGTAGCCGAGATGTTGACGGTCAAAAGTTTGTCGTAAGGACCGTCAACAAACTCCCCCACGCTAGACTTTTGCTCGTCCTCGAGCAAATCCTAGTCTTAAAAGGCGGATCGAGCATTGCTTCATGTTACTCCCCTGCAAGTATTAGTGTACAATTCCGTGCCCTATGGCTATTTTGAAAGTATTGGTACCAAAGAAACTTTGCCTTGCTTACCTGTGGGGCTTGTAACTTTCCACCTTGCCTTCGGAAGTTGAAGAGTAGAACGGTTTTGATTTTGCATCACTTACTCTTCTCTTTTTTCTGGATTCTATCTCGGAGTTTTTTTTTGAAAATTTTTGCAAAGAGAGACAAAGTTCCTCGGATGGTTCCCTCGATCGCTCAAGCGGTGTTTATTACCTCACCAAAGGCTTTTGAATGAGCCTCAACTTCCTACTCTATGGCTTGTATGTGGAGCTTTGGGTAGGATAAGTATGAGACTCACTTGTGCCACATAATGTTGTTGAGCCAAAGACCGGATCCAAGAAGAAACTAGTCATGCAACTTGATCGAGATGTGCAAGTGTGTGGAGTATGTTTGTTTTTTTTCTAAGTACTCCTTGCTTTGAGATTCTCCTCTTGCTTTTGGAGGGGGGTCATGCTTCATATATATATATTTTTTCTATGCTCTTTGATTGGAGCACATTTTTCTATGCTTCTTTGAGCATTTATTTTTCTTCTTTCTCTTTTTTTCAATGACCCCTCTCTCCTTTTTACAAGAAGAGAAATCTCTTTGGAGCTTGGAGTATTTATTTTTGGTGGATGGATGGCATGTTTTGCGTAACTCCCGGTGTAGGAGTTAGCATGTATATGTGGGTGTACGTGATCTCGATCATGGAAGCATGAAAAGATTCTACCAAGGGTTACACCAATTTGGCAAAACTCAATGGGTCACAAGCAAGCATATGTAGAAGGTTTAACTTTGATAGCAACATATGGCTTTGGTAGGTGATATGACCATTGAGGAACTTGTTTTGTTTTATTTTCAAAAGAAAATCATCTGAGATTTTCACCATACTATGAGATAGAGCAAGATCAACATTGTCTAACCATATCATACTAGTCAATACCCTAGGTTTGGTCATAAGCATTTGCTTCCCACAAGGTTTTAATTCAGGCTCATGTTTCGAAGAGAACCAACAAATTCATCAAGCCTATAGATTATAAAATTGCATACTAGGTTCTTGCAAGGGTTTAACGTAGCAATTAGTCCTCATTTCCGAAGCGAGGATGGGAAGGCAACATTTTCAAAAGCATGATCATGCAGTTTTGATACTAAACACGATAAGTAGGATAACCATAGGATAACATCGCGAGATGAGTTAGGGATTCAAACCAGCGTGTCTTGGCATGAAGATGTTCGGTTCGTGAAGAAATGATAGGCGCGGCCGGCCCTAGGTGGTGCGGCCGGTCCACCCAAATTTTGTGTCGTGCTTCGTGAGCTATCTCTGGTGCACCTCGGTTACCTGCACGTCGTTGGTTTCGCATTTATGTGATGAAGGTAGGTGCGGCTGGCCCTCTAGGTGCGGCCGGCCCTACCTCCTTCCATTTTTCCTACGCACTCGTAAACCAGGTGAGATAACATTCTTTGGCTGGCTCAAACCACCAGCCAGAGCAGCAAATTAACCAGAGATTAAAGGTGTTTAAAGCGTTTGTAGCATCTCTTTATTCAAGCAAACCTAAACGAATTAAAGCAAATAAGTTTTTTTGAAATAACCAAACTAACACACACGAAAGGAAAATGATACTAACGAGATGCTACACGGATCCTACGCTTAGAGATCTAAGGTAAAACGCAGTCGTAGAGATCCGGACGCCCTAATTCCTTCAAAAGGCGCCTAAACTTGCTGCAGATGGCTTTGCGGAGAATTTCCATCTGGTCGTCCATATCCATCCGCCCGAGCTTGGCCTCGGCTATGCGCTCCTCCAGCAAGTTGTTCTTCATTTTTAGCTCGGCGATCTCATTGCGAAGACCCTTGTAAGGATCCTCGTCCTCGGAATCTTCATCTGAATCTTCAAACTGGCCAGGAGGACCACGGATCGGTGGAGGCTTGCGGTGGCGCATCCCACTAGTGGGGGTGGAGAAGATGGATTCATCGGGCTCCAAATCATCCCTATCCAACCGAAGGATCAACTGCTTCTCATACCCACAGGGAGTCTTGCGTCCAACGATCTTGTATTTCCCCTCTGTTGGGGGCTTGAAGAATTCTGCCCCGGTTGTCTTTATGGCGAAGATGTTGTCTCTTGGTGACCTGTCGAAGAGCCGCCTGGAGATTGGCGTCTCCGGATCCTTTAGCTTCAACTGGCCCATTGTAGGGCGTGCCAGTGATTCTGAACGTCGGGGTTTTCCTTTCCCGATCGTTCTCCTGGGGGACAAGGACCTCCTCTGCACGTCGGCCGGGCTGGCCGAACGGGCCAGGTGCGGCCGGACCTGGGAGGTACGGCCGGTCCTGCCCCCTCCTGGGGTTGCCTCCTGGGATGCCTGAGCAAGGGCCAGGGACCCCTGGCGCGACGAGTTTTGGCTTGATCCCACTCCGGAACCTCCTGCAAGTGCGTTCGAGGATGCACCGCCAGGGGTAGTGGGTGCTGACATCTTGTAAAGGTTGCTAGGGCCGTCACCACCCATGGTTTGCTAGGAGATGGCGAGAAAGCAAGGGTTTTTGGAAAGGAGATTGGTTTCTGGGGAGGAACTCGTTACGCGAGGATTTCAGGGGTTATCTGGATAGCGTAAGGGGAGATAATAGATACCCTAGCTCACGCGCAGCCGAGGGCCAAATGGGGGAGGTGCGGCCGGCCCACTAGGTGCGGCCGGCCCTAGCCTATTCCCCCAAAAGGCTGGCTTCGTGGCAACTAAGAAGGGGGAGCAAAAAGAAACAGAAAAACAAGCAGGAAACACTCTATATACAAGAGACAAGCAAGACTTCAATCAATCCAAGTTAATGACCTCGATGACATCAAATTCTTCGAGGTTAGGCATGTTTGGTTCAAGGAAGATTTTAAGTCTTTGCCCATTTACTTTAAAGGTGTTTCCGTCTGAATCCTGTAGGGTTACGGCCCCATGCGAAGCAGAATTTAAAACCGTGAAGGGGCCGTCCCATTTACTTCTAAGCTTCCCATGACCAAAAAGTTTAAAGCGAGAGTTAAAGAGTAGTACCTTATCTCGTGGCTCAAAAGATTTCTTCTTGATCCTCTTGTCGTGCCACCTCTTGGTTTTCTCCTTATACAGCTTTGCATTGTGATATGCTTTCTCCCTCCATTCCTCGAGTTCACCCAATTGCATTTGTCTTTTGATTCCGGTGGTGGGAAGATCCATATGCCACTTCTTGATAGCCCAATGTGATTTGTACTCCAATTCTACGGGTAAATGGCATGTCTTCCCATAGACCAATTGGTAGGGTGTCATACCGATGGGAGTTTTGTATGCCGTACGATATGCCCACAATGCTTCGGGAAGTTTCTCTTTCCATCCTCTTCCCATTTCGTGGACAGTCTTCTGAAGGATGTTCTTGATTTGCTTGTTTGATGTTTCAACTTGGCCACTTGTTTGGGGATGATACGGGGTAGCGACTCGGTGCTCTACTCCTTGGGTTTTCAAGTATTTTCTGAGGTTCCCATCAGTGAAGTGCGATCCTCTGTCACTGATGACTACCTTTGGTACTCCGAATCTGGGGAATATTATGTCATGGAACATTTTCTTTGAGCTTCGAGCAGCTGTTGTATGACAGGGTATTGCTTCTACCCATTTTGACACATAATCCACTGCCACTAGTATGTATTCACAATTCCCTGACATCAGAAAAGGTCCCATGTAGTCAATCCCCCAGACATCGAAGATTTCAACTTGAAGATTGGTGGTGAGAGGCATGGCATCTCTTGTACTAATGTTACCATGCTTCTGACATCTTGGGCACCTTCTCACAAAATCCTTGGCATCCTGGTACATAGTGGGCCAGAAGAAACCACACTGCCAAACTTTTGCATTGGTACGGAATGCTCCATAGTGTCCTCTGTATTCTGACGAGTGACACCTTTCTAAGATACCGTTCACTTCCCATGATGGTACGCAACGTCGTAGGAGACCGTCCGCGCATATGCGGAATAGATAGGGCTCGTCCCACATATGGAGTCTACTCTCGTATATCAGCTTCCTCTTATCTCCCCCGGGTGGCACATATCCTGATGCCATAAAATTGACAATGTCTGCATACCATGGATATTTGTTGTCTACCCGGAGGAGTGTATCGTCCCTCAAGAAATCATTGATTGGCAGCGATGAATCATGCTCTAGATGAAGCCTTGATAAGTGATGTGCCACTGAATTTTCTACTCCTGGTTTATCCTTGATTTCTATATCAAACTCTTGGAGTAGTAGGATCCATCAGATCAATCTTGGCTTTGCATCTTTCTTGGTGAGGAGGTACTTGAGGGCGGCATGATCTGTAAAGACAATCACCTTTGCACCCACTAGGTAGGACCTAAACTTGTCTATTGCAAAAACCACAGCTAGGAGCTCTTTTTCGGTGGTAGCATAATTCAGCTGAGCACCGTTGAGAGTCTTGCTAGCGTAGGCTATAGCATGGTGTTTCTTGTCCTTAGTTTGTCCTAGGACCGCCCCAACGGCATAATCGCTAGCATCGCACATGATCTCAAAAGGCAAACTCCAATCGGGAGGTTGGATAATTGGGGCTGAGATCAAGGCTTTCTTGAGGGTATGGAATGCAATAAGGCATTCTTCATCGAAAATGAAGGGAACATCTTTGGCTAAGAGTTTGGTCAAGGGACGGGCAATTTCTGAGAAGTTTTTGATGAATCTACCGTAGAATCCTGCGTGGCCTAGGAAACTACGGATGCCCTTGACATTGGCCAGAGGTGGAAGTTGTTCAATAACTTCTATCTTAGCTCTATCCACCTCTATCCCTCGTAGAGATGGCAACGGGTAGAAACCCGTCGGGTAGTGCTGTTCCATACCCGCACCCGCCAACTCTAACTCTACCCGCTAAAAAACCCATACCCGCATGCGGGTTCAAATTCTTACCCATACCCGTACCCGCATGGGTTTTTTTACCCGTCGGGTAACCCATACCTGATAGCATACCCGTTGTAAACTAATATATTTGAGAACATAACACGTGATAAAGTGCATACATCAACGAATTTAATTGATAAAAAGGATAAATGATAATTGTTAACCCATTAATAGTCTAATAAAGTATATAATTTTTTGTAAGTTATCAATATTAAGTTATCTTTCACTAACAATGTACAATTTTACACGTTTATCACATATTGTAGACGGGTTTATTTTACCTGCGGGTATGCGGGTATGGGTAGTATGTACCCACACCCGCACCCGCTTACCCGATGGGTACATGATGTTGCCCATTTATGTACCCGCGGGTAGAAATATAATTCATACCCGTCCCCTTATCGGGTAAAACCCGTCAGGTACTCGGGTTTCGGGTACCCATTGCCATCTCTAATCCCTCGTTCGGACACCCTGTGTCCGAGAACGATCCCTTCTCTTACCATAAAATGGCATTTTTCCCAGTTGAGGACAAGATCCTTCTCGGCACACCTTCTAAGAACTTCATCAAGATTTTTAAGGCATTCCGAGAAGGTCTTTCCATAAACCGAGAAATCGTCCATGAATACTTCCATGATTTGCTCGATCATATCTGAGAAGATTGACATCATGCAACGTTGAAAAGAGGCTGGAGCATTACATAGCCCAAAGGACATTCGCCGGTAGGCGTAAGTTCCATAAGGGCATGTAAAAGTGGTCTTATCTTGGTCATCGGGATGGATAGGAATTTGGTGATAACCAGAATAACTGTCTAGGAAGCAAAAGAAGGAATGCTTCGCTAACCGTTCCAACATCTCATCAATGAAAGGAAGGGGAAAGTGGTCTTTCTTGGTGGCCTTGTTAAGCTTGTGATAGTCTATGCACATACGCCACCCTGTGACGGTGCGCTGAGGGATGAGTTGATTCTTATCATTGCGCACTACCGTCATGCCTCCCTTCTTTGGCACAACTTGAACGGGGCTAACCCATTCACTATTGGGTACCGGGTAGATAATCCCGGCATGAAGGAGTTTTAAGACTTCATTTTTCACTACCTCCCTCATGTTGTTGTTGAGCCGACGTTGAGGTTCTCTTGAAGGGGTTGCGTCGGGTTCGATGGGAATCCTATGTGTGCAAAGAGTGGGCTAATTCCCTTGAGATCTTGAAGAGAGTATCCTAGTACTGATCGATGGGTTTCAAGAATAGTGATGAGCTGCTGAGTTTCTACCTCAGATAGCTTATCACTGATGATCACTGGAGTTTCTCGATTCCCATGGAGAAACGCGTACTTTAATCCCGGAGGAAGAGGTTTAAGCTCTATTGATGGTCGTTCCAGTTTCTCGGTTGGGTCTAGCTTAAACGAGACTGGGGCCTCATCCTCCTCCGTGAAGAACGGGATTTCCTCTTCAAAGTTTGGTTGAGCTAGCTCTACTAGGGAAGCGGCCATTACTTCCTCTAGTAGATCTGGTTGGGGTTCGTCTTCTACGGGAGTGTTTTCGGTTCTAAGGTAAGACACCGGAAGGAAGTCGTCACCGATCTTTAGCTCCAATTCTGGTTTTCTTGGGGATTGCTCTAAGATTTTCATGATAGGTCTACCGATGATGATTGAATGGGTGTGATGACACGGTAGATCAAAGAGATGAAAATCAAGATAGAGCTCGTGTTCCGTAAATTTTACGGGGATCACCCGAAGAACGCCATGGCAGCCTAATGTCTCTCCTGAAGGGATATTAAGGAGTTTTGAAGATCTTGAGAGAGAAAACCCGACTGCTAGGGATTTCGCTAAGGATGAACTGATAATGTTGACCCCTAGGCTAGGTTCATACCCGACATCATGCTTATTTCGCATGAGTCCACAACTAGTGTGCCTCATTTTTGGTTGGGAGTTTTATGACATCGGTCGAGGCTTCCACCTCGTCCAACCATTCTCTACTCATGATGGCCGAAAGATTTGAAATGAGCCTAAAATGCTCGGCTCGTTCTTCTAAGCTAGAGATAGGAGTTTCCGGCTCCTCTTGTGCTTTTGGTCTCTCTACTCTTTGGTAACTCCAAGTATTCCCAAAGTCAGCAAATAGCTCATCGTAAAACTCGTAGACGAAATCGCACGAGGGGTCGTCAAACTCTCTTTGTGGTTGGAATGGTTCATCGGTGAACCATGTTTTTGTTAGAGGATTGCAATCCTCTACGGATTGGATGGTTGGGAAAGTGGGTTCCTCCTCTATGGGTTTTGGTTCCAAGAGAATGTTTGGCATGGGTTCTTCTTCTTCGTCTGGGAATTCGTCAAAAACCCCCGTGTAGGGAGTGTTTTCTAGGATTTTTCCTAGAATGTCCTTACACTCAGACAAGGTGAGATGAGCGAAAGATCCTCCGGAAGAAGAGTCTAAGAAAACTGCTGACTCTGGTCCAAGACCATCGCGAAAATGTTGCAAAAGAATGGGTTCTGCGATACCAAGGTCTGGACCAGAATCTACGGTCTTCATAAATCTTGCCCATGCGGCTCCTAGAGATTCGGCCTTCCGTTGCTCAAAACAGATGACCTCTCATCGGAGTTTCACTACTTGGGGAGTCGGGAAGAATGTTAGGCAAAAAGCCTTCCGTAAACTTTCCCAGTCCCCCTCCATACTTCTCACATTGAGCGAATACCATTGTTTAGCTCTCCCCGTTAATGAAAACGGAAAAAGTTTCCATTTCAAGGTATCTTGGCTCATTCCTGCGATCACAAGACACGAACAAAGTTGTTCGAACTCGCGCAGGTGGGAATAAGGACTTTCATCCTTATCTCCAGAGAAGCTTTGCTCTCGGACCATAGCTATGAAGCCGGGATGTAGCTCATAGCTAGATGTTGTAATGGAATGTGATGAAGGTGGAGGCTCCAAATGATCGCCCTTTGGAGCGGAAATTTCAAAAAGGGTTGGATCGGAATCCATGAGATAAATGGGATGATATACGGACGAAATGGGTTCGGGATCAGAACAGCTATCGTTCCCCGGCAACGGCACCAGAAAGCTTGTTGGCATTTCTTACGTCGTTACTAAATTCGCAACGGCACCAGAAAGCCTGTTGGTATACTACACGATCACAGATAAATCCGCAAGCGCACTGATACCGTTGTAGCTTTCACCCTGGAGTATTCCAAGGTATCGATTTCCACGGGGAACGAGAAGTGTAGGAACCTGAACTAATTCGTCCGAGGGATATGGTGACGAAGGATAGAAAGGCAAGGGTAGATTTCGGGTAGAGAGGGGATAGCTAATGAAGTTAGGGACTCGTAAGGGTCACGGATAGAATCAACACAAAACTTGTCGCTCGTCGGGGCCAGAGGGAAAAGAGCCACAGAAAGGGATGAGAAGGGGGCTCTGATGTCGTAACTCCTACTCGCCGGAACTAACGTGGTGGACTACAGAGCCCGTCCGGAGCTATCACCTCCCTAGGGTACCACAACTATTCCATTGAACCGGGTAAGCATTCCAAGGTACCGGAGAGCCTAGACACCGCGTCTACACTAACCAAGCACTACTTTACTCGACGTCAGAGCAAAGCAATCACGATAAGTAGAAACTACTTAAACCACAATCGAGGAACCTAAGAGCGAACAATGAAATGACTTGAGACTTAGTTACTCACGAATCCGAACTTACAAAGTATCCCGGGTGTGGATGACCGAAGGTGTACCGCACCCGCCGAGGTACAAGAAGAAGACCAACTCCGGCTTCTACTCCAACACTCAACTCTCTCACCCTACTCTCTGAATGCTAACTTCTGGAGGACTCCGCCACTTACTTCTAATCACTTGTACTCTCCCCCGAGGTGCCTAGCTCAATTTATAGCCCTATTAGGTCGGTGGCTGCAGGAGGGGGTACTTGTAGGCGAGAGGGAGCTACAGTGCCCGGCATGGAGGTGCGGCCGTATCTCCAGGTGCGGCCGGCCCTGTGATTTTCACCGCCTTCGATCGTGCGTCTGTGATTTGGTCCCTGAGGCGGTTAGAAGGCGGTTGTGGGTCAGTTTGCTGAGGAAAGGAGGTGCGGCTGGTCCTCCTGGTGCGGCCAGCCCTGGGCCCTCGTGTCATTCACTCCGGATCATGCCCTTATGTGTAGATGAAGTGTTGGACGTTGCCCCATGTTGGTTGTTCACTGGCTTGTGGTTCCATGGATCCAAGTGAGGCTAATCTCATCCTCTGGATTGAACCGACCTTGTTCCTTCGATCAGGATCATTCGCAGCTGTGTTCCTCTGAGTGACCGAGACTTGGTGACTTGTTTGGGCGAGTTGGGCTGGTGCGGCCGGCCTAGGTGGTGCGGCCGCACCTTGAGGTTCGGCCGGCCCTTGGTGGTGCGGCCGGCCCTGCCTCCTGGCCCCGGTGCATCTCTCCTGTGGATTGTTTGCTTGATCCCACACGATCGTGTCGAGTTTAGTTGTTTGGGAGCCGGTGCATGGAACTTTACTCGGTGTGAACCTGCATAGAGGGGCAAGGTAGGGCCGGCCGTACCACTAGGTGCGGCCGTGCCTACCATTTGTGGCTCGGTGCTCCGGAATTGCCCCAAAATCTTGGTCCTGCAGATCAAAACTCAACACAACTCGTGGAACCTTGTTAGCACCTAAAATATGCATGAAAATCGTTATAAAGCGCTACTGTAGCCGAGATGTTGACGGTCAAAAGTTTGTCGTAAGGACCGTCAACAATGATATCTACCCTCCATAGAGATGAAAGCTAGCTACATTATGGAACTTTAACAAATATAAACTTGGAGAGCATTATGTTTTCTCATGTATGATCAAGTGTAAGGTATGAACATTGAAAGGCAATACTGATGTCCATTAAAGGCTTACTCGAGGACGAGCAAGGTTTAAGCATGGGGGTATGTTGACAGTCGATTTTGGTACACCTAGCTATGAGTTTACCGTCAACATTTGCACGTATTTGATATTCTAACTAATGGTACTAACCCCCCAGAGGTATCAAGTTCACTCTTGCATGTCGATTTTGGAGTTTATTGTTTACGCAGGAAAATAACATTAAAGAGGAGACTTTCGGGATAAGTTCATCAAGCACTTCAAGAGAAGATCATAAAGCCTGGCACAAGTCAAGACACATGATGAACATGACTCCAAATGGCCCAGGGACCGAAGCATGAAGCCGTAAAACTCCAGGGACCTGAACAGAAGATGCTGAAGCTTGCGCGACAAGGAGCTCTATCTAAATCGTGGAGAAGACGACGTCAAGGGCCCACATGCATAAGGGAGCAAGTCAACAATTGACCGAGAAGCATCGGGGAGCGAACCGGGGCCGAACCGGGCCCAGGCCGGTCGGCCCAAGCCGGCCGGCCCAACCCCTTTTCGTGCCGGTTCACGCCCCCCTTTGACCTAGGTGCTCCTCTATATATTGCCTCTGCCTCCGCCGGCCGCCACATCGATCCATGCATCAGAGAGCCGCCGACACGAAGGAGAAGCACTAGGAGGAAGCGGACGGCCGCCGCAAGTCCTTGAGTTGCCTAGGAGATGGCCTAGGTCATGCCCTAGCCGCCATGGTTGGCCCTGCGTGGTGAAGCCATGGTGGAGTTCCGGAGCCCATGTCTTGATTCCATCAAGGCAATTGTACATTCTACATTCGATGGTGATATAAATCATGTCTTTTCTTTACTTTGATCTACATCGATGAGTGCTTTAATCATATGTATAGCTAGCATATGCTTTTAGTAGGAATAGATCTAATCGTGGTGGTTAGTCTATCTCTTGCGGATACATCGATGTAGTGCACGGACCGAGGTTGTCGTTCGGTGATGATTATCCTTGCGTAGTGACAATACGGTGGAGGAGAAAGCGGCGAATGAACGTGTATCGGACCACTCCATATCGGGTTACTCCATATCGAGTGTACTCCTTATCATAGTATAGGATTAGATTGGTTTGTCACCTTGGCCGGAACGGCAACAAGAAGACGATAGGCTAGGGTTACCTTTGGTTTGCTTACCTTTATAGCTAGGTGGATGTGATCCATACATCCTTTCATGTATGTTTAACCTTTATGCAATCAACACTTCACATAGGGTTAGACCGGTAGGTTAGATAGAGAACCTTAGTGGTTTGCTTCTGATCCTTGGATTGACAAATCTAAGGAGGACCCTCCTTGGTGAAAAAGGCACCAAGTCACCCGTAGGTTTGCGGTGAACTTGAGCACAGTTTTGCAGCGTCAACACGACCTTGTGGGGCGTCTGCGACGACTGCCCTTCCGTCGCCGCGGCCTTGCGGGGGCGGCTCCGTGGGCGGAACCGTTGTCGCGCTCGGCGACTTGGCGTCATCCTCCTCATCTTAGACGTTGATAGTCTCAACGCCGTAACTTACCGTCACCGTGTCCGCTGACACAGCAGGCCTGCTCCTCTTCCTCTTCCTCTTCTTCTTCTTGGCCTCCGCCGTCTGGGTGGCGGCAATCGTAGCCGCAACCCGGGAAGTGGACATCTTGCCCGCCGTCTGCCGTGTGCGCCGCGGCGCCAGCGTGGCAACCTTCGGCGGCACCCTCCTTGCGGCGGGAGCGTCATCATCGCTTCCCACTGACGAATCGGAGATGTACTCCTCGTTGCCTTGCTGTGGAGTCACCTGCGCGTCCGCCGCAGCATGAACCTTGTAACTGCGCTCCTCCTCATTGCACAGTGGCGCAGGGCACCAGTAGATGCCCTCACGATGCTGAAAAAAGACAAGAAGGATGTAAAGACCTGCGTCACAAGGGCTCAAGCTCTCAGGTAGAAGGAAACCGAGGTCGAAAACTCACCGCATCGGAAGGTCGATACACACCAAGCGCCTTGGGGCACTCTCGATTGCGGATGTGCCCGCCGAAGATGTTCTTCACCCGCGCCGCCATCTCCCCTTTGGAGACCTTGCGCTTGACGACCCGGGTGGGGTCGGACTGGCCCCAGTACTCATAGGCCAGGTGGACCGGTCCTGGATGGGCTGAATCAGCCGACGACTGAAGCTGATAGCCATCGCGCCGCCGGTCAGCCCCTCCGCCTTCAACCTCTCCAGGTCGTCCAGCAGAGGGCGCAACTCCTCAGTCTCCCGAGACGTGAGCTAGTTGGTCTACTCCGGGAATGGGACAGGAGCTCGCCCCGTCCTGTCAGGAAGCGCTGGCGCGGGGTTGTTGAGGTAGAACCACCCCTGCTTCCAACCAGTGGTGTTGTCGGGGGGTACGAGGTCGATGTACTCCGGCTTCATGTACCGGCGCAGCATGAAGCCGATGCTCCCCACGACCTCGGACTTCCCCGTCTTCTTGAGCTCGAAGAAGTGGCGCCACAAGTGGAAATGCGGCGCTATACCGAGGTAGGCCTCGCAGAGGTGGATGAAGGAGGAAATTATGGTGATGGCGTTGAGGACGAGGTGTACCAGCTCGATCCTGTAGAAGAAGAGGAGGCCGCGGAAGAAATCACCCGCCGGGACCCCGAACCCGCGCTCGATGTGCGTGAGGAAGACGACGGTCTTGCCGGTCCCCTCCGTCGGGAACTCCTCGCCCGCCGCCGGCCTCCAGCCGACCTCCGTCTTGGGCCTCAGCAACCCGCGGGTCGCCAAGGCCTGGATCTGCTCCTCCGTCACCACGGACGGCTCCCAGACGGTTTGCGGCGGCGGAATCGGTGCCGGCTCCATCTTCTCCTCCTCTAGGCCAATGGATTTGGATCTGAACACTACGAGGGTCTTGGTTCGCATGCGAGGTTGCGGCGCGCGGCGGACCTAAGTGCGGCGGACCTAAGCGCGGTGACGCTGCTATTCGCTCCAAGCAATGGACTGGCGGCAGAACCCTAGTGTGAAATGGAAATGAAAGCAAGCAATGGTCTCTGGCCCATGGACCGACCTTATATAGTTGGGCCCCAGCAGCGCAACGGGCGGCCACACCCAACATCTCTTTGGCGAAAATCACGGCGACCCAACGGCTCAGCGCCTCCCGCGGATCTATCGCTCAACGGCTCTTTCGGCCTAACGAGAAAATGGCAGTAACGGCTAGTTCCGTACGGGAATCTACGTCCGCCGGCCTCTAGTCAGCGCTCCGGCCGACGTGGACCTGTTATGCCCCACATTCAAGCCCTCCAAACATAATGTCTGCAGTACTAAATTCAAGGTCGTCACTACCCACAGACGACCTATGGGCCAGCTTTGTCGCCCATTCAAGGTCGGCAAGGCACCGGCAGCCTCCTAGGTCGCCTCGGCCTCCCCACGGCAGGTTCACACCACATCTCCTAGGCCCAGCTGCCTATACGCCTTCTAGGTCGCCTCGACCTTTAGCGGCGAAATTCTATCAACGGCCCCGTGCTTAAAGGCTCTACTGGCCGTTGACGACCTCTTGGTCCTAATCACAGCTCCTCGCTGAGGCCCCGTTGCCTTCTAGGTCGATTACGACCTACAGAGTTCAGGACTGACACCCTACGTTGTGCCACTGCACAGCGGCCGTGTTGACCCAGGTCGACATGGGTTTTCTTGTCAATTACTATGACCTTCTGAAGGTCGGCGTGCTTCTACAGCCTCGCCTGGTCTTTGGCCATCCATTGCTGCCCGGGTGCCTCTCCATATTGGTCGAGACACATCGTTTGCCATGCAAGCATGTGTATAAAATCTTCGTAAGCCACAAAAGACTTTGGCCCAAGGCCAATTACAAGATGCAAACATATTAAAGGTCCTGATCTACCTTACATGGTGCCTACGGCGCAACCTAGACTGATGAAGCGCGTCGCAAGCTTTCTTCTAGCTTCAGGACCTACTTGGAGACCTGCACCGCCACCGAGGTCGCGGCTGCCACACAGCCACCTCTACTCTAGCCCCAGAAGGTTTCCTGTGGAGTCCCATCTTCTGCTAGGGTGCTCTCTCAAGATTCCAAATTGAACCAGCGTCACCTCGGGCCTTCCCTGGCGCAGCATGCCGGTTTCCAATGCCACATTAGGCCCTTGCTCACAAGGTCCGTCAAGGCATGTACTACCCCATGCTGCACCTGGATTCCTCACTGGGCGCGGGTGGAGTGGCTGATGGAGTTCTCCCAACTTCGCAAGCATTCTTCTAGCTCCAGGAAATGATTCTCTAGCACTACGCTCTGGTGGCCGAACACAAGACCAGGGCATCGCATTATTATCAAGCAGCTTTGCCATGGTGCTCCTACTTAGTCCAAGAAGTGAGTCATGAGGCCCCCTATTTATAACAGTGGAGTTCGGTCTTGGATGTCATCCGCACTTCAGCTGGCGTGGCGTCCTTATCCACAACACTGTTACCACGTGGAGCGCAAGGCCTTTGTCACCATCTGAGAGCGCTGACACGTCTGCCACTCGCCTGATGACAACTTTCCAGACTTTGTCTCCTAGTGGCAGCGGCTGCATCTCTGCTTAGGGTAGGTCCCGTGCTCGTATAGTGCGCCCGTGGGGCGCTATGCGATAAGACTCCTGGCGCCTAGCACTGTCTTGCAGAGATTCCGAGTGGTTTGTCTTACTCCGCAGGAAGAGCATCTTAAAGCACAAGCAGAAGGTAGTAGGTTCTTGGTTTGTTCTTCGAGCATCAACCCGACCTTGCAGGTCGCCTTACTGCTCGGGGGCTACTCCACGAGTGCGTCTTGTGACGCCCTCTTGCTTCTACGTCGCATCGACCTACTAGAACCCTGTTTCCACTACTCCGCTCGACCTCCCTTCGGTCAGCATAGGGACCTTCCCCGAGGGCATGATGATCTTCCCTGACTCCGGTCAGGTCGGCGGTTCTTCAACACGACAGCGCCTTGTCTTCACTTCAAACCCCTGGATCTGCGTTCCAGGAGCCTAACGTTCGACTTCGTGTGCGCTCGGAAGGTTTTCTATTTTGGATCCCCGTGCACCCTACGCGACCTTGATGGTGCCATGACTACATCAAGCCTCGACATGACTTCGTCTCGGCTGCTACGCCTACACGTCGATTGGGGGCTTGAGAGACATGGGTACCCATGGGTCCCCACCGACCAGGGTCCCAGAGGTCCATGTCATGTGGCCCCGACCTGTCAGAAGCCCCACCGACCTGCAAGTGGACCCGGAGACCTTATCCACAACTCCGGCGACCTTGGAAGACTCCAGAAGACCTTATCCAGATCCTGGAGGATCCGCTGGGCTTGCGGCTCAAGACTCTCTCCCAGGTCGCGGCTCGACGCCTCTAGTAGGTCCGTGGATTGCGGGATTCAACCTGTAATCACAGAAGATGACCTTCCTAGTTTGTAACCGACCCCGATGAGGGTCCACCGACCTCGAATGGAAGCCCTAGTCCGTTGACCATATAAGGCGGTCTAGAGCTCCATTCGAGGGGACTTCCCCATTCACGCATAATTCCACCGCATACTGGACGTAGGGTTTTACTCTCCGGAGGCCTGAACCAGTCTAAACCCTTGTGTCCCTCGCCATTCTCGCCGCATTCCGAGTTCCATCTGTGAACTACCACCTACGCTCTTAGTTCCCGATCCCCTCCAATTAACCTACAACCGCTTGGGTCGCCCCCTTGTGGATCTATCTAGGTCTCACCCCCTGACACGCTGTCAAGTGGACACAACCTGCTAGAAGCCCTACCGACCTACCAGTAGGCCCGGAGACCTTATCCACAACCCCAACGACCTTGGAAGACTCCGGAAGACCTTATTCAGATCCCAAAGGATCCGCCGGGCTTGGAGCGCAAGGCGAGCTATTAGATCGCGGCTTGGCGCCGCCAGTAGGTCCGCAGATCACGGGATTCTCCCTGTAATCAAGGCAGATGGCCCTCCTGATTTGTAACCGACCCCGATGAGGGTCCACCGACCTCGAATGGAAGCCCTAGCCTGTTGACCATATAAGGCGGCCTAGAGCTCCATTCGAGGGGACTTCCCTTCCACGCATAATTCCACCTCATACTGGACGTAGGGTTTCACTCTCCGAAGGCCCGAACCAGTCTAAACCCCCGTGTTCATCACCATTCTTGCCGTGTTCCGAGTTCCACACGCGAACTACCACCTACGCTCTTAGTTCCCGATCCCCTCCAATTAACCTACAACCGCTTGGGTCACCCCTTGCGAATCTGTCCAGGTCTCACCCCCTGACAGTCAGGCTACCATAGTAATTAGTAGCGTAGACGTGGAAGGGTGGTACTTGTTCTTGTTATCCCACTCCTTCGCCATTCTCTCCTCACGCTTCCTCTTGAAGCAAAACTCGCCCTTGTGACCATCTCTCCCACAATAGTCACAATGAAACCTTATGGGCTTAGGCGTAGGCTTGGGATGCGGCTGCTCACTCGGTTTCTCTCCACTCAGCTTCTCAACCAGTTTCTCCTCACTAGACTTCACACTCTTTCCCAAAGAACTCATTCCCCAAATTACTCTTGAACTTGATGGGTTTTTGGAAATCATTTGTGGAATGGGGGAATATGGGAGGATCTGGGGTTGTGTCAAGTTTGTTTCTCAGTGGGTTGGGCTTAGGAGCATAGGAATTTTTGTGGAATGTTTTTGGTGGAGCTTGGATATCACCAATCTTCTCTCCTCCCTCATTACTAGACTCTCCAACTTTATCCGAACCAAGCTCTTGCCCATCATAGCGCTTGTATGCCTCAATCATCATCCTAAGTTGTGGTTCATGACCCGACAACCAACCCGTCATCTTTCTCAACTCATCATTCTCATCCTGCAAGCGATCCACATAATGTGCAAGTTCCAGATTTTTCAAAGCATGCACCTCACAAGTAGAGCAAGAAGTGGAAACAGGTTCTTTCAGCTTAGCCTCAAGCAAAACAGTATAAGTATGCATCTCATCAATCTTTCCATGCAAAACAGGGCAAGAAGTGCAAGCACCTAGCAAAGAAGGTCTAGACTTAAGCTCAGCCACTTCAACCCTAAGCACATCTTGTTCATCACAAGTAGAAGCATGCTTATCCTTAAGAGCAGTAAGATCAGCTAGGTACACAGAGCAATCACAGCAATCAATCTCATCAAAAACCACAGGAGAAGCCTTAAGCGAATCAATTTCAAGCTTAGCATCTAGGTTCTGGGTTTCTAGCTCAGCCACACGGTTCCTAGCATCTTCTAGTGAGGCCCTAAGCTCTTTCCTCATCTTCTTGGCCTCTCTAAGCATGTCATCACGATTATCAAGCAACTTGCCAAGACGCTCGTTCTCCTCACGCAAGAAGGGAAGCTCGTCACGTACCTCGTCCTCGGAGTCAGAGTCCGAGTTGCTCTGGTGACTCTTCTTGCTGCCGGAGCTACGAGCCATGCCGTAGAAGCCATCTCGTGCGAAGCAGCTCAGCCCGCTCAAGTTCTTGGATGCCTTCTTGTTCTTGCGCCGATCACCTTCGTCTTCACTGCTACTCGAGCTCGAGGAAGAGTAGGCAGAGCTGGAGTCAACGTCGCTCGCTCCGACCATCGCTCGGGCCTTCCTGCCACGGCCGTCCTTCTTCCTCGACCGTCGCTCGTCCTTGTGCTTGTTCTTGTGCTTGTGATCGCGCCTCGATCGGTACTTGGCGTCCTTGCTCTATCGGTGCTTGTAGCCATCCTTGTAGCCGTCCTTGTTCTCCGTCTTCTCCGAGCAGTCGGCGACGAAGTGTCCCGGCTTGCCGCACTGAAAGCACGTCCGTGCTGTCCTCCTCGTGTTCACCCGGTTCTCGTGCATCCTCTCGAACCGCCTGGTCAGCAACGCCAGCTCGTCCTCTCCAAGCACGTCGAACTCCTTGTCTGGCAAAGACATCAAAGAAGACAGAGAGTACATCCTGGAGGATGCGTTAGCGTTAGACTTAGCCACTTTGCCACCGACGAGAGCAAGACTATGGGAGTCAGTCAGGCTCTCAAGACGGGCTGTCAAACCACGATCAACCTCAGCAGACTTGAGCTTAGAAAACAACTCGTTCACCGTCAGAGTGGTGTACTTCTCGGACTCAAGAATGGCCTCGACCTTTCCATCCCACACGGTACGATCCAGCGCGTGTAAGAGCTTCACAACCCTATCATGGTCATCGTACGGGAGGACGTCGACATTGGCCCTCATGTTGTTCACAACCACCGTGAACCGCTGGAACAAGGCATCAATAGACTCACCGGGGAGATGAGTGAAGTTCTAGTACTCTCTCTGGTAAGTCGCATACAACCGTGCCTGAACCTCAGCATTCCCAGCATGAGCATTCTTTAGCTCCAACCAAATTCTACAAGCTAAGTCCTCTGTCTGAACCCGATCGATCTCGGACTGACACAGAGCACGAAACAAGTAGTTGACTGCCTTATTGTTGGTGTCGAACATGTCTCTCGATCCCGGAGCAAGGAAGTTCATCGGATGAACATAAGCTGTGTTCACCGTGACATCCCAAAGGATCTAACCCTTACCGCGGAGGAACGCCGCCATCCGCCTGTGCCACATCTGGTAGTTTTTGCCATCGAAGTGCGGAGGACCCGAACCCCGTTCCTGGTACACCATCCTTGGATCTTAGACTGGTTAGAATCCGAAGATCCGTAACCGGCTCTGATACCACTTGAAGGACCGAAACGGCGAACCAGAGAGGGGGGAGTGAATGGGAGCCGATAAAAATTCTTCTCGAAGGAGATGGAGACTCCAACAAGATGAACACAGCTTCCAACACACGTCTCCGACTCAACTACCCAAGTTGGCTAAGACCACGTAGCCACTGGAGTGCTACTGGTCCTAGGAACCAACAACTCAACCAACCGAACCAAAAACCCCAAACGCACAGCGGAAAACTGAGCAGCCTGCTGTCTGTGCCACACCGGTCAGACCGATGGCTCCGGCCGGTCAGACCGATGGCACCGGTTAGACCGATGGACTCTGCCGGTCAGGCCAGTGGCGAACAGTAGATGCACAGCAAAGTCCAGGAAGCCTCAGTGACTCCTCTAGGCCCTGGAACAAAAACCACCACCAAAGCTCAAACTGCAGAGAAGGAAAACCCTACACAAAGCCTAGCAAAACTCCTCGAAACCTGCCAAGAACTGACCAGCAACAACACAGCCCAAAGACACATGGATCAGACAGATCAGCCGAGGCAAATCCCACAAAAGGCTCGCACCGGTCAGACCGGTCACGCCTGGGCAGCTCGGGATGAACAGCACCCGCGGGTCAACTCCCCCAAATCCAACTCCCGATCTCCCGATTCGCTCCACGGATTCGCACAAGGCTTTGGGGATAGTAGGAACACCTCATGGGCACTCCATGGCCAAGTTATGGTCCACCAAAACTCGTTGAATCAAGAGGAATCGAAGGATTTCCGCCAAGAACACCACTAACCCTAGGACAATGAAAACCCCAAAATTGAGCCCCTTTACTCACGGATTTGGGAGGGGAATCAAAGGGAAAAGAACCACGAGGGGTTCATGCATACATCCCCCACCAAATCCCAAAGAGAAAGGTCTCAAAACCGCCTCAAGAAAATCGCCAAGAAAAGGCTCCGAAAATCACCAAAAAGGAAAACCTGGAAGAACTCAAACAAGCCTTGAGGAACCACGCCGAATCATCTATACATACCATGAAGGTTCATACAAGGTCTAGCTTTCGCCCGATCATCCTTCCCTCTCACAAGATCTCACCATGAAGCTCTCAAGCTAGTCCTAGAAATTCCAAAGGAAAAATGGAAAGGGAAAATAGCAAAATAAAATGAGCTAGGGTTCCAAGAGAAGGCTGCCATCCTCTCACCACTTGGGTTATATGGAGGCAAGCCGAAAGACTAAAATACCCTTACTAGCTGACTAGGGATACATGCCCCTCAAGGGTGAATTCGGAAGTCTTTGTCATCACTGCATCGGACGGATGCCCAGCGACGTGATTGCGGACCTTTCACGTATTGTAGAGGAGTCGACGGCGAGGCTGAACCAGATGTCACACCAGGGGATCGAGGAGACGTTCCACAGGATAGGTACCATCACCAGGAGGTTCCTTGCCGCGGTCAACTACCGCGGCAACCCGGCTCTACCACTGTTTCCACGGTACCCCCAGTCGTCCTCCAGCTCCACCTCGACTGGTCATTCCCACACGGCACCGTCGTCCTCGTCACGGCCACCCTACCAGGCGGCTTTCACTACGTGAAAACCTGAAATATGTCACGCAGCATTTGTAACGGGCCCTTAACACCCGTTACATGCACCCACATCTGTAACGGTTGTTATTTGGTGCCCATTACAGATAAGTGTGGCAGACCGACCCCGGGGTTGGCCTCCTAAACGCCCGTACCAATGTGGACTTCTGGTAACGGTCTTCTTAAATGCCCGTTACATGAATTCTTTGTAACGGACGTTAAATCGAGCCAGTTACACAAGTCAAACCTATCGGTAACGAGCTCGTAATGTCCGTTACTGATCAATACCCTATCGGTAACGGGCTGTTTAAGTCCGTTACTGATCACTACCCTATTGGTAACGTGCTATAAAGTCCGTTACCTATGAGCATTTGACGCCCGTTACTAGACTGAGAGCCCAATAATTAAAGTCTAATAGCACTCTTCACTGCCGTGAAGCGGGAGCGTGGCGGCAGTGAACAAATGAGACGGAGGTTTGTGAATCATCGTCTCCTTTGAGTCTGTCCTCATTGACAGGTCAACTCTATCTCTCATTGCTTCCATTTCGACATACAGGCACAATCAACACACATATCTTCTGAGACAAAACAGACATCATAAGAGAGATAACTTGTCCACAAAGATGAAGATAACTTGTCCACAGGAATAAAGATAATTATTACAAAAGGTTAACTAGTCCATCAGGCTAGGACTTAACTTGTCCATCACATTATTTACTATGGTCGTGCTATCTGACCATACACATCAACAAAGGCATGCCCCTTGAACATCCACAAAAGTATGGCTACTGACCATGCACATCAACAAGCTTGAACTAGACCCATCAAGATTGGCTCTTTTTGCAGCCTCTTCGTAAGCAACCAAGGATTCTTGAACCCCTTCGAGCGCACCTTCAATGGGCTCGAGATTTTGTTCAGTAGTATACTTGTACCTCCTTATGTGCTTAGCCTTTTTGATGAGGATGTTCACTTCTTTCGTGATTTTTTCAAACTCAGGTTTCACATAATCCCAGACATTAAGGTTTAGAAGTAACTCAAGCTCTGCTCGCGACTCAAAGAGTTTTGCCTGAAACAGGGTTAAACATGGTATAAGAATAACATAGTTAATTCAGAACTAATTTGCCTCAGAACTTGGAGCAGTATAGGAACAGTCATAGGAAAATTATATAAGAACTTGAAAATTATCCTAGGCTTCATAGCAGGGTGTGACAAGTAAAAGCAGAACTTAGTTTAGAACTGATTTGCCTCAGAACTTGGTATAAGATCATGACAAGCATGGAAGACATCATCATAGGCACTAATTAACTTTATGAAGCTCAAGCTCAAGCTAGCTTAAGCTCCATCTATAGAACAAGTAAAAAGGCAGTGAGATTCAGAGAAACTTGCCTCGCCGTCGTCGTGGTCGTTGCCAGAGTCAGAGATGAGGTCCTCTACACCTTCTTCGCCGCTCCCTCGACCCCTCTTCGTAGTTGCCAGACACTTGTGCTCACAAACGTGAGGCAGGCCCCTCACCCACTTCGCTGCCCCCTCGCCGGCACGCTACTCCTTGCCGCTGCTTGGCCCCTCGTCGGAATCTGAGAGGATCCACTCGAGGGCCCTCGTCTCCGGCATTGGGTTCACTCCACCGCCGCTTGGCCCCTCTCCGACGCTCATCGTCGTCTCCCTCTTCGCCGCCATCTCGCCGGCACGCGAGCGGATCCAGTTGCGGCACCGCCTCGCGTTCCGGTTCTCCTCGATCCCGGGTGCGCGGGGTCGTCCGCTGCTTGGCCCCTCGCCGGCGCTCATCGTCGTCTCTGTCTCCACGCCTCCTCTGCGCTTTTTTTTAAGGAAAGTGCTGCGCTTATCCATTCGGAAAGAAGAAGGGGGCGGTTGAATATTCATTTTGCAAAATGGATAGTCAATGCCGACGTGGGTTAGCAAACCCGCGTCGCTTTGTTGGCTGGTGCGCAGGCGGTCAATGGTTACCTTCTTTATACTAGGCTGCTGACGCTGGCGCGTGGGCCCGACACTTTTTTTTTGAAATGACACTTGCTTCCCTCAAAAATTAGGGCCCATAAAGCAGCACCTAAAAATTAATAAGAATACTAACAATTCATAGTTTTTTTAAGAATCGAACAACTCATAGGAGTAGTTGGGCATTTGGTATTTTGAATAAAATATGAACAGTCACACTTCTCCTTGTGACCACATGACTCTTTTTGTGGCCAAGAGCTCTCCTGAGCGGACACGGGTTCTGAGGCGCGTGACCGGCCGCCTGACGGTTCGCCGTCTTGTCAATATAAATCCCAGCCGGCCAAGAACTTCGTCAACCGCGGCACCAAGAAAACCCAAGCACCACCATCTCCGGTCACCAAGAAGTGAATCCAAGAGCTTCTTCTTCCTCAAGCGCGCGCATGGCATCGTCAAGCGAGCCATCCAGGAAGCGGGGGAGGGAGGAGGTGCCGCCGCCCCCGCCCGCCGAGCCTGAGGAGGTGCCGCCGCCCCCGCCCGCCGAGGTGAAGCCGCCCCCGCCCGAGGAGGTGAAGCCGCCCCCGCCCGACGAGCCTGAGGAGGCGCTGGCGCCGCAGCCCGTGGCGGTCGTGCGTGCTCCTCCACTAAATGCTGACAAAGCCACTTGGTCAGTGAACTTGTTCCGCGATGCTTTCGTGAAGCTTCGAAAGGTGGTCGTTCATCTCGGGGTCCCAGTACCCAGGGATCCGCTGCAGATGACCGTGAAGGATTACGCCTTCAAGAACAATATCTTGGTTGGGGACCTGGAGAGAGGAGTGCTCGCCCCCGTCGACGACGACGGCGGCGACGATGGCAGCCTCAACGGCTCTGGCTCCGGCTCCGACGGTGGGGCTCCTCCGGCGGCGACTACCTCTGCTTAATTAATTTGTTCCTCTGTTAATGTGTTCTTCCTAAGTGTTTGTTGAACTTGTGATGGACTAGTAGATCCTCTATTAATATGTTCCTCCTGTGTGTATGTTGAACTTGTGATGAACTTGCAATGTCTATGGCAGCAGCTAACAATGAATTGCAATGTGTATGCCAGAAGTTTGTTACTCTGTTTGTGTCATTATATGGCATCAGTTCACAATGAATTGCAATGTGTATGCTAGAAGTTTATTACTCTGTTTGTGTTAATCCGCGTTTCCTTTGCCTCATGCTGCAATGAAATGTCAGCACAGATTAATTGATGAATTTTGTGATGTGTGACACATTAAGATTTGTGACCCAATTGTCATTCCATCCATTCTTCATTCATACATTTAAGTTTGTCATATGTGACAAATTTTTCATTCTTCATCCACACAGATGAAGCAAAAGCACCACTTTTAACATCAGAATTACTTCTTTGCAGCATACATCCCCAGTAAACATCCAAATACTACACAAACAACAGCCACAATAATCAAGTTTATCTTCCAGATCACATTGTCCATCTTCTCCTCCAGTGCTTTATTCCTCTGCTTGTCCTCCAGTACTTGCCTCTGCTCGCCGCTCCCAATTTGATATTCCGCTGAATCAACTACTTCATCGACCGCGTCTGCCCGGTTCGACGGTCGAAAAACAATAACACCAGCATCCTTCAGCATCTGGAGATACTCCTTGTGGAAATGATAAAATCCACAATTCTTGGTGTACTGCAGAATCAAAAGCACATAAGAACCCTAACTCAGATTTGGGAGACACAGCAGACTGCTCACCGAGTTCCTTGCACACTTGAAATAAAGATGATCGTGGTTTTCACCTTCCTTCTGCGTCCGCCCCTCCACCACCCGAGCCATACCACAGTCCGGGCAAGGGACCAGTGGAAAGCCGCTTAGCTCACCGACTGGATCCAAGCCGATGGAGTAATGGTTGTGTAAAACATGTTCGAACTCATATGCATTTGAAATTTTAACATAACCTTATGTTCACCATAAGATTATGAAATGCAAAGTTTCATTAGTAATGGTTGTATAAAACAAATATTATTTCTATGTTGTAATTATAAGGAACAATATAAGGTGTATAAACAACATCCAAGAAATGGAATTACATACGAAAAAATGTCATAAATGAATAGATGTTGATTTTAGAAAAATTCAGAAATAAATATCATCAAATTTGGATTACGGTTGACAGAGAAATACGTGATACAAAATTTGATTGCAGATTAAAAGGGGAAAAACAAACTGTTCTTCATTCGAATAGACCTGGCCCCGCCCCTTCATTGGCGATAGGTGGTTGTTAATCATCGTATCATTTGCGCATCCGAACCTTTTTAATAAACGCTCCGCCCCGCATTCCGCCTTCTATCCCCTTCTCCGGCTTCCGCCTTCCTCGTCTCCGTCGCAGGGATGGCCCGCGACTCTAGGGGGAGGTTCTGCAAGGAGGAGGCCCCGCGGCCACGTCCCCGTCCGTCTTCCTCGGTGCTGTCCGCCGCCCCCTCCAAGAGAGTGAGGTTCCGCGGCGACGAAGAGGAGCCGTCCCAGCGCGCCGCCCCCGTGCGTCTTCCTCGGCGCTCCATGGAAGAGGCCGGTTCTTCGTCGGCCCGGGGGAGGAAGCCGTACATGCGCGCAAGGGCCAAGTTGGCGGACTCCAGCGACACTCGCCATGGAGAGGTAGGGTTTTTTTCCTCAACGCGAAGGAAGAAGCGGTCCACGCGCATTGAGGTGAGCGCGGACTCCTCCGGCGACGACCCGGGCAGAAGAGTGGTGGTAGACCTCATCTCCTCCGGCGACGACTCCGGCAACAACTCCGGCGACGACCCCGGCAACAACTCCGGTGACGACTCGGCAACAACTCCGGTGACGATTCTGAAGACCATGAGGCAAGTTCTGAAACCATCACGCACGATTTGTCCTTGTTCACATCTTCACTGATCAATTGTTCTAATGCATCAATTTCCATTTGTTGTAGGAAGTTGCTGCACATGACATTGACAGGATTTGGACTGAAATCAACAAGCTCAAGGAATCGGCTGAAGAGAAGCAGGCAAGTTTTGAAACCAGTTAGGGCTAAACAGCTTTCTTGTAAATTACAACTATTATGAAGCTTGCATCAATATAATTTTTTCCTTTGTTTTAGGAACGTGCTGTTACTCGGGATGACATTGACTACATCTGGAAAGGAATCGACAAGCAGGATGAGCAGCTTAAAGCCGCACAAAAGAGGTAGGAGATTGAACTTCTAAAGAAGAATGCTGAGCTGGCAGAAAGAGTTGCAAAACTAGAGACAAGGCTAGCTGAACTTGAGGCACCAGCACAAAAGAAGCCATCCTAGCTAACTAGTTCCCTTGTAGCTACAATCTAGTTTGGTGATGCGCCCAGCTGATGCAGTCTTATTTTGGTGATGTGCCCTGCTGATGCATGTCAGATGTGAATATGTTTGTTATGAGTTAGTTTGCTTGGTGATGTGAACTTGTGATGCATGTCATATGTGAACATGTGATGCTATATCAACAGTCACACTTGTTTGCTTTGGTGATGTGAACTTGTGATGCATGTCATATGTGAACATGTGATGCTATATCAACAGCCACACTTGTTTAACCAAATTTCTTAAAATTAGATTTTTTTATCTCATGTTTATGATATACTATACTAGTAGCAGAGTAGTACTTGACTACATTACTCGTTTTAAGGCCCACACAAGCCCACTCACGCTAGGTTAGTAGGGAAGGACGCCTCCCTCACGCACTCTCCTCCCACTCTCCCCTCGCGCTGCCGCCGCCGCTTTCTCCCCCTCGCCTTCGTCCCCCTCACCTCCCCCCACGCCGCGACGCATGCTACACCCCTTCGCTGAGACATGTGCCACACCACGCTCGGTGCGACGCGCACCACACCTCTGACAGCGAGATCTGGAGGAGGAGGGACCCAGCAGCGGCGGCGGCGACGACAACGACAACTAGAGGAGGGATCCAGCGACGACGATGACGACGACGACGACGACTAGGGGAGGGATCCAGCGACAACGACGACGACGATGACTAGGAGGAGGAGGAGGGATCCAGCCACGAGGTCGACACGAGGACGAGGACGTGGCGGCGAGCAGGCAGCGACGAGGAGTAGAGATCCCTCCGCTTCGGCAGTGACAAGGTCAGTGGCGAATCTAGGATTTGAGTTTATGGTATGCCGCTCTAAAAATGTCTTATACAATTCAGTAAATGCATTCTACCAACTCGGTAATAATTGTAAAATTAACAACAATTCAGTAATAACTGTAAAATTAACAACGTAATTTGGTATATTTGCTCGAGTTTATGCAATTAGGCCAAGCGAGCGTATGCAGCACACATGCGTTCAGATAATCAAGTATACAACATATGCGTGCATATGGTTTTCTTTTTATATAAATGCGTATAAATATACTTGTACTTGTGGGAATTGCAGGGTATGCCGTGGCTCCTTTGTATAAGTACATGTGGACATACTTAGCTGTTGATGGTATACATACTTAGCATTTCCCTTTAGATTGACTCTTATATTTGGTTTTGCTCTTGTTCCTATGTACATCTGCACATTCTGTCCAAGTTGAATAAGTACCTCATCAGCAACAGAGGCAGCCTGCATCTTCCTCTTTAAAATGGTAAGGTCGCATTGCCTGAACTAATTTTTTGGTTACTGAATTTTCCATTTATGTTAATTATTTACCAAGAACCAATGATATTACAGTGGGCTAAAGTAGTTACTGTAATTCCCTTGACTATTAATTCACAGGATAAATCTGATGAGGACTATAGACCTGGGCCACAAGATGAAGAAGAGGGTTATGGCACTGCTAGTGCACAACAAGACCAGGTGGGTGGGGCTCAGCGCCGAGGCAGAGCGCCAAGGACATCCACAAAGTGGCCAAGTGACACAATGATAGTCACTGAGGTCGACATAGTGGGGATGCCAGTACCATTGACTCAAAAGCGCAGGTTCAGGGTGCTTGCGGGGCTCGTTGCTAGACAAAAGATACCTTTGCACTTGCCAGAATTCAAAGAACTAAGCAATGATGAAAAGTGGGACTTGTTTGATAAGCATGTGCAGAAACACTTGAAGTTCCAGCAAGACGCGAAACCGCAGGCATTCAAGCTTTTCTGGAAGACGGCAGCCAAGGCATGGAGACAATTCAGATTTCAGCTTAGGCGAGATTTTATCAGAAAAGGACTTGAGCCATTTACAAGGCACCTGTTTATTGTCCCGAAACAGTGGAAGGAGTTCATGAAATAGGAGGAAACCGAGCAAGCCTCATCTGCTAGTGTCAAGTTCAAAGAACTCCGAAGCCGAAACACAAGCGAGCACAGCATGGGTCCAGCTGGTTATACTGTGAAACTAGAACAATGGGAGGAAGATGACAGACAATTAGCTGCAGCTGGTATCCTCAACCCATATGACGCCTACCCTGATGATCGTTCCAAGAATTGGCTGCGAGCCAGGAGTAAGCTAGTGATTAAAGACCGTGTTGCCGTGATAGTGTTCAACAACAAAGAGGCAGAAAAATTGGCTGCAGACATCAAGGAGAATCTTCAGGAATGGCAGGGCAGAGGGAGTATGATGTGCTAAGTCAGTGCTTGGGCCGCCCTGAACAACCAGGTCGTGTGCGTGGTGTCTCCAGCTACCAGGGCTGGAAGTATGCATGGCCTCAGCACGTCGAGATGTACAGGAAGAGGAAGAGGACGAAGACCGACGCATCAGTTGATACGGAAAAGATAAAGGAACAAATCAAGTAAGAACTGGTGGCTGAGATGCAGATGCAGAACATGCAGATGCAGAGGTGGTGTTGTCACCAGATGGTGTTGTCACCAGTGTCCAATCGCGCAAGCCCTTCACCCGCCACACTGAAGAGCAGCTGTGCGTCCGCAGATAATGTAGGTTTGATCGATGGCATTGCAGAGTTGGCGACGGAGGTGCGCTGTGACGATCGTACACACGAAGACCTTATAGGCATGTTGACTGAACCCACACACTGTGGCCTATGGATCACGTGGAGGGGTCTTCAATGTGAGGCTGCAATTGGTCTTGTTCATCCAGAGGAGACTACGCTACAAACAGTCCCGATTCATGAAGACTGTGTTGTGCTTGAAGTGCTCACTGTATATACTATCTTTGCGGATGAACTATTGGAATACCCTCCTAATGACGAGGTGATGAAACTCGGACAAGCTGAAGGACAGAGGTTACAGTGGAGAAGGTGTCGGATTGACATCAAAGGAGCACCAACATGTAAATCTCGTTCATAGGCTACGGTACAGATTCCTTGTAGTTCACAGAGTACGGTACAGGTTCCTTCCTCACATGGTTCCCCACATCCTCCTCCTCCTCCTCAATCCTCACATCCGCAAGACGTTCCATTCGGACCTCCTCCTCATCCTGAAAACGCAGAAAAACTTGCATCCCCACATCCACAAGAGACACCAAATATTACATCCCTACCACCACCACCACCTCCTCCTCCTTCTCCTCCTCATGAAACAACAAAACCTACACCCCCAAACGAAAGTGCTCAAAACAATCATGCCAAAGCAGGAACATCTGGGCCTAATACCTCTGTAATAGGTCCTAGTGAGACACCATTGTTACCAGTCAAACCAGAGTGATGTGTTGGCTGGTGCTGATAAATCTGTCGACGACATTTCGAAGAAAGCTGTAGGTACATCTGGGCCCAATACCTCTGTAATAGCTCCTGCTGAGACACCACTAGGCAAGAAAGCCCTTGAGAAACCTTCAGCCATTTCAAATCAGCAAGGAAAGAAACTTGCTGAAAATAAAATATCTACACCACGTACAGCAGGCAAGAAATCCCTTGAGAAACCTTCAGCCATTTCAAAGCTGCAAGAAGAGAAACTTGCCAAAAATAAAAGCTCTACACCACCTACAGCAGGCAAGCAAGCCCTTAAGAAACCTTCTTCAGCCATCTCAAAGCAGCAGGAAAAGGAAATTGCTGTAAATAAAACCTGTAAGAGGCCTACTAGAAAGCGATCTAAGAGAAACACCAAGAAGAATCCTTCTCTCTTTAACGTAATTTAGGGTTAGTTTGTCTTTACTTTATAGATTAATCTTTCTATCATAAGTTTTGAATCAACTAGATTAGTGCTAGGTTAAACGCTAGTAATCCCCTTGCTCCTTGGGTTGCCAAGAACCTTGGGATCTCTCGTAGGTGAAGAAGGGCATAGGAGATCCATACGCTTGCGGATCGAAACTTCATACGAGTTTCACCTATCAACAAGCCCCTTTTTCTGGCACCATTGCCGGGGAGCAAGCTAGTTTACTTCGTTTAATCTTTCATTGATTTTGTTGATTACTAACATCTAACCTTTGTGTTCTAGAAAAACACTCATTTTTGTTTTTGTTTTCTTTTGATTGTCTAGATGGCGTTCGTTCGAAATCCCTTGGAGGAACCGGAAAAATCACTAAGAGACTACGCTAGCCCTCGATGTGAGGACATCAAGGTACAAGAATCGGACTTGGTTCTCTAAGCGACAAGGTACGAAATCAAGCCTCGAATCATTGAGATGGCAGCAACTAATCCATTCCGAGGGGTGGAGACGGACAACCCATATAGACATATCCAACGCTTCACGACACTATGCAATACGGTACATCAAGAGGGAGTCCCCGATGATTGGTTTAAATGGAATCTTTTCCCCTACTCACTTGCCGATGAAGCAATGAAGTGGTATTCATTCGCATCCTTCGAAGTCGAGGGAAATTGGGATCAATTGATAAAGAAATTTTGTGCCAAGTTTTTCCCTATAAGCAAGATTCAACACACAGGGATGCAAGTGACTAACTTTAAGCAAGGAGAAGAAGAGGGGATTGATCAAGTGTGGAATCGGTTCAACGAGCTAGTTGAACAAGGACCAAGACTCGGATTTCCAGGTGATGTACTTTTGCATACATTTTTCTTTTCCCTATCCCCTAGTTGCATGGAATACGTTCAAATGTGTGCAGGAAGGGATCTCATGGAGAAAACACTCACGAAAGCTACCCAACTTCTACAAAAATAAGCAAAGCGGCGGCCATGCGAAGAGATTGGGAAACACGACTTTCGGGGAAGCCGGATAGTGATACAAGTGTGAGACCACTTACTGGAATTTTCAGAAATACGGTCCCGAAAGAGAAGAAAGAGGAGCCAATCCCAAAAAAGGTTGAAGAAATTAAACATGCGGAAGCTAGGACTATCCCGGAGAGTGATCACGCCGAGACAAGCAAAGCAAGTGAAAGGACTATGTCAAGCGCGAAGCCACTAAGGGAGTTCGAGTAAATGGATTGGGTCCCAATTGATTTTGGAGAAATCTTTGACAAGAGAAGACCGTTCTCTAATCAAAAGGGGATGGCAAAAGCCGTGGAGATGGACTTTCCACCGGAGAAACATGTGGAACAACCATACAACCTAGAGACAACCGGGGAGGTCCTTCAAAAACTCTTTAGCAAAGAAGAAGTGGATCCGGACCAAGTGGCCGAAGCAAAAAGGATTATGGGAATCAAGCCCGAGGCATCACCATTCGCTCGCATCGCTGAAATTTATGTCATAGGATCCGATGAAGAAGAGAAGACATCGCCGTGTATAGATTGCAAGGTCAACAACATTGATTGCAAGGTGTTATGCGATATTGGAGCACAAGTAAGTGTCTTGTCTTCTAAAATTTTCGATGAAATTCATGATCATACCATTGACCTAGTTCCAACCACTACTAAGTTAATCATGGGAGATGGTAGAATTGTTAAACCTATTGGAATTACCCGAAATCTGGAAGTTTTAATTTTCGGAAAACATATACCAACCGATTTCTTCATTGTTGATGTCTACTATGATAAAAATGATCATGTAATTCTTGGTAGACCGTTTCTCAAGTTGGTTAATGCCGTTTTAGATGCCGGAAAAGGAAAAGTAACTATAAATCTTGATGGGAATAATCACACATATAATTTTCTTCCGCTTCTAGAATTGCCTCACCCCTACCTCTTGATGACGAAGAGGTAGAAGGCCTTCGTTTTGTTGAAACCTTTAGGGATCCATTGCAAAGAGCAATGGATAATGAACTTAATAATGAGCTAGATGGAGAATTAGCGGAAGCAACTAAAGGACTAGAACCACAAGACGGAAGCTTAAAGGAAGATAAGTTTGAAGACATTGGGGAAATTAAACATGAAGAACCACAAGTACCGGAGGTGGATCTTAAGCCATTGCCCAAAGGATTAAAATATGAATTTTTGGGGCCGGACAAGACTTATCCCGTGATCGTGAGCGATGAATTGAGTCCCGAGGAGAATGACATGTTGCTGAATTTATTGAAAAGGCACAAGAAAGTGATCGAATATTCGATAAATGACCTTAAAGGACTTAGCCCAGCGTTTTGCACTCACCGCATACCTATGGAGGATCAAAGCCCGTTGTGGACCATCAAAGGAGGTTAACCCATGCCATGCGAGAGGTGGTGAAGAAGGAGGTTATCAAGTTGTTAGACGCCGGAATCATCTACCCGGTGCCGCATAGAGAATGGGTGAGCCCTGTACATTGTGTGCCGAAGAAAGGAGGTTTGACCGTGGTGAAGAATGAGAAGAATGAACTAATACCGCAAAGAACCGTGACCGGATGGAGGATGTGTATTGATTATCGTAAGTTGAACAAAGCAACGAAGAAGGATCACTTCCCCCTACCGTTCATCGACGAGATGCTTGAGAGGTTAGCAAACCATGCATATTTTTGCTTTCTTGATGGATACTCGGGGTTCATGCAAATTCACATTCACCCGGATGACCAACACAAGACAACATTCACTTGCCCTAATGGAATATTTGCATATAGAAGGATGCCCTTTGGTTTATGTAATGCTCCAGCCTCTTTTCAACGATGCATGATGGCGGTATTTTTCGGAGTTCATCGAGGAAATTGTTGAAGTATTTATGGATGACTTCTCCGTTTATGGTAAAACTTTTACGGATTTTATGGCAAATTTGGATAAAGTTCTTACAAGGTGTGGGGAGGTTGACTTGGTGCTAAATTGGGAGAAATGTCACTTCATGGTGAAACAAGGAATAGTGTTGGGACACATGATATCCGAGAGGGGGATTGAGGTGGACAAGGCCAAGGTTGAGGCGGTTGAGAAGCTTCCACCACCAACGGATATCAAATCTTTGAGGAGTTTCTTGGGCCATGCGGGATTCTATAGGAGATTGATCAAGGATTTCTCAAAGATTACAAAGATGTTGACTAATCTTCTCCAAAAAGATGTGCCATTCGATTTTAATGAGAAGTGCTTGGCAGCATTCCGGACACTAAAGAGAGCTCTCATAACCGCACCTATCATTCAACCGCCCGATTGGAGTCAACCATTTGAGATCATGTGCGACGCTAGCGACTATGCCGTTGGAGCCGTGTTGGGACAACGAAAAGAAGGCAAGGTACATGCTATATATTATGCTAGCAAAACCCTTAATGGAGCTCAATTGAATTATGCAACAACGGAGAAGGAATTGCTTGCGGTAGTATTTGCCTTTGAAAAATTCAGATCATATATTGTGAATTCTAAAGTAACCGTCTACACCGATCATGCGGCAATCAAGTATCTCTTGTCTAAAAAGGATGCCTAGCCAAGGTTGATTAGGTGGATCCTTCTCTTGCAAGAGTTCGATGTGGAGATTCGGGATAAAAAGGGGTCGGAAAATGTTGTGGCCGACCATCTATCAAGAATGAATCGTTAGGATGATAACGAGCCCATCGAAGACAAGATGAGAGATGATCATCTATACCGCATCCTCGACAAAGACACTTGGATGATCAATATTATTCGAGCCATACGAAAGATGCCACTTGATCACTTAGATAAGAATGCTCAAAGAAGGGTGATGGCCGAGAGCCAAAAATATTATTGGGATGCACCTTACCTCTTTAGGCTTGGAGCGGATGGAGTCTTGCGAAGGTGCGTACCAAGGGAATAAAGAGTCGAAATATTAAGGAAGTGTCACTCGGGCGAGTATGGAGGACACTATGGACATTTTAGGACTCAAGCAAAGGTATGGGCTAGTGGGTTCTATTGGCCGGAGATGCATCAAGATTCAAAAAGGTACGTTGCTTCTTGTCCGGAATGTCAAAGAACGGGGAATATATCTCAAAGGAATGTTATGCCTTTAAATTATAACTTGCAAATTGATATATTCGACGTATGGGGAATTGACTTCATGGGGCCTTTCACTAATTCAAATGGATATGAGCATATATTAGTAATGGTTGATTATGTATCCAAGTGGGAAGAGGCCATCCCTTGTCGAAGAGCTTCAACGGAGGAATCTATATCAATGATCAAGAATGTTATATTCCCACGTTATGGAGTCCCGCGAGTTTTGATAAGTGATGGAGGAACACACTTCATGGGAAATAGTTTCAGAAAGTGCTTGTCCAAGTTGGGGATCGATCATAGAGTGGCCACGACTTACCACCCACAAACCAATGGTCAAGCGGAAACTTCAAATAGGCAACTCAAGAGTATTCTTAATAAGACCGTTGAGAAGGGAGGTAAAGATTGGTCAAAAAAGTTGGACGGAGCATTATAGGCATATCGGACGGCACACAAGACACCAATAAGTATGACACCATATCAATTCGTTTATGCTAAATCTTGTCATTTGCCTTTGGAACTAGAGCACAAAGCATATTGGGCGATCAAGGAGATGAATCTTGATGTGGATGCCACGAGAATCAAACGGAGAATTCAAATAAGTGACTTAGAAGAGATGAGGCTTAAAGCTTATGAGAGTGCAACCATCTACAAGGAAAGAATGAAGCGATGGTATGATAAAAGACTCCAAGCAAAGGAATTCAAGGAAGGCGACAAGGTCCTCCTCTTTAACTCAAAGTTCAAGATATTCGGAAAAGGCAAATTAAAAAGCAAATGGGATAGACCGTATGTCGTCCACTCGGTCTCGCCAAGCGGAGCGGTAACGATTATGGATATAAAAGGAGACCAATATGTGGTTAATGGACAGCGATTGAAGGTTTTTCTTGAGCCCGATGTCGTGCCCATCGACTACATTGACATATACACCATGGAGGACGAGCCCGAGCGTCAAGCCTAAGACGTAAAACAAGGTAACTTTTCTATAAATAAATTTTTGTTTTCTTTTCTTATTTTTATCGAGTCCTTTTTGCGATTTTAGCTAGACCTTTTCATCAGATAGGCTAGTATGCACGAAACACAGAGGCCTGCAGAAGATGGGCCACGGGGGCCCAAAACCAGGGGTAGGCCGGCCGGCCCATGCCGACCGGCCCAGCACCCCCCTGCATCGGTTCTTGCCCGTTTTTCTCTGGGGCATGGCTCGGTTTATTTCCTATCTTTGCCGACCTTTTCAGCAACTTCAAAAATAGGGAGGATAGGGTTTCAGCCGAGTTTTCCCGAAGGAGTGGTGCTCTTCTTGTGGGAAGTTTCATTAGGTGTAGTAGCTAGCTTTTCTTCTTCTTGTTCTTCTTGAAAGATTATGACGAGGACGTCATAAGATCTAAGCATGGCGGGGAGCTTGCTCTTTTAAATTTTTTGCTCAAGTGGTGGAAGGTAGAGTCTTAAAGTCGTGTCTTGTTTTTAATTTTTTAGCTCGTGATGTATCTTAAATTAGCGTTGAGTCAAGAAAAAGAAATAAAAAGAGTCCTAAACATTTTGTGTCATGCAAGTCTTTTGTTTCTTTTACTTGTTATGTCTTTCTTTTGTCCTTATTATTTGAGCATGAGCATTGTGAATAATTGTTTACCGTGGTGCTTAGTGGAAGTTTACCTTTGAAAGTATCCATGCTCAACTTTGATCTAGGACCTTACTTTGGCTATGCCATGAGTAATACTAATATTGGAGGTGTTTATTTCTGAAAATTATGAAAAAAAACACCTTGCAATGAAGGTTAGCGATTTCTTTCTCCAAGTTGAGAGGCAAGTCTATCCTATACAAGGCCTAAACTATATATACATACTCCACCATAAGTGTTGTTTAGTATGATGAATTGGGTTAGGACTTTACTCTCTTGGGAGGTCTAATTTCAAGCAATGATCATGTCCTTGATGTTATATCTTTTATTGCTAGCCTCGTCATATATTCGGTAATGGGAACTTCACATTGAATGCCCCATACATCGCCAGATTCCATACCCGAAACCACAAACATCTTTTAATCATCTCATTCCTTGAACACACCCATGTTCGAAGATTCGTTCAGTTTTTAGGTAAGGTTTTATTTAAAATTCAGATTGTTATTCATGGCAAAAAGATGGGCGAAAGGCTTCGGAAAAGAAGATAAAGATGTGGAGGAAAGAAACAAAATATATATGTGTATATGTGTGTGTGCACACACGAGAAAAAAGAGAGAGAGAGAAGAAAAAAGAAGAAGAAAAGAGAGAAAAGAAAAGAAAAGAGAAAAAGAAAAAAAGAGAGAAAGATCCAAGGCAAGGCAAGAAGGATATAATGAGGGATGTGTTGACGGTCCTTACAACAAAAATTCGACCGTCAGAACCTCAGGTTCAAGAGGAGTATATGGTAAGTTTCATGCACATTTTTAGTACTAATAAAGTTCCACGAGTTGTGTTGTGATTTTCATAGGTAGGTACACATTTTGGGAGAATTTGGGACCAACACACCACACGTGCTAGGCACGGCCGAACCACCATGCACGGCCGGCCTTGCAGGTGCGGCCGGCCTGGCAGGTGCGTCCGGCCCTGCCTGGTGCGGCCGGCCCTGCCCCGTGGTGCATCTCTGGTCCTAAGCACCGCCTCTCCCTCGAGCACAACTTGGACGAGCATGATTCACTGAAGAAACGTCGGTTTGATCAAATGGTGGAGGCTAGGATCACTTGGATCAATGGGTCCACTTATCCGGTCACTCAACCGCCACAACCGTCATCCAGAGGCAATCCTAGGTGTCCCTGAGCGTGGTCGGTGCATCATACGGTACGGGGGTGGGCCGGCTGCACCTAGAGGGCCGGCCGCACCTATCAACTCGCGTGCCGGGCGAAACCGACCCAAGCAGCCGACCTACAACCGCCTCAGGAGCAGGGATCAGGGGCGTCCAAGGTGAGAGGTGGCACATCCCAGGGCCGGCCGCACCTAGTGAGCCGGCCGCACCTGGCATGTGGCCCCCCTGCGCTCCACCGACCTTCCTTGCCTATAAAAGCCACCTCCCACTCGCTGGATCAGACACACAACACAGGAGCATCTCCATTTCCCTCTTTTGTTCACTTAGAGTAGGATTAGTGTAGCTTGGGAGTTAGAGTCGAGTCGAGCTAGTCTCGGGGTTCCGGAGGAGTCTTCTTCAGAGTTCCGGTACTACTCTTGTACCCTTTCTTTGTTTAGACTCAAGTACAATTCAAGTTATCTTTTTATCTTACCTTTCGAGTCAATTACATTCAGCTTTTACTTTGCTCTAGAAGCTTTATTCTTGGTTTAGACTAAAGTTAGTTTAATCTTGGTTAGCATAGCTCTCTTGAACCCTATAGTGTTGTGGTCGTTCTTCGCTTGATCTACGGTGTTTCATCGTAGAGAGAGACCTTCCTTCGTGATATCCGGGGAAAGGTTCTTTGGTTCGTTGTGAGCGCGGTGCTCAGAGCTTGCCTTAGTCTTAGATTGGTGTCCCGTTCAACGGAATAGTTGTGGTACCCTAAGGAGGTGACAGCTACGGACGGGCTTTGTAGTCCACCACGTTAGTTCGGGCTGGTAGGATTCAGCGCGTCGTCATTCTCCCTTCTCATCCTGGTCCGAGAGCGCGGCTTTGCATGCCCCTGCAGCACTAGAAGAGCTTGTCGAGTTTAGCTTGCCTTGGTTATCCTTTGCCTTAGTTCTTCGCCTAGAGTTGACAAGAATAGATAGATTGTGTTAGGATCCTTTCTCGTCTCCTTGTCCTCCCAGCTCGCTAGATCCTCTCTAACCCTTTATCAAGATCTCCTTGTGTGTGTCAAGTTATCCCCGAATATCTTTATTCGTTACCCCCGCTATAGCTCTTTGTCGAGTCTTGTTTCTCTCCAACGTTTATCCGATCATCTTTGCCGTAGTGCCTCCCTTGGGAAAATATAAATACGATAATCCGAATACCACCGGGTGAAGTGCTACAACGGTAATCCGTGCGCTTGCGGACCTTTCTGTGATGCGTGTTTTACCAAAGACGTTCCCTAGCCCCATTACTAGGGGTATAAATCCTGTAGCGACGTTAGCGAGTGCCAACAAGCATTCCTGGCGCCGTCACCGTGAGTGCGAACCTAGTGGTGAGGCTAAGGAGCGTTAACATGATGATAAGTCAAGTGAAGATCAAGAGAAGTGCAAGGAAGGATGCGATGATGTTGAGAACGAATCTTCGATATTCCATACCATGTGCAATCCGAGATCGAGGACATCATTAGTGCCTTGAAGTCATTATTCTTTTTCCCTTTGCACATGTCCACCATTCTAAATCTTCTCATCCTTGATACCCTTACATTATGGTTCAACTCTCATGATTATTGGCTTGGAAGGTGAACGACCACTAGAGGATTTTCTTAGCTTGATAATATTTGTGCTAACTCCACTAGCCATACCTATAGCTCCACCTTACTTTATAAATGAGAGAATTATGGGAGGTGAGAGTTTATGAAATTATCTAGGATAGCCATTTTAAATGAGTGACATGTGAGAACTTGGAGGAGGACTTTGTCTAATACTTTATGCAGGAATTTTATTTTAAAAGCTTGTGAAAACCCTCCGATGGAAGTAAGAAAGTAAGTATGGTTGGAGATGAGGATCTCTAGTGAAAGGTATGAGTTGTGGGGTAAGTCTTGAGTTGGTAAATTTCTAAACGCCCATGTTTACATTATGATCTTTGTTTCATGTCTCTTATATTAAAGATGAATGATTGACTAACTTGTAAGGAAGGATTTGACGAAGCATGTTTCAACTCCTTGGATGAACAACTTGTGAGCAACTTGCTCGAGGACGAGCAAGATCTAAGCGTGGGGGGATGTTGGCGGTCGATTTCCGTCAACCAAGAACACTTGTTATGTTATGGTTTGAACTTCATTTTGGAACTAACCCGACACTAGGCATACTAATGATATAACAAGTTCACCGTTGGATGTGCATTTTGGAGTATAGTGTTTTTGTGGGAATTCGCGTATTAAATGAGGGAAGATGCAACTAGTTCGGAGAACGTTTTGCAAGTCAATCAAGGAGCTCCAACCATGTGCGAACTTGCCTCCAAAGGTGGCAAGGACCAATGTGCTTGAATGGAGAACTCCCGAGGACCGAGATGAAAAGACCGGAAGTTCATGCATAAAGACCTCTCAACTTGGTCGCGGAGATAACGACGTCCAAAGCCCACGATTGAAGGGGCCCATGATCCAAAATGCAAAAGACGAAGCGTGTCACAAGATGGGCCGAAACCGGGCCAGGCCCAGCCCCTTCTGGTGGTGGTTCGGCCCCCCTTTCTTTGGTGTTAAGTATGTGGAACCCTAATCGCGGGGAAAAGCCGCCATTCGTCAGAGACGCCATCTAGTTCCTCAGAGCCGCCAAGGAAGAGATAATCGACTACGAGAGAGACTCTTGGGGGAGGACACTCGAGAGAGATCATTGCCAAGCCTAAGGGAGGTCGCCACGAGGAAGGAGGACGCCGAGAGCTTGCCACGGCACCGCCGGAGTTGAAAGACAACGAAGATCCATCTTCATCGGAGGCATCCACCATCTCAACGGTGCCATGCCTAGCGCCATGATGGGGTAAAGTCTTTCGTTTGTCCATGGAGTTGTAACGGAACTTGAAGTGTAGTCACCTATCTTGTTTGGATCATATGTCTATCATACCTTTTGTTGATGATGCTTAATGTTTAAGGCTAGCTACCATACTTTCGGGGTTGCTCCCATAGATCGCGTCAACATATTGTGTTCATTAGGGTTAGTACCGATTACCTTCGCGTAGTGACATGTACGAGGGAAGGGAAAAGTCTAATCCTTGGTCACACACCTAGATAGATTGGATCGGGGGTTTATAATGTTTTGGGTGATTACATCTGCAAGTGCCTAGACTCCATGGGAATACGTTCTTCATACTTGTGCACCTTTAATCTCTCTTTAACATAATTTAGGGTTAGTTTGTCTTTACTTTATAGATTAATCTTTCTATCATAAGTTTTCAATCAACTAGATTAGTGTTAGGTTAAACGCTAGTAATCCCCTTGCTCCTTGGGTTGACAAGAACCTTGGGATCTCCCATAGGTGAAGAAGGGCATAGGAGATCCGTACGCTTGCGGATCGAAACTTCATACGAGTTTCACCTATCAAAACTACCCGGTCAGACCCCGCAAGATAGACCCGACATTGTGGCTAGAGTCTACCATGCTAAGCTACGTGATCTTCATGACTTCATGATCGTAAAGGGTCATTTTGGTAAAGTTGCAGCCTGGGCACATGTTGCTGAGTTTCAGAAACGGGGACTACCCCATGAACACTTTTTTATTGATTATGGAGAAAACTTCTAAGCTGAACGGACTTGATGATTTTGACAAGTACATATCAGCTGAGATGCCTGATCAAAGCAAATATCCAGAGCTTCATAGGTTGGTATGCACCCACATGATGCACGGCCCCTGTGGGACTCTTAATCAAAAGTGTCCGTGTATGATTGATGGAGGGTGTCGTTTCAACTATCCACGACAATTTTCTGACCATACGCAGCAAGGGAAAGATGCATACCCAGTATATAGAAGACGGGATGATGGTCAACAAGTATTCATGAGGAACCATTGTTTAGACAACAGGTGGGTGGTTCCATACAATCCTATTCTCTTGATGCGTTACAATTGTCATATCAATGTCGAGGCTTGTTGCAGCATCAAGTCTATCAAATATATATACAAATACATTTATAAAGGACATGACAGCGCTTCATTCTCTATTGAAGTGGGTACGGCCGATGGACCTATTGAAATAAATGAAGTGAAGCAGTACAGAAAAGCAAGATGTATTACTACAATAGAGGCATTCTATCGACTATATCGCTTTCCATTATACAACATGTATCCACCTGTCCTCCAGATGCAAGTGCACCTCCTTGGAATGCATATGGTACCTTTCAATGATACAGATAGCCTTGAAGAGGTTGCAGCACGTGCCCTTTCTCAAGGATCTATGCTAACTGAATATTTCAAGATGAACATCGAAGATCCCAAAGCACCTCAATATTTGTACAGAGAATTTCCGGAACATTATATATGGGTCAAGTCTGGTAAATATTGGAAACCGAGGAAACAACGTTTCCAAATTGGAAGGTTAGTTTATGCTAATCCAGCTGAAGGGTGCAGGTACTACCTTCTCATTCTTCTAAATCATGTTAGAGGTGCAACATCGTACGAGTCCCTTAGAACTGTTAGAGGTGTTGTATGCCCTGCGTTTAGAGACGCTTGTGAGAAGCTCGGGCTTATTACCAGTGATGGATCACTTGATGAAGCAATGACTGAAGCATCACATTTTCAAATGCCTTACGCATTAAGGCGCATGTTTTCTATCATAGCTGTTTTTTGTGAGTATGCTGATATACGTAAACTTTGCGACAATCACTTTGAATCGATGGCTGAGGACTACCGCCGCAATGTCGGAGATGAATCATATGTAGTACAGTTGGTGCTGAGGGATGTAGCTGACATTGTGCGATCCATGGGGAAGGATATCAAAGATTTTGGGCTACCCCATCTTGACGAATCAGGTACTTTTTTCACAATGCATGTTATATTACTTATGAAATTAATTATTACTTAAGTTTTGTTAGTATTTAGTATTAGTATATATACATAATTTACATTTATGGATTATGTATGATAATTAATTTTACCAATGTACAGATGCAACCAGAGATTACTACAGGGAGCTAACAGAATAGAGAAATGTAGTTTTCAACAAGGATGATTTGAATATAATAGGTTTGTTGAATTCTGATCAGCGGTCTGGTTTCAATTCAATTATGGATCATGTGATGAATAATAGAGGTCGGGTTTTTTTCGTTGACGGACCTGGAGGTACTGGTAAAACGTTTTTGTACAAAGCGTTACTTGGCAAGGTTCATTCTATGAGATTGATTGCTGTTGCAACTGCAACATCGGGTATTGCTGCTTCTATCATGCCTGGCGAGCGTACTGCACATTCAAGATTCAAGATCCCAATAAAACTTGGTGATAATACAGTCTGCAACTTTTCTAAACAAAGCGGAACCGTAGCTCTTTTGCGTACAACATCGTTAATTATTTGGGATGAAGTGGCCATGATGAAAAGATAAGCTGTTGAAACCCTTGATAGATCTTTGCAAGATATAATGCATTGCAAAGATCCTTTTGGTGGTAAGGTTGTTGTATTTGGAGGGGACTTTAGACAAGTTCTTCCTGTTGTGCCACGTGGCACTCGATCACATATCACAGATGCAACCTTGCAGAGGTCGCACATATGGGATAAAATACATAAGATCAGGTTGTCGCAGAACATGAGAGCACAAAGTGACCCATGGTACTCTAATTTCCTTTTGAGGATCGATAATGGTTTAGAAGAGAGCGATGCTAATGACTATGTGCGGCTTCCATTAGATATTTTGGTTGAGTATAAATCCGAAGAGTCTATCGATATTCTGATAAAGCATGTGTTTCCTGATTTGAAAGGTAATTGCACTTCATCATAATATATGCGAGAGCGGACAATTTTATCAACTAGAAATGAGCATGTCGATGCTATGAATGCTAGGATGATCAAACAGTTTTCGGGAGATGAACATGTTTATTTCAGCCATGACACTGTCGATGACGACACTACCAACACATATCCACTTGATTTTTTGAACTATATCACCCCTAATGGTTTGCCACCTCATATACTCAGAATCAAGAAAAACTGCCCTGTGATCCTACTTCGCAATCTTGACCCGCACAATGGTCTTTGTAATGGCACTCGGTTGGTTGTTAGGGGTTTTGGTAATAACTCAATTGACGCTGAGATTGTAAACGGCCAACATGCTAGTAAGCGTGTTTTCCTTCCAAGGATACCTCTTTCCCCAACAGAAGATGTGCCGCTACCATTCAAGTTGAAGAGGAAGCAGTTTCCGATCAGGCTAAGTTTTGCGATGACTATAAACAAGACACAAGGTCAGACAATTCCAATTGTTGGAGTATACCTTCCCGAACCGGTCGTCTCCCATGGTCAACTCTACGTAGCACTGTCTAGAGGAGTTGCGCGTAAAACGACATGGGTTTTGGCAAAACCTAATGTTCTAGCTGATCCTACCGGTAAAAAGACTAAGAACATTGTATATAGGGAAGTATTGGAATCACAGATTTTTTTTATCGATATTGGAATGGAATATTGGAATGAAATTTGTGATGTGTTGACTTCTACACTTAGTATTATTGCGCACAGGATTTATGTAGCGGTATATTTAATATACTTAACTTAATTATTAATACATTATTTGTGGGCATGATATTAACTTGCTATTACTATTGTTACTTGCTTTGGTGAATTCGTATTAGTTGGAGCATATAAATATTTTGAAAACCATTTCAGTTACACTTGACCACTACGGTCACAATGGGTCCTGGCACGACATGCGGGGCTGATTCGGTAATTATTTTCGCATGATCCAAGATTGACCCATCTCCCGCTCCTGAACGTGTGTGTGCGGACTGCCGTGGGTGTCGCCACGTCCATCAGGAGGATCTTTTGTATCAGGAGGATCCATAACTGATCCAGTTGCAAAAAAAGAAAAAAAATAACTGATCCAGTTGTACGATCAAGCATCCCATGTGACAGTATTCATTGATGTATATATATACCACGAATTGACACGAGCCACACTTATTTTTTGTAAGATTAGGCAATAAATCACACATAATACATCATAATATATGATACGTATCCATATGAAGGCAACTATTTACAAATCGAAAATATTACGGAAATATAAAAGTCCATACTATAAATAAAGACTTTGTAGATGACCTTCTATCTACAAAATCAGTACTTTCCATACCATAATCCATAGACGGAAATCTGCATCTGCACTTTCTAAATAAATCACCTCCGGCACACCTTGTTTGCATCCATTATTTAAATGGCCTATTTTTTGTGTGCCTCTCACGGTGTATTGAGATTTATGAGCGACATGAGTTCTCAATCAAGCCCACGATGGGTCGACCTAGTTGCGGATGCATGGAGCGAAATCATCGATCGTATCGATGTCCTAGATGCCCAAAACGTCACGACAACATCCAAATCAATGTATGAATGTTGCAGACACGTACATGCGAAACGCCTGATATCAGGTACATAACTTCTCCATTTGATTACTTATGAATTCATCTGCAAATTAACTAATCTCGACCCTTTTCAGGCTTCCCTACATTGCTGACATCTAGACCTAATATAGGAGGCGACACCACTCCTGAATCATTGAGAGACGGGTCGTTTGGTATACACGATGTTGCACGGTGTTTGTCATTCCGAGCTAACAAGAAATCTATGAAGAACAAGGTTTGGGTTGGTGCGAAGGACGACTGACTTGTCGTCTCGAGCAACAGGTGCGATATCGAATTATTGAACCTAATCACTGGGGCAACAGTTGGGCTACCGTCGTTTTCTACTATGGATATGTATGCAACTAACAAGTCATTGGATCTTATTCAAGCATCTCAAGATTACACATGTACACTGCGTCAAATTGTTTCATGTCAAACACCATCTGACAGAGGGGGTCACATGGCAA